>CM060918.1:828872038-833672038 GCA_030737875.1 Allium sativum | reverse complement strand
ATCAGCTACACCATTTTGTTCATTGTATACAGTAAGCTCGAACTACTTCAAGAATAGGTGCACGGCATAAGGGACATTATCCTGATCCATTCCTGGCCAATTCTTTAGCGAATTCTGAACATGTACACATGTGTCCACACCTGCAAAATGTATTACTCATTTATATATATGAATCATATATATGCAGCAATCCGATTGCAATAGGAAATATATATGTATGTTAGTATGTACCTATATATGAATCATATATATGCAGCAATCCAATCTGCAAAATGTATCCCTCTGCCTTCCAGAATTAAATATGCACCTGATCAAATGATAACAAGTTATTTGATAAGTGGTGGTATCAAATGGCCATTGGCCTTATTAGTAAAATGTTATGAACACAATTATTACAATTGACTTACTGACCATTGGCGATTGGTCACTCATGCCAGCCAACAAATAAGCAATTTCATATGGCCATTCGTCTTCTGAGCAAAAAGTTTTCAGTTCCCATATTAATGCCATGTACAGTGTGTCACTTCATATCCTGTCAAGCTTCAGAAGCATATCGTCATCTACATCTTAAACTCCTGAACAAAACCCCATCGTCAAAAGTTAAAAAAAAATGGAGGACTCTTCACTATGCATCACTGCCACTGTTCTTTCAGGACATTGGACTTACGAATTTGTGCATCTCACGCTTAGGCATACGCTGAAGCTTAATGAGGAGTGGACTATACGGGTTATACCCAAAAACTCTTTTCTAATAACATGCCCATCTTACAGTACGCGTGATCATGCGCTAATGTTGAAACTTTTTACAAAAATTGGAGGTGCTTTTTATGTGCAACAATGGTCTGCTAAAGAATTTGAGCCTGAACCAGCGTTCGAGGCAGAATCATGGGCCAGAGTTGTTGGCTTTCCCGAGTTCCTGAAGACAAATGTTCCTGCAATAAAAGAATTAATGACGCCAATGGGAAATGTGTGTGAAATTGACGACTGTCATTGGTCTCGATATGACCATAGATCATTATACCTGAAAATGGAATTTTATGAAGGCATTGGCTTGGAGAATGTTTTTGCTTCCATTATACCATAGATCATTACACATGTGTCCACACCGGTGGTACCATTTTTTTGTGATCATAGGTAAATTTTACTTCCACCCACAGTTTCTTATAGTGAGACACAACCACACATGCACACACTCACATACATACATACAAGGTTATAATGCCCCACCCAAGATTCTGAAATAATAATACAAACTGGTGCTCTGTTAGTTGTACATAGATGTGGTTGTGTGGCTTGAATTTGAGACACTGTTATTGTATGGCTTGAATTTCCTTCAGATGTGGTTACATGTCAAATTGTTTGATAATTAATGTGTGTTACATGTCAAATTGTTTGATAATTAAGGCATATAAACTCGTAGGTGGATCACATTATTTGAGAATTGAATCATATAATATATTAGGTGGATCACAAAATGTTTACAGAAATAGAAGTTTGATAATATAATATATTAGGTGGATCACAAAATGTTTACAGAAATAGAATTAACATACCTATTGAAGTTTGATCATCCAAAGATCACTTTGCCCTCCACAACAAGAAATTCTGGTTTGGTCGCTGACTATGCTCTATCCTTAACAGCCACTCTGACATAGACAATGACTCTGACATGGACAATGACTCTGACATGGATGCTGGTGCTGATGCTGGTGTGGATGCTGGTGATGATGCTGGTGATGACTGGTGATGTTTGTGGATGTTGGTTTTATTCTGCTGGTAATGATTTTTGGCTTGAAATTTTGTGAATATTTTTGAAACTTTGTGTGGTTGTGGAAGTTTGTGATGACTGGTGATGACTGATGATGGATGCTGGTGAATGTTTTTGAATGTTTGTGAATGGTACGTTGTTTTGTTTGTGAATGCTGGTGATTTTTTAAAATCTCTGCTTATGTCTCTGGTGTATACTTATGATACTTGTGCGTGCCTTCAGATGGCTGCCTTATAATACTTGTGCGTGCATGTATAATTGTGCGCGCGTGTATACTTGTGTGTGTCTACTTGAGCATGTGTACTTGTGCGTGTATACTTATGATACTTGAGCTTGTATACTTGTGATACTTGTGCGTGTATACTTGTGCGTGTATACTTATGATACTTGAGCGTGTGTACTTGTGCGTATATACTTATGATACTTGAGCTTGTATACTTGTGATACTTGTGCGTGTATACTTGTGCGTGTATACTTATGATACTTGTGCGTGCGTGTATACTTGTGAGTATATATATGCACTGCGTGTATGATGTGTATTGTAATAAAACGAAAATGCTTGAGTGCCCACTTCAGATTTTGTCAAAATCTGCGGTAAGAGGCTTAAAATTCGGATGTCACCGCAGTGCATACACACCGTAGTGCAAATTAACCTCAAGCATACAAATTAACCGCAGTGTAAGGTATGAACCTCAAGCAGTGCAAATTAACCGCAGTCCCCATTCCTTAACTAGCTCGACCTCTATAATAAACCAATGTCTTTTTCATGCCAGTAGCCCGGTTCTCATGGTTTATTGCTGGGTATAATTTTCGAATAAACCTCAGCATAATCCCAAATCCCAAATCAATAATAAGCGCAACTAATTACTCATAAGCGAATGGGTTTTCCAAAATGTAACAAATGAACTAATTACTAATTACTCATAATCCAATCTATAATAAGCGCAACTAATTCACAGTGCAATACAAACTGAACCTGAGGGAAAAACTGGCGATGTCAGCGCCCTGATCAATCAAAACTAGAAAGCGTTTCAAAGCTTCATCCTTTTCAGAATAGAATTTGCTGTCGAGGAGAGGATTGATACTGACGTGAATTTAGGTTTAAATTTTTGTCAATAGTAAAAAGGGGGAAAAACGATTAGATGATAGAAAAGAAAACGATTTCATGAAGGGAGAAGATCGCGCCAAAATTTCGTCAAAAGAATGAAATGACGTGGCTGTCAATGATTGGATGATGGCTAACATTAAGATCATCAGATCCATAGATGGTTTGAACCGTTGGATTAATCTTTCATCTACGGTTGGGGTTTTTATATGTTGATAACGCGGATAACTGAGCTGGATTATATATACGTAATGCTACGCTTTTAACTGGTGTTGCATATCAGAACACTAAAATTCCCACCGCAACAGTGCATCCACGTATAATGCAACAACATATGAATGCTGTTGCAGAAGCTCGAAGAAATCATAGCTTTCGCCACACTTTTCATGCAACGCACACAAATTAGTGTCGAATATGCCCACTTTTGTAGTAGTGATTTATACTTGTTTATGGATGAAATTGAATGTGTTATCATGCGGATGTTGCATATGAATGAATGTTTGTGCAGGCATATAGTACTTATATGAGTAGGAATATTTGCATACATGTTGGACTCATGGCACTAAACATATTTTGCATTAGAAAGATCATTCAGGCCTGATCATTAGCATTAACTAAGGGACATATACACACACGTTTTGCATATGTTCATACAGCATTAGAAATCGTCTAAGGACCATGGTTGCCTGTGGATGATGTTTTGAGTAGATGGATGATGGATGGTAGGATACGTTCTTCCTAACTTGGATATTTCGGGGATGAAATCCTTAAAGGAGCGGAGAATGTAAAAACCCGAAATTTAACAACATGTTAAATCAAGAATCAAGGCAGAATTAAATTAAAAAATCTGAATCAGATAAAACGGGCTGTGCCATTGCATTCGTCTCGGAAAAATACGCGAAATAGAGTCCGAAATTTCGTAAATCGGAGTCCGTATGACCAAGATATGTCCTCGCGAAGTTTCACGAAAAATTCGAAAACGAAAACAGATTCAAATTTCAGAATTCAGAAGAGGCGGGAAAATTTCCCGGCAGACCTGGGGAGGTCGACTGGGGAGTCGACCCCCTGCCAACCAGGTCGACTGGGGAGTCGACCCCAGGGTCGACCTAGGGGTCGACCTGCCTGGTCGGCCAGGTCGGCCTGGTGCACCTGTTTTGGCTCCTGGGTCCTGTTTTGGAGGCTTGTGACGATTTTTGAGGGCTTGGATCTATCCTAGGGTTAATCTAACGGCCTAAACTACTCCTAATCTCTATAAAAAGACCCCTAAGTCTACCCTAAACCCTCACAAATCACTCATGCCACGAAGTGCTGCCCAAATGCCAAGTGATCATGGCCTCCATCTCCAATCCCTAGAGACTATGCATTCAAATCGGGTTCAAATCAAAAGGTGCAAGCTTGCTACACCAAATAGAGGCCAAATCAACGTTGCTATGCGAGTTTCATGACGGTTCTTCGACAAAGGAGCCACCTTTCTTCGTCAAGATGATGCATGATCCTTTTCCTAAGCCTCGCTAGGTAAGTTCTAGCTACTTTGAGATGTTAACGGTAGTTTAATCATGGCATGGAATAAAATGTGGTTAAACATGAATGCTATAACCTATGCGAGCCTAGTTTGCTCCTTTATCATGAACATATGACTTTGGGTTGTGTTTTAGCGACAAAACCATGCTATTCATGTTGCATTGGACTTAGTTTGCCATGCAAGATTGGACCTTTACTTGTAGTATGATAGCATGAACACTTAGAGCCACTTTGACTTGTGAATTAGTTGCATAAATTGGACTTTGGGGCTCATGCATGTAAATGAAACCAAACCCCTTATGATATCATGTTTATGTAAGGTCAAATCCCGTTATGACAATATGCAAGTTTGTGGCCAAATTTCCTATGACAGTATGCAAGTTTGTGGCCAAATCCTTTATGACATTATGCATGCTTATGGCCAACCCCTATATGACACTATCATTCATGTTTTAAGGCCAAACCCCCTTATGATACTATGCATGTTTGTGGCCAATATGTTGGCATAATACCCTACTATGTGACTCGCTTCCACTTGGGTTGGAAATACGTTTGGGTATCTTAGGAAAAACGTGGGTATGACATGAAAAACTTGACATGGGGCTTACATGAGAACATGACATTCATGATACATTTAAATATGGTCATGACGCGTGGGAAAACATGGAACTTGAACTAGACATGGGTGGGTTGTAAGTGTAAAAAGACACTAGACCAAACATGAAAGTGGCCAACTCGAGGTTGGGTTGAGTTTGTAGCATAAATCTACCCGGACCCGCCCGGCTTAACTAGTGGCTACAAACAATAGGATCCAATGTGAGAAGTTGGTCATGTCGCGCTTAACACCTGAGGTTAGACTAGGTTGTGGTGTAAAACTACCTGGACCTGCCCGGCTTAACTAGTAACCACAACAAGGTCTAATGTGAGAGGTTGAGAGTGCATTAATTAAATTAATGCCACATGATAAGGTTAAGTAAATTTGACTAATGACACTTAACCGATATGATATGAATGGGTAGTTTAAGTGGGACCGGGCTTGATTTCTTAATGACACTTAACCATACAAGACAATTAGGGGATGGGGTTAAGTAATTTACGCTTAACTAATCCGACTTGGTAATTAGATGGGGTTAAGTAATCCACACTTAACTAATCTAAACACGGTAAATTCGATAAGGTTAAGTAATCCATACTTAACTAATCTAACATGGTAATTAGATGGGGTTAAGTAACTTAGACTTAACTAATCTAAACACGGTAATTGGATGGGGTTAAGTAACCTTCACTTAACTAATCTAAACACGGTAATTCGATGGGGTTAAGTTAAACACTTAACCAATCTAAACATGGTAATTCAATGAGGTTAAGTAACCAATACTTAACCAATTTAACAGGATAATTTAATGGGGTTAAGTAACTTATACTTAACCAATTATACGTGATGATTTGATGAGGTTAAGTAAACCTACACTTAACCAATCTAATATATGGACCTGGTAGGGTTAAGTCACAAGACCTTTTAAATTAGGCTTAACCATTGTAATACGGTTAGTGGATGGGGTTAAGTTAACCCATACTTAACCAATCCGACTCGATAATCTGATGGGATTAAGATAATCTATGCTTAATCAATCTAACATGATAATCTGATAGGGTTAAGACAAATAAATATTTAACCAATTTGGCTTGGTAGGGTTAAGTCATGAGCTTCTTGGTACACTTAACCAACTTGTAGGGCTAAGTCCTGAACTTGAGTACTTAGCCAATCTTGACCTGATTCGTAGGCGGGTTAAGTCATGAACTTGGATAACAACACTTAACCCATTTGACAAAACCCTAGCTCAGGAGACTAGGTGGGAAATCGTAGTTAACAAGGATAGCGGAAAGAGGGGTTAATTGGTAAACCTTAGTTAAGGGTAACTAAGTAATAATTCTTAGCTAAGGACATGGGACTAGTTCATAAAGAGATAAGTAACCTGGTACGATAGGTCATCGCTTAGTATACGAGGAGGAGCAAGTTATCTGACTTGGATAAAAGCTCCAGCGAACTGGGTGACGAAGCGGATGCTTCGGGGAACATGAGGGTACTCTTGGTATCCCTCTGTGAGGTGGCAAGTGGTCCATGAAACCCGGCCTCACAGAGGTTAAGGTCTGCGGTAGAAGAGCCAAGAGTATGCCTTAGTTGCTATGCGAGCGACCTAAAGACTGGGATGGATTAGCGTGGAGTCGACGATACTTGATTTTGCCCCGGGATAGCATATTGCCGACTACCTACCATCTTTAGTCAATCGTGTACGTACGGAAAGGCAGGGAACTCCCAACAGACCATATACTAGCTATCTAGTTATGGGTGAGGTTGGCTATCTGGAAGTGGGCATCGATGGGCCATAGTGTAGTTCTCATACATGATTTTTCTTGGATTGCCTTTCAGTAGTTGAGGGAGTGGTCATGTGGGACCATAGCCACGGGTACAAAAACAGACCTTGATATCTGCATCAGCAGATGACTTAAAGCTCCCGACCGAGTTCCGTATTTCTTGATTTGCCCTGGCACGGAACTCGGATGGCACATTGAGGAACATGTGCGTCTAGACATGGAAAACGATTCACGGTACATACGCGGGATAAAGGGCGCGGTTGACGGGTGGCATAATCCCTAGTGGCCCTAGGTGGCTGAACCCAAACCGAGACACGGAAACGTTCATTAGGTAGCATAATCCCTAGTGGTCCTAGGTGGCATAAATCCTAAGTGAACGCGCGATAGTTCATGGTAAGGAAACATAACTAGATCAAGGGTAGCAGTCCAAAATAACCTCAAGGATAAAACGTTTACATGGGAAAGCCCGTATGGTCTATGGCAAAGGACTGAACTTATACATGGAAAGAAACATACGAGTTGGGATAACCTACATATACTATATATTAGGTTGACATGGACCATTACATGACATTGGACAAGGGACATTCATAGTTAACAGATGACGCGGGTTGGGATACTAGTACGAGGGGTGCAGAGCTAATATACATGTTAGGACCATGAGAAGTATACATGATAGATACCGTGGGACGTTGTACAGGATAGATACCTCGGGATATTATACTTGATAGAAACCGGACGATATAATACCTTGACTTACCATGACACCGTAGTTTATCATGATATCTTAGTTTACCTTGCTACAGTAGTTCAGCCTGTTTTAGTTTATATATCTTGTAGTCATCCTTATGTTTACTTTCAGTTTATGCATGTCATGTTACCTTTACCTGTTTTTATACTGGAAGTAGGTAGGACTTACCAGTCTTTTTGACTGACCCCGTTTTCTTTCGCCTCTTGTCTTCCATTTCCCCCCCCCCAGGTTTTCAGGGAGGAAACACTATTATCTAGTTCAGACTTCTTCTACTTGAAGGTTATCACGCATGGCTTGGACTTTTCTTGGCTATGGCTACTTTACTGTTTTACTTGGGGAATAATTTATGAAATGGTTTATGCTTCTTTACTATTGCAAGACAGGTTTTGATGTATTCTGATGTAAAAGGCTTTAGACCTTATTTTATAAGGTAATGAAATTTGTTTTACTTCCGCTGTTTTATGTATATGTTCTGTCTTGTAATATTTCTGTGCATGTTTACCTCAATAATGCTTCACCAAACCTAGTGCATTCCCTTTGTGAGTGACCCTAGCGGAGGTGGGGTGTTACATGTTCCTTATCTAATGCAAATGATCAGGCCTGATTGATCTTTCTAATGCAAAATATGTTAAGTGCCATGAATCCATATGTATGCAAATAATCCTAGTCACGTAAACACTATATGTGTGCACAACCATTCATCCATATGCAACATTCACATGATAACACATTCAAACTCATCCATAAACAAGTATAAACACTCATGCATATGCAATATGAAAAAAATGACTGAGCCGATCTAGTGCCTAATATGTAAATACATCCACGAGCAACCACTAGCAACCACTTGCAGCCACTTGCAACCATCAATCATAACATGTCTCAAACACATGTTTACACCCAATTGTTCTTACCTAAAGGTATAACCGAATGATAGAAGCAAGTAAAAGCTATGTGCCCATTAGGCAATGTCGGAACTGGAAATCTACATCACATATATACTGATTAGGAGAAGAACTTCCTAAGCACCTGCCCCGAAGACCGAAATCAACATCAAACTAACACCCAAAGAATTTCTCAACCCAACCAATATATATATTTCTAGGAAACTAAGCTTGATGGACTCCTTTTAGGTCACAAGGGAATCCCTTCCTAAAACCAACCCGTATCCTATAAAACCCAAAGAGTTTAGTCAACCCAACGGACACCTTCAAGCCCCAAAATGTATTACTAATAGACGAGTCATGCTCCCTATGAGGTTTCTAACAGAAATGGGATTGAGAATCGGACCGAAAGGATATACTTGAAAGATAGCATGCAAATAAGCTCTACAGGAAAAGAGGGATCAAGGCTATACTCTTAAAAAGAGATATGATACGTGTATCTAGTCTTAAATCTTCCGAGTCACATTTCCTTGAGCTTAACTCCATTGTGCTTTGACCGTCTTTAACTTCACAATTCCGTAGCATCTTAATTCTTGTTTCCAAAATATGAGTTGGAACTCATTCCACTGTTGCCTCTCGTTCCACTTTTACTTATTCTTCTTCTAGTATATTTGGCTTATCATAACTGCGTACTCATGGTTTCATGCAAGCTCTCCAAAATTCACTAGTGAATCTTGGATCTCGTTCACTTACTAGGAGGTATTTCACACAGATGAATTATCTCTTGAAAATAACAAATATCAACCATGTTGCCAAAGGTACTTACTAAGGCGATTTTCTATAACTCGTGCATAAGCGAAATGAACCATCCGCCTTAGTGGCAAACACTACTCGAGCGGATCAATAAATTACCAATAAATGTGTCAAGAGATTCTAGGTAACAAATCGTGATAGAACCCTAAAGGTTACACGCGATTTCGAGGGTATTACCGAGGCAAGTCAAGGGTCTAACTACCCTCCTTTCAAAACCGAGAATGGCACCCTTACTGGGTAACCACTCCGTCCCTAGAATCAACCCATAGCCCGAAAACATAAGCATTACTTCATAGACATTCTCAAATCCAAACAAGTCATGAATAAATGAGCCGATTTCCCTACAGGATTTGAGACAAAAGAAAAATGGGATCCTTTACTAGTACTAAGGTGCAAAGACTCAACCATCGAAGCAGAATTAAGAGGATGCAATGTTCAAAAACAGAGTCCTAACGGGATGATAGAAAAGAAAAACTAAACCTTTAACAGTAACGTTACCACCCCTCTTAGATACGCTAGTAGCGAGAGCATACAATTGCCCTCTCGATGATCTTGTCCTTTGCCCTTGTGCTTGTCCTATAACACTTAACTACATGACACTTAACTACATGTCCCTTTTTACTATACTAACGATACTCTTTCTTGTCATGGGTTTTATTATTCTTTCACTTTGGCCTCTTTCCTTTCACCTTTTTCCTCCTTCGTGGATTAAGCCATTTCAACAAGTTTCTCATTCTTAAGCTTGTGTTCTTTATGTTCCTACTATCCTTGTATAGCTTGTTGACAAGTCTCTCGAAAGCTACCTCCATTGCACGGCAACCCTACAAAGCTTGAAATAAGATTAGACGCATATGGAACTACTACGGCTACAGATGGAGGTTGGGCACTTCTTTGCCCTCCGATATATGTTGGATGCCTAGAAACTATGGTGAAAAGAGAGATAGGAGAGATTTCAAGAGGGAATCAAAAAAATAATGCATATGGCTTTGGGGAATAGGCCTTTTAATCAAAACAAAATTTTCTTGAAAATTTGCTTCTTTGTGAATGTTTTGAAAACTAGTTCAGAAGGTTTCAGAAAACTTTTGCTCAGTCTGGTAACCTTTTGCTCTGATACCAAATGTAACACCCCAACTCCGCTAGGGTCACTCACAAAGGGAATGCACTAGCTTTGGCGGAGCATTATCTTGGTAAACATACACAGAAATATTACAAGACAGAACATATAAAACAGCGGAAGAAACAAACGAAATTTCATTTCTTTAAAATCTAGTAAGGTCTAAAGCCTTTTACATCAAAATGTCATTAAATCCATTACATCGAAATCTGCCTTGCAATAGTAAAGAAGCATAAAACCATATTCATAAATTATTCCCCAAGTAAAGAAGTAAAGCAAGCCATAGCCAAGAGAAATCCAAGCCGTAAATGAAAGAGCCTTGGAGCTTGGTAACATCCGAACTAAGCTGTATTCCCACCCTGCGAACCTGGGGGGGGGGGGGAACGGAAGAAAAAGAGGCGAAACAAAACGGGTCAGTCATAAAGACTGAGTAAGTCCTAGTGACTTTCAGCATAAAAATAGGTAAAGGTAACATGGCATGAATAAACTGAAAGTAAACATAAGCATGATGACAAGGTAGGCAAGATAAACTAAGATAACAAGATAAACTATGCTAACAAGATAAACTTCGGCACGATGAATCAAGTATAGCATCCCATAACTAGCATCACAAGGTTCCTGCCAAGTATCACATCGCAAGGTTTCTATCAAGTATAGAATATTTCTATGATATCTATTTGCTCTGCACCACTCGTACTAGTATCCCAACCCGTGTCATGTGTTGACTATAAAATGTCCCTTGCCAAAAATCATGAAATGGTCCACTTACTAGTAGACCAACCTAATATACCGTATATGTAGGTTTTCCCCAACTCGTATAAACCTTTCCATGTATATGTACAGTCCCTTGTCGTAAATCGTACGGGCTTCATCACGTAATTCTATACTACTACAACGTAGTGCCATCAGTCTTGAAATCGTTTGGACTGCCACCATTGATCTGGCTAGGTTTCCTTATCATGAACTATCGCGTGTCCAACTAGGATTTATGCCACCTAGGACCACTAGGGATTATGCTACCTATTGAACGTTTTCTAGATTCGATTAGGGTTTATGCCACCTAGGACCACTAGGGATTATGCTACCTATCCACGTAACGATCTATTAATCGATCGGCTCACTACAAGTCCTATCTCGTTCATGTGTCCGGGTCATACGGCCCTATCATGAATGTAGTCACCTGTGCTAGGTCCACCATAGGGTGTATCAAGCCCTAGGGTGCCAACCACCGACATGAATGAAGCACGCACAGTGTAAACCTACTGGTGCCCAATGCTTGCTTTTTCAACTCCGGACTACGTGCACGACCATAGTCCGCATGAACCTACAATGGCGCACCAACTCAGCCGTCGTTCTGGTCGCTTACAATCAGCCCAATAATCGTGCCCCACCCTGCCTAGTTCCAGGGTACCGTGATACATCTTAGTGGGTTACTGCTGAAAAGGACCGCGCAACTAGGGTTTCCGTCCCGAAGGTTAAGTGTTGTCATTTTAATTCGAGACTTAACCCCATCAGTCTAACATGTCAAGTTGGTTAAGTATAGTCATTCAAGTTCGTGACTTAACCCGTCTACGTGTCACGTCAAATTGACTAAGTGTTGTTGTTCAAGTGCATGACTTAGCCCTACGAATCATGTGTCAAGTTGGTTAAGTATATTCAAGCGGTTCGTGACTTAACCCTACCAAATCATCGTGTTAAATTGGTTAAGTATATTCAAGCGATTCGTGACTTAACCTTATCAAATCATCATGTCAAATTGGTTAAGTATATGTTAACTTAACCCCATCCACTAGTCATATTATAATGGTTACGTGTTACCCTCGTGAGTTTACTTAACCTTACCTCGCATCACGTTATACCAGTCGGGTGTTATCGACCCATTCAGGTTAAACTAACCCATCCGCTAATTGTGTTATATGGTTAAGTGTCATTAAGTAATCAAGCTTAGTTTTACTTAACCCACCCATTCATGTCATATCGGTTAAGTGTTATTAGTCTAATCATATTACTTAACCTTATCATGTGGCATTAATTTACTTAATGCACCCCAACCTCTCACATTAGACTTGGTTGTGGTTACTAGTTACGCCGGCGGGTCCGGGCAGGTTTATACCACAACCTAGTCTAACCTCGGGTTTTAAGCGCGGTATGACCAACTACTCACATTGGGTCCTATTGTTTGCAGTTACTGGATTCGCCGGGCGGTTCCGGGCAGGTTTATACTGCAAACTCAACCCAACCTCGAGTTGGCCACTTTCAAGTTATCTAAGTGTCATGTCCATGTTCAAGTTATAACAATGTTCAAATTTCTAAGCAAGTTTCATGTCAAGTTTCTAGGTTTCAACTTATGCCTATTATCAAGTTCATAACTCGCGTTTTTGCCCCAAAACGTGTTCCCAAAGTATTACCAAAATTTGCTATAAAGTTATGCCAAGTTATAGCCTTATATTTACAATACAAGCCAACTACCCAAAACCCAACTTAGGCGCGTTCATATTTAACATATGAAAATGTTCAAGTCGATAATCCAATATACAGTCATTTTCGTGTTTCAAATTCCCAACTTTACATATTAATATATATACAAAAGTTCTAACTTTTCACGTCGATATACATATGCCCAATTCTAGCCAATTTACATATGTACCAAGTTTCATATCAAACTACATGTATTCCATGTTTACACCAATTTACCTATAACAAGTTCTAGCTTTTTACATATGTCACGATCCATGTCAAAATTACATATATCAATTTATATGTGTCCAATCCTAGCCAATTTAGATATATACCAAGTTTCATGCCTTTTTACATAGATCCTATTAATGCCAAATTCCATGTATGTATTATTTATGCAAATTTCCCCATAATAAGATTATACCAAAATTTACAAATCAAGCCCCAAACTTGCAAATACAATGATAATTTCCAATTTCATGTTGCCAATAATTCCATTATATTCATGTAGGCAATAATCCCATAATTCTCCCGTATACATCTCGTATGCAAATCGCGATTTTAGGCCAAGGTCCGAAATTGACCAAGGTTCATCAAAAGAAAATAAATAGGGGAAGATAGAATTTTGCATAAAAATGAGATCAGAGAGAAAAGCATCACCACATGCATGAAGATTACAACTTGATAATAATATTAGCATGAATCAAGAAAGCTGATTTACAACAGGCTGAATAGATTATGAACAACAGAAATAGATCTGAATCGATAAACATACTTAGATCTAATTTCACTTTAATTCATGGCCATATTATAGTGAAATATTTAAATCGGAAAGTAACTAGAACTTACAAGGCGTAGCTAGAGAATTATGAGCAAGCATTTGTTGTAGAACGGTGTAGGAATGATGCTCTACTCCCTTGATTTGATGTTGATTAGCTTCTAGTTTTGATTCCAACAGAGTAGCGACGCCATTTTTATTTTTATTTTGAACAGAGGCAGAGTAGAAGCAAAATAGAATTGTGTGTAGAGAAGGCTTGGTTTGGGGCTGTTTAAATAGGTTTAGGCAGATGAATCTGGACAGAAATCGGACTAGATACATCAGAACGAACACTGGTCCAAAAATGGGCTCGGGGACCAGGTCGACACCCAAGTCGACTGCGAAGTCGACCTGGTCCTGGGGGTGTCGACTGCCCAGTCGACTCCCCAGTCGACCTGGGTCTGGGCGGGAAATTTCCCGCCCAGTCTATTCTGCGTTTGAAATTTGAATTCGAATTCGAGCTGTTTTGAACTCTGAATATTTCTGAAAATTTGGGGAGCCATAACTTGGTCATACGGACTCCGATTTTCGAAAACTCGGACTCAATTTCATGCAGAATTCCGAGACGAACGCAATGTCGCAACCCGTTTCCCTTGGTTATTATTTTAAAATTTAATTCTACCTAGATTTATGGTTATAACACGTTATCAAAATACAGGTTGTTACATGAGTGCGGCTAAAGCGACTGATGAGATGAGATGCACGTACTTTCCTCTTTACAGAGATGGTGCTGCTTCATTATGGTTCACAAAGCTGCCACCTAAATCCATAGACCGGTTCTCCGACCTGACCAAAAAGTTCAAGGAGCAGTTCCTCTTGTATGCTACCAAATCCAAGGATGCCATAACGCTCTCAGCAATGAAGCAGAAACCAGGTGAAACTGTTAAAGCCTTTCTCAGCTGATTCAATATTGCCTTGTTTGAAGTGAGGAATCTAGAGCCACGCATAATTCTCATGGCTTTGGTCGACGCTATAGACAAAACAAGCGAATTCGGGAGATGGATAAAGATGAAGGAACCGAATACGCTTGACAAATTCTATAAGACAGAAGAGGAGTACATGAGAGTGGATGATAATCCTATGCCTCTTCAGATCATTAGTGGTAACCAACTCCTTGAAGCTCCCAAAAGTGCTGCTATTCAATGTAATCAACAGAAAACTCAGGGGCATAAGCGAGCCAATGACGGGAACGAAAACAAAGCTAATAAAACGTTTTGTTTTCTTGACTCATCTGAACTAACTCCCTTAAATGACACTCCTGATAACATCTACCTCGCCACGAAGGATGCAAAGGATTACCCGAAGCCTCGGCCAATGAAGATGAATGACCATCTAACCAAATCTGGGAAGTTCTGCCGATTTCATAATCAAGCAGGCCACAATACCAATGAATGTAGGCATATGAACTTGTTAATTGAAGAATTGATTAGGAAGAACCGCTAGCAACAATATAAGAAGAATCCCCAAGAGGAAAATCTTTCTACAACTCCCCAGAAGAAGGGGCATCAAATAATCAATCTGGTCCAAGTAACAGAGCTCCTGCTCAAGCTAATCCAAGGCCGATAATCAACTGACGACCATTGATGATGATCTAATATCTACGGTTTAGAATAAGCAATCACTTTCGCCTTTACTTTACTTCTTACTATGTTCTACTTTCTTGTAATCAGTCTATAATGATTTACATGCATTGTACCAAACAATAGCTTTATGAATGAAATCCTATCTGCCTTTGTAAATCTCATACTTGCAAAATGTAAAAAATTTGCTAAATACGATTTTCTCATTGCAAGCTGTCCATAGGCGTTCATTTCCTCAAATTCCGACCAAGTGAGACAGTCCCGATAACACCAATTCAAATGTCAAGTGCTATAACCATCGATATGTATAATGCAAGGATGAAAGCTCCACTTTAAAAAGTGAATAGGAAAAGTCCCAATGAGTCAAACGGCAAAGAGGGAAGCGAACAACCACGGATCCGAAACCCCAAAGGTTGCGGGAATTCGTTGCGCAAAATAAAGCATAGATTTCACTATAAGTGAAACGAAGCGTGGGAGTTCGTGGAGCGAAGCAATGCAACCCTCCAAGCTCGTTGGAATATGTTGCGCGAAACAAAGTGCGGGAGTTCACTATAAGCAAAATGAAGCGTGGGAGTTCGTGACGCGAAGCGATGCAACCCCCCAAGGTCGCTGGATTCGTTGCACGAAATGAATCACGGGAGTTCATTATAAGTGAAATGAAGCGTGGGAGTTCATGGCGTGAAGCGATGCAACCATCCAAGGTCGCTGGAATTTGTTGCACGAAATGAAGAGCTGGAGTTCACTATGAGTGAAACGAAACGTGGGAGTTCATGGCGTGAAGCGATGCAACCCTCCAAGGTTGTTGGAATTCGTTGCGCGAAACGAAGCATGGGAGTTCACTATAAGTGAAACGAAGCATGGGAGTTCGTGGTGCGAAGCGATGCAACCCTCCACGGTCGCTGGAATTCATTGTGCGAAACAAAGCATGGGAGTTTACTATAAGTTAAACGAAGCGTGGAAGTTCGTGGCGCGAAGGATGCAACCCTCCAAGGTCGCTGGAATTCGTTGCGCAAAACGAAGCGCAGGAGTTCACTATAAGTGAAACGAAGCATGGGAGTCCGTGGCGCGAAGTGATGGAACCCACCAAGGTTGCTAGAATTCATTGCGTGAAACAAAGTGTTGGAGTCCAGTATGAATGAAACAAAGTGTGGGAGTTCGTGGCGCGAAGCGATGCAACCCTCCAAGGTAGCTGGAATTCATTGCGCAAAACGAAGCGTGGGAGTTCACTATAAGTGAAACAAAGAGTGTGAGTTTGTGGCATGAAGCGATGCAACCCTCCAAGGTCGCTGGAATTGGTTGCGCGTAACGAAGCGTGGGAGTTCACTATAAATGAAACGAAGCATGGGAGTTCGTGGCGCGAAGCGATGCAACCCTCCAAGGTCGCTGGAATTCGTTATGCAAAACGAAGCGCTGGAGTACACTATAAGTGAAACAAATTGTGGGAGTTCGTGGCACGAAGCGATGCAATCCTCTAAGGTCGCTAGAATTCGTTGCGCGAAACGAAGCGCTGGAGTTACCTATAAGTGAAACAAAGCGTGGGATTTCGCGGCGTGAAGCGATACAACCCTCAAACGTCGCTGGAGTTCGCACTGCAAAATGATGCGACAATCAAAAATCCTTTCCATAGAGAAAGCAACTTCTCTACAGGAGAAATCAACAACGCTGGATGAACTCTATAATGTTGATTCAGTCGATAGGGGAACACAAAAGTTGGATTATAATAGCCTTTCCAAAACACAGGGCATACAATAGTGTCTTTGAAGCCAAAACTAATCAGCAAAATGGGCAAATATTAAGCTATAAAAATTTCTTCCCACAGTGGAGACTAGAGGACCTACTAAGTGGGGGCACGAATATTGGGAGTTTCCCAAAGAGAAAGCAGAAAATGAATCACATATACATGATTTACAAATGAGAAATGTCATGTACCATCATATAAGTCACTAAAACGATGTCATTTGAAATCCACAGTCGGCTTTAGTTGATTATAAGCGTTAATGCGAATTCGAATTAGAATATCGTATTTGTGCAGATTATATTCGATGAGTTATAAATCATTGAGTAGAACAAGTCCTGTGCAAACACTTTATTCAATTCAAGATAAAATTCACTGTAATTCATTTTTAATGATTAAACTAATTTGTTATTAATATGGACGACCAATAACAAAGTATAAGACCAAATTCATGCAAATGCTTGTTTTAGTCACAGAACAGGTGATATGATGCATATGAGTTCAACATATGATCTGCTATAGCAAACAAAAGGCTATAACTAGATCTCAATGCAAAGTATGTCGATAACAATGTTCAGTTCGAAGCCCACATTTCTCACAAGCGAAAAATACAAGCTTCGAGGGGCAAATGTTAACACCATGAATATAACGCAGTCCCAAGGTTGAACATCACGGCTCGAGCACCATGCTTCAAATAAGCCAGCCTGAGCACCACGGGTTGAACAAGCCAGCTCGAGCACCCTGGGTCAAACACTGGATGGTCGAGCGCAAGATGGTCGAGCGGCCTTCGGATCGAGCAAAGCACCTTCACCAGTTCGGGTCGATCGACTTTGAGTCTCATGGACCAATCTCTTGTAGAAAAAATGGGTTGGTACCATTGGAAAAGAGTGGGCCGGTCATTATTATTTCATAGATGCTTACTGCGCAAAACATGCAAAGATAACAAATAAGTCTCCATGTAAAGCTATTCTTACTTTACATGTACATACATACCATGTGTCAATGTAAGGATGCAACATGGACTTGCTGATTCAAAACAATAACGCGCATGGACCCTTCATGGTAGACATCATAACACAATATGGTTTCGTGAATCCTGAGTATGTCAATGCATTATATAGCTACTGGAACAACATGGAATGAGCATGCAAACTTCATATGTTGGAAACATTTACACATGGCTTCAAAGTAGAACACGAGTTATATTCAACGGCAGTATGTTGTTTAAAGAAAATGGCATTATTTTGTACATGTAACGAAACATATTATACAAATACGGGTCGACCTCAAATGGTTTACATGTTTCTGATCTGTCACAAAGCAACGACAAAATATAATACAACTGGATCGGTCATGTAGAAATAGTGGTAGCAACAATTATACAAGAAGGCGGCGGCATGTTGTTCATGAAGCACAGGTTAGCTTGTAGCATTCCAAAGAGAGAGGAATATCAAAATGTGTGGCACTTTCATGCGGATAGACACAGTAACGTTTCACATAAGGGTGGGTCCCTCTTTGGTTTATTTGGGTCCATCTCTCTTTTATATAAGCTGGACGGTCCAAAAAAACTATGCAAATATGGGATAGCTCCAATACAAAGAAGTAGTTGTCAGAGCAACAAAATAGTTCCTGGTCGGTTTGTAAAATCATTTCTGGGTCGCGCGTCAATTCTTATAAGTGTTGGTCACACAACTTCTAGAGGGTCGAGCAAGGCCAATGGCATTTTTGTAATTTTGTGGTCGTGCATGCTTTTTGGGTCGGGCGTGCCAGCTGTGCAGAGTTGGCTCCAACTGTCCAGTGGCAATTTCATAAATACGAGTACGCTTGACCCATACCATGTACATTATAATTACAGATTTGCCACCTGGTCCAAACTTCTCCTATAAATACCCCATTTCACCACACTTCAAGGGACCGATCTTAGACACCCCGAAGGGCTGTAATTTCTGTTTTCCACCATTCTCAAGCTCCTCTAGCTCCATTAATGGCTTCCTAAGCTCACTCCTTCTTCCTCCAACATCAAGTGGATCTCATCTTCTCCAAACACCATTAATTCTCACTCCAATTCAATCCAAGTGATCTCCTACCGCTACTACTCTTCTTTAAAGCATGAATCCAACACTAATTTCAATCTAATCACGAGATCTAATGCGTTCCTTCCCAAATCCAAGTGATATTTAAAGCGTAAAGAGAGTAAAAAATGGGAAATTGTCATAAAGAGAGTGAGCAAGTGTAATAAATGAGATGTATGAGATAATGCTCTATGCAAATTTCTCTATGATAATGAAAATCACTTCAAAAGTGGACGTAGATCTTTCCTAGATCGAACCACTATAAAAATCCTTGTATTCTTTACTTGCATTTGTGATTGTGGCCACATTTTCTATTGCATACCTTTTTGGTGAAGTATCGATAAGACACCTTTGGTGTTGAACCATTTTTGGTTTAAACAAATCTCTTTCGTCAGCACTCCACTAGAATTTAATTAGTTTAATCATTTTAGTTCTTAATTTCCTTTCATCTCTATCTACAATTCTTACTGGTTGTCTTACGATAGTCAGGTCAGGTTCCACCACCAATTCTTCCAATGCCTTCGGGTCTAAGGTAGCATCAGGGTCATGCACATACTTTCATTAGTGCGACACAAGAAACACGTATGTTTATGAACTCCCTTAAAGTAATATGGTAGCTCTACCCTATAGGCAAGCTTTCCAGTCCTTTTCGATATAGGGAGAAGTCCAATAAATCTTAGTGCGAGCTTTCAGAATTTCCTGAAATGAAATACGCCTTTCATCGTTGACACCATGATGAAAACACTATCATCAACCGAAAATTAAAAGTCCTTATGCCTTCTATTAGCATAACTCTTCTTCCAGAACCGAGGTTCCCTCATTCCTTTTTGGATGGTCTCAATTTTTTTGGTCGCTTCCCTTATTAAATTGAAACCAAAAACTAACTCATTGTCTATCTCTAGCCAACATGATGTCGATTTACAAAATCATCCGTATAAATCTTCGAAGGGCACCATTCCTATACTTGTCTAAAGACTATTATTAAATGAAACTTCTACTAAGTGTAAGTGGTCCACTTATGAATCGCCAATATCTAGAAGACAAGCTTCCAACAAATCTTTTAGTACCTTATTGATCCTTTCAATCTACCATCCGCCTGTGGATGTTATGCAGTATTCATCTAAAGTTTCATTCCTAATGCCTTACGTAGGCTCTTTTAGAGCTCACTATTAAATGATGGGTCCCTGTTGCTTACAACACTGCTAGGAATTCAATGAATCTTACAATATTCCTTATGAATAACTCAGCTAAAGCTAGTGTCGTCCTTTTAATCCTTATAAGGATAAAATAGGTACATTTGGTTAGGCTATCAATGAGAACCCATATGCTTTCCTTCCCTTTACTTGTTCTCTAAAAACCATTTATAAAGTCCATAAATAACAAATCCCACTTTCAAATTGGAATATCTAATGGAGGAAGCAAAACAATTGGCTTCTAATGTTCATTTTTCATTTGATGGCAGTTCCCGCGCTACTTCACCCTCAAGCATACATATTTTTTCATGCCTTTCCAATAAAACATCTCTTTTGGTACATCTTGATACTGCCAGGGTGTATCGTAGACTTAGAATATGACACTCTATAAGAACTTTTTTCCTTAAATTACCCACGTCCGAAATGTTTAACCTTCCTTTCTTTCTTAACCAACTGTTTAGGTCTAGGGTAAATCATTTCGGGTTATCATCTTCCATTATAACAGTGAGCACAAATACAATTACATCATAGTAAGATATCGAAAGGAGACCTTAAGACCGTGGAGGTGTATATACACATATATAAAACAAATACAAATACATCATAGTTTCATTATCCTAACCGTTAGTATATTTTTTGATCTTTTGGTTTTAAATAAAAATTCCTTTTTTTTGAGAAAAAGTTATTTAAGTTTACATAAACTTATGTTATTTAAGTTTACATAAAGATGTTGCAGTCATCTCTAGCTTTAACTTTCAGATATAGAATATTGAATATTAATCAACAAAGATATCAAATAACATAAGAGTATGAATTTTTTGCAGAACATTTTTTGATACAAATATTTCAATCATAAACCCTTCACATAACTTGTTCAAATAAAATATAAGTTATTACAAAATATACCTTATGAGCTACATATGATGGTGCCTCCTTGGGTGGTTAGAGTATAAAAAGTGGCAGTCATAAACTTGTCGATAAACACAATCCAAAAGATAAAACAAAACACAACAAAACTTCTAAATATCTATAGTATCCTGGTCTCCTTTAGAAGCTTATTCGAACAAGATACCTAAAAGACCTTAACCATCGACCTAGTCGATTGAATACC
Organism: Allium sativum; assembly: GCA_030737875.1. Taxonomy (NCBI): domain Eukaryota; kingdom Viridiplantae; phylum Streptophyta; class Magnoliopsida; order Asparagales; family Amaryllidaceae; genus Allium; species Allium sativum. The sequence continues at coordinate 833,650,741 of CM060918.1, read as the reverse complement.
CTAGGGTTTAATGGGAAAAGAAAAAAAAACTACTGGTCAGCCAAAAAAGACTGGTGTAAATATTAATCTTGCTATCTGACATAACTAATACCTAACAAAACCATGTCGAATAGCGGAACATGTTTCCCTCTCATTAAAATCATTCCATGAAATAAGGCTAACCCTATTCTCCTACACTATAGTGGTTAGTTCAATTGATAACAATAAGATTAATTAAGTACAACACCCAATGATTTTCCATCCCCCATTATACTCCTGTATTATGCTTTTAAAAGAACTAGATTAGTAAGCAATGGAGCCAAAATAATTTTATCTTTGATTTCCGTAACATGCTTTGTGCTGTCGCATTCCACTTACACGAAACCAACATTCTCTTTTGTTCCTGTCCTGTGCTTCGCTGGTTACCCACCAGCTAACATGAAACTGGAAGCTCCTTCCCAAATCCTCCACAATACGCCAGGAAATAGACATGATACCGTTATCATCAATTTATTTTAATTGGTATTTCCCAATTTTCACTAATTGGAACCTTATAATATTTACATACAAATGCAATGTCTAAGCAATAGACAACACTAACAATATAAGAATTTCAATGTAATCTAGTCAAAGTCCAATGTTTAATACAATAGGCCTGACACCTATGCCATTCCCAATCTGCTCCGACTCTCAAAAAGGTATCTAAGTCCATTCTTAAGTTATTCTGTATGGTGTAACCCTTCCGACTTTGCTCATTTACAATAGTTGATCAATGATCTATCGTCCCGCAATGACGACAAGCAATAGAGGCAGAGCCTTTATTCCCTTTTTCAAAATATTTGGATAAACAATCTCCTTGTCATCAGTACTAACATCGATAGCCATAGAGGCATGAACTTATAACATTTGGTTTTAGAAAAGTTCCTTAAATATCCCCATCGGCATCTAACGAAGTAGTTTGTCGAGAAGAATTTTATGAAGGCATATATTCATATGAAATGTCTCCAAGGTTGTGTAAACGTAGGCTTAGATTTAGAAAATATATTTCAAATATTATTCCTTCAAGGGACCCATTCGTCAAATTCTGAAGGAACATATGCGACAACCTTAATATGAAACAAGCCTCTTTCAATCCAATGGAAAGGTGCGGAGATGAAGGCCTATATTCTTTTCCAAGTTGTGGTTTAGATATACTTCTTTACAAAACATGTCTTTTATGGAAAATCACCCCTTTGGCCCAACCAAAGGAGACAAGGCGAAATTCTCAAGCGGAATAGCTATTTTTCATAACCAAAATATTTATAGGTATCAGGACCAATTCCAAAACCGAAAAGTAAGAGGAGGAAACCTGAATTCTTAAATTATCATACTAGCGATGTTTTAAACATTCAGTGTAACCCCCCACGCCCGCTAGGGTCACTCACTAAGGGAATGCCATAGCATCGGTGGAGTATTTTAGTGAATATAGAACAGAAAAATTACAACAAGACAGATATAAATGGTACTTGAAATTTTAAAACATCATCTCATAACAGCGGAAATAAACATGTCTGGTTACATCATAAAACCACGGTAAAAGTCAAGTACAATATCCATCAAAATAAAGAAGTACATAATCCCACTCTCTCATACAATAGCCAGAACAAAAGAAAAGATAACTGGATAACTGGAGCTTTACATCTACCCAAGCTCCTAAAGACTGGAACAGCAATCCGATCAAGCTCTACTACCGCTAGGATCCACCGTAGGACCTGAGGGTTGGGAAAAAGATAAAAACAACGGGGTCAGACATAAGTCTGAGTGAGTCCTATAACCTTAACAATACAATTATTAAAGTAATTAGGGTATGACATGAACTCGGTACGGTACCTTTGGGGATGATGACTACACTAAGTAGCCAACAACATAGGATGAACTAAGATAACCGTAAAGACGCATCTACCCACCCAAGGATAATTACTAACTGCACCACACCAGTCATTCCTACTCAAAGGTTGATCCCACCCAAGGACTTAAAAGAAAGATATAACTAGTAGTTTCATGTACCCCTAGCTGACCACATAGGTGCCGTCTGCCCCTATCTCCACTAGGTGTACCCCACTACCCCAAGCGATCGGCTCCCTAACGTAGATACCCGTGCTGGTCCCACAGTGGGGTGTATCACTCCCCTAAAGTGGCTACCCAATACTAACGGTGCACGGCTTTATATCTACACGATGCAACAACGGCTTATCTACCAGCCCGGGCCCACACACGCATATGAAGCCCGTTGGACTTGCGTTGCCACCGCTAACCCGTTTTGGCCTCTTATAGTCAAGCCCAATATGCGTGTCCCGTCACCCGACTAGAGTCGAGCCCACAAAGATACGTTTGGGATATTGGTTGAAATGGGCCCCCACAAGCTACCCACCTAAGCTTGTTACTTATCTAGTATATCCCACTTAACCCTTTAATCATGTTTAATTACATGTTTCCACTTGGTTAAGTATTCTAATCGTATTTTCTATTGCCACCCAAGGCAACCCACTAGATTTCCACATGCCACCCAAGGCACCCACTTAACCCCTCATGCTCTACTACATGCTTATCTGGTTAAGTGTTTCTTAATTAATTAAGACCGTGATCCTCATAAAGACCTCTCACATTAGACTATCTTTTATGACCGCTGGTTAAGCCGGTTGGGTCCGGGCAGCCTTATGTCATAACCGAGTCTAACCTCGTGTCTTTACATTAATCACGTATTTAGTTTGTGCCTAAGACCTCTCACATTGGGCTAACATTTGTAGCAACTGGTTAAGCCGGTTGGGTCCGGGCAGTTTTACGCTACAAATGAGTCCAACCTCGTGTCTTAGTCGATTAATTACACCTAATTAATCACCCCATATTAATTATCCCTAATTAATATCAAGTTTTTCATAACATGGGTAGACCTAACTCAATAGGTAAATTCCCATGGGGTAGACCTAACTCAATAGGTAAATTCCCACTTATGTTAATTTATTTTTACGGTATGCTTAATCATACCCAACCATACTTTTAATTAACATATTTATTAACCCCATCGTTCCCCACGTAAATCGTTCTCATAAAGGGAAGATCCCTCACAAATATCATGGGTTAAACCAAATATTAGCATATACTTTGTCATGGGTTAAGAGGATGTCAACTTGCATATATGAGCATATATTAACCCAACTTGCATTTAAGCATACACATAACTTGCATAGTTATTCACATAACTTCATAAGCATGCATAACATGTTAATCTTGCATTTAAGCATACACATAACTTGCATATTCATTCACATAACTTCATAAGCATGCATAACATGTTAATCTTGCATTTGAGCATACACATAACTTGCATATTCATTCACATAACTTCATAAGCATGCATAACATGTTACATAATAGATCAATGTCCAACTTAGTGTTTTGCATCATAATCATCATGAAACATAGCACCAAACTTGCATAAAGATATAACATTAACTTGCATAAAAATGTCATGACCACATACACTAAACTTGCATGACATAGAGCATATAACTTGCAAAACACATAACATATACAATATTAAGCTTGCATAAACACATTGATCCACAAACATAACCATACATCATCATATCCTATCTTAATCAATTTAACAATTGATTATTAAGGGGATAGAAGCTCACCAAAACAAAATTAGCAAACTAATGAAGAAGATTAAGAGGCTAGAAGTTGATTTGGAATGCTATCCCTTCTCTAATTTTTGATGGAGGCTCTCTCAAGTTTCAATTTGCCATAGTTTAGTTACTAGATTTAATTATGAATGAATTAGGGTAGGGTTAGGGTCTTATTTATAGGATTAGGTGAGTGTTTTAGGCCCTTAGATTAACCCTAGATTAGATTAGGACCCTTAGATTTAGGAAATCTCTAGAACCAGCCCTCCTAGCCAGCCTGAAACCCAACCTGGTGCACCCAGGTTCACTGGACGGCGCGACCCTGTCGACAGGCAAGTCGACAGGCATGTCGACACCCCTGTCGACAGGCCTGTCGACAGCCCTGTCGACATGGGTTGGGCGGGAAGCTTCCCGCCTGACCCCGCCTGGCCCATTCCAAATCTGAATTTTTAAATTTTTAAATCTGTTTTAGTTTTGAATTTTCTGCAAACTTCATCGGGCCAAAACTGGGCCATACGGACTCCGATTTTCGAAAACTCGGACTCTATTTCGCGTATTTTTCCGAGACGAACGTAATGACGCAGCCCGTTTCCCCTAATTCCCACATCTGAGATTATTTATCTTGTAATTAGTGAATTTTAGTATTAACCCAAAATTCGGGGTGTTACATTCTCCCCTCCTTAAAGGATTTCGTCCCCGAAATCTCTAAGCTAAGGAGAATGCATATCCTACCATCCAAACAACCATCTACTCAAACCATCAACCACTGGCATCCATTGTCCTTAAAACAATTTCTAATGATGTATGAGCATATGCAAAAAGTGTGTGTATATGTTCCCTATCTAATGTATGAACATATGCAAACCATGATAGTGCCATGCATCCATTATGTATGCGAGAAAACCCTATCGACACATACAATATCTACATGCGTGCACAATCATTCACCAAAATACATCATCGATGTGATAACACAACCATTATACATCCATAAATATATCTTCCTACACACAATTTTATGCAATATGCAATATGAAGTGACTGAGCCGATCTAGTGCCTAGAGTGTGTGTATATGCATCCACGAGCAACCACTAGCAAACACTTGCATCCACTTGCATCCATCAACCATAACATGTCTCAAACACATGTTTCAACCATAGGTTTACCCTATCTAAAGGTCAAAGGTACTAACGAGAGGACATACCAAAGATAAGATAAGTACTAGACAAGCGATAAAGGAGAAAGTAAAGACATACCCTCAAAAAGAAATGGGTACAATGAACGCATCTTCGCTTCCGTCTCCCAAGTCGCGTTGCTCTCATCTTCTCCCCATTGCACTTTGACTAGCTGAACCTCTCGATTCCTCAATTTCCTAGTCTCCGACCCAAGGATGCGAGTAGGAGCTCGTCGAATAGTTGCATCACGCTCTACCTCCACATCTCTAAGCAAGCTCGGCTCTACCACCTCTGCGGTCTCATGTAAGCACTTCCTCAAATGGGACACATGGAATACATCATGAACACCACTAAGTCTGTCGGGCAACTCCACCCTATATGCCATCCGTCCAATCCTTTCCTTAATAGGAAACGGCCCAACAAACCTCGGTGCTAACTTCCCAACGGATCCGAAGCGAACAACATTTCTCAACGGAGATACCTTAACAAAAACCATATCCCCAACCTCAAACTCAAGATCCGTCCTTCTTTTGTCCGCATAAGATTTTTGCCTATCCTGCGCTGCTTTCATCCTTCTTTGAATCAAGTCAATCTTCTATGAAGTCTCCCTAATCATATCAGGCCCAAGCAAGATCTTATCCGTAGATTCCCACCAACATGTAGGTGATCGACAAGGCCTTCCATAGAGAGCTTCGAAAGGAGCCATACCAATACTGTACTGAAAGCTGTTATTATATGCGAACTCCACCAATGGAAGATGCTCTTCCCATGTACCTCCAAAATCTAAGATACAAAGCCTCAAAAGGTCTTCTAGAACACGATTCACCCTCTCAGTCTAGCCGTCCGTCTGAGGATGATATGCGGTGCTCAGACACAATTGAGTCCCCACTGCTTCTTGCAAACTTCTCCAGAACTCGCTAGTGAAGATAGGATCTCGATCACTTACTATGCTAGAGGGTACCCCATGTAATCGAACTATCTCTCGAAGATATACTGAAGCTAGCCATGGAGCAGTCCTCTTACTCTTCACAGGTATGAAATGGGCGCTCTTAGTAAGTCTATCTACCACCACCCAAATTCCTGTATTACCCTTCCTTGACCTGGGTAACCCATCAATAAAATCCATCGAGACGCTATCCCACTTCCATTGCGGAACCTCCAATGGGTGAAGCAACCCACCTAGTTTCCTTTGCTCCGCCTTCACTTGCTGGCACACCAAACATTGAGCGACATACTTGGCCACATCTTTCTTCATACCGGCCCAGAAGAAAACCCTCTTCATGTCTTGGTACATCTTATCCCCACCGGGATGAATGGTCATCCTAGAACGGTGTGCGTCATCAAGAATAGCCTTCCTCAAACCCTCATCTAGCGGTACACAAAGTCTACCGTCTCTACGCAAGTACCCCCTATCGTCTAGGGTGTACCTACTCAAATGGCTGGACGACTCCCCCTTATGAGTTTCTCTACTAACTCAACCAACTGTGGGTCGCCCCTCTGTGCTTCTCCAATCCGCCCCAAAAGAATAAGTCTAACTTCCAAAGAAGCTAGCAAACCGGGTACATAGTTAACGGAAGGTCTGAAATCAAACATCGAGATAAATTCCAAGCTTTGTCGTTCCACGAACAAAGGACTCAAGGACAACCTCTTCCTGCTCAAGGCGTCCGCCACCACGTTACCCTTGCCAGGGGTATACGCTATCTCGAAATCATAGGATGCTAAAAACTCCATCCACCTTTGTTGTCTTAAGTTTAAATCCTTCTGAGAGAACAAGTACTTCAATGATTTATGGTCAGTGAACAACTCGAATCTCTCACCAAGAAGATAATGGCGCCAAATCTTCAGCGCAAAAACAATAGCGGCCAACTCTAGATCATGGGTAGGGTAATTTCTCTCATGTGGCCTTAACTGCCTTCCACCATAGGCTATTACCCTTCCCTCTTGCATTAAGACTGCGCCAAGTCCTGTTCCACAAGCATCGGTATAGACAACAAATGGCTTGCTCCCATCTGGCAACACTAAAACTGGAGCAGTGGTTAAAGCTCTCTTTAACCGTCGGAACGCATCATCACAATCTACGTCCCATGTGAAAACAAGATTCTTCTTCGTTAAGCGGGTTAATGGGGCTGATATCTTCGCGAAGTTTTTAATAAACTTCCTATAATAACCCGCCAACCCCAAGAAACTTCTTATTTCGGTAGCATTCTTCGGAACCTTCCAATCCTGAATTGATACTACCTTCGCGGGATCCACAGCTATCCCTTCCTTGGAGACCACGTGCCCCAAGAATCGCACCTCCTTCCTCCAGAAGTGACATTTAGAGAATTTAGCCTTAAGGCTATGTGCTCGAAGAGTCTTCAATACCTCCCCAAGATGTAGGGCATGCTCTTCCTCACTCTTAGAAAATACTAAGATATCATCCACAAAGACCACCACAAATTTATTAAGGAACTCCCTGAACACCCTACTCATCAAATCAACAAAGTATGCAGGGGCGTTCGTCAACCCAAATGGCATCACCAGCCACTCATAGAAAACATCCGGAGTTCTAAAGGCAGTCTTGTCTATGCTATCCTCAGCCACCCTCAACTGATGAAACCCCGTGGCTAAGTCCAACTGAGAAAATACTGAAGCGCCAACCAACTGATCGAAAAGATCATCAATCCTCGGCAATGGGTGTCTATTCTTCTTTGTGAGCTTGTTGAGTTCTCTATAGTCTACGCAAAGTCTAAGGGACCCATCCGCCTTCGTAGCAAATACTACTGGAGCACCCCACTCCGATATGCTCCGTCTTATGAACCCCTTCTCAAGCAACTCCCCTACTTGCTTATGGAGTTCCCTCCTCTCACGAGGAGCCATGTGGCGCACTGGTAAAGATACTGGTTTAGCATTATCCACCAAATATATTCGGAAGTCAATCTCCCGCTTCGGAGGTAAGCCCTTCACCTCCTCAAACACATCCGGATATTCCCGGACCACTCTCATAGATTGCAAACTTTCGACCGAAGCGTCAAGCGATTCAAGGTAACTTAGCATAACAGAGTCCATGGGATTACAAGAAATCTCGAGAGTGTTACCCAAACGGGTCATGAGCCTAACTACTCTCCTTTCGCAATCAAGAACGGCACCATTACTGGATAACCAGTCCATGCCCAAAATCAACCCATAGCCCGTGAAGCCCAACACAAAAGCATCACATCTAAACTCAATGCTAAGTATAGAAATCTTCAAACCCAAACATATCATGGAAAAATAAGTGGAGCCCCCAATTGGGTTTGAAACAACCAAGGGATCATCTACCAGACTGGTGTCTAAGTGCAGTAACTCAACTAATGATGATGAAATAAACGAATGTGATGCGCCTGAATCAAACAATGTACGGATAGGATGGTCAAATAGAAAAACCAGACTTTCAACGGAAATAGTTCTACCTCTCTCCTGAATCGGTGGAACCGCGAGAGCCTGTACTTGCCCCCTAGCCTGACTCGGTGCCATAAGAGCTTGCACCTGTCCTCCTGAGGTAGATCCCGCCCTTTGCCCCTTCTTAGGACAATCTTTTATTAGATGCCCTGCTTCGCCACAGTGGAAGCAGCCAGTCTTCTTTTTCTTGCGACAATCCTTGCTTAGGTGGCCAGGTGTCCCACAATTGAAACACTTCTTCTTCTTGTCCTTGCCACCGTTGCCTTTCCCACCTTTGTTTTGTTGTTGTTGCTGAGGTCTCTTTTGATCTCCCTTCTTTTCTGGTGCCTTATTAGCATTAGGACCCTTCTCTTCCTCATACATGAGTGCCATGTCAACTAGCTTCTCAAAGGTGGCCCCCATAGGGATATGAGTCATAGCCAACCCATGCATCGGTTCATTCAAGCCTTTCACGAACCTCAAAGCCTTCTTCTCCGGTGTATTCACCATGTCTAGGCCAAACCTTGCCAATTGATTAAACTTGTTGACATATTCCTTCACCGAGAGATTTCCTTGCTTTAGAGTCAAGAATCTTTCCATATACAAGTTTTCCTCCGCCCTTGAGAGAAACTTTGCCACAAATCTTTGCCTAAAATCCGCCCAAGAGTCAACGGGGCGTTCTCCATTAGTGACCTCCCACCAGAATGAGGCCTCTCCCTTCATTAACCAAGCAGCCAACTTGACTTTCTTTCCTTCTTCCATCTCAAAGATATCTATCAACTCTTCCACCTCCTTAAGCCAATCTCTAGCTTCCACAAAAGTTTCAGATCCTTGAAAAGGTTTTCCTCCCATAGCTTTGAATTCCTTACAAGTCTTAGCAAAAGTATCTGTGCGAGGAGGAGGGGGAGGAGGAAGATCGGGTGCTACGGTTGGTGGAGGAATATTTGCTGGACCTGCCGTGGTGGCCCTAGCCTCCATCAATCTCCTATACCATACTGGTACCGTCACACCCTCCGGAAAGTTAAGATCCTCAGCCATGCTGAAACGGAAAAAGGAAAGATTCAAAACGGAGAATTCGAAGGATATAGATATGGCTGTTGGGGATTATGCTTTTCTTTCAAAAACTTTTCTCTTAAAAGACATGTTTTTGAAAATATCTTTTCCAAAAATGTTTTAGAAAAATAGCTTTCTAAAAATTTTATCTGTTCCGGTAACCTTTGCTCTGATACCACGTGTAACCCCCCACGCCCGCTAGGGTCACTCACTAAGGGAATGCCATAGCATCGGTGGAGTATTTTAGTGAATATAGAACAGAAAAATTACAACAAGACAGATATAAATGGTACTTGAAATTTTAAAACATCATCTCATAACAGCGGAAATAAACATGTCTGGTTACATCATAAAACCACGGTAAAAGTCAAGTACAATATCCATCAAAATAAAGAAGTACATAATCCCACTCTCTCATACAATAGCCAGAACAAAAGAAAAGATAACTGGATAACTGGAGCTTTACATCTACCCAAGCTCCTAAAGACTGGAACAGCAATCCGATCAAGCTCTACTACCGCTAGGATCCACCGTAGGACCTGAGGGTTGGGAAAAAGATAAAAACAACGGGGTCAGACATAAGTCTGAGTGAGTCCTATAACCTTAACAATACAATTATTAAAGTAATTAGGGTATGACATGAACTCGGTACGGTACCTTTGGGGTTGATGACTACACTAAGTAGCCAACAACATAGGATGAACTAAGATAACCGTAAAGACGCATCTACCCACCCAAGGATAATTACTAACTGCACCACACCAGTCATTCCTACTCAAAGGTTGATCCCACCCAAGGACTTAAAAGAAAGATATAACTAGTAGTTTCATGTACCCCTAGCTGACCACATAGGTGCCGTCTGCCCCTATCTCCACTAGGTGTACCCCACTACCCCAAGCGATCGGCTCCCTAACGTAGATACCCGTGCTGGTCCCACAGTGGGGTGTATCACTCCCCTAAAGTGGCTACCCAATACTAACGGTGCACGGCTTTATATCTACACGATGCAACAACGGCTTATCTACCAGCCCGGGCCCACACACGCATATGAAGCCCGTTGGACTTGCGTTGCCACCGCTAACCCGTTTTGGCCTCTTATAGTCAAGCCCAATATGCGTGTCCCGTCACCCGACTAGAGTCGAGCCCACAAAGATACGTTTGGGATATTGGTTGAAATGGGCCCCCACAAGCTACCCACCTAAGCTTGTTACTTATCTAGTGTATCCCACTTAACCCTTTAATCATGTTTAATTACATGTTTCCACTTGGTTAAGTATTCTAATCGTATTTTCTATTGCCACCCAAGGCAACCCACTAGATTTCCACATGCCACCCAAGGCACCCACTTAACCCCTCATGCTCTACTACATGCTTATCTGGTTAAGTGTTTCTTAATTAATTAAGACCGTGATCCTCATAAAGACCTCTCACATTAGACTATCTTTTATGACCGCTGGTTAAGCCGGTTGGGTCCGGGCAGCCTTATGTCATAACCGAGTCTAACCTCGTGTCTTTACATTAATCACGTATTTAGTTTGTGCCTAAGACCTCTCACATTGGGCTAACATTTGTAGCAACTGGTTAAGCCGGTTGGGTCCGGGCAGTTTTACGCTACAAATGAGTCCAACCTCGTGTCTTAGTTGATTAATTACACCTAATTAATCACCCCATATTAATTATCCCTAATTAATATCAAGTTTTTCATAACATGGGTAGACCTAACTCAATAGGTAAATTCCCATGGGGTAGACCTAACTCAATAGGTAAATTCCCACTTATGTTAATTTATTTTTACGGTATGCTTAATCATACCCAACCATACTTTTAATTAACATATTTATTAACCCCATCGTTCCCCACGTAAATCGTTCTCATAAAGGGAAGATCCCTCACAAATATCATGGGTTAAACCAAATATTAGCATATACTTTGTCATGGGTTAAGAGGATGTCAACTTGCATATATGAGCATATATTAACCCAACTTGCATTTAAGCATACACATAACTTGCATAGTTATTCACATAACTTCATAAGCATGCATAACATGTTAATCTTGCATTTAAGCATACACATAACTTGCATATTCATTCACATAACTTCATAAGCATGCATAACATGTTACATAATAGATCAATGTCCAACTTAGTGTTTTGCATCATAATCATCATGAAACATAGCACCAAACTTGCATAAAGATATAACATTAACTTGCATAAAAATGTCATGACCACATACACTAAACTTGCATGACATAGAGCATATAACTTGCAAAACACATAACATATACAATATTAAGCTTGCATAAACACATTGATCCACAAACATAACCATACATCATCATATCCTATCTTAATCAATTTAACAATTGATTATTAAGGGGATAGAAGCTCACCAAAACAAAATTAGCAAACTAATGAAGAAGATTAAGAGGCTAGAAGTTGATTTGGAATGCTATCCCTTCTCTAATTTTTGATGGAGGCTCTCTCAAGTTTCAATTTGCCATAGTTTAGTTACTAGATTTAATTATGAATGAATTAGGGTAGGGTTAGGGTCTTATTTATAGGATTAGGTGAGTGTTTTAGGCCCTTAGATTAACCCTAGATTAGATTAGGACCCTTAGATTTAGGAAATCTCTAGAACCAGCCCTCCTAGCCAGCCTGAAACCCAACCTGGTGCACCCAGGTTCACTGGACGGCGCGACCCTGTCGACAGGCAAGTCGACAGGCATGTCGACACCCCTGTCGACAGGCCTGTCGACAGCCCTGTCGACATGGGTTGGGCGGGAAGCTTCCCGCCTGACCCCGCCTGGCCCATTCCAAATCTGAATTTTTAAATTTTTAAATCTGTTTTAGTTTTGAATTTTCTGCAAACTTCATCGGGCCAAAACTGGGCCATACGGACTCCGATTTTCGAAAACTCGGACTCTATTTCGCGTATTTTTCCGAGACGAACGTAATGACGCAGCCCGTTTCCCCTAATTCCCACATCTGAGATTATTTATCTTGTAATTAGTGAATTTTAGTATTAACCCAAAATTCGGGGTGTTACATTCAGCGCTACTAATGGGTGGTTTCGATAATTGTTGGAAGGGTACTTTCGGATTTGGAAGTGGTACTGACGGTAAATTTAGACAAAATTGGTTAATAGAAAGTATTCTAACCAATTTTTTTTCAATATTTTGTATTATATAAAAATGTGATATACATGAGCATATTAACCAATATGATAATACCTATATTAATGTAAAATCGCTCCTAAAGCAAGCACCCTTAGGAGAAATTCATAACAACCTCATATTAGCATAAATAGTTATGAAATTCGAAACTTATCTTCACAATTATATAACACATATCATATCACAGTTTCACGTTATTTAGATATTTTTATCTATGGGTTTTGACCTATAACTTATGCTTTTTCATGCATGTAAGATGTTTATTACGAAGCTAGAAATATATCATAAAACAAATTACATGGGTATTTCTTTAACAAACAAGTAACATAGAAACAACATGACATCATTCAAAAACAACAACATATATTTTGGGTATACTTAAATAACAGGAATCCACAAAGGCAGAAAGTATTATTTACATAGATTAAATTGGGGTGATGAGATTTGTTGAGATGATTATACAAGCCATAAGTTTTCCTAGCTTTTCTTTCTTCTTCTCCAAGCTTTAACGACCAGCCCTTTTCTTAGTATTCTTGAAGGTTTTTAGAAATGAAGATATGATAAAATGTTGGAGAATATGATATATTTATATGGGTTCAAAAGTTCAAATTTTCCCTCCCCATATCTCCATTCCTTATGCAAATTTCACTTAGCTTATTTATTTTACAAGTCAACCCTCTTATTAATTTGTTAAGCATATTACATTCCCTCATCCATTAAATTATTCTTATTTAATCCTTTAACTAAAATTTTGAATAATATTTCGTGAGATGTTACTCCAGAATCTTCAATAATTGTTTCTACCTGAAACTTTCATAGCATATAATTATCCTACTCTAAATTCATGGTAGTTAATTGACTCTATTGGGTTATTATTCGTTTAATCACTTTCTCTATTGTTGCAGTCTGATTTTGGGAGCTTGCACCATTCTCATAGGTTTCATACCTTATGTGTTCAGCCATGTTGAACAGATATGAGAATTCTTGCACTAAAGGAGCTCAATAGATGAAATGAAGATAGATCTAGATGATGAAAAAGGCAGTCTTGAACTTTAGACAAAATTAGGTAAACAAAATTTGCCAAAAGATCAAGGCCGATGTAGCCATATAAATTTATACGATGATGCTTTAATCTGATGAATTTTCCATCATGGCACTTTCTTTGATTTTGTGATGACTATTTTTATTTTCTTGAACTGGCTTTCTGAATTTCTTGATTATTTTGATTTTGTTTTCTTTATTTTGATTCAGTAAAGTGATACTTTGCAACCAAGTAAGTGTATTTTGGCATGACACTTTTTCATTTTACTGAATCCACTTCTAAATGACAATATTTAAACTTGGATGAGGGAAAACTCAATTAATGAAATCTTTCTAAGTATTTTAACCAACAGATCTCCGTCAAGCTGATAAGATGTTAAGCTGATTGGACTCTAAAACCATGAAAGAAACGTAGCTTGCATATATCTAAAATAAGATTTGAGTAATTAAAGTTTACCGAGGAGAAAGAAAGACAGATTATCCCAAAAAATTGATGAAGCAAGTTGTTTGAATTCATTATCAAAACGTTGTGATGTACAAAGTATTTATACAAATGATTTGGGATTGTAAACTAACCCAGTATAATTTTACTTAACTCTGGTCTATATCCGACTTATTATTACAATAAAATCGCATTTCTCATTCATAAAAGAAGCTAACCATCTTCAAGTGGAACCATTGTTGGTACAATTCGTCGCTGATTCTTCTTATCTCTGAAAACACAGGTCTCCGAGGCACGATGTGGTGATCGCTCTCCTAAAACAATATTTTCCCTCTTATTACTATGCACGAGTAATGGCAAATCTGTATGAAGATACAACGGAGCAGATATTCAATATCTTTAACCGACGTGGTTGCGCAAACACGGCGATTCACTATGTTAGAATTGATTGATGCAATGACAAGATGATGGAGTTATCTCCCACAGAACTATAACTCGTACAATTTATCAGAAATTCGGCAGAGTAATATGAAGGGAGAAGATGTAGAAAAGAAATGTGTGTGTTTTAGAACTAGAGTGCGGTCCAGTTTCTATAGCAACGAGGAGACACGGCCACATCTGTTCAAAAGAACGGTTGCTTCTATTCGAACGGCAGTGTCTGTTTGAATTCAAACGGTCACATCCTGTTGTTACCAGTCGACTGGTCTGAGTTCCACCAGTCGACTAGTCTGTAAACCACCTGTTGACCAGTTTGAACACCACCAGTCAACTGATAACGGCTATTTTCCTGCCGTTCTCTCAAATATAAATACACCATTTTCAAATTTTAAATATCTGTGTTGAAAGACCCCATCGAGGTTCAAAAATATATGTTTGGCCCAATACACGACGCGACTCGGCTCGACCGGTCGGACAGACAGTGGCGGCGAGTGCGTGTTTTGTTTAACATGCATGGTCTCCCTCCTCACAACAAAGCAAAGATGTGGGAGCCCCAAGGCCCCAATACTCTTCTAAGAAGGCTATTGATATACTTGCCACCTCTACTTATTTTCCAAGATGTGGGACAAGTGTTTCCCTTCTTCCCTTCTCTTCTTTATTTCAAATTCTCCTCCAATAATAGTCCACCAAATTTTAAATAAATTCCTCTTGTCATTTATTTGTAGAAAAATTTGTGCATAAGTATAGATGTCTTACAGACTTGAATCTATACGTAGGGAAAGCTCATCAAAGTATATCAGGATGGAGTGGTGGACTAAGCATTGAGCCATCGATACTATATGACCTCCCGGATGTGATTATCACACACTCGTTTCCATATTTTCCCGATAGTATGTACGCTCGACCCGTGGATTGGACTTGGGTTAGCATTTTCTTTCATAAAATGCCCTTAGAGATCAAGCCAAAATCTCGTAGAAGGCGGTACCACCTCTATTGCATTCACATAGGTAGGTTTATCAAAATTGTTTTATAACACACACCTCAACAGTATATCTGTTATAACCTATTAAGTTCTAAGCAGAACATCCTATCTTTGTCACTATAAGTACCAATCACTTTTCCATGGAATGTACGATAATACTTATTTTTTCAGACTAAATATTATAATGCTTCCAACCGCAAACATATGAAGTACTTTTGCTTTTTGAACTCAAGATAACAATTTTTTTTATTATATAGAGTTGAGTTTCCTTCATTGGAAATTGTATTGTATGGGCTTTAAACCCATTCGTTGTGATGTTTTTATCACTAAGATCCTTCAAAGTCCTTTAGTAAATGGATCTACCAAATTTTGACTAGATCTCACAAAATCTACGGTAATTAACCCTTAGTGAGCATTTGCCTAACTAAAATGTGCCTTAGACAATTATGTCTTTATTTACCACTATAAACTTGGTTGTATCCCTGTGATAATGTAGATTGACTATCACAATGCACAGATTTTGGTGGCATAGGTTTTGTACACACAGGAATTTCTAATAATAAATTCCTTAACCATTCTGCTTCTTTACTACCGGAAGCCAGTGTTATAAACTCAACAGCCATTGTTGAATCAGCAATACATGTTTGTTTCTTTGAGGCCTAGGATGATGCTTCCGCACCAAGACTGAATATCCATCCATTGGTTGTTTTATTATCTTCACTTCTAGTGTTCCAACTAGCATATGTGTATCCTTCTATTACACTTGGATAACCATTGTAATGTATACTTTAATTTATGGTACCTTTAAGATACTTTAAAATTCTATGTATTGCATTCCAATATATATGACTAGGGTCACTAGTATATCTACTCATTTTGCCAACTACATAGGAAATATCTTGTCGTTTGCATGTCCTTGCATACATCAAACTCCCAATAACTCTAGCATATTCCAATTGCTCTATAGCTCTTCCAATATTAGTGTATAACTGCATATTTGGATCAAATGGAGTCGACATAGGTTTACAATCAAATAAATTGAACCTTTTCCAAATTTTCTCAATGTAATGGGACTGGGTAATTGATAACCCACCTTTTGTTTTCATGATTCTTATTCAAAGAATCATTTCAGTTGCTCCCCATATCTTTCAAGTCAAAGCAGAAGATAGATATCTTTTAGTTTCTTCAATACTCGAAGTAACCATTCCAAATATAAGCATATCATCTACGTAAAGGCATATAATTACACATTTACCTTAATAAAACTAGCTATGGACACATTTGTCAGGTTCAAAAAACTTAAACCATTAGGTATATTAGTTTTATCAAACTTTTCATGCCATTGTTTTGGTGCTTATTTAAGTCCATTAAGTTATTTGATAAGTTTACATACTTTACGTTCCTTTCCATGCATCACAAAACCTTCCGATTGAGACATATATATATATATAAAGTTCTCCATTTAGAAATGATGTCTTGATGTCCATTTGATGAATTTCGAAATTACAGGTAGAAGCTAATTCAATTAAAGTTCAAATAGTTGAAATTCTAGCTACTAGGGCACATGTATCAAAATAATCTATTCCTTCTTTCTATGTGAATCCTTTGGCAATTAATATAGCTTTAAAATTTCCAACTGTGTCGTCTTCTTTTAACTTTTTCTTAAATATCCATTTACATCTTATTAGTTTAGAACTAGGAGGTAAATCTACTAGTTTCCATGTTTTATTTCCCGTACTGGAATCCATTTCATCATTTATGGCTTCTTGCCAAAATGATGAATCTTGAGATTTCATTGCATCATTATATGTTAAATGATCAGATTCTATGTTTGCAGATATCATTAATTGATGCTCTACATTTTTTTTAGATCCTTCAACCAAATATACGATGAAGTCTGGTCCGAAAAAATTTCTATCCTTCTTCGTTTACTTCTTCTAAGAGAATCACCATTTTCTCGGTATTTTCATCAGTGTTTTCTACAGGTTCAATATTTGGTTCATTAACGTCCACCGTTCTATTAATTAATGTGTTGATCTCCACCACTTCATTGATAGGTGTGTTGACCTCCACCGTTTCATGAATCGGCTTATTTTGAATAGATGTAAATCTATTCTCATAAAACAAGGCGTCCCTTGATTCTATTACTGCATTTACATCAATGGAACTATTAGATTTTATTACTAGAAACCTATATCCTTGTCTCTGTTGAGCATATCCTAAGAATATGCACTCGATAACCTTTTTTCCCAATTTCCTAATTTTTGGTTCAGGCAATCAGATAATAGCTCTACAACCCCAGACTCGATAATAATCAAGATTTGGTCTCCGTTTCTTCCAAAGTTCATAAGGAGTAACTTTACTTTTCTTATGAGGTATTCTATTCAGAATGTAGCATACAGTAAGTAAAGCTTCACACTAGAAACTTGTATTTAGTCCAAAACTACACAACATTGCATTTACCATTTCGGTAAGAGTTCTATTTTTCCTTTCGGCCACTCCATTTTTTTGTGGAGTATAAGCAATAGAAGTTTCAGGTATAATTCTTACTGATTCACAATATTCAGGAAATTGATACTCGCCTCCCTTATCAGATCTAAGTATTTTTATTTTAGCATCATATTGGTTTTCTACTTCAGTTATATAGGTAATAAATGATTTTATCACTTCACTATTAGCATGCATAAGATAAACATAAACAATATTTAGAGTAATCATTTATAAATGTGACAAAATATCTCTTTCCTACTCTAGTAGGAGTACTATGTATATCACACACATCACTATGAATATTTTTTATCAATTTTGTTGCACTTTCTTGTTTATAAGGAAATGGTTTTCTAGTGATCTTAGTTAATGAACACATCCTACGCTTATCTAGCATATCATTTTGATGTTTAGGAATTAGATTCAAAGATATCATATCAAGCATGCGTTTATGATTAACATATCCTAATCTATTATGCCACAATGAAAATGCATCAACAATATAAGTAGAATTAACAATTTTATTAATTTCAAATTTTAGTTTAAATATACCATCATACATGTACCTTTTCCCACAAAAAAACCGCCATTAGTCAATACATATTTATCTGTCTCAAATACTTGTTTGAAACCAAACTCATTTAGAAGACTTCCCGAAAGAAGATTCTTCCTAATCTCGTGTACATAATATAAATCATTCAATGTCAGAACTTTTTCGGATGTGAATTCCAAATCCACAACCGCCTTCCCTTTGACTGCGGCCTTTGCTGAATTTCCCATGTATAACTAATCTTCATCTTTAGTCGATTCCAGATTCTTAAATTGATTCTTGTCAATGCAGACATGCTTAGTAGCACCAGAATCGATCCACCAAGAATTGTCTTGTTCAATCATATTCACTTCTGATATGACTGTTGCAAACTTTCCTTTTTCAGATTGCTGCTTCTTTTCCAGAAATGACAACCTCTTTTGAAATGTCCCGATTTACCACAAAAGTAGCAACTATTTTTTCTTTCTTTTCTTGTAATGGGAATTTTTGTTGTTATGCCCTTTCCTCTTCTTATTAGAAGAGTTATTCAAAGCACTGTTTACTTGATTTTCTTCCGCCGTACGAACCTTTGATGTGTCAACAACTGTTTCATCTTGAGCATCTTTATGCCTTAGTTGTTGTCAACCTACAAATACAGTGCAAGGCTGCATAGACTCATATTCTCCTTCTTATGTTTCAGTAGTTTCCTTTGATCTTTCAAAGAAGGGGTAATTTGTCTATTATTGATGAAACCTCAATCTTTTCATCGATATTTAAATTATGTTGGATGAATTGGATAAGTATGTGCATGATATCATTGAGTTGCTCTACAACTAAATGATCATCAGTCATTTTGTAATTAACAAATTTGGTGGCTAGAAATTTCTTACTAGTTGCGTCCTTAATAAGATACTTCGCTTCTAATGAATCCCATACGTCTTCTACAGTGGGCTTGTTGTAGTCATTGTCAAAGAGAGCATCAGTCATTGCGTTGCAGATATGGCCCTTGCAAATATAATCATCATGTTCCCATTTGATAATTTCTCTTGTCTATGCAATGGTTCCATCTTCTGTCTTCGCTGGCTTTGGTGTAGTTAGAATATAGATGACTTTCATTCCAGCCAACAAAAAATGCATGTTTTTCTGCAATCGTAGAAAGTTAACACCATTAAAGCGCTTTAGTTTTGTGAAATCAGTGGCGAATTCCTTAAGACTATGAGGACCCATTGCACAAATACTGTTTAGATTTTTGGTACAATTCGTCGCTGATTCTTCTTATCTCTAAAAACACAAATATCCGAAGCAAGATGTGGTGATCATTATCCTAAAACAGTATTTGCCCTCTTATTTCTGTGCACGAGTAATGGAAAATATGTTCGAAGATACAACAGAGCATATATTCAATATCGTTAATCGGTTTGATTGCGCAAACACACTGATTAACTATCTTAGAATTGATCGCTGGTGTGACAAGATGATAGAGTTATAGCCTGTAGAACTATAACTCGTATAATGTATCAGAAATTTGGCAGAGCAGCATGAAGGAAGAAGATGTAGAAAACAAATTTATGTGTTTTAAATATGGAGTGCGGTCCTTTTTTTATAGCAACGAAGAGACACAGTCGCATCCGTTCAAAAGAACGGTCGCTTCTATTCGAACGGTAGTGTCTATTTAAATTCAAACGTGCACATCTTGTCATTACCAGTCGACTGGTCTAAGTTCCACCAGTCGACTGGTCTGCACACCATTAGTTGACTGGTTTGAACAACACCAGCTGACTGGTAACGTCTATTTTCCAGCCGTTCTTTTAAATATAAATACACCGTTTCATTTCTGTTAACAATTTAAATTTCTGGGTTGAAAAACCCCATTTCATCGTGGTCTAAAAATATACGTTTCACCCAATACACAACACGACACGACGACGCAACCCGGCTCGGCCGGTCGGTCGGACGGAGGCGGTAGCGCACGGGTGTGTTGTTTAAACATGCATGGTCTCCCTCTTTATAATAAAGCAAAGATGTGGGAGCCCCAAGGCCCCAACACTCTTCTAAGAAGGCTATTGATATACTTGCCACCTCTACTTATTTTCCAAGATGTGGGATAAGTGTTTTACTTCTTCCCTTATTTTCTTTATTTCAAAATTTCCTCCAACAATCCTCCACCAAATTTTAAATAAATTCCTCTTATCATTTATTTGGAGAAAAATTTGTGCATAAGTATAGTTGTCTTATAGACTTGAATTTGTATGTAGTGAAAACTCATCAAAGTATATCAGGATGGAGTGGTTGTCTAAGCATTGAACCATTGATCCTATATGACCTACCAGATGTTATTATCACACACTCATTTTCATATTTTCCAGATAGTATGGATGCCCGACCCGTGGATTTGCTTGGGTCAGTATCTTATTTCATGAAATGCCCTTATAGGTCAGGAAACTTCGTTGCGTTCATATAGATAGGTTTATCAGAAGTGCCTTATAAAACACACCTCAACAATAGATATTATTATAACCTATTAAGTTCTAAGTAGAACATCCTCTCTTTGTCATTATAAGTACCAAGCACTTTTCCTTGGAATGTACGATATTACTTAATTTTCCAGACTAAATATTATAGTACTTCCAACCACAAATATATGAAGTAATTTTGCTCTTTGAACTCAAGATAACAAATTTCTTTATTATGTTGAGTTGAGTTTCCTTCATTGGCGATTGTATTGTATAGGCTTTAAACCCATTCCCCATGATGTTTTTATCACTAAGATCCTCACAAGTCCTTTAGTAAATGGATCTGCCAAATTCTGGCTAGACCTCACAAAATCTATGGTAATTACCCCTTTAGTGAGCATTTGCCTAACCAAACTGTGCCTTAGACCAATATGTCTAGATTTACCATTATAAACTTGGTTGTATGCCTGTGATAATGTAGATTGACTATCACAATGCACAGATATTGGTGGCATAGGTTTTGGCTACACATAAATTTCTAATAATAAACTCCGTAACCATTTCGCTTCCTTACTACCTAAAGCCAGTGCTATAAACTCAGCAGCCATTGTTGAATTAGCAATACATATTTGTTTTTCTGAGGCCTAGGATATTGCTCCCTCACCAAGAGAGAATATCCATCCACTAGTTGAGTTATTATCTTCACTTCCAGTGTTCCAACTAACATCTGTGTATCCTTCTGTTACACTGAGATAATTGTTGTAATGTATACTATAATTTATGGTACCTTTTAGATACTTTAAAATTCTATGTATTGCATTCCAATGGATATGACTAGGGTTACTAGTATATCTACTCATTTTTCCAATAGCATAGGCAATATCTGGTCGTGTGCATGTCATTGCATAGATCAAACTCCCAGTAACTCTATCATATTCCAATTGCTCTATAGATCTTCCAGTATTAGTGTATAACTGCATATTTGGGTCAAATGGAGTAGACATAGGTTTATAATCAAATAGATTGAACCTTTTCAAAAATTTCTCAACGTAATGTGACTGGGTAATTGATAACCCAATTTTGTTTTCATGATTCATATTCCAAGAATCATTTCAACTACTCCCATATCTTTCGTGTCAAAGCATGAAGATAGATATCTTTTAGTTTCTTTAATACTCGAAGTATCTGTTCCAGATATAAGCATATCATCCACGTAAAGGCATGTAATTACACCTTTACTTCAATGAAACATTTTATAGACACATTTGCCAGATTCAAAAATGCTAAAACCATTAGATATAATAGTTTTATCAAGCTTTTCATGCCATTTTTTGATGCTTGATTAAGTCCATAAAGTGATTTGATAAGTTTACATGCTTTACGTTCCTTTACATGCTTCAGAAAACCTTCTGTTTGTGACATATATATCTCTTCGTCAAGTTCTCCATGTAGAAATGCAGTCTTGACGTCCATTTGATGAATTTCAATATTATAGATAGAAGCTAATGCAGTTAAAGTTCTAACAGCTGAAATTCTAGCTACTGGGGCATATGTATCAATATAATCTGTTCCTTCTTTCTGTGTGAATCCTTTGGCAAATAATCTAGCTTTAAAGTTTTCGATTGTGCCATCTTCTTTTAACTTTTTGTTAAATAACCATTTACTTCTTATTGGTTTAGAACCAGGAGGTAAATCTACTAGTTTCCATGTTTTATTTCCCATTATAATATCCATTTCATCATTTATGGCTTCTTGCCAAAATGATGAATCTTGAGATTTCATTACTTCATTACATGTTAAAGGATCATATTCTATATTTGTAGATATCATTAATTGATGCCCTACATTATTTCTAGATCCTTCAACCAAATATATGACGAAATCTGGTCCAATAGATTTCTCTATCCTTCTTCGTTTACTTCTCATAAGAGAATCACCATTCCATCGATATTTTCATCAGTGTTTTCTACAAGTTCAATAGTTGGTTCAATAACCTCCGTTGTTCCATTAATAGGTGTGTTGACCTCCACCGTTTCATTAATTGGTGTTTTGACCTCCACCATTTCATGAATCGGTTTATTTTGAATAGATATAAATCTATTCTCATAAAACACTGCGTCCCATGATTCTATTACTATATTTACATCAATAGATCTATTAGTTTCTATTACTAGAAATCTATATCCTTTGCTATGTTGAGCATATCCTAAGAATATGCACGCGATAGCCTTTTGTCCTAATTTCCTAATTTTTGGTTCTGATAATCGGACAATTGCTTTACAACCCCAGACTCGATAATAATAATAATCAAGATTTGGTTTCCGTTTCTTCCAAAGTTCATAAGGAGTAACTTTACTTTTCTTATGAGGTATTCTATTTAGAATATAGAATGCAGTAAGTAAAGCTTCACCCCAGAAACTAGTATTTAGTCCAGAATAACACAACATTGCATTTACCACTTCGGTAAGAGTTCTATTTTTCCTTTCAGCCACTCCATTTTGTTGTGGAGTATAAGCAATAGATGTTTCATGTATAATTCTTACTGATTCACAATATTCATAAAATTGATACTCGCCTCCCCTATCAGATCTAAGTGTTTTTATTTTAGCATCCCATTAATTTTCTGCTTCAGTTATTTAGGTAATACATGAATTTATCACTTCCCTTTTAGCATGCATAAGATAAACATAACAATATTTAGAGTAATCATCTATGAATGTGACAATATATATATTTCCTCCTCTAGTAGGAGTACTATGTATATCACACACATCACAATGAATAAGTTATATCAATTTCGTTGCTCTTGCTAGTTTATAAGGAAATGGTTTTCTAGTGATCTTAGTTAATGAACACATCCTACACATATATAGCATATCATTTTGACGTTTGGGAATTAGATTCAAAGATAACATATCAAGCATGCGTTTATGATTAACATATCTTAACCAAATGTGCCATAATGAAAATGAATTAAAAATATAAGCAAAATTAATACTTTTATTAATATCAACATTCAGTTTAAACATACCATCATACATGTACCTTTTTTCCACAAACACACTGCCTTTGGTCAATACATATTTATCTGACTCAAAGACTTGTTTGAAACCAAACTCATTTAGAAGACTTCCCGAAAAAAGATTCTTCCTAATCTCGGGTACATAATATACTTTATTCAATGTCAGAACTTTTTCGGATGTGAATTCCAAATCCATAGCCCCCTTCCCTTTGACTGCTGCCTTTGTTGAATTTCCCATGTATAAATAATCTTTATCTTTAGTCAGTTCCAGTTTCTTGGATTGATTCTTTTTAATGCAGACATGCCTAGTAGCGCCAGAATCGATCCACCAAGAATTGTCTTGTTCAATCATATCCACTTCTGATATAACTGCTGTAAACTTTTCTTTTTTAGACTATTGCTTCTTTTTCCAGAAGCGACAACCCCTTTTGAAATATCCCGGTTTACCATAAAACTAGCAACTATTTTTCCTTTTCTTGTTCTGGGATTTTTTTCGTTATGCCCTTTCCTCTTCTTATTAGAAGAGTTATTCGAAGCATTGTTTAATTGCTTTTCTTTCACCGTATGGACCTTTGATGTATCAACAACTGTTTGATCTTGAGCATCTTACTGCCTCAGTTGTTATTCAACCTACACATTCTGTGCAAGGTAGTCTAGACTCAAATCCTCCTTCTTATGTTTTAGTAGTTTCCTTTGATCTTTCAAAGAAGGAGGTAATTTGTCTATTATTAATGATACCTTAATCTCCTCATCCATATTTAAATTACGTTGCCTGAATCGGTTAAGTATGTGTATGATATCATTGAATTGCTTTACAACTGAACAATCATCAGTCATTTTGTAGTTAAAAAATTTGGTGGCTAGAAATTTCTTACTAGTTGCGTCCTCCATAATATATTTCGCTTCTAATGAATCCCAGACATCTACTGCAGTGGGCTTGTTGTAGTAACTGTCAAAGGGAGCATGTGTTGTAGATATGGTCCTTGCAAATAAAATGAACATGTTCTCATTTGATCCTTTCTCATGTCTGCGCAGTGGTTCCATCTTCCATCGTCGCTGGCTTTGGCGTAGTTAGAACATTGACAACTTTCATTCCAGCCAACAAAAAATGCATCTTTTCTGCAATAATATAAAGTTAACACCATCAAAGAGCTCTAGTTTGTGAAATCAGTGGCGAATTCCTTAAGACTTTGAGGACACATTGCACAAATACTGTTTTAGATTGTTGGTATAATTCGTCGTTGATTCTTCTTATCTCTGAAAACACAAATCTCAGAAGCAAGATGTGGTGATCGCTATCCTAAAACAGTATTTGCCCTCTTATTTATGTGAACGAGTAATGGCAAATTTGTTTGAAGATACAACAAAGCATATATTCAATATCTTTAATCGGCATGGTTGCGCAAACACAGCGATTCAGTATCTTAGAATTTATCGTTGTGGTGGCAAGATGATGGAGTTGTAGCATGCAAAACTATACGCGTATAATTTATCAGAAATTTGGTAGAGCAGTATGAAGGAAGAAGATGTAGTATAGAAATTTATGTGTTTTAAATATGGAGTGCGGTCCTTTTTTATAGCGGCGAAGAGACACAACCGCGTCCGTTCAAAAGAACGATTGCTTCTATTCGAACGGTAGTGTCCGTTTGAATTCAAACGTGCACATCTTGTCGTTACCAGTAGACTGGTCTGAGTTCCACCAGTCGACTGGTCTGCACACCATCAAGTAACTGGTCTGAACACCACCAGTTGACTGGTACCTGCTATTTTCCTGCTGTTCTTTCAAATATAAACACACCATTTCATTTCTATTCAAAATTTAAATTTCTACATTGAAAAACCCCATTTCATCGTGGTCTAAAAATATATGTTTCTCCCAATACACAACACGACACGACGCGACTCAGCTCGGCCGGTCGGACAGAGGTGGCGGCGTGTGCATGTGTTGTTTAAACATGCATAGTCTCCCTCCTCACACTAAAGCAAAAACGTGGGAGCCCCAAGGCCCCTACTCTCTTCTAAGAAGGCTATTGATATACTAGTCACCTCTACTTATTTTCCAAGATGTGGGACAAGTGATTTCCTTCTTCCCTTCTCCTCTTTTTTTCAAAATTTTCTCCAACAATCCTCCACCAAATTTTAAATTAATTCCTCTTGTCATTTATTTGGAGGAAAATTTGTGCATAAGTATAGATGCCTTACAGACTTGAATCTGTATGTAGTGAAAAATCATCAAAGTATATCAGGATGGAGTGGTTGACTAAGAATTGAACCATCGATCCTACATGACCTACCGGATGTGATTATCACACACTCAATTTCATATTTTCCAGATAGTATGTATGTTCGACCCGTGGATTGGCCTTGGGTCAGTATCTTATTTCATGAAATGCCCTTAGAGGTCAAGCAAAAATCTCATAGAAGGCGACACCACCTTCGTTGCATTCATATAGATAGGTTTATCAGCAATGCCTTATAAAACAAACCTCAACAATAGTTCTGCTATTACCTATCAAGTTCTAAGCAGAACATCCTCTCTTTGTCATTATAAGTACAAATCACTTTTCCTTGGAATGTATGATAGTACTTTTGCTCTCTGAACTCAATATAACAAATTTCTTTATTATGTTGAGTTGAGTTTCCTTTATTGGCGATTGTATTGTATAGGCTTTAAACCAATTCCCTGTGATTTTTTTATCACAAAGATCCTTGCAAGTACTTTAGTAAATGGATCTGCCAAATTCTAGCTAGATCTCACAAAATCTATGGTAATTACCCCTTCAGTGAGCATTTGGCTAACCAAACTGTGCCTTAAACCAATATGTTTAGATTTTCCATTATAAACTTGGTTGTACACTTGTGACAATGTTGATTGACTATCAAAATGCATAGATATTAGTGGCATAGGTTTTGGCCATACATAAATTTCTAATAATAAATTCCTTAACCATTCCACTTCCTTACTACCAGAAGCCAGTGCTATAAACTCAGCAGCCAGTGTTGAATCAACAATACATGTTAGTTTCTTTGAGGCCTAGGATATTGCTTCCGCACCAAGAGTGAATATCCATCCACAAGTTGATTTATTACCTTTACTTCCAGTGTTCCAACTAGCATCTGTGTATCCTTCTATTACACTGGATAACTGTTGTAACGTATACCATAATTTATGGTACCTTTTAGATACTTTAAAATTTTGTGTATTGCATTCCAATGGATATGAATAGGGTTACTAGTATATCTACTCATTTTTTCAATAACATAGACAATATCTGGTCGTGTGCACGTCATTGCATACATAAAACTCCCAATAACTCTAGCATATTCAAATTTCTTTATAGCTCTTCCAGCATTAGTGTATAACTACATATTTGGATCAAATAGAGTAAACATAGGTTTACAATCGAAATGAAATGAGACTGGGTTTTTGAAAACCCATCTTTTGCTTTCTTGATTCTTATTCCAAGAATCATTTTGGCTACTCCCATATATTTCATGTCAAAACATGAAGATAGATATCTTTTAGTTTCTTCGATACTCGAAGTATCCATTCCAAATATAAGCATATCATCCACTTAAAGGCATATAATTACACATTTACCTAAATGAAACTTGCTGTAGACACATTTGTCAGATTCAAAAATCCTAAAACCATTAGATATAATAGTTATATCAAACTTTTCGTGCCAATGTTTTGGTTCTTGTTTAAATCCATAAAAAGATCTGATAAATTTACATACTTTATGTTCTTGTCCATGCACCACAAAACCTTCTGGTTGAGACATATATATCTCTTCATCTAGTTCTCCATTTAGAAATGCAGTCTTGATGTCCATTTGATGAATTTCAAAATTATAGATAGAAGCTAATGCAATTAAAATTCTAATAGTTGAAATTCTAGCTACTGGGCGTACGAATCAAAATAACCTATTCCTTCTTTCTGTGTGAATGCTTTGACAACTAATCTAGCTTTAAATTTTTCGATTATTCCATTTACTTTTAACTTTTTTCTTAAATATCCATTTACATCCTATTCATTTAGAACCAGGAGGTAAATCTACTAGTTTCCATGTTTTATTTCCAATAATAGAATCCATTTCATCATTTATGGCTTCTTGCCAAAATGATGAATCTTGAGATTTCATTTCTTCATTATATGTTAAAGGATCAAATTTTATGTTTGTAGATATCATTAATTGATGGTCTACATTATTTCTAGATCCCTTAACCAAATATACGACGAAATCTGGTCCAAAAGATTTCTCTGTCCTTCTTCGTTTACTTCTCCTAAGAGATACACCATTTTCGTCGACATTTTCATTATTGTTTACTATAGGTTCAATAATTGGTTCATTAACCTCCACCGTTCCATTAATATGTATGTTGACCTCCACCATTTCATTAAAAGGTGTATTGACCTCCACAGTTTCGTGAATCGGTTTATTTTGGATAGATGTTGTTCTATTCTCCTGAAACAACATGTCCCTTGATTCTATTACAGTATTTACATCAATAGAGCTATTAGGTTCTATTACTAGAAACATATATCCTTTGCTATGTTGAGCATATGCTAAGAATATGCACTCGATATCCTTTTTTCCCAATTTCCTAATTTTAGGGTAGGTAATCGGACAATTGCTCTACAACCCCAGACTCGATAACAATCAAGATTTGGTTTGTGTTTCTTCCAAAGTTCATAAGGAGTAACTTTACTTTTCTTATGAAGTATTTTATTCCGAATATAGCATGTAGTAAGTAAAGCTTCACCCTAGAAACTAGTATTAATTCCAGAATTACACAACATTACATTTACCATTTCGGTAAGAGTTCTATTTTTCCTTTCAGCCACTCCATTTTGTTGTGGAGTACAAGCAATAGATGTTTCATGCATATCATTTTGATGTTTGGGAATTAGATTCAAAGATATCATATCAAGCATGTGTTTATGATTAACATCTCCTAATATATTGTGTCATAATGGAAATGAATCTACAATACAAGCAGAATTCATACTTTTATTAATATCAACATTCAGTTAAAATATACCATCACAAATGTACCATTTTCCCATGAACATACCACCTTTGGTCAATACATATTTATCTGACTCAAAGACTTGTTTGAAACCAAACTTATTAAGAAAACATCCCGAAAAAAGTTTCTTCTAATCTCGGGTATATAATATATACCATTGAATTCCAGAACTTTTCCGGATGTGAATTCCAAATCCACAATTCCCTTCCTTTTGACTGTTTCCTTTGCTAAACTTCCTATGTATAGGTAATCTTCATCTTTTGTCGGTTCTAGTTTTTTGAATTGATTCTTGTCAATGCAGACATGCTTAGTAGAGCCAAAATCGATCCACTAAGAATTGTCTTGTTCAATCATATTCACTTTTCATATGACTACTGCAAACATTACTTTTTTAGATTGCTGCTTCTTTTTCTTGAAGAGAAAATCCCTTTTGAAATGTCCCAGTTTATTACAAAAGTAGCAACAATTTTTGCATTTCTTGTTCTTCCCTTTCCTCTTCTTATTAGAAGAGTTATTCGAAGCATTGTTTGCTTGCTTTTCTTCCACCATATGGACCTTTGATGTATCAACAACTGTTTCATTTTGAGCATCTTTCTGCCTCAGTTGTTGTTCAACCTGCAAATACTATGTAAAGCTGTTTAGGCTCATATCCTCCTTCTTACATTTCAGTATTTTCCTTTGGTCTTTCCAAGAAGGGGGTAATTTTTCTATTATCAGTGAGACCTTAATCTCCTCATCCATATTTAAATTACGTTGACTGAATTGTTTAAGTATGTGCATAATATCAATGAATTGCTCTACAACTGAATGATCATCAGTCATTTTGTAATTAAAAATTTTGGTGGTTAGAAATTTCTTCCTAGTTGCGTCCTCCATAATATACTTCACTTCTAATGAATCCCAGACGTCTTTTGCAGTGGGCTTCTTGTTGGTCATGTCGAAGAGAGCATCAGTTATTGCGTTGCAGATATGGCCCTTGAAAATATAATCATCTTGTTTCCATTTGATCCTTTCTCGTGTCTGCGCAATATTTCCATCTTCTATCTTTACTGGCTTTGGCGTAGTTAGAACATAGACGACTTTCATTCCAACCAACAAAAATTGCATCTTTTTCTACCATCGTAGAAAGTTAACACCATCAAAGCTCTCTAGTTTTGTGAAATCAGCGGCGAATTCCTCAAGACTGTGAGGAGCCATTACATAAATACTGTTTTAGATTATTGGTACAATTCATCGCTGATTCTTCTTATCTCTGAAAACAAAAATCTCCGAGGCATGATTTTGTGACCACTATCCTAAAACAGTATTTGTGTAATCGCTCGTAATTTACATATCGGAGGATCGTAAAATATTTTTATTTTATTCCCTAAGTGTTGGAACATTCCTATATTTTAGTATGTCGTTTATGGGGATGTGAGATATGTGCATAATTTTTACCAATTTTGTTTATGACCATTTTGCCCCTATTTGTCTTATATAGGGCATAACTTTTGACTTGTGTTGAATCAAGTGTTGAGACCCATGCCATTGGAAAGGAAATGATGTTTCCCTTTCCGTAGAGTGGTCACATCAAAGTTTTGGTTTAGAGGTTAGGGAGGAATCGCTATTTTAAGGTTTTACAATTGGCTGTTCAGGTTTGTTAAGCCTTAATGGGCTGATTTGGGAAGGTCTATTAGTGGGCTAGTGGGAGACTATAAATAGGGGGTGGGAGGCATGTATAATAATTTACTTTCTCCATTCTCTCGTTTTGGAAGAGCTTGTGGTCCTCCATTCCTCGATGTTCTTCACCTTTCCACCACTAAAGCTTAGAGAATCAAAGATCTGCATCGTTTGAAGCTAGATCTACACCATTTCAAGAGGGAATTCATGGAATTGAAGAGTTTGGATCAAATTCTTCGCTGTTCGGATCTAGATCTAAGTGTTTTTGGGGAATTGGTGAGTGATATGCATCTATAACGACCCATATTTTTATGATATAATAATTAATTTATTTAATTATTTAAATAATGGTTTGGGAATTCAAAATGACCAGAATTGAATAATATTGAATATTTAATCTATATAAATAATATAATAATATAATAATATATTTATTTTCAAAATAATCGGAAATAGCAGAATTCACAATATTGTGTGAATTGGATCATATATAACATATAATTCAGTTTCGAGTTGAATTATATTAACGAATATATCATATAAACGACAGTTGAACATATAATTATATTATAATTAAAATCGAGCTTGAAATGGCATTGCAGTTCGTAATTTGGCAATTCGAACTTCAATCAAATATACAGAATCCGTTTTAAATCGGATTTCTGTGAAACAAGAAACATTCGAAGCTGGTGAAGTATATTTTTCTAATGGAAGAGAAAAATCGAGATTTCGTCGTGTAGATTGTGTGTTATGTCCAAATCAAATTTTAGAAAAGTCGCTATGAAATTCCTTTATAATTTATAACGATTTATTTATATTTTAAATGGATTTTTAATATAAATTGGATATCGATATAATCCAGAATTGAAATATCGAGTTATAAATTTTGATATGGTTATTTCAGAGCTGTATGATATTATATGTGATAATATTAATTTATTTTTATTTAATTTAATTAATTTTAAATATATTTATATTTAAATGGGTTTATTTAGGGATTTAAAAATAGCCAGTTTTGCAAGCGACCTTCGTTTTCGATGAAACAAATTTTGTTGGATCCGGAATATTAAATTATTGCTGGATTTCAATTTACGTTATTTTTGAAGTTAGGTACGGGATTTTAATCTGAAAAATAATCAATTATTTGACTTTAAAAATACGCTGTGTGAGCGAACGAAGTCGGAATTCAATGAAACCAGTTTCGTTGGGTCCGTAATGTCGAATTGTAGTTGCATGCCCATTTTCATGATTTTTGGATATTGCATGTGATCATACGAATTTTTAAACGATAAATACACATAACGGTTGATTAAAATTGAATAGAATAATCAATAAAAAATATATTAAAAACAATCTATAAATACCCTAACACTCCTAACCCTAAATCATTTCCTTCTGTAGTCAACGAATATTTCCGCCACAACTTTTGTTCTTTTTCTTTAGAAAAACGATAGTTGGAAAATCCAAACAAATCATATATATTCCTATAAATTACGATACATGTATATTTGAGATCCGGACGAGTTTCTCTTCGATATGATATATATTTCAAAGGGTGTGATGGTTCTTTCTTTGTTCGAATTCAAACACAGTAAACTAGGGTTCAAGTATTCGACGAGGTGAAGCTGTAATTTGAATTTTTGAGTTCGTATATGAGCTTGGGGAGGAGTTTGGCACCCACTCCTGAACTTCTGTGGAATCTAAAACAAATTTTTGTCGTGGGTTTACAGGGTTGGCGACCGCAAGATGTACGAACGCGATGGAGATCTTTGTTTCGAGTTTGGTATTTTGGGTATAGAGAGTTGGAGGAAGGGGAGAGAACTGTAATGGTGCGATTGGTTTGTGAATCGATGCAGTAAAGAGGTAGTTTGAATGGCACAATGAAAGGGAAATAGCGGCTTCAAATTAATGGGACAGGAAATGTGTCGGGGAAGGAGAATGGTGTGAGCAGGTTGGTGCGTGGTGGGCCGGATTTAGGGGTAAAGCACACTAAACATTTTATTTAGTTTAATTTTAATTTAAATGAGGTAGAAAACTTGTAAATTAAGTAACTATTTCATACGTTATCCAAATTCAGCAAAACAAAATCCGTTGGGATCGTATGGACAGTGGCTACTCAATGGAACTGACTGGGAGTGAATTGGAGCTCGTGACAATTTATAGCAAAATAAATTGTGTGTCGGAATCAACAGATAGTTAATCGTTATTTAACGGTAACTGTCTAAGGTGAGTAAATCTCACTAACTCTGATCAGTTTATATTTTCATGACGTATTCTTAGAACTGACAAAGATTGGTTGATTGCTATGTGTTGATTGGTTGATTGAACTGGTAATTGATTGGTTGTAAATATTGATATAGTTATACAAATATCGTTAATTAAATATTGATTCTGTTGATCAGAATATTTCATATTGAAATGAAATTGATGTTAATTATATTGTTTAACATTTGCGGATGCAGGGAAGCAGGTTGGAGGGATCCAACGGGATTCCTCAATATTTATAATACTATTTTTCATATATTCTGATATATGATGTGGTATATAATCTATTATTGATTATGTGTGTTTGGATGATGATTGATCCTTTTGATTTGGAATTTTAATACCATAAGTGATACTGGAAAGTGAAAAGGGAATTTTCAAAGTGTATTCTGAAATTAAAATACTTATATAAAATCAATGGATTTTATATAAAAGAAAATATTTATGTGAAACAAATATGATTATAAAGGTAATACTTGGAAAATAAATAAAATTAGAAAAGGATTATTTGTAAAATAAATAGAATTATATAAATGGAATATTTATATTAAATAAATAGAATTGTATAAATGAAATATTTGTAAAACAAATAGAAATAGAAATAACTGTAAACCAAATAGAAAAGGAAATATTTATAAAATGAATAGGATAATTATAAAAAGAAGTATTTTATAAAATAAATATAATTTTATAAAAGGAATTATTTGGAAAATAAATATTAAATGGAAATCTGTTTTTTAACAGATAAATGGAAAAGATTAATTCAAAGTAGAATTAAACAGAAATCTATTTTAACAGATAAAATGAATAAGATTAATGTATATATAATGTTTTTAAATTAAGTAAAATATTTATCTTTTGATAAATGGAATATATAAGTCTGAACTTATATAGAGAAATAGAAATCGGTTTTGACACCGATATTTTAAATAGAATTTGAACATAGCATTTATAAAGGGGATTATAAATGAGATTTAAGTGTTAGAATGTGAAAATGGGATTTCGTATGAATAATTCTATAAATAAAAGTATAAATAGAATTTAGAAATGGAATATTATCTAATTACGAAATCAAACTAAATTGATATATATAAGAAATATTATTCACATTCGATGTGAATAATGGATTAAAATAGTTATTTATAAATTAAAACATTTTAAAGGAAAATTGGGATTTGAAATAGAAATTCAAATGGGAATTTGAATAAGATAGGAATCAGGGTTTAGATAATATTAATTATTGGAAATGGAGTTAATCAATTAGAGTTAATCGAATATTAGTTATTCGAATTAGAGTAAATCGAATATTAGTTATTCGAATTAGAGTAATCGAATATTAGTTATTCGAATTAGAGTTAATCGAATTAGAGTTAATCGAATTAGAGTTAATCGAATTAGAGTTAATCGAATAAGGGTAATCGAATATTAGTTATTCGAATTAGAGTTTATCAAATAAGAGTAGTTAAATATTAATTACTCGAAGAGAATTATCAAATATAGTTTATTCGAAGAAGAGAGTTATCAAATATAGTTTATTCGAAGGAGAGATTATCGAATATCGTTTATTCAGAAAAGGGTTATCAAATATAGTTATTCGAGAGAAAGTTATCGAATAGAGATTTTTTGAGAGAGAATTATACATTGAAATTCGATTTTATCGAATTCTGGAAATTAATATTCACTATCCGTTTTTATTCAAGATTTATTTAGTGATAAATAAATTAGTTGTTTGTTTATTTATCCAAATTAATAAATAAAAGTTATATTTAAGTTATTATATTTTGGAAGCATGGGATTATAAAACTATTGTCATAATCAAATGATTTCTGTAAAAGAAATGGATTCGTAAATAGAATCCGAGAGTTACGTAAGGAAGGTTGTTGAAGATTTAAAATGTGAACTTTGTCTATTTCGAGGTTAGAAATGTTGTTCAGTTAAGGTCTGAGAGGTAGTTATACCCCAACTTGATTGATTTCATTTTTAGCTAGGGAATGGTTAAGGTTCGATAGTAAAAGTTAGTTAAGTGAATTTAGTAAATGAGTGAAATAGTTTGTGTTGGCATAACGATGTTTTATTTAAACATCTGCTTAAATCCAATGAAGGAGTTTTGGAAATGTTTTGCAAATAAGAATCAGAAATGGTTTCTAATATAGGAAATAAGAAATGGGAGCAAATATGGAAATGTTTTCCAATGATTAACAACATATATTTTCTAATATAGAAAATAGGGATTTACGAATATATGGAAATGGGAAATCCGGAAATGAATAAATAAATGATAAATTAATTTAAAAGGGGATCAGTGTTGATTGATGATTTGCTTGGTAAGATTTCCATTTGGAAATACGACCATTGTTTCTGCACAAGTTTCTCTTTGATAGTTAAATCACCGACTATCAAAGTTTTTGACCATTTCCGTTGTCAATACAGAGAGGTCGGGATCAGATTCATTGTCTGGAAACCACTCCGTATGGGCATTAGCGTTGCGAATCAAATATGATGAAGATAATTGAAGTTGGAGTTGTGCAAGGGTTGTTCTGGCGATCCTAGGTAGAAATTGCCTAAGATGGATTTACAGAATAGTGCCTTTGGTTTGTCCAAACCTAGGGCAACATGTATGGACGAATGTCTGAGAGAGTATATCTAATGGATCACGTAAGTTGATCTCTTCAAACGTATCCACGTTTGGTAGCGGAGGAATTCGTTTCTCTTAGTTTTATGCCCGTGGTATTTTTAGGGAAATCAATTTGTGATTTGGAGGGTATGACGATGTGGCATTCAAAGTAAATGGAGGTGTGATCTGTCAAAAGATACGTTATGACCTCAAGCCTCATCAACCGAGAAATGACAAAAATCGGGTAGGTTACATGGCTAAGTGGGTCGCCCCCGTTAGTGTGTATTGTCACCATCTAGAGAATATTCATATTTGTTACTTCTTTTCACTTCTGTATGTCCCGGGAACGGTTATGTTGCTAGCAACCGTAGGTGACAATATATTCGATACACTCAAGAGAAATGAGTGGTCGGTCATGTGTGGGCCGGGTTGCAAGACGTTCTTGTTGAACCCAGTATATTCCTCTCTAGAGATACACTATCGCCAGGAGGTTCCATACCTTGTCATAGTTGGAATCCAATCTCCAATAAGCGCCTCCGGTTTTGATTGTATACTATATATATGTGGAGTGTGAGATGCAAGCGTTCTGCTGGATTGTTAATTATTTATGATTACACATTATTGTAATATCAAAAAAGTATTGATTTTGAAAATGTTTTAGGTTATCGTAAGGTAAAAACCATCCGTTTTTATATGTGGATTGGTCTTACGATTATCATTTCTTTTGAAAATGATTTT
The DNA here is from genome assembly GCA_030737875.1 of Allium sativum. NCBI lineage: Eukaryota > Viridiplantae > Streptophyta > Magnoliopsida > Asparagales > Amaryllidaceae > Allium > Allium sativum. The sequence continues at coordinate 833,614,588 of CM060918.1, read as the reverse complement.
TAAAAGTTAAACCAAGTGGTTGGAGTTTACTCATACCAGTCCCATGACTAACCTAGAGTTTATTTGTTCTTGTTTTCCCTAAACTCTTGGGTGCCCAAAATTTGTGTGGGCAGTTAAGTAGTCGGGATTTACAGATACACTAGATGGAGCTTGGAGCAGGAGGTTTCAACAGCATTTTATAGCTATTGTTTGTTTCCGCTGTGATGTAAGTGTTGTACTCCAATATACAAATATATATTTGTGTTTTAAATGTCACTTCATATACTATATTTTATTCGTTCCGCTGTGAGATTTGTGTTACTCTGATGTTGTGTTCTTCTTCTTCTTCTTCTATTCTAATAGTTCTACTTTATCTATTCTCACCCTCTAACTTATTCCTATAAACTATCCGGCATTTTCAATGTCTGAATAGTCAACATTGATGTTTGTGTCGATTTTCGGAGCTGAAAACCCCCGGGTCGTTACAGTGGTATCAGAGCTGAAGGTTAAGTAATTACCTTGGCTCTGTGGCGTAACTCGGTAGAGATGGGTTAGTAATACTCCAGATTGAGTTGAGTGTATATATACGAGACAGAATATTTGTATATTTTATAAAAAATGTTTTATATTGTGGAGATCTATTGGTTGAGTTGTTTATGGGTCCTGGTCGATCAGTTTGATCCACTGTATCGATAGGGGTTTCTAAACACTCTAATACAATGAACCGACACAATATGTTTTGAAAGAAGGTTAAATGAAATAATTTTACCCAAAATTATATTTTGATATAAAGGAATATATATAGGAAATATTATAATATGTTGTATATATTGGTTGTTATTAGAATCAATGAGATTTTAAAAGTAAAATGGTTATGTAAATAGCCAACCGGGATTCATATGAGTGTATGAGACGACCCCAAACCCCGTACTGACGGCGGCAAGGGTAATCCTTGGAATATAGCACAGAAACAGATAATAGCAGAACAGAATTAAATAAATACACCAGATAATGAACAATAGAATATACTGGATAAAAATAATCATCAGAGTTACATAGTATACAGGATCATACTTAGTAAAATACAGTTCAGCTATACATAAATGTCTACAGCGGAAAACAAACATAATATGTACAATAGGAGCTGAACAACATAAAAAGAGATAAATGATAGAATCCGTCTTCAGCTCCAGCTATCCAGAAAGAACCAGCTAAACCTGAATACAAGGCTGCCCGTGTAGAAAAAGGGGCACCCAAGTTTGAAAGTGAAACAAACTACGAGTCAGTCGTGGGACTGGTATGAGAAATCTATTTAACACATTTAATATATAATTTGGCTAATCACAGGACCACACCACTTTCGTGGAACGGGTTTACTCCATTGGATTGCCAGTGCTTTTAAAACAAATCTTTCTTTTAAACAACGCAATGCATTTTATAAAAATGTAGCCATTATAAGACTCAGTTCCCATCACACAATGCAACGCAAACCGGAGGATAGAGTTTTACCTTATAATGGCCAAAATATGATTGATACGAATAAAACAAAGGCAATTGTTATTATTGCTTAGTGTTTATATGTTTTGAAAACAATTTCAAATCATAACTATCAATCATAGACGGCATGGGTACCATATATCATGTCGCCACATATATATACAATCAAAACCGCACAGTCACGTATTTGGAAATTGTATTTCCGTCATGAACCAAGGCAAAAGATAGTCCTTACCGAATTCGTGACTCTCTAGCCCAAGCCACAGGACCCAGACTCAGGTGGGCCCTTAGAGCAACAGGGCCGGTCCACCGATGTGGATTAAAATGCCTGAACAATACGTTTCCCCGCCCTTTGGGGCGTAAACGAGCCAACGAATGACTCCATCGGACCTGGATCGTCCGATCAAACCGAGGCGCCTCGCAACAACAACAACCACATAGGTGAAAAGTATATAAATGTCAGGGCTGGTAGGTCACTGACACCACCCTAGCTAGAAAGAAACGCATGCCCTTCCTGAGGTCCTTCTCCCGTTTCTGGTTCATACCGGGGTGTGAGGCTCGCGATTTCACGTTATACACAAAGCTACGCCACACAGGCGGTGCTTTGATCATCACCACAAGACTTTGCTTTGCAACAGAAGCCCTGATCACTGCATCTTAGCATGCCACATAGGCAATTCATGCCATGCGACTGATGTCCATCGATATACAACCTCTGAGCTTGTGCGTTTCAGAGAAGGGCGTTAAGCAAAAGAATAAATTCTCCGCCGCCAAATAGATGTATATTTAATAGAGATCAATCAACACAGAATAAAATCCAATGTCAGACACACAGTCCATTTACAAGTCCGTTCTGGGTCCGAACGAAACCGGAGGCACTAAATACCTCGCAAACCCATCGATCACCACGTACGTCTGGACGATCACCACTCATTATCCATATATCGGGATGCCTCCCAATCAGGACCTCAGTTACCATCCAAACGAGGTGAAGATCTCCGGTCTTCGACCACCGTCTTCATCTTCGAATTTCAATCGTCGGTCAATTATTCGAAATGAGAATTAACTCGGCCTTTTCAAATAATTCACGTATATTTAGAATTTCAAATCAATTTATTTCAATGGTTAAATCATTCGACAACACCAATTTTGTTCTTTAATGTAATTTTCACACCAAACACATTCAACCATCAAATACCACATAAATCGAGCAAATTCAGTTTATTTCCATTCCATATCGTTTATGACATTTTAAAATGATTTATCGCTATTTTTATTTATTTTAAAATAGCCAATTTATTCAAAACGACGCTTCGGGCCATAACGCGGCCGTGGCGCTGTTTTTCTTCAGATTTGATTTACACATATCTGATCTAACCATTGGATTTTCGCAAAATTTACATCATTAGAAAGGTCTTTTCAAAACGAATCCAACGGTTCTAGTTTCGGGAAAATCCGACGGTCGGATCTCCCGGTACAATCGTTTGAAGTTTCGATTTCAAAATACGAGCTGCAGCGTCGTTATTCGATTAAACATAATTATATTTATATATATATAAATATAATCGTTTCTGGCGCTGTTTTTCTTCAGATTTGAATTAAACATTCCAGACAATCCAACTGTTGGATTTTTACAAAGTTGGTGCCATTGGAAAGATTTTTCCAAGGCGAACCCAACGGTTGCGGTTTCGGGAAAATCCAATGGTCGGATTTCCCGCACTAGTTGTTTGAAATCACGGTTTCAAAATACGAACTGCACGGCCTCGTTTCGTTTTAATTTTATTTATATTTATATATTTATATAAATATAGTTCATTCAACAATTTCAATATCGTTTTCACTTCAAATATTTCACTAACGCCTTAAAATTTTGGAAAATTTCGCCATAACCTCCTTTGTACGGGAGGGGCTGGGAAAATTCCCAAATCGCCACACGGGCGTCTCATGTCAAAAAGAAAAAGAAAAAGGCAAGCGGCTAGCCAACAGGCTCATAAAATCATCACCCAAACAAAACAGTAATTGTGTACCTATTTGTCGGGCACAAAATTTTATTCCTCTTCTCTAGCCCCTTTTGCTATAACCCGTTCAATAAATATGCATGTACATATATACAGTTCTTATCATTTATCATTTTCCATTCAACTTCATATTTGATTCCATTTGGTTTAAAAACGCCATTTATTCTAATGTTGCATGCACAGGTAAAGATCACATCATTAGCTAATTAATGAATATTTCAACGCATATATGTTTATTTGAACGAGTGGCTATTTTTAACACTTCACATTTCAACGATTCATGTATATAATAAAAATGAGATTTTTATTGTAAAACAATTTATTTCAAAACACTATTATTCTATATAGTTTATATAGGTGATAAAAATAGGATTTTTCTTACAAAACAATTTCTTTTAAAAACGAGATTATTTTTCATATTCCATATAGTTGATAAAAGGTGATTTTTGTTATGAAACAATTTATTTCAAAATATGAATACCATTCACACATGAATTTCTAATCAACGAATGAATATCGATAGAACACATGAAGGTTTTTTATTCAACGAGTAAATATAGTTTCAGCAAATGAAAATAATTCAAACATATGAATATTATTCAAAATTTCGGCAGCATAATGGCATGGTAGTTAAAACCGGGACCGTCCCTAGTACGGCTCCTCGCTCTACCTTAAAACCTCGCGGTTTTTGACAATGGGGATCATGCATCTAGTTCGCACGTAGGCGACATGTATATATTTATTTCATTTCCACAAACTAATCCTATGTGGTTTCAACCAAATATTTCTCAACCACAAATGGGTATTTTTCAACCACAATCAATCAATATCAACCACAAACAATCCCAAACAATCATTCGCTATCAATTAATTTTCACACCAATCACAATCAATAAATATCGTCTATGGTTTGTGGACGAGGGGTGTGTATATATATATATAGCAATTCACTTTTATTTCAACACATATATAATTTTTACAACGCATATATAACTTATACATCGAACATACAACTTATATAACGCTTGTACATGAGGTGTACAACGCTTATATAATTCATACATCGAATATATAATTTATACATCGTCGTTTCGATATCGTTTCTAAATTAGAAATCTCGCATTGGGTTCCACTCCACCAAAAATAGCAGAAGGCTCAGAAAAATATGCGGTCTCTTCTAAAATGTAGAAGGCGTCCACACCGTCACGATGTTTCCTGTTTCATCGAATTTCGTTAACGAACGAAAAAGATATGATTTTTCAAAGGTTTGCAACACTTTAAGGGTGTTAAAATCAAATTAAATAAAATCAGCCGATACCTGCTTGATTTGTTCAAAACTAGGGTTGGGAATTTCACGAAATCCGTGAAGCTAGAGGACGATCAGCCTTCGCAGCGTCGAAGGGCTAGGAGAGAGCTTTGCGCGCGTGGGGGAGTTGGCCAGCTCGGTGGCCCCTGGCGTTCGTGGCGGCGGCCTGAAACGCGCCACTTCGATCCGCTGGTTCTCGCTGACGGCTGCACGAGGAGGAGCGAGACCAGGTCGGATTTGAAGAGGAGGGAGAGCTTGACAAAAACCTTAACTGGCGGAGGGGCTAAAAGTGGATGAGGCGGTCGGAAATTGAAGGGGAACGACGAGAAAGGGTTTCGCCGTCGATCGGCTGTTACGGGGAGAGAGAAAATGATTTTTTTCTTTTTTTTTTTTTATATAAAAAATTTTTTTGATTGGTCGGGGAGGTTTTAAAGGGGTTTTCTGACACGACTACCAATTGAAACCCAACGACTGTCGTCCCCAGTGTTTTACCCCCATTCCGAACACAATGGGATATGTTTTGAAGGTCCATTCGACTGTTTCAGTCAGTTTTCCTTCAAATTAAAATAGAAAACATTCAATATTCGATTTGAACGTACATTTCAATTTGCCAGGGCCACAAACTGATTCGAAAAATTCCAGAAAAATAAATCTGGCTATGTTTTGACGATACAGTCCCAACAAAACTAGTTTCATCGAATTCTGAGACCATTTGCAAAAAGGCCTATTTCTGGTCGATCCAATTTAACTGTAATTGACCAAAACACATTTTCCTTTGCCACGGTTACATACTAGCTTCAAAAATTATGAAATTTGAAACCTAGCAATAACTTCACATCCCAGATCCAACAAAAGTGGTTTCGTCGAATTCCGAGGTCGTATGCAAAATGGCCAATTTCACGGGCTATATAAATTCCATAGCGACCTTTCTGAAAATTCATTTAGCCATAACTTTTGCTTTCCGCTATGAAAATTCGATTTTTCAGATTCGTTAGAAAGGTATTCACTAACAGATTTAAATATTTTTGGTTTCACTAAAATCCATTTTGTTTTGCACCCGGTACAGTCCGACAAAGTTTGAATTCAATTTTTGAAACCACAACGCCATTTCAGGCCTTGTTTATAATTATAATTAATTATATTCGTTTTCAATTGTCGATTCAACTCATTTTTCATTGCCATTATTTAAAATATTTATTTTAAATAATTAAAATCCATTATTTTAGCCAATTTAAAAATTTTAAATTGGTTCAGATTTTCTGGGTCGTTACAATCTCCCCTACTTAAAACTTTTCGTCCCCGAAAAGGAACAAAGTCGAAAGTGGTTTGATAAATCTACAATCACACAACACAACCAACAATCAAATCGTTTTAACCTTTCAAAAATATACTGATCAACTTCTATACTCTTTTTAAAATCATTCAGTCTATTGAATTTAAAAGTGCACATCCATGAAAAGAAAATAACAACAGAGTAGAGAATTAAATGGTAATGCAAAGTAGGGTAAATGTACCTTGCACCAGAGTCAATCAGAGATATCCACTCGACATCTAGGATAAGCTTTCTGAATGCTCTCCTCAGTTTCCCAAGTACAATCTCGCGGGTCTCCACTCCATTGCACTTTGACTAAGTGAACCTTCTTGTTCCTCAGCTCTTTGGTTTCTTTGCCGATAATCTTTAGCGGCTCTCTTCTCACATCCAATTCTGGAGTAATTTAAATGTCCTGTTGAGCTGCTTCTTCCACGATCAAGTCTGGATCATGAACGTGTTTTCGAAGTTGAGATATGTGAAATACATCATGAACTCCAGGCAACCAATTAGGCAATTTGACCCTATAAGCGAGAGTCCCGATCCATTCCAGAATAGGAAAAGGACCTATGAATTTGGGCGCCAACTTTCCAGTTTTACCGAACCGGATAACTCCTCTCATCGGTGAGACTTTCAAATACACGTAGTTGCCAACAGCAAAGGATATATCTCTTCTTCTTCTATCGGCATAGCTCTTTTGTCGGCTTTGAGCGGCGAGTAATCGCTTCTTAATAAAATCGACTTTGTCGGCAGCTTCTCGAATCATATCAAGCCCTAACACAAGTCTATTACCTAGTTCGACCCAACAAGCAGGAGATCGACACGGTCTACCATACAATGCTTCGAATGGCGACATTGTCAGACTCGCCTGGTAGCTGTTGTTATATGAGAATTCAGCCAAATGCAGATGGTCTTCCCATGATCCACCGAAATCTATAACACAAGCCCGCAATAGATCTTCTAAAATACGATTCACCCTCTCAGTCTGACCGTCTGTCTGAGGATGATAAGCAGTGCTCAAGTTCAATTTCGTTCCCAGCTTGACTTGAAATGCTTCCCAGAATTCGCTAGTGAATATTGTATCTCTATCACTGACTATACTGAGCGGCACTCCATGCAGTCTAACTATTTCCTTGAAGTATATCTGCGCCAGACTCTGAGCAGTTCTGTTTGATCTGACAGGTATGAAATGGGCGGTCTTCGTGAAGCGATCTACGATCACCCAAATGTTGTCATTTCCTCTTCTGGTTCTGGGCAGACCATCAATGAAATCCATAGAAATATGCTCCCACTTCCAACTAGGAACTTCTAGCGGTTGTAACAATCCAGCCAATTTCTGTTGGTCGCTCTTGACTAGCTGGCAAGTAGGGCATCGGCTAACATATAAAGAAATGTCCCTTTTCATCGACTTCCACCAGAAAGTGCGTTTGATGTCATTATATATTTTTCTTACTCCTGGATGGATACTAAGTTTTGACTTGTGGCATTCATCCAGTACTTCCCTTCGAAGCTCAGGAATGTTAGGGACACAGATTCGACCTTTCAGCCTTAGAATTCCATCATTATCCACTTGAAAACTCGAGGGTTCGCCTTGTTGAATTATCTCTCTGATCTTCTGAATGAAGTGATCATCCTTCTGAAGAGCAGATATCTTATCTAGCAATGAAGTCGTGATAATAAAACTGGCGATCATTACATTCTTTCGGCTCGGCGCATCGGCCACGACATTGGCTTTCCCTAGAGTATATATAATTTCAAAGTCATATGCGGCAAGAAACTCCAGCCAACGCTGCTGCCTCAGATTCAAGTCCTTCTAGGTGAACAAATACTTCAGCGACTGATGATCTGTAAACAGTTCAAATCTCTCACCCAGAAGACACTGTCTCCAGATTTTCAAAGCGAACACGATAGCCAATAACTCAAGATCATGAGTTACATAATTTTTCTCGTGCGGCTTCAGTTGACGGCTAGCATAAGCAATCACTTGGCCCCTTTGCATTAACACTACGCCAAGGCCTACTCTAGAAGCATCAGTCCAGACTTTTAAATCCTGGTTGCCATCGATGATGGTTAACACTGGAGCAGTTGTTAATCTCAACTTTAGCTCTTCAAAAGCCTCCTCACTTTCTGGAGTCCATTTGAATTTAGATTGTTTCTTTGTAAGCTTCGTTAAGTGGCCAGATATCTTTGAAAAGTTTTTAACGAACTTCCGGTAATAGCTAGCCAATCCGAGAAAACTGCGGACTTCAGTAGGAGTACTAGGCTGTTTCTAGTTTTGAATAGCTGTGATTTTGCTTGGATCCACAACAATTCCTTCTTTCGATACTACGTGGCCTAGAAATTTTACTTCATCTTGCCAGAAGATAAATTTGGAAAATTTGGCTTTTAATACATTCCGTCTCAGAATTTCTAGAACCTGTTCTAGATGCTTTTCATGTTCGGCTTTTGATTTAGAGAAGATTAGAATATCGTCAATGAAAACCAGAACAAATTTATTCAAAACCCCTCTGAACACTCTATTCATCAGATCGACGAAGTAAGCGGGAGCGTTACATAAGCCGAACGACATTACTAACCACTCGTAGAATAAGTCGGGACCTCTGAATGCTGTCATTGGAACACACTCTTCGGCAATTCGAAGTTGATGGAAGCCTGTAGCTAGGTCCATTCGGGAAAATACTTGTGCTCCATTTAGACGATCCAACAAATCATCAATCCGCGACAATAGATATTTGTTCTTTATTGTCTGTTTGTTCAGATCTCGATAATCCACACATAGCCGTAGAGTACCGTCAGATTTTGGGACAAATACCACTGCTGCACCCCAATCAGAGAAAATAGGCCTGATCAGACCCTTCTATACTAGCTGTCGTGTTTGGTTGTCTAATTCCTCCTTCTATTTCAAGTACATTCTTTGCATAGCGTGAACTACCGGCCTTGCATTGGGAATTAAAGAAATTTTGAAATCAATTTCTCTCTGCGGAGGTAAACGAACTACTTCTTCGAACACATCCGCATAGTTTTTAACGACAAGAATATCTTTGATGAGTTCAGGAATATTCTCTGTGACTACTGGGATATTTTCTATTTGAACTGGGGAAACATCCAGAGCTGCCCAGAAGTCTTTTCTATTAGGATTCTGACCTTCACACGGAATGGTTATATAATTCCCTGATTGTGCCTTTGCCTTAACAACTCTCTCGGCGCATCTAACCTCAGCTTCATATTTGGTCAGCCAATCCAATCCGAGAATAAGATCGAATTCATTAAAATTCATGACGATAGAGGTAATAGGGAATTTTTATCAGGAAAAAGAGACAGGTACTGCACAAATCCAACTGAGACTGATGGAACCCCAACTGGATTTTGGACAGTCATTGGTTCCTTGAGCTTCTTCAGTTTTAAATCTAACTTCTTGACTACACTCTTTGCAATATAGCTTCGTGACGCGCCTGTGTCAAATAGTACTTTAACTGGAATGTTCTTGACATTGAGCGTGCCTTCTAAAACATCGGACCTTCCCTGAGCAGATGAAGATGCAGGCACTTCTGCCACTTCATTCACTTGTACTGCTTCAGATTTCTGAGATAGCGGGCAGTTTTTCGCAATATGCCCAGCCTGATGGCACTTATGGCATCCTCTTTTCTCTTGTAACCTCTTACCGGATTTAGACCCATCCTTTACTTGTTTCTTTAGAGATCAGCAACTTATCGAGAGATGTCCTTGCCTATTGCAGTTATTGCATATGGCGGTCGTTACGGGTTCTTTTTCGGATCTGGCCCTTTTTCGATTTACTTCGGGCTCCTTACTGACCTCAGAAATTGTACTGGCCTCAGGACGATCAGTTTCAGACTCAATTTTATTACTAGAGCTGACTCCCTCCTAGTCGCGCAACATGCCTTTCTTATGGAGGTCTTCATACTGATAAGCCATATAAATCATTTCTGAAAAAGGGAGCTTCACATGCCCCATTACTTTATTCTGATATTTCCTTTGAAGCCCGTAAATAAATCTCAGATTCTTTCTCTTCGTATTCTGAATTAGATGGGGAGCAAAGTGAGAAAGTTCATTGAATTTCTTATGATATTCTGGGATGGTCATATCTCCTTGTATCAAATAAGAAAATTCATCACAAAGGCGCTCAGTCGCTTCGGGAGGAGTAAATCTTTCTAGGAAAATCACTTTGAATCTATCCCAGGTGATATCACCTTCTGGATTATCCTTAATAACTGAATCCCACCAGAACAAAGCTTCTTCTTTGAGTGCCCAGGAGGCCAGTAATCTTATCTGATCATCCCTTAGCTTTAATGCTTCGAAGATTTTCTCAGCCGAACGAATCCAAGCTTGTGTTTTCATAATTGCTTCTTCACCCGTGAAGGGTTTTCCACCCAGATTTCTATACTTCATGAATAGAGCTTCTATATCCGGGTCAGTATTACTTCTTCTGTTTCTGGCACTCATTTTCTAGTTCTTCTGCAAATAGCAGACCAAGTGTCAGGCCAACAGAAAAGATATTTCAAAATATAGAGACAAATACATGAATGTAAATGTGTCTATTGAGGTGTAATTTCATTCTGCTACTCATACTAGGATATTACTGATCCTATCTGTATTGAGTTACCCATCCTAGAACACTACTGGTTCTATTTCTGACGAGTTCGTTAATATGTTATATTCCAGAACTAAGCTTAACCAATGCTCTGATACCAAATGAGACGACCCCAAACCCCGTACTGATGGCGGCAAGGGTAATCCTTGGAATATAACACAGAAACAGATAATAGCAGAACAGAATTAAATAAATACACCAGATAATGAACAATAGAATATACTGGATAAAAGTAATCATCAGAATTACACAGTATACTTAATCATACTTAGTAAAATACAGTCCAGCTATACATAAATGTCTACAGCGGAAAACAAACATAATATGTACAATAGGAGCTGAACAGCATAAAAAGAGATAAATGATAGAATCCGTCTTCAGCTCCAGCTATCCAGAAAGAACCAGCTAAACCTGAATACAAGGCTGCCCACGTAGAAAAAGGGGCACCCGAGTTTGAAAGTGAAACAAACTACGAGTCAGTCGTGGGACTAGTATGAGAAATCTATTTAACACATTTAATATATAATTTGGCTAATCACATGACCACGCCACTTTCGTGGAACGGGTTTACTCCATTGTATTGCAAGTGCTTTGAAAACAAATCTTTCTTTTAAATAACGCAATGCATTTTATAAAAATGTAGCCATTATAAGACTCAGTTCCCATCACACAATGCAACGCAAACCGGAGGATAGAGTTTTACCTTATAATGGCCAAAATATGATTGATACGAATAAAACAAAGGCAATTGATATTATTGCTTAGTGTTTATATGTTTTGAAAACAATTTCAAATCATAACTATCAATCATAGACGGCATGGGTGCCATATATCATGTCGCCATATATATATATATATATATATATATATATATACATACAATCAAAACCGCACAGTCACGTATTTGGAAATTGGATTTCCGTCATGGACCAAGGCAAAAGATAGTCCTTACCGAATTCGTGATTCTCTAGCCCGAGCCACAGGACCCAGACTCAGGTGGGCCCTTGGAGCGACAGGGCCGGTCCACCGACGTGGATTAAAATGCCTGAACAATACGTTTCCCCGCCCTTTGGGGCGTAAACGAGCCAACGAATGACTCCATCGGACCCGGATCGTCCGATCAAACCGAGGCGCCTCGCAACAGCAACAACCACATAGGTGAAAAGTATATAAATGTCAGGGTTGGTAGGTCACTGACACCACCCTAGCTAGAAAGAAACGCATGCCCTCCCTGAGGTCCTTCTCCCGTTTCTGGTTCATACCGGGGTGTGAGGCTCGCGATTTCACGTTATACACAAAGCTACGCCACACAGGCGGTGCTTTGATCATCACCACAAGACTTTGCTTTTCAACAAAAGCCCTAATCACTGCATCTTAGCATGCCACACATGCAATTCATGCCATGCGACTGATGTCCATCGATATACAACCTCTGAGCTCGTGCGTTTCAGAGAAGGGCGTTAAGCAAAAGAATAAATTCTCCGCCACCAAACAGATGTATATTTAATAGAGATCAATCAACACAGAATAAAATCCAATGTCAGACACACAGTCCATTTACAAGTCCGTTCTGGGTCTGAACAAAACCGGAGGCACTAAATACCTCGCAAACCCATCGATCACCACGTACGTCTGGACGATCACCACCCATTATCCATATTTCGGGATGCCTCCCAATCAGGACCTCGGTTACCATCCAAACGAGGTGAAGATCTCCGATCTTCGACCACCGTCTTCATCTTCGAATTTCAATCGTCGGTCAATTATTCTAAATGAGAATTAACTCGGCCTTTTCAAATAATTCACGTATATTTAGAATTTCAAATCAGTTTATTTCAATGGTTAAATCATTCGTCAAAACCAATTTTGTTCTTTAATGTAATTTTCACACCAAACACATTCAACCATCATATACCACATAAATCGAGCAAATTCAGTTTATTTCCATTTCATATCGTTTATGATATTTTATAACGATTTATCGCTATTTTTATTTATTTTAAAATAGCCAATTTATTCAAAACGACGCTTCGGGCCATAACGCGGCCGTGGCGCTGTTTTTCTTCAGATTTGATTTACACATATCTGAAAATCTAACCATTGGATCTTCGCAAAATTTACATCATTAGAAAGCTCTTTTCAAAACGAATCCAACGGTTCCAGTTTCGGGAAAATCCGACGGTCGGATCTCCCGGTACAATCGTTTGAAGTTTCGATTTCAAAATACGAGCTGCAGCGTCGTTATTCGATTAAATATAATTATATATATATATAATCGTTTCTGGTGCTGTTTTTCTTCAGATTTGAATTAAACATTCCAGACAATCCAACCGTTGGATTTTTACAAAGTTGGTGCCGTTGGAAAGATTTTTCCAAGGCGAACCCAACGGTTTCGGTTTCGGGAAAATCCAATGGTCGGATTTCCCGCACTAGTTGTTTGAAATCACGGTTTCAAAATACGAACTGCACGGCCTCGTTCTGTTTTAATTTTATTTATATTTATATATTTATATAAATATAGTTCATTCAACAATTTCAATATCGTTTTCACTTCAAATATTTCACTAACGCCTTAAAATTTTGGAAAATTTTGCCATAACCTCCTTTGTACGGGAGGTGCTGGGAAAATTCCCAAATCACCACACGGGCGTCTCATGTCAAAAAGAAAAAGAAAAAGCCAAGCGGCTAGCCAACAGGCTCATAAAATCATCACCCAAACAAAACAGTAAATGTGTACCTATTTGTCGGGCATAAAATTTTATTCCTCTTCTCTAGCCCCTTTTGCTATAACCTGTTCAATAAATTTGCATGTACATATATACAGTTCTTATCATTTATCATTTTCCATTCAACTTCATATTTGACTCCATTTGGTTTAAAAATGCCATTCATTCTAATGTTGCATGCACAGGTAAAGATCACATCATTAGCTAATTAATGAATATTTCAACTCATATATGTTTATTTGAACGAGTGGCTATTTTTAACACTTCACATTTCAACGATTCATGTATATAATAAAAATGAGATTTTTATTGTAAAACAATTTATTTCAAAATACTATTATTCTATATAGTTTATATAGGTGATAAAAATAGGATTTTTCTTACAAAACAATTTCTTTTAAAAACGAGATTATTTTTCATATTCCATATAGTTGATAAAAGGTGATTTTTGTTATGAAACAATTTATTTCAAAATATGAATACCATTCAACACATGAATTTCTAATCAATGAATGAATATCGATTCAACACATGAAGGTTTTCTATTCAACGAGTAAATATAGTTTCAGCAAATGAAAATAATTCAAACATATGAATATTATTCAAAATTTCGGCAGCATAACGGCAGGGTAGTTAAAACCGGGACCGTCCCTAGTACGGCTCCTCGCTCTACCTTAAAACCTCGCGGTTTTTGACAATGGGGATCATGCATCTAGTTCGCACGCAGGCGGCATGTATATATTTATTTCATTTCCACAAACTAATCCTATGTGGTTTCAACCAAATATTTCTCAACCACAAATGGGTATTTTTCAACCACAACCAATCAATATCAACCACAAACAATCCCAAACAATCATTCGCTATCAATTAATTTTCACACCAATCACAATCAATAAATATCGTCCATGGTTTGTGGACGAGGGGCGTATATATATATATATATATATAGCAATTCACTTTTATTTCAACACATATATAATTTTTACAACGCATATATAACTTATACATCGAACATACAACTTATATAACGCTTATACATGAGGTGTACAATGCTTATATAACTCATACATCGAATATATAATTTATACATCGTCGATTCCATATCGTTTATAAATTAGAAATCTCACATTGGGTTCCACTCCACCAAAAATAGCAGAAGGCTCAGAAAAATATGCGGTCTCTTCTAAAATGTAGAAGGCGTCCACACCGTCACGATGTTTCATGTTTCATCGAATTTCGTTAACGAACGAAAAAGATATGATTTTTCAAAGGTTTGCAACACTTTAAAGGTGTTAAAATCAAATTAAATAAAATCAGCCGATACCTGCTTGATTTGTTCAAAACTAGGGTTGGGAATTTCACGAAATCCATGAAGCTAGAGGACGATCAGCCTTCGCAGCGTCGAAGGGCTAGGAGAGAGCTTCGCGCGCGTGGGGGAGTTGGCCAGCTCGGTGGCCCCTGGCGTTCGTGGCGGCGGCCTGAAACGCGCCACTTTGAGCCGCTGGTTCTCGTTGACGGCTGCACGAGGAGGAGCGAGACCAGGTCGGATTTGAAGAGGAGGGAGAGCTTGACAAAAACCTTAACTGGCGGAGGGGCTAAAAGTGGATGAGGCGGTCGGAAATTGAAGGGGAACGATGAGAAAGGGTTTCGCCATCGATCGGCTGTTACGGGGAGAGAGAAAATGATTTTTATCTTTTTTTTATATAAAAAAAAGTTTTGATTGGTCGGGGAGGTTTTAAAGGGGTTTTCTGACACAACTACCAATCGAAACCCAACGACTGTCGTCCCTAGCGTTTTACCCCCATTCCGAACACAATGGGATATGTTTCGAAGGCCCATTCGACTGTTTCAGTCAGTTTTCCTTCAAATTAAAATAGAAAACATTCAATATTCGATTTGAACGTACATTTCAATTTGCCAGGGCCACAAACTGATTCGAAAAATTCCAGAAAAATAAATATGGCTATGTTTTGACGATACGGTCCCAACAAAACTAGTTTCGTCGAATTCTGAGACCGTTTGCAAAAAGGCCCATTTCTGGTCGATCCAATTTAACTATAATTGACCAAAACACATTTTCCTTTGCCACGCTCACATACTAGCTTCAAAAATTATGAAATTTGAAACCTAGCAATAACTGCACATCCCGGATCCAACAAAAGTGGTTTCGTCGAATTCCGAAGTCGTATGCAAAATGGCCAATTTCACGGGCTATATAAATTCCATAGCGACCTTTCTGAAAATTCATTCGGCCATAACTTTTGCTTTCCGCTATGAAAATTCGATTTTTCATATTCGTTAGAAAGGTATTCACTAACAGATTTAAATATTTTTGGTTTCACTAAAATCCGTTTTGTTTTGCACCCGGTACAGTTCGACAAAGTTTGAATTCAATTTTTGAAACCACAACGCCATTTCAGGCCTTGTTTATAATTATAATTCATTATATTCGTTTTCAATTGTCGATTCAACTCATTTTTCATTGCCATTATTTAAAATATTTATTTTAAATAATTAAAATCCATTATTTTAGCCAATTTAAAATTTTTAAATTGGTTCAGATTTTCTGGGTCGTTACGGTATAATATATGAAATTAGATGAATTAAATCTGGATTAAAATCAAAATTTAGAATTAAAATTCCGAAAACATGGAAAGTACTTGTAAATGGATTTGGATTAAGTATAAGAGAATTTTAAAATCCTGGGAGATTTTAGAAAAGTTTTCCAAGCATTGGGAATAGTAATTTGAAATAAATTTCAAAATGGAAGTATTTAGAAATGGTTTTAAAGGTGATATAGTTTTGAACTTACTTCGATAGCTGGGAAATAACCCTGATGATGAATCGCGACATCACTAGTGTTCATTTTCGAGTTCTAAGTGACGGATTACTACCGAAGATATTGTTTTTGAATTGTTTTGAGAAAAACAAGTTGTTTTGAAATTCCAGAAAAGGATATTTGATTTTTGGAAAAGCTAAGCTATTTGAAACTCCTAGGTAAAGATTGAATTAAAAAAAAATTGAATTGAAATTTGTGAAAACAAACTGTAATTGAGTTAAAGCCAGTTAAGTGGAAGCTGTATTGAAATGGAGTAATATCAAGTCGAATTGGAATTTGGTATACAATTGGACTCGGTTGAGTAAATGGTTTGTTTTTTGAAATAAAAATTAGAAGTGTGACTATGGATGAAGATAACTGATCAGAGGAATGAATTAGTAAATGGAATATGTGGATGGAACTTAACGAGGTTAAGTAAGTTGAATTGATGAGTTAGGAGTTGGAATCCAGAATGGAGCTTTGGTTTGAAATCGAATTTGGCTTGGATAGAACCAAATGACTGAGTTTGAGGATAAAAGCTGATTTGGAGTTTGACTGGGATGACATTGGTATATGCAGAATTGGTGACAGATGGAAACGATATAATGATATGTCCGACAAAAAGGTACATGTTTACTTTTATTTGAGTTTGGTGATTTATGAGCCTGTTTGGCAAGCCACTTGGCTGTTTTATTTTCTTTTGGATTGGAGAAGACCCAGAGAGGCGAGTTGTAGTTGTACCGATTGAGCCGTGCAAAGGAGGTGCTGGCGAAATTTTCTGAAAATTTAAGGTGTTAGAAAATTTACAGAATTTTTGAAAATTTTAGTCAGTCGGAATGAATTAATATTTAATTGAAATTAATTGGTACAGTGAAACTGAAGTTGATAAGTAAACAGATAATTGTTATCCCAGTTAATAGGGTTTGTTTTCTACCTTAGCAATTTCGAGGACGAAATTATTTTAAGGGGGAAAGAATGTAACGAACCGTATTTTTATGGTATAATAATTAATTTATTTAATTATTTAAATAATGGTTTGGAAATTTAAAATGACTAGAATTAAATAATATTGAATATTTAATCAATATAAATAATATAATAATATATTTCCGAAATAATCGGGAATAGCAGATTTCACAATATTGTGTGAATTGGATCATATATAATATATTATTCAGTTTAGAGTTGAATTATATTAACGAATATATTATATAAACGACAGTTGAACGTATAATTATGTTATAATTAAAATCGAGCTCGAAATGGCGCTGCAGTTCGTAATTTGGCTATTCGAACTTCAATCAAATATACAAAATCCGTTTTAAACCGGATTTCTGCGAAACAAGAAACATTCGGAGCTGGTGAAGTATATTTTTGTAATGGAAGTGAAAAATCGAGATTTTGCTATGTAGGTTGTGAGTTATGTCCAAATAAAATTTTCGAAAAGTCGCTATGGATTTCCTTCATAATTTCTAATGATTTTTTTTATATTTTAAATGGATTTTTAATATAAATTGGATATCGATATAATCCAGATTTGAAATATCGAGTTATAAATTCTGATATGGTTATTCCAGAGCTGTATGATATTATATTCAATAATATTAAATTATTTTTATTTAATTTAATTATTTTTAAATATATTTATATTTAAATGGGTTTATTTAAGGATTTAAAATAGCCAGTTTTGCAAGCGACCTCCGTTTTCGACGAAACTTATTTTGTTGGATCCGGAATATTAAATTATTGCTAAATTTCAATTTTCTTTATTTTTGAAGTGAGTATGTGACCGTACGGGATTTTAATATGAAAAATAGTCAATTATTTAACTCTAAAAATACACTTTGTGAGCAAACGAAGTCGGAATTCAACGAAACCAGTTTCGTTGGGTCCGTAATGTCAAACTGTAGCAGCATGCCCATTTTTCATGATTTTTGGATGTTGTATGTGATCATACGAATTTTTAAATGATAAATACACATAACGATTAATTAAAATTGAATAGAATAATCAATAAAAAATTTAAAAACTATCTATAAATACCCTAACCCTAAATCATTTCCTTCTGTATTCAACGAATATTTCCGCCGCTGCTTCTGTTCTTTTTTCTTCAGCAAAAAGATGGTTGGAAAATCCAAAAAAAATCATATATATTCCTATAAATTACGATATATGTATATTTGAGATTCGGACGTGTTTCTCTTCGATATGATATATATATTTCAAAGGGTGCGATGGTTCTTTCTGAGTTCGAATTCAAATACAATAAACTAGGGTTCAAGTATTAGACGAGGTGAAGCCGTAATTTGAATTTTTGAGTTCGTATATGAGCTTGGGGAGGAGTTTGGCACCTACGCCTGAATTTTGTGGAATCTAAAACAAATTTGTGTCATGGGTTTACAAGTTTGGTGACCGCGAGAAGTACGAACGCGATGGAGATCTTTGTTTCGAGTTTGGCATTTTGGGTATGGGGAGTTAGAGGAAGGTGAGAGACGTGTAATGGTGCGATTGGTTTGTGAATCGATGTAGTAACGAGGTAGTTTGAATGGCACAATGAAAGAGAAATGGCAGCTTCAAATTTCCGGGACTGGAAATGTGTCGGGGAAGAAGAATGGTGTTTGCGGGTCGGTGCGTGGTGGGCCAGATTTAGGGGTAAATCCCACTAAACATTTTATTTAGTTTAATTTTAATTTAAATAATGTAGAAAACTTATAAAATAAATAACTATTTCATATGTTATCCAAATTCAGCAAAACAAAATCCATTGGGATTGTATGGGTGGTGGCTACGCAATGGAACTAACTGGGAGTGAATTGGAGCTCGTGACAATTTATAGCAAAATAAATTGTGTGTCTGAATCAACAAATAGTTAATTGTTATTTAACGATAACTGTCCAAGGTGAGTAAATCTCACTAACTCTGCTCAGTTTATATTTTCATAATGTATTCTTAAAACTGATAAGTATTGGTTGATTGTTGTGTGTTGATTGGTTGATTGAACTGCTAATTGATTGGTTGAAAATATCAATATAGTTATACAAATATCGTTAATTAAATATTGATTCTGTTGATCAAAATATTTCATATTGAAATGAAATTGATGTTAGTTATATTGTTTAACATTTGTGGATGCAGGGAAACAGGTTGGAGGGATCCGACGGGATTCCTCAATATTTATAATATTGTTTTTCATATATTCTGATATATGATGTGGTATATAATCTGTTATTGATTATGTGTGTTTGGATGATGATTGATCCTTTTGATTTGGTATTTTAATACCATAAGTGATATTGGAAAGTGAAAAGGGAATTTTCAAAGTGTATTCTGAAATTAAAATACTTATATAAAATCAATGGATTTTATATAAAAGAAAATATTTATATGAAACAAATATGATTATAAAGGTAATACTTGGAAACTAAATAAAATTAGAAAAGGGATTATTTGTAAAATATATAGAATTATATAAATGGAATATTTATATTAAATAAATAGAATTGTATAAATGAAATATTTGTAAAACAAATAGAAATAGAAATAATTGTAAACCAAATAGAAAAGGAAATATTTATAAAATGAATAGGATAATTATAAAAAAAAGTATTTTATAAAATAAATAGAATTTTATAAAAGGAATTATTTGGAAAATAAATATTAAATGGAAATCTGTTTTTAACAGATAAATGGAAAAGATTAGTTCAAAGTAGAATTAAATAGAAATTTGTTTTAATAGATAAAGTGGAGAAGATTAATGTATACATAATGTTTATAAATTAAGTAAAATATTTATCTTTTGATAAATGGAATATATAAATTTGAAATTATATAGAGAAATAGAAATCGGTTTTGACATCAATATTTTAAATAGAATTTCAACATAGCATTTATAAAGGGGATTATAAATGAGATTTAAGTGTTAGAATGTAAAAAGGGGATTTCATATGAATAATTATATAAATAAAAGTATAAATAGAATTTGGAAATGGAATATTATCTTTAATTATGAAATCAAACTGAATTGATATATATATAATAAATATTATTCACATTCGATGTGAATAATGGATTAAAATAGTTATTTATAAATTAAAACATTTTAAAGGAAAGCTGGGATTTGAGATAGATATTCAAATGGGAATTTGAATAAGATAGGAATCAGGGTTAAGATAATATTAATTATTGGAAATGGAGTTAATCAATTAGAGTTAGTCGAATATTAGTTATTCGAAATAGAGTTAATCGAATATTAATTATTCGAATTGGAGTTAATCGAATTAGAGTAATCGAATATAAGTTATTCAAATTAGAGTCAATCGAATTAGAGTTAATTGAATAAGAGTAATCGAATATTAGTTATTCGAATTAGAGTTTGTCAAATAAGAGTAGTCGAATATTAATTACTCGAAGAGAATTATAGAATATAGTTTATTCGAAGAAGAGAGTTATCGAATATAGTTTATTGAAGGAGAGATTACCGAGTATAGTTTATTCAGAAAAGGGTTATCAAATATAGTTATTCGAGAGAGAGTTACCGAATAAAGATTTTTCGAGAGAGAATTATACATTGCAATTTGATTTTATCGAATTCTGGAATGTACTATTCACTTTCCGTTTTTATTCAAGATTTATTTAGTTATAAATAATTTAGTTGTTTGTTTATTTATCCAAATTAATAAACAAAAGTTATATTTAAATTATTATATTTTGGAAGCATGGGATTATAACACTATTGTCATAATCAAATGATTTCTGTAAAAGAAATGGATTCGTAAATAGAATCCGAGAGTTATGTAATGAAGGTTGTTGAAGATTTAAAATGTGAACTTTGTCTATTTCGAGGTTAGAAATGTTGTTTAGTTAAGGTCTGAGAGGTAGTTATACCACAACTTGACTGACTTCATTTTTAGCTAAGGAATGGTTAAGGTTCGATAGTAAAAGTTAGTTAAGTGAATTTAGTAAATGAGTGAAATAGTTCGTGTTGGCATAACGATGTTTTACTTAAACATCTGCTTAAATCCAATGAAGGAGTTTTGGAAATGTTTTCCAAATAAGAATCAGAAATGGTTTCTAATATAGGAAATAAGAAATGGGAGCAAATATGGAAATATTTTCCAACGATTAATAACGTATATTTTCTAATATAGAAAATAGGGATTTATGAATATATGGAAATGGGAAATCGGGAAATGAATAAATAAATGATAAATTAATTTAAAAGGGGATCAGTGTTGATTGATGATTTGTTTGGTAAGATTTCCATTTGAAAATACGACCGTTGTTTGTACACATGTTTTTCTTTGATAGTTAAATCACCGACTATCAAAGTTTTTAACCATTTCCGTTGTTAATACACAGAGACCTGGATTAGATTCATTGTCTGAAAACCACTTTGTATGGGCATTAGCGTTGCAAATCCAATATGATAAAGATAATTGAAGACGGAGTTGTGCAAGGGCTGTTCTGGTGATCCTAGGTAGAAATTGCCTAAGATGGATTTACAGAATAGTGCCTTCGGTTTGTCCAGACCTAGGACAACGTGTATAGACGAATGTCTAACAGAGTATATCTAATGGATCACGTAAGTTGATCGCTTCAAACCTATCCACGTTTGGTGTCGGAGGAATTCGTTTCTCTTAGCTTTATGCCCGTGGTATTTTTGGGGAAATCAATTTGTGATTTGGCGGGTATGATGATGTGGCATTCAAAGTAAATGGAGGTGTGCTCTGTTAAAAGATGCATTATGACCTCAAGCTTCATCAATCGGGAAATGACAAAAATCGGGCAGGCAGCATGGCTAAGTGGGTCGCCTCCATTAGGGTGTATTGTCACCATCTAGAGAATATTCATATTTGTTACTTCTTTTCACTTCTGTATCTCCTGGGAACAGTTATGTTGCTAGCAACCGTAGGTGACAATATATTCGATACACTCAAGAGAAATGAGTGGTCGGTCATGTATGGGCCGGGTTGCAAGACGTTCTTGTTGAACCTAGTGTATTCCTCTCTAGAGATACACTATCGGCAGGTGGTTCCATACCTTGTCATAGTCGGAATCCAATCTCCAATAAGCGCCTCTGGTTTTGATTGTATACTATTTATATGTGAAGCGTGAGATGCAAGCGTTCTGCTAGATTGTTAATTATTTGTGATTAGACATTATTATAATATCAGAAAAGTATTGATTTTGAAAATGTTTTGTGTTATCGAAAGGTAAAAACCATCCATGTTTATGTGTGGATTGGTCTTATGATTATCATTTCTTGTGAAAATGATTTTTAAAAGTTAAAACAAGTGGTTGGAATTTACTCACACCAGTCCCATGACTGACCCAAAGTTTATTTGTTTTTGTTTTCCCTAAACTCTTGGGTGCCCAAAATTTGAACGGGCAGTCAAGTAGTCGGAATTTACAGTTACACTAGATGGAGCTTGGAGCAGGAGGCTTTAGCAGCATTTTATAGCTATTGTTTATTTTCGCTGTTATGTAAGTGCTGTACTCCAATATACAAATACAGATTTGTGTTTCAAATGTCACTACATATACTATATTTTTTCGTTCCGCTATGAGATTCGTGTTACTCTGATGTTGTGTTCTTCTTTTTCTTCTATTCTAATAGTTCAACCTTATCTATTCTTACCCTCTAACTTCTTTCTATTAACTATCCGGTATTTTCGATGTCTGAATAGTCGACATTGGTATTTGTGTCAATTTTCGGAGTCGAAAACCCCCGGGTCGTTACAGCATCTCTCACGCGGCTTCAATCAAGTATATGAGTTTTATGATCTTAATTTCATCATTTTCAAGTGTTTTCTCCTAGATCTGCATCAAGGTAAGCCAATTTTCATATGAATCGCCGTATTATCTAATTTAGCAACTTAAAACTGACAATTCTCATATATTTTCATATGTTTATGCAAGTTAGATCCATATTTTTGTTCATATGTTCATTTATCATGATTTTGGTAAATTTTGCATAATTTTGGTGAAAATCATCATATTCATGTTGTTAGTGATTTCATAACATGCTTATGGTTGTATTGGATGAAGTGGATGAGTATATTTTTTCGATTTTATCATTTGGCGAAGTTTTGGTCGAAATTGGACTTGAATTAGACCAGTACAGGACACAGGTCGAGCATGTAGTACGATGTGTAGTACAATGTGGAGTACAGGCTGGTCGGTCGAACAGCATGGAGGGTCGAGCATGGGCTCGAATCGGTCGACCATCTTGGAAGCGGGTCGGTCGAGCAACTTGGAAGAGAGTTGGTCGAGTAAGTGTTCAGGTTAGTCGAGCAGGGTCGGTTAGTCAGGTCGAGCATGTAGTACGATGTGTAGTACAATGTGGAGTATAGGGGAAGTACAGGCTGGTCGGTCGTGCAGCATGGGGGGTCGAGCATGGGCTTGGATCGGTCGACCATTTTGGAAGCGGGTCAGTCGAGCAGCTTGGAAGAGGGTTGGTCGAGTAAGTGTTCGGGTTGGTCGAGCAGGGTCGATTAGTCAGGGTTGGTCAGTCCTGGTCGGTCGGTCGGAGGCTGGTCGGTTGTGAGCTGATGGTGGCCTGTCGGTCTGTGTGTTTGGGTACTGGTCGATCGACCGTGATTTTTGGCTGGTTTGGAAGGGCTTCGGGTCGGTCGTGATGTTGTAGGGGTCGGTCTCACCAGGGAGCCGGTCGCACCCAGAAGACAGGCTTGTTTATGAAAAGATATATATTTCGGGTATGACCAAGATTTGAACAAAAGGGCCTACAGAAATTGGGTAGAAGTGCCCAAACCCGTGCCACAGTGCAGTGCGCTTTCAAATGCCATGGTTGATGGTAGAAACGCCGTGTCTTGTATTCGTAGCAATTTATTGAATGCTATGAATGGATAGTGAATCTTATGTTGATTCGGTGATGGGATGACTTCGAAGTAAATTCAATGGAGAATGTCGAAGTGATGTGATGTGTTCGTTGTTAGTTGTAATACAACGAGTGTGGAGACAACTCAAAGATGTTCTGAGTTGGTTGATAATGGTTGGATGGTCGTCGTTGATGACAATTGGAGATTATACTTTCTAGTTGTTATGGAAGTTAGGTGTTTTCTTCTTCACTATTAATACCTGTTGTATATGTTTTATTATATTTTATCCTTGCGCTATGAGTTACGATAGGTTCCGCTTATGTCACCTACTCTGATTATCATTCATAGCTGCCTGACACACCTTTCAACGCATTATTCCTCTTGTTAAGTGCAAGTGTTATGGGTGGTCATCACAATTTGCCTTCTTATTTATGTGCACGAGTAATGGAAAATCAGTTGGAAGATACAACAGAGCAGATATTCTATATCTTTAATAGACATGGTTGCACAAACACGGCGACTCACTATCTTAGAATTGAGTGACAAGACGAAGATGGTATAACATGCAGAACTATAACTCGTATAATTTATCAGAAATTTGGCAAAGCAGTATGAAGGAAGAAGATGCAGAAAAGAAATTCGTGCGTTTTAAAACTGGAGTGCGGCCCAGTTTTACTAGTAGCTAGGATACACGGCCGCATCTATTCAAAATAATGGTGGCTACTATTTGAACGACAGTGTCTGTTTGAATTCAAATGTGCACATTTTGTCGTTACCAATCGACTGTTATGAGTTCCACTAGTCGACTGGTCGGCATACCACAACTTGATTGGTCTGAACACCACCAGTGTGTGGTAACTGCTATTTTCCTGCCGTTCTTTCAAATATAAATACACCATTTCATTTCTGTACAAAATTTAAATTTCTGGGTTGAAAACCCGATTGCATCGTGGTCCAAAAATATATGTATGGCACAATACACAACATGACACGACTCGGCTCTCCTGGATGGTTGGACGGACAGTGGCAGTGGTGCGCGCGTGTGTTGTTTAAACATGCATGATCCCCCTCCCCACGACAAAGCAAAGATGTGGGTACCCCAAGGCCCCAACACTCTTCTAAGAAGTCTATTGATATATCTTCCACCTGTACTTATTTTCCAAGATGTGGGACAAGTGTTTTCCTTCTTCCCTTCTCTTCTTTATTTCAAATTTCCTCCAACAATCCTCCACCAAATTTCAAATAATTTCCTCTTGACATTTATTTGAAGGAAAATCTGTGCATAAGTATAGATGTCTTACAGACTTGAATCTATACATAGTGAAAACTCATCAAAGTATGTCAGGATGGAGTGGTTGAATAAGCATTCAATCATCGATCCCATATGACCTATATGATGTGATTATCACACACTCATTTCCATATTTTCCAACTAGTATGTATGCTCGACCCGTGGATTGGCTTTGGGTCAGTATCTTCTTTCATGAAATGCCCTTAGAGATCAAGCCAAAAACTCATAGAAGGCGGCACTGCCTTCGTTGCATTCATGTAGGTAGGTTTATCAGAAGATCCCTATAACACACGCCTCAACAATATATCTGTTACAACCAATTAAGTTCTAAGCAGAATATCCTTTCTTTTTCACTATAAGTACCAAGCACTTTTCCTTGGAATGTATGATATACTTAGTTTTTCAGAATGAATATGAAGTACCTTTTCTCTTTGAACTTAAGATAACAAATTTCTTTATTATGTTGTGTTGGGTTTCCTTCATTGGCGATTGTATTGTATAGGCTTTAAACACATTCCCCGTGATGTTTTTATCATTAAGATCCTTGCAAGTCCTTTAGTAAATGGATCTGCAAAATTCTAGCTAGATCTCACAAAATCTGTGGTAATTACCACTTCAGTGAGCATTTGCCTAACAAAACTGTGCCTTAGACCAATATGTCTAGATTTACCATTATAAACTTGGTCGTATGCCTGTGAGATTGACTATCACAATGAACAGATATTGGTGCCATAGGTCTTGGCAATACAGGAATTTATAATAATAAATT
This sequence comes from Allium sativum, assembly GCA_030737875.1. Classification (NCBI taxonomy): domain Eukaryota; kingdom Viridiplantae; phylum Streptophyta; class Magnoliopsida; order Asparagales; family Amaryllidaceae; genus Allium; species Allium sativum. Next base: position 833,588,425 of record CM060918.1, on the reverse strand, counting down.
CCTTAACCATTACACTTCTTTACTAGTAGAAGCCAGTTCTATAAACTCAGCAGCCATTGTTGAATCAACAATACATGTTTGTTTCTTTGAGGTCCACGATATTTCTCCCCCACCAAGAGTGAATATCCATCCACTAGTTGATTTATTATCTTCAATTCCAGAGTTCCAACTAGCATTTGTGTATCCTTCTATTACACTTGGGTAATCATTGTATTGTATACCATAATTTATGGTATCTTTTAGATACTTTAAAATTCTGTGTACTGCATTCCAATGGATATGACTAGGGTTACTAGTATATCTACTCATTTTTCCAACAACATAGGCAATATCTGGTCGTGTGCATGTAATTGCATACATCAAACTCCCAATAACTCTAGCATATTCCAATTTCTCTATAGTACTTCCAGTATTAGTGTATAACTGCATATGTTGATCAAACGGAGTAGACATAGGTTTACAATCGAATAGATTGAACCTTTTCAAAACTTTCTCAATGTAATGAGAATGGGTAATTTATAACCCATCTTTTGTTTTCACGATTCTTATTCCAAGAATCATTTCAGCTACTCCCATATCTTTCATGTCAAAGCATTAAGATAGATGTCTTTTAGTTTCTTCAATACTCGAAATTTCCGTTCCAAATATAAGCATATCATCCACGTAAAGACATATAATTACACCTTTACCTGAATGAAACTTTCTATAGACACATTTGTTAGATTCAATTCATGCCATTGTTTTGGTTCTTGTTTAAGTCCATAAAGGGATTTGATAAGTTTACATATTTTACGTTCTTGTACGTGCATCACAGAACCTTCTGGCTGATATATATGTATATCTTCATCAAGTTCTCCATTTAGAAATGTAGTCTTGACATCCGTTTGATGAATTTCAAAATTATAGATAGAAGCTAACGCAATTAAAGTTCTAATAGTTGAAATTCTAGCTACTGGGGCATATGTATCAAAATAATCTATTCCTTCTTTTTGTGTGAATCCTCTGGCAACTATTCTATCTTTAAAATTTTCGATTGTGCCATCTTCTATTGACTTTTTCTCAAATATCCATTTACTTCCTATTGGTTTAAAACCATGAGGTAAATCTACTGACTTCCATGTTTTATTTCCATTATAGAATCCATTTCATCATTTATGGCTTCTTGCCAAAATGATGAATCTTGAGATTTCATTGCTTCATTATATGTTAAAGGACCAGATTCTATGTCTGTAGATATCATTAATTGATGCTCTACATTATTTCTAGATCCTTCAACTAAATATACGATGAAATCCAGTCCAAAATATTTCTCTATCCTTCTTCGTTTACTTCTCCTAAGAGAATCACCATTTTCATCGATATTTTCATCAGTGTTTTCTACTGTTTCAATAGTTGGTTCATTAACCTCCACGTTTCCATTAATAGGTGTGTTGATGTCCACCGTTTAATTAATTGGTGTGTTAACCTCCACTGTTACATGAATTGGTTTATTTGAATAGATGTAAATCTATTCTCGTAAAACACTGCATCCTTTGATTCTATTACTGTATTTGCATTAGTAGAGCTATTAGGTTCTATTACTAGAAACCTATATCCTTTGCTATGTTGAGCATATCCTAAGAATATGCACTCGATAGCCTTTTGTCCCAATTTTCTAATTTTTGGTTCAAGTAATCGGACAATTTCCCTACAACCATAGACTCGATAATAATCAAGATTTGGTTTCCGTTTCTTCCAAAGTTCGTAACGTGTAACTTTACTTTTCTTATGAGGTATTCTATTCAGAACATAACATGTATTAAGTAAAGCTTCACCCCAGAAACTAGTGTTAAGTCCAGAATTACACAACAATGCATTTACCATTTCGGTAAGAGTTCTATTTTTCCTTTCAACCACTCCATTTTATTGTGGAGTATAAGCAATAGATGTTTCATGCATATCATTTTGATGCTTGGGAATTAAATTCAAAGATAACATATCAAGCATGCGTTTATGATTAACATGTCCTAATCTATTATGCCATAATGAAAATGAATCAACAATATAAGCAGAATTCATACTTTTATTAATATTAACATTCAGTTTAAATGTACCATCACACATGTACCATTTTCCCGCGAACACACCGCCTTTGGTTTATACATATTTATTTGACTCAAAGACATGTTTGAAACTAAACTTATTAAGAAGACTTCCCGAAACAAGATTCTTCCTAATCTCGGGTACATAATATTCATCACTCAATGTCAGAACTTTTCCAAATGTGAATTCCAAATTCACAATCCCCTGTTGTCTGACCGATGCCTTTGCTAAATTACCCATGTATAGGTAATCTTCATCATTAGTTGATTCTGGTTTCTTGAATTGATTCTTGTCAATGCAGACATGCTTAGTAGCACCATAATTGATCCACCAAGAATTGTCTTGTTCAATCATATTCACTTCTGATATGACTGCTGCAAATTTTTCTTTTTTAGATTGCTGCTTCTTTTTTCAAGAAGTGACAATCCCTTTTGAAATGTCCTGGTTTATCACAGAAGTAGCAACCGTTTTTGCTTTTCTTGTTCTGCGAATTTTTGTTGTTCTGCCCTTTCCTCTTCTTATTAGAAGAGTTATTCGAAGCATTGTTTACTTGCTTTTCTTCCACCATATGGACCTTTGATGTATCAACAACTATTTCATCGTGAGCATCTTTCTACCCCAGTAGTTGTTCAACCAGCAAATACTATGCAAGGTTGTCTATACTCATATCCTTCTTTTTACGTTTCAGTAGTTTCCTTTGATCTTTCCAAGAAGGGGGTAATTTTTCTATTATCGATGAGAGCATAATCTCCTCATCCATATTTAAATTATGCCGACTGAATTGGTAAAGTATGTGCATGATATCAGTGAATTGCTCTATAACCGAACGATCATCAGTCATTTTGTAATTAAAAAATTTGGTGGCTAGAAATTTCTTACAAGTTGCATCGTCCATAAGACACTTTGCTTCTAATGAATCCCAGACATCTTTTCCAATGGGCTTGTTGTAGTACATGTCGAAGAAAGCATCAGTCATTGCGTTGTAGATATGTCCCCTGCAAATATAATCATCTGTTTCCATTTGATCCATTCTCATGTCTACGCAATGGTTTCATATTCTATCTCCACTGGGTTTGACGTAGTTAGAACATAGACAACTTTCATTCCAACCAATAAAAAATGCATCTTTTTTTGCCATCGTAGACAGTTAACACCGTCTAAGTGCTCTGTTTTGTGAAATCAGTGGCGAATTCCTTTAGACTGTGAGGTGCCATTGCAAAAATACTGATTTAGATTGTTTTTACAATTCGTCGCTGATTCTTCTTATCACTGAAAACACAAATCTCTAAAGCACGATGTGGTGATCACTATCCTAAAACAGTATTTGCCCTCTTATTTCTGTGCGCAAGTAATGGCAAATCTGTTCGAAGATACAACAGAGTCAATATTTAATATCTTTAATTGGCATGGTTGCACAAACACAGCTATTCACCATCTTAGAATTGATCGCTGTAGTGACACGATGATGGAGTAATAGTCGGTTGAACTATAACTTGTATAATTTATCAGAAATTTGGCAGAGCAGTATGAAGGAAGAAGATGTAGAAAAGAAATTCATGTGTTTTAAAACTAGAGTGCAGTCCAGTCTTTGTAGCAATGAGGAGACACGACCGCGTCCATTCAAAAGAACAATCGCTTCTATCTGAACGGCAGTGTTCCTTTGAATTCAAACGGGCACATCTTATCGTTACCAGTCGACTGGTCTGAGTTACATCAGTCAACTGGTCTGCACACCACCAGTTGACTGGTCTGAACACCACCAGTCAACTGGTAATGATAATTTTCTTGCGCAATACACGACACGACACAATGCAGTGCAACGCAACTCAGCTCGCACAGTCGGACGGATAGCGGTGGCGTGCGCATGTTGTTTAAACATGAACGATCTCCCTCTTCACAACAAACCAAAGACGTGGGATCCCCAAGGCCACAACACTCTTCTAATAAGGCTATTGATATACTTGACACATCTACTTATTTTCCAAGATGTGGGACATGTGTTTTCCTTCCTCTCTTCTCTTCTTTATTTCAAAATGTCCCACAACAATACTCTACCAAATTTTAAATAAATTCCTCTTGACATTTATTTATAGGAAAATTTGTGCATAAGTATGGATGTCTTATAGATTTGAATATATACATAGTGAAAACTCATCAAAGTATATCAAGATGGAGTGGTTGACTAAGCATTGAACCATCGATGCTATATGACCTACCAGATGTCATTCTTACATATTCATTTTCGTATTTTCAATATAGTATGTTTGGTCGACCTGTGGATTGGACATGGGTCAATATCTTGTTTCATGAAATCCCCTTAGTTATCAAGCCAAAATACTGCAGAAGGCAGCACCACCTTCGTTGCATTCATATAAGTAGGTTTATCAGAAGTGTCATATAACACACACCTCAACATTATATCTGTTATAACCTATTAAGTTCTAAGCAGAACATTCTCTCTTTGTCATTATAAGTACCAAGAACTTTTCCTTGGAATGTATGATAATACTTAGTTTTTCAGACTAAATATTATAGTGCTTCCAACCGCAAACATATGAAGTACTTTTGCTCTTTGAACTCAAGATAACAAATTTCTTTATTATGTTGAGTTGAGTTATTGGTGATGGTATTGTTATGGGCTTTAAACCAATTCCCTATTATGTTTTTATCACTAAGATCCTTGCAAGTCTTTTAGTAAATGGATCTGCCAAATTCTAGCTAGATCTCACAAACTCTATAGTAATTACCACTTCAGTGAGCATTTGCCTAACCAAACTGTGCCTTAGACCAATATGACTAGATTTACCAATATAAACTTGGTGGTATGCCTGTGATAATGTAGATTGGCTATCACAATGCACATATATTGGTGGCATAGGTTTTGGGCCACACAGGAATTTCTAATAATAAATTCCATAACTATTCTGCTTCTTTGCTACTAGAAGCCAGTGATATAAACTTAGCAGCCATTGTTGAATCAACAATACATGTTTGTTTCTTTGAGGCCTAGGATATTTCTCCCCCACCAAGACTGAATATCCGTCCACTAGTTGATTTATTATTTTCGCTTCCAGTGTTCCAACTAGCATTTATGTTTCCTTTTATTACACTTGGATAACCATTGTAATGTATACCATAATTTATGGTACCTTTTAGATACTTTAATATTCTGTGTATTGCATTCCAATGGATATGACAAGGGTTACTGTAATAACCCGAAAATCTGGGCCATTTTTATTTTGGCAATTTTAGCGAATTTCGATTATTTAAAATGAATTATTTTAAATAAAAACGACGAAAAATTTATTTTGAATATAATTCGAATGTATATATTCGTTTGAATCGACGATAGAATATATATTTATTTATAATTATAAAAGGAATTGAAAATGGCGTGGTAGTTCGATAATTCGATTTCAAAATTCAAATTAATGTACCGGGTGCAAAATAAACCGGATTTTAGTGAATCCAAAAATATTTGAATCTAATTGTGACTATCTTTCCAACGAATCTGAAAAATTGAAATTTCATAGCGGGAGTCAAAAGATATGTCCAGTTGAAAATTCTGAATAGTCGCTATGAAATTCAGGCCCTTAAAAATGGAATTTTTGCAAACGACCTCGGATTTCGACGAAACCACTCTTGTTGGATCCGTGATGTCAAGTTATTGCTAGATGCCAAATTCCATAATTTTTTGAATCAATATGTGAGCGTGGCAAAGGAAAACGCGTTTGACCAGTTTCAGTTGATTTTAATCGACTGGAAAATGGTCATTTTTCAAACGGTCTTAGAATTTGACGAAACTAGTTTTGTTAGGACCGTATCGTCAATACGAAGCTAGAAAATATTTTTCTGGAATTTTTCGAGTTAGTACGTGACCCCGGCAAATTGAAATGCACGTCTAAATTCAATATATAGAGTTATATGTTGATTTCGATGGAAACAGATCGAAACGGTCGAATCAGCTTATGGTACATATCCCATTGTGTTCGGAATGGGGGTGAAACGCTATGGACGACAGGCGGTGGGCTTGTTTTCGAGTTCGAAAAGAAAAGTTACTTTATAAGGATTTTAAAATAAAATTAAATAAATTAAAATATATAATTCTTCCAGATAACCCCCCCCCCCCCGTTTACTTTTTCCAAAGAGAAATAAAAAAACCCTAAACTAAAAATCGATCATGCCTCCACCAGTGTCGACCACCGACGTTCATCGCGCCCCCTCCAGCAGCGGCGGCGTCGCCTCCATCCCCTCCCCCTCGTCTGCCCCGAAACCCCCTCCTTCCGCACCTTCTACTCCACCTCAAAACGTGACACAACCTCCCCCGAAGCCCACGGTGAAACCCTAGCATCGCACCCCCCCTCTGATAGGCGCCGCGGGTCCCCCAACACCCCCTCCTTCCTCCTACCTCCTTCTCTTATCCCCTTCGTTCGATTTGAATCCTGTAAGTGTTTTTTTTATATTTTACAAAAACAGATTTTAGTTAGCTATAAAAACGGATTTTTATTAAGCAGAAAGTTTTAATTTTTATTTCACATAAAGTTATAATTTTTAATTATGAAAAGATACGATTTTTCCTTATGAAAAGATATGATTTTTATATATTGAATAGCGAAGTAAAAATTCGATTTTTATATATTGAATAACAAAGTAAAAATTCGATTTTTACATATGTAGAGAATACGGGCAAAGAAAGTGACAGGAGGCAAGAACGGCAAAGATTTCTACATAAGAAGAGTCGTGGGATTGGATTAGCTAATCAGTGAGAACTCCTCACTTTTAATTTAATTTTTCTAGTTGAAATATATATACTAGGATGCAGACGGTGTTTAGTAACACCCGTCATCCATAGACCATGGACGGCTTGTATGCTTGGTTGTTTGATTTTGATGTGTAGTTGATTGTGTGATGTGATGTGAAATAAAATAAAATATTTATATAGTTAAAAATATTTTATAGTTGAAAATAGAATTTTAACGTGTATATGAAATGAAATAAAAATAAACAAATCGGACGATTTGTTTATAGACACACATTTGACTGATATTGATTGGGACGATAAATTTTACACATCGCCCAACTGCACAAATAAAATCTGTGTTTGATTGTTTGAAAACCCCACATGGGTATTGGGGTGATATATGACATACACTAATCCCAATAGTTAGTTGTATGTCGATCGATTGATTGACAAACTGTTATGAGCGTTAAATATTTATATTTGATGCTTATACAGTGTAGAATGCACTTTGGTTGATGGTTGATTATTCATCGTTGTTATTGTATACATATGTTGTAGAAAATCCATATAGTTAACATTATATGGTAATTGATTGGGCCTCATTCCAGTTTTGAAACAGAAATATTTGAAATAGAAATATTTGAAATAGAATATTTGAAAATAAAAATATATGAAGCCGTGTTGATTAGATTGACGCCATTTTGACGTGAACGATATTTATATTGATTTTATTCATTTTAAAATGAATTTCGAAAGTGATTTCAAAATCTGATATTTTGAAAAGAATTGAAATTCGAATTAAATTGAAGATAAATGAATTCGAATTGAAATTGAAGATAAATGAATTCGAATTGAAATTGAATAGAAATGAATTCGAATTGAAATTGAATATAAATGAATTCGAATTGAAATTGAATATAAATGAATTCGAATTGAAATTGAATTGGATTGAAAACGAACTGAAATTGAATTAGAAATTAGTTTGAATTGAAATCGATTTGAAATGAATTTAAAAGGAATTTATATTAGAATATTCAATTTTGATTTGAAATTGAATATGAAGTTGAAACCGTTTTGAAAATGAATTTAAAACGATTTATAAAGCACGTTTTGAATTGAAATCGACGACGTATATATTATATATATAATATAATGGCCAGAATAGAACGCGCCGCGCCGCGGTAGTTCGCGAATTTTGACCATTGACTTCGAATGGATATTGCGGGAGATCCGACCGTCGGATTCTCCTAAAACCAGAACCGTTGGGTTCGTATCGAAAAGATCTTTCTAACGAATATTAGAAATTTGAAATCTAACGGTTGGATTTGGAATTATGTCCAAATCAAATTTGGAAAAGGTCGTTGTAAGTGCAGTTCGATACCGTTGATGGAAATCAACTGTGTGGACCTTGATAAAATTATTAAAAATAGTAATAATTTGTGTAAAATCATAAGAAATGATTTGGGAAGAATTGGGATGAAAAACTCCATATTTGAAAAGATAAAAATAGATTTTTATCGAAATGAACTAGTTTTGAACAAGAATTATAATTCTATTTATTTTTAAATAAATAAATTGGATTTGAAGTGGTTTTGAAAATAACCAGAATTTCCAATAATTATATTGGAATGGATTTGAATCGAAATTGTCTTTGGAATATTTTGATGTTGGATTTTGTGATTACACAGATATTGTTATGGAAATTTGAAAGATATATATATCTCGTTATTTCAAATACGATATTTGTTGGTCGTAGAATTTGATATTGAATATAAGCCGGTATATTTTCTATTCAGAGCCTTGTATTTAATATCAAATGTGATTTGGGTTTGTCATGAATGGTGTCTTCATTAACACTGTTCTTAAGCCCAGTTGAGGAAAAAGATTAAATCTTTTTATTTAGATTTAATGAAGTGTACCAATTAAATAATATTTAATTGGAATTGAATTGGTATTGATTTTTGGGTTTATCGTGAACGGTGTTTTAAATAACACTTGTTCTTTAACCCGATAATTAATGAAATGTGATTTTGGGTTGTCGTGAACGATATCTTATATAATACTGTTCTTAGACCCAAAGGGGTTAAGAAAATCAGAAACTAACTGGAGATTAGTTAAGTTGAATGATTTCTGGGGTATTGATCTGATGTTGGTTTCGGCCTTCGGAGTTAATACTTAGGGAATTGCTCACTTGTTAATTTACGGTTACGGACTGATTGAAATGTGATGTGATTTTGGGTTTATCGTGAACCATGTTTTAAATGACACTGATTCTTTTAGAAATGGTAATTAGATTTGAACGTGAAATGGTAATTAAATTTACTGATAACACCGTGGTGCTAGATATGAGGTATTACCAGTTTTACTCATGGGATGAATAGGTTGGGATTGGGAAATTAAAACAAATGATTACTTCGGTGAGGTTCGCTAATCCCGACTAGTTTGAATTGATATTCAAAAGTAGATTAAAGAATAAATTTAAAGGATTTATCTTTGATAAAATTAATGGGAACCTTTCCCTATGAATGTGAAATTTAGAAACTAACTGTCGATTAGCTAAGCAGAATGGTTTTCTGTATATTGATCTGATGTTGGTTTCAACCTTCGGGGTTAATATTTGGGGAATTATTCTCTGGTTAATTTACGGTTAGTGACTGATGAATTGGAATGAGGCGTATGTTGTGTTTGTGTAACACTTGTTTATTATATACGCGAGTTATTCGGAAAGACCGCGTTTATCCCACTCCGAATAACTGATACGACGATAAGTCGAAGATGAAGACGGTGGTCGAAGACCGGAGGTCTTCACGTCGTTTGGATAATTACTGATGATCTTGATTGGGATGTACACCCAAGAAGATGGAAACAGTTAGTGATCGTCCAGACGTACTTGGAGATCGATGGATATGCGGGGTACTAGGTGCCTCCGGTTTCGTTCAGACCCAGAACGGACTTGTAAATAGACTGTGTGTCTGACATTGGATTTTAGTCTGTGTGATTGATTTCTATTAAATATATATCTGTTTGGTGGCGGAGAATTTATTCTCTTGCTTAACGCCCTTCTCTGAGACGTACGAGCTCAGGGGTTATATACTGATGGATATCAAACGCATGGAGTGAATTGCCTGTGTGGCATGCCTAAGTGGCGAATGATCAAGGCTTCTGTTGAAAAGCAAAGTCTTGTGGTAATGATCAAAACACAGCCTGTGTGGCACAGCTTTGTGTAACGTGAATTCGCGAGAACCTCACACCCCGGTGTGAATCAAAACGGGAGAGGACGTTAGGGAGGGCATGCGTTTCTTTCTAGCTAGAAGTGGCGTCAGTGGTTTTACATGCCCTGACGAGTTTGACTTATGTGGTTGTTGCTGTTGTGAGGCGCCTCGGTTTGATCGGACGATCTGGGTCCGATGGAGTCATTTAGTTGGCTCACCTATGCCCCATAGGGCGGGGAAATGCATGTTCAGGCATTTTAATCCACATCAGTGGACCGACCCTGAGGATCCAAGGGTCACTCGAGCTCTGATTCTGAGACTCGGGCTAGACAGTCTCGAATCGGTAGAGGGCTATCTTTTGCCTCGGTTCATAGATGGAAATCCAATTTCCAAATACGTGACATTTGCGGTTTTATTTGTAGAGCCTAGTATGGCGACATGATATATGGTACCCATACCGTCTATGATTGATACTTATGATTTGAAGTTGTTTCACCCACTATGCACTTATAGTAGTATCAAATGATTTGTTTTAAAACGTATCAGGCATTCTTTGGCTGTTATAAGGGAAAACCCTATCCCCCGGCTTGCGTTGCATTGTGTGATAGGACCTGGGTCTTATAACAGCTTCATTTTTCTTTATTTAGCATTGCGCTCTTTGTTTTATGCACTAGTATTCTTGGGAGGAAACCCGTTCCGTGTTATACGGCGTGGTCCCTTGATTTACCGAACTTTAAAAATAAAGATTAACTGTTTTAGTTCTCACACCAGTCCCATGACTGACCTAGAGTTTACTGTTTTAACCTAAACTCTGGGTGCCCTTATTTTCGACACGGGCAGCTAGTAGTTTTGGTTTTGCAGATTTATATTCACAGGATCCTGGTTTACAGCTGGAACGATATCCGAAAAGCTTTGTATCCGTATATCTCCTTCAGTTGTGCATTGTATTATTTCCGCTGCGATGTATTTAAATGTAATTTAAATCTATGATATTTCTGTGTAATATTTATTTATACTCCGTATATTCTTGTATTCTGATGGTATTGTTGTAATATACAATGAAATGTTCTTCCGTCTGCATTCCTTTGTGGCTTGTTCTCGAACTATCCGCGCTTTCCAACCGGGGAAGTTACAGGTTTTTACAGTTGGTATCAGAGCTTTGGTTTACAAAGCTAGAGAACAAGACACATTAGAACCATACGAAAGAATTCATCGGATATTGGATTAGTAATATCCCATGGGAATGACTCGTTAGAGATAAGATCAGTAGTATCCTAGAACGAGTGTGAAGAGTATATTTTTAAAGTTGAAAACAATTTTGTTTTGAAAATTTAAATCAATTATTCGTATTTGATTATTTATTTTAAATTGATTTGGACAATCCGATATATAAAGATTTTGCTTGTACGTCTTGCAAATGTGTATTCAAAGTTTTAATGTATTGGATAGTTATAGAATCGCACTCTAGTGCCCGGGGATAATTCTGGTGATGGGGCACCGTCGCTAGTATTTATTTTCGAGTTTCGAAAGTGAGATTTCTATATATTTCCAATTGATTGGTGTGAGAACCAAAATTAGATAGGGCCTATTGTAGTGATTTGGCATCAAAATCTGATTTTTTGACTATATATCAAAGTTATGAATTTGAAAAGCTAATCAACTAATTGATTGATGGTTGTGTTGCTTGATTATTGTTTGATTAAATTAAATATTGAACGTTTACCTAAATTGTATCAAATAGTGAATTGTATTGAAATTGGTCACATTTGTTTGCATATACAAGTACTTACATTGAACAAGTCATAGCAAGGAGGCTAGAGCAGAGAATAAAATTTGTTTGCCCGACAAAAAGGTACATGTTTACTATAATTTACTATTTTGTTTGGGTGATGATGATTTTATGAGCCGATTGGCCAGCCGCTTGGCCTTTTCGTTTTCTTTTTGAGATCAGAAGGCCTGTATGGAAATTTCGGGATTTTCCCGTGCTCCCGGTGCAGGGGAGGTTAAGGCGAAATTTTTCGAAAATTTAGGGTGATAGCCAAATTTTTGAAGTTTTTGAAAAGTTCTTAGAAACTGAAAAGTTGAAGGACTTAAGCCATAATAAAAATAATGAAAGTTGAGTTGGTATTTAAAACAACTTTCGGCTTCGTTCCTTTTTGGGGATGAAAAGTTTTAAGTGGGGGAGATTGTAATAACCCGGAAATCTGGGCCAGTTTAAAATTTTTATTTTGGCAATTTTAGCGAATTTTGATTATTTAAAATGAATTATTTTAAATAAAAATGACGAGAAATTTATTTTGAATATAATTCGAACGTATATATTCGTTTGAATCGACGATAGAATATATATTTATTTATAATTATAAAAGGAATTGAAAATGGCGCGGTAGTCCGATAATTCGATTTCAAAATTCAAGTTAATGTACCGGGTGCAAAATAAACCGGATTTTAGTGAAACCAAAAATGTTTGAATCTAATTGTGACTATCTTTCCAACGAATCTGAAAAATTGAAATTTCATAGCGGGAGTCAAAAGATATGTCCCGTTGAAAATTCTGAATAGTCGCTATGAAATTCAGGCCCTTAAAAATGGAATTTTTGCAAACGACCTCGGATTTCGACGAAACCACTCTTGTTGGATCTGTGATGTCATGTTATTGCTAGATGCCAAATTTCATAATTTTTCGAATCAATATGTGAGCGTGGCAAAGGAAAACGCATTTGTCCAATTTCACTTGATTTTAATCGACTGGAAAATGGTCATTTTTCAAACGGTCTCAGAATTTGATGAAACTAGTTTTGTTAGGACCGTATCGTCAATATGAAGCTAGAAAATATTTTTTTGGAATTTTTCGAGTTAGTACGTGACCCCGGCAAATTGAAATGCGCGTCTAAATTCAATATATAGAGTTATATGTTGATTTCGATGGAAACAGATCGAAACGGTCGAATCAGCTTATGGTACATATCCCATTATGTTCGGAATGGGGGTGAAACGCTATGGACGACAGGCGGTGGGCTTGATTTCGAGTTCGAAAAGAAAAGTTACTTTATAAGGATTTTAAAATAAAATTAAATAAATTAAAATATATAATTCTTCCTGATAACCCCCCCCCCCCCGTTTACTTTTTCCAAAGAGAAATAAAAAAACCCTAAACTAAAAATCGATTGTGCCTCCACCAGTGTCGACCACCGACGTTCATCGCGCCCTGTTGATACCGAAAATTGGTGTAACAACCAAAATGGAATTTCTAAACACGTTACCTAATCGGAGGCAAGATGCTTAGAAAGCACGTCACCTTTTCAGAGGCGGGGCGTTAGAAAACCTTTAGAGTTGTGTGAGGCCATATCTAACATTCAAAAGCATCAAAATACCAAAAAAAGAAAGAAGACAAGAATTTTATAGTGGTTCGACTCTTATTCGAGCCTACGTCCACTTTGAAGATTGGATTTCATTAGTAGCCACAAGATTACAATATTTGCTCCATTATGCATTCATACAAGCTTCTTTGACATGCATTTATTTTTACAACCGATTGAAAGAATGGATGAAAGCTTGACGTATTTTATGCCAATCCCTCCATGAAAGCCATGGATAAAAGCTCCTTAGATGATCAAGAAGAAATGAAGTAGTGTGAAGAGTGCTTATGCTTGTTCCTCCATGAAAGCTATGCTCCACATGCTCCAATGCTCCATAGATTTGTGATCGATGATAGAGAAGAGATGTAGAAATGCTTGGAGAAACCCCGAAAGCAATTAGACAACACCTCCTCGTAGTTCCCGAAAAGTCCCCCAAAATGATGGAGGTAGGGTCCTATTTATAGGCGGAGAAATGGCTGAAATCTTGTATGCAGGGGTCTGGTCGGTTTTTTCGGTATTTATGAAAATGCCACTGCCAGTTGTCACCAGTTGTTTCCAGCTGTCACGCCATCACAGGTCGTTTCTAGCGCTTTGGCCGACCAGGAGCTTCCGCCAGAAGAAAGGACGACCAGGAGGCTAGAATGCGGAGCGGACCGACCAATGAATACCCCCCAGAATTGTGCGACCAGGATTGAGAACACATCAGAATTGGTTCCCTCAAACATGGGATCGGTCTCCAGAGAAGGACGATTAGCCGCCCTTTGTATTTGGAGCGATCAGAGACTAGCGGGCGACCAAGTTTGGAACAACCAGCTTTCTTTAGCTTTTGGGACGATCGGGTCAGCGCATAAAAGAGAGCGACCAGGAGTCTCTACCCTCAGGAACAATCAGAATCCTTAAGACGATCAAGGTTCTTCTACTCTTTGGAGCGACCAGATTTCTTTGGCTTCTGGGGTGACCAGCTTTAGGACGACCAGGAATCTTGCGCTACAACCGCTCCCTTTTAATAACGGCAGGACCGATCCCTTCTTCAAAACGATTAAAACCGACCTATATTCACTTGGATCGATCAGATGGATAACATTTTGCCCCTCGAAGTTTCATAGTTTTTATGAAAACTGTGGGCTTCGATATATTAGTGGATCGATCCGCTTCCATTACGGGTCGGTCTTGGATGCAGTTTTCATGGGCCGGTTCTGGAATTAGCTTGGGGGGTCGGTCTTTTCTCCAGTTTTGGAACGCACGAAAAAGCCAAATTCTGGAAGATGAAGAGACAATTCCTAAAAATTCGGAGAGACCAAATTAAACCTATATAATTAATTCATCCCGTCATTTCCTTCTCCATTCCTTTTTGGTCAAAATATTCATCAATGGTGGCTTTCCATTCTTTAAAAAACAAATTGCTCGATCTTTAGCTTATTTCCTTGCCAATTCAAGCTGCTGCCAACCCGAACTATTCTTCCAAATCCCAGGTACGTTGCTTGCATTCCAACGTTGACTTTGAGTTTGGAGTAGAGTGAGTTTGAGGAAGAAGCCACAATAATTCTTTGTAAACCTTCGTTGTTGACATCATTAACCATTTGAGTGCGGTCTTAACCGAGTCACCCTAATGGAATAGGGGAGTGATGACTTCAAAATGAGCAATTTCTATGTCATTTTTGCAGCGGTCACGACTTGTTTGTGCAAATGCTTGACTAACTGATGTGTATGAAATCTTTTTGTGATGCATGCTTTGGTTTCCCTTCTAGAATCATCTCTTTGTATCATTATTTTTGATGTTTTTACTGTGCATTTACAACGAAAATTCAATTTTCCTTTCCTTTGCGCGACCAGACTGGTCGTTTTTAGAACAGTGGTATGGTCGGTTTTTAGATGAGCCGATCCTCCTTTGACCGACCAGAATAGGCTATCTTTAGTTTTACCCGATATGAACGATCCAGATGGATTTGTATCTTGACCGACCAGGGTATGATTGTTTTCAGACTAATCATAAAACGACCAGCCTTGGGATGTTTTTACCGATCCAGAAGAGGCTAATTTTACGAGATTAGGTTTTGACTGGCTGGGAACGACCAGGTACTCTTTCAGTCTTGAGCGACCGGGGCTCGACTGGCTTGAAGCGACCAGGTGCTCTATCAGCTTAGAGCGACCGGAGCTTGACTGGCTTGGAGTGATCAGACGCTTTGCCAGTTTTTGACTTTTAAAGCGATCAGCCTTAGATAACTTTCAGGCCGACCATTCTTGTTTGACCGATCATGACCTATCAATTTAGTTCACAACACTTGCTTGAATTTGATTGTTGACCAAAAAATTTGTGAAATTTCTGTGCAGGATGACAGGTAAGCATAGTATGCCAGAAAACCCCCAGCAGGAGGATAGTGATTCTAAAAGACAGCGCAGAGCTGGTAAATCTCCTATGCCTGAAGCTTGCTCTGCAACTAGTGATCCTGCTGTGAGAACCCCTTCCCTAAATGAACTTCGAATTATCATAAATAGACCCCAATATTGTGTCTTGCCATGTCACCCCGAGCTTGCTGATCGGTTCAAAGGATACTGCTTGGATGGGGTGTTCATTAATCCTGATATACACCCGTCCGACTATAGAGTGCTTGCTGATGACGTGAACTCTATCCAGCTTGATGGGCTGACTCAGCTTGACAAAGTGAAAGATTGGCTTGAAAGACATTTTGACATGCTTAGCAATTACTTGGCTAAAGACTTGACAGGATGGCATGACCTTGTCAACAATCTTTCGGGGCTGAATTGTGAGCATCTCAAGCGTATAGCTCTTTTGGAGGAAGATAAGTCCCTCCTCATTCGGGCTCTCAAGTCTAGGGATAAGACGATTGTCGAACTTTTGGGCCAGGAAAGCGAGGTCCTTCCCCCTTCCCCTTGTGTTGGGGAGAAATCTCTTGGTAAGAATGCTTGACTTGGGGGTTTCAGATCCAGTGTTTGTAGATATTGTATGACTGGATGTATTAAGCGAGTGCCAGTCCTCGCTTCATGACCCTTTTTACCACCTACTTTTGGTTGTGTACGCGACACTGGTAGTTTTATTTTGGTACGTGTATGTGACGATGTTCTGCGTTTTGGTGCTTATAACCTTGTTATTGCTTTCTTCTGCGCATTCTGGTTTGTACATTATGCTTATTTATGAATTTCCCGCTAATAAATGGTTGAGATGATCCTTTGGTATGTGAGAAATCAAGGAGCTGCTTTTGCTATATGCCCCCGCACCAATGGGACATTTCAACTTTAATAGATTGAAAATAGATTTGAGATTTGGACGTTTTTAAGCTGTGATCAGAATTTAGAAAGCGTCTGTCATTGGATTGTGACATTCGAAGTTTTTTCATTCTTCATACGACCTTCGCATGAGTCATCATAATCTCTCATCCTTTGTATCTGAAGGTATTAGATATCTGAGAGGTGAGGAAGTGCTTCTTGAAGGTGTCTTAAGTTAAAGATTCAGTAATATCGTAGTCAAGTTTTATCTGACTTTGGGTTATATGACCGAGCACCCCTGGAGAAAACTCAGTTTATTATTCGACTGAGAATCCTTGGAGAGGGTTTGGGTTAAGAAACTCGGTTATAACGCGATCAGATTTTGTCTGACTTTGGGTTTTTGACCGAGCACCCCTGGAGAAGACTCAGTTTATTATTCGACTGAGAATCCTCAGAGAGGGTTTGGGTTAAGAAACTCGGTTATAACGCGATCAGATTTTGTCTGATTTTGAGTTATTTGACCGAGCACCCCTGGAGAAGACTCAGTTTATTATTCGACTGAGAATCCTCGGAGAGGGTTTGGGTTAAGAAACTCGGTTATAACGCGATCAGATTTTGTCTGACTTTGGGTTATTTGACCGAGCACCCCTGGAGAAGACTCAGTTTATTATTCGACTGAGAATCCACGGAGAGGGTTTGGGTTAAGAAACTCGGTTATAACGCGATCAGATTTTGTCTGATTTTGGGTTATTTGACCGAGCACCCCTGGAGAAGACTCAGTTTATTATTTGACTGAGAATCCTCGGAGAGGGTTTGGGTTAAGAAACTCGGTTATAACGCGATCAGATTTTGTTTGATTTTGGGTTATTTGACCGAGCACCCCTGGAGAAGACTCAGTTTATTATTCGACTGAGAATCCTCAGAGAGGGTTTGGGTTAAGAAACTCGGTTATAACGCGATCAGATTTTGTCTGACTTTGGGTTATTTGACCGAGCACCCCTGGAGAAGACTCAGTTTATTATTCGACTGAGAATCCTCAGAGAGGGTTTGGGTTAAGAAACTCGGTTATAACGCGATCAGATTTTGTCTGATTTTGGGTTATTTGACCGAGCATCCCTGGAGAAGACTCAGTTTATTATTCGACTGAGAATCCTCGGAGAGGGTTTGGGTTAAGAAACTCGGTTATAACGCGATCAAATTTTGTCTGACTTTGGGTTATTTGACCGAGCACACCTGGAGAAGACTCAGTTTATTATTCGACTGAGAATCCTCGGAGAGGGTTTGGGTTAAGATTGCGCCTGCTTTTAGACCATATTTCTTTAGTAAAGCTATGGCGAGTTTTATACCGGAAAACAGGATGATGAAGGTATCGTGTCCTGTAACCATAGTTGTGCATCTTTTGGATGTGAATATAAAGCTTTGACAGAATCAGAAGTGCTGCTGGATTTATATTCATGTAATTTCATACAAAGTATTTACTGTATTCATAGAAAAATACAAAAGAACATGAGTTAGAAAATCATTTAAAATAGCGACGAAGGTGATCACTGTTCCAGGCCCTTGGGAGTTCTACTCCATCTGTAGTTTTGAGCTTAAAGGTACCGTCGAGGAGCTTTTGGTCGATGACAAATGGACCTTCCCAATTGGGGCCAAAGACTCCTGTTGCGGTCATGATTTTCTTTAACACCAGGTCTCCCATTTCAAATGTTCTATGCCTGACCTTTTGATTGAAGTGTCGAGCAATTCTTCTCTGATGGGCGACCATTCTAAGTTCTGATTCGGTCCTTTATCACACACCGTAGTAATGGCGTTGAATATCCTCTCCTGTATAAATGACCGTCTTGGACGAGATATAGGCGAGACTTTCGGAGCAGTTTTCTGCGATCCTTTGGTTTCTCAGGAAGTGTTCCTTGAAGTATATAGTTTTTTATAGGGGTCATCCACGAGTCGGGCTCGTTGTTTGCTTCCATAACCCAGTCTATATCGGATTCCTCAATGCGGGAACTAGATAATACTTTCACAGAAACTAGATCGAAGATTTGAGGATCTCCGGTGCTAGCCAGCTTTGATAAGGAATCTGCCTTCCAATTTTATCTGCGGGGAATATGAGAGATAGAATAATATTCCAAGTTGTCGAGAAGTTCTTTGGCTTTAAGCAGATATGTCGGAAGCCTTCCCATCTTAGTCTGAAATTCACCTTTGATTTGAGAAACCATTAGCTGTGAATCACTGAATATTAGTAGACTTTTCAAGCTTAGTTCTTTTGCAACCCGCAATCCTCCAAGTAACGCTTCATATTCGGCCTGTTGTTGTTGATGGGGAATTCAAATCGCAGAGCACAGCATACATGTCATCCTTCTGGGGTTTCGAATACTATCCCCGCCCCAGCACAATATTCATTCTTAGCGCCATCAACAAAAAGTTTCCACCTAACGGCCAATTCGTTAGTTTCCTCCATTTCCTCTCCCCTGTCAGTGAATTCAGCAATAAAGTCGGCCAGAGCTTGCCCATTTATTGCTTTTCTGGGGTAGTAAGTGATATCATATTGGCTGAGTTCAATATTCCATTTCAGGAGTCTCCCTGAAGTTTCTGGATGGAACAACACCTGTTTCAAGGGTTGATCGGTAAGGACTTTAATAGAGTGGGATTGGAAATAGGGCCTGAGCTTTTGTGATGTGATGAGCAAGGCATACGCAAGCTTTTCTATCCTTGGATAATTCATCTCTGCCCCAGTAAACCTTTTGCTAATATAGTATACTGGCCACTGAACTTTGTCTTCCTCCCTAACGAGTGATGCGCTCAACGCATGGGATGACACTGCAAGGTATAAGAGCAAGCTTTCTCCACCCCTAGGCTTCGATAGCATCGGAGGGGATTCCATGTGCTTGATGAGATCTCCAAATGCTTGCTGGCATTCGGGAGTCCACTGGAAGCTTTTCTTTTCCTTTTTTAATGCATCAAATAGGGGAATGCGCCTGTCCGTTGCCCTTGAGATAAAGCGGCTCAATGCTGCTACCTTGCCATTTAAGCATTGGAGTTCTTTCTTGGTCCGTGGAGCTTGCATTTCTCGTAAAGCAATCACTTGTGTTGGGTTTGCTTCAATGCCCCGAGCATTTACCATGAAACCAAGAAATTTTCCTGATGCTACGCCGAACGAGCACTTAAGTGGATTGAGCTTCATGCCGTATCTCCTCAGGATTTGGAACATTTCATCAAGATCCTCTATATGATTTTTTTGCCTTTTTGGATTTTACCAGCATGTCGTCAACATAGACTTCCATAGTCTTTCCAATTTGAGTTTTGAACATTGCGTTCACCAAGCGTTGGTAGGTGGCACCTGCATTTTTCAAACCAAACGGCATCACCTTATAACAATATAAACCACGATCAGTTATGAAACTGGTACTATCCTGGTCTGGCTCGTGCATCATAATCTGATTGTATCCAGAATATGCATCCATGAAAGACAATAGTTCATGCCCCGCTGTTGCATCAACAAGTTGATCAATTCGAGGTAGGGGGAAACTATCTTTTGGGCAAGCCTTATTCAAGTCCGAATAATCAACACACACTCGCCATTTGCCGTTTGATTTTTTCACAAGGACCGGATTGGACACCCAATTAGGATAGGTGGATTCTCGAATGAAATTATTCGTCAATAGCCTATCCACTTCATCTTTCAAAGCTTCAGACCTTTCTGGGCCCTGTATCCGTCTTTTCTGCTTCACCGGGCGCACGTTGGGGTCAATATTCAGCTTATGCACAATTATGTCTGGAGGTATCCCGCACATATCCAAGTGACTCCAAGCGAAGACATCCAAATTTGCTTTCAAAAAACTAATCAGTTCCTTTTGCAGCATAGGGTCCAATTGGGTGCCTATCTTTATTAGCTTATCTGTATCACTATCATGGATCTCTATGGAAATGGTAGCTTCAGCTGGTGCTACCTTTTCATCCCCTGCACTGATTTTTCATGGGTCCATATCTTCCTGCATGTCGTTATATGTTCCAGCGCAGGGGATGGTCATTAATTGCTATAAAGGAGCTTCATGGATGCAGAGAGGAGTCTCCGCATACTTCTGAATTTCGTATTTCCGGGCTTCAATCAGTTCTGCCATATAGCATTCTCTTGATTCCTGAGGATCCCCTTTGATTACTCCCACCCCATTTGCGGTCGGGAACTTCATCATCAAGCACCAAGGAGCAAGAGCTATCCTGAAGTTGGCAAGTGCTGGCCTCCCCAAGAATGCATTATACCCTGAAGGTGAGTCAATTATAATGAAAGATTGTATCATGGAGACTTGCCTCTCTCCCTCTCCTAGCTCTACAAGGAGATCAATCACACCGATTGGCTGAGTTGATACGCCAGTGAACACGTGTATTTTGTCTTTGCTAGCTCGCACATTATCCATGGATAGACCCATTTTAGAGAAAGTACTGTAAAACAGAACGTTCACGGATGCTCCGTTATCAATCAACACCTTCTTTACTATTGCTGGACCCAAGCCAATGGTGATCACCATTGGGTCAACAGTTGGAACCAACATTCCGTCGGAATCCCGATCCCGGAAGATAACATCTTCACAGGATGTTTTAGGCATTTTTCGACGAAGAGAATTATTGCAAACCTCAAAACCGTCTCCTTTTGGAATGCTTCTTGGTTCATTAGTATACCTGATCATATCTTCCCAAGTATCCCCTGCAGGATGAGGTCCGCCACTGATTATATTGATAACAGGTCGAGGAATATTCGCAGGTGCTCTTCTATCTTGACTTGGATGGACCTGCTGCCCCTGGACAGGCTCAGTATCTGATGAACGCTTTACATACTCCTGGAGACGATTTTGCCTTATCAATTCTTCAATCAAGTTTTTCAGGTGTCGACATTCATTAGTGTCGTGTCCCGGTCGATTGTGAAATCGACAGAACCTCCCTGAGTTTGCAGCTTCTTCGGACACCTTTACTGGCTTTGGGCTCGGATAGCCCTCTGCATCCTTCGTTGCCATATATATATATGCTCGATTGTATCATTCAACGGAGTAAAATCCGTTGGCTTGAAGAAACGCCGTTTCTTGGAGTCCTTATCATTTCTAGCATCATTACTGCTTCCTCTATTTTGACCTTCCCCAAAATTTTCTTGACTATTCTTTTTGGGAGCTTCCTTTCTTTCCGAGACCACCTTAGGTATGACATTGCCAGCGGAATAGATAGGATCATCTTCAAGACACATGTATTCCTCGGCTTTGTCATAAAATTTCTCTAGTGTCTCAGGTTTCTTTCTTTTTAGCCACCTTCCGAATTCAGACAGCTTATCAATCCCCCCCTTTAAGGCCATTAGAATTAGCCTTGGCTCTTGGGTCCCTACTTCTGCAGCATCAGCATTAAAACAATTCAAGAAAGACCTTATCGTTTCACCAGGAGCTTGTTCTAGTTCATTGAGGGACATGCTATCTCTGACCTTTGTTGTTTGGAGGCGGAACTGGTCTCGGAAGCATCTTGCCAATGTGGCAAAGTCATCAATAGATCGGGGAGGCAACCTTGTGAACCATAATGACGCAACCCCTTCCAAATACACCGGGAAGTACAAACACTTAAGTTCGTCAGTTGCTTGTGCCCCATCCATGTGCTGATCATATCGAAACAAGAACACATTGGGGTCGCCTGTTCCGTTATAAGCTTGGATTGAAGGAGGTTTGAATTTGCGTAGGAAAGTTGTCTTTTTAATCCCTTCAGTGAGGGGGGTTTTGGACGGTGCGAATTCCCATTCAGTCTCACTTTCGTTTCGAGATTGGCTTTCCTTCATAAGCTGTTGGACCATTTTCTTGAGGCGTTCCTTCTCAGGGAGGCTATCTGCGGGGCGGACACCTTTGTCTTGACCGGAGGCTTGCCCGAGCAACCCATCGCGGTTGAGACTTAGGGGCCCTGGTCTTTCTTGGTTGGAAAGTGCCCCTTTGGCAGAATTGGCCGCTTGATGAGAAGTGATCCCTGCAGTGCGGTTCCGATCAACTTGCTTCGAAACCTCATGCTTTCCTTTATCTGGATCAGAGATTTCTTGAAAAGATTTTTCCCGATTTGGACTAGAAGAAGAAGAACCAACATCCTCTGCACGAATGGGCTTAGAGGCCATCTTTGCCGTAGCGGCCTTAAGAGCAAAGAGAGAATCAAGTTTTGTCAACATGGCTTTGTTGGCTATCTCTAGCTGTTGCGTCAATCCAGCGACAGCCTGATCAAGCTCGCCTCTTGTGACATTCACACCTCCATTAGATGTCTCTCCCACTTCAAATCGATTAGCCACGGGGGTCTCATCCCGATTTTCTCCGTTAGAGATTCTAATTCTAGCTTCCTTATTTGCTTTTGGCGGCATTATTTCAGAAAGCAATTTGAACTTTGCAGAAAATCCGTCAGAAGGTCCAAATCGCAAGCTGGAGCGAGCTATTTTAAGGCTTAGCTTCAAGATCTCAAGATCTGCGTAGTATACTTGATGCCAGAAAGTAGATCTGGCCCCACGGTAGGCGCCTAATTGTTGATACCGAAAATTGGTATAACAACCAAAATGGAATTTCTAAACACGTTACCTAATCGGAGGCGAGATGCTTAGAAAGCACGTCACCTTTTCAGAGGCGGGGCATTAGAAAACCTTTAGAGTTGTGTGAGGCCATATCTAACATTCAAAAGCATCAAAATACAAAAAAAAGAAAGAAGACAAGAATTTTATAGTGGTTCGACTCTTATTCGAGCCTACGTCCACTTTGAAGATTGGATTTCATTAGTAGCCACAAGATTACAATATTTGCTCCATTATGCATTCATACAAGCTTATTTGACATGCATTTATTTTTACAACCGATTGAAAGAATGGATGAAAGCTTGACGTATTTTATGCCAATCCCTCCATGAAAGCCATGGATAAAAGCTCCTTAGATGATCAAGAAGAAATGAAGTAGTGTGAAGAGTGCTTATGCTTGTTCCTCCATGAAAGCTATGCTCCACATGCTCCAATGCTCCATAGATTTGTGATCGATGATAGAGAAGAGATGTAGAAATGCTTGGAGAAATCCCGAAAGCAATTAGACAGCACCTCCTCATAGTTCCCGAAAAGTCCCCCAAAATGATGGAGGTAGGGTCCTATTTATAGGCGGAGAAATGGCTGAAATCTTGTATGCAAGGGTCTGGTCGGTTTTTTCGGTATTTATGAAAATGCCACTGCCAGTTGTTTCCAGCTGTCATGCCATCACAGGTCGTTTCTAGCGCTTTGGCCGACCAGGAGCTTCCGCCAGAAGAAAGGACGACCAGGAGGCTAGAATGCGGAGCGGACCGACCAATGAATACCCTCCAGAATTGTGCGACCAGGATTGAGAACATATCGGAATTGGTTCCCTCAAACATGGGATCGGTCTCCAGAGAAGGACGATCAGCTGCCCTTTGTATTTGGAGCGATCAGAGACTAGCGGGCGACCAAGTTTGGAACAACCAGCTTTCTTTAGCTTTTGGGACGATCGGGTCAGCGCATAAAAGAGAGCGACCAGGAGTCTCTACCCTCAGGAACAATCAGAATCCTTAGGACGATCAAGGTTCTTCTACTCTTTGGAGCGACCAGATTTCTTTGGCTTCTGGGGCGACCAGCTTTAGGACGATCAGGAATCTTGTGCTACGACCGCTCCTTTTTAATAACGGAAGGACCGATCCCTTCTTCAAAACGATTAAAACCGACCCATATTCACTTGGATCGATCAGATGGATAACACGCCCCCTCCAGCAGGGGCGACGTCGCCTCCATCCCCTCCCCCTTGTCTGCCCCGAAACCCCCTCCTTCCGCACCTTCTACTCCACCTCAAAACGCGACACAGCCTCCCCCGAAGCCCACGGTGAAACCCTAGCATCGCACCCCCCTCTGACAGGCACCGCGGGTCCCCCAGCACCCCCCTCCTTCCTCCTACCTCCTTCTCTTATCCCCTTCGTTCGATTTGAATCCTGTAAGTGTTATTTTTTATATTTTACAAAAACAGATTTTAGTTAGATATAAAAACGGATTTTTATTAAGCAGAAAGTTTTAATTTTTATTTCACATAAAGTTATAATTTTTAATTATGAAAAGATACGATTTTTCCTTATGAAAAGATATAATTTTTATATATTGAATAACGAAGTAAAAATTCGATTTTTATATATTGAATAGTAAAGTAAAAATTCGATTTTTACATATGTAGAGAATACGGGCAAAGAAAGTGACAAGAGGCAAGAACGGCGAAGATTTCTACATAAGAAGAGTCGTGGGATTGGATTAGCTAATCAGTGAGAACTCCTCACTTTTAATTTAACTTTTCTAGTTGAAATATATATACTAGGATGTAGACGGTGTTTAGTAGCACCCGACACCCGTCGTCCACAGACCATGGACGGCTTGTATGCTTGGTTGTTTGATTTTGATGTGTAGTTGATTGTGTGATGTGATGTGAAATAAAATAAAATATTTATATAGTTAAAAATATTTTATAGTTGAAAATAGAATTTTAACGTGTATATGAAATGAAATAAAAATAAACAAATTGGACTATTTGTTTATAGACATACATTTGACTGATATTGATTGGGACGATAAATTTTACACATCGCCCAACTGCACAAATAAAATCTGTGTTTGATTGTTTGAAAACCCCACATGGGTATTGGGGTGATATATGACATACACTAATCCCAATAGTTAGTTGTATGTCGATCGATTGATTGACAGACTGTTATGAGCGTTAAATATTTATATTTGATGCTTATACAGTGTAGAATGCACTTTGGATGATGGTTGATTATTCATCGTTGTTATTGTATACATGTTTTGTAGAAATTCCATATAGTTAACATTATATGGTAATTGATTGGGCCTCATTCCAGTTTTGAAATAGAAATATTTGAAATAGAATATTTGAAAATAAAAATATATGAAGCCGTGTTGATTAGATTGACGCCATTTTGACGTGAACGATATTTATATTGATTTTATTCATTTTAAAATGAATATCGAAAGTGATTTCAAAATCTGATATTTTGAAAAGAATTGAAATTCGAATTAAATTGAAGATAAATGAATTCGAATTGAAATTGAAGATAAATGAATTCGAATTGAAATTGAAGATAAATGAATTCGAATAGAAATTGAATAGAAATGAATTCGAATTGAAATTGAATATAAATGAATTCAAATTGAAATTGAATTGAATTAAAAATGAACTGAAATTGAATTAGAAATTAGTTTGAATTGAAATCGATTTGAAATGAATTTAAAAGGAATTTATATTAGAATATTCAATTTTGATTTGAAATTGAATATGAAGTTGAAACCGTTTTGAAAATGAATTTAAAACGATTTATAAAGCACGTTTCTAATTGAAATCGACGAAGTATATATTATATATATAATATAATGGCCTGAATAGAACGCGCCGCACTGCGGCAGTTCGCGAATTTCGACCATTGACTTCGAATGATATTGCGAGAGATCCGACCATCGGATTCTCCTAAAACCAGAACCGTTGGGTTCGTATCGAAAAGAGCTATCTAACGAATATTAGAAATTTGAAATCTAACTGTTGGATTTGGAATTATGACCAAATCAAATTTGGAAAAGGTCGCTGTAAGTGCTGTTCGATACCGTTGATGGAAATCGACTGTACGGACCTTGATAAAATTATTAAAAATAGTAATAATTTGTGTAAAATCATAAGAAATGACTTGGGAAGAATTGGGATGAAAAACTCCATATTTGAAAAGATAAAAATAGTTTTTTATCGAAATGAACTAGTTTTGAACTAGAATTATAATTCTATTTATTTTTAAATAAATAAATTGGATTTGAAGTGGTTTTGAAAATAACCAGAATTTCCAATAATTATATTGGAATGGATTTGAATCGAAATTGTCTTCGGAATATTTCGATGTTGGATTTTGTGATTACACAGATATTGCTATGGAAATTTGAAAGATATATATATATATATACCGTTATTTCCAATACGATATTTGTTGGTCGTAGAATTTGATATTGAATATAAGCCGGTATATTTTCTATTCAGAGCCTTGTATTTAATATCAAATGTGATTTGGGTTTGTCGTGAATGGTGTCTTCATTAACACTGTTCTTAAGCCCAGTTGAGGAAAAAGATTAAAACTTTTTATTTAGATTTAAAGTGTACCAATTAAATAATATTTAATTGGAATTGAATTGGTATTGATTTTTGGGTTTATCGTGAACAATGTTTTAAATAACACTTGTTCTTTAACCCGATAATTAATGAAATGTGATTTTCGGTTGTCGTGGACGGTATCTTCAATAATACTGTTCTTAGACCCAAAGGAGTTAAGAAAATCAGAAACTAACCGGAGATTAGTTAAGTTGAATGGTTTCTGGGGTACAGATCTGATGTTGGTTTCGGCCTTCGGGGTTAATACTTAGGGAATTGCTCACTTGTTAATTTACGGTTAGGGACTGATTGAAATGTGTTGTGATTTTGGATTTATCGTGAACCGTGTTTTAAATGCCACTGATTCTTTAACCCAATCAAAGATTAAAGGTAAGTGGAGTTTTAATGAATCTTTAATTAGATTGAAAAAGATCAAGAATGGAGTATCACCAGTTTTTCTCCAGGCGATAGTTAAATCTTTAATTAGATTTGAACGTGAAATGGTAATTAAATTTACTGATAACACCGTGGTGTTAGATATGAGGAATTACCAGTTTTACTTCATGGGATGAATAGGTTGGGATTGGGAAATTAAAACAAATGATTACTTTGGTAAAGTTCGCTAATCCCGACTAGTTTGAATTGATATTCAAAAGTAGATTAAAGAATAAATTTAAAGGATTTATCTTTGATAAAATTAATGGGAACCTTTCCCTATGAATGTGAAATTTAGAAACTAACTGTCGATTAGCTAAGCAGAATGGTTTTCTGGATATTGATTTGATGTTGGTTTCGGCCTTCGGGGTTAATATTTGGGGAATTATTCTCTAGGTAATTTACGGTTAGTGACTGATGAATTGGAATGAGGCGTATGTTGTGTTTGTGTAACACTTGTTTATTATATACGCGAGTTATTCGGAAAAACCGGGTTTATCCCATTCTGAATAACTGATACGACGATAAGTCGAAGATGAAGATGGTGGTCGAAGACCGGAGGTCTTCACGTCGTTTGGATAATTACTGATGATCTTGATTGGGATGTACACCCAAGAAGATGGAAACAGTTAGAGATCGTCCAGACGTACTTGGAGATCGATGGATATGCGGGGTACTAGTTGCCTCCGGTTTCGTTCAGACCTAGAACGGACTTGTAAATAGACTGTGTGTCTGACATTGGATTTTAGTCTGTGTGATTGATTTCTATTAAATATATATCTATTTGGCGGCGGAGAATTTATTCTCTTGCTTAACGCCCTTCTCTGAGACGTACGAGCTCAGGGGTTATATACTGATGGATATCAAACGCATAGAGTGAATTGCCTGTGTGGCATGCCTAAGTGGCGAATGATCAAGGCTTCTGTTGAAAAGCAAAGTCTTGTGGTGATGATCAAAGCCCAGCCTGTGTGATACACCTTTGTGTAACATGAATTCGCGAGCCTCACACCCCAGTGTGAACCAAAACGGGAGAGGACGTCAGGGAGGGCATGCGTTTCTTCCTAGCTAGAACTGGCGTCAGTGGTTTTACATGCCCTGACGAGTTTGACATATGTGGTTGTTGCTGTTGCGAGGCGCCTCGGTTTGATCGGACGATCCGGGTCCGATGGAGTCATTTAGTTGGCTCACCTACGCCCCATAGGGCGGGGAAACGCATGTTCATGCATTTTAATCCACATCGGTGGATCGGCCCTGAGGATCCAAGGGTCACTCGAGCTCTGATCCTGAGACTCGGGATAGACAGTCTCGAATCGGTAGAGGACTATCTTTTGCCTCGGTTCATAGATGGAAATCCAATTTCCCAATACGGGACATTTGCGGTTTTATTTGTAGAGCCTAGTATGGCGACATGATATATGGTACCCATACCTGCTATGATTGATACTTATGATTTGAAGTTGTTTCACCCACTATGCACTTATTGTAGTATCAAATGATTTGTTTTAAAACGTATCAAGCATTCTTTGGCTATTATAAGGGAAAACCCTATCCCCTGGCTTGCGTTGCATTGTGTGATAGGATTTGGGTCTTATAACAGCTTCATTTTTCTTTATTTAGCATTGCGCTGTTTGTTTTATGCACTGGTATTCTTGGGAGGAAACCCGTTCCGTGTTATATGGCGTGGTCCCTTGATTTACCAAACTTTAAAAATAAAGATTAACTGTTTTAGTTCTCACACCAGTCCCATGACTGACCTAGAGTTTATTGTTTTAACCTAAACTCTGGGTGCCCTTATTTTCGACACGGGCAGTAAGTAGTTTTGGTTTTGCAGATTTATATTCACAGGATCTTGGTTTACAGCTGGAACGATATCCGGAAAGCTTTGTATCCGTATATCTCCTTCAGTTGTGCATTGTATTATTTCCACTGCGATGTATTTAAATGTAATTTAAATCTCTGATATTTCTGTGTAATATTTATTTATACTCCGTATATTCTTGTATTATGATGGTATTGTTGTAATATGCAATGAAATGTTCTTCCGTCTGCGTTCCTTTGTGGCTTGTTCTCGAACTATTCGCGCTTTCCCAACCGGGGAAGTTACGGGGTTTCACAGTTACTAGTTTATTTACTCATTTTTCCAACCGCATACGTAATACCTGATCATGTGCATGTCATTGCGTACATCAAACTCCCAATAACTCTAACATATTCCTATTGCTCTATATCTCTTCCGGTATTAATATATAACTTCATATTTGTATCAAACGGAGAAGACGTAAGTATACAATCGAATGGATTGATCCTTTTCAAAATTTTCTCAATGTAATGAGACTGGGTACTTGATAACCCATCTTTTGTTTTCATGATTCTTATTCAAAGAATCATTTCATCTACTCCTGTATCTTTCATGTCAAAGCATGAAGATAGATATCTTTTAGTTTCTTCAATACTCAAAGTATCCATCCAAATATAAGCATATCATCCACGTAAAGGCATATAATTACACGTTTACCTGAATGAAACTTGCTATAAACATATTTATCAGATTCAAAAATCCTGAAACCATTAGATATAATGGTTTTATAAAACTTTTCATGCCACATTTTTGTGCTTGTTTAAATCAACAAAGTGATTTGATAAGTTTACATACTTTACATTCTTTTCCATGCATCACAAAACCTTCTGGTTGAGACATATGTATCTCTTCATCAAGTTCTCCATTTAGAATTGCAGTCTTGATGTCCATTGATGAATTTCAAAATTATAGATAGAAGCTAATGTAATTAAAGATTAATAGTTAAAATTCTAGCTACTGAGGCATATATATAAAAATAATCTATCCCTTATTTCCATGTGAATCCTTTGGCAACTAATCTAGCTTTTAATTTTTTGATTATGCCATCTGCTATTAACTTTTTCCTAAATATCCATTTACATCCTATTGGTTTAGAACTAGGAGGTAAATCTACTAGTTTCCATGTTTTATTTCCCATAATAGAATCCATTTCATCATTTATGGGTTCTTGCCACTTGAGATTTCATTGCTTCATTATATATTAAAGGTTTGAATTCAATGTTTGTAGATATCATTAATTGTTGCTCTACATTATTTCTAGATTCTTCAACCAAATATACGATGAAATCTGGTCCAAAATATTTCTCTATCCTTCTTCGTTTACTTCTCCCAAGAGAATCACCATCTTCATCGATATTTTCATCAGTTTTTTCTGCAAGTTCAATAGTTGGTTCACCAACCTCAACCGTTCCATTAATAGCTGTGTTGACCTCCACCGTTTCATTAATTGGAGTGTTGACCTCTACCGTTTTCATGAATCTGTTAATTTTGAATATATGTAAATCGATTCTCATAAAACACTTTGTCCCTTGATTCTATTACTGTACTTACATCCATAGAGCTATTATGTTCTATTACTAGAAACCTATATCATTTGCTATGTTGAGCATATCCTAAGAATATGCACTCGATAGCCTTTATCCCAATTTTCTAATCTTTGGTTCAGGTAATCGAACAATTGCTCTACAACCCTAGACTCGATAATAATCAAGATTTGGTTTCCGTTTCTTCCAAAGTTCATAAGGAGTAACTTTATTTTTCTTACGAGGTATTCTATTCAGAACATAACATGAATTAAGTAAAGCTTCACCCCCAGAAACTAGTATTAAGTCCAGAATTACACAACATTGCATTTACCATTTCAGTAAGAGTTCTATTTTTCCTTTCAGCCACTCCATTTTGTTAGGAGTATAAGCAATAGATGTTTCATGCATATCATTTTGATGTTTGGGAATTAGATTCAAAGACAAGCATGCGTTTATGATTAACATGTCCTAATCTATTGTGCTATAATGAAAATGAATCAACAATACACGCAGAATTCATAAATTTATTAATATCAACATTCAGATTAAACGTATCATCACACATGTACCATTTTTCTGCGAATACACCGCCTTTGGTCAATACATATTTATCTAACTCAAAGAATTGTTTGAAACAAAACTTATTAAGAAGACTTTCCAAAACAAGGTTCTTCCTAATCTTCGGTACATAATATACGTCATTCAACGTTAGAACTTTTCTGAATGTGAATTCCAAATCCACAATGCCCTTCCCTTTGACCGCTGCCTTTGCTGAATTTCCCATGTGTACGTAATCTTCATCTTTAGTCGGTTCCGGTTTATTGAATTGATTCTTGACAATGCAGACATGCTTATTAGCGCCATAATCGATCCACCAAGAATGGTTTGTTCAATCATATTCACTTCTTATATGACTGCTGCAAACTTTTCTTTTTTAGATTGCTGCTTCTTTTTCCAGAAGCGACAATCCTTTTTTGAAATGTCTCGGTTTACCACAAAAGTAGCAACCATTTTTGCTTTTCTTTTTCTGGGAATTTTTGTTGTTATGCCTTTTCCACTTCTTATTTGAAGAGTTATTCGAAGCATTGTCTGATTGCTTTTCTTCCACCATATGGACCTTTGATGTATCAACAGTTGTTTAACTTAAGCATCTTTCTGTCTTAGTTATTGTTCAACCTACAAATACCGTGCAAGGCTGTCTAGACTCATATCCTCCTTCTTACGTTTCAGTAGTTTCCTTTGATCCTTCCAATAAGGAGGTGATTTTTCTATTATCGATGAGACCTTGATCTCCTCATCCATATTTAGATTATGCTGACTGAATTGGTTAAGTATGTGCATGATATCATTGAATTGCTCTACAACTGAACGTTCATCGGTCATTTTGTAATTAAAAAATTTGGTGGCTAGAATTTTCTTACTAGTTGCGCCCTCCATAAGATGCTTCGATTGTATTAAATCCCAGACGTCTTTTGTAGTGGGCTTGTTGTAGTACATGTCGAAGAAAGCATCAGTCATTGCTTTGAAGATAAGGCCCTTGCAAATATAATCATCCTGTTCTCATTTGATCCTTTCTCGTGTCTGTGCAATGGTTTCATCTTCTGTCTCCATTGGCTTTGGCGTAGTTAGAACATAAACGACTTTCATTCCAACAAAAAAAAGGCATCTTTTTCTTCTATCGTAGAAAGTTAGCACCATCAAAGCGCTCTAGTTTTATGAAATTTGCGGCGAATTCCTTAAGCCTGTAAGGAGCCATTGCACAAATACTGTTTTACATTGTTGGTACAATTAATCTCTGATTCTTCTTATCTCTGAAAATACAAATCTCTGAGGCACGATGTGGTGATAGCTATTCTAAAACAATATTTTCCCTCTTATTTCTGTGCACAAATAATGGCAAATTTGTTCGAAGATACCGCGGAGCAAATATTCCAATATCTTTAATCGGCACGATTGCACAAACACGCCGATTCACTATCTTAAAATTGATCGCTACATTGATAAGATGATGGAGTTATAGCCTGCAAAACTATAAGTTATATAATTTAATAGAAATTTGGCAGAGCAGTATGAAGGAAGAAGATGTAGAAAAGAAATTCGTGTGTTTTAAAACTAGAGTGCGGTCCAGTTTTTATAGCATTGAGGAGACACGGCTGCGTCCGTTCAAAAGAGGGGTCACTTCTATTCAAAAAAAAGTGTCTATTCGAATTCAAACAGGAACATCTTGTCGTTACCGGTCGACTGTTCTGAGTTCCACCAGTTGACTGGTCTGCAACCCACCAATTGATTGGTCTGAACACCACCAGTCGACTGGTAACGACTATTTTCCTTCCATTCTTTCAAATATAAACACACCGTTACATTTATGTTTAAAATTTATATTTCTAGGTTGAAAAAACTCATTGTATCGTGGTCTTAAAATATATGTTTGGCCCAATACACAACACGACATGACGCGACGCAACGTGGCTCAGCTCACCTGGCCGGTCAGACGGATGGCGGCGGCGGCGCGCGCGTGTGTTGTTTAAACATACATGGTCTCCCTCCTCACAACA
This sequence comes from Allium sativum, assembly GCA_030737875.1. Lineage (NCBI taxonomy): Eukaryota > Viridiplantae > Streptophyta > Magnoliopsida > Asparagales > Amaryllidaceae > Allium > Allium sativum. Next base: position 833,555,260 of record CM060918.1, on the reverse strand, counting down.
TAATAAAGATGTGGGAGCCCCAAGACCCCTACACTCTTCTAAGAAGGCTATTGATATACTTGCCACTTTACTGATATTCCAAAATGTAGGACAAGTGTTTTTCTTCTTCCCATCTCTTCTTTATTTCAAAATTTTCTCCAACAATCCTCCACCAAATTTTAAATAAATTTCTCTTGTCATTTATTTGCAGGAAAATTTGTGCATAAGTATAGATGTCTTACAGACTTGAACCTATATGTAGTGAAAACTCATCGAAGTATATCAGGATGGTGTGGTTGACTAAGCATTGAACCATCGATCCTATATAACCTACCGGATGTGATTATCACATACTCATTTTCATATTTTCCATATAGTATGTATGCTCGACCCATAGATTGGCCTTGGGTCAGTATCTTCTTTAATGAAATTCCCTTAGAGATCCAGCCAAAATCTCTTAGAATGCGGCATCACATTCCCTTGCATTTATGTAGGTAGGTTTATCAGAAGTGCCTTATAACACACGCCTCAACAGTATATCTGTTGAAACCTACTAATTTCTTAGTAGAACATCCTCTTTTTGTCATTATAAGTACCAAACACTTTTCCTTGGAATGTATGACAATACTTAGTTTTTCAGACTAAATATTGTAGTGCTTCCAACCGCAAACATATGATGTACTTTTTCTCTTTGAACTTAAGATAACAAATTTCTTTATTATGTTGAGTTCAGTTACCTTCATTGGCGATTGTATTGTATAAGCTTTAGACCCATTCCCTATGATGTTTTTATCAATAAGATCCTTGCAAGTCCTTTAGTAAATGGATCCGCCAAATTCTAGCTAGATCTCACAAAATCTGTGGTATTTACCCCTTCAATGAGCATTTGCCAAACCAAACTGTGCGTTAGACCAATATGTCTATATTTACCATTATAAACTTGGTTGTATGCCTGTGATAATGTAGATTGACTATCACAATGCACAGATATTGGTGGCATAGGCTTTGGCCACACAGGAATTTCTAATAATAAATTCCTTAACCATTCTGCTTCTTTACTACTAGAAGCTAGTGCTATAAACTCAGCAGCCATTGTTGAATCAGCAATACGTATTTGTTTCTTTGAGGCCCAAGATATTGCACCCACACCAAGAGTGAATATCCATCCACTAGTTGATTTATTAGCTTCACTTCCAGTGTTCTAACTAGCATCTATGTATCCTTCTATTACAATTGGATAATCGTTGTAATGTATACCATGATTTATGGTATCTTTGAGATACTTTAAAATTCTATGTATTGCATTTCAATGGATATGACTAGAAATACTAGTATATCTACTCATTTTGCCAAAATCATAGGCAATATCTAGTTGTGTGCATGTCCTTGCATACATCAAACTCCCATTTTTTTTCTTAACGATTCTTATTCCAAGAATCATTTCAGCTACTCCCATATCTTTCATGGCAAAGCATGAAGATAGATATCTTTTAGTTTCTTAAATATTCAAGGTATCCATTCCAAATATAAGCATATCATCCACGTAAAGGCATATAATTACACCTTCACGTGAATGAAACTTCCTATAGAAACATTTGTCAGATTCAAAAATCCTAAAACCATTAACTATAATAGTTTTATCAAACTTTTCATGCTATTGTTTTGGTCTTGTTTAAGTCCATAAAGTGATTTGATAAGCTTACATACTTTACGTTCTTGTCCATGCATCACAAAACCTTCTGGTTGAGACATATATATCTCTTCATCAAGTTCTCTATTTAGTAATATAGATTTGACGTCCATTTGATGAATTCCAATATTATAGATAGAAGCTAATGCAAATAAAGTTCTAATAGTTGAAATTCTAGATATTAGGGCATATGTATCAAAATAATCTATTCCTTCTTTCTGTGTGAATCCTTTGACAACTAATCTAGCTTTAAATTTTCGATTATGCCATCTACTTTTAACGTTGTCTTAAATATCCATTTACATCTTATTTGTTTAGATCTAGGAGGTAAATCTACTAATTTCCTTGTTTTATTTCCCGTAATAGAATCCATTTCATCATTTATGGCTTCTTGCCAAAATGATGAATCTTGAGATTTCATTGCTTCATTATATGTTAAAGGATCAGATTCTATATTTGTAGATATCATTAATTAATGCTCTACATTATTTCTAGATCCTTCAACCAAATATGCGACGAAATCTGGTCCAAAAGATTTCTCTATCCTTCTTCTAATACTTCTCCTAAGAGAATCACCATATGGACCTTTGATGTATCAACAACTGTTTCATCTTGAGCATCTTTTTGTCTCAGTTGTTGTTCAACATGCAAATACCGTGCAAGGCTATCTTGACTCATATCCTCTTCTTACATTTCAGTAGTTTACTTTGATCAGAAGGGGGTAATTTTCCTATTACCGATGAGACCTTAATCTCCTCATTCATATTTAGATTACGCTGACTGAATTAGATAAGTATGTGCATGATATCGTTGAATTGCTCTACAACTGAATGATCATCAGTCAATTTGTAATAAAAAAAATTGGTGGTTAGAAATTTCTTACTAGTTACGTCCTCCATAAGATACTTCGCTTCTAATGAATCCCAGACATCTTTTGTAGTGGGCTTGTTGTGGTACATGTCGAAGAGAGCATCAGTCATTGCGTTGCAGATATGGCCCTTGAAAATATAATCATTCTGTTCTCATTTGATCCTTTCCCGTGTCTGCACAATGGTTTCATCTTCTATCTCCGTTGGCTTTGGCGTATTTAGAACAAAGACGACTTTCATTCCAGCCAACAAAAAATGTATCTTTTTCTGTCATCATATAAAGTTAACACCATCAAAGCGCTCTGGTTTTGTAAAATCAACGGTGAATTCCTTAAGACTGTGAGGAGCCACTGCACAAATACTTTTTTAGATTGTTGGTACAATTCATCGCTGATTCTTCTTATCTCGGAAAACACAAATCTTCGAGGCATGATGTGGTGATTGCTATCTTAAAAAAGTATTTGCTCTCTTATTTCTGTGCACATCTAATGGAAAATCTGTTAGAAGACACAACAGAGCAGATATTCAATATCTTTAATAGGCGTGGTTGCACAAACACGACTGTTCACTATTGTAGAATTGATCACTGTAGTGACAAGATGATGTATTTATAGCCTGTAGAACTATAACTCGTATAATTTATCAGAAATTCGGCACAGTAGTATGAAGGAATAAGATGTAGAAAAGAAATTCGTGTGATTTAAAACTGGAGTGGGAGCCCCAATGCCCAGCATTCTTCTAAGAAGGCTATTGATATACTTGCTACCTCTACTTATTTTCCAAGATGTGGGACAAGTGTTTTCCTTCTTCCCTTCCCTTCTTTAACTCAAAATTTCCTACAGCAACCATGTGGTATGGATAAAAGTTACAAAAGAAAAAAATGAAGTGCTAGATCAACATCGAGTTGACCAACTTTAACCTAGTATCGAATATGGCAGGCAATAGCATTCTTAGTGAAATGGATAGATACACTAAAGAGGAGCCAACATAGGATGGCTACTGGCCGATGATCCAGAGATTTCCTACCATGAACCTTAGGAACAAGGTACATTCATGAAGAAGAAAGGAGATGTAATGGTCAGGCCATGATTGCCATGGTTTTGAAAAAAAGAAGGCTTTTGTATATGTGCCGAGGGTTATTAAGAACATAAGCCAAGTTCACTGGAATAAGATCAAAGTTTAACAAAATTAGTAGTTGGAGATGACAGGATAGGGTCAGATGTGGCGTTGACTGAAGTCAAGTGTTGTGAAGAGGAGTAAACTGGTGTGTCAACGTGTGCACGTCCAAAGTTACACTAAATTTCTGGGATATGTTTTATGTACTTGACTCATTTGTCTGGTATACTTGTATGTTGCAGTAAAGCCCAGCCTAGGGGAAGCCCATCAAGCCCGAGGGATGAGGCAGCATAGAACAAAAAATTGTATAGCGCAGAAGAAATATAGAATATAGTTACATTAAGATATAATTTTTATTCTCTCCTGGTGATTAGTGTATGGAAGTTTGATACGTGATGGGAAAGGTTTGAATCTTGGTGATGGTAAACTTGTTTTGTGTTTTGTTAAACTTTTGGATCCGGGCAAAAATAAACAAATTTTTGTCTTTTTTAATCAACCTTTTGAACCTAGGTAAAAATGGGTTTGGACAGCGTCTTACATGTGCCGGCTATGGTGGTAATTTGCAATCTTATATAGGCTTGTATATGTGTTGAGTCTTTGTTTATTGGGTTCGATTATTTGCACCCCGTTATTTGCTCTTCACAACGTGATTAAAGTTTTAAAATTTTACTTTTAGTTATGCCCTTTAATAATTGATTTAATAGTTTGTCTAATGTTATATAATGATTAAAAAAATAATAAAATCAATAGTATAATCTATGGATGTTTGAGGTTAAATTGCACACAATAACTAAAATAAAAAACAGTATATGTGATTTTTTTATATAAAAAAAGTTAAGATAGGAATTACAGACAATAATTAAGAATGATAAAACAACCACTAGAATTACAAATAATGATTAAAATTTTGAAAATTGTAAAGTCAGCAGTTTATATGATTATGTATTCTAGGATTGAGTAAGTCAATAGTGTACAAGAATTGCAAAGACTTGAATAACAAGTGGGATAAAAGAAGAAAAATGAAAAAAAATAAGGGCATTTTTAAGAGAAAACGGGGTGGAAAATTATAACGATGGGCTGTGCATTTTATTTTCTAATCAATGGGGTGTAAAGAGTAAATAGCGGGGTGCTAATAGACAGACCCAACTTTTTCCGAACCATCACAAGCTTACAGTTTTTTTATTCAATGGTAAAGATATCTGAGTTTTATTTTTTACCGCACTTCGAATATTGAAAACAAACATATTCGTTTATTTTGACGAATGACAATAGTTCTATAATAACCCAGTTTACATAGTAAATTATTAAAAAAATATCAGTTCCATAGGAGACCAATTCTTCTGTACCCATTTCCTCTGTTCCCTAATGTCCTTCCAATCAAATCTCTCCCTTTCCCTTTTTTTACATTTAAGTACAAAAACAATTCAGGGGTTTAAGTGCAAAAGGTGGAAACTAGGGGGCTCTGATTGGTTGGGACACGGGGGCCACACTGAATTTGGGGACAGAAGAATTGGTTCGGTTCTATGGTGATCTGAAATATTTTCATAATACATATAGTTTCACTTTTTCTTAATAAACAAATGAAGAAATAAGAACTGGAATTGTCATGATACATATAATTTCATCTTATGAGTAACCTACCAAAGCAAACCATATACACATACAAGAACCATCTTCATCACCACTTAAATATACACATACTAGGACTATATTCATAGGTAATAAAATACTACCAAAATCCCTAATCCGTTCTTCAGAAAACCCATCAACAATCATAAGCAAAGGAGTTGATTTATATGTTGCTGAAACTACATCAACATGATGCAATGAAAAATGTCAATAGCTCTATAATACCCAGTTTACATAGTAAATTGTTAAAAAAATATCATTTTTATATTGATATAAAATATTATCAATTATCATAATACATATATCTTACGAATAATCGACCAAAGCAAACCATATATCTCCATCATCGCCTCTATTTTTAGGCGATCCCCAGATATCTAGAAACCGACTCTCTTTCAAGCTACTTAGAAATTTCCCAAAACTCGGACCGTAGAATCGATAGGTGTCAGAAATGGAAACATACTCAAACGCGACTTTATGATAATTGTTACCATGCAAACTCGCGTAGTGTCTTTAAGTTGATCAGAAACCATCTTTGCTAGCTCGCGTAGTTCATCAGAAGCATGTACAAAAACGTTAGCACTTGTCAACTACAGCTCAAATTGATCAGGTTTTGTGCCGCAAATAGTCAGATCCTTCCTTCTTAAACGCAGCACTGGCCGCCTCAACCCCATCTTGATCCATGTTTTAAGGCATCCTCTACCACTGCAAAAGGAAAGCTTCTTGTATGAAGGCTTAAAAGGCAGTGGTAGGGCCTTTTCCTCTTTATCGCCATGTAATCGATTTGTGGTGAAGTTTTTCATGGTTTGGTTTCCTAGTGCAGAAAACGAGAACAACACATTTGTATGTTTTGTTTAGAAAAATTGTTGGTACAGTGCTGATGTATTTATAGAGTTGTGGATGAGAAATATTGTGGAAACTAGGCGTTTGTAAATCTTTTGGGCATACAAAGGAAGAATACGAAAAGGATGAGAGTAAATCTGTCAAGCACATATTGAAAGATAACATGTCAGGAAGTGATAAAGAAAAGGCAAAATATAAATGGATTAGGTAGTAGATTGCAAAACCGGCGGATTATTAGGAAGGGGAGAAGAAACGTAACAAGATAAATGATTCGGGTGAAGTGAAAAGTGTGGAAACTTAGACGGGACATTTTTACCATATTACCACTTACCAGCCATTACCAACCACTACCAACGAAAGTGATACCAAACAATCGGTAACTAATTTGATTGGTATGGTATGCCAAACCACTTGAAAATATGCGGTACGGTAATGATAATTGAGCATTAATAATGGTAATTACCATACCTACCACATATCTTAAACAATACATATGTATATTCTTATATTTCATCATATATGCATACTACGTAACAAAAAACTTGTAATATGTAATGATTTAATAAAATACATAGGAAAATACTATTACGATACAAGATTGAATGCAATTTTTATCATATATCTTAAAAACGGTATAATTTATATGATATTTTCGTTCATCCACAAAGTTTTCATGTATATTTGACTATGTAAAATAAGATGGATAAATAATAATATAATAACAAAAAAATCAGTTTAAATATTTAATATTTTGACGTAAAATATTGTGAATAAAAAGATATTATACTAGTGAACGGTAAAAACTTATTACCGATCTCTAACAACCATTTCCAACCATAAACCAAACTATCGGTAATCGATTTCTTTGGTTGGTAATTGTATGATTTTTCTATTACCATATAAAGTCGGAACGATAATGGTTTTGAATACAAAGTTCCGGTAACAAACCGATTCCACCCCTAGCAGAAACACAAGCACATATTGAGTACCCAAACCCTCAATTTAATTGTGTCTAAGATGTGATGAAAGAAAAGGATTCTGCAGAGGAAGCTGAATTTTGTATCAAACAAGAACAATGGAAAGTCAATTGCACGTAGTGGTGCCCAGAAAAACAATCAAGTTGAGGTGCCAATGGACAGCGAAGACCCTCATGAGTTTTAATTCAGATTATTATAAGACTTTTGTGGTTATCCTCATTATTTGTGCATGCCTGACTTAAGAGTTATAGTGGATCATGTCCGCGCTTCGAATTTTTTCCCTTAGTTAAATCATCCTTCAATATTTTAATGTCATAAATTATTCATGATTTGATTTTTCCATCTTGTTCCAAGGAAAACACACATTTAGAGTCATGAGTTAAGTAATTTATTTACTGGTACTTCATTTTTATTGTGTGATAACTCGATACAAAAATTTCAAACAAAGGAAACCATGAAACTACTTATTTGTTGCTCTATTTTTAAATTTCACTTTCCATATTTTGCTGTTAAAGCTAGATCTAATAATAGGTTAAAATTGTGTATACACGTAAATAATAATTAATACTTAACGGAATATTGAGGAGAACTAAATCAGTATCAATTATTTTTTAGATTTTGCATTAAAGAGATAAAAATTGAATTTTGCAAATAATTTCAAATTATTTTATGGAATCGGCTAGATAGGCTGAAGGAAACACATCTTTGGAAATTTAAAATTAACTGTCTTCAACTTTCTTCCTAAATTTTAGATAGATCAGTTTTTCTCTTTGTTAAATTAAGTTTGGGTTACATTTTTTGTTTCAGAGAACTGTTTCGTAAGGCAGAAGGCAAGGACAACGCATATATATTTTTTTTGTTTAGAAAAACGGCACCGTGTTGATGTATTTATAGTGCATTTTTATTTAAGTTGTGCTTTAATCCCCTGCCAGTATACATATACATATATATATATAAAATTAAAGCTTAAGTTTATGTATACACATACACCGTATCAACTATTAAAAAGAAATCAGTATATACAACATAGCAAACTTAAACATTTAACAATATACACCATAAATCCAACAACATATCAAGTATATCAAACAACACATTACATCATCAAAACACATCAGTTAAAAATCAAACTATATTAAAATTATTAATAAGTATTTATTTAAATTGATTATTAATAACTTGTGACTTAACATATGATCATTATGGCTTCTCATGATTTCGCATCATGTCAGATGTATGTCGTTGAGCCATCTTCATTGACATGCTCAATGGCATGAGTAAATACTTCTAAGTACGAGATGGATCAACAACACTCTCTTTTATGAAAGAATCATTACATATTATATAATATTTTGTAGGTGGGTATGTGTTACACACACGCACACACACACACACACACATATATATATATATATATATATATATATATCATGGAATCATTATTTATAATCGCAATTAATAAATTTATCAACTATTAGATATACTTATGAAAATGTATTGCAAAACGTTTACAAAACCATGTAAACTGTTGGGGTAAAGTTTCCCAAAAACGCCTTGGGAATAAAACCCAACCTTGCGGAAAAACAAATAGGAACGGATTGATGGCGAGGCAAAACAAACAAAAGACAGTCACCAGCAAAACAATCACAAATCAAGCAATAAAAGAAAAAACATAAAAGATTTATAGTGGTTCCACTAACATCTTGTTAGTGTACGTCCACTTGGGGAGATGAGATTTTATTCCTTTTCTAAATAAGAAAATATTACAAAACTGATAATAGAGAAGAAGAAGAAGAAGATATACAACTTTGAGAGATGCACCTCACATTTTGAGATGTTCATGCATTCACCTAATCCCTATCCTTATAGAAGGATTAATACTTGGGGTTGAAGTAATTGATTTATAGTTATAAATCAATGCCTAATTAATTCTCCAATCAGAGAATTAATTCCTTACTTCAATATCCCAAAAGAAACTTCTCCACATTCTTCCACTTGTGTAGGTAATTTATTGCCCTGTCTAATTTTACAAAAAGAGGTAATAAATTTTCTGATATCTTCCAAATCTTCTGCAGTTGGAAATATTATATTACTCAAAATAACAATATTTCCTAAATCTTCTCTAAATGGAAATATTATATCACCATAACCAATAATATCTTTCAAATCTTCTGCAAATGGAAATATTGTATCACAAATTCTAACAATCTCCACCTTGATACTATATTTCCTTGAAAATACCAACTCCACCTACATCCTCTTATTCTAAGCATCTTCTTGGACAAGACAACATGGTTACTTTCCCCAGTGAGCTTCGGCATGGCCATCACCCATTGCACTTTGTCAATAAACTCCGACAATGCCACCGCCTGCAATAAAGTGTTCAAAGTACCCCCTTTAAGTAAGACCTATCAATCTTCACCATGAAAACAAATGTCTCCATGAACCATCTCAACTCTCTCCCTACACCGTGCTACCACGTGGCACCTAGCATTTCGATAAGCAATTCCAGCTCGAGCAACGCCCGAACTTAGCAGCCTGCAAAGACTTATGCATATCCACTACTTTCTCCTTTGATCTCTGACCAACTTCAGACGATCCCTTCTTCCGCTTATCAAGCACATTCTGTTGGCAAAATCCCACCTTGTTGAAGCTTTCCCCTTTGATCATATTATGCCTATGCAGAAACTCAAAGTCCCTTCTCGTATGTCTAGCTTTGACATCTTTTCCACGAGAACTGTAGACTCCAACCCTTGACTCTCCCAGTACAGTGCTTTCCCTCAGGAGATACAAATTATGAAATACATCTCCCTTCATCACTACAAATGCACCTTTAGAAAACCTTATACTATCCTTATCAATATATAGTCACCTTGCATCCTTTGGATGCCAACTGCCCAAGAGATATCATTGACTTCTGAAGACCTGGAACATAACAGACACCTATCAAGGTGCATATTACCCTGTCATACATGCAAATATGCATAGTACCTTCGCCCATGACTCTACAACTAGTATCATTTCACATAAGAATCAGTTTCCCTCTTTTTCTTTTAAAAGAACTGAAATAATTCTTATTAGGTGTAATATGAAAAGACGCCCCTGTATCTAGCACCCAATGGTCTGGTATATCTGATACTACCGCTGTCAACAAGTCATCAGACAATTTTTTTTCACTACAACCGATGAATTTCCAGCTTCAATTTTTTTTCAAGTTCGGACAATCTCTCTTCCAATGGCCTGGTTTCTTGCAAATGTAGCACTTCCCATCTCTTGACTTTATTTTCTTCTTCTTCTCCCCTTTCTCCATACCAGCTAATAAGGCTTCTGTACTACTTCCTTTTCTACCTTCACTCAACCCCATCATCTGATCCCCCAAGTCCTCAAATAGAAGACCTTCCTTCACATCAAGATGTGCCTTCACTGAAGTACTCTCTCTCATCCTCATAGTGAAAAACGTCTTTAGTAAAATCAGATGGTTGATTAGCGACTTCTTTAAATAGAGTTTTTCTAGCTTGGTCCAAATGTCTTTTGCAGTGGTCTCACTGCTAATCTCTGAAATGACATTTTATCCCATTGCTAATTGTAATGTAGTAAATGCCCATCATTCCATCTCCTTCCTTTCCACGGCTGAAATATCATCCGTCAACTCCTAAGGAGCAAACACCACATGATGAACATTGTTCCTCATCGGAACAGCTTTCATCCACCATTGCCACTTCTCAAAGTCTTTATCACCATTCCATATTTCTATTACTAAATGAGATACTGCTGCATATATGTCCCTTTGACATATGACCTTGATACAATTGTTGAATTCTCCTCATCTCCTACCATAATGCTTAACACCCTTTCTCAATCAACCTCGTAGCTTTAATACCAATTGTTGGGGTAAATTTTACCAAAACGCCTTGGGAATAAAACCCAACCTTGTGGAAAAACAAATAGGAATGGATTGATGGCGAGGCAAAACAAACAACAGATAGTCATCAACAAAACAATCTCAGATCAAGTAATAAAAGAAAGAACACAAGAGATTTATAGTGGTTCCACTAACGTCTAATTAGTGTACGTCCACTTGGGGAGAGGAGATTTCATTCCTTTTCTAAATAATAAAATATTACAAGACTGATAATAGAGAAGAAGAAGAAGAAATACAACTTTGAGAGATGCACCTCACATTTTGAGATGTTCATGCATTCACCTAATCCCTATCCTTATAGAAGGATTAATACTTGGGGTTGAAGTAATTAATTTATAGTTATAAATCAATGCCTAATTAATTCTCCAATCAGAGAATTAATTCCTTACTTCAATATCCCAAAAGAAACTTCTTCACATTCTTCCACTTGTGTAGGTAATTTATTGCCCTGTCTAATTTTACAAAAAGAGGCAATAAATTTTCTGATATCTTCCAAATCTTCTGCAGTTGGAAATATTATATTACTCAAAATAACAATATTTCCCAAATCTTCTCAAAATGGAAATATTGTATCACCATAATAAATAATATCTTCCAAATCTTCTGCAAATGGAAATATTGTGTCACAAATTCTAACAACAAACTAGTTACACTAATGGTGTAGAAAGTATAGTAGCAAAATATTTGCAAAATCATTACTGATATGATGTAATGCAAATCCTTTGCAGAACTGTGTCCGTTCACAAAGTCTTAGCAAAAATATATGTTTAAATAAAAATAGACAACATAATAGAAGAGACGAAAATAAAAGTAATCAGACCATTGTGGAATTCTGAGGTTTACCTTAGCAATCTCCTTGAAACTTTAATTTGCAAAGTTTCCCAAGATACAATAGAATCTTGTCTACACGAGAGATTGTAACGAATATGTCATTATGTGTTGAAAACAACAGCGAATATGTTTTAAGAAGAGGAGGAAGAAGACTTGGATTCAAATTCATTGAGAATATGATCAGTATTATCCACGTTTTATAGCAGTCCACAACTCTTCCGAACAGTCATGACTGTTCATCGGATCACTCCCGTTACTCTTCACCGTTGTTGTCCACCAAACGTCGTCACCATTCATTTGAATTCGGACGTCGCATATCTTATAAAATACTGTAAAAAATAACTGTGTTTTTTGGTTAAAATAAGACATCACGTTAGAACCAAACCAAAACTCGAGACCAACCCAGTTCGTTATAGGACGGGCAGGTGACACACTTGTGTGTTTATTCACGAGATATATGTCCTCCATTTCGCACAAAAGTACCTGACTATAAGGGCCAATATAAGGAATGAGAGTTTAGTATATAGTCATGACTCTTGTCTTAAATTTGGCAATGTGTGACTAATGTATATTTCATTCACCTTTGGAATTCATACATCAACTCTTGAAGGTAATGCTAGAAAGGATTTTAACCCATGCGGTATTTGATAGGATTTTTAATTCTATTTGCAAAGTCCCTCCCTGACTCCCACCATAAATTTAAAAACGAACATAACATTAAAATATTTGTAAATCCAATGTAATTATACAACAGCTCTACTGAACTTTTAATAAATATACCAGGTTAGTAAGCATTACTTCTAATGGACTTTTCCAGTAGTTAACTAAGTTTGTCATACGGTTCCACTCATCTATTTGGTTTCTTCCTCCTCTCATTTATGCCCAAAATGAATCTCGATTGTTTTTCTCCTTTATTCATCTAATAACTTTTTCAAAGGGGAAGGCCAGATTCTTGTGAGTCTATCCTTTGCATAATGAGCAAAAATATACTATATATTTATACTTAGTCAACAAATTGTACAATGGTTAAATATAAACTAAAATATAGATTATGCTTACAATGAAATCCGACCAGAAACACTTTAAAATATGGGATGAGAAATTATTCTACCTAGCCAAGCACACGGTTATTCTGCCTTTATAAGCAGCCTAGGAAATATCTTAGATAGCATCCAAGGATGCCAACTTAAACTCTCTATACTAATTATGTAACCCCTCCCCCCCATTGTTAAATAATAATGATTAAAAAAATTGTCAAAATAATTATGGAAAAGTGTGAGTTTGAATTTAAGACGAACACATGCTATAAATTGGGCAATAAATAAAAAGTTGCTACTATGTGAACTAAATGCATAATATTTTGTATATAATTAAATAAAAAGAAATGAAAGGAAGAATGGAATAAATGGTATTTACATTAATTTTATAAACAATGTGCATTTGAATTTAAAACAACAAAAGGTAACGTATTAACATGCTTAACCATTTAATAAAAATAAACTTCAAGTAATAACCATGTTTGAAATTGGAATTCGATGTGTGTTAGAAACGAAAAGCAATTAATGTCAAATTGCAACATTTTTTTGATTAACAATGCATGACATTAATGGAATAAAACCACCCAATAAAAAGGCAATTTAATTGAGATTAGTTAAGTAGTGTTTTAAAACAAAACAAATGAAGAAAATATGTATAAATATGCATTAATATATTTCAATAATATATGCGCGCATATTAATTTCAGAAATGAAAACATTTGAAATTGAGATTCAATATGTGTTAAGAACGGAAGAAAAATTTATGTGTATAATAAATACATGTTGAATTTGAAACTGATGGGCAAAGAAATGGAAAAGGAATAAATTTAAAATGTTAAGAGAATAATAACATTAACAAGATTAGAGGAATAAAACACACACAAATTTGAAAGTAGAGGAAAAATGAATGCATACATTTATTTATGTGTTGGAACGTGCATTAAGAACAGGAAACAATAATAAAATTACAAGAATATTTTTTTAAAACATAAGGAAAATCATGCACTGATGACCCAATATACGATTAAAACAATCGTACATGGGTCGACCTACTTGGGGACTGGGTCGGGCCAGGGGTAGACCCATATGGAGCCCGACTGACCCAATACAGTCTGGGTAGTGTGCGTTAATTGATTCTGAACGGTCCATATTTTATTTGTTTTGACCAAACAGTCAACGTTCTTCAGAGTAGCTATAAATAAACCAGTAGGGCCTCAACTCCAACTCATATTTTCTGAGAGGGCGTCAGAGCTCTACCATTTTCTTTTCTCCTCCAAACACATCATAAAATATGTATATTCGTTTTAGGATTTTTGATTCAAGATTTGGAGATGAAAGTTCGTAGATTAGGCTATAGGTGCATAGATTTCGCGTCCGTGTGAGATTTGAAAAAGTCGGGTGTGTACGCGACTTGTGTAGGATCTATAATATGGCTATGCGGAATGTATGTGATAACTTAAGCTATTCAATAGTTACACAGGTAAAAATCCACAAACAAGAAATATATCACTAATAGCTATAAATGCAGTAAAGTAAAGTAAAGTAGAGTAACGACACCAGGATTTTTCTACTGGTTCGGACCTCCCGTCCTACGTCCAGTCCCGAAGCTCCTCTTCGGCTTTTCACTAAACAACACCCTCGCTTCACCGATTTGTCAACGATTGAGTACACCCTTCCTATAATCTTATCCTCAAATATATATATTGATGTTTGCAAAGATTTGGAAGTGGATTATCGAGTTGAATCAAAAGTATGTTAAATATGCTTGGAGATTCAAACGATAATTGAATGCTTTTGAGTGCTTTTAGAATGCTAAGAATAATACAATATAGACAAGAGAATGGAGAGAAATTTCGGTAATTTGAATGAATGAAAATCGATGTATTTATAATAATCGAGGAGATGTAATTTTTGGTGAAAAGTTGCTTTTAAAAGAAGTGATTATTCTTGAGAAGAAATGGATGTAACTCTTCAAGAAAGGAGATGACTTTTCACAAAATTTCAAAAAGCTGTTGACCTATAAAAATTTATAGGTCGACATGTTTTTAGCCGTTGTAATTTAAAAACCTGTTGACCTATAAAAAATTATAGGTCGACCTCTTTTTGACCGTTATATTTTGAAAACCTGTTGACCTATAAAAAAGTGTAGGTCGACATGTTTTTGATAATATGCATAAAAAAAGGTCTTATAAGTAATTTTTGAATGCCAAAAAGAAGTATGATTATTTGAGGATAGATTTTAACATTTATGACTCTAAATAATCAACTTCTAACCTATGAAGGCATCTCGTCTTCTTTTTGTCGATGTAGAAGCTTCTTCTTGTCATAAATCAAAATAATCCATGACGCTTTGACTTAACATTCTCCCCCTTTTTGATTGATGACAACTTGGATTAATCCGTTATCTCTCCTTGTATATATGCTCCCCCTGTATATAAGCTCCCCCTGAATTATATATAATCTGCACAACAGTCGTTAGTAATATTTTCTCCCCCTTTGTCATCGACAAAAAGGGTAGGCTAGCATTATAATAAGTAAGTTGTTCTTCATATTACAAACCAAAACAGACACACCAGAAGCACTAGATAGTGACATAATTACATACATCAGTCATAATTAAGTTTTTGAAGATAAAGAAATAAAAACGTAAAGACTATTGTGATGGCCAGTCCGAATCACTATCTTCTTCTTCGTCTTTGTCTCCTTCCTCCTCTTGTTCCTCATTGTTTCCGTCATCATCATCCTTCTCAACATCGTCATGAGCTCCTTCTTCAATATGTGACATTCCACGACCACGATTATGTTGGGTACTTGCTCCAGAACTAGTACCTTCTTCCGATGAGGACCATGTAAAAGTAGGAGGCATAGGACGTTTTCCGGGATCTTATGCAAGTGTTGCGGAAAATGAGGCACAGGAGATTGCTTCCCAAATTGTTCCGAAGAAAGACTTTAATTTATTGAACCGCTTATCAAGTTTAGTGTCCAAGCGGTCAAGCTTATTATTGGTTCGTTTCAGTCTTGCTTCGAGTAAAAATTGATAACGTGCAATTTGTTCAAGAGTTTCTTCAGTTGAAGAAGTAGATGGTGGAATTGTTACGTCTTCAGGCCTTTGTCTAGGGATTTGTAAAGACGAAGTCTCCGTAGGACCTAGTTCGACATATTGCTCAAAAGGAATAATGGTAAAACACGGATCGGGTAGCTTCATCCTCTTTTTGGACGCTTTATCAATACATTTTGGTATTGAAATTTTGGACGCGGGGGATCTTATTCCACAGTCCATGAGGCAACGCATAATATACTCGTTATAAAACAGATGTGGCCTAGAGCGTTTGTTTACCATTGAAATTTCGTCAAAAATTATCTCAATCCAATTTACCTTGATATTCCCAAAGATAGCGTACAATGCCTTAAAATTTTCTCTGTAAACAGCATCAAAATTTCCATTTCTTGGAAGTAGAGAATGTGTGATACAAAGATGAAGAATTCTAGCCGAGGGTCTCAAATTGACTCCTTTGGTACTTGACTTATGGTCTTCAATGAATAAGTGACTATGTTTATCACGAATATGAATAGGGCATAAATCAGTAGAGAATTGTATACCATCATTGTGAGATCGTAGAATTTCTGCCATTCTATCTTTAGAAAGAAAAATGTGTTGTCCACATATTACTGACCATAAGCAATCTTCTGAGTTGTGAGGTTTAAATTTCTCTAAGTTGAGATTAGCGTAGAATAGCTTTATCAAAATGTGACTAATCTCAATATTGTTGTGTTCAAAAGAGAGAAGAGATTCAATGCCTGCGCGGTTTGATATCTCTCGAACGTCGTAGTAGACAAAATCAGAGAAATTGATGAAAGATCCATGGTGAATTGTATAGTCTTTCATTTTGTTCCACCTTTTCACTGCTAGTAGATTCATAAGCCATTGTTTGATTTGAGAATCAATGGGTTGGATTGGTGTTTGAGAGGAAGAAGTTTTTGATTTCTTTTGCTTAGGAGCCATTTTAGAGTTTAGAGAAATTGAAATTCCTTTTGAAGGTAGGATTGATAGAATTAGGAGTAAGAATAAATAAGATTTCAATGAAAGGTTGTGAGGATTTAAAAAGTGAATCGACGTGTCTAACTCAAAAGGAAACAGCAATTCCCGAAACCGGTCGACAGGAAAGTTTGGGGCGGTCGACAGGAATTAGTTCTGGAAGAATATATACAACCTTTTGTATGTTGACCGGTCGACAGGTTCTATATGGGGCGGTCGACAGGTAAAGATTCTGGAAAATTATAAACATATAATTTTATCATGACCGGTCGACAGGGAGTTTATGGGTGGTCGACAGGTAAGAGTTCTGGAAAATTATAAACATATAATTTTATCGTGACCGGTCGACAGGGAGTATGTGGGGCGGTCGACAGGTTAATTCTCTGGTTGAAAAAATAAAAAACAAAAAGGCTGTACCGGTCGACAGCATAGAACTGGGCGGTCGACAGGTGCTGAATACTTTTGTTTTTCTGGTTTGTTGAGATGAAATGAACACTATATATAAAAAATATTTTATTCAAAACAATATGAAAAAATAGATAATTTAAATACAAATTTATTTTCAGAAAATTTAAACGATATAAAAGATTATCTTCTTGGTTCCCAAGGATTGTATTTTCCACTTACTCCTTCATTGTTGTTGTAATTCGTATCCCATGAGTTTGGAGTTCGCGAAGATGATGGTATAGGTATTGGCTCATGTACGTTATGCCTGTCAGAGCTGCAGAAAAGAGAGGCTAGTCGTTCGAGATACGTCAAACGAGAAGTCGTCAATTTTTGCTCATATAACATTTGCTGCTGATAATAATGCATTTCGTCGATCTTTTCTTTTGTTCGTGGAGAGCAAAACAAAACTTTCTTGCTTTTCTTAGAAGTTGGTGTGGTTCCTGGTGTTCGAGAAGGTGGATGAAATCCAGGTGGATGTTCTGGTGTTTTTGGGGAGTTGTATTCCGTTGGTTCGAAACTCGTGATTGAAATATGGGAGTTTTCAGCACATTTTTCACAAATGTGTGCCATGAATTTAAAAGGATAAAGGAGATTTTGAGAGAGTGATTATCTGAGAGCACTCAAAAATGCAAACATATATATAGAGAAAGAGTTTTCTATTTTTAGAAAGAGAAAAGATGGTTTGCATTTTTAACCGTAGAAAAATTCTCTTTTCTATATAGTAAAAAGAAAAGGAATTGGTTTCCGAAAAAATAGTGAACTCTTGTTATAAATTAAAAATATTAGCCTTCGAGTTCTCTTCTTGAAACCAAGCCTAGCTCTCTACGTAACTTGACAAAACTTGATTCTAGTAGAGGCTTTGTAAATATATCAGCTAGTTGATTGTCTATGCTTACATATTCTAATTTTATATTTCCTTTTTCAATATTATCTCTAAGAAAATGATGTCGGATGTCAATATGTTTAGTTCTTGAGTGGTTAACCGGATTTTTGGATAAGTTTATCGCACTTGTGTTATCACAATATATAATAGAATTTGACAAGTTCATTTTGAAGTCTTTAAGTGTTTGTTGCATATATATAACCTGTGTACATGCTAAAGCTGCTGAGATATACTCTGCCTCACATGTTGAGAGTGAAACACAATTTTGTTTCTTACTAAACCAAGAGACAAGTGATTTTCCAATGAAATGGCACGTACCACTTGTACTCTTTATATCCGTTCGTGATCCTCCGAAATCAGCATCACTATATGATACTAATTCGAATGCACAGTCCTTAGGATAGAAAAGACCGAAATCTTTGGTGTTATTAAGATACCGAATAATTCGTTTTACTGCTCGTAGATGCGATTCCTTAGGATTAGCTTGAAAACGTGCACACAAACAAACACTCATCATAATGTCAGGACGACTAGCTGTTAAATATAGGAGAGAACCTATCATACTACGATACGTCTTTTGGTCTATACTCTTTCCACTTTCATCTTTTTCGAGATGACTAGTTGTACTAATTGGAGTTGGGTGTGTACGCGACTTGTGCAGGATCTATAATATGGCTATGCGGAATGTATGTGATAACTTAAGCTATTCAATAGTTACACAGGTAAAAATCCACAAACAAGAAATATATCACTAATAGCTATAAATGCAGTAAAGTAAAGTAAAGTAGAGTAACGACACCAGGATTATAGAACAACTTACTTATTATTTGCAAAATATAAAGTAAAGTAAAGTCGAGTTGGTTTTCCGGAAGTATTTTCAAGACCAAATCTTTTAATAAGATTTTCACAATATTTTTCTTGATTTATAAAAATACCATTCGGAAGTTGTTTAATTTGAAGACCAAGAAAGTATGATAACTCTCCCATATGTGACATTTCAAATTCTTTGGTCATGATATTTGCAAACTCTTTACACAGTTTCTCATTTGTTGATCCAAAGATTATGTCGTCCACATATATTTGAATAATAAGTATATCTTTGTGTGAATGTTTAATAAATAATGTTTGATCAACCTTTCCTATTTGAAATCCAGAATCAATTAGATAAATTCGTAGTCGTTCATACCAAGCACGTGGTGCTTGTTTTAGTCCGTACAAAGCCTTCTTAAGCTTGAACACATGATCCGGATGTTTTTCATGTTTAAATAAAGGTGGTTGTTCAACATATACTCTTTCTTTTATAAATCCGTTTAAAAATGCACTCTTGACATCCATTTTATATAATTTAAAGCTATGGTGACAAGCAAATGATAGAAGAATTCTAATTGCTTCTAGTCTAGCGACAGGTGCAAAAGTTTCTTCATAATCGATACCCTCTTCTTGATTATATCCTTGTGCTACTAACCGTGCTTTGTTTCGAATTATGTTTCCTTGTTCATCAGCCTTGTTTTTGTAAACCCATTTAGTTCCTATAACTGATTGATCGGTTGGCCTTGGAACAAGTTCCCATACATTATTGCGTTCAAACTGATTTAGTTCTTCTTACATTGCAAAAATCCAATATTCATCGGTAGCAGCTTCTTTAGGATTCTTAGGTTCGATATTAGAAATAAATGCAACATGTCCCATTTGGTTAAGTTGACTTCTAGTTCTTATTTGAGATGATACTTCTCCAATTATATTTTGAACTGGATGATCTCTTAGAATTCTTGGAGGAGATCTAAATCTTGGTGGAGAAGGTATTACATCAATTTGCGGGTTATCATCAACTATTTCTGAGTCAGAGTCATTATTTGTGATGATAGGGTTATTAGTAACTATGGGTTCTTCGTCATCTGATATTATATGAGATGGTTTAAAGAATTCATCAAAGGAAACATGAAGTGATTCTTCAATAGATTTGGTTCTCTGATTGAATATACGATAGGCCTTGCTTCTTTCCGAATATCCGACAAATATACCTTCATCGGATTTTGGATCAAATTTTCCAAGATGGTCTTTTGTATTTAAAATAAAGCACTTAGAACCAAAAACTTTGAAATATGAGATATTTGGTTTTCTTTGATTAAATAACTCATATGATGTATTTTTAGTCAGAGGTCGAATAGATACACGATTCAAAACATAACATGCAGTTGCAACAGCTTCTGCCCAGAAATGTTTTGGTAGAGTGGATCCATTTAATAATGTTCTTGCACATTCTTGTAGTGTCCGATTTTTCCGTTCTACAACTCCATTTTGTTGTGGAGTTCGAGGAAACGAAAAATTATGATTGATACCTTTCTTTGTACAAAAATGTTCAAATTCATTATTTTCGAACTCTCCGCCATGATCACTTCTAATATTTTTAACCTTAAGTCCTTTTAACTTTTGAATTCTTTTGACGAAGGATTTGAAATGATGAAAAGTATCACTTTTATTTTTTAAGAAAATAACCCATGTATAACGAGAATAATCATCAACAATTACAAACACATATTTATTATGATTTATTGACTGAACCTGTGTTGGTCCAAATAAATCCATATGTAATAATTCAAGTGGTTGTAATGTTTATATGATTTTCTTGGATTTGAAGGAAGATTTAGTCAATTTTCCTAATTGACATGCATCACAAATATTATTAACCGAAAAGCTCATTTTGGGGAGACCTTTAACAAGATCATTTTTGGCTAGCTTGTCAACAGTTTTGAAGTTTATGTGACAGAAACGTTTGTGCCATAGCCATGGATCATTATCTTTTGCTACAAGACACATATCTGAATTATGATTGATATTCATATTCAGAATATAAATGTTTCTATCTCTATTTCCTTCAAAAGCTATATTTCGATCTTTATCTAGAATACTACATTTATTATTTGAAAAGGAAATAGTAAAACCTTTGTCGCACAATTGACTAATACTTAATAAATTATGTTTCAAATTCTTAACTAGCATGACATTTGTGATAAGAGGTAAGTTAGATGTACCATAATTGCTCACATCGCCTTTGCCGATGATATAGCCTTTTGAATTATCTCCAAAAGTGACTGAGCCACCATCCGAATAAGTAATATTTGTTAATAAGCTCTTGTCTCCAGTCAAATGCTTTGAGCAACCACTGTCCAATATCCACTTTCCTCTTTTCTTAAGTGGGACCTACAAAAAATAAAATTAAGTCCATGGTACCCACTTTTTATAGGGTCCTAAGAGTTAGGTCTTAGGAGTCCAAACCCATATGGGTCCGGTATCCCCTTTATACAAATAATTTGGATTATAATGCACAGTATTCAAAAAATTTTGAATATACTTATTTCTAATCAAATTATTATTTGTTTTAGGAACCCATATCTTTATAGATTTGACATTCTTCTTTTGAGATTTCACAATCGGTTTTGGTTTGGAATATAATAAACTAAGATTTTTCTTAGCTTCGGTTTCTTGAACTTTCTTATTTTTTCTTTTTCTTTTACCAAGATGTTTCTTGATAACTTGTTTCTTATATCCCAATCCTTGCTTGTTTGTAGCTGATTGTGAACTCTCAATAATTTTTGTCAAATTTTCTCGTCCTTTGTTAAAGTTAGAAACATTTTTAGAAATGTCGTCTAACTTTGTTTGTAAACTAGCTTTTTCAAGGTCTAGAGATTTTACTTTAGCTTTAAGCTCATAATTCTCAGCAGTAAGAGTGTCATTTTTCTCTTTTTGAATTTCAATTTCTTGACTTAGAAGAGATAGTTGAGAATTATTATTAGATGATGATTCTTGAGCCTTTTCAAGTTCCTCCTCTAATATGTTTTTTTCATCTCTTAACATATCTCGTTCTAATTCTGATCTATTCAACATTGCCTTGACTTCTTTTAATTGATGTTTTGCATCTTTAAATTTAATCATTAATTTATCATAAATATCAAGCATATCCTCAAGGGTAGGAATTTGTACCTCATCCTCTGTTGCCATAAAACATACATTTGCTTGTTCATTTTCTGAGTCGCTTTCACTTTCAGATGAAGATGAATCTGAATCATCCCAAGTTACTGAGAATGCTCGTTTCTTTGACTTGTCCGTTTTGTGTTTGAACTTGTCATTTTCTTTCTTCTTCTTTTGTTCTGGACAATCATTTTGCATATGTCCTTTCTTATGACAGTTAAAGCATTCTACATTCGATGATGATGGTCTGTTTGATCCGAACTTTTCTTGTTGTATCGACTAGCTCCTCGTTGCTTTAAGAATTTTTTGAATCCTTTTGCAATGAATGCTAGATTCTCATCTTCATAATCTGAGATATCTTCATCAGCATGAAAAGCTACAATTTTCTTTTCTTCTTTTTGTTCTTTTCGAGCCTGTAAGTTAGCCTCGTAGGACATAAGATTTCCTATCAATTCATCTGGCTTCATGGTGGAAAGATCATTAGCTTCTTCTATGGCTAATACTTTTCCTTCCCATTCATTAGTCAGTGAATGTAGGACTGTTGAAACTACATCGAAGTCAGAATATTTTTGTCCTAACCCGATAAGAGCATGATGAATAGTTTGAAACCTTGAATACATCTCATTGATTGTTTCATTTGGCTTCATTTTGAAATTTTGAAATTGACTTTTCAACAAAGCTATTTTTGCTTGTTTAACCTTGTTAGTACCTTCATGAGTGGTCTTTAGTGTTTGCCAAATTTGATAGGCAGTGGTACAGATACTAACACGGTTATACTCATTTTGGTCTAATGCACAAAACAACATATTCATTGCTTTTGCATTTACAGTAGCTGCTGTTTTCTCAGCAAGAGTCCATTCTGCATACTCAGTAGTTGGATTTATTATCTCTTTCTGAGTAGCATTCCAAGCATCATAGCTAGTTGATTGCATATAAAAAGTCATACGTGTTGCCCAATAACTATAGTTTAGGCCATTAAAGAAAGGAGGTCTTTGTGCCGATTGACCTTCTGTGTAAGTGGTGTTACTTGTACTTGCGTTATTTGCCATATTACAAGAATATATCAAATAACTGTGTTACGGTTATATGATGACCTTGCTCTGATACCAAATGAAAAAGTCGGGTGTGTACGCGACTTATGCAGGATCTATAATATGGCTATGCGGAATGTATGTGATAACTTAAGCTATTCAATAGTTACACAGGTAAAAATCCACAAACAAGAAATATATCACTAATAGCTATAAATGCAGTAAAGTAAAGTAAAGTAGAGTAACGACACCAGGATTTTTATACTGGTTCGGACCTCCCGTCCTACGTCCAGTCCCGAAGCTCCTCTTCGGCTTTTCACTAAACAACACCCTCGCTTCACCCGGAGGAACAGGTTCACAACTACTTGATTTACGGGCTACAAGTTTACCCACTTGATTTCACGGGCCACAAGCTTGCCCACTTGATTTCACGGGCTACAAGCTTACCCACAAGACGATTACAAGAGTTTGACTTCTGATTGTGTTCTTCTTTCAACACTGATTTGTCAACGATTGAGTACACCCTTCCTATAATCTTATCCTCAAATATATATATTGATGTTTGCAAAGATTTGGAAGTGGATTACCGAGTTGAATCACAAGTATGTTAAATATGCTTGGAGATTCAAACGATAATTGAATGCTTTTGAGTGCTTTTAGAATGCTAAGAATAATACAATATAGACAAGAGAATGGAGAGAAATTTCGGTAATTTGAATGAATGAAAATCGATGTATTTATAATAATCGAGGAGATGTAATTTTTGGTGAAAAGTTGCTTTTAAAAGAAGTGATTATTCTTGAGAAGAAATGGATGTAACTCTTCAAGAAAGGAGATGACTTTTCACAAAATTTCAAAAAGCTGTTGACCTATAAAAATTTATAGGTCGACATGTTTTTAGCCGTTGTAATTTAAAAACCTGTTGACCTATAAAAAATTATAGGTCGACCGCTTTTTGACCGTTATATTTTGAAAACCTGTTGACCTATAAAAAGGTGTAGGTCGACATGTTTTTGATGATATGCATAAAAAAAGGTCTTATAAGTAATTTTTGAATGCCAAAAAGAAGTATGATTATTTGAGGATAGATTTTAACATTTATGACTCTAAATAATCAACTTCTAACCTATGAAGGCATCTCGTCTTCTTTTTGTCGATTTAGAAGCTTCTTCTTGTCATAAATCAAAATAATCCATGAAGCTTTGACTTAACAAGATTCAAATTAGAGAAACCATGAATGTCGTATCTGAATAAAATTTATAATTGAAGAGCTATCAAGTAAGTGGAATTAAATTATATTTCTCATATAATTGTATATGATATCGTTTGATTCCTGTAAATTTAATAAAATATTCTATCATCCCTCTTCTCCTCCTTCCGCGTTGGATTTTGCAGTTTTAAATTGAATTGTAGTCAGGTGTAAATTAATTGAACTGTAGTTATATGCAAAATAATTGAATTGCAGTTAGGCACATATTAGTTGAATGGTGGTTATGCGCAAACTAATTGGAATTATGAAGAAAATAGGAAAAATTGACGATTTAGGGCTAAATGAATATATTATGCCAAAGTTGTAATAAACCGGGAAAACCTGATAATTTGGGGCTAAATAAAAGTATTATGCCAAATTTGTAATAAAAAGGGAAATCTAGAAGCAGACAAATTTGGTAAAGCTAACTAAATAAACATGACATAGAATGACATGGCATAATTAAGGTTATGCGCAGTAAATTTATAGAAAAAGGTAAATATGAGAATTTTCATAGTATATGGAAGGAATCACCTTTCAGATTTAAACTGGAATGAATACAAAAATTGGAAAATGGTTAAGAAATAGGAAATAATAATATAACTAATAAATAATGGGAAATTAGTAATAGACTGACTCAATTGGCTGTGGAAAAATGATACATTTCCATAATTAAATTCTTGTTAAATATGAAGAATGTAATTGCAAAAAAAAAGGAAAATAATGTGGGTTAGTGCAAAATAGGGATTTTGTCGTATTCAGCACTCATTAATAACCTAAAAATAATTTACTAAAGAGTAATATCTTGCAAAAACTTTTCTTGGTTAATTTATATCATGGAAATAAATCTTAGTACATTTCTAGCAACCAACCAGAAAAAGTGTGAATTATTTCCTATAAATGTGTAAACTTATAAAGAGATGAGTAGATTAGTGACATAAATGTAAGAGTTATGTTAAATAATAAGAAACCTGTGAAGTATGCAATGAATGGGGAATGTAATATATTAAAATAAATTATATAAGATAGGAATGTAGTATAATAGGTAGAATTGTCATAGGAACAAGTAGGATTATAACATACATGTTATAATTAAAAGATGAAATGGAAAGTAAGAGAGGCTTATTATAAATGAACTTAAATTGCGCGAAATAAGTTTTATAAGAAAATCAATTATTATAGTTGTGGTAATCTTATAATAAGAGGTTATAATTAATCGGAAAATAGTAGAGTAGCCATTTATTAATAAACTTATAGTTGAAAAATTAAGTTTAATTGATATAATAATAAGCAGTGGTCCGTTCCGGCAGCAAGAGCTGATTGGGGAAAATAAGTGACTAATAAAATGAATGAAAGGCTGTCCATTCCGGCAGCGAAACATGATTAGGGAAAATAAGCGGCTAACTAAAGATAATAAATAAATAACTTGAATGCAAAATAAAAAAGTGAATGTTTAAGTTAATTAGCAATGCGATAAGTAAAGCAAGTGTGTAGCCGAAGATTTGACATTGGATGTAGTAACATAATAATGAGATGCGTTTGGACTAATTCGTACATATTTGGGATGGGGATCCCAACGAGGAAATTCATTGTGGGTTCCTAGAGACATGAGAGGGGCACGCCCAACTTGTTATTAGATGGACTGGAAGTGTAACGACCGCCTTTTGGAACGATTCTGATCGGTAATTAAATCGACTCAAACTATTCATAAAGACGAATAGTTAGGGATACTTACACATTTGAAAAAAAGTAAAAAAGCTTTCATTATCATTACAATAATTTTACATCAGATATATAATGATTACCAGAGTACAATAGAAACACAACAGAAAGAAATAAAACTAGGCTCTCGGTGGAAGAAGAATGATCCAAATTATAGCTCTTGCCAGGATCCAAAATCCTACTCTAACCAACTCCAAGGCTAAATCTGCAAACCAAACTACTAGCTGCTCATGCGGAAAAATAATATACACCCAGTGTTTAAGTGGAAGGAATAATAAAATCCAGGTCAGTCATAGAATTGGTGTGAGAACTTAAAACAATTTTCCTTAGGTTCATTTTAAAGTGAGGTAAATCACAAGACCATGTCATACAACACGGAATAGGTTTACTCCTTGTGAATACCAGTGCATAGAAATTCACAATGAATTTTGGAAAATGAAGCTACCATATTGTCTCGCGGCACACACACATGGGCGAGGTTTCTCCTTATGATAACCAAAAATGCTTGCTACGTGAAAATCCTCG
Organism: Allium sativum; assembly: GCA_030737875.1. Taxonomy (NCBI): domain Eukaryota; kingdom Viridiplantae; phylum Streptophyta; class Magnoliopsida; order Asparagales; family Amaryllidaceae; genus Allium; species Allium sativum. The sequence goes on along the minus strand of CM060918.1, from coordinate 833,528,505 downwards.
AATATTATTATTAGTGCATAGTGTGGAAAACAATTTCGCAAGTAAATGTATCAATTTTAGCCACCATAATACCGCATCCCATTATGTTGACATAATAGTATACAACTAAAACCGAAAAGGGCTCGTAGTGGAGGATTGGATTTCCAACGAATGACCAGGCTAAGGAACTCCCTTATCTAACGGAAACACCTTTAGAGAGATGCCCAGAGAACCAAACTGGCCCTCTGCTAACACGAGGTCAGTCCATCCCTTAACTAGATGTATTAGAGCGCGCCTGAATATGCCTTCTCACATTCGTTTCCAACCTTTAACCAGTTGTCCGCAACATCAACATCCACATAAGTAGAAGTATCCACGTAAGTAATACCTGGGTTTCATACCATAGTACACTTTTGATCTAGAAGGACATGACAACCCATATCCTTAATTCGTTCTTCATGTTTTGGCCATTTACTGGGGTATGAGGATTGCCGAAGTCTTGTCACATAAAGATACGCCTATCTAAGCCATGATTTGATCAACAATTGCTCATTACTTAGTATGCCAGTTATTTCATTGCATACAATTGATAATCACTGACCACTTAAACTTTCAGCTCATACATCTTAAATAAGGATATTAAGCTAAGGGACTAAATTCTCCGCCACCAATCAGAAATATGTTTAGTAAAAAATCAACTACACATTACAAAATACAATGTCAGACACACGTCCATACAAGTTCGTTCTAGGTTTGAATGAAACCGAAGGCATTATATTCCTCGTCCAATAAAGGAGAGAGGCCCTTGCAAATTTGAAAGATCTACAAGTACGTCTGGACCACTGCCACAGTCCATCCGATGTGAAGATTCCTGGTCTTCAACCACCATCTTAATTATCTTCATTTGTTCCATTTCTTTGTATCATTATTCGAAATGGTTTTTGGATAGAAATATGATCCTGGTCTTTTCGAATAACGAGCGTTATTTGAAAACCATATGGATTTATATAGGATTTCAGAGAAGTCTCTTTCCACTTTAGATTTCGATAAGTCAATTCTTTTCAATTTCAAATCCATTTAACAAAATCCTCATTTTGAAATTTTATTAATCCGAAATCCCATTTTTTTTAAATATTTAAGTCAAAACTCATTTACTCAAAAATTCATATTCCAAAAATTCATTTCATAACTTCCTCTTTTAAACAAATCTGTTTATATCAAAGATAATTTAGCTTAAAAAATATTAACCATCATTCATTAACTTTTCGCCCAGATTCATTTACTCTTGATTCCTTTACTTTCCTCTTAAAACCCATCTACAAATCAAGTCCATTAAGTATCGCTTCAAATAGCCTTTACAAATCTTTAACCCTCTTTAAAAATCCAAATCATGACTTAATCTTTAGCAGGTTGAAGAATGATGTTATTTAAGACACCATTCACAACAAACCAAAGACCCATTGATATTGAATATAAGATTTAAATAGTAATTATCAACTTATATTCAATACGAATTCTCATAAACAACGAATACTATAAGCGGATTAATGATATAAATATCTTCCAGATTCCCCAGATAGTATACGTCTTGACCATGGAATTCCATACTAAATATCCGAAGATTATTTCTATCCAATCCCATCATTTAAATTAGAAAAACCTTTATCTAATTCAGAAGATTTACAAAAACTGTTTGATATTAAATATCAGTTCTTGATAGAAGTTGCATCAACTTATGCACAAAATCAATTTCCATCTTCGACTACTACTATAAGCGGAATAACAATAATTCAACTTTTTAAATTCTTCTAATAGTACAAGTTTACTTATGGACTTAATAACAACATCTGAAGATCACTTTCCACCATTTCTGATTTCATTAATAATTGGAAAACCACCTTATCTCAGGATAAATTAATTCTTACTTAAAACCAATATGTTTTAAGTACTATGAACTTCTAAAAATATTTGATTAACCATTACCAAATGGTCATTTAAGTTTTGGATAATGATTCATAAGTTTAAGACTTCAAAATATAATGTTATCGTAAAAACGTTGCAAAAGTATTTCAAAAGCGTTACAAGAACGTCACAAAACAATTTATATTAACCAATTTGATCAAAATAACCTACATATTATCCAAAACTATATTTTTCCAATTCAATTCACTATTAAGTAATTTATAATTATTTTGCAAAAAAATCGATATTTTTAATAATTTAAAAATAAACATTTTCCGTTATGGTTTACGAATTACGTTTACATCGACCTTTATTCAAAATGGATTTAATCATAACTTAAAAACTATACATCGAAATTTGAAAATTTCTTTTCTCTTTAAAAACTATCGTTACAAATAAAAAACCTTTCTCGTTTTACTTCGATCTGACGTAAATTTCCTAACTTATAACCATTTAAAGTTTATGGTTGAAATTCACGAACTACCGCTGGTGACACGTTATATTCAGACCATATTACAACTTCTACCAAAAAATTGTCTTATTCCCTTCTAATATGACCATCAACCTTTATAAACATATATAAATTTGTTTGAAAACAATATTTCAAAATTTTAACTTCAAATAAAATTTAAATTCAAAATTAGATATTATAATATCATTATATTAATAAAATAATATTATTTTCCAAAATTAATCTGATTAACTTCAAATTTTGCAAAAAACAAATTAATTATAATATAAGACTATTGGAAAGATAAATTTGAATTTAAATCATCGCTTATCTACTTAACTCAACTTAAATTTCTAAATTTATGATTTCAAATCGATTTCGAAATTGAAAAAGCCATTTATAGTCAAAACTGTTTTCAAAATCGTTTCCACCTTTTCAAAAGTTGTTTGTATGTACATTAATTTCATTTTAAAACCATTTTGGATTTTAAATTCAAAACTTTATTTTCATTTCCAATTCCTAGTTCTCAATATATAAAATTGTTTGCATTTTCAATTGAGAAGGAGATCCAACCAATTACCTATATAATTCCAAATTGGGTATGATAGGTGTGCAACAATATACAAAAAGTACTTAGCAACATACGAACATTCGTCAATAATGTTATTTGCTACGTGCAAGCATTACAATACTTAGCAATTATTAGTGTATATGTGTTATTAACAATTCATCCATTCATCCAATCAACACACATATATTTAACATCCATAATTAAATATATAAACAAAATAAGTGTTAAGAGTTCTCACTGATGTATCCACCCTACCAAATAGACATCGTAACCGCCTATCGTGCTTTGACTTTGTTGACTCAAAATAGGCCAACTGCCCTTGTGTTTTTTGACTAGCTACTCTCTGAATTTGAAAAAGTGTCCCACTACAAAGTTATAGGAAATTGTTTTCTCTTCATTTTAACAAATTTGTATCACCGAAAGAATACATAATTATAGAAAATGAATTAAATGATTTGGATCATTATTAAGGAGTTATAGCCCTGCAAGTTGCTGGCCTGCGTTGAGGTGGAGGCCGAGAAAAAAATAGGGTGGTGGTGCATGGAGATAGTGGTGTGGGGTGCTTGGCCGGATTTGGGTGGAGGAGGTGCGGCTGTGGCTGGTAGAGGAGGAGGTGGGGTAGTGGTTGGACAAGGGAGGTGGTGCCATGGCCCAGAAGAAATGAAGAAGAAGCAAAGGAAATACAAGAGTATGGAATGAATGAAAGTAGTGAAGTTTGATGGCATTATATAGCCATGTATGGAGGGTAATTTGGTAATTATTTAGGGGACTTATGTCTCCCTTAGGATGCTCAAAGCATGCATGCATAGAACTAAGCAAACCCATATTATGAAACCACTTGCCTCACTTAAACCACGGACTATGTCTAGATGGTCTCACGTAGAAGCGTATTTTGAAACACCTTAGATGTGTTTCTAATTAGTAACACGTATATATAGCTATTTGTTCATTTCTAAGTTATATTTTGTTGGTTTAACATCTACAGTTTATTTTATTAAATGTTAACAACATATTAGTGTTTCAAAAATATTTATTTTAATTATTTTTAATATATATTTATTTGACAAAAATTTATGTTAACAAAATAGCTTTATAAATATGTTTTAAACACTTAAACAAATACTTGTTAAAATTATATCCTTATATTTTGACAAAAAGAAAAGTCTATTTAATTATTTAACATATTAAGAATATATTTTTATAATCAATCCAGATTCATATTTAAATCAATCAAATTTACTTTATATTCAAAAATTCTAGTTTTAAATTCAAAATCCCAGCTTAAAATTGGTTAAAAATTCTAGATTGTTACATTCACCCCCCTTAAAAACTTTTCGTCCTCAAAAAGGAAATGGGTTATAACGTCCCGGATTCACATATTTCCAATTTTAATGCATTCTCGTGCCCCATTCCAATGTATTCATATAAAAGAGATTCACATAAAAGCAGACGCATATGTTCCTCAAAATTTTAAACCCAAAAGTTCAAATGTAGTGACCCATATTTTTAGTAATGAATATTTAATCAATTAAAATATTTAAAAAAAATTAATTTTAAGATTTGATGACTTGAAATATATTTAAGTGAGAAATTGAATGCTAAATTAATAATTTAAAAATTAAAATCTTGAATTTAAAATCGAATTAAGTTAATTTTGAAGCTATAAACATATACGATAATAAGAATTTAGTATCAGTAGATTTGATTGTTTGTAAATCAACTAATATTCTATCGATTTAATTTAAGACATGAAAATAGTCGTTTTTTAAAAGGCCTCGGATCCCGACGAAACTAATTTTAAAAAATTCGTAATGGTTAATTATTGTATGATTTCAAGTTTCGAGTCAATTAAAGTGGTTGTGTGATCATCTATATAAACATGTATCGATTAACGGTTTGAAATTATAATAGTGTTTTTACAAACTATCTCATAATTCAATGAAATTATTTCATCGGTTTTGTAATATTAAATTATTGTAGGATTTCAATTTTCATGGCAAGAGGATTGGTTTTGTGGTCGTTCGAGCTTAAAAGGCTCAATGCAAATATAATCAAATATTATAATAAAATATCTAAAAATATCTTCGTTATAAGTATATCCTGAACTACCTAACCCTAACATCACAGCCGCCACCATCCTTTTTCCTTCAATTTCAATTTCGAATTTTAATCTCCACAACCATGAAGAATTAGATCAAAGTTCCAACTAGAAAATAGAAGAGGCAGGTGGCATCAACTCATGGCCGAAGTTTGGTGGTCAACGACCAACTGTGGTTGTAACACCCCGTATTTTCTGTGAACATGAAAGTTACAAAACAAAGTATACTTAATTTTTAAAAGAAGAATTAAGGGAAACTGTTTACGCCATTGTGTTCGTCTCGGAATTCGGCTTGAGATAGAGTCCGAGTTTGCGTAAATCGGACACCGTATGAAGAAGTTATGGCCCTCAGAAGTTCTAGGAATTTAAATAAAATAAAACAGCTCAGATTTAAATTTAAAATTAAAATCACACATCTGGACTGGGCGGGAAATTTCCCGCCCAGGACCCAGGTCAACCAGGGGGTCGACCTGGGGGTCGCCCTCCCCTAGGGCTGTAAAACGGACGGACCGGACCGAACAATTAAATGTCCGAATTCGGACCGAACAAAAAATCGGACGGACAATTGTCCGACTCGGTAACTTACGGACAACAGCCGTTATGTTCGAACCTGGTTCGTGATTTAGACCCGGACGGACTCAGACAGTAAAACTCAATTAAAATTACATTGACTGCATTCCTCATAGTGTACACACATGAAAGCTTACAACTTGAATCAAATGAACAATTAAAAGCTGAACATCGTATCACTCAAAATATTTGTAATAAAAATCATATCAAGGCTGGAGTACTCAGCTTTCGCTTGCTTCTCACTAATCGCAACATGTCGGGTCAAGTAGAAGGTAGTAGGAAATCAAGCTTCCCACGTGTTGTGCATCCTTTCATCAATGTCTAGAAAATCTGTTGTTGTGAGTGATTTCCTTTCGGAGATTCTTCGCTTTCAAGAGATTCGTCGCTTCTTCGAGGACTACAAGAAAATTGGGAACAAGGAAGTTGCTGTGAGTGATTTCCTTCCAGCAATTATTTTCACTTTTAGGGATTTGAAAGGAATTTCAAACAAGGATTTGGGAATGAGAAAGCATGGTGAAGACGAAGCATAGGGAAACGAATGGAATAATTTAAGTACATGTGCTTTTTGCTGAAGAGATATTTCTAAAACAGTGAGAGAAAAAATAATAGTATAAAACTATTATAATGTTAGAACAGTAGACGTGCCATGTATTATATCTTGCCTATTTGACTGTTGAGTGAATAAGCCGCATGTTCACGGACAACTTCGGACCGGACACAAAATGTTCGGGCTCGAACCGAAATTGTTGAACGGACAACTAGTGTTGTTCGATTTTAGTCTGTTACCTATTCGGACATACTAACGGACGGACAAAAATTCGGGTCGGACTCGGTCGGACATCGGACAGTTTTGTTTGATTTACAGCCCTACCCTCCCCCCTATTTCCAGATCCGAGGACTAGTTCACTTTTCTGCATTTGGACGCCCGTTCTGACCAGATTCGTTTATCCCTATGCTATTTAAACACCCCCAATCCCCATTTTCTCTCCACACCAAACCATTGTAACGCTATGCTGCCTCAATTCTAATTAAAATAAATCAATGGCGTCTCTACTCTGCTGAAACCTAAGCTAGAACTAGTGCTTCTGCTTCTTCCAATCTAAATAGGATTAAAAGAGAACAACTACAACCCTTTTTCTTTTAGAATCCAACCAAGGTGAGTACAGTTATTTTCAGATATGCAATTTAATTATGATCCTGACATGGCTATAAATCTGAATTTGAGATTATGCATATTCTTGTTCATCAGATCTATTTTTCTGTGTAGATCTATCTTATTAATATTATAGTAACTATTATGTATCTCTTCCTTCCTTCTGTTCTATAGCCAGGCTACCATGAGCTTGAGCGAAATCTCATAAGATATTAACGCACGAATGCTAAATTTGGGGAAAATGGTGAATGATGCATAATTAGACATGACTGAGTTGTGACTAATTTTAGAAAAGAACATATGTTGTAATTTAAGATCTAGATCTGGGCATACCATATATGACATTCTGTGATTTGGAAGAAGGAGAATTATTGTGTATATGACTTAGGCACAAAGATCTATATTATAATAGGATAACTATTAAATGTGAATACGCCTAAATGGGGATTTTGGATATTTGGCATACGCTGAAATCAAAGGCTATAATTTGGCATAATTCGTATTGTATATCATGATTTGGGGTTTTTAGAGAATATTCTGTACTGTTTAAATTTAACTAAAATTTGGGGCATATGTTATATTGTGAATTATGACCATAATTTGTGCATGTAAAATTAGGCTTAATTTTATGATTGTACGAGGTATGTCAATGGAATTTTAAGGGATGATTAAATCTGTTAAATTGCCTAATCCGCTAAATCTGTTGAAACAGAATATGGTAATTTGGGGTACGAAAATCTGTAGGCTCGATCTAAAATTGAGCAAAACAAGTTAATAGAACTTTGAATAATCTGCTGTAACTTGTAAAGAAGTCTAATTTGTTGAATTGGCATAATAAGTCTGATATTGGCATAATCTGTGAATGGATACTTTAGCTAATAATAAGAATGCTGAGACACGAGGTTAGACTCTGTTTGCGGTAGAAGCCTACCCGGACCCAACCGGCTTAACCAACAACCGCAAACTGTTAGTCTAATGTAAGAGGTCATAGGCATAGCTGAAAGATGCTTAGACACGAGGTTAGGTCTGGCTTGCGGCAGAAGTTTGCCCGGATTCGCCCGGCACATCTAGCGGCCACAAGCTACCGACCTAATGTGAGAGGTCTGTGCATTAGTAATCAATTAATGCAAATCTAGGATAAATATGATGCCTAAAACGTGTTGGGAGGATAAGGTTAAATCAACTGGGCGGATGAATCTAATAAACCCATTTCGTTAATCTGTAGGCCCAATACAAGGTTAGGTGAAATAACCTGTAAGTCAGTTAATCTGTATATCTGATCCGTTAGTCTGAAACTTGTTAACCTATATGTCTAATTTGAGAACTAGTTAATCAGAACTTTGTACATCTGAAATCTGTAAGCAAGTTAATCTAAAATCTGTTTGTTTGGGGACACAAGGTTAGGAAGGGTAATTACTTGTGTCATCTGTTGTGTGGAACCCATTTTAGTCAGTAACCCTTTTCTGGTATCAAAACTATGACCCAACACTAGGAGGGGTCCGGGCACGCTTATTGAACTAATTGTAAGAGGTTCACTCTGATAATGGCGAGGGGTGTCGATGGCGCATTCCAACCGGGTCAGGTGTGTGCATGGATCCGGTCTGCTCCGAGGATGTAAGACATCGTGACATTTGTAAATAGGTCTGTGTCTATAGGTTGCCACTTTAGGGAATGATACGCCCTTCTGTGGGGCCAACACAGGGTATTTATGTATTAGGGAGCCGATCGCTTGGGGTAGAATTTAGGGTACACCTAGTTCTGTTTGTTTCTGTTGGTGTACCGTCTGTTTCTGTTAGGTGGTAAAGGCCCATTAGTTGGGTGGTAATGGCCCATTGTTAGCATTATGTTTCTGTATATTCTATCTCTATTGGGGAGGTAAAGGCCCATTACTAGCATTCTGTTTCTGTAAAGATTATTCTGTTTCCGTTTCTGTTTCAGTTTAGACATTAGGGTAACACCTAAACCTGTTATACTAAGTACTAGTGCAGAGAAGTAAGATATAGGAAAGAAGCATATCTTAGTCTATATCCTTCTGTTTCTTCTGTTTAACTTAAGCATACCTGCTAATCCTGTTGCTATAATCTCTCATCCAGCTTTATTTACATGTCATGATACTACTATCTGTTTATATGCTGAAAGTTACTGGACTCGCCAGATTTTATGTCTGACCTCGTTTGTTTTCGCCTTTTTTTCCTTTCCGTTTCCCCCCACAGGTGCTCAGGGTGGAAACATAGAAGCTTGATTCATATTCTCTCTGCTTGAAGCGCTTGAAGTACTGCTTGGCTTTGTCTCTACCTTTTTATGGCAGTTTATGTTGGGGATTATGGTTTTAAAATTATGCATTCTGAAGGATTTTGGTATAAAACTGATATTTGTGTACTTGGGTTTTGGTATTGTGATTTCGAAGGATGTAACCAAACTTGTTTCTGTTGTAATAAAGTAATAAAATTTTCAAGCACTACTTTACATATCTGTCTTGTAATATTCTATTCTATTTATTTATAATGCTTCATGGAAGTTAACGCATTCCCTTTTGTGAATGACATTAACGGACATGGGGTGTTACACTTAGTATCAGAGCTGAAGGTTACCAGATTTGATAAAAAGTTTTTGAAAACTATTTTCGAAAAGGTTTTAAAAAGGAAGTATTTTCAAAAGTAAATATTATTTTGAAAAAAAAAACATAATCCCCAAAAGCCATATATCTGTCTTTCGATTCTTTGTTTTTGAATCTCTTTTCTTTCGTTTCTGCATGTCTGGAGAACAAAACATCCCTTATATCCCAGAGGGAGTCACTATACCCGGATGGTTCCATAGATATTTGGAGGCCATGGCACCCGCCGAAGGCCAAGGAAATGTTCCTTCAGCTGTACCCTTCGTCCTCCTCCTCCGTGTGTGAATACTTTCACGAAGACATGTAGAGACTTTCAAGTTATGGGCGGAAAGAACTTTAATGGGACTGAATCATTCTTGGAAGCTAGAAACTGGCTCAAGGAAATAGAAGATTTATTCGTTATCTTCGAAGTGGATGATAGGCAGAAGATACAGTTGGCTATATGGTTACTTAAGGACGAAGCCTCGTTCTGGTGGAGGTCATGAATGGAGAATGAGCAGTGGAGACTTGGATGGATTTCAGGCATAGGTTCGAGATGAAATTTCTCTCACGAGCAGAAGAGAATTTATACATGGAGTGGTTCTCGGCTTTGAAGCAGGGGAATTTACCAGTAAAGGAGTATGTTAACAAGTTCAATCAATTGGCGAGATTTGGCTTAGACTTGGTGAAAACACATGAAAAGAAGGCCCTGAGATTCGTTAAAGGTTTAAATGAGCCGCTACACGGCTTGGCTATTGTAACGACCTAACTTTCGAACACATTGGAAGTTGTGCCACTAATAAGAATAAGAATAGATAGAATATAGAATCATAGAAACATCAGAATCTCACAACGGAATTTTTACAAAAGATGATACTTCATAATATTACACAACGATACATATTACATCAGAGCATCATAGATCTAGTAATACAAGCCCTTCATAGTACATCTTTAATTATACATATCATATGACCAACTGACAGACTTATAATTATACAGTAGATAAGTAGACCAGCACACAGAAAGTTCCAATCCAGCTTTCCAAGTTTTATCCAATCCTGATTCACTTGTCTATTCAAAACAAGTGCTATGAATACCCAAGAGTTTAAGAAACACAGAAGAATAAACTCCGAGTCAGTCAGGGGACTGGTATGAGTAAACGATTTAAAACGGATTAAAGAAATAAAAATATCTCATAAGACCACGCCATGAATACAAAACGGGTTTTTACCTTATGAGATTAAAACACTTTGTATACTTGAAATCAGATATTATCATAGTGTTTATAAGTTTTTCACAAATAAATTAGAATCTAGAAGAATGCTTGCATCTCACATTGTCCTTTATAGTATACAAATAAAAACCGCTTGGCGCTTATGGAAATTGGGTTTCCAACTCTGATAAGGTATGGGACCACCTTCCGATGATGTATCTCTAGAGGCAAATACACCTGGGTTCAACCAGAATGTCTTGCAACCCGATCCACACATGATCGACCACTCATTTCTCATGAGTGTATCGAATGTATATCACCAACGGTTGGGCTCAAACCACCGTTTCTCGAATGGGCAGAATCGATAGATTAAGAAACAAAAGGAATTTCTCTAGATAGGTGATTATACACCCTAATGGGAGCGACCCACATAGCCATGCTGCTTGCCCGATTTTTGTATTTCCTGGGTGTGAGGCTTGAGGCTAGACTCACCTTTCCATTATCACTGTTTATTTTCTTTGATTGCCACATTGTCAAAACTTCCCAACCACTAATTGACTTCCCGAAAAATATATTATAGCTATACAGCGAGAGAAATGAATTCCTCTGCCACCGTATAAATACGTTTGGAGAGATCAACGTACGTGATCAGTTAGAATTACTTTTTCAGACATTCATCCATACAAGTTGTCCTGGGGTTGGACAAACCGAAGGCACTACTCAAGAATAGACCTTGTATATCGCCGTCTTCAATTTGAAAGTCTCTATCGCTTGGCGTATAATCAAGTCAAAGTGATATATCCATTTCGGTCTCTTTGAAATGATTAGCGAACATTAAAATTATTAATCTTAACTGATTATAATCAATTTACATCTACAATTTCAGTCAGAATAAACAATATATGATTATCTCGCCTATATCTGGTATTTTGATCATTTCTTAAAAATGGACAAATTTAGTGTGCGCGCCGCACACAGTCTTTCTTTCCATTTTGTTCGTCACTTTAAAAAAAAATACTTACATTATTTTTAGAAAAAAAATTTCTCACAATTATTTCTTAATTTGATTATTCATAAATGCATTAAATTTATGATTTATAATTTATATTTCAGCATTTATACTTTGTATTGTTCTTGTCAATTTCCCCCTTTTGATCCTTTATTCTTGATCTACTTCTTATTTCTATATACCAATAAAAATTCTCTTTTTATTTATCAATCTAACTCGATTAAAATATGATTTACAGCTCTTATTTTCTAAAATACAGAACAGTACATGACCGGTTGCTGGTGTCAGACTTACAGTTCATAATAGTCAATATTGTTTCCCTTTCACTTGACTTTAAATTTAAATATTTTTATTAGAAAACCATTTCAAACTCTAATTTTAAATTAAATTTATAATTTAATTTAAATTTCATCTTCTGTCTTTTAATTTCAAATGCTGACAAAAACTGTATTAAATCCTGATTCACTTTTTTTTCTCCTCTTGCTAATTTAAATAAAAATTCTATTTTTATTTAAATATTTATTTATTTTATACTTAATTTAATCTATTATTTATCCTTTATTTTATTTTTCTAAAATCCTATTTTTCCTTTTTCCTAATTTCTTTTGCTTCTTTAATACCTTTCCTAACCTTTTTACCCTTTTCTTTATTTATAAATTTTCTTTATTTTACTTCTAGCCTTGTATTTCTAGCCCAAGCCATCTTACCTTTTCAATTCCTTATATATTATTTCTATTTTCCTTCTTGGCCCAATGTAGCCCGAAGTTCTCAACCTAGTTTCCCATCCCTTTTCCTGTTTGCCAGATCCAGCTTTTCCCACCCAAAACAAATGCCACACATGTTGGATCACACCAAGTTACCAATGCCGATCCCTTTTCCTTCTGATTTTCTAAATGCCAATTGCCATCGTGCCAAACTAGAGTTTGGCTAAGTAAAACATGTGATCAACACAGTGATCCTTCCCATTTTCATGTGCCTGATCTTCATTCCTTCTTCTCTATTGGTGCCACTTCCAGTGCACGCTTGTGCACCTCGTACATGCACACCAATGCTCCAGCCACCTAGAAATTGTCGTGCCATCAGCAGAATATCACACTGCCTCCCTTGATCATCATCGATCAACTGCCAGAGTCCCCACACACCTCCTTCACCAAATTACCTCCCAGCTCCATTAAAACTGAAAGCTTCAAAAAAATCCGCACCACCAAATCTCCTAGCATCGCCACCTCCTGTGTCCTGTCATCACCAGACTCCGACCATGCCTACCCGACGCCTTCCTCCATCGAACCCCCAGGTCCGATTACCTGAAAGCTCTCCACGATGATGCGGTTCGACCCAACAGAAGCTCAAAAAAAAAAAAAAAAACGGTCCTCAATCACCTAATTTAAATTAAAACCTTATAAATACTTAGTTAAAAATTATGATTGTATTTTTCTGATGATCTACAGCTTCCAACGCTTCTCTAGTGCCAGCGATTTGGCCCACGATTGGTTCCATCGCCAGAATTCGGCAAAACCCCCCTTTTTAATCAACTCGAGAATTCTCCTTAACCACACAACTAAAAATTCTGTAACTAACACTAAAATTCATCATTTTTAATACACAACACGATCACATGCCTGAATTTACAAATATAGATGATATAAAATTTGGGTTTCTGGAGTGTTCTTACTGTTATTTACATATATACTAGGTTATACTCTTTTATTAAATCTGAAACTATTTTTAAAATTTACTAAGGACCTTAACAACAATTTTTCTTTTAAACTCAAGCTCTAAAACCCACTGGAATCCAAGTTATCGATCTTTGAAGTAAAAGGAGGTGAAAGAAAACTTGAGTTCTGTTAATCATTTCAGGTTTTACTTATATGTTACAAAATTTCCAGTTTGATATACAACTACATATGTGATTCATATGAGACACAACACACCATAAACAAGTGAATATACCAGTACATCTGTATCATACTGTATACAATCAGATATTGGTTTTTATTTTAAAAAGAATTAATATAGTGTTCTCTGTCTTTTATCACACTGTTCAAATAACATCAACGATTTTTCAACCATTTAACTCCGCAAACACCCATTTTTATTTAATACAAATACATATGTATGTAGTTATATATATGGTCATGAACAAGCTTTAAGAAACAGGGTTGGGGAGGTTTTTACTCGCATTATAAACATTGTTTTTCTTTCATAATTTGTTTCCAGTTTTTAACATGCAAAATGAATTAACTACACATATATCTAACCACATATAGGTATGTATATATATGTGTCTGCACAATCAGTAAAGGTTTTAAAAAGAAAAGAAAAGAGTTTACCCACCTTCAAAGCTTAAATCCCTTCGCTTCCTTTACCCCTTCTTACTGATTTTAGTTCAATTGGTTTGTTGTGAAGAGAAGTGTATGCTTATGGCTTTTATATAGTAAAAGAAAACATTAAAATACAAGTGCATTAAATGCTGTTTTTGAAAAAGAGAAAAACAATTTTCCCAGACACTTAAACAATTATTTCTCTTACAATATCAAAACACAAAATCTGTAATAACCCGGAAAATCTGGGCCAGTTTAAAATTTTTATTTTGGCAATTTTAGCGAATTTTGATTATTTAAAATGAATTATTTTAAATAATATCGACGAGAAATTTATTTTGAATAGAATTCAACGTATATATTTATATACGTCGTCATTTGAATATAAATATTTATATATAATTATAAAAGGAATTGAAAATGGCGCGGTAGTTCGATAATTCGATTTCAAACTTCAATTGGATGTACCGGGCGCAAAACAATCCGGATTTTAGTGAAACCAAAAACATTAGGATCTAATTGGTAATATCTTTCCAACGAATCCGACAAATCAAGATTTCATAGCGGGAATCAAAAGATATGTCCAGTTGAAAATTCTGAATAGTCGCTATGGAATTCAGGCCCTCAAAAATGGACATTTTGCAAATGACTTCGGATTTCGACGAAACCAGTTTTGTTGGGTCCGTGATGTCGAATTATTGCTAGATTCCAAATTTCATAATTTTTCGAATCAATATGTGAGCGTGGCAATGGAAAACGCGTTTGACCAGTTTCAGTTGATTTTAATCGACTGGAAAATGGCCATTTTTCCAACGGTCTTAGAATTCAACGAAACTAGTTTTGTTAGGACCGTATCGTCAATACGAAGCTAGAAAATATCTTTCTAGAATTTTTCGAGTTAGTATGTGACTCCGGTAAATTGAAATGCGCATTCAAATTCAATATATAGAGTTATATTTTGATTTTGACGAAAACTGATCGAAACGATCGAATCAGCTTACGATACATATCCCATTGTGTTCGGAATGGGGGTATTACTCTAGGGACGACAGTCGGTGGGCCTAATTTCGAGTTCGAAATCAAAAGTTGCTTTATAAAAAATAGAATTGAATTAAATAAATATATATTTTATTATAAACTCCCCCCTTCTATTCTCTCCCTCCGTCATTCATTCAGCCACGTTGACCAAATAAAAAAAAGCGAACCGCGCCCTAACCCCGTCGACCACCACCGGATCGCCACCGTTCCACCCTCCTCCACCTTCATCCGCGACCCCCCCATCTTCTCCTTGCTCGATGTACGAAACCTGCACCCCCCTCAAGCCCTAAATCGATACCACCCCCTACCTGACCACGCCGTAGTCAATTAAACGGGCCCCACCTTCTCCTCGAAGCCGCCTCTTCCACCTGTCAGTAGCCGCCACCGGGGATGGAGACGCAGCCAACCGCGAACCCTAGAGTTGAGCGACGTTCGTCTTGGGCTAGGAAGTATTCGACGATGAAGACAATGCGAAGGATTAACAGTGAGTCTCTCGTTTTCTTTTAATATGTCAAAATCTAATTATAATTTTCGTTTTTAAAAAATATAGATTTTTAATTTAAAAAGGTTAGATTTTTATTTATAGTAAAGACATGATTTTTAAACTCGAAAAGCTAGGGTTCTTAGTTCATAAAAGTTGAGATTTTTATTTATAAAAAAAAACTTTGATTTTTACTTAGGTAAAGTTATGATTTCTGTTTATATAAAATATAACTTTTATATAAAAAGTAGTAATATAAAAATGAGATTTTTATATGCGAAGTAGCGGTGTAAAAATACAATTTTTATTATAAGAATAGCAAAATAAAAATGTGATTTTTATTTTAAAAGTAGAGATAGAAAAATATAATCTTTACTATATAGAAATATTAAAAATATGATTTTTATATTTTTAAAGTATTAAAAATGTAATCTTTATGAGATAGAGAATATAAAAATATCATCTTTGTGTATGTAACGAAATAAAAATCTGATTTTTATTTTATATACGTTGAGATAAAGTGGTAATTTTTATAATGATGAAATCTATATTTTTGAAAGGATGAAGTCTTTATTTTTATAAAGGCGAAAACTTTATTTTTATAAAGGCGAAAACTTTATTTTTATAAAGGTGAAAACTTTATTTTTATAAAGGCGAAAACTTTATTTTTGTAAAGGCGAAAACTTCATATTAGAAAAGGCGAAATCTATATTTTTATAAGGACGAAATCTATATTTTTGAAATGGAATTTTTATCTATATAGTAGCAATGCAGAAATAGAATCTTCATCCATAGAGCGTGATAGTAAAAATATGATTTTTATATATTGAATAGCATAGTAAAAATTCGATTTTTAAATATATGAAGTGATTATAAAAATATGATTTTTAAATGGAAAGTAAACAAATAAAAATTTGACTTTTATTTTAAAGACATCAAAATATAAAAATGTGTGATTTTTATATATATAGTGACTACGGGCAACGAAGATGATCAAAAGGCGAGAATGAAGAAGATTTCTATAAAGGAAGAGCCGTGGAGCTAGGATAGCTATTGGTGAGAACTTCTCACTCTAAATTCTCTTTTTTTTCTAGTTATATATATATATATATATTTACTAGGATGCAGACAGTGCTTAGTAGCACCCGACACCCGTCATCCACAGACCATGGATGGACTTGTTTGTTTGGTTGCATAAATTAGTTATATGATTTGATTTGAATTTGGTTGTTTGGTAAATTTGATTGATGTGTGAATGGCGTGGGCCTTCACTAGACCGGGGATAAGGCTAGGCCTCGTCCTGTTTCTAGTATCGTGCCGTTATGCCGTCGAAATTTTCTAAAATATGTTAGAAAAATAAAAATATCATTTTATTTAAAGAAAGAACTGAATAGATATTCATATGTTAAAATAAAATGTTTTATCGTTAAAAATATAATTTTTAACGTGAAAGTGAATAAAATAAAATATTCATTTACAGACCAGACGGTTTGTTTATGTACACCTATTTGAATGACATTGATTGGGACGATAAATTTTACACATCGCCCAACTGCACAAATAAAATATGTGTTTGATTGTTTGAAACCCCACACGGGTGTTGGGATGAAATATGAAGTTCACTCATCCTAATTGATTAAATATGTCGATCGATTGATTGACAGGCTGTTATAAGCGTTAGATATCTATATTTGATGCTTATACAGTGTAGTGCACTTTGGTTGATGGTTGATTATTTTCAATGCTATATATACGTGTGATGTATGAAAATCCATATAGTTAACACTATATGGTGATTGATTGGGCCTCATTCCAATTTAGAAGATAAAGAATAATATAAGATAAAGGTTCATGTGTTGACAGTACTCATCCATTGAGATTGGTCATGTGTTGAACGAAATATTTTTATAATAAAAAAATTACATCTTTATCAATATAAGATAAAGGTTCATGTGTTGACAGTACTCATCCATTGAGATTGGTCATGTGTTGAACGAAATATTTTTATAATAAAAAAATTACATCTTTATCAATATAAAATAAAGGTTCATGTGTTGACAGTACTCATCCATTGAGATTGGTCATGTGTTGAACGAATTATTTTTATAATAAAATTTACATCTTTATCAATCTAAAGTAAAGGTTCATGTGTTGACTGTACTCATCCGTTGAGATTAGTCATGTGTTGAACGAAGTATTTTAACAAAAATAGTCACACATGGACGGTACTCATTCGTTGAGATTAGTCGTGTGTTGACAAAAAGAAATATTTGAAATAGAATATATAAAGCCATGTTGAATAGTGATGCGCCATTTTGACGCGAACGATATATATAACGATTTCGAAATGAATTGAATATATAACGATTTCGAAATCAATTGAATATATAACGATTTCGAAATGAATTGAATATATAACGATTTCGAAATGAATTGAATATATAACGATTTCGAAATGAATTGAATTTATAACGATTTCGAAATGAACGATATATATAACGATTTCGAAATGAATCGAATATATAACGATTTCGAAATGAATTGAATATATAACGATTTCGAAATGAATTGAATATATAACGATTTCGAAATGAATTGAATATATAACGATTTCGAAATGAATTGAATATATAACGATTTCGAAATGAATTGAATATATAACGATTTCGAAATGAATTGAATATATAACGATTTCGAAATGAATTGAATATATAACGATTTCGAAATGAATTGAATATATAACGATTTCGAAATGAATTGAATATATAACGATTTCGATTTGAGTTGAATATAAAACGATTTCGAATTGAATGGAATAGAAAACCAATTTGATTTCAATTGAATATATAATGAATTTGATTCAAATAGAAAACGAAACGAATTTGATTTGAATAGAAAATGAATTTGAATCGAATATAAAACCAATTTAAATTGAAAGCGAATTGAAATGAATTCGAATTTAATTGAAATTTGAATTGAATAGAAATGAATTTTAAAACGAATTTGTAAAGAAGAATTCAATTTTGATTCGAATTGAAATGGAATTTGAAATTGCTTTTGAAACGAATTTAAAACTATTTATATAATTCGTTTTAAATAGAAATCGACGAGATGTATATTATATATATTATATATATAATATAATGGCCTGAATAGAACGCGCCGTGTGACGGCCCGCCCCGCACCAACCGACGTTTACTCCAATTGTGCGCTGTACACATGTCCAATTGGCATGGGACGGTCGCCAAAGAAGAGAAAGAAAGAAGAGGAACCAAATAAAGAACCTGTAATATGTCTCACAGCGCATGGAATAAAATATAATAGCCAACATATATTTGACATAAAACAGATGAGACAGTGCATAAGCTGAAAACTTGAACTAACATCATCAGAGTAGCGGAAATATCAAATACAGCTTATTACAACTTCAAAATACTGTCTCTAAGATAAGCAAAATAGGTATGCTACTAATGCCCAAAGTAGATACCGATCACGACACAGGGAGAATAACTATATATCATACGTGGAGCCTCCTGCTCGTCTTCAGTCCATCTACCAGACGCACTACCAGCTACCCCTGTCTCTAGTCTGCTCGTGTGAGCACCCAGAGTAATAAGAAGAAACATAAAACTCTGGGTCAGACATCAGTCTGGTATGAGTGGTAGCAAGCATAAACAGAATAATAACAGGTATACTAAGTCATACCTGAACCTGGACCTGCAATCAAAGAGTTAGTGCTACACGGTACAATACTCTAAGATGTCACTAACATATGGTGTGTGAATATACGGGGGTGGGGATGTGTATGTCAAACAATCAAGCATAGCAACCATCCTCACATCTCTCACTCAGTGCGTAAAGCATACGACATCCACTTCTTCGATCACTAGAGCACTTTACTAAAACGACAGAACTCGACTTTGTACGACTATGTCCATTCCTACTACCACCAACGCCAAACCTATGGGACCACGCCCAACGTATCCATGATCCCACTCCATTGGTAGGTAGCTCCCTAGTCGCACCATATCCAAAGCCCGAGTTTGTCTCTCTACCTCCAACACCTAGTGATCCAAAGTCATAGACATCGACAACTCCTTAGCACACGTCCCGCAGCAAAGCCCAATCACGAAGTGAACTCATTGGTTCCCGTCTGGATCCTGAGCTCGAACTTCCACTTGAACTACCTTTGCATTTCGGGTTATGGACCTCCATTGGATCGGTTCGGATCCCTTTCATCATCATTGGGATCGTGGCCTTCATCGTCTCGGTTCGTGACTACCACCTCGGATCGGATCGGGTTCTCCATGGTACACTGGATCGGTTCGTGGCTTCCAGTCTCGCCTGGATCGGATCGGGTTCTCCACCACGCAACGACTCGGGTCACGCCTCCTGGTCATAGTTCCAAGCGCCTCGCCCTCCTCCAAGTCTTTGATTCGTTGTCCTCAAGGTGATCAGATCGGATCGTGTCGTTATCACTCTAGGCGGGTCGGGTCGGAGTCTTCAATCACCAAGTCTTGAATCGCGACTTCTCGGATCGGTTCGGATCCTTCAGCTCGTGGCGCAGCTTGCCTCGCTATAACAATCGGTTCGGTTCGTGGTGAGGGGAAATGGGCGGTTCGGATCGGGTAGGGGGCGATCCGATCCGATTCCCTGCACCGATTCCTGCAAGTGTTTATACGCCTCTCGACGGCGTTTTCGACCATTCTAACTATTGAAACCAGTCACAAAGCATACCAAAGAGTCATATCAACACATACAAGTGACCTCAAACACCAAAACAACCATATGATATGATAAAATGGATCAAACATAACCAAAACCCCATGTTTTCCCTTAATCCTTCTTAATCATGTTTAAGCATATGATTAGCAAAACTTATCTAAATTAACTCAAACTCATATCAGAGGTCTAAAACATGATTTATGAATTTATAAACATTTTTCCAGAATTTATTTTCGTTTAAAAACGCCGATTAGCACTAATCACCCCAATTTAACCAAAATTAGTGCAAAAGCAAGCTAATCACTCACCTTAGCCACAAATAAAACAAGATCCGAAATAAATCTCTGATTTGGTGAAGATAATAAGGTGTTGTAGCAGCTCTAATCCCGATTTGGTGTTGATTTGCCTTGATTTGTCGTTGCTAATCTCTTTTCTTCAAGTTTGGAGTGGTTTGGAGTGATTTAGAGGTTGGAGGCCATTAATAGGGTTCTATGAAATGAAGTGGTGGCTGGAAAAATGACTAAAAGAATGTTTTCTAACCCTAATCAGCCCTCATATAGCCCCAATCCCGAAATCCCCTTATGGGCCCAATTGCTAACTACCCGGTTTAGCCCAATTATGCAGTTTTTCACCCTCCAAACCTTGTTTCAGCCATATCTCCCAAACGGTAAGTCCGTTTGGCTATTATGACCACTCTACGGAAAGAGAAACCATCAAACGAATCTAATGGAAGTGGTTTCAGGTCAAAATTCCTTTCCTATCAAAAGTTATGGCCAAAACAGTACTAATTAGGGGCAAAATGGTCATTTAAAACCCGGCAAAAATCATGAACATTGAAAATAACCCTAATAGCCATCCCTTAAGGTTACATGACCATACGACTTCACATGGGAAAGAAATAAATATTCTACAATTCTATGATGTATAGAATACGGGTCGTTACACTCTTCCCCCCTTAAGAAATTTCGCCCCCGAAATTCCCTAATCAAAACACACACAAGGGTCCCGCATGCCTATCAATCATAAAACAACCATCAAACATGCAAAACAAGCAAAACAAGTCTATCCTAGCATGCGGAATAACTAAATCACAAAGTGAATCTTACCAGGCAAAGAGTTCTGGATAAGCCTTTCTAATGCTCTCCTCTGTCTCCCATGCACAATCATTTTCGTCCTCGCCCCACTGAACTTTGACTAGCTTCACCGACTTTCTTCGAAGTTGCTTCGTATCATGCCCCACAATACGAATCGGCTTGCGGTTCTCAACCGCCTCAGGTTCTACTTCGAAGTCCTCTAACTGATCAGGTGAAATAATCACATTTGAGTCGTGAACGAACTTCCTTAGTTGGGAAACGTGAAACACATTGTGAACTCCTGCCATTTTCTCTGGTAAGCCAACTCTATACGCCAAATTCCCAACTTCCTCGAGAACTTGGAAAGGACCCACAAATCTTGGTGCCAACTTGCCTCTCCTGCCAAATCGTATCACGCTTTTCAACGGAGAGATCTTGACAAACACCAAGTCACCAACGGAGAATTTCAAGTCTTTTCTTCTCTTATCAGCATAGCTTTTCTGCCTATCCTGAGCAGCTTTCATTCGTTGCTGAATGATCTTGATCTTATCGGAAGTTTCTCTCACCACATCTGGTCCAAGCATAAACTTCTCGCCAGTCTCTATCCAACATGATGGTGAGTTGCACGGTCTTCCGTACAAAGCTTCATATGGAGCCATACCGATACTGGATTGGTAGCTATTATTATATGCAAACTCCACTAGATGCAAATGGTCATCCCATGCTCCACCGAAATCCAATATACAAGCCCTCAAGAGATCTTCCAATATCCGATTCACCCTCTCCGTCTGACCGTCGGTCTGAGGATGATATGCGGTACTGAGATGTAATTCTGATCCTAAAGCCTCTTGTAAGCTCTTCCAAAATCCACTAGTAAACAACGGATCTCGGTCACTCACAATGCCTTTGGGTACTCCATGAAATCTCACTACCCACTTCATATATAGTTCTGCTAACTTAGCTGCAGTTCTGTTCGACTTAACTGGTATAAATCTTGCACTCTTGGTCAGTCGATCCACAATTACCCAAATGCTATCATATCCCGATCTAGTCCTCGGTAAACCATCGATAAAATCCATCGAAACTTGTTCCCATTTCCATTCGGGAATTTCTAATGGTTGCAACAACCCACTAGGCTTCTTTTGCTCGGCTTTAACTAGCTGGCAATTTATGCATTTGGATATAAACTTCCCAACGTCTCTTTTCATCCCCTCCCAGTAGTAAGTCTGTCTCATGTCTCGATACATCTTATTACCACCGGGATGTATAGTCAGTTTTGAGTGATGACATTCTCTAAGCACTTCATCCCTCAATCCATTGACATTGGGTACAACAAGCTTTCCATTCTTCCGAAGCCATCCATCTCGATCAAGCCCATACTTATCCATCTCCCCATCGATATTCATTTCCAACTTGGAGATGACTTCCAATAAATTAGGGTCGTTCCTTTGACTGGAACCAATCCTCTCAATCAAAGTGGGTCTGATCGTCAAGCTAGATAGTATAACTGGATCCAATTCGCACCTTGGTCTGAAATCAAACCCCGCAATATACTCCAGCTGCTTCCATTCAAGAAACATTGCCCCTAAGCTGGCATGTCTCCTACTCAAGGCATCGGCTACCGCATTACCCTTCCCAGGTGTATACGCGATATCAAAATCATATGAAGCCAAGAACTCTAACCATCTCTGCTGACGGAGATTCAGATCTTTCTGAGAGAAGAGATACTTTAACGATTTATGATCAGTAAACAGCTCAAATCTTTCTCCCAAGAGGTAATGTCTCCACATCTTCAGCGCAAATACAATCGCTGCCAATTCCAAATCATGGGTAGGATACTTCTTCTCATGTGGCTTTAGCTGTCGACTGGCATAAGCTACAACCCTACCTCCTTGCATCAATACTGCACCCAGTCCGGTACCACAAGCATCCGTGTATACCGTCATCTCTTCATTTCCCTTAGGAATGACCAACACTGGCGCACGCGTCAACTTTTCCTTTAGACTCTTGAATGCATTTTCACACCCTCCGTCCCAAACGAAGGCTTGATTCTTCTTAGTCAACTGAGTCAACGGTGCCGCTGTCTTGGAGAAGCCTTCGATAAACTTACGATAATATCCAGCTAACCCCAAGAAACTTCTTACGTCTGTTGCATTCTTGGGCGTAGACCAATCTTGTACCGTAGCCACCTTTGCAGGGTCCACGGCAATACCATTCTCTGTAACAACATGGCCCAAGAATCTCACTTCTCTCCTCCAAAAATGACACTTAGAGAATTTCGCTTTCAATTGGTGTCTCCTCAACACCTCCAACACAATTCTCAAATGTTCCTTGTGTTCCTCTTCTGTCCTCGAGTAAACAAGGATATCGTCTACGAACACAAGAACAAACTTATTCAGTTGGTCTCTGAACACTCTATTCATAAGATCCACGAAGTATGCTGGTGCATTGGTCAACCCGAATGGCATGACCAACCACTCATAAAACCCAGACGGCGTCCTAAATGCCGTTTTAGCTATACTATCAGCTGCTACACGGAGCTGATGAAATCCTGTCGCGAGGTCCAACTGGGAGAACACTCTCGCTCCTTCCAGTTGATCAAACAAATCATCTATCCGTGGCAAAGGATATTTATTCTTCCTCGTCACCTTATTTAACTCGCGATAGTCCACACACAATCGAAGGGAACCATCTGCCTTAGTAGCAAACACAACTGGTGCTCCCCACTCGGAAACACTTCTTCTAATAAATCCCTTCTTCATAAGATCGCTAACTTGCACCTCGAGCTCTCGCTGTTCTCGTGGTGCCATACGACGAAGTGGCATCACTATAGGTCTGGCATCTTTCACTAAATCAATACGAAACTCAATCTCTCGGTGTGGTGGAAGTCCGGTCACTTCCTCGAAGATGTCCGGGTACTGACCAACCACGGGCAAACCTGATAACTCATCATGCGGAATGTCGAGGGAATTTACAAAACTAGCCATTACCCCATCACAGGGTAGATTACCAAACACTACCCTCCGCCCATCATCCGCCCTAACTGTCACCAAAAAGCCCTCACAGTCTACCACCACCCCGTATCTTTGGAGCCAATCGACTCCCAAAATGATGCCATACCCAGTAAAGCCCAAAACAAAGCAATCACAAACAAACATACATCCATGACTCGATAAGACCACATTACGACAGATCATACTGAGGTTTGTTGAACCACCAATCGGGTTCGTCACAGCTAATGGTCTATCGACTAACTCGGGTTCCAATCCCAACCTATCTACCAGGTCACTAGATATGAAGGAATGGGAAGCCCCGGTATCAAACAAAACTCTAACAGGAAGATCATAAATGGAAAGCATACCTTGAATGACGACTCCCTTTCCTTTCTCCGCCGCAGTTGGGGCATTCGACGAAGAAGGAACAGCATTGATGGCATACGCTTTCACAATCTGATTCTCCTTCAGAGGTTGCGGGCACTTATCCTTAAAATGTCCCTCTTGGCCACAGTTAAAGCACTTCTTTCCCACTGTCTTGGCCCTACATTCCCTTGCATAATGGCCCTTCTTTCCACATTTGAAGCACTCGACTTCCTTCCTGCTTTTCTTCTGGCCATCCTTAGCTTGGTTCTGCTTCCTCTTATTCTGAGAGTTATTCTTGCCTCCACCGCTTGCTTGCGGCTTTGGCTCTTCAGCAGATGCAGCAACAACCCCAGTCTTCGGCTTAGGGTAAAGACTTTCTGACCTCAAAGCTTTTCCCACGATCGACTCAAACGTCTCATCGATGTGATTAATCAGCCTCTCCCCTAAGTATTCATCCAGGCCAGTGATGAACCTCTCATTTTTCTTTTCGGGAGTATCAATTAGAGATAACCCATACTTTGACAAAGTGTCGAACTCAGCAACATAATCCGATACTGCCCTCCCATTCTGCTTAAGCTCCAAGAACTTCCTAAACAATTCCGACTTCTGGGCAGCTGGGATATACTTGTCGCTAAAGCGAGCTTTAAACTGATCCCAAGTAACTTGATCTTCTGGTGTGGCTGCCCTAATAGCATTCCACCAATTCATCGCTCGTCCTTGCAGCTGACGAGACGCAAGCCTTCTCTTCATCGCATCCTCGATACCCAAATCGTCGAAGATACGGTCGCAACTATCCAACCAATCTTGAACATCCGTGGCCGATTCTGTTCCGTGAAACGGCTTTCCACCAAGATTAGTGTAATCCTTGCTCAGCTTGGCGAAATCGACCCTAGGCGCTTGCACCGCTGCACCTCCAGCATTGGCAACATTAGGAGCCTCCCTCTGAATATCCACAAGCATCTCTCTCATGAGGTTGGTAAACATAGCCCTCATGTCAGGGGGATTCCCATTATTGGCCCCTCTACCAGCACCTCTTCCTCGGCTCATCGTCAAATCTGTTAAAGAGAAAACGATTAACCATCTCCATAGTGGTGCCAGTGCAGTGCAATGCGACTTCACTCTTAAACATACTAATACTATATATAGATATAGCTTTTGAAAACCAAAATAATCACAAATACGCGCTCTCATATACGTACTATCTCTCCCTAGTGTCTTTCCCTAGGTGAATTACGCAACCTAGAGCTCTGATACCAAGTGTGACGGCCCGCCCCGCACCAACCGACGTTTACTCCAATTGTGCGCTGTACACATGTCCAATTGGCATGGGACGGTCGCCAAAGAAGAGAAAGAAAGAAGAGGAACCAAATAAAGAACCTGTAATATGTCTCACAGCGCATGGAATAAAATATAATAGCCAACATATATTTGACATAAAACAGATGAGACAGTGCATAAGCTGAAAACTTGAACTAACATCATCAGAGTAGCGGAAATATCAAATACAGCTTATTACAACTTCAAAATACTGTCTCTAAGATAAGCAAAATAGGTATGCTACTAATGCCCAAAGTAGATACCGATCACGACACAGGGAGAATAACTATATATCATACGTGGAGCCTCCTGCTCGTCTTCAGTCCATCTACCAGACGCACTACCAGCTACCCCTGTCTCTAGTCTGCTCGTGTGAGCACCCAGAGTAATAAGAAGAAACATAAAACTCTGGGTCAGACATCAGTCTGGTATGAGTGGTAGCAAGCATAAACAGAATAATAACAGGTATACTAAGTCATACCTGAACCTGGACCTGCAATCAAAGAGTTAGTGCTACACGGTACAATACTCTAAGATGTCACTAACATATGGTGTGTGAATATACGGGGGTGGGGATGTGTATGTCAAACAATCAAGCATAGCAACCATCCTCACATCTCTCACTCAGTGCGTAAAGCATACGACATCCACTTCTTCGATCACTAGAGCACTTTACTAAAACGACAGAACTCGACTTTGTACGACTATGTCCATTCCTACTACCACCAACGCCAAACCTATGGGACCACGCCCAACGTATCCATGATCCCACTCCATTGGTAGGTAGCTCCCTAGTCGCACCATATCCAAAGCCCGAGTTTGTCTCTCTACCTCCAACACCTAGTGATCCAAAGTCATAGACATCGACAACTCCTTAGCACACGTCCCGCAGCAAAGCCCAATCACGAAGTGAACTCATTGGTTCCCGTCTGGATCCTGAGCTCGAACTTCCACTTGAACTACCTTTGCATTTCGGGTTATGGACCTCCATTGGATCGGTTCGGATCCCTTTCATCATCATTGGGATCGTGGCCTTCATCGTCTCGGTTCGTGACTACCACCTCGGATCGGATCGGGTTCTCCATGGTACACTGGATCGGTTCGTGGCTTCCAGTCTCGCCTGGATCGGATCGGGTTCTCCACCACGCAACGACTCGGGTCACGCCTCCTGGTCATAGTTCCAAGCGCCTCGCCCTCCTCCAAGTCTTTGATTCGTTGTCCTCAAGGTGATCAGATCGGATCGTGTCGTTATCACTCTAGGCGGGTCGGGTCGGAGTCTTCAATCACCAAGTCTTGAATCGCGACTTCTCGGATCGGTTCGGATCCTTCAGCTCGTGGCGCAGCTTGCCTCGCTATAACAATCGGTTCGGTTCGTGGTGAGGGGAAATGGGCGGTTCGGATCGGGTAGGGGGCGATCCGATCCGATTCCCTGCACCGATTCCTGCAAGTGTTTATACGCCTCTCGACGGCGTTTTCGACCATTCTAACTATTGAAACCAGTCACAAAGCATACCAAAGAGTCATATCAACACATACAAGTGACCTCAAACACCAAAACAACCATATGATATGATAAAATGGATCAAACATAACCAAAACCCCATGTTTTCCCTTAATCCTTCTTAATCATGTTTAAGCATATGATTAGCAAAACTTATCTAAATTAACTCAAACTCATATCAGAGGTCTAAAACATGATTTATGAATTTATAAACATTTTTCCAGAATTTATTTTCGTTTAAAAACGCCGATTAGCACTAATCACCCCAATTTAACCAAAATTAGTGCAAAAGCAAGCTAATCACTCACCTTAGCCACAAATAAAACAAGATCCGAAATAAATCTCTGATTTGGTGAAGATAATAAGGTGTTGTAGCAGCTCTAATCCCGATTTGGTGTTGATTTGCCTTGATTTGTCGTTGCTAATCTCTTTTCTTCAAGTTTGGAGTGGTTTGGAGTGATTTAGAGGTTGGAGGCCATTAATAGGGTTCTATGAAATGAAGTGGTGGCTGGAAAAATGACTAAAAGAATGTTTTCTAACCCTAATCAGCCCTCATATAGCCCCAATCCCGAAATCCCCTTATGGGCCCAATTGCTAACTACCCGGTTTAGCCCAATTATGCAGTTTTTCACCCTCCAAACCTTGTTTCAGCCATATCTCCCAAACGGTAAGTCCGTTTGGCTATTATGACCACTCTACGGAAAGAGAAACCATCAAACGAATCTAATGGAAGTGGTTTCAGGTCAAAATTCCTTTCCTATCAAAAGTTATGGCCAAAACAGTACTAATTAGGGGCAAAATGGTCATTTAAAACCCGGCAAAAATCATGAACATTGAAAATAACCCTAATAGCCATCCCTTAAGGTTACATGACCATACGACTTCACATGGGAAAGAAATAAATATTCTACAATTCTATGATGTATAGAATACGGGTCGTTACACGCCGCGTCGCGGCCGTTCGTGAATTTCAACCATTTATTTCAAATGGACATTACGGGAGATCCGACCGTCGGATTCTCCTAAAACCGGAACCGTTGGGTTCGTATCGAAAAGAGCTTTCTAAAGAATATTAGAAATTCAAAATCTAACGGTTGGATTTGGAGATACGTCCAAATCAAATTCGAAAAAGGTCGCTATAAGTGCAGTTCGATGGCCATTGTAGGAAATCGACTGTACGAGCCTTGATAAAATTATTAAAAATAGTAATAATTTGTATAAAATCATAACAAATGATTTGGGAAAATTTGGGATGAAAAACTCCACATTTGAAAAGATAAAAATGGTTTTTATCGAAATGCACTAGTTTGAACTAAATTTAAAACCCAATTATTTTTAAATAAATGAATTAGATTTAAAAAGGGGTTTTAAATAATCGAATTTCTAATATATTTGATTAAATTTGAAATGGGTTTATCGTGAACAGTGTTTTAAATAACACTAGTTCTTTAACCCGATAACAAATAGAATGTGATATGGGTTTATCGTGAACAGTGTTTTAAATAACACTAGTTCTTTAACCCGATAACAAATAGAATGTGATTTGGGTTTGTCGTGAACTGTGTTTCAAATAACACCTAGTTCTTTAACCCAGTAAAAGGAGTTCTAACGAATCTGCAATTAGATTGAAATGTGAATCTATAATCTAAATTATCAAATTTAGAAATAAGCAGGAATGGAGTATCACCAGTTTTGCTCCAAAGCGATAGTTAAATCTTTAATTAGATTTAAACGTGAAATGGTAATTAATTTTACCGATAACACCATAGTATTAGATATGGAGTATTACCAGTTTTGCTTCATGGGATGAATAGGTTGGGATTGGGAAATAAAATAAATAATTACTTCGGTGTGGTTCGCTAATCTCGACTAGTTGGAAAAACCATAATTTGGTTTTAAATGACATCCAAAGGAAGATTACAGGATAAATTTTAAAGAATTTATCTTGGATAAAATTAATGGGAACTTTTCCCTAAGAATGTGGAATTTAGAAACTAGCTGTAGGTTGGCTAAGAAGAATGGTTTCCTGGGTATTGATCTGATGTTGGTTTCGGCCTTCGGGGTTAATATTTGGGAAATTGTTCTCTTGCTAATCTGCGGTTAGTGACTAATGAATTGGAATGAGGCGTATGTTGTATTTGTGTAACATTGGTTTTTCAATATACGCGGGTTGTTCGGAAAGTCCGGGTTTATACCCATTCTGAATAACCGATTCGACGATAAGTCGAAGATGAAGACGGTGGTTGAAGACCGGAAGTCTTCACATCGTTTGGATAATCACTGACGATCCTGATTGGGCTGTACACCCAAGAGGATGGAAATAGTTGGTGGTCGTCCAGACGTACTTGGAGATGGATGGATATGCGAGGAAAGTGCCTCCGGTTTCGTTCAGACCCAGAACGGACTTGTAAATGGATTGTGTGTCTGACATTGGATTTTATTCTGTGTTGATTGATTTCTATTAAATATACATCTGTTTGGCGGCGGAGAATTTATTCTTTTGCTTAACGCCCTTCTCTGAGACGTACGAGCTCAGAGGTTGTATATCGATGGACATCAGTCGCATGGCATGAATTGCCTGTGTGGCACGCTAAGATGCAATGATCAAGGCTTCTGTTGAAAGCAAAGTCTTGTGGTTGATGATCAAAGCATGGCCTTTGTGGCGTAGCTTTGTGTATAGCGTGAATTCGCGAGCCTCACACCTCGGTATGAGTTAAAAACGGGATACGGACTGCAGGGAGAGCACGACGTTTCTTTCTAGCTTTGGTGGTGTCAGTGACTTACCAGCCCTGACATATATATACTTTTCACCTTTGTGGTTGTTGGATGAGGCGCCTCGATTATAGGTCTGTAAGGACCGGGAAACGTGTGTTCAGGCATAATTAATCCTCTAACGTAAGTGAGGACCGACCCTGAAGCATCCAGGGGTTGCCCAGTGTGCGTAACCCTGAGGCATTTGCTAGAGTGTCTCGAACGCGGAGAGGAGCTTGCCCCTTGCCTCGACTCATGACGGAATCCAATTTCCAATACGTGTATTTCGGCTTTATTTGTAGAGCCTAGTATGGCGACATAGTGGGATGGGGCACTCATGCCGTCTATGATTTATATTTATGATTGAAATGTTTTGACACTTATTATAGTATCAAATGATTTGTTTTAAACGTATCAAGCATGTTTGGCTGTTATAAGGTAAAACCCTATCCTCCGGCTTGCGTTGCATTGTGTGATAGGACCTGGGTCTTATAATAGCTTCATTTTTCGAAAAAGCATTGCGTTGTTTATCTATATGCACTGGTATTCTTGGGAGGAAACCCGTTCCGTGTTATACGGCGTGGTCCCTTGAATTACTCTCTTTTAAAGTAAAGTTTTAAATAACTGTTTTAGTTCTCACACCAGTCACATGACTGACCTGGAGTTTATTATTTTAACCTAAACTCTGGGTGCCCCTATTTTCCGCACGGGCAGCTAGTAGTTTTGGTTTTGCAGATTTATATTCACAAGGTCCTGGTTTACAGCTGGAATGATATCCGGAAAGCTCTGTATCCGTATATCACCTTCAGTTGTGCTTTGTATTATTTTCCGCTGCTATGTAATTTATTGTAATCTCTGATATTTCTGTGTAATATTTATTCATTTATACTCTGTATATTCTTGTAATCTGATGCATTGTTGTAATATACAATGAAATGTTCTTCTGTTTGTGTTCTGATTTGTCATGTTCTCAACGTTCAGGGGTTTCGAACGATCTAGATCGGTTTAACGACTGATTCAGATCGAGCGAAATTCCCGGCCGTCACATTTGGTATCAGAGCTTTGGTTTACAGAGCTCGAGAACAAGACACATTAGAACCATATGAAAGAATTCATCAGATATTGGATTAGTAATATCCAATTAGAATGACTCGTTAGAGATAGGATCAGTAGTATCCTAGAACGAGTGTGAAGAGTATATTTTTCAAATGAAAACAATTTTTGTTTTGAAAATTTAAATCATTTTATACGTATTTGATATTTATTTATTTTGAATATGGACAATCGAGTATATAAAGATTTTGCATATACGCGTCATAAACGTATATTCGAAGTTTTAATATATTGGATAGATATAGAATCATACTCTAGTGGCCCGAAGATGATTCTGATGATTGACTAGTCGTCATTAGTATTCATGTTCGAGTAACGAAGGTGTGATATCGATATATTTCCATTCGACTGGTGTGAGAACCAAAACTTATATAGTTAGAGCACTTTGTTGTGAATTGGCATCAAAAACATGATTTTTTGTATATGTATCAAAATTATGAATTTGAAAACTCTAATTCACTAATTGATTGATGTTTGTGTTGTTTGTTTAATTGTTTGCTAATTTTTAACCATTATGCCTAATTGAACCGAATATTGAACTATATTGAAAATTGGTCGCATTTGCTTGCATATGCCTATATTACATTGAACAGGTCATAGCAAGGAGGCTAGAGCAGAGAATAAAATTTGTTTGCCCGACAAATAGGTACATGTTTACTACATAATTTCCTGTTTTGTTTGGGTGATGATGATTTTATGAGCCTATTGGCTAGCTGCTTGGCTTTTTCTTTTTCTTTTTGAGATCTGAAGGACCGGGGAAGCTATTTGAAATTCCCCGATGCTCCCGGTGCAGGGGAGGTTATGGCGAAATTTTTCGAAAATTTAGGGTGTTAGCCAAATTTTTGAAAATTTGAAAATTCTCAGAAACTGAAAAGTTGGAGAATGGAAGCCAGATCGATCATAGAGTTGATTAATCAAACCACTTTCGACTTTGTTCCTTTTCGGGGACGAAAAGTTTTAAGTGGGGGTGATTGTAATAACCCGGAAAATCTGGGCCAGTTTAAAATTTTTATTTTGGCAATTTTAGCGAATTTTGATTATTTAAAATGAATTATTTTA
The DNA here is from genome assembly GCA_030737875.1 of Allium sativum. Lineage (NCBI taxonomy): Eukaryota > Viridiplantae > Streptophyta > Magnoliopsida > Asparagales > Amaryllidaceae > Allium > Allium sativum. The sequence continues at coordinate 833,496,165 of CM060918.1, read as the reverse complement.
AATAATATCGACGAGAAATTTATTTTGAATAGAATTCGACGTATATATTTATATACGTCGTCGTTTGAATATAAATATTTATATATAATTATAAAAGGAATTGAAAATGGGGCGGTAGTTCGATAATTCGATTTCAAACTTCAATTGGATGTACCGGGCGCAAAACAATCCGGATTTTAGTGAAACCAAAAACATTAGGATCTAATTGGTAATATCTTTCCAACGAATCCGACAAATCAAGATTTCATAGTGGGAATCAAAAGATATGTCCAGTTGAAAATTCTGAATAGTCGCTATGGAATTCAAGCCCTCAAAAATGGACATTTTGCAAATGACTTCGGATTTCGACGAAACCAGTTTTGTTGGGTCCGTGATGTCGAATTATTGCTAGATTCCAAATTTCATAATTTTTCGAATCAATATGTGAGCGTGGCAAAGGAAAACGTGTTTGACCAGTCTCAGTTGATTTTAATCAACTGGAAAATGGCCATTTTTCCAACGGTCTCAGAATTCAACGAAACTAGTTTTGTTAGGACCGTATCGTCAATACGAAGCTAGAAAATATCTTTCTAGAATTTTTCGAGTTAGTATGTGACTCCGGTAAATTGAAATGCGCGTTCAAATTCAATATATAGAGTTATATTTTGATTTTGACGAAAACTGATCGAAACGATCGAATCAGCTTACGATACATATCCCATTGTGTTCGGAATGGGGGTATTACTCTAGGGACGACAGTCGGTGGGCCTAATTTCGAGTTCGAAATCAAAAGTTGCTTTATAAAAAATAGAATTGAATTAAATAAATATATATTTTATTATAAACTCCCCCCTTCTATTCTCTCCCTCCCTCATTCATTTAGCCACGTTGACCAAAAAAAAAAAGCGAACCGCGCCCTAACCCCGTCGACCGCCACGGGATCGCCACCGTTCCACCCTCCTCCACCTTCATCCGCGACCCCCCCATCTTCTCCTTGCTCGATGTACGAAACCTGCACCCCCCTCAAGCCCTAAATCGATACCACCCCTACCTGACCACGCCGTAGTCAATTAAACGGGCCCCACCTTCTCCTCGAAGCCGCCTCTTCCACCTGTCAGTAGCCGCCACCGGGGATGGAGACGCAGCCAACCGCGAACCCTAGAGTTGAGCGACGTTCGTCTTGGGCTAGGAAGTATTCGACGATGAAGACAATGCGAAGGATTAACAGTGAGTCTCTCGTTTTCTTTTAATATGTCAAAATCTAATTATAATTTTCGTTTTTAAAAAATATAGATTTTTAATTTAAAAAGGTTAGATTTTTATTTATAGTAAAGACATGATTTTTAAACTCGAAAAGCTAGGGTTCTTAGTTCAAAAAAGTTGAGATTTTTATTTATAAAAAAAAAACTTTGATTTTTACTTAGGTAAAGTTATGATTTCTGTTTATATAAAATATAACTTTTATATAAAAAGTAGTAATATAAAAATGAGATTTTTATATGCGAAGTAGCGGTGTAAAAATACAATTTTTATTATAAGAATAGCAAAATAAAAATGTGATTTTTATTTTAAAAGTAGAGATAGAAAAATATAATCTTTACTATATAGAAATATTAAAAATATGATTTTTATATTTTTAAAGTATTAAAAATGTAATCTTTATGAGATAGAGAATATAAAAATATCATCTTTGTGTATGTAACGAAATAAAAATCTGATTTTTATTTTATATACGTTGAGATAAAGTGGTAATTTTTATAATGATGAAATCTATATTTTTGAAAGGATGAAGTCTTTATTTTTATAAAGGCGAAAACTTTATTTTTATAAAGGCGAAAACTTTATTTTTATAAAGGCGAAAACTTTATTTTTGTAAAGGCGAAAACTTCATATTAGAAAAGGCGAAATCTATATTTTTATAAGGACGAAATCTATATTTTTGAAATGGAATTTTTATCTATATAGTAGCAATGTAGAAATAGAATTTTCATCCATAGAGCGTGATAGTAAAAATATGATTTTTATATATTGAATAGCATAGTAAAAATTCGATTTTTAAATATATGAAGTGATTATAAAAATATGATTTTTAAATGGAAAGTAAACAAATAAAAATGTGACTTTTATTTTAAAGACATCAAAATATAAAAATGTGTGATTTTTATATATATAGTGACTACGGGCAACGAAGATGATCAAAAGGTGAGAATGAAGAAGATTTCTATAAAGGAAGAGCCGTGGAGCTAGGATAGCTATTGGTGAGAACTTCTCACTCTAAATTCTCTCTTTTTTTTTCTAGTTATATATATATATATACTAGGATGCAGACGGTGCTTAGTAGCACCCGACACCCGTCATCCACAGACCATGGATGGACTTGTTTGTTTGGTTGCATAAATTAGTTATATGATTTGATTTGAATTTGGTTGTTTGGTAAATTTGATTGATGTGTGAATGGCGTGGGCCTTCACTAGACCGGGGATAAGGCTAGGCCTCGTCCTGTTTCTAGTATCGTGCCGTTATGCCGCCGAAATTTTCTAAAATATGTTAGAAAAATAAAAATATCATTTTATTTAAAGAAAGAACTGAATAGATATTCATATGTTAAAATAAAATGTTTTATCGTTAAAAATATAATTTTTAACGTGAAAGTGAATAAAATAAAATATTCATTTACAGACCAGACGGTTTGTTTATGTACACCTATTTGAATGACATTGATTGGGACGATAAATTTTACACATCGCCCAACTGCACAAATAAAATATGTGTTTGATTGTTTGAAACCCCACACGGGTGTTGGGATGAAATATGAAGTTCACTCATCCTAATTGATTAAATATGTCGATCGATTGATTGACAGGCTGTTATAAGCGTTAGATATCTATATTTGATGCTTATACGGTGTAGTGCACTTTGGTTGATGGTTGATTATTTTCAATGCTATATATACGTGTGATGTATGAAAATCCATATAGTTAACACTATATGGTGATTGATTGGGCCTCATTCCAATTTAGAAGATAAAGAATAATATAAGATAAAGGTTCATGTGTTGACAGTACTCATCCATTGAGATTGGTCATGTGTTGAACGAAATATTTTTATAATAAAAAAATTACATCTTTATCAATATAAGATAAAGGTTCATGTGTTGACAGTACTCATCCATTGAGATTGGTCATGTGTTGAACGAAATATTTTTATAATAAAAAAATTACATCTTTATCAATATAAAATAAAGGTTCATGTGTTGACAGTACTCATCCATTGAGATTGGTCATGTGTTGAACGAATTATTTTTATAATAAAATTTACATCTTTATCAATCTAAAGTAAAGGTTCATGTGTTGACTGTACTCATCCGTTGAGATTAGTCATGTGTTGAACGAAGTATTTTAACAAAAATAGTCACACATGGACGGTACTCATTCGTTGAGATTAGTCGTGTGTTGACAAAAAGAAATATTTGAAATAGAATATATAAAGCCGTGTTGAATAGTGATGCGCCATTTTGACGCGAACGATATATATAACGATTTCGAAATGAATTGAATATATAACGATTTCAAAATGAATTGAATATATAACGATTTCGAAATGAATTGAATATATAACGATTTCGAAATGAATTGAATATATAACGATTTCGAAATGAATTGAATATATAACGATTTCGAAATGAATTGAATTTATAACGATTTCGAAATGAACGATATATATAACGATTTCGAAATGAATCGAATATATAACGATTTCGAAATGAATTGAATATATAACAATTTCGAAATGAATTGAATATATAACGTTTTCGAAATGAATTGAATATATAACGATTTCGAAATGAATTGAATATATAACGATTTCGAAATGAATTGAATATATAACGATTTCGAAATGAATTGAATATATAACGATTTCGAAATGAATTGAATATATAACGATTTCGAAATGAATTGAATATATAACGATTTCGAAATGAATTGAATATATAACGATTTCGATTTGAGTTGAATATAAAAAGATTTCGAATTGAATGGAATAGAAAACCAATTTGATTTCAATTGAACATATAATGAATTTGATTCAAATAGAAAACGAAACGAATTTGATTTGAATAGAAAATGAATTTGAATCGAATATAAAACCAATTTAAATTGAAAGCGAATTGAAATGAATTCGAATTTAATTGAAATTTGAATTGAATAGAAATGAATTTTAAAACGAATTTGTAAAGAAGAATTCAATTTTGATTCGAATTGAAATGGAAGTTGAAATTGCTTTTGAAACGAATTTAAAACTATTTATATAATTCGTTTTAAATAGAAATCGACGAGATGTATATTATATATATTATATATATAATATAATGGCCTGAGTAGAACGCGCCGCGTCGCGGCCGTTCGTGAATTTCGACCATTTATTTCAAACGGACATTACGGGAGATCCGACCGTCGGATTCTCCTAAAACCGGAACCGTTGGGTTCGTATCGAAAAGAGCTTTCTAAAGAATATTAGAAATTCAAAATCTAACGGTTGGATTTGGAGATACGTCCAAATCAAATTCGAAAAAGGTCGCTATAAGTGCAGTTCGATGGCCATTGTAGGAAATCGACTGTACGGGCCTTGATAAAATTATTAAAAATAGTAATAATTTGTATAAAATCATAAGAAATGATTTGGGAAAATTTGGGATGAAAAACTCCACATTTGAAAAGATAAAAATGGTTTTTTTCGAAATGCACTAGTTTGAACTAAATTTAAAACCCAATTATTTTTAAATAAATGAATTAGATTTAAAAAGGGGTTTTAAATAATCGAATTTCTAATATATTTGATTAAATTTGAAATGGGTTTATCGTGAACAGTGTTTTAAATAACACTAGTTCTTTAACCCGATAACAAACAGAATGTGATATGGGTTTATCGTGAACAGTGTTTTAAATAACACTAGTTCTTTAACCCGATAACAAATAGAATGTGATTTGGTTTTGTCGTGAACTGTGTTTCAAATAACACCTAGTTCTTTAACCCAGTAAAAGGAGTTCTAACGAATCTGCAATTAGATTGAAATGTGAATCTATAATCTAAATTATCAAATTCAGAAATAAGTAGGAATGGAGTATCACCAGTTTTGCTCCAAAGCGATAGTTAAATCTTTAATTAGATTTAAACGTGAAATGGTAATTAATTTTACCGATAACACCATAGTATTAGATATGGAGTATTACCAGTTTTGCTTCATGGGATGAATAGGTTGGGATTGGGAAATAAAATAAATAATTACTTCGGTGTGGTTCGCTAATCTCGACTAGTTGGAAAAACCATAATTTGGTTTTAAATGACATCCAAAGGAAGATTACAGGATAAATTTTAAAGAATTTATCTTGGATAAAATTAATGGGAACTTTTCCCTAAGAATGTGGAATTTAGAAACTAGTTGTAGGTTGGCTAAGAAGAATGGTTTCCTGGGTATTGATCTGATGTTGGTTTCGGCCTTCGGGGTTAATGTTTGGGAAATTGTTCTCTTGCTAATCTGCGGTTAGTGACTAATGAATTGGAATGAGGCGTATGTTGTATTTGTGTAACATTGGTTTTTCAATATACGCGGGTTGTTCGGAAAGTCCGGGTTTATACCCATTCTGAATAACCGATTCGACGATAAGTCGAAGATGAAGACGGTGGTTGAAGACCGGAAGTCTTCACATCGTTTGGATAATCACTGACGATCCTGATTGGGCTGTACACCCAAGAGGATGGAAATAGTTGGTGGTCGTCCAGACGTACTTGGAGATGGATGGATATGCGAGGAAAGTGCCTCCGGTTTCATTCAGACCCAGAACGGACTTGTAAATGGATTGTGTGTCTGACATTGGATTTTATTCTGTGTTGATTGATTTCTATTAAATATACATCTGTTTGGCGGCGGAGAATTTATTCTTTTGCTTAACGCCCTTCTCTGAGACGTACGAGCTCAGAGGTTGTATATCGATGGACATCAGTCGCATGGCATGAATTGCCTGTGTGGCACGCTAAGATGCAATGATCAAGGCTTCTGTTGAAAAGCAAAGTCTTGTGGTTGATGATCAAAGCATGGCCTTTGTGGCATAGCTTTGTGTATAGCGTGAATTCGCGAGCCTCACACCTCGGTATGAGTTAAAAACGGGATACGGACTGCAGGGAGAGCACGACGTTTCTTTCTAGCTTTGGTGGTGTCAGTGACTTACCAGCCCTGACATATATATACTTTTCACCTTTGTGGTTGTTGGATGAGGCGCCTCGATTATAGGTCTGTAAGGACCGGGAAACGTGTGTTCAGGCATAATTAATCCTCTAACGTAAGTGAGGACCGGCCCTGAAGCATCCAGGGGTTGCCCAGTGTGCGTAACCCTGAGGCATTTGCTAGAGTGTCTCAAACGCGGAGAGGAGCTTGCCCCTTGCCTCGACTCATGACGGAATCCAATTTCCAATACGTGTATTTCGGCTTTATTTGTAGAGCCTAGTATGGCTACATAGTGGGATGGGGGCACTCATGCCGTCTATGATTTATATTTATGATTGAAATGTTTTGACACTTATTATAGTATCAAATGATTTGTTTTAAACGTATCAAGCATGTTTGGCTGTTATAAGGTAAAACCCTATCCTCTGGCTTGCGTTGCATTGTGTGATAGGACCTGGGTCTTATAATAGCTTCATTTTTCGAAAAAGCATTGCGTTGTTTATCTATATGCACTGGTATTCTTGGGAGGAAACCCGTTCCGTGTTATACGGCGTGGTCCCTTGAATTACTCTCTTTTAAAGTAAAGTTTTAAATAACTGTTTTAGTTCTCACACCAGTCACATGACTGACCTAGAGTTTATTATTTTAACCTAAACTCTGGGTGCCCCTATTTTCCGCACGGGCAGCTAGTAGTTTTGGTTTTGCAGATTTATATTCACAGGGTCCTGGTTTACAGCTGGAATGATATCCAGAAAGCTCTGTATCCGTATATCACCTTCAGTTGTGCTTTGTATTATTTTCCGCTGCTATGTAATTTATTGTAATCTCTGATATTTCTGTGTAATATTTATTCATTTATACTCTGTATATTCTTGTAATCTGATGCATTGTTGTAATATACAATGAAATGTTCTTCTGTTTGTGTTCTGATTTGTCATGTTCTCAATGTTCAGGGGTTTCGAACGATCTAGATCGGTTTAACGACTGATTCAGATCAAGCGAAATTCCCGGCCGTCACAAAATCTGAATTCACATGGCTTTACATCAGCACAACATTCACCTTGAAATCACTTGCACATGCCACCATTTTTTTTCCACTGGTCCACCTTAAAACACTACCTTAAATGCTACAAGTGTAACCTTATTTTCTAAATCTTCTTCTTGGTTTAAACAACCATTGTTGTAACTTATGCTCAAAAATTTTAAAGGGTTTTCTAAAATCATATTTTCACATGACAAGTTTGATTTAACACAAAATTATTTAAAACCTTTACTTGCCTTCCAAGGCTTGGTAAAATATGAAAATTCTTTGTACTTTTGATCTTGACTATGTAATGATTTTACATGTAAAGATTTTAGAAAATCAATGCTTTAGAATTGATCTAGTGTAGGTGATTCTTGGGTTTAAATACACAAGATTTGCAAATCTATAGCACATGGCTTTTTGACCATATGAATACATTTTTGGAAAAATAAAAAGGAAGAAAAATTCAGAAAATCTTAAGAAAAGGAAAGAGAAAGATCTCAAACTGAAAATGTAGAAATAAGAATGATTTGCCATATGCAAGAGTACATGCTCTCAAAATCTTCTTTTCTAGTTTCCTTATAGTGTAGGTGCATCTAAGGTTTAAATACACAAGATTTGGCAAGATTTAAGGCACATGTTTTATGATCAAATGGACATGGTTTTTAAAATGCAAAAGAAAAAGGTCATTTCAGAAAATTTTGTGTAAACAGAAAAAGATTTGAATTGAAAATACATTGATACTAAAATGATTTGCCATGTGACAAATATTTCTTTACTAGCTTACTACTAGTGTAGGTTGTATCTTGAATTCGGTTCATGAAAACATGCTTGCAAAAGAAATGGTATTTTCATGTCTCGGTGTTGAGTATACGTAAATTTGAACATGCCTTTGAACTTGCTTTGACAAAAATGGTCTTGGCATGTTTTTAATTCAAGTGTTAAAAGTTTTTAAATCAAGAATTTACAAAAACTCAATTTCTAAACCTTTTGAAAAAATGAACAAAACATGTATAATAAAATGGCATTAAAAACTTGCTATTAAAAAGTGTTATCAGTTAAACATGTATAAATAAATTTAAACAAACTCTATTAAATTCATGCTATCATACATGAATATGTAAAAATGATTTTGGTAAATGCTGGGATGTAAATTCTTTTATTCACAAGTTAACATGTTTTTGAAATAACTAAGTCTGGATATTTAATCATATTCGTAAATACGTACTTAATATCTGTGTCAGTGCTAGGTGTAAATACTGGGTCATTACAGCTATGACCCACATTCCTATGGGGGCTACCCTCAAGAAATTGGTTGACATGGCATTGATGCATGAAGAGGAAGCTAAAAGTGAGAAAAAAGAGGAAAAGCTTGAAGGACCACAGAACAAGAAAGCGTGGCCCAAAAAGGAAACACAAAAGAAGGATGAAAAGTCTGAAGATAAGAAGGAGAAAAAGTGCTTTACTTTTGGAAGCTTGACTCATCTGAACAAGGATTGCAGAAAGAGGAAGGGCACTTGCTTCAACTGTGGTGAGATGGGACACTTCACTGGGGACTGCCCGAAGAAACGAGGGCAAGGGAAGAGGACATGACCTACTTCTGAAGGGTAGGTGAACGCTCTCGTGGCTGGTGGATAGGATAGAGATAGGAAAATTTCTGTAGAAGGTTTAATTTCCTTATCTGATTATTGAGTTAAAACTCTTTTTGATTCTGGCATTTTGATTCTATAACCGAGACTCTGCACTTTAATACTGTCTTGTTTCTGATCCCGCTATAGTCTCAAATCCCATAAGGGTTACAAATCATCTATTTATGATAAGTTGGGGGTATCTGTATTGGGCGTTAAGTTGACTATGACGCATACATTCTGGGTTTTGATAATCTGATCTGTACCAGTAGTTTGTAAGTATTTGAATATTTCTGAAAAGGATAGGGGTTTTTACTCGAAGCATGAAGTAGATTTCCAGTTTTGACATTTTTTAATGGGAGTAATTCTCTGAGTGTCAATCAGACGTTGATTTCGGTCTTTGGGATTGATACTTAGAGATGTATTCTCTTAATCGATGTCTAATGGGAACAGAACTTTTGTTTTAATTGTACTTGCTTCTATCACTCGGCTGTATCCTATCGATCGAGTCTTCGACCTTTAGGTAGAAACTAATGGGTGCAAACATGTGTTTGAGACATGTTATGTTTGATGGTTGCAAGTGGATGCAAGTGGTTGCTAGTGGTTACTCGTGGATGCATATACACACACTAGGCACTAGATCGACTCAAAAGCACTCTCATACTGCACATGGATGTGTGCGCGTTTTTCAATTTTTGTGGATGCAAAATGATTGACTCATCACATGGATGTTGCATTTGGATGAATGGTTATGCACTCATATAGAAATGATGTTTATCAAATAGGATTTCTTGCATACATAATTGGACTCATGGCACTAACATGATTCGCATTGAGGAGGTCAACTGAATCAGTAGACCGCCTTATCTTTGCATTAGATAAGAGACATATACACACACTTTTGCATATGTTCATACAAAATTAGAAGTTTTTTAAGGACAATGGATGCTTATGGATGATAATTGAGTAGATGGGTGATTGGATGGTAGGACACATTCTTCTTAACTTGAAGATTTCGGGGACGAAATCCTTTAAGGAGGGGAGAATGTAACACCCCGTATTTTTTTTGAACATAAAAGTAACAAAACAAAGTATACTTAATTTTTAAAAGAAGAACTAAGGGAAACGGGCTATGCCATTGCGTTTGTCTCGGAATTCTACTTGAGATAGAGTCCGAGTTTGCGTAAATCGGACTCTGTATGAAGAAGTTATGGCCCTCAGAAGTTTTAGGAATTGAAATAAAATAAAACAGCTCAGATTTAAATTTAAAATTCAAATCGCACACCCGGACTGGGCGGAAAATTTCCCGCCCAGGACCCAGGTCGACCAGGGGGTCGACCTGAGGGACGTCCTGGGTGACATAGGTCGACCAGGGGGTCGACCCCCCTATTTCGAGATCCGAGGACTGGTTCGTTTTTCTGCATTTGGACGCCCGTTCTGACCAGATTCGTTGATCCCTATGCTATTTAAACACCCCCAATCCCCACTTTCTCTCCACGCCAAACCATTGTAACGCTATGCTGCCTCAATTCTAATTAAAATATATCAATGGCGTCTCTACTCTGCTGAAACCTAAGCTAGAACTAGTGCTTCTTCTTCATCCAATCTGAATAGGATTAAAAGAGAACAACTACGACCCTTTTTCTTTTAGAATCCAACCAAGGCGAGTACAGTTATTTTCAGATATGAAATTTAATTATGATCTTGACAAGGCTATAAATCGGAATTTGAGATTACGCATATTCTTGTTTATCAGATCTGTTTTTCTGTGTAGATCTATCTTATTAATATTATAGTAACTATTCTGTATCTCTTCCTTCCTTCTGTTCTATAGCCAGGCTACCATGAGCCTGAGTGAAATCTCATAAGAGATTAACGCACGAACGCTAAATTGGGGAAAATGGTGAATGATGCATAATTAGACATGACTGATTTGTGACTAATTTGAGAAAAGAACATATGTTGTAATTTAAGATCTAGATCAGGGCATACCATATATGACAGTCTGTGATTTGGAAGAAGGAGAATTATTGTGTATATGACTTAGGCACAAAGATCTATATTATAATAGGATAACTATTAAATGTGAATACGCCTAAATGAGGATTTTGGATATTTGGCATACGCTGAAATCAAAGGCTACAATTTGGCATAATTCGTATTGTATATCATGATTTGGGGTTTTTAGAGAATATTCTGTACTGTGTAAATTTAACTAAAATTTGGGGCATATGTTATATTGTGAATTATGACCATAATTTGTGCATGTAAAATTAGGCTTAATTTTATGATTATACGAGGTATGTCAATGGAATTTTAAGGGATGATTAAATATGTAAAATTGCCTAATCTCTAAATCTGTTGAAACTGATTACGGTTTTGGGGTACGAAAATCTGTAGGCTCGATCTAAAATTGAGCAAAACAAGTTAATATAACTTTGAATAATCTGCTTAACTTGTAAAGAAGTCTAATTTGTTGAATTGGCATAATTAGTTTGATATTGGCATAATATGTGAATGGATACTTTAGTAATAATAAGAATGCTGAGACACAAGGTTAGACTCTTTTTGCGGTAGAAGCCTACTCGGACCCAACCGGCTTAACCAGCAACCGCAAACTGTTAGTCTAATGTAAGAGGTCGTAGGCATAGCTGAAAGATGCTTAGACACGAGGTTAGGTGTGGCTTATGGCAGAAGTCTACCCGGAACCGCCCGGCACATCTAGCGGCCACAAGCTACCGACCTAATGTGAGAGGTCTATGCATTAATAATTAATTAATGCCAATCTAGGGTAAATATGATGCCTAAAACGTGTTGGGTGGATAAGGTTAAATCAACTGGGCAGATGAATCTAATAAACCCGTTTCGTAAATCTGTGGGCCTAACACAAGGTTAGGTGAAACAATCTGTAAGTCTATTAATCTGTATATTTGATCCGTTAGTCTAAAACTTGTTAACCTATATGTCTGATCTGAGAACTAGTTAATCTAAACTTTGTACATCTGAAATCTGTAAGCAAGTTAATCTAAAATCTGTTAGTTTGGGGACACAAGGTTTGGAGAGGTAATTACTTGTGTCATCTGTTGTGTGGAGCCCATTTTAGTCAGTAACCCTTTTCTGGTATTAAAACTATGACCCAACACTAGGAGGAGTCCGGGCACGCTTACTGAACTAATTGTAAGAGGTTCACTCTGATAATGGTGAGGGGTGTCGATGGCGCATTCCAACTGGGTCAAGTGCGTGCATGGATCCAGTCTGCTCTGAGGATGTAAGACACCGTGACATCTGTTGTAACGGCCCGGGTTTCGTCCGACCCAATCGATCGTTAGGTCGACCAAGACCGTTCAAAACCCGAACACGTTAACTCTGGGAATACAACAGCATCAGAACAACAACAACAGACTTTTATAAACATTACAATAATGTTACATCAGAGTACAGAAAATATCAGAGTACTTCGAATAAAATTACAGCGGAAGATAAATTACAATAACTTAAATACAATAAACAGTGGAAGACTTCTATGCTCTGGACATAGCTTTAGGTTTCGATCCAAAATCCTGCTCAAGAGATAAATATCTGCAAAAAGCTACTCGACTGCCTGTGTGGAAAAGAGGGCACCCGATTTTGCAAAGTGAAACAAACTACGAGTCAGTCATGGGACTGGTGTGATAATTCTTAACTAATATAACTAATAGCAATAAGGCAAATCCAAGGACCATGCCGCTAACGCGGAACGGGTTTTATTCTAATGGATTGCCGGTGCATAAATTAAAGTAAATCGTTAAACAACGCAATGCTTTTTAGAAAAATGAAACCATCATAAGACTCAAGTCCCATCACACAATGCAACGCAAACCAGAGGATAGAGTTTTACCTTATAATGGTCAAAAATGCTTGATACGATAAAAACGGGTTTGATATTATTATTAGTGTATATATGTTTTCAAAAACATTTCAAAGTAAATGTATCAATCCTAGGAAGCATAGCTACCATATACTATGCCTCCATACTAGTAATACAATCAAGTCCATAGGGTCGTATTGAGAATTGGGTTTCCATCATGAGTCAAGGCTAGGGAGGAGCTCCTTACCGATTCGAGACACTCTAGCTAATGTCTCAGGATCCCCCGCAGGGAACCCTTGGAAAGCTGCAGGGCCGGTCCACACATACAGCTTTGTGGATTAGTTATTCCTGAACACACGTTTCCCGGTCCTATAGGACCTAACATCCGAGGCGCCTCATTCCATCGTCCACATGAGTAAAATATCAGCCAGTTTAAGTACCGACACTACTTCTAGCTAGAAAGAAATGTGATGCTCTCCCTGCGTTCCCTTCTCCCGTTTTAGACTCCAACCGGGTTGTGAGGCTCGCGAAGTCACGCTATACACAAAGCTACGCCTAAAAAGGCCGTGCTTTGATCGTCACCACAAGGTTCTGCTTTTCAACAAGAAACCTTGATCATTGCATCTTAGTATGCCACAATGTCACTCCATATCACACTACCAATCCTTTGCTGAAATATATGAAAGGGTGTTAAGCAAGAGAATAAATTCTCCGCCACCAAACATTCATACACTCAACAGCAAATCAATAAATACAATATAAAGGAGTACAATGTCGGACACACATTCCATTTATAAGCTTATGCTCTGGGTCTGAGCGAAAACCAAATCCGTAGAAATCAACACTACATCCGAACAACTACCATCTTAGCCCCGTCTTGGGAGCAAATCAATCAAGGGCCTCAACACTAGTTCCCCATTCGATGTGAAGATCGTCGGTCTTCAATCGCCGTATTCAATTCTTCGAACGTCGTATTGTTATTTGGAATGAGAGTAAACTCGGACTTTCCAAATAACTCTCGCATATACAAATTTGAAAACCATTTCATATCGTTGTTAATAATTTATAACGATCTATCGCTATTTTTATTTTACTTTACATACACATCCTAAACATAACAATGTATATTTTCTTCTTCCATCCTTCAATTTACACAAAATGCATATTTGGTTTCATTATTTATTCCTAATGAAAATCTATTCCTTAGAAATGTAAATTTCTAATCTTATTATTTACATTGAAAAATGTAAATTTCTATTCCTATTTTAATTTACATTGAGAAATGTAAACTTATATTTCAATATATTATTATATTGAAAATGTAACTTTTATTTCATATTCTATTTCCTTTGTTTACATTGAAAAATGTAAATTCTTTTATTTACATATAAAAAATATAATTTCTATTTCATCCTTATTTACATTAAAAAAAAATGTAAGTTTCTATATTCCTCTAATTACATATAAAAATGTAATTTCCTATTTTCCTTTTATTTACATTGAAAAATGTAACTTCTTTTTACCGCCTCTAAAATGACGATAAAAATATATAATTTTTATTCTATTCTTTTATCGCATCTAAAGTGACGTTAAAAATATACATTTCATTTCTATTATTTTTATTCACATTAAAAATGTAAACTTTTCTTTTTAATCTAATTTACAATAAAAATGTAAATTATTTCTATAATCTAATTACATTAAGAATGTAAACTACTTTCTACTTTAACTTGATTACATAAGATGTAATTTTTCTCCTTTATCTTAATTTACATGATAAATGTTAATTCTCCTCTTTCAATCTAATTCACATGCAGATTGACTTAATTACACAAAAATAAAAGTTTATATTCTCTTATTAATTACATAAAAAAAATTTGAAATTTTCTTCTAATCCTCATTTACATTAAGAAAATGTAAAACTTTTCTAATCCTTATCTTATAACATTAAAAATATAACTTTCTTTTATAACAAACTTGGAGGTGAAAATATTCATTTCATTATTAACACATAACGGTGTGAAAATAACGTTAATTTCTAATTTAACTCATGACGGTGTGAATAATGTCCATTTTCTATTTAACCATTTATATTTTAATATGGGCCAGACCTCTCACGTTAGGCCTGCAACTTGTGGATGCTGGAAAGGCCGGTCGGTTCCGGGCAGACTTATCCCACAAGTTGGGCTTAACCTCGTGTCTTGGCCCAATTTGTATTTGCGCACTTGGACCTCTCACATTAGGCCCAACATTTGTGGCTGCTGGATATGCCAGTCAGGTCCGGGCAGACTTCCACCACAAATGTGACCTAACCTCGTATCCAAGTACAATTTTAGTTAATCATTATAATTGTTCTACTAAAAATATTATTTTACATGACTCTTCTTAACAAAATTGATGTTTTTAATTCACGTGCCATTCTTTCTAATATCATATAAAGAGGATATTTTATATGTAAATATATTTTCTATGAATTCTAAAGACCTTTTTAATCTAATGACCTTCTAGTTTTAATGACATTATAATTTAACGACATTTTCAATCTAGTGATATTCTAGTTTTAATGACATTCTAATTTAATGACATTTTCAATAAATGACATTATAATATTTTAACAGGAAGGGCATGTTTATCCTAACATAAATGCCAGTTTCAAATTTTCATAAAATTGACAAACTAAATTCCACATAAATGACTAATTTTTTTTTACATAAATGAAAAATTAATTTTTACATAAATTACAAATTCAATTTAAACATAGATGACAAATTTATCTTACATAACATATTTCTAATAAAAGTGGCATGTCTATCCTAATTAAACATTTTTTGACTAAAATGATATCTCCTAACTAAAACGATATGTTTAACACAATATAATATATTCTTACAAAAATGATGTTTAATTAGCACAGATATTTTTCATATACAATAAGAATATATATATTTTTTCTATTTCAAATGACACTTTATTCTAATGGCATTTCTAAATAAATGAGATTTTTAGCCTACATATACCTTAACCAAAAATGTTATTTTTAATTCTAATGCGGATTTCATAACAAGAAAGTTATTTTGATTCCAATGCGACATTTCATAGCAATGATAGTTCTAACATCGCAAACATTCTATAAAAATGATTACTTAGTTTTATTGGAAAAAAATCTATTCAACAAAATGAATGTTTTCTATGTTTTGACAATCTTAATATTTCATTTTAACATAAAAAAAAACTTTTCCAACCATACCTGTTGACATAAAAGAGTGATCTTTGTGTTAAAACCTTCTTCTAACAATACATGTTTTATTTGGAATTGACCATTCTATTTAAATTCAACAAAATGATCAAAGTAATGTTTTTATGTTGAGTTGCCAATCTAATGCAATTCATCAAAAATAATCAAAATAATTTATTGAAATGGAAATTTTATTTTAATTCTAGTGTCACAGAAAGTAATATTTTATATGTAAACCTTACTTAATAAATGGCATTTCTATATAACATACATTCCTTAATAAATGTCATTTATTATATAACATACATTTCTTAGTAAATAGCATCTTCTATTAATGGTGGTATTAACATGACCATATCCACAAGGTGATATTTTTTATTAACGTGACAATTTCCAACAAGGTGGTATTTTTGATTAACATGACAATTTCCTGTTTAACAAAACAAGTATTTTTTTTTCATATTTTCCTATTCAACCAAATAAGTAATTTTTGATTTCCTATTCAACAAAATAATATTGTATATTGGATTGACAGAATAATGCTTAACATTGAATTTGACAATTCAATTCAACAAAAAGTGACAAACTTTAATTTTATCTTGAATTGATAAACTAAATCAATTCAATAAAAGTGACAGATTATATTTTTATGTTGAATAGATTTAACTACATCGATTCAAATAAAAAAAAGAATGAATCATAATATTTGACTAACACATATGGATCTATAATTATCCATCACAAACAGTAGATCAAACATCATACAAATTTCAGCACAAACAGAAATAAATTATATACATACAGTCATCATATAACAAATAAAATAATTGAATTTATTCATTATTTTTAAAACAAAAGAAATCTCACCAATCAATTCAGATCTGAAATTTTCCTTAAATCTTGATTTGCTCAGAATTGGTCCTAGTTTGTTCCATGTTGTAGTGCTCGGGAATACGAATCCAACGCAAATTGTATTGTTAATTTCTGATTAAACATGATGAAGTTATTCAATTTTAAACATAAATTACATTATTGAATAATTTAATAATCAATTTCTTTAATCACTTTGTTAACCTTAATTAAAAACTCAAGGCCACTTCTTCTTCATCTTTATCGACTTCAGGAAACCCAATACCACGACTAAAGCATCCCCTTGTGCGCCGCCATCGATCAACCACCGTCACCGCGAAGCCGTCCACACCGGCATCAACCGCCCTCGACACCACCAAACTACGTGGTCGCACGCTCCCCGAAATCCTCCATAAAAGCGCTGGCTTTGTGGCTCGATTTCCCATAAATTAGTGCACAAGAATTGATCTTGACCATATAGAATCTAAGCTAAGGAGAATCTCTTCGATTTGGTCATTTGAATTGCTAGGAGTTATAGTTTGGATTGAGGTATTTTATTAGTGAATGGATGGAACACTTTCGGCCATGGAGTTTAGGGAAGAGGAGGCTGATGAAGTAGAAAGAAATTTATATTTATATATATTTTATGTGGAGAAGAAGAATAAGATCTAAATTTAAAAAAAAACAATTGCTCAGAAGAGAAAGAATGAGAAAGATACATGATTAATTTCTCACTGATGTCTCTTAACATATGGTAGTTTACGAAAGAAACTGATTAGCTGACTAGGCATGAGGTAGCGTATTTATTTCCCATTTAAATTTCAAAAGCAAGTTACAAAGAAAAAGAGTCTAAAATGGAAGAATTGAATGCAAGATAATTTCAAATTTCAAAAATAAATTATATAGGAAAAGAGAACAATGGAAAGAAATGAATGTGTGATTTGTTGTCTAACGCTTACTTTTAGGAGGCTGTGTGACTTTTCAAATTTCAAAACACATAACTTTAAAATTTCATAATTAAGGAATACTTTCACATGTGTAGAGGAGTATAATGAAGAGAAAATTGATAAAAATACGCATGGATAATGTTGAAATTTTTATTCTTTTTCTTTTTCTGAATCTAAACAAAAAGATATAAAAGATAGGGAAAAAAACTTATATACATGTATATGGTTTGTTTTTGGAGTAATTAATGATGGAAAACAAAATGAGTAATGAGAAATAAAAGGGATGTAAATATAAGGAATGAAAGTTTGCAAATAAAACATAATGTGAAAGTACAATGCAAGAAAGAAATAAATAGAATAATGGGCAATAAGTTAATTGAATGAAAGAAAGAGAGGAATGCATTGTTAATGAAAGAAAATAACTTGAATGAAATGTGAACGGACAAAGAAATTATGCATAATTTATTTTTCTTTGAAAGGAATTAATTGGGAAAACGTTATTTTAAAATTAAAGAAAAATTACATGAGATAGAAGCGATAAGGGAAAAAAAGAAGGAGAAGAAGGAAATACGATGCAATATTTATGAAAGGATAATTAAGAAGAATGCGTCAATTTAGAAGGAGATGAATGGTGCAGTATTAGTGAAACAATGAAGAAATGACACTGAAATAAATGCAGCTATTCAGATTTCAAAACAAATTTATGAAGGTCTGAACATGCAATCACCATTTCAAATTTCTGCATGTTACACTTTGAATAGATAAGGAAATAGTTGAGAGGACAGCCAAAGATATATATATAGTTAGAATTTATTTTATTTAGAACTTACGCATTATTTTCAATCAATATTTCAATATAAATTAATAAATGTTATTAAAGTTCCTAAGGCATTTTTTCTTTGTCTCTTTGTATATTTAGAATGCGCATTAATCAAGCGCCTGCATGAGTTATGTCAATCATCATTTAAATCATAGGATTTAGGCTTTCCATCACTAAATGTTGTAATAACTCGGAAATCTGAGCCAATTTAAAATTTTTATTTTGGTGATTTTAGTGAATTTTGAATATTTAAAATGAATTATTTTAAATAATAATGATGAAATATTTATTTTCGACGAAGTTAAAACGAATAATTTTATTTTAATTATATAACGAGCCTGAAATGGCGCTGCAGTTCGAAAATTCAATTTCAAATTTCAAATGAATATATAGAATTCGTTTTAAGTCGGAATTGGATGAAACAAGAAATAGTTGAATCTGTTTAATCATATCTTTCTAACGGATGTAAGAAACTGAGATTTCACTTTAGAAGTTGAAAGATATGTCCAGTTTAAAATTCAGAAAGGTCGCTGTGGAATTTATATATATTTAAATATATATAGATGCCCTTGAAAATAGTCATTTTGCAAACGACCTCGGTTTTCGACGAAACCATTTCTGTTGGATCCCTGATATCAAGTTATTGCTAGGTTTCAAAATTCATAATTTTTCGAATCAATATGTGAGCGTGGCAAAAGAAAATGCATTGGACCAGTTTCAGTTGATTTTAATCGACTGGAAAATGGCCATTTTTCAAACGGTCTCAGAATTCGACGAAATTAGTTTTGTTAGGACCGTATTGTCAATACAAAGCTAGAAATATTTTTCTATAATTTTTAGAGTCTGTATGTGGCCTCGGTAAATTAAAATGTATGTTTGAATTCAATACACATGGATTTATATTTTAAATTTAACAAAAACTGATCGTAACAGTCGAATTGGCTTGCGAGACATATCCCATTGTGTTCGGAATGTGGGTATTTAGCTAAGGGCGACAATTGTTGGGTTTGATTTGGAGTTCGTTACGATAAGCAAGAACTTTTGAATTAAATAATAATTAAATAAAATTATAAATACTCTCATTGGCCCAAATCCTAACCACCCCGTCTATTTCCATCAGTCGCCGCGTTTTACAAAATGAAGGGCGATTATCGCTCCGATCTTCATCCCCTCCAATCTCCACATCCACATATTGAAGTTCGAAATTCGCAATTGCAAATCGAAGAGCTTCTTGAGCTCTATAGCTTGAACGGTTAAGATCAGAAATTACGCCCTAGATTGCTCGAATGTGGGGCTCGAAATTGCTCCGCTTGGTCTTGTTTTTCAGGCCGAGGAGAAGACCGAAATGGTCAATGTTACAGGCGGAGGTGGCTCTTGAGATGGCCGATGGCGTGGGGTCTTCAGATCGATGATTAATCAACTCCAGTGGCGAGCGATTTTGGTCAAAGGATTGAAGTAATGGGTTACGACGGTCAGGGTTTTGAACGTGAGAGAGAGATGGTTAATTAAGGGGAAGGTTAAAATTAATTAAGTGATTAATTAATTTAATTCTCGTTTAAATTGTCCAATGTGTAATTTATCCTATCTCTCTCATACGAGGTTGAATTTCGATGATTTCTAATCCGTTGGAATCGAGGCAATGAACTCTACACAATGGAGCTGACCAGAACAGAAATAGAGCACATCAGAATGTTAGCCAAATTCGAATCAGAACAGTTCAGGGATTCAGAAATTAAAACCAGTCAAAGTGAGAATTCTCTCACTTTAAATTTTCTGTACAATTATTTATTTTGTAACTGCATACATGAACTGTAAATAAAAATGTAATCTTTCTTTATATGAAAGAGATGTAAAAATAGAATTTTTATCGATATAGAAGCGACGTAAAAATAGAATTTTTATCGATATAGAAGCGATGTAAAAATAGAATTTTTATCGATATAGTAGCTATGTAAAAATAGAATTTTTATCGATATAGTAGCTATGTAAAAATAGAATTTTTATCGATATTATATCTATGTAAAAATAGAATTTTTATCGATATAGTAGCGGTGTAAAAAAATGTGATTTTTATATACATAGCAACAATATAAAAATGTGATTTTTATATATGTAGTGGCTACGGACAGTGAAATTGGCAAAAGGCGAACACAGCGAAGATTTCTACATAAGAAAAGTCGTGGCGTTTGGTTTAGCTTATCGGTGAGAACTTCTCACCTTTAATTTATTTTTCTAGTAAAAATATATACTAGGATGCAGACGGTGTTTAGTAGCACCCGACACCCGTCGTCCACAAACCATGGACGACTTGTATGCTTACTTGTTTGATTTTGATGTGTAGTTGATTGCGTGATGTGATGTGAAATGAAATAAAATATTTATGTAGTTAAGAATATTTTATAGTTGAAAATATAATTTTTAATGTGAATGTAATAAATAAATAAATATAAACAAATCGGACGATTTGTTTATATACACACATTTGGCTGATATTGATTGGGATGATAAATTTTACACATCGCCCAACTGCACAAATAAAATCTGTGTTTGATTGTTTGAAACCCCACACGGGTATTGGGATGATATATGATGTACACTAATCCCAATAATTAGATGTATATCGATCGATTGATTGACAGACTGTTATAAGCGTTGAATATTTATATTTGATGCTTATACAATGTAGAACGCACTTTGGATGATCCTTGATTGTTTATCGTCATTGTTGTAAATATGAATTTAATGAAATCCATATAACTGAAATTATATGGTAATTGACTGTGTCTGATTCCAGTTCAGAATTATCGAATAATTTAAAAATAATATTCTTTGAATATTGAAATGTGAAGTTGTGTTAAGTAGTTACACACCATTTTAACACGAATGGGAATTTTGTCGATTTTATAATGAATATTGAAAGTGATTTCAAAATCGAATATTTAGAAATGAATTCGAATTGAAATTGAATAGAAATGAATTCGAATTGAAATTGAATAGAAATGAATTCGAATTGAAATTGAATAGAAATGAATTCGAATTGAAATTGAATAGAAATGAATCGAATTGAAATTGAATAGAAATGAATTCGAATTGAAATTGAAAAGAAATGAATTTGAATTAAAGTTGAATAGAAATGAATTCGAATTGAAATTGAATGGAAATGAATTCGAATTGAAATTGAATAAATTTAAAATTCAAATTTAATTGAAAACGAACTGAAATTGAATTAAAAATCGATTTGAACTGAAATCAATTTAAAACGAATTTTTAAGGAAAAATTCAATTTTTATTTGAATTTGAAATGAAGTTGAAATCGTGTTGAAAACGAATTTAAAACGATTTATAAAATACGTTTTAAAAGGAAATCGACGAAATATATATAATATATATTATATATATATAATGGCCTGAATAGAACACGCCACGCCGCGGCAGTTCGTGAATTTCGACCATTGACTTCGAATGGACCGTACGGGAAATCCAACCATCGGATTCTCTGAAACTGGAACCATTGGGTTCGTATCGAAAAGAGCTTTCCAATGAATATTAGAAATCTAACGGTTGGATTTGGAATTATGTCCAAATCAAATTTGGAAAAGGTCGCTGTAAGTGCAGTTCGATGGCCGTTGATGGAAATCGATTGTACGGGCCTTGATAAAATTATTAAAAATAGTAATAATTTGTGTAAAATCATAAGAAATGATTTGTGAAGAATTGGAATGAAAAACTCCATATTTGAAAAGATAAAAATATATTTTTATCGAAATGAACTTATAGTTTTGAACTAGAATTATAATTCTATTTTTTTATAAAAATAAATAAATTGAATTTGAAAAGGGTTTTAAAAGTAACCAGAATTTCCAATAACTGAATTGGAAAGGATTTGAATCGAAATTGTCTTTGGAATATTTCGATGTTGGATTTCGTGATTATACAGATGTTGTTATGGAAATTTGAAAGATATATATATATCGTTATTTCCAGTACGATATTTGTTGGTCGTAGAATTTGATATTGAATATGTGCCGATATATTTTTTATTCAGAGCCTTGTATTTAATATCAAATGTGATTTGGGTTTGTCGTGAGTGGTGTCTTCATTAACACTGTTCTTAAGCACAGTTGAGAAAAATATTAAATCTTTTTATTTAGATTTAATGAAGTGTACCAATTAAATAATATTTAATTAGAATTGAATTGGTATTGATTGTTGTGTTTATCGTTAACAGTGTCTTAAATAACACTTGTTCTTTAACCCGATAATTAATGGAATGTGATTTTGGGCTGTCGTGAACGGTATCTTCAATAATACTGTTCTTAGACCCGAAGGAGTTAAGAAAATCAGAAACTAACTAGAGATTAGTTAAGTTGAATGGTTTCTGGGGTGTTGATCTGATGTTGGTTTCGGCCTTCGGGGTTAATACTTAAGGAATTGCTCACTTGCTAATTTATGGTTAGGGACTGATTGAAATGTGATGTGATTTTGGAGTTTATCGTGAACCGTGTTTTAAATGACACTGATTCTTTAACCCAGTCAAAGATTAAAACTAAGAGGAGTTTTAATGAATCTTTAATTAGATTGAAAAGATCGAGAATGGAGTATCACCAGTTTTACTCCAGACGGTAGTTAAATCTTTAATTAGATTTGAACGTGAAATGATAATTGAATTTACCGATAACACCGTGGTGTTAGATATGAAGTATGACCAGTTTTACTTCATGGGATAAATAGGTTGGGATTGGGAAATAAAATAAATAATTACTTCGGTGTGGTTCGCTAATCTCGACTAGTTTAAAGTGATATTCAAAGGAAGATTAAAGAATAAATTTAAAAGAATTTGTCTTTGATTAAATTAATGGGAACCTTTCCCTAAGAATGTGAAATTTAGAAACTAACTGTAGGTTGACTAAGATGAATGGTTTCCTGGGTATTGATTTGATGTTGGTTTCGGCCTTCGGGGTTAATATTTGGGGAATTGTTCTCTTACTAATTTACGGTAAGTGACTGATGAATTGGAATGAGGCGTATGTTGTGTTTGTGTAACACTTGTTTATTATATACGCGAGTTATTTAGAAAGACCGGGTTTATCCCATTCTGAATAACTGATTCGGCGATTAGTCGAAGACGAAGACGGTGGTTGAAGACCGGAGGTCCTCACGTCGTTTGGATAATTACTGATGATCTTGATTGGGCCGTACACTCAAGAGGAGGGAATCAGTTGGTGATCGTCCAGATGTACTTGGAGATTGATGGATATGCGGGGTACTAGGTGCCTCCAGTTTCGTTCAGACCCAGAACAGACTTGTAAATGGACTGTGTGTCTGACATTGGATTTTATTCTATGTGATTGATTTCTATTAAATATATATCTGTTTGGCGGCGGAGAATTTATTCTCTTGCTTAACGCCATTCTCTGAGATGTTCGAGCTCAGGGGTTATATACTGATGGATATCAAACGCATAGAGTGAATTGCCTGTGTGGTATGCCTAAGTGGTAAATGATCAAGGCTTCTGTTGAAAAGCAAAGTCTTGTGGTTGATGATCAAAGCAAGGCTTTGTGGCATAGCCTTGTGTAACGTTTAATTCACGAGTTTCACACCCGGTATGAACCAAAAACGGGAGACGGATATCAGGGGGGCATGCGTTTCCTTCTAGTTAGAAGTGGCGTCTGTAGTTTTACACGCCCTGATGAGTTTGACTTATGTGGTTGTTGCTGTTGCGAGGCACCTCGGATATATATCAGTGACTATGTGAAGCCGATGGAGTCATTTTTGGCTCATTTACACCCCATAGGGCTGGGAAACGCAGTGTTCAGGAATTATAATCCACATCGGCCGACCGACCCTGACGATCCAAGGGTCACTCGAGCTCTGATCCTGAGGGGCAGATTAGAGGCTCTCGAATCGGTGAGGACGATCCCTAGCCTCGGTTCATATCATAAATGATAATCCAACTTCCAATACGACATTTTGCGGTTTTGATTGTATACCTATATATGGCGACATAGTGGTATGGGACATTCATGCCGCCTATGATTGATATTTATGATTGTATATAAAATCAGAAACTAACTAGAAACGAGCTAAGATGGGTGGTTCCCTGGTTATTAATCTGATGTTGGTTTCGGCCTTCGGGGTTAATAATTAGGGAATCGTTTTCTGACTAATTTACGGTTGGAGTCTGGTTAAGAATTAAAACATGAAATTTAGCGTATCAAGCATTCTTTGGCTATTATAAGGTAAAAACCCTATCCTCTGGCTTGCGTTGCATTGTGTGATGGGACCTGGGTCTTATGATAGCTTCATTGTTCTTTATTTAGCATTGAGCTTTTGTTTTATGCACTGGTATTCTTGGGAGGAAACTTGTTCCGTGTTATACGGCGTGGTCCCTTGATTTACCTAACTTTAAAACAAAGATTAATAACTGTTTTAGTTCTCGCACCAGTCCCATGAATGACCTGGAGTTTATTGTTTTAACCTAAACTCTGGGTGCCCCTATTTTCGACATGGGCAGCTAGTAGTTTTGGTTTTGCAGATTTTATATTCATAGGATCCTCATTTACAGCTTGAACGATGCTCGGAAAGCTCTGTATCCGTGTATTACTTTCAGTTGTGATTTGTATTTTTTTCCGCTGCTATGTAATTATTGTAATCTCATATATTTATCAAATGTATATTATTTGTTTATACTTTGTATATTCTTGTATCTGATGAAATTGTTGTAATTAACAATGAAATGTTCTTCTATCTGCGTTCTTTTGTGGCTCGTTCTCAACTCAATCCATGATTTCCCGTAATGGGGATTTCGGGCCATTTAAAATGTAATCCTACAATCAACAAACTTATATTAAAGTATAAATTTAATCATGATTATTTAAAATAAATTATTTTAAATATCCAAAACTCATTAAAATTACTTAAAATAAAATTTTAAATTTACTCCAAAATTCAGGGTTGTTACATCTGTAAATAGGTCTGTGTCTATAGGTTGCCACTTTAGGGAATGATACACCCTTCTTTGGGGTCGGCACAGGGTATTTATGTATTAGGGAGTCGATCGCTTGGGGTAGAATTTAGGGTACACCTAGTTCTGTTTGTTTTTGTTGGTGTACCGTCTGTTTCTGTTGGGGTGGTAAAGGCCCATTAGTTGGGTGCTAAAGTCCCATTGTTAGCATTCTGTTTCTGTACCTTCTGTCTCTGTTGGGGTGGTAAAGGCCCATTAATTGCATTCTGTTTCTGTAAAGATTATTCGGTTTCCATTTCTGTTTCAGTTTAGACATTAGGGTAACACCTAATCCTGTTATACTAAGTATTAGTGCAGAGAAGTAAGATATAGGTAAGAAGCATATCTTGGTCTATATCATTCTATTTCTTCTGTTTAACTTAAGCATACCTGCTACTCCTGTTGCTGTAATCTCTCATCCAGCTTTATTTACATGTCATGATACTATTTGTTTATATGCTGAAAGTTACTAGACTCGCCAGACTTTATGTCTGACCTCGTTTGTTTTCGCCTCTTTTTTTTTCTTTTCGTCCCCCCCCCCCAAGGTGCTCAGGGTGGAAACATAGGAGCTTGATTCATATTCTCTCTGCTTGAAGTGCTTGAAGTACTGCTTGGCTTTGACTCTACCTTCTTATGGCAGTTTATGTTGGGGATTATGGTTTTAAAATTATGCATTCTGAAGGATTTTGGTATAAGACTGATACTTGTGTACTTGGGTTTTGGTATTGTGATTTTGAAGGACATAACCAAACTTATTTCTGTTTTTGCTGTAATAAAGTAATAAAATTTTCAAGTACTACTTATGTATCTGTCTTGTAATATTCTGTTCTGTTTACTTATAATGCTTCATGGAAGTTAATGCATTCCCTTTGTGAATGACATTAACGGACATGGGGTGTTACAGTGGTGCCTGAAACTTCACGAAGAGCCGTGACAACCCTCTTTCATATTTTATCTACTTGCGTGCAAACGGTGGGCTTTTACGCGAAGTGGTCTGAAGGTTAAAGGAAATGGAAGGTGAGGGATTTCGAATGGTGGGGATCGATGCCTTGGAACTGCAAGAGTTAGCCAAAAAATCACCGAAACCGAAGATAGTGCAGTTTCGTTCTTTTCTAGTTGTTCTTCACTAGTGAACTTATGGGTTAGGGGATCTGAAGAGAAAATATGCGCTGGAGGTTGCTCTTTCGATTGGTTGTGGTCGGAGAGGGTATGGGGTTCTGTGGTGATCAGTAAGGTAGTTTGAACAAAATCCGTTCATAATGGTTTCATGGGCAAACAAAGTCGGGATGGAGGGTTGCGCTTGGGTCGAGGGAGGCTGGGGTCATGGTGGCTAAGGTAGTGGTGGTGACAAGTGATCCGGTGGCTCGGTTGGCCGGCGGTAGGTGAAAGGTGGTGGTGTGTTATGTTCGTTCAAATGAAGGAGAAGAGGGGAATTAGGTTGTGATTTGTTTAAAATTAATTAAGGTATTAACGCAATAATGATGTAATTAGTTTAATCCTAGTTTATTTTAATTCATTTCAAAAGTTATAACAAGTGGAATTCATTCATATGACAATATATTTGTATGAAACAAATTGCGTTGGAATCGTATAAATGTGTACTACACGTATGAGCAATATTGGAATTCTTTGGAGCTACTCGAATTTTAATCTAATTTTGAATGCTTGTTTGAAAATAGATAAATTGACGTGAAATCCTCGAATTGGAACAAATGGTGAGTTAACTCTCACTCTTCTTGGAATACGTCTAAATATTATAATTTCGTATAATAACATTCCTTGTTGTTAGTATAAATTATGTGTTTAGACGCTTCGGATGATTATTGCTTTGTTGATGACTATTGATATTTATATTTTCCTCATCTTAAATGAATTAGATTAAAATTTCTATTTCATATGCATGTATAAAATGATAGTATGAGCTGTGATGCAGCAAGAAGAGGTTGGAGGGATTCAACAAGGTTCCTCAAATATTTTGGATGTTACTTGCTTTCATATTATTCATATAAGAACCATTTGACATAAGTAACGTTCAAAAGTAAGATGTACTCTCCCCCAATTAATAATCAAATTAACCGAATTGTAGACGTGAAAAAGTAAGAATAGGAAAAACAATAGATATAAAGAATCCCTTTCATCGAAGATACAATTTGAAAGTTTTTTTTGGATGTTGATTGTTGGAATGAAATTCAATACAAATGTGTTATTAATCAATAAATACTATTGATTAAGTGATTGGCAGCAGATAGCTTAAAATCCATCTTTTTAAGATGTTGATTTGATGTCATGCGAATTGACGAGGTTGAAACTATAAAATTTATTTCTATAACTGAAGTAAGGTTTTATGTTTTATTTTATATAAGTTGTATAAAAAAGGGTTTATAAATAAATCAATATTAATAATTGGATTTTATAAATGAAATTATAAAATGATTTATATAGCAAATTCCCGTGTCTTAAATAAGTTTTATAAGCAAGCAAGTCAGAAATATACCTAAGGGTTAATGGTTTGGAATAAATGTTTTCAAGAAATAATTAAATGGGATGATGTTAAATTATTTAATTAATTAATTAATTTAAAAAGGGAAGGATTAATGGAAATCTGTTAATTAGTCAACTATGTTTTCGAGTTGACTATGTCAATTGTTTCAGTTAAATGGTTTCTTAAATTAATTGTCTTCAATTAACCTAATAGATATAGTTTCAACAAGTAGTTCTATAAATTTAATAAGGTTATAAAAGTTAACTTGTACTTAAGTGTGTATAAAGGAGATTATTAAGTTGATAGTTATAATAAAGTTAGTTATTATTCTAATAACTTTTAGAAAGATATTAATCATTCTATTTTTAATTACTAATGAAGTAAACTACTTTTACTTTAGTTAATGTGTAACGGCCCGCCATTTTAACCGCTTCAATTTGGTAATCAAACCAACTTAAAACGTTCCAAAACGACGGATCGTTATTTAGCTTATGAGTTTAAAAGTAGAAACAGCACAGAAACACAGAATAAATAAATAACAAAGTATTGAATAGTGAAATAAACTTTTATATATTAATTAAATTTTTGAATACACGATGTATATATACAGCGGAATCTAAAAGAACAAATTTAAAATACAAGGAGAATCTTTACTGGTTTAAAAACTTCAGAGCGTGCATCTTCGAAATCCCCAGCTTTTCCAATCTTCAAATCCTAAGCTGTAATCTTTAAATTTATACTGCTCGGGTCTGACCCGAGCGTTCCATTCAAAAACATAAAACACTCGAGTCAGGATTAATTATAGTTCAAGTAAATTAATTTCAATAAAAACTGAAGTACAAGGGCTAATTTTAAACACTCGATGTCGTATGCAAAAATAACTATGGTGTAATATCTGGTTCTTATCAATATGCAGTTTCCATTCTATATGAGTTAAATTTTCATTATGGTATCTGTTCGAATCAGTTCTATATTAAGTGTAGTATCTATGACTATCTGTTTCATGTTTGGGTCAAATGGTCATGGTAGCCTGCACGTGCACACGTGTAAAGGTACACGTGTGCACTGCCTTAGCATCACATGATCAATCAAGAAACAAATTCACCACTCAGGATATAGGTTACATGTTCGCGCATCAATATAAAAGGTTCAGCCGGGTTCGAACATCAAAGAGGCTTCTACACAATTGTATATATACATGAAACACAATAAGGGTAACGCCAACATAAGCAAGATGGTACAGCAAGCAAGAAGGTGGAAGTATGGTAGTGGTTCTTAACGTTTACTTGTTTAGAACAGAACATGGAATACAAATGTGTGAACATGGCATTGTATGACTTTGATTATAGGTTCATATGCATATCAGTAAATGCCTAGACAGGGAATAATAACACTATGCATTCTTTCCTATTTATTCTATATTTTTAAACAAGCAACGTGTAAAAAAGGTTACACTGAAGAATACCCCATGCATTTCAAAAGTGAAAGGGGGTGATATCTCATATATGACATACATATATACACCATACACTGGAGAGAAAAAAACTGTGTTATTATCCCAACATAACTATTGAAATTCAAAGTCTTATGTAAAAGCAAAGAAAAAAATAGCACTCATAAACCAACTTGCCTTTTCTTTGCCTGAACATGAATATATGGATAGGAAAGCCCTACTTACAAAAATAAACAGTTTGGATACACATTACGTGAACAGAGAAACTATATTTTAAACAAATCTTATGTCATTCTCATAGTTAGCATAACCATATATATATATATTGAAACTTCAAAAATTATTCATCACCATGGACATATACCAAAATGAAATTTCAAATCCCATGTTAAAACAAATGCATCACAAAATAGAGCTAAAACTGCTTGAAAACTGAACTGCATATTATTATTTTTACTGCCATTTTTGGTAGCAATATTTCGCTGAGTGCACTTTAAATTTTAATAAAGAAATAAATAGTAAGAAAAGGTAAATGTATTATCACTCAACAATGTATGACCAAATAGGTAAATGGCTGAAAAGGGTATAATAAAATTTGTTATCTCTATACCAGTGCTCGTACTAACATACATGGAATTAGTAGGGTTGATGGTTTGTTAACATATTTCTTGGAAAAAAATCAGCATTTTATATTTATTGCATACAAACATGATGGATGCTTGAACATACAATCAATGCCATTCAATTACATATTTTATTTTATTTTATAATTTACTTTTGTTATATGTGACAAATAGCGCTAACATGTATTAAGACCACATCGAAGACGAATACAAATATTTCCATATACATATATATATATATATATATTTACTGAAACCAGATGAGGGTACACCAGACAGTTCAGATTTTTTTATAAGACATAATGCAGTTCCATTTTAAATGCACATACCACTAACCATGGACAAGCTAGTATACGGACCAACACAATCAGCAGTACATGGTAATTTGCATGCTAATGCACGTGTATTAATATATCATAGGGAATGTTTATTACTCATGAACGAGAATGTAATTTAAATACACTAAACTGGGAAACTTATCATATAACTAAGGGCAACCAATGCAACTGCAAACTACAGTTTTCCCTATAAACTGACCAGGTAAGCATCTTTGTATTACTTCACCAACTAACTGTCTTACGGTCTGGATTTGTCAAGTGCATCCCTTGTGGTAATTATACACCGATGGTCTTATAGTCATTAAGCATCACTTGTATAAGTTATTCTTTTTTTTCTAAATGTTTGGTTTGGATTTGCTTCTTCTACGCTAGTTTTAGACTGCACTGATGTATTAATAATAAAAACGGGAAGGCCTCTCTTAGTTCATTAACCTTTGAAAGGGTAGAAACATCCTCTAGTGAATTCAACAGGTGAAATATTACAAAGACAGATTAAAGTACGAATTATATAGATTTTTTTTAATCAATATTAACAATGAAGGCATCATACATTTTACAATTGGAAATCCAGACAAACAAATGAACAAACCCAAAGTTCATCATTCAGTCAACTAAACAGAGTTACTGTGTGATTTTATTTATCAGCTCACTCTAATAAACACATTCTTAAAGATAAGCACATAAGTCATTGCTGTCACTAGGTATTTCAGAAACCATTTATATAAACAAATCGATGTGTACAGAATAACATCTATAGGAATTTTTCTTTTTGGATTCGTCAAGCCATATTACCCCATACCCAACAAATCACGATCAGGCAAAACCAGGTTTAAGGTGAGGTAGTGGTCTATTTTGTCTTCATCTAAGCATGCTTAAGAAAAAGTTACCACAATAGTTCAAAGACGGTTTTAACAACAACAAATAATCCAAAATAGCCAACACGATCGAAAATGATAAACCACGTATATTCAGTTTAAACTGAAGTCGATCTACTTGAATTAAGAAAAATCAAGTGAGAATACTCACATTTCAACAACATAGTACAATGTGATCCAAATGAGGTTAGGTGTCTTACAAAAGGAATCGATCATCAAAGCTGGGTCAAGCAAGACATCAGTGCAACTGGATAACTCAAGCATACATTACCAGTTTCAACAGATGAACAAAACAGTGTTTCCATACAGGTGTGATCATTGAGTAAAATCATGTTTAAACATCAATGTTAACACAAAATAGCCCGCGAACGAATCCCAAAATCAACTATTATATATTTTAGTTCAAGTTAAAATTAATTCACTTGAACTGTGATTTATCGTGAGTGAGATGCTCACCTTCGCAGTGACGAGGAGCAAGAGACGATAGCGAGAAAGCTGAGCGATCTCTGGCCATCCGGGTTTCGTGGCAACCCAAATAGCAGATGCCTCCAAACCTGGCGTTGGTCAAAACTGACGCGCAAACCTTAGCGGCTTACGGTCTCGCAGCAGCGAGAAAGAGGAAAGCTTCCATGGTGATTTGACTTTAATTTGTGGTGTGCGAATTGATTTGGGTAAACTGAAGGAACTTATTAAATTTAGCCGAAAGAATGATTTTGGCGAAAAGGGTTACGAAGGGAAGTAAATGATTTGTAGTGGCCATTTATTTACTATCGATTTGGGAAAGAAAACCCTGATTTTGATTTGCGATCGGGCTTTGGCCATGGATTTATAGGAGGAAATTTTGGGGATAGGAACGATGTCAATCGGTAGAATAGGATAGAAGCATACCTCGGAAGCTATGTTGGATTGAATTTAGCAGGGTAGGTGAAATTTTTGGTAGGTTGTACTTAGTTTAAATAAAAATCTTTCGGCAAACCACCGTGTAACGCTCTGAATTCAGACCGTCCACACAAATTTCCAAATGTAACAAAATTTGACGTGCTTCCATATTTCAACATTCTGAATCCAATAAGATTAATTTGGTTGTCATCCGACTTCATCTGTATACAACGTTGTTTAAATTTTAATTTTATTTAACGGTTCGCTGATTTTATTTATTTTATCAATCTCGTTCGTTTCCCAATTTGAAATCGCTTCTATATATCCACATATATAAGCCAAATTTCAATATGATTTAACGAATAAAATTTTCTATTTTTTTAACGTCACTAATGTTTCTTTTTAAATTCAACCATTCATATTTTCAATCGGATTACATTTCAGATTCAAATATTCGACTAAATTTGACTAAATCCAATTCAAATATTCAACAACAAATAATTGATTCATATCTGACCATTCTGAATTTAATATTCAATCGTATTCAAACAACATATTTAAGTTGCTAACCCAAGTATAAAAATATAAAATTGATTATTAATAATTAAATCTTTAATTAATTCCATTTCAACCTGTCCAAATTTCTGGGACATTACATAATGTTGAAATTAATTATTATTTTAATTAATAATAAAAGTTATTACCTTTTTCAAATGGAATTCATTAAAGAAATTATGAATTTATTAGTGCAACAAATGTCCGCGTTATAAATAAGTTATATAATTAGAGATTTCAAGTGATAAAACTTAAATAAGTTTTATTATAAAGTTATAAAATCTTGTTTTAGAACTAAATCAATTTATAAGGGTTTTCAGTTGCTTTGAACAAGTTTAATAAATAGTTTTGTTGAAATTGTAACGATGCAGAAAGGATATTGGATTTCAGTAATGAAACATTTAGAAGTTTGATATTGATAAAAAGTTTATAAATGAATTATATTGATTTTGAACTAAATTTTAAGTGGTCAGATTTAAAAACCAAACTAGGATTTATAAGATCTGAAGCATTTAAAGAAAAAGGAAATCAAAATTCGTGTCGAGAATTAGTTGAATTTGGAAATGATTTTTTAAAGATATTTTATAATAAATCCAAGTTTGTAAAAGAGATTGAAAGCTAATGTGATGGTTTTAAATAATTTTTTACTTCATAATTACATTAGGTAAAAATGATTTGAAATTGAAAGGGGACTTTCAAAATGCAATAAAGGAGGTTTAATGGATTTGTGTAAATGATTTGGGAAATGGATTTCTGTAATAAGTCCAAGTTGTAAACAAAATGTATTGAAGAGGTTTAAAGCCAAAAGTTTGTGTCTTAGTAAGAGTTTACTTAATAAACGAATTAAGTAAAGATGGTTATAATTAAAAGGAGTTTTTTTCAAATGCAAGGAATGGTTTGTAAAACCATATTTAAATGGAATAGTAGATGTCTCCTTCACGCGCTGGGCCTCCACTTAGTAGCGCTGCTGTTAAAACTGAACTATTGTACTGGAATTTGGATAAGAAATTATCTTCAATTATTACAGATAATGCTTCTAACAATGATGTTACGATAAGAGATCTCAAGGATTGGTTAGATGGTAAAGGCTTCTTGGTATTAATGGTAATTTTTTTAATATGCATTGGTTAACACATGTATTGAATTTAATTATGGAAGATGTGTAACGACCCGTATTTTTGGTCGATTAATTTTAAATATTTTATATCGTTTTAAATATTGAGTTGAAAATATAAATGATTTTTTATATTAAGTTATCGATTTAAAAATCAATTTCGATTTAATATTGAATATATCGAATTATCGGAATACAAAAATGGCAATAATTGAATTCAAATTTAAAATTGAATCGAAACAGTTCAAATAGACAATATAAATCATATTTAAGTATAGAGGATAATAATAATAATTTATTATCAAGGAATAAGTTGGTTTGAATTTAAATTATATTTATTTAATATGGTTATTTTATATATATATACATTCAAATTAAATTCCAGAATATATACTCTGCAATTCAGAATAGCGTTATAACATTATAACGCCGGTCGATATGTAAAAATAAGGGTTCTTAATTTCAAATAATGGACCCAATATTATTTTAGTGGATAAGCACGAGATCAAATCGATATATGTTTAAAATAAAGTGAGAATCTCTTTATATCAAATCATATTAATTATAAAATCAAATTAATAAACGTCTTTTCGTCAACCACCCTACCTATTCTATGGTCACTCCCTACTACATGCCCCCAAGTTTTCTTCTTCTTTAAATCGCGTCCAACACTCCGTTCCCCATTCAGAAAATCCGTGCCTCTTCCTTCCTATAACAGTTCAAACCGTTCGATTTCATTTTCTTCCTTCTAGTTTAAACTCGAAAATCGATTCACTTCACCGAAAAATAATAAGAAGGGGAAATCGCGGTCCTTATCTAATCGCTGGACCGAGTCAATGTAGGGGGTCCTGGTTTCAAAAGCGCGAGCACAAGGGGAAAATCGCGAATAACAGTAGTCGTTGGACTAGTTGAGGTTCAGATTTGGTTTTGGGAAGGCCGACACTAGCTTATTTTCAATAATTGGGAAGTGCGATGATGTGTTTATCGTGAGTTCTGGGGTTCGCGAGTTAGTTTTTAGGGTGGACGGTCATCGCGAAGGGGGATTTTGAGGTCGACGAGTTGACCAAGGGTTGGAGCGCTGGCCTCAGTAGGCGTGTACTGCTAAGTGCGGAGGGTGGTTTCAAACCAGAGGAGTTCGATTCCAGAGAGGAGCCGATGTGGGTTTTTAATGAAACTGGGTAGTGCGAATATTGATGTACTGTTTGAACTGGGAATTGACAAGGATGGGAGAGCTGTTGGTATGGTTCGGCATATCAGTTTTTAAGGGGAAGTTCAGGAAAGGTAGAAGAACTTGAAGATCACGACAGTTTGGAATTTTTCAGTCTGTAATCTTTTGGGGGAACAGTGGATAATCGTGATCGGGTGTAAAGGGTTGCTGTTCAGGTTTGAAATCAAATAATGGAGGAGTTGTTTATGTAGTATTCGATGAAATGCCAGAATCGAATGAGACGGTCTTAGTGGGGGATTTGCAGTAGTAACGAGTCAGTTATTTCCGAATTAGCTTCAAACAACAAGATTTTGAATGGATTCGGTCGAGACAACTCGTAGCCAGTATATTTGGAATTTAAGTGGGTGTTCTGCAATTATAAAACCAGGTGAGTAAATCTTACTCAAAAGTTATTTAATTTATTTTTATCATTAAAAATAAATGGTTGACTGTTTGAATGCGTCCATGGATTATTGAATTATTGTGATTATTATATATAATATATTAGTTATATAGGCTTGGTGGTTGTCGCTATTATTATATATATTGGATATTTCCGGCAATACTATTAGAAGATGCCCGCATTATCATTAGTGGATAACCCTACACCGACGTATATAAGTGGATCCCCTTTTATACCGCGATATCCAGCCTTGAAGCAGGATTGGTATTATTTATGTGACTAACATCTGTGGATGCAGGGAAAACAGGTTGTAGGGATCCAACTGGATTCCTCAAATTTATTTATTAATGTTTACACATTTGTGTGATGTGTTGAATTGGATTGATGGTTTTCTAATTTGGGTATTTAAATATCACTGGTCCAAATATTTATATTTGAAAATATCCAAAAAAAGAAGGATTCTTTGATTTAAAAAGGAAAAATTACTTTTCGAAATGGAAATGAAATTTCGAATGGATTGAGAAGTATTATCTTGTTTTTAATGATAAAAACAAGTACATGAATTTATAAACATGTTATAAATGGAAAGAAAAATTTTCGTTGATAATATTAGATTTCTAAATTCAAGTTTGAATTTAAAAAGGAAAATTTATTTTCTAGAATGGGGATTGGATTTCAAATAAGATTTGAAATAAGGACTTGTTTTAAATAATTTAAAACAAGAAGTGGAATATATAAACGATGTTTATGAACGAATAGAAGTGATATTATCGTTGGATAATCTATGAATGTAAATTCAAGCATGATTTTAAAAAGGAAAATTTATTTTCCAAAAGTAGTTTTTCAAATGGAATTTGAAAGAGAAACTTTTTCTAGTATTTAAACCAAGAAGTGAAATGTATAAACGACGTTTTAAAATGAATGTGAAAATCATCATTTGATAATTTATAAATTAAATTCAAGTGTGAGTTTAAAAGGGTAAATAGAATCGTTTTGAAAAGAAAACAATGGAATCTATTTACGATGTTCGAAAGGTAATCAAATTGAAATAAATCCGTTTGGATTTATGCATAGAATTCGAGTAGATCGAATTTATAGAAATGAATTGATTCCAAAAGGATATTGTAACTGTATTAGAATTTTAATATGAAAATAAATTCTATGCTTATATATATACATATAGTAATAATAATAACATATTTCAAACAAGGAAATCGAGGTTTAAATGGAAGTTGTTAAATATTAAATAAGAAAGCGATCTATAAACCATGTTTATAAAGGAAATGAAGTAATTTCCTTTGGGTAGATTGGAAATAGATTTTTCCAAATATAAGTAATGATATTAAAAAATCATATTTTTTAAATGAGATAAAAGAGGGGATTTTTATGATAAGTAATCGAGTTTTGGAATTATAAACTCTTATCCGTCTCGAGATAAAAACGTTGTCTGTCAAGGTCTGAGAGGTAAATAAAATACCCTAACTTGAACGACTTCACTATTATCAAGGGATGATATTAGTTTGTAATTGCAAAGGATGTTGAATAAATTGATTTTTCCCATAACATGAATTTATAATTTAAATTCGAGTATATCGAGTGCTCTAATTAATTTAAGGAATGGAATTGAATATTAGAGTTGAGTTTTGATTAAAGTCATAACTAAGTTATGAATATAGCATAAGAAATCCATGAGTTGAATAATCTAAATTGTGAAATTAGATTTGGGATAACGGGCTTAATTTATTTTTAATTTATTGGAAATGAAGTCGATTTATTTTATAAACGAAGAACTTAAACGTGTATATTTAATTTAATTAAAACGAACTCGCCGTAGCACGGTAGTTTGTTAATTGACGACTCAAACTTCAATTGAGTTTATAGAACTCAATATAAATCGGAATTCGATGAAACAAGAAATGCCCGGACCTATCGAATGATTGTTTTCTAATGGAAGAGAAAAATCTAAATTCCATCGTATAGATTTTGAGTTATGTCAAAATCAAATTTTCAGAAAAACAATGCCATAATCATTTTAAACCATAATGGTTCATTTAATTAAATAAAAGGGTTTTTGATGAATAAAAATATGAATTTCCATTAGTAAAAACCAGACTTGAGTTATAAAATAAATACGAAATCAAATCGAGTAAATGAACTGATTTTTAAAACAAAAATCAGATTTTAATTATCGGACAAAGTTAACTAGTTTCAAAAGAAATTAGTTAATATGGTTTTTGATCGAACATAACATTTGTTTTAATTGTAAATTGAATCAAGGTATGAAAAGGGAATTAGAATTGGGAAGTGAGCAAGGAGTTGAGTTTGATTTGTCTATAAGCTAATACAAATATATTTGAACGTGATACGTTCAAATTAAAAGTATATGAAACCAAAAAGCTAATTAGAAAATTTAATTAGCCAATGGAAAGTGAATTATGTAAAAGGGATTGAATTGATTTAAATGAATTGGGTATGGCATATATATGGTAACAGGTATAGAATGGAGAATATGAAGAGTATGAAGATTATAATTTAAGTGCCCGACAAAAAGGTACACATATAAAATTTCCATATGAGGTTTTGTGCGCCGAATCGGCAAGCCGCTTGGCTTTTTGATTTTTTTTTGAACGGAAAGGGCCTAGAGAGGCGAGTTGAGTTTTGAACTATTTGTCGGTACAAAGGAGGTTATGGCAAATTTTTCCGAAAATTTAAGGAGTTAGACTATTTTTAAGAAATTTTGATAATAGAAATCGATATAACTCTATATATATATATATATATAGAATTCGCTAAGAAAATGAATTAAAAATGAAATATTAGAAAGGGCTAGTGATGGTGAAATTGTTTGATGGATGTTTATTTTTCCTTTGATAGTTAAAACACTGGCTATCAAAGATTTTTACCATCGTTGTTGATACGGAGAGACCGGTTGGATTTAATACCCGAAAACCACTTTGTATAGGCATAGGCATTGCGAATTAGATTATGCTGAAGATAATCGAAGTCAAAGTGAAATTCAAGTGTTGTTATGTTTGTCTAGTCCCAGGACAACTTGTATGGACGAATGTTTGACAGAGTATTCCTAACGGTCACATAAGACGATCTTTTCAAGGTATTACGTCTGGTGGCATAGAAATTTGTTTCTCTTAGCTTTTATACCCGTAATATTTTTGGGAAGATCAACTAGTGATTTGACGGTTTAGACGATGTGGCATTCAAAGCGTATAGTGGCCAGATGTTCTAAAAGATAAACGTAGCCTCAAACTTCACAACCAGGAAATGACAAAAATCGTGCAGGCAGCATGGCTATGTGGGTCGCTCCCATTAGGGTGTATAATCATCTATCTAGAGAAATTCCTTTTACTTCTTTAATCTATTTCGATGCTGTCCCTTTTCGAGAAACGGTGGTTTGAGTCCAACCATTGGTGATATACATTCTATACACTTAAGCAAAATGAGTGGTCGGTCATATATGGGTCGGTTTGCAAGACGTT
The DNA here is from genome assembly GCA_030737875.1 of Allium sativum. NCBI lineage: Eukaryota > Viridiplantae > Streptophyta > Magnoliopsida > Asparagales > Amaryllidaceae > Allium > Allium sativum. The sequence continues at coordinate 833,457,187 of CM060918.1, read as the reverse complement.
CTTGTTGAACCCAGTGTATTCCCCTCTAGAGATACACTATCGGCAGGTGGTCCCATATCTTGTCATAGTTGGAATCCAATCTCCAATAAGTGCCCTGCAGTTTTTGATTTTATACTATGTATGTAGAGCGTGAGATGCAAGCGTTCTACTATTTGGTTAATTATTTAATTAGACATTATTATAATATCACTGGATTTTGATATCAAAAATGTTTTGGGTTATAGTAAGGTAAAAACCGTCCGTGTTTATGTGTGGGCTGGTCTTACTATTATCTCTTTCTTTCAAAAGATTTTTGAAGTTAAACCATATGGTTGGAGTTTACTCACACCAGTCCCATAACTGACCCAGAGTTTGTTTTATTTTTGTTTTTCCTAAACTCTTGGGTGCCCAAATTTGTACGGGCAGTCAAGTGTTTCAGGCTTTTACAGATACACTTAGAGGAGCTGGAAGCAGGAGGCTTCACTATTAGTTATCTAGAGTTATTTCCGCTATATCAAATGTTATGTTATACTCTGATGATGATATGTATATATGTACAAACAGATTTGTATTTCAAAGTTATGTTATATAATATATTTTATTCGTTCCGCTGTGAGATTCTGTATTGTCATTTCTGTTCTTCTTCTATCTTTTCTATTTTCTTTAACCCTAATGACTCGTATTTCTGTATTATTTGAGCTGGACGTGTGATGTATTAGTCAGCTCAGATAGTGTGGATTTGTGGGTCGTTACAGTTGGTATCAGAGCTTAGGATTGAGCGAACACCTAGTCTTTTGTGGGGGTTTACTCATTAGAGATAGGGTTAGTAGTACCCTAGAATGAGTAGAGTGTATATATATGAGAGAGCGTATTTGTAAGTTGATATAAAAATTGTTTTATATTGTGTTGGCTTGTCTGTTGAGTGGTTTATGAATTCTGATCGAATCGTGGGACGCCACGATGTCGATAGGAGTTTCTAAACACTTGGACATAAGAATCGACTCAATATTGTTTTAAACAGGGTAAACGAAATAATTTTGCCCAAAATTTTTATTTTGATATAAAGGCACAATTTCCTGAAATTATTATAGTATATGGATGTGTTGGTTGTTATTTTTATAATCAAATGAGATTATAAAATTGAAATGGTTATATATAACCAAATATAACTTGTATATGAATAATATATGCAAATGTGATCAACTAAAATTGAATTCAAACTGTAAATTGGAATTTAAATCCCGGAAGGTTGAAAAATATTTTTTCCAAAGTATATTAGAATAATATAGCATTATTTTGGGAAGGATTTTGGATAAAAATCGTTTTGAATAGGTTTTGAAAGTGATAAAGCACTGAACTCACTTCAGTGGCTGGAAAATAATTCTGATGATGACTGCAGCACCATCAGTGTTCATTTTCGAATTTTTAAGTGATGGATTGCTACCTTAGAAAAGTTTTGATGGAAATTTGTTTGAAAGAAAACAAGTTGTGGGAAAACTTCAAATGTTTTGAATTTAAGATAGAAATAAATATATGTATATATATTTATGTGACTTCAGAAGGATTTAAAATAAAATCCGGGGATTTGAATTCTGGAATTTAAATTTAACTTAAGCAAGTTAAATGGGTCGAAGTGAATAAATTGAATAGAATCAATTTGGATAAATTGGTGTTGAACCAATATGAATGGAATATGAATGGGATGTGAATACATTAGTCATAAATCATTAATATTAAATGAATGTGAGTATATATGATGTGCAATATAAACGGAAACCAAAAGTTTTGGTAGAACTAAAATTTGTAGAGATTGAAATGTTGAGTTTTAACATAGATGAATTTTGAAAAGTAAATGGGTTAGTAGCATTTTTCCTACCTAAGTAATTTCGGGGACGAAATTCTTTTAAGGAGGGAAGAATGTAACGACCCGTATTTTTGGTTGATTAATTTTAAATAATTTATATCGTTTTAAATATTGAGTTGAAAATATAAATGAATTTTTATATTAAGTTATCGATTTAAAAATTAATTTCGATTTAATATCGAATATATCGAATTATCGTAATACAAAAATGGTAATAATTGAATTCAAATTTAAAACTGAATCGAAACAGTTCAAATAATCAATATAAATCATATTTGAGTATAGAGGATAATAATAATAATTTATTATCAAGGAATAAATTGGTTTGAATTTAAATTATATTTATTTAATATGGTTATTATATATATATATACACGTTCAAGTTAAATTTCAGAATATATACTGTGCAATTCAGAATAGTGTTATAACATTATAACGTCGGTCGATATGTAAAAATAAGGGTTTTAATTTCAAATAATGGACCCCGATATTATTTTAGTGGATAAGCACGAGATCAAATCAATATCTGTTTAAAATAAAGTGAGAATCTCTTTATATCAAATCATATTAATTATAAAATCAATTCAATAAACGTCTTTTCGTCAACCACCCTACCTATTCTACGGTCACTCCCTACTACGTGCCTCCCAAGTTTTCTTCTTCTTTAAATCGCATCCAACACTCCCTTCCCCATTCAGAAAATCCGTGCCTCTTCCATCCTAAACCAAGTCAAAGCGTTCGATTTCATTTTCTTCCTTCTAGTTTAAACTCAAAAATCGATTCACTTCACCGAAAAATAATAAGAAGGGGAAATCGCGGTCCTTATCTAATCGCTGGGCCGAGTCAACGTAGGGGGTCCTGGGTTCAAAACCGCAAGCACGGGGGGGAAATCGCGAATAACAGTAGTCGTTGGACTAGTTGAGGTTCAGATTTGGTTTTAGGGAAGGCCGACACTAGCTTATTTTCAACAATTGGGAAGTGCGATGATTGGTTTATCGTGGGTTCTGGGGTTCGCGAGTTAGTTTTTGGGGTGGACGGTCATCGCGAAGGGGGATTTCAAGGTCGACGAGTTGACCAAGGGTTGGAGAGCTGGCCTCAGTAGGCGTGTACTGCTAAGTGCAGAGGGTAGTTCCAAACCAGAGGAGTTCGATTCCAGAGAGGAGCCGATGTGGGTTTTTAATGAAACTAGGTAGTGCGAATATTGATGTACTGTGTGTACTGGGAAATGACAAGGACGGGAGAGCTGTTGGTATGTTTTGGCATATCAGTTTTTAAGGGGAAGTTCAGGAAAGGTTGAAGAACTTGAAGATCACGACAGTTTGGGATTTTTCAGTCTGTAATCTTTGGGAGGAACAGTGGATAATCGTGATTGGGTGTAAAGGGTTGCTGTTCAGGTTTGAAATCAAATAATGGAGGAGTTGTCTGTATAGTATTCGATGAAATGCCAGAATCGAAGTAGACGGTCTTGGTGGGTGATTTGCAGTAGTAACGAGTCAATTATTTCTGAATTAGCTTCAAACAACAAGATGTTGAATGGATTCGGTCGAGACAACTCGTAACCAGTATATTTGGAATTTAATTGAGTGTTCTGAAATTATAAAACCAGGTGAGTAAATCTCACTCAAAAGTTATTTAATTTATTTTTATCATTAAAAATAAACGGTTGACTGTTTGAATGCTTGCATGGATTATTGAATCATTGTGATTATTATATATAATATATTAGTTATATAGGCTTGGTGGTTGTCGCTATTATTATATATATTGGATATTTCCCACAATACTATTAGTGGATGCCCGCAGTATCAATAGCGGATGACCCTATGCCCACCTATGTAAGTGGATCCCCTTTTATACCGCGATATCCAGCCTTGAAGCAGGATTGGTATTATTTATGTGACTAACATCTGTGGATGCAGGGAAAACAGGTTGGATGGATCCAATTGGATTCCTCAAATTTATTTATTAATGTTTACACATTTATGTGATGTGTTGAATTGGATTGATGGTTTGCTTATTTGGGTATTTAAATATCACTGGCCCAAATATTTATATTTAAAAATATCAAAAAGAAAAAAGGATTCTTTGATTTAGAAAGGAAAAATTACTTTTCGAAATGGGAATGAAATTTTGAATGGATTGAGAAGTATTAACTTGTTTTTAATGATAAAAACAAGTACATGAATTTATAAACATGTTATAAATGGAAAGAAAAATTTTCGTTGATAATATTAGATTTTTAAATTCAAGTTTGAATTTAAAAAGGAAAATTTATTTTCTAGAATGGGGATTGGATTTCAAATAAGATTTGAAATAGGGACTTGTTTTAAATAATTTAAAACAAGAAGTGGAATATATAAACGATGTTTGTAAACGAATAGAAGTTATATTATCGTTGGATAATCTATGAATGTAAATTCAAGCATGATTTTAAAAAGGAAAATTTATTTTCCAAAAGTAGGTTTTCAAATGGAATTTAAAAGAGAAACTTGTTCTAATATTTAAACCAAGAAGTGAAATGTATAAATGACGTTTTAAAATGAATGCGAAAATTATTATTTGATAATTTATAAATTAAATTCAACTGTGAGTTTAAAAGGGTAAATAGAATCGTTTTGAAAAGAAAACAATGGAATCTATTTACGATGTTCGAAATGTAATCAAATTGAAATAAATCCATTTGGATTTATGGATAGAATTCGAGTAGATCGATTTTATAGAAATGAATTTATTCCAAAAGGATATTGTAACTGTATTATAATTTTAATATGAAATAAATTCTATGCTTATATATATATATAGTTATAATATTAACATATTTCAAACAAGGAAATCGAGTTTTAAATGGAAGTTGTTAATTATTAAATAAGAAAGCGATTTATAAACCATGTTTATAAAGGAAATGAAGTTATTTCCTTTGGGTAGATTGGAAATAGATTTTTCCAAATATGAGTAATGTCATTTTAAAAATCATATTTTTTAAATAAGATAAAAGAGGGGGGATTTTTATGATAAGTAATCGAGTTTTGGAATTATAAACTCTTATCCGTCTCGAGATAAGAACGTTGTCGGTCAAGGTCTGAGAGGTAAATAAAATACCCCAACTTGAATGACTTCACTATTATCAAGGGATGATATTAGTTTGTAATTGTAAAGGATGTTGAATAAATTGATTTTTCCCATAACAGGAATTTATAATTGAAATTCGAGTATATCGAGTGCTCTAATTAATTTAAGGAATGGAATTGAATATTAGAGTTAAGTTTTGATTAAAGTCATAACTAAGTTAGGAATATAGCATAAGAAATCCATGAGTTGAATAATCTGAATTGTGAAATTAGATTTTTGATAACGGGCTTAATTTATTTTTAATTTATTGGAAATGAAGTCGGTTTATTTTATAAACGAAGAATCTAAACGTATATATTTAATTTAGTTAAAACGAACTCGCCGCAGCGCGGTAGTTCATAAATTGACGACTCGGACTCCAATTGAGTTTATAGAACTCAATATTAATCGGAATTCGATGAAACAAGAAATGCCCGGACCTATCGAATGATAGTTTTCTAATGGAAGAGAAAAATCTAAATTCCGTCGTATAGATTTTGAGTTATCTCAAAATTAAATTTTCAAAAAAAATGCGCCATAATCGTTTTGAACCATAATGGTTTATTTAATTAAATAAAAGGGTTTTTAATGAATAAAGTTATGAATTTCCATTAGTAAAATCCAGATTTGAGTTATAAAATAAATACGAACTCAAATCGAGTGAATGAACTGATTTTTGACACAAAAATCAGATTTTAATTATCGAATAAAGTTAACTAGTTGCAAAAGAAATTAGTTAATATGGTTTTTGATCGAACTTAACATTTGTTTAAGTAAACTAAATTGTAAATTGAATCAAGGTATGAAAAGGAATTAGAATTCAGAAGTGAGCAAGGAGTTGAGTTCGATTTTTCTATAAGCGAATACAGATTTATTTGAACATGATACGTTCAAATTAAAAGTATATGAAACCAAAATGCTAATTAGAAAATTTAATTAGCGAATGGAAAGCGAATTATGTAAAAGGGATTGAATTGATTTAAATGAATTGGGAATGGCTTATATATGGTAATAGGTATGGGATGGAGAGTATGAAGAGTATGAAGATTATAATTTAAGTGTCCAACAAAAAGGTACACGTTTGAAATTTCCATATGAGATTTTATGCGCCGAATCGGCAAGCCGCTTGGCTTTTTGATTTTATTTTTGAATGGAAAGGACCTAGAGAGGCGAGTTGAGGTTTGAACTATTTGTCGGTACAAAGGAGTTGAGGTTTGAACTATATATATAGAATTCGCTAAGAAAATGAATTAAGAATGAAATATTAGAAAGGGCCAGTGATGGTGAAATTGTTTGATGGATGTTTATTTTTCCTTTGATAGTTAAAACACCGGCTATCAAATATTTTTACCATCTTTGTCGATACGGAGAGACTTGTTGGATTTAATATCCGAAAAACACTCTGTATAGGCATAGGCGTTGCGAATTAGATTATGCTGAAGATAATCGAAGACGAAGTGAAATTCAAGAGCTGTTATGTTTGTCCAGTCCCAGGACAACTTGTATGGACGAATGTTTGACAGAGTATTCCTAACAGTCACACAAGACGATCTTTTCAATGTATTACGTCTGGTGGCGGAGAAATTCGTTTCTCTTAGCTTTTATACCCGTAATATTTTTGGGAAGATCAACTAGTGATTTGACGGGTTTGACGATGTGGCATATAAAGTGTATGGTGGCCAAATGTTCTAAAAGATAGATGTAGCCTCAAGCTTCACAACCAGGAAATGACAATAATCGGGTAGGCAACATGGCTATGTTGGTCGCTCCCATTAGGGTGTATAATCACCTATCTAGAGAAATTCCTTTTATTTCTTTAATCTATTTCGATGCTGTCCCTTTTCGGGAAACGGTGGTTTGAGCCCAACCGTTGGTGATATACATTCGATACACTTAAGCGAAATGAGTGGTCGGTCATGTGTGGGTCGGGTTGCAAGACATTCTTGTTGAACCCAGTGTATTCCCCTCTAGAGATACACTATCGGCAAGTGGTCTCATACCTTGTCATAGTTGGAATCCAATCTCCAATAAGCGCCCTGCGGTTTTTGATTTTATACTATGTATGTAGAGCGTGAGATGCAAGCGTTCTACTATTTGGTTAATTATTTGATTAGACATTATTATAATATCACTGGATTTTGATATCAAAAATGTTTTGGGTTATAGTAAGGTAAAAACCGTCCGTGTTTATGTGCGGGCTAGTCTTACTATTATCTCTTTCTTTCAAAAGATTTTTGAAGTTAAACCATATGGTGGGAGTTTACTCACACCAGTCCCATGACTGACCTAGAGTTTGTTTTGTTTTTGTTTTTCCTAAACTCTTGGGTACCCAAATTTGTACGGGCAGTCAAGTGTTTCAGGCTTTTACAGTTACACTTAGAGGAGCTGGAAGAAGGAGGCATCACTGTTAGTTATCTAGATTTATTTCCGCTGTATCAAATGTTATGTTATACTCTAATGATGATATGTTTATATGTACAAAACAGATTTGTATTTCAAAGTTATGTTATACAATATATTTTATTCGTTCCATTATGAGATTCTGTATTGTCATTTATGTTCTTCTATCTTTTCTATTTTCTCTAACCCTAATGACTCGTATTTCTGTATTATTTGAGTTGGACGTGTGTTGTATTAGTCAGCTCAGATAGTATGGATTTGCGGGTCGTTACAAAATGGATTAAAAGTCGTCAATGATCTCATTGTAATGATAAGAGAAAGTGTTGATTTTACAAAGTCATCGCAATGTAGAATTTTTTTTTGGGGAAATGCATTAACTCAAACTACACTAGTTGGAAAAGGATTTTCGTTTGATGTTCCAACACGATGGAACACAACATACCTTATGCTTGAAAGCGCGCTTGACTTGCGTTTCGCATTTGAACAATTAGTCAAGTTAAATTATGATTATATATGTTTGCCTTCAAGGTAAGAGTAGGAGATAGGAAAAGAAATTTGTGAGTGCTTGAAAATATTTTATTAAGTTTCACTTAAATTTTGGGGAGTTAAATATCCAATGACTAGTATATATTTTAAATGTGTACGTGATGTTTTTGAAAGTACTACAAGTTGGGAATTAAGTGAGCATGAATACGTTAGTACTACAAATTTTGAGACTTAATTTCGACAAGTATTGGAGAACTTGCAATTAATGATGAGTATTGGCATGAGTTTTGATCTTTATTATAAAGTTCTCTACATCTGAATTCTTTTATGATGAGATTTATAGACAAGAAGCACAAGTTCATGTAAGGAAAATTTGTGACTCGTTGAAAGCTCTTTTCTAATCATAAGAAAGAGAATGTGCATCATGTACGAATATATCTACTTCTTGTTGTTCGTTGGATGATAATTTTAATAGTCTACTGTAATGTCCTAGCATTTTTGACCGCCTCAAGTCGGTAATTAACCAATTAGAAACGTTCAAAACGACATATTGTTATTTGGCTTACAGGGTTTAAATAGAATTAACATAGAATTTCAGAGTATAATAAAAAAATTCATATAAATATCAGAGTTGTATACAATATTTTGTACAGCGGAAGAATAACGTAAATTTTATACATAAATGTCTTTAAACAAATTTACTCTTTTTCGAGCTTAGCGCGCGCATGTGCCTCCATGCCTTTACGTTCTCTCCAGTGTGCGAGATGATATCTTTAAACCTGGAACACTTAGGGTCTGACCCGAGCATTCCATGCAAAACACTAAACACTCGAGTCAGGATTAAACTTATTTCATGTTAGCAAACTTTGATAAACACCTAAATAAAATTTGTTAATCCTGACAATTTATCAAATAACTCGAGTACTAATCTCAGTGAACTGCTGAAATAAATGGAACAAGCAAGGTAAAAAATGTGTGGACACATATCTATTCCAATAGTAGGAAGCATGGGTAACAGGATTCTACAGTATTCGTTTATGGTCATTATACTGAAAATGCGAGAAGCAAGCAGGTTGGGACCAAGCCTACACACGCATGGCTTAAATAAAAGCGTGCCAAAGAAGAAACTGGAGTCCAAACAATCGAACTATGTTGAGTTGCATAGTAAACTAGGATCCATGGTAGGCCAATAAAATTTGTAAGACCATTTCGCTATATCAAACATGGAAAAGTAGGCCACGGTACGTAACGACCCGGAAAATCTAAACCAATTAAATTTTTTTAAATTGGCTATTTTAGTGGATTTTAAATATTTAAAATAAATATTTGAAATAATAACGATGAAAAGTAAGTTTGAATCGACATTGAAAATGAATATAATTATTTCTAATTATAAACAAGGCCTGAAATGGCGAGGTAGTTTCAAAATTTGAATTCAAACTTTGCCTGACTGTACCGGGTGCAAAACAAAACGGATTGGAGTGAAACCAAAAATATTAAATTTGTTAGTGAATATCTTTCTAAAAGAATCTGAAAAATCGAAGTTTCATAGCGGGAAGCAAAAGTTATGGCCAAATGAATTTTCAGAAAGGTCACTATAGAGTTTATATAGCCCGTGAAAATGGTCATTTTGCAAACGACCTCAGAATTCGAAGAAACCACTTTTGTTAGATCCGGGATGTTAAACTATTGCTAGGTTTCAAATTTCATAATTTTTGAAGCAAGTATGTGAGCGTGGCAAAGGAAAATGTGTTTGGTCGATTTCTATTAAATTGGGTCGACCAGAAATGGGCCATTTTTTAAACGGTCTCAGAATTCGACGAAACTAGTTTTGTTGGGACCATATCATCAAAATATAGCTAGATTTATTTGTTTGGAATTTTTCGAATTAGTTTGTGGCTCTGGCAAATTGAAATGTACGTTCAAATTAAATATTGAATGTTTTATACTTTAATTTGAAGCAAAACTGACTGAAACAGTCAAATGGGCCTATGAAACATATCCCATTGTGTTCGGAATGGGGATATTTAGCTAGGAACGATAGTCATTGGGTTTGAATTGGTGTTCGTGTGTGACAAGGGGTATTTTCGGATTTTTAAAATTTATAAATATATAAAAATTACCTCATTTGTCCACATCAGCTCTTCTCTTTCCCCGATACCAAAATCGCGACGGTGGGTTTTGCTCCTCGATTCTAACAGATCCACGCCTCTAAACGCCATACCCCAATTCAACTTTTTGTAGATCCCTCCGAGCTCTTCAAATCCATTCCACCTGCTCCCCGTCTCGTCGCGCCTGTGAGGAGATCCGTGCCTCCAAACTTCGAAAGTTTAAAGCACCGCCGCCGTTGCTGCTTGCCGTCGAACTAAGGGGGAGTACCAGCATCGGGGAGCATTTTCCAAGCTCTTCCACGTGGCAGTGGCTGATCGTCGTATCGTGCAACGGATTTGGCGAAAACCCAAAACCTAGTTTTGAAGAATTTTGAAAGGTATACGGCTATTTTAAAATAAACTATTCTATAGCACTTTAAAGCGCTACGGTTTTTGATTTCACTGTAAAAATCATATCTTTTTCGTTTCTTGATGAAATTCAGTGAAACAAGAGACAGTGGACTCGTGTGGACGTCTTCTACATTCTAGAAGAGACCGCATATTTTTTTGAGGCTTCTGCTATTTTTGGTGGAGTGGAACCCAATGTGAGATTTCTAAATTATAAACGATATGGAAAACGACGATGTATAAATTATATAGTCGATGTATGAGTTATATAAGCGTTGTACACCTCATGTATAAGCGTTGTATAAGTTGTACGTTCGATGTATAAGTTATATATGCGTTGAATTATATATGTGTCGAATAGAAGTGAAATATACTTATATATATATATATATATATATACGCCCCTTGTCCACAAACCATGGACGATATTTATTGGTTGTGATTGGTGTGAAAATTGGTTGATTATGAATGGTTGATTAGAATTGTTTGTGGTTGAAATTGATTGATTATGGTTGAAAAATACCCGTTTGTGGTTGAGAATTATTTGGCTGAAACCACATAGGATTAGTTTGTGGAAATTAAAAAAATATATACATGCCGCCTGCGTGTGAACTAGATGCATGAAATCCCCATTGTCAAAAGCTGCGAGGCTTTAAGGTAGAGCGAGGATCCGTACTAGGGACGGCCCCAGTTTTAACTACCCTACCGTTATGCTGCCGAAATTTTCTGAAATATTCATGTGTTAGAATTATTTTCATTTGTTGAAATTATTTTCATATGTTGAAACCGTTCATGTGTTGAATAGAAATTCATTCGTTGAATAGAAATTCATTCGTTGAATAGAAATTCATGTGTTGAATGGTATTCTTGCTTGAAATAAATTGTTTTAACAATAAAAATCACATTTTTATCTTTTATATACGAACTATAGGAAACATTCATGTGTTGAATAGAAATTCATTCATTGAATAGAAATTCATGTGTTGAATGGTATTCATGTTTGAAATAAATTGTTTTATAATAAAAATCCTATTTTTATCGTCTATATGAACTATATAAAATAGTTGTGTTTTGAAATAAATTGTTTTGCAATAAAAATCACATTTTTACTACATATATACAAACTATAGAAAACATTCATGTGTTGAATAGAAATTCATTCGTTGAATAGAAATTCATGTGTTGAATGGTATTCATGTTTTAAAGTAAATTGTTTTATAATAAAAATCATAATTATATCATCTATATGAACTATATAAAATAGTCGTGTTTTAAAATAAATCGTTTTACAATAAAAATCACATTTTTACTATATACATGAATTGTTAAAAATAGTGAAGTGTCGAAGTGAATGTCTGTTGGATAAAAATATCATTTTTATCAAATGTATGAAAAGAATATGGTTTTGAAATCGAAGAATAGATTATATTTATATATATATATAAATAAATATAATTTAAACAAATCGAAATACGAAGCTGCAGTTCGTGTTTTTGAAACCATAATTTCAAACGATTAGTGCGGGAGATCCGACCATCGGATTTTCCCGAAACCGTTGGGTTCGCTTTTGAAATATCTTTCCAACGGCACCAACTTTGTAAAAATCCAACGGTTGGATTGTCTGGAATGTTTAATTCAAATCTGAAGAAAAACATCGTCAGAATCGATTATATTTATATATATATATATATATATATATATATATATATATAAAAATATAATTAAATTAAATCGAATAACGACGTTGCAGTTCGTATTTTGAAATCGAAACTTCAAACGAGTATACCGGGAAATCCGACCGTCGAATTTTCCCAAAACTGGAACCGTTGGATTCATTTTGAAAAGATCTTTCCAATGATATAAATTTTGTGAAGATTCAACGGTTAGATTTTCAGATATGTGTAAATCAAATCTGAAGAAAAACAGCGCCACGGCCGCATTATGGCCTGAAGCGTCGTTTGAATAAATTGGCTATTTTTAAATAAATAAAAATAGCGATAAATCGTTATAAAATATTATAAACGATATGGAATGTAAATTTAGAAACTAAATGAAGGTTAGCTAAGTCGAATGGTTTCCTGGGTTTTGATCTGATGTTGGTTTCGGCCTTCGGGGTTAATATTTGGGAAATCGTTCTCTTACTGATTTACGGTTAGTGACTAATGAATTGGAATAAGGCGTATGTGTGTTTGTGTAGCACTTGTTTATAATATGCATGAGTTGTTTAGAAAGACCGGGTTTATCCCATTTTGAATAACTGAATTGACGATAAGAAATCGAAGATGAAGACGGTGGTCGAAGACCGGAGATCTTCACCTCGTTTGGATAGTAACCGATGTCCTGATTGGGAGGCATCCTGAAATATGGATAATGAGTGGTGATCGTCCAGACGTACGTCGAGATCGATGGGTATATGAGGTATGTAGTGCCTCCGGTTTCGTTCAGACCCAGAACGGACTTGTAAATGGACTGTGTGTCTAACATTGGAATTCATTCTGTGTGATTGATAGCCATCAGTTGCATGGTGTGCATTGCCTGTGTGGCATGCTAAGATGCAGTGATCAGGGCTTCTGTTGAAAAGCAAAGTCTTGTGGTTAATGATCAAAGCACCGCCTGTGTGGCGTAGCTTCGTGTATAACGTGTATTCGCGAACCTCACACCCCGGTATGAACCAGAAACGGGAGAGGACCTCAGGGAGGGCATGCGTTTCCTTCTAGCTAGAGGTGGTGTCAGTGCTTAAACTAGCTGACATTTATATTATTTTCACCTATGTGATTGTTGTTGTTGCGAGGCGCCTCCGATATATCGGTCGATCCGGGACCGATGGAGTCATTCGTTGGCTCATTTACACCCTAAAGGGCGGGGAAACGTAGTGTTTAGGCATAATAATCCACATCGGTAGATCGGCCCTGATGATCCAAGGCTTACCTACGCGCTTGCCTGAGACTCGGGCTAGACAGTCTCGAATTCGGTAAGGACTATCTTTTGCCTTGGTTCATGATGGAAATCCAATTTCCAAATACGACACCATGCGGTTTTGATTGTATATACATATGGCGACATGATATATGGTACCCATGCCGTCTATGATTGATAGTTATGATTCAAAATTGTTTTTGAAACATATAAACACTAGTAATAATATCAAATTCTTTTGTTTTATTCGTATCAAGCATATTTTGGTCATTATAAGGTAAAACTCTATCCTCTGGTTTGCGTTGCATTGTGTGATGGGAACTGAGTCATATAATGGCTTCATTTTTATAAAAATCATTGCGATGTTTAAAAGAATGATTTATTTTAAAGCACTGGAAATCCAATGGAGTAAACCGGTTCCGCGAAAGTGGCGTGGTCCTATGGTTAGCCGTATTATAAATGTGTTAAGTAGATTTCTCATACCAGTCCCATGACTGACTCGTAGTTTGTTTCACTTGCAAACTCGGGTGCCCCTTTTCTACACGGGCAGCCTTGTCTTCAGGTTTTAGCAGGCTCTTTCTGGATAGCTGGAGCTGAAGATGGATTCTATCATTTATCTCTTTTTATGCTGTTCAGCTCCTATTGTACATTATGTTTTGTTTTCCGCTGTAGACATTTATGTATAGCTGAACTGTATTTGTACTAAGTATGATCCTGTATACTGTGTAACTCTGATGATTTCGTTTATCCAGTGTATTATTTGTTCATTATTTGGTGTACTTATTTAATTCTGTTCTGCTATTATCTTTTTATGTGTTATATTCCAAGGATTACCCTTAACGCCGTCGTATGGGGTTTTGGGGTCGTCACAACGTGGTATCAGAGCTTTGGTTAAGCTTAGCTCTTGTATGTAACACATTAACGAACTCGTCAGAGATAGAACCAGTAGTGTTCTAGGACGAATAACTCGTTACAGATAGGATCAATAATATCCTAGTATGAGTATAGCAGAATCAGAATAACTCGTTAGAGATGGGGTCAGAAGTGCTCCAGAACGAGTCGAGAGTTATATGTTTATAAATAACGCATTTGTGATTATATATATAGTCTGGTTTTAGAAATATAATTTTTGAATATATAAAAAGGTATATATTTGAAAAATTAAAAACAATTTGATTGTTGTTTGTGTTGTGTGATAGTAGGTTTGATTAATTAAATTATTAGAACGATAGTTAATTTAATTAATAAGAGAATGAATGGTAGAATTTATTCGATTAAATCACCCATTGAACTGATATGAAAATAGATAGAAATATATACATGTGCATTATATATATGTTTGAACAGGTAAATGGATTAGCTGTTGAGTAAAGAATTTATTTGCGTGCCCGACAAATAGGTAAACCTTAATGAGTTGGATGTGAAATATTATTATATCAACTGCTGTGAATGCCATTGGATGAGGAGTGCTGGTTATTCTGTGTGTAATAATAAATGTCGCCATAGGATAGTAACAATTAATTTTGAACTACACTACATGGCATACTTCTTGAAGATAGACATACTTCATCATATACCACATAAGCATTTGGAGCTTGTGTGACGAGGTGGAAGATTTACCATATGAGCGAGAGGCTTGTATGGCGATGACTATATATTACAGGTTGAATTGATGACTGATATGGACCATATAGAATTGTAACGATAAATTGCCAGAGTAATAAAAATCCCACATGGGTCTGGAGTTGATAATAATCATGTCTCTCTAGTTATTAGATATGGCACATGGACTATTGATTTCCCACACGGGACGAGGTGACGAGAATTTATTCTCTGGAGCAATTAAAAATACACACTCCCTCAGGCTTGGACAGGGTGACGAGAATTTATTCTCTGGAGTTACTATCTATACACGCTCCCCTGTAAACACTAGAATATATCACTATAAATATGTGTATTCTTTATAGGATTTATTGGGTACCTAATACGGTCCAATAAATTTCCAAACCACTCCCCGTACAAAGGAGGTTATGGCGAAATTTTTCGAAAATTCCGGATGTTAGCCAAATTTTTGAAGAATTTGAAAAATCTCAGAAACTGAAAAGTTGGAGAATGGAAGCCAGATAGAACGTAGAGTTGATTAATCAAACCACTTTCGACTTTCTTCCTTTTCGGGGACGAAAAGTTTTAAGTGGGGGAGATTGTAACGACCCGAAAAATCTGAACCAATTTAAAAATTTTAAATTGGCTATTTTAGTGGATTTTAAATATTTAAAATAAATATTTTAAATAATAACGATGAAAAGTAAGTTTGAATCGAAATTGAAAATGAATATAATTATTTCTAATTATAAACAAGTCCTGAAATGGCGCGGTAGTTTCAAATTTTGAATTCAAACTTTGACTGACTATACCGGGTACAAAACAAAACGGATTAGAGTTAAACCAAAAATATTTAAATCTGTTAGTGAATATCTTTCTAAGAATCTGAAAAATTGAAGTTTCATAGCGGGAAGCAAAAGTTATGGCCAAATGAATTTTCAGAAAGGTCACTATAGAGTTTATATAGCTCGTGAAAATGGCCATTTTGCAAACAACCTCGGAATTCGACGAAACCAATTTTGTTGGATCCAGGATGTTAAACTATTGCTAGGTTTCAAATTTCATAATTTTTGAAGCTAGTATGTAAGCGTGGCAAAGGAAAATGTGTGTGGTCGATTTCTATTAAATTGGGTCGACCAAAAATGGGCCATTTTTCAAACGGTCTCAGAATTCGACGAAACTAGTTTTTTTGGGACCGTATCGTCAAAACATAGCTAGATTTATTTTTCTGGAATTTTTCGAATCAGTTTGTGGCCCTGGCAAATTGAAATGTACGTTCAAATTAAATATTGAATGTTTTATACTTTAATTTGAAGAAAAGCTGACTGAAACGGTCGAATGGGCCTACGAAACATATCCCATTGTGTTTGGAATGGGGGTATTTAGCTAGGGACGACAGTCGTTGGGTTTGAATTGGTGTTCGTGTGTGACAAGGGGTATTTTCGGATTTTTAAAATTTATAAATATATAAAAAATACCTCATTTGTTCACATCAGCTCTTCTCTTTCCCCGATACCAAAATCGTGACGGCAGGTTTTGCTCCTCGATTCTGACCGATCCACGCCTCTAAACGCCATACCCAAGTTCAACTTTTTGTAGATCCCTCCGAGTTCTTCAAATCCATACCACCTGCTCCCCGTCTCGTCACGCCTGTAAGGAGATCCGTGCCTCCAAACCTTGAAAGTTTAAAGCGCCGTCGCCATTGCTGCTTGCCGTCGAACTGAGGGGGAGGACCAGCATCGGAGAGTATTTTCCAAGCTCTTCCACGTGGCAATGGCCGATCGTCGTATCGTGCAACGGATTTGGCGAAAACCCAAAACCTAGTTTTGTAGAATTTTGAAAGGTATATGGCTATTTTAAAATAAACTAATCTATAGCACTTTAAAGCGCTACGGTTTTTGATTTCACTGTAAAAATCATATTTTTTTCGTTTCTTAACGAAATTCAGCCTTCTGCTATTTTTGTTGGAGTGGAACCCAATGTGAGATTTCTGAATTATAAACGATATGGAAAACGACGATGTATAAATTATATAGTCGATGTATGAGTTATATAAGCGTTACACACCTCATGTATAAGCGTTGTATAAGTTGTATGTTCGATGTTTAAGTTATATATGCGTTGTAAAAATTATATATGTGTCGAATAGAAGTGAAATATACTTGTATATATATATATATATATATATATATATATATATATATATATATATACGCCCCTCGTCCACAAACAAACCATGGACGATATTTATTGGTTGTGATTGGTGTGAAAATTGGTTGATTACGAATGGTTGATTAGAATTGTTTGTGGTTGAAATTGATTGATTATGGTTGAAAAATACCCGTTTGTGGTTGAGAATTATTTGGCTGAAACCACATAGGATTAGTTTGTTGAAATGAAAAAAAAAATATACATGCCGCCTGCGTGCGAACTAGATGCATTAAATCCCCATTGTCAAAAGCTACGTGGCTTTAAGATAGAGCGAGGAGCCATACTAGGGACGACCCCCGTTTTAACTACCCTGCCGTTATGCTGCCGAAATTTTCTGAAATATTCATGTGTTAGAATTATTTTCATTTGTTGAAATTATTTTCATTTGTTGAAATTATTTTCATATGTTGAAACCGTTCATGTGTTGAATAGAAATTCATTCGTTGAATAGAAATTCATGTGTTGAATGGTATTCGTGTTTGAAATAAATTGTTTTAACAATAAAAATCACATTTTTATCTTTTATATACGAACTATAGGAAACATTCATGTGTTAAATAGAAATTCATTCATTGAATAGAAATTCATGTGTTGAATGGTATTCATGTTTGAAATAAATTGTTTTCTAATAAAAATCCTATTTTTATCGTCTATATGAACTATATAAAATATAAGTGTTTTGAAATAAATTGTTTTGCAATAATAATAAAATTTTTACTATATATATACAAACTATAGAAAACATTCATGTGTTGAACAGAAATTCATTCGTTGAATAGAAATTCATGTGTTGAATGGTATTCGTGTTTTAAAGTAAATTGTTTTATAATAAAAATCATATTTTATCATCTATATGAACTATATAAAATAGTCGTGTTTTGAAATAAATCGTTTTACAATAAACATCACATTTTTACTATATACATGAATTGTTAAAAATAGTGAAGTGTCGAAGTGAATGTCTGTTGGATAAAAATATCATTTTTATCAAATGTATGAAAAGAGTATGGTTTTGAAATCGAAGAATAGATTATATATATATATATAAATATAATTTAAACAAATCGAATAACGAAGCTACAGTTCGTGTTTTTGAAATCATGATTTCAATCGATTAGTGCGGGAGATCCGACCATCGGATTTTCTCGAAACCGAAACCGTTGGGTTCGCTTTGGAAATATCTTTCCAACAGCACCGACTTTGTAAAAATCCAATGGTTGGATTGTCTGGAATGTTTAATTCAAATCTAAAGAAAAAAGCACCAGAATCGATTATATATATATAATTAAATTAAATCGAATAACGACGCTGCAGTTCGTATTTTGAAATCGAAACTTCAAACAAGTATACCTGGAGATCCGACCGTCGGATTTTCCCAAAACTGGAACCGTTGGATTCATTTTGAAAAGATCTTTCTAATGATATAAATTTTGTGAAGATCCAGCGGTTAGATTTTCAGATATGTGTAAATCAAGTCTGAAGAAAAACAGCGCCACTGCCGCATTATGGCCTGAAGCGTCATTTGAATAAATTGGCTATTTTTAAATAAATAAAAATAGTGATAAATCGTTATAAAATATTATAAACGATATGGAATGTAAATTTAGAAACTAACTGAAGGTTAGCTAAGACGAATGGTTTCCTAGGTTTTGATCTGATGTTGGTTTCGGCCTTCGGGGTTAATATTTGGGAAATCGTTCTCTTACTGATTTACGGTTAGTGACTAATGAATTGGAATAAGGCGTATGTGTGTTTGTGTAGCACTTGTTTATAATATACGCGAGTTGTTCAGAAAGACCGGGTTTATCCCATTTTGAATAACTGAATCGACGATAAGAAATCGAAGATGAAGACGGTGGTCGAAGACCGGAGATCTTCACCTCGTTTGGATGGTAACTGATGTCCTGATTGGGAGGCATCCCGAAATATGGATAATGAGCGGTCATCGTCCAGACGTACGTGGAGATCGATGGGTATACAAGGTATGTAGTGCCTCCGGTTTCGTTCAGACCCAGAACGGACTTGTAAATGGACTGTGTGTCTGACATTGGAATTCATTCTGTGTGATTGATAGCCATCAGTTGCATGGTGTGAATTGCCTATGTGGCATGCTAAGATGCAGTGATCAGGGCTTCTGTTGAAAATCAAAGTCTTGTGGTTGATGATCAAAGCACCGCCTGTGTGGCGTAGCTTTGTATATAACGTGAATTCGCGAACTTCACACCCCGTATGAACCAGAAATGGGAGAGGACCTCAGGGAGGGCATGTGTTTCCTTATAGCTAGAGGTGGTGTCAGTGCTTGAACTGGCTGACATTTACATTATTTTCACCTATGTGGTTGTTGCTGTTGCGAGGCGCCTCGGATATATCGGTCGATCCGGGACCGATGGAGTCATTCGTTGGCTCATTTACGCCCCAAAGGGCGGGGAAATGTAGTGTTCAGGCATAATAATCTACATCGGTGGACCGGCCCTGACGATCCAAGGCTTGCCTGCGCGCTTGCTGGAGACTCGGGCTAGACAGTCTCGAATTTGGTAAGGACTATCTTTTTCTTTGGTTCATTATGGAAATCCAATTTCCAAATGCGACACCGTGCGGTTTTGATTGTATATACATATGGCGACATGATATATGGTACCCATGCCGTCTACGATTGATAGTTATGATTCGAAATTGTTTTTGAAACATATAAACACTAGTAATAATATCAAATTCTTTTGTTTTATTCGTATCAAGCATATTTTGGTCATTATAAGGTAAAACTCTATCCTCCGGTTTGCGTTGTATTGTGTGATGGGAACTGAGTCTTATAATGGCTTCATTTTTATAAAAAGCATTGCGATATTTAAAAGAATGGTTTGTTTTAAAGCACTGGCAATCCAATGGAGTAAACCAGTTCCGCGAAAGTGGCGTGGTCCTGTGATTAGACATATTATAAATGTGTTAAGTAGATTTCTCATACCAGTCCCATGACTGACTCGTAGTTTGTTTCACTTGCAAACTCGGGTGCCCCTTTTCTACATGGGCAGCCTTGTCTTCATGTTTTAACAGGCTCTTTCTGCATAGCTGGAGCTAAAGATGGATTCTATCATTTATCTCTTTTTATGCTGTTCAACTCCTATTGTACATTATGTTTTGTTTTCCGCTGTAGACATTTATGTATAGCTGAACTGTATTTGTACTAAGTATGATCCTGTATACTGTGTAACTCTGATGATTTCGTTTACCCAGTGTATTATTTGT
This sequence comes from Allium sativum, assembly GCA_030737875.1. Classification (NCBI taxonomy): domain Eukaryota; kingdom Viridiplantae; phylum Streptophyta; class Magnoliopsida; order Asparagales; family Amaryllidaceae; genus Allium; species Allium sativum. The sequence goes on along the minus strand of CM060918.1, from coordinate 833,436,880 downwards.
TCATTATCTAGTGTATTTATTTAATTATGTTCTGCTATTATCTGTTTATATGTTATATTCCAAGGATTACCCTTAACACCGTCGTACGGGGTTTTGGGGTCGTCACACGGTACGTAGTGAGCAAGAAAGGAGAAAATAACAAGCTCTAATATGCACAAACATCAGAGATTTCACATAGATTCGACCATGCGGTATGTAGAATAAAGACACGTTTATGTATGTATAGAAGGTAAATATGAAAAACTTAAGTGGTTAAGTCATAGGAAACTACTAGATGGTGTAAATATGCAAGATAGGCACGACATAATTCATGGCACTTGGCTTAGACATGTAAAAGTATGTACAATAGCTAGTACTTAAATAAATTAGAAAATCGGCCATGCACAGTGTGAAATTTCATAAAGGAACCAAAAGCAAGTTGGTTGAGTTAAATTTCACATATGCATTAAAATGACTAAACAATGGGGTAGGTGACAACAACAAATAGCATGTTATAAATGTTCTATAGTAATTCTAAACCAAGATGCAACTAGCTTAACCATAGTGATGAACAACAAAATAAAGTTAGGACTTGCTAATTTAAATAAATATCATCTAAGAAATGCATAACCAGCAGATTGTACTTTAAAACAACCATGGAAACTATTTACAACAGTGTCAACTTGAATATAGAAATTAACAACAGTTAATAAGTTAAAGACTGTGATTTTTAAAAGAAAGTCCAAGTTTCGTTTTCTTTTTGTTAACTATGGTATACCGAAGATTAACAATAACATTTTCAAGCTAAATAATACCACACACTGAACAATCAATGTATTGTCCAGATTAATATTGAGTAGAAAAATATAAAGTGAGCCAAATGTGTCATTTAAATAAAAAGCGAGAATTTGGGGATGTCATGAGCAGATGATTTCCACCTTACATCCTTGTAATCAATTTAATAACACCAGTACCATTCCATGCTTGAAAAAAAAAAGAGCACAACCAACACAATGAAGGTTAAACGAAACAGGACAAGGCAATCAAATGAGAAATGCAATAGCAAGCCACTGGCGCCAACAAATCATATTTAGTGAAAACCGAACCTGCGAACATGAAGGAAGTTAAATCATAAGAAAAACTTACCTTGCATCGACGCTATACGGTGACAGCTGTTAATACCTTAGGTATTGATTTTGGTGACAACAAGCATATAAACATTACTACTAACATATCTTTGAGTTGTGTAGTTACATTAGACATATTTTGAAGATATTTATATAGATAAACAAGAATACAAAAGACGAATTATAGAAGAAGGACAATCAATGCAATTGAAGACGAAAAGCTATTAGAGAAGAATGTTGAAGAACAGAGGTGTTTGAAGTGATGGGGAGTTGGTTGAACCTTAGAATATCTTGTTTAAAATCCCATGGTAATTATACTTGAAGATAATCAACCATTGATCTCAACCAAATCACCAAAATCCACAAATATAAGAAAATTTGAAGTGCAGCAAATTTGAGACATTTATAAGTGTTGCTGGCATATTTTCAACACAAGTACGTTGACATACTCGTTTTTGTATGTCGACATATAACGGTTTTCCAGAATTTCAAATTCAAGTTGGGTAGTTATTTCCCTCCACCCTCTCACCAAAATACACATCCTTTCATACACTATTTAAAGGCCTCTAGTAACGAATTTTTACACATTAATTTCACATTTTCTTCTTATCTTTCTTCTCCATTTATTCTCTACAAAATTCCATTGAAAACTATCCTTTTACACTTGCAAATCCACTCTCTTTCACTACTATTCTTCATTTATTTGAAAGCCACACAATATCAGAGAGTTGTACTTGAATTCATACCATTCTCACTCCGATTTAATCCTATTTACTCAAAGAATTCAAGGATATATTGCCATTGGAGGTCTATAGGATCATTGTACCAAATGATCAAAAATCGGTATTGAAGATACGTCTACTTGCCATTGTTTGTTGCTGTTGATAAGGAGAAGGTGTATCTTATAGCCCATGAAATCAAGATTGTAAAGGTGTTCTTGCCACCCGTGGAAAGCAAGCGATTATAGTGAAATTCTGCACGGTGGTGTGCAGGACTGGATGTAGGATTGGTTAATCCGAACCAATATAAAAATCTTCGTGTTATTTACTTTAATGCATTTTATTTTATTACTTATTTCTTTTGATTTGAATCTGAATATATATAGTTATATGTCTAGTTTCTGAGTAGCCTTAAGGTCCTACAATTGGTATCAAAGTCTGGTATTTTAAAAAGTTCATAATCTGATTTTTGAAAAATTATAATGGCTAGTGACACTAGTAACACCATTATTAGTTCTTTTATAGAAGGGAAATCTACCACTAGACCTCCTCTATTTGATGGCAGTAATTACACTTATTGGGCTTGTAGGATGAAATTTAATTTGCAGTCTAATGGTTTAGATATATGGAATATCACCCAAGTAGAATATATAGAGCCTCAAACTGAATATTCAAAACGGACACCAGAACAAAAGACACAAGCACTTAATAATTCTAAGGCCATGAATATTTTATTTTTCTCTTTACATAGAAATGAATTTAATCGAGTGTCTATATCTAATTCTGCATATGAAATTTGGAGAATACTTTAAGTCACACATGAAGGAACAAGTAAAGTAAAACAGACAAAGATATATATGCTGACTCGCCGGTTTCAACTCTTTCAAATGAAACCAAATGAATTTATTCTGATATGTATTCTAGATTTGAAGATATTATACATGCCTTAATATTATTAGGAAAGAAAATTACTAAAGATGACCAAGTCAGAAATATCTCGAATACACTTCCTAGTGAAAGGGTTCATAAGACTCTGGCAATCTAAGAAGCCAATGATATTAGTACTATGTTAATAGAAGAATTAATTGGTAATCTAATGTCCTATGAAGTGAATTTATAGGTTATAAAAGAGAATCAAGAAAATGAGAAAAAATCACCGACATATAATGCACTGATTGATGATGATGAACCAGATGAAGATACTATTGATAATGATATCGAGTTTATTACCAAGAAGATCAATAAATTCTTGAAGCACTGGATAACGAAGAAACTTCAAAAAACTAACAATAATAATTCCAGAAATGGGAATGTTGTTAGATGTTTCAAATGTGATAAACCCGGTCATTTGAAAAGAGATTGTCCCAACTTGAGAAAACTAAAGCACATTTTAAATACTTTCAATAAGGAAAGGAAAAAGGCATTCAATGCAACATGGGATGACTCATCATCAAGTGATAGTGACTCAAAAATAGAAAATGCCAATGTATGCTTCATGGCAATGGATGACCAGTTATGGAATTTTGATAAAGAAATTACTACAGTTTAAATGATATGCATCAAAGTTATGAAATACTTTGGAAAGAGTAAAATAATAGTTTGGCAGAAATAGATAGATTAAAAATATTTAATGAAAAGTTAAGTAAAGAAAAACAATGTCTAGAAGATGAACTTGGAAGACTTAATGGTCATAAAAATGGAAAGGATTTAACATTTGGAAGTTTTGAAAAGCTGAAAAGTGAAAATGAGTCCTTAAAATCAGAAATTCTTTCAATGAAGTCACACGTCACTCATCTGAATAAGAAACTAACATCTCTCGACATTGTTATTCTTAACTATAGTAAGGATTTTGATAAAATGAAAACTGATATTGATAAATTTAACAAATTAGAGGATAATCTAGAGAAATCATTATCAACATCTAAAATCACTAGGAATAAACATGAACTTGGATATACCCTTAAGGCTAAATCAAAGAAAAATAGTACTCAATGTACTAAGCTTGTTAAAGCCACCAAGTTCAAACCAAAACCTAGGAAATCAAAGTAAAATCCTCCAAATAGGTTCATAAATTTATGGGTTCCAAAATGGTTAGATAATACTAAAAAAGAAAAATATATTGACAATTTTATTAATAAGGTCCATTTATCTAATGATTACATTTTGAAAGGGCATTCAAACTCTTCACGGGTTTGGCATCCAATACTTAACCCCATGGACCCCTAAACGAAAATGGTACCAGTGTGCATATTTTATAATTTTTCAGGTTCCAAATAGTCGATGCTCAAAGCATATGATAAGAAATCTATTGAACCTTGGATAATTATGAAAAGGATTTGTTATAGGCATCAGCAAAGTCGGTAACTCTAAAACTCGTCTGGTTATTTAGTTTATTTCATGTTTTGATTTCCCCACTTTTGTTTTATTTATATATACAAACTCTACATATTGCCCGGAAGTTAATTAAACTAAATAATTCTTTTTACGCTTTTTGCTGATGACAAAGGGGGAGAAAAAGTACAAATATGTAACGTCCCGTATTTTCTAGCCAATTATTTGAAATATTTTATTTTTAAAAAATATTGATTTGAGTTTATATGATTGAATTTAATTATTTTTACTTTGAATATTATTTATATTAATAATATAATAATATTTTATTTTCGGGATATTTGGAAAATGTTGATTTTTCGGTATAATGTAAACAAGCGATTTAAAATGGTTTAAATATGGTTTATATTAAATTATATTAATATATTCGTTATTAAAACGACGTTGGAACATTTAATTTATAATTTAATCATAAAACGAGCTACAACGGCGTGGTAATTCTTAATTTGGCATTTTGAACTTTAAACGACTGTACAGGGCCCAATATGAGTCCGATTTTCTCGAAACAAGAAACGTCTGAATTTGTTGGATAATATTTTTCTAATGAAAGAGAAAAATCGGGTTTCCGTGTTATAGATTCTGTTTTATATTAAATAAAGGGTTTTTAATTATTTATAATATCGATTTGGCTTCAAACTCAATTTTAGTTATTTTATTTTGGTAGTGTATGAAATTCGAGTCGTATATGGCCAATTTTAATATTTTATTATTTTTATATTGAGGTACTTTAAAATTGGTTTATTTTAATATAAATTGGACCTCTGAAAAGGGTCTTTATTCAAACGACCTTCGTTTTTGACGAGACAAATTTTATTGAGACCGCAGCAGTAAATTATTGCTAGATTTAAAGTGTCGCGTCGGTTGGAGTTAATTTGTGAGCGTGGCAAAATAAAATACAAATAAAACGATCATTTGGACGTGAACAAGCGCCATTAGAACAAACGGACTCGGAATTCGACGAAACAAGTTTAATTAGGACCGTAACGTCAAATTATACTACGTCGTCCATTTCTGTCTCGAACAGAGTTTGTACGTGAGCACAGGAGCGAATAAACAGCGTTAAAAATAGGGATAGGTACGAAATAAAAATCGTTAGTCAACATCGTTCATCAAATCAACATAAAATATATTATTTCCACATTATATATACCCCTCCAAACCAGAAAATACAACCACCAGTTCATTTCCGTCCTCCATATTTACAAAAAAGTCCTCCAACCTAAAACAATTTAAATCTCCAAATCTGTTGCGAATCAGTGAAGGGAATCTGAACGAAATATGTAGATCGGTCGATATCTATCTACTGTAAAAAGTTGGGGGTGATCGAACACCCGTCGTGGTCGGAATCGGCAAAAACCCGGGGAAAACTACCTTTGTTATTCTCTGAAATTCGAGCGAATGGTCCAATTTTAAATGCTCAGATCTGGGGGGAAATGAAACAGAGAGATCAGGCTTTGATTTGGCTCTGGTCGACAGATGACATGGTCGACATATTGACCAGACTTACGTCCCAAAGGGCGGGGAAACATATTTTTTAGGGATTACCAATCCACTTTGCACTTAGCTGGACCGACCCCGACGATCCAAGGTGCAGTTGCGGCTGACCCTGATGCACGGGCTTGAGTGTCTCGAAGCGGTAAGGACGATCTGTTGCCTTTGTTCACACATGCAAATCCAACTTCTAATACATGACTTTTCAGTTTTAATTGATACATTTATATTTGAAGTTGATTTCTTCACTTATAGTAATAATAAAATATGAAATTTCATGTACCAAGCATTTTTGGCTATTATAAGGTAAAAACTCTATCCTCTGGCTTGCGTTGCATTGTGTGATGGGACCTGAGTCTTATAATTGCTTCATTTTCTTTATTTAGCATTGCGTTGTTTGTTATATGCACTGGTATTCTTAGGGTTAAACCCGTTCTATGTTATACAACATGGTTTCTTGTTTTACCTAACTTTAAAACCAGGCTAATAATTTTTTTTAGTTCTCACACCAGTCACATGACTAACCTGGAGTTTGTTGTTTTAACCTAACTCCGGGTTCCCCTATGTACAACATGGGCGGCTAGCAGTTTTGGTTTTGCAGATATATATTCACAGGATCTTGGATTTACGGCTGGAGATATATTCGGAAAGCTCTGTATCCGTGTATTTCTTGCAGTAACGTTTTGTATTATTTTTCCACTGCATTGTAATTTGTAAATCTTTGATGTTTACTAAATGTATATAATTTATTCATGCTTTGTTATATTCTTGTACTATGATGTAATTATTGTAATAAGTAATGAAATATTCTTCTGCTTGTGTTCTGATTTGTCATGTTCTCAACTCAATCTGGGCTTTCCCGAAAGGGCGAGTTTGGGTCGTTTCAGTTGGTATCAGAGCCTTGGTTTACAGAGCTCGAGAATAAGACACGTTAGGACCAAACAAAATAATTCATCAAAGATTGGATTAGTAATATCCAATGAGGATGACCCGTTAGAGATGCGATCAGTAGTATCCTAGAATGAGTCCAAAGAGTGTTATTCTTAAAATAAAAATGAAAACAAATTTTGTTTAGAAAATTTAAACCATATAACATGTATTTGAATATTTTATTTTAAATTAATTTGGACTATCGGGTATATGGAGATTTTGAATATACATCTGATCCATGTGTATACGAAGCCTCAAATACATTGGATGGATATAGAATCACACTCTAGTCGCCCGAAGATGATACTGATGATTACTAGTATCATCAGTGTTTATGCTCGAGTTTCGAAAGTGGAATATCTATATATTTCCATTTAGCTGGTGTGAGAACCAAAACTAAATAGGGTTATTGTTGTGAATTGGCATCAAAAACATGATTTTCAATCGATATATATATATATCAAAGTTATGAATTTAAACATTTAATCAACTAATTGATTGCATGTTGTGTTGTATGATAACTAGTTTGACTAATTAAAATGTTGAACCAATATGAAAATGGAAAGGTAAGAATAGCCAAATTTTGAACTAAATTGAAAATTGTTTGAAATTGCATACATGTACATATATATGTGTGTGAACAGGTCATAGCAAGGAAGCTAAGAAGAGGAATATAATTGTATGCCCGACAACTAGGTACATGTTTATTGTATTTCTTTGGTTTTAATGATTTTATGAGCTAATTGGCTAGCCGCTTGGCCTTTTCATCTTCTTTTGGATTGGTGAGGGCCTTGTGAGTCAAGTTGCGGTTTTAAATGCCTCCCCGCACAAGGGAGGTTATGGTGAATCTTTTCGAAAATTTAGGGTGTTAGCCAAATTTTTGAATTTTTTTGAAATTCTTAGAAACTGAAAAGTTGAAGAATGAAAGTTGAGTTGGTTAGTTAAACAACTTTCAGCTCCGTTCCTTTTCGAGGACGAAAAGATTTTAAGTGGGGGAGATTGTAACAACCCGGATTTTCAGAATAAAATTAAAAATTTTATTTTAGCAATTTTAATGGATTTTGAATATTTAAAATGATTTATTTTAAATAATAACGACTAAAAATTTATTTTTATCGAAGTTAAACGAATAAATTTATTTTAACTGTAAAACGAGCCTGAAATGGTGCGACAGTTTTAATTTTGATGAAAACTGATCGTAACAGTCGAATTGGCTTACGAAAATATCCCATTATGTCCAAAACGGGGGTATTTGGTAGGGCGACAGTCGTTGGGTTCGATTTGGAGTTTGTCAAAATAAACCATTATTTTTGGAGTAAAAAAAGGATTAAATAATAATAAAATAAAATAAAATTTCCTATAAAACCCTCCACTCAGAACGCAGCCGGCCCTAGCAAAATTAACGGCTGATAATGCCAAATTTTATCTCTCAAATTTCTCACAATCTGGAGCGAATTAATATATAATTCAAAAGCAAAATTTGTAGAGGTCTTCAGGGAGGATATGTGTTTCCTTCTAGTTAGGATTAGTGTCATGGTATGGAGCCTAGACATTTTTACTTATGTGGATGATGGATAGCGAGGCGCCTCGGATATATCGGTCACTACGGGGCCGATGGATGACATGGTCGATATACTAACCAGACTTACGCCCCATAGGACGGAGAAACGTATTATTCAGGGATTATTAATCCACTTTGCATTTAGGTGGACCGGCCTTGACGATCCAAGGTGCAGTTGCGGCTGCCCCTGAGGCACGGGCTAGAGTGTGTCGAAGCGGTAAGGACGATCCCTTGCCTTGGTTCACAGACGGAAATCCAACTTCCAATACATGACTTTTCGGTTTTAATTGTAGGGCCTAGTATGGCGAAGTAATATATGGGTACCTACACTGCCTATGATTGATACATTTATATTTGAAGTTGATTTCTTCATTTATAGTAAAAATAAAATATAAAATTTCACGTACCAAGCATTTTTGGCTATTATAAGGTAAAAACTTTATCCTCCGGCTTGCATTGCATTGTGTGATGTGACTTGAGTCTTATAATAGCTTCATTTTCTTTATTTAGCACTGCACTGTTTGTTATATGCACTGGTATTCTTGGGGTTAAACCCGTTCCGTGTTATACGGCGTGGTCCCTTGATTTACCTAACTTTAAAACCAAGCTAATAACTGTTTTTTTAGTTCTCACACGAGTCACATGACTGACCTGGAGTTTATTGTTTTAACCTAAACTTTATGTGCCCCTATGTTCCACACGGGCAACTAGAAGTTTTGGTTTTGCATATTTATATTCACAGGATCCTGGATTTACGGTTGGAGATATATTCAGAAAGCTCTGTATCCGTGTATTTCTTGCAGTTGTGTTTTGTATAATTTTTCCACTGCATTTTAATTTGTAAATCTCTGATGTTTACCAAATGTATTTAATTTATTAATGCTTTGTTATATTCTTGTACTCTGATGTAATTGTTGTAATAAGCAATGAAATATTCTTATGTTTGTGTTATGATTTGTCGTGTTCTCAACTCAATCTAGGCTTTCCCGAAAGGGCGAGTTTGGGTCATTTCGTCCTGTCTTTGGAAGGCCTCCCGTTACAAAGTTTTCTATTAGGGAAGTCCTATCAGAAGGACTTTGTTGATCGCTCCTTGCGAGCATTTTGTAAACTTTGAGTTCCTTCCCTTAGGAAGGTGTCGGTTTGTGTTGCTTCCCAACTATTTCCTCCAGCCTTCAGTCTGATCTATCGCTTAGCTTACTACTTTCGTGGGACTTTCCTATGCCTGTATTCTTCCGACACCCCTTCATTACCAGCTCAGCTCGGAGACAATTTTGATGATAACACAAAATAATACTTGAAATTTAATTTTAGTATTTTGGGAAAGGATATTTCATTTCAATCCAAATCAGATTCATATGAATTTATCATTTCAAACTATGTTCTTAATTCATTTTAATGATTAGTCCAGGGTGCATTCGATGCCCATAACATCTAGGGTAAATGATTGGGATTAATCAACACAAACAGTGGACATATAAAATTCAAGGTGAATAACAGGTAAATTTACACAAATAAGCATCAATATGTCAAACATATCAAATTCAAGTCATTCATCACTTCAATGCATCAAAATTGTTCTATATCGAAAAAAATACTAGTTATTAGTTGATGGGTTTTAAACTAGTAGTAAAATGTGAAATTTAAGCATAACTGTAAAATTTAAAATAATGGTCAAATTAAATTACATCATCGATGCTACTTAACATAAATACACACTTTTAACTACCAAACAACAATCATATCATAATATAATTTTAAATTAACAAATAATCGAATACTTTATTTAGGTGTGAGTGGGTTTAATCACTTACCTTTGATTTCGAACGAGATTGAAATCCAAAATTTAGCCCAAAATTTTGCAGTCTTAGAATTCATCCAAACCAGCTCCATTGCGAAGAACTCGTCAATATGATTCCAACGCAACACACCGCGTGTCAAATTGAGTTCGTATGTAAAAGTTATACATGTTACAAGTTATACGAATCTGTAATTAAATCAAAACGAAACAAACAACACTTTCTCACCTTAAATAAATGGCATGTCATCCTTATTCTCTCCCATCTAAAATTTTGCTACAACAAATTTCGAACCACCCATGTCTAAAAACAGCCCCCCTTCACTTCCACCTTCCCTCCTCTGCTCAACGAAAATTCAAACCGCTTTTTACAATGAGCTTCTCTTCTCGAAAGCTTCTCCTCATCACCATCATCTCTAACTTGCACCACCTTCTCAAACCGCGTCCTTGCACCACAACGCACGCATATTACAGGGTATCGACATTTTTTTGTCATACAATTTCTTCAAATTTTGCCATTCGATGTTAAATTCCTTATGAATCCCAATACGATCACCATTTCATGAATAAATCCCTATATAAACAACGAATTCAAACCCCAGCATGATTCCATTCGCTAAAAAAAAAAAATTGGCCACTTAAAAATACAATCGCACCATCCACAAATCATATATGACCGAAGAGCATCTTAGACTCAGTTGAAGGAAACTTATTTTAAGATTTTTCATTCACAAAATTTTGAGATATAGATTTTTTTCTGTAACGGTGAGAAGGAGGAAGATAAAAGAACAAGCGGCCATTTTGTTGCAGGAGAATGAAGAGAGTTTAGGACGAGGTGTACTTATTGGTGAAAAGATTTAATGGTTAATTAAACAAATTAAATTAGTTAGATTTCCTATCTATTCAACATTTACGATACATGGTTACTTAAACATCTACCATAAATGGTTAATTAAACAAATTTTTATCAATTTGATTACTTAAATGGCTACCTAAACATTTACTAAAATTTTAAAACAAATTTACATATCAAATTTCAGGTCAGTGATTACAAAGATTTGCAGTGTTTGATTTCAGCTGTTATTAAATCCCATTAAGTATTTTTTTTTGGAAATGGGTTTAGGATTTTATTAAAGGCATGAAATCCCAAAAGAAAACCCAAAGCCCACAGCTTCGTTGCATCAGTACACAAACCGACAATGTTTTACTTTAATACAAAGCGAGAATAATCTCGAAAAGCAACTTCAGATCTGAACATACTCTCGCCTCCTCTTCTTCTTCAGCTCAAAAATCATGGCGGCTGGTAAACGTAAAAACTCGTGCTTGTTTCTGGGAGCTGAACCGATGGCCGCAACAGATCCTCGTCTCTATTATCGTCTTCTCCAGGTCCCCTTCTACTGGTACGTTCCTTGTTTTTGTTCTTCCTCAACCTTGTCAGTTATATGTTTTGAATGGCTATCTTACTGACTAAATCGACGGTCTTTTCATGCTTCTGAAACACTCTGTTGTTTCTCTCTTTCCATATGGAACACACAACAACTGTAAGAGCGACGCCGTACATTTCGGTTATCTTACCTATGCTCTGCCCAGCGACTTCAAGGTGAGTTAAAATTTCTTGGATCTGGGTTTCAGTAGTGTTGTATTACACAAAATTGCAACAGTTTATCCACAAGCTTTTTGAGTACGAGCAGTCAAATAATAGGTGCTTGTGGGTCTCTATCTCACTTTTACACAACATGCATGTTTCCTCCTGTATAATCCCTCATTTAAAGAGCCGATCTTTAGTTTATAGCCTTCCCAGAATTGCTTTGTAGGCGCAACTGGCCATTTTAGGTACATTACTCTTACACCACACAATTTTACTCCATGTTTTAATGTCGTATTTGGGTCTAATGTCCTCCCAAACCTGTTTGATGTTAAATTGACCCCCTGCCCAATTCCAAATGTCATAACTTCGGTCATTGTGTATGTGTGTATTCTCGATGCTTCTTCTTTGCTCCTGATTGCAAGGAATGTTCAGATTTCAACCACTGTCATCGATAATATCACTCACATTTTTATCTGGACAGCCATAGGCAGAGTAAGTATCCCACCTCAGCATGTCTATGATTGACTTACCACCTATCCAAGGATCTTTCCAAAGGTAAGTTTCATTACCTATTGCAATTTCTCTTCTGCGATGATTTGCTAATACATCCCTAACACGGAGAATGGCCTTCCATGTGGTTGATGCATTGTTATCCTCCCCCATCATCCAGAAATTGTCTTTTTTATATCTTCCATTCATCCATCTGGCCCATAGACCCTCATTGTTAGTCACCTTCCATGCTTTTTTAAGTGTAAAAGCTTCCCTCATGACTTTGATACTCCTTAAGCCCACTCCACCTTCTTGCTTTGGTTTACATAAGTCTTCAAATTTAATTTTATGCAAGCCACTTCTCCAAATGAAATCAGCACATACTTTTTCTATTTTCTCAATGGATGCATCTGGTAGTTGAAAGGTATGTAGCCAAAAATTGACCTTTGCATGAATGACTGTATGAACCAGTTCAATTCTACTAGCAAAGGTTAGCAGTCTTGAACTCCAGCCATACAGCCTGTCCCTTATACTAGTGATGAGAGTACTACATTCCCTATCAGTTATTTTGTTCGAAGATAGTGGCACTCCCAAGTATTTGACTAGGAGTTCACCTTCCTGCACTTGTAGCACCTCCAGCACATCAGCCTTATTTCTGCAAGTTTTATTGAAGTAGCATTTGGTCTTCATTTCATTGACTTTTAATCCACTGTATTTCTTTAACCTATCAAAAATCTCCTTAATCTGAACTGCTGTACCCCTGTTTGCTTTGACACATATTAATAAATCATCAGCATATAATAAATGACTAATTCTAGGCTGGAAATTATGTATAGTCTGAATTAGATGATTGTGAGTGGCAATCTCCATCTGCAATGTGAGATATTCCATGGCCACCGCAAACAAGTATGGGGAGAGAGGTTCCCCTTGTCTAATGCCCCTGTTGCTGCTAATGAAGCCTTTAGGAACCACATTAATAAGAATTGAAAAAGTTGGTGTGTTTAGGCACTCACTTATCAGCTTCACTGTTTGCTCTGGGAAATCCATACACTTTAGCATGTAAATAATAAAGTGTCTATTAATCTTGTCATAAGCCTTATGTAGGTCCACTTTCAAACACATACGGTCTGCACCTTGTTTATTGAAATTTCTGATCAACTCATGTGCTAGCAGTGAGTTTTCTGATATGTTTCGACCTTTGATAAATGCACTCTGGCATTCAACAATTAGGTCAGGAAGGATCATTTTCAGCCTATTACAGAGCAATTTTCTTATGATCTTGTAAATGACATTACAACATGCTATCGGTCTATAGTCTGCAATACTAGTAGGTTTATCACATTTTGGTATAAGGCATATAAAAGTATGGTTAATTTCTTTTAGAATTAAACTTGAACTGAAAGTTTCTTGCACGGCTAAAGTGATTTTATGCTTCAGGTCGTTCCAATGGACTACGAAGAACTCAGAACCAAGCCCATCGGGCCCCGGAGAAGAGTCAACATGGATGGAGCTTACTGCATCCCAAACTTCACTTTCACTGACATCACTCAGCAGCAGTCTTCTGCCTCTAGCGTTAACCAGTCTTCTCGCAACAATTTGAGGTAAGTTGTCCATCTCATTGCAGCCGTTGTACAATGCCTGGAAATAAGTGAGAGCTTCCTCTTCAAATTTATGCATGTCAATGCAGATGTTACCATTTTGGTCAAACATTTGCATATTGTAATTGATGTTTTTCCTGATTGACATTTTGGTGTAAAAAAATTTCGTACACTCGTCACCTTCAGTCAGCCATTTCTCTTTAGCTTTCTGTATTAGTTCTATGGCTTTCATATGCAAAAGATTTTTTAGTTTTGTCTGTGTTGCATAGTATTGATTCCATATGTTATCTGTGCTCTCCCCTCCATCAATTCTCTCTAATAGCTCCTCATTCAGTTTCTCCAAATTAGTGAGGTCATCCTGGGCATTGGGCCTAATTTTATTCCAGTTCTTAAGTCTTTCCTTAGCCCTTTTAAGGAATTTCACAAGGTGAAATAGATGACTATCATCAGTTTGCATCAAGTCATTGGTGTTGACAGCTGCATGATACCCATCTATCAGATGCCATTCATTTTCATATCTGAAAGGCTTTCCTTTCCCATTCTTGTCAGCTTCTTTGAGTAGTATATGCAGTGGGCAATGGTCACTAGTCGAGTTAGGCAAGAAATTTACTTTGATGTCCACAAATTTGGTCATGCATTGCATATTGATTAATGCTCTGTCAAGTTTGCACATAATCTTCCTAACTTCACCACTCTTCCATGTGAATTTCAGGCCTCCATGGACTGGTTCAATCAGCCCAGCTACCACGATGCAGTTGTTGAATTCTGACAGCTGCATAGCTCTTAAGGTAATGCCCCCTTGTTTCTCTTCAGAACGTAGCACATCGTTGAAGTCCCGCATTACAAGCCATGGTTCAGTAATGTTTTTTGACAATTGGTTGATCTTTTCCCAAAGAGAGACTCTTTGACTTGCAATATTTCTAGCATAAACTGTAGTGATGTAAATGCACAAACCTCCCGCATTTAACGCTTTAACAGTTAGTTGTTGTTCATCTAAGTCAATCATACTCATGTTCCAAACATTTTTAATCCATGCAAGAATTATTCTGCCTTTAGAACCAACAATATTGTTGCTCATAAGGTCCCATTCCCCTCCTAACTGATCTTTAAAATACTTAACATTATCTTCATTCATCTTACTTTCAATAATACCCATAATAGATGGCACAAGTGTCCTTCTTAAATTATAGAGGTCTAAAGCGCGGGTATCGTTATTTAGACCTCTAACATTCCAGCTTATTATGGACATTTAGACTTGAGGGCATTGCTCCTCAAGTTCTTAGGAGAAACTGCTTGTATGCACCAGTTCTTTGCCTTCTTGGACCCTGTTTTAAATTGCTCATCATATTCTGCATTGGGTTTTGTGAATTTTCCCTTGTTTGTATTGTTTCCTTCATCTTCATTCTCATTAAGGTTGATGTCTAACTCTCTTAACTCCGCCATTGTTTCAGGAACCCGGTGTTGTTGACTTGACGAAGTGCGAGGGCATTCTGCCAGATCTGACAGCTGCTGGGCCCCCTCCTCCTGCTGCCGTGCCTCAAGGGCCTATATCGTTTGCTGCTCCTCCACCGCCAGCTGGGCAGGGGGATGATTCTCCTCATAAGTAGATGACGTAGTTTCAGTGTTTGTAGATATATGTACATAAACCGCACTAGTAGCTAGCGTAGGATCGAGCGAAGTGTCGCTTGATGTTTTGTTATGCTCCACTGTCACATCTTCTGCAGGTTTTCTTTGCCACATTTGATGCATTGTGGCGGTGCATTGGCCCTCTAAGTGCCCAAAGCACCTACAGGTGGTACAAATGGGAGGCAAATTCTCATATTCCTTGCTTTGGATGTAAACATTCCCAAGTTTATCTTTTGCTCGTACCTGCTTTTTGATTTTACAGTCTAGTCTAATTTCTACTAGTACTCTAGCATAAGCTAGTCTTGTAACTCTCTTAGTGCTTTCATCCATGGTTAGGGGGTTGCTGATGAGGCTGACAATCTTGCTGATGCCTCTCGCATGCCACAGAGTCAGATCTAGATTGCGAAGGCGTATCCAAACTGGATGCGTTTCAAGCATGTCACACTCCAGTTTGATATTCGGCTCCCACCGTTTGGTGAATATGAGTTTGCTGTCCATAAACCATGGTCCTGTCTCAAGAATCCTAGCACAGTCTTCAGCGTTTGTGAATTTGACTAAATAGAATCCATTTTCCCTTGCAAAAACATTCCAGCTCACTTTCGGTTTCCATTCTCTCCTGATATAGGCATTCAAATGCACATAATACGGTCTTTTCCCTATCAAATATATGTAGATCGAGTTTGTCCACATATTAACTGCTTCCGAGTAGATCTGGTCATCAAGTTCTGCAAACTCACCTTCCTCATCGTTCAGCGCTTCAAATCTTTGAACCTCTCCCTCTATTCTCGTATTGCCAGCCAGAACATCACTCCAGTTTCTAGCGCCTGTTCTAAAAGTTTGATTTTTGTCATTTGCGGTACTGGTTAGGGAACCTGTGGCTGTGCGTCCACCAGTTAGAGCTTGTGCGAAGCTTATCCTCTTCTTCCTAATCTCTTTCCAACCCAGATTTGAAGGTTTCCCCAAATTATTAGGGTTAGGGTTCTCTCTAGAGGTGGCTGCCATCAAAAAATGTTTTTATAAATCCCATTAAGTATATATATATATATATATATATATATATATACACACACACACACACACAAACACAATCCCACTAAATGGGTATGATTGAATTTCAATTATTATTTTTCATCCAATCCTGAATTTATAGATATAATTGTCATTTTTTAATATTCTATTACGTTAGTAACTTCCATTTATCACTTAATGTATGGTAACAAAATACATAATTACTATTAACTGAAATCAGTTTATTTATCATATCTTAAATTTGATTAAGTCTCATTTAATTCGTTATTTATTTTATTATTTCGTACATCGTTACATTTTGATCCTACTTAACACTTGTTTGAAACCTATTTTGTCAATCTTCTACAGTTACAAGTTTATCCACCTTAATTGCAATAATTACACACATTAGTTAAAATTTATTTTCAATTTATCATCAATAAATATAAAAACAACTGGTTTCACATACTAAACAATTAACCTATTGTAATCATTACTTTTAAAATTAGTTAAACATTCAATTTATTCCTTTAGCTACCATTCTTAATTTCCGTTAATTACACCATTCAATTATCTTTATTGTAATTTGTTTCCACTTTATTTCAGTACACTAATATTGGTTTTTAAAATCTGTGATTAGTTACAACATCCAATTAAAATATCATAAACTTATTGTTGTAAACAAATAAATAAAGTTACTCACGTATAATCTAATCATTCTAACTTAATGAATTTCAATTGACCACATAAAATATTACCATTTTTTTACCATATTTGTTTTAATTCATTCTATTTCAAATAATAACTGAATCTTATATTTACCATCATGTGCAAGTTATTATATTAATAGCTTATTGAATTCACCTTAAATAAGCTTATTCAAGTTTATATCAATTTAATTTACTTGATAGAAATATCAACCTTGCAACTTACCATTTTTCTCCAGAACTTATGTTAAATTAATTTTTTTTAATTAGTAGGAAAATACGGGTTGTTACACTCTTCCCCACTTAAAACTTTTCGTCCTCAAAAAGACGTAGTAAGGAAGTTGTCAATTTATATGTATATTTAATCATATAATTCCCTATTCAACTTAAGAACAATTACCTATATAAAAGTTTTATATGTAGGTTTGAAACTTAAATTTTAACAAAAAAAAATTAAATCGTAAATTCACGAAAAAATTCAGCAGAGCCTCTTATGTACGATTAGGTCCGGGAAACAACAATATAATCATAGATATATATCTCATCTAAGTGATGAGGCATCCCAAAAATGGGAAAACAATAGACAATGTCAAAATTCAATATATAATTCGATATGCGTACCTTTCATTTGCATTTTTAGCGATTTGGCTTATTTTAAAGCAAGTAAAAATAATATCTATGCGCAATGAGCTCGCGAAGCAAACAAATGCTACTCACACCTACTAAAGAACTCAACAACAAATGAAACATACATATAAAAGATATATATATATATGTGTGTGTGTGTGTGTGTGTTTAAAATAACATTCATGAAATAGCAGATGCAAACAAAATAACTAATGAACTATCCAAACAATTATATTCATCCAAACAAGTACCATAACAAATTTTAAATGTCAATATTTTATTTGTATGACTTTATTTGTTCATTCTATTCTTAGACAATCCTATTTCATTTGTTATACTGCGTTCCTATTTGTTCCAAATGTCCATGTTTTGGTGACGAAATCTGATTGCTTTAGGAGTATTTGGTGGTGAAGAAGTAAAATCCCTTGAGAGGTTAGTGATGTATACAACACTTTTTGGAGTAAAATCCCTCGCGTTCATGTTTGATTTTGCAGGTAACAAACAGACTTAAAATTAATTGGATTCATTTTTTAGAAACAAAATAAAAAGTAAAATCCCCTTAAGTGTTGTATAAAGATCCTCTATGAATTTTTTTACATGGATAACTTTATTTAATACTATTCGGTCTATCAATAGAAGGTCACCACCGAATGGAGTAGTCGGATGATAACTCACAAAAAGGTACATCAGACCTAAAAAAATATTTTATACTGAGCCAGTTTTTATTTGTTGGAAGAGAAAAAATCCCAAGCTTTCCTATAATGTACTGACACGACCCGAACTTCCCCGTAAAGGAAAGCCCGGATTGAGTTGAGAACACGACAAATTATAACACAAACAGAAGAACATTTCATTGCTTATTACAACAATTTAAATCAGAGTACAAGAGTATACAGAGTATGAACAAATAATATACATTTGATAAATATTAGAGATTTACAAATTACAATGCAACAGAAAATAATACAATACACAATTGAAAGAGATACATGGATACAAAGCTTTCTGAATATCATTCCAGCTGTAAACCAGGATCTTGTGAATATAAATCTGCAAAACCAAAACTACTAGCTGCCCGGGTAGAAAATAGGGGCACTCAGAATTTAGGTTAAAATAATAAACTCCAGGTCAGTCATGCGACTGGTGTGAGAACTAAAATAGTTATTAAATCTTTACTTTTAAAATAAAGTAAATCAAGGGATCAAGCTGTATAACACGGAACAGGTTTCCTCCCAAGAATACCAGTGCATAAAACAAACAGCGCAATGCTTTTTGGAAAAATGAAGCTATTATAAGACCCAGGTCCCATCACACAATGCAATGCAAGCCGGAGGATAGGATTTTCCATTATAATAGCCAAACATGCTCGGTACGTTTAAAAACAAATCATTTTGATAATATTATAAGTGTAAAGTGTGTAAAACAACTTCAAATATAAATGTATCAATCATAGGCTGCATGGGTACCATCTATCATGTTGCCAATACTAGGCTCTATAATCAAAACCGAAATGTCACGTATTGAAAATTGGATTTCCGTCATGAGTCGAGGCAAGAGATGTACTCCTTGCCGGCTTCGAGACACTCTAGCAAATGCCTCAGAATCTCCCGCAGTAGACCCTTGGATCCTCCAAGGCCAGTCCTCCATTACGTTTGAGGATTAGTATTCCCGAACACACGTTTCCCCACCCTATAAGGCGTCTATGAGCAAGATGACTCAATATCCATAGGCTCCATAGAGACCGATATATTTGAGGTACCTCGCATTCCAACAACCACATAGGTAAAAATATAAAAATGTCGGAGCTTGTAAAACCCTAACACCACCCATAGCTAGAAAGAAACGTCATGTCGTCCTTGGGTCCCTTATCTCGTTTTTAACTCATACCGAGGTGTGAGGCTCCCGAATTAATGCTATACACAAAGCTATGCTATATTAAAGCTGTGCTTTGATCATCAACCACAAGACTTTGCTTTTCAATAGAAGCCTTGATCATTCACATATCAGCATGCCACACAGGCAATTCACGCCATGCGACTGATGTCTATTTATATACGACCTCTGAGCTCGTACATCTCAGAGAAGGGCGTTAAGCAAGAGAATAAATTTTCCGCCACCAAATAGTTATATATTTAATAGATATCAATCAACAAAGAATAAAATCCAATATCAGACATACATCCATTTATAAGTTCGTTCTGGGTTTGAACGAAACCGGAGGAACCTTATTTCTCGTCCTATGTCCAATACAGGAGAGAGGTCCTCGCATATCCGGTCGATCTCCAAGTAGGTCTGGAACGATCACCACTTATTACATTGTCTTGGGTGCATAGCCCAATCAAGACATCAGTAATCGTCCAAATGATGTGAAGACCTTCGGTCTTCAACCATCGTCTTCATCGTCGACTTATCGTCGAATCGGTTATTCAGAATGGGTATAAACCCGGCCTTTCCGAATAACTCGCGTATATAATAAACAAGTGCTATAAAAACACAACGTACGCCTCATTCCAATTCAGAATATTCTTTTATTCAAATGTTCATGTCCTTAGGGATATGTTCCCATTAATTTTATCAAAGATAAATTCTTTAAAATGTATTCTTTAATCTTTCGTTGGATATCATTCAAAACATATTAAGGTTTTCCAAACTAGTCGGGATTAACGCACCTTATCGAAGTAATCATTTATTTGATTTCCCAATCCCAGCCTATTCATCCCATGGAGCAAAACTAGTTATACTCCATATCTTACACCACGGTGTTATTGGTAAATTTAATTACCATTTCACGTTCAAATCTAATTAAAGATTTAACTATCGCTAGGAGCAAAACTGGTGATAGTCCATTCTCGATCATTTCCCAAATTTGATAATTTAAATTATCAACTCCCATTTTCAAGCTAATTAAAGATTCATTAAAACTCCACTTAGTTTTAATCTTCCCAAAAATCAATATAAATGATTATTTAATTTTGGAAACACAAGCATGCTGCGTCGACAATCTATACCGTACTATTGATTTCTGCCGATATATAACCTCTAAGCTCGTACATCTTAGAGAAGGGTGTTAAGCAAGAGAATAAATTCTCCGCCACCAAACAGATATATATATACCAAAGATCAACCAATACGGTATAAAGGAATCAATGTCAAACATGTAATCCTGTCTTTTAACTGGGTTAAAGAACAAATTTCACTTAAAACGCGGTTCACAATAAACCCAAATCCTCTTCCATAAAAATGGAACCTTCACGGAAAAACAAATCGATATATATATAATCAATATCTATTTCCGTATCCGACCAATAATATAAATGGAATAATGACAAAGCCTTTTAAATTCCATATATATTACTAGTCTTCCTCCATAGAAGTTCATTTCGATTATTATCAAATCGAATTCCATTCAATTCCAATATAATATATTAAATTGGAAAACTTTACTTTGTAAATTTTCCATTAAATCTTAATAAAAGGATTTATAAATTCCAAATCACATTTCACTGTAAAATCGGGTTAAAGAACGAATGTCGTTAAAAACACAGTTCACAATGAACCCATTTCACATTGCATTTTATTCCAATTAAATGTTAATTAACTAGAAACTCTAATAATCTTTGTTAAAAGATTTATTCTTTTCACATGGGGTTTAATAACAGTGTAACTGAAAACAGTGACATGTTGTGAATTGTCAATGTGACATACTCGAGTTATGAAATGAGCTAATGATGATCAAAGCATGGCTTATTGAAGTGTAGCTTTGTGTATATCGTGACATCAACGAAACTCACACCTTGGATTGATGGTAAACTAGCGGTTAGGTTGTATACACAATCTCTAGTGAAAATCAAAAGTTGCCGCGGTAGATCTACTTCGAAACCCGAGGGAATAAAATATATACAATATAGGATGTCTAGATGTTAACTGGGATATATACTTTTGCGCCATGTATTCGGTGTCCGTTGTCTGGATGTTAACTGGGAGATACTTAGCTTCGTGTCCTCGATTGATCTTTCAAGCCAAGAACCATCATATTGGAAAACCCAATAACCAATACGAGCCTTTCGTTTTGTTTGTAAACTATATATGTGAGCATAGTTAATATGCTCTCCTATGATTAATATATTTATTTGTGAAATGTTTTCCTAACTATGCACTAAGGATAATATTAAAAGAGGAATTTACATATTAATGCATTTTTGGTTATTATAAGACAAAACTCGCCCATCTGGTGTGCGTTTGCATTGTGTGATATGGGATGAGCTTATGATAGCTCCATTTTGCAAAGTCATTGTGGATTTCTGTGCATGGGAATTCACATGGAGTGAACCCATTCCGCGTTAACGGCATGGTCCAGTGAATGTTCCCAAATTTAAAATAAACCCGAAATAATAAATGTTTTGAGTTTTCACACCAGTCCCATGACTAACATGGAGTTTATTGTTCCCTACCTAAACTCTAAATGCCCAAAAATTTTCATGGGAAGCTAGTAGTTTAGTTTGAAGGTTTAGTTTCAGAGCTGGTTTCTGATTGGAGCTAGTCTTGCTTTGGTTTTACTTCTTACACTGAGAGCAAGCTTCTTCCGCCGAGCTTATGGTATACTATGATTCACTGTAACTCTGATGTAAATTTTTTGTAATGAAATGAAAATTCCTATTCTTTGTCCTCAGATATGTTTGTACCCATAAGTATATGTCTTTATGAACGATTTAAGTTGATTTGATTACTAGCGGGAATCGGGAAAAAAGGCGGGTCGTTACAATAATTTTCTATGTTTTTATTTAAAAGTAGCAATATCAAAATCTTTATAATTTTAATTTCAATTTGTATTGCTAGTGAATAAAGAACAATTATGTTAAAAAAATATTTTTGTTAAGCCATATTTGAAGGTGATATTAATATTTATTTTCATACATAGAATTGTAGTTAGAATCTGTAAAAAAGTTCTATTGTTAGATCAAATTTTTAGGTGATACATAAAACTATTGATATGTAAAGACATTTTTGGATGTTGGCAGTCGGATCAAAATTTTACGCTTGCAAATCGATTATCAATAAAGACTATTTAACATATAATTATAGTTATAAAAACAAGCATTACAGCATGCACTTCGCGTATGATTATGTCAAATGATTTAAGCATGAATCATGTTTTTAAACCAGTATAAATTTAACACATTCAAAATAAAATGATTAGCACAAATTTTTGGTTTTGTTTCTACGTTGAAATTATATGTGGTTTTCTTGAATTTTCATTTTTTAGTTGCTAAATCCAATTTTTTCATTTTTTTCAATTTAAATTTATGTTATTAATTAGTAAAGAACGATGTTGTAAAGTATATTTATTTGTAAGATCATATATTTAATTATATTCGTGAAAGTGTAGTTTGAATTTCTGAAAAATATTTAGTTTGTAAATCCAATTTTTAAGCATAACATAGAGATAAAAGTACAATAGGAATTTTTGAAACATCCTAGATTGACCAATAAATTGCGTATCAAAATCAATTATCGAAGAACTTAAAGAGAAAGATAAAGACACATAAGGTTACTTTTGAAAGTTCACAGCAGGCAAAAACTGTACGCTTTCAAACCTACTAAAGGGTGTTGTTATTGACACTCCAACTATTGTTAAAAGGGGCAGGGGTCATTTTTGAAAAACACTCCACTCTTTAAGAAATTGTGTAACGACACGGATTTTCGGCGGCTTTGGTTATCGGCATAAGCACGATGCCGATAACCAAAACGTCGAAAAATCCTGGTAATTAGTGAAAGAAATTAGAGGGTGAGGAAAGATAAGATAGAAACTTAGAATAGAAGAAGAAGAAGACAACATCAGAGTAACACGAATCTCACAGCGGAACGAATAAATATATTTCATAACATAACTTTGAAATACAAATCAGTACTTGAATATACATATCATTATCAAAGTACAGCACTTACAACACAGCGGAAATAACTATAGCTATAACATCCTGAAGCCTCCTGCTCCAGCTCTTCAAGTGTATCTGTAAAATCCCGACTACTTGACTGCCCATACAAATTTAGGCACCCAAGAGTTTAGGGAAAACAACAAAGTAAACTCCGGGTCAGTCATGGGACTGGTGTGAGTAAAACAGTTTAAAACAGTTATACAGGTATATGATATCTCATAAGACCACACCGCATAACGGAACGGGTTTTTCCCTTATGAGAATCCAAAATATCTTTATACCAAAAACCTTTTGATATTATGATAATGTCTATCAACCACAGCTATAATAATCATCTAGTAGAAACGCTTTCATCTCACGTTCTACATATATAGTATACAATCAAAACCGCAAGCACGTATTGGGTAATGGATTTCCAACTATTACAAGGAATGGAATCACCTTTCGCTCGTGTACCTCTAGAGAGGAATACACTGGGTTCAACAAGAACATCTTGCAACCCGGCCACACATGACCGACCACTCATTTCGTTTGAGTGTATCGAATGTATATCACCAACAGTTGGGATCAGCAACTGTTTCCCGAATGGGACAGAATCAACAATAGATTTTTAGAAGTAAATGAAACTCTAGATCAGGTGATTATACACCCTACTTCGGTGCGACCGACTTAGCCATGCTGCCTGCCCGATTTCTGTCATTTACCGGATGATGAGGCTAGAAGCTACGCTTTAACATCACATCAGATTCACTTTGAATGCCACATCGTCAAATCCATCAAATCACCGATTGACGTCCTCAACCATACATTATGCGTTAGCTAAAGAAGATTCCTTCTCCGCTTCCACTCTTGGTACAGTTGGAGAAATCAATATACGTGATCGTCTGGAGTTACTCTGTCAGACATCCGTCCATACAAGTCACCCAGGAACAGGATGAACCGAAGGCACTATTCTGTAAACAGGATAGCCCTTGCATAACTCCGTCTTCAATTTCCTTTGGCATATATGATTCGTAACGCTTATGCCAATACAGAGTGGTTCTTCGGATAATAATCCAACCGGTCTCTCCATATTAACAACGTTAAAATGGTCAAAACTTCGGTAGTCTGTGATTTAACTATCGAATAAAAATAGGTGTGCAAACAATGATATTATTTCCAAATGGAAATTATATCGATCAAACATCATTCAACATTCATCTCTTTAGTTCATTAATTTACTTATCTCATGTTTCCCTACGTTCAATATTCCTTATTTTCTAAATTGGGAAAATATACGTTATTAACAATGGAAAACATTTCCATTTCCCGTTTTCTTTATTAGAAAACATTTCTGGTTTCTTATTTGGAAAACATTTCCAAAGCTTCTTCATTGGACTTAGGCAGATGTTTAAACAAACCATCGCGATGCCAACTCAAACCATTTCCTTTACTGCCGAACCTTAACTATTCCTTAGTTAAAAACGAAGCCAATCAAGTTGGGGTAGAACTACCTCTCAGACCTTAACTGAACAACATTTCTAACTTTGAAATAGGCAAAGTTCACTTTATATCCCTGTTACTATCTTCCTTACTTAACCCTCCTTCGAATAACTATATTCGATTGACTCTTATCAATTAACTCTATTGGACTAACACTATTGGATTAACTCTATTTGACTAACGCTATTGATTTACTCATTTCGCTTAACTCCTTTCGAATAAACTATATTCGATAATTCCTTTTACTTTCTATTCGAATAACTATATTTGATTAACTCATTTGCTTCTATTCTAATCGATTAAACTAACATCGATTATCTCCTTTCAACTTTATTCTTTAATCGATTAACTAACATCGATTAACTCCTTTCAACTTTATTCTCTAATCGATTAACTAACATCGATTATCTCCTTTTACTAAACAACATTTTCCGTTACAACTATTTCCTTTTTATAACGTTTACTTACCGTTACAAATATTTCCTATTTATAACTTCTATCTACCGTTACAAATATATCCTATTTATAGCTTCTATTTACCGTTACAAATATATCCTATTTATAACTTCTATTTACCGTTACAAATATATCCTATTTATAACTTCTATTTATTTTCTAAATAAATATTCCTTTTCTATTTCTATTTATTTTCTAAATAAATATCCCTTTTATAAAACCGTGTTCGTTTTATAAATATTTCCTTTTATAAAATCCTGTGATTTTATAAAATTCCTTTATTTCAATATACATTGAAATACTTCTTTTTTTTTACCTCCCAGGGTTTCTTATGATATTAAAAATATCATATAACAATGATCAATATCATTCAAACGCCCATAATCCATAACAGATTATATAACCCACCATATATCACAATATATGCAAAACAGTAAAATAAATGTTGAGGAATCCAGTTGGATTCCTCCAACCTGTCTCTTTGCATCACAGATGTTAAACAATATAGATAATATCACTTTTCAGTTCTATATGATATATTCTGTTAAACAGAATCAATATAGAAAATTTAACTAACTGACTAGCAATTCAATCAAACAGTCAACATACAGTATCAGCCAATATCTAACAGTTCTAAAAATATAACATGAAATTATAAATTGTTCAAAGTTAGTGAGATTTACTCACTTTGGCGCGTTAACCGTTGAATAGCGGTTTGCGTTATTTGATTCAGTTGGACAATTTATTTCGCCATAAATTGTAACTAGCTCGGATTCACCCCCGGTCAGTCTCATTACGTTGCTCCCGCCCATACGATCTCAATGCAACTTACGGTTCGTCAATCCATTCTTACTCGGCCCATCACCCTCGTTTACAGCAGACCATCTTCAAATTGGCGTGGAACAGCTTTCTCCCCAAACACTTAGAACAGCCGCATCCTTTCAGTTTATTCACGCACCCTTCTATTTGGCCCTATTCTTTTCTTCTTGTAATATTCTTATATGGGCTTCCCTCTTTACTTCATTGGGCTTTCTTCCCATTTTTTTTATTTATTATTTTTCTTTTTGGATTTTAACTTCTTCACCGCAGCCCATCTTCTATTTAAACAAAATGGCCTCACTTCTTTTATAAACCCCGGCCCACCTTCTCATTTCAAAACCCAGACCCCCTTGCGTTTCCTTCTTCTTATGCCTCACAAACATGCATGGCTTCAGCAACCAACTCATAGGAAAAAAACGTGCGCCCCTCCCTTCCATAAACCATTACCGCCACCTTCTCACAAAAAGAACAACCTGCTATTAGCTAGTACAAGCCTTGAACCCATTCCCCAAACTCAACAGTCCTTCGCAATCCCCTTCGAATGTCATCACCGAAACCAATCCCCAACGTCAGCTTCATCATGCTTTGTTCAAACGAACACCCCCTTCCACCACTTCTCCTTTTAGTAAATGCAACGCACATCAAACCTCTCTCCCCTATTTCCACCGTTTTACTGTTTAGTACCCAAATGAACAAAAATCCAAGCTCCTCCTTCACTGCCAAATCCAGTCCAGACGTTTTGCTCTACCATCGATCCTCCAATACCCCAGTTCGAACACAAGTAGTAAAACAACCTCCTCCACGAGAACACAGACCCGCCAACTCCCTCCAGTTCCAGGCCACGCAAATCCTCCTCAACTCAGTACGCAACTCCTCTCCGTGTGTACCAACTCCATCATGATTTCGGGTTCAAGCCCACCGAAAAGAAACGTTGCCTGGATCATTCGGATCCCCATACATCCTGCGTCACTTTCGTTCACCAAGGAACCCGTCAAAAGCTGTACCATCTTGAACGAAATGCTCCCAGCAATTATGTATATATATTGTAATCTATATCTGAGTGCTTGAATTTCTTTGATTTTATTTGAATTGTTCTTGGTTATTAAAGAGGAAGCTTTCCACGCTTTTGAGCCTATTGTGGCGGCTGGAAGAAATCTGATTGAAGGATGGAAAAATGTTTTTAGGTTAAGGGGTAGTTTACGATATATATATGGCTTTTGTTTTAGATTGCTTGGTTTTGCCTTGTCCACGTCTTAGAAAACCATGTGGCTGAGAACTAAAGGCGTGGTCTTCATCTGATCATAGAAAATGGTCGGTAATGATTTATACACAATTCAAACTAATTTACATATTCCATTTTATTTCCCGATTGCTACGGACAGAGATAAAAATGCAGTCGTGTCCAGTATCGCGCCACGATCCCAAAAATATAATAATACCGGTAGATTAACTCATTGTGAAACCTCAAAATGTTGATTACAGGGTGCACAATACCCCAAATAAAAAGTTGCTTATTTAATTAATTAAAAATTACAGAAAAAATCTAAAAATTAAATTATCACTATTTCCCAAAAGAACCTCGTCTAAATTCAAACCCGTTCTCCAGTTATATCGAATAAACCGTTACGGTCGATAAACGATTCTATAGCGACTATTTTAAATTTTGATTTGGACATATCTCAAAATCTACACAACGAAATCCTGATTTTTCTCTTCCACTAGAAAGAAATACTCCACCAGCTCCACGCGTTTCTTGTTTCACAGAAATCCGATTCAAATCGAATCCTGTATGTTCAGTTGAAGTTCAAATCGCCAATTTACGAACTGCAGCGCCATTTCGAGCTCGTTTATAATTATATTATAATTATATTATGAACTATACGTTCAACTGTCGTCGATTGAATATATTCGTTATTCAAATTCAAATTCCAAGCTGAATTACATATCACAGATGATCCGATTCACACCATATCGTCATTTCAGCCAATTCTGATTATTTCAAAATTAAATATATTATTTAATTTATTATTTTAATTAAATATTAACCATTATTTAATTCCACGACCATTAAATTCACTAACCTACCATTTATACAATTAAATAAATCAATCATAATACCCCTGCAAATGCGGGTCATTACAATCTTCCCCACTTAAAATAATTTCGTCCTCGAAATTGCTAAAAGGTAGAGACCGACCCTATCGACTGGTTAGAACATATTTGTTCACTTCTTAACTTCAGTTTCCAACTGGACCAATTTAATTTCAATTAAATTATTAATTTATTCTTATCAACGAAAGTTTTCAAAAATCCTGAAAATTTTCTAACGCCTTACTTTTCAAAAACATTCGCCAGCACCTCCTTTGCACTGGTCAATCGGTCAAACTCCAACTCGCCTCTCTAGGCCATCTCCATCCCAAAAGAAAATCAAACAGCCAAGCGGCTTGCCAATTCGGCTCATAAATCTTATACCCAATAGAAATATAAACTTGTACCTTTTGTCGGCATATCATTTTATCCTTTCCACCTGTTATCAATTCAGCGGATACAAGGGTCATCCCAATCAAATCCCCATCTTCTTTTATCCACGACACAACCATTCGCTTATATCCTAAGTCGAATTTTATTTCAAATTCGAGTTCCATTCTCGATTTCAAACTCTTGACTTCCCAATCCAATTTTCATTTCAGATTCTTATCTCGACAATCCAATTTTACTCAAGAACAAATTTTTTTCTGATATCGTTCTATTTCCATTCAGTTTTCACTTAACTGTTTTAATTCAATTTCAGCTTACTTCCGCAAACTTCTATTTAAATTTGTTCTTAATTCAAATAGTCTCTTCCTGGGAATTTTAAACAGTTTACTTTTTCAAAAATCAAAATTTCCTTTTTGAAATCCAACTGAGCCCTTAATCAATATTCCATTAGTTAAATCACTTCTCTATTTCTTTATCAATATTTGTTAACCAAATATTTTCAATAACCTTATTGGCCTTTTATGTTATTGGGAAAACATTTCCGAATATCGCCTTCCTTTATTTTCTACACTTTAGAAAATATATGCTATTTATAACTGGAAAATATTCCAATTACTTATCTCTTTTCCGATCTCGTTTATTTCTATACTTAGGAAATATTTAACATCTGTTTCCAAGCTTACACTTATTTGGGTTAAAACGGATGTTGTGTAAAACATCGTTACGACAATCCAAATACTATATTCAACTAACTCTTATTCAACATTGATCTTTGAGCCTGAAATCTTACCATTTATTTGTTAATAATGAAATCAATCAAGTTGGGGTATAACTACCTCTCAGACCTTGACTGAATAACATTTATAACGTCAAAACAGATATGACTACTTACCCGAATAATCAATACCATACAACTACTTATTCACTTTTAAACATGTATACGCTTCCTCTTTCTATTCTGACTAGATTTTATTCTTAGTCTTCCTTTTTGATTTTACTATTCTATTTCTAAGTTCGTTTTCTTATCGACTTCTATATATATATCGATACGTTGATTTCTAACTATCAAACTATCTTAAAAATATTCTAACTCCTTAAATTCCCGGAAAAATTCGCCATAACCTCCTTTATACCGGGAGCATCGGGAAAATCCCCAAACTGCCACATAGGCCTTCTCCAATCAAAAAGAAAAAATGAAAAGCCAAGCGGCTAGCCGATACGGCGCATAAAATCTCATATATGAATTAAATACATACCTTTCCGTTGAGCATTCTATTTATATACCTTCATACCTTTTCCATACCTATCTCATGTATATCCATACATTTCTAATTCATTTCAACTTAATCCAGTCATTTTAACTTAGTTCGTTAAGTGATTTTCAAATTACTGGTTTTCCCATTTCACCTTCATATTTGAGTATAACATGTTCAAATATATTTTAACTTAGTTATCAACTAATTGAATTCTTTTTCAATTTTATGTTCTACATTCGATTTCGAATACCCATTTACAGATCCAATCCACCTTTCAAAGTTCAACTTCAACTTCAAAACTCGATTATCTAATTCCTCTCGACTTAGTTAATTCTATTCAATTTCTATATTTGAATTTCGTTTCAATTCGCTTATTCAAATTCCATTCGATTTCTCTTATGTCAAATTTTATTTGATTTCTATATTCGAATTCCTATTTCAAATTCTATTTTGAAATTCTATTTTCAAATTCCATTTTAATCTATTTGAATTTTCTTTATTTCATTTTAATTCCTTTTGAATCTTCTATATTCAAATCTCAAATTCAACTCTATTTGAATCTTCTACATTCAAATTTCATTTTCAATTCTATTTGAATCCTCTACATTCAAATTTCGTTTTCAATTCTATTCGAATCCTCTACATTCAAATTTCATTTCACTTTCGATATTCAAATTCATATTTGAAACCTCTTATATTTTCAATATTCAAATTTCTATTTGAATTCTCTTTATTCAAATCCCCTTTGAATTTTCTTATTTACATTTTATATTTGAACTTCCTTTATTCTAATTCCCTTTCAAACTTTCTTTACTCATTCTTTACATAAGTCTCGATTTCAATTCCTTTTGAAATCGATATTTCTACCTTTGGAAAATAGATTTCGCTTTTAACTTCACACTCGTATTTTTTTATTTCTGAATTATCCAATGACAATTCTCTTCACTTCATTTATAAACTTTGTTTATAAAGGAACTTCTCGTTTTATTTCTTTTAAAACAATTTAATATTTCAAATCTATTTCAAAATCCAAATTCTATAATTTAAATCCCATTTTTGAAATTCAACACCACTTGCCTTTCCCAAAACAAATTCAAAATAGTATCTCTGGTAGTAATTCGTCACTTACAACTCGAAAATGAATACTGATGATGCAGCTGTCATCATCAGAATCTAATTTCCAGTGATCGAAGTGAGTTCAATACTATAAAACCATTTCTAAACATTTCCACTTTGAAATTCATTTCAAAATATAAATCACACTGCTTGTAAAACAATTTAAAATCTCCCAGGATCTTAAATTTTCCCTATTCTTAATCCAAATCCGTTTACAAACACTTATCCAATTTTCCAGAGTTTTAACTTCAATTTCTGGTTTAAATTTCAGATTTAACTCATCTGATTTCACGTATTTCACTTATATGAATTCTGATTGGTTATTTACATAACCATTTAATTTATAATCTTACTCGATTATAATAACAGCCAATATATATCCTTATATATTCAAAATAAACGTTGGGTAAACTATTTTCGTTTACCCTCTTTTCAAAACATATCATGACGGTTCGTCGTATTCGAGTGTTTAGTAACTCCTACCGAAACAGTGGATCAAACTGATCGACCAGAACTCATAAACGACTCAACCAATGAATCTCCACAATATAAAACAATTTTTTTATATCAAATACAAATACGTTCACTCGTATATATACACTCAATCTCAGTCTAGAGTATTACTAACCCTGTCTCTACCGAGTCACGCCACAGAGCCAAGTAATTCTTAACTTAAGCTCTGATACCAACTGTAACGACCCGGATTTTCGGCGGCTTTGGTTATGGGCATAGGCACGATGCCGATAACCAAAAAGTCGAAAAATCCGGGTCGTTACAGTTCAACTGTAACGACCCGGATTTTCGGCGGCTTTGGTTATCGGCATAAGCACGATGCCGATAACCAAAACGTCGAAAAATCCTGGTAATTAGTGAAAGAAATTAGAGGGTGAGGAAAGATAAGATAGAAACTTAGAATAGAAGAAGAAGAAGACAACATCAGAGTAACACGAATCTCACAGCGGAACGAATAAATATATTTCATAACATAACTTTGAAATACAAATCAGTACTTGAATATACATATCATTATCAAAGTACAGCACTTACAACACAGCGGAAATAACTATAGCTATAACATCCTGAAGCCTCCTCCTCCAGCTCTTCAAGTGTATCTGTAAAATCCCGACTACTTGACTGCCCGTACAAATTTAGGCACCCAAGAGTTTAGGGAAAACAACAAAGTAAACTCCGGGTCAGTCATGGGACTGGTGTGAGTAAAACAGTTTAAAACAGTTATACAGGTATATGATATCTCATAAGACCACACGCATAACGGAACGGGTTTTTCCCTTATGAGAATCCAAAATATCTTTATACCAAAAACCTTTTGATATTTTGATAATGTCTATCAACCACAGCTATAATAATCATCTAGTAGAAACGCTTTCATCTCACGTTCTACATATATAGTATACAATCAAAACCGCAAGCACGTATTGGGTAATGGATTTCCAACTATGACAAGGTATGGAATCACCTTTCGCTCGTGTACCTCTAGAGAGGAATACACTGGGTTCAACAAGAACATCTTGCAACCCGGCCACACATGACCGACCACTCATTTCGCTTGAGTGTATCGAATGTATATCACCAACAGTTGGGATCAGCAACCGTTTCCCGAATGGGACAACATCAACAATAGATTTTTAGAAGTAAATGAAACTCTAGATCAGGTGATTATACACCCTACTTCGGTGCGACCGACTTAGCCATGCTGCCTGCCCGATTTCTGTCATTTACCGGATGATGAGGCTAGAAGCTACGCTTTAACATCACATCAGATTCACTTTGAATGCCACATCGTCAAATCCATCAAATCACTGATTGACGTCCTCAACCATACATTATGCGTTAGCTAAAGAAGTTTCCTTCTCCGCTTCCACTCTTGGTACAGTTGGAAAAATCAATATACGTGATCGTCTGGAGTTACTCTGTCAAACATCCGTCCATACAAGTCACCCAGGAACAGGATGAACCGAAGGCACTATTCTGTAAACAGGATAGCCCTTGCATAACTCCGTCTTCAATTTCCTTTGGCATATATGATTTGTAACGCTTATGCCAATACAGAGTGGTTCTTCGGATAATAATCCAACCGGTCTCTCCATATTAACAACGTTAAAATGGTTAAAACTTCGGTAGTCTGTGATTTAACTATCGAATAAAAATAGGTGTGCAAACAATGATATTATTTCCAAATGGAAATTATATCGATCAAACATCATTCAACATTCATCTCTTTAGTTCATTAATTTACTTATCTCATGTTTCCCTACGTTCAATATTCCTTATTTTCTAAATTGGGAAAATATACGTTATTAACAATGGAAAACATTTCCATTTCCCGTTTTCTTTATTAGAAAACATTTCTGGTTTCTTATTTGGAAAACATTTCCAAAGCTTCTTCATTGGACTTAGGCAGATGTTTAAACAAACCATCGCGATGCCAACTCAAACCATTTCCTTTACTGCCGAACCTTAACTATTCCTTAGTTAAAAACGAAGCCAATCAAGTTGGGGTAGAACTACCTCTCAGACCTTAACTGAACAACATTTCTAACTTTGAAATAGGCAAAGTTCACTTTATATCCCTGTTACTATCTTCCTTACTTAACCCTCCTTCGAATAACTATATTCGATTGACTCTTATCAATTAACTCTATTGGACTAACACTATTGGATTAACTCTATTTGACTAACGCTATTGATTTACTCATTTCGCTTAACTCCTTTCGAATAAACTATATTCGATAATTCCTTTTACTTTCTATTCGAATAACTATATTTGATTAACTCATTTGCTTCTATTCTAATCGATTAAACTAACATCGATTATCTCCTTTCAACTTTATTCTTTAATCGATTAACTAACATCGATTAACTCCTTTCAACTTTATTCTCTAATCGATTAACTAACATCGATTATCTCCTTTTACTAAACAACATTTTCCGTTACAACTATTTCCTTTTTAAAACGTTTACTTACCGTTACAAATATTTCCTATTTATAACTTCTATTTACCGTTACAAATATATCCAATTTATAGCTTCTATTTACTGTTACAAATATATCCTATTTATAACTTCTATTTACCGTTACAAATATATCCTATTTATAACTTCTATTTATTTTCTAAATAACTATTCCTTTTCTATTTCTATTTATTTTCTAAATAAATATCCCTTTTATAAAACCGTGTTCGTTTTATAAATATTTCCTTTTATAAAATCCTGTGATTTTATAAAATTCCTTTATTTCAATATACATTGAAATACTTCTTTTTTTTTACCTCCCAGGGTTTCTTATGATATTAAAAATATCATATAACAATGATCAATATCATTCCAACGCCCATAATCCATAACAGATTATATAACCCACCATATATCACAATATATGCAAAACAGTAAAATAAATGTTGAGGAATCCAGTTGGATTCCTCCAACCTGTCTCCCTGCATCACAGATGTTAAACAATATAGATAATATCACTTTTCAGTTCTATATGATATATTCTGTTAAACAGAATCAATATAGAAAATTTAACTAACTGACTAGCAGTTCAATCAAACAGTCAACATACAGTATCAGCCAATATCTAACAGTTCTAAAAATATAACATGAAATTATAAACTGTTCAAAGTTAGTGAGATTTACTCACTTTGGCGCATTAACCGTTGAATAGCGGTTTGCGTTAATTGATTCAGTTGGACAATTTATTTCGCCATAAATTGTAACTAGATCGGATTCACCCCCGGTCAGTCTCATTGCGTTGCTCCCGCCCATACGATCTCAATGCAACTTACGGTTCGTCAATCCATTCTTACTCGGCCCATCACCCTCGTTTACAGCAGACCATCTTCAAATTGGCATGGAACAGCTTTCTCCCCAAACACTTAGAACAGCCGCATCCTTTCAGTTTATTCACGCACCCTTCTATTTGGCCCTATTCTTTTCTTCTTGTAATATTCTTATATGGGCTTCCCTCTTTACTTCATTGGGCCTTCTTCCCATTTTTTTTATTTATTATTTTTCTTTTTGGATTTTAACTTCTTCACCGCAGCCCATCTTCTATTTAAACAAAATGGCCTCACTTCTTTTATAAACCCTGGCCACCTTCTCATTTCAAAACCCAGACCCCCTTGCGTTTCTTTCTTCTTATGCCTCACAAACATGCATGGGTTCAGCAACCAACTCATAGAAAAAAACGTGCGCCCCTCCCTTCCATAAACCATTACCGCCACCTTCTCACAAAAAGAACAACCTGCTATTAGCTAGTACAAGCCTTGAACCAATTCCTCAAACTCAACAGTCCTTCGCAGTCCCCTTCGAATGTCATCACCGAAACCAATCCCCAACGTCAGCTTCATCATGCTTTGTTCAAATGAACACCCCCTTCCACCACTTCTCCTTTTAGTAAATGCAACGCACATCAAACCTCTCTCCCCTATTTCCACCGTTTTACTGTTCAGTACCCAATTGAACAAAAATCCAAGCTCCACCTTCACTGCCAAATCCAGTCCAGACGTTTTGCTCTACCATCGATCCTCCAATACCCCAGTTCGAACACAAGTAGTAAAACAACCTCCTCCACGAGAACACAGACCCGCCAACTCCCTCCAGTTCCAGGCCACGCAAATCCTCCTCAACTCAGTACGCAACTCCTCTCCGTGTGTACCAACTCCATCATGATTTCGGGTTCAAGCCCACCGAAAAGAAACGTTGCCTGGATCATTCGGATCCCCATACATCCTGCGTCACTTTCGTTCACCAAGGAACCCGTCAAAAGTTGTACCATCTTGAACGAAATGCTCCCAGCAATTATGTATATATATTGTAATCTATATCTGAGTGCTTGAATTTCTTTGATTTTATTTGAATTGTTCTTGGTTGTTAAAGAGGAAGCTTTCCACGCTTTTGAGCCTATTGTGGCGGCTGGAAGAAATCTGATTGAAGGATGGAAAAATGTTTTTAGGTTAAGGGGTAGTTTACGATATATATATATGGCTTTTGTTTTAGATTGCTTGGTTTTGCCTTGTCCACGTCTTAGAAAACCATGTGGCTGAGAACTGAAGGCGTGGTCTTCATCTGATCATAGAAAATGGTCGGTAA
The DNA here is from genome assembly GCA_030737875.1 of Allium sativum. Classification (NCBI taxonomy): domain Eukaryota; kingdom Viridiplantae; phylum Streptophyta; class Magnoliopsida; order Asparagales; family Amaryllidaceae; genus Allium; species Allium sativum. Next base: position 833,400,589 of record CM060918.1, on the reverse strand, counting down.
TGATTTATACACAATTCAAACTAATTTACATATTCCATTTTATTTCCCGATTGCTACGGACAGAGATAAAAATGCAGTCGTGTCCAGTATCGCGCCACGATCCCAAAAATATAATAATACCGGTAGATTAACTCATATTGTGAAACCTCAAAATGTTGATTACAGGGTGCACAATACCCCAAATAAAAAGTTGCTTATTTAATTAATTAAAAATTACAGAAAAATTCTAAAAATTAAATTATCACTATTTCCCAAAAGAACCTCGTCTAAATTCAAACCCGTTCTCCAGTTATATCGAATAAACCGTTACGGTCGATAAACGATTCTATAGCGACTATTTTAAATTTTGATTTGGACATATCTCAAAATCTACACAACGAAATCCTGATTTTTCTCTTCCACTAGAAAGAAATACTCCACCAGCTCCACGCGTTTCTTGTTTCACAAAAATCCGATTCAAAACGAATCCTGTATATTCAGTTGAAGTTCAAATCGCCAATTTACGAACTGCAGCGCCATTTCGAGCTCGTTTATAATTATATTATAATTATATTATAAACTATACGTTCAACTGTCGTCGATTGAATATATTCGTTATTCAAATTCAAATTCCAAGCTGAATTACATATCACAGATGATCCGGTTCACACCATATCGTCATTTCAGCCAATTCTGATTATTTCAAAATTAAATATATTATTTAATTTATTATTTTAATTAAATATTAACCATTATTTAATTCCACGACCATTAAATTCACTAACCTACCATTTATACAATTAAATAAATCAATCATAATACCCCTGCAAATGCGGGTCATTACAAATTGTTAAGGGGCTACACAAACATATTATTTCACACTACTCAATATTCACAAATTGCCCCTTAGATTAGAAAACACTTATTATACAAGGGAAACTGAATTAAAATAAGCAGTTCGTTACCACTGCACCGAATGCAGCATGTAATTAATTATGTATGTATTCGACAGTGATATATCAAAAATTAATAATCATTTCGGTGAATTTTCTTCGTAATTATAAAATTCGGCATATTTATGTCAACAAAAAAAAATAATTCGATCATATTCCTCCAAAAACGCTTATCCTTTAGGGTTTAAAAAAACTCTATATATGCGAATTGAAAAAAAAAATTACCATGATCCTTGCACTATTTGTTAAGGTAAAATTACTGTTATTTGTTAAGGCGCTAAATGGGTAATAAGGTAAAATTACATTTATTTTTTAAGGGACTACTTTTCTCATTGGTACTTCCCTTAACAATTTTTGAAAATAATAAAAAATTGGCCTCCCCTTAACAATATTTGGAGTGTCAATAACAATGACCTTGGTAAAGATATAAATGTTGGAAACGAGACCTTTAATTAATATCTTTCCCTTGTTTTTTAGAATCATGCATTTATCAGCTATTATTCTTCATTACTGAGCAAATTATAAATGATATGCTGGAAGTAAGGGGATATTTATTTAGATTATTTCCCTTATCCTTTAGAATCTTACATTCATCAATTTAATATTTATCGATTTAACGACCTTCATGGTTTACAAAATAATAAATGATAAACTAGTTAATGACTTTAATAAGATTCATAGTTTAATGATAAGGATGAATAAGGCGAATGAACCTTAATCCACAGTCTAATGATATAAGAACGAATAAGCGTAGAACTTCTAATCCAAAAAGTGTATTCTTTTCTAGTTGTGTTGGAAAATAATGAGAATTAATATTTTCACTTTCGTATGGCTTTGTTCATTTTTTATTTTGAATCAAACCATGGTTGATGGAAATCCTTCAGCCATTTTCAATATAGATGCAAAGTTAGGAAGAAAAATGCCAGATAACTTAATTGGTGTCTTTTTTGAGGTAATGCTTTCTACCTTGACACCTTAATACAAATTACTTCCCAAACTAGTCGTAGTAGTTCTAAAATTAAACTTAACAAAGTTAACACAAATTATATTAACAGATGGAATTTGTTTCATATTGAACTGTAGGAAATTTGGCATGCGGGAGCTGGTGGATTATGGGCAGAGCTTGTCAATAATAGAGGTTAAAGTCAACGAATTTTGAGAAAGTTGGTATAGTTCTTAGTTTGTAATTTTGCTAATTTGTTAACCAACACTATACATATATAGGTTTTGAAGCAGGAAGGCTAAACAAATCTGATTTCGCCCCATGGACAATGATCGGAAATGAAGGTTCAATAAAATTGGAAACAGAATTGTCTTCTTGTTTCGAAAGAAACAAGGTGGCTCTTCGAATGGAAGTTCTTTGTGACAAAACTCCACCAAATGTATGTCCTGCAGGTGGTGTCGGAGTATACAATCCTGGTTACGCGGGAATGGTAATTCTCATACACACACACTCACAAATATATTTATACAAACACATACATACATGTATACGATAGACTTGTTCATTGTATTATTAGATGATTTAACATGTGTTTGATCATTATTTTTGCTTTTTTATTGGGACAGAATATTGTGCAAGGAAAAACATATAAAGTGATTCTTTACGTTAAGTCAGATGATTCTGTAAGCTTTTCTGTTTCACTTGCGAGCATGGATGGATTGAAAATGTTGGCAACTAAGGATATTACGTGAGTAATTAGGAATAAACATCACTATCTTTGTATATTTTAACACGAAATTGATTCTTTCATTCAATTTTATTTTTCAGAGCTCCGGCCACCAAAGTGAAAAATTGGACGAAAATTGAGTTTGTATTAAAAGCAAAAGACAGCAACAATAATGCAAGGCTTCAGTTGACAACAGATAAAAAAGGTGTTATTTGGTTTGATCAAATATCTGTGATGCCAACAGACACTTTCAAGGTAGATTAATATACTCCGGGTTAACATCGTAATAAATTAAACATTATGGTAAATAGCTATAAAAGTACTCTTAGACTTAACTTGTTAAAAAAAAAATCAATTTTTACATATTGACGATATCGTGGCTTGAAATACTAGAAAACTCTAAACTTTATTATGGATGCGGAAGCATCCCACAATAAAAATAATAATCAAATACTATAGAATTTTAATTAGTTCACAAATGCTTCATTAGAAGTAGCATAAATTTAAATTTGAATTTACGTAGTGTAATGCAAAAATTTAACAACAGTTTTATTCATATTAATATCATATAGTAAGAGTTTGTTTTTATAATTTGTTTTTACAGGGACATGGATTCAGGAAAGACCTATATTCAATGATTGCAGATCTGAAACCTACTTTCGTAAGATTTCCAGGTATCAAATAAATATTCATAACTTAACTCATCTATATCTTCAAAATTGTTATTTTATTAGTGTATTTTAATTTTTTTTTTTTAAAGGTGGATGCTTTGTAGAAGGAAGTAGGCTTATAAATTCATTTAAATGGAAGGATTCAATTGGTCCATGGGAAGAAAGGCCAGGACATTACAATGATCACTGGGGATACTGGACAGATGATGGACTTGGATATTATGAGCTTCTCATTGTATGCATGTTATACATTTTATGAAGTATATCTATTTATTTTATGTTGTATTCTGCTTCCTCTTAGCTATTGTTTCATTCAGTACTTCTTTAATAGATCTTATAATAGTATTTTTCTTGCAGCTTATTGAAGAGCTTCGTGCTTCTCCTATTTGGGTATTCAACATTGGTTAGTGAATTCATTTTTTAAAATAACTTACTAGCTAAAAATGATAGTAATTCATCTAACATGCCCTATATGTGTATTTTAGGCATGGCCACTGATGAAAACATCGTCAATCCAAGCAATGTCGGATCTTTCGTGAAGGTATGTTATAAATATCTTAACTACATCAAGTCAAGGAAAAAATGAATTCAATTAATGTAACTTGTTAAAGGTCTATCATGGGCACTAAACATAAATGAATTTTCCTATAATTTATAAGAAAGCAAAATGATCAAGACATATCACATCCATGATGAAAAATGAAAGGAACTAAATATTTGAATAAAAACTTTGCTTACTAAATAAGAGCAAAACCGCTCCCAGCTATTCTAGTTTAGCTCTTAAATGAATGGCAAGCATACAGTTGACCTAATAGTTTATAACTATTATGTGTTTCTTATATAAAATTATTATGTAGTATTTCTTATAAATTTTATTTACATAACCCTAATTATAATAACTTTTGAGAGTTTCTAATAACTCTACATAAGATGAAGTTTTTACTATGCTAATATATTCAAGCTCTTTTTTGCTTCATAACCATAAAAATTGTCCACAATTCAAAAAAAGGTAAGATTAAATACACCATAGCACCACATAAAATCAACTTTTATTTTCCAATTTTATTTCCTAAAATAGTTCATCCAATGATAGGTTTCCATTTGTTTTACATGTCCTATATCACTTTGAGAAATTAAGCAGCAGAATTTTAAATAACCTATGTGTAATTTAGCTAAATCTACAATTTTTTGGCATTGCATGTGAAATATTTTATGTACTGACGCTATAATGCTTGTTTCATCTTTAGGACGCCCTTGATGGTATTGAATTTGCTATAGGATCACCTAACACAACATGGGGATCGGTTAGAGCAAGAATGGGACATCCCAAGCCATTTAACGTGAAAATTGTTTCTGTTGGAAACGAAAATTGTTTTCCAGTGAATCGGAAAAATTACGGTTTGTTTTTTTACTTGTGATAGTTCTTTGTTACTTAGAATTACTAAATAATAGAAATAATAGCTATGGTCTCGGTCGATAGTGCATGCAATTGTTGCTACACTTAAGACAAATAATAAACCAGCGCTATTCACTAACAAACTTAAAGCACAAATATATTCATCATACAAAAGAATAAGACTGGCATGATCACTAAACATTAATATATCCAAATAATAAATGCATTTTTAAGGTGCTAAATTTGATTATTTTAGTATGTATCTAGTAAGTGTGTTATATTCCCCAAACCCACCTCCCTTGCAAAGGAGGTGCACAATGCTTGATAACTAAATTGTTAAATTAAAATAATACAACATTCTACATACAAACATGGTAGCATTGAATATTTGTAGTGGGATTTCTTTCTTGGTATATGACTGAAGCTAGAATTGAATTTGATTTTTCCAATTTTTTATTTTTTTAATACTTTCATATTTTTATTTTAAATGTATTTTTTGCTCGTTATTTTCAGAACTTATATATCCATATTTCTATGATGCAATTAAAAAGGCATATCCATATCTCGAAATCATTTCAAACTGTGATGGATCTCGTATACCATTGAATCATCCAGCCGACTTCTACGATTTTCATGTAAGGATGACAAATTATATTTTGATAAAAAATGATAACCCTACACATTAATGTCAACCGTCTAACCTTTTTTTTATTTTCCTTTTATAGACGTATAGGGAGTCTTTGGATATGTTCAATGATAATCATTATTTTGATATTGCACCTCGAAACGGTCCTAAGGTAAATTTTAAATAATTTAACCCATGTTTATCTTACATATATTATTGTGCACTTTTTTCTATTTGTTTTTTTTTGACAATGTGATTACTATTTAATTCTTAGGTTTTTGTGAGTGAATACGCTTCGTTTGGTAAAACGGCTGGGAAGGGAAATTTATTAGGTGCATTAGGTGAAGCTGCATATATTATTGGCTTGGAAAGAAATAGGTATGTTTATCGTCATTTTCACATTGGTGCAATTGGTCACATTTTTGAAACTTCCATAACTTGATTAGAATAAATATTGACAAGTATGATCATTTCTACCTAAGACTTATGCAAAAGTATTGATTTTTATTTAGAAAAAACCATTTGAGTTTAAAATAGGACCCCTATCTAATTATGTTTTTTTTGAAATAATGAAAACCATCATCCAGTTTTGAACATGCTAGTTTTGAATTATTTCACCAATCTTTGAATGAAGGCCTAGATTACAGAAACAAAAGTAGAAGGTTGTTACCTTTGTATTATGCAACAAATAAGGTTACTAATGCTCCTTACGTTGAAATATTTCACGTATCTTTGGAATATTTAAAATGCTTAGTTTTCAATGACTAATTATAATTTTTACCTTTGCAGTGATATTGTCGCCATGGCATGTTATAGTCCACTTATGGCAAATATACATTTTACAGGGTAAATTTGGTGCACAACTTTTTTCTAAATTTACATATTTGACAATGACACTAGTCTTACTATGTACAATAAAATAATTAGGCCGGTACCAAATGCATTTTGGTTCGATTCATCGCAACATTATGGAGCTCCAAGCTATTGGGTGCAATACTTAGTCAAAGAATCAAGTGGTGCAACATTTCTGAATTCTTCACTTCAAACTGACTCTCAAGTAGTTGCATCTGCGATAATAACCCGTGATAATAAAATACTGAAACTAAAGGTAAGTAATTATATTGGCATTTCTAACTCTTTTTAAATACTTCATACTTTATGTCGGTGGAAACTGAAATGTTATCAGTCAATTTTCTCAGATTAAAATGAAACTCTTTCGGATTTATGTAGATCCATATGTACATTTTTTTAAATTATTCTTTGTTATATATTTTTATCCTTTGACTAACTGGAATGTACATCATCTCCAATAGGTTGTGAATTTTGGAAATGACATGGTGAATCTGGATATATCAATATCAGGCTTAGGTAGAACTATAAATTCAAAACGATCAAACATGATCGTGCTATCATCTCCTAATCCAATGGATGAGAATACTATTCAAGAGCCAAACAAGGTAACATGATATATTAGTATACAAAACACGCACCAATAGACACTCGTATATATAGAATTATATAAATAAAAAATGAGCACTGACACTTTTTTCTGTCGATCTTTCAGGTAGTGCCAAAGAACAATAATCTTATGAATGCAAGCTCAAAAATGGATGTAGTGATTTCCCCACATTCGTTTACAGTTTTTAACTTAGTCCTCAACTAGAATATCATGCTAGCATTGAATGGTTATTGTATGTTTATTTTGATTCAAATAAGAAAAAAAGGCAATATGGTATTTGTGTTATTTATTTGTACTGTTACATATGAACAAATAGTTTTTATTATACACCAAACTTAATACACATATTTCGTGGTTTAGTCCACATGTGGATGAAATGTTAATTATTGGTTGAAAAATATGAGAACAGAACCTTTAAACATTTGTTTTAAGCTAATTTGTGTATGAGGAACATGTATTTGCTTTTACCTTAAGTGATTAGTACTTCTAATATTAGACTTTAATTAGTTCTGAAATGATTTCAAGGTTACATGTATTGTATTTATATGATATCTAAGACATTTAAGTTATTAATTTCTTTGGTTATAACATAAGATTAAAAATGAATAACATTATGTAAAAACCCCAATTATGCCAAAGACATTGACCTTTTTTCACGTCAACATGTGTTGAATTCAAATATTTTTACAAATATGGTCATTTTCAATAGAAAAAATATACAATTTATAGATATCGAACCCATTGTTTAACCATATATGAACATGAAAATTCCAAACATTTGCACTGTTCTTTTGAAATATTAGTCTAAAAAGGTTAAAAAATTCAAGATAATCTAAAATTCTAATGATTATCACAAAATTAGAACACTAATAAGGATGTTAGATCAAAAATTACAATATTTAATAATGCAATAAAGTGTCAAAATGAATATTAAAGATAGATTAAAAAATTTTTACTTTTTAATTATTTAAATGTAACAACCCGCTATTTTTGATGATTTAAATTCCGTTTTATATCGAATCTTTATTTTGAAATTATTCTACAATTTCTCGTAATGAGAATTTAGAATTTGAAATACGTTCAGTATAGTTGTGACACCCCATATCCGTTAACATCACTCACTAAAGGAATGCATTAAGTTTCGTGAAGCATTTTAGGTAAACAGACATAGAATATTACAAGACAGATATAAAATTTTGCAGTGGAATAAATCAACTTTATTAATCATAAGATACCGCAGTCCAAAACATCATTTGTCTGAAATATAAAAGCTCATTACAACATAAAAACCACAGTCTTATACTTCAGAAATATCAGAGTACATAAAAGAAAAAAAATTCCCCAAGAACAAAATATAGCCATAGCAACGAGGATAGGAGCTTGAGTTATACATATCAGCAGCTCCAACAAAATAAGCAGAATCACGGTCAAGCCTGAGTGTTTCCGCCCTGAGAACCTTGGGGGGGGGGGAACGGAAGAAAGATGGAGAAACAAAAAGGGTTAGACATAAAGTCTGGCGAGTATAATTACTTTTAGCTAGTAAATAAATAAAAGTAACATGATAGGCATATAAAGTGGATAAGAGAGATCATTACATAAATGGCAGGTGTGACAAGGTAGACAAGATAAGGTGTGTATACTTCTAATGATTACTTTGCTTATTCTCTGCACCAATACTAGTATAACAAGTACAAAACAGGGTTACGTACTCCCTAATTTCTTAACAGAAACAAGATGATCCCAACATAAATATAATGGTAGTTTTAGGTATACTCTAGTAATGGGTTTTAACCCAAGCAGAATTAGCCGGTAACTAAACAGGAATAACGGGTGTTAACCCAAACAGAAACACAGGTACTCCACAGAAACAGACAGGACTAGATGTACCCTATTTACTACCCTAGTTGATTGGCTCCCTACTTCATACATACCCTGTGATGGCCCCACAGTAGGGTGTATCACTCCCTAAAGTGGGAACTCTTCATTTCCCGAATGTGCATAACCATATCTACTGATGTCGCAACGTCTTATTTTCCCGAGCAGGCGGAGTCATGCACGCACATGACCCCGTTCGAACGCGCCGTCATGACACTGTCCTCCACGTTTGGATCTCTTACAATCAGTTCAGTAAGCGTGCCCCACTCTGAACTAGTTCGGAGTACCCGTTTGATACTTATTTAAGGGTTACTGACTGATATGGGTCCCACACAAAATGATACAAGCTCTCCCCTTTGTCTTGCATCCCCCACTAGGTTTTTGTTGGCTATGTATACCATTAGGTGTCTTTAATTACACAACCCTATCATTTCTACAAGTTATGCTTACCCTAAAGGCGTCTTTAATTACATAACTTTATTATTTCCATCGGTTATGTATACCACTAGGTGTCTTTAATTACATAACCTTATCAGGTTAAGTTTATGGGCCTATATATACTAATATTTGTGGGCCTATATATACTAATATTACCTACCTACCCAAGATTTACTTAACCCTTCCACTGATCCAAGCATGTTTATTTAACATTTAAGTTTGTGGGCCTATATATACTAATATTACCCACCTACCCAAGATTTACTTAACCCTCCCACTGATTCAAGCATGTTTTACTTAACCCTAGCTTTAATTCATATTCATACAATCCCTTATGGATTAGATTAGGTTAAGTAGTCCAATTTATTACCATGTCCATTTATGGTTTATAATGGGCTAGACCTCCCACATTAGGCCTACAACGTGTGGATGCTGGATATGTCGGTTGGGTCCGGGCAGTCTTATTCCACAATTGGGCATAACCTCGTTCTTAGCCCGATTCGTATTTGCGTACTTAGACCTTCCACATTAGGTTCAATATTAGTGGCTGCTAGATATGACGGTCGGGTCCGGGCAGATTTCCGCCACTAATGCAACCTAACCTCGTGTCATAAGTACAATTACTATTCCTAATTGTAATTACTAAACATTCCATTTTTAATTAATTAATCAATTAATTAAACCTTTCCTTTTAAAGGTGTTAATACCCATTTTACCAAATAATTTGAATTATATGTCCAAAAATGTTCATATTCAAATTATGCCAATATTAACCCTTTTTCCCCTGTTCCTTAACTAGCACGCTCATAAATTGGCGGCATGCCTAGGCTAGATAATAGCTTAGTCATAAACGATAAAAGGGAAAACAATAGGATTGTAACAAAAGTGATCTTCTTGGCATAAACATAAACTTAGCTTGATAATGTGAACATACATACTGGCATGGACATGTAATTAACATCATAACAGGGTGGACATAAAACTGATGAACTGGTGGCAGTCAATTGGTTCTAACATAACTACAATGTCGCAATAGGCATAGTAAGATCTAAATTAGCAATTTAGATGTCCAATTAGTTTAGATCTAACATGATAACACATGATGATAAATTAGATCACATAATTCAGATCTAGAAATTAAAATAGTTCTAACATGATAACACAAGATGGTAAATTAGATCACATAATTCAGATCTAGAGGTTAGAATAGATCTAACACCATTAGAATGACATAATAGCATGTTTAGATCTAAATATGTCCAAAATACAACATATCCTAGTTGATCGAAATATGTAAGGCGATTTACATATAGAATTAGGTCTAACCAATGTTGCAACTGTCAAAATTAATAGATTTACATCCACCTCAACATAGTTTCAAACCAAGATCCACAAAGGCAACATAATAGAATAACCACAATTGCATCAGATCTAGAGAATTAGATCTATCATGACATAGTGTGAGATCTAACAATAGCATAGATTCAAGGTTTGCAACGTATCCAAATCACAGTCTTTCATTGTTTACTTCTATTCATTTAAACCTAAAAATAACTAGAACTCACAGGGTTAGGTTTTGAGAATAGAGAGAATGGATCTTGAATTTCTGGATTTGATTTTCAAAACTGAAATATTGTATTGTTGAAGAAAACGAATCCGTCTTAGTTCGCACTCTGGAAGAGTTTAGCCGCCATTGTTTCTTTGTTACAGCAGAACTCCGCCGTCGTCACTATTTTTAGATGAATAAAACCTATGTCTAGGGTCCTTTATATAGCCTAGGGTTCAATGAATCTTGCTCAGAAAGTTGTTTAGATAAAAAACGAAGTATTTCGACTAGATCTACCAGGGGTGGGTCGACCCCCCTTTGAGTGGGTCGGCCTATGGGTCGACCCCCCTTTGAGTGGGTCGACCTATGGTTCGACCCCCCGTTGAGTGGGTAGACCCACCTGAGTGGAAAATCTGGCGCCTTCCCAAATTTTAAATTTTGAACCGAATTTCGAATTTCTGGACCCATTTTTGAATTTCTGAATCTAATATATATATATATATATATATATTCTTTTTGTGCTTATACAAACTTCAAACCTTAATAACTTCTTCATATGTTGTCCGATTTATGCAAACCAGGTGTCTATTTTGACCAGAATTTCGAGACGGACGCAATGGTGCAGTCCATTTTATTTAATTCTGAATATTAAATTAATTTTTCCTTAATTCGTTGTCAATAGTGTATTTTACACCAATTATTCTTTAATTTATCCTAATTAATGCCGTTAAAAATTCAGGGTGTTACAATAGCGGTTGTGAAAATTTTTCCGAAAATTTGAATGCTTGTCGATAGCGCAATTTTCAGTGCAAAACTACGCATAACAGTTCCAAATTTAGCAACTATCACTACAACGAAATAAGGCTTTCATAGCATTTGAAAAACACTATTATAACCTAACATAGCGTTTCACAGAACTCCATGAAACGACATGCTATCTTGGACCTTCTATTTTGACTAACAAAAAAAAACTATGAAAGATGACTTTTATATAGCGTTTTTACTTGCTATCAAACAATAACACTATTAAACATATTATCTGATACAGACTTCTTATAGCATTTGTGTGTATGTTTCTATAGCGTTTATGTTCATGTTTCTACAGCGTTTCCACTGTCGCTTTCTATAGCATTTTTTATTTTATGGCGTTTTTAAAACCATCGCTTATATTATTAGCTTATGGATTTTTCATCGTTTCAGCTTTTTACATGTATATACACATTTTAACATTTGTTGTCTGCATATAAATATGACAAATTTGCACAAATAAACATATAAATTATGACATAATATTCATGCATATCATTCAAATAATTTAGTATTTCATACATATTGTTTTATCAACTTTCCCACGTCCACGCATAATATATCATACATTTTTACATTAATTACAAGTTATTTAAAAAATAGAAAAACGATAGAATTCGCTTTGCTTCTGATATTTTCTTCTTAGCATGGACATTAATGGTCATGTTAATGTCAAATAAGCAATCAGTTTGTTAGTAAGTGTTATATCACATATATACAAAGTAACAGAAACCAAAAAGAAAAATGGAACCAGAACAAAAAAATATAATGCATTTATGTAAGGGGTTACTGTTATTATGCATTCGAACATGCAATAACTTTCAAAATAAAAATTAACCTATTAGTTTTAAATTATTTCCTACCGAGTAGGTTTGCATGCATCATATAAAATCAAAAGGGAGACCATACTACAAACTAAATGGATTGTTTGATATAACAATGACCACGTTTCCACCAAGAAGCAGTAGAAGGTGGCTGCAATCACTACAAGAAAACACTGATTTAGAGTCATATATTTAGAAGCGGAAATTTCCGTCGCTTATTTGCGACGGATTTCCAAGTGATCTACAAGGGATAGTTTTTTGTTTTTTTTCAACTTTTTTTCTTTTATTTATTACCGTCGTTTTCTGTCATCCCTCACTAAGACATTGCAAATTGCGTCAAATTACCGACGGAAAATTTTTACCGCTATTTTCCGCTGCAAATCCGGACAGAGTACCGACGAATATTTATCGAAGCTATTCTACAACAGAATTCCAACAGATTTGCAAGAGATGAAAATATTAGTTTATTATAATAATTATTTAATAATTAATAATAAAATTTAATACTTATGAAATGATATCTAGCATTCAATAATTAATTTTAAATAATTGTATTTAATAATTACAGTTGATAATTATAGTTGATACTTATATTTTGTGATAATAGTTGATAATTATATTTTATATTTCAAAAAAATTGAAATCATCCTGAATAAACACTACAAGAAAATAACCTTTTTACAATGTGGACTCTACAACTATTCGATTAACTATCGTAAAAACTTGAATCTTTTACTACGTTTATATGAGAAAATGTTGTAGTATTTCCACTCAAATAACATTCTTAAGCCGTATATCGTGAAAAAGGGTAATTTGAAAACATCTTCATAATGGTTGTAATAACTTATTTTTAGTAATGTTTCATCTTTATTGTGAAAAGTTTGTTTCCTTTGACAACATTTCTTTCTGGTTGTTTTGACGTATATAATAAACAACAAGCTTTAAATGTGGTAAATTTTATTTCATTACAGTTTAAAGTGTTTGAATCCACCGTTATTTATTTGCATTGTAAAATTAAATTATTTTTTGTCATGCAAATTTGCAACTTCAACTATCATATTATTATTACTATCAATTTAGTTCAGTAATATACACGATCAATTGTTCAGGCACACAATGTATAACAGGTGTAGGATCATATTGTTGATCCATGTGATAGTGACATCCACTGTAGATCTAACCACTACTCTAAAAATATGAATCAAAAACTTTTGATCCAGATCTGCATCATTGTTAATCTAAGGTTTTTTTCCATTAATTCACTGCAAGAAAAGCTAACATTGTGTGCGCACTCTTTCAGGTTAAAGGCGCTAAAATTTCATTTCGTTCTCACCAAATCCCTAAAAGAAAAATCCCCAAAATTTTAATTCTCTAATCCAAATTTTTGTACGAAACCCTCCTCCTTCGATCTAAATTTTCGTCACCAACTGCCATCATTGTTTTTTCACTCTTCGTAGTCATAGACCTCGTACAAGTTTCATCGTCATCAGTCGATTAGCTCGTCAACGAAAACCAATTGGTAGCCATCATCGCCAACACTTTCTTCCATGCCTCCACGTCATCTAACGCTTGATTTTAAAGTACGTGATTCGATGTTCAGAATAGGTTGGTACTGTTTAGGCATCCCTTACGATTGGTTTAGATTTTGGTTTGGCTTTGAAATTCTTTCTATTGCATTTGATTTTATGTGGATATTTATGAATTTGCTTTTCAACTAATTTTCTTCCACTTACAATGTTTGTGTCCTCGCAATTTTACTATTTATGTCGTCCTTTCATCCCTTTAGACAACACCATAGTGGTGTAAAATCTATTGAAATTGAATGTTGCACTTCTTCCTAATAGCATTACGTACTTAAAATTCTGCTCTTTAAAATTTGTACTCTATTTGGGAACTTTCGAGGCTGATCTCTTCTGCCTGCTAGTGTAGGCTGAGCATTTATGGCAGAAGTTTTTTTGCTTATAGCTTCTGAAATTCTGGAAGGTTGATAGAAAATGTTTGAAAAACAAGGGCAAACTGATATTAGTGGTAAAAGTTCTTATTTGTTGCTCTTCATGTTTGTATCCAGTATTAAACAAAATTCTAGAGAGACTGATAGTGACCACGTATTCAAGTGTTGTTAGAACTATATATGTATCTCTCAGTTATTAAATAAAGAAAATTAGCAAAGAATATTTTGCTCCAAACTATCAACTTTGGCTGCTCTGTTTGTTTTCTCCTCTTGATTATGTAAATAAAAATAAAATGAACTCCAGATCAAAAATCTAAAAGAATGGAAGTAAAACATGGTGCCAAGATAAAAAAGTAGTGAGATGCTCACTATAATTGAAGTGCAACTTACTTTGTCATCCTTTAATGCATAATGGCTTACATAGGTGGAGTTATCTATAAATAACATATTGGAATTGCATGTTACTTTTTAATTATTTTATGCAGTGTCATAACATATCCATATTTATTGCATGGCAGATTGACATGGAAGGTGTCATTTTTGAATAAATTCTTCTTTGAAGTACAGAGAAATTAAAGGATATGCTGATATAGGCAACTGTTGCAAGTTTAATAGCTAGCTCCTAACTTTCTTATTCATTTAATATGAAAATTATTACCTTGAATTGAAATTTTCTTTTCTTTTCCAAATAAATGAAAAAATTTCACCTGCAATTCACATTTCACAGAAATATGCTAGTCTTTTTTCACTTTTTTTGTTATCCTTGCCTTTTCTTTGTCATTCCTTTAACTTGCCTATGCATTTTGAAGAACTGCTTTTAATTTTTGTTCACTAGCAAAATATATATATTCACCTGTGTGAACCCATGCTTCGCATACGGGTTTGGCAATATTATTTGTCTATGTATTTATACTAAATCATTGATGAAGATACTTGAATAAGAAACAATAAAAAATTTACTATAAAATAGAATCTACAAAAATTATAATTATGAAGAGTAAAAGTGTTTTTTTACTAAAAAAATTTATGTTATGTTACATCATCAGATGATGTCCATGGAACGGAGGATCAAAGCAGTCATGATATGATTAAATTACATATTGCACACAAATTGTTCACATCCTTTAAAACACTTAACAATTTAGAGATAATAAACATTCTAAAGTTTGCCCGAAATTTGGCATAATAAAATTGTAGGAAAACTATGATATGTCGGATTGTACACATATTTTTTGGACGAATTACGACAAAGCATTAAAGGATTAAAAGGGTTAATTATGTCAGACTTGTATAAAATGCATAAAGCATAAAAATATTAGTAGAACGAAGTAACAAAGACAATTTTTGGTTAACCCACACAAAATTTCCTCATATTCACGATTGCATGTCCAAAATGTGCAATGCATAATAATTTGTTACACTGTTTAACAATTTGGTTCTATCCTTAAAAATAACTTGGTTTTAGCTTATACAATATCAATTATAAACTTTTAGGATCCATCAGAAACAATAGGCAACTATGAAAGACTTTACAGTCTCCTCATGTGAATAAAAATGCATTTAGGATATCTTAGACTTCATTCCGTAAATACAAATTTTATCAGTTTATCTGCAGAAATGAGATTTTTTTTAGGTGTAGGATGGGAAAGCTAGAAGATTTAAATTTTTTGTATTATTCCTGAAATATGAAAAAGATACGAATGTTATGGAGAAGTTTAGGTTTTGACGAATAGAATAAATATTTAGGTAGCCGAGAAAATGAATCAACTTTAATAATATAGTTGTAAATGTAAGAAATATGGAAAGTTTTAAGGAAACAGACAGAAAGATGTTGCAAAAGATCAATGTATTCTATGATTGACTTAGCAATGAAATTACAGGATTTGTTACAAAACAAAACTAAGAGAAATAAGGAGAATTCTGGTAATGAGGAAGAGAAATACATTTAATCACATATTCAATTTCACATAAAACTGCGTAGATCGAATAAAGAGAGAGAAATCAAGGAGAAGAAGAAAACACGACATATTATTGTTAATAAGCAAAAACTAAAATTAAATATTTCCTATTCCATTGTTGGTTTAAATAATTTTATTCTAAATAGTCGTGGATCTTTTTTCAAGCTTTACATTTGTGTTATCGTTTTCAACACAAAAAAAGTCGGTTCTACTATGAATATTCAACCTACACAAAAGTCTAATCCTATAACAGAGCTTTATACGTATGTGATTTCAAAAATATGCAAACTTTGGGTATAATGAGCCAGCTAATGTTTCCTGCATTATAAATGAATTTTCAATGCAAAATTATTTATATGATTTGGAATTCTCAATGCATTAGAATCAAAGATCGCACAAAAATTGCACACGCAACCCACCAATGATCTGCCACTAAAGACTAAAATCAGAAGGATTGCTCTATACCATCTGTTGGAAATGTTTTACAAACATTATGTGAACTATTAAAAATGATTGAATAAGTGTATGAATGGCTCCTATGTTTGAGTAGTCCCACATCATGGGATTATAGGGAAGAGGCAAGGATTTATACTTGTTTCTAAGAAGTCATGTTGGGGCCTTGGGCTCCCAATACATGCATTGTTGTGAGGAGGGAGACCATGCATCATGACCACCACACACGCGCGCGCGACCGACCGACTCGACTCGACCCGGCCCGATTCGGGCTCGGGCTTTGGCTTTGTGGTATAGGCACTTATATTTTATGGACCATAGCAGTATTTTTCCCGAAACTGCAAATATGCACTGATTTGTTTGTGCAAGCAAATCAGTTACTATTTTAGAGGCTGTTTTATCCTAGAGGCGGCGGCGAAGGAACGAATTGGTTTGCACCTCTGACCAAATCGCCGAATCGTCTTCAAGAAAGCGACCTAGTCCGCGACTCAGCCATTGTTTTCCAACAATTTGAAGACGAACTGAAACAATGGCCTCGAACTCAACCATGGACGATTCTGCTCCTCCCTCTGCTTTTCACGGCCCTCTGGTGACTGTTGCTCCTTTCAAGTTCGAAGGTTTGCATTTCAAGCGCTGGCGTCAGAAGATGGATTTCTTCCTCACGATCAGGAAGGTGGTGTCTGCTCTGACTGCTGAAAAACCGCAGCTACCAGACAAGCCTGACGAGACTGATGCAGCAAAGATGGCATCATGGACTGAACAGTCAAAGCAACTGCAGACCTGGACTGAACAGGATTACTTATGCAAGAATTTTATACTGAATGGACTGAGCGATTATCTGTATGATTATTATAACTCAGATGAAAAGACGGCAAAGGAGATCTGGGAAGCACTAAAGAAGAAATATGACACAGAGGAGGCAGGGGCAAAGAAATACGCTGTAAGTCGCTACCTAAAGTATCAGATGACTGATGATAGATCGGTAGAGATGCAGTCTCATGAGCTTCAGAAAATAGCTCATGAGATCATCTCCGAAGGTATGGTCTTGGACGAACAATTTCAAATTGCTATTATCATTGACAAATTACCCCCTAGCTGGAAAGATTTTAAGAACACTTTGCGACATAAGACTAAGGAATTTTCCTTAGAGAGCTTGATTACACGCCTCCGTATTGAGGAGGAAGCACGCAAGCAAGACCAGAAAGAAGAGGTGCTGATTGTCAATCACAACAGCACTAAGAAGACCACTCCCGTTGTTCTGAAACCAAATCAGAAATCATTTAAGAATCAGAACAGGCGCAACAAACAGAATGGGAATCCGCAAGGAAACCCAAAAGGATAGCAGAAACCAGCCCAAAAGAATGACTCTGGACAGTTGTTTCTATGTTACAACTGTGGAAAACCAGGTCATATGGCACGAAAGTGTAGGAACAGGCCAAGCTCTGCACCGCAGGCTAACCTGACTGAGGAGCCTCTTACGGCTATGGTTACTGAGATTCACCTTGTTGGTGGATCAGAGGCCTGGTGGGTAGATACTGGTGCTTCACGCCATGTCTGCTATGATCGTGCCTTGTTCTCTACATACACGGCTGCTGAAAATCAGAAAGTGCTGTTGGGAGACTCTCACACCACTACAGTTGCGGGGATTGGAAACGTGGAACTCAAGTTCACCTCTGGAAAAACTGTAATTCTGAAAGATGTTATGCACACTCCAGAGATAAGAAAGAATCTGGTCTCTGGCTTCCTCCTTAATAAGGCTGGTTTCACTCAAGTTATTGGGGCTGATTTGTACACTCTTACTTATAAGGGAACTTTTGTGGGAAGGGTTATGCTTGTGAGGGTATGTTTAAACTGAATGTTGAATCTAATAAAGTGACTACTTCTTCTTACATGTTGTGTGATTTTAATATCTGGCATTCTAGATTATGTCATGTTAATAATCGAATTATTCGTAATATGAGCACCCTAGATATGATACCTAAAATGACAGAATCTGAATCTGATAAATGTGAATTCTGTACACAAGCTAAAATCACAAAGAAACCTCACAAATCTGTTGATAGAGTTTCTGAACCATTAGACTTGATTCATTCTGAAATATGTGAACTTGATGGCACTTTAACTAGAGAGGGACATCGTTATTTTATCACTTTTATTGATGACTTCTCTGATTTCACATATGTATATCTTATGAAAAATAAAAGTGATGCTTTTGACATGTTTAAAACATTCAAAACTGAGATTGAGAATCAAGCAAATAGAAAAATTAAGAGACTTCGTAGTGATAGAGGAACAGAATATGAATCTAATTCTATTCTGGATTTCTATAAACAACATGGTATAGTACATGAGAGAACTGCACCCTACTCACCTGAAATGAACGGTAAAGCAGAAAGGAAAAATAGGACCTTTACCGAGCTAGTAGTTGCCATATTATTAAATTCTGGTGCAGCAAAACATTGGTGGGGGGATATTTTATTGACTGTATGCTACGTTCTGGATAGAATCCCTAAATCTAAGAATAAAATTTCACCTTATGAAATTTTAAAGAATCATAAACCCAATGTCTCATACTTTAGAACTTGGGGTTGTTTAGCATATGTTCGCATTCCAGACCCTAAGAGAATAAAATTGGCAAGTAGAGCATATGAATGTGCATTTATAGGCTATGCTATTAATAGCAAAGCATATAGATTTTATGACCTTAATGCACATAATATAATTGAATCAAATGATGCCGACTTTTATGAAACTAAATTTCCTTTCAAATTAAGGAATAGTGGGGGCACTTCAAATATGCCTATTAGAACAGAACTTAATGAAAATTCTGAAGCTGAACCTAGAAGAAGTAAAAGAGCAAGAACCATAAAAGACTTTGGTTCAGATTTTTGTGCTTTTACTATTGAGGAGGATCCTATAAACCTCCAAGAAGCCTTATCTTCTTTAGATGCCGATTTCTGGCAAGAGGCTATAAACGATGAGATGGATTCTTTAGAATCCAATAAGACTTGGCACTTGGTAGATTTACCCCCTGGTTGTAAGTCTATAGGCTGTAAATGGGTACTTAAAAAGAAATTAAAACCTGATGGCACTATAGATAAATATAAAGCACGACTAGTAGCTAAAGGTTTTAAACAAAAGGAAAATATAGACTTCTTTGACACTTTTTCACCTGTAACTAGAATAACATCCATTCGGGTATTAATCTCACTTGCTTCCATTCATAATTTACTTATACACCAAATGGATGTTAAAACTGCTTTTGTGAACGGTGAATTAGACGAAGAAATTTATATGGACCAGCCTGAAGGATTTGTAGTACATGGTCAAGAACATAAAGTATGTAAATTGGATAAATCATTATATGGTTTAAAACAAGCACCTAAACAATGGCATGAAAAATTTGATAACTTAATCATTTCAAATGGTTTCAAAGATAATGAAAGTGGCAAATGCATTTATTACAAATCTGAGAATGACATTTGCACTATTATATGCCTTTATGTAGATGACCTACTCATTTTTGGGTCAAATATTCATGCCATAAACTCATTCAAATCCTTATTAAGTGTCAATTTTGATATGAAAGATCTAGGTGAAGCGAGTGTAATCCTTGGTATTAAGATTACTAGGTCAGAAAAGGGAATTTCTTTGGACCAATCTCATTACATTGAGAAGATACTAAAGAAATATAATTACTTTGACTGTAAACCTGCAAGTACGCCATATGATCACAGTGTAAAGTTATTTAAGAACACTGGTGAAGGTGTAAGACAGTCTGATTATGCGAGCATCATTGGCAGCCTTCGGTATGCCACTGATTGTACTAGACCCGACATTGCCTATGTCGTGGGATTATTGTGCAGGTTTACCAGTAGACCTAGTATAGAGCACTGGCAAGCTATTGAAAGGGTAATGAGATACCTTAAATGAACCATGAACCTTGGATTACATTATGAAAGGTTTCCAGCTGTACTTGAAGGATATTCTGATGCAGACTGGAATACCTTATCTGATGATTCTAAAGCGACCAGTGGCTACATATTTAGCATCGCTGGAGGAGCTGTTTCTTGGAAATCTAAGAAACAGACTATTTTGGCTCAGTCTACTATGGAGTCTGAGATGATAGCACTAGCTATAGCTAGTGAAGAGGCAGAATATTTGAGAAATCTGCTAGCTGAGATTCCCTTATGGGAAAAACCGATACCAGCAGTGTTGATACACTGCGATAGTACCGCGGCTATTGCAAAAGTTCAGAACCGTTACTATAACGGTAAGAGACGACAAATACGTCGTAAGCACAGCACTGTTAGAGAACTACTTTCCACAGGTACCGTTAGAGTGGATTACATACGTAGTGAGGAAAATTTGGCAGATCCTTTGACGAAAGGACTGTCCAGAGAGAAAGTCCATAACTCTTCTAAAAGAATGGGACTATTGCCCTTAGATTGTTGAGTCACGCACAATGGTAACCCGACCTAAATGACTGGAGATCCCAAGAACTAGGTTCAATGGGTAATAACAAGTTGTGTAGTGATATGAGTTGAACATGCTATTTAATAAACCAAGAAGCATGTATTCCTGAAGTGATTAGAGGATGAGTTAATAGAAACTCTTAATGAGATCTATACTCTATTTGGAGTGGAGTACCTACCTTCAGGAGTGCTCTTGATAGACTCACCTTTGTGAATGTGGAAATGTGGTCGTTTCCTATGGAGTTTGGGCAAAACTTCTAGAGCATTCACTAAACTGGGATAGACGTGCAGGGCCATAAATGCACGGGCTTATCTGATTGCACTATAGAAAAGGTTGTGTGTGGTTTGATGTCAGGAATAGAGTTCAAGACTACCTGTCACTCTAGTAAAAACTGAATCTTACTCACTATGCAAAGGTTCAAGTCCTTGGACACCTTTGTTTATGCACAATCTTATGTTTTTAAGAAACAGCTCGAAAATATTTTTAAAAATTCAAGTGGGGGATTGTTGGAAATGTTTTACAAACATTATGTGAACTATTAAAAATGATTGAATAAGTGTATGAATGGCTCCTATGTTTGAGTAGTCCCACATCATGGGATTATAGGGAAGAGGCAAGGATTTATACTTGTTTCTAAGAAGTCATGTTGGGGCCTTGGGCTCCCAATACATGCATTGTTGTGAGGAGGGAGACCATGCATCATGACCACCACACACGCGCGCACGACCGACCGACTCGACTCGACCCGACCCGACCCGGTTCGGTTCGGTTCGGGCTCGGGCTTGGGCTTGGGCTTTGTGGTATAGGCACTTATATTTTTGGACCATAAAACTTAGTTGTTTTCGAACCGTTTTTTTTATGGAAAAATTATTTTGCGCACCGATATTTATTCTGCAACGGAAAAGTTTTGCAACGGTAAAATAATTAATCCCCCTCCCCCCCGAAATTTTAGCAGATCCGATATTTTCTCCCAAAACCTAATTCTCTTTCTATATATACTATTTTATCTGAGACGAGAAAAACACCGAATTTTATATTCTCTTCTTCTCAGCTGCCATTAAAACTTCTAAGAAATTTCGAGCAGTATTTTCCCCGAAAGTGCAAATCTGCACTGATTTGTTTGTGCAAGCAAATCAGTTACTATTTTAGAGGCTGTTTTATCCTAGAGGCGGCGGCGAAGGAACGAATTGGTTTGCACCTCTGACCAAATCGCTGAATCGTCTTCAAGAAAGCGACCTAGTCCACGACTCAGCCATTGTTTTCCAACACCATCTATCGATTATGACCTATAAGAGAAGCAATAGTTTCTCAATAACATCATGTACGATTACTGTGTTATATAACACCAAAAAATTGTGGCTATATCACTGTAAAAAAATTTAATTATTCTTCCAAATGACTATTTTTCTTAGTACTAATCAGTTCGCCAGGAGTTTCTTCAAATCAGTCATAATACAAAATAAATAATCCCTGTTCCATAACATCACTATCCATAATTCAATTCAATATTTAGTTAAGGAGACGCGGAAATGTTATATATCATCATACAAAACTAAAAAAATTGGAAGTGAAACAAAACTAAAAAGGATATGCAGCAAAAGAACAACTTCAAACATTATGCCCCTTGCCGCATATATGGCTCCCTCCTTTAATATGTTCTCCGTAGTCCCTAACCTTAGCAAAAAGAATAGAAGTTAGACTTAAGTATTATAATAATTAAATGAGCTAAAGGTGACAGAAAATTGAAAATTTTTATATCTAAATATTGGTAACCATTGAGAACTTGCAAATCTAGGTGATAGAGCAAAAATTTGCTAACTATTGCTAATTATAAATTGGTACAAAGACAGATAATAGTATATAACTATGCATCAAACATAAAAGTCTAAAATTATTCCAGCTCTTTTCGTTATATAAGTGATTATGAGTCGTAACTCTATAGGTTGATAATTTTACTCAAAATTTTGTTGAGTGGTCTTGGACACTTTTAGGATATTATTATTTATTAAGCATGTTATGCTATTATAGGAGATGCAAGGCTGGTAGTGTGGGTATATAATCAAAATGAAACCGCACGCAATCTCACATACATGCGCACGCACGCGCACCTGCGCAAACGCGCGCACACACACACACACATATATGTATATGTATACACGCATACATAGGTGCTACTTACATCCTTATGTTCCTCCATACATGATGGAATTTAAGAAAAAAATCATCTTGCTCGAATATATGTACTTATTTCAATTTCTACCAGCATATACGACCCCAAAATATGTACTTGTTGCATGCAATATGTATAGCCTTATGAGCTTTACTCGAGATACTTTAACAAACTTACCAGATGAACAGAGAAGGGGAACTCATCAGGTCTTTTATCATGCCAACACCTTAGGCACAGGTTGTTGGATTTGGCAATCTGTACAAACTGAACTTCGGGGATTTCTTGTACTTCTTTTGGGTGATAGCATTCAATTGGCCTTCTTCCCATTGGCAATGACAGGATCAGTCCTAACCCAAGAATGAACTATTTTAGTTTTTTTATATTCTTTGAAACAACACTTCAAAACATTGCATCATTAAACATTAACATAGGAATAAACCAACAAGGTTGTACAATACCGACAAATATAGCTATTAGACCTTAGGCTTCTTCATATTTCAATACAATGGTTGACCTCTACAAAAGGAATGACAATGTCGATGTTTTCCCTTATTCAATATGGCAAATCGGTGTCAACATAGTGAGGAATTTTAAAAGTCAATTAGTCCGTGATATACCAAAAAGTTTAAAGTTTCTTCTCATGACGCTAAAAATAATCATTGAGTTTTCCATTACCAGCATAACGTTATCTAATAGGGGTTCAAAAAAACAAATACATTACTGCTAGAACCCTATAATAAATTGATACTCCAAATAATCAATAGAGGTAGCAGTAAAATTAATTATACATATACCTTTGTTTGAATATGCTTCGTTGTTTCCTTTTAAAAGATCCCATGTATCTTGTCTGATACGAAAATGGCAGCACAGTAACAACAGGTCAGATTGTCGCTGATATAAATTAAAAGGAACGAATTAGCTTTGAGAAAAAAATACATATAAATATCCCATTTTCCAATTCAAAAATCTATAAAAAGGAATATATTTTGCTCTATGTAATTGGAATCAATAGTCTCTCTAAATTCTTAATTACGCTTAAACTTGCTAATCCTATGCACCCACTATAGAAATTAAGGATAATTACATCAATATGAAGATGAACTATCTTTATTTATACAGACTTAAGGATGCAGCTTTACCGGGAGGCTTGGTTGATTATTCAAATCTCTTATAACTATACAGATTTTCATAATTTGATTTCAATGCAAGTAATCTACTATAATTTTTGTTCCCATAATTTTTCTAACTTGATTGATCCTCCGTTTCTTTCCATATCCCAAAAGCCATTAATTGGTCGATATCTTTTTTGCTTTAAACAATTGAGTCCATTAATTATTATTGTTTATATTCTTACTTGATTCCACATAGATATATACACACATATATGAAAACACACATACAAACCACACGCACAAATTGCACATTAAAACATGCTACGTTTACAAAACTCAACTTAAGACAATCTTTTATAAATCGGCTCTATTTACGAATCTAGAAGTCTACTACAAAAGTCAAAACCTTTTAAACTGTAATTGAACATGATTCAATATATCACTAAATGGAAATTATGTTATTAGAAATGCTACATAAAATGAATAGAATTAGCTGATATGGATTTATGACCGTAATAAGCATGTTATACATCATAAATTTTTGCTATTGCATCTTATGGTAAGTTGCTAAACATGTAAAACTCGCTTTAATGAATGTTCTCGACAATTTTGAAGGTAACTCTGAATTATCCTTCATGACTGATCTCATTTATGGTATCCAATATACCTTGACCAAGATGATAAACAATGCTGGCTATTTTGTTGTGCCCAAAGATTGATAATTCAAATTTATGGTTTTCCTGTAAGAGAAATGCTAAACACACTCTCCCTTAGGGAGAGTGAGCTTATACTTGCCACCTAATTGGTGGAAATGAGTTGGCACCAATCATTAGCTATGTATGATGTAATAAATGCCAACTCATTTCCACTAATCAGGTGGCAAGTATAAGCTCACTCTCCCTAAGTGAGAGTGTGCTTAGCATTTCTCTTCCTGTAAATCTTAATTTCCCTTTTTTGTTGTATTCATTTAATGGCATCAATTGGCTTTCTACTTTCGGATATTAATTCAACATCTCAACCAAGGCATTCTAATTTGACAGGCAACCTTTTTTAGAATTCAGTTTCTAGTTTTGTTTTAAAAAAGCTAGGTTTTTACTTCTTTCGAAATCAACCTTTTATTAAATTAATGCTTATAAACCATACGTTCTATTGTTTAATTGGTAATGAATGCTTTTGGGAATCCTCTTTTCTCTACTTCTTCTGGAGAGAAATATTGTCCTTTGTGCTCATTCAACCGTGTATTATTTAGCTACCTATAAACATAAATATATAACTTTATTGAGTGATTAAGAAAGTATAGTATTTTGTTTCCTGCCATATGGTCCATAACTGTAAAAAAAATCAAATTTCTTCCTTTTAAATCTTATAATATGATTTAACTTTTGCACAATAATTGCATAGGAAATGCATTACTAAACTATTACCAGTAAGAACACTAATTGCATTTGCATTTTACGAAATAAAAACCTTTAGATTTTTATAATAAGTAATTCATATGTAAGAAAGTTTGATATATCTTAATTCCAAAGTAGCATAATTCATTAAGCCGTTTTTTTCTCAGTTAAATGTTAAATCCACTTCCTTGACGATTTCAAATAGATAGAAAATATGTACAACAAGCAAAAAGTGAATCCAAACAATATATCCAAATTAAAATCAGCGAGAAATGAGTGTTGGCAGTAGGAAAAAAAAGTAAGTCCTAAAATTTCCATTTCCATACTTAGTAGCTAAACAACCAACTAAATAAAAAAAAACAATGAGACCCAATCAGGAAAAAAATGAATAAAGTAAAGAAAGTATCCAAAATAAGCTAGTCAAATTACTCCTATCTTGTAGGAACATATAAATCTAAATTGATTATCTCATTTTACAAATAGTCACCAAAATTAGACGATATAGTAATCTAGACTTATGTTATATTTTAGAGCTTTTGATCACAACATAATGAGATTTCTTATGAGGAAACGTTTTCAATCCAGATGATATTTGTATATCTGAATTATTGAAATATCTGTAATTATCAGAATTGATTTACAAATATTTCCATTGTACATAGTGACATTTGTATGTTATTTACATTAGTTTGCCTATAATTAGCTTTAAACTAAAACTAATACTATTTAGAAGGAATGCAGAAAACAACTAAATCTACAAAATAAACATCGACTGCTCAAATAAAGGATTTCTCTCTCTTATTTTTTTTCTAAAAATCTACTACATAAAGAGAAATTTCCAATTGAAATCAATGTCAATAAAAGAATTCTAAAGTTATAAAGCTAAAGTTCTTATAAAAGGTTAATATGTCGTAAGATTGGAAAAAATGCAAGAAGACAATAGAGGTGTGTCACCAGAATTGGCAAACCTATAGCTTTGAATTACTATCCCAGTTAAAAAAGAAGCATAACGAAATTTTGGCGAAGTTATATGTAACACCATAATGAAGTTTAATTACAACAAACAGTTAAAACGTTCGTTAAGTGGTGTATCATGTAGCTGCAAGACTATGGTGGTTTGAGCTAGCAACTAAAAGTATACATAAGAATGGTAAGTGGATTGATTACCATCCTGGCTATTTCATATTAAGTTAATACCCTATTTCAACCAAACGCCATGCGAGGTAGCCTCAAAGTAAGAAATGAACTCTGTGACCATAGTGGATACAACCGTCAAAGTTTTCTTTGCACTTCTCCACGATACGGCACCATCAGCTTGCATGAACACATATCCTGACGTGGATTTATGTGAATCACTACAGTTACCGTAGTTAGAGTCCGAATAGCCTAGCACTTCCAGATTATCAGTTCCTCTATACATAAGCATGTAATCCTTAGTAGCCTTAAGGTACCTCATCACTTTCTTTGCAGCCTTCCAATGATCGATCCTTGGATTACTCTGATATCTTCCTAATACCCCAACTGCATATGTAATATCAGGTCTTGTACAAACCTGAGCATACATTATGCTACCAACAGCTGAAGCATATGGAATATTTTTCATCTGTTCTCTTTCAAATTCATTCTTAGGGCACTTGCCCAAACTGAACCGGTCTCCCTTCACAATGGGTGCTGCACTTGGTGAACAATCTTTCACTCTAAATATTTTAAGTACTTTGTTGATATAGGCATCTTGAGACAATCCCAAAATGCCTTGAGATCTATCCCTATTGATCTTAATGCCAATGACATAAGATGCATCTCCCATATCTTTCATATCAAAGTTTCTTGAAAGGAACTGTTTTACCTCATGTAGCAACCCTTTATTATTGGTTGCAAGCAAAATATCCTCCACATATAATACTAGAAAACAAATTTTACTCCCACTTACCTTAAGATATATACATTGACCCATGATATTTTCTACGAAACTAAATGAAGTAATTATTTCATGGAATTTCTTATACCACCGGCGAGAGGCTTGTTTTAACCCATATATGGATTTATTTAATTTACAAACCAAATGCTCACCATCCTTAGAGGAGAACCCTTTAGGTTGTTTCATATATACCTCTTCCTCTAAATCACCATTAAGGAATGCCGTTTTCATATCCATTTGATGTAGCTCGAAATCAAAATGAGCTACCAGTGCCATAATTACACGAAGGGAATCTTTCTTTGATATAAGAGAAAAGGTCTCCTTGTAGTCGATTCCTTCTGTTTGAGTGAACCTTTAGCAACGAGTCTTACTTTATATCTTTCGATGTTGCCTAGTGAGTCTCTTTTTGTCTTAAAACCCCACTTGCATCCAATGATTTTTATACCATCAGGCAACTCAACAAGATTCCAAACTCGATTAGAAACCATTGAATTCATCTCTTCTTTCATAGCATTCATCCATAAGTTTGAATCTGTAGAACTTATGGCCTGTGAAAATGACAAAGGATCATTATTGGCTCCAATATTATAATCCGATTCTTGTAGGTACACTTCATAATCATCAGGAACAGCTGATCGCCTTTCTCGAGTAGATCTTCTTAATGGGACTTGTTCATTCTCATTATGAATCAAATCATCATTTACAACATGATCTATCGGATTTTGATCAATAATTTGTGGAATTTCTATATTTGGTTGTTTAACACTCGTCTTAACTTGAGGAGCCTGAATGACAATCAATTAATCACTTGAATCAGAGGGTGGAACCTCATAGTGGTCTTATTCAGGAATAATATTCAGAAATTGATCACTCCAACTAATCAAATTATTCTCAAGAAATTTAGCATTTCTTGATTCCACAATCCTGGTATAATGGGACGGACAATAGAATCTATAACCCTTTGACTTCTCGGCATATCCATTGAAATACCCACTAATAGTCCTGGGGTCAAGTTTCTTCTCTTATGGATTGTAGATTCTCACTTCAGACGGACATCCCCAAATGCATATATGTCGCAAACTCGGTTTCCGACCTTTGAATAGCTCAAAAGGCGTCTTAGAGACAGCCTTGTATGGAACTCGGTTTAATATATATGCTACCATCTTAACAGCATCAGTCCACAAAACTGATGGAAGTTTAACATTACTTCTCACGCTCCGCACCATATCAATTAATGTCTGATTTCTTCTTTCAGCTACACCATTCTGGTCAGGAGAACCAGGCATGGTGTATTGGGGAACAATCCCATGCTCTTGAAGAAATTTAGCAAATGGACCAGGTGCTTGCCCGTTCTCAGTGTATCTACCATAATACTCTCCAACTCGATCTGATCTCACGATCTTAATGTGCTTACCACATTGATTCTCTATTTCTGTCTTAAATAATTTAAAGTCATTTAAAGCTTTGTCTTTGGAACGAAGTGAGTAGAGATACATATATCGCGAATAATCATCTATGAAGGTGACAAAGTATTTTGGATCATCAGCATTCATGTCCGGGCAACAAATGTCCGTATGTATGATTTCTAATAAGTCAGAACTCCTCTTGGCACCAATTTTGTGTTTATTAGTTTGATTTCCTTTAATGCAACTAACACAAGTGTCGAAATCAGTAAAGTCTAGAGTACCAAGTACCCCTTCCTTTACTAACCTCTTAATTCTTTCAATGGAGATGTGTCCTAATCTATGATGCCATAACATAGAAGAATCCTCATTCATAATACATCTTTTTAAACCAACATTAACATGCATAGAATTATGAGTGGTATCATTTTGCAAGTCAAGATGAAATAATTTATCAGATAATGTACCATAGCCAATAACTTCAGAATTTTTGATAATACTAAAACTAGAGTCTGAAAAATTAAAGGAAAATCCAAAAGGTAAAATCTAGATACATAAATCAAATTCCTTGCCAAATTAGAAACATAGAATGTTTTTTCTAAACATAAAGTAAAACCACCACTTAAAACCAAACTGCATGTCCCAACAATTTCCACACGTGAAGCTATCTTGTTGCCTGAATAGATAAGTTTTTCACTGTCCACTGGTTTCCTTAGGTTTGTCATACCCTGCAACGTATTTGAAACATGGATTGTAGTCCCAATATCAATTCACCGTGTATCATGATTAACATTAACCATATTAGATTCATAACAAACAAATGATGGAAAATTACCTTTCTTCTCAAGCCAAGCTTTAAACTTAATGCATTCCTTCTTAATGTGTCCCTTCTTTTTACAGAAGTAACACTTTGACTCCTTCTTCATGAATTGATTCGCATGAATCTTTCCTTTTTCCTTTTCCTTATTGTGATCCTTTTTCTTCTTTAAATAAGAAGTCGTAGCAAGGTTCACCTTTTCGCCCTCTTCCATCAACAATCTACCCTCCTCTTGAGCACACATGGTCATAAACTCATTAATTGACCATTTGTCCTTATGTCTGTTGTTAGAGATCTTAAATGGGGCATATTGTTGAGGTAGTGTGCACAGAATGTAATGGACCAAGAAAGATTCAGACATGGTAACTTCTAAAGCCTTTAGTTAAGCCGCTATATCCCTCATGCACATGATATAATCACGCACTCCCTTAACCTCAGTTTGCATCATGGATGAGAACTTCATAATCAAGGTGCTGGCGAGAGCCTTATCAGAGGATGCAAACTGCTCATCGATGGCTCTAAGAAGATCCTTGACTTTAACATGCTGATTGACTGAACCCCTAATACTGGCACAAATCTTGGTCTTTATGAACATAACTGAAAGATGATTAGATCGCTCCCACTTTTCATAAAGATCAATGGCTTCAGGAGTACTAGCCGCTGTTATGCTAGGTGGTTCGTCTTTCCGAATAGCATAGTCAACATCCATCCATCCTAAATGCAATAACACTCTCTCCTTCCATACCTTGTAGTTATCACCTCTTAATTCAGGAATGTCACATTTAACATCAGAAATATTTCCAGGTAAAATTACTGCAAATAGAAAATATATATGTTTATTAACAAAGTAAACCGAGACTATAATTTTATCATAGTTTACCAATGTAAACTATGAACATATGAATCCAGTGACATAAAACTTGCCTGTGGGCTAAAGTCTACTCAAATCAGATTCATAAATTTAATCTTATAGTGGAACTATCAAATCATTATTTCTTAACTCCTATGGGCAGATTAAGAAACACAATATGATACATTACCCTAATTAATCATGCAAAACAATAAAATTTTCTGTGGGAAAATCTTATTATGTTACACATGGTTAATTACAATCAATGTCTAGTATCCACATGTGATTTCAGTTTATAAATTTTTTAATAATTGGAGATGTTGTGGCTACTCTCTAACTAATAAAATTTGCTCAATCACTTGACATTTCACATTGTTTTATACACATATACCTAGCTTGCAATGTATAAAGGACACAAATTTTTTTTAATCAGTACAAACAAAAATTGTAGGTAGACTAGAAAGGAAAAGCAAGTCTACAAGTCAAGTTATAATATGTAAGCCTATGTATATTGGCTCCACATTAAAACAATACACATATGAGTACAAGCATAAAGCAACGTCCTTGCTTGTTATGCTACTGTCAAAAATATGCTACCTTTCAATACATATATGCTTCAATAGAAAAGTATGCAGTGCTTTAGTCCAAAAAAATGAGAAAGTGGTTCTATATATTATTATTATCATCAAAAGCAGCGATGAATCCATGCCATCCCTCCACTAGCCAACAACAACAAATAAAAATAAAAACTGGACAAAATTATCGCAACAAAAGTCTTCCAAATGAATATTGATTCAATCCCGAAAGTAGAAGATCCATAATTTTCTTAGCGAAAACCAAAAATGGCAAGGGGAATTACAACAAATTAGATGGTAGCCAAATTATCATAGCAAAGCAGAGGTGATTTAAGGCTCTGATACCAAATGTTAGATAATTGATTACTGCATAAATCATAAGCGGAAGCAAATAAGGGGATCAATAGAGTACCCCCAACCATTGTTATGCGAAATCAGAGGAGTTTGTATGCTCTTCTTCTTCCAATTTGATTCTTTATGATCTGATTCTTGTTTCCAAACCCTTCTTCTCAATTTTGGATGGTGTTTGTAACAACCCGGAAAATCTGGGCCAGTTTAAAATTTTTATTTTGGCAATTTTGGCGAATTTTGAATATTTAAAATGGAGTATTTTAAATAATATCGACGAGAAAATTTATTTTGAATATAATTCGAGCGTATATATTATATACGTCGTCGTTAGAATATAAATAATTATATATAATTATAAAAGGAATTGAAATTGGCGCGGTAGTTCGAAAATTCGATTTCTAATTTCAAATGAATATACAGAATTCGTTATAAGTCAGAATTGAACGAAACAAGAAATATTTGAATCTGATGAAGAATATATTTCTAACGAAGTTAACAAATTGAGATTTCATCTTAGGAATGATAAGATATGTCCAGTTTAAAATTAGAAATAGTCGCTGTGGAATTTATATATATTTTTATATATATAAGGCCCTTAAAAATGGACATTTTGCAAATGACCTCGGATTTCGACGAAACCACTTTTGTTGGGTCCGCAGTGTAAAGTTATTGCTAGATTTCAAATTTCATAATTTTTCGAATCAATATGTGAGCGTGGCAGAGGAAAACGTGTTTTGACCATTTCAGTTGATTTTAATCGACTGGAAATTGGCCATTTTTCAAACGGTCTCAGAATTCGACGAAACTAGTTTTATTAGGACCGTATCGTCAATACGAAGCTAGAAAATATTTTTCCGTAATTTTTCGAGTTAGTATGTGACCCCGGTAATTTGAAATGTACATTTAAAATTCAATAAAGTGATTTAAATGTAAATTTAACGGAAACTGATTCAAACGTCCGAATCAACCTACGATACATATCCCATTGTGTTCGGAATGGGGGTAAAACGCTATGGACGACAGGCAGTGGGTTTGATTTCGGCTTCGAAATAAAAAGTTACTTTTTAGAAGAGGAAATAAAATTAAAATATAAATAATTATATTTGCATATACCCCCCCCCCCTCTCCTCTCGTTTTCACTCAGAAAACATAATAAGAAAAAAAAAAAAAAAAAAAAAAAATCGACGGGGGGAAGGGCGATCCATCGCCTGTGACGCCGCCTCCAGGCGCTCCCCGCGCCACCGCTCCGGCAGACACCCCCCCCCTTCGCGTCGCTCCTCTCTGTCGATCCTCTCCCCAGTCAAGCCCCCCTTTTTCCCTAACCCCCATGGCCTCGCGAGCCCCAAACCCCCCTGCCGCCGATGCCCGCCTACTCCGCTCCCCTCTTCTAGAGATCGACGCCCACGAAAAGCCATCCGCCTGCGTCCAGGCACAGCCACTGCAAACCCCACCTGAGTAGCACCCCTGTAAGTTTATTTCTTTTTTTTTACTTATTTATTTTTATTTTAATTCTTTAATACTGAATTTTAATTAGGTTTA
This sequence comes from Allium sativum, assembly GCA_030737875.1. Lineage (NCBI taxonomy): Eukaryota > Viridiplantae > Streptophyta > Magnoliopsida > Asparagales > Amaryllidaceae > Allium > Allium sativum. The sequence goes on along the minus strand of CM060918.1, from coordinate 833,367,379 downwards.
AAAACTGTTTTTTTTTTTTTATATAGTTAAAACAGAAATTTTTTAAAAAAAAAAAAAAGAATTTTAAAAAAAAAAAAAAAAAACAGAATTCTTTTTAGATTATAAAAACTGGATTTTTAAAAGTATTTTAAAAACTGATTTTTAATTTATTTTTAAAACTGAATTTTTAAATATAGAAAACTGTTTTTATTTTTAAGATTCAAAACTGAGATTTTAAAAAAAAAAAAAAAGTTTGAAAAACTGATTTTATTTTAAGATTTAAAATAGAAAAGGTTTGAATTTTAAATTTAAAAAGGTGAAATCGAAATCTTTAAACTTTAAAAGGTGAAGATAGGATTTTTATGTGGTAAAAAGTAAGATCTTTATATTTTTAAAGTGATAAAAATATAGTTTTTATATTTTTAAAGTATTAAAAATATAGTCTTTACTATATAGAAATATTAAAAATATGATTTTTATATTTTTAAAGTATTAAAAATATAATTTTTATAGGATAGAGAATATAAAGATATCATCTTTGTGTATGTAACGAAATAAAAATCTGATTTTTATTTTATATACGTTGAGATAAAGTGGTGATTTTTATAAGGAGAAAACTATATTTTTATAAAGGTAAAATCTTTATTTTAGAAGAGGGAAATCTTTATATGAAGAATAACATGATAAAAATATAATTTTTATCAATAGAACAGCATAGAAAAAAATTCGATTTTTATATAAAGTATAACGAGTGAAAATTCTATTTTTACAAATATGAAATAGCGTTGAAAATTCTATTTTCACAATATGAAGTTAGCGATAAAAATATGATTTTTAAAGTGAAGGTAAATAAATAAAAATGTGATTTTTATTTTAAAGACATCAAAATATAAAAATTTGATTTTTATATATATAGTGACTACGGGCAACGAAGATGGCGAAGATAGGATAACGACGAAGATTTTCTGCAAATGAAGTGCCGTGGAGCTGGATAGCTATAAGTGAGAACTCCTCACCTTTCAATTTCTTTTCTAGTTATATTTATATTTATATATATACTAGGATGCAGACGGTGCTTAGTAGCACCCGACACAATCGTCCACAGACCATGGACTTGTTTGTTTGGCTGTTTGGTAATTGATTGAGATATTGATTTGAATGTGGTTTGTGGTGTGAAAAATCGAATCGATAAATTGGTTAGGATTAGACGTGCGCCGTTATAAGGCGAAGGAGTAAGGCTAGGTTAGACCCTTACTCCAAATTTTGTGGCTTGCATAACGAAAGTGAATTTGATTGATGTGTGAATGGCGTGGGCCTTCACTAGACCGGGGATAAGGCTAGGCCTTGTCCCGTTTCTAGTATCGTGCCGTTATGCCGCCGAAATTTTCTAAAATATGTTAGAAAAATAAAAATAATCATTTATTGAATAAATGAACTGAATAGATATCCATATGTTGAAATAAAATGTTTTATCGTTAAAAATATAATTTTTAACGTGAATGTGAATAAATAAATATTCATTTACAAACCGGACGGTTTGTTTATGTACACCTATTTGACTGATATTGATTGGGTCGATAAATTTTACACATCGCCCAACTGCACGAATAAAATCTATGTTTGATTGTTTGAAACCCTACACGGGTGTTGGGATGAAATTTAAAGTTCACTCATCCTGACTGATTAAATATGTCGATCGATAGATTGACAGACTGTTATAAGCGTTAGATATTTATATTTGATGCTTATACAGTTTAGTGCACTTTGGTTGATGGTTGATTATTTTTCAATGCTATTATATACATGTGTTGTATGAAAATCCATATAGTTAACTTTATATGGTAATTGATTGGGCCTCATTCCAATTTGAAAAATAAAGAATATTATAAAATAAAGGTTCATGTGTTGACTATATTCATCCGTTGATATTAGTCATATGTTGAACGAATTATTTTTATAATAAAATTTACATCTTTATCAATATAAAATAAAGGTTCATGTGTTGACTATATTCATCCGTTGATATTAGTCATGTGTTGAACGAATTATTTTTATAATAAAATTTACATCTTTATCAATATAAAATAAAGGTTCATGTGTTGACTATATTCATCCGTTGATATTAGTCATGTGTTGAACGAATTATTTTTATAATAAAATTTACATCTTTATCAATATAAAATAAAGGTTCATGTGTTGACGGTACTCATTCGTTGAGATTAGTCATGTGTTGAACGAAATAATTTAACAAAAATAGTCACACATGGACGGTACTCATTCGTTGAGATTAGTCGTGTGTTGACAAAAAAGAAATATTTGAAATAGACTATATAAAGCCGTGTTGAATAGTGATGCGCCATTTTGACGCGAACGATATTTATATCGATTTTAACGATTTCGAAATGAATTGAATTGAAAACGAATTCAAAATGAATTGAAAACGATTTCGAAATGAAATGAATTGAAAACGATTTCGAAATGAATTGAATTGAAAACGAATTCAAAATGAATTGAAAACGATTTCGAAATGAATTGAATTGAAAACGAATTCAAAATGAATTGAAAACGATTTCGAAATGAATTGAATTGAAAACGAATTCAAAATGAATTGAAAACGATTTCGAAATGAATTGAATTGAAAACGAATTCAAAATGAATTGAAAACGATTTCGAAATGAATTGAATTGAAAACGAATTCAAAATGGATTGAAAACGATTTCGAAATGAATTGAATATATAACGATTTCGAAATGAATTGAATATAAAACGATTTCGAATTGAATTGAATTGAATTGAATTGGAAAACGAATTCGAATTGAATTTAAAATGAAGTGAAATGAATTCAAATTGAATTGAAATTTGAATTGAATAGAAATGAATTTTAAAACGAATTTATAAAGAAGAATTGAATTTTGATTTGAATTGAAATGGAAGTTGAAAATGTTTTTGAAACGAATTCAAAACTATTTATATAATTCGTTTTAAATAGAAATCGACGAAATATATATTATATATATTATATATATAATATAATGGCCTGAATAGAACGCGCCGCGTCGCGGCAGTTCGTGAATTTCGACCATTTATTTCAAACGGACATTACGGGAGATCCGACCGTCGGATTCTCCTAAAACCGGAACCGTTGGGTTCGTATCGAAAAGAGCTTTCTAACGAATATTAGAAATTCAAAATCTAACGGTTGGATTTGGAGATACGTCCAAATCAAATTCGAAAAAGGTCGCTGTAAGTGCAGTTCGATGGCCATTGTTGGAAATCGACTGTACGGGCCTTGATAAAATTATTAAAAATATCAATAATTTGTGTAAAATCATAAGAAATGATTTGGGAAAAATTGGGGTGAAAAACTCCATATTTGAAAAGATAAAAATAGATTTTTATCGAAATGAACTAGTTTTGAACTAATTTAAAACCCAATCATTTTTAAATAAATGAATTAGATTTAAAAAGGGGTTTTAAATCATCGAATTTCTAATATATTTGATTAAATTTGAAATGGGTTTATCGTGAACAGTGTTTAAATAACACTAGTTCTTTAACCCGATAACGAATAGAATGTGATTTGGGTTTGTCGTGAACTGTGTTTTAAATAACACCTAGTTCTTTAACCCAGTAAAGGGAGTTTTATTGAATCTGCAATTAGATTGAAATTCGAATTGATAATCTAAATTACCAAATTTAGAAATGAGCGAGAATGGAGTATTACCAGTTTTACTCCAAAGCGATAGTTAAATCTTTAATTAGATTTGAACGTGAAATGGTAATTAATTTTACCGATAACACCACGGTGTTAGATATGGAGTATTACCAGTTTTGCTTCATGGGATGAATAGGTTGGGATTGGGAAATAAAATAAATAATTACTTCGTTGTGGTTCGCTAATCTCGACTAGTTGGAAAAACCATAATTTGGTTTTAAATAACATCCAAAGGAAGATTTCAGGATAAATTTTAAAGAATTTATCTTGGATAAAATTAATGGGAATCTTTCCCTAAGAATGTGGAATTTAGGAACTAGCTGTAGGTTGGCTAAGAAGAATGGTTTCCTGGGTATTGATCTGATGTTGGTTTCGGCCTTCGGGGTTAATGTTTGGGAAATTGTTCTCTTGTTAATTTACGGTTAGTGACTAATGAATTGGAATGAGGCGTATGTTGTGTTTGTGTAACATTTGTTTTCAATATACGCGGGTTATTCGGAAAGTCCGGGTTTACACCCATTCTGAATAACCGATTCGACGATATGTCGAAGATGAAGACGGTGGTAGAAGACCGGAAGTCTTCACATCGTAGGGATAATTACTGACGATCCTGATTGGGCTGTACACCCAAGAGGATGGAAATAGTTGGTGGTTGTCCAGACGTACTTGGAGATGGATGGATATGCGAGGAAAGTGCCTCCGGTTTCGTTCAGACCCAGAACGGACTTGTAAATGGATTGTGTGTCTGACATTGGATTTTATTCTGTGTTGATTGATTTCTATTAAATATATATCTGCTTGGCGGCGGAGAATTTATTCTCTTGCTTAACGCCCTTCTCTGAGACGTACGAGCTTAGAGGTTATATATCGATAGATATCAATCGCATGGCATGAATTGCCTGTGTGGCATGCTGAGTTGCATGGATCAAGGCTTCTGTTGAAAAGCAAAGTCTTGTGGTTAATGATCAAAGCACGCCTACGTGGCAGCTTTGTGTATAGCGTGTATTCGCGAGCCTCACACCTCGGTATGAGTTAAAAACGGGATACGGACTGCAGGGAGAGCGCACGTTTCTTTCTAGCTTTGGTGGTGTCAGTGACTTACCAGCCCTGACATATATATACTTTTCACCTTTGTGGTTGTTGGATGAGGCGCCTCGATTATAGGTCTGTAAGGACCGGGAAACGTGTGTTCAGGAATACTAATCCTCTAACGTAAGTGAGGACCGGCCCTGAAGCATCCAGGGGTTACCCAGTGTGCGTAATCCCGGGGACATTTGCTAGAGTGTCTCGAACGCGGAGAGGAGCTTGCCCCTTGCCTCGACTCATGACGGAAATCCAATTTCCAATACGTGTATCGCGGTTTTAATTGTAGAACTAGTATGGCGACATGATATATGGTACCCATGCCGTCTATGATTTATACTTATGATTGAAATGTTTTGACACTATACACTTATTATAGTATCAAATGATTTGTTTTAAAACGTATCAAGCATGTTTGGCTATTATAAGGGAAAACCCTATCCCCCGGCTTGCGTTGCATTGTATGATAGGACCTGGGTCTTATAATAGCTTCATTTTTCGAAAAAGCATTGCGTTGTTTATTCTATGCACTGGTATTCTTGGGAGGAAACCCGTTCCGTGTTATACGGCGTGGTCCCTTGAATTACTCTCTTTTAAAGTAAAGTTTTAAAATAACTGTTTTAGTTCTCACACCAGTCACATGACTGACCTGGAGTTTATTGTTTTAACCTAAACTCTGGGTGCCCCTATTTTCCGCACGGGCAGCTAGTAGTTTTGGTTTTGCAGATTTATATTCACAGGATCCTGGTTTACAGCTGGAATGATATCCGGAAAGCTCTGTATCCGTATATCACCTTCAGTTGTGCTTTATGTTATTTTTCCGCTGCTATGTATTTAAATGTAATTTAAATCTCTGATATTTCTGTGTAATATTTATTCATTTATACTCTGTATATTCTTGTATCTGATGGAATTGTTGTAATATACAATGAAAAGTTCTTCTGTTTGTGTTCTAATTTGTCCTGTTCTCAAACGTTCAGGGGTTTCGAACGGTCTAGATCGGTTTAACGACTGATTCAGATCGAGCGAAATTCCTGGCCGTCACATTTGGTATCAGAGCTTTGGTTTACAGAGCTCGAGAACAAGACACATTAGAACCATACGAAAGAATTCATCAGATATTGGATTAGTAATATCCAATTAGAATGACTCGTTAGAGATAGGATCAGTAGTATCCTAGAACGAGTGTGAAGAGTATATTTTCCAATTGAAAACAATTTTGTTTTGGAAATTTAAACCATTTTAAACGTATTTGACTATTTATTTATTTTGAATATGGACAATCGAGTATATAAAGATTTTGCATATACGCGTCATGAACGTATATTCGAAGTTTTAATATACTGGATAGATATAGAATCATACTCTAGTGGCCCGAAGATGATTCTGATGATTGACGCGTCATCATTAGTAATTAGTTTCGTGTTTCGAAGGTGTGATTTTCTATATATTTCCATTAGACTGGTGTGAGAACCAAAACTAATATAGATAGAACACATTGTTGTGAATTGGCATCAAAAACATGATTTTCTTTATATATATCAAAATTATGAATTTGAAACTCTAATTCACTAATTGATTGATGTTTGAGTTGCTTGTTTAATTGTTTGCTAATTTTAACCATTTATGCCTAATTGTATCGAATATTGAATTATATTGAAATTGGTCGCATTTGCTTGCATGTACATATACTTATATTGAACAGGTCATAGCAAGGAGGCTAGAGCCAGAGAATAAAATTTGTTTGCCCGACAAATAGGTACATGTTTACTACATAATTTCCTGTTTTGTTTGGGTGATGATGATTTTGTGAGCCTATTGGCTAGCCGCTTGGCTTTTTCTTTTTCTTTTTGAGATCTGAAGGACCGGGGAAGCTATTTGAAATTCCCCGATGCTCCCGGTGCAGGGGAGGTTATGGCGAAATTTTTCAAAAATTTAGGGTGTTAGCCAAATTTTTGAAATTCTGAAAATTCTCAGAAACTAAAAAGTTAGAGAATGGAAGCCAAATTGAGCGTAGAGCTGATTAATCAAACCACTTTCGACTTTGTTCCTTTTCGGGGACGAAAAGTTTTAAGTGGGGGAGATTGTAACAACCCGGAAAATCTGGGCCAGTTTAAAATTTTTATTTTGGCAATTTTGGCGAATTTTGAATATTTAAAATGGAGTATTTTAAATAATATCGACGAGAAAATTTATTTTGAATATAATTCGAGCGTATATATTATATACGTCGTCGTTAGAATATAAATAATTATATATAATTATAAAAGGAATTGAAATTGGCGCGGTAGTTCGAAAATTCGATTTCTAATTTCAAATGAATATACAGAATTCGTTATAAGTCAGAATTGAACGAAACAAGAAATATTTGAATCTGATGAAGAATATATTTCTAACGAAGTTAACAAATTGAGATTTCATCTTAGGAATGATAAGATATGTCCAGTTTAAAATTAGAAATAGTCGCTGTGGAATTTATATATATTTTTATATATATAAGGCCCTTAAAAATGGACATTTTGCAAATGACCTCGGATTTCGACGAAACCACTTTTGTTGGGTCCGCAGTGTAAAGTTATTGCTAGATTTCAAATTTCATAATTTTTCGAATCAATATGTGAGCGTGGCAGAGGAAAACGTGTTTTGACCATTTCAGTTGATTTTAATCGACTGGAAATTGGCCATTTTTCAAACGGTCTCAGAATTCGACGAAACTAGTTTTATTAGGACCGTATCGTCAATACGAAGCTAGAAAATATTTTTCCGTAATTTTTCGAGTTAGTATGTGACCCCGGTAATTTGAAATGTACATTTAAAATTCAATAAAGTGATTTAAATGTAAATTTAACGGAAACTGATTCAAACGCCCGAATCAACCTACGATACATATCCCATTGTGTTCGGAATGGGGGTAAAACGCTATGGACGACAGGCAGTGGGTTTGATTTCGGCTTCGAAATAAAAAGTTACTTTTTAGAAGAGGAAATAAAATTAAAATATAAATAATTATATTTGCATATACCCCCCCCCCTCTCCTCTCGTTTTCACTCAGAAAACATAATAAGAAAAAAAAAAAAAAAAAAAAAAATCGACGGGGGGAAGGGCGATCCATCGCCTGTGACGCCGCCTCCAGGCGCTCCCCGCGCCACCGCTCCGGCAGACACCCCCCCCCTTCGCGTCGCTCCTCTCTGTCGATCCTCTCCCCAGTCAAGCCCCCCTTTTTCCCTAACCCCCATGGCCTCGCGAGCCCCAAACCCCCCTGCCGCCGATGCCCGCCTACTCCGCTCCCCTCTTCTAGAGATCGACGCCCACGAAAAGCCATCCGCCTGCGTCCAGGCACAGCCACTGCAAACCCCACCTGAGTAGCACCCCTGTAAGTTTATTTCTTTTTTTTTACTTATTTATTTTTATTTTAATTCTTTAATACTGAATTTTAATTAGGTTTAAAAACTGTTTTTTTTTTTTTATATAGTTAAAACAGAAATTTTTTTTAAAAAAAAAAAAGAATTTTTAAAAAAAAAAAAAAACAGAATTCTTTTTAGATTATAAAAACTGGATTTTTAAAAGTATTTTAAAAACTGATTTTTAATTTATTTTTAAAACTGAATTTTTAAATATAGAAAACTGTTTTTATTTTTAAGATTCAAAACTGAGATTTTTAAAAAAAAAAAAAAGTTTGAAAAACTGATTTTATTTTAAGATTTAAAATAGAAAAGGTTTGAATTTTAAATTTAAAAAGGTGAAATCGAAATCTTTAAACTTTAAAAGGTGAAGATAGGATTTTTATGTGGTAAAAAGTAAGATCTTTATATTTTTAAAGTGATAAAAATATAGTTTTTATATTTTTAAAGTATTAAAAATATAGTCTTTACTATATAGAAATATTAAAAATATGATTTTTATATTTTTAAAGTATTAAAAATATAATTTTTATAGGATAGAGAATATAAAGATATCATCTTTGTGTATGTAACGAAATAAAAATCTGATTTTTATTTTATATACGTTGAGATAAAGTGGTGATTTTTATAAGGAGAAAACTATATTTTTATAAAGGTAAAATCTTTATTTTAGAAGAGGGAAATCTTTATATGAAGAATAACATGATAAAAATATAATTTTTATCAATAGAACAGCATAGAAAAAAATTCGATTTTTATATAAAGTATAACGAGTGAAAATTCTATTTTTACAAATATGAAATAGCGTTGAAAATTCTATTTTCACAATATGAAGTTAGCGATAAAAATATGATTTTTAAAGTGAAGGTAAATAAATAAAAATGTGATTTTTATTTTAAAGACATCAAAATATAAAAATTTGATTTTTATATATATAGTGACTACGGGCAACGAAGATGGCGAAGATAGGATAACGACGAAGATTTTCTGCAAATGAAGTGCCGTGGAGCTGGATAGCTATAAGTGAGAACTCCTCACCTTTCAATTTCTTTTCTAGTTATATTTATATTTATATATATACTAGGATGCAGACGGTGCTTAGTAGCACCCGACACAATCGTCCACAGACCATGGACTTGTTTGTTTGGCTGTTTGGTAATTGATTGAGATATTGATTTGAATGTGGTTTGTGGTGTGAAAAATCGAATCGATAAATTGGTTAGGATTAGACGTGCGCCGTTATAAGGCGAAGGAGTAAGGCTAGGTTAGACCCTTACTCCAAATTTTGTGGCTTGCATAACGAAAGTGAATTTGATTGATGTGTGAATGGCGTGGGCCTTCACTAGACCGGGGATAAGGCTAGGCCTTGTCCCGTTTCTAGTATCGTGCCGTTATGCCGCCGAAATTTTCTAAAATATGTTAGAAAAATAAAAATAATCATTTATTGAATAAATGAACTGAATAGATATCCATATGTTGAAATAAAATGTTTTATCGTTAAAAATATAATTTTTAACGTGAATGTGAATAAATAAATATTCATTTACAAACCGGACGGTTTGTTTATGTACACCTATTTGACTGATATTGATTGGGTCGATAAATTTTACACATCGCCCAACTGCACGAATAAAATCTATGTTTGATTGTTTGAAACCCTACACGGGTGTTGGGATGAAATTTAAAGTTCACTCATCCTGACTGATTAAATATGTCGATCGATAGATTGACAGACTGTTATAAGCGTTAGATATTTATATTTGATGCTTATACAGTTTAGTGCACTTTGGTTGATGGTTGATTATTTTTCAATGCTATTATATACATGTGTTGTATGAAAATCCATATAGTTAACTTTATATGGTAATTGATTGGGCCTCATTCCAATTTGAAAAATAAAGAATATTATAAAATAAAGGTTCATGTGTTGACTATATTCATCCGTTGATATTAGTCATATGTTGAACGAATTATTTTTATAATAAAATTTACATCTTTATCAATATAAAATAAAGGTTCATGTGTTGACTATATTCATCCGTTGATATTAGTCATGTGTTGAACGAATTATTTTTATAATAAAATTTACATCTTTATCAATATAAAATAAAGGTTCATGTGTTGACTATATTCATCCGTTGATATTAGTCATGTGTTGAACGAATTATTTTTATAATAAAATTTACATCTTTATCAATATAAAATAAAGGTTCATGTGTTGACGGTACTCATTCGTTGAGATTAGTCATGTGTTGAACGAAATAATTTAACAAAAATAGTCACACATGGACGGTACTCATTCGTTGAGATTAGTCGTGTGTTGACAAAAAAGAAATATTTGAAATAGACTATATAAAGCCGTGTTGAATAGTGATGCGCCATTTTGACGCGAACGATATTTATATCGATTTTAACGATTTCGAAATGAATTGAATTGAAAACGAATTCAAAATGAATTGAAAACGATTTCGAAATGAAATGAATTGAAAACGATTTCGAAATGAATTGAATTGAAAACGAATTCAAAATGAATTGAAAACGATTTCGAAATGAATTGAATTGAAAACGAATTCAAAATGAATTGAAAACGATTTCGAAATGAATTGAATTGAAAACGAATTCAAAATGAATTGAAAACGATTTCGAAATGAATTGAATTGAAAACGAATTCAAAATGAATTGAAAACGATTTCGAAATGAATTGAATTGAAAACGAATTCAAAATGGATTGAAAACGATTTCGAAATGAATTGAATATATAACGATTTCGAAATGAATTGAATATAAAACGATTTCGAATTGAATTGAATTGAATTGAATTGGAAAACGAATTCGAATTGAATTTAAAATGAAGTGAAATGAATTCAAATTGAATTGAAATTTGAATTGAATAGAAATGAATTTTAAAACGAATTTATAAAGAAGAATTGAATTTTGATTTGAATTGAAATGGAAGTTGAAAATGTTTTTGAAACGAATTCAAAACTATTTATATAATTCGTTTTAAATAGAAATCGACGAAATATATATTATATATATTATATATATAATATAATGGCCTGAATAGAACGCGCCGCGTCGCGGCAGTTCGTGAATTTCGACCATTTATTTCAAACGGACATTACGGGAGATCCGACCGTCGGATTCTCCTAAAACCGGAACCGTTGGGTTCGTATCGAAAAGAGCTTTCTAACGAATATTAGAAATTCAAAATCTAACGGTTGGATTTGGAGATACGTCCAAATCAAATTCGAAAAAGGTCGCTGTAAGTGCAGTTCGATGGCCATTGTTGGAAATCGACTGTACGGGCCTTGATAAAATTATTAAAAATATCAATAATTTGTGTAAAATCATAAGAAATGATTTGGGAAAAATTGGGGTGAAAAACTCCATATTTGAAAAGATAAAAATAGATTTTTATCGAAATGAACTAGTTTTGAACTAATTTAAAACCCAATCATTTTTAAATAAATGAATTAGATTTAAAAAGGGGTTTTAAATCATCGAATTTCTAATATATTTGATTAAATTTGAAATGGGTTTATCGTGAACAGTGTTTAAATAACACTAGTTCTTTAACCCGATAACGAATAGAATGTGATTTGGGTTTGTCGTGAACTGTGTTTTAAATAACACCTAGTTCTTTAACCCAGTAAAGGGAGTTTTATTGAATCTGCAATTAGATTGAAATTCGAATTGATAATCTAAATTACCAAATTTAGAAATGAGCGAGAATGGAGTATTACCAGTTTTACTCCAAAGCGATAGTTAAATCTTTAATTAGATTTGAACGTGAAATGGTAATTAATTTTACCGATAACACCACGGTGTTAGATATGGAGTATTACCAGTTTTGCTTCATGGGATGAATAGGTTGGGATTGGGAAATAAAATAAATAATTACTTCGTTGTGGTTCGCTAATCTCGACTAGTTGGAAAAACCATAATTTGGTTTTAAATAACATCCAAAGGAAGATTTCAGGATAAATTTTAAAGAATTTATCTTGGATAAAATTAATGGGAATCTTTCCCTAAGAATGTGGAATTTAGGAACTAGCTGTAGGTTGGCTAAGAAGAATGGTTTCCTGGGTATTGATCTGATGTTGGTTTCGGCCTTCGGGGTTAATGTTTGGGAAATTGTTCTCTTGTTAATTTACGGTTAGTGACTAATGAATTGGAATGAGGCGTATGTTGTGTTTGTGTAACATTTGTTTTCAATATACGCGGGTTATTCGGAAAGTCCGGGTTTACACCCATTCTGAATAACCGATTCGACGATATGTCGAAGATGAAGACGGTGGTAGAAGACCGGAAGTCTTCACATCGTAGGGATAATTACTGACGATCCTGATTGGGCTGTACACCCAAGAGGATGGAAATAGTTGGTGGTTGTCCAGACGTACTTGGAGATGGATGGATATGCGAGGAAAGTGCCTCCGGTTTCGTTCAGACCCAGAACGGACTTGTAAATGGATTGTGTGTCTGACATTGGATTTTATTCTGTGTTGATTGATTTCTATTAAATATATATCTGCTTGGCGGCGGAGAATTTATTCTCTTGCTTAACGCCCTTCTCTGAGACGTACGAGCTTAGAGGTTATATATCGATAGATATCAATCGCATGGCATGAATTGCCTGTGTGGCATGCTGAGTTGCATGGATCAAGGCTTCTGTTGAAAAGCAAAGTCTTGTGGTTAATGATCAAAGCACGCCTACGTGGCAGCTTTGTGTATAGCGTGTATTCGCGAGCCTCACACCTCGGTATGAGTTAAAAACGGGATACGGACTGCAGGGAGAGCGCACGTTTCTTTCTAGCTTTGGTGGTGTCAGTGACTTACCAGCCCTGACATATATATACTTTTCACCTTTGTGGTTGTTGGATGAGGCGCCTCGATTATAGGTCTGTAAGGACCGGGAAACGTGTGTTCAGGAATACTAATCCTCTAACGTAAGTGAGGACCGGCCCTGAAGCATCCAGGGGTTACCCAGTGTGCGTAATCCCGGGGACATTTGCTAGAGTGTCTCGAACGCGGAGAGGAGCTTGCCCCTTGCCTCGACTCATGACGGAAATCCAATTTCCAATACGTGTATCGCGGTTTTAATTGTAGAACTAGTATGGCGACATGATATATGGTACCCATGCCGTCTATGATTTATACTTATGATTGAAATGTTTTGACACTATACACTTATTATAGTATCAAATGATTTGTTTTAAAACGTATCAAGCATGTTTGGCTATTATAAGGGAAAACCCTATCCCCCGGCTTGCGTTGCATTGTATGATAGGACCTGGGTCTTATAATAGCTTCATTTTTCGAAAAAGCATTGCGTTGTTTATTCTATGCACTGGTATTCTTGGGAGGAAACCCGTTCCGTGTTATACGGCGTGGTCCCTTGAATTACTCTCTTTTAAAGTAAAGTTTTAAAATAACTGTTTTAGTTCTCACACCAGTCACATGACTGACCTGGAGTTTATTGTTTTAACCTAAACTCTGGGTGCCCCTATTTTCCGCACGGGCAGCTAGTAGTTTTGGTTTTGCAGATTTATATTCACAGGATCCTGGTTTACAGCTGGAATGATATCCGGAAAGCTCTGTATCCGTATATCACCTTCAGTTGTGCTTTATGTTATTTTTCCGCTGCTATGTATTTAAATGTAATTTAAATCTCTGATATTTCTGTGTAATATTTATTCATTTATACTCTGTATATTCTTGTATCTGATGGAATTGTTGTAATATACAATGAAAAGTTCTTCTGTTTGTGTTCTAATTTGTCCTGTTCTCAAACGTTCAGGGGTTTCGAACGGTCTAGATCGGTTTAACGACTGATTCAGATCGAGCGAAATTCCTGGCCGTCACAGTGTTTTTCGATTTTGAGAATAGGTTTAGTGAACCCGTAATCAGAAAAATGAATCACGTTTTCAATTATACCGCTTTGGCCATCATGGAGCGGTTACAATGTAAAACAAAAATTAGTGGGTGGTTAAGGGAAATATGGGCTGTTAATAATGGGTTTATGGCCAAAACAAATGGGCCACAAATCCGACATTGCCAGCTTGCTATCAAAAGATTTAAATGTTTAAGAGAATCAAAACATTTCATATTCAATAGGAAGATACTAAAACTCTAAACTATAAATTATAGTGCTAAGGAAATAAGTAATAAACTTCAACTCAATATGAGCGTTGCTCTAATTTTCAACTAAGCTTTTCCACTACAACCACATGCTGCAGCAACCTTTGAGTCTCATGCTCTGTATCAACCTAATTGTTTATGGAAGAAAAAACAATTTTTCTAGTTATATTCAGATGACTCTCCACATCAGTATCACTAAAGTCTATTAGAATACGAATTTAATCCATACTTGAAAATAAAAAATAAATTTTATTCGTGCCAATAAAAAAAGCTACTTCAACAAGTCTTGGCTTCTTAAAATTTTATAACTGGATGAACGGTCAGTCATTCTTCTTCAATTACAAATACTTGATTTAATTTGTGCATAACAACAAACATGAGAGGAACTGCTAACATCCTTGAATAATTCCTTTGAAACACCCCACATCGGCAGAGGCTATAACCTACTGGGTGTTTGCAGGAAAAAAGGTACCGTCGATGAAGGGATGACGAAGATAGATCTAAATATTATCGTGCGTCATCGCTGTAGAAGTAGGTTGCTCTATTTGGAAGAATCAACAACCATATCGGCTAATCTCAAGATTAGGGTTTGACTGGAGAAGGTTGGAGAACGAAGTGAATTTACTAATTCTTCGCCAAACTTCTTGATTTGCTTCTAGAATATATGCGTGACTATTGAGTTTAGATACAGAAGATTAAAGTTAGGACTCTTGAGTAAACATTCCACGTGGCATCCCAAGACGCATTCCTTTCAAGTATTAAAGGCAACCTGTGAGCTATCCAAACAAAACTCGGCTTTAATAGTATAATATATATTCTTATTATACATGGTTTATGTTGATGTTTTAGTCAATAATTTATGATTATCTATTAAGCATTCTAAAATCCATAGCTTGAATAAATGCTTTTGTGGTTATTCTTTAATCATTGCCAGTAACTTCATGAATGCATGGCTTATGCAGTCTTGATCATTACTATTACTTGATCATTACCATTACTTTATGGTTATTTATTAACATTCTATAGTAAGTGTAGTTCCATCTTTGGAGATGGGCATGATTTTTGCAAAGGGTCTTTTCAAATTTTCAGTAAATGTAGATTTTGAATTGTAAGATGGAAAATTTAATCACCTAAA
Organism: Allium sativum; assembly: GCA_030737875.1. Taxonomy (NCBI): domain Eukaryota; kingdom Viridiplantae; phylum Streptophyta; class Magnoliopsida; order Asparagales; family Amaryllidaceae; genus Allium; species Allium sativum. Next base: position 833,351,925 of record CM060918.1, on the reverse strand, counting down.
AGGACCTTTAGATATTAAAAATCACATTGTAAAAGTTAATCACACTGGAAAATTATTAATCTAGTATCTTTTAAAATAAACTTTCTTGATTTTTAGATTGATGAAATTAATCTATTGTTAGCTGCTTTATTAAAAGATGCATCTTTCATCGAATCTCACCCACACAATTCAAACATCTCTTCTTAGGCAGACATAAAGAACGTGGTTGCCTAAACTATTTTTATTCTATGAACTAAAATATCTGCAGCTAAAGTAATTAACCAACTGTCTAAAATAACATGCTGGTATTATATTTAGCGTGAAGACTTATGTGTAACTTTTAGGAAGGTATGCTGCTTGGTTAGAAGATATTAAGTTGGTAGAGCTTAGCATTTCTGGTTTATAATTGAAGTTAAGAATTGCTTTTTCAAAAATAGAGGCATTTCTGAGAAATATTTTTGGATTTATCGTAAAGTAGATTGATGTATTATGCCTCATTTTGTGTTGTTTCATCTTGATTACTGCTGTTATAACCATTTTCATTCTATAAGCTATTTGATGTGGTTTCTATTTTTCTATGTGGACGATGTGCATAAAAGAATCAATTTAGCACACTGGTCTCAATAGTGCAACCATTTAATATACTATGTGTATACTATGTAGGATGTTGTACATACACTATTTATGTACTATGTAGTACTATCGATGAATTATTCTATAAATTCTATTGATTATGATGGAAAGCAAAAGAGAATCTTCTGATTTCTTGTTTTCTCACTTGCTGGCTTATCTATCCTTAATTCAATTGTAGTCGTACATATATAGTTGGATTTGTATTGAATAATACAAGATCCTACTAGGTATTTATTTAAGTTTGTTTGATATGTACTTACTTGATTTTCTTTGTTTTTACGGATCGAATCCTTGGCTGGAATTGAATTCTCACATCTGCCAGAACCAAAAAGTTGTGTTTTGATAGTGGGAGGGTGTAACAACCTGAATTTTTGACCATTCAAATCGACAATGATCCTCAATGTCGACTTAAAACAAATCAAAAATATAGATAGTTATTTGGATTTATATAAGAAAAAGAAAAAAAATACAGAATCTCTCAGCGAACAGATGCAATATAATAAATAAATAACAGTTCATGAAGATGTTTAAAACTTACATTTGATTATACACTTACAACGATTATCAGAGTTAACCATTATACAACATACCAATATTTGCAGCGGAATAATAATAATAATACGACTGTCAAGCTCAATCTTCATCTTTGTAACAGTGTCTTCAATAACTGAAACTCAGGCTGACCCGAGCACAAATGAAAAGACAAAAACACTCGGATCAGAACAAAAATATTATCGTATTAATTAAATCAAATTCATGTGATAATATGAGTGCAATAACTTAAGAGATGTTACGGGAATTTTCATCTCCTAAGGATCCGTTAAACTATATACTAAACAATATAATGCGCTATTATAGTAGTGTATATAAAATATTAAAAAAGCTTAAGCGGAACTACATTTTTACACTTACACTGTTTATACATTATCGTAAACATTGCACATAAAACACCGGTAAGGTCAGTGGATAGGGATACGCTGCTGTACGACAATGTTAAATAAAAATCGAAGGAGGGGGGTCGATCAAGATAAATATGACAAGACATCGAGGCAATACCCATCAGTAGGATTCTACCAGATTGCGGACTCAGGTAGGTGGTAATGCATATCCACTAGCTACCGCCCACCCCAGACAATAATCCCAAAATCAAAGGCGCCCAAATCAATCAAAAAGTAATATATATCATATCGAAGAAGCATGTCTGCTAAGAGTAGCTAACTCACATTGGCCTGGGTACGGCTCCTATTTTAGTCATTTTAAATTTGACTCGAAGGTTAAGGCTATCCATCATCGTTCTTTTTCTTCAAATCCAGTAATTGCCTCAAAACAAACCTACATCATTCTGGATTCTCCACCACGTGCGCAGTTGTTAAAGTAGTTTTCGGTATTGGCAGAGAGTATGACAATATCTGATCCCGGTCTCTTTAACAACCAAATGTTTACATTTTTCAAACCAGATAGTTCTTTTACATTTCAAAGAGGTTCATGCTTCATATAAAAAATATCATATTTTGCTTTAAACTTGTTTCCATAGTCAAGATATAATATTTTCATATCAAAGTCTCCATTAAAACCAAACTTAGAATCCTGAAACAATTCCAACTTTAAAAGTATATTAAAAATAGTTTAGATATATAATCGATTTTTTTTTGAAAATGAATAGTTTGTATTTAAATAGAATTATCTGATTTAGTAAAAACTATAGTTAATATATTAAAGTAGTTTATAAAATAAATAGTTAATTATTAAAATGCTTTATTCAAAATATATAATGAAATTAAAGTAGTTATAAGGTAAAATAGTTTATAAAGAAAAATAATAATTATTAAAAAAGTTTATAAAATGGTTTAAAATACTATAGTTGGAATTAGAATCGTTTCTTCAAAAATAAAAAAAAACTGGAAATCATATTCCAGTTTGAAATCAATTTGACTAAATTTCGATATCTCAATTCAAAAGGACTCAACTTCCCTTTGATATTTCAATTTGATTCAACAGTTTGACTCAAACTATTCGATTTAACAATTCAATTCAAATATTTGAAATTTCAATAATAATTCTCACTCTGAATTATTTCAATTTAAAAAATCTCGAGTTCACGATTTATATATAACTTTAAATCAAATTAATTTAAAGTAAATTTCAAAGATGGATAACGAATTTAATTTCAATAAATTCAATTCATATTACTTCAATTTACAACATCAAAAATTTACTTTAGCTTTTATATTTCAAACTCCAACCTTCAAGTTCAAAGGAAATCGATTATAAGACAATGTCTATAATGTCTTTAAAATAATATTTCAAGAGTCATGGTTAAAACAAACTTTATTTAACAAACCGGCGTCCGTATATATTTTTCTATCTTATCGCCAAATGTTAACGATATTTTTCGTCAACACCGGGGATGGGTCAACTGGGACAGATATGAAGGAAAGGTAGGCGGTTTGGCTACTTTTTGGTTAAATCAAATCACCTCCCCAGATGTCGAAATTTGGAGGAGTGGGATCACTAAGGACTGCCAGAACAGATCTAAGCTCAGGGAAGGGAATATTTCCTCCTATAGGACATATTGAGATGGGAATCCATGCTTATCTAGAAAATGAGCAGTAAAACTACAATAGTGATAATTGAACATAATGAAATAAACTTACAGATCCATTTTTCTCATAAGAAGATCCCCTTTTTATTTAACTTTCATTGGGAATACATGGATGTCATAGAGGGAATCCCCTCATTAATTTCAGTGCTAAGCTAATTTTAAGTGTACAAGTGTTCGGGAAAAGAATTCATCCCTCCAAAGGTGACCTCTGGGATCTTATTTATAGTACTCCTCGGCTCTTTCTGATGTTGGGCTATTAGGCCTATGGGGGCCTTTGATGGTTGCTTCCTCTTTGGTTGCGGGCACTTGGCCGTTTTTTGGAGTATTAGTTATGGTCTTCAGATGATATTTGAGCCTTTGGTATCAGCTCCCGAATGTAGGCTCTTGGGTGTAAGCTTTAGGATGTAGGCCTCAAGCTTTATCGTGAATACTTAGAGAGGCCTGCCCTATTGATGAACGTTTATAACTGTCGGTTCGAAGCCACTGTGGGTTTCGGTACTACGTAAATCAGTACAGGTAGACTGTATCTCTTCTTGGGGCTCGGTTAGCCTTTGGCGAAGCTTTTGAGGTAACCTGGATCCCTGGAGGATGGCTTCCGGTGTCATTTCTATTATTTGTGAATGCAGCCTATCGGTATTCGTATGATAGATGCTCCGGAAGTTGGTCCTGGATGATTCTTGCGCTCTCTGGGCTTAGCACTTCTGATGCCCTCGCCTTCAGGTGCATTGATATTTCGGAAAATCATTTCTGATAACCCTTCCGGATCTTGAGGAGGATAGCTCGTATCTTCTTCTTTCCAAATTTCGGTCTTTGGAAAGCCTCCCGCTACGAAGTCTTCTGTTGAGGAGGTCCTGTTGGAAGGACTTTACTGATCGCGCCTTGTGAGCATTTTGTAAACTTTAAGTTCCTCCCCTTAGGAAGGTGTCGGTTTGTGTTGCTTCCCAACTATTTCCTCCGGCCTTTTGTCTGACTATCGCTTAGCTTACTGCTTTCGGGTGACTTTCCTACGCCTGTATTCTTCCGACACCCCTTCATTACCAGCTAGCCTTGGAGACAAATTTGATGATAACATTTGCCCCCAGTGAAGGGGTGTTTACGACTTTTCAAGTCAATCTCTTTTCTTTTTCTTATTTTTTTCGAAGTGTCACTTCAAGGTCTTTTAATCCCCTTCAATTTGGGGCATTGCTTGGTCTTTATCTGTACAGCCTAGATTGATCTTGAAATTTGAACATAAACTCTTCTTTCTCCTTGTTCCCATCTTTTACCTGCAAATTAAATCTTTGAACCAGATTACTGCTTTTTTTAAAAAAATGCTCGAATTCTCCCTCTTTTTAAGGTACAAGCTTGATTATTGGTTAGCATTTTTACTTCCTATATGAATCACTATCCTAATTATGCATCCAAATTGACACGACAGTTGGTTAAGATTATGTTGTTCATAGAATAGGCTCGGATTTTAACCTTATTGCTGTAGTCGAAAATGATTCTAATCTTGTTAGGATTGGTTTGCTTAGGTTTCTATGGCGATTAAATTTGGCTTAGTCATATGTTAGCTAAGGAATAAAAGACATAATTTTCCTTATATCCACTACTTGAGTTTGATTTAGGTTTCTGCCTATCTGTCCTTTGTTAATCGAGGCATAATGTTACCCAATTATGTTTGATAATTCTAGTTGTATGTGCATTTGTGTAAGAGATATGCATACTAATAGCATTGTTATGGAACGATGTTACCTGGTAGAATCATGTCTCACAAAAGCCCTGCTAAGGAGAAAGTCAAATATTCCAAGGGCTCCCGTCCTAAGAAGGCATTTTCTCCTAAGCCATCTCTAATTGTATCTCAACAATCTATGGACGCAATATTAGACAACTTTGGCATAGTGGGTGCAGATGCTATGATAGCTGCTAGTGCAAATTTCCTAAAGAATCCTCCAGATGGGTTCTTTGCGCATTCGGCTATCCATATCCAGCGTGGAGGATTTCTACCTTTCCCAACCTTTCTGACTTGAAAGTCGCTCCTATTCAGCTCTCGCCTAACACATACACGATCCTTTTGTGCTTATAGGCTTTGGCGCTTGCTTTGGGTTAGGGTTCTTTGATCCCCAAGCTTATCCGTCACATGATCCGGTTCTCCAAGACTTCAGAATCGCCGATCTGGAGGGCTAACCCCGTAAAGAGGCTGATTACCGACGGCATTAGTAAAACTAGATCATGGGAGGACAATTACTTTCTTGTTCAATGTCCACCCGGCATATCAGGACAATTTAGTGATGACGGTAGGTCTCTTGCTTTTAGAAATAACTATCTTCTAGTTGTGATTTTTTTTAAACTTCCCCCTATCGCAGATCCCCCCTCCAAAGATGTGATCTCTTAACTCCAGAGGAGACTTTAGTGGTTGACGTTGTTTTCAATGCACCAGTGGAGCACATGTGCAGGTCATTTCTCCTGATCATTGATAACCTTCGCGTGTGTGGTTTGCTCCCTTTTGGACAGAAGGTATTGGGACAACCTCCTACCCAGATTTCTGGCCATAATGGATTGTTGTTGGGTTCCGACTTGTTTAGTGCAAGCTCTCCTATCCATCTTGTTGTTTTAGATGGAATTTATTCATTTGTTTCAACAATATTTGTCATTCTTTCTCTTGTTTTCTGATTGTTGCAATTTCTAATTCATCTTTTCCTTTGTTTAGGACATTCAGCTTCTCAGGATGCAACTATCATTGCTGATTATAGCTGGGCCAGTGTCCAGGCCATGAAGAGGCTTGCTCAACCCGTCGTTGACCCCCCATCGAAGAAGCCTAAGCGTGACGAATTGTATAGCTTTTCAAAAGATATTGTCGCTACTCCGAGAACAAGACGGACTTTTGATCCTTCTGCCATAGCTGTAAATCAGGTGGTGGATATTGAGGCTTCCCCAGAAGTCTCCCCGAAAGGTAAATCCACGAATGACCCTGCCCCTCTCGATGCTGTTGGTGAAGTAGATGAGGGAAGGCTCGATTTTTCGGCACCGCCTTCCTCCTAGCCTGTTTCTCATTCTGTACCTCCTTCGTCGGCCTTGGAATTTGATAAGCTTGTGGAACTGGCTCTTTTTTCCCTTGAAGTAGCGGATACTACCTCAACTTCTGCCACCTTGAGCTCGGTAGATTTCTGTAAACAACAAATCAAGGATTTCCTCTTGGTATTATACACATATACACCCCTCTCTCTCTTTTCCCTCTTTTTATTTTATCTTTAACCTATCCCTCCTCTTTAGATGGTGAAAACTTGGCATGTCTCCTGGGGATTAGCTTCCACTTCAGAGACTGAGGTCAATACTTTAAGGGAAGAGAATAAGGTGCTGTCAGATAAAGTGAATGCTTTGCAAGAGGGGAAGTCGGAGAGGGATAATGAACGCGAGGAGTTGATGGCCTCATTGGAGGAAAAGAGGATGGCTAACGAGGAGTTGACGAAGCAGGTTGAGGACCTTAAGGCACAGAAATCAAACCAGGAGATCGATTACACTGCCGAGATGGATAACATGAATACTCAGCTTTCCACTGCAAAGAGAATCATTTACGAGGCCGATGATAGAATTTCAAACTTTTTGAACGTCAACCTCAACAATATTACCATGGAGTGTTACGAAGATGCCCTCATCCTTGCCTTTTCAGACAATTATGAAAGACTTTCGGAATTTAACTTTACTTCAACTGATCCCTGTATTCGTGACAGAGTCCTAGAGAAGATCGAGCAGGTGAGGCGGGAATATAAGATTCCCCCGACGAACAAGACAGATCCCGCGTCATTGCTTTTATTGATGAATTTGCTGAAGATTATGAAGAAGAACGGGAGGAGGACAACTTAGCAGGTTGAGAGGTAGAAGGTCATGAGGATCAGCCAGATGGGTCTAGAAAAGGCGTTGGAGAATCTAATCTTGCATCAAAGAGCTGCCCCCTGAGGACGAAGGTTCTTTGGACTCCGAGAAGAAGAGGGCTCTCGGTCGGTCCAATGTTGATGTCTCACAGGTATGGCTTTCGCTCTCAAGGTGTTTTCCTCTCCCTTGAATTTCATTAATAATTAAGCTTCTCATAATACAGCAATTCTCTGCTTCTCCGAAGACGTGAGTTGCAGTTACATTTTTAGATCTTTTGCTTAGAAATTTAGGGGGAAAAAGCTCAACAAGCCTGCCTTAGCGTAAACAATTTTAATATGGGACTTTGAATGTTATTGTATTAAGCATACGTTTTCTTTGGTTCTATGAATTTTGTTGATTTTGACATTTGGTTGTTCATGGTGTTAGTGAAATGCTAGTGTGCATGTGGCATATAAAGTGTATGTAACGTGATAAAAGTTATGTGATTGTCTTTCTTTCCTTGGGATGTGTGACGTAATTGGCATATACTTAATCTTGGTAATTTACATATTACTATATTTTTGACTTGTATGTGGTTAGGAGGACTCATTCCAGACCCCATCTTCACAACTTGGGGAGGAAAGTCCGAACGTCGTAGGTTGTTAAGGTATCTTTGATGATGCTCCCCTGTCGGGTTACAAAAGGATGTATTACCTCCAAAAGAGGACAATCACAAACTTCTAGGAACAAGTGTCCTATTTGGAAAAGCAACTGAAAGATAAAGATGAAGCTATTCGCAATTTACAACGTAAGTTAGCAACAAGATCCTCCGAGAGTTCAAATGCGGTGGTTGGTAGATTATACCAACAAATTGATAAGTTAGAGGATGAGTTGAAAAAAGCTAAAGAGGACTACGCTTCTTTGGAATTTGCTTTACGAAACCCCGATTCGGAATGAGAGATTTTTACTGTATGTTTGGGATGTGGAAATTTTTATCTCTTAAAATAATGACTTTGTTTGTGTAATGGTTTGCATCACGACCTCTGGTGGAACTGTTAGTGTGTCACGCGATTTTTATGATGTATCGCTTTTTGTCAGAAACAATATTATTATGTCCCAAGGGTGTTGTAATGAATGGAAATCTACTGGTGCTAAGTGTCGGTAAAAAAAATTTATGAAACAATTATCCTTGAAACATTCCTAATGAAAGATCGCTTAGAACAAATAAAGGGTAAGTCAGTCATAGGGCGCTATTAGAAACGTTTGTAGTCTTCTTCCCAATTGTTGTCTGAACCAGTGTTATGATATGATGTCATTTTTAGAATTACATAAAAGAGGGATATTTTAAAATGAAAACCAACTAATGGACATATAAGTTCAAGACACTTCCCTGAGGGGTTTATAAGACCACCCTTTGTGGCAAATCTTGAGCCCCTACTTGAATTCCCGAGAGGGGCAAGCGATTCCTTTTTGTTTGGATCAGGAATTGGGTTCTTCTTAGGTTTGGTGTAACCATGGTGACTCCAGATCCGACGGTGATTTTCTTCAGGATTGTCTCGGGCTTTGGTATGTAAGACTACTGGTTTGCTTTAGGACTTCGTTGAGAAATCGATTCAACCCAGATTCGGGCATGGGTATATAGAGGACCGGAACCCCTTTCGGTATTTGTGAAGAGTTGAATGGACCCAGATTTGGGCATTAATATGTAGATGAACGGAACCTCTCCTGGTAGTTTGTGAAGAACTGAATGGAACAAGATTTGGTTATTAATATATGGATGACCGGAACCCCTTCCGATTTCTGTAAAGAGCTGAATGGACCCAGATTTGGGTATTAATATGTGGATGACCGAAACCACCCCTTCCAGTTTTTGTGAAGAGCTGACTGGACCCAGATTCGGGTATTTAAAGATTGAAGGCCGGGAACTCTTCCGGGATTTGTCATTTTGGTGTCCCCTTTTGGATTTGATTGATGAAGCAGAGGTTGTACGTGCATTTTGGGCCTCTCCTTGGGCTTTTGATGTCAAAACAGAGGATGTACGTGCTTTGTTGGCCACTCTCTGGGCTTGTGCATCCGGAGCGCTTGGCTAACTTATCCATAAGCAGGGCCCAAGGACATACCCGACCTCCCTCCAGGAGGTGCCTTATCCTGACAATTGTAGGTGATGATAATGTCTGTGAAACTTAGATGGGCCATTGTAGACACAGAACTAAGGTTTACTCTTTTGACGCTTCATACGGACCATCTTAGGTTCTGATAGAGGCTTATACGCCATCCCCCTTTGAGGGTTGCGCTATCCTGACCATCATAGGCGATTATAGGTGTTTGCGTTCCCTTCTGCGGGTAACGCAGAACATAAGATGAGGTAGACGTACTCTTCTGCGAGTAGAGGTAGGACGTGCTTAGTTCCGGCAGAGGCAGGACGTACTCTTCTGCGAGCAAAGGCAGGGCATGCTAATTTTAGATGCACCGCCACTACCATCACTAGTGTGAAACAGCGGCTTATGCTTTTGATGCTTTAACCCTATCCCCTCTGATTTGGGCATGGAGAAAGATTAACACGTCACCCCCTTTCGGGGGGTGCCTCGTCTTGACTAATCTGGCGATTACGAGGGATTTAATCCGTTTATAGTCCGACCCCTTCCGGGTTTCCTTGTGACTTCCGAGAAGAGGGCTTTCCATACCCTTGAATCATGTTTGATAATCCTTTTTCCCAATGATTCTTACCGAATTTACCCTAATCTTTTCATAAATTCCCATAATTGGCCTTGGTTAACAAATCCAACGATGGTTTCCATGAGGGTTTTACAGTAATTAGTCTCATGTCCATTCATCAGGTGGTAATGGCAGTAAGACCCTCTTGTTTTTCTTTCGTATTTAGGCTTCTTCTTCGTGGATGTGCAATAGTTGATTTCGTGTTTGGTTAGGAAGTAAACTATCTCCATTGAAGTAGTGAGGTAGTATTTTTCTGGGTATCCCCGACGTATGCTCTACTCTTTGCTGCTGGGCCTAACCCACCTCTGGGTTAGCCTAGCTGTTGTGCTCTTACTTTCGTTTGTTCCTCCCGGAATACACTTAAATTGAGATGACATCATCTTAAACCATATGTTAGCGAAATGGTTGAGATCGTCCATTATTTCTCGCTCAAGTTTCATTCCCTTAACTTGCCCGTAGAGAGCGTCCTTTAGGTGAGAGAAAACATTAGAGTCCTCTGATGTGGATCCACTAGGCGGGATCGCTAGGATTTGTCCTATGTGGGAAAAGCTGTCATCCTCGGTATCATAAGCATGTAGTTCCATTTTTCTCTTCCGTTTTATCACCTACAAGGCTTTAGCTCTTAACTTTCGCTCCTTCCTCAACCTATGGTTGGAGGTTTCTGACCTATCCGCTCAAGATCCTAAAAACTTTTCCCTGAGTCCTTCACTCATAATTTTGCTTCCTCAAAGCTAGTCCAATGCAGGACAGAACAACCCAGTTAGAAATGTGTGGTTGTTAACCACAAGGTCGGAGGTTCAGGCTCTCCTACTAGCACCAAAATGTTAATGATATCTTTCATCAACACCGGGGATGAGTCAACTGGGGCAGATATGAAGGAAAGACAGGCGGTTTGGCTACTTTTGGGTTAAATCGGATCACCTCCCAAAATGTCGAAGTCTAGAGGAGTGGGATTACTAAGGACTGCCATAACAGATCTAAGCTCAGGGAAGGAAATATATCCTCCTATTTGAGGACATATTGAGACGGGAATCCATGCTTACCTGGAAAATGACCAGTAAAACTACAACAGTGTTAATTGAACATAATGAAATAAACTTACATAGCCATTTTTCTCAAAAGAAGATCCCCTTTTTATTTAACTTCAATTGGGAATACATGGATGTCGTAGAGGGAATCCCCTCATTAATTTCAGTGCTAAGATATTTTTAAGAGTATAGTTGTTCCGGAAAAGAATTCATTCCTCCAATAGTGACCCCTGGAATCGTATTTATAGTGGTCCTCATCTCCTTCTGTTGTTGGGTTATTGGGCCTATGGGGGCCTTTGTCTATCGCTTCCTCTTTGGTTTCGGGCGCTTGGCTTCCGGCCCTTTTTTGGAGTATCAGTTATGGTCTTCGGATGATATTTGAGCCTTTGGTATCAGCTCTCGAATGTAGGCTCTCGGACGCAAGCTTTTGGATGTAGGCCTTCGGCTTTATCGTGAATACTTAGAGGGGCCTGCCCTCATGGTGTATGTTGATAAATGTCGGTTCGAAGCCGCTGTGCATTATCTCTTATTGGGTCTGAGTTAGCATTTTGGCGGAGCTTTTGCGGTAGCCCGGATCCCTGGAAGGTGGCTTCCAGTGTCATTTTAATTATTTGTGAATCTGGCATTTCGGTATTCGTACGATAGACGCTCCAGAAGTTGGTTCTCGACGATTTTTGCGCTTTCTAGGCTTAGCACTTCCGATGCCCTCGCCTTCGAGTGCATCGATATTTAGGAAAATTATTTCTGATAACCCTTCCGGATCTTGAGGAGGATAGCTCGTACCTTCTTCTTTCCGAATTCCTGTGTAACAACCCGGATTTTCAGAACGAAATGAATTTTTTTTATTTTAGCAATTTTAATGGATTTTGAATATTTAAAATGGTTTATTTTAAATAATAAACACTAAAAATTTATTTTTTATCGAAGTTAGAACTAATAAATTTACTTTAAATATAAAACGAGCCTGAAATGGCGCGACAGATTGAAAATTCGATTTTAAATTTCAAATGAATGTACAGGATTCAAAGTAAACCGGATTTCAGTAAAATCAGAAATATTTGAATCTTTTTATTAATATCTTTCTAACGAATGTGAAAAATCCAGATTCCATAATGAGAATTAAAAGTTATGTCCAGTTTAAAATTCAGAATAGTCGTTATGGAATTTATATATATTTTTATATAATATAAGCCCTTAAAAATAGCAATTTTACAAATGACCTCCATTTTCGACGAAACCACTTTTATTGGTTCCAGAATGTCAAATTATTGCTAGATTCCAATTTTCATAATTTTTGAAATTAATATGTTAGCATGGCAAATTAAAACGTGTTTGGTCAAATTAAGTTGAATTAGATCGACCAGAAAATGGCCATTTTCTGAACGGTCTCCAAATTCGATGAAATTAGTTTTGTTGGGACCGTATCGTCAAAATATAGCCGGAAATAATTTTTCTAGAATTTTTGGGGTCAGTATGTGGCCCTGGTAAATTAAAATGTACGTTCAAATTTAATATATATTGATTTACATTTTAATTTTGATGAAAGCTCATCGTAACAGTTGAATTGGTTTACGAAACATATTCCATTGTGTCCGGAATGGGGGTATTTAGTTAGGGGCGACAGTCGTTGGGTTCGATTTGGAGCTCGTCACGATAAACCATTATTTTTGGAATAAAAAAGAATAAAATAATAATCAAATAAAATTTCCTATAAAACCCTCCACTCAGAACGCAGTCGACACTAGCAAAATTAACGGCTGAAAATGCCAAATTTTTCTCTCAAATTTCTCATAATATGGAGCGAATTAATATATGATTCAAAAGCGAAATTTGTAGAGGGTTTCAAGATCTTTAAATAAACACTAGTTTGATCGAAAATCACTGAGTATCCAGCGCGAATCAATGGTCCAAATTCACACCGTTGCGAGTCAAATTCTGGAAGCAGGAGGCGATCGAATCAGCCCTGGTTGGCGGCGCTGGAAGTGGTCATGGCGGCGGTTGTAGTCGTGGTCCCTGATCGGAGTCCGGTGAGCCAGGCTGGCGGCGGCATGCGGGTTTTCAGATCGAGGGTTTTGCGGTTTCCAGATGAAGAAGGCAATGGGGGATAACGTTTAAAACGTTATAAAAAGGTGTTATTTTAATTTAATTAAAATAATTTAATTATCTCAAATTATTATCAAATGTATTAATAAGCGTATCTTTTCCGTACGAGGTCCAAATCGCGCGAAACTGGACCCGTTGCGATCGTGGGGACGAGAGCTTCACAACAAGACCGTGTCCAATTTGGAGAAAATTAGCATTTTGAGAAAATTCAAACCTGAACTATTCAAAAATTCAGAAATAAATTTGGCGGAGTGGAATCTGACTGTGAGAACTCTTTCTCACTTAATTTATTAACAGTTAAAAATATACTAGGATGTAGACGGTGTTTAGCAGCACCCAACACCATTGATTGTACAAACCATGATTGTTTGTTTGGATTGAATTGATTACGTTGTTTTTATTAAATGAATAATATATAATATTCATTTGTTGAGTAAATATTTAAACAATAAAAATATCATTTTTATTGTATAAATGAACTGTATAAAATATTCATGTATTGAATAAAATATTTTATCGTTAAAAATATAATTTTTAATGTATAAATGAATGGCATGAAATTCTCCTGAAATGAGAATGAATATTCGTTTACAAATTAGACGGTTTGTTTTTGTACACCCATTTAACTGATGTTGATTAGGACAATAAATTTTACACATCGCCCAACTGCATAAATAATAATCAGTGTTGTTTGAAATACCCACATGGGTATTGGGATGATATTGAACATACACTAATCCCAATATTTAGTTGTATGTCAATCGATGGGTTGACAGGTTGTGATGAGCATTAATTATTTATTTTTAATGCTTATGCAGTTGTGTAATGCACTCTGGATGATGGTTGATTGCATATCATTATTGTTGTGTACAAGTATGCATGAAATCCATATAAATAACATTATATGGTAATTGACCGTGTCTGATTCCAATTCAGAAGAACGAATATTTTAAAATAACGAATATATTAAAATAATGAATATTTTAAAATAATATTCAGAAAAGAATCAAAATATGATTTTGATATCCGATTTTGGATGGACACGAAAATATTTAAATATATGAAACCGTGTTGATTAGATTTGCGCCATTTTGACGTGAAAGATGTTTATATCGATTTTATTCATTTTTAGAATGAATATTAAAATGGAAATTATTTCAAAACCTGACATTTTGAAAATATTATCATTTATATATTATAATGACATGGAATATTCAATTTTGATTTAAAATTGAAAATGAAGTTGAAATTGTTTTTAAAACGATTTATAAAATAAGTATTAAATGGAAATCGACAAAATATATATTATATATATATATATAATATAATGGCCTGAATAGAACGCACCGCGCCGCAGCCGTTCGCGAATTTCGACCATTGACTTCGAATTGATATTACGGGAGATCCAACTGTCGGATTCTCCACAAATCAGAACCGTTGGGTACGTGTCAAAAAGAGCTTTCCAATGAATATAAGAGATTTGAAATCTAATGGTTGGATTTGGGATTATGTCCAAATCAAATTTGGAAAAGGTCGCTGTAAGTGTAGTTCGATGACCGTTTGTGGAAATCGACTGGAAGGGCCTTAATAAATTTATTAAAAATATTAATAATTTGTGTAAAATCATAATAAATGATCTGGAAAGAATTGGGATGAAAATTTCCACGTTTGTAAAGATAAAAATATATTTTTATCAAAATGAACTAGTTATTAACTAGATTTGAATTCCAATAATTTTTAAATAAAATAAATTGTATTTGTGAATGGTTTTGAAATAACCAAAAATTTCCAACGAACAAATTGGAGTGGATTTGGAATGGAAATAATCTTCGAAATATTTTGATATTGGATTCCGTGATTATACGGGTATTGTTATGGAAATTTGGAAGATATATTTATATTGTTATTTCCAATACGATATTTCTTGGTTTCAAAATTTCATATTGAATATAAGCCGATATAATTTCTATTCAGAGCCTTGTATTTAATATCAAATGGGATTTTGGGTTTGTCGTGAATGGTGTCTTCATTAACACCTCCTAAATCCAGTCGAGAAAAGAATAAATCTTTTAGTTAAGATTTAGGGAAGTTTTCCAATTAATTAATATTTAATTGTAATTAAATAAAAGAATTGGATTTTGGGTTTGTTGTAAATGGTGTCTTCAGTAACACCGTTCTTAAACCCTGTATGAAAAGAATAAATCTTTTAACTAAGATTATTGGAGTTTCCAGTTAATTAACATATAATTGGAATAAAATAGAATGTGAACTGGGTTTATCCTGAACTGTGTTTTAAACGACATTTGTTCTTTGACCCAATTAACAGTGAAGATATGATTTGGAATTTATAAATCTTTTATTAAGATTTAATGGAAATTTTCCAATGTAAAGTTTTCCAATTTAATAAAATAAATTGGAATGGAATGGAATTCGATTTGATAATAATCGAAGTGAACTTCTATGAAGGAAGACTGTTACTATATATGGAATTTAAAAGGCTTTGTCGTTATTTCATTTATATTATTGGTCGAATATGGAAGTTTATATCGATTATATATATTGATCTGTTTTCCGTGAAGATTCCATAATGGAATGTGATTTTGGGTTTATCGTGAACTGTGTTTTAAATAACATTGGTTCTTTAACCCAGTTAAAGTCAGGATTTATTTCTAAATTAGAATAATCATTATATAATGATTTTTGGGGATTAAAACTAAGTGGAGTTTTAATGAATATTGTGACGATCCCAAAACCCCGTGGCACGGTGTTAAGGATAATCATTGGAATATAACACATTAATCATCATTAGCATATCACAGATAATAGCATAAACAGAAATTAGAATAATTTACACACATATGACAGCGGAATCATATAGATAACATCACATCAGAGAAGCACAGTACAGGATACAACTTAGTGCATAATGGTACATAATCAGTCACCATCGCCTGAGGCGGAATCATACGTAAAGAGTACACAAAAGGAATATCAGTCTACATCGCCAGTGGCGGAATCATAATATAGATACAATAATGGCGGAGAAAATCCAAGTCAGCACGGTGTAGTCAAGCCTCGCCATGAGCCAAAAGGTGCATCAGAAACCTGTAACTAGGCTGCCCGTGTGAAAATAAGGGCACCCGAGTTTGCAAGGTGAAACAAACTACGAGTCAGTCATGGGACTGGTATGAGAAATCTATTCAACTTATTAACAAAAATAATAAGGCAAATCAAAGGACCACGCCACTTTCGCGGAACGGGTTTACTCCAATGAGTGCTAGTGCATGAAATAAGACAACCGATTAAATCAACGCAATGCTTTTTATAAAATGAAGCCATTATAAGACTCATGTCCCATCACACAATGCAACGCAAGCCGGAGGATAGAGTTTTTACCTTATAATGGCCAAAGATGCTTCATACGAATAAACAAAAGTGCTTGATATTATTACTAGTGCATATATGTTTCAAAAGCAGATTCAATCATAAATATCAATCCTAGGCGGCATAGCTACCATCTACTATGTCGCCGTACTAGTAATACAATCACAACCGCACATATCGTATTGGAAATTGGATTCCTTCATGAGTCGAGGCAAGGGGCAAGCTCCTCTCCGATTCGAGACACTCTAGCAAATGTCCCAGGACCCCACTATGATCCTTGGATCTTCAGGGCCGGTCCTCTCTTACTTTTGAGGATTAATTATTCCAGAACACACGTTTCCCGGTCCTTACAGACCTATATCGAGGCGCCTCACATTCCAACAACCACACAGGTGAAAAGTATATATAATGTCAGGGCTGGTAGGTCACTGACACCACCTTAGCTAGAAAGAAACGTCGTGCTCTCCCTGCAGTCACTCTCCCGTTTTTGACTCATACCGAGGTGTGAGGCTCGCGAATTCACGTTATACACAAAGCTAGTCACACAGACCATGCTGTGATCATCAACCACAAGACTTTGCTTTGCAACAGAAGCCTTGATCATATGCCACTTAGGCGTGCCACACAGGCAATCCACTCCATGCGACTGATTTCTGTCAATACATAACCTCTAAGCTCGTACGTCTCAGAGAAGGGCGTTAAGCAAGAGAATAAATTCTCCGCCGCCAAACAGATATATATTTAACAGAGATCAATCAACACAGAACAAAATCCAATGCCAGACACACATTCCATTTACAAGTCCGTTCTGGGTCTGAACGAAACCGGAGGCACCAATTCCTCGCATATCCGTACAATCAACAATATGTTTGGACGGCTACTACTTCAATTCCTTCATGGTAGCTACTCCAATCACGAGCATCAGTAGCGCCCATCCATCCAACGTGGAGATCGTCGGTCTTCAGTCGTCTTCGACTCTTCGACTTCTCAACGTCGATCGATTATTTGAAATGAGATAAACTCGGCCTTTTCAAATAACCCACGTATATTTAGATTTTCAAACCAATTAATCATAGGGTTGAACTATTCAACATTCACATTTCAGTTATTTAGTTATAATTTTCACGTCAAATACATTCAACCATCACATATCAAGCAAACACAACAAAATTGGTTTATTTTCACTCTATATCGTCTATAGCACTTAATAACGATATATCGCCAATTTTATTTAATTTAAAACGACCATATTTAATTAAACGACGTTTCAGGTCGTGTCGACGCACTGGCGCTGCTTTCCACTAATTTTGTTTTACACATATAGGAAAATCTAACCGTTGGATCTTCACAAATTTTACATCATTAGGAAGGTCTTTTCAAAACGAACCCAACGGTTCCAGTTTTGGGAAAATCCGACGGTCGGATCTTCTACACTAACCATTTGAAGTTACGATTTCAATTTACGAACTGCAGCGTCGTTATTCGATTTAATTTAATTATATTTATATATATATAAATATAATCGTTTCTGGCACTGTTTTTCACTAATTTTGAATTAAACATTCCAGACAATCCAACCGTCGGATCTTCACAAAGTTGGTGCCGTTGGAAAGATATCTCCAAGGCGAACCCAACGGTTGAGGTTTCGGGAAAATCCAATGGTCGGATCTTCCGCACTAATCGTTTGAAATCACGGTTTCAAAATATGAACTGCACGGCCACGTTTCGTTTTAATTATATTTATATTTATATATTTATATAAATATAGTCCATTCAATAATTTCTATATCGTTTTCACTTCAAATATTTTTCTAACACCCTAAAATTTTGGAAAATTTCGCCATAACCTCCCCTGTACCGGGGGCATCGGGAAATCGCAAATAGCGTTCCCGGTCCTTCTAATCTCAAAAAGAAAAAGAAAAAGCCAAGCGGCTAGCCAATAGGCTCATAAAATCATCACCCAAACAAAACAGTAAATGTGTACCTATTTGTTGGGCACAAAATTTTATTCCTCTTCTCTAGCCCCTTTTTGCTTTAACCTGTTCAATAGATATGCATGCACATATATACAATTTCTAACATTTATCATTTTCTATTCAACTTCATATTTGATTTGCTTTGGTTTAAAAACACCACTCATTCTAATATCGCATGCATAGGCTAAAATCATATCATTAGCTAGTTAATGTATATTTCAACTCATGCACGTTTATTCGAACCAGTGGCTATTTTTAACACTTCACATTTCAAAGATGATAATTTTGGCGAACTAAAGTAGATTTCAACACATGACTATTTTATTTAGTTCCTATGCATGTTAAAAATAATATTTCTATCACAAATATTTGTTTCAACGTCTGCATATCTTTAGCATATCACACATATGATAAAAATGATATTTTTATCATTTAAAATATTTATTTAACCAATGTATGGTTTCAACACTTCATAGTTTCAATAAAAATGTAATTTTTATCGTTCAATCTTTTTATTCAACACATGCACCTTTCCACTACACACATTTCTCAACAAATGAGTATTTCCATACATGGACAATTTATTTATGTTGTTCATATTAGAAAGATGGGATTTTTATGATTGAAATTATTTATATAAGGCGAATATTTTTCATGTTTCATATATATATATAAATGTGATTTTTATTGTTTATACACTTCATTCGTTCACAAATGAATTTTATTTTCACGCAACACTTTTCAACACATGAATATTTCCACACATGGACATAGTTTTAATATATGGCTTTAATTTCTATGCATGCAAATAATTTCAACATATGAAAATAATTCTAACACACAAAGATTATTCAAAATTTCGGCAGCATAACGGCAGGGTAGTTAAACCGGCACCGTCCCTAGTACGGCTCCTCGCTCTACCTTAAAACCTCGCGGTTTTTGACAATGGGGATCATGCATCTAATTCGCACGTAGGCGGCATGTTTATATTTATTTCATTTCCGCAAACTAATCCTATGTGGTTTCAACCAAATATTTTCCAATCACAAACGGGTATTTTTCAACCTCAATCCATTCAATACCAACCACAAACAATCCCAAACAACAATTTGCCGTCAACCAATTTTCACAACAACTTCAACCAATAAATATCGTCCATGGTTTGTGGACGAGGGGGCGTGTGTGTATATATATATATATATATATATTTATATATAGCAATTCACTTTTATTTCCACACATATATATATATATAAAAAGAAATTGAAGAATGTGGAATTCTCACCAATAGCTATCCAATAACACGACTCTTCCTTTATGGAAATCTTCGCCTATTTCGTCTTCTTGTCGCTTTCGTTGCCCGTATTCTCTACATAGGTAAAAATCGAATTTTTACTATGTTATTCAATATATAAAGATCATATTTTAAAAACAAAGATTATATTTTTAATATTCCTATGATGTAAAAATTATATTTTTATTGCTTTTAAAAATATAAGAATCATATCTTACTTCTTCTACTTAACAAAAATTCCGTCTTTTCTCTTTTTAAAAATATGATCTTTATTTTTTTTGCAAGTTCAAATCTTTTTCTTTTAAAAGATTAAACCTTTTTCTATTTCAAAATTTAAACCTTTTTTTTCTATTTCAAAGTTTAAAATAAAATCAGTTTTTACTTTTTTTTTTTTAAAAATCAGTTTTTAAATTCTAAAAAAAAACAGTTTTAAAATTCTTTAAATCAGTTTATAATTCCTAAAAAAATTCAGTTTTAAATCATTATAAAAAAACAGTTTTTAAATCTTTTTCAAATCAGTTTTAAAATTCTTTTCCAATCAGAAATTAGTTTTTTAAATCGTTTTATAAATCAGTTTTTATAAAACAAAAATAAAAATAAAAATAAAATTACCTAATCACTCACCGTGGTATGCGAAGGGGAGGAGGGAAGAAGAGGCGTCGGCGGCGGCTCGTGGTTCAGGGAGGTGCGACGGCAGGGTTCGAGGGTGAGGGCGCTTCTTCGATTCGATGCGACTGGGGGGGGTGTTCGAGGGTTGCGTCGGCTTCGACACTGGAAGGAGGTTGGACGGAGGGGGCGTTGGCTCGATTGTCGGCGGCGATGTCTTGAAGGGGGCGGCTTGATTAGGTTAGGGTTTTTTTTTCTCGTTTCTGAATATTGAATCGGGGGGGGGGGGGGGGGCAAACAGAAGAAAAGGAGGGAGTATATTTTTTTTATTTATTATTTAATTATTTAATTTTGCAAAAAGGTTGACTTTTACATACGACCTCGAAACGAGGCCCACCGCCTGTCGTCCATAGCGTTTTACCCCCATT
Organism: Allium sativum; assembly: GCA_030737875.1. Classification (NCBI taxonomy): domain Eukaryota; kingdom Viridiplantae; phylum Streptophyta; class Magnoliopsida; order Asparagales; family Amaryllidaceae; genus Allium; species Allium sativum. Next base: position 833,331,346 of record CM060918.1, on the reverse strand, counting down.
CCGAACACAATGGGATATGTATCGTAAGCTGGTTTGATCGTTACAATCAGTTTCCGTTGAAATTTACATTTAAATCCTTATATTGAATTTTAAACGTACATTTCAAATTACCGGGGTCACATACTAACTAGAAAAATTCCAGAAAAATATTTTCTAGTTTCGTATTGACGATACGGTCCTAACAAAACTAGTTTCGTCGAATTCTGAGACCGTTTGAAAAATGGCCAATTTCCTGTCGATTAAATTCAACAGAAACTGGTCAAACGCGTTTTCTTTTGCCACGCTCACATATTGATTCGAAAAATTATGAAATTTGAAACCTAGCAATAGTTTGACATCCCGGACCCAACAAAAGTGGTTTCGTCGAATTCCGAGGCCGTTTGCAAAATATCAATTTTCCAGACCTATATATTCTATATACCGACTCTTCTGAAAATTCATTCGGCCACAACTTTTGATTCTCGTTATGAAACTTCGATTTTTCAGATTCGTTAGAAAGGTATTGACTAACAGATTTAAATATTTTTGGTCTCACTAAGATCCGTTATATTTTCCACCCTGCACAGTCGGTCAAAGTTCGAATTCAAATTTTCAAACTGACTTACTATTTCTAATTCACGAATTTATTGAAATATTCTATTTCAATGGTTCAAATTGCTTTTAAATAATCAATTTAAAAATTTTAAATTGGCTCGTATTTTCCGGGTTATTACAATCTCCCCTACTTAAAACTTTTCGTCCTCGAAAAGGAAACAACAGTAAAGTAGGAAATAAAATGTAAATGCAAAGTATGGTAAATGTACCTTGCACCGGAGTTAGTCAGAGATATCCACTCTGCATTTGGGGTAAGCTTGTTTAATGCTTTCCTCAGTTTCCCAAGTACAGTCTCTAGGATCACTGCTCCACTGCACTTTAACTAAATGAACCTTTTTGCTTCTGAGTTCTCTAGTTTCTTTGCCAACAATTTTTAATGGCTCTCTTTTGAGTGCTAATTCTGGAGTTATCTCCACATCCTGTTGCGCTGCTTCTTCTACAACAAGATCCGGATCATGCACATGTCTCCTAAGTTGAGATACGTGAAATACATTGTGCACTCCAGGCAACCAATCTGGCAATTGAACCCTATAAGCAAGAGTTCCAATTCGCTCAAGTATAGGAAAGGGACCAATAAATCTCGGTGCCAACTTCCCAGTCTTTCCAAATCTGATTACCCCTCTCATCGAAGAAACCTTTAAATAAACACGTTCACCAACAGCAAATGTCAAATCTCTCCTTCTAGAGTCTGCATAACTTTTCTGTCGGCTTTGGGCGGTTTTCAATCGCTTCTTGATGAAGTCCACTTTATCAGATGCTTCCCTAATCATATCGGGTCCTAGTACAAGTCTGTTGCCAGGTTCTACCCAACATGCTGGAGATCTGCAGGGTCTGCCATATAATCCTTCAAATGGTGACATCCTCAAACTTGCTTGATAGCTATTGTTATATGAGAATTCTGCCAAATGCAAATGATCTTCCCATGACCCACCAAAATCGATTATACAAGCCCGCAATAAATCTTCTAGAATTCTATTCACCCGCTCAGTTTGGCCATCTGTTTGGGGGTGATAAGCGGTGCTCATATTCAGTTTTGTCCCCAATTCAGTCTGGAAAGCCTCCCAGAATTTGCTAGTAAATAGGGGATCTCTATCACTGACTATGCTGATGGGAATTCCAAGCAGCTTAACAATTTCTTTGAAATATATCTGTGCTAGACTTTGGGCAGTTCGATTGGACCTGACAGGTATAAAATGGGCAGTCTTCGTGAAGCGATCTACGATTACCCAAATACTGTCATTACCTTTCTTGGTTCGCGGCAAACCATCTATGAAATCCATGGAAATCTGTTCCCATTTCCAGCTTGGGACTTCCAACGGTTGCAACAGTCCAGCTAGCTTTTGTTGGTCACTCTTGACCAATTGACAAGTAGGGCATCTACTAACATACAAAGAAATATCCCTTTTCATTTCCTTCCACCAGAAAGTGCGTTTGATATCGTTGTACATTTTACTCACCCCAGGATGGATGCAAAATTTGGATTTATGGCATTCATCTAGCACTTCTCTTCGAAGGCCTGGAATATTTGGGATGCAAATTCTGTTATTTAACCTGAGAACCCCCTTATTGTCAATACGGAAACTCGTGGTTTCACCTTCCTTGACTCTCTTACTGATTCTCTGAATGAATTCATCTTCTTTCTGAAGGGCTGAAATCCTATCAATCAATCTAGGTGTAATTATAAGATGGGCAACAATTGCGGTCTTCCTACTAAGTGCATCCGCTACTACGTTAGCTTTCCCCGGCGTATACAGGATATCAAGATCATACGCTGCAAGAAATTGTAGCCAACGCTGCTGTCTCAGATTCAGATCCTTCTGGGTGTATAAATACTTCAATGATTGATGATCTGTGTACAGTATAAACTTCTCGCCCAATAAGTAATGCCTCCAGATTTTCAAGGCAAATACGATGGCTAGCAACTCAAGATCATGAGTCACATAATTCTTCTCATGCGGTTTCAATTGGCGGCTTGCATAAGCGACTACTTGGCCTCTCTGCATTAACACTGCACCAAGACCTCTAATAGAAGCATCTGTCCAAACCGTTAAATCTTGATTGCCATCAATAATAGTTAATACTGGAGCGGTGTTAAGCTTCGATTTCAATTCCTGGAAAGCTTCTTCACAGTCGGAGGTCCACTTAAACTTCTCATGTTTCTTTGTGAGCTTCGTTAACGGACCGCATATCTTCGAAAAATCCTTAACGAACTTTCGATAATAACTAGCCAATCCCATAAAACTTCTAACTTATGTGGGAGTAGTGGGTTGTTTCCAGTCTTGAATCGCTGTTATTTTGCTTGGGTCAACAGAAATTCCTTTCTCTGACACGACATGGCCGAGAAATTTAACTTCTTCTTGCCAGAAGACACATTTAGAGAATTTGGCTTTGAAGACGTTCTTCCTTAGAATCTCCAATACTTGTTCTAAATGTTTTTCATGCTCGGGTTTTGATTTGGAGTAGATTAAAATATCATCGATGAATACGAGGACAAATTTATTCAGAACTCCCCTGAACACTCTATTCATTAGATCGACAAAGTATGCTGGAGCGTTGCATAGGCCAAACGGCATTACTAACCATTCATAAAATATGTCTGGGCCTCTGAAAGCGGTCAAAGGAACACACTTTTCTGCTATTCTCAATTGATGAAAACCTGTAGCTAGGTCCATTCGGGAAAATACTTTCTCCCCATTCAATTGGTCTAGCAAATCATCAATGCGGGGTAATGGATATTTATTTTTAAGCGTCTGTTTGTTGAGGTCTCGGTAATCAACACATAATCTAAGAGTACCGTCTGACTTTGGGACAAACACGACAGCTGCACCCCAATTAGAAAAACTCGGTCTGATTAGACCTTTCCACAACAGTTGATGAGTTTGATCGCCTAATTCTTCTTTTTCTTTCGGAGTCATTCTACGAATTGGATGCACCACTGGTCTAGCATTGGGAATTAGATCGATTCGGAATTCTATTTCTCTTTGCGAAGGTAAGTTTTCAACTTCTTCAAACACATCCGCATAGTTGCTAACAATCGGAATCTTTTCTATGGAAGTGGGGATAAGTTCTAATGCTGACCAAAATTCTTCTCTATTCGGATTCGAACCATGACAAGGAACCGTAATATATCCAAGCTTCGTTCGGATTTTAACAATTCTTTCCGCACACCTCACTTCGGCTTCATATTTCGTTAACCATTCTAACCCAAGGATGACGTCGAATTCGGGAAAATCCATAACAATAAAATTAATGGGAAACTTGTAGGAAGAATAAGAGATTGGCACTCTACAATATGAACTGAGAGTAATAGGACCCCCTATCGGGTTATGAACTTCAACCAATTCTTTAAGCTTTCGTTGTTTTAACTTTAGTTTGTGCACTGTGTTTTTAGCAATAAAACTACGCGATGCACCTGTGTCAAATAATACAGAAACAGGAATATTTTTAATTGTAAGGGTACCTCCCAAAACATCGGGTTTACCTGCTCCGTCGGAAGCAGCTGGCGGGCTAGACCCGTCATAGACATGAGCTACAGTAGCTTTCTTCAGCAAAGGACAGTCTCTGACCAGATGGTCGGTCTTGCGACAGTTGAAGCACGAGCGAGGGTTCTGAGAGCCTTGGCTCGAGCCTTGAGAATTTGTTTTCTGTCTCTTTGGAGCTGTGCAGACGTTTGAGTAGTGCCCCGGCTTACCACAGTTAAAGCAATTTCCTCTTGGCGGCTTGCCAGTCTGAGGCTTTGAAGATGCTGCTTGGCTTGACTCGCCCTGATTCACAGTAGGCTTGCGCTTGTTTCCTGCTTGACTTCTAGCGCGATCCTGATCCAGATGCCTTTGATCAAGGTCTTCATAGTTGCATGTCATTTCCACTAGCTCGTTGAAATCCAGCTTGACATGGGCCATGGCTCTATCATGATATTGACGTCTTAGTCCAAAGATAAATCTCTTATTTTTGGATTTCGCGGTAGCAACAAGTTCTGGAGCATAGGGCGACAGCATTGTGAATTTGTTCAGATAATCTTGCACGGAAAGATCCCCTTGCTGGAGATTGGCGAAGTCATCGTGCATTCTTTCTAGAGCTTGTTCTGGGACATATTTCTCCTTGAAGAGTTCTTTGAATCCATCCCATGTTCTTCCGGCTTCTCTATTCCTGGCGGTAAGAGATTCCCACCATAATTCGGCTTGTTCCTGCATAAGCCAGGCGCCCATAGTAGCTTTGTCTTCACTTCCTAGCCTTAGGCCTTCAAGAATTTTCTCGCATGTTTTGAGCCATGCAAGGGCCTCTATTACGGTGCCAGTCCCCGAGAAGGTCTTGCCTCCTAAGTTCTTATATCTCTTAGCTACACGGTCGAGCTCGAAGTATTGAGCTGTCGGAGGTTGTATCAAAGGTCCTTCTTGAGCTGGGATTTCTCCCCTTCCTCGGCCACGGCCGGCACGGCCTCCTCTAGCAGCGGCTCCTCTGGTAGCCATTTGTCAAATTCTGTATAAGTAACGAAAAAGTCAGTTAACAGAAATGATAGTCTATTGCATAGTTAAGCAGAAATTCCTACGGAAAGATAACGATGGACTGATCAATTGTTTTTGCTATTCTGCTCAGCTCATTCTAGGACTTTACTAGTCCTATCTCTAATGAGCGACTCGCCTTAGAATACTACTGATTCTATCTTGATGAAGTGTTTAATGTGTTAGACTCCAGAACTAAGGTTAACCAAAGCTCTGATACCAGCTGTGACGATCCCAAAACCCCGTGGCACGGTGTTAAGGATAATCATTGGAATATAACACATTAATCATCATTAGCATATCACAGATAATAGCATAAACAGAAATTAGAATAATTTACACACATATGACAGCGGAATCATATAGATAACATCACATCAGAGAAGCACAGTACAGGATACAACTTAGTGCATAATGATACATAATCAGTCACCATCGCCTGAGGCGGAATCATACATAAAGAGTACACAAAAGGAATATCAGTCTACATCGCCAGTGGCGGAATCATAATATAGATACAATAATGGCCGAGAAAATCCAAGTCAGCACGGTGTAGTCAAGCCTCGCCATGAGCCAAAAGGTGCATCAGAAACCTGTAACTAGGCTGCCCGTGTGAAAATAAGGGCACCCGAGTTTGCAAGGTGAAACAAACTACGAGTCAGTCATGGGACTGGTATGAGAAATCTATTCAACTTATTAACAACAATAATAAGGCAAATCAAAGGACCACGCCACTTTCGCGGAACGGGTTTACTCCAATGAGTGCTAGTGCATGAAATAAGACAACCGATTAAATCAACGCAATGCTTTTTATAAAATGAAGCCATTATAAGACTCATGTCCCATCACACAATGCAACGCAAGCCGGAGGATAGAGTTTTTACCTTATAATGGCCAAATATGCTTCATACGAATAAACAAAAGTGCTTGATATTATTACTAGTGCATATATGTTTCAAAAGGAGATTCAATCATAAATATTAATCCTAGGCGGCATAGCTACCATCTACTATGTCGCCGTACTAGTAATACAATCACAACCGCACATATCGTATTGGAAATTGGATTCCTTCATGAGTCAAGGCAAGGGGCAAGCTCCTCTCCGATTCGAGACACTCTAGCAAATGTCCCAGGACCCCACTATGATCCTTGGATCTTCAGGGCCGGTCCTCTCTTACTTTTGAGGATTAATTATTCCTGAACACACGTTTCCCGGTCCTTACAGACCTATATCGAGGCGCCCCGCATTCCAACAACCACACAGGTGAAAAGTATATATAATGTCAGGGCTGGTAGGTCACTGACACCACCTTAGCTAGAAAGAAACGTCTTGCTCTCCCTGCAGTCACTCTCCCGTTTTTGACTCATACCGAGGTGTGAGGCTCGCGAATTCACGTTATACACAAAGCTAGTCACACAGACCATGCTTTGATCATCAACCACAAGACTTTGCTTTGCAACAGAAGCCTTGATCATATGCCACTTAGGCGTGCCACACAGGCAATCCACTCCATGCGACTGATTTCTGTCAATACATAACCTCTAAGCTCGTACGTCTCAGAGAAGGGCGTTAAGCAAGAGAATAAATTCTCCGCCGCCAAACAGATATATATTTAACAGAGATCAATCAACACAGAACAAAATCCAATGTCAGACACACAGTCCATTTACAAGTCCGTTCTGGGTCTGAACGAAACCGGAGGCACCAATTCCTCGCATATCCGTACAATCAACAATATGTTTGGACGGCTACTACTTCAATTCCTTCATGGTAGCTACTCCAATCACGAGCATCAGTAGCGCCCATCCATCCAACGTGGAGATCGTCGGTCTTCAGTCGTCTTCGACTCTTCGACTTCTCAACGTCGATCGATTATTTGAAATAAGATAAACTCGGCCTTTTCAAATAACCCACGTATATTTAGATTTTCAAACCAATTAATCATAGGGTTGAACTATTCAGCATTCACATTTCAGTTATTTAGTTATAATTTTCACGTCAAATACATTCAACCATCACATATCAAGCAAACACAACAAAATTGGTTTATTTTTACTCTATATCGTCTATAGCACTTAATAACGATATATCACCAATTTTATTTAATTTAAAACGGCCATATTTAATTAAACGACGTTTCAGGTCGTGTCGACGCACTGGCCCTGCTTTCCACTAATTTTGTTTTACACATATAGGAAAATCTAACCGTTGGATCTTCACAAATTTTACATCATTAGGAAGGTCTTTTCAAAACGAACCCAACGGTTCCAGTTTTGGGAAAATCCGACGGTCGGATCTTCCACACTAACCATTTGAAGTTACGATTTCAATTTACGAACTGCAGCGTCGTTATTCGATTTAATTTAATTATATTTATATATATATAAATATAATCGTTTCTGGCACTGTTTTTCACTAATTTTGAATTAAACATTCCAGACAATCCAACCGTCGGATCTTCACAAAGTTGGTGCCGTTGGAAAGATATCTCCAAGGCGAACCCAACGGTTGAGGTTTCGGGAAAATCCAATGGTCGGATCTTCCGCACTAATCGTTTGAAATCACGGTTTCAAAATATGAACTGCACGGCCACGTTTCGTTTTAATTATATTTATATTTTTATATTTATATAAATATAGTCCATTCAATAATTTCTATATCGTTTTCACTTCAAATATTTTTCTAACACCCTAAAATTTTGGAAAATTTCGCCATAACCTCCCCTGTACCGGGGGCATCGGGAAATCGCAAATAGCGTTCCCGGTCCTTCTAATCTCAAAAAGAAAAAGAAAAAGCCAAGCGGCTAGCCAATAGGCTCATAAAATCATCACCCAAACAAAACAGTAAATGTGTACCTATTTGTTGGGCACAAAATTTTATTCCTCTTCTCTAGCCCCTTTTTGCTTTAACCTGTTCAATAGATATGCATGCACATATATACAATTTCTAACATTTATCATTTTCTATTCAACTTCATATTTGATTTGCTTTGGTTTAAAAACACCACTCATTCTAATATCGCATGCATAGGCTAAAATCATATCATTAGCTAGTTAATGTATATTTCAACTCATGCACGTTTATTCGAACCAGTGGCTATTTTTAACACTTCACATTTCAAAGATGATAATTTTGGCGAACTAAAGTAGATTTCAACACATGACTATTTTATTTAGTTCCTATGCATGTTAAAAATAATATTTCTATCACAAATATTTGTTTCAACGTCTGCATATCTTTAGCATATCACACATATGATAAAAATGATATTTTTATCATTTAAAATATTTATTTAACCAATGTATGGTTTCAACACTTCATAGTTTCAATAAAAATGTAATTTTTATCGTTCAATCTTTTTATTCAACACATGCACCTTTCCACTACACACATTTCTCAACAAATGAGTATTTCCATACATGGACAATTTATTTATGTTGTTCATATTAGAAAGATGGGATTTTTATGATTGAAATTATTTATATAAGGCGAATATTTTTCATGTTTCATATATATATAAAAATGTGATTTTTATTGTTTATACACTTCATTCATTCACAAATGAATTTTATTTTCACGCAACACTTTTCAACACATGAATATTTCCACACATGGACATAGTTTTAATATATGGCTTTAATTTCTATGCATGCAAATAATTTCAACATATGAAAATAATTCTAACACACAAAGATTATTCAAAATTTCGGTAGCATAACGGCAGGGTAGTTAAACCGGCACCGTCCCTAGTACGGCTCCTCGCTCTACCTTAAAACCTCGCGGTTTTTGACAATGGGGATCATGCATCTAATTCGCACGTAGGCGGCATGTTTATATTTATTTCATTTCCGCAAACTAATCCTATGTGGTTTCAACCAAATATTTTCCAATCACAAACGGGTATTTTTCAACCTCAATCCATTCAATACCAACCACAAACAATCCCAAACAACAATTTGCCGTCAACCAATTTTCACAACAACTTCAACCAATAAATATCGTCCATGGTTTGTGGACGAGGGGGCGTATATATATATATATAAATATTTATATATAGCAATTCACTTTTATTTCCACACATATATATATAAAAAAAGAAATTGAAGAATGTGGAATTCTCACCAATAGCTATCCAATAACACGAATCTTCCTTTATGGAAATCTTCGCCTATTTCGTCTTCTTGTCGCTTTCGTTGCCCGTATTCTCTACATAGGTAAAAATCGAATTTTTACTATGTTATTCAATATATAAAGATCATATTTTAAAAACAAAGATTATATTTTTAATATTCCTATGATGTAAAAATTATATTTTTATTGCTTTTAAAAATATAAGAATCATATCTTACTTCTTCTACTTAACAAAAATTCCGTCTTTTCTCTTTTTAAAAATATGATCTTTATTTTTTTTGCAAGTTCAAATCTTTTTCTTTTAAAAGATTAAACCTTTTTCTATTTCAAAATTTAAACCTTTTTTTTCTATTTCAAAGTTTAAAATAAAATCAGTTTTTACTTTTTTTTTTTAAATCAGTTTTTAAATTCTAAAAAAAACAGTTTTAAAATTCTTTAAATCAGTTTATAATTCCTAAAAAAATTCAGTTTTAAATCATTATAAAAAAACAGTTTTTAAATCTTTTTCAAATCAGTTTTAAAATTCTTTTCCAATCAGAAATTAGTTTTTTAAATCGTTTTATAAATCAGTTTTTATAAAACAAAAATAAAAATAAAAATAAAATTACCTAATCACTCACCGTGGTATGCGAAGGGGAGGAGGGAAGAAGAGGCGTCGTCGGCGGCTCGTGGTTGAGGGAGGTGCGACGGCAGGGTTCGAGGGTGAGGGCGCTTCTTCGATTCGATGCGACTGGGGGGGTGTTCGAGGGTTGCGTCGGCTTCGACACTGGAAGGAGGTTGGACGGAGGGGGCGTTGGCTCGATTGTCGGCGGCGATGTCTTGAAGGGGGCGGCTCGATTAGGTTAGGGTTTTTTTTTTCTCGTTTCTGAATATTGAATCGGGGGGGGGGGGGGGCAAACAGAAGAAAAGGAGGGAGTATATATTTTTTTTTTATTATTTAATTATTTAATTTTGCATAAAGGTTGACTTTTACATACGACCTCGAAACGAGGCCCACCGCCTGTCGTCCATAGCGTTTTACCCCCATTCCGAACACAACGGGATATGTATCGTAAGCTGGTTTGATCGTTACAATCAGTTTCCGTTGAAATTTACATTTAAATCCTTATATTGAATTTTAAACGTACATTTCAAATTACCGGGGTCACATACTAACTAGAAAAATTCCAGAAAAATATTTTCTAGTTTCGTATTGACGATACGGTCCTAACAAAACTAGTTTCGTCGAATTCTGAGACCGTTTGAAAAATGGCCAATTTCCTGTCGATTAAATTCAACAGAAACTGGTCAAACGTGTTTTCTTTTGCCACGCTCACATATTGATTCGAAAAATTATGAAATTTGAAACCTAGCAATAGTTTGACATCCCGGACCCAACAAAAGTGGTTTCGTCGAATTCCGAGGCCGTTTGCAAAATATCAATTTTCCAGACCTATATATTCTATATACCGACTCTTCTGAAAATTCATTCGGCCACAACTTTTGATTCTCGTTATGAAACTTCGATTTTTCAGATTCGTTAGAAAGGTATTGACTAACAGATTTAAATATTTTTGGTCTCACTAAGATCCGTTATATTTTCCACCCTGCACAGTCGGTCAAAGTTCGAATTCAAATTTTCAAACTGACTTACTATTTCTAATTCACGAATTTATTGAAATATTCTATTTCAATGGTTCAAATTGCTTTTAAATAATCAATTTAAAAATTTTAAATTGGCTCGTATTTTCCGGGTTATTACAAATATTTAATTAGATTTAAATGTGAATGTGATAATTTTAAATTATCAAATTTGGGAAATGATCGAGAATGGAGTGTCACCAGTTTTACTCCAGGCGATAGTTAAATCTTTAATTAGATTCGAACATGAAATGGTAATTAAATTTGCCGATAACACTGTGGTGTTAGATATGGAGTATTACCACTTTTGCTCCATGGGATGAATAGGTTGGGATTGGGATAATAAAAGAAATGATTACTTCGGTATGGTCTGTTAAACCCGGCTGGTTGATAAACCTTAATTTGATTTAGAATTGATATCCAAAGGATGATTAAAGAATAAATTTAAATAATTTATCATTGATAAAATAAATGGGAACCTTTCCCAAAGGATATGAATATTTAAATTAAAGAATATTCAGAACTGGAATGAGGCACGTGTTGTGTTTTATAGCACTTGATTATAAAATACGTGAATTATTTGGAAAGGCCGGGTTTATGCCCATTCTGAATAATTGGTTCGACGATAAGTTGACGATGAAGACGGTGGTTGAAAACCGGAGGTCTTCACATGGTTTGGATGATTACTGATGTCTTGATTGGGCTGTACACCCAAGACGAGGTAATAAGTGGTGATCGTCCAAACGTGCTTGGAGATCGATCGGATATGCGAGGACCTCTCTCCTGTATTGGACATATGGGACGAGGAATTAGGTGCCTCCGTTTTCGCTCAGACCTAGAACGAACTTGTAAATGGATGTGTGTCTGATATTGGATTTTACTCTGTGTTGATTTATCTCTATTAAATATTTATCTGTTTGGTGGCAGATAATTTATTCTCTTGCTTAACACCCTTCTCTGAGACGTACGAGCTCAGACGTTATATATCGATAGACATCAGTCGCATGGCGTGAATTGCCTGTGTGGCATGCTGAGATGCAAATGATCAAGGCTTTTGTTCAAAAGCAGAGTCTTTAGGTTGATGATCAAAGCACGACCTTAAATGCCATAGCTTTGTGTATAATGCTAATTCGCGAGCCTCACACCCCAGTGTGAACCATAAATGGGAGAAGACATCAGGGAGGACATGCGTTTCCTTCTAGCTAGGAGTGGTGTCATGGTATGTGGCCCAGACATTTTTACTTTTGTCGATGATGGATAGCAAGGCGCCTTGGATTATCGGTCACTACGGGGCCGATGGATGACATGGTCGACATACTGACCGGACTTACGCCACATAGGGTGGGGAAATGTATTTTTCAGGGATTATTAATCCACTTTGCACTTAGGTGGAACGACCCTGATGATCCAAGGTGCAGTTGCAGCTGACCCTGCTAAAGTGTCTCGAAGCGGTAAGGACGATCCCTTGCCTTGGTTCACAGACAGAAATCCACTTCTAATACATGACTTTTCATTTTTAATTATAGAGCCTAGTATGGCGACGTAATATATGGGTACCTATGCCTGTGATTGATACATTTATATTTGAAGTTGATTTCTTCACTTATAGTAATAATAAAATATGAAATTTCACGCACCAAGCATTTTTGGCTATTATAAGGTAAAACTCTATCCTCCGGCTTGCGTTGCATTGTGTGATGGGACCCGAGTCTTATAATAGCTTCATTTTCTTTATTTAGCATTGCGTTGTTTGTTATATGCAATGGTATTCTTGGGGTTAATCCCGTTTCGTGTTATTCGGCGTGGTCCCTTGATTTACCTAACTTTAAAACCAAGCTAATAACTATTTTTTTAGTTCTCACACCAGTCACATGACTAACCTAGAGTTTATTGTTTTAACCTAAACTCCGGGTTCCCCTATGTTCTACACGGGCAGCTAGCAGTTTTGGTTTTGTAGATTTATATTCACAGGATTTTGGATTTAAGGCTGGAGATATATTCGGAAAGCTCTGTATCCGTGTATTTCTTGCAATTTTGTTTTGTATTATTTTTCCGCTGCGTTGTAATTTGTAAATCTTTGATGTTTACCAAATGTATATAATTTATTCATGCTCTGTTGTATTCTTGTACTCAGATGTAATTGTTGTAATAGGCAATGAAATATTCTTCTGTTTGTGTTCTGATTTGTCATGTTCTCAACTCAATCCGGGCTTTCCCGAAAGGCCGAGTTTGGGTCGTTTCAGTTGGTATCAGAGCCTTGGTTTACAGATCTCAAGAACAAGACACGTTAGGACCAAACGAAAGAATTCATCAATGATTGGATTAGCAATATCCAATGAGGACGACTCGTTAGAGATGGGATCAATAGTATCCTAGAATGAGTCCAAAGAGTGTTATTTTTAAAATAAAAATGAAAACAAATTTTGTTTTAAAAATTTAAACCATATAATACGTATTTGAATATTTTATTTTAAATTGATTTGGACATTCGGGTATATGGACATTTGAATATACGTCTGATCCACGTGTATATGAAGCCTCAAATACACTGAATGGATATAGAATCACACTTTAGTCACCGGAAGATGATACTGATGATTACTAGTATCATCAGTGTTTATGTTCGAGTTTTGAAAGTAGGATATCTATATATTTCCAATTGACAGTTGTGAGAACCAAAATTAGATATGGTTATTGTTGTGATTTGGCATCAAAAACATGATTTTGAATATATACATATGCATATATATATATATATATATATATATATATATATATATATATATATCAAAGTTATGGATTTGAAAATTTAATCAACTAATTGATTGCAGGTTGTGTCGTATGATAGTTAGTTTGACTAATTAAAATGTTGAACCAATAAGAAAATGGAAAGGTAAGAATAGCCAAATTTTGAACTAAATTGAAAATTGTTTGAAATTACATACATGTACATATATATGTGTGAACAGGTCATAACAAGGAAGCTAAGAAGAGGAATAAAATTGCATGCCCGACAAATAGGTACATGTTTATTGTATTTCTTGGGTTTTGATGATTTTATGAGCTGATTGGTTAGCTGCTTGGCCTTTTCCTTTTCTTTTGGATTAGTGAGGGCCCTGTGAGGCAAGTTGTGGTTTAAATGTCTCCCCGTACAAAGGAGGTTATGGCGAAAATTTTCAAAAATTTAGGGTGTTAGCCAAATTTTTGAAAAATTTGAAAATTCTTAGAAATCAAAAGGTTGAAGAATGATAGCCAGAATGAAAGTTGAGTTGGTTAGTTAAACAACTTTCAGCTCTGTTCCTTTTCGAGGACGAAAAGATTTTAAATGGGGGAGATTGTAACAACCCGGATTTTCAGAACCAATTTAAAAAATTTATTTTAGCAATTTTAATGGATTTTGAATATTTAAAATGATCTATTTTAAATAATAATGACTAAAAATTTATTTTTATCGAAGTTATAATGAATAAATTTATTTTAAATATAAAACGATCCTGAAATGCCGCGGCAATTTGAAGATTCGATTTTAAATTTCAAATGAGTGCACAGGATTCAAAATAAACCGGATTTCAGTAAAACCAGAAATATTTGAATATGTTTAATAATATCTTTCTAATGAATGCAAAAAATCCAGATTTCATAATGAGAATTAAAAGTTATGTCCAGTTTAAAATTCAGAATAGTTGCTATGGAATTTATATATATTTTTATATAATATAAGTCCTTAAAAATAGCCATTCTGCAAACGACCTCCGTTTCGACAAAACAACTTTTGTTGGATCTAGAATGTCAAATTATTGACAGATTCCAATTTTCATAATTTTTGAAATTAATATGTGAGTGTGGCAAATTAAAACGTGTTTGGTCAAATTCAACTGAATTGGATCAACCAGAAAATGGCCATTTTTCAAACAGTCTCCAAATTCGATGAAATTAGTTTTGTTAGGACCGTATCGTCAAAACATAGCTGGAAATAACTTTTCTAGAATTTTTGGAGTCAACATGTGGCCCCAGTAAATTAAAATGTACGTTCAAATTTAATATTTATTGATTTACATTTTAATTTTGATGAAAACTGATCGTAACAGTCGAATTGGCTTACAAAACATATCCCATTATATCCGGAATGGGGGTATTTAGTTAGCGCGACAGTCATTGGGTTTGATTTGGAGTTCGTCACGATAAACCATTATTTTTGGAATAAAAAATGGATTAAATAATAAAAAAAATTCCTATAAAACCCTCCACTCAGAACGCAGCCGGCCCTAGCAAAATTAACGGCTGAAAATGCCTAATTTTATCTCTCAAATTTCTCACAATCTATAGCGAATTAATATATGATTCAAAAGCAAAATTTGTAGAGGGTTTCAAGATCTTTAAATCAACCCTAGTTTGATCGAAAATCACTGAGTATCCAGCGAGAATTAGTTGTCCAAAGTCACGCCGTTGCGAGTTCAATTCCGGCAGCAGGAGGGGATCGAATCAGCCCTGGTTGGCGATGCTGGAAGCGGTCACGGCGGCGGTTGGAGTCGTGGTCCCTGAACGGAGTCCGGTCAGGCAGGGTGGTGGTGGCAAGCGAGTTTTCAGATCGAGGGTTTTGCGGTTTCCAGATGAAGAAGGCGATGGGGGATAACGTTTAAAAAGTTATAAAAAGGTGTTATTTTAACTTAATTAAATTAATTTAATTATCTCGAATTATTATCAAATGTATTAATAAGCGTATTTTTTCGTACGAGGTCCAAATCGCGTGAAACTGGACCTGTTGCGATCATGCAGACGAGAGCTTCACAACAAGACTAACCATGTCCAATTGGGAGACAATTAGAATTTTGAGCAAATTCAAACCCGAATTATTCAGAAATTCAGAAATAAAACTGACGGAGTGGAAACTGACTGAGTACTCTTTCTTACTTAATTTATTTGCAGTTAAAATTAAACTAGGATGCAGACGGTGCTTAGCAGCAACCGACACCATTGATTGTACAAATCATGATTGTTTATTTGGATTGAATTGATTGTGCTGTGTTTATTGAATGAATAAAATATAAAATATTCATGTGTTGAATAAAATATTTGAATAATAAAAATATCATTTTTATTGTATAAATGAATTGTATAAAATATTCGTGTGTTGAATAAAATATTTTATTTTTAAAAATATAAATTTTCACATATAAATGAATTACATGAAATTCTCCTAAAATGAAAATGAATATTCATTTACAAATCGGACGGTTTGTTTATGTACACCCATTTAACTGATATTGATTGGGATGATAAATTTTACACATCGCCCAACTGCACAAATAATAATTAATATTTGTTGTTTGAAAACCCCACACGGGTATTGGGATGATATTGGACATACACTAATACCAATATTTAGTTGTATGTCAATGATGGGTTGACAAGCTGTGATGAGCGTTAATTATTTATTTTTAACGCTTATGTAGTTGTGTAATGCACTCTGGATGATGGTTGACTGCATATCATTATTGTTGTGTACAAGTATGCATGAAATCCATATAAATAACATTGTATGGTAATTGACTATGTCTGATTCCAATTCAGAAAGAACGAATATTTTAAAATGACAAATATTTTAGAATAATGTTATTTTAAAATAATATTCAGAAAAGAATCGAAATATGGTTTTGATGTCCAATTTTAGATGGACACGAAAATATCTAATATATGAAGCCGTGTTGATTAGATTTGCGCCATTTTGACGCAAAAGATATTTATATCGATTTTATTCATTTTTATAATGAATATCGAAAAGGAAATTATTTCAAAACTTGACATTTTGAAAATATTATCATTTATATATTATAATGATATGGAATATTCAATTTTGATTTAAAATTGAAAATGAAGTTGAAATCGTTTTTAAAACGAATTTAAAATGATTTATAAAATATGTTTTAAATGGAAATCGACGAAATATATATTATATATATATAATATAATGGCCTGAATAGAAAGCACCGCGTCTCGGCCATTTGCAAATTTCGACCATTGACATCAAATTGATATTCCGGGAGATCCGACCGTCGAATTCTCCAAAAACCGAAACCGTTGGGTTCGTATTGAAAATAGATATCCAAAGAATATAAGAGATTTGAAATCTAATGGTTGGATTTGGGATTATATCCAAATAAAATTTGGAAAAGTTCGTTGTAAGTGCAGTTCAATGACCGTTTATGGAAATCGAATGAAAGGGCCTTAATAAAATTATTGAAAATATTAAAAATTTGTGTAAAATCATAATAAATGATTTAGAAAGAATTGGGATGAAAATTTCTACGTTTGTAAAGATAAAAATATATTTTTATCAAAATGTACTAGTTATTAACTAGATTTGAAATCCAATAATTTTTAAATAAAATAAATAGGATTTGTGAATGGTTTTGAAATAACCAGAAATTTCCGACGAATAAATTGGACTGGATTTGGAATGGAAATAATCTTCAGAATATTTCGATATTGGATTCCGTGATTATACGGATATTGTTATGGAAATTTGGAAGACATATTTATATCGTTATTTCCAATATGATATTTGTTGGTTTCAGAATTTGATATTGAATATAAGCCGGTTTAATTTCTATTCGGAGCCTTGTATTTAATATCAAATGGGATGTTGGGTTTGTCGTGAATGGTGTCGTCATTAACACTGTTCCTAAACCCAATCGAGGGAAGAATAAATCTTTTAATTTAGATTTAGGGAAGTTTTCCAATTAATTAGTATTTAATTGAAATTGAATAAAAGAATTGGATTTTGGGTTTGTCGTGAATGGTGTCTTCAGTAACACTATTCTTAAACCCTATGTGAAAAGAATAAATCTATTAATTAAGATTATTGGAGTTTCCAGTTAGTTAGCAATTAATTGGAATAAAATGGAATGTGAATTAGGTTTATTGTGAACTGTGTTTTAAACGACATTTGTTCTTTGACCCAATTAACAGTAAAGATATGATTTGGAATTTATAAATCTTTTATTAAGATTTAATGGAAATTTTTGAAAGAATTTTTTTCCAATTTAATAAAATAAATTGGAATGGAATTCGATTTGATAATAATCGAAGTGAACTTATGTGGAGGAAGACTGTTACTATATATGGAATTTAAAAGGCTTCGCCATTATTCTATTTATATTATTGGTTGGATATGGAAGTTTATATCAATTATATATATTGATCTATTTTCCGTGAAGTTTCCATAATTAATGGAATGTGATTTTGGGTTTATCATGAACTGTGTTTTAAATGACATTGGTTCTTTAACCCAGTTAAATTCCGGATTTATTTCTAAATTAGAATAATCATTATATAATGATTATTGTGGATTAAAACTAATTGGAGTTTAATGAACCTTTAATTATATTTAAATGTGAATGTGATAATTTTAAATTATCAAATTTGGGAAATGATCGAGATGGAGTACCACCAGTTTTACTCCAGGCGATAGTTAAATCTTTAATTAGATTTGAACGTGAAATAGTAATTAAATTTGCCGATAACACCATGGTGTTAGATATGGAGTATTACCAGTTTTGCTCCATGGGATGAATAGGTTGCGATTGGGGATAATAAAATAAATGATTACTTCGGTATGGTTCGCTAATCCTGACTAGTTGATAAACCTTAATTTGGTTTAGAATTGATATCCAAAGGAAGATTAAAGAATAATTTTAAAGAATTTATCTATGTTAAAATAAATGGGAACCTTTCCCAAAGGATATGAAAATTTAAATAAAAAGAATATTCAAAATTGGAATGAGGCGTGTGTTGTGTTTTATAGCACTTGATTATAAAATATGTGAATTATTCGGAAAGGCCGGGCTTATACCCATTCTGAATAATTGATTCAACGATAAGTCAACGATGAAGACGGTGGTTGAAGACCAGTGGTCTTCACATCGTTTGGATGATTACAGATGTCTTGATTGGGTTATACACCCAAGACGAGGTAATAAGTGGTGATCGTCCAAACGTACTTGGAGATCGACCGGATATGCAAGGACCTCTCCTGTATTGGTCATATGAGACTAGGAATAAGGCGCCTCCAGTTTCATTCAGACCCAGAACGAACTTGTAAATGGATGTGTGTGTCTGGGATTGGATTTTATTCTATGTTGATTGATCTCCATTAAATATATATCTGTTTGGTTGCGAAGAATTTATTCTCTTGCATAACACCATTCTCTGAGACATACGAGCTCAGAGGTTATATATCGATAGACATCGGTCGCATGGCATGAATTGCCTATATGGTATGTGGAGATGTAAATGATCAAGGCTTTTGTTGAAAAGAAGAGTCTTGTGGTTGATGATCAAAGCACGGCCTTAAATGGAATAGCTTTGTGTATAGCGCTAATTCGCGAGCCTCACACCCCGGTGTGAACTCGAAATGGGAGAGGACTTCAGGGAGGACATGAGTTTCCATCTAGTTATGAGTGGTGTCATGGTATGGAGCCTAAACATTTTTTTACTTATGTGGATGATGGATAGCGAGGTGCCTCAGATATATCGGTCACTACGAGGCCGATGGATGACATGGTCGACATACTGACCAGACTTACGCCCCATAGGGCGGGGAAAGGTATTGTTCAGGGATTATTAATCCACTTTGCACTTAGGTGGACCGGCCTTGACGATCCATGGTGCAGTTGCGGCTGACCTGAGGCACGGGCTAGAGTGTCTCGAAGCGGTAAGGACGATCCATTGTCTTGATTCACAGACGGAAATCCAACTTCCAATGCGTGACTTTTCGGTTTTAATTGCAGAGCCTAGTATGACGAAGTAATATACGGGTACCTACGCCACCTATGATTGATACATTTATATTTGAAGTTGATTTCTTCACTTATAGTAGTAATAAAATATGAAATTTCACGTACCAAGCATTTTTGGCTATTATAAGGTAAAAACTCTATCCTCCAGCTTGTGTTGCATTGTGTGATGGGACCTGAGTCTTATAATAGCTTCATCTTATTTATTTAGCATTGCGTTGTTTGTTATATGCACTGGTATTCTTGGGGTTAAACCCATTCTGTGTTATACAGCGTAGTCCCTTGATTTACCTAACTTTAAAACCAAGCTAATTACCGTTTTTTTAGTTCTCACACCAGTCACATGACTGACCTGGAGTTTATTGTTTTAACCTAAACTCTATGTGCCCCTATGTTCCACACGGGCAGCAAGCAATTTTGGTTTTGCAGATTTATATTCGCAGGATCTAGGGTTTACGGCTGGAGATATATTCGGAAAGCTTTGTATCCATGTATTTCTTGCAGTTGTGTTTTGTATTATTTTTCCGCTGCATTGTAATTTGTAAATCTTTGATGTTTACCAAATGTATATAATTTATTCATGCTCTGTTACATTCTTGTACTCTGATGTAATTGTTGTTATAAGCAATGAAATATTCTTCTGTTTGTGTTCTGATTTGTCGTGTTCTCAACTGAATCCGGGCTTTCCTGAAAGGTTGAGTTTGGGTCGTTTCATCCTGTCTTTGGAAGGCCTCCCGCTACGAAGTCTTCTATTAGGGAAGTCTTGTCGGAAGGACTTCGTTGACCGCTCCTTACGAGCATTTTGTAAACTTTGACTTCCTCCCCTTACGAAGGTGTCGGTTTGTGTTGCTTCCCTATTATTTCCTTCGGCCTTCAGTCCGACCTATCGCTTAGCTTACTGCTTTCGGGGGACTTTCCAACGCCTGTATTCTTCCGACACCCCTTCATTTCCAGCTAGGCTTGGAGATAATTTTGATGATAACACCAAATAATACTTAAAATTTAATTTTAGTATTTTGGGAAAGGATATATCATTTCAATCCAAATCAGAGTCATATGTATTTATCATTTCAACCTATGTTCTTAATTCATTTTAATGATTAATCCCAGGTGTATTCGATGCCCATAATATCTAGGGTAAATGATTGGGATTGATCAACACAAACAATAGTCATATAAAATTCAAGGTGAATAACAGGTAAATTTACACAAATAAACATCAATATGTCAAACATATAAAATTCAAGCCATTCATCACATCAATGCATTAAAATTGTTCTATATCGAATAAAATACTAGTTATCAGTTGATGGGTTTTAAAGTAGTAATAAAATGTGAAATTTAAGAATAACTGTAAAATTTAAAATAACGGTCAAATTAAATTACATTATCGATGCTACTTAACATAAATGCACACTTCTAACTACCAAGCAACAATCATATCATAACATAATTTTAATTTAACAAATAATCTAATACTTTATTTAGGTGTGAGTGGGTTTAATCACTTACCTTTGATTTCAAACGAGATTGGAATCCAAAATTTAGCCTAAAATTTTGCAGTCTTAGAATTCATCCAAACCAGCTCCATTGCGAAGAACTCGTCAATACGATTCCAACGCAACACACTGCGCGTCAAATTGAGTTAGTATATAAAAGTTATACATGTTATAAGTTATACAAGTATGTAATTAAATCAAAACGAAACAAACAACACTTTCTCACCTTAAATAAATGGCATGTCGTCCTTCTTCTCTCCCATCTGAAATTTTGCTACAACAAATTTCAGACCACCCATGTGCAAAAACAGCCCCCCTTTGCCTCCACCTTCCCTCATCCGCTCAACGAAAATTCAAACCGCTTTTTATAATGAGCTTCTCTTCTCGAAAGCTTCCTCCTCATCACCATCATCTCTAACTTGCACCACCTTCTCAAACCGTGTCCTTGCACCACAACGCACGCATACTATAGGGTATCGACATTTTTTTGTCATACAATTTCTTCAAATTTTGCCATTCGATGTTAAATCACCCTACGAATCCAAATACGATCACCATTTCATGAATTAATCCCTGTATAAACAACGAATTCAAACCCCAACATGCTTCCATTCGCTAGAAAAAATGGACCACACAAAAATATGATCGCACCTTCCACAAATCATATAAGATCGAAGAGCATCTTAGTCTCAGTTGAATGAAACTTATTTTAAAAAATTTCATTCACAAAATTCTGAGGTATAGATTTTTTTTCTGTAACAGTGAGAGGGAGGAAGATAAAAGAACAAGCGGCCATTTTGTTATAGGAGAATGAAGAGATTAAGGTTAGAGTGTTTAGTATGAGGTGTACTTATTGGTGAAAAGATTTAATGGTTAATTAAACAAACTAAATTAGTTGGATTTCCTATCTATTCAACATTTACTATACATGGTTACTTAAACATCTACTATAAATGGTTAATTAAACAAATTTGTATCAATTTGATTACTTAAATGGTTACCTAAACATTTACTAAAATTTTAAAACAAATTTACATATCAAATTTCAGGTCAGGTATTACATAGATTTGCAGTGTTTGGTTTCAGCTGTAATTAAATCCCATTAAGTGTGTGTGTGTGTATATATATATATTAAACCCCACTAAATGGCTATGATTGAATTTCAATTATTGTTTTTCATCCAATCCTGAATTTATAGATATAATTGTCATTTTTTTATATCCTATTATGTTAGTAACTTCCATTTATCGCTTAATGCATGGTAACAAAATACATAATTACTATTAATTGAAATCAGTTTATTTATCATATCTTAAATTTGATTAAGTCTCATTTAATTCGTTATTTATTTTATTATTCTGTACATCGTTACTTTTGGTCCTACTTAATGCTTGTTTTGAAACCTATTTTGTCAATCTTCTACAGTTGCAAGTTTATCCACCTTAATTGCAATAATTACACACATTAGTTAAATTTTATTTCCAAATTATCATCAATAAATATAAATAGCAACTGGTTTCACATACTAAACAATTAACCTATTGTAATCGTTATTTTAAAAATTAGTTAAACATTCAATTTATTCCTTTAGCTACCATTCTTAATTTCCATTAATTACACCATTCAATTATCTTTATTGTAATTTGTTTCCACTTTATTTCAATACACTAATATTGTTTTTGAAATCTATGACCAGTTACAACATCCAATTAAAATATCATGAACTTATTGTTGTAAACAAATAAACAAAGTTATTCACATATAATTTAATCATTCTAACTTAATGAATTTCAATTGACTACATAAAATATTACCATTTTTTAACCATATTTTTTCTAATTCATTCTATTTCAATTAATAATTGAATCTTATATTTACCATCATGTACAAGTTATTATATTAATAGCTTATTGAATTCACCGTTAAATAAGCTTATTCAAGTTTATATCAATTAAATTTACTTGATAGAAATATCAACCTTGCAATTTACCATTTTTCTCCAAAATTTATGTTAAATCAAATTTTTTTAATTAGTAGGAAAATACGGGTTGTTACACTCTCCCCCACTTAAAACTTTTCGTCTTCAAAAAGGCATAGTAAAAAAGTTGTAAATTTTTATATATATTTAATCATATAATTCCCTATTCAACTTAAGAACAATTACCTATATAAAAGTTTTATATAGGTTTGAAACTTAAATTTTAACAAAAAAAATTAAATCGTAAATTCACGAAAAAATTCGGTAGAGTCTCTTATGTACGATTAGGTCCGGGAAACAACAATTTAATCATAGATATATATCTCATCTAAGTGACGAGGCATCCCAAAAATGGGAAAAAAATAGACAATGCCAAAATGAAATATATAATTCGATATACGTACCTTTCATTTGCATTATTAGCGATTTGGCTTATTTTAAAGCAAGTAAAAATAATATCTATGCACAATGAGCTCGCGAAGCAAACAAATTCTACCTACACCTACTAAAGAACTCAACAACAAATGAAACATACATATAAAAGAGATAAATAAATATATGTTTAAAATAACATTCATGAAATAGAAAATGCAAACAAAATAACAAATAAACTATCCAAACAATTATATTCATCTAAAGAAGTACCATAACCAATTTTAAATGTCAATATTTTATTTGTATGACTTCATTTGTTTATTCCATTCTTTAACAATCCTATTACAAATAAACTATCCAAACAATTATATTCATCCAAACAAGTACCATAACCAATTTTAAATGTCAATATTTTATTTGTATGACTTCATTTGTTCATTCCATTCTTAAATAATCCTATTTCATTTGTTATATTGCATTCCTATTTGTTCTAAATGTCAATGTTTTGGTGACAGAATTTGATTGCTTTAGGAGTATTTGGTGGTGACAGAAGTAAAATCCCTTCAGAGGTTAGTGATGTGTACAACACCTTTTGGAGTAAAATCCCTTACGTTCATGTTTGATTTTGCAGGTAACAAACAGAATTAAAATTAATTGGAATCATTTTTTAGAAACAAAATAAAAAGTAAAATCCCCTTAAGTGTTGTATAAAGATCCTCTATGAATTTTTTTACACGGATAACTTTATTTAATATTATGGGGTCTATCAATAGAAGGTCACCACCGAATAGAGTAGTCGGATGATAACACACGAAAAGGTACATCAGACCTAAAAAAATAATTTACACTGAGCCAATTTTTATTTATTGGGAGAGAAAAAATCCCAAGCTTTCCTATAATGTACTGACACGACTCGAACTTCCCCGTAAAGGAAAGCCCGGATTGAGTTGAGAACACGACAAATCAGAACACAAACAGAAGAACATTTCATTGCTTATTACAACAATTTACTTCAGAGTACAAGAATACACAGAGTATGAACAAATAATATACATTTGATAAATATCAGAGATTTACAAATTACAATGTAGTGGAAAATAAGAAAAACACAACTGAAAGAGATACACGGATACAGAGCTTTCCGAATATCATTCCTACTGTAAACTAGGTTCCTGTGAATATAAATCTGCAAAACCAAAACTACTAGCTGCCCGTGTGGAAAATAGGGGCACTTAGAGTTTAGGTTAAAAAAATAAACTCCAGGTCAGTCATGCGACTAGTGTGATAGATATTAAATCTTTACTTTTAAAATAAAGTAAAACAAGGGACCACGCTGTATAACACGGAACGGGTTTCCTATCGAGAATACCAGTGCATAAAATAAACAGCGCAATGCTTTCTGGAAAAATGAAGCTATTATAAGACCTAGGTCCGATGACACAATACAATGCAATCCTGAGGATAGAGTTTTCCCTTATAATAGCCAAACATGCTCGGTACGTTTAAAAACAAATCATTCTGATAATATTATAAGTGCATAGTGTATAAAACAACTTCAAATATAAATATATCAATCATAGGCAGCATGGGTACCATCTATCATGTCGCCAATACTAGGCTCTACAATCAAAACTGAAATGTCACGTATTGGAAAATGGATTTCCGTCATGAGTCGAGGAAGGGATGTACTCCTCGCCAGCTTCGAGACACTCTGGAAAATGCCTCAGGATCTCCCGTAGTAGACCCTTGGATCATCCAAGGTCAGTCCTCCCTTATGTTTAAGGATCAGTATTCCTGACCACACGTTTCCCCGCCCTATAGGGCGTCTATGAGCCAAATGACTCAATATCCATCGGCTCCGTAGAGACCAATATATCCAAGTCGCCTCGCGTTCCAACAACCACATAGGTAAAAATATAAAAATGTCGGGGCCTGCAAAACCCTAACACCACCCATAAGTAGAAAGAAACGTCATGTCATCCTTGGGTACCTTATCTCGTTTTTAACTCATACTAAAGTGTGAGGCTCGCGAATTAACGCTATACACAAAGCTATGCTATATTAAAGCCGTGTTTTGATCATCAACCACAAGACTCTACTTTTCAATAGAAGCCTTGATCATTTGCATCTCGGCATGCCACACAGGCAATTCACGCCATGCGACTGATGTCTATTGATATATAACCTCTAAGCTCGTACATCTCAGAGAAGGGCGTTAAGCAAGAGAATAAATTCTCCGCCGCCAAATAGATATATATTTAATAGAGATCAATCAACATAGAATAAAATCCAATGTCAGACATACATCCATTTACATGTTCGGGGTATGAACGAAACCGAAGGCACCTTATTCCTCGTCCCGTATCCAATACAGGAGAGAGGTCCTCGCATATCCGGTCGATCTCCAAGTACGTCTGGAGCGATCACCACTTATTACCTTGCCTTGGGTGTACAGTCCAATCAAGACATCAGTAATCATCCAAACGATGTGAAGACCTCCGGTCTTCAACCACCATCTTCATCGTCGACTTATCGTCGAATCGGTTATTCAGAATGGGCATAAACCCGGCTCGCGTATATAATAAATAAGTGCCATAAAAACACAACATACGCCTCATTCCAATTCTGAATATTCTTTTATTCAAATATTCACGTCCTTAAGGATATGTTCCCAATAATTTTATCAAAGAAAAATTCTTTAAAATTTATTCTTTAATCTTCCTTTGGATATCATTAAAAACATATTAAGGTTTTCCAAACTAGTCGGGATTAATGCACCTTACCGAAGTAATCATTTATTTGATTTCTCAATCCCAACCTATTCATCCCATGGAGCAAAACTGGTCATACACCATATCTAACACCACGGTGTTATTGGTAAATTTAATTACCATTTCACGTTCAAATCTAATTAAAGATTTAACTATCGCTAGGAGCAAAACTGTTGATACTCCATTCTCGATCATTTCCCAAATTTGACAATTTAAATTATCGATTCCCATTTTCAATCTAATAAAAGATTCATTAAAACTCCACTTAGTTTTAATCTTCCCAAAAATAAATAATAATGATTATTTAACTTTGGAAACACAAACATGCTGCATCGACAATCTACACCGTACTATTGATTTCTGCCGATATATAACCTCTAAGCTCGTACGTCTTAGAGAAGTGTGTTAAGCAAGAGAATAAATTCTCTGCCACCAAACAGATATATATTTAGCAAAGATCAACCAATACGGCATGAAGGAATCAATGTTAACTGGGTTAAAGAACCAATGTCACTTAAACACGGTTCAAAATAAACCCAAATCCTCTTCCTTAAAAATGGAACCTTCATGGAAAAACAAATCGATATATATAATCGATATCAATTTCCGTATCCGACCAATAATATAACTGGAATAACGACAAAGCCTTTTAAATTCCATATATATTACCAGTCTTCCTCCACAGAAGTTCATTTCAATTATTATCAGATCGGATTCCATTCAATTCCAATTTAATATATTAAATTGGAAAACTTTACTTTGGAAAATTTCCATTAAATCTTAATAAAAAGATTTATAAATTCCAAATCACATTTCACTGTAAAATTGGGTTAAAGAATGAATGTCGTTAAAAACACACTTCACAATGAACCCATTTCACATCCCATTTTATTCCAATTAAATGTTAATTAATTGGAAATTCTATTAATCTTAATTAAAAGATTTATTCTTTTCACATGGGGATTAAGGATAGTGTTACTGAAAACACCATTCACGACAAACCCAAAATCCAATTCTTTTATTCAATTCAAATTAAATATTAATTAATTGGAAAACTTCACTAAACCTTAATTAAAAGATTTACTCCTTTTCTCAACTGGGTTTAAGAACAGTGTTAATGAAGACACCACTCACGACAAACCCAAAATCCAATTCAATATTAAATACAAGGCTCTGAATAGAAATTATATCGACTTTTATTCAATATCAAATTCTGAAATCAACAAATATCATATTGGGAATAACGATATATATATCTTCCAAATTCCTCCACAATATCTGTATAATCACGGAATCCAATATCGAAATATTCCGAAGATAATTTCAATTCAAATCCATTCCAATTCGTATATTGGAAGTTCTGGTTATTTTTAAAATCCTTTCAAATCTATTTTATTTATTTAAAAATATTGGATTATAATTCTAGTTCATAACTAGTTCATTTGGATAAAAATATATTTTTATCTTTTCAAATATGGAATTTTTCATCCTAATTCTTTCCAAATCATTTATTATGATTTTACACAAATTATTGAAATTTTTACTAATTTTATCAAGGCTCGTACAGTCGATTTCCATAAATGGTCACCGAACTGTAATTACAGCGACCTTTTCCAAATTTGATTTGGATATAATTCAAAATACAACCGTTAGATTTCAAATTCCTTACATTCGTTGGAAAGCACTTTTCGATATGAACCCAACGATTCCGGTTTTAGGAGAATTCGACGGTTGAATCTCCCGTAATGTCCATTCGAAGTCAATGGTTGAAATTTGCGAACTGCTACGGTGTGGCGCGTTCTATTCAAGCCATTAAATATATGTAATATATATTATATATATTTCATCGATTTCCTTTTAAAACATATTTTATAAATTGTTTTAAATTCGTTTTCAAAACAACTTCAACTTCATATTTAATTTCAAATCAAAATTGAATATTCTGTATCATTAATATATAAATGATAATATTTTCAAAACCTTAGATTTAGAAATCACTTCCTTTTCGATATTGATTGTAAAAATGAATAAAATCGATATAAATATTGTTCGTGTCCAAATGGCGCATCTCTAATCAACACAGCTTCATAAATTTTAATATTTCCGTGTCAATCCCAAATCGGACATCAAAATCATATTTTGATCCATTACTAAATATTATTTTAAAATATTCCTTATTTTAAAATATTCATTATTTTAAAATATTCATTATTTTAAAATATTCATTATTTTAAAATATTTGTTCTTTCTGAATTGGAATCAGACACAGTCAATTACCATATAATTTTATTTATATGGATTTCATACACACATGTACACAACCATAACCAAACACAGTCAACCATCATCCAGAGTGCATTACACAACTGTATAAGCGTTAAATATAAATAATTAACGCTTACAACAGTCTGTCAACCCATCGATTGACATACAACTAAATATTGGGATTAGTGTATGTCCAATATCATCCCAATACCCGTGTGGGGTTTTCAAACAAAAAACACTAATTATTATTTGTGCAGTTGGGCGATGTGTAAAATATATCGTCCCAATCAATATCAGTCCAATGTATGTACACAAACAAATCGTCCGATTTGTAAATGAATAATTATTTTATTCATATACATGTTAAAAATTATATTTTTAACCATAAAATATTTATTTCATCTCATTAATATTTTATATAGTTCATTTATACAATAAAAATGATATTTTTATTGTTCTAATATTTTTATAAAATTTCGGCAGCATAACGGCGCGATACTAGAACCGGAATAAAGTCTAGCCTTATCCCTCGCCTACTAATGGCTCGCGCCATGTACATACCAATTCTAATCAATTTATTTCACTTCCCAAACCAAATTCAACCAAATAATCTAATCAACCAAACAACCAAACAAACATGGTTTCAAACAAAGATGGCGGGTGCTACTAAGCACCGTCGGCATCCTAGTATATATTTTTAACTAGAAAACAAATTATAGTGAGAAGTTCTCACCTTTGGGATCCACTCCTCCATTCCTTATTTCTGAATGGTTCGGATTTGGATTTGATTCCCGTAGGTTCCATCGCAATCTGTTTCAAATGATTTTTATATTAAAAATCACATTTTTATTTCAACGCTACATATATAAAAATCATATTTTTATATCGATGTTAATAGTATAAAAATCATATTTTTACATTCGCTACTTCATTATAAAAATTATATTTTTACATTCGCTACTTCATTATAAAAATTATATTTTTATATTGCTATTCAAATAATGAAATCAAATTTTATTTCGATATTCAAATACAAAAAATCGAATTTTTATTTCAAATCCATATTGATCAAAATCATATTTTTATTCTTTGTTTTCATAAATAAAAGTCGCATCTTTATTTCTAAAATCATTAATATAAAAATCAAATCTTTATTTCACTACTTCATATATAAAAATTGAATTTTTATATATTTAAAAATTGTATCTTTGTAACATAAAAATCACATCTTTCTAATATCACTTCATGTATATAAAAGATCTCATTTTTATATTGATGTATACCTTATAAAAATAATATTTTTATATCGATGTCTACTTTAAAAAAATCAAACCTTTTCCTTTATAAAAATTTAATCTTTTCTGTTATAAAAATATAATCTTTATATGTTATTAAAAATCGTATTTTTATATTAATAAAAATCATAACTTTTTATCATATTAAAATCAAGTTTTTATCATATTAAAATCCAAGTTTTTATAAACTAAAGAAATCATTTTTTTTAAATAAAGAAATCAGATTTTTAGTATATAAAAAAACATAAATACTTACACGGTTTCAAATCGGGCGAAGGGGAAAATAGGAGGTCGGAGGAAGGAGGGGGAGGTGGGGGACCCGCAACGCCTGTCAGGGGGGTGGCGGTGCTAGGGTTTCGCCGTGGGGATTCGGGGGAGGCAGCGTCTCGATTTGAGGTGGAGTAGAGAGGAGAGGGAGGTGTGGCAGAAGGGGGTCCAGAGGGGTGCGTCGATCACCTTAGGGGCGGCGACGGCCAAAGCTTGGGCGCGGCGGTCGATGGCAGAGGAGGATGCAGGAGCGCGATTTCTTTTTACTTGGGGAAACAATTCTGACCGAAGAAAAGGAGAAAAAGGGGGAGGGTTAGGTTATATATTATTATTATTATTATTATAATTCAAAAAAGTGAATTTTTGTCCGAACACCAATTCACATCCAACGACTATCGCCCCGAGCTAATTACCCCCATTTAGAACACAATGGGATATGTATCGTAAGCCAGTTCGGCTGTTTCGATCTGTTTCATTTAAATTACAATATAAATCAATATATATTTAATTTAAACGTACATTTCAATTTATTGGGGCCACATACGGACTCCAAAAATCCCAGAAAAATAAATCTGGCTATGTTTTGACGGTCCTAACAAAACTAATTTCGTCGAATTTGGAGCCCGTTTGAAAAACGGTCATTTTCCAGTCGATTAAATTCAAACTGAGTTAATCAAACTTGTTTAAACCCGCCACGTTCACATATTGATTCCAAAAATTATGAAAATTGGAATCTAGCAATAATTTTACATTCCGGTTCCAACAACAGTGGTCTCGTCAAAAATGGAGGTCGTTTGCAAAATCGCTATTTTTAAGGGCTATATTTTCCATAACGACTATTCTGAGTTTTCAACTGGGAATAACTTTTTATTCCTGCTATGAAATTTGGATTTTTCAAATTCATTGGAAAGATATTTTCAAACAGATTCAAATATTTCTAGATTCACTAAAATCCGGTTTATTTTGAATCATGTACATTCAATTGAAATTTGAAATCGAATTTTCAAACTACCGCGCCATTTTCAATTCCTTTTATAATTAAAATAAATATTTATATTCTAATTTCGATTTAAATAAATTTATACGTTCTAATTCTACTCAATATAAATTTCTACTCATTATTATTTAAAATAAATTATTTTAAATATTCAAAATTCATTAAATTTGCCAAAATAAAAATTTTAAATTGGTTCTGATTTTCCGGATTGTTACAATCTCCCCTACTTAAAAATCTTTTCGTCCTCGAAAAGGAACGGAGCTAAAAGTTGTTTTACTAATCAACTCAACTTTCAGCTTGACTTTCATTCTTCAACTTTTCAGTTTCTAAGAATTTTCAAATTCTTCAAAAATTTGGCTAACACCCTAAATTTTTGAAATTTTTTGCCATAACCTCCTTTGTACGAGGAGACATTTAAAACATCAACTAGCCACGCAGGGCCCTCATCAATCCAAACGAAAAAGAGAAATCCAAGCGGCCAACCTTAGGCTTATAAAATCTTTAAAAAAATTGCCAAGCGGCCAGCCTTAGGTTCATAAAATCTTTAAAAGAAAAAGAAAATGCCAAGCGGCCAGCCTTAGGCTCTTAAAATCTTTAAAAGAAAAAGAAAATGCCAAGCGGCCAGCCTTAGGCTCATAAAATCTTTAAAATAAAAATTAGTAAACACGTACCTATTTGTCGAGCATAAAATTGTATTCCTCTGCTTAGCTTCCTTACTATGACCTGTTCAAGATATATACAAGTATATGCATGCAATTTCTAATAATTTTCAATTCGGCTCAATATTTGATACAATTTGGCTTAATGGTTCAAAATTTTAATTAATCAAACAACACAATCAGCAATCAATTAGTTTATTATCGTTTCAAATACATAACCTTTATATATATATAAATTCATTTTTGATGCCAAGTCACAACAATAGACCCTTTCTAGTTTTTGGTTCTCACACCAGTCAATTGGAAATATATAGCCCTCTTTCGTCACTCGAACATAAATTTTGAAGATGAGTACTCAATCATCAGAATCATCTTCGGGCTACTAGAGTATGATTCTATATCTATCTAGTATATTAAAACTTCGAACATATGTTTGCAAGGCGTATATGCAAAAATTTTATAAACTCAATTGTCCAAATTCAATATAAAATAAATATTTAAATACGTATAAAATGGTTTAAATTTTCAAAACAATATTTGTTTTTAAAGTTTATTTTAAAACAACACTCTTCACACTCGTTCTAGGATACTACTAATCCTATCTCTAATAAGCCATTTTTATTGGATATCGCTAATCCAATATCTGGTGAATTATTTCGTTTGGTTCTAAGGCGCCTTGTTCTCCGAGTTCTGTAAACCAAAACTCTGATACCAAACTGACACGACCCGAACTTCCCCATAAAGGAAAGCCCGGATTGAGTTGAGAACATGACAAATCAGAACATAAACAGAAGAACATTTTATTGCTTATTAAAACAGTTTACATCAGATTACAAGAATATATAGAGTATGAACAAATAAAATACATTTGATAAATATCAGAGATTTACAAATTACAATGCAGCGGAAGATAATACAAAACACAACTAAAAGTGATACACGGATAAGAGCTTTCTGAATATCATTCCAGCTGTAAACCAGGATCTTGTGAATATAAATCTGCAAAATCAAAACTACTAGCTGCCCGTGTGGAAAATAGAGGCACCCAGAGTTTAGGTTAAAACAATAAACTCCAGGTCAGTCATGCGACTGGTGTGAGAACTAAAACAGTTATTAAATCTTTCCTTTTAAAATAAAGTAAATCAAGGGATCACGCCGTATAACACGGAATGGGTTTCCTCCCAAAAATACCAGTGCATAAAACAGACAGCGCAATGCTTTTTCGAAAAATGAAGCTATTATAAGACCTAGGTCCCATCGCATAATGCAACGCAAGCCGGAGGATAGGGTTTTCCCTTATAATAGCCAAACATGCTCGGTACGTTTAAAATCAAATCATTTTGATACTATTACAAGTGCATAGTGTATAAAACAATTTCAAATATAAATGTATCAATCATAGGCGGCATGGGTACCATCTATCATGTCGCCAACACTAGGATCTACAATCAAAACCGAAATGTCACGTATTGGAAATTGGATTTCCATCATGAGTCGAGGCAAGGGATGTACTCCTCGCTAGCTTCGAGACAATCTAGCAGATGCCTCAGGATATACAGCAGTAGACCCTTGGATCCTCCAAGGCCGGTCCTCCCTTACGTTTGAGGATTAGTATTCCTGAACACACGTTTCCCCGCCCTATAGGGCGTCTATGAGCCAGACGACTCAATATCCATAGGCTCCGTAGAGACTGATATATCTGAGGCGCCTCACATTCCAACAACCACATAGGTAAAAATATGAAAATGTCGGGGCTTGTATAACCCTGAAACCACCCATAGCTAGAAAGAAATGTCATGTCCTCCTTAGGTCACTTATCCTGTTTTTAACTCATATTGAGGTGTGAGACTCGCGAATTAGCGCTATACACAAAGCTATGCTATATTAAGGCCGTGCTTTGATCATCAACCACAAGACTCTGCTTTTCAACAGAAGTCTTGATCATTTGCATCTCAGCATGCCACACAGGCAATTCACGCCATGCGACTGATGTCTATTGATATATAACCTCCTGATCTCGTATGTCTCAGAGAAGGGCGTTAAGCATGAGAATAAATTCTCCGCCACCAAACAGATATATATTTAATAGAGATCAATCAACACAGAATAAAATCCAATTTCAGACATACATCCATTTACAAGTTCATTGTGGGTTTGAATGAAACCGGAGGCACCTTATTCCTCGTCCCGTGTCCAATACAGGAGAGAGGTTATTGCATATCTGGTCGATCTCCAAGTACGTCTGGAACGATCACCACTTATTTCCTTGTCTTGGGTGTACAGCCCAATCAAGACATCGGTAATGATCCAAACGATGTGAAGACCTCTGGTCTTCAACCACCGTCTTCATCGTCGAATTATTGTCGAATCAGTTATTCAGAATGGGTATAAACCCGGCCTTTCCGAATAACTCGCGTATATAATAAACAAGTGCTATAAAAACACAACATACGCCTCATTGCAATTCAGAATATTCTTTTATTCAAATATTCACGTCCTTAGGGATATGTTCCCAACAATTTTATCAAAGATAAATTCTTTAAAATTTATTCTTTAATCTTCCTTTGGATATCATTCAAACCATATTAAGTTTTTCCAAACTAGTCGGGATTAATGCACCTTACCGAAGTAATCATTTATTTGATTTCCCAATCCCAACCTATTCATCCCATGGAGACAAACTGGTCATACTCCATATCTAGCACAATGGTGTTATTGGTAAATTTAATTACCATTTCACGTTCAAATTTAATTAAAGATTTAACTATTGCTGGGAGCAAAACTGGTGATACTCCATTCTCAATCATTTCCCAAATTTGAAAATTTAAATTATCAATTCCAATTTTCAATCTAATTAAAGATTCATTAAAACTCCATTTAGTTTTAATCTTCCCAAAAATCAATATTAATGATTATTTAACTTTGGAAACACAAACATGTCGCATCGACAATCTACACCGTACTATTGATTTCTGCCGATATATAACCTCTAAGCTCGTACGTCTTAGAGAAGGGTGTTAAGAAAGAGAATAAATTATCTACAACCAAACAGATATATATTTAGCGAAGATCAACCAATATGGTATAAAGGAATTAATGTCATACATGTAATCTTGTCTTAGAACTGGTTTAAAGAACCATTGTCATTTAAATCAAGGTTCACAATAAACCCAAATCCTCTTCCATAAAAATGGAGCCTTCATGGAAAAACAAATCGATATATATAATCGATACCAATTTCCTTATCCGACCAATAATATAAATGGAATAACGATAAAGCCTTTTAAATTTCATATATATTACCAGTCTTCCTCTATAGAATTTCATTTAATTATTATCAAATCGAATTCCATTCAATTCCAATTTAATATATTAAATTAGAGAACTTTACTTTGGAAAATTTCCATTAAATCTTAATAAAAAGATTTATAAATTCCAAATCACATTTCACTGTAAAGTCGGGTTAAAGAACGAATGTCGTTAAAAACACAGTTCACAATAAACCCATTTCACATCCCATTTTATTCCAATTAAATGTTAATTAACTGGAAACTCTAATAATCTTAACTAAAAGATTTATTCTTTTCACATGGGGTTCAAGGATAGTGTTACTAAAAACAACATTCACGACAAAGCCAAAATCCAATTCTTTTATTCAATTCCAATTAAATATTAATTAATTGGAAAACTTCACTAAACCCTAATT
This sequence comes from Allium sativum, assembly GCA_030737875.1. Lineage (NCBI taxonomy): Eukaryota > Viridiplantae > Streptophyta > Magnoliopsida > Asparagales > Amaryllidaceae > Allium > Allium sativum. The sequence continues at coordinate 833,295,894 of CM060918.1, read as the reverse complement.
AAAAGATTTATTCTTTTTCTCAACTGGGTTTAAGAACAGTGTTAATGAAGACAACACTCACGACTAACCCAATATCTAATTCAATATTAAATACAAGGCTCAGAACAAAAATTATATCGGCTTATATTTAATATCAAATTCTGAAATCAACAAATATTATATTGGGAATAACGATATATATATCTTCCAAATTCCTCCACAATATCCGTATAATCACGGAATCCAATATCGAAATATTCCGAAGATAATTTCGATTCAAATCCATTCCAATTCGTATATTGGAAATTCTGGTTATTTTTAAAATCCTTTCAAAACCAATTTATTTATTTAAAAATATTGGATCATAATTCTAGTTCATAACTAGTTCATTTCGATAAAAATATATTTTTATCTTTTCAAATATGGAATTTTTCATCCCAATTCTTTTCAAATCATTTATTATGATTTTACATAAATTATTGATATTTTTAATAATTTTATCAAGGACGTACAGTCGATTTCCATAAACGGTCATCGAACTGCACTTACAGCGACCTTTTCCAAATATGATTTGGACATAATTCCAAAAACAACCGTTAGATTTCAAATTCCTTATATTTGTTGGAAAGCTCTTTCTGATACAAACCCAAGGGTTCTGGTTTTAGGAGAATCTGACGGTCGATCTCCCGTAATGTCCATTCGAAGTCAATGGTCGAAATTTGTGAACTGCTGCGGCGCGGCGCGTTCTATTCAGGCCATGAAATATATAATATATAATATATATTATATATTTCGTCGATTTCCTTTTAAAATGTATTTTATAAATCGTTTTAAATTCGTTTTCAATACGATTTCAACTTCATATTCAATTTCAAATCAAAATTGAATATTCCATATCATTAATATATAAATGATAATATTTTCAAAAGATTAGATTTAGAAATCACTTCTTTTTCGATATTCATTATAAAAATGAATAAAATCGATATAAATATCGTTCACGTCTAAATGGCGCATCTCTAGTCAACACGACTTCATAAATTTTAATATTTCCGTGTCAATCCCAAATCGGACATCAAAATCATTTTTTGATCCATTACTGAATATTATTTTAAAATATTTCTTATTTTAAAATATTCAATATTTTAAAATATTTGTTCTTTCTGAATTGGAATAAGACACAGTCACTTTCCATATAATTTTATTTATATGGATTTCATACACACATGTACACAACCATAACCAAACACAGTCAATCATCATCCAGAGTGCATTACACAACTACATAAGCGTTAAATATAAATAATTAACGCTTACAAAAGTCTGTCAACCCATCGATTGACATACAACTAAATATTGGGATTAGTGTACGTCCAATATCATCCCAATACCCGTGTGGGGTTTTCAAACAACAAACACTTATTATTATTTGTGCAGTTGGGCGATGTGTAAAATATATCGTCCCAATCAATATCAGTCCAATGTCTGTACATAAACAATTCGTCTAATTTGTAAATGAATATTTATTTTATTCGTATACATGTTATGTAATGACCCGGGGTTTGGCCAAATACTTTTATAGTTTTATATATTTAGTTGACAATATAAATTTATATTTATATTGAGTTGTATATTTTATAATCGAAACACAGCTTATTTCGAATATATTTATCGAAATACGAGCTGTAATAATTCAATTCGAATTTAAAACGAAGACAAATTATTTTAAATAATTTATTAGAATTCTGTTTTGAATTTATAAACGATAATATTAATTTATTATCGAAGAAATAAATTGTTATGAAATCAAATTTATATCAATTTAAATTTATATCTGTTCGGGGTGATCGAATTGGACCTCGTGACCTATCCCAGTGTGTCCGGAATAGGGGTATTACCCTAAGATTGATAGTTGTTGGGTTCAGAAAGGAGTTCGGCATCATAGGTAATTTAAATTAAAGGATATCAGTTTAAATTAAATTTAAATTAAAAACAAAATATTCGGTGTTGGTGGACCAGAACAAAACCCGTCCCTCCTACCCGTGCCCTCCTGTATTTCCACAAACTTAAAACAGCCATGTGCTTCTTCTTTAACCACGAACTAAACCAAACCCCTCTCCTTTATAAAACCGTCGGCCCTCATCTTTTCGTTTTTTTTACTTCATCCGTTCACGATGAAACCAAAGCAAGCAAAGAAAAAATCGAAACCCACCAAATCAAATCCAAATCGAGTTCGTTTCTGGTGCAATCATCGAGCGAGGGACGTGGTGATTTAGGCGTTGGTTCTGGTAAACAATGAAGTTCGAGAGGTTTCAACTGGCGGCGTGGGACCTAGGAAGAACAGCTCTGGTGGGACTCGTGGATCTCGAGGGTTAGTTCGAAGTCGCGGTTGGTCCTGACAACAAGGAGTTGAAGTCGCGACAGTCATGAGGCGATGGGTGTTGCGCGATAGTGGTTGCGATGTCCAGATGTTCGGTGGTTGTACCATGGGGTCAGTTCGATTGTAGATGGAGTTGGATGTCGATCTGGAGTGGGTAAATGATTAAGGTGCTGAGGTGTTTTAAGGATCCGACAGAAGTATTTTTGAGGAGATGGAGCACTGTAGACCTGATTCAAGAGGGTGGTGCTCAGTTTGGTGTTACTGTCTGAGAAGGAGGGTCGAGGTCAACAAGTTGGGGAAGTTGAAGCTGCTGTTGAGTTGCTCGACGAAATGTCCGAGTGAGATTTAGGTAATTTATTTAATAGTTGTCATTAATTTAATTAGAAAAAGTGTCATTAGAGAATTAGTTTGTCATTTATTTAAATAAAATTAATTTATAAAATCAGTTACATAAGAAATTAATTAGTATATAAATAAAATAAAATATGTAGACAAATAGTTGAGCATACAAAATAATGTTTAATTTGATTTGAAAAGGTAGGGTTATCATTTTTGGATTTATACCAGGTTTTAATCAGGGTTTAGATAATTGATCTAAAATAATTTGTGATGATTTAATTAAATGAAAAAGAAATTTATACATATATAAGGAATTTATTTATTCATAAATAAATAAATGTTAATCATTTAATTAAATAAAACGTAGGTAAAAAGGAGGAATACATTCGAGTAGATACATTGACGCAACAGCCTGGGAGATAAACAAGATTTTCCACAGAAATAAAATCTGGTGAGTAAATCTCACCTTTTATTTAGAATTATTTTTATATAGTTAAAAATAATTGTCTGTGCTTGTTTGAATGTTGTCTGATTGTTTTAAAATATATATTAGTTATTTAGGACTATTATATATATATATATTGGGTTGATTGGTTGGATTCCCGCAGTCTCATGTGAAAACCCGTAACTTCCCCGTAAAGGAAAGTGTCGGATAGTTCGAGAACAAGCCACAACAGAACACATATAAAAGAACATTTCATTGTATATTACAACAATGCATCAGATTACAAGAATATACAGAGTATGAATAATTATTACACAGAAATATCAGAGATTTAAATTACATTTAAATACATAGCAGCGGAAAATAATACAATACACAACTAGAAGTAGATATACGGATACAAAGCTTTCCGGATATCGTTCCAGCTGTAAACCAGGATCCTGTGAATATAAATCTGCAAAACCAAACTACTAGCTGCCCGTGTCAAAATAAGGGCACCCAGAGTTTAGGTTAAAACAATAAACTCCAGGTCAGTCATGTGACTGGTGAGAACTAAAACAGTTATTAATCTTTATTTTAAAGATAGGTAAATCAAGGGACCACGCCGTATAACATGGAACGGGTTTCCTCCCAAGAATACCAGTGCATAAACAAACAGCGCAATGCTAAATAAAGAAAAATGAAGCTGTTATAAGACCCAGGTCCCATCACACAATGCAACGCAGCCGAGGATAGGGTTTTCCCTTATAACAGCCAAAGAATGCTTGATACGTTTAAAACAAATCATTTGATACTATTATAAGTGCATAGTGTATAAAACAACTTCAAATCATAAGTATCAATCATAGGCGGCATGAGCGCCCCATCCCACTATGTCGCCATACTAGGCTCTACAAATAAAACCGCAAATGTCACGTATTTGGAAATTGGATTTCCGTCTATGAACCGAGGCAAAAGATAGTCCTCAACCGATTCGAGACAATCTAGCCCATGTCTCAGGATCAGAGCTCGAGTGACCCTTGGAGCGACAGGGCCGGTCCAGCGATGTGGATTAAAATGCCTGAACACTACGTTTCCCCGCCCTTTGGGGCATAAATGAGCCAACTAAATGACTCCATCGGTTCGAGAACGACCGATCAATCCGAGGCGCCTCGCAACAACCACATAAGTCAAACTCATCAGGGCGTGTAAAACCACTGACGCCACTTTTTATCTAGAAGGAAACGCATGCCCTCCCTGAGGTCCGTCTCCCGTTTTTGGTTCATACCGGGTGTGAAACTCGCGAAGTAAACGTTACACAAAGCTACGCCACAAAGGCCGTGCTTTGATCATCACCACAAGACTTTGCTTTTCAACAGAAGCCTCGATCAATTGCCACTTAGGCATGCCACACAGGCAATTCACTCCATGCGTTTGATATCCATCAATATATAACCCCTGAGCTCGTACGTCTCAGAGAAGGGCGTTAAACAAGAGAATAAATTCTCCGCCGCCAAACAGATATATATTTAATAGAGATCAATCACACGGACTGAAATCCAATGTCAGACACACAGTCCATTTACAAGTCCGTTCTGGGTCTGAACGAAACCGGAGGCACCTAGTACCCCGCATATCCATTGATCTCCAAGTACGTCTAGACGATCACTAACTGTTTCCATCTTCTTGGGTGTACAGCCCAATCAAGATCATCAGTTATCACCCAAACGACGTGAAGACCTCCGGTCTTCGACCATCGTCTTCGTCTTCGACTTATCGTCGTATCAGTTATTCAGAATGGGATAAACCCGGTCTTTCCGAATAACTCGCGTATATCTTAAGTAAGTGTTACACAAACACAACATACGCCTCATTCCAATTCATTAGTCACTAACCGTAAATTAATCAAGAGAATAATTCCCCAAATATTAACCCCGAAGGCCGAAACCAACATCAGATCAATATCCAGAAAACCATTCTGCTTGGCTAACCGACAGTTAGTTTCTAAATTTCACATTCATATGGAAAGGTTCCCACTAATTTTATCCAAGATAAATTCTTTAAAATTTATCCTGTAATCTATTTTTGAATATCAATTCGAACTAGTCGGGATTAACGAAATTTACCGAAGTAATTATTTGTTTTAATTTCCCAATCCCAACCTATTCGTCCCATGAAATAAAACTGGTAATACTTCATATCTAACACCACGGTGTTATCGGTAAATTCAATTACCATTTCACGTTCAAATCTAATTAAAGATTTAACTATCGCCTGGAGCAAAACTGGTGATACTCCATTTTCGATCATTTCAATCTAATTAAAGATTCATTAAAACTCCACTTAGTTTTAATCTTCGACTGGGTTAAAGAATCAGTGTCATTTAAAACACGGTTCACGATAAACCCAAAATCACATTCATTAATTATCGGGTTAAAGAACGAGTGTTATTTAAAACACTGTTCACGATAAACCCAAAAATCAATATCGACTCGATTCCAATTAAATATTATTTAATTGGTACATTTCATTAAATCTAAATAAAAAGATTTAATCTTTTCTCCACTGGGTTTAAGAACAGTGTTAGTGAAGACACCATTCACGACAAACCCAAATCACATTTGATATTCAATACAAGGCTCTGAATAGAAAATATACCGGCTTATATTCAATATCAAATTCTACGACTAACAAATATTGTATTGGAAATAACGATATATATATCTATATCTTTCAAATTTCCATAACAACAGTTGTATAATTACGAAATCCAACATCGAAATATTCCGAAGACAATTTCGATTCAAATCCACTCCAATGCAATCATTGGAAATTCTGGTTATTTTTAAAACCCTTTTCGAATTCAATTTATTTATTTAAAAATAAATAGAATTATAATTCTAGTTCAAAACTAGTTCATTTCGATAAAAATCTATTTTTATCTTTTCAAATGTGGAGTTTTTCATCCCAATTCTTTCTAAATCATTTCTTATGATTTTACACAAATTATTACTATTTTTAATAATTTTATCAAGGCCCGTACAGTCGATTTCCACCAATGGCCATCGAACTGCACTTACAGCGACCTTTTTCAAATTTGATTTGGACATAATTCCAAATCCAACCGTTAGATTTCTAATTTCTAACATTCGTTAGAAAGCTCTTTTCGATACGAACCCAACGGTTCCGGTTTTAGGAGAATCCGACGGTCGGATCTCCCGCAATGTCCGTTTGAAATAAATGGTCGAAATTCACGAACTGCCGCGGCGCGGCGCGTTCTATTCAGGCCATTATATTATATATATAATATATATAATATATATTTCGTCGATTCCTATTTAAAACGAATTATATAAATAGTTTTAAATTCATTTCAAAAGCAATTTCAACTCCCATTTCAATTCAAATCAAAATTGAATTCTTCTTTATAAATTCGTTTCAAAATTCAATTCTATTCAATTCAAATTTCAATTCAATTTGAATTCATTTCAATTCGCTTTCAATTCAATTTGAATTCGTTTTCAATTCAATTCATTTCGAAATCGTTTTCAATTCAATTCATTTCGAAATCGTTTTCAATTCAATTCATTTCGAAATCGTTTTCAATTCAATTCATTTCGAAATCGTTAAAATCGATATAAATATCGTTCACGTCAAAATGGCGTTAATCTAACCAACACGGCTTCATACATTTCTATTTCCAAATATTATATTTAACCAATGAATATTTATTTTCTAAATTAGAATGAGGCCCAATCAATTACCATATAAAGTTAATTATATGGATTTTCATACAACACATGTATATAATAGCATTGAAAAATAATCAATCATCAACCAAAGTGCACTACACTGTATAAGCATCAGATATAGATATCTAACGCTTATAACAGCCTGTCAATCAATCGATCGACATATTTAATCAATCAGGATGAGTGAACTTCAAATTTCATCCCAACACCCGTGTGGGGTTTCAAACAATCAAACACATATTTTATTCGTGCAGTTGGGCGATGTGTAAAATTTATCGACCCAATCCATGTCATTCAAATAGGTGTACATAAACAAACCGTCCGGCTTGTAAATGAACATTTATTTATTCACATTCACGTTATTCATATTCACGTTAAAAATTATATTTTAACGATAAAACATTTTTTATTCAACCTATGAATTTTCTATTCGATTCATTTTTTCAATAAAATGATATTTTTATTTTTCTAACATATTTTAGAAAATTTCGGCGGCATAACGGCACGATACTAGAAACGGGACAAGGCCTAGCCTTATCCCCGGTCTAGTGAAGGCCCACGCCATTCACACATCAATCATATCAATTCATTTCACCAAAACAATCCAATCCAAATCAAATAATCTAACCAACTACACAACCAATCAAACAAGTCCATGGTCTGTGGACGGGTGTCGGGTGCTACTAAGCACCGTCTGCATCCTAGTATATATATATATAATTAGAAAAGAAATTGAAAGGTGAGAAATTCTCACAGATAGCTATCCAAGCTCCACGGCACTTCATTGATAGAAATCTTCATTGCTATCGCGTCTTCGTCATCTTCGTTGTCCGCTTTCACTACCTATGTAAAAATTGAATTTTTACTTCGCTATTCCATATATAAAAATCATATTTTTAACTCGAAGTTCAACATATAAAAATCATATTTTTAATTCGAAGTTCAACATATAAAAATCATATTTTTAATTCGAAGTTCAACATATAAAAATCATATTTTTAATTCGAAGTTCAACATATAAAAATCATATTTTTAATTCGAAGTTCAACATATAAAAATCATATTTTTAATTCGAAGTTCAACATATAAAAATCATATTTTTAATTCGAAGTTCAACATATAAAAATCATATTTTTAATTCGAAGTTCAACATATAAAAATCATATTTTTATAATCGCTTCATACTTTTAAACATCGAATTTTCACTATGTTATTCAATATATAAAATCGAATTTCAAAAATATAAATTCCGTCCTTTCAAAAACAAAGATTATATTTTTAATATTCCTATGATGTAAAAATTATATATATTTTTTACTTTAAAAATACAAAAATCATGTCTTGCTCCTTCTACCTAATAAAAATCCCGTCTTTTCTCTTTTTATAAATATGATCTTTATTTTTGCAAGTTCAAATCTTTTTCTATTAAAAGTTTAAACCTTTAAAATAAAATCAGTTTTATTTATTTCTTTTCAAATCAGTTTTTAAAACTTTATATAAAAAACAGTTTTTAAAATTCCTAAAAAAAATCAGTTTTAAAGTTCTAACAAATCAGTTTTTTTTTTCCATCTTAAAAAAATCAGTTTTTACATCATGTAAAAAATCCAGTTTTTATATCATTTAAAAATCCAGTTTTAAAATGCTTTTAAAAATCAGTTTTTGAAGAATTAAAATAAAAACGAAATAAAGAGAAAAAAAACTTACTGTTATTGTACGAAGAGGGAGGAGGAGGGGCGTTGTTCGTCGGAGGGCGCTGGAGGGGTTCGACGATGCTGGTGGCGGGCGGCTAGGTCTAAATCAAAGAGGAGGGGGAAGCTCGAGGTCCCTCGAACGGGGCATGGGGAAGGAGGGAGAAGAAGGGGGAGGGTCGTTGGTCTGAGGAGAGGGTGAGGCGGCGGAGGCGGGCGGTCCTGGCGGCGGCGATGGCAGCTGTCGCTGCTTCTTCTCTTTTTTTTTTTTCGATTTTGTTCTGAAGAATGAAATTGGGGGGGGGGCCAGAACGGAGATAAAGAGAGGGAATGAATTTTTTTTTTTATTATTATTTAATTTTTCAAAAGGGTTGACTTTTACATACGACCTCGAAACGAGGCCCACCGCCTGTCGTCCATAGCGTTTAACCCCCATTCCGAACACAATGGGATATGTATCGCAAGCTGATTTGACCATTTGAATCAGTTTCCGTTTAATTTACATTTAAATCACTATATTGAATTTTAAACGTACTTTTCAATTTACCGGGGCCACATACTCACTCTTAAAATTCTCGAAAAATATTTTCTAGCTTCGTATTGACGATACGGTCCTAACAAAACTATTTTCGTCGAATTCCGAGACCATATGAAAAATGGCCATTTTCCAGTCGATTAAAATCAACTGAAAATGGTCAAACGCGTTTTCCTTTGCCACGCTCACATATTGATTCGAAAAATTATGAAATTTGAAACCTAGCAATAACTTTACATCACGGACCCAACAAAACTGGTTTCGTCGAAATCCGAGGTCGTTTGCAAAATGTCCATTTTTAAGGGCCTGAATTCCATAGCGACTATTCAGAATTTTCAACTGGACATATCTTTTGATTCCCGCTACGAACTTTGGATTTTTCGGGTTCTTTGGAAAGATATCATCAATTAGATCCTAATGTTTTTGGTTTCACTAAAATCCGGATTGTTTTGCACCCGGTACATTCAATTGAAGTTTGAAATCGAATTATCGAACTACCGCGCCATTTTCAATTCTATTTATAATTATATATAATTATTTATATTCTAACGACGACGCGTATAATATATACGTTCGAATTATATTCAAAATAAATTTCTCGTCGATATTATTTAAAATAATTCATTTTAAATAATCAAAATTCGCTAAAATTGCCAAAATAAAAATTTCAATCTGGCTCGCATTTTACGGGTTGTTACATCTCATTAGCGGATGCCCGTAGTTTCATAGCGGATGATTACCCTATACGCCCCACGCTATGATTAGTGGATGACCTTCTATACCGCGATATCCTGCCTCGAAGCAGGATGGGTATTACTATGTTGACTAACGTCTGTGGATGCAGGGAAACAGGTTGGAGGAATCCAACTGGATTCCTCAAAAATATATTATCTATTTGTTGTTTGTTTGATTTCATATATAATCCTATATGATGTGTTAAAATCAAATAAATGAAAATTGGTTGATTGATTGTTTAAAATATCACTGGGGCTTGGGATATGGATTTTTAAAAATAATATCAAAAAGGGTATTTAAAATTTAAAAGGGGAATTCTTTTTTTTTTTAAAAATAGAATTTGAATTTTAAATGAGGTATAGAAACATTAACTTGTTTTGAATATATATAAACAAGTAATTCCATTTATAAAGTTGTTTATAAATGAAAGGATGGAATTTGAATCGAATTTATAAAGTTGTTTATAAATGAAAATATGGGATTTGAATCGAATTTATAACGTTGTTTATAAATGAAAGGATGGAATTTGAATCGAATTTATAAAGTGTTTTATAAATGGAAAGGTGGGATTTGAATTGAAGTTATAAACGTTGTTTATAAATAATGTCGAGAATTCAAATGGACTTTGAATATAAGGAATTAAACAATAGAATTTGAATATAGAGAATTCAAATGGACCTTAAACTATATATTTGAATATAGAAATTCAAATGGACCTTAAACTATATATTTGAATATAGAAATTCAAATGGACCTTAAACTATATATTTGAATATAGAAATTCAAATGGACCTTAAACTATATATTTGAATATAGAAATTCAAATGGACTTTAAACAATAGAATTTGAATTCAAAGGAATTCAAATGAAGTTTAAATAAAGAGAATTCAAATAGAATTGAATTGGAATTTGAATAGAGAAGCCGATAAGGAAACAAGAGTATGAGTATAATTAGAATTTGTTAATATGCAGTTAAAAATATATTTGAACATGTCATGTTCAGATATGAAGGTGAAATAGACTGAAAAGTTAAGTAACAGATTTAATTAACAAATTGAGTTAAAACGATTGGTATAGTTAAAATAAATTGGGCAGGTATAGATACATGAGACAGGTATGGAATAAAGTATAGAAGTGAAATAAATAGAATGCCCGAGAAAAAGGTACGTATTTAATTCATATATGAGATTTTATGCGCCGTATCGGCTTGCCGCTTGGCTTTTTCTTTTTCTTTTTGAGATGAGAAGGACCGGGAAAGCTATTTGAAATTTCCCGATGCTCCCGGTACAAAGGAGGTTATGGCGAATTTTTCCGGGAATTTAAGGAGATAGAATATTTTTAAGATAATTTGATAGTTAGAAATTTACATATCAAAATATATAGAAGTCGATAAGGAAACTAACTTAGAAATAGAATAGTATAATCAAAAAGGAAGTATAAGAATAAAATCTAGTAAGAATAGAAAGAGAAAATGTATATGTGTTTGAAGGTGAATAATCAGTTGTATGGTATTGATTATTCGAGTAAGTAGTCTTGTCTGTTTTGACGTTAAATGTTATTCAGTCAAGGTCTGAGAGGTAATTATACCCCAACTTGGTTGATTTCATGATATACCGATAAGTAGCAAGATTCAGGCTCGAAGATCAATGTGGAATAAGAATTCGTTAAATACTGTATTTGGGTTGTCGTAACGATGTTTTACACAACATCTGTTTTAGCCCAAATATGTGCAAAGCTTGGAAATAGAATAATGAATATTTGTAAAGCTAGAAATTTAAGGAAGGCGATATATGGAAATGTTTTCCAAAGAACGTATAAGGCCAATATGGTTATTGAAAATATTTGGTTAACAAATATTGATAAAGAAATAGAGAAGCGATTTAATTAATGGAATATTAATTAAAGGTTCAGTGATTGTTGGATGTTTGGATGAACACTTGTTTTATTCGATAGTTAAATCATCGACTATCGAAACACTTGTTTTTATTCGATAGTTAAATCACAGACTATCGAAGTTTTGACCATCGTTGTCAATATGGAGAGACCGGTTGGATTATTATCCGAAGAACCACTCCATATCGGCAGTAGCGTGCGAATCAGATTATATAAAGATAATCGAAGACGGAGTAGAGTGCACGGACTTTTTCTATAAATAGAAATAGTGCCTTCAGTTCATCCTGTTCCTGGGTGACTCGTATGGATGGATGTCTGACAGAGTATTTCCAGAAAGGTCACGTACATTGATTTCTTCAACTGTACCAAGAGTGGAAGCGGAGGAGGAAACTTCTTTTAACTGACACATAATGTACTGTTGTAGACGTCAATTAGTGATTTTCGATGGATTTGACGATGTGACATTCGAAGTGAATCTGGTGTGATGATAAAGCGTAGCTTCTAGCCTCATCAACCGGTAAATGACAGAAATCGGGCAAGCAGCATGGCTATGTAGGTCGCACCTATTAGGCTGTATAATCACCTGATCTAGAGTTTCATTTACTTCTAAAAATCTATTGTCGATGCTGTCCCATTCGGGAAACGGTTGCTGATCCCAACCGTTGGTGATATACATTCGATACACTCAAGCGAAATGAGTGGTCGGTCATGTGTGGCTGAGTTGCAAGATGTTCTTGTTGAACTCGGTGTATTCTCCTCTAGAGATATACCAGTGGAAGGTGATTCCATACCTTGTCATAGTTGGAGACCCATTACCCAATACGTGCTTGCGGTTTATGATTGTAATTATATATGTGGAACGTGAGATGCAAACGTTCCACTAGATTGTTATTTACTTGATTTAGACATTATTATAATATCAAAAGAGTTTTGATATAAAGATAAGTCAAGTGTTTGGATTCTCATAAGGAAAAAAACCCGTTCCGTGTTATACGGCGTGGTCTTATGAGATATCATTTAGTTTTCTGAAACTGTTTTAAACTGTTTACTCATACCAGTCCCATGACTGACCCGGAGTTTATTTTGTTTGTTCTACCTAAACTCTTGGGTGCCTAAATTTGTACGGGCAGTCAAGTAGTTCAGGATTTTTCAGATATATCTAAAGGAGCTTGGAGCAGGAGGCTTCAGCGTCATCTAGTTATAGTGTTGTTCCGTTGTGTTGTAAGTGTTGTACTCTGATAAGTGTATGCTATACAATTGAGATTTTGTATTTCAAAGATATGATATATTATATTTTGTTCCGCTGCGATGTGAGATTCTGTGTTGTTATTTCTGTTCTTCTTCTACCTCTTTCTTCTAAAAAAAAATGTTTCGTATTTTCGTGATATTTGGGTTGGACGTATGATGTATATAGTCAACTCTGATGTTGCAGATTTGCGGGTCATTACAGTTGGTATCAGAGCTTAGGTTGAGCGAATACCTAGGCTTGTTGGAATGTGCTCATTAGAGATAGGGTCAGTAGTACCCTAGAATGAGTTGAGTGTATATATATATATATACGAGAGCGCGTATTTGTTATTTGATATAAAAACTGTTTTATATTGTGTTGACTAATCTGTTGAGTGAGTTATAAATTTTGGTCGAATCGTGGGACGCCACGACGTCGATAGGAGTTTATAAACACTTGAACAGAAGATTGGACACGATATTGTTTTAAATAGTTGAGTTGATTGTTAGGATTATAATCAAATAAGATTATAAAACAGAAACAGATATATAACCAATAGAATTAGTATATGAAATCAAATATACAAAGGTGATAAATTGAAATTGAATTCCAACCAGAATTCAGAATTTAAAATCCTGGGAGTTTGGAAAATATTTTTCTAAATGGAGTTGAAGGAAATATAGTACTGAACTCATTCAGTAGCTGGGAAATAATTCTGATGATGGTCGCAACATCATCAATGTTCGTTTTCGAGTTTCTCAGTGATGAATTGCTACCTTAGAAAAGTTTTGATGGAAATTTGTTTGAAAGAAAACAAGTTTAGTTGGAAAATTCAAATGTTTTGAATTTGAAAAGATTATAAATATATACATTTATGTGGTTTCGAAAGAAAAATCAAATGAAATTTGAATATATGAAATTTCAGTGAAGAGTTCAAATAGAAAATGCAAAGATATTTAAATAAGGTATTTGAATTTAAGAGAATTCAAATATAGAATTTGAATATAGAAATTAAAATGGGATTTGAATTCAAAGGGGATTTAAAATGGAATTTGAATTTAAGGGGAATTAAATATAGGGATTCAAATAGAATTCAATGGAGTTAAAATATAGAATTTGAATATAGAAATTCAAATGGAGTTTAATTATTTAAATTCAAATATAGAATTTGAAATTCGAAAGGGATTTGAATATATAAAATGCAAATAGGATTTAAGCTATGGAATTTGAATAGAAAATTCAAATGGGATTTTAAAATATGGAATTTGAATATTAGAAATTCAAATAGAAATTTAAATAGAACTAAAGGAGTTATCGATTATTGGTTATTCGAAGGGAGTTATCGAATTTAGTCAATCGAAGGAGTTATCGATTTTTGGTTATTCGAAGGGAGTTATCGAATTTAGTTAATCGAAGGAGTTATCGATTATTAGTAAATTAAAGAAGTTATCGAATATAGTTTATTCGAAAAGAGTTATCAATTAGTTTAATCGAAGTGAGTTATAGAATATTGGTTATTCGAAGGAGTTAATTGAATATTAGTTTGTTCGAATAGAATTAAAGGAGTTAATTGAATATTAGTTTATTCGAATAGAATTAAAGGAGTTAATTGAATATTAGTTTATTCGAATAGAATTAAAGGAGTTAATCGAATATAGTTTATTCGAAGAAAGGTCTTCGAATCTAGTTATTTGAAAGAGAGATTATCGAATATAGTTATTCGAAGGGAAGAGTTATCGAATAGGGAATTATTCAAAGAGAGTTAAGTAAGGAAGTTTGAAATGTTGAGTATCAACATAAATAAGTTTTGAAAAGATAAATGGGTTTGTAGCACTTTTCTACCTTAGCAATTTCGAGGACGAAATTATTTTAAGTGGGGAAGATTGTAATGACCCGGGGTTTGGCCAAATACTTTTATAGTTTTAAATATTTAGTTGACAATATAAATTTATATTTATATTGAGTTGTATATTTTATAATCGAAACACAGCTTATTTCGAATATATTTATCGAAATACGAGCTGTAATAATTCAATTCGAATTTAAAACGAAGACAAATTATTTTAAATAATTTATTAGAATTCTGTTTTGAATTTATAAACGATAATATTAATTTATTATCGAAGAAATAAATTGTTATGAAATTAAATTTATATCAATTTAAATTTATATCTGTTCGGGGTGATCGAATTGGACCTCGTGACCTATCCCAGTGTGTCCGGAATAGGGGTATTACCCTAAGATTGACAGTTGTTGGGTTCAGAAAGGAGTTCGGCATCATAGGTAATTTAAATTAAAGGATATCAGTTTAAATTAAATTTAAATTAAAAACAAAATATTCGGTGTTGGTGGACCAGAACAAAACCCGTCCCTCCTACCCGTGCCCTCCTGTATTTCCACAAACTTAAAACAGCCCTGTGCTTCTTCTTTAACCACGAACTAAACCAAACCCCTCTCCTTTATAAAACCGTCGGCCCTCATCTTTTCGTTTTTTTTTACTTCATCCGTTCACGATGAAACCAAAGCAAGCAAAGAAAAAATCGAAACCCACCAAATCAAATCCAAATCGAGTTCGTTTCTGGTGCAATCATCGAGCGAGGGACGTGGTGATTTAGGCGTTGGTTCTGGTAAACAATGAAGTTCGAGAGGTTTCAACTGGCGGCGTGGGATCTAGGAAGAACAGCTCTGGTGGGACTCGTGGATCTCGAGGGTTAGTTCGAAGTCGCGGTTGGTCCTGACAACAAGGAGTTGAAGTCGCGACAGTCATGAGGCGATGGGTGTTGCGCGATAGTGGTTGCGATGTCCAGATGTTCGGTGGTTGTACCATGGGGTCAGTTCGATTGTAGATGGAGTTGGATGTCGATCTGGAGTGGGTAAGTGATTAAGGTGCTGAGGTGTTTTAAGGATCCGACAGAAGTATTTTTGAGGAGTTGGAGCACTGTAGACCTGATTCAAGAGGTTGGTGCTCAGTTTGGTGTTACTGTCTGAGAAGGAGGGTCGAGGTCAACAAGTTGGGGAAGTTGAAGCTGCTGTTGAGTTGCTCGACGAAATGTCCGAGTGAGATTTAGGTAATTTATTTAATAGTTGTCATTAATTTAATTAGAAAAAGTGTCATTAGAGAATTAGTTTGTCATTTATTTAAAGAAAATTAATTTAAAAAATCAGTTACATAAGAAATTAATTGGTATAGAAATAAAATAAAATATGTAGACAAATAGTTGAGCATACAAAATAATGTTTAATTTGATTTGAAAAGGTAGGGTTATCATTTTTGGATTTATACCAGGTTTTAATCAGGGTTTAGATAATTGATCTAAAATAATTTGTGATGATTTAATTAAACGAAAAAGAAATTTATACATATGTAAGGAATTTATTTATTCATAAATAAATAAATGTTAATCATTTAATTAAATAAAACGTAGGTAAAAAGGAGGAATACATTCGAGTAGATACATTGACGCAACAGCCTGGGAGATAAACAAGATTTTCCGCAGAAATAAAATCTGGTGAGTAAATCTCACCTTTTATTTAGAATTATTTTTATATAGTTAAAAATAATTGTCTGTGCTTGTTTGAATGTTGTCTGATTGTTTTAAAATATATATATTAGTTATTTAGGACTATTATATATATATATATTTGGTTGATTGGTTGGATTCCCGCAGTCTCATTAGCGGATGCCCGCAGTTTCATAGCGGATGATTACCCTATACGCCCCACGCTATGATTAGTGGATGACCTTCTATACCGCGATATCCTGCCTCGAAGCAGGATGGGTATTACTATGTTGACTAACGTCTGTGGATGCAGGGAAACAGGTTGGAGGAATCCAACTGGATTCCTCAAAAATATATTATCTGTTTGTTGTTTGTTTGATTTCATATATATTCCTATATGATGTGTTAAAATCAAATAAATGAAAATTGGTTGATTGATTGTTTAAAATATCACTGGGGCTTGGGATATGGATTTTAAAAAAAATATCAAAAAGGGTATTTAAAATTTAAAAGGGGAATTCTATTTTTTTTTTAAATAGAATTTGAATTTTAAATGAGGTATAGAAACATTAACTTGTTTTGAATATATATAAACAAGTAATTCCATTTATAAAGTTGTTTATAAATGAAAGGATGGAATTTGAATCGAATTTATAAAGTTGTTTATAAATGAAAATATGGGATTTGAATCGAATTTATAACGTTGTTTATAAATGAAAGGATGGAATTTGAATCGAATTTATAAAGTGTTTTATAAATGGAAAGGTGGGATTTGAATTGAAGTTATAAACGTTGTTTATAAATAATGTCGAGAATTCAAATGGACTTTGAATATAAGGAATTAAACAATAGAATTTGAATATAGAGAATTCAAATGGACCTTAAACTATATATTTGAATATAGAAATTCAAATGGACCTTAAACTATATATTTGAATATAGAAATTCAAATGGACCTTAAACTATATATTTGAATATAGAAATTCAAATGGACCTTAAACTATATATTTGAATATAGAAATTCAAATGGACTTTAAACTATAGAATTTGAATTCAAAGGAATTCAAATGAAGTTTAAATAAAGAGAATTCAAATAGAATTGAATTGGAATTTGAATAGAGATGTCGATAAGGAAACAAGAGTATGAGTATAATTAGAATTTGTTAATATGCAGTTAAAAATATATTTGAACATGTCATGTTCAGATATGAAGGTGAAATAGACTGAAAAGTTAAGTAACAGATTTAATTAACAAATTGAGTTAAAATGATTGGTATAGTTAAAATAGATTGGGCAGGTATAGATACAGGAGACAGGTATGGAATAAAGTATAGAAGTGAAATAAATAGAATGCCCGACAAAAAGGTACGTATTTAATTCATATATGAGATTTTATGCGCCGTATCGGCTTGCCGCTTGGCTTTTTCTTTTTCTTTTTGAGATGAGAAGGACCGGGAAAGCTATTTGAAATTTCCCGATGCTCCCGGTACAAAGGAGGTTATGGCGAATTTTTCCGGGAATTTAAGGAGATAGAATATTTTTAAGATAATTTGATAGTTAGAAATTTACATATCAAAATATATAGAAGTCGATAAGGAAACGAACTTAGAAATAGAATAGTATAATCAAAAAGGAAGTATAAGAATAAAATCTAGTAAGAATAGAAAGAGAAAATGTATATGTGTTTGAAGGTGAATAATCAGTTGTATGGTATTGATTATTCGAGTAAGTAGTCTTGTCTGTTTTGACGTTAAATGTTATTCAGTCAAGGTCTGAGAGGTAATTATACCCCAACTTGGTTGATTTCATGATATACCGATAAGTAGCAAGATTCAGGCTCGAAGATCAATGTGGAATAAGAATTCGTTAAATACTGTATTTGGGTTGTCGTAACGATGTTTTACACAACATCTGTTTTAGCCCAAATATGTGCAAAGCTTGGAAATAGAATAATGAATATTTGTAAAGCTAGAAATTTAAGGAAGGCGATATATGGAAATGTTTTCCAAAGAACGTATAAGGCCAATATGGTTATTGAAAATATTTGGTTAACAAATATTGATAAAGAAATAGAGAAGCGATTTAATTAATGGAATATTAATTAAAGGTTCAGTGATTGTTGGATGTTTGGATGAACACTTGTTTTATTCGATAGTTAAATCATCGACTATCGAAACACTTGTTTTTATTCGATAGTTAAATCACAGACTATCGAAGTTTTGACCATCGTTGTCAATATGGAGAGACCGGTTGGATTATTATCCGAAGAACCACTCCATATCGGCAGTAGCGTGCGAATCAGATTATATAAAGATAATCGAAGACGGAGTAGAGTGCACGGACTTTTTCTATAAATAGAAATAGTGCCTTCAGTTCATCTTGTTCCTGGGTGACTCGTATGGATGGATGTCTGACAGAGTATTTCCAGAAAGGTCACGTACATTGATTTCTTCAACTGTACCAAGAGTGGAAGCGGAGGAGGAAACTTCTTTTAACTGACACGTAATGTACTGTTGTAGACGTCAATTAGTGATTTTCGATGGATTTGACGATGTGACATTCGAAGTGAATCTGGTGTGATGATAAAGCGTAGCTTCTAGCCTCATCAACCAGTAAATGACAGAAATCGGGCAAGCAGCATGGCTATGTAGGTCGCACCTATTAGGCTGTATAATCACCTGATCTAGAGTTTCATTTACTTCTAAAAATCTATTGTCGATGCTGTCCCATTCGGGAAACGGTTGCTGATCCCAACCGTTGGTGATATACATTCGATACACTCAAGCGAAATGAGTGGTCGGTCATGTGTGGCTGAGTTGCAAGATGTTCTTGTTGAACTCGGTGTATTCTCCTCTAGAGATATACCAGCGGAAGGTGATTCCATACCTTGTCATAGTTGGAGACCCATTACCCAATACGTGCTTGCGGTTTATGATTGTAATTATATATGTGGAACGTGAGATGCAAACGTTCCACTAGATTGTTATTTACTTATTTAGACATTATTATAATATCAAAAGAGTTTTGATATAAAGATAAGTCAAGTGTTTGGATTCTCATAAGGAAAAAAACCCGTTCCGTGTTATACGGCGTGGTCTTATGAGATATCATTTAGTTTTCTGAAAGTGTTTTAAACTGTTTACTCATACCAGTCCCATGACTGACCCGGAGTTTATTTTGTTTGTTCTACCTAAACTCTTGGGTGCCTAAATTTGTACGGGCAGTCAAGTAGTTCAGGATTTTTCAGATATATCTAAAGGAGCTTGGAGCAGGAGGCTTCAGCGTCATCTAGTTATAGTGTTGTTCCGTTGTGTTGTAAGTGTTGTACTCTGATAAGTGTATGTTATACAATTGAGATTTTGTATTTCAAAGATATGATATATTATATTTTGTTCCGCTGCGATGTGAGATTCTGTGTTGTTATTTCTGTTCTTCTTCTACCTCTTTCTTCTAAAAAAAATGTTTCGTATTTTCGTGATATTTGGGTTGGACGTATGATGTATATAGTCAACTCTGATGTTGCAGGTTTGCGGATCATTACATGTTAAAAATTATATTTTTAACTATAAAATATTTATTTAATCTCATTAATATTTTATACAGTTCATTTATGCAATAAAAATGATATTTTTATTATTCTAATATTTTTAGAAAATTTCGGCAGTATAAAGGCGTGATACTAGAACCGGAATAAGGTCTAGCCTTATCCCTCACCTACTAATGGCTCGCGCCATGTGCATACCAATTCTAATCAATATATTTCATTTTCCAAACCAAATTCAACCAAATAATCTAATCAACCAAACAACCAAACAAACAAGGTTTCAAACAAAGGTGTCGGGTGCTACTAAGCACTGTCTGCATCCTAGTATATATTTTAACTAGAAAATAAATTAAAGTGAGAAGTTCTCACCTTTGGGATCCACTCCTCCATTCCTTATTTCTGAACAGTTCGGATTTGTATTTGATTCCCGTCGATTCCATCGTAATCTGTTCCATACGATTTTTATATTAAAAATCGCATTTTTATTTCAACGCTACATATATAAAAATCATATTTTTATACCAATGTTAATAGTATAAAAATCATATTTTTACATTCGTTACTTCATTATAAAAATTATATTTTTATACTCGCTACTTCATTATAAAAATTATATTTTTATATTCGCTACTTCATTATAAAAATTATATTTTTACATCGCTATTCAAATAATAAAATCAAATTTTATTTCGATAATCAAATAATAAAAATCAAACTTTTATTTCAAATCCATATAGATAAACACCATATTTTATTCTTTGTTTTCATAAATACAAATTGCATCTTTATTTCTAAAATCATTAATATAAAAATCAAATCTTTATTTCACTACTTCATATATAAAAATCAAATTTTTAAAAATCGTATCTTTATAACATAAAAATCATTTCTTTCTAATATCACTTCATGTATATAAAAGATCCCATTTTTATATTGATGTATACCTTATAAAAATCATATTTTTATATCAATATCTACTATAAAAAAAAATCAAACTTTTCCTTTATAAAAAATATAATTTTTTCTATTATAAAAATATAATCTTTATATTTTATTAAAAATCCTATTTTATATTAATAAAAATCATAACCTTTTATCATATTAAAAATCAAGTTTTTATCAAATTAAAAATCAAAATTTTATAATATTAAAATCAAGTTTTTATAAACTAAAGAAATCCGTTTTTTTCTAACTAAAGAAATCAGATTTTTAATATATAAAAAAACATTAACACTTACAGGGTTCCAAATCGGATAAAGGGGAAAAGTGAAGGAGGTCGGAGGAAGGAGGGGGTGCTGGGGGACCTACGACGCCTATCAAGGGGGTGGCGGTTCTACGGTTTTGCCGTGGGGCTTCGGGGAGGCAGCGTCTCGATTTGAGGTGGAGTAGAGAGGAGAGGGAGGAGCGGCAGAAGGGGGGTCCAGAGGGGTGCACTGATCACCTGAGGGGCGGCGGCCAACGCTGGGGCGCGGCTCCCGATGGCGGAGGGGGATGGAGGAGCGCGATTTTTTTATATTTTGGGAAACAATTCTGATCGAAGAAAAGGAGAAAAAGGGGGAGGGTTAGGTTATATAATTTTATTTATTATTATTTTAATTCAAAAAGGTGAATTTTTGTCCGAACTCCAGTTCACATCCAACGACTGTCGACCCTAGCTAATCACCCCCATTCCGAACGCAATGGCATATGTATCATAAGCCAGTTCGGCAGTTTCGATCAGTTTTCATTTAAATTACAATATAAATCAATATATATTTAATTTAAATGTACATTTCAATTTATTGGGGCCACATATGGACTCCAAAAATCCCAGGAAAATAAATATGCCTATGTTTTGACGATACAGTCCTAAAAAACTAATTTCGTCGAATTTGGAGACCATTTGAAAAACGGTCATTTTCCAGTCGATTAAATTCAAACTGAATTAACCAAACACGTTTAAATCCGCCACGTTCACATATTGATTCCAAAAATTATGAAAATTGGAATCTAGAAATAACTTGATATTTCGGATCTAACAAAAGTGGTCTCGTCGAAAATGGAGGTCATTTGCAAAATTGCTATTTTAAGGGCTATATTTTCCATAGCGACTATTCTGAATTTTCAACTGGGCATAACTTTTTATTCCTGCTATGAAATTTGGATTTTTCACATTCTTTGGAAATATATTTTCAAACAGATTCAAATATTTCTGGTTTCACTAAAATCCGGTTTATTTTGAATCCTGTACATTCAATTGAAATTTGAAATTGAATTTTCAAACTACCGCGCCATTTTCAATTCCTTTTACAATTAAAATAAATATTTATATTCTAATTTCGATTTAAATAAATTTATACATTCTAATTCTATTCAAAATAAATTTCTAGTCATTATTATTTAAATAAAATATTTAAAATATTTAAAATTCGTTAAATTCGCTAAAATAAAAATTTTAAATTGGTTCTGATTTTCCGGGTTGTTACATGTACCATCTATTGTATTCATAATATGTCCCCCTCTTTCATAATTAAATAATTTGAACTTCTCTTTTACCCTGATATTGTGCGTATTTCATGTGGCATAGGGAATATGACAACATAGCAGATCCGGATATTTTTGGGATTAAAATAAACATTCCTTATTTATTATTATTATTGGTCTGCACTATAAGTACATATGGCTTATGACCATATGTACAAAGTGTTGTCGAATATGTCTTTCTGGTTCCACTTTCAACTAAACATATCACTGTTACTTATTTATAATTGACATATCTTGTGTGTTACCATGACTTTGATTTTATTGTCTTCTCTGGCAGCGTTATGATACACTTCCAGTTGCGATAGCACTTTTGGCAATTATTGCCCCTTAATTGCCTATTTTATTGGGCATCACTACTCATTTTGCTAGGTAATATAATCAACTTACATTAGAATCTCCCAATGAATTTAAATAACATCCTTTGCGATAAAATAGAACTTTAACTGGAGACTAAAAAAATTTTGCTGTAATTTGCCATACATTTACCAACAAATGTTAGTGTTTTTGCCTTGCCATACAGAAAATTGATAGATCATTTGATGTATGGATAGTTTAAAAGGAACTATACCTATATATCTATATTCTATGTAATTGGTATTTAAATTTTAGTTAATGTGTTCCCTTATTAAATACTCTGTTTGTAGCTCTTCGCTATCGTAGTTTAGTTAATATGTTGACTATGTAAATTTTTTACTTATATCCATATTCAAGTTTAAGCTTGTAATGTAATGGAATTTTCATCAATTCTTATGAGTTTTAACCAAGTACTATACTATTTTTCATTCACGTATTTTTGAAAATTGGTTTTTCCATCAAGTCTAATTTTGGGTTCCATATCATTATTATTTTAAAAAAAACTTTTTCAAACGACTTTTTATCTGTTTGGTTATTTTAAACCCTTTATATATATATATATATATTATCATCATTATTTATTTTATTTTATTTTAATTTTGGGTTCCATATCTTGCCAACCCCAACTTGTTTAGGATATATGGCTTTGTTGTTGTTGTAGTAGTTGTTGTTGGTTTTTCCATCTAGTTTAATAAAGAAGTAAAGGAAGTTTATTGGTAAGGTTATTACTGATCGTCTCTATAAATTGTTCTGTTTCTACTAATAAACTTTTACATCTTTAACATAAACGATACATTCTAAATTACTAAAGAAAAGATGATATGATCATTATCGACTTTGATTTAAAAACTGCAGAAAAATAAGTATATGTAAATGATAACAATTTAAAAAATAAGTATTCGTAAAGGAAGATAATAAGTTGAGATTTTTAAATAACTTGTTGATACTTACAATAGTTAGTTACTTCACTTATTTAAGTAAAAAATGTTTAATCGTAATTGATATCCATTAATCTGATATTACTTGTAATCCAGGTTGGGAACCATCTCCATTGGCGGTTTGCCTTCTTTGGGGAGTTAATTTTGGCGCTCCCGTGTGCTATTCTTGTTTTCGTATTCGGTATTTGTATAATTTCACTATGAAGTATAATTGTCTTTTGTTATTCCATAATTGTTATGAAAGTATTGATTATGTATTGAATTTAGCAATTTAATTATGTATTGTGCTTGTATGTTAAATGATATTCTATGTCGTTACCTGATTATGAATGGTTTTATTTATGAATTTATATTAACTAAGTATCTTAATTAACATTGGCGTTCGTCAGTTGTAAATTAGTATTTTATTGTAGTAACATTTAGCAACGGAATAGAAAGGGAATACGAGTGAGATTTGCAAATCTGCATGTGATTGCCGACAAAAATAAAAACAACTGTAAAAAAAAACCTTGCTAAAATGTTAGCATTTGTGATGAATTACCGACATATATCTAAGGTGAAGCAAAAGTTGAAATTATCCATTTCTAATCCCTTGTTGTTTATTTAGCAAGGGATCTCCGATGGAATTTTTTTAAAATATATATAAAAGAAATATATATCCAATGGTAAAATATGGGTAATTTTTTTAAAATTAAATTTAAATATATTGACAAATGACGGTAAAACGTTGGAGAATTGACATTAAATTTCGTCGCAAAATTGTCACTGAAGTACCGACATGAAATTTACCGACTAGTGCTATCTGAAACAAATCTGTCGCTAATACATGTTTAGCGATGGATTTGCGATAGATTCGTCCACTACAAAATCAGTGTTTTCTTGTAGTGGATGACATTAAAAAAAGTTGTATAAGTTCCCGCCCTTTACTCATTAATTTGACAAATAAAAGCAACAAATACAAATAAGAGTGTGATGGCAAAAGCTAGCATAATAATAGCAGGTATTTTGTCCTGATGACTTATCAACATATTAAACTAAATCACTATCCTTTTTTGCAATTATTAGCTGCTAATGGTAAAAAAGGAACTAATAAGTTACGTCAAAAACCAAAATGCCTTTTTAAAATTAACTCACGAAACCTAAGCAGAACCAGTAAAAACCAAGATGATGTTTTTATTTATAATTAGAAAATAAATTATTATTATTATTTAAAAAAAAACTTTGCTGCCTATAAGGCTGCGACAATATGGAGCATCACATTAAAAAAAAATCCTGAATGTCAACTTCTTATCATAATAAAGAAAATGTTTCTCGTTGAAGAAGCAAAAAAAAGTCGGAAAGGAAACAATACTTTCAAGAATGATTACCTGATGCCATAGCTGAAAAATCAATCATTTTAAAGATAAAGAACAAACACAAAGGACTGTAATATTTTGTGTATGAGTGAAATGAATTTAAAGAGTTACAGCAATGAAATGTATAACAGTGTTAGCACATAATTTATGAAGAGGTTCAATGCAATGGACACAAAGGAATTTAGCAAAAATAAGTATAGAAAAAATCAAAGCCGAAACATGTCTGCAAACTAGATAATACAATTATCATTTTCCATTTCCTAGAGTCCCCTAGTTTCCTTGAAGTCAATTAGGAAGTAGCTACATGCGAACAAATCACGCCACGTGTTAGTTTGAAGTCACTAAAGAAGCATCTTCTGAAGTTAGTTGTGAATTATTTCAGAGTCTCCTAGTTTTGTAGAAGCTAACTAGGAGTTAAGCCTCATCCTCCTCTGTGTTATGCATCCAATATAGTTGGTTTTATACCAAGATCATAAATACAATGTTGAAATCAAAAAACTGATCTCAACACCAAAGGTGCTTCTAGAACACTTCACCAAAAGGTAGGATTTGAGATTACGGAGCCACAACCACAAAATAAATAGCAAAAAAAGTAAAGAATAAGGAATTTTAGAGTGGTTCAGTCAATTTAGACCTACGTCCACTATGGAAGCACATTTCATTATCTCTTTTGGATTTACAAAGTACATGATATCGCTCATATCACTCATTTTTCTCTCTCAAAATGATCTTCTGTTTTTTCTCTCTTTTTAGTTTTTGATTTCACTTGAATTCACAGAGAAAACGATGAGATCTCTTGATTTGTGATGTTAATTGTGTAGATCTTCAATCACTTGATCAATTAGGCAATCTTCGTTAGCTCCATGGTGAATTTGCGTTGGATCTAAGCTCTAGAGAGTATTATTGGAGATTCGGGATCAGTTGGGTTGTGTTTGAGAGATTTCTAATGGAGTTTGGAGAAGATTTGATCACTTTGTTGTTGGAAGAAGATAGATTGAGTTGAAGAAGCCATTAATGGAGCTTAGAATGTTTGAGAGCGGTGGAGAAATGATTTGGACAGCCCTTCCCGGTGGAAAAATCGGTCCCTTGAATGGTAGAGAAGTGGGGTATTTATAGGTGTACTTTTGGGGTAATGGCACTGTTGTAATTATGGTATACAGGGTTTGGGTCAGCCTCAAACAAATTTACGAAAATGCCACTGGGTTTACTTTACAGCTAGATAGAGTTATTTATACTTTTTCGCAGCTTTTATTGGCAAATTCTTGCCACGCAAGCTTCAGGTTTCCCTAACCATATTGTTGACGTGTACCATATAACGTCCCTTGTTATTGCCTCTCCTGGAAGCAGGCATGCGTACTCATCACAACACATGAGACGGACCACTTTAATTACCAATGTGCCACCGCTTGCCAAAACAAGGACCGACCACCGTGATGTTAACAGCTCGACTCACGTGGCATTACCATGGAGGAATCATGCAGTTTCTGTTTTCATTCTTTGCAATTGGGGTTGATAACAAACTAATGTTACCTTTTGTATGTTGCTACGTGTTGTCTCTATATGTCTCACATACAATTGAGCAAACCCAAATATAATACAATATTGCCATCGCTTTGTCATGAAGATTGATCCATGCATCACATGGAGCCTTTGTCTGGCACGTATGAAGCTGATTACTCAAGTACATATATTTACTTGATTATCATAGAAAACATGCCAACCCATAGATTCATGTAGAACATGCTAAACTATATGTATGTTCAGACCAACCCATGGATTTGTAATATGCTGATTCACTTAATTTACGTCTTTGCCACGTGTCACCACTTCATGCTTTGAGTCACCAGTCAACATATGTACACCCAAACCATTGTATGCTAATTTTGTAACTGATCTCAGGCCTTTATACGATCACACTTGTGCCTTGGGATCAATATTTAGTGCTAACATTTGTGCATTTTGTTATGCTACGAGATAACACCATGCTATGTTCATGCGTGTGTATTGCGGCCGACCCATACATTGAGACTAGACCGACCCGTATATCTGAGACCGACCCATTGTCATAGACTGACCCATATAGCTGAGACCGTCCCATTGTTTACAACGTGACCGACCGATCCATATTGGAATGAAGTGATCGATCCACACACATTGAGGTTGTCCGACCCATACAAATTGAGTTTATCGTCCGATCCATCAATTTTAACATTGAATTAGATCCAGCAGTATATGCATGATTTTTAGTGGATAACATTTTCCCGTCAGAGTTTATAATTTTTATTTTGTAAAAAATTGTAAAGTCTGAAGTTAACGTTCAAATACATTGGGTTTTGATATACAAACTGTTGGATGATTCAAGTTTTTTCTTCTTTATATGCATGGGTCGGGACATACATTCTATGTATGGATCAGGTACTTTCTTGTATAACGAATTGGAGTTTATCTGATAATGGGTCTGTAACGATAAGGAATTTCGCTCGATCTGAATCGATTGCTAAACCGACCAAAACTGTTCGAAAACCCTGATTGTTTTGAGAACACGACAAGTTGGAACGCAAACAGAAGAACATTTCATTGCTTATTACAACAATTCCATCAGAATACAAGAATATACAGAGTATAAATCAATATTACACATTCACTAAATATCAGAGATTACATTACACTTCATAGCAGCGGAAAAATAATACAATACACAACTGAAAGAGATATACGGATACAGAGCATTCCGGATATCGTTCCAGCTGCAAATCAGGATCCTGTGTATATAAATCTGCAAAACCAAAACTACTATCTGCCCGTGTCAAAATAAGGGCACCCAAAGTTTAGGTTAAAACAATAAACTCCAAGTCAGTCATGTGACTGGTGTGAGAACTAAAACAGTTATTAATCTTTATTTTAAAGTTAGGTAAATTCAGGGACCACAACGTATAACACAGAACGGGTTTCCTCCCAAGGATACCAGTGCATATAACAACAGCGCAATGCTAAATAAAGAACAATGAAGCTATTATAAGATTCAGGTCCCATCACACAATGCAACACAAGCCGGAGGATAGGGTTTTTACCTTATAATAGCCAAGAATGATTGGTACGTGAAATTTCATGTTTTATTATTACTATAAGTGTATAATGTCAAAACAATTTCAATAATAAGTATCAATCATAGATGGCATAAGTGCCCCATACCACTATGTCGCCATATATAGGTTCTACAATCAAAACCGCAAAGTCACGTATTGGAAGTTGGATTTCCATCTGTGAACCGAGGCAAAAGATAGTCCTCACCGATTCGAGACGCTCTAGCCCGTGTCTCAGGATCAGAGCTTGAGCGACCCTTGGATCGTCAGGGCCGGTCCACCGATGTGGATTAAAATGCCTGAACACTGTGTTTCCCCGCCCTTTGGGGCGTCAATGAGCCAAGACTCCATCGGCTCCACATTGTCACTGATATATCCGAGGCGCCTCGCAATCCAACAATCACACAGGTGAAAATAACATAAATGTCAGGGCTGGTAGGTCACTGACACCACCCTAGCTAGAAGGAAATGCATGCCCTCCCTGATGTCCTCTCCCGTTTCTGGTTCACAACTGGGTGTGCGGCTCGCGAATCAACGTTACACAAAGCTATGCCACATAGACGGTACTTTGATCATCAACCACAAGACTCTGCTTTTCAACTAAAGCCTTGATCATTTTCTACTTAGGCATGCCACACAGGCAATTCACTACATGCAATTGATATCCATTAATATATAACCTCTGAGCTCGTACGTCTCAGAGAAGGGCGTTAAGCAAGAGAATAAATTCTCCGCCGCCAAACAGATATATATTTAATAGAAATCAATCACACAGAATAAAATCCAATGTCAGACACACAGTCCATTTACAAGTTTGTTCTGGATGTGAACGAAACCAGAGGCACCTTGTACCTCGCATATCCATCGATCTCCCAGTACGTCTGGACGATTACCAACTGATTCCCTCCTCTCGGGTGTACAGCCCAATCAAGATCATCAGTAATTATCCAAATGATGTGAAGACCTCCGGTCTTTGACCACCGTCTTCATCCTCGACACATCGTCGAATCAATTATTCAGAATGGGATAAACCCGGTCTCTCTGAATAACTCGCGTATATAATAAACAAGTGTTACACAAACCAAACATACGCCTCATTCCAATTCAGAATATTCTTTTATTCAAATATTCTTATACTTTGGGAAAGGTTCCCATTAATTTTATCAAAGATAAATTCTTTAAATTTATTCTTTAATCTTCTTTTGAATAGCAATTCAAATTTGTCAGGATTAACGAAACTTACCAAAGTAATCGTTTGTTTTAATTTCCTAATCCCAACCTATTCATCCCATAAAGTAAAACTGGTCATACTTCACATCTAACACCACGGTGTTATCGGTAAGTTCAATTACCATTTCACATTCAAATCTAATTAAAGATTTAACTATCGCCTGGAGCTAAACTGGTGATACTCCATTCTCGATCATTTCAATCTAATTAAAGATTCATTAAAACTCCACTTGGTTTTAATCGTCCCAAAAATCACTATTAACGATTATTTAACTTGGGAAATCATATCATGTCTTTAACTGGGTTAAAGAACCAATGTCATTTAAAACACGGTTCACTATAAACCCATAAGCACATACTATTAATTATCGGGTTAAAGAACAATTGTTATTTAAAACATCGTTCACGATAAACCCAAAAATCAATTCCAATTCCATTCCAATTAAATATCATTTAATTGGTATACTCCATTAAATATAAATAAAAAGATTTAATCTTTTTTTTTCTCAACTGGGTTTAAGAACGGTGTTAATGAAGACACCATTCACGACAAACTTAAATCCCATATGATATTAAATACAAGGCTCTGAATAGAAAATATATCGGCTTATATTCAATATCTATAAATATATCTTTCAAATTTGCATAACAATATATGTATAATCACGAAATCCAACATCAAAATATTTCAAAGGCAATTTCGATTCAAATCCATTCCAATTCAATTATTGGAATTTCTGGTTACTTTTAAAACCCTTTCAAATCCAATTTATTAATTTCAAAAATAAATGTATTTTAATTCTAGTTCAAAACTAGTTCATTTCGATAAAAATCTATTTTTATCTTTTCAAATATGGAATTTTTAATCCTAATTCTTTCCAAATCATTTCTTATGATTTTACACAAATTATTACTATTTTTAATAATTTTATGAAGGCCCGTACAGTCGATTTCCATCAACGGCCATCGAACTGCACTTACAACGATCTTTTCCAAATTTGATTTGGACATAATTCCAAATCCAACCGTTAGATTTCAAATCTCTAACATTCGTTAGAAAGCTCTTTTCGATATGAACCCAACGGATCCGGTTTTAGGAGAATCCGACAATCAGATCTCCCGTAATGTCCATTCGAAGTCAATGGTCGAAATTCGCGAACTGCCGCAGCGTGGCACGTTCCATTTAGGTCATTATATATATATATATTATATATATTTCATCGATTTCCTTTTAAAACGTATTTTATAAATCGTTTTAAATTCGTTTTCAAAACGATTTCAACTACATATTCAATTTCGAATCAAAATTGAATATTTCACATCATTGATATACAAATGATAATATTTTCAAAACATTCGATTTTGAAATCAATTCCTTTTCGATATTCATTATAAAAATGAATAAAATCGATATGAATATCGTTCGCGTCAAAATGGCGCATATCTAACCAACACGGCTTTATATATTTCAATAACTTCGTTATTCTATTCAACAAATGAATATTTTCTTCAACACATGAATATATAGTTTTATTCAACACATGAATATATATTTTATTCAACACATGAATATTTATTCAATTCAACACATGAATTTATATTTTTATTCGACACATGAATATTTTGTTCTATTCAACACATGAATTTTCTTTCTATTCAACACATGAATTTTTATTCTATTCAACACATGAATTTTTATTCTATTCAACACATGAATTTTTCTTTCTATTCAACACATGAATTTTCTTTCTATTCAACACATGAATTTTCTTTTATAATATTCCTTATTTTCCGAATTGGAATAAGGCCCAATCAATTACCATATAATGTTAATTATATGGATTCCCTACAACGCATGTATATAATAGCAACGATAAATCATCAACCATCATCCGGAGTGCACCACACAACTGCATAAGCATTAAATATAAATAATTAACGCTTACACAGTGACATACAACTAAACAATCGGGATTAGTGTACGTCAAATATCATCCCCATACCCGTGTGGGGTTTCAAATCAACAAACACATGTGGGGTTTCAAATCAACCAACACAGATTTTTATCTGTGCAGTTGGGCGATGGGTAAAATTTATTATCCCAATCAATATCAGTCAAATGGATGTACATAAACAAATCGACCGATTTGTTTATAAATATTTATTTTATATACACATTAAAAATTATGTTTTTAACTATAAAATATTTATAATGATAAAATATTTTATTTCATTCCACGTCACACAATCAAATTTCACAACACAGCAATCAAACAAACAAGTCATCCATGGTCTGTGGACGACGGGTATCGGGTGCTGCTAAGCACCGTCTGCATCCTAGTATATATTTCAACTAGAAAATAAATTAAAAGTGAGGAGTTCTCACCTTGGGGATCCACTCCGCCATTCTTATCTTCGAACAGTTTGAATTCAGATTTGTTTTCTGATAGTATCATCTCCTTCTGTATCATGCAGTTTATTATTAAAAAACACATTTTTATACTGTTACTACATACATAAAAAAACATATTTTTATGTTGATGTTTATATTATAAAAATTATATTTCAAAGCTACTTTTACAAAATTCCATATGTTATTTTTATTTATAAAATTCATATTCCTTATATTTTATAAAATAATGCCACTTATACTTAGAAAATCATGCTCCTTATATTTTAAAAACAAACTGATTTTATATTATATAAACAAACTGATTTTATATTTATATAAACAAACTGATTTTATATTTTCAACATTATATACATAAACCATATTTTTATATTGAACATTATGTATATAAAAAGAAAACCCGGTCCTTAGCAATGTGTTTACATTAAAATTTTAGATTTTAGTCAATGTAATATAATTAACATTTTCTAATATAATTAATAAATAATTAACTAGATTATATAACGTTTAAACATAATGGAAAAAAATCAGTTACCTTCTTCTTGTTCAACTCCAGGAACAGATCGTTCCTTCTTCACGATGTGCCAGGTTGTTTAAACCCATTCACGAGCCATTAGGGTTCCACCGTGCCTCCTCTTCGTGAAGCTGGACCGTGATTAGCGGACGAGACATGAAGCACTGCCGTGTGAACCCCCTGCCGCCTGAACACCATCGAGATCGATGGTCTCTCCTGTGCATGAAACCAGTTCGAAGGCGGCGTCTTCCTGAAGCCGATCCAGTCACCTCGGCCAGCACCAGCCAATCACCGTCGTTGAACGTCCTCATCTCGATGAGTTCTTCGATCCTCACGTTGATGATTCCTCGAATTTGTAGAGGGATTTAAAGGATTTGGAAGGGGGAGTAATCAAACGTAGCCGTCGTTCTTTTTTGGGAGAAGCAGAAATGGAGTTTGACCACGATGAATAAAGGGTAGGGTTTGACCCCCATTTGACTTATGTAATATATATATATATATATATATATATATTATTTTAGTTCCCGAAAATACTTGTTTATTGCCACGCACTTCAAATCAAACCCAACGACTGTCACCCTTAACTAAATACCCCCATTCCGAACTCAATGGGATATGTATCGTAAGTTGATTCGATTATTTCAATCAGTTTCCGTCAAAATCAAAATATAAAACTATATATTGAATTTGAATGCACATTTCAATTTACCGGGACCACATACGGACTCTAAAAATTCCCAAAAAATATTTTCTAGCTTCGTATTGACGATACGGTTCCGTCAAATTCCGAGACCATTTGAAAAATGGTCATTTTCTAGTTGATCGAAATTGACTGAAACTGAAAAACACGTTTTCCTCTGCCACACTCACATATTGATTCGAAAAATTATGAATTTTGGAATCTATCAATAACTTGACATTCCGGATCCAACAAAAGTGGTTTCGTCGAAAACAGAGGTCGTCTGCAAAATTTCAATTTTTAAGGGCCAAAATTCCATAGCGACTATTCTGAAATTTCAACTGGGCGTAACTTTTTATCCCCGCTATGAAATTTCAATATTTCAGATTCGTTGGAAAGATATTCTCAAATAGATTCTAATATTTTTTTGTTTCGCTAAAATACGGTTCATTTTGAATCCTGTACATTCATTTGAAATTTGAAATCGAAATTACGAACTACCGTGCCACTTTCAGTTCCTTTTATAATTAAAATAAAATATTTATATTCTAACGTCGATCTCTATAAATGAATACGTTCTAATTATATTCAAAATAAATTTCTCGTCATTACTATTTAAAATAATTCATTTTAAATATTCAAAATTCATCAAAATTGCCAAAATAAAAATTTTAAATTGGCCCAGATTTCCGGGTTATTACAGGGTTGGACACGTGCTACTCTGGAGGATCATTTTTCCGGACATTGGCATCTCCGCTGCCAGGTCGAAGTTTAGAAAGTCATCTTTGACGCTGGTTTATGCCATAGTATTGGCTGCTTGTTTTTGAGCACCTGCTTGGTCACTAAGGTTCTTTTGAAATAATCCCATCCTTTGAAGGCAATTCATAATGATATTTATTTGCAAGCTCGAGCATGTTTTTTTAGTACTATGCCCTATTCTGTAATAACAGAAAAATATTGCATGCTTTTGGGTGAATATTTTGCTATCGACTGCCCATATTGATAACTGGTTAGTTAATCATTAAAAATTTAACTATGGAGAATTTTATGATTTGAGCCAAATGACGTAAACAGAATCGTTTCGTTTTATTAACTTGTCGAATATTACCTGCGTAGATACAACATTCTACTCTGAATTCGCGGTGACGCTTGAAACCGACTAACCAACACGTACCGACTATGAATTTCAAGCATCGTCTTTTTATGACTTATGTATTCTTGTACAATGGTTCATATTTCATGAAACGTGTACCTGTTAAAATTGGAACTTTGATTTTATAAGTTTTCAAGGCTAGAGCGACCACAACTTTTGGATTGTGAATGAATTAGTCCTTGGTTATTCTCTGTCTACTTGACAATTTTCCGGAAAGATGCCATTCTGTGCTAACTCAATTTGTTTCAAACCAAGTGTGCACTTATTTTGGCCTTCCCAAATTTGTTGCAAATTTGCCATGGAAATAAGAATTTGCTGATTGTTTATTTTGGGCATGTTGCAATAGCTTAGTTGGATTTCAAAATTTGAATCCAGTACCTCCACTCGTGGAGTACTCGTATTTCGTGCCCCCACTAGGGGAGGTCTTATCTTTTATGCCCCGCTAGGGGAGGACTTTGGATTTAGTGCCCCCGCTCGGGGAGGTCTTTATATTTTGTTCCCTCTTTAGGGGAGGTCTTTGGATTCACTCCCCCCGTTAGGGGAGGTCTTGGGATCCAGTGCCCCGCTTGGGGAGGTCTTTGATTTTGTGCCACCAATCGGGGAGGTCTTGAGATTTAGTGCCCCAGCTCGGTGAGGTCTTTGTATTTTATGCCCCCGCTAGGGGAGACCTTTGGATTTAGTGCCACAGCTTGGGGAGGTCTTGGGATTTAGTGCCCCCGCTCGGGGAGGTCTTTGTGCTTCACACGGGAAGCATTTTCTTTATTTGGGGGCTTTTTTGTTGCACCATTTCGCGGGGCTAGCGCCAGTTCCTTTTTCAGATGCATGACTTGGCAGGCTGTCTTAATTAAGGAACTAGGGTCTTGGACTTCTCACTCGGGAAAGGGCCCCTTCGACAAAAGCTAAAACCCTCTTGTTTGCTTGTCGTGACGCTTGCTCACTATTTGAATCTTTGCGACTCTTCCCATTCACTTTTTAAGGCGGTGCTTTTCTATCTTTGCATTTGTTCATGTTTGTATTTACGGCATTTTGCGCTTGAACTAGTGTTGTTGGCGTCGCTATGCTTTGTTAGATTTTAAAGGAACAAGCGCTCAATTAATGGCCTGCAATATAAAATCTTCTTTAATAAAATTTTCGTTTGACAAAGATTTTTGCAAGTAAAGAATTTATTCAAGTAGAAATGCTCTAAATAAAGAGCTAATTGTGTAGCACAACATTTATAAATATTACACACTATTTTACAAGAATTTTGAATATAACATGAAGTAAAGCATGCAGTAAAGCATGAAATAGAGTTGTGGCGATGATGATCGCTTATTCCGAGCCACTAAAGTTGGAGCACCACCATTGGTCACTATTTTATGACCAGCTTTGCATTAACAAGTGCTGGAGTTTCGTTGCTTTGACCAAATTGACCATTTGATGTCTCTTGCCCCTGGGGAGTTGCAGAAGGATTTGTAGCTTGTGAATTTTTCACATATTACTGTAGTTTGTTCTTCCTAATCAACTCCTTGATTAATTTCTTCAAGTGCCGACATTCATTAGTATCATGCCCTGGTTGATTATGAAAGCAATAGAATTTTCCAAAATTTGTAGCTCCCGTAAAGATATTCAACGATGGTGGTTCTGGATAGTGTTCTGCATCTCTGGTGGTGAAGTAAATGTTCTCTGGAGTATTATTCATAGGGGTGAATTCAGTGGGTGTAAAGAAGTGAGTCTTCTTACCATCTCGATTGTCCTTCCCGTCGTTTCCTTTTTTTGATCTCTGGGATTCTTCGAGTAGCAACGTTTTTGGGGGCTTCAAGAAGTAGGTTACCATCAATAATTTGAAGAGGCATAGGATTATTGTCCACCCTCATATACTCCTCTACATTTTTATAGAATTTTTCAAGCTTGTTTGGTTCTTTCACTTTAATCCATCTACTAAATTCGCTTTTCTCATCAATTAAAGACATTAAGATCATGCGGGGTTCTGGATTCCCCACCTCGGACAAAGCAGTGTTGAACCTCTTGAGGAAAGCTTTAACAGACTCTCCTAGATTCTGCTTCGTTGATGTCAGAAAGATAACATCCTTAGCCTTTGTAGCTTGCAGCCTAAACTGCTCCTTAAATTTTAGAGTCAAGTTGTCAAATCGGTCAACGGATTTGGGCAGCAGCCTCATGAGCCATAATGATGCCACGCCTTCTAGATAGAGAGGGAAGCAAAGGCACTTGATTTTGTTTATAACTTTGGCTTCATTCATATGCCATTAGTATCTGTAAAGGAAGTGATTTTGGATCAGAAGTCCCATTGTACAGAGGTAGAGTAGGAAGAGTGAACTTTTTAAGGAACTCAGCTTTGCAGATCCACATCGTGAATTAATTTTTGCTGGGGAAGAAGTCCCATTCTCTTTCACTATCATTGCGAGCCATGATATCTTTCATGTTTTGCTTTACCATATCCGTGATATATTTCTTCGAGTTGTGTTGTTCTGCAGAGCAGACTTCAATCTCTTTCCCAGATGCTCGTCTTGGCGAGCGGTCGCGGTTAGAGAATCTAGGTCTTCTACCTTCACCATGGGGAGGTGCCCCCTTGACGGGACTAGCAACTCTTCTGGTACTTCGACCGGAATGGTTTTTAGCTTTCGGCTTTGAATCCTAAACTTTAGCTTCGTTCATATCGCTTTCCCATCAATTGAGGCATTCCATGTTATCGTTACGATTATGATCAGAAGCGGCCGAATATGAGTTCTCTTTGTTGGATCTAGGTTAACCCTAGAGGGGGGTGAATAGGGTTTATCACAGTTTTTTCCTAAATTAAAAAACTGATAGGATATTAAAATAATAAACAGATCACAAACTCCAGTAGAAATAAAAAGAAAAAAAAGAAATAACACACAGAGATACCCAGCTTCGGCAAAATCCTGCCTACTGCTGCATTTCTAAGGTTTCTACTAGGTGTTATAAACAGATCCCGCATACAAGACCATGTGCACTCGCAACGCCAGCTCCTGTCCTAACCCTACACACAAAACCCTAAACTGACTGATATCCCCTCGATCAGATTTCCCCTAGTTACGACCCCGTAACTAGTTACCCAAATTTTACAGACTCTGTCAACTGTTAGTCAACCCCTGACAGAATCCTCTATATTTTTACAGAATTGTAGAAACTGTTTGGATGGTTTACAACAGAGAATAAAAACAATAGAAAATAAATATAAAAACAAAGAAAAAATAACATAGAAAAACCCTAGTATATAACTAAGGGGTCATCCCCTTTTAAACTTGGCCGACCACTTCACAAATTTGTTGCCCTCTTGTTTTGACCTGATCACTTTGTCTCTGGAGAATAGAAATGGCAGCTTGCACTAGGGTTTCTTTGGATCCCCAAATCAATTTCAACTTCGAAATGAATTACTCTGGAAATTCTTTGTAGCTCCAATTCTTGTTGATGAATTCAATCGATTGCTGATGCTCCTTGCTTCAATGATTTTGGGGTTCCTTCTGCGATCGGAAACTGTGAGTTAATTTGATGTGGAAAAAAAATGATTTATGCTCTTTGAAATTCTAGCTTGTTTATTTCGATTCAGTAGTTTGTGGTCTCTGTCTTCCTGTCGATGATGTAATATGTGTTAAATACATAGGGTAAATAGAAAACCCTTAAACCACTCTGATTTCACTTATATGTCTCGATCTGATTGTGTGCTTTCCCCTTTTTGAATTTCTCGACTTTGATTGAGTGCCGTGAACATGTTGCCAAAACAGATTTGTGAAATGCTGGAAGGTTTCCTCTTTTGAAATTCTTTGATTGGAAATGATATTGATGAACCTGGATTTGTTCTTGACCTTCAAATAGATTTTCCCTTTTGGATTTAAAATCACTCGGCTTTGATTGCATATGGCATTACTGGAAAATTATTTCGTCTGTTGTCCACTTTAAAAAAATTACAAACAAATGCTTGCTGATTTTCTACAATTAACACTTGCCAAATATGATTCATGAATTTCTGGAAACCATGTATTTGTCTTTTCATTTCTGAGATAATTTCATGCCATTAAACATTTGCCATAACTATGTTCATTTCTGGAAACAAACTGAACTTTAAATTGTGGCCTCTTAAATTTCTCTTTGATTGAATTCGAATAATTCTGTAAACGCATTAAAAGCTTTTCCCTTTTTTGATTACTGTAATTCCTTGCATGATTAATTTTCTCGTGTATATTTAGAAATGATTTGGTCAAAAACTGGAAATGTAAACATGCTGTAATCTTGGAATGAAATTTCTGTTTGTCCATTGTGTATATACATATCACACTGCTCGGCTTGTCCACTTTAATGCTATCCAGATTTTGACCATTCTTTATTTTGGCATTCATTCACATTGAATTTTTCTTGAACCTAAATTTGATTGTTATAAACATGCTCTGATCATTTCATGCTTGTGCACTTGGGTATTCATGTTGCTACACCCTCACCATTGAAAAAAAAACTTTATCATGTAATTGTTGTGTGTATCCATGTGTGTCTTGAACCTGAAATGTGAATGATTCGACCATGTTCTTACTGTATACATTTTTTGAACACCTTTGCTTTGTCATTTGAGAACTTGAAAAAAAAAAAAGCTTGCTTGTGGGTTTACTGCTGTGAGCACTTGCATCTTGCACTGCACTGTTCATTTCTAAACTTGTATACATGCTTGTTGAACTGCTTCTTGACACTGTATATTTGAACCATGCCAATAATACAATGCACACATGTATTTACTGGTTTGACCATTTTCTTGCTTATACTCGACCATGTTGATTTCCATGTTTTATGTATTTTGCTGAAAAAACTGTAGCTCAACCATGTTATTGCTGTTATATGTGATCGTCCATGCTTGCTTGAAATCATGTCTAATTTCTTTGACCATTTTTGAACTGCCACTGAGTTGTTGAATGCTTCATGTTCACTGCATGATTGTGATAGAACCTGTGTAGCCACGGCCATGATGACACAGCTGCATCATATACTTGATACTTGAACACAACTGGATTTGTACACAGACTTGGGTTTTGCCTTGTCTTGAAACTACATGAAAGCTTGTGCACAATTGAATTTGTTGTTTGGTATTTGAAGAATATACACATGCAATGTACACTATTCACCGTGTTTTGTTGACTATCATATATGCTTGGCCCCATTGTTGCACATTTGACTTTTGGCTTGAATGTTCACTGAGTAAAGCATTGAGTTAAGACGGTCCATGTGGCTACTCCTTAGTTGCTCGCTAGTTGGCGAGGCAGTGCACACGTGTATATTTATACACATGTGTATATTCAGTCATCAGACAATATTTTCCATCCCTGTATATACAGACTGACTAAACACAAATGAATCAGATCGAGTCATGAAAAATGATGAGAAACACACTAGAAATCTAAGGCAAATAAAATTTTAAAAATAAAATTTACATTCATATGTATTCAGTTTAAATTCTATTGCAATGTACTGTGTGTGTGTTTCATTGTGATAGGTAAGAAGATGATGACTGGACTGACAGAAAGCTGTGAAGACAGAAGACTGAAGACAGTGAATAAATCAGTGTCAGTAAATGCGTTTGTATATGAAAGTGAAAATGTATGTATATATGAATTGTACTGTTATTTGTAATAACAAATTCGTTTGAAATAAAATATTATTTTATTGTTGTCAAACAAACTTTTCTATTTTATTCAGCCAATTTACAAATACAAATATTCTGTGAATGTATTTAAATAGTGGAGTATTAAATAGCTATACTGTTTGAATGTCGAAATAGAATATTAAATTTAAATAAAATACTGTATGAATATATGAATTTCTGTACAGTTGTACTTTATTTAAATTTAAATATTATATTCCTGCCTGTAATGTATATATAAAACAGTACAGTAACAAACACATTTATAATAAAATATATTTGGTTGTTATCATCAAACAAAAATCATATAATTATGTATACAACACTGTTATATACAACAATCTCCCCCTTTTGATGATAATAAATATATAAAAGATTTTGAGCATAATAAATGTGTTTGACAGTGAAAAACGAACTTCACCTATTTATCAGCTCCCCCTACAACAGACAACTCCCCCTATATCTGTGCATGAATGAAATGAATAATCATTATTTTTCAAAATTAAAAATATTTATAAAATATTCACTCATAAATCAAAATCTAATCCATTCTCCCCCTTTTGTTATCATCAAAAGGATTCAGACCTTAAAATATAGATGAAGACTGATTAGAAAATACAATTTCAACATAAGAGGAAGAACGATCATCATAAATCTCAATCAGTGAAACAAAAATCATAATAAACTGAGAAAAGGTGGCATATTTCACATTGTAAAACGATGGATTTACAATGAAATTTAAAAAAATGAGGAGAGTTGTATACATACGAATTTCAATTATTTTCAAAAGATTTATAAAAAAGATTAAAGCACAAAAACAGTGATGGATTTGGACTATTGTTAATAATTCAACTTAAGTGACAAAATCGAATAATCTTAAATCCCAATACCTATCAATCAACAAATCATAATACGTCATAAAATATCAACATATTTCACAAATTAGAATATGGATTGATATACTTGTTTTTACACACCAAGGAGAATTTCATATAAAAATTTTTTATTCAAATTATTTTCTTTTCTTTTTCTTTTAATTTTATTTAAGAGCACACTGATCATGCATAACCAGAGCTTGGATTTTTAAATGAGGTCGGTCGCAACTTAAATTATAAGTTGTCTCATAACCATGCATGATCAGAGCTTGGATTTTTAAATGAGGTTAGAGACACACTTATGTATTAATTATATATTTTATCATTTTCAGCTTTGAATAGAAAACTCCTCGGTATATACAACCAATATGAATGATAGAAATGTGGTAGGTATAGAAATGAACTGTGAAATAAATTTCTAAATTAATTATATTATGAAATATGACCAAATGTACCGGGATCATTGAAAATTCTCAATTTCACTAATTCTGAATAATAACACAGTCACGTTTCTATCACGAATATTTCCACTTTTTATTCAAAAAGAATTTTATAAAATATTAAACTCTCCACATTAATATAAAAAACATGATGGATGTCAAAATGATGATAGATAAAGGAGATGGTCGTGAAATAATTGCCAATTCAAAGATATTATAATAAATGTTCAACCATCATGAAAATCTAAATAAAATCTCCTCTTGTTGTTATATATATTGCAGTCACGATTCATCACAATTTCGAAATCCGATAATAATTTTGATGAATTATAAATACAGTTCAATTTGGATATTGATTTCAATTTCTAAATGAATAAACAATAAATAATTTTAAAATTAAAACACAATTACAAGAGGGATATGCAGATCTATACAAGATAAGAGGGATTAAAAAATATATATATACAAAAAAATACTCAACACTTCTAAACTGATACCA
The DNA here is from genome assembly GCA_030737875.1 of Allium sativum. Classification (NCBI taxonomy): domain Eukaryota; kingdom Viridiplantae; phylum Streptophyta; class Magnoliopsida; order Asparagales; family Amaryllidaceae; genus Allium; species Allium sativum. The sequence goes on along the minus strand of CM060918.1, from coordinate 833,254,203 downwards.
CTTGATGTCTCTATTAACGAGGATTATGAAACTGGAGACAAAGAAGGATAATTCAGATAACTGAATTTTAACCACAAAGCCCAAGTAGACAAGACAACAAATTAGACACATTATCAAAGCAGCAAACAATTTTACTTAACACAAACAGTTATTTGAGAACATTTTTCAAAACAGTATCAGAGCAGCACAAATAGTTTCAAATCAAACTTTTCAGGATGACGGTCACATAAGATGATTGATGATCCAATGATTACAAATACCATTTATTTGAAATCATTTGAGGAATATGAAACTTTCAAGATTCAGTGAATCAATCACACCAGAATTTCAAGTTCAAGATATGTGTGAGATTCAATAAATGAATAATTTCAAATGATTTTAAATAAGCAAATATTTAAATCAAATAACCATGAAATGACAGTAAGTTTCATGACCTGTATTTCAAAAGAATTTTTCACAATTTTCTCTAACAAGCACAAGAGTAATTTACATCAAGATTGAGTAATAATTCATAATCCAGAAATAACGTTTTATTTGAAATCACTTGAATAAATGTAAGTGATGAGATACAAAGAATCAATCACATAGAATTAATAATTTCAGATCTGAGTGGTGTGTGAGATTCAAAATAACAAAAATTTCAAATGATCTCAAATAAACAAATAATCTAAGCCAGATGATCATGAGTGACAGTGAATTTCAAGATATAAACAATATGATTCAAGACATTCAAAATTTCCAAGCCAATTTGAAAATCACTGAAATTATCACAACTGATAAATAGCAGAGTGTTGTAGTGAGTATAATATTTTAAGCTTTTTTAAAATGAATTAGAAGAAAACTCAAAACAGCAGATTTGTATGAAATTTCAATTGTTTTTCAGATCAATTTAGAATTCAAATTAACAGTGTTCAAGATATGACAGGAATACATCAACATTGTTATGAATTCAGAAATCAGAAAGATAAACTTCAAAACAATTGCAGGGATTTACAAGATTAAGTTCAAGATCTGGAAAAGATTAAAAGCATAAGAGTTTTATTCAAGTGAAGAAAATTTCCAGAAAAAACATGACTTCTGCAATTGGAAGTTAATCAAGCCCATAAAGAAAAAAAATGGCAGTGATAAATCAAATAAAAAAACTGAAGAAAAATAGAAGGGTTAGAGGAAGGAATAAACACAAAAAATAAAAACAGAGAGAATATACAAAGATGAGTTTAGAGATATACCTGAAATCCATGTAAGCAATTGAATCTCTAACTCAGCAGATGTGGCTAAGGAACCGTGAATGATTCTTTGATATGTAGCGGTTTGAATCCAATTTTTCTTTAGCTATGCAATTCCTCAGGCTCCTTTGGTACCTAACTGTTAAGAGAATTGAGTGATCTAACAAAAGTAGTAAAACCACTGACAGTTTTGTTCACATCTTTTGGTACCCAAATCTATTTGTATAACAATCCGTTAAAATCAACTAGAGTACCCTTTGAAACCCAAATTCGTTTAGTTTTTCCAAAAATTATTTTATTTCTTTTTGGGGTCCACAACTGTTCAACTGGATTGTTATCAAACCAATTCTTATCTCGTTTGTGATTCAAAAATCTTTTGGAACTTTCAAAATTCAAATTTTCAGAATGACCCATCTTGAAGCAGTTTGAAGGATTTTTAAAATCACAAGAATTTAGTTTTTCAAAAAGATTTTTTTTTTCAAAAGCAAGACCACATTTATTTCCAACAGAAATTTGGGGTTTCAACAACATATTCAAAGATTTTTATCCATCAGAAAATTTACTCAAAATTATTTCAAGTTGTTGAATTTTAGTTTTAAGATCACTGTTTTCTTTCATTAAATATGAGCAGCGATTTTTAGTGATCTTACATCTCTCAAAATCAGATTTCAAAACCAAATTTTCATCATTAAGCAATTTAATTTTGGTTTGGGACTCAGCAATTTCGAATTCAAAATGTTTTTGACTCTCAGATTCAAATTTCTTGAGTTTTTCAATCTCAATTTCTAGCTCATTCAGAATAGACTCAGTTTTTGACAAACTTTGTCGTTTAGCAAAAATATATTTGGAATATTCAGTCATCTTAAAATTTTCAAATTCTTTTTGCAAACAATTATTTGTGCTTTCAAGCTCCATCTTGTTCTCTTTTAAAATCAGGATTTCATTTTCAAGTTTCTGAATATTTTTATTTTGATGAACAAGATCATTTTTCAAATTTAAACAATTTTTGCAACTAGAATTTGAAGACTTCTGAACGTTTTTGAGTTTCGATTCCAAAAGATTAATTCTGCAGATCAACTCAAGCTTCTCAGATTTCAGAAGTTTATTTTTAGATTTTAGATTCTCAACAGATTCAGTTAAACCATTTGAACGATGAGTTAAATATTTATAAGAAATATTTCCTGTTGAGTCTCCAACTGAATTTCCATCTATACAACCTGTTAAGCACAAATCTGAGGCTAAGTTGACTTCTAGGATTTTGAGCAGTTGTCAGACTTTCCATACAGTGCATTGAGAGTTTCCCAGATTTCCTGCCCAGTCAAGCATTGAGAGATAAGATCAAGTTGATTATTACTACGATAAGAATACAGAATATGCATCGCATGAGCATTTAAAACTTTATTACTCTTATCTGACATATCTCTCAAATTTATAATAATATTCCAATATTCAGAATTAACAGATTTTAAATAGGATTCTGTTTTCGATTTCCAAATTAAAAAATCTATTCCATTGAAAATAATTGGAATATCACTGGACCGACTCTCAGAAGACTGATAACTAGGATAAACCATGACTCTAGAGTTAATGAAATAACCTACTCTGATACCAATTGTTGGATCTAGATTAACCCTAGAGGGGGGTGAATACGGTTTACCACAGTTTTTCCCTAAACTAAAATACTGACGGGATATAAAAATAATAAACAGATCACAGACTGCAGTAGAAATAAAAGGCAGAAAAGAAATAACACACAGAGATACCCAGCTTCGGCAAAATCCTGCCTACTTCTGCATTTCTAAGATTTCTACTAGGTGTTATAAACAGATCCCGCATACAAGACCATGTACACTCGCAATGCCTGCTCCTGTCCTAACCCTACGCTCAAAACCCTAGACTGACTGATATCCCCTCGATCAGATTTCCCCTAGTTACGACCCCGTAACTAGTAACCAAGATTTTACAGACTCTGTCAACTATCAGTCAACACCCTGACTGAATCCCCTAGATTTTTACAGAATTTTAGAAACTGTTTGGACGGTTTACAACAGAGAATAAAAACGATACAAAATAAATATAAAAACAAAGAAAAATAACAAGAAAAACCCTAGGATATAACTAAGGGGTCATCCCCTTTTAAACTTGGTCGACCACTTCACAAATTTGTTGCCATCTTGTTTTGACCCGATCACTTTGTCTCTGGAGAATAGAATTGGCGGCTTGCACTAGGGTTTCTTTGGATCCCCACATCAATTTCGACTTCGAAATGAATTACTCCGGAAATTCTCTGTAGCTCCAATTCTTGTTGATGAATTCAATCGATTGCTGATGCTCCTTGCTTCAAGGATTTTGGGGTCCCTTCTGCGAATCGGAAACTGTGAGTTAATTTGATGTGGAAAAAATGATTTATGCTCTTTGAAATTCTAGCTTGTTTATTTCGATTCAATTGTTTGTGGTCTCTGTCTTCCTGCCGATGATGTAATAGGTGTTAAATACATAGGGTAAATAGAAAACCCTTAAACTACTCTGATTTCACTTATGTGGGTCAATCTGATTGCGTGCTTTCCCCTTTTTGAATTTCTCGACTTTGATTGAGTGCAGTGAACATGTTGCCAAAACAAATTTGTAAAATACTGGAAGGTTTCCTCTTTTGAAATTCTATGATTGGAAATGATATTGATGAACCTGGATTTGTTCTTGGCCTTCAAATAGATTTTCCCTTTTGGATTTAAAATCACTCGGCTTTGATTGCATATGGCATTACTGGAAAATTATTTCGTCTGCTGTCCCCTTTAAAAAATTTCCAAACAAATGATTACTGATTTTCTTCAATTAACACTTGCCAAATATGATTCATGAATTTCTGGAAACCATGTATTTGTCTTTTCATTTCTGAGATAATTTCATGCCAATAAACATTTTCCATAATTGTGTTCATTTCTGGAAACAAACTGAACTTTAAATTGTGGCTTCTTAAAATTTCTCTTTGATTGAATTCGAGTAATTCTGGAAACGAATTAAAAGCTTTTCCCTTTTTCGATCACTGTCTTGAAATTCCTTGCATGATTAATTTGCTCGTGTAAATTTAGAAATGATTTGGTCAAAAACTGGAAATGTAAGCATGCTGTATTCTTGGAATGAAATTTCTGTTTGTCCATTGTGTATATACATATCACATTGCTCGGCTCGTCCACTTTAATACTATCCATATTTTGACCATTCTTTATTTTGGCTTTCATTCACATTGAATTTTTCTTCAACCTGAATTTGATTGCTATAAACATGCTCTGATCATTTCATGCTTGTGCAAAAACATACTAAAATATATACATAAGGGCAACATGATTAATCATATAATTCTTATGTTGGAAGTATACAATGATATTTTTATGACTAAGCCTATAGAAGTTTATTAAATTGGTGGATTGACTGCAAAATGTAACATATAATCCTATATAATGATGAACTCAACAATAAAATTCAATGAAAAAACATTCAAGTTATAGTGCTTAAGATATTACTAATTAGTTGGTAGAAAAACGGTGGTTAAACTATCATTTAGTAATTTAAAAAATATTACTTTCAATTTTATACTAGTATTTTGTGCTTTTGGTTAGCATAGTTTTCTTCCTTCAAATATTTTGTAAATGCTAGCAAAGGAAAAATGAATAGTATTACCCAAACTATAACAAAGATAATGCTTTAATTTCGAAAGCTTGAAAGAAATTTAATCATTACAAAAAGTGATCAAAATTTGTTAATATACTAATCAAACAAAGAAACTAAAATCAAAAGTAGATTATAAATATACTCAATATGATTTTGTAGCATATTTACATTAACAAAAATAAATTATAAGTAATAAAGAGATAATAACTTGAAATGGTGTACATACATTAAGTATAAGCAGTATATATACTACGTAGTGCAAATACTGTTTAATCTAGCGTGAACACATGCTCTGCACACAAAAGCTCACATATTTTATTTTACTTCACATTTTTAGAGTTATTTCAGTTGCATAAAAGCAAAAAAAAAATGTTTTTAAGTTGTAATTTTTCTAGAATGATATTCTATCAAAAAAGTTACGTAATAAATATTGTTAAATAATTTCAAAGGACACATGATATAACTAAAGTTTTTAGATTCAAATGTAAGAAAAAACTAATTACTTTCAAAGGACCAAAACTACTTGAGTGATACATGTTGTAGGTAGGTGAAGTTTTTGCAAATTTGATACCAAACAAAAAAATTAATTTACTTAAGAGAAATACATTTTGAAATGAAATAAGTGTAGCTGAAATAAAATACAATAGTGCCTTCATTTATTTATTAATTCAAGTGGGAAAATGGAAAATAATTAACAATGAAATTTGAAGCAAGTTATGATTTTTTTATGCACACACACACATAGAGCTAAAGGTACCCAACATATTAAAGGATGCAGAAATGGATCCATAATTTTGTACTGTTGACATATTATTAATGCAAAAAAGAAACAAAAAAATTATTGGATAAAAGTAAATACTTATGGAAATATAAGGAAACTACAATAGTTTTTTCATGCTACATGGAGCATAATAAAAGAAAAATAATTCTCATTTATTGCAAATTTCCTACAGGCAAACTTTTAATCCAATTATTTCTCATTAAGTTCAATCAATTTCAATTGTTTAAAGGTCTATATTTTCACCAAATTTATCAGAACACTATGAATGCCCTTATTATCCAAATATTTTGGTACCATATATTCCATCAATTATTCACTTTGTCTAATATCTATCAATCGTTAACCTCAAAGATGCTAAAAATAAGAATCGGCCAAATGTTACTCTTGAACTTTTCATTTTATAAGGATTAAATAAGGTGTACGAAATATTACTGAACTTCTAATGTGTATAGTGATCCATAAAACATAGAGTCAAGAACATACCTAATCACTTTATGTGCATCAAGTAACACTGGATTATCAGATATTTAGTAAAGAGATGAATGCTCATAACCAAATATTGGCCTTGCATGCTTATAATTTAATATAGGGAAAAATCCATAATTTGATTTGCAATGATAAATTTTGGTATTCGCGAACATAAAGCAACGCATCATGTAACATAAAAGCATTCGGCGGTTATTAAACTACTTGGAGTTTGATTTCTTTCTAGCGTAGGAAGGATCGAATTTTAGAGAAGATAATGGATAAAAATAGAGGAAAAAGAGGATTAAAAAACATGCAGCTACGATTCTACACAAAGAAAAATTCTGCAAAAAACGATGAGAATTTTTAAATTGGCATGTGGAAGCTGGAGATAAAAGGAGTTCGACCAAACTTGATAAGGCAGAAGATTAAAGTATTTGAAGTCGGTGTTAGTGCTATATTATTACAGATGGCATTTAATAATTTAAAAATGTGGTGTGCACTTAGGAAAATTAAGGCAGTATAGCATGACTTATTACCTTTACACTGTAAGGCATATATGGAAAGAGAGAGCTTCTTGCAACCTTATGTACATTAACTCAATGTGATGTTGACCTTGGATTAGATTATCTTTTACCTAACATCAAAATAATGTAGATACATGAGAAGTGAGACATGAAAATCTATTTTTTCAATAACATGTCTATATTTGATAATATCATAAAAAAAAATTTGTAATAGCGCATCTCATTAATAGCTAGTATTGTATGCAATCAAGCCATTCAAAGGTCTTTCCACTACTTCAAAAGAAAATAAGTTAAAACATTAAGTGATAGCATCAATGTTTTCAAAAAAGTGGTAAAAACGACTATTAGAAAAAGAAACTAAAAGTAACGGAGGGAAAAATGACGGGGAGAAAATCTGCGCTTGAGAACCTTTGGACAACAATTAGATGGATGTTCATTGATGCGTAGCCACCATTAACAAAGGAAAAGCGATAGTGATGAATTATGAATATTATAAAAATTATTGCTAAGTTTTTCCAACAATGTATTGGTATTAGATATTCAAAGAAGACATATTAATAACTCAGATGTATTCTATTAATTACCCATGAAATGTTATAAGCTAACATCTCATAACTAAAAATGCAAGGCACATCCATATTAGCTAATCAGAAAATGATATTTGACTTAAAGCTTAGTTCTCAATGCATGTAACTTATGTTACAAAGTTGAAGCATTGCCACATCTATAGAAAAAATGACAAATCATGCTGAACGGATCTTAACCCAGTAACATGCACACCATACCTCTCTCGCATACACACGTATGCATATGTGAACAAAGAATAATAAATAGAGTAAATGTTACATGTTTTATCTTATTTATACAAATGCTTAGATAAAAAAGACATGAATACGAAAGTAAAGGATGTTTTACAACTAAGAAACTAACTATGGAATCTTTCTCTTGGAAACAACCAAGTGAAAGATTTTCACTCATATTGAGTGTTTTTTTCTATAAAATATTGCGTATCTTATTACGTTAAACTGCTAAAAAAGAAAATTAATAGTGCTGAGGAAGACAAGAACGTTTTTTTGAAAATACACTATAGTCGATCAATAAATAATTGTTTCGAAAAGGTAAAATAGAAATCCATAATTCGAAACTGAAGTTCCTGATTTCCTGGAAATGTATTAATTATGTATCACTTCAAACCATCGTGTACTTCTCATGTAAATCAGAATATACATATTAAAATAAATATATAAACCATAAATGAACCGATACCCGGTAATATACACACTCAAATCTATACTATACTAATAAAGCTAAGTTGGTTTTAGATGGCTCACAAGCAACCTCCAATTTTTGAGAGAATTGCATCTCATCACGCCAAGTGTAATGACAGTTGAACCGTTCTTTTTTTCTCCTCTCCAAAATTATATTTCAACATTCCTTAGTTTGGCATACTCATCAATCATGATTCTTTTTTCCCCTAGGCAACTGATTCCAATCTCGCTCTTCTTCAATTACACCTCTCCCGTTCCCCCTAAAAAATAACATTCCACTGATTTTGGGCTATCCACTCTGCACTTTATCGTCCATGGTTCCTGCAAGTGCCGCTCACTAAATTGTGGGTAATTGGAATTGGTTCGTTAGTAGGGTGTTTTCAAGGTTGTTACTCCTTCATCCGCTATAAGCACCTATTATCCTTCTTCCTTGAAACAACTTTAAATTTGTTAGCTTTTCCTCCATGTCAATTCTCTTTGATTAGGGCTTTTAGTTTTTGCATCAAGAACCAATTCTGAATACTTAGGTTGCTTGGTTTGTTGTTTGGCACAGAACCCTTATTCGATTCTTAGCTTAGATTTTTTTTTTTTTTTTTACGGTTTGAGCATGTATAAATGTTTTTTTTTTGCTGTGGTGTTGCTCAGTTTTAAGAAAATTTATTTTGGGGTCTTTGTTTTTTTTGTAAATTATAATTTCCCATTTGACCTATTCATTTAACGTAGGTACCAAATCATATGTTTGGTGAGTGTTTTGCAGAATAATACTGCTGTGTCTAAATTAAATTACATTTATATCTAGATGAATGAATTTTCTATTTGTTAAGTCATGCATTTATCATGTTTTCAATGTAATAACCATGGGCAGAACAATGTAGTTTACAAATAAAGTATACATATTACATGTTCAAGCAAAGGCATTTGGATTAAAACTTTGATGGGGTGTCGACTGGGCAGTCGACACAACCTGGGGTGTGTCGACTCCCAAGTCGACTCCCCAGTCGACTTGGGGTGGCAGGAATTTTTCCCGCCTGTCCTGCCCAGCTGAATTTGAATTTCTGAATTCAAATTTGAACTTGAAATTTTCTAAAAACTTTGATGGGCCATAACTTGGTCATACGGACTCCGATTTTCGAAAACTCGGACTTTATTTCGCGTATTTTTCCGAGACGAACGCAATGGCACAGCCCATTTCCCCTTGATTCAGATTTTATCATTTAATTCTGCCTTGATTTATGTTATAACATGTTATTTAAAATACGGGTTGTTACAGCTATTTAATGATGTAATTGGAAGAGAAGATCCATCATAGTCAAGTTTGAAGATGTTCTAAGCCTGAGGTATTTTTACTTTATTTTTTTGCAATTCAATGATAATAATACTTTTGTGTACTAAGGCTACTTATTGAATTAAAATGATATTTGAAATTTATTTTTGAATATATGTGTGTGTGCGCACACGCATGTGCTCGCGTGTGTAGTATGTCCAATTATTACTGCTGTGACGATCTCAAAACCCTGTACGACGGTGTTAAGGATAATAATTGGAATATAACACCTTAATCATCATTAGCAGAGAACAGATAATAGCTAAACAGAAAATAGAATAATTTACATCAATATGACAGTGGAATCATAATATGTAACATCATCTGAGTAGCACAGTATAGGATACAACTTAGTGCATAAAAGGAAATGACCAGTCTACATCAAGATCACTAGGACATATACATCATAGGTACATAATAGAAGTAAATCTGTCTACATCGTGATCAACAGAATCATATACATAAGATACTAATGGCGAAGTATCAAATAGCCAAAATACTGAGAGATCTAGTCTTCGCCATACAAGCCAAAAGGCGCACTCCCTACTGCAGTGCAAAAGCCAAAATATAACCTGTCACCTATCACTAGGCTGCCCATGTGAAAATAAGGGCACCCGAGTTTGCAAAGTGAAACAAACTACGAGTCAGTCATGGGAATGGTATGAGAAATCTACTTAACTGGTTAAACAACAATAAGAAGGCAAATCATAGGACCACGCCACTTTCGCAGAACGGGTTTACTCCAGTGATTGCCAGTGCATGAAATAAAGTAAATCTTTTGAATAACGCAATGCTTTTTTAAAAATGAAGCCGTTATAAGACTCAAGTCCCATCACACCATGCCACGCAAACCGGAGGATAGAGTTTTACCTTATAATGGCCAAAATATGCTTCATACGTGGAAAGCAAATCATTTGATATTATTACTAGTGCATATATGTTTCAAAAGCAAATTCAATCATAAATATCAATCCTAGATGACATAAGTACCCCCATACCACTATGTCGCCATATATAAGCTACAACCAAATCCGTAATTTCGTATTGGAAATTTGGATTCCATCATGAGTCGAGGCAAGTGATATACTCCTCGCCGGCTTCGAGACACTCTAGCAAATTCCTCAGGATTCCCCGCAGAGAACCCTTGGAATTGGCTGGACCGGTCCATACTTACGTTAGTGGATTGGCAATTCCTGAACACACGTTTCCCGGTCATATCAGACCAAAACATTGGCTCCGTAGAGACCGATATAACCGAGGCGCCTCGCATTCCAACATCCACAAAGGTATAATAATCAACAATGTTAGGGCTAGTAAAACGCTGACACTACCCATAGCTAGAAAGAAACGTCGTGTTCTCCCAGCGTTCCTTATCCCGTTTTTTACACATACCCCGGGGGGGTGAGGCTCGCGAATCAATGTCATTGTAACGACCCAGAAAATCTGAACCAATTTAAAATTTTTAAATTGGCTAAAATAATGGATTTTAAATATTTAAAATAAATATTTTAAATAATGGCGATGAAAACTGAGTTTGAATCGACAATTGAAAACGAATATAATTAATTATAATTATATATAGAATTGAAAATGGCGCGGTAGTTCGATAATTCGATTTCAAACTTCGATTGAATATACCGAGTGCAAAACAATCCGGATTTTAGTGAAACCAAAAACATTAGGATCTAATTGATGATATCTTTCTAACGAATCCGACCAATCGAAATTTGATAGCGGGAATCAAAAGGTATGTCCAATTGAAAATTCTGAATAGTCGCTATGGAATTCAGGCCCTTAAAAATGGACGTTTTGCAAACGACCTCGGATTTCGACGAAACCACTTTTGTTGGATCCGTGATGTCAAATTATTGCTAGGTTTCAAATTTCATAATTTTCCGAATCAATATGTGAGCGTGGCAAAGGAAAACGCGTTTGACCAGTTTCAGTTGATTTTAATCGACTGGAAATTGGCCATTTTTCAAACGGTCTCAGAATTCAACGAAACTAGTTTTGTTAGGACCGTATCATCAATACGAAACTAGAAAATATTTTTCTGGAATTTTTCTAGTTAGTATGTGACCCCGGTAATTTGAAATGTACGTTTAAAATTCAATATAAGGATTTAAAATGTAAATTCAACGGAAACTGATTGTAACGATCAAACCAGCTTACGATACATATCCCATTGTGTTCGGAATGGGGGTAAAACGCTATGGACGACAGGCGGTGGGCCTCGTTTCGAGGTCATATGTAAAAGTCAACCCTTGTGCAAAATTAAATAATTAAATAATAAAATAAAATAAAATAAAAATATACTCCCTCCCTTTTTCTTCTGCTTGGCCCCCCCCCGATCATTTATCAGAAAGAGAAAAAAAACCTAAAATAAATACGAGCCGCCCCCTGACCTGGAAGCCACCGCCGACGAACCCCTCGACGCCCCCCCTCTGTCAGACCTCAACGCCGACGATCGAGCTGAAGCCCCCACCACCCTCGCGACCTCCTCCTTCCAGCGAAGATGCCGCCGACCATCAAACCGAAGCCTGGAACCCTGCCGCGAACCTCCGAACGCCACCTCAGAGACGCCTCTTCTTCCCTCCTCCCCTTCGCATACCACGGTGAGCTTTTAAGTTATTTTATTTTGATTTTGATTTTTGATTTATAAAACCGATTTAAAAACAAACCGATTTAAAAACAAATTTCTGATTTGTTTAAGATTTTTAAACTGATTTGTTTTAGGTTATAGAAAACTGTTTTTTTTTTATGATGCATGAACAGAATTTTTTTTTAAAAAAAATAAAAACAGAATTTTTTTTAAAAGAAATAAAACTGAATTTTTAAAAAAAAATAAAAACAGAATTTTTTTTAAAAGAAATAAAACAGAATTTTTAAAAGAAAATAAAAACAGAATTTTTTTTAAAAGAAATAAAACTGAATTTTTAAAAGATGTAAAAACAGAAATTTTTTTAAGAAATAAAACTGAATTTTTAAAAAGATGTAAAAACAGAATTTTTTATATTAGAAAGTAAAAACAGAATTTTTGAAAAGAATTTTGAAGACTGATTTTTAAAAAGAAATAAAAACTGATTTTTATTTTAAGGTTTAAAATAGAAAAAAAGGGGGTTTAAACTTTGAAATTAAAAAGGTTGAATCTTTTAAAAGAAAAAAGATTTGAACTTGCAAAAATAAAGATCATATTTTTAAAAAGAGAAAAGTCGGAATTTTTGTTAAGTAGAAGAAGTAAAATATGATTCTTATATTTTTAAAGCAATAAAAATATAAATTTTACATCATAGGAATATTAAAAATATAATCTTTGTTTTTAGAATATGATCTTTATATATTGAATAACATAGTAAAAATTCGATTTTTACTTATGTAGAGAATACGGGCAACGAAAGCGACAAGAAGACGAAATAGACGAAGATTTCTAGAAAAGAAAGAGTCGTGTAATTGGATAGCTATTGGTGAGATTTCTGATTTAAAATTTATATATATGTGTGTGAAGTAAAAGTGAATTGCTATATATAAATATATATATATATATATATATATATATATATATATATATATATATACACGCCCCTCGTCCACAAACCATGGACGATATTTATTGGTTGAAATTGTTGTGGAAATTTGATTGATAGCGAATGATTGTTTGGGATTGTTAGTGATTGATATTGGTTGATTGTGGTTGAAAAATACCCATTGGTGGTTGTGAAATATTTGGTTGAAACCACTTAGGATTAGTTTGTGGAAATGAAATAAATATATACATGCCGCCTGCATGCGAACTAGATGCATGAACCCCATTGTCAAAAACCGCGAGGTTTTAAGGTAGAGCGAGGAGCCGTACTAGAGACGGTGCCGGTTTAACTACCCTGCCGTTATGCTGCCGAAATTTTGAATAACATTTGTGTGTTTGAATTATTTTCATATGCTTAAACTATATTTATTCATTGTATAGAAAACATTCATGTGTTGAATTGATATTCATCCGTTGTTTAGAAATTCATGTGTTGAATGGTATTCATATTTTGAAATAAATTGTTTGATAATAAAAATCACATTTTTATCTATATATAGAAACTATAGAAAACATTCATGTGTTGAATTGATATTCATCCGTTGTTTAGAAATTCATGTGTTGAATGGTATTCATATTTTGAAATAAATTGTTCGATAATAAAAATCACATTTATATCTATATATAGAAACTATAGAAAACATTCATGTGTTGAATTGATATTCATTCGTTGTTTAGAAATTCATGTGTTGAATGGTATTCATATTTTGAAATAAATTGTTCGATAATAAAAATCACATTTTTATCTATATATAGAAACTATAGAAAACATTCATGTGTTGAATTGATATTCATTCGTTGTTTAGAAATTCATGTGTTGAATGGTATTCATATTTTGAAATAAATTGTTCGATAATAAAAATCACATTTTTATCTATATATAGAAACAATAGAAAACATTCATGTGTTGAATTGATATTCATTCGTTGTTTAGAAATTCATGTGTTGAATGGTATTCATATTTTGAAATAAATTGTTTGATAATAAAAATCACCTTTTTTCGACTATATGAACTATATAGAAAAATAGTGTTTTGAAATGAATTGTTTTACAATAAAAATCACATTTTTATTGTATGCATAAATCGTTGAAATGTGAAGTGTTAAAAATAGCCACTTGTTCAAAATAAACATATATGAGATGAAATATTCATTAATTAGCTAATGAAATGATTTGCACCTATTTATGTAACATTAGAATGAATGGGGTTTTTAAACCAAATAGAAATCGAATATGAAGTCGAATAGAAATTGATAAATGATAAGAACTGCATATATATGTACATGCAATATTCATTGAACAGGTTATAGCAAAGGGGCTAGAGAAGAGGAATAAAATTTTGTGCCCGACAAATAGGTACACATTTACTGATTTGTTAGGGTGATGATTTTGAGCCTGTTGGCTAGCCGCTTGGCTTTTTCTTTTTCTTTTTGAGATTAGAAGGACCGGGAACGCTATTTGCGATTTCCCGATGCTCCCGGTGCAGGGGAGGTTATGGCGAAATTTTTCCAAAATTTAAGGCGTTAGAAAAATATTTGAAGTGAAAACGATATTGAAATTGTTGAATGAACTATATTTATATAAATATATAAATATAAATAAAATTAAAACGAAACGAAGCCGTGCAGTTCGTGTTTTGAAACCGTGATTTCAAACAACTAGTACGGGAAATCCGACCATTGGATTTTCCCGGAACCTCAACCGTCGGGTCCGCCTTGGAATAATCTTTCCAACGGCACCAACCTTGTAGAAATCCAACGGTTGGATTGTCTGGAATGTTTAATTCAAATTTGAAGAAAAACAACGCCAGAATCGATTATATTTATATATAAATATAAATATAATTATATTTAATCGAATAACAACGCTGCAGTTCGTATTTTGAAATCGAAATTTCAAACGATTGTACCGGGAGATCCGACCGTCGGATTTTCCCGAAACTGGAACCGTTGGATTCGTTTTGAAAAGACCTTTCTAATGATGTAAATTTTGTGAAGATCCAACGGTTAGATTTTCAGATATGCGTAAATCAAATCTGAAGAAAAACAGCGCCACGGCCGCCTTATGGCCCGAAGCGTCGTTTTGAATAAAATGGCTATTTTAAAATAAATAAAAATAGCGATAAATAGTTATAAAATATCATAAGCGATATGGAATGGAAATAAACTGAATTTGCTTGATTTATGTGATGTTTGATGGTTGAATGTGTTTGGTGTAAAAATTACATTAAAGGACAAAATTGGTGTTGTCGAATAATTTAACCATTGAAATAAATTGAATTGAAATTCTAAAGATACGTGAATTATTTGAGAAGGCCGAGTTAATTCTCATTTCAAATAATTGACCGACGATTGAAAGTCGAAGATGAAGACGATGGTCGAAGACCGGAGATCTTCACCTCGTTTGGATGGTAACCGAGGTCCGGATTGGGAGGCATCCCGAAATATGGATAATGAGTGGTGATCGTCCAGACGTACGTGGTGATCGATGGGTTTGCGAGGTATTTAGTGCCTCCGGTTTCGTTCAGACCCAGAACGGACTTGTAAATGGACTGTGTGTCCGACATTGGAATTTGTTCTGTGTGATTGATAGCCATCAGTTGCACGGTGTGAATTGCCTGTGTGGCATGCTAAGATGCAGTGATCAGGACTTCTGTTGAAAAGCAAAGTCTTGTGGTGATGATCAAAGCACCGGCTGTGTGGCGTAGCTTTGTGTATAACGTGAATTCGCGAGCCTCACACCCCGGTATGAACCTAAAATGGGAGAGGACATCAGGGAGGGCCTGCGTTTCTTTCTAGCTAGGGTGGTGTCAGTGACCTACCAGCCCTGACATATATATACTTTTCACCTATGTGGTTGTTGCTGTTGCGAGGCGCCTCGGTTTGATCGGACGATCCGGGTCCGATGGAGTCATTCGTTGGCTCGTTTGCGCCCCAAAGGGCGGGGAGACGTATTGTTCAGGTATAATAATCCACATCGGTGGACCGGCCCTGTCGCTCCAGGGGGCAGTTGCGGCTGTTCCTGAGACATGGTAGGCTAGATTGTCTCGAATTCGGTAAGGACTATCTTTTGCCTTGGTTCATGACGGAAATCCAATTTCCAAATACGACATCGTGCGGTTTTGATTGTATATATATATGGCGACATGATATATGGTACCCATGCCGTCTATGATTGATAGTTATGATTTGAAATTGTTTTCAAAACATATAAACACTAGCAATAATATTAAATGCCTTTGTTTTATTCCTATCAAGCATATTTTGGCCGTTATAAGGTAAAACTCTATCCTCCGGTTTGCGTTGCATTGTGTGATGGGAACTGAGTCTTATAACGGCTTCATTTTTATAAAAAGCATAGCGATGTTTAAAAGAAAGAGTTGTTTTAAAGCACTGGCGATCCAATGGAGTAAACCCGTTCCACGAAAGTGGCGTGGTCCTGTGATTAGCCAATTATATATGTGTTGAGTGGATTTCTCATACCAGTCCCATGACTGACTCGTAGTTTGTTTCACTTTCAAACTCGGGTGCCCCTTTTTCTACACGGGCAGCCTTGTATTCAGGTTTAGCTGATTCTTTCTGGATAGCTGGAGCTGAAGATGGATTCTATCATTTATTTCTTTTTATGCTGTTCAGCTCCTATTGTACATATTTTGTTTATTTCCGCTGTAGACATTTATGTATAGCTGAACTGTATTTGTACTAAGTAAGATCCTGTATACTGTGTAACTCTGATGATTACTTTTATCCAGTATATTTTGTTGTTCATTCTGGTGTATTTATTTAATTCTGTTCTGCTATTATCTGTTTCTGTGTTATATTCCAAAAGATAACCTTGTTTCCGTGAGAACGGGAAATCGGGTCGTCTCAATGTGGTATCAGAGCTTTGGTTAAGCTTAGTTCTGGAATATAACATTTGAACGAACTCGTCAGAAATAGAACCAGTAGTGTTCTAGGATGGGTAACTCCATACAGATAGGATCAGTAATATCCCAGTATGAATAAAGCAGGATGAATAACACCTCGATAGACACATTTACATTCAAGTACATGTTTCTATATTTTAAAATACCTTTTCTGTGACCTGACACTTGATCTGCCATTTGCAGAAGAACTAGAAAATGAGTGCCAGAAACAGAAGAAGTAATACTAACCCGGATATTGAAGCTCTATTCATGAAGTATAGAAATCTGGGTGGAAAGTCGTTCTCGGGCAAAGAAGCAATTATGAAAACACAAGCTTGGGTTCGTTCAGCTGAGAAAATATTCGAAGCATTAAAGCTTAGTGATGACCAGAAAAGATTGCTGGCCTCCTGGGCTCTCAAAGATGAAGATTTGTTTTGGTGGGATTCAGTTATTAAAGATAATCCAGAAGGTGATATCACCTGGGATAGATTCAAAGTAATTTTCTTGAAAAGATTTACTCCTCCCGAAGCGACCGAGCGACTATGTGACGAATTTTCTTATCTAATACAAGGTGATATGACCATCCCAGAATATCATAAGAAATTTAACGAACTTTCTCATTTTGCGCCTCATCTGATTAAAAACCCAAAGAGGAAGAATCTTAGATTTATCCATGGGCTTCAAAGGAAATATCAGAATAAAGTATTGGGGCATGTGAAGCTTCCTTTTTCAGAAATGATTTATATGGCTTATCAATATGAAGACCTCCATATGAAAGGCATGTTGCGAGACGAAGAAGAAATCAGCACTAGCAGCAAAAGAAAATTAGAGGCTGATAGCCCAGAGACAAGTGAGCAGCCTG
The DNA here is from genome assembly GCA_030737875.1 of Allium sativum. Taxonomy (NCBI): domain Eukaryota; kingdom Viridiplantae; phylum Streptophyta; class Magnoliopsida; order Asparagales; family Amaryllidaceae; genus Allium; species Allium sativum. The sequence continues at coordinate 833,236,594 of CM060918.1, read as the reverse complement.
AGGCTAGTACGAAGGCTGAAGTCAAAAAGAGGCCGAAGATTAATCAGAAAAGGGTAAAGGCAGTCGTATGTCTGAAGTGCAATCAGCAAGGGCATTCGATGAGAAATTGTAGATCTTCGAACAGACGAAAGGGAGATGGGTCTAAATCCGGGATGAATTTTCAAGAAAATAGTAAATGCAATCTCTGCCATCAGGCTGGTCACGTAAAGCAAGATTGCTGGCAGTTGAAAAAGACTGAAATAGTTCAAGTGAATGAGGTAGCAGAAACTTCTGATCCCTCGGCAAGTCAAGGAAGATCTGATGTTTTAGAAGGAACGCTTACTGTCAAAAACATTCCAGTCAAAGTACTGTTTGACACAGGCGCGTCACGAAGCTTTATTTCAAAGAGTGCCGCTAAGAAACTAGATTTGAATTTGAGGAAGCTCAAGGAACCAATGACTGTCCAGAATCCGGTCGGGGGTTCTATCAATCTCAGTTGGATTTGTGCAGTACCTGTCTCCTTTTCTTGCTATAAATTCCCTATTATCTCTATCGTCATGAATTTTAATGAATTCGATATCATTCTGGATTGGATTGGCTAACCAAATATGAAGCGGATGTTAGATGCGCTGAGAGAGTGGTTAAAGCAAAGGCCCAATTGGGGAATTATATAACCATACCATGTGAAGGCCCAACTTCTAATAGAAGAGATTTCTGGGCAGCTTTGGATGTTTCTCCAGCCCAAATAGAAAATATCCCTGAAGTCACGGAGAATATTCCTGACCTCATCAAAGACATTCCTGTCGTCAAGAATTATGCGGATGTGTTTGAGGAAGTCGTTCGCTTACCTCCGCAAAGAGAAATAGATTTCAAGATTGCTTTGATTCCCAATGCAAGGCCGGTAGTTCACGTTATCTGAAGAATGTCCTTGAAAGAGAAGGAGGAATTAGACAATCAAACGAGACAGCTAGTATGGAAAGGTCTGATCAGGCCTAGTTTCTCTGATTGGGGTGCAGCAGTGGTGTTTGTCCCAAAATCTGACGGTACTCTACGTCTATGTGTGGATTATCGTGATTTGAACAAGCAGACCATAAAGAACAAATATCCATTGCCGCGGATTGATGATTTGTTGGATCGATTAAATGGAGCACAAGTATTTTCGCGAATGGACCTAGCTACAGGATTCCATCAACTTCGAATTGCCGAAGAGTGTGTTCCAATGACAGCGTTCAGAGGCCCCGACTTATTCTACGAGTGGTTAGTAATGCCGTTCGGCTTATGTAACGCTCCTGCCTACTTCGTCGATCTAATGAACAGAGTATTTAGGGGAGTATTGAATAAATTTGTTCTGGTTTTTATTGATGATATTCTAATCTTCTCTAAATCAAAGGCCGAACATGAAAAGCATCTGGAACAAGTGTTAGAAATCCTCAGAAGGAATGTATTGAAAGCCAAATTTTCCAAATGTATATTCTGGCAAGATGAAGTGAAATTTCTGGGCCACGTTGTATCTAAAGAAGGAATCGCGGTGGATCCAAGTAAAATCACGGCTATTCAAAATTGGAAACAGCCCAGTACTCCCACTGAAGTCCGCAGTTTTCTTGGATTGGCTAGCTATTACCGGAAGTTCGTTAAAGACTTTTCGAAGATATCTGGCCACTTAACGAAGCTTACAAAGAAGCATTCTAAGTTTAAATGGACTCAAGAGAGTGAGGAGGCTTTCGAAGAGCTGAAGTTGAGATTAACGACAGCTCCAGTGTTAACCATCATAGATGGCAACCAGGATTTAAAAGTATGGACTGATGCTTCTAGAGAAGGCCTTGGCGCAGTGTTAATGCAAAGAGGTCAAGTGATCGCTTATGCTAGCCGTCAACTTAAGCCACACGAGAAAAACTATGTAACTCATGATCTTGAGTTATTGGCTATCATATTCTCTTTGAAAATCTGGAGACACTATCTTCTGGGCGAGAGATTTGAACTGTTTACAGATCACCAGTCGTTAAAATACCTGTTCACTCAGAAAGACTTAAATTTGAGGCAGCAACGTTGGCTGGAGTTTCTTGCAGCATATGACTTTGAAATTATATATACTCCCGGGAAAGCCAATGTCGTAGCTGATGCGTTAAGCAGAAAGAATGTAATGATCGCCAGTTTTATTATCACGACTTCATTGCTAGATAAGATATCTGCTCTTCAGGAGGATGATCACTTCATTCAGAAGATCAGAGGGATAATTCAACAAGGCGAACCTTCGAGTTTCCAAGTTGACAACGATGGGATTTTAAGGCTCAAAGGTCAAATCTGTGTCCCTAACATTCCTGAACTTCGAAAGGAAGTACTGGATGAATGCCACAAGTCAAAACTCAGTATCCATCCGGGAGTAAGCAAAATGTATAATGACATCAAACGCACTTTCTGGTGGAAGTCGATGAAAAGAGACATTTCCTTATATGTTAGACGATGCCCTACTTGCCAGCTAGTCAAGAGTGACCAACAGAAATTGGCTGGATTATTACAACCACTGGAAGTTCCTGGTTGGAAGTGGGAGCATATTTCAATGGACTTCATCGATGGTCTGCCCAGGACCAGAAAAGGAAATGACAGTATTTGGGTGATCGTAGATCGTTTCACGAAAACCGCCCATTTCATACCTGTCAGATCAAACAGAACAGCTCAGAGTCTGGCGCAGATATACTTCAGGGAAATAGTTAGACTACATGGAGTGCCGCTCAGCATAGTAAGTGATAGAGATACGATATTCACTAGTAAAATCTGGGAAGCATTTCAAGTCGAGCTGGGAACGAATTTAAACCTAAGCACCGCTTATCATCCTCAGACAGACGGTCAGACTGAGAGGGTGAATCGCATTCTAGAAGATCTATTGCGGGCTTGTGTTATAGATTTCGGTGGATCATGGGAAGACAATCTACATTTGGCTGAGTTCTCTTATAACAACAGCTACCAGGCGAGTCTGACAATGTCGCCATTCGAAGCATTATACGGTAGACCGTGCCGATCTCCTGCTTGTTGGGTCGAGCCTGGAAATAGACTTGTGTTGGGTCCTGATATGATTTGAGAAGCGGCCGACAAAGTCGATTTTATTAAGAAGCGATTACTCGCCGCTCAAAGCCGACAAAAGAGCTATGCCGATAAAAGAAGAAGAGATATATCCTTCGAAGTTGGCGACTGTGTATATTTGAAAGTATCGCCGATGAGAGGAGTTATCCGGTTCGGTAAAACTGGAAAGTTAGCGCCCAAATTTATTGGTCCGTTTCCTATTCTGGAACGGATTGGAACTCTCGCTTATAGGGTCAAACTGCCCGACTGGTTGCCTGGAGTGCATGATGTATTTCATATATCTCAACTTCGAAAGCACGTTCATGATCCAGACTTGATCGTGGAAGAAGCAGCTCAGCAGGACATTGAAATTACTCCAGAATTAGCCGTGAGGCGTGAGCCACTAAAGATTATCGGCAAAGAAACCAAAGAGCTGAGGAACAAGAAGGTTCACTTAGTCAAAGTGCAATGGAGTGGAGATCCGAGAGATTGTACTTGGGAAACCGAGGAGAGCATTCAGAAAGCTTATCCCAGATGCCGAGTAGATATCTCTGATTGACTCCGGTGCAAGGTATATTTACCATACTTTACCTCACCATTTAATTCTCTATTCTATTATAATTGTTTGAATGATTTTAGAAGAAAAATAGGAATTAATTTGTATGGCTTTGAAAGGTTAAAAACAATTGGATTGGTTGTTGTGTTGTGTGATTGTAGATTTATCAAACCACTTTCGACTTTATTCCTTTTCGGGGACGAAAAGTTTTAAGTGGGGGAGATTGTAACGACCCAGAAAATCTGAACCAATTTAAAATTTTTAAATTGGCTAAAATAATGGATTTTAAATATTTAAAATAAATATTTTAAATAATGGCGATGAAAACTGAGTTTGAATCGACAATTGAAAACGAATATAATTAATTATAATTATATATAGAATTGAAAATGGCGCGGTAGTTCGATAATTCGATTTCAAACTTCGATTGAATATACCGAGTGCAAAACAATCCGGATTTTAGTGAAACCAAAAACATTAGGATCTAATTGATGATATCTTTCTAACGAATCCGACCAATCGAAATTTGATAGCGGGAATCAAAAGGTATGTCCAATTGAAAATTCTGAATAGTCGCTATGGAATTCAGGCCCTTAAAAATGGACGTTTTGCAAACGACCTCGGATTTCGACGAAACAACTTTTGTTGGATCCGTGATGTCAAATTATTGCTAGGTTTCAAATTTCATAATTTTCCGAATCAATATGTGAGCGTGGCAAAGGAAAACGCGTTTGACCAGTTTCAGTTGATTTTAATCGACTGGAAATTGGCCATTTTTCAAACGGTCTCAGAATTCAACGAAACTAGTTTTGTTAGGACCGTATCGTCAATACGAAACTAGAAAATATTTTTCTGGAATTTTTCTAGTTAGTATGTGACCCCGGTAATTTGAAATGTACGTTTAAAATTCAATATAAGGATTTAAAATGTAAATTCAACGGAAACTGATTGTAACGATCAAACCAGCTTACGATACATATCCCATTGTGTTCGGAATGGGGGTAAAACGCTATGGACGACAGGCGGTGGGCCTCGTTTCGAGGTCATATGTAAAAGTCAACCCTTGTGCAAAATTAAATAATAAAATAAAATAAATAAAAAAATATACTCCCTCCCTTTTTCTTCTGCTTGCCCCCCCCCCCCCCCCCCGATCATTTATCAGAAAGAGAAAAAAAAACCTAAATTAAATACGAGCCGCCCCCTGACCTGGAAGCCACCGCCGACGAACCCCTCGACGCCCCCCCTCTGTCAGACCTCAACGCCGACGATCGAGCTGAAGCCCCCACCACCCTCGCGACCTCCTCCTTCCAGCGAAGACGCCGCCGACCATCGAACCGAAGCCTGGAACCCTGCCGCGAACCTCCGAACGCCACCTCAGAGACGCCTCTTCTTCCCTCCTCCCCTTCGCATACCACGGTGAGCTTTTAAGTTATTTTATTTTGATTTTGATTTTTGATTTATAAAAACGATTTAAAAACAAACCGATTTAAAAACAAATTTCTGATTTGTTTAAGAATTTTAAACTGATTTGTTTTAGGTTATAGAAAACTGTTTTTTTTTATGATGCATGAACAGAATTTAAAAAAAAAAAAAAAACAGAATTTTTTTTAAAAGAAATAAAACTGAATTTTAAAAAAAAAATAAAAACAGAATTTTTTTTAAAAGAAATAAAACTGAATTTTTAAAAGAAAATAAAAACAGAATTTTTTTTTAAAAGAAATAAAACTGAATTTTTAAAAGATGTAAAAACAAAATTTTTTTTAAGAAATAAAACTGAATTTTTAAAAAGATGTAAAAACAGAATTTTTTTTAAAAGAAAGTAAAAACAGAATTTTTGAAAAGAATTTTGAAGACTGATTTTTAAAAAGAAATAAAAACTGATTTTTATTTTAAGGTTTAAAATAGAAAAAAAGGGGGTTTAAACTTTGAAATTAAAAAGGTTGAATCTTTTAAAAGAAAAAAGATTTGAACTTGCAAAAATAAAGATCATATTTTTTAAAAGAGAAAAGTCGGAATTTTTGTTAAGTAGAAGAAGTAAAATATGATTCTTATATTTTTAAAGCAATAAAAATATAAATTTTACATCATAGGAATATTAAAAATATAATCTTTGTTTTTAGAATATGATCTTTATATATTGAATAACATAGTAAAAATTCGATTTTTACTTATGTAGAGAATACGGGCAACGAAAGCGACAAGAAGACGAAATAGACGAAGATTTCTAGAAAAGGAAGAGTCGTGTAATTGGATAGCTATTGGTGAGATTTCTGATTTAAAATTTATATATATATGTGTGAAGTAAAAGTGAATTGCTATATATAAATATATATATATACGCCCCTCGTCCACAAACCATGGACGATATTTATTGGTTGAAATTGTTGTGGAAATTTGATTGATAGCGAATGATTGTTTGGGATTGTTTGTGATTGATATTGGTTGATTGTGGTTGAAAAATACCCATTGGTGGTTGTGAAATATTTGGTTGAAACCACTTAGGATTAGTTTGTGGAAATGAAATAAATATATACATGCCGCCTGCGTGCGAACTAGATGCATGAACCCCATTGTCAAAAACCGCGAGGTTTTAAGGTAGAGCGAGGAGTCGTACTAGAGACGGTGCCGGTTTAACTACCCTGTCGTTATGCTGCCGAAATTTTGAATAACATTTGTGTGTTTGAATTATTTTCATATGCTTAAACTATATTTATTCATTGTATAGAAAACATTCATGTGTTGAATTGATATTCATCCGTTGTTTAGAAATTCATGTGTTGAATGGTATTCATATTTTGAAATAAATTGTTTGATAATAAAAATCACATTTTTATCTATATATAGAAACTATAGAAAACATTCATGTGTTGAATTGATATTCATTCGTTGTTTAGAAATTCATGTGTTGAATGGTATTCATATTTTGAAATAAATTGTTCGATAATAAAAATCACATTTTTATCTATATATAGAAACTATAGAAAACATTCATGTGTTGAATTGATATTCATTCGTTGTTTAGAAATTCATGTGTTGAATGGTATTCATATTTTGAAATAAATTGTTCGATAATAAAAATCACATTTTTATCTATATATAGAAACTATAGAAAACATTCATGTGTTGAATTGATATTCATTCGTTGTTTAGAAATTCATGTGTTGAATGGTATTCGTATTTTGAAATAAATTGTTCGATAATAAAAATCACATTTTTATCTATATATAGAAACTATAGAAAACATTCATGTGTTGAATTGATATTCATTCGTTGTTTAGAAATTCATGTGTTGAATGGTATTCATATTTTGAAATAAATTGTTTGATAATAAAAATCACCTTTTTTCGACTATATGAACTATATAAAAAAATAGTGTTTTGAAATGAATTGTTTTACAATAAAAATCACATTTTTATTGTATGCATAAATCGTTGAAATGTGAAGTGTTAAAAATAGCCACTTGTTCAAAATAAACATATATGAGATGAAATATTCATTAATTAGCTAATGAAATGATTTGCACCTATTTATGTAACATTAGAATGAATGGGGTTTTTAAACCAAATAGAAATCGAACATGAAGTCGAATAGAAATTGATAAATGATAAGAACTGCATATATATGTACATGCAATATTCATTGAACAGGTTATAGCAAAGGGGCTAGAGAAGAGGAATAAAATTTTGTGCCCGACAAATAGGTACACATTTACTGATTTGTTTGGGTGATGATTTTGAGCCTGTTGGCTAGCCGCTTGGCTTTTTCTTTTTCTTTTTGAGATTAGAAGGACCGGGAACGCTATTTGCGATTTCCCGATGCTCCCGGTGCAGGGGAGGTTATGGCGAAATTTTTCCAAAATTTAAGGCGTTAGTAAAATATTTGAAGTGAAAACGATATTGAAATTGTTGAATGAACTATATTTATATAAATATAAATAAAATTAAAACGAAACGAAGCCGTGCAGTTCGTGTTTTGAAACCGTGATTTCAAACAACTAGTACGAGAAATCCGACCATTGGATTTTCCCGGAACCTCAACCGTCGGGTCCGCCTTGGAATAATCTTTCCAATGGCACCAACCTTGTAGAAATCCAACGGTTGGATTGTCTGGAATGTTTAATTCAAATTTGAAGAAAAACAACGCCAGAATCGATTATATTTATATATAAATATAAATATAATTATATTTAATCGAATAACGACGCTGCAGTTCGTATTTTGAAATCGAAATTTCAAACGATTGTACCGGGAGATCCGACCGTCGGATTTTCCCGAAACTGGAACCGTTGGATTCGTTTTGAAAAGACCTTTCTAATGATGTAAATTTTGTGAAGATCCAACGGTTAGATTTTCAGATATGTGTAAATCAAATCTGAAGAAAAACAGCGCCACGGCCGCCTTATGGCCCGAAGCGTCATTTTGAATAAAATGGATATTTTAAAATAAATAAAAATAGCGATAAATAGTTATAAAATATCATAAGCGATATGGAATGGAAATAAACTGAATTTGCTTGATTTATGTGATGTTTGATGGTTGAATGTGTTTGGTGTAAAAATTACATTAAAGGACAAAATTGGTGTTGTCGAATAATTTAACCATTGAAATAAATTGAATTGAAATTCTAAAGATACGTGAATTATTTGAGAAGGCCGAGTTAATTCTCATTTCAAATAATTGACCGACGATTGAAAGTCGAAGATGAAGACGATGGTCGAAGACCGGAGATCTTCACCTCGTTTGGATGGTAACCGAGGTCCGGATTGGGAGGCATCCCGAAATATGGATAATGAGTGGTGATCGTCCAGACGTACGTGGTGATCGATGGGTTTGCGAGGTATTTAGTGCCTCCGGTTTCGTTCAGACCCAGAACGGACTTGTAAATGGACTGTGTGTCCGACATTGGAATTTGTTCTGTGTGATTGATAGCCATCAGTTGCACGGTGTGAATTGCCTGTGTGGCAAGCTAAGATGCAGTGATCAGGACTTCTGTTGAAAAGCAAAGTCTTGTGGTGATGATCAAAGCACCGGCTGTGCGGCGTAGCTTTGTGTATAACGTGAATTCGCGAGCCTCACACCCCGGTATGAACCTAAAACGGGAGAGGACATCAGGGAGGGCCTGCGTTTCTTTCTAGCTAGGGTGGTGTCAGTGACCTACCAGCCCTGACATATATATACTTTTCATCTATGTGGTTGTTGCTGTTGCGAGGCGCCTCGGTTTGATCGGACGATCCGGGTCCGATGGAGTCATTCGTTGGCTCGTTTGCGCCCCAAAGGGCGGGGAGACGTATTGTTCAGGTATAATAATCCACATCGGTGGACCGGCCCTGTCGCTCCAGGGGGCAGTTGCGGCTGTTCCTGAGACATGGTAGGCTAGATTGTCTCGAATTCGTTAAGGACTATCTTTTGCCTTGGTTCATGACGGAAATCCAATTTCCAAATACGACATCGTGCGGTTTTGATTGTATATATATATGGCGACATGATATATGGTACCCATGCCGTCTATGATTGATAGTTATGATTTGAAATTGTTTTCAAAACATATAAACACTAGCAATAATATTAAATGCCTTTGTTTTATTCCTATCAAGCATATTTTGGCCGTTATAAGGTAAAACTCTATCCTCCGGTTTGCGTTGCATTGTGTGATGGGAACTGAGTCTTATAACGGCTTCATTTTTATAAAAAGCATAGAGATGTTTAAAAGAAAGAGTTGTTTTAAAGCACTGGCGATCCAATGGAGTAAACCCGTTCCACGAAAGTGGCGTGGTCCTGTGATTAGCCAATTATATATGTGTTGAGTGGATTTCTCATACCAGTCCCATGACTGACTCGTAGTTTGTTTCACTTTCAAACTCGGGTGCCCCTTTTTCTACATGGGCAGCCTTGTATTCAGGTTTAGCTGATTCTTTCTGGATAGCTGGAGCTGAAGATGGATTCTATCATTTATTTCTTTTTATGCTGTTCAGCTCCTATTGTACATATTTTGTTTATTTCCGCTGTAGACATTTATGTATAGCTGAACTGTATTTGTACTAAGTAAGATCCTGTATACTGTGTAACTCTGATGATTACTTTTATCCAGTATATTTTGTTGTTCATTCTGGTGTATTTATTTAATTCTGTTCTGCTATTATCTGTTTCTGTGTTATATTCCAAAAGATAACCTTGTTTCCGTGAGAACGGGAAATCGGGTCGTCTCAGTCATACACAATGCTACGCTATATTAAATCCGTGCTTTGATCATCAACCACAGGACTCTGCTTTTCAACAAAATCCCTGATCACAGCATCTCTGCATGCCACACAGGCAAATCACTCCATGCGACAGATTTCTATCGATATATAAACTGTGAGCTCATACATCTCAGATAAGGGCATTAAGCAAGAGAATAAATTCCCCACCGCCAAACAGATATATATTTAATAGAGATCAATCAACACAGAACAAAATCCAATGTCAGACACACATCCATTTACAAGTCCGTTCTGGGTTTGAACGAAACCAGAGGCACCTTATTCCTCATTCCATATGTCCAATACGGAAGAGAGGCCCTCGCACATCCGTACGATCAACAAGTACGTCCAGACTACTACCACTGTAACCTCGTCAAGGGAGCTACCCATCTCAAAATCACAATTTTCGTTTTTCAAATTCACGTGTTCACTTTAGAGTAATTCAAAATCAGTTTTGAATTTCAAAGAATCATTACTCAAAAATTGACATTTTTCACATTTTGGAAACGGTGAATTCATAACTTTTTCAAGTTTTCTTTCTAAACTGTTATTTTCTTGAACTAGTTTTCACCTATCAGATTTCAATTTCTTAACTTTTAGTTCAGGAGAATCAACGGTTTTTGTGAAGTCGTGACACATTAAAATTAATTCTTTATTGGTAAAATTCAATACCTCACTAGAATCCTCTTCACTGCCTTCCGAATCAGATTGAGCCATAATACACAAATTAGCTTCCTCTTCATTACTTTTAGAAACTTCTTCTCCTTCCTCGTCATCCCATGTAGTAGCAAAAGCCTTGTACTTTTAATTTTTGAGCTGTGGGCAATTCGGTTTGATATGTTCGGGTTTCTTGCAATTGTAGAAAAACACTTCATCGTCCGAACTATCTGAACTTTCGGACTTGTCGGTTTTTGAATTCTTCTTTCGTAGCTTGTAATTTCCTTTGGCCCACTTTCTCAAAACCATGGCTAACTCTTTAGCGGAATCTTCATCATCACTTTCAACAGTATTATTTAGAGCGGTCGTCTTTTTCTTTGATTCAGAATTCTTTCGTTCTTCTCTTACTTTTACTCCATCTCGTAAGTGATGAGATTTCCAATCAACTCCTCCATGCTTATTTTATTAAGATATTTTGACTCTTGAATCACCATAACTTTTCTTTCAAAATTCATCGGTAGCACTCTCAATATTTTTCTGATCAATTCCACTTCGGTATAAATTTTGTCAAGAGCTTTTGCATTATAGACTAGTGATGAGAAGCGTCCATACATCTCTTTTATATCTTCATCTCGTTGCATAGAGAAATTTTCATATTCGTTGCTGAGAAGAGTGAGACGAGATTCCTTCACTTGAGATGTTCCTTCATGTGTGACCTCCAACGTATGCCATATCTCCTGTGCGGTTTCACAATGAGAAATCCGATTAAATTCAGTTTTATCAAGAGCACAAATTAAAGCATTCATCGCTTTGGCATTAGTTGAAAATAATTTTTTATCATTAGCATCCCACCTGTCTTTTGATTTAGAAATTTCAACACCACTAACAATAACAGTGGGAGATCTATAACCTGTTTCAATAATATCCCACACATCATAATCGACTGAACTCAAATAAATTTTCATCCTAGCTTTCCAATATGCATAATCAGTTCCATTAAACATTGGTGGCCTAGCTATGTACTGACCCTCAGAAAAAGCGTTATTAGACAGATTCATGACTCTAGAGTTTAAACAAAAAATACCTGCTCTGATACCACTTGTAGGATGTAAATTAACCCTAGAGGAGGGGGTGAATAGGGTTTATCGCATATTTCTACTGAATAATTAAATAATAACAACACAGATAATAATCAGAATAAATGCTAAAAATAAATAACACACAGATATACCCAGCTTCGGCAAAACCCTGCCTACTGCTGCATTCCCCAAGGTTTCTACTAGGAGTTAAAACAATCTCTACGCTTACAATTCCCTGAAAACTCGCGACACTCGCTTCCAACAGTTCTTAACCCTACGCTCAAAGCCCTGCAGTGGTTTCTATCCCCGAAACCAGATTTCCCCAAATTACAAATCCCATAATTCGTCTCTCTAGTTTTATAGACAAACTAGAAAACTATAAACCTGTTTACAAATTGAAAAAAAACAAACAATTAAAAATCACTTGGAAATTTAAAACCCTAGTTTATAAAAATAAACTCCTTTAAGTCCTTAATAACTTGTCCAGCCATCTTCTATTTGCTCCACCCATTTTATTTTAGCCCGATCACTGGAAAAATGGCGGCTTCAAATCTAGGGTTTTCTTCTGAAATTTAAGTGGCGATGACGATCTAGGGTTTGCAATCTCCTTATATTAGAAGTCGACGCTCTCTCTCTTCATTGATGCTCTGAATCTCCAGTAGCTATCTTCGTTGATTTATGCTTTTATTCGATCCAAGTGATTTCCTAGTATGATTTTAAATTCGAGCTTTCTTGTTTCAATTATGCTTGAACTTGGATGTTAGAAAGCCGATGATGATGTGGGTGTTAAATAGGCTTTTGAATTCAAATAAATCTCTGATTTCATATATGATTTGGCCTGAGATTGTTGCCTGAATTTTGGGGCATTAAAATCTTCATATATGTTGATGATATCACATGAGAATTCTGCACTTTTGACCATATCTTTTGGTTCAACACTCAGTTGTTGTTTTTTTTTCTTTGACATTTTCAACGTGGATTAGAACTGAAATTGGTTCGAATAAACTGCTGTCTTTAATAATATTCCTGATTGATTTTTTTTAAACTGATAAGAACAGATATAATGCTTGATCATCCCTTTAGATTCTGATACTTCATTTATTTGTCTCGACAAATTTATGCCTTAAAATTTAACAGCTACTATACACTTTGCCAAGTCGTTGTTGCACTGATATCTCCATCCCCGTTTACTGTTTCATGCACTTTGCTATTTCATTATTGCTCGTAGTAGACTCGACCAATATGAGAGCTTGTTTTGGACTTGTTGTGTATACTTTTGTTTCACCCTTGCTGACTTACATTGCACCAGTTTTGTGCATGGATATTTTTCCTTTGTGCACTTGCACCCATTTCTAGAAACGGTCAAAACTTGCCAATTTGGCTTGATACATTTGCTTGCTAATGACTGAACTATGTTTTTGCTGCCTTTACTATTGAGTTTTAACTTTTAAAAAACTGTCTGTATATGTTATATGAACCTGAACCTTATAACATGTGTAGTCCATTGTGTTGTTGCCGAGTTACCATATACACAAAAACTTGTGCACTATACACCATGTTGTTCGACTTAAAAGATGTTGTGCCATGATTACTTTCTTTAATCTGATATGGTCTTGACTTGTACATGTATTTGAAACTGCCTGAAACTGTAGTGCCCTTGTGTTCACTTACAACTGAACATTGTAGTGCCATGCTTAACTATGCTAAACCCTGGTTTCATTTGAGCTGAACTTAACACTTGTTCACATATAGCTTAGCCTGAACTGTAGCACTTGTAAAACTGAATTTTGAACCTTGCTCTATTTCATGTTATTGGCATTTGTTGATACCCAAAATTTCCGGTACTTTGTTCATTTTTTTTAATTTAATTTTATGTTCTTGTCTTATGTACTTCTCGGCCATTTGAAGTGCTCTTAGAATTATTCACTTGAACTGTTGCTTGACTATTGATGCTTAGTTTAGTTTTGTATTAAACAGCTTTACTGCTTTGAGTCTTTAATTGATGTTGTACTTTTTGTTGCTTTGACATGCTATTACATTGCTGAACCATTTTACTATAGTTCCATTCATGTACTCGTACATGCTCTATGTTTACTGACTTGAAACATGATCGATCATCTTGCTTTTATCACTCTTGCATTTGTCAGTTTACTTGAAATAACTCATGTTGGCTTGACATTTGGAGTATGTATTTTCACCTTGATGTTGCCATGTATTTATCACCGTGTAGCTGCACCATGTCCATTCATTGTTCCTTATATTTGAGTAGCTTGACCACTGTGACTTGTTCATCCAGTTCATGCTTTTATTCAAATTTGTTGATCATGTAGTGTATCCATGCATTTGAACCCATACTTTATGCACAATTCACTTGAAACAGATCATTTCTGCTGCATATACATGATAGAGACTGAGCCATTATGACTTGAACTCATTTACATTTTGACTATGCTGATTTGTGTATCGACTTTTAAAATTGTGTCATGTCTACATGCACTTATGTCTTGACCATCTTTGAACTGGAGACTGAGTTTTGTGTTAGCACTTGTACTTCAGACTTGAGTTGCTACATCTTGTTGCTCGCATTGCATGTCATATATCATGTGTGACATCTCATTATTGCTCAACCATTTGTCGTGATTACTTGTGCTCGACCTCTCAGGCAAGCTTTGATTTCATGTTGCATTGAGTTGTTCACACTCTCGACCATATTCAAATAGACTGAGTTGAGATGGTCCTTGTGGCTACTCCTCAGCTGCTCGCTGATTGGCGAGGCAGTGCACACGTGTATATTTATACACGTGTACATATGCAGCCATCAGACTGATTTTCTGCCCCTGCATATCAGACCAATTCTAGAAAAATGATGAGAAACACACCGTAATTCTAAGGCAAACAAATTCAAATTTGTATGCTCTTTAGATTTATTTCTATTGCAGTGTACTGTGTGTGTTTCTGTTTTATGTGACAGGTAAGTAGATGGTGAACTAAATTGGAGCACGTGAAGATTCAGAAGACTGAAGACAGAGTGTCAGTGTGTGTGTATATGTAAATATACTGAGTAATGAGTGATATATGAGGAATCTGTGTGTATGAAATCAATTATAGTCGTGAATGAAATTGTACTGTTATTTGTAATAAACAGATTTGATTGAAATAAAATATTATATTATTTTATTGTGTTCAATTCAATATGTCTGTTTTAATTTGAATTCCTTTAATATTACAATTTCATGTGTGATGTGTCATGTCAGAAATATTCAAACATATTCAAGTGAATTATAAATAGTGGAGTTATAAATAGTTGTACTGTTCGAAAGATTGAAATGTAATATTTAACTTAAATAATATATTGTATGAATATATGAATGTCTGTACAGTCGTATTCTATTTAAATATAAATACTATATTCCTGTTTGTGATGTATATATAGAACAATATAGTAACAAACACATTTGAAATAATATTTATTTGGTTGTTATCATCAAACAAAAATCATATAATTGTGTATACAACTATGTCATATACAACAAACTTATCTCCAGTCTCTAGCCAGCAAGCCGGAGAGTTACACTGTCTTCCGTACAATGCCTCATATGGTGCCAGCCCAATGCTTGATTGGCAACTGTTATTATATGCAAACTCAACTAAATGTAGATGATCTTCCCACAATTCCCCAAAATCCAATACACAAGCCCTTAGGAGATTTTCCAAAACTTGGTTAACCCTCTCGGCTTGATCATCGGTTTGGGGATGATAAGTCATATTCAAACACAACTCGGTTCCTAAAGTTTCTTGCAAACTCTTCTAGAATCCACTCGTGAACAATGTATTTCGATTACTCAATATGCTCTTCAGGATACCATGAAATCAAACTATCCATTTTATATAAAGCTCAGCCAACTACGATGTTGTCCTAGTCGATTTGACTAGAATAAATCTTGCACTTTTGGTCAAGCCATCCACGATGACCTAAATTCCTTCGTTTCCTGTCTTGGTTCTAGGTAGTCCATCAATAAAATCCATCGATATCTGCTTCCACTTCCATATATGAACCTCCAATGGACGAAGCAATCCACTAGGATTTTTCTGTTCAGCTTTCACCAAGTGACAGTTCAAGCACTTGGAAATAAACTTTCCAATATCCCTCTTCATACCTTCCTAGTAGTAAGACCGCTTCATGTCCTGATACATCTTAACACCACTAGGATGAGTTGTCAACTTTGAGTGATGACATTCCCTCAGAACCTCTTCTCTCATTCTGTTAATATCATGAAGAACTAGTCGTCCATGTTTCCAAATCCAAGCTTCTTGATCGACCTCGAATTTTTTATCCTCTGGTTCCAACTTTTGGACGATTTAAACAAGCTTTACATCACGCTTTTGGCTTTCACCAATCCTTCCGAGGAGAGTAGGTCTTATCGATAAGCTTGCCAACATTTTAGGTTCCAATTCACACCATGGTCTGAAATCAAATCCTGTCAAGTACTCGAGGTGTCTCCATTCCGAAAACATCACTCCCAAATTTGTGTGCCTTCGACTCAACGCATCTGCCACTATGTTACCTTTACTAGGAGTATAGGCTATACCAAAATCATACGATGCCAAAAACTCTAAACACTATTGCTGCCGAAGATTCAAATTCTTTTAGGAGAAAAGATATTTTAACGACTTATGATCCGTAAACAATTAGAATCGAATTCCCAACAGGTAATGTCTCCACATCTTCAGAGCAAACACGATTGCTGCCAACTACAAATCATGAGTCGGATAATTCCTTTCATGCAGCTTCAGTTGTCGACTTGCATATGCCACAACTTTATCTTTCTGCATTAGCACTACCCCAAGTCTAGCATCACTTACATTTATATAAGCAACCATATCTTCATTCCAACTCAGAATGGTAAAAACAGGAGCACTTGTCTGTCTCCCTTTCAGGATTTCAAAAGATTGCTCATACTTTGTATCCCATGTGAACACTTGGTTCTTCTTCATCAATCGTGTTAACGGTGTAGCTTCCTTAGAGAAATCCTTGATAAACCCTCGGTAATAACCTGCCAATCCAAGGTAACTCCTCATGTCGATCGCATTGTTAGGTCCATCCCAATCCTGGATTTTTGCCACCTTAGTGGGGTCAAAACCGCTATTTCATTTCTAGAAACAACATGGCCTAAGAACCTAACTTCATTCTTCCAGAAGTGTCACTTTGAAAACTTAGCTCTCAATCGATGCTTTCATAAGATTTCCAAAACAACTCGCAAATGCGTCTTATGCACTTCCTCATTTCGAGAGTAATCCAGAATATCATCCACGAACACAAGCACGAACTTGTTCAACTGATCTCTGGACACCCTATTTATAAGATCCACGAAATTTGCTGGCGCGTTAGTCAACCCAATTGGCGTTACCAACCATTCGAAGAAACTGGATGGTGTCCTAAAAGCAGTCTTGGGCACACTATCCTTTGCTACTCTCAATAAGTGAAATCCCATTGCCAAATCTATCTAAGAAAACACCTTGGCTTCGTGAAGCCGATCAAACAATTCGTCTACTATTGGCAATGGATACTTGTTCTTCTTGCTCACCTTGTTCAGGAACGATAATCCACACGCAATCTCAACGATACGGAAGCCTTAGTGGCAAATACAAATGGTGCACCCCATTCGGATACACTTCTCCGAATGAATCCTTTTCCCAAAAGGTTACGTACTTGCATCTTTAACTCTCGTTGTTCCTTAGGCGCCATCAGCCTAAGAGGCATGACGATAGGTCTAGCACCCTCGACCAAATCGGTTCTTAAACTCAATGTCGCAATGTAGTGGCAAATGTTTGAACTCTTCAAGGCATCTTCAAACTCATTAGCAATCAGCACAAATGACAATTCTTCACATGGAATCACAAGTGAATATAGAAAGCTCACGAAGACACCATCTTCAGGCTTATATCGAATCATGGGCTTATATCGAATCACAACAATTCACCCTTCCATATTCCCGACTGCCACCTCGAGCTTCTCGCAATCCACATTTACCACATACCTTGTAACACCCCGTAATTTTATAACATTAAAATTCAAAAATTAAAGTATACTTAATTTTTAGAAAAGAATTAAGTGAAATGGGTTGCGCAGAAAAATATATATATATCTATATTGATATATATATATAAATTAAAAATTAAATAAATAAATATGCGAAAAAGTTCAAAATAGCGAATTGGGAGGGGAAATAACCGAACCGGCCTATTTTTGAGGTCGACCCGAACCCTGCTGGGTCAACTAGGGGTTAATCCAGGGTGTTTGGCTGTCAACCCGTAGGCCGATTCGCTCAAATGCAGATTTTGTATTTGATTGGTTCTCATGGTTCAGGGTTAATCTAATGGTCCTAAATAACTTCCTACACCTATAAATACATCCTAATGCTAACCCTAAACCTAATTAAAATAGAATAGTTACCGTCGCCATGGAAATCAATGGAGCCGCCGCCAACTAAGAAGGAAGAAAAGCTAATTCAATTCTAATTCTCTCAACCCTAAAGCAAAGCAAAACTCTCCCTTTTCTTCTCTAAATTGTGAGTATGATGATCTTAATAAGATTATTATCATTTTAATTAGGTTGAGTTATGAATGGATTATGAGTAGATGATGTGAGTTATCATATATGTTGTTGTAAACCCCTTTTGCTACCATGTATATTGTAAATCCAATGTTATGTGATGATGATATCTTATATGTTATAAATCATGCTATGATGATGTTATGTATGTTGAAAGTTTCTATGCTAAGTTGTGATGAATCATACATGTTAAAAAGGCCATGATGTTACCATCTATGCTAGTTAGTTCATATTAATTAAATCATCATGTTTGGGTTATGTTGATCTATATGACAAGTCACATATGCAAGTTAGATTGATTAGAAAAGTTATGAACATATGCCAAGACATCTATTATGACATCTAGAATTATGCTATGACATATGTGATATCCTATGCTAGTTCACACCATCATTATGTTGCCTAAAAACCCCATATGCTAGTTTATGTATAGATTTGGGCTATGATCATATCATGTAAATTGAGACATTTAACAAGTTGACACCTTTTGATCCTTAACATGTGTAGTTTATGCAAGTTTCACCCCTATTATGATTAGATTTATTTTAATTGTCTATATGTTGTGATAATTTATCTTTGTGCTAGGTGTTAGACTATACAAGTCTAGCCTATATTATGCGTTGAATAAGCGAACGTATAAACGTGGGGTAGGGGTAATATTAAGGATTTAATATTAAAAAGTTGGGGTGCAATTGA
This sequence comes from Allium sativum, assembly GCA_030737875.1. NCBI lineage: Eukaryota > Viridiplantae > Streptophyta > Magnoliopsida > Asparagales > Amaryllidaceae > Allium > Allium sativum. Next base: position 833,217,719 of record CM060918.1, on the reverse strand, counting down.
TATGATTTTGCATGCCATAAGTGGATGGCCATAATTGAGTCAATTATGGACATCATTAAAAGTTGACTTAATTAATAATTTGAATAGGGAATTATTAAAACTGGGGTAAAAGATTTTAAGTGTTAATCAATGCTTAGGACACGAGGTTGGACTCGTTTGTGACGTAAACCTGCCCGGACCCGCCCAGCAAATCCAGTGGTCACAAATGTCAGCCCAATGTGAGAGGTCCTAGGCCTAAACTAAAGCATAACGGTTGTAAAGACACGAGGTTAGACTCTTTTATGGTGTAAGATTGCCCGGACCCGCCCAGCAAATCCAGCTGCCATAAATGCCAGTCTAATGTGAGAGGTCTTTATGAGGTTATGGCCTGAATGAATTAAGAAATACTTAACCAGATAAACATGTAAGGTGGGACATGGGGGTTAAGTAGGTGCCTTGGGTGGCATGAGGAATCTAGGGCGTGCCCTTAGTGGCATGTGAAATACGATTAGTAAGACTTAACCAAACACACATGTAAATGAACATGACTAAGAGGGTTAAGTGGGATATACTAGTGACAAGCTTAGGTGGGTAGCTTGTGGGGGCCCATTTCGACCAGTATCCCAAACGTATCTTTGTAGGCTCGACCCAAGTCGAGGACGGAACACGCATGCTGGGTTTGACTGTAAGAGGCCAAAACGGGGAGCGGTGGCAACGCAAGTCCAACGGGTTTCATATGCGTGTGTGGACCCGAGCTGGTACGTAAGACGTTGTTGCATCGTGTAGGTATAAGCCGTGCATTCTCAAGTTGTATCGGGTTGCCACTTTAGGGGAGTGATACACCCCACTATGGGGCCAGCACGGGTATCTACGAGTAGGGAGCCGATCGAAAGTGGGTAGTGGGGTACACCTAGTGGAGATAGGGGCAGACGACACCTATGTAGTCAGCTAGGGGTACGTAAGGCTATTTATAAAGTTTCTGTGTGAAGCAAGTGGGATCAAGCAATAGGGTGACTGGTGTGGTGCAGTGTAGTAATGTGCGGTGCAGTGTAGTAATCATTCGTTAGTAATTAGGTGTGCCTTTACCGTTATCTTTAACGTTATCTTAAACGCTATCTTTATCTTCCTAAGAGTTCATAGACATTTACTTGTCTTCCAGCTTATGCCTTAGTCTAGTTATTTTGATAATAGTATTGTTAGAATCATAATACTCGCCAGACTTTATGTCTGACCCCCTCTATTTCTATCCGTTTTCCCCCTCCAGGTCCTCAGGTTGGGCCCAACTCTAGGGGAGTTTGATCGAATTGCTTCATCTCTCTTTGGAAAGCTTGGACCGTTGAAGTAAAGTCCAGCTTGTTATCTTTTTAACGGCTATTTATGTAATGGGATTATGTATTTTGTTTTTATGAAGATGGATATTGTACTTGGTTATGATCTATGGTTTTATGATGTAACAAACATGTTTAATTTCCGCTGCAATAAAATGAAGTTTTAGATTTCCAAGTACTATTTATTATCTGTCTTGTTGTAATTTTTCTGTTCTATATTCACTTATAACCTCCATGTAAGTTAATGCATTCCCTTTGTGGGTGACATTAATGGACGTGGGGTGTTACATACCTCGTGAGCTAATCCATACCCAAGATATTTCAAACCCAGCGAAGTTTAATACAAAACAATCACACACAAAGGAGCAACCATGACTCAATAACACAAGACCACGAAAAAGCATACAAAGGCTGGACGAACCCCCAACTAGATTAGTCACAACCAAAGGTCTATCACAAATCTCGGGTTCTAAACCCAAGCGGCATACAATCTCATTGCAAATGAATGAATGCGATGCTCGAGTATCAAACAACACTCGAATTGAGATACACCTAACTGAAAGTGTACCATGAACGATGACACTCTTCCCTTTCTCCTCTGTAGCCAGAGCCTTCGAAGAAGACGGAACGCCTTACAAAGCATAGGCCTTCATATATGCTTTCCCTTAGTTGGTTCCGGATAATCTTTTTTGACATGCCAAGGCTTTCCACAGTTGTGACACTTCCTCTAAACCGTTGGGTTCTTGCATTCATTAGAGAAATGGCTCTTAATTTGGCAGTTATAGCAAACCACCTCTCTTTTTGGCTTCTTTCTATTCTTTCCTTTCTACTACTATTGCTTCCTCTTCTTGTTGTTGCCACCCTACTGTGGTTTCCTCTCCCCCTTGGCTGCAACAACAACAATTTCTCCTTCCTTGGGAAACAAGGTTTCATATCTCCTAGCTTTTCCACAATCTTCTTATACGGGTCATCCAGATGGTCAGCTAACGGCCTCCCTATATAGGTATCCAAACCCATAACAAACTTCTTGTTCTTCTGATAAGTGTTCTTAATATACGAACGATCATACTTGGATATACCCGCAAAATCATAAACATATTCCAGCACTGGTCGACCATTTTGTTTCAACTCCACAAACTTTTTGAATAGAACGGACTTCTGAGTGGTCGAAATGACCTTTTTCTCAAACTTGACTTGGAATTGATCCCACGTAATCTCATCCTCTGGAGTCTTAAGAGTGATAGAATTCCACCAATCCACGGCTCTACCCTATAGCTTCCACGATGCAAGGTTTCTCTTGGTTGCATCGTCTATGCCCATGTCTCTTAAAATCCGAATACAAGCATCTAGCCACCCCTATATCTCAACAGTCGGTTATGTCCCTTTCAACAGTTTCCCACTAAGAGAAGTGAAGTCCTTGCCCAGCTTGCCAAGTCCACAACCCTCGATACTTGCACCTGAACCCCTACATCTACCTCGGTTGCTCCTTCTCATGAATGCTTCCGTCATAGCCTCTAACATGGATGGATAATCTGGTGTACCGATATTTCCCTCTCCAGGAACAGACTCCTCCCTATCAGCGTGTCTCAATGGTCGACAACTCATTCTAAATCTGTAATTTAGAATGATTAGCCCACATACGAGAGAACTGCAACGGAGTTCAAGTGATATTATACTATACACTAATATATATAGTATACACCCATTAGAAATCTACAAATACCTCTCTTATACGTTATTACATCTTCGAACTTTTGCTAAAATCGATTAACCAGATCTCTGATACCAAATGTGACGACCTCCCATAACTCCCGCACATAACAAGGGGAATAGTATGCTAAAAGGTGTGTCAGGCAGCTATGGATGATCATCAAGGTAGGATAACAAAAGCAGAACATGTCGTATAACTCACAACGCAAGGATAAAATATAATGGAACATATACAACAGGCAATAATAATGAAGTAGAGTTGGAAAGAATCTTATACTTTTCATATCATTATGAAATATCCATACAACTTTCGATTACACTAAGAGTATGTACAAGATAATTGGGTATTCATGTTGCTACACCCTCGCCATTGAAAAAAAAACTTTATCATGTAATTGTTGTGTGTATCCATGTATGTCTTGAACCTGAAATGTGAATGATTCGACCATGTTCTTGCTGTATACATTTTTTGAAAACCTTTGCTTTGTCATTTGAGAACTTGGAAAAAAAGCTTGCTTGTGGGTTTACTGCTGTGAGCACTTGCATCTTGCACTGCAGTGTCCGTTTCTAGACTTGTATACATTCTTGCTGAACTGCTTCTTGATACTGTATATTTGAACCATACCAATAATACTATGCACACATTTATTTACTAGTTTGACCATTTTCTTGCTTATACTCGACCATGCTGATTTCCATGCTTCATGTATTTTGCTGAAAAAACTGTAGCTCCACCATGTTATTGTTGTTATATGTGATCATCCATGCTTGCTTGAAATCATGTCCAATTTCTTTGACCATTTTTGAACTGCCACTGAGTTGTTGCATACCTCATGTTCACTGCATGATTGTGATAGAACCTATGTGTGTAGCCACAGTCATGATGACACAGCTGCACCATATACTTGATACTTGAACACAACTGGATTTGTACACAGACTTGGGTTTTGCCTTGCCTTGAAACTACATGATAGCTTGTGCACAACTGAATTTGTTGTTTGGTATTTGAAGAATATGCACATGCAGTGTACACTATTCACCTTGTTTTGTTGACTATCATATATGCTTGGCCCCATTGTTGCACATTTGACTTTTGGCTAGAATGTTCACTGAGTAAAGCACTGAGTCGAGACGGTCCATGTGGCTACTCCTCAGTTGCTTGCTGGTTGGCGATGCAGTGCATACGTGTATATTTATACACGTGTGTATATGCAGTCATCAGACAATATTTCCCGTCCCTATATATACAGGCTGACTAGACACAAATGAATCAGATCGAGTCATGAAAAATGATGAGAAACACACTGTAACATCCCATAATTTCGCATGATTTTTTTTTACGTAGAAAAAAAAGGTTAAATTAATAAATTTGAAATATTAAAATATGGTATGTATGATAATATTTTGAAATTTGTATATGCAAAGTACGGTTGACATTTGTCTAGTATATAATGATTAATAACTAAATATGAACGTTGAATTATAGGGAAACTTTATATTTTCCTAGCGCAATTTGAAAGTATAAATTTATGAACATTTATTTTGTTTAAAATATGTTAACGTTCGCATAAAAAAATTGATTGATAGTTAATGAGAACATTAATAACATTTAAAATTTATTATCACCTTCCTTTTAAAACTTAGCTTATTAGGAAAGCTTTTGACAACTTAACCATTAATTCAGGAATCAATTGACGTTAGAAAATTTGAAAGGTCTTGAAAAATTGATTACACGATGGTTCCATTATATACATTATTTATTCCTTTTCTGAGTAAACCTATTCGTCCCAATGTATTATCGTTCCATTTGCTGAGAAACCAGTTTGCTCTCTCCTTCAAACATTTATTCTTCCAAACTCAGAAATCCTTCGCAAGGTAAATCTACTGATCTTCTCTTTTATTTTATTTCTTTATTTATCCTTCTTCTTGTTTGATTAGAACCAAACTGTTGTTTTAAAATAAAATAAAAATAAAAATCAGAATTTGCTGGAATTGAGATTCCCTTGGCCGAGACTGAGAATAGGAAACCCCATGTTTTCCTCCTTTTACAATTGTCTTGCTGTCTCAAAAATGGTTGAAACTTTAGTAATGAATACTTTAGATATGAAACTCTTGTTTTGCTTAATTTATATGTATATTATGTTTAAAACTTTAGTACTGTGAATCATTTTAGCTTGCTGAAACATATTGCATACTTTGGGGTTTAGAGAATTAAAGTCTAGTTTGTGTAAAACTATATTTTACTGAATGGTTGTGCCAAGACTTTACATTGGTAGCTATGGACCAAAATAAGTTTGGTTTTATATTTTAAAAAGGGAAAAATATGTGGGTGTGTTTGCTGCCACGGCATGCGTGGTAGGATAGGAGTTTGTGAAGATGTACATCAGCCTATTTTCACGTTGAAGCCTTATTTCGGTGTATGGATTTGGAAAAAAAATTAGCAGCTTGATGGCTTGAACCCATGCCGATGTTAGTCCGACCGAACCCTTACAGCCGAACCTCTCCTCATGGCCGAACCGTTGTGCTGGACGTTAGAGTTTTAGTTGTTTATAGTGCATGAAGTTTTGTTCTTTATGCCAACTTTGAAAGTGTTAAATAAGTTGAAACCTGGACTATTAGTTGATGCCTGCACACTAATTAAAATGGCAACGGTGGAAATTTCAAGTTTTATTTACATTGGCCTGCACACTAGTTTTAAGTTTATATATATTAAACTTCACTGAAACTTTGTTTTGCTGAAACATTTGTGCCAGAACTATATGCTAATTGAATGGCTTGAAGCCATGAACTGGTACACGTATGGAATCTCTTTTCAAATAAGTTTACTGCAGGTGTTCTGGGCTTTGTTAAACTTTATGAATCAACGTTTTTTCCTTTAGTTCCACCTTGCCATGCGTATTTCACTAACAAAAAAAAAAGTGCTATTCAAATGCATGTAACATTTTATCCATTTTGCCGCACACCTTTGAGCCTAAAATATATATATATATATATATATATATTTCAAAATCAAACTCTGCTGAAATTGTACGTATTTTAACCATAATTTGTTTGTCCAGTTCATTGAAGTTTCAGTGCCGTTCATTTCTACGCCTCTCTGTTATCGTCTCTATTTTTGTGCCACTGAAGGTGAGTTCAACTCACACCTAACTAAAATATTTGATTGTTAGTTAAATTAATATCATGTCATGATATGATTGTATGGATTGATGTTTGATAGTTAAATTACATATTTATATTGATTTGCATCGATAGCGTAATTAAATTTGACTGTTAGTTTAAATTTCACCGTTATGTTAAAATTCGACATTTAATTACTGTATAAAACCTGACACCTGATAATTTGTAAATTTATACGATGTTAGACTGTTGTATGTACTGATGTGATGAATGGCTTGAATTTGATATGTTGACAAATTGATGTTAATTGTGTGAATTTACCTGTTATTCACATTTATTCATATATGATCATTGTTTGTGCTGATTTATCCCAATCATTTACCTTAGATGTTACGGGCATCGAATAAACCCGGGATTAATCATTAAAATGAATTAAGAACGTAGGTTGAAATGATAAATACCTATGACCCTGATTTGGATTGAAATGATATATATCCTTTCCCTAAATACTAAAATTAAAATTTAAGTATCACTTGGTCATAGGATAGAAAATTATATACGGACACCGGTTGGTTAAATAAAATTTGTTTTAACCATGAATTTTGAAATATTGTTTTAAAGACAATATAAGCGATGTTTTATAATTTATTTTTCTTTGAACTTGAACTTTTAATTTTAAAATATAAATGAAAGGGGTAATAAATTAGTGTTGTAACAGAAGCTAAATAAAGTGAAATATAATGTAAATCAAATTTATTGAAATTGAAAGGTTTCACCCACTTTTGAAATTCATTATGAATCAACATTGATTTGAATTATATATGAATTGTGTACTATATTTGACATAAAGTGAAATCATTGAAAATGTGAGTCTGATTTGGAATGTAACTATTTGAATTAATTTGATCGAATTGAAATGAATGTAAATTGGAAGTTTAATCGATGGTATTATCGAAAATTGAGTTGGTTGAATTGAAGTTGAAATATGACTTGAGGTTTAATTGAAAGGAAACGATTCTAATTCCAACTATAGTATTTCAAAACCATTTTATAAACTATTTTAATAATAATTATATTTTCTTTATAAACTATTTTACTTTATTACTATTTTATTTTATAAATTATTTTAAATAAATCATTTTATAATTAACTATTTATTTATACATTATTCTAATATTTTACTATAGATTTACTAAATTCGATAAATTTTTTTTGATTACAAACTATTTATTTTTCAACTATTTTAATTATATATATCTAAACTATTTTAAATATACTTTAAACTATTTATTATTCAAATTATTAAAGTTGGAATCGTTTCAAGATTTTAATTGGTTTAAATGGAAATTTTATTATGAATAATATTCTATCTTGAAAATTAAAATGACTTTTGAAACATGATATTTTGATATGAAGTACGAACCTCTTTGAAATGTAAAAGAACTGACCGGTGTGAAAAATGTAAACGATTGGTTGTTAAAGAGACCGGGATCGGATATTGTCATACTCTCTGCCAATACCGGAACCACTTTAACAACCGTGTACGCGGTGGAGTTACAGAAATGGTGTTGGATGAATTTGGAGGCGATTACTGGAATTGAAGAAAGAGAACGATAATGGATATCCTTGACCTTCGGGTCATAATTAAAATGACTAAAACAGGGCTATACCGTGACCAAGTGGGGTTAGCTACCCCCATCGGCAACACTTCTTCCTTTATTACTATAGTCCCCGGTTTGATTTGATTTGATGCGCATCCGTGATTCGGGAGTGTTGTCCGAGGTGGGCGGTAGTCGCGGCTATGCGTTACCACCAGTCCGGGCGTGCAACTAGTATATTTATACTCTGGGCATTCCTCGTGTGCCTTATCATATTATCCTGATCGAGCCCCCTACGATTTTGATTTAACGTTGTCGTATAGCGACGCATCCCTGTCCACCAACCGTTACTGGTGTTTTATATGCAATGTTTACGATAACGTATAAACGGTGTAAGGGTAAAAATGTAATCCCGCTTACGCTATTTTAATATGTTATATTTAACCATAGACACTATTATAACAGCGTATTATATTATATGATATTGTTTGACGGATCCTTAGGAGATGGAAATTCTCGTAACATCTTCTAAGTTATTGCACTCATATTTTCACATGAATTTGATTTAACTAATATGAGAATGATTTAGTTCTGATCCGAGTGTTTGTTGTGTTTCTTTTTATGCAATACGCTCGGGTCAGACCGAGTTACAATTAGCAAAGATTCCCTTGCTTTGAAGATTCCATTATGAAGATGAAGATGGAGCTTAATAGACGTATTAAAATTATTATTCCGCTGCATATATTGGTATGTTGTATGTTAATTTACTCTGATAAATTGTGTAAATATAATCAAATGTATGTTTTAACAGCTTCATGAACTGTTATTTAATTATTATATTTTATCCTTCCGCTGCGAGATTCTGTATTTGTTTCCTTCTTTCTTCTTTTTCTTATTTTAATCCCAATAACTATCCGTATTTTTGATCTGTTTATGTCGACATTAAGGATCATTGTTGATTTGAACGGTCGAAAATCGTGGATGTTACATTTGGTATCAGAGCTTTGGTTTAGCGGAAACCTTGGCTCTATTTGGGATTAACTCATTAGAGATTGGGTAGTATTACCCTAGAATGAGTTTGAATGTATATGAGAGAGCGTATTTTTATTCTGGTATAAAAATGGTTTTATATATTATGTTGGTTGTTCTGTTGAGTATTTATGAATTCTGGTCGGTACTTGGGATGCCAAGGCATCGATAGGGATTTCTAAACACTCGAACAAGACTTATCGACATAATATTGTTTTGAATTTTATTTTATATATATATATATATAGAATTATTTGAAAATATATTAATTTTGATTTTGTTGATGATAATATTAAATTTTCATCATTAATCATTCGATTAATTAATAGTTAAAACCATTGGTTGTTGATGGTTTAAGAAAAATTAAATATTGAAAATTTATTGATAATGAAATAAGAAGTAAAATATGAATTTGAGAATTTGATTTCAGGTGATTTGCAAATGGTTGAAATAATATATTTATATTTTAAAAGTGTTTCATATTGAAATTGTTTTAAATGAATTATTGGAAAAAAAATGTATACCCTCTTTTCTTTGAAAATGATTTCGGTGATGAGTGCACGCATCATCGATGTTTATTTTCAAGAGTCTAAGGAGGGAGACATTTAATATTTTGTACTTTGTTTTACAAAATTGAACTTTATTTAAATCGTTTTATAGTATGGTTTTATGTAAATGATATATTATATGAAACATTTCAAAAAAAAATGATTTGAAAAGAAACCCGAAATTTAATTCTTGAAATCTTGAATAGTTAATGAAATGAAATAAACTTAAACTTTTGAAACTTCTGAATATTATGAATATAAGAGAGTTATAATTAAAATAATACTCTTAAGAATTGGATAATAAATTGAAATGAATGGTAACCATTGAAACCTATGTAATAATAAATTCTTTTCTATAGCACGAATTACTTACCAATTAATTAAGAAGTTATACGTTATAAGAATAAGCAATTAAATAATGCACACGTATTAGAATGGATAATGAACGTGCAAAATTGATTGGTTATAAGTGTCAATAAAACATAAATTCTGATGATAAATGATATAATTAGTTATGTTTTGGAATTGAATTCGACTAAGAAAGGTAAATAAATTAAAACTAGTGTACGTATTGTTAAATTTATTTAATTTATGGAAATTAATGAAAATGAATAAATGAATTTGGAAAGGATTAAATTGGTAAAATAAGTCGATTGAAATGGAATTGATGTAATATGGTAATGAATCTAATTTGTGAAGTGAAACAAAAATAGTGAACATAGATGTTTGTAAATGAGTCGATTGGATATAAGGTAATATGCATTAATTGAATATGAATTCATTGTAAGAAAATAAATGTATATAAACCTAAAAAAAATTAAATGAATCAAATTGAAAGAGAATGAAAACAACTAATGTGCAATAAATTGAATACTACCAATAAATGTTAGTCAATTGTATATTCGTACGAAATGTAGAGTAATAGATTTAATATTGATATTAAAAAGTATGAATGAAATTTTTGTTAAAATTTTGAATGAATACTAGTTGGAAGTTTGTTAGGTGTATTTGTTAAGCGTTATATAATTTTCTGCATATATTGTTTACTATGTATATATATGATTTGTTATATGAATTGACAACCGTCTTACTACGCCTTTTTGAGGACGAAAAGATTTAAGTGGGGGAGAGTAAAACATCCCATAATTTCGCATGATTTTTTTTTACGTAGAAAAAAAAAGTTAAATTAATAAATTTGAAATATTAAAATATGGTATGTATGATAATATTTTGAAATTTGTATATGCAAAGTACGGTTGACATCTGTCTAGTATAGAATGATTAATAACTAAATATGAACGTTGAATTATAGGGAAACTTTATATTTTCCTAGCGCAATTTGAAAGTATAAATTTATGAACATTTATTTTGTTTAAAATATGTTAACGTTCGCATAAAAAATTTGATTGATAGTTAATGAGAACATTAATAACATTTAAAATTTATTTATCACCTTCCTTTTAAAATTTAGCTTATTAGGAAAGCTTTTGACAACTCAACCAATTAATTCAGGAATCAATTGACGTTAGCAAATTTGAAAGGTCTTGAAAAAATGATTACACGATGGTTCCATTATATACATTATTTATTCCTTTTCTAAGTAAACCTATTCGCCCCTATGTATTATCGTTCCATTTGCTGAGAAACCAGTTTTCTCTCTCCTTCAAACATTTCTTCTTCCAAACTCAGAAATTCTTCGCAAGGTAAATCTACTGATCTTCTCTTTTATTTTATTTCTTTATTTATCCTTCTTCTTGTTTGATTAGAACCGAACTGTTGTTTTAAAATAAAATAAAAATAAAAATCAGAACTTGCTGCAATTGAGATTCCCTTGGCCGAGACTGAGAATAGGAAACCCCATGTTTTCCTCCTTTTACAATTGTCTTGCTGTCTCAAATGAAACTTTAGTAATGAATACTTTAGATATGAAACTCTTGTTTTGCTTAATTTATATGTGTATTATGTTTAAAACTTTAGTATTGTGAATCATTTTAGCTTGCTGAAACATATTGCATACTTTGGGGTTTAGAGAATTAAAGTCTAGTTTGTGTAAAACTATATTTTACTGAATGGTTGTGCCAAGACTTTATATTGGTAGCTATGGACCAAAATAAGTTTGGTTTTATATTTTAAAAAGGAAAAAATATGTGGGTGTGTTTGCTGTCACGGCATGCGTGGTAGGATAGGAGTTAGAGAAGATGTACATCAGCCTATTTTCACGTTGAAGCCTTATTTCAGTGTATGGATTTGGAAAAAAAAATTAGCAGCTTGATGGCTTGAACCCATGCCGATGTTAGCCCGACCGAACCCTTACAGCCGAGCCTCTCCTCATGGCCGAACCGTTGTGCTGGACGTTAGAGTTTTAGTTGTTTATAGTGCATGAAGTTTTGTTCTTTATGCCAACTTTGAAAGTGTTAAATAAGTTGAAACCTGGACTATTAGTTGATGCATGCGCACTAATTAAAATGGCAACGGTGGAAATTTCAAGTTTTATTTACATTGGCCTGCACACTAGTTTTAAGTTTATATATATTAAACTTCACTGAAACTTTGTTTTGCTGAAACATTTGTGCCACAACTATATGCTAATTGAATGGCTTGAAGCCATGAACTGGTACACGTATGGAATTGCTTTTCAAATAAGTTTATTGCAAGTGTTCTGGGCTTTGTTAAACTTTATGAATCAAAGTTTTTTCCTTTTGTTCCACCTAGCCATGCGTATTTCACTAAATAAAATAAAAAAAAAGGTCCATGCAACCATTGGTTCCATGCGTTTATACATGTAGCATATATGGTGGCAAAGTGCTATTCAAATGCATGTAACATTTTATCCATTTTGCCGCACACCTTTGAGCCTAAAATACGTATATGTATATATATATATATATATATGTATGTATGTATATATATATATATATATTTCAAAATCAAACTCTGCTGAAATTGTACGTATTTTAACCATAATTTGTTTGTCCAGTTCGTTGAAGTTTCAGTGCCGTTCATTTCTGCGCCTCTTTGTTATCGTCTCTATTTCCGTGCCACTGAAGGTGAGTTCAACTCACACCTAACTAAAATATTTGATTGTTAGTTAAATTAATATCATGTCATGATATGATTGTATGGATTGATGTTTGACAGTTATATTACATATTTTTATTGATTTGCATCAATAGCGTAATTAAATTTGACTGTTAGTTTAAATTTCACTGTTATGTTAAAATTCGACATTTAATTACTGTATAAAACCTGACACCTGATAATTTGTAAATTTATACGATGTTAGACTGTTGTATGTACTGATGTGATGAATGGCTTGAATTTGATATGTTGACAAATTGATGTTAATTGTGTGAATTTACCTGTTATTCACATTTATTCATATATGATCATTGTTTATGCTGATTTATCCCAACCATTTACCTTAGATGTTACGGGCATCGAATAAACCCGGAATTAATCATTAAAATGAATTAAGAACGTAAGTTGAAATGATAAATCCCTTTGACCCTAATTTGGATTGAAATGATATATATCCTTTCCCTAAATACTAAAATTAAAATTTAAGTATCACTTGGCCATATGATAGAAAATTATATACGGACTCCGGTTGGTTAAATAAAATTTGTTTTAACCATGAATTTTGAAATATTGTTTTAAAGACAATATAAGCGATGTTTTATAGTTTATTTTTCTTTGAACTTGAACTTTTAATTTTGAAATATAAATGAAAGGGGTAATAAATTAGTGTTGTAACTGAAGCTAAATAAAGTGAAATATAATGTAAATCAAATTTATTGAAATTGAAAGGTTTCACCCACTTTTGAAATTCATTATGAATCAACATTGATTTGAATTATATATGAATTGTGTACTATATTTGACATAAAGTGAAATCATTGAAAATGTGAGTCTGATTTGGAATGTAACTATTTGAATTAATTTGATCGAATTGAAGTGAATGTAAATTGGAAGTTTAATCGATGGTATTATCGAAAATTGAGTTGGTTGAATTGAAGTTGAAATATGACTTGAGGTTTAATTGAAAGGAAACGATTCTAATTCCAACTATAGTATTTCAAAACCATTTTATAAACTATTTTAATAATAATTATATTTTCTTTATAAACTATTTTATTTTATTACTATTTTATTTTTTAAATTATTTTAAATAAATCATTTTATAATTAACTATTTATTTATACATTATTCTAATATTTTACTATAGATTTACTAAATTCGATAATTCTATTTTGATTACAAACTATTTATTTTTCAACTATTTTAATTATATATATCTAAACTATTTTAAATATACTTTAAACTATTTATTATTCAAATTATTAAAGTTGGAATCGTTTCAAGATTTTAATTGGTTTAAATGGAAATTTTATTATGAATAATATTCTATCTTGAATATTAAAATGAGTTTTGAAACATGATATTTTGATATGAAGTACGAACCTCTTTGAAATGTAAAAGAACCGACCGGTGTGAAAAATGTAAACGATTGGTTGTTAAAGAGACCGGGATAGGATATTGTCATACTCTCTGCCAATACCAGAACCATTTTAACAACTGTGTACGCGGTGGAGTTTCAGAAATGGTGTTGGATGAATTTGGAGGCGATTACTGGAATTGAAGAAAGAGAACGATAATGGATATCCTTGACCTACGGTTCATAATTAAAATGACTAAAACAGGGCTATACCGTGACCAAGTGGGGTTAGCTACCCCCATCGGCAACACTTCTTCCTTTATTACTATAGTCCCTCGGTTTGATTTGATTTGGTGCGCATCCGTGATTTGGGAGTGTTGTCCGAGGTGGGCGGTAGTCGCAGCTATGCGTTACCACCAGTCCGGGCGTGCAACTAGTATATTCATACTCTCGGCATTCCTCGTGTGCCTTGTCATATTATCCTGATCGAGCCCCCTACGATTTTGATTTAACGTTGTCGTATAGCGACGCATCCCTATCCACCGACCGTTACTGGTGTTTTATATGCAATGTTTACGATAATGTATAAACGATGTAAGGGTAAAAATGTAATCCCGCTTACGCTATTTTAATATGTTATATTTAACCATAGACACTATTATAATAGCGTATTATATTATATGATATTAGTTTGACGGATCCTTAGGAGATGGAAATTCCTGTAACATCTTCTAAGTTATTGCACTCATATTTTCACATGAATTTGATTTAACTAATATGAGAATGATTTAGTTCTGATCCGAGTGTTTGTTGTGTTTCTTTTTATGCAATACGCTCGGGTCAGACCGAGTTACAGTTAGCAAAGATTCCCTTGCTTTGAAGATTCCATTATGAAGATGAAGATGAAGCTTAATAGACGTATTAAAATTATTATTCCGCTGCATATATCGGTATGTTGTATGTTAATTTACTCTGATAAATTGTGTAAATATAATCAAATGTATGTTTTAATAGCTTCATGAACTGTTATTTAATTATTATATTTTGTCCTTCCGCTGCGAGATTCTGTATTTGTTTCCTTCTTTCTTCTTTTTCTTATTTTAATCCCAATAACTATCCGTATTTTTGATCTGTTTATGTCGACATTAAGGATCATTGTTGATTTGAACGGTCGAAAATCGTGGATGTTACACACACCAGAAATCTAAGGTAAATAAAATTTTAAAAATAAAATTTACATTCATATGTATTCAGTTTAAATTCTATTGCAATGTATTGTGTGTATGTTTCATTGTGACAGGTAAGAAGATGATGACTGGACTGACAGAAAGTTGTGAAGACTGAAGACTGAAGACAGTGAATAAATCAGTGTCAGTAAATGCGTCTGTATATGAAAGTGAAAATGTATGTATATATGAATTGTACTGTTATTTGTAATAAACAAATTCGTTTGAAATAAAATATTATTTTATTGTTGTCGAACAAACTTGTCTATTTTATTCAGCCAATTTACAAGTACAAATATTCTGTGAATGTATTTAAATAGCGGAGTATTAAATAGCTGTACTGTTTGAATGTTGAAATAGAATATTAAATTTAAATAAAATACTATATGTATATATGAATTTTTGTACAGTTGTATTTTATTTAAATTTAAATATTATATTCATGTCTGTAATGTATATATAAAAAAGTACAGTAACGAACACATTTATAATAAAATATATTTGGTTGTTATCATCAAACAAAAATCATATTGTAATGACCCATATTCTACATGTCATAGGATCGTAGAATATTTATTTCTTTCCCATATGAAGTCGTATGGTCATGTAACCTTGGGAAACATCTATTAGAGTCATTTCCCATGTTCATGATTTTTGTCGATTTTTAAATGACCATTTTGCCCCTAATTGGTACTGTTTTGGCCATAACTTTTGATAGGAAAGGAATTTTAACCTAAAACCACTTCCATTTGATTCGTTTGATGGTTTCTCTTTCCGTAGAGTGGTCACAATAGCCAAACGGACTTACCGTTTAAGAGATATGGCTGAAACAAGGTTTGGAGGGTGAAAAGCTGCTTAACCGGGCCAAATCGGGTGATTAGTGAGTAGGCCCATAACCCATTTCGGGATTAGGGTTATGGGAGGACTGAAATGAGATGGAGAATCATTCCATTTCAGTTTTCTAGCCTCCACTTTTCACCAAGGATCCCTAAAAATGGCCTCCAACCTCTAAATCACCTCCAAATCACTTTTAGATTAAGGATTTGGCTTAGCAACCCCTAATCAAGTAGGATCTTCACCAAATCAACAAAGGAGCTGCTGTTTGGTATTGAAATTCGCATCAAATCAGAGAATCATTTCAGATCTTAGTTTATTTTGTGGCTAAGGTGAGTGATTTGCTTAGTTTTGCACTAATTATGGCTAATTAGGGGTGATTAGTGTTAATTAGCGAATTTAGATATGATAAAATTTTGGAAAAATGTTTATAAAATTCGGAATGATGTTTTAGACCTCTGATATGAATTTGGGTTAATTTGGTTAAGATTTGCTAATCCTATCATTAGTTTCACTTAAACATGCTTAAGGGGAAATATGGGATTTTGGGTAAGTTTGATCCATTTTTCATGCTATGATTGTTGTTTTGGTATTTGAGGTCATTTCTACTTGTTGCTATGACTGTATGGTATGTTTTGTGATTGATTAGAATAGCTAGAATGGTCGAAAACGCCGTCGAATGGCGTAAAATGCTCGCTGGAAGGACTGCAGGAAATTGCAAGCGGGATCGGATCGGACCCCCTTTTTCCCGACCCGAACCGATCGAGGGCATATGCCACGATCCGATCTGAAGACAGCGATCCGCATGTCCACCCTCGATCGCGAATCCTCTCCACGATCCGATGCAGATTGATGAGGCGCAACGATCCGAAGGGAGGAGCACGAACCGATCCATTTCAGAAGCTCATGAGCTGACTATCTGGGAAGTTGCACCCGACCCGACCCGACCAGCGGGGAAAGCACGATGAAGGAGGAACCCCGACCCGATCCGAATGGGTGACCACGATCCGACCCGAAATGGTGACGCCGATCCGAGCCAGGAGAAGAAGCCACGCGCTGGAGGAACGCGATTCGATCCGCAGGGGGTGTTGGCGATCCGAACTAAGCCGATCCGATCCGATGAAGAATGTGAAGGCTGATCCGATCCGATTCGATTGTGATGACCAATAACCCGAGATGCAAAGGTAGTCCAAATGGAAGTTAGAGCTCAGGATCCCGGAACCAGTTGGGAACCAATGAGTTCACTTCATGGTTGGACTTTGCTGCGGGACGTGTGCTAAGGAGTTGTCGACGTTCATAACTTCGATTCACCACTAAGAATGAATGATGGGCTACTTATCAGTGCAGTAGGGTCATTATGACCTGAGGGGCAAAGTGATGGTAGCAAGACTACGTTATCAGTGCAGTAGGGTCATTATGACCTGAGGGGCAAGGTGATGCGTAGTAAGACTATGAGCCAGCGCAGATGGAGTGAATAACTCCATGGGGCAAGTGGACATAGTAAGGATTAGTAAGGCTATGAGCCAGTGCAGTGGGGTTCTTGTGACTCCATGGGGCAAAGTGGACATAGCGAAGGATTTGTGGCTACGTTATCAGTGCAGTGAAGCCATTTATGACTTCATGGGGCAAAGTGATCGTAGCAAGGTATGTTGGGTGATCGAAGTGGTGAATATTGTATGCTTTACGCACTGAGTGAGAGATGTGAGGATGGATGCTATGTTTGATTGTTTTCCATCATTACGACATGCACACCTCCCCACCTCCGTATCCTTATATTGATTGATATGATACCTTAGAGTGTTGTACGGTATGTAGTGCTAACTCTTTGGTTGCAGGTCCAGGTTCAGGTATGTTTGGTCTACCTGTTATTGTTCACTTCAGATGTTTATCGCTCATACCAGGCTTTATGTCTGACCCAGAGTTTTATGTCTCCTCTTATTACTCTGGGTGCTCACACGAGCAGACTAGAGACAGGTTAGCTGGTGGTGCGCGAGTAGCTGATTCGGAGGCGGGCAGGAGGCTTCCACGTATTATATATACATACACATTCTCCCTGTGTCGTTGGTGGTCGCTACTTGGGCATTAGTAGTGTACCTCTTTTATCTTACTTTGCTTTGAGACAGTTGAAAAGTTGTAATAAGCTGTATTTTGGATTTCCGCTACTGTGATGTTTTAGTTCTGATTTTCAGCTTATGCACTGTCTCTCCTGTTTTATGTCAAGTATGTTATTATTATATTTTGTTCGATGCGCTGTGAGACATTCTACAGGTTCTTTGTATGTTCATTTTCCTTCTTCCTTTTCCTTCTGGCGACCCGTTCTGTGCTAACTGGACATGTGTACAGCGCACTTTTGGAGTAAAATGTCGGCTGGTGCGGGGCGGGCCGTCACACTTGGTATCAGAGCTCTAGGTTGCGTAGTTAACCTAGGGAAAGACACTAGGGAGAGTTAGTACGTATATGAGAGCGCGTATTTGTGATTACTTTGGTTTTCAAGAGCTATGTATATATACTATTAGTAGTATAAGAATGAAGTTGCACTGCACTAGTACCACTATGGGGTCGTTGATCGTTTTCCTTTTTCAGATTGACGATGAGCCGACATGTTAGAGGTACCGGTAGAGGGGCCAATAATGGGAATGCCGCTGACATGAGGGCGATGTTTACCAACCTCATGAGAGACATGCTTAGAGAAGTGCAAGGGGCGGTTCCCAATCCCGGAGCTGGTGTTGGCCCAGTAGTGCAGGCGCCTAGGGTCGATTTCGCCAAGTTGTGCAAAGATTACACTAATCTTGGTGGGAAGCCGTTCCACGGAACGGAGTCGGCCACAGATGTTCAAGATTGGATGGATAGCTGTGATCGTATCTTTGATGACTTGGGTCTTGAGGATGCGATGAAGAGAAGGCTAGCGTCTCGCCAGCTGCAAGGGCGAGCGATGAATTGGTGGAATGCCATTAGAACAGCTACTCCAGAGGACCAGGTTACTTGGGTTCAGTTCAAGGCTCGCTTTAGCGAGAAGTTTATTTCAGCTGCCCAGAAGTCAGTGTTGTTCAAGAGGTTCTTGGAACTCAAGCAGAATGGGAGGGCAGTTTCTGATTATATTGCTGAGTTCGACACTTTGTCGAAGTATGGACTGTCTCTCATCGATACTCCTGAGAAGAAGAATGAGAAGTTCATTACTGGTCTGGATGGGTACTTGGGGGAGAGGCTCATTAACCACATCGATGAGACTTTTGAATCGATTGTGGGGAAAGCTTTGAGGTCAGAGAGCCTTTACCCTAAGTCAAAGACTGAGGCTGCATCTGCAGAAGGGCCAAAGTCGCAAGCAGGCGGTAGAGGCAAGAATAGCTCTCAGAATAAGAGGAAGCAGGACCAATCTAAAGGTGGTCAGAAAAAGAGCAAGAAGGATGTTGAGTGCTTCAGCTGTGGAAAGAAGGGCCATTATGCTAAAGAATGTCGGGCCAAGCCAGCGGAAAGGAAGTGCTACAACTGTGGTCAAGTGGGACATCAGAAGGACAAGTGTCCGCAACCTCTTAAGGAGAAGCAGATTGTGAAAGCATATGCTCTTGATGCTATTCCTTCTTCGTCGAATGCCCCAACTGTGGCGGAGAAAGGAAGGAATGTAGTTATTCAAGGTATGCTTTCTATTTATGATATACCAGTTCGAGTTTTGTTTGATACTGGGGCTTCCCGTTCCTTCATATCTAGTGACCTGGTAGATAGGTTGGGACTGGAACCCGAGATAGTCGATAGACCATTGGTTGTGATGAACCCGATTGGTGGTTCGACTAGCCTTAGTATGATTTGCAGGAATTTGGTCTTATCGAGTCATGGATGTATGTTTGTATGTGATTGCTTTGTTTTGGGCTTTACTGGGTATGGCATTATATTGGGAGTCGATTGGCTCCAAAGATACGGGGTGGTGGTAGACTGTGAGGGCTTTTTGGTGACAGTGAGGGCGGATGATGGGCGGAGGGTAGTGTTTGGTAGTCTACCTAGTGATGGGGTTATGGATAGTTTTGTAAATTCCCTCGACATCCCGCAAGTTGAGTTGTCAGATGTGCCCGTGGTTGGCCAGTATCCGGACGTCTTCGAGGAGGTGACCGGGCTTCCACCACACCGAGAGATTGAGTTCCGTATTGATTTAGTGAAAGATGCCAAACCTATAGTGATGCCACTTCGTCGTATGGCACCAAGGGAGCAGCGAGAGCTCGGGGTGCAAGTCAGCAATCTTTTGAAGAAGGGATTTATTAGAAGGAGTGTCTCCGAGTGGGGAGCACCAGTTGTGTTTGCCACTAAGGCAGACGGTTCCCTTCGTTTGTGTGTGGACTATCGCGAGTTGAATAAGGTGACGAGGAAGAATAAGTATCCTCTACCGCGGATAGATGATTTGTTTGATCAACTGGAAGGGGCTAGAGTGTTCTCCCAGTTGGACCTCGCGACAGGATTTCATCAGCTTCGAGTAGCAGCTGAGAGTGTTCCGAAAACGGCATTTAGGACGCCGTCTGGATTTTATGAGTGGTTGGTCATGCCATTTGGGTTGACCAATGCACCAGCCTATTTTGTGGATCTTATGAATCGAGTATTCAGAGATCAGTTGAATAAGTTTGTTCTTGTGTTCGTGGATGATATCCATGTTTACTCAAGGACAGAGGAGGAACACAAGGGACACTTGAGGATAGTGATGGAGGTGTTAAGGAAACACCAATTGAAAGCGAAGTTCTCTAAGTGTCATTTTTGGAGAAGGGAAGTAAGATTCTTGGGTCATGTTGTTTCAGAGTGTGGTATTGCCGTGGACCCTGCGAAGGTGGCTACGGTACAGGATTGGCCTACGCCCAAGAATGCTACAGATGTAAGAAGTTTCTTGGGATTAGCCGGATATTACCGTAAGTTTATCCAAGACTTCTCCAAGATAGCAGCACCGTTGACTCAGTTGACTAAGAAGAATCAGTCCTTCGTTTGGGACGGAGTGTGTGAGGATGCCTTCAAAAGTCTAAAAGAGAGGTTGACGCGTGCACCAGTGTTAGTCATTCCTAAAGGGAATGAAGAGATGACGGTATACACAGATGCTTGTGGTACCGGACTGGGTGCTGTATTGATGCAAGGAGGTAGGGTTGTAGCTTATGCTAGTCGACAGCTAAAGCCGCATGAGAAGAAGTATCCTACCCATGATTTGGAATTGGCAGCGATTGTATTTGCGCTGAAGATGTGGAGACACTATCTCTTGGGAGAAAGATTTGAGTTGTTTACCGATCATAAATCGTTAAAGTATCTCTTCTCTCAGAAAGATCTGAATCTCCGTCAGTAGAGATGGCTAGAGTTCTTGGCTTCGTATGATTTTGATACCGCATACACACCTGGGAAGGGTAATGCGGTAGCCGATGCCTTGAGTAGGAGACATGCCAGCTTAGGGGCAATGTTTCTTGAATGGAAGCAGCTGGAGTATATCGCGGGGTTTGATTTCAGACCAAAATGCGAATTGGATCCAGTTATGCTAGCTAGTTTGACGATCAGACCCACTTTGATAGAGCGGATTGGTTCTAGCCAGAGGGACCATCCTAATCTATTGGAAATCATCTCCAAGTTAGAGATGGGTATCAATGAGGAGATGAATGTGTATGGGCTTGATCGAGATGGATGGCTTCGAAAGAATGGAAGACTAGTTGTGCCCAACATGAATGGTTTGAGGGATGAAGTGCTTAGAGAATGTCATCACTCAAAACTGACTATACACCCCGGTGGTAATAAGATGTATCGAGACATGAGATAGACTTACTACTGGGAAGGGATGAAAAGAGACGTTGGGAAGTTTATATCCAAATGCATGAATTGTCAGCTAGTTAAAGCCGAGCAAAAGAAGCCTAGTGGGTTGTTGCAACCATTAGAAATTCCCGAATGGAAATGGGAGCAAGTCTCGATGGATTTCATCGATGGCCTACCAAGGACTAGGTCGGGATATGATAGCATTTGGGTAATTGTGGATCGATTGACTAAGAGCGCAAGATTTATACCAGTCAAATCCACCAGAACGGCAGCCAAGTTGGCAGAATTGTATATGAAGTGGGTAGTGAGATTTCATGGAGTACCCAAAAGCATTGTGAGTGACCGAGACCCGTTGTTCACTAGTGGGTTTTGGAAGAGCTTACAAGAGGCTCTAGGGTCAAGATTACATCTCAGTACCGCATATCATCCTCAGACCGACGGTCAGACGGAGAGGGTGAATCGTATATTGGAAGATCTCTTGAGAGCTTGTATATTGGATTTTAGTGGATCATGGGATGACCATCTGCATCTAGTAGAGTTTGCATATAATAATAGCTACCAATCCAGTATCGGTATGGCTCCATATGAAGCTTTGTACGGAAGACCGTGCAACTCACCATCATGTTGGATAGAGACTGGCGAGAAGTTTGTGCTTGGACCAGATGTGGTGAGAGAAACATCGGATAAGATTAAGGTCATTCAACAGCGAATGAAAGCTGCTCAAGATAGGCAGAAAAGCTATGCCGATAAGAGGAGAAGAGACTTGAAATTCTCCGTTGGTGACTTGGTGTTCGTCAAGATCTCCCCGTTGAAGAGCGTGATTCGATTTGGCAGGAGAGGCAAGTTGGCACCAAGATTTGTTGGGCCATTCCCTGTTCTTGAATTAGTCGGGAATTTGGCGTATAGAGTTAGCTTACTAGAGAAGATGGCGGGAGTTCATAATGTATTTCATGTTTCCCAACTAAGGAAGTTCGTTCACGACTCGGATGTGACTATTTCACCTGATCAGTTAGAGGACTTCGAAGTAGAACCCGAGGCGGTTGGGAACCGCAAGCCGATTCGTATTGTGGGGCACGATACGAAGCAACTTCGAAGGAAGGCGGTGAAGCTAGTCAAGGTTCAGTGGGGCGAGAACGAGAATGATTGTACTTGGGAGACAGAGGAGAGCATTAGGAAGGCTTATCCAGAACTCTTTGCCTGGTAAGATTTACTTTGCAGCTTAATTTTCCGCATGTTAGGGTAGACTTATTTTGCTTGTTTGCATGTTTGATTGTTGTTTTATGATTGATAGGCATGCGGGAACCTTTGTGTGTGTTTTGATTAGGGAATTTCGGGTGCGAAATTTCTTAAGGGGGGAGAGTGTAATGACCCATATTCTACATGTCATAGGATCGTAGAATATTTATTTCTTTCCCATATGAAGTCGTATGGTCATGTAACCATGGGAAACATCTATTAGAGTCATTTCCCATGTTCATGATTTTTGTCGATTTTTAAATGACCATTTTGCCCCTAGCTGGTACTGTTTTGGCCATAACTTTTGATAGGAAAGGAATTTTGACCTGAAACCACTTCCATTTGATTCGTTTGATGGTTTCTCTTTCCGTAGAGTGGTTACAATAGCCAAACAGACTTACCGTTTGAGAGATATGGCTGAAACAAGGTTTGGAGGGTGAAAAGCTGCTTAACCGGGCCAAATCGGGTGATTAGTGAGTAGGCCCATAACTCATTTCGGGATTAGGGTTATGGGAGGACTGAAATGAGATAGAGAATCATGCCATTTCAGTTTTCTAGCCTCCACTTATCACCAAGGATCCCTAAAAGTGGCCTCCAACCTCTAAATCACCTCCAAATCACCTTTAGATTAAGGATTTGGCTTAGCAACCCCTAATCAAGAAGGATCTTCACCAAATCAACTGTAATGGCGCGTTTTGTAAGGTATAATAATTAAGTTATTTAATTATTTAAATAACGAATATATTAAATAAACGATAGTTGAACGTATAAATTATAAATATAATTATAATCGAGCTCGAAATGGCGCGGCAGTTCGCTATTTGGCGATTCGAACTTCAACTGAATGTACAGGATTCGTTTTAAGCCGGATTTCTGTGAAACAAGAAACGTGTGGAGCTGGTGGAGTATATCTTTCTAGTAGAAGAGAAAAATCGGGATTTCGTCGTATAGATTTTGATGTACGTCCAAATCAAATTTCAGAAAAGTCGCTGTGGAATTCCGTTATAATTCGTAACGCTTTATATACGTTATAAATCAATTTTTGATACGAACTGAATATCGGGATAATCTGGAGGCTGGAAATCAAGTCATAAAATCTGAGGTGATAGTCTGGAGCTGTATGGTATGCCACTGTGGATATAGACGATAATAATTAATTTTAAATAATTAATTTAATAATATTTAAATATATTTATATATTTAAATAGGCTATTTAGAGCGTTAAAAATAGCCACTTTTGCAAACGAAGTCGGAATTCGACGAAACCAGTTTTGTTGGATCCGCAATGTCAAATTATTGTTAGATGTGAAGTTTCATGATTTTTAGAGTCACTGTGTGGCCGTACGGATTTTTAGAGTGAGAAACAGTCAGTATTGTGACAGTTAAAAATACACTGTGTGAGCATACGGAGTCGGAATTCGACGAAACCAGTTTCGTTGGGACCGTAATGTCGAACTCTAGCTACATGTTCAGTTTGGTGATTTTTGGGTATCGTATGCGGTCACAATGATTTTTAAAGGACCAAGAACGAGAAGAAAATCACTAAAATAAATAAATAAAAAGAAATAAAATATCCCACTTCATTCTCTGATCATATGGGAGGCCACGCAGCCTGTATTCCCAGCCACAAGTGCCACCAACCACAACAACATATATAAAACTCCATCCAACAAACACAGCCAACAATTTTCCCATAAGTAAAAATCAAAAGAAGAAAAATCCCAAAAGAAAACAAATAAGTCTAAAATCCTAATACCATTATATATGGAATACTGGTGGTCTTCTCTTTGATTCGGTACGACCTATGAGGAGTGCGATGTCGTTTTGGGGGTACTGGACTTCCACGAGTTCGACTAGGGCTTTCGGTTGCTGGATGTAAGGAAGGCCGGAGGTGGAAAGAAGGTGGTAGTCGACCTCCTGGAAGCAAGGCGCAACTGTTGGCACCACAGAGGAGGGGTCCGATCGCCCCGATGACTGCGGTGGTGGGTTCACGTTGTCGAGGTTCTTCGTTGAATACTGGAAAGTTTAAAGTCGGATTTGTTCTATTTTTCCTGGTTGCTGCGAGTGGAGGGAGCTGGTGACAGGGGGGTGGGCGATAGGGAGCTGAGGTGTTTGGTACGATCGGCGACGAGAATGGATGGACGGAGGTGGAGCTGTGACAGTCGGCAGTGGTGGTACGATTCAGTATTTTCATTCTTGTTCACTGAAGAGGATTGATGAAAGGAACTATGGTAATTTCAATTTGGATTTCGGTGGAAAGTTTGAAATGGTATTGTGGGAAATGAAAATCGATTAATGGTAATGAGAAAAGGGATTCGGGTTCTGTATCGATGTTTGTAGGAGAAGAGGTTACGGGTGGAATTTGGTATATGGGCTGAGTTCATGTGGTAAGGCCCAAGTCTAAAAACCCTTAGTTTAATTTAATTTAAAATGTACACGATCTTATAAATGTGATACCTTCGTCATACGATGTCAGAATTGAGTGAAACATGATCCGACAGGATCGTATGGACGGGAGCAACACAATGAGACTGACCGGGAGTCAATCCGAGCTCGTTACAATTTATGGCGGAATAAATTGTCCAACTGAGTCAAATAACGCAAACCTACATTTAACGGTTAACGCGTCCAATGTGAGTAAATCTCACTAACTTTGAACAGATTATAATTTCATGTTGTATTGTTAGAACTGTTAAAATTGTCTGTTTGACTGTGTGTTGATTGTTTGATTGAACTGCTAGTCAGTTAGTTAAATTTCTATATTGATTCTGTTTAACAGAATACATCATATGGAACTGAAAGTGATGTTATCTATATTGTCTAACATCTGTGATGCAGGGAAATAGGTCGGAGGAATCCGACTGGATTCCTCAACATTTATTTTACCGTTTTTCATATATTGTGATATATGATGTGTTATGAAATCTGTTATTGATTTCATATGTTTTGAATGATACCAATCAGTGTTATACGACACGGTAAACACCGTAGGTGATACTAGAATGTAAAAAGGGAATTTTCAATGTTTATATTGAAAATAAATCTTATTTATAAAATCGATAGGATTTTATAAAATGAAACCATTTATTTATTTGGGAAATAAATAAAGGAACATTTATTTAGATTTTAAATAAATGGAATAAAGGAATATTTATTTAGGAAATAAATAAAGGAACACTTGTTCGGAAAATAAATAGAATTATACAAGGATAGGTTTAAAACCCGTGCTTCGCACACGGTATAACATGATATGGATTCAAATTAGATATTTGAATAGAATTAAACACATGAGAGTGATTCGAATTACTTATTCGAATAGAGTTAAACAAAGTAATTTGTTAGGTTAACCAAAGCAAGTTAGTCGAGTAAATCAAAGTAATTGGTTAAGTTAACCAAAGTAAATTAGTTAAGGTAAACTAAGCGGTTAATCGAAGTGAATTAGTTAAGTTAAACTAATTGGTAAATCAAAGTGAATTAGTTGCGTCAAACTAAGTGACATAGCTAAGTTGAACTAATTTGTAAGTCAAAGTGAATTAGTTGTGTCAAACTAAGTGAATTAGTCAAGTTAAACTAATTGGTTAATCGAAGTAAATTAGTTGGGTTAATCAAAGTGAATTAGCTGAGTTAAACTAAGTAAATCGGTTAGAGTTAATCAAAGTGAATTAACTAAGTTAAACTAAGTGGATTAGTTCAGTTAATCGAATATAGTTATTCGAAAGAAAGTGTTAATCGAATATAGTTATTCGAGTAAAGCTAAAGGAGTTAATCGAATTTAGTTATTCGAAATGAGTTATTCGAATTTGATATTTGAATAGAGTTAAACACATTAGAGTGATTTGAATTACTTATTCAAATAGAGTTAAACACGTAAGAGTTAATTGAATATTAGTTATTCAATTCGAGTTAAATCGAATTTAGTTATTCGAAAGGAGTTAATCAATTTGAGTTAAGTTAATCGATTTGAATTAAGTTGAATCGAAATGGAGTAAATCGATTAGAATTAAGTTAGTCGAGTTAGAGTAAATCGAATATTGGTTATTCGAAGGTAAGTTATTCGAATTAGTTATTCGAAGGAGTTAATCAAATGAGTTGATCCAAAGGAGTTAGTCGAATATTAGTTATTCGAATAGAGTTAAAGGAGTTATCGATTTTAGTTTGATCGAAAGGAGTTATCGATTAGTAAATCGAAAGGAAATTTTCGAATATAGCATATTCGAAAGAAAGAAATCGAATATTGTTTATTCGAAAGAGAGAGATTTCGAATATGAGTTATTTGAAGAGAGATAATCGAATATAGGTTACTCGAAGAAGAGTTAATCAAATAGAGATTACTCGAAAGAGAGTTATACGTCGATTTCGAGTGTAGCGAATTAGGGAAAGTACTATTTACTTTCCAGGGTTTAAATCAAGATTAAGTTATTGATTTAGAAATTAGGTGTCTGTTAAATTATTCGAGTTAGGAAATAAAATATATAGGGGTAGGAATTATAACGTTATAGTCAAACACAGTCATATAAGAAGTGGATTCGTAACCTGAATCCGAGAATTTGCGTAAACAGATGATTGTAAAAAGTGAGCGATGAGCTTCATCTATTTCACAGTAAAGGACGTTGTTCAATTAAGGTCTGAGAGGTAATTATACCCCAACTTGATTGACTTCAGAATTGACAAAGGAATAGTTGTGGTTCGATAGAAAAGGTTGATTTGAAATATAGTTAAGTAATAAGCGATTAATGGATTAAGCGTAACGATGTTTTATACAACGTTCATTGGAAATCCGTAAATGAGTTTTGGAAACGTTTTCCAAATATAGTCAGATATGTTTTCTAAATATAGAAAATGAAATGTTTCATGATAAGAATTTAAGAAATAGAGTTAAGCAAATTCAGAAACTGACTGGAGAGGGTAAGTTGAACGGTTTTCTAAGTGACGATCTGATGTTGGTTTCGACCTTCCGAATTGATACTTAGAGAATTATTCTCATACTAGTTACAGTTAGGGACTGATAGTTGCGAAATAATAGTGATGTGAAAATAAGCTATGGAAATGTTTTCCAATGAGTAATAACATATATTTTCTAAATATATGAAATAAGGAAATATGAACATATGATGATTGATCGATCGAATTTCCATTTGGAAATAAGATCGTTGTTTGTACACCGACATGTTTTCATTTGATAGTTAGATCATAGACTATCAAAGTTTTGACCATTTTAACATTGTTAATATGGAGAGACCGGTTGGATTATTATCCAAAGAACCACTCTGTATTGGCATAAGCGTTGCGAGCAATATATGCCAAAGATAAATTGAAGACGGAGTAAAGTGCAAGGGCTGTTGTATAAGTCTTAGATAACAGTGACTAAGATGGATATACTGAATAGTGCCTTCGGTTTGTCCAGTCCCAGGACAACGTATATGGAAGAAGGTCTGACAGAGTATATCCAATGGATCGCGTAAGTTGATCTGTTCAAACGTATTCACGTTTGGTGGCGGAGGAATTCGTTTCTCTTAGCTATATACCCGTGTTATTTTTGTATAAGTCAATTTGTGATTTGGCGGGTATGACGATGTGGCATTCAAAGTGAATGGTGATTAGATGTTCTGAAGATAGACGAAGCTTCTAGCCTCACACCGGGAAGTAGCAAAAGTTGGGCTAGGCAGCATGGCTAGTTGGGTCATTCCCAAGCAGGGTGTATTGTCACCGATCTAGGGAATATCATTATTTATACTTCTTTTTGATTCTGTATCTTCGGATGACGGTTTGATGGCCTACAACCGTGGTGGCAATATATTCGCGACACTCAAGCTAAATGAGTGAGCGGTCATGTGTGGCCGGGTTGCAAGACGTTCTTGTTGAACCCTGAGTGTATCACCTCTAGAGTACACTATTCAGAAGGTGCTCCCATACCTTGTCTGTTGGAATCCATTCTCCGATAAGCGCCCTGTGGTTTATGATTCTATACTATGTATGTAGAACGTGAGATGCAAGCATTTCTGCTAGATTGATACCTATTTGTACTTAGACATTATTATAATATCACAATGATATTACTTGTCAAAGTTGTTCAGATACTCATAAGGGAAAAACCCGTTTCGTATTCACGGCGTGGTCTTATGAGATATCCTATACCTGTTTTAAACTATTTTACTCATACCAGTCCCATGACTGACCCGGAGTTTACTTTGTTGTTTTCCCCAAACTCTTGGGTGCCTAAATTTGTACGGGCAGTCAAGTAGTCGGGATTTACAGATATACTTGGAGAGCTTGGAGCAGGAGGCTGTAAGATTTGATAGCTATAGCTATTTCCGCTGTGTTGTAAGTGTTGTACTCTGATAAGTGCTATTGTATATATATAACTGTGTACTTCAAAGTTATGTTATATATTATATGTTATTCGTTCCGCTGTGAGATTCGTGTTACTCTGATGATTCTGATGTTCTTCTTCTTCTTCTATTCTATTAGTTCTATCTTTTCTTTCTCACCTTCTAAATTCTTTCACTAACGTCGCGGAATTTCCGATTCTCGAGGAGTCGGAAATTTCCAGCCGTTACAGTTGGTATCAGAGCTTAAGTTAAGAATTACTTGGCTCTGTGGCGTGACTCGGTAGAGATAGGATTAGTAATATCCTAGATTGAGTTTGAGTGTATATATACAAGAGCGTATTTGTTATTCAATATAAAATTGTTTTTTATTGTGGAGATTTATTGGTTGAGTCGTTTGTGAATTCTGGTCGATCAGTTTGATCCACTGTATGGGTAGGAGTTACCAAACACTCGAATACGATGGACCATCATGGTATATTTTGAAAAGAGGGTAAATGAAATAATTTTACCCAAAGTATATTTGATATATATTGAATTAATAATATATGGGATATATTGATTGTTATTATAATCGAGTAAAATTATAAATGAAATGGTTATGTAAATAACCAATCAGAAATCATATAAGTATAATATATGAAATCAAGATGAATTAAATCTGAAATTTGAGTAAGTGTTGATAAATGAATCAGGAATTAAAATAAGTAAATTTTAAGTTCCTGGGAGATTTTAAATTGATTTACGAGTATTAAGAAAGAATATTTGTAATGTATTTCAAAATAAAAGAGTTTAAAATGATTTTGAAAGTGATATAGTATTGAACTCACTTCGATCGCTGGAAAATAATTCTGATATTTGCTGCAGCATTATCAGTGTCATTTTCGAGGGGTAAGTGACGGATTACTACCAAAGTTTTGTTTTTAAATTATATTGAGAAAACAAGTGGTTTAGAAATTCAAAAGTTTTGAATTAGTATTATGATTTCGAATTGATTTGAAATTTACCCAGGAATTTAAGTTCCAGAAATTAAAATTTAACTAATGAAGTTAAATAAAATGAGATGGTAAAAATAAATTGAAATTTAACTTGAACCGAGTTAAATAAAATTGAGTTGGGATTAGAGATAATCTAGAATGGAACCAAATTGATAAGTCAATAGTTTGAAATTTGATATTGGAGTTGGGATGGAATTCGGCTTGGGTATAAGCGAATGATTTGGTTTGAGGATATAAACTGAGTGGAATGACCATGATATATGCAGAAGTGATAACAGATCAAAAGGATATAATGATACGACCGACAAAAAGGTACAAGTTTATATCATATATGAGTTTGGATTTTATGAGCCGAATTGGCAAGCCGCTTGGCTGTTTGATTTTCTTTTGGATTGGAGAACGCCTAGAGAGGCGAGGGGTGGTTTGTCATATTGACCGATACAAAGGAGGTTATGGCGAAATTTTTTCGAAAATTCCAGGCATTAAAACATTCTCATGATTTATGGAAATTCAGTTAGCCAGAATGAATTAATAATTTAATTGAAAATTTAATGGTTCAGTTGAAACAGGAGTTGAGAAGTAAACTAAAAGATATTTGAATCTAGTTAGTAAAGTTGGTAGCATTTGCCTAGCTTAGCAATTTCGAGGACGAAATTATTTTAAGGGGGGAAGTCTGTAATGGCGCGTTTTGTAAGGTATAATAATTAAGTTATTTAATTATTTAAATAACGAATATATTAAATAAACGATAGTTGAACGTATAAATTATAAATATAATTATAATCGAGCTCGAAATGGCGCGGCAGTTCGCTATTTGGCGATTCGAACTTCAACTGAATGTACAGGATTCGTTTTAAGCCGGATTTCTGTGAAACAAGAAACGTGTGGAGCTGGTGGAGTATATCTTTCTAGTAGAAGAGAAAAATCGGGATTTCGTCGTATAGATTTTGATGTACGTCCAAATCAAATTTCAGAAAAGTCGCTGTGGAATTCCGTTATAATTCGTAACGCTTTATATACGTTATAAATCAATTTTTCGATACGAACTGAATATCGGGATAATCTGGAGGCTGGAAATCAAGTCATAAAATCTGAGGTGATAGTCTGGAGCTGTATGGTATGCCACTGTGGATATAGACGATAATAATTAATTTTAAATAATTAATTTAATAATATTTAAATATATTTATATATTTAAATAGGCTATTTAGAGCGTTAAAAATAGCCACTTTTGCAAACGAAGTCGGAATTCGACGAAACCAGTTTTGTTGGATCCGCAATGTCAAATTATTGTTAGATGTGAAGTTTCATGATTTTTAGACTCACTGTGTGGCCGTACGGATTTTTAGAGTGAGAAACAGTCAGTATTGTGACAGTTAAAAATACACTGTGTGAGCATACGGAGTCGGAATTCGACGAAACCAGTTTCGTTGGGACCGTAATGTCGAACTATAGCTACATGTTCAGTTTGGTGATTTTTGGGTATCGTATGCGGTCACAATGATTTTTAAAGGACCAAGAACGAGAAGAAAATCACTAAAATAAATAAATAAAAAGAAATAAAATATCCCACTTCATTCTCTGATCATATGGGAGGCCACGCAGCCTGTATTCCCAGCCACAAGTGCCACCAACCACAACAACATATATAAAACTCCATCCAACAAACACAGCCAACAATTTTCCCATAAGTAAAAATCAAAAGAAGAAAAATCCCAAAAGAAAACAAATAACTCTAAAATCCTAATACCATTATATATGGAATACTGGTGGTCTTCTCTTTGATTCGGTACGACCTATGAGGAGTGCGATGTCGTTTTGGGGGTACTGGACTTCCACGAGATCGACTAGGGCTTTTGTTTGCTGGATGTAAGGAAGGCCGGAGGTGGAAAGAAGGTGGTAGTCGACCTCCTGGAAGCAAGGCGCAACTGTTGGCACCACAGAGGAGGGGTCCGATCGCCCCGATGACTGCGGTGGTGGGTTCACGTTGTCGAGGTTCTTCGTTGAATACTGGAAAGTTTAAAGTCGGATTTGTTCTATTTTTCCTGGTTGCTGCGAGTGGAGGGAGCTGGTGACAGGGGGGTGGGCGATAGGGAGCTGAGGTGTTTGGTACGATCGACGACGAGAATGGATGGATGGAGGTGGAGCTGTGACGGTCGGCAGTGGTGGTACGATTCAGTATTTTCATTCTTGTTCACTGAAGAGGATTGATGAGAGGAACTATGGTAATTTCAATTTGGATTTCGGTGGAAAGTTTGAAATGGTATTGTGGGAAATGAAAATCGATTAATGGTAATGAGAAAAGGGATTCGGGTTCTGTATCGATGTTTGTAGGAGAAGAGGTTACGGGTGGAATTTGGTATATGGGCTGAGTTCATGTGGTAAGGCCCAAGTCTAAAAACCCTTAGTTTAATTTAATTTAAAATGTACACGATCTTATAAATGTGATACCTTCGTCATACGATGTCAGAATTGAGTGAAACATGATCCGACAGGATCGTATGGACGGGAGCAACACAATGAGACTGACCGGGAGTCAATCCGAGCTCGTTACAATTTATGGCGGAATAAATTGTCCAACTGAGTCAAATAACGCAAACCTACATTTAACGGTTAACGCGTCCAATGTGAGTAAATCTCACTAACTTTGAACAGATTATAATTTCATGTTGTATTGTTAGAACTGTTAAAATTGTCTGTTTGACTGTGTGTTGATTGTTTGATTGAACTGCTAGTCAGTTAGTTAAATTTCTATATTGATTCTGTTTAACAGAATACATCATATGGAACTGAAAGTGATGTTATCTATATTGTCTAACATCTGTGATGCAGGGAAATAGGTCGGAGGAATCCGACTGGATTCCTCAACATTTATTTTACCGTTTTTCATATATTGTGATATATGATGTGTTATGAAATCTGTTATTGATTTCATATGTTTTGAATGATACCAATCAGTGTTATACGACACGGTAAACACCGTAGGTGATACTAGAATGTAAAAAGGGAATTTTCAATGTTTATATTGAAAATAAATCTTATTTATAAAATCGATAGGATTTTATAAAATGAAACCATTTATTTATTTGGGAAATAAATAAAGGAACATTTATTTAGATTTTAAATAAATGGAATAAAGGAATATTTATTTAGGAAATAAATAAAGGAACACTTGTTCGGAAAATAAATAGAATTATACAAGGATAGGTTTAAAACCCGTGCTTCGCACACGGTATAACATGATATGGATTCAAATTAGATATTTGAATAGAATTAAACACATGAGAGTGATTCGAATTACTTATTCGAATAGAGTTAAACAAAGTAATTTGTTAGGTTAACCAAAGCAAGTTAGTCGAGTAAATCAAAGTAATTGGTTAAGTTAACCAAAGTAAATTAGTTAAGGTAAACTAAGCGGTTAATCGAAGTGAATTAGTTAAGTTAAACTAATTGGTAAATCAAAGTGAATTAGTTGCGTCAAACTAAGTGACATAGCTAAGTTGAACTAATTTGTAAGTCAAAGTGAATTAGTTGTGTCAAACTAAGTGAATTAGTCAAGTTAAACTAATTGGTTAATCGAAGTAAATTAGTTGGGTTAATCAAAGTGAATTAGCTGAGTTAAACTAAGTAAATCGGTTAGAGTTAATCAAAGTGAATTAACTAAGTTAAACTAAGTGGATTAGTTCAGTTAATCGAATATAGTTATTCGAAAGAAAGTGTTAATCGAATATAGTTATTCGAGTAAAGCTAAAGGAGTTAATCGAATTTAGTTATTCGAAATGAGTTATTCGAATTTGATATTTGAATAGAGTTAAACACATTAGAGTGATTTGAATTTCTTATTCAAATAGAGTTAAACACGTAAGAGTTAATTGAATATTAGTTATTCAATTAGAGTTAAATCAAATTTAGTTATTCGAAAGGAGTTAATCAATTTGAGTTAAGTTAATCGATTTGAATTAAGTTGAATCGAAATGGAGTAAATCGATTAGAATTAAGTTAGTCGAGTTAGAGTAAATCGAATATTGGTTATTCGAAGGTAAGTTATTCGAATTAGTTATTCGAAGGAGTTAATCAAATGAGTTGATCCAAAGGAGTTAGTCGAATATTAGTTATTCGAATAGAGTTAAAGGAGTTATCGATTTTAGTTTGATCGAAAGGAGTTAACGATTAGTAAATCGAAAGGAGATTTTCGAATATAGCATATTCGAAAGAAAGAAATCGAATATTGTTTATTCGAAAGAGAGAGATTTCGAATATGAGTTATTTGAAGAGAGATAATCGAATATAGGTTACTCGAAGAAGAGTTAATCAAATAGAGATTACTCGAAAGAGAGTTATACGTCGATTTCGAGTGTAGCGAATTAGGGAAAGTACTATTTACTTTCCAGGGTTTAAATCAAGATTAAGTTATTGATTTAGAAATTAGGTGTCTGTTAAATTATTCGAGTTAGGAAATAAAATATATAGGGGTAGGAATTATAACGTTATAGTCAAACACAGTCATATAAGAAGTGGATTCGTAACCTGAATCCGAGAATTTGCATAAACAGATGATTGTAAAAAGTGAGCGATGAGCTTCATCTATTTCACAGTAAAGGACGTTGTTCAATTAAGGTCTGAGAGGTAATTATACCCCAACTTGATTGACTTCAGAATTGACAAAGGAATAGTTGTGGTTCGATAGAAAAGGTTGATTTGAAATATAGTTAAGTAATAAGCGATTAATGGATTAAGCGTAACGATGTTTTATACAACGTTCATTGGAAATCCGTAAATGAGTTTTGGAAACGTTTTCCAAATATAGTCAGATATGTTTTCTAAATATAGAAAATGAAATGTTTCATGATAAGAATTTAAGAAATAGAGTTAAGCAAATTCAGAAACTGACTGGAGAGGGTAAGTTGAACGGTTTTCTAAGTGACGATCTGATGTTGGTTTCGACCTTCCGAATTGATACTTAGAGAATTATTCTCATACTAGTTACAGTTAGGGACTGATAGTTGCGAAATAATAGTGATGTGAAAATAAGCTATGGAAATGTTTTCCAATGAGTAATAACATATATTTTCTAAATATATGAAATAAGGAAATATGAACATATGATGATTGATCGATCGAATTTCCATTTGGAAATAAGATCGTTGTTTGTACACCGACATGTTTTCATTTGATAGTTAGATCACAGACTATCAAAGTTTTGACCATTTTAACATTGTTAATATGGAGAGACCGGTTGGATTATTATCCAAAGAACCACTCTGTATTGGCATAAGCGTTGCGAGTAATATATGCCAAAGATAAATTGAAGACGGAGTAAAGTGCAAGGGCTGTTGTATAAGTCTTAGATAACAGTGACTAAGATGGATATACTGAATAGTGCCTTCGGTTTGTCCAGTCCCAGGAAAACGTATATGGAAGAAGGTCTGACAGAGTATATCCAATGGATCGCGTAAGTTGATCTGTTCAAACGTATTCACGTTTGGTGGCGGAGGAATTCGTTTCTCTTAGCTATATACCCGTGTTATTTTTGTATAAGTCAATTTGTGATTTGGCGGGTATGACGATGTGGCATTCAAAGTGAATGGTGATCAGATGTTCTGAAGATAGACGCAGCTTCTAGCCTCACACCGGGAAGTAGCAAAAGTTGGGCTAGGCAGCATGGCTAGTTGGGTCATTCCCAAGCAGGGTGTATTGTCACCGATCTAGGGAATATCCATATTTATACTTCTTTTTGATTCTGTATCTTCGGATGACGGTTTGATGGCCTACAACCGTGGTGGTAATATATTCGCGACACTCAAGCTAAATGAGTGAGCGGTCATGTATGGCCGGGTTGCAAGACGTTCTTGTTGAACCCTGAGTGTATCACCTCTAGAGTACACTATTCAGAAGGTGCTCCCATACCTTGTCTGTTGGAATCCATTCTCCGATAAGCGCCCTGCGGTTTATGATTCTATACTATGTATGTAGAACGTGAGATGCAAGCATTTCTGCTAGATTGATACCTATTTGTACTTAGACATTATTATAATATCACAATGATATTACTTGTCAAAGTTGTTCAGATACTCATAAGGGAAAAACCCGTTCCGTATTCACGGCGTGGTCTTATGAGATATCCTATACATGTTTTAAACTATTTTACTCATACCAGTCCCATGACTGACCCGGAGTTTACTTTGTTGTTTTCCCCAAACTCTTGGGTGCCTAAATTTGTACGGGCAGTCAAGTAGTCGGGATTTACAGATATACTTGGAGAGCTTGGAGCAGGAGGCTGTAAGATTTGATAGCTATAGCTATTTCCGCTGTGTTGTAAGTGTTGTACTCTGATAAGTGCTATTGTATATATATAACTGTGTACTTCAAAGTTATGTTATATATTATATGTTATTCGTTCCGCTGTGAGATTCGTGTTACTCTGATGATTCTGATGTTCTTCTTCTTCTTCTATTCTATTAGTTCTATCTTTTCTTTCTCACCTTCTAAATTCTTTCACTAACGTCGCGGAATTTCCGACTCTCGAGGAGTCGGAAATTTCCAGCCGTTACATCAACAAAGGAGCTGCTGTTTGGTATTGAAATTCGCATCAAATCAGAGAATCATTTCAGATCTTAGTTTATTTTGTGGCTAAGGTGGGTGATTTGCTTAGTTTTGCACTAATTATGGCTAATTAGGGGTGATTAGTGTTAATTAGCGAATTTAGATATGATAAAATTCTGGAAAAATGTTTATAAAATTCGGAATGATGTTTTAGACCTCTGATATGAATTTGGGTTAATTTGGTTAAGATTTGCTAATCCTATCATTAGTTTCACTTAAACATGCTTAAGGGGAAATATGGGATTTTGGGTAAGTTTGATCCATTTTTCATGCTATGATTGTTGTTTTGGTATTTGAGGTCATTTCTACTTGTTGCTATGACTGTATGGTATGTTTTGTGATTGATTAGAATAGCTAGAATGGTCGAAAACGCCGTCGAATGGCGTAAACTGCTCGCTGGAAGGACTGCAGGAAATTGCAAGCGGGATCGGATCGGACCCCCTTTTTCCCGACCCGAACCGATCGTGGGCATATGCCACGATCCGATCCGAAGACAGCGATCCGCATGTCCACCCTCGATCGCGAATCCTCTCCACGATCCGATCCAGATTGATGAGGTGCAACGATCCGAAGGGAGGAGCACGAACCGATCCATTTCAGAAGCTCATGAGCTAACTATCTGGGAAGTTGCACCCGACCCGACCCGACCAGCGGGGAAAGCACGATGAAGGAGGAACCCCGACCCGATCCGAATGGGTGACCACGATCCGACCCGAAATGGTGACGCCGATCCGAGCCAGGAGAAGGAGCCACGCGCTGGAGGAACGCGATTCGATCCGCGGGGGTGTTGGCGATCCGAACTAAGCCGATCCGATCCGATGAAGAATGTGAAGGCTGATCC
Source organism: Allium sativum (assembly GCA_030737875.1). NCBI lineage: Eukaryota > Viridiplantae > Streptophyta > Magnoliopsida > Asparagales > Amaryllidaceae > Allium > Allium sativum. Next base: position 833,180,148 of record CM060918.1, on the reverse strand, counting down.
GATCCGATTCGATTGTGATGACCAATAACCCGAGATGCAAAGGTAGTCCAAATGGAAGTTAGAGCTCAGGATCCCGGAACTAGTTGGGGACCAATGAGTTCACTTCATGGTTGGACTTTGCTGCGGGACGTGTGCTAAGGAGTTGTCGACGTTCATTACTTCGATTCACCACTAAGAATGAATGATGGGCTACTTATCAGTGCAGTAGGGTCATTATGACCTGAGGGGCAAAGTGATGGTAGCAAGACTACGTTATCAGTGCAGTAGGGTCATTATGACCTGAGGGGCAAGGTGATGCGTAGTAAGACTATGAGCCAGCGCAGATGGAGTGAATAATTCCATGGGGCAAGTGGACATAGTAAGGATTAGTAAGGCTATGAGCCAGTGCAGTGGGGTTCTTGTGACTCCATGGGGCAAAGTGGACATAGCGAAGGATTTGTGGCTACGTTATCAGTGCAGTGAAGCCATTTATGACTTCATGGGGCAAAGTGATCGTAGCAAGGTATGTTGGGTGATCGAAGTGGTGAATATCGTATGCTTTACGCACTGAGTGAGAGATGTGAGGATGAATGCTATGTTTGATTGTTTGCCATCATTACGACATGCACACCTCCCCACCTCCGTATCCTTATATTGATTGATATGATACCTTAGAGTGTTGTACGGTATGTAGTGCTAACTCTTTGGTTGCAGGTTCAGGTATGTTTGGTCTACCTGTTATTGTTCACTTTAGATGCTTATCGCTCATACCAGGCTTTATGTCTGACCCAGAGTTTTATGTCTCCTCTTATTACTCTGGGTGCTCACACGAGCAGACTAGAGACAGGTTAGCTGGTGGTGCGCGAGTAGCTGATTCGGAGGCGGGCAGGAGGCTTCCACGTATTATATATACATACACATTCTCCCTGTGTCGTTGGTGGTCGCTACTTGGGCATTAGTAGTGTACCTCTTTTATCTTACTTTGCTTTGAGACAGTTGAAAAGTTGTAATAAGCTGTATTTTGGATTTCCGCTGCTGTGATGTTTTAGTTCTGATTTTCAGCTTATGCACTGTCTCTCCTGTTTTATGTCAAGTATGTTATTATTATATTTTGTTCGATGCGCTGTGAGACATTCTACAGGTTCTTTGTATGTTCATTTTCCTTCTTCCTTTTCCTTCTGGCGACCCGTTCCGTGCTAACTGGACATGTGTATAGCGCACTTTTGGAGTAAAATGTCAGTTGGTGCGGGGCGGGCCGTCACACATATAATTGTGCATACAACACTGTTATATACAACAATCTCTCTCTTTTGATGATAACAAACAAATAAAAGATTTTGAACACAATAAATGTGTTTGACAGTGAAAAATGAACTCCTCCTATTTATCAGCTCCCCCAACAACAGACAACTCTCCCTATAACTGTGCATGAATGAAATGAAATGAATAATAATGATTTTTCAAAATTAAAAATATTTATAAAATATTCACTCATAAATCAAAATCTAATTCATTCTCCCTCTATTGTTATCATCAAAAGGATTCAGACCTTAAAATATAGATGAAGAATGATTAGAAAATACAATTTCAACATAAGAGGAAGAACGATCATCATAAATCTTAATCAGTCAAACAAAAATCATAATAAACTGAGAACGGGTGGCATATTTCGCATTGTAGAACGATGGACTTACAATGAAATTTATAAAAATGAGGAGAGTTGTATACATATGAATTTCAATTATTTTCAAAAGATTTATAAAAAAGATTAAAGCACAAAAACAGTGATGGATTTGGACTATAGTTAATAATTCAACTTAAGTGACAAAATCGAATAATCTCAAATCCCAATACCTATCAGTCAACAAATCATAATACATCATAAAATATTAACATATTTCACAAATTAGAAAATGGATTGATAGACTTGTTTTTACACACCAAGGAGAATTTCATATAATTTTTTTTTATTCAAATTTTTTTTTCTTTTAATTTTATTTAAGAGCACACTGATCACGCATAACCAGCGCTTGGATTTTTAAATGAGGTCGGCCGCAGCTTAAATTATAATTTGTCTCATAACCATGCATGACCAGAGCTTGGATTTTTAAATGAGGTTAGAGACACATTTATGTATTAATTATATATTTTATCATTTTCAGCTTTAAATAGAAAACTCCTCGGTATATACAACCAATATGAATGATAGAAATGTGGTAAGTACAGAAATGAACTGTGAAATAAATTTCTATATTAATTATATTATGAAATATGACTAACTGTACCGGGATCATTGAAAATTTTCAATTTCACTAATTCTGAATAATAACACAGTCACATTTCTATCACGAATATTTCCACTATTTATTCAAAAAGAATTTTATAAAATATTATGATATGCAGGGTTTGGATCGGCCTCAAACTTATTTATGAAAATGTCACGGGGTTTACTTTACAGCTGGATACAGCTGTTTCCAAAACTGCCGACCCATTTCAGTACCGACCACGAATTGGTAAGTGTTGACCACATGTATTTCACCGAAGCCACCTTTTTTGTTTGAGGCCGATCCATTTTTATATAAGCCGCCATTCCACGATGTTGTAGCCGATCCGTACATTCAGCAAGTACCGAACCGTTCCAAGTTCTGCCACGTCACGTCAGGTCATAAAGAGTTATTTATTTTTTCGCAGCTTGTATTGGCAAATTCTTGCCACGCAAGCTTCAGGTTTCCCAAACCATATTGCTGACGTGGAACATATCACGTCCCATGTTATTGCCTTTCCTCAAAGTAGGCATGCGTACTCATCACAACACATGAGACCGACCAAATCACCAATGTGCCCCTGCTTGCCAAAACAAGGAACAACCACTGTGATGCCAACAACTCGACTCACGTGGCATTACCATGAAGGACTCATGCAGTTTATGTTTTCATTCTTTGCAATTCGGGATGATAACAAACTAATGTTACCTTTTGTATGTTGCCACGTGTTGTCTCACCTACAATTGTGCCGACCAAATATATTACAATATTTCCATCACTTTGGACAACAATTCTTGTGTGTCCAGCCCCTGTTTCCGTGTGTACCCACCAATCAAATCTCTCTATTTCTATTTTTTTGTATTTAAGCCCCTAGACAATTAAAGGGTCTAACTGCAAAAGTCGGAAATCAGGAGACTGTGATTGGTTGGGACACCGAGCACACACAATTTTGGAACAGAAGAATTGGTGCGATCACTTTGTCATGCAGATTAATCCATGCATCACATGGAGCCTTTGTCCGGCACGTATGAAGCTGATTACTCATGTACATATATTTGCTTGATTATCATTGAAAATGTGCCAACCCATAGATTCATTCAGAACGCGTTGAACTATAAGTGTATTCCAACCGACCAACGGATTTGTAATATGCTGATTCACTTAATTTACGTTTTTTCCACATGTCACTGCTTCATGCTTTGAGCCACCAGTCCATATATTTACACCTAAGCCACTGTATGCTAATTTTGTAACCAATCTCAGGCCTTTATAAGATCACACTTGTGCCTTGTGATCAATATTTAGTGCTAACATTTGTGCACTTTGTTACACTATGGGGTAGCACCACGCCACGTCCATGCGTGTGTATTGCGGTCACCCATACATTGAGACCGGACCGACCCGTATATATAGCTGAGACCGACCCATTATTATAGACCGACCCATATAGCTGAGACCAACCCATTGTTTACAACGTGACCGACCGACCAATATTGAAATGAAGTGACTGATCCACACACACTGAGGTTAACCAATCCATATACCTTGCGTGTATCGTCCGATCCATCAATTTTAACTTTGAATTAGATTCAACAATATATGCATAATTTTTAGTGGATAACATACAATTAATTAAGGGTCTCATGGAAAGCCTATAAAAAGAAGAAGAAAAATTATAACCTTTGAACTATACCCTGCGAATACTAGTCATAATCAATAGACACAATAAACTAGTTAGTTTACCTTAAAAAAATTTATTCAACGACTTCTCTCCCACCTCATCCTGTTGCTGCCATGAAAGTTTTCTAAATATATAAGAATCAAATACCAATTCACATGCAGGATGGAATAGAACAACATACTATAAATAAAATAAAAACTAAATACATACCAAATAAGTACACAAGAACCCTACAATAGTCGGTTTAAAATTATAACTTTATACCTGCATCATCCTAAATTCAAGGAAGTGAAAAGCATACGTTTACCAAACATGTGTGCACTTTTTCATACTTGTGCATAAAAAATCAATCAAACAATATTCACAACTCCAAAGCCACAGCCAAACTTTCCTTTTGAACAGCTATGGCACTTGTCCGATCATATTGGCAGGGCCGGTCCTAGAAGTTCTAGTACCTAAAGAAAAAAATGAAAATAAGGCCCTTGTACTGGAACTAATGTATTACATCAAAGTAATTTATATTGTTTAGAAAAAAATAAATCTTTATTCGTAACAAATGTATAAAATTAAAATCAACCTTAAATTAAGTGATGTTTCAGGCTACCACTAATACCGTCGAACGTTTTTTTTTTTTACCGTGTTCGGCGGTATATCACTGACTAAACATTGTTCGGATGGGGGTACCATAATACTCTTTAGCACCAAGTGTAGTACCCTTAGCACCGGGGTAAATTATTACATAACTACTAATCTAAAATTAGGAATTAAATTTTAGTCTACTGTTCACAAAATAGATTACATTTTACATTGTAAACTATTATTCACAAAAGATAGATGATGACATGCTGTGTTTCATTGTATAAACTGCCGAACAGCAAATTCCCATAAGGCAAATTCTATTTCAACCCAGAATTTTAGTTAGTAGCCCCCCATTTTATCAAAAAAATATGATGACCAAAATACCTTTTTTCCGTTATAATTTTTTTTCAGCTTTTTGAATACCTCGTAGTTGTACTACGTGGTTTTTCGGTGAACCTCGTAGTAACCCTACGTGGTCCATGAATGAACCACGGAGATCATCTACGTGGTACTTTGACGAACCACGTAGAACAGTTACGAGGTACACCGAAAAACCACGTAGTCCCCCTACGTGGAAGGGTATTTTTGGTTTTTTTTTTTAAAAAAGGGGGGCTACTAACTAAATTTGGGGGTTTACCAATTATTTCATGATTTGGGGGGCTACTAGCTAAATTAGTGGGTTGAAATAGAATTTGCCTTCCCATAATTTATTGTTTAAAGCATACAGCATTAAAGTTAGTACCTTCAGCTTAAATAATGAAATTGAATTGGCGTGTTTAGTGTTTCTTCTATGCCCTTCCTGTTGTTGACCGTTGAGAGATCCAAAGACCCGTAAGCTGCAAGTTGAAGACGGAAATTCGCCAATCTACGTCGCCGTTAGATGAAGAGCCGCTGTCGTCGTACCTTCATCCGTGATGTGTAAATCGCGATTTTTTTCTTTCTGCTCTGTGAATCGTATGAGAATTGGTGCCCTAGTGGATTTGGGGCCTAAGCGGTGGCTTCTACCGCTTTGGGGAAGGGCCGAGCCTGCATATTGGCATCTTGAAAGAATGATGAATTATAATATAACATGTTACAAAATTGAACTGACAATAGTGAGATGAGATATTCGACTCCATGAGCATAGATACGAAAGCGTTAAACTATATCACATGTAACTACGTAAGTTAATCAATATACATGCACACTACGTAAGTTAATCAATATACATGCACTTCGGATTTAATGAAGTGTCTTAAACATGAACCTATCATCTTGGGAAATGAAAACACATTGTCGCCCTTCGTGGTAGCAGATAACTCTTTTATAGCAGCTAGTTGCACTCAGCTGACAGCGGTCATCATATTCACTCACCTTGCTAGCGATTTAAGTAATTGGATAGGAAGAAAAAAACATATGAAGTCATGAACTATCCTTGCCTTTTTAGCATTTTTAGTTTCAAGTTTTTTGTTTGTATTTGTATTTACGTTATTGAATTCCGAGCGCATAGCACTTATCCTCAATAGTGTCAGGTGCAAGAGGACGGTTGACAACATACAGTGAAATTTTATGAAATTTCGGTTGACAACATACACTGAATTTTATGAAATTTGCTTGAAATTATTTGATTTATTAGCAAACCAACTAATATACAATATAAATATCAGCCCGTGAAGCAAATTTAGAACATCTATGAAATTAATTTTGAACATCTATGAAATTAAATACAGTCAATGTCTTTAGTGAAAATATGAAAGTAAAAAATAATTATGATAAAGCACATACCTTTTTTCTGAATTGACATGTGGAGAACCCATAAATGATGAGATTTATATCTTTGCAGAAGTCATGAAAATTCATCTCAAGTAGCATTTACTGATTCGAAACCATTCCATCACCACAAAACAATTGCTTGAATCTGATTTTATGTTCCATAAAATTAACGCTATATATGGACAAATTACTACAGACGTGTTTAATCTATAATTTAGAAGTAGGTTGAACCATTGAGTAAATACTTGATTGCTCTTATGACACAAGAATAGCATCCCCATTTCATATGAATAAGGATAGACGTCAAAAAGGTTACATAAGAATCATTCTCATGATAATACATTCATAGACAGAGGAATACACATAATATTGCTTGTAACGTAAATCTCAGTAAGCCATTCTAGAAAATCAAACTATATTTCATTCTTGTAGCAGCGCTAGTACAAAAAAGAATTTGAATTAGTCATTAAAACTATTTCTAATGTCATCATATATACCAAATTTTCCCAGAACTAAGCACTCAGTTTAGAACTGAGTGTACTGTTTGCACTTGGATCAAGTGCTCAGCTAAGAACTGAGCGCCCTTGTGTTATGTCTTTTTTATTTATTTTTATTTTTATTTTTTTTGAACATACCACTGATTATATTAACTAGCAACAAAATAACTTATTTTTCTTAGTGTAAACTTTGCACCGTTAAATTTCAAGGGTGTTCCCAGTAACAATACATTCAGAGGAAGGAAAATTGTGTGTTTCAGGGAATGTCGATCCAGACATACTAGTAAAAAGATCTAGTTTGGAAAACATGTAGAACCACCATCAACAAAAGGCAATAACAGTAAAAATAATAGCAACAGCAATGGCAACCAAAAACAGCAACAGCAAACAGTTTCCAATGGCAGTAAAGGCCAGCAAAACAGGAAGTCACATAATGAAAAGAGTGGGAACGACAGCGGCAAAGGCAGAGGAGGAAGGGGAGGAAAAGACTAAACACCTATATGCTTTCCTCACTGCCACCTCAGCAACAGCAGCAGCTGCAACTGTTATAGTAGATGAAAGGGTATGAAGACTCAAATTAGCTGCCTCAGTTATAAAACATCATCCAAAAATATTTAGTTATCAATTACCCAGAAAGACTCAACAAATGCAAACTATAACCCAACTTAATCACATTAATATGCCTAGAAAGCCCAAAAAGGAACCCACCATAGCCAAAGCCTCATGTTTTAAATTATTTAGTCATCTGAAAATCATGGATATTAGGTAATTAGAAGCAATAGCTGCAAGCAAATAGCTCTATGAACTATGAACATTGTAAACATGAGAACACCTGAAATACTTTTATTCTTTCATGGCTTAGGAACCCATATTTTGCTTTGCAGAAGAATTTTAGAAAAATAAGATTTGAAGAGGCTCAAAAGAAAGAAGTACCAGTTAAATAGATGTAGAAAATTAGAAATAGTACTTCAAACAATTCTCAATTTCGTATTATGGGAGCAAGAATATATGAAGAAGCTGATGCTTGAATAGGCACATAAATAAATAACAGACAGAATAAGAGTTATAACGTGCAATGTGATTACCACATGCCATAAATAAGATGCAAATCTATTTGTAACCAATTGAGCTATCTTATTAGTATGTAGATATGTTTAGGACATTTTTTTTATTCTAACGTGGATGGATACTACTAAGATATTGTTGAAGTATGCGGTACTATATGTTAGGGCTAGAGGATATTTTGAATCTGGAGGATATTTTGGATCTATAGGATATTTTGGATCTGGAGAATATTTTGGATCTATAGGATATTTTGGAGGAAATTTTGGTAATTTCCATATACTTTTCTATGCCTACATAAGCTATATCGAATACAAAAGGAGGTGGATCACAAATCAAGAGATTAGATATAAGTTTATTCTAGTTAGGGTTTAGGCAATCCTAATCTTCTTCAATTCCTTTCTCCACAAAATCAAATTTTTCTAGTAAATTTGATCATTGTAATCGATCTCTTGTACTCTTCTATTGATATTAATAAAGGTTTCTCTCTAATAGTGGACGTACACTGACAAGACGTCGGTGGAACCACTATAAATTCCTGTGTGATTTAGTTTCTCGTTATTGCTCTATTATTTCCATTGTTTGGTGATTGTGATTGGCTTGGATAAGAATAAGATTGTTCGATTGGTTGTTTTTGCACTATTACCATGATCTCGTTTTCCGCAGCATTGGAGATTTTTGATTTGAGCGGTCTTGAATCAAAATTTCTCCACAACATTTGGTATCGGAGCATTGATGTTGGTAGATAGTTGTAGAAATGCCGGAATCAGGTTCAAATAATCCATCAACAGGTGGTCCAAGTGGTGTAACTCCTTATGTACGTGGGTCGTATGCAGCTGCTGGTTCACAATTTGTTATCGATAAGTGGAATGGCGATAATGATTTCGAAAAATGGCAATGGAAGTTGAAAGCGGTTCTTAGGCGGAATCAGGAACATCGGGTGGTGTTTGATGCACATTTATTGACAGAGGACATCTCAGATGTAGAGAGAGAAGAAATGGAAGAGTGGGCATTCACTACACTTCAACTTGCCATGGGGAAGAATGTTATTTCCGAAATTAGTGGTAAGACGACTGCTAAAGGTATTTGGAACAAGTTGGAGGAGTTGTATATGAAGAAGTCACTCACAAATCAACTGATCTGGTTGCGGACTTTCTTTACCTACAAGATGAAGGAATGAACTTCGCTAAAGGCGCACTTAAATGTGTTTGATGATTTGCTAATGAAGATGAAGGCGGTAGATTTGAAGACCGAGGAGGAGCAGAAGGCGATGATATTGCTATGTTCGTTGCCTGAACGCTATACTGGGCTCTCAAATAGTTTGATCTATGGCCGGGATACATTGACTCTAAATGATGTCAAGACGGGTCTTCTTATTGAGGAACTGCGAGATCAGATGAAGGAGCTGAGTGATGGTAATAGTGGTGCTGGTAATGGTCAAGGTTTATTTGCGGAGAAAGAAAAGTCAGAGAAGAAGGGAAACCGAGGGCGTTCTAAGTCTAAGAAGCCCGGTGGAAGAGGAAAATCGAAGGAAAGAAATGGCAAGTTCTTTATATGTAAGAAACCTGGTCATTGGAAGAATGATTGTCCAAACAAGGGGAAGAAGGAAGTAGCATCTACATCAGTTGCGGTGGAGAGAGATGTTGGTGAGGAAGACGTAGATGTTTTGTCGGCTGTAGCATCGGATATTTCGGGCAGCGATTGGGTGCTTGATTCAGGGGCTTCATATCACATGACTCCTAATAGGAATTGTTTTTCTTCTTATGTTGATCGAGAAGGAAATTCAATTTTTATGGGAAATGGTGTAGTTTGCAAGTCGAAAGGCATTGGATCCGTGCAAATTCGGATGTTTGACGGAGTGGTTCGTACTCTCACTAATGTGCGCTATGTTCCGGGGACTACGGAAGTCACTTATCTCTTTGGGACAGTTGGATTCTCAAGGTTGCAAGATCACCATTGAGAGTGATAGCTTGAGGGTTTCGAAGGGTGCGCTTGTGGTTATGAAGGGTGCTAGAACTCATGGTATCTATTTGCTTCAAGGAGTGACCGTGGAAGGCGAAACTTGTGTCAGTGTTGATAGTTCTCATGGCTTAGATGCGACACGGCTGTGGCATTTGAGATTGGGTCATGTCTCAGAGAAGAGTTTAGATGTTCTTCGTCGAAGGGAGATGATTGATGGTGAGAGTTTCAGCAAGTTAGAGTTTTGCGAGGAATGTGTCATGGGGAAGCAAACTAGAGTGTCATTCGGTGAAGGAAAACATGATTCAAGAGGAATTCTTGAGTATGTGCACACGGATTTTGGGGACCAGCACCTGTAGCTTCTTTGGGAGGAGCAAGATATTATATTTCTTTCATTGATGATTTTTCTCGAATGGTTTGGGTGTATGTAATGAAGGCCAAGTCGGAGGCATCTGCAAGATTCAAAGAATGGAAGGCTCTTGTTGAGAATGAGAGTGGAAAGACTTTGAAGGTTCTTAGGTCCCATAATGGCGGCGAGTATGTTTCCGGAGAATTTCTGAATTTTTGCAAGCATCATGGTATTCAGAGGCATTTTACTACACCGGGAGATCCGCAATCTAATGGAGTGGCGGAGGGAATGAACCGAACTCTATTAGAGAAAGCTCGATGCTTAAGATTGACATCGAGTTTGTCTAAGGGATTTTGGGCTGAAGCTTTGTCAACCGCGGTGCATATTATTAATCGAATTCCGTGCTCAGCTATTGGTAACAGAATTCTGGAGGAAGTGTGGAAGGGGAAGAGCATTGACTTGAGTTATCTTCGTGTATTTGGCAGTCCTTTTTATGTGCATAATCCGGGGAATGATAAGCTCTTACCTAGATCTTTCAAAGGGATTTTGATTGGTTATATGGATGGAGTCAAAGGCTATCGGATTTGGAATCCGAAAACGAAGAAGATTTCAGTTTCTCGTCATGTTACTTTTGATGAGTTGGCTATGTTCAAGGATAATGAAGGCTCATCGGATGTTCCGGATTTGGTTCATGGTGAATCAAAGGAGAAGGAAGTTATTCCCACTTTCAGGCCTAGAGAGAGTAGAGTTGTTGGAGGTGCTTGCGAGGTGAATGCGGTTGATGTTACATCACATAGTCCACAGGATTCCTCTAGTAGTGTAGGTGATGTGCACAAGCCTAGAGAAGATTCAGTTCAAGGTGGAGCTGAAGGAAGACCGGGTGATGGTATTGCTACTCGAGTTGGTCGTTGTGCTATAAGGCCACCCGAAAGATATGGTGATTGGAACTATCTTAGCTTTTGTGAGAATTTGGACTATGCTCTTCATGTAGTCCAAGATGAGCCGATGGACCTTGATGACGTCATGGATTCGAGTGATAGCTCGAAGTGGATTTGCGCCATGGAGGAAGAAATGCAATCGTTGATGAAGAAACAGACTTGGGATTTAGTTCCACTTCCTCAAGGAAACCGTGCTATTGGGTGCAAATGGATATATAAGATGAAGGACGATGGAAGATACAAAGCTAGGCTAGTGGCTAAGGGGTTTGCACAGAGGAAAGGAAAGGAGTATGATGAGATCTTCGCACCGGTTGTGAGGCATACTTATATCCGGATATTACTTGCATTAGTTGCTATTCACGACTTGGAGTTGGAGCAACTAGATGTGAAAACCGCCTTCTTGCATGGAGACTTAGATGAAGACATCTACATGGAGCAACCGGAAGGGTTTGTTGTAGAAGGTAAGTCAGAACTAGTTTGCAAGTTGAAGAAATCACTATATGGTTTGAAACAATCACCTAGGCAATGGTACAAGAGATCTGATCATTTCATGCTTGAAAGTGGCTTCCATCGAAGCATCAAGGATGCTTGCGTTTATTTCAAGAGGTTAGGAAATGATTGTTGGGTGTATTTACTCTTGTATGTGGACGATATGCTCATTTCTTCTAAGGACAAGGTAGAAATCAACAAGTTGAAAGAGAAATTAAAGGCGGAGTTCGAGATGAAAGACCTTGGAGAAGCAAAGAAAATCTTGGGCATGGAGATTGTAAGGGACCGAAAGCGTTTTGAGTTGAGATTGACTCAAAAGGAGTACATTAAGAAAGTGCTTTGTCGGTTTAGCATGGAGGATGCAAAGGCATCAAATACACCTTTACCTTTGCATATAAAGCTTTCGAGTAAGGAATCACCTATCGAGAAGAAATACAAGGCTTACATGGCAAAGGTGTCATATGCTAGAGCAGTTGGAAGTTTGATGTATGTCATGGTGTGTACAAGACCCGTATTGCAAATGCCGTCGGGGTAGTTAGTCAGTTCGTGGCTAATCCGGGGAAATCGCATTGGGAAGCAGTGAAGCTTATCTTGAGATACTTGAGAGGTACAGCATCTCATGGCCTTGGTTTTGGGGGTAGTAAAGAGAAGAATTGCATGTTGGTTGGTTACTGTGATTCAGACTACGCTGGTGATAGGGATCGAAGAAAATCAACTTCTGGATATGTCTTCACTCCTGGTGGTACAGCCATAAGTTGGAGATCGAGATTGCGGACCATAGTTGCTTTATCCACTACGGAGGCAGAGTTGATAGCTGCGGTAGAGGCAGTAAAGGAAGCACTCTATTTGAAGCGACTGTTGTGTGACTTGGGTTTTGAACATGACAGTGTTGATATTCAATGTGATAGCCAAAGCGCTATTCACTTGGCTGAGAATTTGGCATTTAGCTCACGAACGAAGCATATTGAAGTGAGGGAGTCATTTCTAGTAGCCATGGACAAAGACAAGCAAGTATGCCTTTGGAAAGTGCACACAAAGGAGACATGTTCACTACGGCATTACTGGTTGGGAAGTTCGAGCATTGCTCGAACTTAATTCGCTTGGAGAGTTGCTAGGTGCCACGGGGTGGCACATTTGAGAGAGAAACTTGGATATAGAAGAGTATCAGTGAGAGGTTGGTGTTCTATCTTCATGGGAAGTACTCATTTTCACTCCTGAGTACAATGTCTTTTGGTAAGACTGGTTTAGGAGTTGGATGTTTCAACACTTCATTGACGGGTGGGGGCTATGCCTAAACTCGTTATTGAAGTGCAATGGGCGGTGGCTACGCCGGAGTTCATTGGGGAAACATTCAAGCTTTCTTGATTGAAGACAGAAGGAAATGCTTGGGTGCATTGGAGTTTGTGATGCAGACGGATATAGTATCGAGGTGGAGTGTTGAAGTATGCGATACTATGTGTTAGAGCTAGAGGATATTTTGGATCTGGAGGATATTTTGGATCTAGAAAATATTTTGGATCTGGAGGATATTTTGGATCTAGAGAATATTTTGGATCTAGAGGATATTTTGGATCTGAAGAATATTTTGGATCTAGAGGAAATTTTGGGAATTTCCATATACTTCTCTATGCCTATATAAGCTACATCGAATACAAAAGGAGGTGGATCACAAATCAAGAGATTAGATCTAAGTTTATTCTAATTAGGGTTTAGGCAATCCTAATCTTCTTCAATTCCTTTCTCCACAAAATTAAATTTTTCTAGTAAATTTGATCATTGTAATCAATCTCTTGTACTCTTCTATTGATATTAATAAAGGTTTCTCTCTCAAAGTGGACGTACACTGACAAGACGTCGGTGGAACCACTATAAATCCCTGTGTGATTTGGTTTCTCATTATTGCTCTATTATTTCCATTGTTTGGTGATTGTGATTGGCTTGGATAAGATTGAGATTGTTCGATTGGTTGTTTTTGCACTATTACCACGATCTCGTTTTCCGCAGCGTTGGAGATTTTTGATTTGAGCGGTCTTGAATCAAAATTTCTCCACAACAGATACAATATGAGAAATATTCAGTACATTTTGAATTAAATATGCCATTTTAATTTTGAACAATTGGGTAACTCATAAAAGGGCATTTATATGTTTATTTATAAATGAAGATAGGATTTTTTTATTAAAAAAAAATCCTAAATTAGAAAATATTTCTGCATAACATGCCTTGTTATCCTAAATAATATCTATCTGGCATGGCAAACAATGTTATTTTTGGAATATTATTTTGAAAACTAAAAACAAAATACTTACAGAAGTACATTTTTTTTATAAACATGCCTTAAATAAGATGCAAATCACAAACTTGCCTCTTGTCCGTATAATAATTAGTTACCTTTTATATGGAATGACTTAAAAATATCTATTAATACTAACCAATGATACCGCATAGCAGTGAGTACCCAATAAAAAGATCAACATATGAAATGGAAATCCAACAAAAAGATATAATAGTAAAACACTTTTATCCCTTTCAACTATGTAATGTATATTATGTTGTAAATGCCAGCAAAATATTAAATAGGCGAATGATAAAATTATAGACTTGTAAAATTATCCCACGTTCTCTTTTTAAGTTCCTTAGAGTTTTTCATGCTTCGGTTTAAAACATTGACCATGCTAAGATTATAAGTATACCATATCTAGTGGCATAATTCATGCTTGATCCACATATTAATTGTTAAAATATAAACCAAAAAAGGAAAAGAAAGAAACATAAACATAAAGGATTCAGCAGCCTGATACTTTCGCTTATTCTATGAAATCTTTCCTCAATGCGCCATGATTTACAATAAGATTTTAGATTTTTAACTAATTGCAGTAATATAGAATCTTCCTAATAGATAAAAAATCACCATTTGTATTTTTCTGTTAGTGGCAATTAATATTGTAACTCTGCCAATAATAAAGTTATATTGTTGCTTCAAAATAATTAGTTAATAAATAAGTAGAACTAGAATTTAATGTGTTTAGGAAGAAGTCAGCACATGTATCCTAATTGTTTGATAGAAGTGGTCTTGTTCTTATCTTATTAGCTTAGGTTTAGGAGGTAGTTTGATATTTTTATCTTTTCTATTTAAAGCTTTGTATTTCACATCAATCAATGAAGCAATAACAATGTAGTCGTTCAATTATTCTACGTTTAATTCATCTCCTCCTCTCTATATCAAAAATATTCTAACATGGTATCAGAGCTAGGTTGATGAGAGGGGGATAGAGAGATCTCTAGAAAGCGGAAAAAAATCAGTTCTTTTTTAACAATTCAAAGACAGACCGGCTGAAGCACAACAAAAGCAAGCAGATATGTTCATGAAGAAAATGATTGTTGACATAAGGGAAAACCTAAGTGTTTCAAGTGTCAAAATTTTGGGCATATGGCAAGGAATTATAGGTTCAAAGATGAAGAGCAAGAGAACATGGCACAAGTGGTTGTGGAAGAGAATTTATTTTAGATTTGTGGGTGATAAGTGCATCATGGGGAGAAGTGCTCCAATATTCAAAGAGTAGATTGATGAGAAGTGCTTCAACAACTGAAGATGATGAGAAGTGCATCACAAATCGAAGAGAAGTGCTTTGTTTATTATCTCAACAACTTTGAAGCAAAATGGTGTGTTAAAGTTATATTGGTACTTCAAAGTAATTAGTTAATCAATAATTAGAACCAACGTTTAATGTGTTTAGGAAGAAGTCAGTACATGTATCCTAATTGTGTGGTAGAAGTGGTCTGGTTCTTATCTTATTAGATTATGGTTACGAGGTAGTACAGGTTAAATCGATGTAGAAAATTAGAAATAGTACTTCAAACAACTCTCAATTTCGTATTATGGGAGCAAGAATATATGAAGAAGATGATGCTTGATAGGCACATAAATAAATAACAGACACAATAAGAGTTATAACATGCAATGTGATTACCACATGCCATAAATAAGATGCAAATCTATTTGTAACTAATTGAGCTATCTTATTAGTATGTAGATATGTTTAGGACATTTTTTTATTTTAACGTGGATGGATACTACTAAGATACGGTATGAGAAATATTCAGTACATTTTGAATTAAATATGCCATTCTAATTTTGAACAATTGGGTAACTCATAAAAGAGCATTTATATGTTTATTTATAAATGAAGATTCAATATTTTTTTTCAAAAATCCTAAATTAGAAAATATTTCTGCATAATGTGCCTTGTTATCCTAAATAATATCTATCTGGCATGGCAAACAATGTTATTTTTGGAATATTATTTTGAAAACTAAAAACAGAATACTTACAGAAGTACAATTTTTTTTATAAACATGCCTTAAATAAGTTGTAAATTACAAACTTGCCTCTTGTCTGTATAATAATAAGTTACCTTCTATATGGAATGACTTAAAAATATCTATTAATACTAACCAATGATACTACATAGCAGTGAGTACCCAATAAAAAGATCAACATATGAATTGGAAATCCAACAAAAAGATATAATTAAAACACTTTTATACCTTTCAACTATGTAATGTATATTATGTTGTAAATGCCAACAAAATAATAAATAGGCGAATGATAAAATTATAGACTTATAAAATTATCCCACGTTCTCTTTTCAAGTTCCTTAGAGTTTTTCATGCTTCAATTTAAACCATTGACCATGCTAAGATTATAAGTATACCATATCTAGTGGCATAATTCATGCTTGATCCACATATTAATTGTTAAAATATAAACCAAAAAAGGAAAAGAAAGAAACATAAACATAAAGGATTCAGCAGCCTGATACTTTCGCTTATTCTATTAAATCTTTCCTCGATGGGCCCTGATTTACAATAAGATTTCAGATGTTTTAACTAATTGCAATAACATAGAATCTTCCTAATAGAAAAAAAAACCACCATTTGTTTTTTTTCTGTTAGTGACAATTAACATTGTAACTCTGCCAATAATAAAGTTATACTAGTGCTTCAAAATAATTAGTTCATGAATAACTATAACTAGTGTTTAATGTGTTTAGGTAGAAGTCAGCACATGTATCCTAATTGAGTGGTAGAAGTGGTCTTGTTCTTATCTTATTAGCGTAAGTTTAGGAGGTAGTTTGATATTTTCATCTTTTCTATTTAAAGCTTTGTACTTCACATCTTAAGAGAATTTATTTTTGATTTGTGGGTGATAAGTGCACCATGGAGAGAAGTGCTCCAATATTCAAAGAGTAGAGTTGATGAGACGTGCTTCAACAATTGAAGATGATGAGAAGTGCATCACAAATCGAAGAGAAGTGCTTTGTTTATTATCTCAACAACTTTGAAGCAAGGAGGTGTGTTAAAGTTATATTGGTGCTTCAGAGTAATTAGTTCATGAATAATTAGAACTAGCGTTTAATGTGTTTAGGAAGAAGTCATTACATGTATCCTAATTGTGTAATAGAAGTGGTCTTGTTCTTATCTTATTAGCTTAAGGTTACGAGGTAGTTTGATATTATTATTATTTTCTATTTAAAGCTTTGTATTTCCCATCTTTCAGTGAAGCAATAACAATGTAGTCATTAATTGATTAACTTTTAATATCTCTCTTCTCTCTGGATCAAATTCTAACATGGTATTAGAGCTAGGTTGATGAAAGGGAATAGAGAGATCTTTAGAGAGAGAAAAACAATCAGATTTTTTAACAATTCAAAGACGAACTGACTGAAGCACAACAAAAGCAAGCAGGTCTGGTCATGAAGAAAAGAATTGTTGGCATAAGGGAAAACCTAAGTGTTTCCAGTGTCAAAATTTTGGGCATATGGAAAGGAATTGTAAGTGAACATGGCACAAGTGGCCGTAGAAGCGAATTTATTTTAGAGTTCTGGGTGAGAAGTGCACAATGGAGAGAAGTGCTCCGATATTCAAAGAGTAGAGTTGATGAGATGTGCTTCGACAATTAAAGGTGATGACAAGTTCATCACAAATCCAAGAGAAGTGCTTCATTTATTATCTCAACAACTTTGAAGCAAGGGGGTGTGTTAAAGTTATATTGGTGCTTCAAAGTTATTAGTTCATGAATAATTAGAACTGGCGTTTAATGTGATTAGTGTAACGACCCAGATTTTTCTGGTCGGTTTATTTTGAATATTTAATATTATTTTTAATATAGAGCTGATAATATAAATTGATTTTTCATATTGAGTTATAGATCTAATTACCGTAATACGAGATATATTGAATTCGAAGTTAGAATTGAATCAAAATAGTTCAGATAATAAATATAAATTCTATGTGAATGTAATCGATAATGGTAATGATATATTATCGAGAAATTTATTTGTTTATAAATTTAAATAATTTAATATCTTTATAAAATAATTATTCTATATACGTTTAAATTAAATATAAAATATATTCGGTTAGTTCAGAATAGTGTTAAACTGTTGAAATAACCATGGTTGCGTTAAAATAGCGGTTCTGATTTTCGAATAAGGGTACCTTGAGATACTTTAGTTATCTAATTAAATAAAAATTCAAATCAGTGTTTTTCAGCCGACCTATATCGTTTACATCGCTGACCTACTCCTCTTCCTTGAGCTGAAATATTTGCCCTCTTCCTTTACGACAAAGTAAACCAGAAATTTAAATGGTCGGATTACTTTCTTCCTCGAGCTGCATTATCTGTTCCCCTTATCGCCTATATATGCATCGCAATACCACCCCTTGTTCCTTTCACTTTCATTTCTTCTGAAAATCATCTGAAAAACCTCAAATAAAATGGCCGAGCTTTTCAATTCAAAATCAATTGAATCCTCGCGAGTTCTTAGAACGGAAGGATGGCACCATAGAATCAAGGAGTAGGGTTCATCGCGTTCGGAATTTTGTGGATTTCGCAGTCGCGATGGAATCGGAGTTCGAACTGAGTAGCAGTGTGTGGAGGAAGGGAGATCGAGCTTCATCAATTGATGATGGGGAGGCCAACTTTTGAGCAACGATGGCTTGTGACAGTCGCGATGGGTTTAGGGAAAAATCAAAGTTCAAATCCACTAGGAAATTAAAAGGGGAATCGCAGTGAAGACCGCGAGTTCGACAGCAACGAAGAGGCGCTCGTGAATCCGAGGAAATGGGTGCGTTCGATTTAGGGATTTCGATGATGATCTCGAGATTTCAGAAGCGAACCGAGCTCGACATCGTGACTGGAGCACTCACGATTATGGGCGACGATGCGATCAAACGGACCCGGTTGGAAGTGTTGGGGAGGTATGCAGATGGGTGAGGGTCACTGCGATGTTGAAAGCAGTCAGAGCTGTATAAATGGTGACTGTTGGAGTGATGATCGAATTGGTCCTCTTCGGTGAAACTGCAGATGCTCTAGGGTTGCAGGAATATTAGGTATTTATTTATTATTTTTATTTACAATTCAATAGTAGTTTAAAACATAAAACCTGAAAATATTAATGAGTTCTTGTACATGATTATAATTTTAAAACAGAGATTAAGGTAAATTCATTTATAATTAATCTAGTAATGACTTTTGACTAAATTAGATTAATCTAAATTTAATTTGTTATTAATTAATTAAGTGATAAAAGGTATGAATAGTTAATTATGAATTGGATATTCATAGGAGCTTGATAAATTTATTAAGAGAAGCCGAGTCAATTCATGGACGCAGATATGGGATTAAATTGGATATTCGGCAAAGGATAAACCAGGTGAGTAAATCTCACTCACCTTTAGAATTATTTTTATCTCATTAAAAATAATTGTCTGTTGCTTGTGTGAATGTTTTCTGGTTGTTCTATATATATTAGTTATTTAGGGTATATATATATATATATATTGGGTTGATTGATTGGTTGGATTCCCGCAGTCTCATTAGCGGATGCCCGCGGTACTATAGCGGATGATTACCCTATACGCCTCACGATATGATAGTGGATGACCTTCTATACCACGATATTCTGCCACGAAGCAGAATGGGTATTATTTATGTGCTAACATCTGTGGATGCAGGTAAACAGGTTGGAGGAATCCAACTGGATTCCTCAAAAATATATTATCTGTTTGTTTGTCGGTTTCATATATATTCTCATACATGATGTGTTAAAAAAAAAAAAATTCCGTGATTGATAACTGATTGTTTTGGGGTGTTTAAATATCACTGGGGCTCGAATATTGATTTATAAAAATATCGGAAAAGGATAATAGAGATTTGAAAATGGAATTCTATTTTTATAAATAGAATTTGAATTTTAATGAAGTATAGAAAATATTAACTGTTTAAATATATAAAACAAGTGAATTTATAAACTTGGTTTATAAATTAAAATACGGGATTTGAATTGGATTTATAAACTTTATTTATAATTTTATTAATGTGAAAATTTAAGGGAAGTTATAAACGTTGTTTATAAATTAAATAATACAAATAGAATTTGAATATGAGAAATTAGAATGAAATTGGAATATTTGAATTCAAAGGAATTAAAATAAAATTTGAATTCAAAGGAATTCAAATAAAGAAAATTCAAATAGAGATTTTGATATAAAATTTGGATAAAGAAATTCAAATAGAGATTTGAAAGTAGAATTTCAAAATAGAATTTGAAATAAACTTTGAAAATAGGATTTCCAAAGTAGAATTGGAAATAGAATTTCAAATAGGATTTCAAAATAGGAAATCCAAATGGTTTTGAAATGGAATTTGAATTCAAGGAAATTCAAATGGATTTGAGTGAAGAAATTCAAATGGGATTTAAATAAAGAGAGTTTAAATATAAGAATTTAATTAAAACTCAAATGGAGTTTAAATATAGGATTCAAATAGAATCCAAAAAGAATTTGAATAAGAGGAATTCAAAGAGAATAAAAAGGGTGTATTTGAAATTCAAATAGCATTAGAATGGAGTTTTGAATATTTGAATTTAAAATAGAAATTCAAATGGTGTTGAAAATGAATTTGAATATTAGAAATTCAAATGGTGTTGAAAATGAATTTGAATATTAGAAATTCAAATGGTGTTGAAAATGAATTTGAATATTAGAAATTCAAATGGTGTTGGAAATGGAAAATGAAATTTGAATATGAGAGATTCAAATTGAATTCAAATAGGATTTAATCTATGGGATTTGAATATGAAATTCAAATGGGTTTTAAACTATGGAATTTTGAATATAAAATTTAAAAAGGAGTTTGAATATTTGAATTTCAAATATAATTCAAATATAGAAATTGGAATATAGAAGTTCAAATGGAATTTAAATATAGAGTTTGAATAAGAGAATTCTAATGGATTCAAACATAGAATTTGAATATAGGGAATTCAAATAGAAATTCAAGTATTGAATTTGAATATGGAATTGAAATAGAAATTCAAGTATTGAATTTGAATATCAAATAGAAAAGGAATCGGAATTTGAATATAGAATTCAAATAAAAGTGAGATTGGAATTTGAATCAAGAAATTCAAATAGAGTAAAATGGAGTTGAATTCATTTTAAAGAAGTTTAAAGGTTAATATATATAAATATAATTAAACGAACTCACCGCAGCGCTGCAGTTCGTAAAATAGCGATTCGAACTTCAATCGAGTATACAGAACTCAATTGGAGTCGGATCTCTTTGAAACAAGAAACGTCAGGACCGGTTTGATAATAGTTTTCTAATGAAAGAGGAAAATCTGAATTTCATCGAATAGATTTTGAGTTATGTCAAAAATCAAATTTTCAGAAAAGCAGCGCCAGAACCATTATAAAACCATAACGGTTTGTTTAAATAAACTAAAGGATTTTAAAGAAATAAAATCCGAATTTGCCATGAGAAAATCCAGACTTGACTTGTAAATTAAATACGAACTCAAGTGGTGTAAATGAGATGATTGTTGAAACAAAAATCAGATTTTTAATTATTGGTTAGAATTGACTAATTTAAAGAAATTAGTTAATGGAATTTTAGAATCGAAATTTGGGTTTTGAATCAGACAAGGGGTGTGTAAATTCATATTCGAAATCGAATATGAAACTTGAATTAGAAATGACATTCGATTATTGTATCAACAAATTAATATATATTTGAACGTGATATGTTCAAATAACAAGTGAAATAGGCTAAGAAGCTAATTAAAGAATAAATGGGCGGAACTGAATTCAAACGATTGGTTTGAGTTGAATTGCAAACAGGTGAACATGTGTAAGCAGGTTTGATATGGAGTATATGAAGATTTAAATTTATGTGCTCGACAAAAAGGTACATGTTTAATTCATATATGAGATTTTATGCGCCGTATCGGCAAGCCGCTTGGCTTTTTTTCTTTTTCTTTTTGAGATAAGAAGGACCGGGGAAGCTATTTGAAATTTCCCGATGCTCCCGATACAGGGGAGGTTATGGCGAAATTTTCCGGAAATTTAAGGAGTTAGAATATTTTTAAGATATTTTGATAGTTAGAAATCATTGTATCGACGTATAGAATTCGATAGGTAAGTGAATATAAAAATCGAATATTGTAAACAAAAAGGGAAATCTATAAATTAGAAATAGAAAGCGAACTTTATACATGTTTTAAAAATGAACAATTGGATTGTATAGTGGTGTTTATTCGAGGTAAGTGGTTTTGCCGTTTTGAAGTTGAGGATGTTTTCAGTTAAGGTCTGAGAGGTAATTTTACCCCAACTTGATTGATTTCATTTTTAATGGATAAATAGCAAGATCCAGTCTCGAAGAGAAGTGTTTGAAAAAGAGTTAGTTGAATAAAATATTTTGGGTTGTTGTAACGATGTTTTACACAACATTCGTTTTAAACCCAAGTGATGGAATTTTGGAAATATAACAAATAAATATTTCCTGAGTATAATTAAAATAGTTGGGATAGAGATAAGTGATTGGAATTGTTTCCAATTGCAAATAGAGCTATTTTCTAATATGTAGAAAATAAAAGAAGTTGATATTGGGAAATGCTTTCCAAATAGTGTAAAGGGCCAATATGGTTATTGAAAATATTTGGTTAACAAATATTGATAAGAAATGGAGAAGTGATTTAATTAATGAATATTAATTAAAGAGCCCAGTGATTTGTTTGATATGTTGCATGAACACTTGTTTTTATTCGATAGTTAAATCACAGACTATCGAAGTTTTGACCATCGTTGTCAATATGGAGAGACCGGTTGGATTATTATCCGAAGAACCACTCCGTATCGGCATAAGCGTTGCGAACCAAGTATGCTGAATATATTGAAGACGAAGTAAAGTGCAAGGACTCTTTCTATTAAATAGAAATAGTGCCTTCGGTTTCGTTCAAATCCCAGAACGAACGTAAATGGACGAATGTCTGACAAAGTATTTCCAATGATCAAATGGGTTGGTCTGTATGAATATATATGGTTGCAACGGATTTATTCCCTTAGCATAACATCCAGAATATTTGTGCAAACTCAACTAGTGATTAACGGATCTGACGATATGGCATTCAAAGTGATTGTGCTATCAATGAATGGTAAGTATTCATAGCCTCAGGCCTCAACAACCGGGAAAGGACAAAAATCGGGCAGGCAGCATGGCTATGTGGGTCGCACCCATTAGGATGTATAATCACCTATCTAGAGGTTCATTTAATTTCTTATTCTATTCGATGATGTCCCAGTCGGGAGGCGGTTGCTGATCCCAACCGTTGGTGATATACATTCGATACACTCAAGCGAAATGAGTGGTCGGTCATGTGTGGGCCGGGTTACAAGATGTTCTTGTTGAACCCAGTGTATTCCTCTCTAGAGATACACTAGCGGAAGGTGGTTCCATACCTTGTCATGTTGGAAATACAATCTCCAATAAGCGCCATGCGGTTTTGATTTTATACTATATATGTGGAGCGTGAGATGCAAGCGTTCTGCTATTTGGTTATTTATTTGATGTAGACATTATTATAATATCATTGGATTTGATATCAAAGTGTTTTGGGTTATAGTAAGGTAAAAACCGTCCGTGTTTATGTGTGGGCTGGTCTTACTATTATCTTTTCTTTCGAAAAGGGTTTTGAAAGATAAACAAGTGGTTGGAGTTTACTCACACCAGTCCCATGACTGACCCAGAGTTTATTTTGTTTTGTTTTCCCTAAACTCCTGGGTGCCCAAATTTATACGGGCAGTCAAGTAGTCGGGATTTCACAGATTCATTTGGAGGAGCTGGAAGCAGGAGATTTCCCCGGTTAGCTATAGGCTATCATATATTCCGTTGTGGACCTTGTTTGTATCTGGAAACAGATGTTTATAACTGTTCCAGAAATGACTGTTGTGCTCTGATGATGGTATGTATATAAAGTTACTGATTTGTATTTCAAAAGTTATGTTATATAATATATTTTATTCGTTCCGCTGTGAGTTGTGATCTTCGTTTTTCTTCTATTCTAATATTTCTTTCTTCCTATTTCTCATCTTCTAACTTCTTTCTATTAATGGTTCGTATTTCTATGTTATTTGGGTTGGACGTGTGGTGTATTTAGTCAACTCAGATAGCTCAGATTTGCGGGTCGTTACAGTGGTATCAGAGCGTAGGTTGAGCGAATACCTAGGCTTTGGTGGAATGTGCTCATTAGAGATAGGGTCAGTAGTACCCTAGAATGAGTTGAGTATATATATATACGAGAGAGCGTATTTGCAAATTTATATAAAAATTGTTTTATATTGTGTTGGCTAGTCTGTTGAGTGGGTTATGAATTCTGATTGAATAGTGGGACGCCACGAAGTCGATAGGAATTTCTAAACACTTGTACAGAAGATTGAACACGATAGTGTTTTAAAGTGGGTGAATGAAATTATTTTACCCAAAATTATATTTTGATATAGAAAGAATATTTTTTGAATTTATTATAATATATGGATGTGTTGGATGTTAATATTATAATCAAATGAGGCTATAAGAAAATTAAATGGTTATGTAGAACCAAATAAAATTTGTATACGAAATTAAATATACAAATGAGATGAATTAGAATTAAATTCAAACCAGAATTAAGAATTCAAAATCCTGGGAAGTTGAAAAATATTTTTCAAAGTATATTAAAATAATATAGATTTATTTTGAAAGGGTTTTTGAATGAAAATCATTTTGAATTGATTTTTAAAATGATAAAGCATTGAACTCACTTCAGTCGCTGGGAAATAATTCTGATGATGACTGCAGCTTCATCAGTATTCATTTCCGAGTTTCTAAGTGATGAATTGCTACCTTAGAAAAAGTTTTTGATGGAAATTTGTTTGAAAGAAAACAAATTGGTTTGAATATTCAAATGTTTTGAATTTGAGATGGAAATAAATATATGTATATTTTTGTGTGATTTCAAAAGGATTTGGAATAGAAACCCGGGAATTCGAATTCTGGAATTAAATTTAACTTGGACAAGTAAAATGAATCAAAGTGAATAAATTGAATCAGAATCAATTTGAATGAATTAGAATGCATATGAAAGAAAACCAAAAGTTTTGGTGGAATTAAATTTGTTGGAATGTGAAGTGGTGAGTTTCAACATAAAGAAGTTGTGAAAAGTAATGGATTTGTACCATTTTCTTACCTTCGCAATTTCGAGGACGAAATTATTTTAAGGGGGGAAGAATGTAACGACCCAGATTTTTCTGGTCGGTTTATTTTGAATATTTAATATTATTTTTAATATAGAGCTGATAATATAAATTGATTTTTCATATTGAGTTATAGATCTAATTACTGTAATACGAGATATATTGAATTCGAAGTTAGAATTGAATCAAAATAGTTCAGATAATAAATATAAATTCTATGTGAATGTAATCGATAATGGTAATGATATATTATCGAGAAATTTATTTGTTTATAAATTTAAATAATTTAATATCTTTATAAAATAATTATTCTATATACGTTTAAATTAAATATAAAATATATTCGGTTAGTTCAGAATAGTGTTAAACTGTTGAAATAACAATGGTTGCGTTAAAATAGCGGTTCTGATTTTCGAATAAGGGTACCTCGAGATATTTTAGTTATCTAATTAAATAAAAATTCAAATCAGTGTTTTTCAGCCGACCTATATCGTTTACATCGCAGACCTACTCCTCTTCCTTGAGCTGAAATATTTGCCCTCTTCCTTTACGACAAAGTAAACCAGAAATTTAAATGGTTGGATTACTTTCTTCCTCGAGCTGCATTATCTGTTCCCCTTATCGCCTATATATGCATCGCAATACCACCCCTTGTTCCTTTCACTTTCATTTCTTCTGAAAATCATCTGAAAAACCTCAAATAAAATGGCCGAGCTTTTCAATTCAAAATCAATTGAATCCTCGCGAGTTCTCAGAACGGAAGGATGGCACCATCGAATCAAGGAGTAGGGTTCATCGCGTTCAGAATTTTGGGGATTTCGCAGTCGCGATGGAATCGGAGTTCGAACTGAGTAGCAGTGTGTGGAGGAAAGGAGATCGAGCTTCATCAATTGATGATGGGGAGGCCAACTTTTGAGCAACGATGGCTTGTGACAGTCGTGATGGGTTTAGGGAAAAATCAAAGTTCAAATCCACTAGGAAATTAAAAGGGGAATCGCAGTGAAGACCGCGAGTTCGACAGCAACGAAGAGGCGCTCGTGAATCCGAGGAAATGGGTGCGTTCGATTTAGGGATTTCGATGATGATCTCGAGATTTCAGAAGCGAACCGAGCTCGACATCGTGACTGGAGCACTCACGATTATGGGCGACGATGCGATCAAACGGACCCGGTTGGAAGTGTTGGGGAGGTATGCAGATGGGTGAGGGTCACTGCGATGTTGAAAGCAGTCAGAGCTGTATAAATGGTGACTGTTGGAGTGATGATCGAATTGGTCCTCTTCGGTGAAACTGCAGATGCTCTAGGGTTGCAGGAATATTAGGTATTTATTTATTATTTTTATTTACAATTCAATAGTAGTTTAAAACATAAAACCTGAAAATATTAATGAGTTCTTGTACATGATTATAATTTTAAAACAGAGATTAAGGTAAATTCATTTATAATTAATCTAGTAATGACTTTTGACTAAATTAGATTAATCTAAATTTAATTTGTTATTAATTAATTAAGTGATAAAAGGTATGAATAGTTAATTATGAATTGGATATTCATAGGAGCTTGATAAATTTATTAAGAGAAGCCGAGTCAATTCATGGACGCAGATATGGGATTAAATTGGATATTCGGCAAAGGATAAACCAGGTGAGTAAATCTCACTCACCTTTAGAATTATTTTTATCTCATTAAAAATAATTGTCTGCTGCTTGTGTGAATGTTTTCTAGTTGTTCTATATATATTAGTTATTTAGGCTATATATATATATATATATATATATATATATATTGGGTTGATTGATTGGTTGGATTCCCGCAGTCTCATTAGCGGATGCCCGCGGTACTATAGCGGATGATTACCCTATACGCCCCACGCTATGATAGTGGATGACCTTCTATACCACGATATTCTGCCACGAAGCAGAATGGGTATTATTTATGTGCTAACATCTGTGGATGCAGGTAAACAGGTTGGAGGAATCCAACTGGATTCCTCAAAAATATATTATCTGTTTGTTTGTCGGTTTCATATATATTCTCATATATGATGTGTTAAAAAAAAATTCCGTGATTGATAACTGATTGTTTTGGGGTGTTTAAATATCACTGGGGCTCGAATATTGATTTATAAAAATATCGGAAAAGGATAATAGAGATTTGAAAATGGAATTCTATTTTTATAAATAGAATTTGAATTTTAATGAAGTATAGAAAATATTAACTGTTTAAATATATAAAACAAGTGAATTTATAAACTTGGTTTATAAATTAAAATATGGGATTTGAATTGGATTTATAAACTTTATTTATAAGTTTATTAATGTGAAAATTTAAGGGAAGTTATAAACGTTGTTTATAAATTAAATAATACAAATAGAATTTGAATATGAGAAATTAGAATGAAATTGGAATATTTGAATTCAAAGGAATTAAAATAAAATTTGAATTCAAAGGAATTCAAATAAAGAAAATTCAAATAGAGATTTTGATATAAAATTTGGATAAAGAAATTCAAATAGAGATTTGAAAGTAGAATTTCAAAATAGAATTTGAAATAAACTTTGAAAATAGGATTTCCAAAGTAGAATTAGAAATAGAATTTCAAATAGGATTTCAAAATAGGAAATCCAAATGGTTTTGAAATGGAATTTGAATTCAAGGAAATTCAAATGGATTTGAGTGAAGAAATTCAAATGGGATTTAAATAAAGAGAGTTTAAATATAAGAATTTAATTAAAACTCAAATGGAGTTTAAATATAGGATTCAAATAGAATCCAAAAAGAATTTGAATAAGAGGAATTCAAAGAGAATAAAAAGGGTGTATTTGAAATTCAAATAGCATTAGAATGGAGTTTTGAATATTTGAATTTAAAATAGAAATTCAAATGGTGTTGAAAATGAATTTGAATATTAGAAATTCAAATGGTGTTGAAAATGAATTTGAATATTAGAAATTCAAATGGTGTTGGAAATGGAAAATGAAATTTGAATATGAGAGATTCAAATTGAATTCAAATAGGATTTAATCTATGGGATTTGAATATGAAATTCAAATGGGTTTTAAACTATGGAATTTTGAATATAAAATTTAAAAAGGAGTTTGAATATTTGAATTTCAAATATAATTCAAATATAGAAATTGGAATATAGAAGTTCAAATGAAATTTAAATATAGAGTTTGAATAAGAGAATTCTAATGAATTCAAACATAGAATTTGAATATAGGGAATTCAAATAGAAATTCAAGTATTGAATTTGAATATGGAATTGAAATAGAAATTCAAGTATTGAATTTGAATATCAAATAGAAAAGGAATCGGAATTTGAATATAGAATTCAAATAAAAGTGAGATTGGAATTTGAATCAAGAAATTCAAATATAGTAAAATGGAGTTGAATTCATTTTAAAGAAGTTTAAAGGTTAATATATATAAATATAATTAAACGAACTCACCGCAGCGCTGCAGTTCGTAAAATAGCGATTTGAACTTCAATCGAGTATACAGAACTCAATTGGAGTCGGATCTCTTTGAAACAAGAAACGTTAGGACCGGTTTGATAATAGTTTTCTAATGAAAGAGGAAAATCTGAATTTCATCGAATAGATTTTGAGTTATGTCAAAAATCAAATTTTCAGAAAAGCAGCGCCAGAACCATTATAAAACATAACGGTTTGTTTAAATAAACTAAAGGATTTTAAAGAAATAAAATCCGAATTTGCCATGAGAAAATCCAGACTTGAGTTGTAAATTAAATACGAACTCAAGTGGTGTAGATGAGATGATTGTTGAAACAAAAATCAGATTTTTAATTATTGGTTAGAATTGACTAATTTAAAGAAATTAGTTAATGGAATTTTAGAATCGAAATTTGGGTTTTGAATCAGACAAGGGGTGTGTAAATTCATATTCGAAATCGAATATGAAACTTGAATTAGAAATGACATTCGATTATTGTATCAACAAATTAATATATATTTGAACGTGATATGTTCAAATAACAAGTGAAATAGGCTAAGAAGCTAATTAAAGAATAAATGGGCGGAACTGAATTCAAACGATTGGTTTGAGTTGAATTGCAAACAGGTGAACATGTGTAAGTAGGTTTGATATGGAGTATATGAAGATTTAAATTTATGTGCTCGACAAAAAGGTACATGTTTAATTCATATATGAGATTTTATGCGCCGTATCGGCAAGCCGCTTGGCTTTTTTTCTTTTTCTTTTTGAGATAAGAAGGACCGGGGAAGCTATTTGAAATTTCCCGATGCTCCCGATACAGGGGAGGTTATGGCGAAATTTTCCGGAAATTTAAGGAGTTAGAATATTTTTAAGATATTTTGATAGTTAGAAATCATTGTATCGACGTATAGAATTCGATAGGTAAGTGAATATAAAAATCGAATATTGTAAACAAAAAGGGAAATCTATAAATTAGAAATAGAAAGCGAACTTTATACATGTTTTAAAAATGAACAATTGGATTGTATAGTGGTGTTTATTCGAGGTAAGTGGTTTTGCCGTTTTGAAGTTGAGGATGTTTTCAGTTAAGGTCTGAGAGGTAATTTTACCCCAACTTGATTGATTTCATTTTTAATGGATAAATAGCAAGATCCAGTCTCGAAGAGAAGTGTTTGAAAAAGAGTTAGTTGAATAAAATATTTTGGGTTGTTGTAACGATGTTTTACACAACATTCGTTTTAAACCCAAGTGATGGAATTTTGGAAATATAACAAATAAATATTTCCTGAGTATAATTAAAATAGTCGGGATAGAGATAAGTGATTGGAATTGTTTCCAATTGCAAATAGAGCTATTTTCTAATATGTAGAAAATAAAAGAAGTTGATATTGGGAAATGCTTTCCAAATAGTGTAAAGGGCCAATATGGTTATTGAAAATATTTGGTTAACAAATATTGATAAGAAATGGAGAAGTGATTTAATTAATGAATATTAATTAAAGAGCCCAGTGATTTGTTTGATATGTTGCATGAACACTTGTTTTTATTCGATAGTTAAATCACAGACTATCGAAGTTTTGACCATCGTTGTCAATATGGAGAGACCGGTTGGATTATTATCCGAAGAACCACTCCGTATCGGCATAAGCGTTGCGAACCAAGTATGCTGAATATATTGAAGACGAAGTAAAGTGCAAGGACTCTTTCTATTAAATAGAAATAGTGCCTTCGGTTTCGTTCAAATCCCAGAACGAACGTAAATGGACGAATGTCTGACAAAGTATTTCCAAAGATCAAATGGGTTGGTCTGTATGAATATATATGGTTGCAACGGATTTATTCCCTTAGCATAATATCCAGAATATTTGTGCAAACTCAACTAGTGATTAACGGATCTGACGATGTGGCATTCAAAGTGATTGTGCTATCAATGAATGGTAAGTATTCGTAGCCTCAGGCCTCAACAACCGGGAAAGGACAAAAATCGGGCAGGCAGCATGGCTATGTGGGTCGCACCCATTAGGATGTATAATCACCTATCTAGAGGTTCATTTAATTTCTTATTCTATTCGATGCTGTCCCAGTCGGGAGGCGGTTGCTGATCCCAACCGTTGGTGATATACATTCGATACACTCAAGCGAAATGAGTGGTCGGTCATGTGTGGGCCGGGTTACAAGATGTTCTTGTTGAACCCAGTGTATTCCTCTCTAGAGATACACTAGCGGAAGGTGGTTCCATACCTTGTCATGTTGGAAATACAATCTCCAATAAGCGCCATGCGGTTTTGATTTTATACTATATATGTGGAGCGTGAGATGCAAGCGTTCTGCTATTTGGTTATTTATTTGATGTAGACATTATTATAATATCATTGGATTTGATATCAAAGTGTTTTGGGTTATAGTAAGGTAAAAACCGTCCGTGTTTATGTGTGGGCTGGTCTTACTATTATCTTTTCTTTCGAAAAGGGTTTTGAAAGATAAACAAGTGGTTGGAGTTTACTCACACCAGTCCCATGACTGACCCAGAGTTTATTTTGTTTTGTTTTCCCTAAACTCCTGGGTGCCCAAATTTATACGGGCAGTCAAGTAGTCGGGATTTCACAGATTCATTTGGAGGAGCTGGAAGCAGGAGGTTTCCCCGGTTAGCTATAGGCTATCATATATTCCGCTGTGGACCTTGTTTGTATCTGGAAACAGATGTTTATAACTGTTCCAGAAATGACTGTTGTGCTCTGATGATGGTATGTATATAAAGTTACTGATTTGTATTTCAAAAGTTATGTTATATAATATATTTTATTCGTTCCGCTGTGAGTTGTGATCTTCGTTTTTCTTCTATTCTAATATTTCTTTCTTCCTATTTCTCATCTTCTAACTTCTTTCTATTAATGGTTCGTATTTCTGTGTTATTTGGGTTGGACGTGTGGTGTATTTAGTCAACTCAGATAGCTCAGATTTGCGGGTCGTTACAATTAGGAACAAGTCAGCACATGTATCCTAATTGTGTGGTAGAAGTGGTCTTGTTTTATCTTATTAGCTTAAGTTTAGGAGGTAGTTTGATATTTTTATCTTTTCTGTTTAAAGACTTGTATTTCCCATCTTTCATTGAAGCAATAACAATGTAGTCGTTGAATTATTCTACGTTTAATATCTCTCCTCCTCTCTATAACAAAAAATTCTAACAGCCAATTCAAAACCTGTTGATTATACACCTATGTTAACTTTTAAAGGAATAGGTAAAATAATATATTTATCTTTTAACCAAAAAAATTAAGTGTTACACTGCTTTGACTGTCAACATTTTCTCATTCATTACACCTTCTCTCCTCAACTAACCTTCTGAAATAAGGAACATGGGGTGGTAGTTATGGAATCCTATCCATTCAATTTGGATTGGTAGACAAATTTTAGTTATTAAATGGTTGCACCAGGTACTTGCTATAAAGCAGGATTCTTACTGCAAACAGTCTATACCTTACTTGTTGAATGTGCATTTTGGCACCTCCTTGTCATCTCATGTTACTTTGCTTCTATTTGTCACCTCTGAAGGAACAATATAGTAGTTCCCCTAATTTTGACCAATCAACTTTGATTCGTAGAAATTTCAATTTCCACCTATTCAATGGCTGCAAGCCTACAATAGATACATGCTTTGCAGTAGGCCTTCAATCTTCTTAGCATTGACATTTGATTATGTAAAGTATTGATATAAAATAAATCAATAGATACAATAGCTTCACATCCTAAAACCTAGTGTAATATATTCTTACTCTTCATCTCGTTCAAATGTCCCAAAACAAAACAAAGACATGAAGGACAGAGGACGGATTTCAGAGATATACGATGATGTATAGGAAAAGAATAAATCTAACTATAACACCACACCTCTGTTAAGGTCACTCTCAAAGGGAATGCCTTAACTTTGGTGGAGTGTTTTTAGTAGACAGAACAGAAATTTACAAGACAGATAAATTAGTACTTGAAAAAAAAAATAACTTTATTACAACAGAAACAGAAATAAGTTTTGTTACATCTTTCAAAATCACAATATCAGAATTCAAGTACATAAATATCGGTCTTGTACAAAAGCCTTCAGAATGCATAGTTTTTAAAGCCATAATCCCCAATATAAACTTCCATGGAAAGATAAAGCCAAAGCCAAGCAGTACTTCAAACACTTCAAGCAGAGGCAATCTGAATGAAGCTCCTATGTTTCCACCCTGAAAACCTGGGGGGAACGGAAAGAAAATAGGCGAAACAAACTAGGTCAGACATAAGTCTGGTGAGTCCAGTGACTTTCAGCATATAAACATATAATAGTATCATGGCATGTAAATAAAACTGGATGAGAGATAACCATAACTGGAATAGCAGGTTAACAGAAGAAACAGAATGATATAGGCTAAGCTAAGCTTTTCACTTCTCTGCACTGATACTAGTGTAAATGATTAGGTGTTACCCTAATGTCTAAACTGAAACAGAATAATCTTTACACAAACAGAATGCTAGTAATGGGCCTTTATCACCCGAACAGACAGAAGGTACGGAAACAGAATCGGAAACGGAATCAGAGACAGAACTAGAATAATCCCTACGGAAACAGAATGTTAGAATTAGGTGTACACTAGTAATGGGCCTTTACCACCCCAATAGATGGTACCATGTAGAAACAGACAGGTGTTACCACGCAACAGAAACAGATGGTACCAACAGAAACAGACAGAATTAAGTGTACCCTAAGTCCTACCCCCAAGCGATCGGCTCCCAATACAAAAATACCTTGTGTTGGCCCCACAGTATGATGTATCACTCCCTAAAGTGGCAACCTATTGGCACATACCTATTTACAGATGTCACGGTGTCTTACATCCTTAGAGCAGACCGTATCCATGCACGCACATGACCCGGTTGGAACGCACCATCAACACCCCTCGTCATTATCAGAATGAACCGCTTATAATTAGTTCAGTAAGCGTGCTCGGACCCCTACATAGCGTGGGGTCAAAGTTTTTGATACCAGAAAGGGTTATTGACTAATATGGGTCCCAAACAATAGATGACACAAGTATTTCCCCTCCTAACCTTGTGTCCCTAGGCTAACAGATTTCAGATTAACTTGTTTACAAGTTTGATACATACAGAGTTCAGATTACTAGTTCACAGAACAGACAATCAAGTTAACAAGTTTTTAGATTAACAGATCAGATGTACGGATTTAACAGACTTACAGATTGTCTAACTTTGTATTGGGCCTACAGATTCACGAAACGGGTTTATTAGATTCATCAGTCCAGTTGGTTTAACCCTACCCACCCAACACGTTTTTAGACACCACATTTCTCTTAAATTTGCATTAATTAAATATTAATGCATAGACCTCTCACATTTGGTCGGTAGCTTGTGGCCGCTGGATGTGTCGGGTGGTTCATTGCAGACTTCTGCCACAAGCCAGTCCTAAACTCGTGTCTAAGCATATTTTAGTTATGCCTACGACCTCTCACATTAGACTGACAGTTTGCAGTTGTTGGTTAAGCCGGTTGGTTCCGCGCAGGCTTCTACCGCAAACAGAGTCTAACCTCGTGTCATAGCCAATTTATTCCAATACAGATTATAAAGATATCAGACTAATTATGTCCATTTAATAGATTAAACTTCTTTACAGGTTACAACAGATCAATCAAATTTCCATGTTTTACTCAATCTTAGATCGAGCCTACGGATTTTCATACCTAAATTACAATTATTTAGCTATCAACAGATTAGGAAATTCAATAGATAACAGATCTAGCAGATTAGGTGATTCAATAGATTTAGCATATAACAGATTTAGCAAATTAGGTAATTCAATAGATTTAGCAGATAACAGATTTAACAGATTAGGCAATTCAACAGATTTAGGAGATAACAGGTTTAGCAGATTAGGCAATTCAACAGATTTAGCAGATAACAGGTTTAGCAGATTAGGCAATTCAGCTGATTAAACATTTCTAAAATTCTATTTATATATCTTGCTTAATCATAAATTAAGCCTAAACTTACATGCCTAAATCATGGTCATAATTCATAATACAACATATGCCCGAAAATTTTAGTCAAACTTTGCACAGTACAAAATATTCTCTAAAAGCCCCAAATCATGATATAAAATATGAATTATGCCAAATTATAACCTTTAATGCCAATACCCAAAAATCCATTTTTATGCGCATTCACATTAATAGTTATCCTATTTTAATATAGGTCTTTACGCCTAAGTCACATATTCCTTTTTCAAGTCATGAATCGTTATATAAGAATATGCCCAAGAATTTAAATCTTTAAATTATAACATCTCAAAATCAGATCTTAATTTTAAACATGCGTTATGCCCCCAAGTTTCAAGTCATATGTTAACATACAATGGTTTCTCTTCTTCCAAACTAGAGAGTATACACAGATCTAGATCTAATTTTCAACATATGTCCATTCCTCAAACCAGTCAAAGATCAGTCATGTCCAATTATGCGTTATCCATTATTTGTCCCAAAATTTAGCGTTCGTGCGTTAATCTCTTATGAGAATTGGCATAGGCTCGTGGTAGCCTGTCTATAAACAAAAAGGAAGAAAAGAGGAAACAGATACAGAACAGTCACCATAATATTAACAAGATAGGTCCACAGAAAAGTGTGCATAACCTCATATCCAGATTCACAAAAATGTCAAGATAATTATTAAATTTCATATCTGAAAATAACTGTACTCACAAAAAGGAACGATTCTGGAACCTGTGTTCTGAAACTGAAATGCTCGCCTTTGATGTAGACTAGTCATTTTAGATTTGATTCTCTTTTAATTCTATTCAGATTGGAAGAAGATGCATTAATCCTAGTTTTGATTCCAGCAGAGTAGCGACGCCATTTTTATTTTTAATTAGAATAGAGGAAGAATATAGGCAGAATGAAATTGTGTGGAGAGAAATCAAGGTTTGGGGGTGTTTAAATAGGTTAGAGCTCACGAACCCGGTCAGAAAGGCGTCTAGGTGCAGAAAAATGGATCTATCTCCTGATCTGGAAAAGGGGGGAGGTCGACCCTAAGGTCGACCCTAGTGTCAACCTGTTTACCCAGGTCGACCCTAGTGTCGACCTGGGTCCTACGCTGGAATTTTCCCGCTCAGCCCGGGTGTCTGTTTTGAATTTCGAAATCTGAATTTTGAATTTCGGGCTAGTTTTTATTGAAACTTCTGAATGTCATATCTTCTTCACACGGAGTCCGATTTACGCAAACTTGGACTCTATTCCAAGCAGAAATTCGAGACTAACGCAATGGCGTAATCCGTTTCCTTTAATTATTTTGTTACAATTTAATTATTCTCTGATTTGTTACTCTTATGTTCACAGAAAATACGGGGTGTTACATTCTCCCCTCCTTAAAGGATTTCGTCCCCGAAATCTTCAAGTTAGGAAGAATGTGTCCTGCCATCCAATCACCCATCTACTCAACCATCATCCACAAGCATCCACTATCATTAGAAAACTTCTAATGTTGTATGAACATATGCAAAAGTGTGCGTATATGTTCCTTATCTAATGCAAAGATCAGGCGGTCCACTGATTCAGTTGACCTCCTTAATGCGAATTAAGTCAGTGTCATGAGTCCAACATGTTTGCAATTTTCCTATTTGATACATATCATTTCTATATGAGTGCACAACTGTTCATTCATATGCAACATCCATGTGCTATGTCAACCATTTCGCATCCATAAAAAATTTAAAAATGCACACACATCCATATGCAGTATGAGAGTGTTTTTGAGCCGATCTGGTGCCTAGTGTGTGTATATGCATCCACGAGCAACCACTAGCAACAACTTGCATTCACATGCAACCATCAAACATAACGTGTCTCAAACACATGTTTACACCCATTAGTTTCTACCTAAAGGTCGAAGATTCGATCTATATGATACAACTGAGTGACAGAAGCAAGTATAATTAAAACAGAAGCTTTGTTCCTATTAGGCATCGATTTAAGAGAATAACCCCCTAAGTATCAACCCCGAAAACCGAAATCAACATCAGATTGAAACTCAGAGAATCACTCCCATTAAACAAATGTCCAACTGGAAATCTACTTCATGCTTTGAGTAAAAAACCCTGTCCTTTTCAAAAATATTCAGATACTTACAGACTACTGGTACAGATCAGATTACCAAATGATTCTTAGGAAACTAAACATGATAAAAACCTAGAATGTATGCGTCATAGTCAACTTAATGCCCAACACAGATACCCTCAAACACCAACTTATCACAAACAGATGAGTCATAACTCTTATGGGTCTGAGTCTACAGCGGGATCAGAAACTAGACTAGTATTAAAGTGCAGAGTTTCAATTACAGAATCAAAATGCCAGAATCAGAAGGAGTATTAACTCCATAATCAGATAAGGAAATTAAACCTTCTACAGAAAGTTTTCCTATTTCTATCCGATCCACCGGCCTCGAGGGTATTCGCCTGCCCTCCAGAAGTAGGTTCTGCTCTCTGCCCTTGTCCTCGTTTCTTTGGGCAGTTCCTAGTGAAGTGCCCCATTTCTCCATAGTTGAAGCAAGTGCCCTTCCTCTTTCTGCAATCCTTGTTCAGATGGGTCGAGCTTCCACAAGTAAAGCACTTCTTCTCCTTCTTATCTTCAGACTTCTCATCCTTCTTTTGTGTTTCCTTTTTTGGGCCCCGCCTTCTTGTTCTGTGGTCCTTCAAGCTTTTCTTCTTTCTTCTCACTTTTGGTTTCCTCTTCATGCATCAATGCCATGTCAACTAATTTCTCGAAGGTAGCCCCCATAGGAATGTGGGACATTGCCAATTCGTGTAGCGACTCGTTCAAACCTTTAGAAAACCTTAGTGCCTTCTAATGCGGTGTATTTACCAAATCTAAGTTGAATCTCGCCAACTAATTAAACTTGTTGACGTACTCCCTCACTGATAAATTTCCCTGTTTCAACGCTAAGAACCTATCTACGTATAGACTCTCTTCCACTCGTGAGAGAAATTTCATCTCGAACCTATGCCTGAAATCCATCCATCTCTCTACCGGACGCTATCCATTTGTGACCTCCTACCAAAAAGAAGCTTCGTCCTTAAGCAACCATACCGCCAACTGTATCTTCTGCCTATCATCCACCTCGAAGATAACGAACAAATCCTCAGTTTCTTTGAGCCAGTTCCTTGCCTCTACGAAGGATTCAGTTCCATTAAAGTTTTCCTACCCATGGCTCGAAAGTTTCTACATATCTTCGGGAAAGTATTCACGCGCGGAGGAGGAAGAGGAACCGCTGCAACTGGGGGAGGAGGGACGTCTGCTGGGCCTGCATCATTAGCCCTAGCTTCTAGGTACCTCCTGAAACAGCCAGGTATTGGTACGCCCTCCGGAAGATTAAGATCCCCAGACATGCTGAAACGAAAGAAAAGGAAAGATTCAAAACAAATGATAGAAAGATAGCCATATGGCTTTGGGGATTATGTTTTTCAAAATAAACTCTACTTTTGAAAATACTTCCTTTTTGAAAATAGTTTTCAAATATATTTTTTATCGAATCTGGTAACCTTCAACTCTGATACCAAGTATAACACCACACCTCCATTAAGGTTACTCGCAAAGGGAATGCCTTAACTTTGGTGGAGCGTTTTTAGTAGATAGAACAGAAATTTACAAGACAGATAAATTAGTACTTGAAAAAAAATTATAACTTTATTAAAACAGAAACAGAAATAAGTTTGGTTACATCTTTCAAAATCACAATATTGAAATTCAAGTACATAAATATCGATCTTGTACAAAAGCCTTCCGAATGCATAGTTTTTAAAGCCATAATCCCCAATATAAACTGCCATGGAAAGATAGAGCCAAAGCCAAGCAGTACTTCAAACACTTCAAGCAGAGGGAATCTGAATCAAGCTCCTATGTTTCCACCCTGAAAACCGGGGGGTGGGGGGGGGGGGGGGACGGAAAGAAAAGAAGTGAAACAAACTAGGTCAGACATAAGTCTGGTGAGTCCAGTGACTTTCAGCATATAAAAAGATAATAGTGTCATGACATCTAAGTAAAACTGGATGAGAGATAACCATAACAGGAATAGCAGGTTAACAGAAGAAATGGAATGATATAGGCTAAGCTAAGCTTTTCACTTCTCTGCACTAATACTAGTATAACAGGATTATGTGTTACCCTAATGTCTAAACTGAAACAGAATCGGAAACAGAATAATCTCTACAGAAACAAAATGGTAGTAATGGGCCTTTACCACCCGAACAGGCAGAAGGTATGGAAACAGAATCGGAAACGGAATCAGAGACAGAACCGGAATAATCCCTACGGAAACATAATGTTAGAATTAGGTGCACACTAGTAATGGGCCTTTACCACCCCAACAGACGGTACCACGCAGAAACAAACAGGTGTTACCACCCAACAGAAACAGATGGTACCAATAGAAATAGACAGAACTAAGTGTACCCTAAGTACTACCCCCAAGCGATCGACTCCCTAATACATAAATACCCTGTGTCAGCCCCACAGTAGGGTGCATCACTCCCTAAAGTGGCAACCAATTGGCACAAACCTATTTACAGATGTCACGGTGTCTTACATCCTCAGAGCAGACCGGATCCACACACGCACATGACCCGGTTGGAACACACCATCAACACCCCTAGCCATTATCAGAATGAACTGCTTATAATTAGTTCAGTAAGTGTGCCCGGATCCCTACATAGCGTGGGGTCAAAGTTTTTGATACCAGAAAAGGTTACTGACTAATATGGCTCCCAAACAACAGATGACACAAGTATTTCCCCTCCTAACCTTGTGTCCCCAGGCTAACAGATTTCAGATTAACTTGTTTACAAGTTTCATACATACAGAGTTCAGATTACTAGTTCACAGATTAGACAATCAAGTTAACAAGTCTTCAGATTAACAGATCAGATGTACGTATTTAACAGACTTACAAATTGTCTAACTTTGTATTGGGCCTACAGATTCACGAAACGGGTTTATTAGATTCATCAGTCCAGTTGGTTTAACCTTACCCACCCAACACGTTTTTAGACACCACATTTCTCTTAAATTTGCATTAATTAAATATTAATGCATAGACCTCTCACATTAGGTCTGTAGCTTGTGGCCGCTGGATGTGCCGGGAGGTTCCGGGCAGACTTCTGCCACAAGCCAGTCCTAACCTCGTGTCTAAGCATATTTTAGTTATGCCTACGACCTCTCACATTAGACTGACAGTTTGCGATTGTTGGTTAAGCGGGTTGGTTCCGGGAAGGCTTCTACCGCAAACAGAGGCTAACCTTGTGTCATAGCCAATTTATTCCAATACAGATTATACAGATATCAGACTAATTATGTCCAGTTAACAGATTAAACTTCTTTATAGGTTACAGCAGATTAATCAAATTTCCATGTTTTACTCAATCTTAGATCGAGCCTACGGACTTTCATACCCAAATTACAATATTTAGCTTTCAACAGATTAGGCAATTCAATAGATAACAGATCTAGCAGATTAGGTGATTCAACAGATTTAGCAGATAACAGATTTAGCATATTTGGTAATTCAACAGATTTAGCAGATAACAGATTTAGCAGATTAGGCAATTCAATAGATTACCAGATAACAGGTTTAGCAGATTAGGCAATTCAACAGATTTAGCAGATAACAGATTTAGCAGATTAGGCAATTAAACAGATTAAACATTTCTAAAATTCTATTTACATATCTTGCCTAATCATAAATTAAGCCTAAACTTACATGCTTAAATCATGGTCATAATTCATAATACAACATATGCCCGAATTTTTTAGTTAAACTTTGTACAGTACAGAATATTCTCTAAAAGCCACAAATCATGATATAAAATATGAATTATGCCTAATTATAACCTTTAATGCCAATACCCAAAAATCCATTTTTAGGCGCATTCACATTAATAGTTATCTTATTTTAATGTAGGTCTTTACGCCTAAGTCAGATATTCCTTTTTCAGGTCATGAATCGTTATATAAGAATATGCCCAAGAATCTAGATCTTTGAATTATAACATCTCAAAATCAGATCTTAATTTTAAACATGCGTTATACCCCCAAGTTTCAAGTCATATGTTAACATACAATGGTTTCTCTTCTTCCAAACTACGGAGTATACACAGATCTAGATCTAATTTTCAACATATGTCCATTCCTCGAACCAGTCAAAGATCAGTCATGTCCAATTATGCATTATCCATTATTTGTCCCAAAATTTAGCGTTCGTGCGTTAATCTCTTATGAGATTTGGCGCAGGCTCGTGGTAGCTTGACTATAAACAAAAAGGAAGAAAAGAGGGAACAGATACAGAATAGTCACCATAATATTAACAAGATAGGTCCACAGAAAAGTATGCATAACCTCAGATCCAGATTCACAAAAATGTCAAGATAATTATTAAATTTCATATCTGAAAATAACTGTACTCACAAAAAGGAATGATTCTTGTATTCTGGAATCTGTGTTCTGAAACCGAAATGCTCGCCTTTGATGTAGACTAATCGTTTCAGATTTGATTCTCTTTTAATTATATTCAGATTGGAAGAAGATGCATTAATCCTAGTTTTGATTCCAGCAGAGTAGCGACGCCATTTTTATTTTTAATTAGAATAGAGGCAGAATGAAATTGTGTGGAGAGAAAGCTAGGTTTGGGGGTGTTTTAATAGGTTAGAGCTCACGAACCCGGTCAGAAAGATGTCCAGGTGCAGAAAAAAGGATCTATCTCCAGATCTGGAAAAGGGGGGAGGTCGACCCTAATGTTGACCTGTTTACCCAGGTCGACCCCCAGGTCGACACTAGTGTCGACCTGGGTCCTATGCGGGAATTTTCCCGCCCAGCCTGGGTGTCTGTTTTGAATTTCGAAATCTGAGTTTTTAATTTCGGGCTGGTTTTTATAAAAACTTCCGAAGGCCATATCTTCTTCATACGGAGTCCAATTTACGCAAACTTGGACTCTATTCCAGGCAGAATTTCGAGACGAACGCAATGGCGTAATCCATTTCCCTTAATTATTTTGTTACAATTTAATTATTCTCTAATTTGTTACTTTTATGTTCACAGAAAATACGGGGTGTTACACTAACGATGTTATCTTGTAGTGGAAGAGGGGAACTACCTGATTGCTAACGAGACAGGGGAGGCAAAACTGACTGAGGCGAAAACCAAGAATCTGAATTTATTTCTTTCAATTGCAGCGCCAAAAAAGTGAAATATTTCCACTTCAACGCCAAAAGTGTGAAAGAAGTACAAGCGTGAGAAAGTATTTTAGGCACGACTAATTTACAAATTGACGAATATGTCCATGGTTGGGTAACGATTAAAAATCTTATCATGTGTAGTAGCGGTTAAAACCGTGATAACGGGTTACAGTGGCAATATTCATCGGAAGTTTCTAACGGTTATAAACATTATGATTTGAAATGAAATAAGTGTTCGATCGGAGCCTATTTGGTGTAGTGGCTTCACCGCTCTTATTCCATTCTATTCTGACAAAACAGTCATACATTATAAATTTAATACGGAGTTTACTTTTTTATTTGATACTATTAATATTTAAAAATAATTTATTTACAAATTCTGCTAATGTTGATTTAGTGTTGATTAGGCAGATTAAAATCACATTAGCACATTAAATTATAACAACCAGGCTCCGTCATATATAGATTAAACAGATCAGTTGATATGAACTGTTAGGTACATATAGGCATGTTTAAAAATCCTCCCTAGTACCATGTTAAATATGTATACTTGCCTTAACTAACTTGGATGAGGCACAAATAATCTTCGAATCACATTACAGCATTTGTTTTGAATAAATATGGTTAATACTATTTTATTAAATTGGATATACGTTATGCCAACCAAGATTAGGCAAATTAGATTATTAATTATTAAATAGCAAACTTATATTCCCCAGGCTTCTTCTTCCTTGTGCCACTGTTCCGTGTCCTCTGTCTTTACCACTTCTCATTCCACTGTTCACTTGACACCAACTCATCCGTTGTAACTCCCCATGTCTGAGCACCACGTCCAAATTTAGAAACCCCCAACACGTAAACATGGAAGACCCTCCTCAAATACCCTTCATCAACATACCTCACCACCTTCAACGTGATTCAGCCCACAGTCCTTAACGGAAACTCGCGCCACGTTCTGCACTGCCTTCATCTACTATTCATCCTTCTTTCCTCCGTCTCACGCACTGTTGTTTTACCAAACTCCAACGCACTTCAACCCCTAACGCTACTTCATGTCTATTTACTCCACAAAGTATACACCGTTAGCATCTCCATCCATCGTTCACCTCGCCTCCGATCGACGCCCCATCACCATACCCAAAGGTCGCGCCTTCTAGCCATCCAGTACACCTTTCTTTCTCTTCTTTAGGTTATTTTCCTTTTACATATACTGTTGCGTTAGACAATCACCCTCACTGACGCAAACATCCACTCATCGTCCCCCCTGCTTTAGTTCCGACCTCCCGTAACTCGCTTGACGTCGATCCTTACACTACTGCGTTTTTCTTTATCTCTCCAATTCTCAGAGCCAATGCTGACCCACCTCCGGCTGTCTCCATCACTGAGTAGAAATTTTATATTATTTACACGGTTTAACGCTACTGCTAAATATATGCACCGCTAAACACCAATATCAAAATTAACGAAAATAAATTACAATGCTACGTCTTGACGATCTGGTCCTAATGAAATTTATTTTGTGGAAAACGGACTTCGTTTGCACAACGTCGTATTTTTAAATTATCGGTTCACCTTTAAATTTCGCGCACCGATAAAACAACTCCGATTGGCACCAAATTGAAAATCTAGCAATAATTAGGCATATATATTCCAATAAAATTTGTTCCATAAAAAACGGAGGTCGTTTGAAAAGAAAACAATTTTTAAGGACTACATAATATCGATAAAATATTATGTAAATTCCAAAATAATAAAATTAAATATAAATAAATTATTATTAT
Source organism: Allium sativum (assembly GCA_030737875.1). Classification (NCBI taxonomy): domain Eukaryota; kingdom Viridiplantae; phylum Streptophyta; class Magnoliopsida; order Asparagales; family Amaryllidaceae; genus Allium; species Allium sativum. Next base: position 833,136,521 of record CM060918.1, on the reverse strand, counting down.
CATAAATACCCAAATGGAAATATCATATAGCATTAAACATAAATTATACAACTCAATATCATCAGTTTCGTGTTAAACAATGTCCAAATTATATAGAAACCCTTTTAAATATATAAAATTAACGTTATATTTTAATAACAATTTTCATAGCGACTATTTTAAAATTTTATTTGGACATAACTAGCAACCTATAACACGAAATCTGGATTTTTCTCTTCCATATGAAAATTATAATCCTCTAGATTCCAAGTTTCTTGTTTCACAGAAATCTGACTTATAAAAGATCCTGTATATTCAATTAAAGTTCAAAACTCAATGTTACGAACTACCATGCCGTTTCCAGCTCGATTTGTATTTATAAATAAATTTAACATTCAAATTTCAATATAATAAACGAATTAAATATTAAAAAGCAATAATATTCCAAATATAATTTTTTAAAATAATAAATTAAATCAAATATTTGACTACAAAAAATATAAGACATTACATCCTTACCCCTAAAAGAAGTTCGTCTCAGAAACTACTAAGGTGAGAAAAACGTTACAAGCCCGTATATTTAAAAAACATTTTATATTAAATCGAAAACTAATTTACTTTGGTAAATTAAAAATTTTAAAAATATCAAAAATTCTATAACACTTTAAATTCCCGGAAAAATTCGGTAGAGTCTCACCTGTACGAAGTGACTTTTGCGATATTGCAGGAACAAAATAAAATATGTACATCGACCCACAAGGTCGAAAAACAAAACTCAAAATTTATATTTTCGCATAGGCGTACCTTTTATGAGTGCGATAGAGCATACCTGCTCAATTTACGTGTAGTTTACGCAGCCAACTTAATTTTCAAGCCTTCTGGCACCTGTACTCAACTCAGTTCAACATATAAGTAACAGATATATGAAAATCTAAATAACATTTCATTAGTTAGCAAGTATAACTTTCCAAATTTCCAAGAATTAAACAGGAATTATCAATTCAATTTATACAGTACAAGGTCATGTCACCCAATTCTAATTCATACGCGGTTTCATTCTAATTTTTAATTCTGGAATTCATTTCTCGATTTACAATTTATTCATCTCCATTAGATTGTCGATTATTTCTATTCTACCACCCAACAACAAACAATTCAAAATCAACAACTAATACACAACCAATTCAATTGAATCTACACTAAAAATTAATATTTACTTTAGTTTATCACATTTGAACATTAATCGGTTTATATTCGATTAATTTTTATTTATAATTCATTCATTCAATTTCCAATCTATTCTATTTCATTTCAATATCATTCTTAGTTTAGTTTCACTTAGCCAAGTTAAGCTCCAATTCAAATTCTAATCTAATTTGAATCTTATTCAAATCAATCAACATATCAAATACATCACTATCTCAATAATCAGATAAATTTATTTATTTACTATACCAAAAATGTAATTCGGGTAAAATTATTTCATTTACCCACTTTACAAAGCAATATTGTATCCATTACCAGTTCAACGCTTCTCAACACTTGAAACAATCAAATAACATAATATAAAATACTTGTATATAAAATTTAACAAATACGCTCTCACATATATATATATATATATATATATATATATATATATATATATTCAAACTCAATCTAGGGTGTCACAACTCCATCTCTATCGAGTTACACCACAGAGCCAAGGTTATTACTAAACCAATAACTCTGATACCACTGCAACTAACCAAGGATTTTAAGCCCTAAAATTCGACATAAATACATTTACCGTAACTCATGTCGACCTTCCAAACACCGAAAACATTGGAACGTTTATAGAAAAAAATTAGAGGGTGAGAAAAGAGAGAAAGAAATATAAGAACAGAAGAAGAAGAAGAACCAACACAACCAGAGTCTCACATCGCAGCGGAACAAAATATAATATAGAAATAAATCTTTATTGAGAGCTTTAAATAAAACTTACAATCGTTAGAGTACATCAACACATCTGGACAGTTATAATAACCTGTCCTCCTATGCAACCACAACGGAAAAATATTATATAATATCATATGTCTGAACTCATCCAACTCGTCTCTGGACTTTGCGGCATCCGATAACCTGGACATGTACAACCCGGTCTAACCCGAGCATTACAAACACCAGGTAAGTCTGGTGAACCAGAGTGAGAAAAACTAGCAAAGTTTCAAGGGGAATCATCTAACTTGATTTTAAAGTTCAAATTCTTTTCGAAAGAAAAAGATAATCGTAAGACCAAATCCACACATAAATACGGATGGTTTTTACCTTATGATAACCCAAAACATTTTTGAAAACAATATTATTTTCTGATATTATAATAGTATCTAAATACAAGTAAATAACAATCTAGTAGAACGCTTGCATCTCATGCTCCATATATGTAGTATACAATCAAAACCGCGGGCGCTTATTGGAGATTGGATTCCGACTATGACAAGGTATGGAACCACCGGCCGATAGTGTATCTCTAGAGGGGAATAACTGGGTCCAACAAGAACGTCTTGCAACCGGGCCCATACATGACCGACCACTTATTTCGCTTGACTGTATCTAATGTTTATCACCAACGGTTGGGATCAACAACCGTTTCCCAAAAAGGGATAGCATTGAAATAGATTAAAGAAGGAAATGGAATTTCTCTAAATAGGTGATTATACTACCTAATGGGAGCGACCCACATAGCCATGCTGTCTGCCCGATTTTTGTCATTTCCTAGTTGATGAGGCTCAAGGTTTGAATTTACCTTTAGAACATCTGGCCACCATTAACTTTGAATGCCACATCGTTAGATCCGCTAGATATTACTAATTTACATCCATAAAAATACTCTAGTTTAAGCTCAGAGAACCGTCGTCCTCCGCCACCAACTATGGTACGTTTGAAGAAATCAACTACGCAATTTCTTTGGAAATACTCTGTCAGACATCGATCCGTACAAGTTATCCACGAACAGGATGAACCGAAGACACCCTCCTACCACATCCAATGTAGGAATCACCCCATGGATCAGTAGGGAGTAGCCCTTGCAATCCGTAGATTCAAACCACGACCGAATCACAATGTATCTCGGGCCGCTAAGCCAGAGATTATAAGTGATCCTTCCATTTTATGAGGATCCACGGTCTTTAGTGCTTCATCTTCAAATTTACATTTTCACGTATTTGATGGTTCGGAATGGTTTTCGAATAAATTCGATCCCGGTCTTTCCGTACTAACAATCGTATTGGATAGGTTTGATAGTCCGTGCTTTAACTATCAAATAAATAATCATGAGAATAAAATAGGTTCACTGATTCAGTAATTGACATTACTTGGACCTATTTTTAATTATAAATAATTAACGAATTATTAAGTAAATTTTGAAATCTTTTATTATTTTAAAATACGATATTTACTTCTTATTTAATAAAAGAGTCTCCTCAAAACAAATTTTAATACCTAGAACAACATATCAAGTCATATCCAATTAGCCATTTAGCTATCATTTCTAATTATTAATCACAACATTTCTCATGCATTTCTATACTTCAACCTTTATTAGTCCCTAACCGTAAATTGGTAAAAGAATAATCCCCTAAATATCAACCCCGAAGACCGAAATCTACATCAGACTAATACTTAGAAAATCACTCAACTCCCCCAATCTCCAATTAGGTTCTAATTCTTATCTTAACTCGTCATCCACTCTTTATATTCCACTTTAAATCCATTCAACCATTTTCCACTTTTAAATTCTCCTTTCAAATACCATTCTTAATTTACGTTAATTTAAATCTTAACGTCTTAGCCTCACATCCCCTTTTCATTGTTTACAAAACTCAGATTAATATAAAACCCCTTTTATCTCGCTTTCTTTACTTACTTCCAATATAATGTAAACATTTATTTAAGCTATTTCATTTGCTTAAATCCTCTTTTATTAACTAAATAAATATTAAATTCCTTTTTAAAATCTTATTAAAGTAAAAAATATATTTGTTAAACCATTTCATTATATTAATTCAAACAAATAATTTAATAATTATTCCCAGTTAAAAATGGTCGACTTAATCAAGAGTTAGTCAACCGAAACCACAATTATCTCGTCAACCAAATTCAATTGGTCCTTCCTTTAAATTAATTAATAATATAATTAATTAAAATAATTCCATTTAATTGTTTCTTAACAAAACAATTATTAAACTCTATACTATTAAGTTAATTTCTGCTCATTCGCTTATAAACCTGATAAATATCAGAATTTTCTATTATAAAATCACTTAATAATTAATTTTAAACTTAATTAATATTTTTTTAAACAAACTTTTATTCAAGATACTGATTTGAAAATCTGTCTTCAGTAATAAATTAAATATTTTAATTTTATTTCATCGATTTAACTAAAGGTAAATCGATATTTATAAAACGATTGATTTATAGGCCATGTACTGCCAATTACTTAACCAATAGTACCCATTGATTTAAACAAAACAAATATTGAATTTTCGGTCAATAGCCAACACCCAAATCGATCATCAAATTAGAACAGTTTATATAATGATAATATGAACATAAATAATATTAAATATATTTGAAGAATCCCGATGGATCCCCCCAACTTGTCCTTCCCAGCATTAAATATGTTATCTCAAATATGTTCATTTAATTCAAATAATAATGGTTTTCATACAAGTCAATAACGATAATTCAATATCAAGCAATTTATTTCACACAACCATAATAATTCAAACAATTCATTAAATTAAACATTTTATAAATAAACGTTACTAATAAGGTAAGTTACTTTAATTGGGATCGATCGTTAAAATAACGATTTGGTTTTTCATTGAAATTAAACAATCGTTTAATTTCATGGGTTCAATCAATATATGAATATATATTTAACAAACAACAAACAGTCAACCATTGGTAACCATAACACACAAAAATTAAAATCTGACTTATATGAAATATAAGTGGGAAGAACTGAGTGAGTTTAACTCAGTTTGGTTTTATTCACTAATGAAACAATTCGTTTTAATTAAACTATACCGCCTTTTAATTTAATTAAAAATCCTCATGTCTACCAATCATGACCAAACCAGCTTCATCGTGTTGCATTCGTCGATACGGCTCTATCGCTCTTGTTCCATTCCACTATGACAATACAATCATACATTACAAATTTAATACCGAGTTTACTTTTTTATTTAATATTATTAATATTTAAAAATAATTTATTCACAAATTCTGCTAATGTTAATCTAATGTTGATTAGGCAGATTAAAATCACATTAGCACATTAAATTATAACAACCAGGCTCCGCCATATATAGATTAGACAGGTCAGTTGATATGAAACGTTAGGTGCATTTAGGCATGTTTAAAAATCCTCCGAAGTACCTCGTTAAATATGTATATACCATTTGGTTAATCCTCACTTACCTTAACTAACTTGGATGTGGCACAAATAATCTTCGAGTCACGTTATAGTATTTGTTTTGAATAAATACGATTAATACTATTTTATTAAATTGGAACTTATATATGTTATACCAACCAAGATTAGGAAAATTAGATTATTAATTATTAAATTGCAAACTTATATTACCCAGGCTTCTTCTCCCTTGTGCCACTGTTCCGCGTCCTCTGTCTGTACCACTTCTCATTCCACTGTTCACTCGACATCAGCAAAGCCATCGTAGCTCCCCACGTCTGAATGCTACGTCCAACTTTAGAAACCCCCTAACACGTAAACATGGAAGATCCTCCTCAAATACCCTTCACTAACATACCTCATCGCCTTCAGCAAATTTAACCCACAGTCCTTAACCGAAACTCGTGCCACGTTCTGCACTGCCTTCATCTACTGTTCATCCTTCTTTCCTCCATATCACACACTGCTGTTTTACCTAACTCCACCGCACTTCAACCCCTAACGCTACTTCATGTCTATTTCCTCCACAAAGTAAACACCGTTAGCCTCTCCATCCATCATTCACCTCGCCTCCGATCGATGCTCCATCACTAAACCCAAAGGTCGCGCCTTCTCGCCATACAGTACCCCTTTATTTTCCTTCTTTATGTTATTTTCCTTTTACATATACGGTTGCATTAGACAGTCAACCTCACCCATGCAAACATCCACTCACCATCCCCCTGCTCCAGTCCCTTTACTCGCCTGACGTCGATCCTTACACTGCTGCGTTTTTCTTCATCTCCCAAGTTCTCAAATTCAATGCTGACACACCTCCGGCTATCTCCATCACAGAGTCGTCTTCTCCTGAGGATCACCATCGAAGATCGTCTCTCCGTCCAACTTCCCTTCCTGAAACCGCAGCTCTGTCGGTCTACCAGAAACGCCAGATCCGAAGAGCAGTCCCCTACCACCAAATACTGACCACGTGGGTAATTCGAATAGTTTGAGGGAAGATTTTGATTTTGATTTGAAGAGTAGTGCTTCGGTTTTATTTATGAAGAATTGAAGAAGGAGGATATTGTGAAAGAGAGGTTGCTTCAGTATTTAGCGGAAGAAAAAGAAAGCAGGGACTTTGTATATGTTTATATAGGCAAGGAAGTTTGGGTAACACGTTTCCTTGGGTAGCACGCAGTAGGGAGTGGGTATGCAGAACCATAGGTATATGTGGTTGCGAGCTTGTGCCTCGGCATGTGCACTATGATATGTAGGACTGCTAGTTGTACGTGTGTATTATCATAGGGTAAGGTGGAAATATGAAGAAATTTATAGCTTGGGGTGTGTATGTGTAGGTACAGTGAAGCTGTCATATAGGGATGCATGGCCTATAGTTTTAAATGTGACAAGAAAAAGGGAGCTTAGGACTTAAGTAATAGTTTGGGGTAGTTAGAAGAAGGGTAGGCTTGCTCATTTAGGGTACAAGTTTTATATTATTTACACGATTTAACGCTGCCGCTAAATATATGCACCGCCAAACACCAATCTCAAAATTAACGAAAATAAAATACAGCGCTATGTCTTGACAATCCGGTCCCAATGAATTTTATTTCGTGGAAAACGGACTCCATTTGCACAACGTCGAATTTTTAATTTGTCGGTTCACCTTTAAATTTCACGCACTGATAAAACAACTCTGATTGGCTCCAAATTGAAAATCTAGCAATAATTAGGCATATGTATTCCACGAAAATTTGTTCCGTCGAGAACGGAGGTCATTTGAAAAGAAAACTGTTTTTAAGGTCTGTACAATATCGATAAAATATTATGTAAATTACAAAATAATTAATTTAAATAAAAATAAATTATTATTATCATAAATTCCCAACTGGAAATATCACATAGCTTCAAATATAAATTATACAACTCAATATCATCAGTTTCGAGTTAAACGATGTCCAATTATATTGAAACCCTTTTAAATATATAAATTTAACGTTATATTTTAATAACGATTTTCATATTGACTATTTTAAAATTTTATTTGGACATAACTAGTAATGTACAACACGAAATATGGATTTTTCTCTTTTATATAAAATTATAATAAACTAGATTCTAACATTTCTTTTTTCATAGAAATCCACTTATATCGGATCTTGTATATTCAATTAAAGTTCAAAACTCAATATTACGAACTATCGTGCCGTTTCGAGCTCGATTTATATTTATATATAAATTTAACATTCAAACTTCGTTTTAATAAATGAATTAAATATTAAAAACTAATAACATTCCAAATATAATATTTAAAATAACAAATTAAATTAAATATTTGACTACAAAAAATATGGGACATTACATCAACTTGAGTATTCCCACCCTGAGAACTTGGAAGGGAACGGAAGAGAAAGAAGGGGAAACAAAATGGGGTAGACATAAAGTCTGGGGAGTTGAGTTACTTTTAACATATAAATAAGTAAAAGCATCATGACAGGCATATAAGTTGGAGAGAGATAACAGTGTCATAAGGTAGGTATAACAAGGTAAACAGGATAAACAGAACAGAACATGAATTGCGCTTCTCTAATACTTTTCTCTACACCAATACAAGTATCACAGAACAAGATGATCCCAGAAAATACAAGATGGTAGACATAGGTGTATAGTGAGAGGTTTTACCCCCATACAATAATAGGTGGCCCAACAGAAATGACGGGTGTTACCCCCAATGATAATAACGAGCTCCTAAACAAGCAAGACTAGATGTACCCTAATCACTACCCCCAATCGATCGGCTCCCTAACTAGTAGATACCCTGTGCTGGCCCCATAGTAGGACGTATCACTTCCTAATATGACAACCCTTTCTTTAACAGATTTTCAAAACCATACCTATTGATGTCACAGCGTCTTATCTTCCCTAGCAAGCAGATCCATGCACGCACATGACTCCGTTGGAACACACCGTCAACACCCTCACTCAACTGACCTCTTATAATCAGCTCAGTAAGCGTGTCCAGACCTCGACCTAGTTTGGGGTCGTTTGGTACCAAGATGGGTTACTGACTGAAACGGGTCCCACACAACAGATGATACAAGCTTCCCCCCAGGCTTGCATCCCCACTACTAGCATTTTAACAAGTTATGCCTACTAGTTTAACAAGATTTCATAACCTTTACAGGTTAAGTTTGTCGGGTTTATATGTATAACCCATCCCCACATATTTAACAAGAGTAACTTAACCCTCCCACTGATTGAAGCAAGTTTACTTAACCCCTACTCAAGTTAACAGGTTCATGTGATCCTTATGGATTCAAACAGGTTAAGTATTACTAGTTCATCACCATTCATTCATTTATGGTTATAATGCGCTAGACCTCCCACATTAAGTCTGCCACTTGTGGATGCTGAATATGCCGGTTGGGTTCGGACAGACTTCTTCCACAAGTCGGACTTAACCTCGTGTCTTAGAGCCGTCACGTGAACACTTAGACCCCTCACATTAGATTTACCACTTGTGGACGCTAGATTTGCTGGGCGGTCCCGGGTAGGCTTCTACCATAGTGTAATCTGACCTCGTGTCCAAGCGCGGTTACAGTTTCTAATTACTGTAAATCTAGGCATTTTCATTACTAACCAATTACCATGTTCATTATGCCCCTAAATCCCCGTTCAATCTACGATACAAGTTATTCCCCAGATTAAGGTTTAAATCAAGATATAGATTATGCCCTCAAATCCCAAGTTTTGGCTCAAGGTACAAATTATGCCCAAAATTCCCAATCATGTTTTACAATATGAAATATGCTCCAGACTAATCATTTTCAATCATTCCCAATTTCGTGCTTTCGTGTATTTTAGCGAAAAGCCTGGGCTCGAAGGTAGCCTGGCTATAAAAACAAAAAGGAAAAGAGGGAGAGAAGAGAATAAGAATAGGCATAGTAAATAAAACTGGCATAAGATGACATAATTAGGAAAACTAACATAATAGGCATAAGGTGACATGATTAGGCTAGCTAACATAATAGGCATAAGGTGACGTGATTTGGCAGACTATGATAATAGGCATAAGGTGACATGATTAGGCAAATTAACAGAATAAGGATATCATGAATAGTCATATAGGCACTAATCAATAGATCATGTGTACAAGTAATGGCGGATCTATTACGATTCAGGTTACTAACAGTAATAGGCTTAGATCCAAACTTATAAACATGTCAATATTACATTTTAGGTGTTTATATCTAAGAGCAAAATAAACTCACTATGATTGGATCTAAAGAACAGAAGATTGATTGTAGATGTTGTAGCATAGATCTTTGAATCTGTATAACTTGTTGTTGAAGAGGAATAGGCTAGATCAAACAGAGTTAGGGCAGCACCTCGTTGTCTCCATTGTTTTGGTTAAATAAAAACAATGAGAATGAGGTCCTATTTATTGCTCAGGGTTAACGAATCTAGTCAAGAAATGAGTCAAGGTTCATAACCTGAATTATGCCCAGATCTTGGAGGGGTCGACATGGGTGTCGACACCCCTATGATGGGGTCGACCCATGGGTCGACACTCTTAGGGATGGGGTCGACCCATAACGGGCCGATTTCCCCCCATTTTTCCCTGCCTTTGATTTTGATTTTCTGGAATTGTTTTATTTTTATATAAATGGCTTATATGTATATAAACTTCAAACCTTAGTATCTTCTTCATACGATGTCCGTTTTACGCAAATTTGGGGTCTAACTTAAGCAGAATTCCGAGACGAACACAATAGCATAGTTCGTTTTATTTTATTCCAAATATTTGATTAAATATTCCTTAGTTAATCATTATAGTATTGTTAGAATTATGGGGTGTTACATCACCCATCAACTGACCCGACCGACCTTCTCACCTACCAAGCTCGCCCCCCGTTGCCTCTCTCATCCCGCTAACGACGGCACTGAAGCCTGTGCCTAAGTCCACGGCTCACCTGAAACCGCCGCCTTGAACCACGCGCCTACCCCTCTCACCCGCACCGAAGTCTGAACCCACTGACCCAAGCCTTAGTCCCTTCGCCTTGACCTGCTCTGCCACGAACCTCCGACTGCCTGAACCACCGACCCACCTCCCACCAACTGGTCATGACCCCTTTGCTTCCAACTGTTGTCTCCTTCTCCTATGTGCGTGAGTTGGTGTGTAAGTGTTTTTATGTGTATATAGTGTGTGTTTATGCGTATGTATATGTCAGTGTGCATGTGTGAAGATATGTGTGCGCATGAAAATGTGTGTGTAGTGCATGTTGCATGTGTTGTGTATATTGTGGCTTCGGTTTCTGTTGTGTGAATAGGTGTACACAAAGTGTGTATTTGTTTTTAACTGTTTTGTGGTATATTGTGAGAATTTATTTGCATGGGGTGTGAGTTGCTTTTAAATTTATTTTCATTGTAAAATATACGTATACGTATATTTTATTTAAATGTTTTTATATATATGTATATATATAGGCAAGCGTTCGGTTGCACCCCAAAAATGAAGCATCCAAATGTTCCCCGATATCAGCCACGCATTTATATTAAAGAAAGTGAGTGGGAAGTGATAGAGTGAGTGAAAGGAGAGAGAAAGGAAATACTTGGTGGAAATAGGGGGAAAATTGGGTGCTACACTGTTATGGGTTCCATTGAATTTGCCTCTCTCTACACACACACACACACACACACACACGAACGAACGAGCGTAAACGCACGCACTCTACGCATGGATTGTTATTGATCCATTATTCAATAGGCAACACATACATAAATGAAGTTTTGAAAGAAAAAAAAACAACTGCACATATTATGTTTCTACGGGATAGTTTTTTAATTAAAATAAAGAGCAATTTTAGCACTTCACGATCGAACCAAAAATACGTGTTTACAACACAATTATTAATAAAGATATACTCCACTTGGCATAATCTTAGCTATCAATTTGGATGGTAATTAATATAGAAAAAAGGGGAAATGACTAAAATAAGGTAGCATCTCGTGTTATTTACCCTTGGAGTGTTATGGTTACGACAACCGTCAATTTTACCGCTAACCATAACAGCAACCGTTGTTGATAGTTGGTAAATTTTATAACCGTTACCGTAACCGTCTAATCGTTACCGCAACCATTACCGTAAATTTACATTGTTATCCACAAATAATTCAATTTCTAACTTTTTTCTTAATAATTTGTTTGTTTATGTATGAAACAAACTACCATGTGCAAGTTGCCTATAAATAAAAACGCTAAAAATTTATTTATATGTTATTTTTCTAGCTTAAGTTATTAATTTTTTTATTTATGAAATACTACAAAAAGATCATGTGCGATTGGTATTGTTTTCCCCTGTTATCAAAATCCACAACCGTTACCTTCACCGTAGTAGAAGGTAACCGTGTAAACGGTTGGTATGGTTTGACGGTTGAACGGTCCAACCGTAACAGCCCCAATTTACACTGACAGAAAAATGATAGCAGCAACTTTTGATCAGATTGCAACATCTCCAATTCTTCTCTGGATAAAAGGCATATATAGCTTCAACAAAATAAAAAGTTTCCTATAGTTTTACTTTGTGCTCCTTGAACTTTCAGATATTTTCCACAAATGCTTGAAAACAGCTATTTGTTGTGTTAGCAAAAACAACTATGCATAAAAGGACATGAATTACAATAAAAAAATTAATAACTCTGATTTTCTATGGATAAGAAAAAGGTAGTAATTTATGCTTTAACTTTTTTTACCTGAGTCCAAAATAAGTAAATTAACGCACCGGTTAGGTAGGCTATTACTTAGTTTGGAAATGAACTCCAAACTTCTATTGATATTCTTCTCTACTAGGGAAGCTGGGATAAAAGAAAATTAATGTATTAATAACAATAACAAATTATGTGGTTAATACTCATAAATGAGCTTTAAATTGGGGTTTCCATTTCTCATAAAAAAAAGTAGCAAACTTGTAACATTATGAATTATGTGGTTAATACTCATAAATGAGCTTTAAGTTGGGTTTCCATTTCTCATGAATTATTGTAGCATTATAATGTAGTAACAAATAAGTCAATGAATTTTCAATAAGAGTAGCATATAAAAACCACAAAAAAAAAACAATATGAAATCCCAAACCAAGCATGAAATACTTACATGGCCAGAGTCTGAAATTAGTAGTAATTTAATGTTTTGAAGGTTCAAAAAATTTACACCATAAAATATAACCCATATTTTGTCTTTGTAATATGTTTATGAATTTCAATAATTCATATAAAACCATGCTTGTGCTCTTTGGAGGAGCAATTTTTCAAAGCAACTCCATTGTATCAAAATGAGTATCAATTAATGAACATTTATTCAGATAATTCAAACAAAACATCATTAACATAATACCAATCATGTATTACATTCCTAAAGTCGAATGCAAATATGCATTACTGAAAGACGAACGTCTAAGTTCCTCAGTATGCATAAGCATCTTTTATGTTTTCTAATCTAATTACCAAAGTTCCCTCAAGAAACCATCCATGTATATTTTAAAATAAAATAAAAACTATAAAAATGAGAATATTCACTATATAGTTGATATACACATGTAATGAAAATAATTGCAAACTCTGAAAACAAAAGGAAAGAATAGTACTCCGATCATTGTTAATATGAAACCATGAAGAATTTCACCAACTTTAACCAGTTACACAATCAAACCTCTACATATATGTCATAGAATGAAAAATAATGTTCAAAATATTTTCAAATAAAGAACTTGCAAGCAAAAAAATATTTGAATGCAATATTGTTGTCTTTGTAAACAACACATTGGTTGTTTAGTTGATGGATCAATTTCACAAACATCTCTCTACCTGTCTCCAATGTTAAAACTAATCTAATAGTAAAATAGAACAAATGTAGAAAAGCATTTGAATGGTAAGTTAGTATAACAACATTTTTTTAACTGTAGATTTTATTGCAGAATAATATTTGATGGTCATAATAATCATGGCTAATATTTGAATGTAAATTTTGCATGTTAAGCAAGCCTCATAAACTTCCTCATAAATGGTATAAACGCACACATGCTAATATAGAATTCATTGCAACTAAATTCAGTCAGCGGCTCATGGCACAGCTCCAAAGTCCCATTAACATAAAGCAAAACACACACACACACATTTTCTGAGATAAAAATTGATAATTTAAAAATGGAAAAAGTTATTAAGTTCAAACAGAAATGCAAAGCATCTAAAAAATTTGAATTTACCATAAATGTATGAATTCACAAATACTTATATTCATCGATATTTTGATACTTGACATCTTGCATTTGAAGTCCCCAAGTTCATTTCAACTGTGTGTTTTCAGGCCTTGCATTTCTCAAAAAAAAAAAAAAAAAAAAAAAAAAAAAATGCAAATCCAAAGCTTTCAACTAACCAATTAATACAAATATTATAGTAGATACTCAAATGAAAACCTACCAAATTTTGATAAACTTTGTTACGTAATGTAAACTGCAAAAAAGGTACGATGTTATAGTCATTAAGGAGACAAAACTATTTTGTAAATAAATAGTAAATTTCAATAGGAAAAGATATTAATTGAAAAATACCTTAATTGACATTTTGGGATCTGTTCATCCTTAACCTGTAACAATAGCAAATAACTATTCTATCACTACAAGAAAAATACCATATTACAACTAGCTATTTGCAACATGCAACAAATGACAGTTGCAGTAAACGATATTTAGCAATAAACCTATTAACGCAGTTGCATTAGATGAGATTTAGCAACAAACTTTTTTTTTCTGTTGCGAAAAACATATATTTAGCAACTGCGCTTCCCTTCTTGTTGCAAAAACATACTTTCCGCAATAGTGCTTCCAAAATAATTGCAACAAACATATTATTCGCAACTGCGCTTACAAGCCAATTGCGAATAAATATCTTTAGCAGTTGTTTTCGCCGCTTGCAATAACTATATTTTTTTACAACTAGTAAATCCAGTTGCGAAAAACATACTATTAACTTTTAATAATTAAGTTTGAATAATTATTATTCTATTAGTAATTATGTAGAAGATTAATAATTAATAAAAAAAATTATTACAAATTAATATTTATAATTGATAATTAAATAATAATTATTATTATTATTAATTAACAAATAATAATAATTAACAATTTAAAAATAAATAAATAATCACTAAATAATAATGATAATAATAATAAAATAATGGATAAAAATTAATAATTAACTTGAAATATGAATATGTATAAATAATAAATAAATTCATAATCAACAAAAAAATAATACTTTATTAATATTATTATTAAAAAGTAATTAATAATTTTTTGTATGAATTAATTATAATTCGTGTTTGAACGAAGTATTTTTATGAATTAATTAATTGTTTGTTATTAGTAATTGTTGATATTGTCATTTTTATTTTTTTCAAGTATTTTTAAATTTATGTTTAAATAAATATAAAATGTTCTAAAATTGATGCTTTTATATATGTTTAAAAATAATAATCGCTAGTTTTTTGGTTCCATCTTAAATTTTAAGTTTAGCTATTTAAATAATTCATAATTAGTATGAAATAACTAATAATTAATCAATGCTAATGTTTAATAACTAAAGTATAATCGCCTTGCAAGAAAAAGTGACTAAAGTTTAGTATATAATTATTATATTTCAATAGCAACTTTACTTGATTGATAGTTGCACATATCTATTTTGTAACTCGTCACTTCCCTTTCAGCAATGTTTGTTGGCCCCAAACTGCTAAACATTTGGCGCTTAAGTCTGAAATTTTGGCTCCAACTCTAAAATTTGAGTCAAAATATTCCCTTTTATCGAAATCGTGTGGCATCTTCCCCAATCGAGCTTAATTATTGCTCAGCCGCTTGGAAAAAAAAAACCGGCTCCTCCCCAAAATTGTTCTGCTGCCGCCATCATCCTCTCAGCCCTGATTTTCGCCATCATCCTCTCCTCAAATTTGTTCTAAGAAGCCGCTTTATACAGCCTACTCCACCTAGCTACCTTCGAACCAGCTCTTGGGTCTTCCTCTTCGTTACCGTCTCTCTCATACGGTCCTACCCCATACCTGAGTTCCCTGCCCTTTCCCCTCCGTTCACCTCTTCCGTCGCTTGTTCATTAGCTCCAGTTGTATGAAGAAACCAGAGGTGTATTTGGTAAGGTTTACACTCTCAAGAGGCAAGTCATTACTCTTTATTTGTTTGGTGGTTTCATGATTTAGTCAGTTGTTGCTGAGGAAGTAGCATCTTGTGTATAGTTTAGTCTACTCTGTAATTGAACTTCATCGTTGGAACTGAAAAAACAAGGGGTTGACATGTCAGTATTCATCTTAATGGCTTAGGTAGCGTTTGATTTATGAACTGGGCAGTTAATGTTCGCGTCTGCGTCCGACACGTCCGACGCGTCAACGGTGGGACCCCACACTTTTTCCCCTTCAAGACGAACGGTTAAAAAGGTGGCTTTCGCGTCGGACGCCACAAAATTTCCAGAACAGCTGATTCCTTCCCCTCCATCTATATATTCGGCCATCTCATTCTCCCTTCCATCACCAAAAATAGTTATAACCCGAAAATTGCAGCTCCAATTGTAACACCCCATGTCCATTAATGTCACTCACAAAGGGAATGCATTAACTTCCATGGAGGTTTTAAGTGAATATAAAACAGAAAAATTACAACAAGACAGATAATAAGTAGTAATTGGAAATCTAAAACTTTATTTCATTGCAGCGGAAATTAAACATGTTTGTTACATCATAAAACCATAAATTAGAGTCAAGTACAATATCCATCTTGATAAAACAAAATACATAATCCCATTACATAAATAGCCATTAAAGAAGATAACAAGCTGGACTTTACTTCAGCGGTCCAAGCTTTTTAAAAGAGAGAATAAGCAATTCAATCAGGCTCCAGTAGAGCTGGGTCCACCCTAAGGACCTGGAGGGGGAAAAAGATAGAAATAGAGGGGGTCAGACATAAAGTCTGGCGAGTATGATAATTCTAACAATACTATTATCAAAATAACTAGACTAAGGCATAAGCTGGAAAACAAGGAAATGTCTATGAGCTATTGGGTATGGAAGAGCAGATAAAGATAACGTTAAAGGCACACCTAATACTAACGAATAATTACTACACTGCACCACACCAGTCACCCTAAAGGTTGATCCCACTTGCTTCACTTAGAAATTTTATAAATAACTTCGTGTACCCCTAGCTGACTACATAGGTGCCGCCTGCCCCTATCTCCGATAGGTGTACCCCACTACCCACTTTCGATCGGCTCCCTACTCGTAGATACTCGTGCTGGTCCCACAGTGGGGTGTATCACTCCCCTAAAGTGGCAACCCGATACAACTTGAGGATGCACGGCTTATACCTACACGATGCAACAACGTCTTACCTACCAACCCGGGTCCACACACGCATATGAAACCCGTTGGACTTGCGTTGCCACCGCTAACCTGTTTGGCCTCTTATAGTCAAGCCCAGTATGCGTGTCCTGTCCTCGACTTGGGTCTAGCCCACAAAGATATGTTTGGGTTACTGGTTGAAATGGGCCCCCAATTACTTACCACAAGCTATCCACCTAAGCTTGTCCCCACTAGTATATCCCACTTAACCCTCTTCTTAGTCATGTTCATTTACATGTGTGTTTAGTTAAGTCTTACTAATCGTATTTCAAAGGCCACTAAAGGCACCCACTAGATTCCTCATGCCACCCAAGTGTAATAACCCGGAAATTCTGGGCCATTTAAAAAATTTTATTTTGGCGATTTTAGCGAATTTTCTATATTTAAAATAGATTATTTTAAATAATATCGACGAGAAATCTATTTTGAATATAATTAGAACGTATATATTATATACGCCGTCGTTAGAATATATAATAATTATATATAATTATAAAAGGAATTGAAAATGGCGTGGTAGTTCGATAATTCGATTTCAAACTTCAATTGAATGTACTGGGTGCAAAACAATCCGGATTTTAGTGAAACCAAAAACATTAGGAGCAAATTGATAATACCTTTCCAACGAATCCGAATAATCAAGATTTCATAGCGGGAATCAAAAGATATGTCCAGTTGAAAATTCTGAATAGTCGCTATGGAATTCAGGACCTTAAAAATGGGAATTTTGCAAATGACCTCGGATTTCGACGAAACCACTTTTGTTGGGTCCGTGATGTCAAATTATTGCTAGATTCCAAATTTCATAATTTTTTGAATCAATATGTGAGCGTGGTAAAGGAAAACACGTTTGACCGGTTTTAGTTGATTTTAATCGACTGGAAATTGGCCATTTTTCAAACGGTCTCAGAATTCAACGAAACTAGTTTTGTTAGGACCGTATCGTCAATACGAAGCTAGAAAATATTTTTCTGGAATTTTTCTAGTTAGTATGCGATCCCGGTAAATTGAAATGCGCGTTCAAATTCAATATATAGAGTTATATGTTGATTTTGACAGAAACTGATTATAACGATCGAATCAGCCTACGATACATATCCCATTGTGTTCGGAATGGGGGTAATTAGCTAGGGGCGACAGTCGTTGGGCCTCGTTTAGAGTTCACATGAAAAGTCAACTTTTTGGTAGAAAAATAAAATAATAAAATAATTATATATATTCCCTTAACCCTCTCTCCCTCCCCCTTATCTCTCTCATCGCTCAGAATAAAAGAAAAAAAGAAAAAACCCGCATGCTCCTCTCTCTCGTGAGAAACCCGTCGCCTCCCCTCTGCCACATCACCGTCGCCTCCATTCGTGCCATCGCTCCCTCCCCTTCTTCTCCGCCTCCTCCTTCCCCAGTTCGAGCCTCTCGAACCCCACCCCGCTTCACCAAAACCCTAACCCTAAAGCGCCGATCCCACGCTTCAGCACCTCCGCCTGCTCCACCTCAACGCGCTTCCCTACCTCCCCATCCCGCCACCGTGAGCGCAGCAGGCCCCCCTTCCATAAAAAAAAAGTGAGTTTTTAATGTTTTATTTTATAGAAATAAAACTGATTTTTTTTCCTTTATAAATAAAACTGATTTTTCTTTATGTTAAGGATGCGATTTTTAATGTGATAAAGATTAGATTTTTACTTAGGAAAAGGTACGATTTTTAATGTGAATTAAAAGAAATACATGAAGTCTTGATTTTTAATATGATAGAGATTGTTTTTATTTGGAAAAAAAATCTGATTTTCATAGTGAATAAGAAGTAGATCTTTGTGGGATAGAAAGATAGGATTTTTGTTAGAAGGAAATTTAGAAAGGCGAAATCTTTATATTTGAAAAGGCGGAATCTTTATATTTGAAAAAGTAAAATCTTTATGTAGAGAATAGTGTGATAAAAATATAATCTTTAGTATATGAACACCATTGAAAAAAATAGAATTTTTATCATATGTGTAGCAAAGTAAAAATTCGATTTTTATATATTGAATAGCAAAGTAAAAAATTCGATTTTTATATATTGAATAGCAAAGTAAAAATTCGATTTTTATATATTGAATAGCAAAGTAAAAATTCGATTTTTATATATTGAATAGCAAAGTAAAAAATTCGATTTTTATATATTGAATAGCAAAGTAAAAATTCGATTTTTATATATTGAATAGCGAAGTAAAAATTCGATTTTTATATATTGAATAGCGAAGTAAAAATTCGATTTTTATATATTGAATAGTGAAGTAAAAATTCGATTTTTATATATGTAGTGGCTACGAGCAAACGAAGGTGACAAAAAGGCGAGAACGACGAAGATTTCTATAAATGAAGAGTCGTGATATTGGATAGCTATCAGTGAGAATTTCTCAACTTTCAATTTCTTTTTCTAGTTATATATATATACTAGGATGCAGACGGTGTTTAGTAGCACCCGACACAATCGTCCACAGACCATGGACTTGTTTGTTTGGTTGCATAAATTAGTTAGATGATTTGATTTGAACTTGATTGTTTGGTGAAATGGAATTGATTTGATTGATGTGTGAATGGCGTGGGCCTTCACTAGACCGGGGATAAGGCTAGGCCTTGTCCCGTTTCTAGTATCATGTCGTTATGCCGCCGAAATTTTCTAAAATAAGTTAGAAAAATAAAAATATCATTTTATTGAAAGAATGAACTGAATAGAAATTCATATGTTGGAATAAAATGTTTTATCGTTAAAAATATAATTTTTAACGTGAATGTGAATAAATAAATATTCATTTACAAACCAGACGGTTTGTTTATGTACACCTATTTGAATGACATTGAATGGGTCGATAAATTTTACACATCGCCCAACTGCACAACTAAAATCTGTGTTTGATTGTTTGAAACCCCACACGGGTGTTGGGATGAAATTTGAAGTTCACTCATCCTGATTGATTAAATATGTCGATCGATTGATTGACAGGCTGTTATAAGCGTTAGATATCTATATTTGATGCTTATACAGTGTAGTGCACTTTGGTTGATGGTTGATTATCTTTCAATGCTATTATATATGTGTGATGTATGAAAATCCATATAGTTAACGCTATATAGTAATTGATTGGGCCTCATTCCAATTTAGAAAATAAAGAATATTAAAATATAAATGTTCATGTGTTGACTGTACTCATCCGTTGAGATTAGTCATGTGTTGAACGAAATATTTTAATAACAAAATTTACATCTTTATCAATATAATGTAAATGTTCATGTGTCGACTGTACTCATCCGTTGAGATTAGTCATGTGTTGAACGAAACATTTTAATAATAAAATTTACATCTTTATTAATATAATATAAAGGTTCATGTGTTGACTGTACTCATCCGTTGAGATTAGTCATGTGTTGAACGAAATATTTTGATAACAAAAAATATTTGAAATAGAAATATTTGAAATAGAATATTTCAAAATAGAAATATATGAAGCCGTGTTGATTAGATTAACGCCATTTTGACGTGAATGATATTTATATCAATTTTATTCATTGCGAAATGAATTGAATTGAAAACGATTTCGAAATGAATTGAATTGAAAACGATTTCGAAATGAATTGAATTGAAAATGATTTCGAAATGAATTGAATTGAAAACGATTTCGAAATGAATTGACTTGAAAATGAATTTGAATTGAATTGAATAGAAAACTAATTTGAATTGAATCGATTAGAAAACTAATTTGAATTGAATCGATTAGAAAACCAATTTGAATTGAATTAAATAGAAGACCAATTTGAATTGAATTGAATTGAAAACGAATTCGAATTGAATTGAAACCGAATTGAAATTGAATTCAAATTGAATTGAAATTTAAATTGAATAGAAAGGAATTTTTAAACAAATTTATAAGGAAGAATTCGATTTTGATTTGAATTTGAAATAAAGGCTGAAATTGTTTTTGAAACAAATTCAAAACTATTTATATAATTCGTTTTAAATAGTAATCGATGAAATATATATTATATATATTATATATATAATATAATGGCCTGAATAGAACGCGCCGTGCCGCGGCAGTTCGTGAATTTCGACCATTTATTTCAAACGGACATTACGGGAGATCCAACCGTCGGATCCTCCTAAAACAAGAACTGTTGGGTTCGTATCGAAAAGAGCTTTCTAACGAATATTAGAAATTAGAAATCTAACGGTTAGATTTGGAGATACATCCAAATCAAATTTGAAAAAGGTCGATGTAAGTGCAGTTCGATGGCCGTTGATGGAAATCGACTGTACGGGCCTTAATAAAATTATTAAAAATAGTAATAATTAGTGTAAAATCATAAGAAATGATTTGGGAAAAATTGGGATGAAAAACTCCATATTTGAAAAGATAAAAATAGATTTTTATCCAAATGAACTAGTTTTGAACTAAATTTAAAACCCAATTATTTTTAAATAAATAAATTAGATTTAAAAAGGGGTTTTAAATGAATCGGAATTTCTAATATATTTGATTGGATTTGAAATGGGTTTATCGTGAACGGTGTTCTAAATAACACTAGTTCTTTAACCCGATAATAAATAGAATGTGATTTGGGTTTGTCGTGAACTGTGTTTTAAATAACACTGGTTCTTTAACCCAGTAAAAGGAGTTTTAACGAATCTGCAATTAGGTTGAAATGTGAATCTATAATCTAAATTATCAAATTTAGAAATGAGCGAGAATGGAGTATCGCCAGTTTTGCTCTAAAGCGATAGTTAAATTTTTAATTAGATTTGAACGTGAAATGGTATTAATTTTACCGATAGCACCATAGTATTAGATATGGAGTATTACCAGTTTTGCTTCATGGGATGAATAGGTTGGGATTGGGAAATAAAATAAATAATTACTTCGTTATGGTTCGCTAATCTCGGCTAGTTTGGAAAACCATAATTTGGTTTGAAATGACATCTAAAGGAAGATAAAAGGATAAATTTTAAAGAATTTATCTTGGATAAAATTAATGGGAACTTTTCCCTGAGAATATGTGCTGGAATGAGGCGTATGTTGTGTTTGTGTAACATTTGTTTTTAATATACGCGAGTTATTCGGAAAGTCCGGGTTTATACCCATTCTGAATAACCAATCCGACGATAAGTCGAAGATGAAGACGGTGGTTGAAGACCGGAAGTCTTCACATCGTTAGGATTATTACTGACAATCCTGATTGGGTTGTACACCCAAGAGGATGGAAATAGTTGGTGGTTGTCCAGACGTACTTGGAGATGGATGGATATGCGAGGAAAGTGCCTCCGGTTTCGTTCAGATCTAGAACGGACTTGTAAATGGATTGTGTGTCTGACATTGGATTTTATTCTGTGTTGATTGATTTCTATTAAATATACATCTGTTTGGCGGCAGAGAATTTATTCTTTTGCTTAACGCCCTTCTCTGAGACGTACGATCTCAGAGGTTGTATATCGATGGACATCAGTCGCATGGCATGAATTGCCTGTGTGGCACGCTAAGATGCAATGATCAAGGCTTTTGTTGAAAAGCAGAGTCTTGTGGTTGATGATCAAAGCACGGCCTACGTGGCAGCTTTGTGCATAACGTGAATTCGCGAGCCTCACACCTCGGTATGAGTTAAAAACGGGATACGGACTGCAGGGAGAGCACGACGTTTCTTTCTAGCTTTGGTGGTGTCAGTGACTTACCAGCCCTGACATTTATATACTTTTCACCTATGTGGTTGTTGGAATGCGAGGCGCCTCGATTATAGGTCTGTAAGGACCGGGAAACGTGTGTTCAGGAATTGCCAATCTTCTAACGTAAGTGAGGACCGGCCCTGAAGATCCAGGGTTGCCCAGAGTGCGTAACCCTGAGGCATTTGCTAGAGTGTCTCGAACGCGGAGAGGAGCTTGCCCCTTGCCTCGACTAATGACGGAAATCCAATTTTCAATACGTGTATTGCGGTTTTAATTGTAGAACTAGTATGGTGACATGGTATATGGTACCCATGTCGTCTATGATTTATATTTATGATTGAAATTGTTTTGACACTATACACTTATTATAGTATCAAATGATTTGTTTTAAACGTACCAAGCATGTTTGGCTAATATAAGGGAAAACCCTATCCTCCGGCTTGCGTTGCATTGTGTGATGGGACCTGGGTCTTATAATAGCTTCATTTTTCGAAAAAAAGCATTGCGCTGTTCATTCTATGCACTGGTGTTCTTGGGAGGAAACCTGTTCCGTGTTATACGGCGTGGTCCCTTGAATTACTCTCTTTTAAAGTCAAGTTTTAATAACTGTTTTAGTTCTCACACCAGTCACATGACTGACCTGGAGTTTATTGTTTTAACCTAAACTCTGGGTGCCCTTATTTTCCGCACGGGCAGCTAGTAGTTTTGGTTTTGCAGATTTATATTCACAGGATCCTGGTTTGCAGCTGGAATGATATCCGGAAAGCTCTGTATCTGTATATCACTTTCAGTTGTGCTTTGTATTATTTTCCGCTGCTATGTAATTTATTGTAATCTCTAATATTTATCGAATGTAATTTATTCAATTATACCCTGTATATTCTTGTATCTGATGGAATTGTTGTAATAGCAATGAAATGTTCTTCCGTCTGCGTTCTGTTTCGTCCTGTTCTCAAACGATCAGGGGTTTCGAACGGTCTAGATCGGTTTAACGACTGATTCGGATCGAGCGAAATTCCCGGACCTTACATTTGGTATCAGAGCTTTGGTTTACAGAGCTCGAGAACAAGACACATTAGAACCATACGAAAGAATTCATCAGATATTGGATTAGCAATATCCAATTAGAATGACTCGTTAGAGATAGGATCTGTAGTATCCTAGAACAAGTGTGAAGAGTATATTTTCAATTGAAAACAATTTTGTTTTGAAAATTTAAATCGTTTTAAACGTATTTGAATATTTTATTTATATTGATATGGACAATCTAGTATATAAAGATTTTGCATATACGCGTCATGAACGTATATTCGAAGTTTTAATATATTAGATAGATATGAAATCACATTCTAGACACCCGGAGATGATTATGATGATTGATCGATCATCATCAGAATTTGTGTTCGTGTTTCGAAGGTGTGATATCTATATATTTCCATTAGACTGGTGTGAGAACCAAAACCTATATAGCTAGAACACATTGTTGTGAATTGGCATCAAAAACATGATTTTTGTATATGTATCAAAATTATGAATTTGAAAACTCTAATCCACTAATTGATTGATGTTTGTGTTGAATGTTTATTTGTTTGATAATTTTTGAACCATTATGCCTAATTGAATCAAATATTGAATTATATTGAAAATTGGTCGCATTTACTTGCATATACATATACTTACATTGAACAGGTCATAGCAAGGAGGCTAGAGCAGAGAATAAAATTTGTTTGCCCGACAAATAGGTACATGTTTACTACATAATTTACTGTTTTGTTTGGGTGATGATGATTTTATGAGCCTATTGGCTAGCCGCTTGGCTTTTTCTTTTTCTTTTTGAGAGCAGAAGGCCTATATGGCAATTTCGGGATTTTCCCGTGACTCCCGGTGCAGGGGAGGTTATGGCGAAATTTTTCGAAAATTTAGGGTGTTAGCCAAATTTTTGAAAATTTGAAAATTCTCAGAAACTGAAAAGTTGGAGAATGGAAGCCAGATCGAACGTGGAGCTGATTAATCAAACTAATTTCGACTTTGTTCCTTTTCGGGGACGAAAAGTTTTAAGTGGGGGAGATTGTAATAACCCGGAAATTCTGGGCCAGTTTAAAATTTTTATTTTGGCGATTTTAGCGAATTTTCTATATTTAAAATAGATTATTTTAAATAATATCGAAGAGAAATCTATTTTGAATATAATTAGAACGTATATATTATATACGCCATCATTAGAATATATAATAATTATATATAATTATAAAAGGAATTGAAAATGGCGTGGTAGTTCGATAATTCGATTTCAAACTTCAATTGAATGTACTGGGTGCAAAACGATCCGGATTTTAGTGAAACCAAAAACATTAGGAACTAATTGATAATACCTTTCCAACGAATCCGAATAATCAAGATTTCATAGCGGGAATCAAAAGATATGTCCAGTTGAAAATTCTGAATAGTCGCTATGGAATTCAGGCCCTTAAAAATGGGAATTTTGCAAACGACCTCGGATTTCGACGAAACCACTTTTGTTGGGTCCGTGATGTAAAATTATTGCTAGATTCCAAATTTCATAATTTTTTGAATCAATATGTGAGCGTGGTAAAGGAAAATGCGTTTGACCGGTTTTAGTTGATTTTAGTCAACTGGAAATTGGCCATTTTTCAAACGGTCTCAGAATTCAACGAAACTAGTTTTGTTAGGACCGTATCGTCAATACGAAGCTAGAAAATATTTTTCTGGAATTTTTCTAGTTAGTATGCGATCCCGGTTAATTGAAATGCGCGTTCAAATTCAATATATAGAGTTATATGTTGATTTTGACAGAAACTGATTATAATGATCGAATCAGCCTACGATACATATCCCATTGTGTTCGGAATGGGGGTAATTAGCTAGGGGCGACAGTCGTTGGGCCTCGTTTAGAGTTCACATGAAAAGTCAACTTTTTGGTAGAAAAATAAAATAATAAAATAATTATATATATTCCCTTAACCCTCTCTCCCTCCCCCTTATCTCTCTCATCGCACAGAATAAAAGAAAAAAAGAAAAAACTCGCACGCTCCTCTCTCTCGTGAGAAACCCGTCGCCTCCCCTCTGCCACATCACCGTCGCCTCCATTCGTGCCATCGCTCCCTCCCCTTCTTCTCCGCCTCCTCCTTCCCCAGTTCGAGCCTCTCGAACCCCACCCCGCTTCACCAAAACCCTAACCCTAAAGCGCCGATCCCACGCTTCAGCACCTCCGCCTGCTCCACCTCAGCGCGCCTCCCTACCTCCCCATCCCGCCACCGTGAGCGCAGCAGGCCCCCCTTCCATAAAAAAAAAAGTGAGTTTTTAATGTTTTATTTTATAGAAATAAAACTGATTTTTTTTCATTTTAAATAAAACTGATTTTTCTTTATGTTAAGGATGCGATTTTTAATGTGATAAAGATTAGATTTTTACTTAGGAAAAGGTACGATTTTTAATGTGAATTAAAAGAAATACATGAAGTCTTGATTTTTAATATGATAGAGATTGTTTTTATTTGGAAAAAAAATCTGATTTTCATAGTGAATAAGAAGTAGATCTTTGTGGGATAGAAAGATAGGATTTTTGTTAGAAGGAAATTTAGAAAGGCGAAATCTTTATATTTGAAAAGGCGGAATCTTTATATTTGAAAAGGTAAAATCTTTATGTAGAGAATAGTGTGATAAAAATATAATCTTTAGTATATGAACACCATTGAAAAAAAAATAAAATTTTTATCATATGTGTAGCAAAGTAAAAATTCGATTTTTATATATTGATTAGCAAAGTAAAAATTCGATTTTTATATATTGAATAGCAAAGTAAAAATTCGATTTTTATATATTGAATAGCAAAGTAAAAATTCGATTTTTATATATTGAATAGCAAAGTAAAAATTCGATTTTTATATATTGAATAGAAAAGTAAAAATTCGATTTTTATATATTGAATAGCAAAGTAAAAATTCGATTTTTATATATTGAATAGCGAAGTAAAAATTTGATTTTTATATATTGAATAGCGAAGTAAAAATTCGATTTTTATATATTGAATAGCGAAGTAAAAATTCGATTTTTTATATATGTAGTGGCTACGAGCAAACGAAGGTGACAAAAAGGAGAGAACGACGTAGATTTCTATAAATGAAGAGTCGTGATATTGGATAGCTATCGGTGAGAATTTCTCACCTTTTAATTTCTTTTTCTAGTTATATATATACTAGGATGCAGACGGTGTTTAGTAGCACCCGACACAATCGTCCACCGACCATGGACTTGTTTGTTTGGTTGCATAAATTAGTTAGATGATTTGATTTGAACTTGATTGTTTGGTGAAATGAAATTGATTTGATTGATGTGTGAATGGCGTGGGCCTTCACTAGACCGGGGATAAGTCTAGGCCTTGTCCCGTTTCTAGTATCGTGCCGTTATGCCGCCGAAATTTTCTAAAATAAGTTAGAAAAATAAAAATATCATTTTATTGAAAGAATGAACTGAATAGAAATTCATATGTTGGAATAAAATGTTTTATCGTTAAAAATATAATTTTTAACGTGAATGTGAATAAATAAATATTCGTTTACAAACCGGACGGTTTGTTTATGTACACCTATTTGAATGACATTGAGTGGGTCGATAAATTTTACACATCGCCCAACTGCACAACTAAAATCTGTGTTTGATTGTTTGAAACCCCACACGGGTGTTGGGATGAAATTTGAAGTTCACTCATCCTGATTGATTAAATATGTCGATCGATTGATTGATAGGCTGTTATAAGCGTTAGATATCTATATTTGATGCTTATACAGTGTAGTGCACTTTGGTTGATGGTTGATTATCTTTCAATGCTATTATATACGTGTGATGTATGAAAATCCATATAGTTAACGCTATATGGTAATTTATTGGGCCTCATTCCAATTTAGAAAATAAAGAATATTAAAATATAAATGTTCATGTGTTGACTGTACTCATCCGTTGAGATTAGTCATGTGTTGAACGAAATATTTTAATAATAAGATTTACATCTTTATCAATATAATGTAAATGTTCATGTGTTGACTGTACTCATCCGTTGAGATTAGTCATGTGTTGAATGAAATATTTTAATAATAAAATTTACATCTTTATCAATATAATATAAAGGTTCATGTGTTGACTGTACTCATCCGTTGAGATTAGTCATGTGTTGAACGAAATATTTTGATAACAAGAAATATTTGAAATAGATTATTTGAAATAGAAATATTTGAAATAGAATATTTCAAAATAGAAATATATGAAGCCGTGTTGATTAGATTAACGCCATTTCGACGTGAATGATATTTATATCAATTTTATTCATTTCGAAATGAATTGAATTGAAAACGATTTCGAAATGAATTGAATTGAAAACGATTTCGAAATGAATTGAATTGAAAACGATTTCGAAATGAATTGAATTGAAAACGATTTCGAAATGAATTGAATTGAAAACGAATTTGAATTGAATTGAATAGAAAACTAATTTGAATTGAATCAATTAGAAAACTAATTTGAATTGAATCGATTAGAAAACCAATTTGAATTGAATTAAATAAAAGACCAATTTGAATTGAATTGAATTGAAAACGAAATCGAATTGAATTGAAACCGAATTGAAATTGAATTCAAATTGAATTGAAATTTAAATTGAATAGAAAGGAATTTTTAAACAAATTTATAAGGAAGAATTCGATTTTGATTTGAATTTGAAATAAAGGCTGAAATTGTTTTTGAAACGAATTCAAAACTATTTATATAATTCGATTTAAATAGTAATCGACGAAATATATATTATATATATTATATATATAATATAATGGCCTGAATAGAACGCGCCGCGCCGCGGTAGTTCGTGAATTTCGACCATTTATTTCAAACGGACATTACGGGAGATCCGACCGTCGGATCCTCCTAAAACCGGAACCGTTGGGTTCGTATATAAAAGAGCTTTCTAACGAATATTAGAAATTTGAAATCTAACGGTTGGATTTGGAGATACGTCCAAATCAAATTTGAAAAAGGTCGCTGTAAGTGCAGTTCGATGGCCGTTGATGGAAATCGACTGTACGGACCTTAATAAAATTATTAAAAATAGTAATAATTAGTGTAAAATCATAAGAAATGATTTGGGAAAAATTGGGATGAAAAACTCCATATTTGAAAAGATAAAAATAGATTTTTATCCAAATGAACTAGTTTTGAACTAAATTTAAAACCCAATTATTTTTAAATAAATAAATTAGATTTAAAAAGGGGTTTTAAATGAATCGGAATTTCTAATATATTTGATTGGATTTGAAATGGGTTTATCGTGAACGGTGTTTTAAACAACACTAGTTCTTTAACCCGATAATAAATAGAATGTGATTTGGGTTTGTCGTGAACTGTGTTTTAAATAACACTAGTTCTTTAACCCAGTAAAAGGAGTTTTAACGAATCTGCAATTAGGTTGAAATGTGAATCTATAATCTAAATTATCAAATTTAGAAATGAGCGAGAATGGAGTATCGCCAGTTTTGCTCCAAAGCGATAGTTAAATTTTTAATTAGATTTGAGCGTGAAATGGTAATTAATTTTACCGATAACACCATAGCATGGAGTATTACCAGTTTTGCTTCATGGGATGAATAGGTTGGGATTGGGAAATAAAATAAATAATTACTTCGTTGTGGTTCGCTAATCTCGGCTAGTTTGGAAAACCATAATTTGGTTTGAAATGACATCCAAAGGAAGATAAAAGGATAAATTTTAAAGAATTTATCTTGGATAAAATTAATGGGAACTTTCTCCTGAGAATATGAGTTGGAATGAGGCGTATGTTGTGTTTGTGTAACATTTGTTTTTAATATACGCGAGTTGTTCGGAAAGTTCGGGTTTATACCCATTCTGAATAACCAATCCGACGATAAGTCGAAGATGAAGATGGTGGTTGAAGACCGGAAGTCTTCACATCGTTTGGATTATTACTGACAATCCTGATTGGGCTGTACACCCAAGAGGATGGAAATAGTTGGTGGTTGTCCAGACGTACTTGGAGATGGATGGATATGCGAGGAAAGTGCCTCCGGTTTTATTCAGACCCAGAAAGGACTTGTAAATGGATTGTGTGTCTGACATTGGATTTTATTCTATGTTGATTGATTTCTATTAAATATACATCTGTTTGGCGGCGGAGAATTTATTCTTTTGCTTAACGCCCTTCTCTGAGACGTACGAGCTCAGAGGTTGTATATCGATGGACAACAGTCGCATGGCATGAATTGCCTGTGTGGCACGCTAAGATGCAATGATCAAGGCTTTTATTGAAAAGCAGAGTCTTGTGGTTGATGATCAAAGCACGGCCTACGTGGCAGCTTTGTGTATAACGTGAATTCACGAGCCTCACACCTCGGTATGAGTTAAAAATGGAATACGGACTGCAGGGAGAGCACGACGTTTCTTTCTAGCTTTGGTGGTGTCAGTGACTTACCAGCCCTGACATTTATATACTTTTCACCTATGTGGTTGTTGGAATGCGAGGCGCCTCGATTATAGGTCTGTAAGGACCGGGAAACGTGTGTTCAGGAATTGCCAATCCTCTAACGTAAGTGAGGACCGGCCCTGAAGATCTAAGGTTGCCCAGAGTGCGTAACCCTGAGGCATTTGCTAGAGTGTCTCGAACGCGGAGAGGAGCTTGCCCCTTGCCTCGATTCATGACGGAAATCCAATTTCCAATACGTGTATTACGGTTTTAATTGTAGAACTAGTATGGCGACATGATATATGGTATCCATGTCGTCTATGATTTATATTTATGATTGAAATTGTTTTGACACTATACACTTATTATAGTATCAAATGATTTGTTTTAAACGTACCAAGCTTGTTTGGCTATTATAAGGGAAAACCCTATCCTCCGGCTTGCGTTACATTGTGTGATGGGACCTGGGTCTTATAATAGCTTCATTTTTCGAAAAAAAGCATTGCGCTGTTTATTCTATGCACTGGTGTTCTTGGGAGGAAACCCGTTCCGTGTTATACGGCGTGGTCCCTTGAATTACTCTCTTTTAAAGTCAAGTTTTAATAACTGTTTTAGTTCTCACACCAGTCACATGACTGACCTGGAGTTTATTGTTTTAACCTAAACTATGGGTGCCTTTATTTTCCGCATGGGCAGCAAGTAGTTTTGGTTTTGCAGATTTATATTCACAGGATCCCGGTTTGCAGCTGGAATGATATCCGGAAAGCTCTGTATCTGTATATCACTTTCAGTTGTGCTTTGTATTATTTTCCGCTGCTATGTAATTTATTGTAATCTCTGATATTTATCGAATGTAATTTATTCAATTATACCCTGTATATTCTTGTATCTGATGGAATTGTTGTAATAGCAATGAAATGTTCTTCCGTCCGCGTTCTGTTTCGTCCTGTTCTCAAACGATCAGGGGTTTCGAACGGTCTAGATCAGTTTAACGACTGATTCGGATCGAGCGAAATTCCCGGACCTCACACCAAGGCACCTATTTAACCCCCATGTCCTACTTCACATGTTTATCTGGTTAAGTATTTCTTAATTCATTCAGGCCATAACCTCATAAAGACCTCTCACATTAGACTGGAATTTATGGCAGCTGGATTCGCCGGGCGGGTCCGGGCAGTCTTACACCATAAAAGAGTCTAACCTCATGTCTTTAGAACTTTTATGCTTTAATTTGGGCCTAGGACCTCTCATATTGGGCTGACATTTGTGACTACTGGATTCGCCGGGCGGGTCCGGGCAATTTTACGTCACAAACGAGTCCAACCTCGTGTCCTAAGCATTGATTAACACTTATAATCTTTTACCCCAGTTTTAAATATATTCTTATTCAAATCATTAATTAATTCCAATTTTAATGATGTCCATAATTGACTCAATTATGGCCATCCACTAACGGTATGCAAAATCATATCAATTGCACCCCAATTTCTTAATATTAAATCCTTAATATTACCCCTACCCCCACGTTATACGTTCGCTTATTCAACGCAATATATACGTTAGACTCGAATAGTCTAACTCATAGCACAAAGATAAATTATCACAACATATAGACAAATAAAATAGATCTAATCATAATGGGGGTGAAACTTGCATAAAACTACACATGTCATGGATCTAAAGGTGTCAACTTGTTTGGTTAAATGTCACAACTTACATAATATGATCATAACCCAAGTTCATGTATAAACTTGCATATGTGGTTTATGCAACATAATGATGGTGTGGACTGGCATCTAACACATAGAACTCACACATGTCATAGCATAATTCTAGATCTAAATAGATGTCATAATTCTAGATCTAAATAGATGTCAAAATTCTAGATCTAAATAGATGTCATACAATATGTGAGATTATACATACTAATAAATCTAAACTTGCATAGGTACATGTGATTTATCATGTGAATCATCATAGCCCAAATATATATAATCAACATCATGATTCATAAGCTAACTACAACATAATAACATCATGGCTTTGTAACATCGCAACTTAGCATAGAAACTTGCAACATATATAATATCATCATAGCATGATTTACAACATATAGGATATCATCATCACATAACATAGGATTTACAACATACATGATAGCATAAGGTTTACAACAACATATATGACAATTCACATCATTTTCTTATGATCCATATCACATCTTAATCTAATTAGTTTGCTAATAATCTTATTAAGATCATCATACTCATAATTAGAAAAGAAAGAGATTCTTGATTTGCTTTAGAGTTGAGTAGAATTAGAGTTTTGATTAGCTTTCTTCCTTCTTAGTTGGCGGCGGCTACACTTAGTTCCATGGCGACGGTATGACGGCGGCTATTCTATTTTTCATGTGAATTTAGAGTGAGAGACTACCTAGGTACATATAGAGTTTAGGATTTATTTAGACCGTCAGATCAACTCAGAACTAACCTGAACCGTTAAATTAGCTAACTCAGCCCTAAAGACACATCAACAGCTCAAGATTGGGCTCTGCCAAAACCTGGCCGACTTGACCAGGTCGACACCCAAGTCGACTGCGCAGTCGACCTGGTCCTGGGGGTGTCGACTCCCCAGTCGACCTGGGGTGCTGGGCGGGAAATTTCCCGCCTGGCCTATTTGACTTCGAATTTTGAATTTTGAATTTTCTGAAACTTCCGATGGCCATATCTCCTTCATACGAAGTCCAAATCACGCAAACTCGGACTCTATTTCAACCAGAATTCTGAGACGAACACAATGGCGCAACCTGTTTTCCACGATTCTCACGTCTGAGATTAGTTATTCTTTAATTTGTGAATATTTATATTAACAGAATTACGGGGTGTTACATTCTCCCCTCCTTAAAGGATTTCGACCCCGGAATATTCAAGTCAAGAAGAATGTATATCCTAACATCCAATCGTCCATCTACTCAACCATCAAACACAGGCATCCATTGTCCTTATAGACTTCTAATGCTTTCATGTTTAAATGCACAGTGTGTGTATATGTCCATATCTAATACAAAATCAGGCGGTCCACTGATTCAGTTGACCTCCTTAATGCAAATCATGATAGTGCCATGCGTCCATTATGTATGCAAAAGTTCCTTAGTGCTACATATTATCTCTATATGCGTGCACAATCATCATCTGAATGCAGCATCCATATGATAAAAAATATCCTCATACATCCATTTTACTAAATACATCCATATATATGCAATATGCAATATGAAGTGACTGAGCCGATCTAGTGCCTAATAGTGTGTGTATATGCGTCCACGAGCAACCACTAGCAAACACTTGCATCCACTTTGCATCCATCATACATAACATGTCTCAAACACATGTTTCAACCATAGGATTTCTCTAACTAAAGGTCAAAGATACTAGCGAGAGGATATACTAAAGATAAGATAAGTACAAGCTAAGCGATAAAGGAGAAATTAAAAGACATACCCTTAAAAAGAAAAGGGTACAACGAACGCATCTTTGCTTCTGTCTCCCAAGTAGGGTTGCTCTCATCATCTCCCCATTGCACTTTGACTAGTCTTACCTCTCGATTCCTCAACTTCTTGACCTCCGACCGAAGAATGCATGTAGGAGCTCATCGAATCGTCGCATCATGCTCTATCTCCACCTCTCTAAGCAAGCTCGGCTCTACCACTTCCGCGGTCTCGTGCAAGCACTTCCTCAAATGTGACACATGGAATACGTCGTGTACACCACTAAGTCTCTCAGGCAACTCCACTCTATACGCCATCTGTCCAATCTTCTCCTTAATAGGAAACGACCCTACAAACCTTGGTGCTAATTTCCCAAAGGACCCAAAGCGAATAACATTCCGTAATGGAGACACTTTGATAAAGACCATGTCCCCAACATCAAACTCAAGATCTGTCCTCCTTTTGTCTGCATAAGATTTCTGCCTATCTTGCGCCGTCTTCATCCTCCTTCGAATCAAGTCGATCTTTTCCGAAGTCTCTCTAATCATATCGGGCCCAAGTAAGATCTTATCCGTAGATTCCCACCAACATGTAGGTGAACGACAAGGTCGTCCATAAAGAGCTTCGAAAGGTGCCATGCCAATGCTAGATTGAAAGCTGTTATTATATGCGAACTCTACCAACGGAAGATGCTCTTCCCATGTACCCCCAAAGTCTAGGATACATAGCCTCAAAAGATCCTCTAGAATGCGATTCACCCTCTCAGTCTGGCCGTCCGTCTGAGGATGATACGCGGTGCTCAAACATAACTGAGTCCCTACCGCCTCTTGCAAGCTCGTCAAAAATTCGCTAGTGAAGACAGGATCACGGTCGCTTACTATGTTAGAAGGAACACCATGCAAACGAACTATCTCTCGAACGTATACAGAAGCTAACCATGGAGCAGTCCTCTTACTCTTCACGGGAATGAAATGGGCGCTCTTAGTAAGTCTGTCTACTATAACCCAAATCCCCGTATTACCCTTCCTTGATCTTGGTAATCCATCCACAAAGTCCATCGAGACACTTTCCCACTTCCATAGTGGAACCTCCAATGGGTGAAGCAACCCACCGGGTTTCTTTTGCTCTGCTTTTACTTGTTGGCACACCAAGCATCTAGCAACATACTCGGCCACATCCCTCTTCATACTGGCCCAAAAGAAAACTCGCTTCATGTCTTTGTACATCTTGTCCCCGCCGGGATGAATGGTCATCTTCGAATGATGTGCTTCGTCAAGAATAGCCTTCCTCAAACCTTCGTCTTGAGGTACACAAAGTCTACTATCCCTACGTAACCATCCCTTATCATCCAGGGTATACCTACGGAGATGGCTTGATGACTCCACTCTTTTGAGCTTTTCTACTAACTGAACCAACTGTGGGTCGTCTCGCTGTGCCTCACTAATCCGTCCCAAAAGCGTAGGTCTGACCTCCAAGGATGCTAGCAAACCGGGTACAAAGTCAACGGAAGGTCTAAAGTCAAACATAGAGATGAATTCTAAGTTTCGCCGCTCAACAAACAAAAGGCTCAAGGACAACCTTTTCCAACTTAAGGCGTCTGCCACCACGTTACCCTTGCCAGGGGTATATGTTATTTCGAAATCGTAGGACGCTAAGAACTCCATCCACCTTTGCTGCCTTAAGTTCAAGTCCTTCTGAGAGAATAAGTATTTTAAAGATTTGTGGTCAGTGAACAATTCGAATTTCTCGCCAAGAAGGTAATGACGCCAAGACTTAAGCGCGAAAACAATTGTGGCTAACTCTAGGTCATGTGTAGGGTAATTTTTCTCATGCACCCTTAACTGCCTTCAACCATAGGCTATTACCCTTCCCTCTTGCATTAAGACTGCGCCTAGACTTGTCCCACAAGCATCGGTATAAACAGTAAACGGCTTACTCCCGTCTGGCAGCACTAAAACTGGGGCTGAAGTCAAAGCTCTCTTCAAACGTTGGAACGCATCATCACAATCTACGTCCCATGTGAAAACTAGGTTCTTCTTCGTCAAACGTGTTAATGGAGCTGATATCTTTGCGAAGTCTTTGATAAACTTCCTATAGTAACCAGCCAACCCCAAGAAACTCCTTACTTCGGTAGCATTTTTAGGGACCTTCCAATCTTGGATGGCCACCACCTTCGCGGGATCCACAGCTATCCCTTCTTTGGAAACCACGTGCCCTAAGAACCGTACTTCCTTCATCCAGAAGTGACACTTAGAAAATTTAGCTTTAAGATTATGCACTCGTGGAGTCTCCAACACTTCCCTAAGATGTAGGGCATGCTCTTCTTCATTCTTAGAAAAGATCAAGATGTCGTCTACAAAGACCACCATGAATTTATTAAGGTACTCCCTAAACACCCTACTCATCAAATCAACAAAGTATGCGGGGGCGTTTGTCAAACCGAAGGGCATCACTAGCCATTCATAGAAACCGTCCGGAGTCCTAAAGGCAGTTTTGTCTATGCTATCCTCAGCCACTCTCAACTGATGGAATCCAGTGGCTAAGTCCAACTACGAAAACATTGAGGCACCAACTAACTGATCGAAGAGATCGTCAATCCTCGGTAGTGGGTGTCTGTTTTTCTTAGTAAGTTTATTAAGTTCTCTATAATCCACACAAAGTCTAAGGGACCCATCCGCCTTCGTGGCAAACACTACTGGAGCACCCCACTCCGATATACTACATCTTATGAACCCCTTCTCAAGCAACTCCTTCACTTGCTTATTGAGTTCCCTCCTTTCACGAGGAGCCATGTGGCGTACTGGCAAAGATACTGGTTTTGCATTATCCACAAGATATATTCAAAAATCTATCTCCCGCTTTGGAGGCAAGCCCTTCACCTCCTCAAACACATCCGAATATTCTTGGACTACCTTAACAGATCGTAGATTTTCCACCGACGCGTCAAGCGATTCTAGATAACTTAGCATAATGGAATTTATAGGATTACAAAAAATTTCGAGAGTGTTGCCAAGGCGAGTCATGAGCCTAACTACTCTCCTTTCACAATCAAGAACGACCCCATTTCTGGATAACCAATCCATTCCTAAAATTAGCCCATAGCCCATGAAGCCCAAAACATAAGCATCACATCTAAACCCAATGCTAAGTATAGATATTTTCAAATCCAAACATATCATGGACAAATAAGCTGAGCCCCCAATTGGATTCGAAACAACTAAGGGATCCTCTATTAAACTGGTGTTTAAGTGCAGTGATTCAACTAATGATGTAGAGATAAACGAATGCGATGCGCCCGAATCGAATAAGGTACGGACAGGATGATCAAACAGAAAAACTAAGCTTTCAACAGAAATGGTTCTACCTCGTTCTTGCAGCAGTGGGACCGCGAGAGCCTGAACTTGTCCCCTTGCCTGCCCTGGTGCCATAAGAGCCTGCACCAGTCCTCCCGAGGTAGACCCTGCCCTCTGCCCCTTCTTTGGGCAGTCCTTCACTAGATGTCCCGCTTCACCATAGTGAAAACAACCAGTCTTCTTTTTCTTTCTGCAATCCTTGCTGAGATGGCCTAGTGTCCCATAGTTAAAGCATCTTTTCTTTCCTTTGCCATTATTGTCTTTACCACCCTTCTTGTTTTGCTGTTGTGGTTTCTTATGATCCCTTTTCTTCTCGGGTGCCTTATTAGCATTAGCGCCTTTCTCCTCGTGCATGAGTGCCATGTCTACTAGCTTCTCAAAGGTGGCCCCCATAGGGATGTGGGTCATAGCCAACCCCTGCAATGGCTCATTCAAGCCATTAACAAACCTCAGAGCCTTCTTCTCCTGCGTGTTCACCAAATCTAAGCCAAACCTTGCCAATTAGTTAAATTTGTTGACGTACTCTTTCACTGATAGATTTCCCTACTTCAATGTCAAGAACCTTTCCATGTATAGATTCTCTTCTGCCCTTGAGAGAAACTTTGCCTCAAACCTACGTCTGAAATCTGCCCAAGAATCAACAGGACGCTCCCCATTATTGACCTCCCACCAAAATGAGGCCTCTCCCTTAATTAACCAAGCTGCTAATTTGACTTTCCTCCCTACTTCTACTTCAAAGATTTCTAGCAATTCTTCCACCTCCTTAAGCCAATCTCTAGCTTCCACAAACATTTCTGACCCTTGAAAAGGTTTTCCACCCATAGCCTTAAATTCCTTGCATGTCTTTGCAAAAGTAT
The DNA here is from genome assembly GCA_030737875.1 of Allium sativum. Lineage (NCBI taxonomy): Eukaryota > Viridiplantae > Streptophyta > Magnoliopsida > Asparagales > Amaryllidaceae > Allium > Allium sativum. The sequence goes on along the minus strand of CM060918.1, from coordinate 833,098,791 downwards.
CAGCGCGAGGAGGGGGGGGGGAGGAGGAGGAGGAGCGGGTGCAACTGGTGGTGGAGGAACATTGGCTGGACCTGCAGCGGCCCTAGCCTCTAATGACCTCCTATACCATCCTGGTATTGTTACACCCTCCGGAAGGTTAAGATCTTCAGCCATGCTGAAACGAAAAAGGAAAGATTCAAAATGGAGAATTCGAAATATAAAGATATATGGCTATTGGAGATTATGTTTTTCTTAAAAACTTTCCTCTTTAAATTACTCATCAAGACATGTTTTTGAAAACACTTCTTCCAAAAATACTTAAGAAAAATAGTTTTTCAAAAAAATTATCTGTTCTGGTAACCTTAAGCTCTGATACCACATGTAACACCCCATGTCCATTAATGTCACTCACAAAGGGAATGCATTAACTTCCACGGAGGTTTTAAGTGAATATAGTATAGAACAGAAAATTTACAACAAGACAGATAATAAGTAGTACTTGGAAATCTAAAACTTTATTTCATTGCAGCGGAAATTAAACATGTTTGTTACATCATAAAACCATAAATCAGAGTCAAGTACAATATCCATCTTGATAAAACAAAATACATAATCCCATTACATAAATAGCCATTAAAGAAGATAATATGCTGGACTTTACTTAAACGGTCCAAGCTTTCCAAAAGAGAGAATAAGCAATTCAATCAGGCTCCACTAGAGCTGGGCCCACCCTAAGGACCTGGAGGGGGAAAAAGATAGAAATAGAGGGGGTCAGACATAAAGTCTGGCGAGTATGATAATTCTAGGCATAAGCTGGAAAACAAGGAAATGTCTATGAACTATTGGGTATGGAAGAGCAGATAAAGATATCGTTAAAGGCACACCTAATACTAACGAATAATTACTACACTGCACCACACCAGTCACCCTAAAGGTTGATCCCACTTGCTTCACTTAGAAATTTTATAAATAACTTCGTGTACCCCTAACTGACTACATAGGTGCCGCCTGCCCCTATCTCTGCTAGGTGTACCCCACTACCCACTTTCGATCGGCTCCCTACTCGTAGATACCCGTGCTGGTCCCACGGTGGGGTGTATCACTCCCCTAAAGTGGCAACCCGATACAACTTGAGGATGCACTGCTTATACCTACACGATGCAACAACGTCTTACCTACCAGCCCGGGTCCACACACGCATATGAAACCCGATGGACTTGCGTTGCCATCGCTAACCCGTTTGGCCTCTTATAGTCAAGCCCAGTGTGCGTGTCCCGTCCTCGACTTGGGTCGAGCCCACAAAGATACGTTTGGGTTACTGGTTGAAATGGGCCATCAATTACTTACCACAAGCTATCCACCTAAGCTTGTCCCCACTAGTATATCCCACTTAACCCTCTTCTTAGTCATGTTCATTTACATGTGTGTTTGGTTAAGTCTTACTAATCGTATTTCAAATGCCACTAAAGGCACCCACTAGATTCCTCATGCCACCCAAGGCACCTACTTAACCCCCATGTCCCACTTCACATGTTTATCTGGTTAAGTATTTCTTAATTCATTCAGGCCATAACCTCATAAAGACCTCTCACATTAGACTGGCATTTATGGCAGCTGGATTCGTCGGGCGGGTCCGGGTAGTCTTACACCATAAAAGAGTCTAACCTCGTGTCTTTACAACTGTTATGCTTTAATTTGGGCCTAGGACCTCTCACATTGGGCTGACATTTGTGACTACTGGATTCGCCGGGCGGGTCCGTTTAGTTTTACGTCACAAACGAGTCCAACCTCGTGTCCTAAGCATTGATTAACACTTATAATCTTTTACCCCAGTTTTAAATATATTCTTATTCAAATCATTAATTAATTCCAATTTTAATGATGTCCATAATTGACTCAATTATGGCCATCCACTTACGGTATGCAAAATCATATCAATTGCACCCCAATTTCTTAATATTAAATCCTTAATATTACCCCTACCCCACGTTATACGTTCGCTTATTCAACGCAAAATATACGTTAGACTCGAATAGTCTAACTCATAGCACAAAGATAAATTATCACAACATATAGACAAATAAAATAGATCTAATCATAATGGGGGTGAAACTTGCATAAAACTACACATGTCATGGATCTAAAGGTGTCAACTTGTTTGGTTAAATGTCACAACTTATGTAACAACCCGAATTTTTATAACATGTTAAAATCATAAATCTAGGCAGAATTAAATTTAAAATAAGAACCAAGGGAAACGGGTTGCGCCATTGCGTTCGTCTCGGAATTCTGCATGAAATCGAGTCCGAGTTTTCAAAAATCGGAGTTCGTATGACCAAGTTATGGCTCCCCAAAGTTTCAGAAATTTTCAGAGTTCAAAACAGTTCGAATTCGAGTTCAAATTCGAATTTCAAAACCCAAACAGACTGGGCGTGGAATTTCCCGCCAAGCACCCCAGGTCGACTGGGCAGTTGACACCCCCTCCCCCCAGGTCGACTGCGGAGTCGACTGGGCAGTCGACACCCCCAGGACCAGGTCGACTGCGCAGTCGACTTGGGTGTCGACCTGCCCCCCGAGCCCATTTTTGGGCCAGTATTCGTTTTGATGTATCTAGTCCGATTTCTATCTAGATTCATCTGCCTAAACCTATTTAAACAGCCCCATACCTAGTCTTCTCTACTCACAATTCTATTCTGCTTCTACTCTGCCTCTATTCTAAATAAAAATGGCGTCGCTACTCTGCTGGAATCAAAACTAGAAGCTAATCAACATCAACCTAAGCAACTCAATTCAAAACTAGATGTAATAACCCGGAAAATCTGGGCTAGTTTAAAATTTTTATTTTGGCAATTTTAGCGAATTTTGAATATTTAAAATAGATTATTTTAAATAATATTGATGAGAAATTTATTTTGAATATATTTCGAACGTATATATTATATACGTCGTCGTTAGAATATAAATAATTATATATAATTATAAAAAGAATTGAAAATGGCGCGGTAGTTCGATAATTCGATTTCAAACTTCAATTGAATGTACCGGGTGCAAAAAAATCCGGATTTTAGTGAAACCAAAACATTAGGATCTAATTGGGAATACCTTTCCAACGAATCCAAAAAATCAAAATTTCATAACGGGAATCAAAAGATATGACCAGTTGAAAATTCTGAATAGTCGCTATGGAATTCAGGCCCTTAAAAATGGGAATTTTGCAAATGACCTCGGATTTCGACGAAACCACTTTTGTTGGATCCGTGATGTCAAATTATTGCTAAGTTTCAAATTTCATAATTTTTCGAATCAATATGTGAGCGTGGCAAAGGAAAACGCGTTTGACCGGTTTTAGTTGATTTTAATCGACTGGAAAATGACCATTTTTCCAACGATCTCAGAATTCGACGAAACTAGTTTTGTTAGGACCGTATCGTCATTATGAAGCTAGAAAATATTTTTCTGGGATTTTTCTAGTTAGTATGTGACCCCGGTAAATTGAAATGCGCGTTCAAATTCAATATATAGAGTTATATGTTGATTTTGACGGAAACTGATTGTAACGGTCGAATCAGCTTGCGATACATATCCCATTGTGTTCGGAATAGGGGTAAAACGCTATGGACGACAGGCGGTGGGCCTCGTTTTGAGGTCAAAATTAAAAGTTGCTTTTTGGTGGAAAATTAAATAATTAAATAAAAAATAAAATAAAATAAAAACCCCTTCCCTCTCCTTAACTACCCACCCCCCCCCCCCCCGATTTCATTTTATAGAAAAGAGAAAGAAAAAAAAGAAAGCCTAAATCTAAAATCGCACCCCCTACAGCCAACCCCCTCGTCGCTCCTCCGATCGATTTCCCCCACCGCCGAGCCCCTCCCTAGGCGGCGCGCAAACCGAAGCCTCCCCCCCCCCCTCTCGCAAGTGCCGACCGAAGTCCCCCTCCATCCTGCGCCGACGCAGCAACCCCACTCACGCACCATTTCCCCCCCTCCAGACCCCCAACCGCCGGCCACTGGTGCGAACCCCCACCACCTACGAGCAGCTCCGGCGAGGCAGCCTCCAATCCGGCAACGATGCCGTCTGTGGCGAGGGGCAGTGGAAAATCCACGTCGAACTGAGCTTGATGATTAACGGTGAGGTTTTTCTTTTGTAATTATTCTAGTCTAATTAATTTAGCTTAAATAACTTTGATAAAAATCGGGTTTTTACCACTGAAATTATATATTTATGTTTTAAAAACTGAAAATGAAGAATATATTTATGTTTTAAAATTTGAAAACGTATTATATATTATAAATAAAATTGTAAGACAAAGAAGTGATGAAGTGATTTTTCACTAGACAAAGTTGGGATTTTTAATTATAAAAGATGTGATTTTTAACCGTGAAAAGACGATATTTTTAAATATGAAATGACGATATTTTTAAATATATATTTTTAAATATGAAAAGACGATATTTTGAGATGAGTAGTGAAGTAAAAATATGATTTTTACTTCGAGAAAAATATAATTTTTATATTATAGAAAGGCTAAAAATATAATTTTTATATAGTATAGATAATAAAATTTCGATCTTTATTATGTAGAAGATGTAAAAATATAATTTTTGGTTTATGTAGAAAATATAATTTTTACATGATAGGAATATTAGAAATCTTTATTTTTATAAAGGCGAAATCTATATTTTTGAAATGGAATTTTTATCTATATAGCATGATAGTAAAAATTTGATTTTTATACAATGAATAGTATAATAAAAATTCGATTTTTATATATTGAATAGCGAAGTAAAAATTCGATTTTTACATACGTAGTGGCTACAGCAACGAAGATGGAATGCGAGGCGCCTCGATTTTAGGTCTGTAAGGACCGGGAAACGTGTGTTCAGGCATAACTAATCCTCTAACGTAAGTGAGGATCGGCCCTGAAGATCCAGGGGTTGCCCAGAGTGCGTAACCCTGGGACATTTGCTAGAGTGTCTCGAACGCGGAGAGGAGCTTGCCCCTTGCCTCGACTCATGACGGAATCCAATTTCCAATACGTGTAATTCGGTTTTAATTGTAGAACTAGTATGGCGACATAGTAGATGGTAGCTATGCCGCCTATGATTGATATTTATGATTGAAATTGTTTTGACACTATACACTTATTATAGTATCAAATGATTTGTTTTAAACGTATCAAGCATGCTTTGGCTGTTATAAGGGAAAACCCTATCCTCCGGCTTGCGTTGCATTGTGTGATGGGACCTGGGTCTTATAACAGCTTCATTTTTCTTTATTTAGCATTGCGTTGTTTGTTCTATGCACTGGTATTCTTGGGAGGAAACCCGTTCCGTGTTATACGGCGTGGTCCCTTGATTTACCTAACTTTAAAACCAATATTAATAACTGTTTTAGTTCTCACACCAGTCACATGACTGACCTGGAGTTTATTGTTTTAACCTAAACTCTGGGTGCCCTTATTTTCCGCACGGGCAGCTAGTAGTTTTGGTTTTGCAGATTAATACCCACAGGATCCTGGTTTACAGCTGGAATGATATCCGTAAAGCTCTGTATCTGTTTATCACCTTCAGTTGTGCTTTGTATTATTTTCCGCTGCTATGTAATTTATTGTAATCTCTGATATTTATCGAATGTAATTTATTCATTTATACTCTGTATCTTCTTGTATCTGATGGAATTGTTGAAATAGCAATGAAATGTTCTTCCGTGTGTGTTCTGATTTGTCATGTTCTTAAACGATCAAGGGTTTCGAACGGTCTAGATCGGTTTAACGACTGATTCGGATCGAGCGAAATTCCCGGTCCTCACACTAGAGATTAAAGTTCCAAGCAACGACGCCTAGACCATATTGAATCAAATCAGAAGATTAATCAAGTTAGACGTTTCAACGCGACAACGAATCAATTTGTCCTCTCTTAGCCAATTAATGTAAGTTCTAGTTATTTTCCGATTCAAATATTTGATTATAATATGGCATTTGTAATAACCCGGAAAATCTGGGCCAGTTTAAAATTTTTATTTTTGGCGATTTTAGCGAATTTTGAATATTTAAAATAGAGTATTTTAACTAATATCGACGAGAAAATTTATTTTGAATATAATTCGACGTATATATTATATACGTCGTCGTTAGAATATAAATAATTATATATAATTATAAAAGGAATTGAAAATGGCGCGGTAGTTCGAAAATTCGATTTCTAATTTCAAATGAATATACAGAATTCAATATAAGTCAGAATTGAACGAAACAAGAAATATTTGAATCTGTATAACTATATCTTTGTAACGAAGTTAACAAACTGAGATTTCATTTTAGAAATGATGAGATATGTCCAGTTGAAAATTAGAAATAGTCGCTGTGGAATTTATATATATTTTAATATAATATATAGCCCTTAAAAATAGCCATTTTGCAAATGACCTCGGATTTCGACGAAACCAGTTTTGTTGGGTCCGTGATGTCGAGTTATTGCTAGATTCCAAATTTCATAATTTTTCGAATCAATATGTGAGCGTGGCAAAGGAAAACGCGTTTGACCAGTTTCAGTCGATTTTAATCGACTGGAAATTGGCCATTTTTCTAACGGTCTCAGAATTCGACGAAACTAGTTTTGTTAGGACCGTATCGTCAATACGAAGCTAGAAAATATTTTTCTGGAATTTTTCTAGTTAGTATGCGACCCCGGTAATTTGAAATGTACGTTTAAAATTCAATATAATGATTTAAATGTAAATTTAACGGAAACAGATTGAAACGATCAAACCAGCTTACGATACATATCCCATTGTGTTCGGAATGGGGGTAATACGCTATGGACGACAGGCGGTGGGCCTCGTTCAGGGATCGTATGTAAAAGTCAACTCTTTGCGAAATTAAAATAATTAAATAAAATAATAAAAATTAAAATTCTTTCATATACCCCCCCCCCCCCGATTTCATTTCAGAACCAAAACAAAAAAAAAAAAAACAAAAAAACAAAAAAAAAAAGGGGCGGAGCCCTTTCGATTTCGCCACCGCCAGCCCTAGTGGCGCCGCACTCCCCTGACCTCGTCACCCTCCTCCACCCCTCACTCTCCTCTCCCTCCTCTTCAAACCCGCGTGTCCAGGCCCCCATCACGCCAGAACTTGACGCAGCCCCTCCTCTCGCCGGCCTCGATGCGCCGCCACCTCCTTCCAGTCCCTGTCCTCCCCCTTAGATCGACTGCGAACCTGAAACCGCCCCACCCATCGCTCTCTCCAAAAAAATCCCCAACCCGATGGAAATTGAACCACCACCGCGCCTCACGTTGCCTGCATCCGCCAGTGCTGCCGTTCTCCAACTCCAGGCGCGCAGAACCCCCTCCCCTCGGCTGTGAGTTTTTGATTTTTTTTTTTTTTTTTTAGTTTGTTTAGGTTAATTAAAAAAAAAAAAAAAAAATATGAACTTTGTTAGTTTAAAAATATGAAAATCTGTTTTTTTTGTGTTAAAATCGTATGTTAAAAACCAGTTTTTAAATGTATAGCGTAACAAAAAGACTAGATTTTTCATTTTGTAAAGAAGTGATTTTTAAGTGTATGATTCAAAAATAAAGGTTTAATTTTTTTATGTTGAAAAGTTTAGATTTTTATCTACAGGAAAGCTTAGATTTCTATTTACAAGAAATTATAATTTTTGAACATATAAAGTAGAGATTTTTAATTCAAAACTGATTTTTATTTTGAAAATGAAAATAGAAAGGAACATTATTTTTGAAAATAAAATTCATGAAGTTTTAAAATAAAATATACTCCGTTTAGAAAAGTAAAATTATACATTTCTTTGATTTGAAAAGATAAACCTCTTTGTTTTGAAAATATAAAGGTTCGATTTATATATTATAAAAAGGCGATATTTTTAACTTATAAAAGGTTAAATCTTTATAGGATGGTCATACGAAATAAAAATGTGATTTTTATCTATTGAACTACGAAATAAAAATTCGATTTTTATATATTGAACTTTGAACTAAAAATTCGATTTTTATATATTGAACTTTGAACTAAAAATTCGATTTTTATATATTGAACTTCGATAGAAAAATAGAATTTTTATATATTGAACTTCGATAGAAAAATAGAATTTTTATATATTGAACTTCGATAGAAAAATGGATTTTTATATATTGAATAGTGAAGTAAAAATTCGATTTTTACATATGTAGTAGCTACGGGCAACGAAGGCGGCAAAGATGCGATAGCGACGAAGAATTCTGCATAAGAAGTGCCGTGGAGCTAGGATAGCTATATGTGAGAATTTCTCACCTTTCTATTTTATTTCTAGTTATATATATATACTAGGATGCAGACGGTGCTTAGTAGCACCCGACACAAATCGTCCACAGACCATGGACTTGTTTGTTTGACTGTTTGGTGATTGATTGCGATATTGGTTTGAATGTGGTTTGTGGTGTGAAAAATCGAATCGATAAATTGATTAGGATTAGACGTGCGCCGTTATAAGGCGAAGGAGTAAGGCTAGGTTAGACCCTTACTCCAAATTTTGTGGTTTGCATAACGAAAGTGAATGTGATTGATGTGTGAATGGCGTGGGCCTTCACTAGATCGGGGATTAGGCTAGGCCTTGTCCCGTTTCTAGTATCGTGCCGTTATGCCGCCAAAATTTTCTAAAATATGTTAGAAAAATAAAAATAATCATTTATTGAATAAATGAACTGAATAGATATTCATATGTTAAGATAAATTGTTTTATCGTTAAAAATATAATTTTTAACGTGAATGCGAATAAATAAAATATTCATTTACAAACCGGACGGTTTGTTTATGTACACCTATTTGAATGACATTGATTGGGTCGATAAATTTTACACACCGCCCAACTGCACAAATAAAATCTGTGTGTGATTGTTTGAAACCCCACACGGGTGTTGGGGTGAAATATGAGTTCACTCATCCTGACTGATAAATATGTCGATCGATCGATTGACAGGCTGTTATAAGCGTTAGATATCTATATTTGATGCTTATACAGTGTAGTGCACTTTGGTTGATGGTTGATTATTTTCAATGCTATTAAATACATGTGTTGTATGAAAATCCATATAATTGACTTTATATGGTAATTGATTGGGCCTCATTCCAATTTGAAAAATAAAGAATATTATAAAATAAAGGTTCATGTGTTGACTATACTCATCCGTTGATATTAGTCATGTGTTGAACGAAATATTTTTATAATAAAATTTATATCTTTATCAATATAAAATAAAGGTTCATGTGTTGACGATACTCATCCGTTGATATTAGTCATGTGTCGAACGAAATATTTTTATAATAAAATTTATATCTTTATCAATATAAAATAACGGTTCATGTGTTGACTATATTCATCCGTTGATATTAGTCATGTGTTGAACGAAATATTTTAACAAAAATAGTCACACACGGACGGTACTCATTCGTTGAGATTAGTCGTGTGTTGACAAAAAGAAATATTTGAAATAGAATATATAAAGCCGTGTTGAATAGTGATGCGCCATTTTGACGCGAACGATGAATATATAACGATTTCGAAATGAATTGAATATATAACGATTTCGAAATGAATTGAATATATAACGATTTCGAAATGAATTGAAAATATAACGATTTCGAAATGAATTGAATATATAACGATTTCGAAATGAATTGAATATATAACGATTTCGAAATGAATTGAATATATAACGATTTCGAAATGAATTGAATATATAACGATTTCGAAATGAATTGAATATATAACGATTTCGAAATGAATTGAATATATAACGATTTCGAAATGAATTGAATATATAACGATTTCGAAATGAATTGAATATATAACGATTTCGATTTGAATTGAATATAAAACGATTTCGAATTGAATGGAATAGAAAACCAATTTGATTTCAAATTGAATATATAATGAACTTGATTCAAATAGAAAACGAAACGAATTTGATTTGAATAGAAAATGAATTGGAATCGAATATAAAACCAATTTGAATTAAATTGAATTGAAAACGAATTCAAATTGAATTGAAAGTGAAGTGAAATGAATTCAAATTAAATTGAAATTTGAAGTGAATAGAAATGAATTTTAAAACGAATTTATAAAGAAGAATTCAATTTTGATTTGAATTGAAATAGAAGTTGACTTTGTTTTTGAAACGAATTCAAAACTAAATATATAATTCGTTTTAAATAGAAATCGACGAAATATATATTATATATATTATATATATAATATAATGGCCTGAATAGAACGCGCCGCGCCGCGGCAGTTCGTAAATTTCGACCATTTATTTCAAACGGACATTACGGGAGATCCGACCGTCGGATTCTCCTAAAACCGGAACCGTTGGGTTCGTATCGAAAAGAGCTTTCTAACGAATATTAGAAATTCAAAATCTAACGGTTGGATTTGGAGATACGTCCAAATCAAATTCGAAAAAGGTCGCTGTAAGTGCAGTTCGATGGCCGTTGTTGGAAATCGACTGTACGGACCTTGATAAAATTATTAAAAATATCAATAATTTGTGTAAAATCATAAGAAATGATTTGGGAAAGATTGGGGTGAAAAACTCCATATTTGAAAAGATAAAAATAGATTTTTATCGAAATGAACTAGTTTTGAACTAATTTAAAACCCAATCATTTTTAAATAAATGAATTAGATTTAAAAAGGGGTTTTAAATAATCGAATTTCTAATATATTTGATTAAGTTTGAGATGGGTTTATCGTGAACAGTGTTTTAAATAACACTAGTTCTTTAACCCGATAACAAATAGAATGTGATTTGGGTTTGTCGTGAACTGTGTTTTAAATAACACCTAGTTCTTTAACCCAGTAAAAGGAGTTTTATTGAATCTGCAATTAGATTGAAATTCGAACTGATAATCTAAATTATCAAATTTAGAAATGAGCGAGAATGGGGTATCGCCAGTTTTGCTCCAAAGCGATAGTTAAATCTTTAATTAGATTTGAACGGGAAATGGTAATTAATTTTACCGATAACACCACGGTGTTAGATATGGAGTATTACCAGTTTTGCTTCATGGGATGAATAGGTTGGGATTGGGAAATAAAATAAATAATTACTTCGTTGTGGTTCGCTAATCTCGACTAGTTGGAAAACCATAATTTGGTTTTAAATGACATCCAAAGGAAGATTACAGGATAAATTTTAAAGAATTTATCTTGGATAAAATTAATGGGAACTTTTCCCTAAGAATGTGGAATTTAGAAACTAGCTGTAGGTTGGCTAAGAAGAATGGTTTCCTGGGTATTGATCTGATGTTGGTTTCGGCCTTCGGGGTTAATGTTTGGGAAATTGTTCTCTTGCTAATTTGCGGTTAGTAACTAATGAATTGGAATGAGGCGTATGTTGTGTTTGTGTAACATTTGTTTTAATATACGCGGGTTGTTCGGAAAGTCCGGGTTTACACCCATTCTGAATAACCGATTCGACGATATGTCGAAGATGAAGACGGTGGTTGAAGACCGGAAGTCTTCACATCGTAGGGATAATTACTGACGATCCTGATTGGGCTGTACACCCAAGAGGATGGAAATAGTTGGTGGTTGTCCAGACGTACTTGGAGATGGATGGATACGCGAGGAAAGTGCCTCCGGTTTCGTTCAGACCCAGAACGGACTTGTAAATGGATTGTGTGTCTGACATTGGATTTTATTCTGTGTTGATTGATTTCTATTAAATATATATCTGCTTGGCGGCGGAGAATTTATTCTCTTGCTTAACGCCCTTCTCTGAGACGTACGAGCTTAGAGGTTATATATCGATAGATATCAATCGCATGGCATGAATTGCCTGTGTGGCATGCTGAGTTGCATGGATCAAGGCTTCTGTTGAAAAGCAAAGTCTTGTGGTTGATGATCAAAGCACAGCCTACGTGGTAGCTTTGTGTATAGCGTGTATTCGCGAGCCTCACACCTCGGTATGAGTTAAAAACGGGATACGGGCCGTTGGGAGAACACGACGTTTCTTTCTAGCTTTGGTGGTGTCAGTGACTTACCAGCCCTGACATTTATATACTTTTCACCTTTGTGGTTGTTGGATGCGAGGCGCCTCGATTATAGGTCTGTAAGGACCGGGAAACGCGTGTTCAGGAATTGCCAATCCTCTAACGTAAGTGAGGACCGGCCCAACCGATCCAAGGGTTACCCAGTGTGCGTAGTCCTGAGCATTTGCTAGAGTGTCTCGAATGCGGAGAGGAGCTTGCCCCTTGCCTCGACTCATGACGGAATCCAATTTCCGATACGTGTAATTCGTTTTTAATTGTAGAACTAGTATGGCGACATGATATATGGTACCCATGCCGTCTATGATTTATATTTATGATTGAAATTGTTTTGACACTATACACTTATTATAGTATCAAATGATTTGTTTAAACGTACCAAGCATGTTTGGCTATTATAAGGGAAAACCCTATCCCCCGGCTTGCGTTGCATTGTATGATAGGACCTGGGTCTTATAATAGCTTCATTTTTCGAAAAAGCATTGCGTTGTTTATTTTATGCACTGGTATTCTTGGGAGGAAACCCGTTCCGTGTTATACGGCGTGGTCCCTTGAATTACTCTCTTTTAAAAGTAAAGTTTTAAATAACTGTTTTAGTTCTCACACCAGTCACATGACTGACCTGGAGTTTATTGTTTTAACCTAAACTCTGGGTGCCCCTATTTTCCGCACGGGCAGCTAGTAGTTTTGGTTTTGCAGATTTATATTCACAGGATCCTGGTTTACAGCTGGAATGATATCCGGAAAGCTCTGTATCCGTATATCACCTTCAGTTGTGCTTTATATTATTTTTCCGCTGCTATGTAATTTATTGTAATCTGATGCATTGTTGTAATATACAAATGAAATGTTCTTCTGTTTGTGTTCTGATTTGTCATGTTCTCAACGTTAAGGGGTTTCGAACGGTCTAGATCGGTTTAACGACTGATCCGGATCGAGCGAAATTCCTTGCCGTCACATTTGGTATCAGAGCTTTGGTTTACAGAGCTCGAGAACAAGACACATTAGAACCATACGAAAGAATTCATCAGATATTGGATTAGTAATATCCAATTAGAATGACTCGTTAGAGATAGGATCAGTAGTATCCTAGAACGAGTGTGAAGAGTATATTTTTCAAATGAAAACAATTTTTGTTTTGAAAATTTAAACCATTTTATACGTATTTGATTATTTACTTATTTTGAATATGGACAATCGAGTATATAAAGATTTCGCGTATACGCGTCATGAACGTATATTCGAAGTGTTAATATACTGGATAGATATAGGATCATACTCTAGTGGTCCGAAGATGATTCTGATGATTGACTAGTTGTCATTAGTATTCATGTTCGAGTAACGAAGGCGTGATTTTCTATATATTTCCATTAGACTGGTGTGAGAACCAAAACTAATATAGATAGAACACATTGTTGTGAATTGGCATCAAAAACAAGATTTTCTGTATATATATCAAATTCTATAGATTTGAAATTCCAATCCACCAATTGATTGATGTTTGAGTTGCGTGTTTAATTGTTTGCTAATTTTAACCATTTATGCCTAAGTAAACTAATAATTGAATTATATTGAAATTGGTCGCATTTGCTTGCATATACGTATACTTATATTGAACAGGTCATAGCAAGGAGGCTAGAGCCAGAGAATAAAATTTGTTTGCCCGACAAATAGGTACATGTTTACTACATAATTTCCTGTTTTGTTTGGGTGATGATGATTTTGTGAGCCTATTGGCTAGCCGCTTGGCTTTTTCTTTTTCTTTTTGAGATCTGAAGGACCGGGGAAGCTATTTGAAATTCCCCGATGCTCCCATTGCAGGGGAGGTTATGGCGAAATTTTTCAAAAATTTAGGGTGTTAGCCAAATTTTTGAAGTTTTGAAAATTCTCAGAAACTAAAGAGTTGGAGAATGGAAGCCAGGTCGAACGTAGAGTTAATTAATCAAACCACTTTCGACTTTGTTCCTTTTCGGGGACGAAAAGTTTTAAGTGGGGGAGATTGTAATAACCCGGAAAATCTGGGCCAGTTTAAAATTTTTATTTTTGGCGATTTTAGCGAATTTTGAATATTTAAAATAGAGTATTTTAACTAATATCGACGAGAAAATTTATTTTGAATATAATTCGACGTATATATTATATACGTCGTCGTTAGAATATAAATAATTATATATAATTATAAAAGGAATTGAAAATGGCGCGGTAGTTCGAAAATTCGATTTCTAATTTCAAATGAATATACAGAATTCAATATAAGTCAGAATTGAACGAAACAAGAAATATTTGAATCTGTATAACTATATCTTTGTAACGAAGTTAACAAACTGAGATTTCATTTTAGAAATGATGAGATATGTCCAGTTGAAAATTAGAAATAGTCGCTGTGGAATTTATATATATTTTAATATAATATATAGCCCTTAAAAATAGCCATTTTGCAAATGACCTCGGATTTCGACGAAACCAGTTTTGTTGGGTCCGTGATGTCGAGTTATTGCTAGATTCCAAATTTCATAATTTTTCGAATCAATATGTGAGCGTGGCAAAGGAAAACGCGTTTGACCAGTTTCAGTCGATTTTAATCGACTGGAAATTGGCCATTTTTCTAACGGTCTCAGAATTCGACGAAACTAGTTTTGTTAGGACCGTATCGTCAATACGAAGCTAGAAAATATTTTTCTGGAATTTTTCTAGTTAGTATGCGACCCCGGTAATTTGAAATGTACGTTTAAAATTCAATATAATGATTTAAATGTAAATTTAACGGAAACAGATTGAAACGATCAAACCAGCTTACGATACATATCCCATTGTGTTCGGAATGGGGGTAATACGCTATGGACGACAGGCGGTGGGCCTCGTTCAGGGATCGTATGTAAAAGTCAACTCTTTGCGAAATTAAAATAATTAAATAAAATAATAAAAATTAAAATTCTTTCATATACCCCCCCCCCCCGATTTCATTTCAGAACCAAAACAAAAAAAAAAAAAACAAAAAAACAAAAAAAAAAAGGGGCGGAGCCCTTTCGATTTCGCCACCGCCAGCCCTAGTGGCGCCGCACTCCCCTGACCTCGTCACCCTCCTCCACCCCTCACTCTCCTCTCCCTCCTCTTCAAACCCGCGTGTCCAGGCCCCCATCACGCCAGAACTTGACGCAGCCCCTCCTCTCGCCGGCCTCGATGCGCCGCCACCTCCTTTCAGTCCCTGTCCTCCCCCTTAGATCGACTGCGAACCTGAAACCGCCCCACCCATCGCTCTCTCCAAAAAAATCCCCAACCCGATGGAAATTGAACCACCACCGCGCCTCACGTTGCCTGCATCCGCCAGTGCTGCCGTTCTCCAACTCCAGGCGCGCAGAACCCCCTCCCCTCGGCTGTGAGTTTTTGATTTTTTTTTTTTTTTTTTAGTTTGTTTAGGTTAATTAAAAAAAAAAAAAAAAAATATGAACTTTGTTAGTTTAAAAATATGAAAATCTGTTTTTTTTTTGTGTTAAAATCGTATGTTAAAAACCAGTTTTTAAATGTATAGCGTAACAAAAAGACTAGATTTTTCATTTTGTAAAGAAGTGATTTTTAAGTGTATGATTCAAAAATAAAGGTTTAATTTTTTTATGTTGAAAAGTTTAGATTTTTATCTACAGGAAAGCTTAGATTTCTATTTACAAGAAATTATAATTTTTGAACATATAAAGTAGAGATTTTTAATTCAAAACTGATTTTTATTTTGAAAATGAAAATAGAAAGGAACATTATTTTTGAAAATAAAATTCATGAAGTTTTAAAATAAAATATACTCCGTTTAGAAAAGTAAAATTATACATTTCTTTGATTTGAAAAGATAAACCTCTTTGTTTTGAAAATATAAAGGTTCGATTTATATATTATAAAAAGGCGATATTTTTAACTTATAAAAGGTTAAATCTTTATAGGATGGTCATACGAAATAAAAATGTGATTTTTATCTATTGAACTACGAAATAAAAATTCGATTTTTATATATTGAACTTTGAACTAAAAATTCGATTTTTATATATTGAACTTTGAACTAAAAATTCGATTTTTATATATTGAACTTCGATAGAAAAATAGAATTTTTATATATTGAACTTCGATAGAAAAATAGAATTTTTATATATTGAACTTCGATAGAAAAATGGATTTTTATATATTGAATAGTGAAGTAAAAATTCGATTTTTACATATGTAGTAGCTACGGGCAACGAAGGCGGCAAAGATGCGATAGCGACGAAGAATTCTGCATAAGAAGTGCCGTGGAGCTAGGATAGCTATATGTGAGAATTTCTCACCTTTCTATTTTATTTCTAGTTATATATATATACTAGGATGCAGACGGTGCTTAGTAGCACCCGACACAAATCGTCCACAGACCATGGACTTGTTTGTTTGACTGTTTGGTGATTGATTGCGATATTGGTTTGAATGTGGTTTGTGGTGTGAAAAATCGAATCGATAAATTGATTAGGATTAGACGTGCGCCGTTATAAGGCGAAGGAGTAAGGCTAGGTTAGACCCTTACTCCAAATTTTGTGGTTTGCATAACGAAAGTGAATGTGATTGATGTGTGAATGGCGTGGGCCTTCACTAGATCGGGGATTAGGCTAGGCCTTGTCCCGTTTCTAGTATCGTGCCGTTATGCCGCCAAAATTTTCTAAAATATGTTAGAAAAATAAAAATAATCATTTATTGAATAAATGAACTGAATAGATATTCATATGTTAAGATAAATTGTTTTATCGTTAAAAATATAATTTTTAACGTGAATGCGAATAAATAAAATATTCATTTACAAACCGGACGGTTTGTTTATGTACACCTATTTGAATGACATTGATTGGGTCGATAAATTTTACACACCGCCCAACTGCACAAATAAAATCTGTGTGTGATTGTTTGAAACCCCACACGGGTGTTGGGGTGAAATATGAGTTCACTCATCCTGACTGATAAATATGTCGATCGATCGATTGACAGGCTGTTATAAGCGTTAGATATCTATATTTGATGCTTATACAGTGTAGTGCACTTTGGTTGATGGTTGATTATTTTCAATGCTATTAAATACATGTGTTGTATGAAAATCCATATAATTGACTTTATATGGTAATTGATTGGGCCTCATTCCAATTTGAAAAATAAAGAATATTATAAAATAAAGGTTCATGTGTTGACTATACTCATCCGTTGATATTAGTCATGTGTTGAACGAAATATTTTTATAATAAAATTTATATCTTTATCAATATAAAATAAAGGTTCATGTGTTGACTATACTCATCCGTTGATATTAGTCATGTGTTGAACGAAATATTTTTATAATAAAATTTATATCTTTATCAATATAAAATAACGGTTCATGTGTTGACTATATTCATCCGTTGATATTAGTCATGTGTTGAACGAAATATTTTAACAAAAATAGTCACACACGGACGGTACTCATTCGTTGAGATTAGTCGTGTGTTGACAAAAAGAAATATTTGAAATAGAATATATAAAGCCGTGTTGAATAGTGATGCGCCATTTTGACGCGAACGATGAATATATAACGATTTCGAAATGAATTGAATATATAACGATTTCGAAATGAATTGAATATATAACGATTTCGAAATGAATTGAAAATATAACGATTTCGAAATGAATTGAATATATAACGATTTCGAAATGAATTGAATATATAACGATTTCGAAATGAATTGAATATATAACGATTTCGAAATGAATTGAATATATAACGATTTCGAAATGAATTGAATATATAACGATTTCGAAATGAATTGAATATATAACGATTTCGAAATGAATTGAATATATAACGATTTCGAAATGAATTGAATATATAACGATTTCGAAATGAATTGAATATATAACGATTTCGATTTGAATTGAATATAAAACGATTTCGAATTGAATGGAATAGAAAACCAATTTGATTTCAAATTGAATATATAATGAACTTGATTCAAATAGAAAACGAAACGAATTTGATTTGAATAGAAAATGAATTGGAATCGAATATAAAACCAATTTGAATTAAATTGAATTGAAAACGAATTCAAATTGAATTGAAAGTGAAGTGAAATGAATTCAAATTAAATTGAAATTTGAAGTGAATAGAAATGAATTTTAAAACGAATTTATAAAGAAGAATTCAATTTTGATTTGAATTGAAATAGAAGTTGACTTTGTTTTTGAAACGAATTCAAAACTAAATATATAATTCGTTTTAAATAGAAATCGACGAAATATATATTATATATATTATATATATAATATAATGGCCTGAATAGAACGCGCCGCGCCGCGGCAGTTCGTAAATTTCGACCATTTATTTCAAACGGACATTACGGGAGATCCGACCGTCGGATTCTCCTAAAACCGGAACCGTTGGGTTCGTATCGAAAAGAGCTTTCTAACGAATATTAGAAATTCAAAATCTAACGGTTGGATTTGGAGATACGTCCAAATCAAATTCGAAAAAGGTCGCTGTAAGTGCAGTTCGATGGCCGTTGTTGGAAATCGACTGTACGGACCTTGATAAAATTATTAAAAATATCAATAATTTGTGTAAAATCATAAGAAATGATTTGGGAAAGATTGGGGTGAAAAACTCCATATTTGAAAAGATAAAAATAGATTTTTATCGAAATGAACTAGTTTTGAACTAATTTAAAACCCAATCATTTTTAAATAAATGAATTAGATTTAAAAAGGGGTTTTAAATAATCGAATTTCTAATATATTTGATTAAGTTTGAGATGGGTTTATCGTGAACAGTGTTTTAAATAACACTAGTTCTTTAACCCGATAACAAATAGAATGTGATTTGGGTTTGTCGTGAACTGTGTTTTAAATAACACCTAGTTCTTTAACCCAGTAAAAGGAGTTTTATTGAATCTGCAATTAGATTGAAATTCGAACTGATAATCTAAATTATCAAATTTAGAAATGAGCGAGAATGGGGTATCGCCAGTTTTGCTCCAAAGCGATAGTTAAATCTTTAATTAGATTTGAACGGGAAATGGTAATTAATTTTACCGATAACACCACGGTGTTAGATATGGAGTATTACCAGTTTTGCTTCATGGGATGAATAGGTTGGGATTGGGAAATAAAATAAATAATTACTTCGTTGTGGTTCGCTAATCTCGACTAGTTGGAAAACCATAATTTGGTTTTAAATGACATCCAAAGGAAGATTACAGGATAAATTTTAAAGAATTTATCTTGGATAAAATTAATGGGAACTTTTCCCTAAGAATGTGGAATTTAGAAACTAGCTGTAGGTTGGCTAAGAAGAATGGTTTCCTGGGTATTGATCTGATGTTGGTTTCGGCCTTCGGGGTTAATGTTTGGGAAATTGTTCTCTTGCTAATTTGCGGTTAGTAACTAATGAATTGGAATGAGGCGTATGTTGTGTTTGTGTAACATTTGTTTTAATATACGCGGGTTGTTCGGAAAGTCCGGGTTTACACCCATTCTGAATAACCGATTCGACGATATGTCGAAGATGAAGACGGTGGTTGAAGACCGGAAGTCTTCACATCGTAGGGATAATTACTGACGATCCTGATTGGGCTGTACACCCAAGAGGATGGAAATAGTTGGTGGTTGTCCAGACGTACTTGGAGATGGATGGATACGCGAGGAAAGTGCCTCCGGTTTCGTTCAGACCCAGAACGGACTTGTAAATGGATTGTGTGTCTGACATTGGATTTTATTCTGTGTTGATTGATTTCTATTAAATATATATCTGCTTGGCGGCGGAGAATTTATTCTCTTGCTTAACGCCCTTCTCTGAGACGTACGAGCTTAGAGGTTATATATCGATAGATATCAATCGCATGGCATGAATTGCCTGTGTGGCATGCTGAGTTGCATGGATCAAGGCTTCTGTTGAAAAGCAAAGTCTTGTGGTTGATGATCAAAGCACAGCCTACGTGGTAGCTTTGTGTATAGCGTGTATTCGCGAGCCTCACACCTCGGTATGAGTTAAAAACGGGATACGGGCCGTTGGGAGAACACGACGTTTCTTTCTAGCTTTGGTGGTGTCAGTGACTTACCAGCCCTGACATTTATATACTTTTCACCTTTGTGGTTGTTGGATGCGAGGCGCCTCGATTATAGGTCTGTAAGGACCGGGAAACGCGTGTTCAGGAATTGCCAATCCTCTAACGTAAGTGAGGACCGGCCCAACCGATCCAAGGGTTACCCAGTGTGCGTAGTCCTGAGCATTTGCTAGAGTGTCTCGAATGCGGAGAGGAGCTTGCCCCTTGCCTCGACTCATGACGGAATCCAATTTCCGATACGTGTAATTCGTTTTTAATTGTAGAACTAGTATGGCGACATGATATATGGTACCCATGCCGTCTATGATTTATATTTATGATTGAAATTGTTTTGACACTATACACTTATTATAGTATCAAATGATTTGTTTAAACGTACCAAGCATGTTTGGCTATTATAAGGGAAAACCCTATCCCCCGGCTTGCGTTGCATTGTATGATAGGACCTGGGTCTTATAATAGCTTCATTTTTCGAAAAAGCATTGCGTTGTTTATTTTATGCACTGGTATTCTTGGGAGGAAACCCGTTCCGTGTTATACGGCGTGGTCCCTTGAATTACTCTCTTTTAAAAGTAAAGTTTTAAATAACTGTTTTAGTTCTCACACCAGTCACATGACTGACCTGGAGTTTATTGTTTTAACCTAAACTCTGGGTGCCCCTATTTTCCGCACGGGCAGCTAGTAGTTTTGGTTTTGCAGATTTATATTCACAGGATCCTGGTTTACAGCTGGAATGATATCCGGAAAGCTCTGTATCCGTATATCACCTTCAGTTGTGCTTTATATTATTTTTCCGCTGCTATGTAATTTATTGTAATCTGATGCATTGTTGTAATATACAAATGAAATGTTCTTCTGTTTGTGTTCTGATTTGTCATGTTCTCAACGTTAAGGGGTTTCGAACGGTCTAGATCGGTTTAACGACTGATCCGGATCGAGCGAAATTCCTTGCCGTCACAGCATTGAATTAAAGTGAAATTGGATCTAAGTATGTTTATCGATCCAGATCTATTTCTGATGTTTCTTGAATCTTGAGTTTTTGACTTGTCTATCTTTATTCTCATGACAAGTTCATAATCTATTCAGCCTGTTGTAAATTAGTTTTCTCAACTCATGTTAATATTATTATTAAATTGTAATCTTCATGCCTATGATGACGTTTTTCCCTCTGATCTTGCTTTTACTATGAATTCTACCTTTCCCCTATTTATTCTCTTTTGATGAACCTTGGTCAATTTCGAACCTTGGCCTAAAATCGCGATTTGCATACGAGATGTATACGGGGGAATTATGGGATTATTGCCTATATGAATATGTTGGAATTATTGGCAACATGAAATTGGAAATTATCGCTGTATCTGCAAGTTTGGGGCTTGATCTGTAAATTTTGGTATAATCTTGTTATGGGGAAATTTGCATAAATATTATATACATGGAATTTGGCATTAATAGGATCTATGTAAAAAGGCATGAAACTTGGTATATATCTAAATTGGCTAGGATAGGACACATATAAATTGATATATGTAATTTTGACGTGGATCGTGACATATGTAAAAAGCTAGTTGTTAAAGGTAAATTGGTGTAAACATGGAATACATGTAGTTTGATGTGGAACTTGAACATATGTAAATTGGCTAGAATTGGGCATATGTATATCGACATGAAAAGTTAGAACTTGGGCATATATATTAATATGTAAAGTTGGGTTTTGGGTAGTTGGCTTGTATTGTAAATAAAAAGGCTATAACTTGGCATAACTTTATAGCAAATTTTAGTAATACTTTGGGAACACGTTTTGGGGTAAAAACGTGAGTTATGAACTTGATAATAGGCATAAGTTGAAAACTAGAAACTTGACATGAAACTTGCTTAGAAATTTGAACATTGTTATAACTTGAACATGGACATGACTCTTAGATAACTTGAAAGTGGCCAACTCGAGGTTGGGTTGAGTTTGCAGTATAAATTTGCCCGGAACCCCCCGGCGAATCCAGTAACTGCAAACAATAGGACCCAATGTGAGTAGTTGGTCATACCGCACTTAAAACCCGAGGTTAGACTAGGTTGTGGTATAAACCTGCCCGGACCCGCCCGGCGTAACCAGTAACCACAACCAAGTCTAATATGAGAGGTTGGGGTGCATTAAGTAAATTAATGCCACATGATAAGGTTAAGTAATATGATTATACTAATAACACTTAACCGATATGACATGAATGGGTGGGTTAAGTAATATGACTGGACTAGTAACACTTAACCATTTTAATATGACTAGTGGATGGGGTTGAGTTAACATGCACCTAACTAATCTAACGTGATGCGGGGTAAGGTTAAGTAACAACAGAGGATAACACTTAACCGACACAGCATGATAAGTAGGTGGGTTAAGTCACGAACTTGAACGACCATACTTAACCCAACTTGACATGCTAGACTGACAGGGTTAAGTCATGAATCTGAAAGAATATACTTAACTAATTTGACACGATGATTTGATAGGGTTAAGTCATGAATCGCTTAAGTATACTTAACCAATTTGACATGATGATTTGGTAGGGTTAAGTCATGAACCGCTTGAATATACTTAACCAATTTGACACGATGATTTGGTTGGGTTAAGTCATGAACCGGTTGAACATACTTAACCAACTTGACACATGATTCGTAGGGCTAAGTCATGAACTTGAACGACAACACTTAGCCAATTTGACATGACACGTAGACGGGTTAAGTCACGAACTTGAATGACCACACTTAACCTGCTGGACGGAAACCCTAGTTACGCGGTTCTTTTCAGCAGTAACCCACTAGATGTATCATGGTACCCTGGAACTAGGCAGGGTGGGGCATGATTACTGGGCTGATTGTAAGCGACCAGAATGACGGCTGAGTTGGTGCGCCATTGTAGGTTCAGGCGGACTACGGTCGTGCACATAGTCCGGAGTTGAAAAAGCAGGCATTGGGCACCAGTAGGTTTACACTGTGCGTGCTTGATTCGTGTCGGTGGTTAGCACCCTAGGGCTTGATACACCCTATGGTGGACCTAGCACAGGTGACTGCATTCGTGATAGGGCCGTATGACACAGACACATGAACGAGATAGGACTTGTAGGGAGCCGATCGATTAATAGATCGTTTCGTGAGACCAAGTAATGGATCATTTCATGACATTGGGCAAGGGATCATTTTATAGTCAACACATGACATGGGTTGGGATACTAGTATGGTTGGTGCAGAGCAAATAGATATCATAGAAATATTTTAATGGCAAAGCAGAGAAATCTTGCGATGCTTGATAGAAATCTTGTGAAACTATACTTAGTTTATCTTGAATGGAAACCTGCCGATGTTATACTTGACAAAAACCATATGAGGCTATTCTTAGTTATCTTTCTTGTAGCTTATCTTGTCATCATGCTTATGTTTACTTTTAGTTTATTCCTGCCATGTTATCTTTACCTGTTTTAATGCTGAAAGTCACTAGGACTTACTCAGTCTTTATGACTGACCCGTTTTGTTTCGCCTCTTTTTCTTTCGTTCCCCCCCAAGTTCGCTGGGTGGGAATACAGCTTAGTTCGGATCTTACCAAGCTCCAAAGCTCTTTCATGTACGGCTTGGGTTTCTCTTGGCTATGGCTTGCTTTGCTTTATTGGGGAATGATTTATAACTATGGTTTTATGCTTCTTTACTACTACAAGACAGATTTCGATGTAATTGACTTAATAGCATTTTGATGTAAAAGGCTTTAGACGTTACTAGATTTTAAAGTAATGAAATTTGGGTTTTCCTTCCGTTATTTTATTTATGTTCTATCTTGTAATATTTCTGTGTATGTTTACCTAGATAATACTCCACCAAAGCTAGTGCATTCCCTTTGTGAGTGACCCTAGCGGAGGTGGGGTGTTACATTTGGTATTAGAGCAGAAGGTTACCAGACTGGGCAAAAGTTTTCAAAAACCTTCTGAACTAGTTTTCAAAACATTTACAAAGAAGCAAATTTTCAAGAAAATTTTGTTTTGATTAAAAGGCATATTCCCCAAAGCCAAAAGCACTATCTTTTGATTTTCTCTTGAAATCTCTTCTCTCTCTTTTCACCATAGTTTCGTAGGCATACAACACATGTCGGAGGGCAAAGTAGTGCCCAACTTCCATCTGTAGCCGCAGTAGTTCCATCTGCGACTAATCTTATTTCGAGCTTTGTAGGGTTGCCGTGCGATGGAGGTAGCTTTCGAGAAACTTGTCAACAAGCTATAAAAGGATAGTAAGAACGAGGATAAAGAACACAAGCCTAAGGATGAGAAACTTGTTGATAAGGCGTAATCCACGAAGGAGGAAAAGGTGAAAGGGAAGATGTCAAAGTAAAAGAATAATAAAACCCATGACAAGAAAGAACATCGTTGGTATGGTAAAAAGGGACATGTAGTTAAGTATCATAGGACAAGGACAAGGGCAAAGAACAAGATCGTCGAGAGGGCAATTGTATGCTCTCACTACTAGCATACCTAAGAGAGGTGGTAACGTTTCTGTTAAAAAGTTTAGCTTCTCTTTTCTATCATACCATGGGAACTTTGTTTTTATACATCGCATCCTTTTAATTCGGCCTCGATAGTTGAGTCTTTGCACCTTAGTACTAGCGTAGTAGAGGATCCCATTTTTGTCTCAAATCCTGTTGGGGAATCGGCTCATGTATTCATGATTTGTTTGGATTTGATAATGTCTATGCTAAGTGTTGAGTTTAGAAGTAATGCTTACGATTATGTTTTGGGCTATGGGTTGATCCTAGCGATGGAGTAGTTATCCAGTAAGGGTGACATTCTCGGTTTTGAAAAGAGGGTAGTTAGACTCTTGACTTGCCTCGGTAATACCCTCGAAGTCGCGTGTAACCTTTAGGGTTCTCCCATGATTAGTTACCTTGAATCTCTTGATACATTTATTGATCCGCTCGAGTAGTGTTCACCACTAAGGCGGATGGTTCATTTCACTTATGCATGAGTTGTAGAAAGTCACCTTAGTAAGTACATTTGGCAACATCGTTGATATTTGTTATTTTCAAGAGATAGTTCTTCTGCGGTGAATACCTCCTAGTAAGTGAACGAGATCCAAGATTCACTAGTGGATTTTGGAGAGCTTGCATGAAACCATGAGTACGTAGTTAAGTTTGAGCCGAGTATACTAGAAGGAGGATAAGTAAAAGTGGAAAGAGAGGCAACAGTGAAATGAGTTCCAACTCACATTTTGGAAACAAGAATTAAGAATTTGTGAAGTTAAAGATGGTCAAAGCACAATGGAGTTAAGCTCAAGGAAACGCGACTTAGAAGATCGAAGACTAGATACGTGCATCATATCTCTTTTTAAGAGTATATCCTTGGTCCCTCTTTTCCTGTAGAGCTTACTTGCATGTTATCTTTTTCCTCTCGGTCCTATTCTCAATCAAATTTCTGTTGCAAACCCCATAGGGAGTATGACTCATCTGTTAGTAATACATTTTGGGGCTTGAGGGTGTCCGTTGGTTTGACTAAACTCTTTGGCTTTTATAGGATACGGGTTGGTTTTAGGAAGGGATTCTCTTGTGACCTAAAAGGAGTCCATCATGCTTAGTTTCCTCGAAACGTATATTGGTTTGATTGAGTAATTCTTTGGGTGTCAGCCTGATTTCGGTCTCCGGGGCTGGTGCTTAGGGAGTTCTTCTCCTGATCAGTATATACGTGATATATATTTCCAGTTTTGACATGGCCTAATGGGCACAAGGTTTGTACTTGCTTCTATCATTCGACTATACCTTTAGGTAGGAACAATTGGGTGTAAACATGTGTTTGAGACATGTTATGATTGATGGTTGCAAGTGGCTGCAAGTGGTTGCTAGTGGTTGCTCGTGGATGCATTTACACATTAGGCACTAGATCGGCTCAGTCACCTTTCATGTTGCATATGCAAGAGTGTTTATACTTGTTTATGGGTGAATTTGAATGTGTTACTATGTGGATGTTGCATATGGATGGATGTTTGTGCACACATGTAGTGTTATTGTGACTAGGACTATTTGCATACATGTTGGACTCATGGCACTAGACGTATTTTGCATTAAGAAGATCAATCAGACCTGATCATTTGCATTAGACAAGGAATGATCATTTGCATTAGACAAGGAACATATACACACACTTTCTGCATATGTTCATACAGCATTAGAAATCTCTTAAGGACAATGTTTGCTTGTGGATGATGTTTTGAGTAGATGGATGATGGATAGTAGGATATGTTCTTCCTAACTTGAAGATTTCGGGGACGAAATCCTTTAAGGAGGGAAGAATGTAACAACCCGAATTTTTATAACATGTTAAAATCATAAATCTAGGCAGAATTAAATTTTAAAATAATAACCAAGGGAAACGGGTTGCGCCATTGCGTTCGTCTCGGAATTCTGCATGAAATCGAGTCCGAGTTTTCGAAAATCGGAGTCCGTATGACTAAGTTATGGCTCCCCAAAGTTTCAGAAATTTTTAGAGTTCAAAACTGTTCGAATTCGAGTTCAAATTCGAATTTCAAAACCCGGACAGACTGGGCGGGAAATTTCCCGCCCAGCACTCGACTGGGCAGTCGACACCCCCTCCCCCCCAGGTCGACTACGCAGTCGACTTGTGTGTCGACCTGGTCCCCGAGCCCATTTTTGGGCCAGTATTCGTTCTGATGTACCTAGTCCGATTTCTGTCCCGATTCATCTGCCTAAACCTATTTAAATAGCCCCAAACCTAGCCTTCTCTACTCACAATTCTATTCTGCTTCTACTCTGCCTCTGTTCTAAATAAAAATAAAAATGGCATCGCTTCTTTGCTGGAATCAAAACTAGAAGCTAATCAACATTTACCTAAGCAACGCAATTCAAAACTAGAGATTAAAGTTCCAAGCAACGACGCCTAGACCATATTGAATCAAATCAGAAGATTAATCAAGTTAGACGTTTCAACGCGACAACGAATCGATTTGTCCTCTCTTAGCCAATCAATGTAAGTTCTAGTTATTTTCCGACTCAAATATTTGATTATAATATGGCATTGAATTAAAGTGAAATTGGATCTAGGTATGTTTAACGATCCAGATCTATTTCTGATGTTTCTTGAATCTTGAGTTTTTGACTTGTCTATCTTTATTCTCATGACAAGTTCATAATCTATTCAGCCTGTTGTAAATTAGTTTTCTCGATTCATGTTAATATTATTATCAAATTGTAATCTTCATGCCTGTGATGACGTTTTCCCCTCTGATCTTGCTTTTACTACGAATTCTACCTTTCCCCTATTTATTTTCTTTTGATGAACCTTAGTCAATTTCGGGCCTTGGCATGGGTGGGTTAAGTAATATGACTGGACTAGTAACACTTAACCATTTTAATATGACTAGTGGATGGGGTTAAGTTAACATGCACTTAACTAATCTAATGTGATGCGGGGTAAGGTTAAGTAACAACAGAGGATAACACTTAACCGACACAACATGATAAGTAGGTGGGTTAAGTCACGAACTTGAATGACCAAACTTGACATGCTAGACTGACAGGGTTAAGTCATGAATCTGAAAGAATATACTTAACTAATTTGACACGATGATTTGACAGGGTTAAGTCATGAATCGCTTGAGTATACTTAACCAATTTGACACGATGATTTGGTAGGGTTAAGTCATGAACCGCTTGAATATACTTAACCAATTTGACACGATGATTTGGTAGGGTTAAGTCATGAACCGCTTGAACATATTTAACCAACTTGACACATTATTCGTAGGGCTAAGTCATGAACTTGAACGACAACACTTAGCCAATTTGACATGACACGTAGACGGGTTAAGTCACGAACTTGAATGACCACACTTAACCTGCTGGATGGAAACCCTAGTTACGCGGTCCTTTTCAGCAGTAACCCACTAGATGTATCATGGTACCCTGGAACTAGGCAGGGTGGGGCACTATTACTGGGCTGATTGTAAGTGACCAGAATGACGGCTGAGTTGGTGCGCCATTGTAGGTTCAGGCGGACTACGGTCGTGAGTCCGGAGTTGAAAAAGCAGGCATTGGGCACCAATAGGTTTACACTGTGCGTGCTTGATTCGTGTCTGTGGTTGGCACCCTAGGGCTTGATACACCCTATGGTGGACCTAGCACAGGTGACTACATTCGTGATAGGGCCGTATGACACAGACACATGAACGAGATAGGACTTGTAGGGAGCCGATCGATTAATAGATCATTTCGTGAGACCAAGTAATGGATCATTTCATGACAATGGGCAAGGGATCATTTTATAGTCAACACATGACACGGGTTGGGATACTAGTACAGTTGGTGCAGAGCAAATAGATATCATAGAAATATTTTAATGGCAAAGCAGAGAAATCTTGCGATGCTTGATAGAAATCTTGCGAAACTATACTTAGTTTATCTTGAATGGAAAACTGACGATGTTATACTTGACAAAAACCATATGAGGCTATTCATAGTTATCTTTCCTGTAGCTTATCTTGTCATCATGCTTATGTTTACTTTCAGTTTATTCCTGCCATGTTATCTTTACCTGTATTTATGCTGAAAGTCACTATGACTTACTCAGTCTTTATGACTGACCCGTTTTGTTTCGCCTGTTTTTCTTCCGTCCCCCCCCCCCCCCCAGGTTCCCTGGGTGGGAATACAGCTTAGTTCGGATCTTACCAAGCTCCAAAGCTCTTTCATGTACGGCTTGGGTTTCTCTTGGCTATGGCTTGCTTTGCTTTATTGGGGAATGATTTATAACTATGGTTTTATGCTTCTTTACTACTGCAAGACAGATTTCGATGTAATTGACTTAATAGCATTTTGATGTAAAAGGCTTTAGACCTTACTAGATTTTAAAGCAATGAAATTTGGGTTTTCCTTCCGCTATTTTATTTATGTTCTGTCTTGTAATATTCCTGTGTATGTTTACCTAGATAATACTCCACCAAAGCTAGTGCATTCCCTTTGTGAGTGACCCTAGCGGAGGTGGGGTGTTACATTTGGTATCAGAGCAGAAGGTTACCAGACTGGGCAAAAGTTTTCAAAAACCTTCTGAACTAGTTTTCAAAACATTTACAAAGAAGCAAATTTTCAAGAAAATTTTGTTTTGATTAAAAGGCATATTCCCCAAAGCCATAAGCACTATCTTTTGATTCTCTCTTGAAATCTCTTCTCTCTCTTTTCACTATAGTTTCGTAGGCATACAACACATGTCGGAGGGCAAAGTAGTGCCCATGTTCCATCTGTAGCCGAAGTAGTTCTATCTGCGACTAATCTTATTTCAAGCTTTGTAGGGTTGTCGTGCGATGGAGGTAGCTTTCGAGAAACTTGTCAACAAGCTATACGAGGATAGTAAGAACGAGGATAAAGAACACAAGCCTAAGGATGAGAAACTTGTTGATAAGGCGTAATCCACGAAGGAGGAAAAGGTGAAAGGGAAGAGGTCAAAGTAAAAGAATATAAAACCCATGACAAGAAAGAACATCGTTGGTATGGTAAAAAGCGACATGTAGTTAAGTATCATAGGACAAGGACAAGGGCAAAGAAAAAGATCGTCGAGAGGGCAATTGTATGCTCTCACTACTAGCATACCTAAGAGAGGTGGTAACATTTCTGTTAAAAAGTTAGCTTCTCTTTTCTATCATACCATGGGAACTTTGTTTTTATACATCGCATCCTTTTAATTCTGCCTCGATAGTTGAGTCTCTGCACCTTAGTACTAGCGTAGTAGAGGATCCCATTTTTGTCTCAAATCCTGTTGGGGAATCGGCTCATGTATTCATGATTTGTTTGGATTTGAGAATGTCTATGCTAAGTGTTGAGTTTAGAAGTAATGCTTATGATTATGTTTTGGG
This sequence comes from Allium sativum, assembly GCA_030737875.1. Classification (NCBI taxonomy): domain Eukaryota; kingdom Viridiplantae; phylum Streptophyta; class Magnoliopsida; order Asparagales; family Amaryllidaceae; genus Allium; species Allium sativum. Next base: position 833,068,800 of record CM060918.1, on the reverse strand, counting down.
CTATGGGTTGATCCTAGCGATGGAGTAGTTATCCAGTAAGGGTGACATTCTCGGTTTTGAAAAGAGGGTAGTTAGACTCTTGACTTGCCTCGGTAATACCCTCAAAGTCGCGTGTAACCTTTAGGGTTCTCCCATGATTAGTTACCTAGAATCTCTTGATACATTTATTGATCCGCTCGAGTAGTGTTCACCACTAAGGCGGATGGTTCATTTCACTTATGCATGAGTTGTAGAAAGTCACCTTAGTAAGTACATTTGGCAACATGGTTGATATTTGTTATTTTCAAGAGATAGTTCTTCTGCGTGGAATACCTCCTAGTAAGTGAACGAGATCCAAGATTCACTAGTGAATTTTGGAGAGCTTGCATGAAACCATAAGTACGTAGTTAAGTTTGAGCCGAGTATACTAGAAGGAGGATAATTGAAAGTGGAACGAGTGGAACAGTGAAATGAGTTCCAACTCATATTTTGGAAACAAGAATTAAGAATCTATGAAGTTAAAGACGGTCAAAGCACAATGGAGTTAAGCTCAAGGAAACGCGACTTAGAAGATTGAAGACTAGATACGTGCATCATATCTCTTTTTAAGAGTATATCCTTGGTCCCTCTTTTCCTGTAGAGCTTACTTGCATGTTATCTTTTTCCTCTCTGTCCTATTCTCAATCAAATTTCTATTGCAAACCCAATAGGGAGTATGACTCATCTGTTAGTAATACATTTTGGGGGCTTGAGGGTGTTCGTTGGGTTAACTAAACTCTTTGGGTTTTATAGGATACAGGTTGGTTTTAGGAAGGGATTCCCTTGTGACCTAAAAGGAGTCCATCATGCTTAGTTTCCTCGAAACGTATATTGGTTTGGTTGAGTAATTCTTTGGGTGTCAGCCTGATTTCGGTCTCCGGGGCTGGTGCTTAGGGAGTTCTTCTCCTGAATAGTATATATGTGACATATATTTCCAGTTTTGACATGGCCTAATGGGCACAAGGTTTTTACTTGCTTTTATCATTCGGCTATACCTTTAGGTAGGAACAATTGGGAGCAAACATGTGTTTCAGACATGTTATGATTGATGGTTGCAAGTGGTTGCTAGTGGTTGCTTATGGATGCATTTACACATTAGGCACTAGATCGGCTCAGTCACCTTTCATATTGCATATGCATGAGTGTTTATACTTGCTTATGGATGAATTTGAATGTGTTATCATGTGGATGTTGCATATGGATGGATGTTTGTGCACACATGTAGTGTTATTGTGACTAGGACTATTTGCATACATGTTGGACTCATGGCACTAGACGTATTTTGCATTAAGAAGATCAATCAGGCCTGATCATTCGCATTAGACAAGGAACATATACACACACTTTCTGCATATGTTCATACAACATTAGAAATCTCTTAAGGACAATGTTTGCTTGTGGATGATGTTTTGAGTAGATGGATGATGGATGGTAGGATACGTTCTTCCTAACTTGAAGATTTCGGGGACGAAATCCTTTAAGGAGGGGAGAATGTAACAACCCGAATTTTTATAACATGTTAAAATCATAAATCTAGGCAGAATTAAATTTTAAAATAAGAACCAAGGGAAACGGGTTGCGTCATTGCGTTCGTCTCGGAATTCTGCATGAAATCGAGTCCGAGTTTTCGAAAATCGGAGTCCGTATGACCAAGTTATGGCTCCCCAAAGTTTCAGAAATTTTCAGAGTTCAAAACAGTTCGAATTCGAGTTCAAATTCGAATTTCAAAACCCAGACAGACTGGGCGGGAAATTTCCCGCCCAGCACCCCAGGTCGACTGGGCAGTCGACACCCCCCTTCAGGTCGACTGGGGAGTCGACACCCCAGGACCAGGTCGACTGCGCAGTCGACTTGGGTGTCGACCTGGTCCCCGAGCCCATTTTTGGGCCAGTATTCGTTCTGATGTATCTAGTCCGATTTCTGTCCCGATTCATCTGCCTAAACCTATTTAAACAGCCCCAAACCTAGCCTTCTCTACTCACAATTCTATTCTGCTTCTACTCTGCCTCTGTTCTAAATAAAAATAAAAAGGGCGTCGCTACTCTGCTGGAATCAAAACTAGAAGCTAATCAACATCAACCTAAGCAACTCAATTCAAAACTAGAGATTAAAGTTCCAAGCAACGACGCCTAGACCATATTGAATCAAATTAGAAGATTAATCAAGTTAGACGTTTCAACGCGACAACGAATCGATTTGTCCTCTCTTAGCCAATCAATGTAAGTTCTAGTTATTTTTTGATTCAAATATTTGATTATAATATGGCATTGGGTTAAAGTGAAATTGGATCTAAGTATGTTTATCGATCCAGATCTATTTCTGATGTTTCTTGAATCTTGAGTTTTTGACTTGTCTATCTTTATTCTCATGACAAGTTCATAATCTATTCAGCCTGTTGTAAATTAGTTTTCTCGATTCATGTTAATATTATTATCAAATTGTAATCTTCATGCCTGTGATGACGTTTTTCCCTCTGATCTTGCTTTTACTACGAATTCTACCTTTCCCCTATTTATTTTCTTTTGATGAACCTTGGTCAATTTCGGACCTTGGCCTAAAATCGCGATTTGCATACGAGATGTATACGGGGGAATTATGGGATTATTGCCTATATGAATATGTTGGAATTATTGGCAACATGAAATTGGAAATTATCACTGTATCTGCAAGTTTGGGGCTTGATCTGTAAATTTTGGTATAATCTTGTTATGGGGAAATTTGCATAAATAATATATACATGGAATTTGGCATTAATAGGATCTATGTAAAAAGGCATGAAACTTGGTATATATCTAAATTGGCTAGGATTGGACACATATAAATTGATATATGTAATTTTTACGTGGATCGTGACATATGTAAAAAGCTAGAACTTGTTATAGGTAAATTGGTGTAAACATGGAATACATGTAGTTTGATGTGGAACTTGAACATATGTAAATTGGCTAGAATTGGGCATATGTATATCGACATGAAAAGTTAGAACTTGGGCATATATATTAATATGTAAAGTTGGGTTTTGGGTAGTTGGCTTGTATTGTAAATAAAAAGGCTATAACTTGGCATAACTTTATGGCAAATTTTAGTAATACTTTGGGAACACGTTTTGGGGTAAAAACGTGAGTTATGAACTTGATAATAGGCATAAGTTGAAAACTAGAAACTTGACATGAAACTTGCTTAGAAATTTGAACATTGTTATAACTTGAACATGGACATGACACTTAGATAACTTGAAAGTGGCCAACTCGAGGTTGGGTTGAGTTTGCAGTATAAACCTGCCCAGAACCGCCCGGCGAATCCAGTAACTGCAAACAATTGGACCCAATGTGAGTAGTTGGTCATACCGCGCTTAGAACCCGAGGTTAGACTAGGTTGTCGTATAAACCTGCCCGGACCCGCCCGGCGTAACCAGTAACCACAACCAAGTCTAATGTAAGAGGTTGGGGTGCCTTAAGTAAATTAATGCCACATGATAAGGTTAAGTAATATGATTAGACTAATAACACTTAACCGATATGACATGAATGGGTGGGTTAAGTAATACGACTGGACTAGTAACACTTAACCATTTTAATATGACTAGTGGATGGGGTTAAGTTAACATGCACTTAACTAATCTAATGTGATGCGGGGTAAGGTTAAGTAACAACAGAGGATAACACTTAACCGACACAACATGATAAGTAGGTGGGTTAAGTCACGAACTTGAACGACCATACTTAACCAAACTTGACATGCTAGACTGACAGGGTTAAGTCATGAATCTGAAAAAATATACTTAACCAATTTGACACGATGATTTGATAGAGTTAAGTCATGAATCGCTTGAGTATACTTAACCAATTTGACACGATGATTTGGTAGGGTTAAGTCATGAACCGCTTGAATATACTTAACCAATTTGACACGATGATTTGGTAGGGTTAAGTCATGAACCGCTTGAACATACTTAACCAACTTGACACATGATTCATTGGGCTAAGTCATGAACTTGAATGACAACACTTAGCCAATTTGACATGACACGTAGACGGGTTATGTCACGAACTTGAATGACCACATTTAACCTGCTGGACGGAAACCCTAGTTACGCGGTCCTTTTCAGCAGTAACCCACTAGATGTATCATGGTACCCTAGAACTAGGCAGGGTAGGGCACGATTACTGGGCTGATTGTAAGCGACCAGATCGACGGCTGAGTTGGTGCGCCATTGTAGGTTCAGGCGGACTACGGTCGTGCACGTAGTCCGGAGTTGAAAAAGCTGGCTTTGGGCACCAGTAGGTTTACACTGTGCGTGCTTGATTCGTGTCGGTGGTTGGCACCCTAGGGCTTGATACACCCTATGGTGGACCTAGCACAGGTGACTACATTCGTGATAGGGCCGTATGACACAGACACATGAACGAGATAGGACTTGTAGGGAGCCGATCGATTAATAGATCATTTCATGAGACCAAGTAATGGATCATTTCATGACATTGGGCAAGGGATCATTTTACAGTCAACACATGACACAGGTTGGGATACTAGTACAGTTGGTGCAGAGCAAATAGATATCATAGAAATATTTTATTGGCAAAGCAGAGAAATCTTGCGATGCTTGATAGAAATCTTGCGAAACTATACTTAGTTTATCTTGAATGGAAACCTGCCGATGTTATACTTGACAAAAACCATATGAGGCTATTCTTAGTTATCTTTCCTGTAGCTTATCTTGGCATCATGCTTATGTTTACTTTCATTTTATTCCTGCCATGTTATCTTTACCTGTTTCTGTTTTTATGCTAAAAGTCACTAGGACTTACTCAGTCTTTATGACTGACCCTTTTTGTTTCGCCTCTTTTTCTTATGTTACCCCCCCCCCCCTAGGTTCGCAGGGTGGGAATACAGCTTAGTTCGGATCTTACCAAGCTCTTTCATGTACAACTTGGGTTTCTCTTGGCTATGGCTTGCTTTGCTTTATTGGGGAATGATTTATAACTATGGTTTTATGCTTCTTTACTACTGCAAGACAGATTTCGATGTAATTGACTTAATAGCATTTTGATGTAAAAGGCTTTAGACCTTACTAGATTTTAAAGCAATGAAATTTGGGTTTTCCTTCTGCTGTTTTATTTATGTTATGTCTTGTAATATTTCTGTGTATGTTTACCTAGATAATACTCCACCAAAGCTAGTGCATTCCCTTTGTGAGTGACCCTAGCGGAGGTGGGGTGTTACAACTTACATAATATGATCATAACCCAAGTTCATGTATAAACTTGCATATGTGGTTTATGCAACATAATGATGGTGTGAACTAACATCTAACACATAGAACTCACACATGTCATAGCATAATTCTAGATCTAAATAGATGACATAATTCTAGATCTAAATAGATGTCATATAATATGTGAGATTATACATACTAATAAATCTAAACTTGCATAGGTACATGTGATTTATCATGTGAATCATCATAGCCCAAATATATATAATCAACATCATGATGCATAAGCTTACTACAACATAATAACATCATGGCTTTGTAACATCACAGCTTAGCATAGAAACTTGCAACATATATAATATCATCATAGCATTATTTACAACATATAGGATATCATCATCACATAACATAGGATTTACAACATACATGATAGCATAAGGTTTACAACAACATATATGACAATTCACATCATTTTCTTATGATCCATATCACATCTTAATCTAATTAGTTTGCTAATAATCTTATTAAGATCATCATACTCACAATTAGAAAAGAAAGAGAGTCTTGATTTGCTTTAGAGTTGAGTAGAATTAGAGTTTTGATTAGCTTTCTTCCTTCTTAGTTGGCGGCGGCTACACTGAGTTCCATGGCGACGGTATGACGGCGGCTATTCTATTTTTCATGTGAATTTAGAGTGAGAGACTACCTAGGTATATATAGAGTTTAGGATTTATTTAGACCGTCAGATCAACTCAGAACTAACCTGAACCGTTAAATTAGCCAACTCAGCCCTAAAGACACATCAGCAGCTCAAGATTGGGCTCTGCCAAAACCTGGCCGACTTGACCAGGTCGACACCCAAGTCGACTGCGCAGTAGACCTGGTCCTGGGGGTGTCGACTGCCCAGTCGACTCCCCAGTCGACCTGGGGTGCTGGGCGGGAAATTTCCCGCCTGGCCTGTTTGACTTCGAATTTTGAATTTTGAATTTTCTGAAACTTTCGATGGCCATATCTCCTTCATACGAAGTCCAAATCACGCAAACTCAGACTCTATTTCAACCAAAATTCCGAGACGAACACAATGGCACAACCTGTTTCCCACAATTCTCACGTCTGAGATTAGTTATTCTTTAATTTTTGAATATTTATATTAACAAAATTACGGGGTGTTACACCAATCACCTTCTACTCGCCGATCTATTCAGGTTTTTGCTTTTATATTTGTAATTTTCATCTTTTTTACTTCTATATTTATTTTATTCATATTTTTTTGGGTTTTTTTTCAGAATGGCCGCAAGTCAGTCTTCGTCAACTCGTTCCATTACCGAATGAAACAACGATACGACGAACGCTTTCATCGATGTGTGCATGCAACATCTCAGTTCCCGTGCACATAATGTTGAGGATGGTACCAGGTGATTGCAAGGCGTTCAATTAGTGGACCGGGTTGGACTACAATGCTGGTCAAATGAAGAACAAGTTTGACAACATGAAAAGAGATTGGGCTACGTGGAACAGACTGCTACAGTTTGGTGGAGGAGGATGGGACGAGCGATTGGATACCGTCACAGGAACGGATGATTGATGGGCGACGGTGCCAATACCGATGCGCAAGTTCAGGAGTGGGTCTCCGACACGATTCAGGGAGTTGGACTCCATGTTTGCAGGATGCATGCGTACCGACAGATGTCAGTATGCAATTCTGGATGCTCCACCAGTTCATCTGCAAGAGGCTCAGCTCTTTGGCGATATCATTCGTGGAAATACTATGGAAATCTCGAGTCATCCGACTCGTAGGTCGGTCAGGTCTGGTGCTGGCCCTTCTCGTTCAGCTCCTTCGCGCATGGACCGAGACGAGCTTATAGATTTATGCATGTTTGTACGCCGTGAGGATGATGACTATCAGGAATGGGAGGTGGCAGTTATTATGTCTACTCATGACAGATTAGGCCACAACCCATTTTATTCTCTGCTTGACAAGCCCGAACAGCTTAGGGGTTGTGTTATTCATTTTGTTACAAAGCTGAGGGCTGGATAGATGTGATGTTTTCTTTTATGTGGGTGTTGTAGTTGTGTTGTTTTATTTTCTGATTGTGTTGTGGTTTGTGATTGTGTTGTTTTCTTTTATGGTTGTGTTGTAGTGATGTTTTTTTAAATGGTGTTGTAATGCGTTGTACTGGCTTTAGGATTCTGCAATTTAAATTCTGCAATTTCAATTCAGTAATTTTTATTTCTGTAATTTGTATTCTGCATTCTACTATTCTGTTCAACAATAAACACACACAAACAATTAAAAATAATATATACAAAAACAATAAAATAATAACTCTGCCCCTTCCAAAATGCCCCTTCCGTAAAAAGAACACATTCCTCGTTCCCAACAATTCCCCTTCAAATGCCCCTTCCAAATAACCCTTCCAAATGCCCCTTCCTGTTCAAAATCAAACGGACCCTTAAAGATTTGCGTCTTCATTGAATAGTCAAACAATATTTTATGTAATCAAACAATATTTCATTGAATAGTCAAACGTCTGCCATATTTTTGTTTGTCAAGTTTTTGCCTAGTTTTTAATTTTCTTGGTTAATAAACATGAAGTTATCCGATGAGTTTGAGTATTTGTTGTTGGGAAATTGGTTAAAGGAATTTTTTTTATCCATCTCATGTTGACTATTTACTTTATGATCCAGAAGTTATAAATCTTATGTTGAATTTCAATAGCCATGCAGAGTCTATTATAAAATAGTCAGTTTCAATCAGTGACAGGACTGGGTAGAAAATTGACGAAGTGTTTGGCAGTTATGATTTTATCAAGGAAAGAAAACAAGTAGCAAATAATTGTAGAGGCTGTTGATATTGTTAATGTGTGTGGAGATAGTGATTTGGTGGATGAGATGGCCTTTGAAGTTTTTTATGTGCATAGGGTTGATAATTCTTCTGGTATTATGGATGTTAAGGTGCATGAAGGTATGTTTTGTGCATAGTGTCTAAAAGTTGCACAAAGGTATGGTATATTCCTTCAGTCAGGTTGAATTTAATACATAGAAACATTGCAATGGTCTAATGTCGACACATCAATTTGTTCTGTTGAGTTTTTAAGCTTCAATGTGGAAGAAGGAATGAATCAGTTGATTTTTACTATGTTGTTCTTGGATGAGTAAGTGATATCAATTCATGTTTAAAAGGAGAATATAAGGATGTTCAGCTATGCATAGACGTTAGGTGGAACTTCATTTTCATTTCTAAAGGAGTTTAACATGTACGAGTTGATCTTTAGCTGCTTCTACAAGTATATTTAATATTCATACATATTGACTTCCACCAAGTATTAATCATTCCAGCCTTGGTTAGTAGATGAAAAGTAACAATTATTGTTGTTATGGTCCTGTAAAAATGATTAATGTTTTTGTTATGAAATTTCATTCATTCTTTGTATATAACTATTGTTATGAAATAATAGGCTATAGTTTTTAGCGAATGGCTCATGCATTAGACTGGATAAGTGGTTTATCTTAAATGGAGGATGGATAGCTATGGAAAAATATGATAAAAGTGGTTTATTTGCATAAAGACGATTGCTTAGAAGGTGTTGGATTTTCCTCTCCTACTTATAACGAAATTTAGTCGATGGAGATGGAGATGTCATTTCTTGCTGCAGTTGCTTTCTTGGTTTGTTTTGGGCATTAGAGCAAAAAAATTAGGTGTTGTTTTGGGCATTGGCATTTAAGTATGTGTTATTGATCTTCTAGTTCATATCTTTCAGGTGAGTTTACTTTATTATAACTGATTTCTTTTATTTGATTATCACTCAATGACTTATACTTGTCGTTGATACGGAGATCTATTCGTTTTCTATTTTCTGCTTCTTAAGGAAAAAGCATTCTCTTCCTCCATCCAAGACTTCTCAGGATAAGAGTTATTTCTAGATTTTTGTGAGAGATTTTGATAGTAAAAACTGATTTTCATCATTTCATGAACTGCAAATTTTGGCATGTGCCTGTTCATGAGCGACAACAAACATAGAGCGTGAACCGCAAATTTGTTCTAGTGAACTGATGATATTTATTCTCTAATTATAGTATATGTATGATAGCGTAGGAATATGATTAGAAAATACTCTATTCAAAAAAAATGTATTGTGTGAGAGAAGAAATTGTTATACATGAGTGGTGTATGAAACTTGTAGAATTTTTTGTTACAATTGTTTATACTATAAAAACTTTGTTAAAATAAATTTTTATTTATTTATTTCATTCTGCGATATACACTATAACTAAAAGAAATACATTTAATATGTAATATCTATAAGCTTTAATATTTTTTTGTTTACAGATTTATGTATCTATTGCAACGGGGATATACTGTTGCAACAGCAAAAGCCTGTTGTAAAAAAGTCTATCGCAAAGGGAAATAACCGTTGCAAAAAGGGACCGACCTATTACAACTCCGTCTATAGAGATGAGCGCTTGCATGTTTCAATAGGCCTACTGCAATAGATATTGCCTATTGTGAAAAGCATTTTTTGTTTTAGTGTATGTATTTCATCTATACATGCATGATACAAATGTTGCAAGTATTGATCCAAAAAGCACCAAATACAAGAAAAGCAACGAAAATGTTAACATAACAAACACCGTAGGTGCACTGGACATTTAATCTTATAGAAAAAAATACAATAAAAATAGCATCATGCTGAAGATGTAAGTTAAATGGAAAACTATGGACTACTTGGCCAAAAATTTGTATATCTGGTGACCTTAGTTCCTCCATGCCGATGTACAAAAGAGCATGGCGATCGATGCAGGAATAAACAAAACAAGATGAAACAATTAGCAGGAATGTTAGGTCTAAGGAAAAAACTATAATTTCGGTTGGTAAACCGTAACGTGGAAGTATAATAATGAAAAAATAGTAAGAAATTGGACGAAGATGGGAAGAAGGAAAGAAGTAAAGAAATTTACCGGTAATGGCGTTGTTGAGGAGGAAGAAAGGTTCATCCAACACCAGATATGAACTACAATAGAAGTTCTAAGGAAAAGTAGAGATTTTGAAGCTACTTTAACTAAAAACCGGTCAGTAGGTTAGAGGATGTGCAAGGAGATTGCGGATCTGGAGAGGAGCAGGTGAAAAAATGAAGGATTTGAAGTTCGAAACAGGTGAAGGGTGGATAAAGGTGAACGATGGAGTAGACTAAGTTTTGGGAATAGGGAAGAAAAAATGGCGAAAAGTGAATAAAGGCAGAGAACGAAGTGGGTAAACGAAGAAAATAAAGAAATGTGTAGAGATAGATGGACTAATCGTATGTGCTAAAGTGGGGAGGACAAAGTAGAAGGATAGAAGAGTGCTTTGCCCTCCACCGGATATTGTGACATGTTCAGTTATGAAAGGTAAGATGGGTTTTTTGGAAGTGCGTAAACGCTTCACCACATCCAAAATATTTGCAATATTCGTATGTATATATATATATATATATATATATATAACTTTACTGTGTGTATTCGTATATATAAAAATATATAATGTTTTTTGTAAGGAGTTATTGTGTTTTATTTTGGTTGATTTGAGTTAGTGTTGTGTCTATTTTGAGTTCAGTTTGCTGTTTAATTTGAAAATCGTTCCAAAACCCAATAGCCGTGCCAATCAGTTGAAAAATTCCCTAGCCTCCTCTTATATATATATATATATATATATATATATATATATATATGTATGTATATATATATATATATATTGAGTGGTTACCGTGATTGAATCTATTATTGGTCGTGCCTGGAATGGAAGTCGTCCATTCATTCTGTGTCAATCCGTCTACTGTCTCCATTTCTGTGGCATGAAAGGTGAGTTTATCTCACACTTGACCTACATTATTTCATGGATGTTAAATTCAGCACAAATGAATTGATAGGATTTCTAGTAGAAATTGTTTTAACTAATATGTACACTTTTCATATATGACATGATATGTATGGCACATAGGTGCACTGATGATATTTGACTTGTGATGTGATGATATTAATGCTATGTGATAAATTATTTTGTTCATCAATGTTGCTGATTCCCATAGTTTTAGGAAAAATCACTATGGGTTGAAATGATACATACTCGAATGGACATTAGATTATGGGAAAATCGTTATGGGCTAAAATGATAGACCTGAACGATTTTTATTTGGGATTACGGGTTGAAATGATATATACCCGTAAAGTTATAAAATTGCGGGTTGAAATGATAAATATCTGTATCACCTGACCATAGGGTAGAAAACTATATATGGTCATCGTTGGTCATGTTTTCGAAGTAAAGTAATTTGGAAATTTTGATTTTAAAAATAATAAATTAAGATTTTATATTTTTATTTTAAAGCTAAATGTTTTAAAATGATTTTATGAGTAAATATTGATTTAAACACTTATTTAAGATTTTACTTATAATTTTATTTATTTTAAACCATACAATTTAATCATATATGTATTTTCAAATTTTAAATTTAATATATTATAATATATAATTCTTTTAAACCATTTCTAAATTATTTTTAAACTAATATTTATAAAGCTATTTTCTATAAAATTTTAGAATTTATAAACTAATGTTTATATCTATTTTCAAAGTTAATTATATATATTTTAATAACAAACTAAAAGGTAGATAAGTTAAGGTTTTCGCGATTTGAATTCGAGGTTCAAAGATTTAAATTAAACTTGACTTAACGAATGAACTTATATAAGATATGAATTTGAATCCGAATCGATATAAACATATAAGAGATGAACTTGAATTGTGAACTTGTTTTCTGAGTTTGAATTTCCAAATTTAAGGAATGAATTTGAACCTATAACGTATATGAAACGAATTTGATTGTAAATTAACTAAATGCGAATTTGAATTGGTTTAAATATTGAACTTTTATGTGAATTGCGTAATTGATTTTAATTTTAATTTATAATTGATATGAAATGAATTCGATTTTAAGTGACTGAATGTGAATTTGAATATATATATATATATATTATATGGAGTTAATTTTATAAATCATTTGGTTTGAATTAAGATATTTGTTAAATCGAATTTATTTGAATGGTTTTAAATTGTATTAATTGTTTAAATTTAAATATAAAGTTTTGATTCAAATTTATAAGTAATGAATTTGAGTTGTACGACTTGAGTTATAAAATATGATATGATTTGTTGTAATTGGAATATAAGTTTTGATTTGAATTGTATATATTGAACTCCAACAAAAATGTTGGATTTTATGAATAGACTTGAAACGAATTCTTAGAAAGGTAAATTTAATCATTTGAATTGTTTGAACTTGAATTTTCGAGGAGAATAAATCAAACTAAATATCCTCGAAGTTAAATATTATAGTTTTGATTTAAATGGCATTTGAGATCTTTAAGTTATGATTCAAGTATAAGTTGATTTTTTATTTGGATTGAAAATCATAATGCGTATATCTCGAAAATTAAATAAATTGAAGTTAAATATTTTAGTATTGATTTATACTATAATCTGAGACCTTTAAGATATGATCTTCTAATTCGATTTGGTTAAAGCGAGTTAAGTGAGTAGTTTTCAAAATTAAATATAATCGAAGTTAGATATTTAATTTTGATTTCAAATTAATTTCGTATTGATGATTTTTAAAGTGATTATAAAATTACCACGGCGTGAAAAATATAAACATTTGGTTGTTAAAGAGACCAGGATTGGCTATTGTCATACTCTCTGCCAATACCGAAAACCACTTTAACAACTGCGTACGCAGTAGAGATCCAGAATGAAGTAGGATGATTTGGGGATTACTGGATTTGAAGAAAGAGAACAATGATGGATAGCCTTGACCTTCGGGTCATAATTGAAATGACTAAAACAAGAGCAATACCCAAGCCAATGTGAGTTAGCCACTCTTAGCAGGCATGCTTCTTCGATACCATATATATTTCTTTTTGATTGATTTGGGCGCCTCTGAATTTGGGAGTATTATCTGAGGTGGCCGGTAGTCGCAGCTATGCGTTACCACCAGCATGGGTCCTCAATCCGGTTGAATCCTACTGATGGGTATTGCTTGGATGCCATGTCATATTTATCCTGATCGATACCCTACGATTTTGATTTAATGTTGTCATATAGCGCCGCATCCCTATCCACCGACATACTAGTGTTTTATATGTAATGTTTATGAAAAGTATAAACGGTGTAAGGGTGAAAATGAAATCCCTCTTACGCTATTTTCAATAGTATATTTAACCATAGACACTATTATAATAGTGTATTGTATTATATGATATTAGTTTAACAGATCCTTAGAGGATGGTGATCCCAAACATCCTTTAAGTTACTGATGCATTTCGTTGAAGATTTCATTTGAGTTGATTTACTTCCATGAGAATATTAGTCCTGATATCTTGGAGTTGGAGCTTATATCGGGTTTGCTCACTTATGTCTACCTATTCAGTTGATCCAATTTAACTACTCTTGTCATTTCTGTTTCATACTGTTATCTCTTATCTTTGTATTAGAAATTATTATATTAAACTTCCTGTAACAACCCACCCGGAATGGGCCTAAATTTTGATCCAGAAAAGGTCCATCGAAACTTAGAGCCATTCTAAATGGGTCTTTGATTCCTGTAAGGATTACATTTGCATAGATAATTATAAACATATACTTCAAATGGAATTCTCACATAACGGAAAGAGAAAATATAATACTTAAATAAGATGTACCACTTATTTAAAAATCACAGAAATACAACAGTCAAAGTTACATCTGTTCAATTGGTACATAAAAATAATTCATTCTCATAAGTTTCCAAAAGATGTAAAGCATTAACTACTAATAATAGCATAACAACTTTGTCTTCTACTTCAACTCCGGTCATGACGTCGTCCATGGGTTTTACCCCATCTACTTACCTGTTGGATATGTTAAGGAGAGGGGTCAGAACATAAAGTTTTGTGTGACTGAAATATGGTGTTACATAATGTCTATACCTTATATTTCTAGCAGGTTACATTTGTCAAGGTATGTCTATGCAGCACACAAAATTCACACAAACACAAAGTATCCAACCAATGGTTGGATATCCAAGTCAATTGCCCATTAGTATTTTAGGGTAAAGACCCAACGACGTGGGCATTCTCGGTCACTTATGGCCCTATTAAAGGTGGATTTTTATGGTCTCTTTTAAGCCTGAGGCGGATCCCTAGCCCCTTAGGACCCCGTCCTAATACGCTAACGTTCTTAAGTCTATACTCTCACTTGTAATATGAGAAATAGTATTGCGAACATTACTACTTAACTGATATTACGGTAGGACACCTATGTCGCTTAAGACTTCCCTTAGACAGATTATTTGCTGCAATGGCCACATATATTTCACTTACCAATTCTGTCACTAGTTGAGCCCTTACAAGTCTCTAATGGAAGTGGACATCCCCATGAACTACCCTACTTTGTTACCGTTTATACCTAACCTGTATTAGAGAAGGAGGACCCAAAGGCTTACTTCAAATCTAATAAGGGTGGGTCTCATGCTCCGGTTCCTCTCGAAGGAAAAAATCTTCGAGGGAATCCTAGTCCTAACCACCTAAAATCCAAATTATATAAATAGAAAGTCGGTAACTTAAGACCTTCTCAAGGTGTAGTAAACCTTCCTATTTTCATATGTAATAGAATTATATAAATATACTCACTAGACCTCTCACATTAAACCATATACCTGTAGAAGTTGGATATGCCAGTCAGTCTCGGGTAGGCTTCTACTACAAGTTGGTTTAAACTCATGTCCAGTGTACTAAGTTTGAATGTTTATGACATCCAGACCTCTTACATTAGTAGGCCTACGTATGGTTGGTGGATTTGTCAGTCGGTTCTAGGCAAACTTATACCACAAATGGCAACTGTAACAACCCGGATTTTCAGAACCAATTTAAATTTTTTATTTTAGCTATTTTAATGGGTTTTGAATATTTAAAATGGTTTATTTTAAATAATAATGACTAAAAATTTATTTAAATTGAAGTAAGAGCGTATAATTTTATTTTAAATATAATACAAGCCTGAAATGGTGCGATAGTTTGAAAATTCAATTTCTAATTTCAACTGAGTATACAAAATTCACTTTAAATCCGAATTGGACGAAACAACAAACGTTGAATCTGTTTAACTATATCTTTCTAACGGATGAGAAATTTTTAATTTTCATAATATAAATTCAAAGTTATATCCAGTTTAAAATTCAAAACAGTCACTATGCAATTTATATATATTTTAATATAATATATAGCCCTTAAAAATAGTCATTTGGCAAACGACCTTCATTTTCGAAGAAACCACTTTTGTTGGATCCGGAATGTCAAATTATAGCTAGATTCCGATTTTCATGATTTTTGGAATTAATATGTGAGTACAGTGAATTTAAAAGTGTTTGGTAATTTCAGTTTGAATTTAATCGACTGGAAAATGGCCATTTTTCAGACGGTCTCCAAATTCGACAAAATTAGCTTTGTTAGGACCGTATTGTCGAAACATAGGTAGATTTATTTTTCTATAATTTTTGGAGTCAGTATGTGGCCCCGGTAAATTAAAATGTACGTTTGAATTTAATATACACTGATTTATATTTCAATTTTGATTAAAACTGATTAAAACAGTCGAATGGGCTTACGAAACGTACTCCATTGTGCCCGGAATGAGGGTGTTTAGCTAGAGGCGATAGTCGTTGGGTTCAATTTGGAGTTAGTATCAATAAACAACTATTTTTTTGGAATTTAATAAAATAATTAATTCATATAAATGCCCTCCCCCCACCCCCCCCCCCCCCACCCCCGGGCCGCCCGACAATCAAAATTCATGAAAAAACCCTAACTCTATACATTGTTCAGCCACCGCCTCCTGCGATGAATGATCAGTTTCGTTTAAAACTTCTCTGCCAATTTGCATCCAATCGTGCAATAAAAATCAAGATTTATAAAACAAAAATCCTAGCCCTCTCCACGAGCTTTCCATCCATACTTGTCTGAAGATCTAATGTTGTGTGAGCTCCTCGAAATCGCAGCTTAAAGGTCAATCGTTCGAGGTCATTTTTCTTGGCACCGGGGACCTCGAGCTGAGCGCCATCACTAGTGCAAGGAGGTGGCGCCGGGGGGGAGTCGAGTGGCACTCCCCAATTCTGGTTCGGTCAGCCGTGGCACGTGCAGCAAGGCGATTTTTGTTCTGAGCAGTGGGTTTGAGGGTTACAGGAAGGGTTCGATGGATTTTCAACGTGGTGAAGGTAATTAGGAAATTCATTAGCGATTAATTAATTAATTAGTATAAAATGTAATTAACGTATATATTTTCGTATCTTTCTCATACGAGGTCCAAATCGTGCGAAACTGGATTCGTTGGGATCGTGGGGATGAGAGCTTCGCAACAAGACTAACTGGGTGCAATTTGGAGCTTGTTAGAATTTAGGGCAGAATTAAATCCAAACCGTCCAATAAAGAATGACGGGGTGGAACCCAAAGTGAGAAATCCTTCTCACTCTAATTATTTTACAGTTAAATATATACTAGGTTGCGAACAGGGTTTGGTAGCCCCCGACACCATTTATTGTACAAGCCATGATTGTATGTTTGGATTGTATTGTGGAAATTTGGTTGTGTTTAAAATTGATTGTATTGTGGCGCATTGAATGTGATTGACTATTGTGTATGGCGCGAGCCAGTATCAGGAGAGGGGTAATGTTGAACATTACTCTGATTCTAATATCGCGTCGTTATAATGCTGAAAATTTCTAAAATAAATATTTATTCATTAAAAATATCATTCTTAATGTGTATATGAACCGTATAAAATATTCATGTGTTGAATAAACCGTTTGAACAATAAAAATATCATTTTTATTGAATGTATGAACTATATAAAATAGTCAAGTGTTGAATCAAATATTTTATCGTTAAAAATATAGTTTTTAATGTATATATCAATGGCATAAAATTCTTCCGAAATGAAAATAAATATTCATTTACAAATCGGACGATTTGTTTATATACACCCGTTTAACTGACATTGATTGGGACGATAAATTTTACACATCGCCCAACTGCACAAATAATATTCAGTATTTGTTGGTTGAAACACCACACGGGTATTGGGATGATATTTGACGTTCACAAATCCCAGTTGTTAAGTTGTATGTCAATCGATTGGTTGGCTGACTGTTGTAACCGTTAATTATTTATATGTAATGCTCATGCAGTTCTGTAATGCACTCTAGACAATGGTTGATTGTGCATCATTATTGTTGTGTAGATGTGTTGTATGAAATCCATATAAATAACATTATATGGTAATTGGTTGGGTCTGATTCCAATTCAGAAATAACGAATACTATAAAATAATATTCAATAAAGGATTAAAACGTGGATTTGATGTCCGATTTTGGATGGATACGAAATTATTAAAATGTGTGAAGCCGTATTGATTAGTTATGCGCCTTTTTAATGCAAACAATATTTATATCGATTTTATTCATTTTTATAATAAATATCGAAAAGGAAATGATTTTGAAATATGATATTTTGAAAATATAATCGTTTAAACATTATAATGACACGGAATATTCAATTTTTATTAAAAATTGAAAATGATGTTAAATTTTTTTTTAAACGAATTTATAAACGATTTATAAAATACATTTTGTATGGAAATCGACGAGATATATTATAGATTATACATAAATTTAATGGCCTGAATAGCGACCATTCGTGAATTTCGACCATTGACTTCGAATTGACATTACGGAAGATCCAGCCGTTAGATTGTTCTAAACCGGAACCGTTGGGTTCGTATTGGAAAGATCTTTCCAACGAATATAAGAGGTTTGAAATCTAACGGTTGGATTTGGAATTATGTCCAAATCAAATTTGAAAAAGGTCGTTATGGATGCAATTCAGTGGCCGTTATTGGAAACCGACCGTACGAGCCTTGATAAAATTATTAAAAATATTAATAATTTGTGTAAAATCATATTAAATGATTTGGAAAGAATTCGGATGAAAAATTCCATATTTCTAAAGATAAAAATACATTTTTATCAAAATGAACTAGTTGTTAACTAGAAAGATAATCCAATAATTTTTATATAAATAAATTAGGTATATAAAGGGTTTTAATAAAACCAGAAATTTCCAAAATAAAAATCGAAATGGATTTGAATAGAAATCATCTTCGGGATATTTCAATACTGGATTCCGTGACTATACGGATATTGTGGAGGAATTTGGAAGATAGATATATATCGTTATTCTCCATACGATATGTGTTGGTTTCAGAATTTGATATTGAATATAAGCCGATATAATTTCTATTTAGAGCCTTATATTTATTATCAAATTGGATTTTGGGTTTGTCGTGAATGGTGTCTTAAATAACATTGTTCTTAAACCCCGTTGGAAAAGAACAAATCATTCAATTAAAATTATTAGAGTTTCCAGTTATATTTAGTAATTGGAATAAAATGGAATGTAAATTGGGTTTATTGTGAACTGTGTTTTTTAACGACATTCGTTTTTTAACCCAATTAACAGTGAAAGGTGATTTGGAATATATAAATCTTTTATTACGATTTAATGGAAATTTTCCAAAGTAAAGTTTTCCAATTTAATAAAATAAATTGGAATTGAATGGAATTCAATTTGGTAATAATCGAAGTGAGCTTCTCTGGAGGAAGACTGTTAATATATATGGAATTTAAAAGGATTTGTCATTATTCCATTTATATATACTCGGATACGGAAATTAACATCGATTATATATTGATCTGTTTTCCATGAAGATTCCATGGTTAATGGAATGTGATTTTGGGTTTATCGTGAATTGTGTTTTAAATGACATTGGTTCTTTAACCTAATTAAAGACAGGACTACGTGTCTAACATTATATTTCGAACCGTATTATTGAACTCTGCTAAATATATATCTGTTTGGTGGCGGAGGATTTATTCTCTTGCTTAACACCCTTCTCTGAGACATATGAGCTTAGTGGTTATATATTGGCAGAAATCAGTGGTACGGTGTAAATTGTCGATGTGGCATGTTTGTGTTTCCAATGTTAAATAATCATTAAATAATGATTGTTGGGAGATTAAAACTAAGTGGAGTTTTAATGAATCTTTAACTAGATTGAAATGTGAATGTGATAATTTAAATTATCAAATTTGGGAAATGATCGAGAATGGAGTACCACCAGTTTTACTCCAGGCGACAGTTAAATATTTAATTAGATTTGAACGTGGAATGGTAATTAATTTTACCGATAACACCGTGGTGTTAGATATAGAGTATTACCAGTTTTGCTCCATGGGATGAATAGGTTGGGATTGGGAAATAAAATAAATGATTACTTCGGTAAGGTTTGCTAATCTCGACTAGTTTAGAAAACCTTATTTTGGTTTAAATTGTGAAAAGAATAATTGAATAAAAAATATTCTGGATTGTAATGAGGCGTACGCTGTGTTTTTATAGCACTTGATTATAAGATACATGAATTGTTCAGAAAGGCCAGGTTTATGCCCAATTTGAATAATTGATTCGACGATAAGTCGACGACGAAGACGGTGGTTGAAGACCGGAGTTCTTCACATCATTTGGATGATTACTGATGTTTTGATTGGGTTGTACACCCAAGACAAGGTAATAAGTGGTGATCGTCCAGACGTACTTGGAGATCGACTAGAAATGTGAGGACCTCTCTCCTGTATTAGACATATGGGACGAGGATTAAAGGTGCCTCTGGTTTCGTTCAGACCGAGAACAGACTTGTAAATGGATGTGTGTCTTACATTGGATTTTATTCTGTGTTAACTCATTTCTATTAAATATATATCTGTTTGGTGGTGGAGAATTTGTCCTCTTGCTTAACACCCATCTCTGATACGTTCGAGCTTAGAGGTTATATATCGATAGACATCAGTTGCATGGCGTAAATTGTCAGTGTGGCATGAAGAGATGCAGTGATCAAGGCTTCTGTTGAGAAGTAGAGTCTTATGGTTGATGATCAAAGCACGACTTTAAATAGCATAGCTTTGTGTATAGCGTTAATTTGCGAGCCTCACACCTCGGTATGAGTCAAAAACGGGATAAGAAACCTAAGGAGTGCACGATGTTTCTTTCCAGCTATGGGTGGTGTCGTGGTATGGAACCCAGACATTTATTTACTTTTACCTGTGTGGATGATGGAATGCGAGGTACCTCGGATATATTGGTCACTACGGGACCGATGGATAGGTACGGGAAACGTGTGTTCAGGAATAACTAATCCTCAAACGTAAGGGAGGATCGGCCTTGGAGGATCCAAGGGTTCACTACAGGGGATCATGGGTCATCTTGCTAGAGGTGATCCGAATTGGTAAGGAGTACATCCCTTGCCTCGATCATAGATGGAAATCCAATTTCCAATACGTGACTTTTCGATTTTAGTCGTAGAACTAGTATGGCGACATAGTATATGGTAGCTATGCCGTCTATGATTGATACATTTATATTTGAAGTGATTTTGACACTATACACTTATAGTAATATCAAAATGATTTGTTTTAAACGTACCAAGCATGTTTGGCAATTATGAAGGAAAACTCTATCCTCTAGCTTGCGTTGCATTGTGTGATGGGACCTCAGTCTTACAATAGCTTCATTTTTACAAATGGCATTGCGTTGTTTGTTTTATGCACTGGTATTCTTGGAAGAAAATCCGTTCCGTGTTATACGGCATGGTCCCTTGATTTACTTTATTTTAAAGTAAAGTTTAAATAACTGTTTCTATTCTCACACCAGTCCCATGACTGACCTAGAGTTTATTGTTTCTACCTAAACTCTGGGTACCCCAATTTTCCATACGTGCAGCTAGTAGTTTTGGTTTTGCAGATATTATTTCCCAGGATCCTGGATTTACAGCTGGAGCTATATTCGAAAAGCTTTGTATCCATGTATCTCTTTCAGTTGTATTATGTATTAATTTTCGACTGGTATGTAATGTATTTTAATCTCTGGTATTATTTTATTTTTCTGCCGGATATTATTCATTTATACTCTAATTCTTGTACTCTAATGTAAAGTGTTGTAATAGCAATGAAGTGTTCTACTGTTTACGTTCTGATTTGACGTGTTCTCAACTCACCGGGCTTTCCCTTATGGGTGAGTTTGGGTCGTCTCATGTAACGACCCAGAAAATCTGAACCAATTTAAAAATTTTAAATTGGCTAAAATAATGGATTTTAGATATTTAAAATAAATATTTTAAATAAAGGCGATGAAAACTGAGTTCGAATCGATAATGGAAAACGAATATAATTAATTATAATTATATATAGAATTGAAAATGGCGCGGTAGTTCGATAATTCGATTTCAAACTTCAATTGAATATACCGGGTGCAAAACAATCCGGATTTTAGTGAAACCAAAAACATTAGGATCTAATTGATAATATCTTTCTAACGAATCCGACCAATCGAAATTTGATAGCGGGAATCAAAAGATATGTCCAGTTGAAAATACTGAATAGTCGCTATGGAATTCAGCCCTTAAAAATGGACATTTTGCAAACGACCTCGGATTTCGACGAAACCACTTTTGTTGGATCCGTGATGTAAAGTTATTGCTAGATTCCAAATTTCATAATTTTTCGAATCAATATGTGAGCGTGGCAAAAGAAAACGCGTTTGACCAGTTTCTGTTGAATTTAATCGACTGGAAATTGGCCATTTTTCAAACGGTCTCAGAATTCAACGAAACTAGTTTTGTTAAGACCGTATCGTCAATACGAAGCTAGAAAATATTTTTCTGGAATTTTTCTAGTTAGTATGTGACCCCGGTAATTTGAAATGTACGTTTAAAATTCGATATAGTGATTTAAATGTAAATTCAACGGAAACTGATTGTAACGATCAAATCAGCTTGCGATACATATCCCATTGTGTTCGGAATGGGGGTAAAACGCTATGGGCGACAGGCGGTGGGCCTCGTTTCGAGGTCGTGGGTAAAAGTCAACTTTATGCAATAAAATTAAATAATTAAATAAAAAAAGAATAAAATAATATACTTTCCCTCCCCATATCCTTCGTACTGGCCCCCCGTTCATTTCAGTTTCGAACGAGAAAAAAAAAAGGAGAAAACCCTAAAATCTAAATCGATCGACGCCTCGAAGCCATCGCCTCCCCGTTCGAACCTCGAGCGCCGCCACCTCGAAGCTGCCGCCGACGTCTCCACCCCCCTCCCCCCCCCCCCCCCCCCCGTCGAATCAAATCGAGCCTCCCCCCATCGCGGAACATCTTGCCACCTCGAAGCTACCGCCGACGTCTCCAAACCCCCCCCCCCTCTGTAAGTATTTTGTTATTTTATTTTAATAATTTAAAACTTTTTTTTTAGAATTCAAAACTGATTTTATAATAATTTAAAAACTGTTTTTTTTTTTAAGAATTCAAAACTGATTTTATAATAATTTAAAAACTGTTTTTTTAAGAATTCAAAACTGATTTTATAATGATTTAAAAAAACTGTTTTTTTTTAGAATTCAAAACTGATTTTATAATGATTTAAAAACTGTTTTTTTAGGATTCAAAACTGATTTTAATAGGAATTTAAACCTGTTTTTTTTTAAGAAAGTAAAACTGATTTAAAAAATAAAATTAAAACTGATTTTAAAAAGTATTAAAAACTGATTTTTAAAATGATTTATAAACTAATTTATTTTAAGATTTAAAATAGAAGGAGATTTGAACTTTGGGAAGTAAAAATCATATTTTTTATATATTGAAAGTCGAAGTAAGAATCATATTTTTATATATTGAATAGCGACGTCAAAACTCGATTTTTGTATATTGAATAACATAGTAAAAATTCGATTTTTACATATGTAGAGAATACGGGCAACAAAGCGACAAAAAGGCGAGATTGGCGAAGATTTCTCTAAGGAAGTGTCGTGAAGTTGGATAGCTATTGGTGAGATTTCTGATTTAAAAATATTATATATGTTGAAATAAAAGTGAATAGCTATATATAAATATATATATATATATATATATATATATATATATATATACACGCCCCTCGTCCACAAACCATGGACGATATTTATTGGTTGAAATCGTTTTGAAAATTGATTGATGGCGATTGATTATTTGGGATTGTTTGTGATTGATATTGGTTGATTGTGGTTGAAAAATACCCGTTTGTGATTGGAAAATATTTGGTTGAAACCACATAGGATTAGTTTGTGGAAATGAAATAAATATATACATGCCGCCTGCGTGCGAACTAGATGCATGATCCCCATTGTCAAAAACCGCGAGGTTTTAAGGTAGAGCGAGGAGCCGTACTAGGGACGGTGCCAGTGTAACTACCCTGCCGTTATGCTGCCGAAATTTTGAATAATATTTGTGTGTTTGAATTATTTTCATATGCTTAAACTATATTTATTCATTGTATAGAAAACATTCATGTGTTGAATTGATATTCATTCGTTGTTTAGAAATTCATGTGTTGAATGGTATTCATATTTTGAAATAAATTGTTCGATAACAAAAATCACATTTTTATCTATATATAGAAACTATAGAAAACATTCATGTGTTGAATTGATATTCATTCGTTGTTTAGAAATTCATGTGTTGAATGGTATTCATATTTTTAAATAAATTGTTTTACAATAAAAATCACATTTTTATCTATATATAGAAACTATAGAAAACATTCATGTGTTGAATTGATATTCATTCATTGTTTAGAAATTCATGTGTTGAATGGTATTCATATTTTGAAATAAATTGTTCGATAACAAAAATCACATTTTTATCTATATATAGAAACTATAGAAAACATTCATGTGTTGAATTGATATTCATTCGTTGTTTAGAAATTCATGTGTTGAATGGTATTCATATTTTGAAATAAATTGTTCGATAACAAAAATCACATTTTTATCTATATATAGAAACTATAGAAAACATTCATGTGTTGAATTGATATTCATTCGTTGTTTAGAAATTCATGTGTTGAATGGTATTCATATTTTGAAATAAATTGTTCGATAATAAAAATCACATTTTTATCTATATATAGAAACTATAGAAAACATTCATGTGTTGAATTGATATTCATTCGTTGTTTAGAAATTCATGTGTTGAATGGTATTCATATTTTGAAATAAATTGTTCGATAACAAAAATCACATTTTTATCTATATATAGAAACTATAGAAAACATTCATGTGTTGAATTTATATTCATTCGTTGTTTAGAAATTCATGTGTTGAATGGTATTCATATTTTGAAATAAATTGTTTGATAATAAAAATCGCCTTTTATCGACTATATGAACTGTGTAAAATAATCTCGTTTTAAAAAGAAATTGTTTTATGATAAAAATCCTATTTTGTCACCTATATGAACTATATAGAAAAATAGTGTTTTGAAATAAATTGTTTTACAATAAAAATCACATTTTTATTGTATGCATAAATCGTTGAAATGTGAAGTGTTAAAAATAGCAACTTGTTCAAAATAAACATATATGAGTTGAAATATTCATTAATTAGCTAATGAAATGATTTGCACCTATTTATGTAACATTAGAATGAATGGAGTTTTTAAACCAAATAGAAATCAAATATGAAGTCGAATAGAAATTGATAAATGATAAGAACTGTATATATATGTACATGCAATATTCATTGAACAGGTTATAGCAAAGGGGCTAGAGAAGAGGAATAAAATTTTGTGCCCGACAAATAGGTACACATTTACTGATTTGTTTGGGTGATGATTTTGAGCCTGTTGGCTAGCCGCTTGGCTTTTTCTTTTTCTTTTTGAGATTAGAAGGACCGGGAACGCTATTTGCGATTTCCCGATGCTCCCGGTGCAGGGGAGGTTATGGCGAAATTTTTCCAAAATTTAAGGAGTTAGAAAAATATTTGAAGTGAAAACGATATGGAAATCATTGAAGGAACTATATTTATATAAATATATAAATATAAATAAAATTAAAACGAAACGAAGCTGTGCAGTTCGTATTTCGAAACCGTGATTTCAAACGACTAGTACGGGAAATCCGACCATTGGATTTTCCCGAAACCTCAACCGTCGGGTTCGCCTTGGAATAATCTTTCCAACGGCACCAACCTTGTTAAAATCCAACGGTTGGATTGTCTGGAATGTTTAATTCAATTTTGAAGAAAAACAGCGCCAGAAGCGATTATATTTATATATATATATAAATATAATTATATATTTAATCGAATAATGACGCTGTAGTTCGTATTTTGAAATTGAAAATTCAAACGATTGTACCGGGAGATCCGATCGTCGGATTTCCCCGAAACTGGAACCGTTGGATTCGTTTTAAAAAGACCTTTCTAATGATGTAAATTTTGGGAAGATCCAACGGTTAGATTTTCAGATATGTGTAAATCAAATCTGAAGAAAAACAGCGCCACGGCCGCTGTATGGCCCGAAGCGTCGTTTTGAATAAAATGGCTATTTTAAAATAAATAAAAATAGCGATAAATAGTTATAAAATATCGTAAGCGATATGGAATGGAAATAAACTGAATTTGCTTGATTTATGTGGCTTTTGATGGTTGGATGTGTTTGGTGTGAAAATTACATTAAAGAACGAAATTGGTGTTGTCGAATAATTTAACCATTGAAATAAATTGATTTGAAATTCTAAATATACATGAATTATTTGAAAAAGCCGAGTTAATTCTCATTTCAAATAATTGATCGACGATTGAAAGTCGAAGATGAAGACGGCGGTCGAAGACCGGAGATCTTCACCTCGTTTGGATGGTAACCGAGGTCCTGATTGGGAGGCATCCCGAAATATGGATAATGAGTGGTGATCGTCCAGACGTACGTGTTGATCGAAGGGTCTGCGAGGTATTTAGTGCCTCCGGTTTCGTTCAGACCCAGAACGGACTTGTAAATGGACTGTGTGTCCGACATTGGAATTTGTTCTGTGTGATTGATAGCCATCAGTTGCACGGTATGAATTGCCTGTGTGGCATGCTAAGATGCAGTGATCAGGGCTTTTGTTGAAAAGCAAAGTCTTGTGGTGATGATCAAAGCATCGCCTGTGTGGCGCAGCTTTGTATATAACGTAAATTCGCGAGCCTCACACCCCGATATGAACCTAAAACGGGAGAAGGACCTCAGGGAGGGCATGCGTTTCCTTCTAGCTAGGGTGGTGTCAGTGACCTACCAGCCCTGACATTTATATACTTTTCACCTATGTGGTTGTTGCTGTTGCGAGGCGCCTCAGTTTGATCAGACGATCCGGGTCCGATGGAGTCATTCGTTGGCTCGTTTACGCCCCAAAGGGCGGGGAAACGTATTGTTCAGGCATTTTAATCCACATCGGTGGACCGGCCCTGTCGCTCCAAAGGCTTGACTGAGTACTTGCCTGAGACATGGGCTAGATTGTCTTGAATTCGGTAAGGACTATCTTTTGCCTTGGTTCATGGAGGAAATCCAATTTCCAAATACGACATCGTGCGGTTTTGATTGTATATATATATGGCGACATGATATATGGTACCCATGCCGTCTATGATTGATAGTTATGATTTGAAGTTGTTTTCAAAAACATATAAACACTAGCAATAATATCAAATGCCTTTGTTTTATTCGTATCAAGCATATTTTGGTCATTATAAGGTAAAACTCTATCCTCCGGTTTGCGTTGCATTGTGTGATGGGAACTGAGTCTTATAATGGCTTCATTTTTAGAAAAAGCATAGCGATGTTTAAAAGAAAGATTTGTTTTAAAGCACTGGCAATCCAATGGAGTAAACCCGTTCCACGAAAGTGGCGTGGTCCTGTGATTAGCCAAATTATATATGTGTTGAGTAGATTTCTCATAGCAGTCCCATGACTGACTCGTAGTTTGTTTCACTCTCAAACTCGGGTGCCCCTTTTTCCACACGGGCAGCCTTGTATTCAGGTTTAGCTGGTTCTTTCTGGATAGCTGGAGCTGAAGATGGGTTCTATCATTTATTTCCTTTTATGCTGTTCAGCTCCTATTGTACATATTTTGTTTATTTCCGCTGTAGACATTTATGTATAGTTGAACTGTATTTGTACTAAGTAAGATCCTGTACACTGTGTAACTCTGACGATTACTTTTATCCAGTATATTTTGTTGTTCATATCTGGTGTATTTATTTAATTCTGTTCTGCTATTTTATGTTTCTGTGTTATATTCCAAAGATAACCTTGTTTCCGTGAGAACGGGAAATCGGGTCGTCTCAACGTGGTATCAGAGCTTTGGTTAAGCTTAGTTCTGGAATATAACATTTGAACGAACTCGTCAGAAATAGAACCAGTAGTGTTCTAGGACAGGTAACTCTATACAGATAGGATCAGTAATATCCTAGTATGAGTAAAGCAGAATGAAATTACACCTCGATAGACACATTTACATTCAAGTATTTGTCTCTATATTTTGAAATATCTTTTCTGTTGACCTGACACTTGATCTGCTATTTGCAGAAGAACTAGAAAATGAGTGCCAGAAACAGAAGAAGTAATACTAACCCGGATATTGAAGCTCTATTCATGAAGTATAGAAATCTGGGTGGAAAGTCGTTCTCGGGCGAAGAATCTATTATGAGAACACAAGCTTGGATTCGTTCGGCTGAGAAAATCTTCGAAGCCTTAAAACTGAGGGATGACCAGAAAAGATTACTGGCCTCCTGGGCACTCGAAGACGAAGCTTTGTTTTGGTGGGATTCAGTTATTAAAGGTAATCCAGAAGGTGATATCACCTGGGATAGATTCAAAGTGACTTTCCTAGAAAAATTTACTCCTCCCGAAGCAACTGAGCGATTATGCGATGAATTTTCTTATCTGATACAAGGAGACATGACAATTCCCGAATATCATAAGAAATTCAATGAACTTTCTCACTTTGCTCCTCATCTAATTCAAGACCCAAAGAGGAAAAATCTGAGATTTATTCACGGGCTTCAAAGGAAATACCGGAATAAATTATTGGGGCATGTGAAGCTTCCTTTCTCAGAAATGATTTATATGGCTTACCAATACGAAGATCTAGACAAGAAAGGAATGTTGCGTGACGAAGAAGAAGTTTGTTGTAGTGACAAAGAAGATTCGGAAACGGATATTCCTGAAGCCAGTATGATGTCTGAGGTCAGTAAGGAGCCTAGGACCAATCAAAAAAGGGCCAGACCAGGAAAACAACTGGTAATGACCGCCATATGCAATAACTGCCATAAGCAAGGGCATTTGCAAGGGAATTGCAGATCTTTAAAGAGGAAAGGAAAGAGCGGATCCAAACCTACGAAGAGGCAAAAGAACACACATGGCGAAAGGAAATGCCATAAGTGTCGTCAAGCAGGTCATATTGCACGGGAGTGTCAACTCTCAAAGAAATCTGAGGCAGTACATATAAATGAAGTAGCGGAAACTTCTGAGCCCTCGGATAAGCAAGGGAGGTCTGATGTTTTAGAAGGCACGCTCAATGTCAAAAACATCCCAGTTAAAGTACTGTTTGACACAAGCGCGTCACGAAGCTTTATTGCAAAGAGTGCAGTCAAGAAGTTGGATTTGAATTTGAAAAAGCTCAAAGAGCCCATGACTGTCCAAAATCCAGTTGGGGGTTCCGTCAATCTCAGTTGGGTCTGTGCAGTACCTGTCTCTTTTTCTTGCTATAAATTCCCTATTATCTCTATCATCATGAATTTTAATGAATTCGATCTCATTCTGGGATTGGATTGGTTAACTAGATATGAAGCTGAAGTTAAATGCGCCGAGAGAGTGGTTAAAGCAAAGGCCCAATCGGGGAATTATATAACCATACCATGTGAAGGCCCGACTTCAAATAGAAAAGATTTCTGGTCAGCTCTCGATGTTTCTCCAGCTCAAATAGAAAATATCCCTGAGGTCGCAGAGAATATTCCTGACCTCATCAAAGACATTCCTGTCGTTAAAAACTATGCGGATGTGTTCGAAGAAGTTGTTCGCTTACCTCCGCAGAGAGAAATAGATTTCAAGATTGCTTTGATTCCCAATGCAAGGCCGGTAGTTCACGCTATTCGAAGAATGTCCTTGAAAGAGAAGGAGGAATTAGACAATCAAACACGACAGCTAGTATGGAAAGGTCTGATAAGGCCTAGTTTCTCTGATTGGGGTGCAGCAGTGGTGTTTGTCCCGAAATCTGACGGTACTCTACGTCTATGTGTGGATTATCGTGATCTGAACAAGCAGACAATAAAGAACAAGTATCCATTGCCGCGGATTGATGATTTGTTAGATCAATTAAATGGAGCACAGGTATTCTCACGAATGGACCTAGCTACAGGTTTCCATCAACTTCGAATTGCCGAAGAGTGTGTTCCAATGACAGCATTCAGAGGCCCCGACTTATTCTACGAGTGGTTAGTAATGCCGTTCGGCTTATGTAACGCTCCAGCTTACTTCGTCGATCTAATGAACCGAGTATTTAGGGGAGTATTGAATAAATTTGTTCTGGTTTTTATTGATGATATTCTAATCTTCTCTAAATCAAAGGCCGAGCATGAAAAACATTTGGAACAGGTGTTAGAAATCCTCAGAAGGAATGTATTGAAAGCCAAGTTTTCCAAATGTATATTCTGGCAAGATGAAGTGAAATTTCTGGGCCATGTTGTATCGAAAGAAGGAATCGCTGTTGATCCAAGTAAAATCACAGCTATTCAGAACTGGAAACAGCCTAGTACCCCCACTGAAGTCCGTAGTTTCCTCGGATTGGCTAGCTATTACCGGAAGTTCGTTAAAAACTTTTCGAAGATATCTGGCCACTTAACGAAGCTTACAAAGAAGCATTCTAAGTTCAAATGGACTCAAGAAAGTGAGGAGGCGTTTGAGGAGCTAAAGTTAAGATTAACGACAGCTCCAGTGTTAACCATCATCGATGGCAACCAAGATTTGAAAGTCTGGACTGATGCTTCTAGAGAAGGCCTTGGGGCAGTGTTAATGCAAAGGGGTCAAGTAATTGCTTATGCTAGCCGTCAACTGAAGCCGCACGAGAAAAACTATGTAACTCATGATCTTGAGTTATTGGCTATCATATTCTCTTTGAAAATCTGGAGACACTATCTTCTGGGCGAGAGATTTGAACTGTTTACTGATCACCAGTCGTTAAAGTATCTGTTCACTCAGAAGGACTTAAATTTGAGGCAACAGCGTTGGCTGGAGTTTCTTGCAGCATATGACTTTGAAATTATATATACTCCCGGGAAAGCCAATGTCGTAGCTGATGCGTTAAGCAGAAAGAATGTAATGATCGCCAGTTTTATTATCACGACTTCTTTGCTAGATAAGATATCTGCTCTTCAGGAGGATGATCACTTCATTCAGAAGATCAGAGGGATAATTCAACAAGGCAAACCCTCGAGTTTTCAAGTTGATAATGAGGGGATTCTTAGGCTCAAAGGTCGAATATGCGTTCCTAACATTCCTGAACTTCGAAAGGAAGTACTGGATGAATGCCACAAGTCAAAACTCAGTATCCATCCGGGAGTAAGCAAAATGTATAATGACATCAAACGCACTTTCTGGTGGAAGTCGATGAAGAGAGACATTTCCTTATATGTTAGCCGGTGCCCTACTTGCCAGCTAGTCAAAAGCGACCAGCAGAAATTGGCTGGACTATTACAACCGCTAGAAGTTCCTGGCTGGAAGTGGGAACATATTTCTATGGATTTCATCGATGGTTTGCCCAGGACCAGAAAAGGAAATGACAGTATTTGGGTGATCGTAGATCGCTTCATGAAGACCGCCCATTTCATACCTGTCAGATCAAACAGAACCGCTCAGAGCCTGGCACAGATATACTTCAGGGAAATAGTTAGACTACATGGAGTGCCACTCAGTATAGTCAGTGATAGAGATACAATATTCACTAGCAAATTCTGGGAAGCATTTCAAGTCGAGCTAGGAACGAAGTTGAACTTGAGCACCGCTTATCATCCTCAGACAGACGGTCAGACTGAGAGGGTGAATCGCATTTTAGAAGATCTATTGCGGGCTTGTGTTCTAGATTTCGGTGGATCATGGGAAGACCATCTGCATTTGGCTGAATTCTCTTATAACAACAGCTACCAGGCGAGTCTGACAATGTCGCCATTCGAAGCATTGTACGGTAGACCGTGCCGATCTCCTGCTTGTTGGGTCGAGCCTGGAAATAGACTTGTGTTGGGTCCCGATATGATTCGAGAAGCTGCCGACAAAGTCGATTTTATTAAGAAGCGATTACTCGCCGCTCAAAGCCGACAAAAGAGCTATGCCGATAGAAGAAGAAGAGATATATCCTTTGAAGTTGGCGACTATGTATATTTGAAAGTATCGCCGATGAGAGGAGTAATCCGGTTCGGTAAAACTGGAAAGTTAGCGCCCAAATTCATTGGTCCGTTTCCTATTCTGGAACGGATCGGAACTCTCGCTTACAGGGTCAAACTTCCTGATTGGTTGCCTGGAGTGCATGATGTATTTCATATATCTCAACTTCGAAAGCACATTCATGATCCAGATTTGATCGTGGAAGAAGCAGCTCAGCAGGATATTGAAATTACTCCAGAATTAGCTGTGAGGCGAGAGCCGCTAAAGATCATCGGCAAAGAAACCAAAGAGCTGAGAAACAAGAAGGTTCACTTAGTCAAAGTGCAATGGAGTGGAGATCCGCGAGATTGTACTTGGGAAACTGAGGAGAGCATTCAGAAAGCTTATCCCCGATGCTGAGTAGATATCTCTGATTGACTCCGGTGCAAGGTACATTTACCCTACTTTGCACTACCATTCAATTCTCTACTCTATTGTTATTTTCTTTCCATAGATGTGCACTTTTAAATTATATAGTCTGAATGATTTTTAAGGGGCATAGGATTTGATTAGTATATTTTTGAAAGTTAAAAACAATTGGATGGGTTGTTGTGTTGTGTGATTGTACATTTATCAAACCACTTTCGACTTTATTCCTTTTCGGGGACGAAAAGTTTTAAGTGGGGGAGATTGTAACGACCCAGAAAATCTGAACCAATTTAAAATTTTTAAATTGGCTAAAATAATGGATTTTAAATATTTAAAATAAATATTTTAAATAAAGGCGATGAAAATTGAGTTCGAATCGACAATGGAAAACGAATATAATTAATTATAATTATATATAGAATTGAAAATGGCGCGGTAGTTCGATAATTTGATTTCAAACTTCAATTGAATATACCGGGTGCAAAACAATCCGGATTTTAGTGAAACCAAAAACATTAGGATCTAATTGATAATATCTTTCTAACGAATCCGACCAATCGAAATTTGATAGCGGGAATCAAAAGATATGTCCAGTTGAAAATACTGAATAGTCGCTATGGAATTCAGGCCCTTAAAAATGGACATTTTGCAAACGACCTCGGATTTCGACGAAACCACTTTTGTTGGATCGGTGATGTAAAGTTATTGCTAGATTCCAAATTTCATATTTTTTCGAATCAATATGTGAGCGTGGCAAAAGAAAACGCGTTTGACCAGTTTCTATTGAATTTAATCGACTGGAAATTGGCCATTTTTCAAACGGTCTCAGAATTCAACGAAACTAGTTTTGTTAGGACCGTATCGTCAATACGAAGCTAGAAAATATTTTTCTGGAATTTTTCTAGTTAGTATGTGACCCCGGTAATTTGAAATGTACGTTTAAAATTCGATATAGTGATTTAAATGTAAATTCAACGGAAACTGATTGTAACGATCAAATCAGCTTGCGATACATATCCCATTGTGTTCGGAATGGGGGTAAAACGCTATGGGCGACAGGCGGTGGGCCTCGTTTCGAGGTCGTGGGTAAAAGTCAACTTTATGCAATAAAATTAAATAATTAAATAAAAAAAAAGAATAAAATAATATACTTTCCCTCCCCATATCCTTCGTACTGGCCACCCGTTCATTTCAGTTTCGAACGAGAAAAAAAAAAGGAGAAAACCCTAAAATCTAAATCGATCGACGCCCCGAAGCCATCGCCTCCCCGTTCGAACCCCGAGCGCCGCCACCTCGAAGCTGCCGCCGACGTCTCCAAACCCCCCCCCCTCGAATCAAATCGAGCCTCCCCCCTCGCGGAGCATCCTGCCACCTCGAAGCTGCCGCCGACGTCTCCAAACCCCCCCCCCCCTGTAAGTATTTTGTTATTTTATTTTAATAATTTAAAAACTGTTTTTTTTAGAATTCAAAACTGATTTTATAATAATTTAAAAACTGTTTTTTTTAAGAATTCAAAACTGATTTTATAATAATTTAAAAACTGTTTTTTTAAGAATTCAAAACTGATTTTATAATGATTTAAAAAACTGTTTTTTTTTAGAATTCAAAACTGATTTTATAATGATTTAAAAACTGTTTTTTTAGGATTCAAAACTGATTTTAATAGGAATTTAAACCTTTTTTTTTAAGAAAGTAAAACTGATTTAAAAAAAAAACATTAAAACTGATTTTAAAAAGTATTAAAAACTGATTTTTAAAATGATTTATAAACTAATTTATTTTAAGATTTAAAATAGAAGGAGATTTGAACTTTGGGAAGTAAAAATCATATTTTTTATATATTGAAAGTCGAAGTAAGAATCATATTTTTATATATTGAATAGCGACGTCAAAACTCGATTTTTGTATATTGAATAACATAGTAAAAATTCGATTTTTACATATGTAGAGAATACGGGCAACAAAGCGACAAAAAGGCGAGATTAGCGAAGATTTCTCTAAGGAAGTGTCGTGAAGTTGGATAGCTATTGGTGAGATTTCTGATTTAAAAATATTATATATGTTGAAATAAAAGTGAATAGCTATATATAAATATATATATATATACGCCCCTCGTCCACAAACCATGGACGATATTTATTGGTTGAAATCGTTCTGAAAATTGATTGATGGCGATTGATTGTTTGGGATTGTTTGTGATTGATATTGGATGATTGTGGTTGAAAAATACCCGTTTGTGATTGGAAAATATTTGGTTGAAACCACATAGGATTAGTTTGTGGAAATGAAATAAATATATACATGCCGCCTGCGTGCGAACTAGATGCATGATCCCCATTGTCAAAAACCGCGAGGTTTTAAGGTAGAGCGAGGAGCCGTACTAGGGACGGTGCCGGTGTAACTACCCTGCCGTTATGCTGCCGAAATTTTGAATAATATTTGTGTGTTTGAATTATTTTCATATGCTTAAACTATATTTATTCATTGTATAGAAAACATTCATGTGTTGAATTGATATTCATTCGTTGTTTAGAAATTCATGTGTTGAATGGTATTCATATTTTGAAATAAATTGTTCGATAACAAAAATCACATTTTTATCTATATATAGAAACTATAGAAAACATTCATGTGTTGAATTGATATTCATTCATTGTTTAGAAATTCATGTGTTGAATGGTATTCATATTTTGAAATAAATTGTTTTACAATAAAAATCACATTTTTATCTATTTATAGAAACTATAGAAAACATTCATGTGTTGAATTGATATTCATTCGTTGTTTAGAAATTCATGTGTTGAATGGTATTCATATTTTGAAATAAATTGTTCGATAACAAAAATCACATTTTTATCTATATATAGAAACTATAGAAAACATTCATGTGTTGAATTGATATTCATTCGTTGTTTAGAAATTCATGTGTTGAATGGTATTCATATTTTGAAATAAATTGTTCGATAACAAAAATCACATTTTTATCTATATATAGAAACTATAGAAAACATTCATGTGTTGAATTGATATTCATTCGTTGTTTAGAAATTCATGTGTTGAATGGTATTCATATTTTGAAATAAATTGTTCGATAATAAAAATCACATTTTTATCTATATATAGAAACTATAGAAAACATTCATGTGTTGAATTGATATTCATTCGTTGTTTAAAAATTCATGTGTTGAATGGTATTCATATTTTGAAATAAATTGTTCGATAACAAAAATCACATTTTTATCTATATATAGAAACTATAGAAAACATTCATGTGTTGAATTGATATTCATTCGTTGTTTAGAAATTCATGTGTTGAATGGTATTCATATTTTGAAATAAATTGTTTGATAATAAAAATCGCATTTTATCGACTATATGAACTGTGTAAAATAATCTCGTTTTAAAAAGAAATTGTTTTATGATAAAAATCCTATTTTGTCACCTATATGAACTATATAGAAAAATAGTGTTTTGAAATAAATTGTTTTACAATAAAAATCACATTTTTATTGTATGCATAAATCGTTGAAATGTGAAGTGTTAAAAATAGCCACTTGTTCAAAATAAACATATATGAGTTGAAATATTCATTAATTAGCTAATGAAATGATTTGCACCTATTTATGTAACATTAGAATGAATGGAGTTTTTAAACCAAATAGAAATCAAATATGAAGTCGAATAGAAATTGATAAATGATAAGAACTGTATATATATGTACATGCAATATTCATTGAACAGGTTATAGCAAAGGGGCTAGAGAAGAGGAATAAAATTTTGTGCCCGACAAATAGGTACACATTTACTGATTTGTTTGGGTGATGATTTTGAGCCTGTTGGCTAGCCGCTTGGCTTTTTCTTTTTCTTTTTGAGATTAGAAGGACCGGGAACGCTATTTGCGATTTCCCGATGCTCCCGGTGCAGGGGAGATTATGGCGAAATTTTTCCAAAATTTAAGGAGTTAGAAAAATATTTGAAGTGAAAACGATATGGAAATCATTGAAGGAACTATATTTATATAAATATATAAATATAAATAAAATTAAAACGAAACGAAGCTGTGCAGTTCGTATTTCGAAACCGTGATTTCAAACGACTAGTACGGGAAATCCGACCATTGGATTTTCCCGAAACCTCAACCGTCGGGTTCGCCTTGGAATAATCTTTCCAACGGCACCAACCTTGTTAAAATCCAATGGTTGGATTGTCTGGAATGTTTAATTCAATTCTGAAGAAAAACAGCGCCAGAAGCGATTATATTTATATATATATAAATATAATTATATATTTAATCGAATAACGACGCTGCAGTTCGTATTTTGAAATTGAAAATTCAAACGATTGTACCGGGAGATCCGACCGTCGGATTTTCCCGAAACTGGAACCGTTGGATTCGTTTTGAAAAGACCTTTCTAATGATGTAAATTTTGTGAAGATCCAACGGTTAGATTTTCAGATATGTGTAAATCAAATCTGAAGAAAAACAGCGCCACGGCCGCTGTATGGCCCGAAGCGTCGTTTTGAATAAAATGGCTATTTTAAAATAAATAAAAATAGCGATAAATAGTTATAAAATATCGTAAGCGATATGGAATGGAAATAAACTGAATTTGCTTGATTTATGTGGCTTTTGATAGTTGGATGTGTTTGGTGTGAAAATTACATTAAAGAACGAAATTGGTGTTGTCGAATAATTTAACCATTGAAATAAATTGATTTGAAATTCT
This sequence comes from Allium sativum, assembly GCA_030737875.1. Taxonomy (NCBI): domain Eukaryota; kingdom Viridiplantae; phylum Streptophyta; class Magnoliopsida; order Asparagales; family Amaryllidaceae; genus Allium; species Allium sativum. The sequence continues at coordinate 833,032,050 of CM060918.1, read as the reverse complement.
AAATATACGTGAATTATTTGAAAAAGCCGAGTTAATTCTCATTTCAAATAATTGATCGACGATTGAAAGTCGAAGATGAAGACGGTGGTCGAAGACTGGAGATCTTCACCTCGTTTGGATGGTAACCGAGATCCTGATTGGGAGGCATCCCGAAATATGGATAATGAGTGGTGATCGTCCAGACGTACGTGTTGATCGAAGGATTTGCGAGGTATTTAGTGCCTCTGGTTTCGTTCAGACCCAGAACGGACTTGTAAATGGACTGTGTGTCCGACATTGGAATTTGTTCTGTGTGATTGATAGTCATCAGTTGCACGGTATGAATTGCCTGTGTGGCATGCTAAGATGCAGTGATCAGGGCTTCTGTTGAAAAGCAAAGTCTTGTGGTGATGATCAAAGCATCGCCTGTGTGGCGCAGCTTTGTATATAACGTAAATTCGCGAGCCTCACACCCCAGTATGAACCTAAAACGGGAGAAGGACCTCAGGGAGGGCATGCGTTTCCTTCTAGCTAGGGTGGTGTCAGTGACCTACCAGCCCTGACATTTATATACTTTTCACCTATGTGGTTGTTGCTGTTGCGAGGCGCCTTGGTTTGATCGGACGATCCGGGTCCGATGGAGTCATTCGTTGGCTCGTTTACGCCCCAAAGGGCGGGGAAACGTATTGTTCAGGCATTTTAATCCACATCGGTGGACCGGCCCTGTCGCTCCAAAGGCTTGACTGAGTACTTGCCTGAGACATGGGCTAGATTGTCTCGAATTCGGTAAGGACTATCTTTTGCCTTGGTTCATGGAGGAAATCCAATTTCCAAATACGACATCGTGCGGTTTTGATTGTATATATATATGGCGACATGATATATGGTACCCATGCCGTCTATGATTGATAGTTATGATTTGAAGTTGTTTTCAAAAACATATAAACACTAGCAATAATATCAAATGCCTTTGTTTTATTCGTATCAAGCATATTTTGGCCATTATAAGGTAAAACTCTATCCTCCGGTTTGCGTTGCATTATGTGATGGGAACTGAGTCTTATAATGGCTTCATTTTTAGAAAAAGCATAGCGATGTTTAAAAGAAAGATTTGTTTTAAAGCACTGGCAATCCAATGGAGTAAACCCGTTCCACGAAAGTGGCGTGGTCCTGTGATTAGCCAAATTATATATGTGTTGAGTAGATTTCTCATACCAGTCCCATGACTGACTCGTAGTTTGTTTCACTCTCAAACTCGGGTGCCCCTTTTTCCACACGGGCAGCCTTGTATTCAGGTTTAGCTGGTTCTTTCTGGATAGCTGGAGCTGAAGATGGGTTCTATCATTTATTTCCTTTTATGCTGTTCAGCTCCTATTGTACATATTTTGTTTATTTCCGCTGTAGACATTTATGTATAGCTGAACTGTATTTGTACTAAGTAAGATCCTGTATACTGTGTAACTCTGACGATTACTTTTATCCAGTATATTTTGTTGTTCATATCTGGTGTATTTATTTAATTCTGTTCTGCTATTTTATGTTTCTGTGTTATATTCCAAAGATAACCTTGTTTCCGTGAGAACGGGAAATCGGGTCGTCTCATCTCAGTTTGGTATCTGAGCTTTGGTTTACAGAGCTCAAGAACAAGACACATTAGAACCGAACGAAAGTATTCATCAGAGATGGGATTAGTAATATCCTATAAGAGTGACTCGTTAGAGATAGGGTTAGAAATGCCCTAGATCAGCTCAAAGATTGTTAGTTTTTAAAAAAATAAAAAGGAAAAAAAAATTGTTTTGAAAATTTAAAACTTATCATACGTATTTGAGTATTTTGTTTTAAATTGATTTTGAACTATCGAGTATATGATGATTTTGCATATACGCATAGCTAGCGTATATTCGAAGCCTCAAATATACTGGATGGATATAGAATCACACTCTAGTCGCCCGGGGATGATTCTGATGATGAGGCCTCATCATCAGAGTCTATGGACGAGTTTCGAAAGTGGGATATCTATATACTTCCAACTGACTGGTGTGAGAACCAAAACTAGATAGGGATTATTGTTTGTAAATTGGTCTTGAAATTGGATTTTTTTTTGAGTATATATAAAATTTATATGTTTGAAAAGTTAACCAACTAACTGATTGCTGATTGTGTTGTGTGATTGTAACAACCCGTATTTTAATAACATGTTAAAACGAGAATCGAAGCAGAATTTAATTTTAAATTCTGAATCAAGTAAAACGGGCTATGCCATTGCGTTCGCCTCGGAAAAATACGCGAAATAGAGTCCGAGTTTTCGAGAATCGGAGTCCGTATGACCCGTTAAAGGCCCAAAGAAGATTTCTGGGAATTTGAATTTCGGAAAACAATTTTGGAAATCAAATCTGGGGCTAGGCAGGAAGTTTCCCCGCCTAGGCCATGTCGACAGGGCTGTCGACAGGCCTATCGACTTGGGCCCAGACCAAGTCGACAGCCCTGTCGACTTGCCTGTCGACAGGGGGTGGTCGGGGCAAATAACCTGGCGCACCTGTTTGTCTCACCTAGTCTTGTGCTTGGGCTGGGTCTGGAAGCTTCCGAGATCTGATGGTCCTAATCTATCCTAGGGTTAATCTAAGGGCGTAAAACTACCCTAATCTCTATAAAAACACCCCTAAGCCCCCCTAAACCCTCATAACTCACCCTCTCCACGAAGTGCTGCCCAAATGCCAAGTGATCATGGCCTCCATCCCAAATCCCTAGAGCCTATGCATTCAAATTGGGTTCAAATCAAAAGGTGCAAGCTTGTTACACCAAATCAAGGCCAAATCAACATTTCTATGCGAGTTTCATGGCGGATCTTCATCAAAGGAGCCACCTTTCTTCGTCATGATGATGCATGATCCCTTTCCTAAGCCTTGCCTATGTAAGTTCTAGCTACTTTTGGGTCAAAACGGTATTTTAATGTTGACATGGGATAAAATGAGGCTAAACATGATTATGCGAACATATATGAACCTTACCTTGCCTCTTGTGTTCATGTTTATGATCTTAGGCCATGTGAGTGACTTAATCATGCCTCTCATGCTATGCATAACCTAGTTTAACTTGCAAGTTTGGATCTTTATGCATGAAATGCTAGCATGAACCTTTAGGAACCATTTTACTTGTGAAACATTGGGTAAGACTAGATTTTGGGGCTTATGCATGTTTATGAACCCAAACCCTTTTATGCTATCATGCAAGTTTGTGGCCAAGTCTTTTATGAGATTATGCATATTTATGGCCAAACCCTTTTCGTGATAATATGCATGTTTGTGGCCAAATTACCTTATGACACTATGCATGTTTATGGTCAATTTCTTTATGATGTTATGCATGTGGAAGCCAAGCCCTTTTTGGCATCATGCATGTTTTGAGACCAATATGTGGCATAGCATCCTTACTATGTTGACTCGCTTTGCTTGCGTTGGGAAAACACGATTTTGGGTAGTTAGATAAACATGAACATGTCGCAAAATCTTAACTTGAATATGACATGTGTTTATACTTGAAAATATGACTTGAAAGATAACATGGAAGATGACATGTAAGTATGCATAAAAGCATGAGCTTGGGAATTTACCTATTAAGTTAGGTCTACCCTTTGGGAATTTACCTATTAAGTTAGGTCTACCCAAATGCTCGAAAAACTTGTAACATGTTTTGGAAACAGGATGAACTTAGATAATATGAGTGTGGCCAACTCGAGGTTGGGTTGAGTTTGCGACGTAAAACTACCCGGAACCGACCGGCCTAACTAGTAGTTGCAAACAATAGGACCCAATGTGAGAAGTTGGTCATGTCGCGCTTAAGACCCGAGGTTAGACTAGGTTGTGGTGTAAATCTACCCGGACCCGCCCGGCTTAACTAGTAACCACAACAAGGTCTAATGTGAGAGGTTGAGGGTGCATTAATTAAATTAATGCCACATAATAGGGTTAAGTTAATTTGATTAATGAGGATTAACCAAATATGATATGGACAAATGGGTTAAGTAATTTGATTAGGCTAATGATACTTAACAAAACATGATAAGCTTGGGTAGGTTAAGTAACTTGATTTGCCTAATGACACTTGACCATTTTTATACGACTAGTGGACGGGATTAAGTCAACCAACACTTAATCAATCCAACACGATAACGTGATAAGGTTAAGTAAATTTTCTTAATGACACTTAACCGTATAATACAGTTAATGGATGGGGTTAAGATTAGGCTTAACTAATTTAAACACGGTAATTCGATAGGGTTAAGTTAAACACTTAACCAATTTAAACTTGATAATTCAATGAGGCCAAGTAACCCATACTTAACCGACTTAACTTGGTAATTTAATGGGGTTAAGTTAAACACTTAACTAATTTAACACGATGATTTGATGAGTTTAAGTGACCTATACTTAACCAATCTAACTCGTTAATTTGATGAGGTTAAGTTAACCTATACTTAACCAATCTAACGTGAAAACATGATAAGGCTAAGTCACGAATCGTTTCGAATACGCTTGACCGATTTGACTCGGTAATCAGATGGGGTCAAATTAATATATACTTAACCAATCTAAAATGATAATTAGACGAGGTTAAGCCATGGATTGCTTGATATACTTAACCAACTTGACACATGGTCTGTAGGGTTAAGTCTTGGGCTTGGGTACTTAGCCAGTTTCGACATGTTTTGTAGATGGGTTAAGTTGTGAACTTAAATGACACTTAACCCATTAGATAAACCCTAATTCGGAGGATTAGGTAGATAACCATAGTTAACAAGGATTACGGAAATAAGGCTAAGTGGTAAACCTTAGTTAAGGGAAACTAAGTAATAATTCTTAGTCAAGGAAATTTGGACTATTTCTTAGATAGATCAGTAACCCGATACGTTAGAGTATGCGTGTAGGAGCAGGCTATCTGATTTGGATAAAGGCTCCAACGAACTGGGTAACGAAGCAGCGGCTTCGGGGAACGTAAGGGTATTCTTGGGATCCCTCTGTGAGCTGTCAGGTCATTATACTAGGCTCACGAGAGGTTGAGGTCTGCGGTAGAAGAACCAAGAATATGCCTTGGTTGCTATGCGAGCGACCTAAAGACTGGGGTGGATAGCAGTGAGTCGGCGAATACATACGGTGCCTGAGATAGCAAGTTCGTCGATCATCTACCATCTTAAGTCAAGCGTGTACGTACGGAAAGGCAGGGGACACCCAACAGACCATAATTTGCTATCTAATTATGGGTGAGGTAGGTCGTAGGATGTGGGCTGACCGGAGTGTAGTTCTCATGCAAGATTTTCTCTTGTGTTGCCTTTCACTAGTTGAGGGAGGGGTCTCGTGGGACCATAGCCACGTGTAGAAAAGCAGACCTTAGTATCTGCATCGGCAGATAAATCTAAAGCTCCCGACCGAGTCCTGTATTTCTTGTTTTGGCCGGTGACAGGACTCGGATGGCACGATGTGATACATGTGCATCCAGTTATAGAAAAACGATTCACGATGAATGCATGGGAAAAAGGGCGCGGTTGAGGGTTAGCGTAATCCCTAGTGGCCTAGGTGGTTTAACCCAAACCGAAATACGAAAGCGTGCAATAGGTAAGCGTAATCCCTAGTGGTACTAGGTGGCGTAAGTCCTAGTAGTTCAAACGATGATTCATATGGAAGAGCCTAGCTAGAACAAGGGTGACAGTCCAAACGGTTTTCAAGGATAATACGACATGAGGAAGCCCGTACGAGGTACGGCAAAGGACTGAATTTATATATATGGAGAGAAACATATGATTTGAGTAACCTATATATGCGATATTAGGTTGACATGGACCATTACACGGCTTTGAGCACGGGACGTTCATGGTTAACACATGACGCGGGTAGGGATACTAGTGCGAGAGGTGCAGAGCAAATGTACATGTTAGGACTAGGAAGAATATACATAATAGACACCGTGGGATGTTAGACGGGGTAGATACCTTGGGATAATGTACTCGATAGAAATCTGACGATGTGATACCTTGACTTGTCATAACACCGCAGTTTATCATGATACCTTGGTTTACCTTGCCACAGTAGTTCAACCGGCTATCCTGGTTTATCTATCTTGTAGTTATCCTTATGTTTACTTTCAGTTTATGCATGTCATGTTACCTTTACCTGTTTTTATACTGGAAGTAGATAGGACTTACTCAGTCTTTTTGACTGACCCGTTTTGTTTCGCCTCTTTTCTTCCGTTCCCCCCCCCCCAGGTTACAGGGAGGAAACAATGCTGTTTAGTTCGGACTTCTTCTGCTTGAAGGTCATCATGGATGGCTTGGACTTCTCTTGGCTATGGCTACTTTACTGTTTTTACTTGGGGAATAATTTATTAAAAGGTTTTTTAAGCTTCTTTATTATTGCAAGACAGGTTTTGATGTACTCTGATGTAAAAGGGCTTTAGACCTTATTTATTCATGTTATGAAAGTTGATTTTACTTCCGCTATTTATATATGTTCTGTCTTGTGATATTTCTGTGCATGTTTACCAATAATGCCCCTCTAAAGCTAGTGCATTCCTTTGCGAGTGACCCTAGCGGAGGCGGGGTGTTACATTTGGTATCAGAGCAGAAGGTTACCAGACTGGGCAAAAGTTTTTAAAGACCTTCTGAAAATTATTTGAAAAACCGTTTACAAAGAAGCATTTTGCAAGAAAGTTTTCTTTTAAAAAGAAAAGGGTATTCCCCAAAGGCCATTAGCATTATCCTTGTTTCCTTGATTGAATCTCTTTTCCTTTCTTTCCTCCATCTGTAGTCACAGTGGTTTTAACTGCGACTAGTCTTTCCTATCTACGGGAGTGCTTTCCATGCGATGGAGGTGGTTCTCGAGAGACCGGTGGCCGCGTTTTAAGAAAGGATAGTGAGAAAGAGGATAAAGGATGCGAGTTTAAGGATGAACAACTTGTTGGTATGGCTCAACCCAGAATGAGAGAGAAAGATGAACAATGAAACCCTTGACGAGAGGGTACCTTTGGCATGGTGAAACGGGACGGATAGTTAAGTATCATGGGACAAGGACAAGATCATTGGGAGGGCAATAGTATGCTCTCATTTCTAGGGTACCTCGGAAGGAGGGTAACGATCTTGTTAAACGTTTGGTTTTCTTCTCTATCATCCCGTCGGGACTTTGTTTTGATCACCGCATCTTTTAAGTCCGCTTCGATAGTTGAGTCTCTGCACCTTAGTACTAGCATAGTAGAGAACCCCGCTTTTGTCTCAAGTCCTATTGGAAGATCGGTCCATTTATTCATAGCTTGTTTGGATTTGAGAATGTCTATATCAAGTGTTGAGCTGGGAAAATATGCTTATGTTTATAAGTCGTGGATGGGTTCTAGGGATGAAGCGGTTATCCAGTAAGGGGTGCCACTCTCGGTTTTAGAAGGAGGGTAGTTAGACTCTTGGCTTGCTTTGGTAATACCCTCGAAGGCTCGTGTAACATTTTGGGTTCTGTCATGGCTAGTTACCTAGAATCCCAGGATGCAGTTGTTGGTAATCCGTTTGGATAGAATTCGCCGCTAAGGCGGATGGTTCGTTTCGACTATGTATGAGTTATGGGGATCACCCTACTAAGGACTCTTGGCAATTTGGATTGGCATCGGAAAACGAGATCCAGAATTCACTAGTGAATTTTGGAGAGCTGGCTTGAGTACGTAGATATGGTTGAGCCAAATATACTAGGGAAAGGATAAGTGCAAGTGGAATGAGAGGCGACGAGGAAATGAGTTCCAACTCATGTTATGGAAACGGGAAGTAAGAAGCTGCGAAATCGTGAAGTAAAAAGGGGCGGTCAAGGCACGATGGAACTAAGCTTAAGGTAATGCGACGCAGGAGACTGAAGACTAAATACGTGCATGATATCTCTTTTGGGAATATATCCTCAACCCCTGTTTTCTGTTGAGCTTGCGTGTAGGCTATCTATTATGGATATCCTCTCGGTCATGTTTCTGTTACAAACCCCGTAAGGAGTTTGTTTTGTTTACCCTCTCGATCTTATTTTAGGGAATCTTAGGTAGAACCCTATGGATGTAAACATGTATTTGAAACATGTTATGGTTGATATGGTTGCAAATGATTGCAAGTGGTTGCTCGTGGATGCGCGAATACACGTTAGATACTAGATTGACGCGATCACATTTCATGTTGCATATACACGAGTATTTATACTTGTTTATGGATGAAATTGAATGTGTTACCATGTGGACGTTGCATATGGATGAATGTTTGTGCACGCATATAGTGTATATATATGACTAGGACTATTTGCATACATGTTGGATTCATGGCACTAAACATATTTTTGCATTCAAAAGATTTTTCAGGCCTAATCATTAGCATTAGCTAAGGAACATGTACACACACGTTTTGCATATATACATACAGCATTAGAAATCATCTAAGGACAATGGTTGCTTGTGGATGATGTTTTGAGTAGACGGATGATGGATGGTAGGATATGTTCTTCCTAACTTAGAGATTTCGGGGACGAAATCCTAAAAGGTGGGGAGAATGTAACAACCCGTATTTTAATAACATGTTAAAACGAGAATCGAAGCAGAATTTAATTTTAAATTATGAATCAAGTAAAACGGGCTATGCCATTGCATTCGCCTCGGAAAAATACGCGAAATAGAGTCCGAGTTTTCGAGAATCGGAGTCCGTATGACCCGTTAAAGGCCCAAAGAAGATTTCTGGGAATTTGAATTTCGGAAAACAGTTTTGGAAATCAAATCTGGGGCTAGGCGGGAAGTTTCCCGCCTAGGCCATGTCGACAGGGCTGTCGACAGGCCTGTCGACTTGGGCCCAGACCAAGTCGACAGCCCTGTCGACTTGCCTGTCGACAGGGGGTGGTCGGGGCAAATAACCTGGCGCACATGTTTGTCTCACCTAGTCTTGTGCTTGGGCTGGGTCTGGAAGCTTCCGAGATCTGATGGTCCTAATCTATCCTAGGGTTAATCTAAGGGCCTAAAACTACCCTAATCTCTATAAAAACACCCCTAAGCCCCCCCTAAACCCTCATAACTCACCCTCTCCACGAAGTGCTGCCCAAATGCCAAGTGATCATGGCCTCCATCCCAAATCCCTAGAGCCTATGCATTCAAATTGGGTTCAAATCAAAAGGTGCAAGCTTGTTACACCAAATCAAGGCCAAATCAACATTTCTATGCGAGTTTCATGGCGGATCTTCATCAAAGGAGCCACCTTTCTTCGTCATGATGATGCATGATCCCTTTCCTAAGCCTTGCCTATGTAAGTTCTAGCTACTTTTGGGTCAAAACGGTATTTTAATGTTGACATGGGATAAAATGAGGCTAAACATGATTATGCGAACATATATGAACCTTACCTTGCCTCTTGTGTTCATGTTTATGATCTTAGGCCATGTGAGTGACTTAATCATGCCTCTCATGCTATGCATAACCTAGTTTAACTTGCAAGTTTGGATCTTTATGCATGAAATGCTAGCATGAACCTTTAGGAACCATTTTACTTGTGAAACATTGGCTAAGACTAGATTTTGGGGCTTATGCATGTTTATGAACCCAAACCCTTTTATGCTATCATGCAAGTTTGTGGCCAAGTCTTTTATGAGATTATGCATATTTATGGCCAAACCCTTTTCGTGATAATATGCATGTTTGTGGCCAAATTACCTTATGACACTATGCATGTTTATGGTCAATTTCTTTATGATGTTATGCATGTGGAAGCCAAGCCCTTTTTGGCATCATGCATGTTTTGAGACCAATATGTGGCATAGCATCCTTACTATGTTGACTCGCTTTGCTTGCGTTGGGAAAACACGATTTTGGGTAGTTAGATAAACATGAACATGTCGCAAAATCTTAACTTGAATATGACATGTGTTTATACTTGAAAATATGACTTGAAAGATAACATGGAAGATGACATGTAAGTATGCATAAAAGCATGAGCTTGGGAATTTACCTATTAAGTTAGGTCTACCCTTTGGGAATTTACCTATTAAGTTAGGTCTACCCAAATGCTCGAAAAACTTGTAACATGTTTTGGAAACAGGATGAACTTAGATAATATGAGTGTGGCCAACTCGAGGTTGGGTTGAGTTTGCGACGTAAAACTACCCGGAACCGACCGGCCTAACTAGTAGTTGCAAACAATAGGACCCAATGTGAGAAGTTGGTCATGTCGCGCTTAAGACCCGAGGTTAGACTAGGTTGTGGTGTAAATCTACCCGGACCCGCCCGGCTTAACTAGTAACCACAACAAGGTCTAATGTGAGAGGTTGAGGGTGCATTAATTAAATTAATGCCACATAATAGGGTTAAGTTAATTTGATTAATGAGGATTAACCAAATATGATATGGACAAATGGGTTAAGTAATTTGATTAGGCTAATGATACTTAACAAAACATGATAAGCTTGGGTAGGTTAAGTAACTTGATTTGCCTAATGACACTTGACCATTTTTATACGACTAGTGGACGGGATTAAGTCAACCAACACTTAATCAATCCAACACGATAACGTGATAAGGTTAAGTAAATTTTCTTAATGACACTTAACCGTATAATACAGTTAATGGATGGGGTTAAGATTAGGCTTAACTAATCTAAACACGGTAATTCGATAGGGTTAAGTTAAACACTTAACTAATTTAAACTTGATAATTCAATGAGGCCAAGTAACCCATACTTAACCGACTTAACTTGGTAATTTAATGGGGTTAAGTTAAACACTTAACTAATTTAACACGATGATTTGATGAGTTTAAGTGACCTATACTTAACCAATCTAACTCGTTAATTTGATGAGGTTAAGTTAACCTATACTTAACCAATCTAACGTGAAAACATGATAAGGCTAAGTCACGAATCGTTTCGAATACGCTTGACCGATTTGACTCGGTAATCAGATGGGGTCAAATTAATATATACTTAACCAATCTAAAATGATAATTAGACGAGGTTAAGCCATGGATTGCTTGATATACTTAACCAACTTGACACATGGTCTGTAGGGTTAAGTCTTGGGCTTGGGTACTTAGCCAGTTTCGACATGTTTTGTAGACGGGTTAAGTTGTGAACTTAAATGACACTTAACCCATTAGATAAACCCTAATTCGGAGGATTAGGTAGATAACCATAGTTAACAAGGATTATGGAAATAAGGCTAAGTGGTAAACCTTAGTTAAGGGAAACTAAGTAATAATTCTTAGTCAAGGAAATTTGGACTATTTCTTAGATAGATCAGTAACCCGATACGTTAGAGTATGCGTGTAGGAGCAGGCTATCTGATTTGGATAAAGGCTCCAACGAACTGGGTAACGAAGCAGCGGCTTCGGGGAACGTAAGGGTATTCTTGGGATCCCTCTGTGAGCTGTCAGGTCATTATACTAGGCTCACGAGAGGTTGAGGTCTGCGGTAGAAGAACCAAGAATATGCCTTGGTTGCTATGCGAGCGACCTAAAGACTGGGGTGGATAGCAGTGAGTCGGCGAATACATACGGTGCCTGAGATAGCAAGTTCGTCGATCATCTACCATCTTAAGTCAAGCGTGTACGTACGGAAAGGTAGGGGACACCCAACAGACCATAATTTGCTATCTAATTATGGGTGAGGTAGGTCGTAGGATGTGGGCTGACCGGAGTGTAGTTCTCATGCAAGATTTTCTCTTGTGTTGCCTTTCACTAGTTGAGGGAGGGGTCTCGTGGGACCATAGCCACGTGTAGAAAAGCAGACCTTAGTATCTGCATCGGCAGATAAATCTAAAGCTCCCGACCGAGTCCTGTATTTCTTGTTTTGGCCGGTGACAGGACTCGGATGGCACGATGTGATACATGTGCATCCAGTTATAGAAAAACGATTCACGATGAATGCGTGGGAAAAAGGGCGCGGTTGAGGGTTAGCGTAATCCCTAGTGGCCTAGGTGGTTTAACCCAAACCGAAATACGAAAGCGTGCAATAGGTAAGCGTAATCCCTAGTGGTACTAGGTGGCGTAAGTCCTAGTAGTTCAAACGATGATTCATATGGAAGAGCCTAGCTAGAACAAGGGTGACAGTCCAAACGATTTCAAGGATAATACGACATGAGGAAGCCCGTACGAGGTACGACAAAGGACTGAATTTATATATATGGAGAGAAACATATGATTTGAGTAACCTATATATGCGATATTAGGTTGACATGGACCATTACACGGCTTTGAGCACGGGACGTTCATGGTTAACACATGACGCGGGTAGGGATACTAGTGCGAGAGGTGCAGAGCAAATGTACATGTTAGGACTAGGAAGAATATACATAATAGACACCGTGGGATGTTAGACGGGGTAGATACCTTGGGATAATGTACTCGATAGAAATCTGACGATGTGATACCTTGACTTGTCATAACACCGCAGTTTATCATGATACCTTGGTTTACCTTGCCACAGTAGTTCAACCGGCTATCCTGGTTTATCTATCTTGTAGTTATCCTTATGTTTACTTTCAGTTTATGCATGTCATGTTACCTTTACCTGTTTTTATACTGGAAGTAGATAGGACTTACTCAGTCTTTTTGACTGACCCGTTTTGTTTCGCCTCTTTTTTTCCGTTCCCCACCCCCCAGGTTACAGGGAGGAAACAATGCTGTTTAGTTCGGACTTCTTCTGCTTGAAGGTCATCATGGATGGCTTGGACTTCTCTTGGCTATGGCTACTTTACTGTTTTTACTTGGGGAATAATTTATGAAAAGGTTTTTTATGCTTCTTTATTATTGCAAGACAGGTTTTGATGTACTCTGATGTAAAAGGGCTTTAGACCTTATTTATTCATGTTATGAAAGTTGATTTTACTTCCGCTATTTATATATGTTCTGTCTTGTGATATTTCTGTGCATGTTTACCAATAATGCCCCTCTAAAGCTAGTGCATTCCTTTGCGAGTGACCCTAGCGGAGGCGGGGTGTTACAGTGATTATGAGTTTGACAAATTAAAATGTTGGCAAAATCAAACCAATATGTGAATCAATGGTAAATTATCCAAATTGAATCAAATGTGGAACTGGATTGAAAATTGATTGAAGTTGCATACATGTACATATATATGTGTGAACAGGTCATAGAATGGAAGTTAAGGAGAGGAATAAAATTGTATGCCCGACAAATAGGTACATATATACTGTATTCCTTGGGTTTGATCATTTTACGAGCCGCTTGGCCTTTTCCTTTTCATTTGGATTGACGAGGGCCTTGTGAGGCTAGTTTGGATTTTACCGATCAGCCCATACAAAGGAGGTTATGGCAAAAAAAATCTAAAATTTAGGGTGTTAGCCAATTTTTTGAGAAATATGAAAATTCTTAGAAACTGAAAAGTTGAAAAATGAAAGCCGGAATGAAAGTTGAGTTGGTTAGTTAAACAACTTTCAGCTCCATTCCTTTTCGAGGACAAAAAGATTTTAAGTGGGGGAGATTGTAACAACCCGGATTTTCAGAACCAATTTAAAATTTTTATTTTAGATATTTTAATGGATTTTGAATATTTAAAATGGTTTATTATAAATAATAACAACTAAAAATTTATTTAAATTGAAGTTAGAACGTATAATTTTATTTTAAATATAACACCAGCCTGAAATGGTGCGGTAGTTTGAAAGTTTGATTTTTAATTTCAAATGATTATACATAACTCATTTTAAATCTGAATTGGGCGAAACAAGAATGGTTAGAATCTGTTTAATTATATCTTTCTGACGGATGTGAAAAATTCAGATTTCATAAAATAAATTGAAAGTTATGTCCAGTTTAAAGTTCAAAATAGTCGCTATGGAATATATATATATATATATATATATATATATATATATTGATATAATATATAGCCCTTAAAAATAGTTATTTTGCAAACGACCTCCATTTTCGATGAAACCACTTTTGTTGGATCCGGAATGTCAAATTATAGCTAGATTCCATATTTTTTAATTTTTGGGATTAATATGTGAGCGTAGTGAATTTAAATGTGTTTAGTAATTTCTGTTTGAATTTAATCGACTGGAAAATGACTATTTTTCAAACGGTCTCCAAATTCGACGAAATTAGATTTGTTAGGACCGTATTGTCAAAACATAGCGAGATTTATTTTTCTGTAATTTTTGAAGTTAGTATGTGGCCTTGGTAAATTAAAATGTACGTTTGAATTTAATATACATTGATTTATATATTAATTTTGATTAAAACTGATCAAAACAGTCGAATAGGCTTACGAAACATATCTCATTCTGTCCGGAATGGGAGTGTTTAGCTAAGGGCGACAGTCACCGGGTTCGATTTGGAGTTAGTATCAATAAACAACTATTTTTGGAATTTAATAAAATAAATAATTCATATAAATACCCTCTCCCGCCGGCCAATCAAAATTAATGAAAAAACCCTAAACCTATACATCGTTCAACCGCCGCCTCCTGTAATGAATGATCAGTTTCATTCAAAACTACTCTGTCAATTTGCATCCAATCCGTGCAATAAAAATCAAAATTTGTAAAACGAAAATCCTAGCCCTCTCCACGAGCTTTCCATCCATACTTGTCTGAAGATCTAACGTTGTGTGAGCTGGTCGAAATCACAGCTCAAAGGTCAATCGTTCGAGGGAGTTTTTTTTGGTACCGGGGACCTCGAGCTGAGTGCCACCACTGGCGTAAGGAGGCGGCGCCGGGGGGAGTCGAGTGGCGCTCCCTGAATTTGGTCCGTTCAGCCGTAGCATGTGCAGCGAGGCGATTTCTGTTTTGAGAAGTGTGTTTGAGGGTTACAGGAAGGGTTCGATGGATTTTCAATGTAGTGAAGGTAATTAGGAAATTCATTAGCGATTAATTAATTATTATAAAATGTAATTAACGTATATATTGTCGTATCTTTCTCATACGAGGTCCAAATCGAGCAAAATTGGATCCGTTGGGATCGTGGGGACGAGAGCTTCGCAAAAAGACTAACTAGGTCCAATTTGGAGCTTGTTAGAATTTAGGACAGAATTAAATTCAAACCGTCCAATAAAATTGACGGAGTGGAACCCAAAGTGAGAACTCCTTCTCACTCTAATTATTTTACAGTTAAATATATACTAGGTTGCAAACGGGGCTTAGTAACCCCCAACATCATTTATTTTACAAACCATGATTGCTTGTTTGGATTTTACTGTGGAAATTTGGTTGTGTTGAAAATTGATTGTATTGTGGTGTATTGAATGTGATTGACTATTGTGTATGGCGTGAGCCAGTATCAGGAGAGGGGTAATGCTGGGCATTACTCCGGTTCTAATATCGCACCGTTATAATGTTGAAATTTTATGAAATAAATATTTATTCGTTAAAAATATCATTTTTAATGTGTATATGAACTATATAAAATATTCATGTGTTGAATAAACAATTTGAACAATAAAAACATTTTTATTGAATGTATGAACTATATAAGATAGTCAAGTGTTAAATCAAATATTTTATCGTTAAAAATATAATTTTTAACATATATATGAACAACATAAAATTCTCCTGAAATGAAAATAAATATTCATTTACAAATCGGAAGATTTGTTTATGTACACCCATTTAACTGACATTGATTGGGGCGATAAAGGTAACACCCCGTAATTATAAATATTAAAATTAACAAATTTAAGAACACTTAATTTTTAGAATAAGAATTAAGGGAAATGGGTGAGGCCATTGCATTCATCTTGGAATTCTGCTTGAGACAGAGTCCGAGTTTGCGTAAATCGGGCTCCGTATGAAGAAGTTATGGAGCTTAGAAGATTTCAAGTTTATATAAGAATTAAATAAATAAATAATAAATCTAAATTCGAATCCAAACCAGCGAAAAGCAGTGGGCAGGAAGATTCCTGCCAGAGGGTGCCGACCCCCTTAAGGGGTGTCGACACTGGTGTCGACCCCCTTATAGGGGTGTCGACATAGGTGTCGACCCCCCCCCTCCCCCCAAAGTAGGGGTCGACCCCTGCTGACTGTTCTGGATAGTGACGATTTTCTGAGTCGTAGGGCTACGTGGCGACTTCTGATTGGCCTGATGACACATTTTCTGGGACTGAATGGTCTGGATAGATCCTATGTTGATAGAAAGGCTCAAACTAATCCTATAGTCCTATATAATCACATCTAACCTAAACCCTAAGCTAAACTAAATTCGTTCATGAGCCTATATGCTGCTGAATCCTAAACTAATCTATCCTCCACCATAACAAATCAAATTCAAGGTTAAAGATAAAGATCAAAGCCTACATCAACGGATTAGCTTATCAACTTCAGAAATCAAATTCCAAATCTTCTCTTCATTCTTAATCTCTGTTAATTCATGTAGCTTTCAAAAGATAATTAAACTAAAGTAATTATGATAAGTTGTAAATTGTGATCATATGATTATGCCTGTAATGGATCTTATCCAATTTGCAATTTGTCATCTTTTTTGATTCGTGGCCTATCCTTTTCTGATCAATTCTATCAGTTCATGCATGTTCATGCTCGTGTATTTATGCCTATTTTGATACCATGATTCTCTTCCCTCTTCCTTTTTCGTTTTTTTATTTTTATGAGTTAGGCTAACTTCAAGCCTAACATATTATGCGAAATTCACGCATGTGCAATGCTTGAATGTTGGGGAAAAGTGTGGGAAATGTTGAATAACATGTGATTTGTAAAAAGACATAAATTGATGATGGTTATGGTTTGGGAAAAATTGTATATAATAAGCAAACATGAGACTTGACGAAAATGGGTTTGAGTGTAAACTTGTGATAATTTGGTAAGTTCAGTTATTTCTCAGATTTGGAACATGTAATAGGAATCATGACTTGTAATGTATCGAATCTAGAACTATTCCTAATTGTAAGATAATCAATTCTGATTCATGCTTATCCTTTTGTCAAACCCGAATAACCTATGCCTATGAGACTGTTGTGATTGATACAATGGAACCTATCATGTTGTACACCAAATTGGTGATTCTTTTATGTTCAATTCTATTGAAACTTTATGCCTATGATGTAACTTGCTAAGTTTAGCCATACTTATTGTTAATGTACAACATGTCTATTGGAAACATGATTCTTGAGTTGGGTACACCTTTACATGCCTATTTTGTTCCTTATGTCAATTCTTGTGTTTCTCCTCTATCCCTCTCCGTTTAATTTTAGACCTTGTTGTACTTGCGATTGAAACGCGTGGAATTGGGTATAACTTAATTAAGTAATTTTGGGCATAACAAGTAAATAAGGCATAATTTGAATTGACCATACGTATGGATATTTTACATATAAATCTTGATTTTGAAAGTAAATATGTAAATTGGCTAAAAGATGAACGCCTAAAACATGAGGTTAGACTTGGTTTGCGGTATAAGACTGCCCAGAACCGCCCGGCATATCAAGCAACCGCAAACGGCAGTCTAATGTGAGAGGTTAAAGGCATAAATTAGATGCTTAGATACGAGGTTAAGTCTGGCTTGTGGTGGAAGTCTGCCCGAAATCGCCCGACATATCCAGTGGCCACAAGTGGTCGACTTAATGTGAGAGGTCTGTGCATTAATAACTAATTAATGCTGATCAAAGATGAATATGATACCTAAACGAGTTAGGTGGGTGGGGTTAAGTTAACATGGGTAAGAAGACAACTTAATCAATATTACATGAATAAAGTGGATAGGGTTAAGGCAAGCTTAACCAATAATACATGTGGACTTAATAAGTGGAAGGGTTAAGCAAATCTCGGGTAGGTGGGTAATATTAGTATATATAGGCCCACAAACTTAACCGTTAAATAAACATGCGTGAATCAGTAGGAAGGTTAAATGACATATGGATAGGCGACACTTAACCTATACAACATGTTAATTAAGCAAATGGGTGGGGTTAGGTTAAATTGAGAACACTTAGCCGTTATAACATGTTGGTTAGGAAACCCTAGTAATGGGGACTCATTTCAACAGTAACCCACATAGATGTATCATGGTACCCTGAACTAGGCAGGGTGGTGCATGATTACTGGGCTGATTATAAGCGGTCAAAATAGCGGCAGGTGGTGCATCAGTGTAGATTCCGACAGAGTACGGGCGTGCACGTGCTCCGCAGTGGAAAAAGCAGGCACTGAGCATCAGTAGTTTTACACTGCATCTTGAATTGTGTCGGGTTGCCATCATAGGGATTGATACACCCCATGGTGGGACTAGCACAGGTATCTACAAACAAGCGGGGCCGAATGACACAAGTTATAAATACATGTGAGTTAGGGGGCCAATCGATTAGTGGTAGTATGGAGACATCTAGTATCTATTATGGGCAAGTAGGTTGTTAAGGATTGTACGGGGTAGATACCTCTTACTAGATGTTACGCCTGAGGGCTACCAATTACGGGGTTGGGATCAACTTTCAGTATGGAACTAGTAACGGTGCGATATACTTAGCATTGGTGCAGTGTAGTAGTTACCATATAGTGATTAGAAGCGCAATCAATGTTTATCTTATTCATCTTGCCTACCTTGTCATGCATGCTTATGTACAGTCATTTCTTACTTTCCAGTTTATGTTCTTATCCTGTTACTTTAATGATTATATTGTTAAAGTTACTGGACTCACCAGACTAATGTCTGACCTAGTTTGTTTCGCCTCTTTTCTTCCGTCCTCTCTGGGAGGAAATACTCAAGCTTTGTTCAGATGTCTCTTTCTTCCAGCTTGAAGTTGAAAGATGTATTGCTTGGTTTTGATTCTGCTTATGGCATTTTCTGTTGGGGGTTATAGCTTTAAAATTATGTACTTTGAAGGCTTTTGTACAAGACTGATATTATGTACTTGGTTTTGTTGTTTTGAAGGTGTAACCAAACCTATTTCTGTTGCCGCTGCAATAAAGTTATAAAATTTTCAAATACTACATCCATCTTGTAATATTCCATTCTGTTTACTTATAACGCTCCACGAAACTTAATGCATTCCCTTTTGAGTGACATTAACAGACGTGGGGTGTTACACTTGGTATCAGAGCTGAAGGTTACCAGAACAGATAAAAGATTTTGAAAAACCGTTTTCAAAAGCATTTTTATAAAGAAGTATTTTCGAAAACATGTTTTAAAGAAGGGGTTTTCAAGAGAAAGGTTTATTATGAAAAAACATAATCCCCAAAAGCCATATATCTTTCTTTCGATTCTTTGTTTCGAATCTCTTCTTTTTCCTTCTTGAGTTTCTTTCCTCGCGTGGAGATGCTTTTTCTAAGATATGTAAGGACTTTCGTGCGATGGGCGGAAAACCAGTTCATGGAACTGAGACATTTGTCGAAGCTAGAATTGGCTCAGGGAAGTGGAGAACTCGTTTGGTATCTTTGAGATAGACGATGGAAGGTTCAGCTAGCTGCTTGGTAGATGAGGGAGTTTAGGCTAAGGGCACAAGCCCAAGGATGAGGAATTTGTTGATATGGCTTTAGTCCACGAAGAAGGTAAAGGAGAAAGTGGAAAGAATAATTAATCCCATGACAAAAGAAGGCGTCTTTATTGTGGTATAACGGGCCATGTAATTAAGGACTATAGGAAGAAGAAGAAGCCTGGTTGTTTTCATTACGGTGAGGCAGGACATCTGATTAAAGACTGCCCGAGCAGGTAAGGGCAAGGGCAGGGGACATGACCTACTTCTGGAGGACAGGGTCATGCTCTCATGGCACCAGGACAGGAGAGAGATAGAAACGTTTTTGTTGAAAGTTTGATTTTTCCTTTTTGATCACCCTGTTTGAACTTTGTTTGATTTTGGCACTTCGTACTCGTTTGTATCTGCTTCGTTAGTTGAAACACTACATCTAAATAACTAGTCTAGTTGTGGATCCCATTGTAGTCTCAAATCCTACTGGAGGTTCGGGTCATTTATCTATGCTTTGTCGGGACTTGAGAGTGTCTATCTTGGGCGTTGGGTTTGAATGCAATGCCTACGTTCTTGGTTTCATAGGCTACGCCTTGATTCTAGGAGTGGATTGGCTAGCCAGGTATGGTGCCATCCTAGACTGACAGGAGGGTAGTTAGATTGTTGATTCGTTGTGGAAGAACCCTTGATATTTCTTGTGACCCTAGAGTCCAGTGATGTTTAGCTACCTAGAATCTCTTGACGCATCCATCGATGATTTGGAATTTGTTCGTGTTGTCCGTGAGTATGGTGACGTCTTTGATGTGGTTCGGGATTTAACCCCAAGGCGCGAGATAGACCTCCGTATATATTTAGTAGGTAATGCCAAGCCAGTTGCATTACCAGTGTGCCACATGGCTCCGAGAGAGAGAAGGAACTCATTAAGCAAGTAGGGGAGCTACTTGAGGAAGGGTTCATAAGAAGAAGTATTTTGGAATGGAGTGCTCCAGTTGTTTTTGCTACGAAGGTTGATGGTTCACTTAGATTGTGCGTGGACTATAGGGTCCTGAACAAGCTCACGAAGAAGAACAGACACCCATTGCTGAGGATAGATGACTTGATCGATCAATTGGTTGGTGCTTCGGTTTTCTCGCAGTTGGATATAGCTACAGGATTTCGTCAACTAAGGGTGGCTGAAGATAGCATAGATAAGACTGCATTTAGGACTCCTAACGGTTTCTTCGAATGGCTCGTCATGCCTTTTGGTTTGACAAATGCACCCGCATAATTCATAGACTTGATGAGTAGGGTGTTTAGAGGGTTTCTAAACAAGTTTGTGGTAGTCTTTGTGGATGGCATTTTGATTTTCTTTAGAAGCGAGGAAGAGTATGCCCTACATCTTAGGGAAGTTTTAGAGACCCTATGAGCACATCAACTCAAAGCTAAGTTCTCCAAATGTCATTTTTGGTGGAAAGAAGTGAGGATCTTAGGACACGTGGTCTCTAAGGAAGGGATAGCAGTGGATCCTGCAAAGGTGGTGGCAATCCAAGATTGGAAGGTTCCTAGAAAAGCAATGAAATTAAGAAGTTTTCTATGGTTGGCAGGCTACTATAGGAAGTTCGTTAACGACTTTGCGAAGATATCAGCCCCATTTTTGACTTTGCTAGATAGGAGCAAACCGTTCACAGTATACACCGGTGCTTGCGGGACAGGGCTTGGAGTAGTTTTCAATGCAAGAGGAAAAGGTGATATGCAAAAAGGCGGAAGGTACGCAGTTAGGTTTGAGCATCGCGTATCATCCATAGACGGATGAATAGATAGAAAGGGTGAATAGAATCCTTAAAGATCTTTTGAGGTTATGTACCCTAGATTTTGGAGGGACATGAGAAGAGCACCTTCCATTTGTGGAGTTCACTTATGACAACAGTTATTAAGCTAGTATTAGGGTTTTTATGGATGATCGTGTCGATCACCAACTTGTTGGTGGGAATCTACAGATACGATTTTGCTTGGACCCGTGCTGATTAGAAAGAGACTTCGGAGAAGGTGGACTTGATTCGAAGGCGAATGAAAACGGCACAGGACCGACAAAAGTCGTACACTGATAAGAGACGAATTGATCTTGAGTTCGATGTTGGAGACATGGTTTTTATTAAGGTGTCACCGTTGAGGAACGTAGTCCGTTTTGGATCGGTAGGGAAATTGGCACCGAGGTTCGTAGGACCCTTTCCCATTACAGAGAGGATTGGACAGATGGTGTACAGAGTGAAGTTACCGAAGAAGCTTAGTGGTGTTCATGACGTGTTTCACGTGTTGCATTTGCGGAAGCGTTTACATGATACCACGGAAGTGGTTAAGCCGAGCATGCTTAGGGAAGTGGAAGTGGAGCGAGATGCCACGATTAGACGAACTCCTACATGCATCCTTTGACCGGAGGTCAAAAAGTTACGCAACAGAGAGGTTAAGTTGGTTAAAGTTCAATGGGAAGATGATCAAGGAGATGAGACTTGGGAGACGGAAGACATGAAGCGTGCGTCGTACCCTTTCCGTTTTGAGGGTATGTTCTTTACTTCTCCTTTTTCTACCGCTTTGTTTATACTTGTTCTATCGTTTAGTATGTCCTCTCGTTTACATCCTCGATCTTTAGATAGGAAAATCCTATGGTTATAAACATGTGTTTGAGATATGTTATGTTTGATGGATGCAAGTGGATGTAAGTGTTTGCTAGTGGTTGCTCGTGGATGCATTTACACACACAATAGGCACTAGATCGGCTCAATCACCTTCATATTGCATATAAATGAGTGTGCATATTTAATTAAATGGATGTACATTGAATGTTTTATCATATGGATGTTTTATTTGAATGAATAGTTGTGCACTTATGTAGGAATAATATGTATCATTAGGATTCTTTTGCATACATAATGGACGCATGGCACTATCATGAATTGCATTAAGCAAGTCAACTGGACCAGTAAACCGCCTGATTTTTGCATTTGGGTAAGGACATATACACACGCATATGTTCATGAAAAGCATTAGAAACATTTTAAGGACAACGGATGCCTGTGATTGAATGGTTGAGTAGATGGATGTTGGATGGTAGGATATACATTCTTCTTGACTTGGAGATTTCGGGGACGAAATCCTTTAAGGAGGGGACAATGTAACACCCCATAATTTTAAATATTAAAATTAAAAAATTTAAGAACACTTAATTTTTAGAATAAGAATTAAGGAAAACAGGTTACGCCACTGCGTTCGTCTCAGAATTTTGCTTGAGATAGGGTCCGAGTTTGCATAAATCGGGCTCCGTATGGAGAAGTTATAGAGCTTAGAAGATTTCAAGTTTATATCAGAATTTAATAAATAATTAATAAATCTAAATTCGAATTCAAACCAGCAAAAAGCAGTAGGTGTGAAAATTCCCGCCAGAGGGTGTCGACCCCCCAGTAGGGGTCGACCCCTGCTGACTGTTCTGGAGAGCGATGATTTTCTAAGTCGTAGGGCTATGTGGCGACTTCCGATTGGCCTGATGACACATTTTCTTGGACTGAATGGTCTGGATGGATCCTATGTTGATCCAAAGGCTCAAACTAATCATATACTCCTATATAATCACATCTAACCTAAATCCTAAGCTAAACTAAATTCGTTCATGAGCCTATATGCTGCTGAATCCTAAACTAATCTAGCCTCTACCATAACAAATCAAATTCAAGGTTAAAATAAAGATCAAAGCCTACATTAACGGATTAGCTTATCAACTTCAGAAATTAGATTTCAGATCTTCTCTTCTTTCTTAATCTCTGTGAATTCATGTAGCTTTCACAAGATAATTAAACTAAAGTAATTATGATAAGTTGTAAATTGTGATCATATGATTATGCCTATAATGGATCTTATCCAATTTGCAAGTTGTCATCTTTTTTGATTCATAGCCTATGCTTTTCTGATCAATTCTATCAGTTTATGCTTTCTTGTGCTCGTGTATTTATGTCTATTTTGATACCATGATTCTCTTCCCTCTTCCTTTTTCCTTTTTTTATTTTTATGAGTTAGGCTAACTTCAAGCCTAACATATTATGCCAAATTCGCGCACGTATAACGCTTGAATGATGGGGGAAAAGTTCAGGAATTGTTGAATAACATGTGATTTGTAAAAAGGCATAAATTGATGATGGCTATGGTTTGGGAAAAATTGTATATAATAAGAAAACATGAGACTTGACGTAAATGGGTTTGGGTGTAAACTTGTGATAATTTGGTAAGTTCAGTTATTTCTTAGATTTGGAACATGTAATAGGAATCGTGACTTGTAATGTATCGAATTTATAACTATGCCTAATTGTAAGATAATCGATTCTGATTCATGCTTATCCTTTTGTCAAACCTGAATTATCTATGCCTATGAGACTGTTGTGATTGATACAATGGAACCTATCATGTTGTACTCCAAATTGGTGAATCTTTTATGTTCAATTCTATCGAATCTTTATGCATTTGATGTAACTTGCTCAATTTAGCCATACTTATTGTTAATGTACCACATGTCTATTGGAAACATGATTCTTGAGTTGGGTGCACCTTTAAATGCCCATTTTGTTCCTTATGTCAGTTCTTGTGTTTCTCCTCTATCCTTCTCCGTTTTATTTTTGGACCTTGTTGTACTTGCGATTGAAACACGGGGAATTGGGTATAACTTAATTAAGTAATTTTGGGCATAATAAGTAAATGAGGCATAACTTGAATTGACCACACTTATGGATAATTTACATATAAATCTAGACTTGGACAGTAAATATGTAAATTGGATAAAAGATGAACGCCTAGGACACGAGCTTATCCTTGGTTTGAGGTATAAGACTGCCCGGAAACGGCCGACATATCTAGTAACCGCAAACAGAAGTCTAATGTGAGAGGTCAAAGGCATGAATTAGATGCTTAGACATGAGGTCAAGTCTGGCTTGTGGTGGAAATCTTTCCGGAACCGCCCGGCATATCCAGCGGCCACAAGTGATCGACTTAATGTGAGAGGTCTGTGCATTAATAACTAATTAATGCTGATCAAAGATGAATATGATACCTAAACGAGTTAGGTGGGTGGGGTTAAGTTAACATGGGTAAAAGGACAACTTAACCAATATTACATGAACAAAGTGGATAGGGTTAAGGCAATCTTAACCAATAATACATGTGGTCTTGATAAGTGGAAGGGTTAAGTAAATCTTGGGTAGGTGGGTAAAATTAGTATATATAGGCCCACAAACTTAACCGCTAAATAAACATGCATGAAACAGTGGGAAGGTTAAGTGACATATGGATAGGCAACACTTAACTTATACAACATGTTAATTAAGCAAATGGGTGGTGTTAGGTTAAATTTAGAACACTTAACCGTTATAACATGCCAGTTAGGAAACCCTAGTAACGGGGACCCATTTCAGCAGTAACCCACATAGATGTATCATGGTACCCTGAACTAGGCAGGGTGGGGCACGATTACTGGGCTAATTATAAGCGGTCAAAATAGCGGCGGGTGGTGCATCAGTGTAGGTTCCGACGGAGTACGGGCGTGCACGTGCTCCAAAGTGGAAAAAGCAGGCACTGGGCAACAGTAGTTATACACTCTGCATCTTGAATTGTGTTAGGTTGCCATCATAGGGATTGATACACCCCATGGTGGGACCAGCACAGGTATCTACAAACAAGTGGGGCCGAATGACACAGGTAATAAATACATGCGAGTTTGGGAGCCGATCGATTAGGGGTAGTATGGAGACATCTAGTATCTATTATGGGCAAGTAGGCTATAAAGGATTGTATGGGCTAGATACCTCTTATTAGATGTTACGCCTAGGGGCTATAATTGCGGGGTTGGGATCAACTTTCAGTATGGAACTAGTAATGGTGCGGTATATTTAGCATTGGTGCAGTGTAGTAGTTACCCTATAGTGATTAGAAGCGCAATCAATGTTTATCTTATTCATCTTGCCTACCTTATCATGCATGCTTATGTACAGTCATTTCTTACTTCCTAGTTTATGTTCTTATCCTGTTACTTTAATGATTATATTGTTAATGTTACTGGATTCACTAGACTAATATCTGACCTAGTTTGTTTCGCCTCTTTTCTTCCATTCCCCCCCCCCCCCCTCCCCGGTTCTCAGGGAGGAATACTCAAGGTTAGTTCAAATGTCTCTTTCTTCCAGCTTGAAGTTGAAAGATGTATTGCTTGGCTTTGATTCTACTTGTGGCATTTTTGTTGGGGGTTATGGATTTAAAATTATGTACTCTGAAGGCTTTTGTACAAGACTGATATTATGTACTTGGTTTTGTTGTTTTAAATGTGTAACCAAACCTATTTCTGTTTCCGCTACGATAAAGTTATAAAATTTTCAAGTACTACTTTATCTGTCTTGTAATGTTTCGTTCTATTTACTTATAACGCTCCACGAAACTTAATGCATTCCCTTTTGAGTGACATTAACGGACGGGGGGTGTTACAACAAATTTTACACATCGCTCAACTGCACAAATAATATTTAGTATTTGTTAGTTGAAAGCCCACATGGGTATTGGGATAATCTTTGACATACACTGATCTCAATTGTTTAGTTGTATGTCAATCAATTGGTTGACAGACTGTTGTAAGCGTTAATTATTTATATTTAATGCTTATGCAGTTGTGTAATGCACTCTGGATGATGGTTGACTGTGTGTCATTATTGTTGAGCACATATGCTGTATGAAATCCATATAAGTAACATTATATGGTAATTGGTTGGGATCGATTCCAATTTAGAAATAACGAATATTTTAAAATAATATTCAGTAAATGATTAAAACGTGAATTTGATGTCCGATTTTGGATGGACACGAAATTATTAAAATGTATGAAGCCATATCGATTAGTTATGCGCCATTTTAATGCGAACGGTATTTATATCGATTTTATTCATTTTTATAATGAATATCGAAAAGGAAATGATTTCAAAATCTGATATTTTGAAATTATTATTGTTTGAACATTATAATGACATGGAATATTCAATTTTGATTTAAAATTGAAAATGAAGTTAAAATCGTTTTAAAATGAATTTATAAATGATATATAAAATACATTTTAAATGGAAATCAATGAAATATATATTATATATTATATACATATTTAATGGCCTGAATATAACGCGCCGTGCTGCGACCGTCCGCAAATTTCGACTATTGACTTCGAATTGACACTACGGGAGATCCGACCATCAGATTCTCCTAAAACCGAAATTGTTTGGTTCGTATTGGAAAGAGATTTCCAACGAATATAAGAGATTTGAAATCTAATAGCTAAATTCGGAAGTATGTCCAAATCAAATTTGGAAAAGGTCGCTACGGATGCAGTTCGGTGGCCGTTATTGGAAACCGACAGTACAGGCCTTGATAAAATTATTAAAAATATTAATAATTTGTGTAAAATCATAATAAATGATTTGGAAAGAATTGGGATGAAAAATTCCACGTTTGTAAAAATAAAAATACATTTTTTATCAAAATGAACTAGTTGTTAACTAAAAAGATAATCCAATAATTTTTAAACAAATAAATTGGATATATAAAGGGTTTTAATATAACCAGAAATTTCCAATCTAAAAATTGGAATGGATTCGAATAGAAATCATCTTCGGGATATTTCGACATTGGAATCCGTGACTATATGGATATTATGAAGGAATTTGGAAGATATATATATATATCGTTATTCCCCATACGATATGTGTTGGTTTCAGAACTTGATATTGAATATAAGCCGATATAATTTCTATTTAGAGCCTTATATTTAATATCAAATTGGATTTTAGGTTTGTCGTGAATGGTGTCTTAAATAACACTATTCTTAAACCCCGTGTGAAAAGAATAAATCTTTTAATTAAGATTATTAGAGTTTCCAATTATATTTAGTAATTGGAATAAAATGGAATGTAAATTGGGTTTATTGTGAACTGTGTTTTTAACGACATTCGTTCTTTAACCCGATTAACAGTGAAAGGTGATTTGGAATATATAAATCTTTTATTAAGATTTAATGTAAATTTTCCAAAGTAAAGTTTTCCAATTTAATAACATAAATAGCAATAAATGGAATTTGACTTGGTAATAAACGAAGTGAGCTTCTGTGGAGGAAGGCTGTTAATATATATGGAATTTAAAAGGCTTTGTCGTTATTCAATTGTATTATTAGTCGGATATGGAAATTGATATTGATTATATATTGATCTATTTTCCGTGAAGATTTCATGGTTAAGGGAATGTGATTTTGGGTTTTTCGTGAACTGTGTTTTAAATGACATCGGTTATTTAACACAGTTAAAGACAGGATCACATGTCTAACATTATATTTCGAACCGTATTTGTAACACCCCGTAATTTTATTGACAGCCCGTAATTTTAAATATTAAAATTAACAAATTTAAGAACACTTAATTTTTAGAAGAAGAATTAATGGAAACGGGTTACGCCATTGCGTTCGTCTCGGAATTATGCTTGAGATAGAGTCCGAGTTTGCATAATTCGGTGAAACGACCCGAAATCCCCCTTACGGGAAATCCCGGATTGAGTCGAGGACAAGCCACATCAGAACGCAGACGGAAGAACATTTCATTGTATATTACAATAATTCCATCAGAATATAAGAATATACAAAGTATGAATAAATAAATATTACACAGAAAATATCAGAGATTACAATACATTACATAGCAGCGGAAAATAATACAATACACAACTAGAAGAGATATACGGATACAAAGCTTTCCGGATATCGTTCCAGCTGTACACCAGGATCCTGTGAATATAAATCTGCAAAACCAAAACTACTAGCTGCCCGTGTCAAAATAGGGGCACCCAGAGTTTAGGTCAAAACAATAAACTTCAGGTCAGTCATGTGACTGGTGTGAGAACTAAAATAGTTATTAATCTTTATTTTAAAGTTAGGTAAATCAAGGGACCACGCCGCTAACGCGGAACGGGTTTTCTCCCAAGAATACCAGTGCATAAAACAAACAGCGCAATGCTAAATAAAGAAAAATGAAGCTATTATAAGACCCAGTTCCCATCACACAACGCAACACAAACCAGAGAATAGGGTTTTCCCTTATAATAGCCAAAGCATGTTTGATACGTTTAAAACAAATCATTTGATACTATAATAAGTGTATAGTGTCAAAACAACTTCAAATATAAATGTATCAATCCTAGACGGCATGGATACCATATATCATGTCGCCATACTAGTTCTACAATTAAAACCGCAAATGTCACGTATTTGGAAATTGAATTTCCGTCTGTGAACCGAGGCAAAAGATAGTCCTCAACCGAATTCGAGACTCTCTAGCCCAAGCCTCAGGCAAGTACTATGTCAAGCCTTAGGAGCCACAGGGCCGGTCCACCGATGTGGATTAAAATTCCTGAACACTACGTTTCCCCGCCCTTTGGGGCGTCAATGAGTCCAATGACCCCATCGGTCCCGGATCGACCAATACATCCGAGGCGCCTCGCAACAGCAACAACCACACAGGTGAAAAGTATATAAATGTCATGGCTGGTAGGTCACTGACACCACCCTAGCTAGAAAGAAACGCATGCCCTCCCTGGATCCTTCTCCCTTTTTGGTTCACAACCGGGGTGTGAAGCTCGCGAATCAACGCTACACAAAGCTATGCCACACAGGCTGTGCTTTGATCATCCACCACAAGACTTTGCTTTTCAATAGAAGCCTTGATCATTTGCCACTTAGGCATGCCACACAGGAAATTCACTCTATGCGTTTGATATCCAGCAGTATATAACCCCTGAGCTCGTACGTCTCAGAGAAAGACGTTAAGCAAGAGAATAAATTCTCCGCCGCCGAACAGATATATATTTAATAGAAATCAATCACACAGACTAAAATCCAATGTCAGACACACAGTCCATTTACAAGTTCGTTCTGGGTCTGAACGAAACCGGAGGCACCTAGTACGCCGCATATCCATCGATCTCCAAGTATGTCTGGACGATCACCAACTGTTTCCATCTTCTTGGGTGTACATCCCAATCAAGATCATCAGTAATCACCCAAACGACGTGAAGACCTCCGGTCTTCAACCACCGTCTTCATCTTCGACACCACGTCGAATCAGTTATTCAGAATGGGATAAACCCGGTCTTTCTGAACAACTCGCGTATATATATATAATAAACACGTGTTACACAAACACAACATACGCCTCATTCCAATTCAGAATATTCTTTTATTCAAATATTCTTATACTTTGGGAAAGGTTCCCATTAATTTAATCAAAGATAAATTCTTTAAATTTATTCTTTAATCTTCTTTGAATATCAATTCAAACTAGTCGGGATTAGCGAACCACACCGAAGTAATCATTTATTTTATTTCCCAATCCCAACCTATTCATCCCATAGAGTAAAACTGGTCATACTTCATATCTAACACCACGGTGTTATCGGTAAATTCAATTACCATTTCACATTTAAATCTAAGTAAAGATTTTACTATCGCCTGGAGCTAGGGGTGAGCGTTTGGTTGGTTCGGTTTATCCGATCATGAAAATTGTCAAACCAAACTAAAACCGATAAAAATGAAAACCAAACCAACCAAATTAAGTTTGGTTGGTTCGGTTGGTTATCCGATTTAACCGAACTAAAAATATTTTAGACCTTATTATTATAATATTAACTATAATTTGAAATAAATCATAACTATATAATTAGATATTGTTATTTAAGATTCTTATGCCTCCTAAAAGTAATTTTGACACATGCAAAATGATTAAAATTTACTTGGAGAACTAATCTAACTTAAATTATTTATTATAATGTTGAAAATGTTTAAAATCTAATAAAAGTTCCGTTAATTTGGTTAAACCGATAACCAAACTAAATATTTTTCCAAACCGATTTCAAACCGATTTAGTTTCAAAACCAAACCAAACCGACCAAAATAAATTGGTTCGGTTGGTTTATTTGGTTTAACCAAATAATGCTCACCCCTACGGCTGGAGCAAAACTGGCAATACTCCATTCTCGATCCTTTCAATCTAATTAAAGATTCATTAAAACTCCACTTAGTTTTAATCGTTAACTGGGTTAAAGAATCAGTGTCATTTAAAACACTGTCCACGATAAACCCAAAAATCAATATCAATTCAATTCCAATTAAATATTATTTAATTGGTACACTTCATTAAATCTAAATATAAAGACTTAATCTTTTCTCAACTGGGTTCAAGAACAGTGTTAGTCAAGACAACATTCACGACAAATCCAAATCACATTTGATATTAAATACAAGGCTCTGAATAGAAAATATACCGGCTTATATTCAATATCAAATTCTACGACCAACAAATATCGTATTGGAAATAACGATATATATATATATATATATCTTTCAAATTCCCATAACAATATCTGTATCATCACGAATTCCAACATCGAAATATTCCGTAGATAATTTTGATTCAAATCCATTCCAATATAATTATTGGAAATTCTGGTCATTTTCAAAACCCTTTCAAATCCAATTTATTGATTTAAAAATAAATAGAATTATAATTCTAGTTCAAAACTAGTTCATTTCGATAAAAATCTATTTTTATCTTTTCAAATATGTAGTTTTTCATCCCGATTCTTCCCAAATCATTTCTTATGATTTTACACAAGTTATTACTATTTTTAATAATTTTATCAAGGCCCGTACAGTCGATTTCCATCAACGGCCATCGAACTGCACTTACAGCGACCTTTTTCAAATTTGATTTGGACATAATTCCAAATCCAACCGTTAGATTTCAAATTTCAAATATTCATTAGAAAGCTCTTTCCGATACGAACCCAACGGTTCCAGTTTTAGGAGAATCCGACGGTCGGATCTCCCGCAATATCCATTCGAAGTCAATGGTCGAAATTCGCGAACTACCGCGGCGCGTTCTATTCAGGCCATTATATATATTATATATATATTCCGTCGATTTCCTTTCCAAACGTATTTTATAAATCGTTTTAAATTCGTTTTCAAAGCGATTTCAACTTCTATTTCAACTTCAAATCAAAATCGATTTTTTCAACATAAATTCATTTTCATTTCATTTCAAATTGATTTAATTCAAATTGATTTCTAATTCAATTCCTGTTCGTTTTCAATTCAAATCAATTTCAATTCGAATTCATTTCTATTCAATTTCAATTTGAATTCATTTCTATTCAGTTTCAATTTGAATTCATTTCTATTCAATTTCAATTTGAATTCATTTTCAATTCGAATTCATTTCTATTCAGTTTCAATTCGAATTCATTTCTATCAATTTCAATTTGAATTCATTTTCAATTCGAATTCATTTCTATTCAGTTTCAATTCGAATTCAATTCTTTTCAAAATATCAGATTTTGAAATCACTTTTGATATTCGTTATAAAATAAATAAAATCAATAAAAATATCGTTCACGTCAAAATGGCGTCAATCTAATCAACACGGCTTCATATATTTTCTATTTTCAAATATTCTATTTCAAATATTTCTTTTTCAAATATTTCTATTTCAAATATTTCTATTTCAAAACTGGAATGAGGCCCAATCAATTACCATATAATTTTAGTTATATGGATTTTCTACAATACGTGTATAAAATAACAACGATAAATAATCAACCATCATCCAAAGTGCATTCTACACTGTATAAGCATCAAATATAAATATTCAACGCTTATAACAGTCTGTCAATCAATCGATCGACATACAACTAAACAATCGGGATTGGTGTACGTCAAATATCATCCCAATACCCGTGTGGGGTTTCAAACAATCAAACACAGATTTTATTTGTGCAGTTGGGCGATGTGTAAAATTTATCGTCCCAACCAATATCAGTCAAATGTGTGTATATAAACAAATCGTCTTATTTGTTTATTTTTATTTCATTTCATATACACGTTAAAAATTCTATTTTTAACTATAAAATATCTTAACTATATAACTATTTTATTTTATTTCACATCACATCACACAATCAACTACACATCAAAATCAAACAAACAAGCATACAAGCCGTCCATGGTCTGTGGACGACGGGTGTCGGGTGCTACTAAACACCGTCTGCATCCTAGTATATATTTTAACTAGAAAATAAAATTAAAGGTGAGAAGTTCTCACAGATTAGCTAATCCAATGCCACGACTCTTCTTATGTAGAAATCTTCGCCGTTCTTGCCTCTTGTCACTTCCTTTGCCCGTATTCTCTACATATGTAAAAATCAAATTTTACTTCGCTATTCAATGTATAAAAATCGAATTTTTACTTTGTTATTCAATATATAAAAATCGAATTTTTACTTTGCTATTCAATATATAAAAATTGAATTTTTACTTCGCTATTCAATATATAAAAATTGAATTTTTACTTTGCTATTCAATATATAAAAATCGAATTTTTACTTCGCTATTCAATATATAAAAATCGAATTTTTACTTCGCTATTCAATATATAAAAATCGAATTTTTACTTCGCTATTCAATATATAAAAATCGAATTTTTACTTCGCTATTCAATATATAAAAATCGAATTTTTACTACGCTATTCAATATATAAAAATCGAATTTTTACTTCGCTATTCAATATATAAAAATCATACTTTATTCTTTACATTATATAAAAATCATACCTTTTTAAACAATGACAATTTCCTTTTCAAACCAATGATAATTTTCTTTTCAAAACAATGATAATCTTCCTTTCATGAATAAGGATATATGCTTTGCTTTGTTTTAAAAAAAACAAATCTATCATGAAATAAATAAATCTAACCTTTATGAATTAAAATACATGAACAAAAACTTACATATTTTAATTTGGGTTTCGAGTTGTCGGAGGAGGGTTGCTCGCTTGGCTTAGGAGGCGGATGGCGGTTTCCAGTCAGGCACAGTGGAAGAGGGTGGCTAGGGGTGTTGCGCTGACCAGTGGCGGGCCGGGGGGTGCTGAGGCGCGGCAGGGGGTTTGGCGTCGGGGCTGAGGTGGTCGAGGGATGGAGTAGGGGCGATTTCAGGCGGTAGTTGCGTCGAAAAGGGGGGTCTCAGGGAGTTGGTTCGGGTTGGAGATTCACGGGATCGAGGTGGAAGAGGCGAGATTGACGGGGCTGGAGGAATTTCCGGCGGCGGTGATGGCCCCCCTGGGCGGCGACGTGGATCGACGGGCTACAGCCCTTATTCGTTTTTTTTATGTTGAATGAGGGAGAGAGAGGAATAGAGTGGGGGGTTATATATAATTAATTTATTTTATTTTATTATCCACTTAAAGTTGACTTTTATTTTGAACTCAAAATTGAGCCCACCGACTGTCGTCCATATCTAATTACCCCCATTCCGAACACAATGGGATATGTATCGCAGGCTGATTCGATTGTTTCGATCTCTTTTCGTCAAAATCAACATATAACTCTATATATTGAATTTGAACACGCATTTCAATTTACCGGGGTCACATACTAACTCGAAAAATTCCCAAAAAATATTTTCTAGCTTCGTATTGACGATACTGTCCTAACAAAACTAGTTTCGTCAAATTCTGAGACCGTTTGAAAAATGGCCATTTTCCAGTCGATTAAAATCAACTACAACTGGTCAAACGCATTTTCCTTTGCCACGCTCACATATTGATTCGAAAAATAATGAAATTTGAAACCTAGCAATAACTTTACATCACGGATCCAACAAAAGTGGTTTCGTCAAAATCCGAGGTCGTTTGCAAAATTTCCATTTTTAAGGGCCTGAATTCCATAGCGACTATTCAGAATTTTCAACTGGGCATATCTTTTGATTCCCGCTATGAAATTTTGATTTTTCGGATTCGTTGGAAAGATATTCTCAAATAGATTCTAATATTTTTGGTTTCACTAAAATCCGGTTTATTTTGCACCCGGTATGTTCAATTGAAGTTTGAAATCAAATTATCGAACTACCGCGCCATTTTCAATTCCTTTTATAAATATAAATAAATATTTATATCCTATCGTCGATTCAAACGAATATATACGATCGCATTATATTCAAAATAAATTTCTCGTCGATATTATTTAAAATAATTCATTTTAAATATTCAAAATTCGCTAAAATTGCCAAAATAAAAATTTTAAATTGGCCTAGATTTCCGGGTTATTACATTCGGGCTCCATATGAAGAAGTTATGGAGCTTAGAAGATTTCAAGATTATATCATAATTAAATAAATAATTTATAAATATAGATTTGAATTCAAACCAGTGAAAAGCAGTGGGCGGGCAAATTCCCGCCAGAGGGTGTCGACCCCCCTATAGGGGTATCGACATAGGTGTCGACCCCCCTGTAGGGGTCGACCCCTGCTGACTGTTCTGGACAGTGACGAATTCTAAGGTATTAGGACTTATGTGTTGCGCTGTGGTTGGCTGAGTGGTGTATCTCTTCGGTTTGGATGGCCTTGACGACTCCTAGGTTGATCTAAAGGCTCAAATTAATCCTATACTTCTATATGATCACATCTAACCTAAACCCTAAGCTAAACTAAATTCGTTCATGAGACTATATGATGTTGAATCCTAAACTAATCTTGCCTACACCATAATAAATCAAATTCAATAGAGATCAAAGCCTACATCAACCATTTTAGCTTATCAACTTCAGAAATCAGAACTCTGAATTATTCTCTATCCATAATCCTATCTCTGTGAGTACAGTTAC
The DNA here is from genome assembly GCA_030737875.1 of Allium sativum. Lineage (NCBI taxonomy): Eukaryota > Viridiplantae > Streptophyta > Magnoliopsida > Asparagales > Amaryllidaceae > Allium > Allium sativum. The sequence continues at coordinate 832,996,930 of CM060918.1, read as the reverse complement.
TTTCACAAGATAATTAATTAAATTAATTATGATAGTTGTGATATGGATTGTATAAATATGCCTGTTGAATCTTATGCCATCAGCCAGTTCTGTTATCATCTGTTTTTGGATGTCAGTTTTGTTATCGTATGTAAGTGGATTCATTTCATGATGTTAGTTCATATGCCTAATTACATATGCAAGTTATGTCCATCTATGCAAGTTTGCTCGATCTATGCAAGTTGTGAAAGTTTATATGCAAGTCATGTTCATATATGCAAGTTCATATTTTATATGTTTAGATCTACGCAAGTTCATATTTTATATGGTTAGACCTATGCAAGTTTATTTTCTATGCATGTTATTGTTTATGCAAGTTTAGGTCTATGCAAATTAAGATCATTTAGACCTATGCAATTTTATGATCTATGCTAGTCTATTTTCATATGCTAAGTTAGATCTATATTGTTTTATGCCAATTTGAATGTTGTATGTCTCTTTCTTTTCCTTTCTCTTATGAGCTGGGTTAATTGCGAGCCTAACGTATTACATGAATTATACGTACGAACGACGTGGGGACGTTAGGAAAAATGTTAAATATTGGATATTGTGAAATTGGCATAAAATGTCTAGAAGACATGTAATTAACTTGAGACATAAATTGCCATAGTTTATATGCATGGAAATTATGGACATAATTTAGATAATAATTATGAACATAGCTTGAATTGGAAATTATGGACAATTTGAAATAAGGGTTTTAATTCAAATTGGGTTTGAATAATAGAATGAGTTAATGAACGCCTAAGACACGAGGTTAGACTTGGTTTGCGGTATAAGACTGCCCGTAACCGCCCGGCATATCCAGCAACCGCAAACGGCAGTCTAATGTGAGAGGTCAAAGGCATAAATTAGATGCTTAGACATGAGGTTAAGTCTGGCTTGTAGTGGAAGTCTGCCCGGAACCGCCCGGCATATCCAGCGGCTACAAGTGATCGACTTAATGTGAGAGGTCTATGCATTAATAACTAATTAATGCTGATCAAAGATGAATATGATACCTAAACGAGTTAGGTGGGTGGGGTTAAGTTAACATGGGTAAGAAGACAACTTAACCAATATTACATGAACAAAGTGGACAGGGTTAAGGCAAGCTTAACCAATATTACATGTGGTCTTGATAAGTGGAAGGGTTAAGTAAATCTTGGGTAGGTGGGTAATATTAGTATATATAGGCCCACAAACTTAACCGTTATATAAACATGCATGAAACAGTGGGAAGGTTAAGTGATATATGGATAGGAAACACTTAACCTATACAACATGTTAATTAAGCAAATGGGTGCGGTTAGGTTAAATTTAGAACACTTAACTGTTATAACATGCTGGTTAGGAAACCCTAGAAACGGGGACCCATTTCAGCAGTAACCCACATAGATGTATCATGGTACCCTGAACTAGGCAGGGTGGGGCACGATTACTGGGCTAATTATAAGCGGTCAAAATAGCGGTGGGTAGTGCGTCAGTGTAGGTTCCGACGGAGTATGGGTGTGCACGTGCTCCAAAGTGGAAAAGGCAGGCACTGGGCAACAGTAGTTATACACTGTGCATCTTGAATTGTGTCGGGTTGCCATCATAGGGATTGATACAACCCATGGTGGGACCAGCATAGGTATCTACAAACAAGCGGGGCCTAATGACACAAGTAATAAATACATGCGAGTTAAGGAGCCGATCGATTAAGCGATAAGGGGGTAGTGTGGGGACATCTAGTATTTAGTATGGGCAAGTAGGCTGTCAAGGATTGTATGGGGTGAATACCTCTTACTAGATGTTACACCTGAGGACTACCAATTACAAGATGGGGGTCAACTATCAGTATGGGACTAGTAATGGTGCGGTGTATTTAGTATTGGTGCGGTGTATTTAGCATTGGTGCGGTGTAGTAATTATCCCGTAGTGATAAGAAGCGCAATCAACATTTTTCTTATTCATCTTGCCTACCTTGTCATGCATGCTTATGTACAGTCATTTCTTACTTTCTAGCTTATGTTCTTATCCTGTTACTTTAGTGATTATATTGTTAAAGTCACTGGACTCACCAGACTTATGTCTGACCTAGTTTGTTTCGCCTCTTTTCTCTCCGTTCCTCCCCCAGTTTCTCATGGTGGGCCTAGTGGAGCTCGATTTGGATCTCTTTCTCTCTCTTTTGGAAGTTCTAGGATTGCTGAAAGTAAAGTTCAGCTTATCTCTTTTTACGGCTATTTATGTTGGGGTTATGCTTTTATTTTATGTACTCAGAAAATAATTTGTCCAAGATGGATATTAATGTACTTAGTGGTTTTGATGATGTAACCAAACTATGTTTTGCTTTTCCGCTGCAATAAAGTTGCTTTAAATTTTGAAGTACCATTTTATATATATCTGTCTTGTGATTTCTGTTTTATACTCTTATAATGCTCCACGAAACTTAATGCATTCCCTTTGTGAGTGACACTAACGGACGTGGGGTGTTAAGTATTGTTGATCTCTGCTAAATATGTATATGTTTAGTGGCAGAGAATTCATTCTCTTGCGTAATACCCTTCTCTTAGATGTACGAGCTTAGAGGTCATATATTGGCAGAAATCAGTGGTACAGTGTAGATTATCGATGCGGCATGTTTGTGTTTCCAAAGTTAAATAATCATCAAATAATGATTGTTGGAAGATTAAAACTAAGTGGAGTTTTAATGAATCTTTAATTAGATTGAAATGTGAATGTGATAATTTAAATTATCAAATTTGGGAAATGATCGAGAATGAAGTACCACCAGTTTTACTCCAGGCGATAGTTAAATCATTAATTTGATTTGAACGTGGAATGGTGATTAATTTTACCAATAACACCGTGTATTAGATGTGGAGTATTACCAGTTTTGCTCCATGGGATGAATAGGTTGGGATTGGGAAATAAAATAAATGATTACCTCGGTAAGGTTCACTAATCCCGGCTAGTTTGGAAAACCTTAATTTAGTTTAAATTGTGAAAAGAATATTTGAATAAATGAATATTCTGGATTGGAATTAGGCGTATGTTGTGTTTTTATAGCACTTGATTATACGATACGTGAATTATTCAGAAAGGTCGGGTTTATACCCATTCTAAATAATTGATTCGACGATAAGTCGACGATGAAGACGGTGGCTGAAGACCGGAGTTCTTCACATCATTTGGATGATTACTGATGTCTTGATTGGGTTGTACACCCAAGATAAGATAATAAGTGGTGATCGTCCAGACATACTTGGAGATCGATCGGATATGCGAGGACCTCTCTCATGTATTGGACATATGGGACGAGGAATAAGGTGCCTCCGGTTTCATTCAGACCCAGAACGGACTTGTAAATGGACGTGTGTCTGACTTTGGATTTTATTTTGTATTAATTGATTTCTATTAAATATATATCTAATTGGTGGCGAGAATTTATTCTCTTGCTTAACACCCTTCTCTGAGATGTACGAGCTTAGAGGTTATATATCGAGAGAGATCAGTTGCATGGCGTGAAATGTCAGTGTGGCATGCAGAGATGCAGTGATCAAGGCTTTTGTTGAAAAGCAGAGTCTTATGGTTGATGATCAAAGCATGGATTTAAATAGCATAACTTTGTGTATAGCATTAATTCGTGAGCCTTACACCTCGGTATGAGTCAAAAAGGGATAAGGGACCCAAGGAGTGCACGACATTTCTTTCTAGCTACAGGTGGTGTCATGGTATGGAGCCCAAACATTTATTTATTTTTACCTGTGTTGATGATGGAATGCGAGGCGCCTCGGATATATCGGTCACTACGGGGTCGATGGATAGGTCTGATAGTGTAACGACTCGGCTTTGACTAACGATACAAATGTGACGATCATATAAATAACTAATGCATTGCTTTTAGTAACTTCCATAGATCAATTTGTATTAGAGGACATTAGCTAGTATTTTCCAGCAAATTGATCAATATTTTTTTTGAAGTAAATCAGTGGTTATAAATAAGAATTTAACCCTTCTAAGATTTTTGAGCTTTAAAATCATTGACCACTTAAACCATTTATACAGAAAAAGCCATTCCTCCTCACCAACCAAAGTTTCCAAAGCAAAACCCATTTTTCACGTGTAAAGTCTTTAACCTGGGTATTCTTACTTAAGATTGAAGTGGCCATTTTTCTTTATATTTGCACATACCCTGGTTAACAAATAAATAAAGAATTCATGTCCTGCATACGCTATAATATACAAATTTTTTTTCATTTTTGCACATGTATGTAAGCAAGGTCTGCATATACACTAAAGAGTAGGCAAGAATAGCTAGGATTGGATAGAAACCTATACCCATTGGCCTGAATATCTCATGATCAGGGGAATTTCAGTTTTTACAAAAAAAACGTGGGGGTAAAATAAACATTTTAAAATAATTTGTGTAAATTCAGATCCATGTGAACACCTGAATAAATTCAGCCGTAATACAACTGGACATAGGATGATAGATGCTACCTTTTCTTTCACAAATCAACCAGAGGAAAAGTGATTGCTTGATAAAGTTTTTAGTACAACATGCATTTAAGGAGATAATACCCCTGCAGCCATTTCCAGTGTATGTTTTGTATAAATATACCCATTTGCATGTGCCTTGATACGCTGTAGCACTTTGGCACTGGTGAAATAGGGGTTTTCCCTCACAACAGCTATAGGAAACATAGGTTTTCCTTTCAACCACTGTTGCAGTTTGAAGTGAACGTTCTGCCTATGTCCCCTCTTTTTACAGACATGCATTAATGTTAGCCTTATTTTATAAGTCCCTACACCTATAAATAGAGGCACACACACATGCATTCTCTTCACAAGCAAAATCAGTAAGAACAAAACTAGTAGGAAGAAGAGAAGTAGAGCCTGAGAAACACCGAGCTTGACTGGTGAGTAAACATACCAAATTTATTTTGATTCACAGATAAAATCATGTGTTGAACTTATGATGAGTGTACTTTCATGACTGAATGTGATAAGGATTTGTTCTGGAAATCATGTATGTGGTAGGAGACCCTGCATAATTTTCCTATTGAAAACCGAACCTCTGTTTCACCTGTGACACCGTGTTAAAATCATATACTTTGTTTAAACCCATGGAATGCTTAACTGTGTTCGAATTGTATATTAGATTTGAACGGTTTCCATGTAGATTTAGTTACTAAGACAAATAGAATAATAGCAAAGATATATATATATATATATATATTCAGTTCTTTAAAACGAAGAGTATTTTCCAGTAAGATGTTTATATCATGTATTTGATTCATGTATGCCAGTAAGCGACATACAATAAAATGAAAACCAAAGACCAATCTTGTTTGGATTTGTAGGCTTATTAACTAGTTAGAAATATAAGGTCAGGTTTTAGTCGTAGTGTTTATCAGGATTGTTGTATGGCAAGAATGGGAGGGACTGCGGAAACAGAGTTTGAGGAAGGGAAGAGTTATTCAGCAAAGTGGTCGATTACATCGTCGACCGTATACGGACGAAGTCCGGGCTTGATCCATTGTGTGTGACAATGGTGGTAACCCATTTCTTTTGAGCGTAGGCTTGAGCTTCATTTCGGCAAATCCAGTCGAAGTGTCTTTTGCTGATTAAGTGGATCGGAAACGGAAAGTATTGATTATAGTAGTGTAGCTATCGCACGTTTATGGTTGGTGGAGATAACGGTGTACGAACCGACTTAAGTGTGCACGTGCACATTGAGCATGCACGACACTGTTTTGTGATACTTCAGAAAAGAAGTAGTGAATAACAAGAGGATTGCAAAGCATGGGAGAAGTGATAAGTTCGGCAAAGCATTTGGAGAAGTGGTGGAAGGATTGAATCTCACGACGAAAAGGGGTTGGGCGTGTGAAGTTTAACTGGAAGTAAAAGGCAGTAAGAAGATGGAGGGAATCAAAGTGAAACAGGGGAAAGGGAGTGAAGATATCAGGAAGCATAATTATAATAATAGGATAGGAATTTGGTGGTAGCAGGTTTCGACAATTGGGTTTGAAACTGGACGTGAAGGACTGTGCAACAAAGTGAAAACATGGCGAAGGAGCAAACTTTTAAGGGAATGAACATTGACATGGAAACATAGAAGGGGTAGGAGGAATAAAAGGGTAAGTGTGAAAATAGGAAGTAGAAAAGAATAGGAAATTTAAGTAGCAGGTCTCGGCCACGTTAATCAAAGAACAGTGCGGAGGGTATTTGCTTCCTCAGTGGATCACGTGGTTTCGGCAAATTGAAGCAAAAGAGGGCGGAAGTGTTTGGGCAACGTGGAAATTAAGGGATGCGTGGACTTCAGATTTTGGGCCACGTTCATATATTGTTTAGTTAAAAGAGGAGTGAGGCCGAAGTTTTTACCCAGGCTCGTTTGAAATGGTAAATTAAAACATAGGGGTGTGGCTTTGAAATATTGGGCCACATATTAATCATTATATTAACAAAAGAAAATATGGCCGTAGCCTTTGTGTTCCAGCCGTTTGGAAATGGTAAATAAAAAAAATATAGAAGGGAGCGTTAGATATTGTCTAAATCATAGTTTAATTTGGAAATAAGGTTAGTTTAGACTATCAATTTGTTTTTAAACAATAAGTAAAACATTTGTAGTAAAACCCAAACCAATGCAAAGACAATTTATACACTTATATGTAATCAAATTTTATAATTTAATTACTTCTTTAAATAATTTAAACAATAATTTAATAAGGAATTATTCAATCTTTCTGAAAACTAGGAGTCCTGAAATTGACGTATTGGATTATACTGCAACTATCGGAAGGTGGTTAATTATACATGATGGTAATATTGTATAATAAATAATTAAATTTTATTTAATCAATTTAGGGTAATAACCATTTTAAATAAAGAAACGATTTCAAATTTACGACTAATAAATATGAATACTGGAATTTATTTTTGAATTAAATAATCCGTTCTGTTTAAATACCACTTGTCCCTAAAAGATATTAATGCTGACCGATTCGAAGAGACCGGAAATTTTTTCCACTTCGATTTGATTCCTACGTCGAAATCAGTGTGTAACGAAGATAATAGAAGATGGAGTTATGCAAGGGCTATTCTGTAAATCATGGAGATTTATAGAATAGTGCCTTCAGTTTGTCCAGTCCCAGGGCAATTTGTATGGACAAATGTCTGACAGAGTAATCCTAACTTATCACGCACATTCATCTCTCCAAACTTAGTTATATGCTGGTAGAGGAATTCGTTTCTCTTGATTTATACCTATAATATATTTTTGGGAAAGTCAATTAGTGGTTGCCAAGTTTTGATGATGTGGCATTCAGAGAAAATGAAACAACGATGGAAAAGGTAAGTCTAGCCTCAGGCCTCACATCCAAGAAATGACAAAAATCGTGCAGGCAGCAAGGATATGTGGGTCGCTCCCATTAGGGTGTAGCATCACCTATCTAGAGAAATTCTTTTTGTTTCTTATATATCGTTTCTGTCCCACTCGGGAAATGGTTGCTGTACACAACCATTGGTGATATACATTCGATACACTCAAGAGAAATGAGTGGTCGGTCATGTGTGGGCCGGGTTGCAAGACGTTCTTGTTGAACCCAGTGTATTCTTCTCTAGAGATACGCTACCATAAGGTGGCTCCATACTTTGTCATAGTCGGAAATCCATCATCCATAAGAGCCAAGCGGTTTTGTTTGTATACTATATAGGAGAATGTGAGATGCAAGCATTCTTCTAGATTCTAAATTATTTGTGAAAAACCATAGACACTATGATAATATCTGAATTAAAGTATAAAATGTTTTATTCTCATAAGGTAAAAACCCATTCCGTATTTACGTCGTGGTCTCATGAGACATTTTTATTTCTTTAGCTTGTTTTAAAATCGTTTACTCATACCAGTCCCCTGACTGACCCCGAGTTTATTTTTCTGTGTTTTTCTTAAACTCTTGGGTACTCATAACACTTGTTATGAGTAGACAAGTGAATCAGGTCATGATTTAACTTGGAAAGCTGGATGGTAACTTTCTATGTGCTGGTCTACCTCTCTTATCTATGTATAATTAAAGTCTGCAAGTTTGGATATCTAGGATGTTATGTATAATTAAAGTTGTACTATGAAATGGCATGTATCCCTAGACATAATCTACTCTAATGTATTGTGTTCTGATTGTATAATATTATGTAATATCACCTTTTGTTTAAATTCCACTATGAGATTCTGATGTTTTCTTTAGTTCTATCTTCTATCTATCTCTTATTCTTATATAATGACATAACTTCCGATGTGTTCGAAAGTTGGGTCGTTACAGATAGGACCGGGAAATGTGTGTTGAAGAATAACTAATCCTCAAACGTAAGGAAGGATCGGCCTTGGAGGATTCAAGGGTCCACTGCGGGGATCCTGGATCATCTTGCTAGAGGTGATCCGAGTAGGTGAGGAGTACATCTGTGATAACCCCAAACTCCCGTGCCACGAAGCAAGGATAATCATTGGAATATAACACATTAAACACAGCAGTAGATTTCAGATAACAGCATAACACATTAAATCATAACAGTGAAAATTAGAAATGTCATCAACATCACAACATCAGAGTCACATAGACACATGATATAACTTAGTACATAAGAAGTCTCAGCAAATAGAAATAGTGCTAAAACATCATCAAGTACAACATGGATAAATGATGTCTAAATGTTCCAAAATAGCAATAAAAGATAGAGATAGTCTTCATCTTCTGCCCAAGAGCATACTCCACTTCGGTACATATCCAAAATTACCTGTCACTTGGCTGCCCATATAAAAATAAGGGCACCCGAGTTTGCAAGTGAACACAAACTACAAGTCAGTCATGGGACTGGTATGAGAAATCTTTCTTAACTTGTCTAACAATAAGGCTAATCACATGACCATGCCGCTAACGCGGAACGGATGTTCTCCATTGGATTGCCAGTGCATGAAATAAGTAAATCTTTTTATTTAAAACAACGCAATGCTTTTTAGAAAAATGAAATCGTTATAAGACTCAAGTCCCATCACACAATGCAACGCAAACCGGAGGATAGAGTTTTACCTTATAATGATCAAACATGCTTGATACATATAAATCAATATTTAATATTATTATTAGTGTCTAATCAGTTTAAAAATACTTTCAAAGTAAATGTATCAATCCTAGACGGCATAGTACCCCATCCTACTATGTCACCATATACATGTTTACAATCAAATATGTAATGTCGTATTGGAAATTGGGTTTCCATCATGAGTCGAGGCTAGGGATGGCTCCTCACCGATTCGAGAAACTCTAGCAAATGCCTCAGGATTCGGACGCTGGCGAACCTTTGGATGCAGTAGGGCCAGTCCACAAATACTTTAATGGATTGGCAATTCCTGAATAATACGTTTCCTGGTCCTATCAGACCTATCAATTGGCAAGTAGCGACCAATATATCGAGGCCTCGCAAACTATCATCCACATAAGTTAAAATGTCTGGGCTCCATACCATGACACCACTTCTAGCTAGAAAGAAACGCAAATTCTCCCTATGGTCCTTATCCTGTTTTTGACTCATACCGGGGTGTGAGGCTCGCGAAGTAACGCTATACACAAATCTATGCTAATTAAAGTTGTGTTTTGATCATCAACCACAAGGCTCTGCTTTTCAACAAAAGCCTTGATCATTTGCATCTTGGCATGCCACATTGACAATCCACGCCATGTAACTAACGTCTATCAATATATAACCTCTGAGCTCGTACGTCTCACAGAAGGGTGTTAAGCAAGAGAATAAATTCTCCGCCACCAAACAGATATATATTAAATAGAAATCAATTCACACAGAGCGAAATCCAATGTCAGACACACATCCATTTACAAGACCGTTATGGGTCAGAACGAAACCGGAGACACCTTATTCCTCGTCCCATATGTCCAATACGGAAGAGAGGTTCTCGCATATCCGGACAATCAACAAGTACGTCTAGAAAACCACCATTTTAACCCTTTACTGGGAGCTACCCAATGCTGGGTATCAGTAGTCGTCCATTCGATGTGAAGATTGTCGGCCTTCCATCACCGTCTTTAATGTCTTTGATTTTAAATCGTTGTATAATTATTTGAAATGAGATTGACTCGGTCTTTTCAAACAATTCTCGTATATATATGTATAATTCAAATCATTTCATATCATTAATATTATTTTATAATGATTTATCGCTATTTTTATTTATATAAAAATAGCCCAATTTAATTTAACGACACTTCAGGTCAATACGCGACTCTGGCGCTGTTTTTACCCAAATTTGATTTACACATTTCTCAAAATCTAACCGTTAGATTTTAACAAAATTAATATCATTGGAAAGATCTTACCAAAGCGAACCTAACGGTTTCAGTTTTGGGAAAATCCGATGGTCGGATCATTCAATATAATCGGTTAAAGTTACGATTTCGAAACACGAACTACCGCGCGTGATTCGTTTAATTTTAATATATATATATATATATATATATATATATATATATATATATATATATATATATCGTTCAACGATTTCACTAACATACTAAAAATGATGCTTTCAAAAAATAAAGCATATATTAGTATTTAAACATTTTCCTATTTTACTAACATGTAAAATGTAACATTTTTAATTGCAAATCCTATTTAACCTATAATCCCTTTTTTATGTACATGTAAAATATAACATTTTAATGAAACTAAATGTACATTAAAATGTCCCCTTTAATCTCTAAATAATTTCTAATATACATGTCATTTCTATTTATGAATCATTTTATATATTAAAAATGTTTCTTTTTCTAATATTTACAAAATTTACCAATAAACATGTTACTCTAAATAATGAATCATTTCATACATTAAAAATGTTTCTTTTTAATGTTTATATAATTTGCTAATAAACGTGTTACTTTAAATAATGAATCATTACATACACTAAAAATGTCTTTTTTTAATGTTTACACAATTTCCTATGTTCACATATATACAATAAAAGAAAGTTTCATTGTCTACACAATTCCTATATTTCATATGTATAAATAAAAAGAAGAATTTTATTATACAACAATTGCTTTGTTTTATATGTATAAAAAGAAGAATTTCATTTTCTACACATATTCTATGTTAACATGTGACAAATAAAAAGAAGAATTTTATTGTCTACACATTCCTATATTTCATATGTATAAATAAAAAGAAGAATTTTATTTCCTACACATATTCTATGTTAACATGTGACAAATAAAAAGGAGAGTTTTATTGTCTACACGTTTTCTACATTTCACATGACAAATAAAAGAGAATTTTATTGTCTACACAGATTCTATGTTAACATGTGACAAATAAAAAGAAGAATTTTATTGTCTACCCGTTTTCTACATTTCATATGACAAATAAAAAGAAAATTTTATTGTCTACACAATTCTATATTAACATGTGATGTGACAAATAAAAAGGAGAATTTTATTTGCATAACATTTCTATATTTCTAATGACAAATAAAAAGAGAATTTTATTGTCTACACAATTCTATATTAACATGTGACAAATAAAAAGGAGAATTTTATTTGCATAACATTTTCTATATTTCTAATGACAAATAAAAAGAGAATTTTATTGTCTACACAATTCTATATTAACATGTGACAAATAAAAAGGAGAATTTTATTTGCATAACATTTTCTATATTTCTAATGACAAATAAAAAGAGAATTTTATTTGCATCACAATTTCTATGTTTTTAATGACAAATAAAAAGAGAATGTAATGACCCGTGATTTTTACACTGATCACAGACATTGATTGATCGTAAGTACGTGTTTACAGATACGATTTAAAAATCAAGACTTTAAATTGCTTAAACATGTCGAAGGTTTGAATTTGCATTTCTTTAACTTTTGTGTATATGTGATAGCATGTATTTGACAGCACTTGCTAAACTAGTTTTTACACATTCATGTATAATAGCATATGTCAATAGCGTTTGTTGAAATTGATTTTAGACATGTTTGAATAATAACACTTTTATGTAGTATGTATTTATGATGCCATTCTATTTTATATGTTTTGTTCATTTTCAAAGTATTTTAGAATTTGAGTTTTTGTAAACTTTTGATTTAAAAGTTTTAACACTTGAATTAAAATATGAAAAAAACAATTTTCTTGTCAAAAGCAAGTTTAGGACAAGGTTCAAGTTACATATGCATAATCTAAACATGAAGGAATCATCTCCCTTTGCAAAGTATATTTCATATAAAATAGTCAAGGAAATATTTGCACTTTTATATGCATTAAAATCTAGATCATGTATGGTCAAAACCACTTGTAAAATCATATTTGCATTCATATGTCACTCACACTATAGATTTGTTAGTAAAACGAGATCAAAGCAAGGTCATGATCACAAGCACATAAATCAAAACATGAAAAATAGTATTTGTTTGCAAACATGCTTTCATATTCAAGAAACACCTATACTATGCTAGACTAAATAAAGAGAATCTAGTAGAGATATGAAACATGGCTAAATCATATGGTATCAAGAGCATTTTCAGTTTTCATCTCCTTTCATTTAATTTTCTGAAATTTGTCACTTCTCTTGTATTGTCAAAAACAAGCTTGCTTTGTCAAGGAACATATGCATAGAAAGATCCACAAAATCATACATAGATACTATTGTTTTGTATACACTAGATCATCATTAAAGAACATAGACTTTCAAGAGGTGTTCATGTCTATTTCATTCACATGGCTATTGATTTTGTAGTACAAGAATTTTCAGATTTTTACAACACTTGAAAGGCAAGTATTAATTTTATATACTTTTGTTGTTAAATCAATTTATCATATGAGATATTGATGTGAAAACTCTTGGCAAAAACTGATTTTTGATGGTACAAAAATGATGTTTTAAATTTGTTTGAAAGCCAAGGTAGATTTTGAAAGTTCATAAGCATTTATTGGCGACAACTCATAGGAACAAATAGGAGGTAATGTAGTGGTTGCCTAAGGGTTTTAGGGGTGAGTTTAGGCTGAGCAAAGCCACGTGAATATGGGTTGTAGTGTTGATTTGACAAGAGAGAAACCTTTCATTTTGAGTTGTCAAAACAAATCTGAAAAACAGTTTTTTTTTCTCTTGCAAAAACAGTTTTAAAATGTACATATTTTATTAGTTTTACCACTATAAATAGGACCATAAACACACATCATTTACACACAACACAACACCTCAGTTTGATCATTGGAGGTGAAGAGATAACTAAGGAGTTCAAGCAATTCTTTTGTGAATAAACCTGCATTCTTATTCACTGTTTTTACAATTCTTGCAGTGCTATGCTGTGTGAACCACGATTTAAACTTGAATATGTCCTTGATTTAAGTAGTCTATCATGTATGTTTGATTTGGGTGGTATGAGTAAATCATTGTTTGTTCATAAAAATCCTTAAGTGTTATATGATTGTATTACCTGTTGTGGTCACCAGGCATTGTTCTTTGGTTAAACCCATATAGATTTAGAAAACCAGTAACATAGGTTAGGGAATATGGAAGGTAAGGTCGATGTTGGTTTTAAAAACCTTTTACTTAATCATACATGTGATCAAAATGAAGTATTCTTGCCAAATCCTCTTACTGTTACTTGAAAGTAAAAACAACAGGAGTCATTTAAAATCAAATCACACAATGGATTTTCAAACTTCTTGAAACCTTGTTTTGATTATAGAAATGTAATGGTAGATCGAAATTATGATTTTTAGAGAAAAAATCAAGATTTTTAGTTACCTAAACTATGAGAAATCCGAGATGATCACAAATTGGCACTTTTGTCAAATTTCGATCATCCGGTTGATTGGAGATGATACGGCCATGGGGGAAGTTCCATCTAGGTCTAAGTTTGATTGGAAAAATGCAATTTCAATTTTTAAATGCATGGGTTTGGAGATTTTAATCAAAAATAGGGTTTTGAGTGGGTGTTGGGTTCGGCTGGAATTCATCAGAACTGCTCGGCGATGGTGGGGTGTTGGGGGTGCGGTCCAGGGGGAATTGAGGCGTCGGAGGGTCGTGGTGGCGTGGTCAGGAGGCGGTGGCGGTCCATGGTTGAGGCGAGGCGCAGAGGGGTGATTCTTGGATGATGCTTTTAGCCTGATAAAGTCATGGGACGGTGGAAAATCGCTGTGGCCGTGGAAGTGGCGGTTCAGGTGTCGGGAAGGGGTCAGGAGGTGGAGGGCGACTTGGCAGGGTGGTCGCTGGCGGTGGATACTGGCGGGATCGGTTGTGCGTGTGCACGCAACAGTGAAAAGAGAAGAAGAAGAAGATGGGTTCTGTCATCTTGTTTTTCATGGGTTTTGAGGGGTTGGCACAGTGTTTTTGGGACGTGGCACTTTGGATGTGGTAGTACCAGGGTGGTGTTTTGGCCAGGGGGAAAATCATGGGGGCAGGGCTCGTTTTCATGAGGGCACGGCTGTGTTTTGGATATGGTACTTTGCCAATGTGGTATTTTAACTAAATAAAGGTTTAAATGTAGTTCCTTTTATATAAATTTTTAATTTAAACTAGTTTTTAAATTAATTTATGGTTTAAGTAAATAGAGAGAAATAAATATTTAAATAAAAATATTGTTTTTATTTAACAAGAAAAATAGAAAAATAGGGAAAGAGTGAATCAGGTACTTTAATTTCAGTTTCGTCAAAAAACTGAAAATAAAGTACAAAAGAAAATTTTTAATTAAATTATAAATTTAATTTAAAAATAAAAAGTAGAACTGATTTTCAAATGAAAATTTCAAACTGTAGAGCAAACAAGAAGGATCAAGTGTGAAGGAGCAAACCGGGTTCGTGACAGAAGTCGAGAAGTCGGAACTGTAATTTTTGTAATTTATAATTTGAATTTAAATGAAATATTTAAATTTAAAACAAAAAAGATGAAGAGGAACAGTATGTCAAACATACGCTAGATTTGTCAGCTTTGAACCGTATGTCGAGAACAGTTCTGTATTGTATAAAACATGAATTATGAAGAACATTTAATCGTGTTTGGATTAAAAGTAAAAGAGAAATTTTATCGGTATATGATAAAAGAAAGAAAGAAGTAAATCAAGTAGAAGAGAAAGAAAATCAGGTAAATCAAGATCAAAGTAAAATTTTGGTGAAACAATACAAAGTGTAAAGGTTGTAAAATAGAGTATAAATCGTCAGATTTATTCATTCATGAATATAGAAATAATAATGAGAAATATTTTTCTAAAGTAAAATAGAGTAAGTATTCATTTTTAAAGATGATGAACAAAACGGAGAGAAAAACCTGTTGGAATCAATCGATCAAATCGGTCATCCAATTTATCATTTTAACAAATTAAAGTGAAGGATCTATGCAGAAATTATAAATCGAACAAACAAAGTAATTGGGGTTAGAGATTCATACCTTACAAGCCAAATCCATGAAGGTCCGACGAATTCAAATCGGATGAAAAAGGGAATGGAGTGTCGAATCCAAAAGCTCAGCAAATCACCGGCCCTCTATTGGTAATCCACACGAACTCTTCTCTTCTCGATCATAATCGAAGAAGAAAGAGGAATTTGGGTGCTAGCCGCCATACCAAGGGTATCGTGAAAAGGTAGGGTTAGGGTTTTCATTTATTTGATCTGTCTTATTAAAATAAAAATGATGGCCCTCCTTTATCTTATAAAGGGAGTAGTCAAAAACCCTTATAAAATCAAGTATACTCCATTTATTAAGGAATCACTTGCATACCTTTTCAATACAATATAAAGTATCAACAAATTTGATAATTTATTTACCCGATATATGTTCTTCCTTTATAACGTTCTAAGTGTGTGACCCGATAGGTTATTATAATGTTGGCAACAATTTAAATCGTATTTAAACAGTAAACAGTGAGCGACATCTAGCAATACATCACTGCTACCCAAGTTATAATAAGATCAACGATTCGATACTTCCTTTTGTGACCAGTGTATCAATGTAATATAGTCCTTTTAACCAACATATCCAGGATTAAACTTGGGGCATGGATCGTATCATCCTCGTTATAATTCAATCCGGTTTTTTCTTGATCGATGAGTAGACTATTTAAAACAAATCAATATTTGAGCACGGCCATGCATTTCACAGTCTCACTCAATCAAGAGGCCCATGGATATCACTACGAATATATCGTAGGGTTAAATTCCATCTAGATCATTTATAATTTTCATTCGATTCGAGATGTATCCAATAACCACCTTTATCGTTACTCTGTTACGAAATAACTTTAGATGATATCAAAACACAAATATCCTCGAATAAAATTATAATGATTTCAGGTCTGAGGACCATTACATCACTGTCACTATGAGAATAACTCATGATACTGTTAATTATATTCCATGGAGTTATATCACGGTGGGTCAGCCCAATACGGTATTCTCCAATACGTATTTATATCTTGACTTTAATATCACGTATATTAATGATCAATGAGATGTGATCATCAGTCAATCGATATACTAATCTCAACGCTTTATTGTTGTCCTATATGAACAATAAAACTCGACTAGGGACATTTAAGAATTATAATACTTAATAATTACATAATCTCAAGTTCAGTCTTACTCGAACTATATAATTCTATATTATTATTCTAAGGACTTCTATTATATTATTATTTATATTATGCAGTAAATACAATATAATAGAATAATATTTTATTCCAAATAAAATAATAACATCAACAGTGTTATCAATCTCATCAAATGAATTGCCACTAGGGCACAAACTCTAACAATCTCCCACTTGCACTAGAGTCAATCATTTATGTATTGTATACTTATGAAACTAGTGTGATTATTAAACTTCTGCTGCGACAGAGTTTAATTCTGTAGGTCTGCAACATTACAACTTTCGTAACTTTGCAGATATGTTTATTTCTTCTGTGAACAACTTCACTGTGAAAACCCATAACTTCCCCGTAAAGGAAAGCGACGGATAGTTCGAGAACAAGCCACAATAGAACACGTACAGAAGAACATTTCATTGTTAATTAAAACAATGCATCAGATTACAAGAATATACAGAGTATAAATGAATATTACACAGAAATATCAGAGGTTTAAATTACATTTAAATACATCGCAGCGGAAAATAATACAATACACAACTAGAAGAGATATACGAATACAAAGCTTTCCGGATATCGTTCCAGCTGAAAACCAGGATCCTGTGAATATAAATCTGCAAAAACCAAAACTACTAGCTGCCCGTGTGAAAAATAGGGGCACCCAGAGTTTAGGTTAAAACAATAAACTCCAGGTCAGTCATGTGACTGGTGTGAGAACTAAAACAGTTATTTAAAACTTTACTTTAAAAGAGAGTAATTCAAGGGACCACGCCGTATAACACGGAACGGGTTTCCTCCCAAGAATACTAGTGCATAGAGTAAACAGCGCAATGCTTTTTCGAAAAATGAAGCTGTTATAAGACCCAGGTCCCATCACACAATGCAACGCAAGCCGGAGGATAGGGTTTTACCTTATAACAGCCAAACATGTTTGATATGTTTAAAAACAAATCATTCGATACTATAATATGTGTATAGTGTCAAAACAATTCCAATCATAAATATCAATCATAGACGGCATGGGTACCATATATCATGTCGCCATACTAGTTCTACAATTAAAACCGAAATACACGTATCGGAAATTGGATTTCCATCATGGTGGCTCCTGATTCGAAAGATCGATCGCGGAATGCAATTCACCACGGCTTACGTCCCCACAAGAGAAAACACCGTCTGCATCCGCACATTTGGGACCAGAGTACCTCCGCGGCTTACGTCCCAGCGAGAGAAAACACCGCTTACTCTATATATCCCTGAGCACTAGGCTCATCTCGGTCGACCGAATCCACGACACCACTAAGGTGCCCATCCACGAAAAAGCATACTGATCAAACCATCAGTTTGCCACCATACCGGGGTGTGAGGCTCGCGGATCAACGCTATACACAAAGCCATGCTATATCAGCTGCGCTTTGATCATCAACCACCAAACTTTGCTTTTCAACAAAAGTCTGGATCACTGCATCTCAGCATGCCACACTATCAATCCATATCGTACCACTGATTTCTGCCAATATATAACCTCTGAGCTCATATGTCTCAGAGAAGGGCGTTAAGCAAGAGAATAAATTCTCCGCCGCCAAACAGATATATATTTAGCAGAGATCAACAAATACAATATTAAGGAATACAATGTCAGACACACCATCCATTTACAAGTCCGTTCTAGGTCTGAACGAAATCGGAGGCACTTTCCTCGCATATCCATCCATCTCCAAGTACGTCTGGACGACCACCAACTATTTCCATCCTCTTGGGTGTACAGCCCAATCAGGATCGTCAGTAATTATCCAAACGATGTGAAGACTTCCGGTCTTCGACCACCGTCTTCATCTTCGACTTATCGTCGAATCGGTTATTCAGAATGGGTGTAAACCCGGCCTTCCCGAACAACCCGCGTATATTAAAAACGAATGTTACACAAACACAGCATACGCCTCATTCCAATTCATTAGTCACTAACCGCAAATTAGCAAGAGAACAATTCCCCAAACATTAACCCCGAAGGCCGAAACCAACATCAGATCAATACCCAGGAAACCATTCTTCTTAGCCAACCTACAGCTAGTTTCTAAACTCCACATTCTTAGGGAAAGGTTCCCATTAATTTTATCCAAGATAAATCCTTTAAAATTTATCCTGTAATCTTCCTTTGGATGTCGTTTAAAACCAAATTATGGTTTTTCCAACTAGTCGAGATTAGCGAACCACAACGAAGTAATTATTTATTTTATTTCCCAATCCCAACCTATTCATCCCATGAAGCAAAACTGGTAATACTCCATATCTAACACCACAGTGTTATCGGTAAAATTAATTACCATTTCACGTTCAAATCTAATTAAAGATTTAACTATCGCTTTGGAGCAAAACTGGCGATACTCCATTCTCGCTCATTTCCAAATTTGATAATTTAAATTATCAATTCACATTTCAATCAATTTGCAGATTCATTAAAACTCCTTTTTACTGGGTTAAAGAACTAGGTGTTATTTAAAACACAGTTCACGACAAACCCAAATCACTTTCTATTTATCATCGGGTTAAAGAACTAGTGTTATTTAAAACACAGTTCACGATAAACCCATGAATCAATTCTAGTTTAATTTAATTCAAATATATTAAGAATTCCGATTATTTAAAACCCCTTTTTAAATCTAATTTATTTATTTAAAAACAAATCGGGTTTTAAATTTAGTTCAAACTAGTTCATTTTGATAAAAATCTATTTTTATCTTTTCAAATATGGAGTTTTTCATCCCAAATTTTCCCAAATCATTTCTAATGATTTTACACAAATTATTGATATTTTTAATAATTTTATCAAGGTCCATACAGTCGACTTCCATCAATGGCCATCGAACTGCACTTACAACGACCTTTTTCAAATTTGATTTGGACGTATCTCCAAATCCAACCGTTAGATTTCAAATTTCTAATATTCGTTAGAAAGCTCTTTTCGATACGAACCCAACGGTTCCGGTTTTAGGAGAATCCGACGGTCGGATCTCCCGTAATGTCCGTTTGAAATAAATGGTTGAAATTCACGAACTGCCGCGGCGCGGCGCGTTCTATTCAGGCCATTATATTATATATATATATAATATAAATTTCGTCGATTTCTATTTAAAACGAGTTCTATAAATCGTTTTAATTTTGTTTCAAAAACAATTTCACTTCCATTTCAATTCAAATCGAAATTGAATTTTTCCTTATAAATTCGTTTTAAAATTCATTTCTATTCAATTCAAATTTCAATTAAATTTGAATTCATTTCAATTCGTTTTCAATTTGAATTCGTTTTCAATTCAATTCAATTCGTTTTCAATTTGAATTCGTTTTCAATTCAATTCAATTCGTTTTCAATTTGAATTCGTTTTCAATTCAATTCAATTCGTTTTCAATTTGAATTCGTTTTGGTTTTCTAATCGATTCAATTCAAACTGGTTTTCTAATCGATTCAATTCAAATTAGTTTTCTAATCGATTCAATTCAAATTGGTTTTCTAATCAATTCAATTCAAATTGGTTTTCTAATCGATTCAATTCAAATTGGTTTTCTAATAAATTTAAATCAAATTGGTTTTCTAATCAATTTAAATCAAATTCGCTTTCTATCCCATTTAATTCGAAATCGTTTTATATTCAATTCATTTCGAAATCGTTTTATATTCAATTCATTTCAAAATCGTTTTATATTCAATTCATTTTCTATTTCAATATTCATCTTAAAATGAATAAAATCGATATAAATATCGATTACGTTAAAATGGCGTCAATCTAATCAACACGGCTTCGTATATTTCTATTTTCAAATATTCTATTTCAAATAAATGAATATTTATTTTTGTCAAACACACGACTAATCTCAACGGATGAGTACCGTCCATATGTGACTATTTTTGTTATTTGATATAATTTATAAAAATTATGGTATCTATCGTTTGATTTAAAACCAGACTCCAACCGTAAATTAGTAAGAGAACGATTTCCTGAATATTAACCCCGAAGGCCGAAACCAACATCAGATTAATATTCAGGAGACCATTCATCTCATCTATTTTCTAGTTAGTTTCTAATTTCACATAGGATAAAGATGTAAATTTTATTGTCAAAACATTTCGTTCAACACATGACTAATCTCAACGGATGAGTACAGTCAACACATGAACCTTTACTTTGTAGTGATAAAGATATAAATTTTAGTATTAAAATATTTCGTTCAACACATGACTAATCTCAACGGATGAGTACAGTCAACACATGAACCTTTACTTTGTAGTATTCTTTATCTTCTAAATTGGAATGAGGCCCAATCAGTCACCATATAATGTTAATTATATGGATTTTCATACAACACATGTATATAATAGCATTGAAAAATAATCAACCATCAACCAAAGTGCACTACACTGTATAAGCATCAAATATAGATATCTAACGCTTATAACAGCCTGTCGATCCATCGACCGACATATTCAATCAATCAGGATGAGTGAAATTCATATTTTCATCCCGACACCCGTGTGGGGTTTTCAAACAATCAAACACAGATTTTAGTTGTGCAGTTGGGCGATGTGTAAAATTTATCGTCCCAATCAATATCAGTCAAATCAATGTATATAAACAAATCGGCCGATTTGTTTATAAATATTTATTTATTCACTTTCACGTTAAAAATTATATTTTTAACGATAAAACATTTTATCCAACCTATGAATACTCTATTCAGTTCATTTATTCAATAAAACGATATTTTTATTTTTCTAATATATTTTAGAAAATTTCGGTGGCATAACGGCACGATACTAGAAACGGGACAAGGCCTAGCCTTATCCCCGGTCTAGTGAAGGCCCACGCCATTCACACATCAATCAAATCAGTTCATTTCACCAAACAATTCCATTCAAACCAAATAATCTAACCAACTACACAACCAAACAATTTAACAAACAAGCCATCCATGGTCTGTGGATGACGGGTGTCGGGTGCTACTAAGCACCGTCTGCATCCTAGTATATATATATATATATATATATATATATATATATATATATGTATAACTAGAATAAGAAATTTAGAGTGAGGAGTTCTCACCCTTTCGCTAAACTGAATGACGCAATTCTTCATGGGTAGGAAATCTTCACCGTGCTTTTCTTTCGTCTATTTCGTTGCCCTTATCCACTACCTATATAAAAATCACATTTTTACTTTGCTATTCAATATGTAAAAATCGAACTTTTACTACGTTATTCAATATATAAAAATCGAATTTTTATCTATGTTATTTTATTCTTCAAAATCAATGCTGTTTTATTTTTCAAAATCAACAATGATAATCATATTTTAAAAATCATGGTATTCACAAACAATGTTATCATAAACCCATGTTAACTTATACTTTAAATCTGAAAATGATTCAATGTTATTTACAAATTTTAAAACAATGCAGTTCATTTTCAAAAACATTCCTATTTATATTTTTAAAACAAATCCTATTTACATATTCACAACAATGCAAATTATATTTCAGAAAAAATGTGACGTATATATTTTAAAACTGCATTTTTTTATTCACTCTCAAAACTTTTTTTATTTTTTTTTAATGCTAATACATATTTCTAAAAACTGAATTTTTTTATTTATTTTGACACATTACTATTAATATTTTAAAAACATTATTATGTATATAAAATAAAATTCAGATTTTTACTTACTAAATTAAAATAATTACATAATTTAAAAGATTACACTGTTTTCTTCCTGTATACTTCAGGCGATAGTTCAAACTCTTGCTCCCTTCTTCTTCCTTGAATCGCGCGCTACAGGGACCTTCGGAGTTCGATCAAGTGGTGCTACAACCTCGGCCGTCACCTTCTCCTTCGGTGCCCATGACGATGGTCAACTCGCACGTGCCAGCTGATCAGAAAAGGAGATCGAGCGGCGCAAGTTGGAGCTCCGGTTTCCCCTGATTTACTTGATTTCAGAAGATCACGACCGTTGATCTTGTAGAGTTCGGAAAGCACAACGTTGTGGTGTTAAGAGCTTGTTTGATTTTGCCTTGGATTTCGTGGATTGTGGAGGAGAAAAAGCGAACAGATCGGCCATCGGTTAAAAGAGGTGACGGCGCTGAGAATAATAGGGATTAGGGTTTCTAGTTTTTAGGTAGTTATATATAAATATATTAATATTTTATTCACTTAACCGTTTTATTATGAAAATTCGTGTTCGAACTCCAATTCAAACCCAACGAGTGTCGCCCCTAGCCAAGTACCCTCATCCCGGACACAATGGAATATGTATCGCAAGCTGATTTGACCATTTGAATCAGTTTCCGTTTAATTTACATTTAAATCACTATATTGAATTTTAAACGTACATTTCAAATTACCGGGGTCACATACTAACTAGAAAAATTCCAAAAAAATATTTTCTAGCTTCGTATTGACGATACGGTCCTAACAAAACTAGTTTCGATGAATTCTGAGACCGTTTGAAAAATGGCCAATTTCAAGTCGATTAAAATCAAATGAAACTGGTCAAACGCGTTTTCCTTTGCCACGCTCACATATTGATTCGGAAAATTATGAAATTTGAAACCTAGCAATAACTTAACATCACGGACCCAATAAAACTGGTTTCGTCGAAATCCGAGGTCGTTTGCAAAATGTTCATTTTTAAGGGCCTGAATTCCATAGCGACTATTCAGAATTTTCAACTGGACAAACCTTTTGATTCCCGCTATGAAATTTCGATTTTTCGGATTCGTTGGAAAGATATTATCAAATAGATTCTATGATTTTTGGTTTCACTAAAATCCGGATTGTTTTGCACCCGGTACATTCAATTGAAGTTTGGAATCGAATTATCGAACTACCACGCCATTTTCAATTCTATTTATAATTATATATAATTATTTATATTCCAACGACGACGTATATAATATATACGTTCTAATTATATTCAAAATAAATTTATCGTCGATATTATTTAAAATAATCTATTTTAAATATTCAAAATTCGCTAAAATAGCCAAAAAAAAAAAAAATTTAAACTGGCCCAGATTTTCGGGTTGTTACAATCTCCCCCACTTAAAACTTTTCGTCCCCGAAAAGGAACAAAGTCGAAAGTGGTTTGATTATTCAACTCTACGTTCGATCTGGCTTCCATTCTCCAACTCTTTAGTTTCTGAGAATTTTCTAATTCTTCAAAAATTTGGCTAACATCCTAAATTTTCGAAAATTTTCGCCATAACCTCCCCTGCACCGGGAGCATCGGGGAATTTCAAATAGCTTCCCCGGTCCTTCAGATCTCAAAAAGAAAAAGAAAA
The DNA here is from genome assembly GCA_030737875.1 of Allium sativum. Taxonomy (NCBI): domain Eukaryota; kingdom Viridiplantae; phylum Streptophyta; class Magnoliopsida; order Asparagales; family Amaryllidaceae; genus Allium; species Allium sativum. The sequence goes on along the minus strand of CM060918.1, from coordinate 832,972,946 downwards.
AGCCAAGCGGCTAGCCAATAGGCTCATAAAATCATCATAACCCAAACAAAACAGGAAATTATGGTAAACATGTACCTATTTGTCGGGCAAACAAATTTTATTCTTCGGCTCTAGCCTCCTTGCTATGACCTGTTCAATGTAAGTACATGTATATGCAAGCAAATGCGACCAATTTTCAATATCGTTCAATATTTGATATAATTAGGCTAAATGGTTCAAAATTAGCAAACAAATAAACAAACAACACAAACATCAATCAATTAGTGAATTAGAGTTTCAAATTCATAATTTTGATACATATACAAAAATCATGTTTTTGATGCCAAATCATAACAATAGGTCCTATCTAATTTTGGTTCTCACACCAGTCAATAGGAGATATATAGATATTACATCTTCGAAACACGAACATAAATTCTGATAATGATCGATCAATCATCAGAACCATCTCCGGGTGTCTAGAATGTGATTCTATATCTATCCAGTATATTAAAATTTCAAATACACGTTTGCAAGGCGTATATGCAAAATCTTTATATACTGGACTATCCAAATCTATATAAACTAAATAATCAAATACAAATAATTGATTTTAAATTTTCAACACAAAAATTTGTTTTCACTTTCAAAAATATACTCTTCACACTCGTTCTAGGATACTACTGATCCCATCTCTAACGAGTCATTCTCGTTGGATATTACTAATCCAATTTCTGATGAATTCTTTCGTATGGTTCTAATGTGTCTTGTTCTCTGAGCTTTGTAAACCAAAGCTCTGATACCAACTGTGAAAACCCGTAACTTCCCCGTAAAGGAAAGCGACGGATAGTTCGAGAACAAGCCACAATAGAACACGTACAGAAGAACATTTCATTGTTAATTAAAACGATGCATCAGATTACAAGAATATACAGAGTATAAATGAATATTACACAGAAATATTAGAGGTTTAAATTACATTTAAATACATCGCAGCGGAAAATAATACAATACACAACTAGAAGAGATATACGGATACAAAGCTTTCCAGATATCGTTCCAGCTGAAAACCAGGATCCTGTGAATATAAATCTGCAAAAACCAAAACTACTAGCAGCCCGTGTGAAAAATAGGGGCACCCAGAGTTTAGGTTAAAACAATAAACTCCAGGTCAGTCATGTGACTGGTGTGAGAACTAAAACAGTTATTTAAAACTTTACTTTAAAAGAGAGTAATTCAAGGGACCACGCCGTATAACACGGAACGGGTTTCCTCCCAAGAATACTAGTGCATAGAGTAAACAGCGCAATGCTTTTTCGAAAAATGAAGCTGTTATAAGACCCAGGTCCCATCACACAATGCAACGCAAGCCGGAGGATAGGGTTTTACCTTATAACAGCCAAACATGTTTGATATGTTTAAAAACAAATCATTCGATACTATAATATGTGTATAGTGTCAAAACAATTCCAATCATAAATATCAATCATAGACGGCATGGGTACCATATATCATGTCGCCATACTAGTTCTACAATTAAAACCGAAATACACGTATCGGAAATTGGATTTCCATCATGGTGGCTCCTGATTCGAAAGATCGATCGCGGAATGCAATTCACCACGGCTTACGTCCCCACAAGAGAAAACACCGTCTGCATCCGCACATTTGGGACCAGAGTACCTCCGCGGCTTACGTCCCAGCGAGAGAAAACACCGCTTACTCTATATATCCCTGAGCACTAGGCTCATATCGGTCGACCGAATCCACGACACCACTAAGGTGCCCATCCACGAAAAAGCATACTGATCAAACCATCAGTTTGCCACCATACCGGGGTGTGAGGCTCGCGGATCAACGCAATACACAAAGCCATGCTATATCAGCTGCGCTTTGATCATCAACCACCAAACTTTGCTTTTCAACAAAAGTCTGGATCACTGCATCTCAGCATGCCACACTATCAATCCATATCGTACCACTGATTTCTGCCAATATATAACCTCTGAGCTCATATGTCTCAGAGAAGGGCGTTAAGCAAGAGAATAAATTCTCCGCCGCCAAACAGATATATATTTAGCAGAGATCAACAAATACAATATTAAGGAATACAATGTCAGACACACCATCCATTTACAAGTCCGTTCTAGGTCTGAACGAAACCGGAGGCACTTTCCTCGCATATCCATCCATCTCCAAGTACGTCTGGACGACCACCAACTATTTCCATCCTCTTGGGTGTACAGCCCAATCAGGATCGTCAGTAATTATCCAAACGATGTGAAGACTTCCGGTCTTCGACCACCGTCTTCATCTTCGACTTATCGTCGAATCGGTTATTCGGAATGGGTGTAAACCCGGCCTTCCCGAACAACCCGCGTATATTAAAAACGAATGTTACACAAACACAGCATACGCCTCATTCCAATTCATTAGTCACTAACCGCAAATTAGCAAGAGAACAATTCCCCAAACATTAACTCCGAAGGCCGAAACCAACATCAGATCAATACCCAGGAAACCATTCTTCTTAGCCAACCTACAGCTAGTTTCTAAACTCCACATTCTTAGGGAAAGGTTCCCATTAATTTTATCCAAGATAAATCCTTTAAAATTTTTCCTGTAATCTTCCTTTGGATGTCGTTTAAAACCAAATTATGGTTTTTCCAACTAGTCGAGATTAGCGAACCACAACGAAGTAATTATTTATTTTATTTCCCAATCCCAACCTATTCATCCCATGAAGCAAAACTGGTAATACTCCATATCTAACACCACAGTGTTATCGGCAAAATTAATTACCATTTCACGTTCAAATCTAATTAAAGATTTAACTATCGCTTTGGAGCAAAACTGGCGATACTCCATTCTCGCTCACTTTCCAAATTTGATAATTTAAATTATCAATTCACATTTCAATCAATTTGCAGATTCATTAAAACTCCTTTTTACTGGGTTAAAGAACTAGGTGTTATTTAAAACACAGTTCACGACAAACCCAAATCACTTTCTATTTATCATCGGGTTAAAGAACTAGTGTTATTTAAAACACAGTTCACGATAAACCCATGAATCAATTCTAGTTTAATTTAATTCAAATATATTAAGAATTCCGATTATTTAAAACCCCTTTTTAAATCTAATTTATTTATTTAAAAACAAATCGGGTTTTAAATTTAGTTCAAACTAGTTCATTTTGATAAAAATCTATTTTTATCTTTTCAAATATGGAGTTTTTCATCCCAAATTTTCCCAAATCATTTCTAATGATTTTACACAAATTATTGATATTTTTAATAATTTTATCAAGGTCCGTACAGTCGACTTCCATCAATGGCCATCGAACTGCACTTACAACGACCTTTTTCAAATTTGATTTGGACGTATCTCCAAATCCAACCGTTAGATTTCAAATTTCAAATATTCGTTAGAAAGCTCTTTTTGATACAAACCCAACGGTTCCGGTTTTAGGAGAATCCGACGGTCGGATCTCCCGTAATGTCCGTTTGAAATAAATGGTCGAAATTCACGAACTGCCGCGGCGCGGCGCGTTCTATTCAGGCCATTATATTATATATATAATATATATAATATAAATTTCGTCGATTTCTATTTAAAACGAGTTCTATAAATCGTTTTAATTTTGTTTCAAAAACAATTTCACTTCCATTTCAATTCAAATCGAAATTGAATTTTTCCTTATAAATTCGTTTTAAAATTCATTTCTATTCAATTCAAATTTCAATTAAATTTGAATTCATTTCAATTCGTTTTCAATTTGAATTCGTTTTCAATTCAATTCAATTCGTTTTCAATTTGAATTCGTTTTCAATTCAATTCAATTTGTTTTCAATTTGAATTCGTTTTCAATTCAATTCAATTCGTTTTCAATTTGAATTCGTTTTGGTTTTCTAATCGATTCAATTCAAACTGGTTTTCTAATCGATTCAATTCAAATTGGTTTTCTAATCGATTCAATTCAAATTGGTTTTCTAATCAATTCAATTCAAATTGGTTTTCTAATCGATTCAATTCAAATTGGTTTTCTAATCAATTTAAATCAAATTGGTTTTCTAATCAATTTAAATCAAATTCGCTTTCTATCCCATTTAATTCGAAATCGTTTTATATTCAATTCATTTCGAAATCGTTTTATATTCAATTCATTTCGAAATCGTTTTATATTCAATTCATTTTCTATTTCAATATTCATCTTAAAATGAATAAAATCGATATAAATATCGATTACGTTAAAATGGCGTCAATCTAATCAACACTGCTTCGTATATTTCTATTTTCAAATATTCTATTTCAAATAAATGAATATTTATTTTTGTCAAACACACGACTAATCTCAACGGATGAGTACCGTCCATATGTGACTATTTTTGTTATTTGATATAATTTATAAAAATTATGGTATCTATCGTTTGATTTAAAACCAGACTCAGACCGTAAATTAGTAAGAGAACGATTTCCTGAATATTAACCCCGAAGGCCGAAACCAACATCAGATTAATATTCAGGAGACCACTCATCTCATCTATTTTCCAGTTAGTTTCTAATTTCACATATGATAAAGATGTAAATTTTATTGTCAAAACATTTCGTTCAACACATGACTAATCTCAACGGATGAGTACAGTCAACACATGAACCTTTACTTTGTAGTGATAAAGATATAAATTTTAGTATTAAAATATTTCGTTCAACACATGACTAATCTCAACGGATGAGTACAGTCAACACATGAACCTTTACTTTGTAGTATTCTTTATCTTCTAAATTGGAATGAGGCCCAATCAGTCACCATATAATGTTAATTATATGGATTTTCATACAACACATGTATATAATAGCATTGAAAAATAATCAACCATCAACCAAAGTGCACTACACTGTATAAGCATCAAATATAGATATCTAACGCTTATAACAGCCTGTCGATCCATCGACCGACATATTCAATCAATCAGGATGAGTGAAATTCATATTTTCATCCCGACACCCGTGTGGGGTTTTCAAACAATCAAACACAGATTTTAGTTGTGCAGTTGGGCGATGTGTAAAATTTATCGTCCCAATCAATATCAGTCAAATCAGTGTATATAAACAAATCAGCCGATTTGTTTATAAATATTTATTTATTCACTTTCACGTTAAAAATTATATTTTTAACGATAAAACATTTTATCCAACCTATGAATACTCTATTCAGTTCATTTATTCAATAAAACGATATTTTTATTTTTCTAATATATTTTAGAAAATTTCGGCGGCATAACGGCACGATACTAGAAACGGGACAAGCCTAGCCTTATCCCCGGTCTAGTGAAGGCCCACGCCATTCACACATCAATCAGATCAGTTCATTTCACCAAACAATTCCATTCAAACCAAATAATCTAACCAACTACACAACCAAACAATTTAACAAACAAGCCATCCATGGTCTGTGGATGACGGGTGTCGGGTGCTACTAAGCACCGTCTGCATCCTAGTATATATATATATATATATATATATATATATAACTAGAATAAGAAATTTATAGTGAGGAGTTCTCACCCTTTCGCTAAACTGAATGACGCAATTCTTCATGGGTAGGAAATCTTCACCGTGCTTTTCTTTCGTCTATTTCGTTGCCCTTATCCACTACCTATATAAAAATCACATTTTTACTTTGCTATTCAATATGTAAAAATCGAACTTTTACTACGCTATTCAACATATAAAAATCGAATTTTTATCTATGTTATTTTATTCTTCAAAATCAATGTTGTTTTATTTTTCAAAATCAACAATGATAATCATATTTTAAAAATCATGGTATTCACAAACAATGTTATCATAAACCCATGTTAACTTATACTTTAAATCTGAAAATGATTCAATGTTATTTACAAAATTTAAAACAATGCAGTTCATTTTCTAAAACATTCCTATTTATATTTTTAAAACAAATCCTATTTACATATTCACAACAATGCAAATTATATTTCAGAAAAAATGTGACGTATATATTTTAAAACTGCATTTTTTTATTCACTCTCAAAACTTTTTTTTATTTTTTTTAATGCTAATACATATTTCTAAAAACTGAATTTTTTTATTTATTTTAACACATTACTATTAATATTTTAAAAACATTGTTATGTATATAAAATAAAATTCAGATTTTTACTTACTAAATTAAAATAATTACATAATTTAAAAGATTACACTGTTTTCTTCCTGTATACTTCAGGCGATAGTTCAAACTCTTGCTCCCTTCTTCTTCCTTGAATCGCGCGCTACAGGGACCTTCGGAGTTCGATCAAGTGGTGCTACAACCTCGGTCGTCACCTTCTCCTCCGGTGCCCATGACGATGGTCAACTCGCACGTGCCAGCTGATCAGAAAAGGAGATCGAGCGGCGCAAGTTGGAGCTCCGGTTTCCCCTGATTTACTTGATTTCAGAAGATCACGACCGTTGATCTTGTAGAGTTCGGAAAGCACAACGTTGTGGTGTTAAGAGCTTGTTTGATTTTGCCTTGGATTTCGTGGATTGTGGAGGAGAAAAAGCGAACAGATCGGCCATCGGTTAAAAGAGGTGACGGCGCTGAGAATAATAGGGATTAGGGTTTCTAGTTTTTAGGTAGTTATATATAAATATATTAATATTTTATTCACTTAACCGTTTTATTATGAAAATTCGTGTTCGAACTCCAATTCAAACCCAACGAGTGTCGCCCCTAGCCAAATACCCTCATCCCGGACACAATGGAATATGTATCGCAAGCTGATTTGACCATTTGAATCAGTTTCCGTTTAATTTACATTTAAATCACTATATTGAATTTTAAACGTACATTTCAAATTACCGGGGTCACATACTAACTAGAAAATTTCCAGAAAAATATTTTCTAGCTTCGTATTGACGATACGGTCCTAACAAAACTAGTTTCGATGAATTCTGAGACCGTTTGAAAAATGGCCAATTTCAAGTCGATTAAAATCAAATGAAACTGGTCAAACGCGTTTTCCTTTGCCACGCTCACATATTGATTCGGAAAATTATGAAATTTGAAACCTAGCAATAACTTAACATCACGGACCCAATAAAACAGGTTTCGTCGAAATCCGAGGTCGTTTGCAAAATGTCCATTTTTAAGGGCCTGAATTCCATAGCGACTATTCAGAATTTTCAACTGGACAAACCTTTTGATTCCCGCTATGAAATTTCGATTTTTTGGATTCGTTGGAAAGATATTATCAAATAGATTCTATGATTTTTGGTTTCACTAAAATCCGGATTGTTTTGCACCCGGTACATTCAATTGAAGTTTGGAATCGAATTATCGAACTACCGCGCCATTTTCAATTCTATTTATAATTATATATAATTATTTATATTCCAACGACGACGTATATAATATATACGTTCTAATTATATTCAAAATAAATTTATCGTCGATATTATTTAAAATAATCTATTTTAAATATTCAAAATTCGCTAAAATAGCCAAAATAAAAAAAATTAAACTGGCCCAGATTTTCGGGTTGTTACATTCACATTTGGATTATATTTCTAAAATATATGTTTGGATTGATGATGAGTTTAATGTTTTAGGCCTGAGCAACAGCCATATTGTTATCGCAATGTATATCATTCGATCAACAATGAATTAAGTTCAATCATGAACTTCTTAATCCAAACATTTTATTTCTTAGAATCATTATATATATTTCTTGGTTTTTAAACTAACATTATTTGCAATAATTAATGTGTTATCAAATAACATTTGAATTATTGTATCACTCCCACTCAATTTCTTGTCTATACAAGATTCAGTGGCATTTTGTGGTTTCGAAACGTCTTGAATTCTATTTCATTCCCATGGTATCTTAGAGACTGGCTCTCCTTTATTAAGGATACCAATTCGAGTAATAAACATTTTGTTCTCAGAGGATATATAGAAATATATCCATTTGGTTCTTTCGGATATTCCACAAAATGATTATTTGATTTGGATCCAATCTTATCAGAAGAAGGACGTTTAATAAATGTCTTTGCATCCCAAATCTTCGCACTAGACACACTAGGATATTTCCTAGTCCATATCTTATATGGCGTCTCTAAAATCATTTTGGTAGGATCTAACGCAGTTCTTATAAATTTAATTAATTAGAAGATCAATATGACTTATCTTGGTCGTACCATTTCTTATAAGGTGTGATTACTCCTTTCAGACACACCATTCCAATATGGTTTCTAGATGGAGTAAGTTACGAAACAATTTCAAACTTATATGGACAGTCATTAATTAATTGGCTTAAATATTCTCTTTCGAACTGTTCGAAAAGTCTTTATTTTCTACTAAATTTTGTTTCTAACTTCATTTTGAATTCTTTGAACATTTCAAAGGATTCTGATATGTATTTCATAAGATATACATATCTATATCTACTAATACCAATAGTAAGTATAATGAAGTAATAAGTCATGCCTCTAGCTTATGTATTCATTGCTCCATATACATCATTATATATGAGACCCAATACTTATCATGCATTCACTGTGTCAAGTGAAAGGTGATTCATTTATTTTGCCTATAAAACAAGATTTGCATTATTCATATAATTCAAAATCAAATGGTCTCAAAATTCCATCATTATGGAGTTTTGATATACTCTCTTGTTTATACGGGCTAACTGGTAATGCTACATGTATGTTGGATTTAAATTATTAAATTTAATCCATTTGTTATTAATGTCAAGTACATTATAGTTAACGATTTATAAATATCATTAACTATTTGCGAAATTCCATACGATATTTCATTTAAACAAAATGAATAACAATTATTCTTTTATTACAAATGAAATTCAAATCTATCAGAATAAGATTTATAATAACATTTATTTTAAATGGAATTTCATAATAACAATTATTTCATTTATTTAATTAAGCCAGTATATTCAATAAAATCAACTTACTATGGATAATCTATCAACATTTGCTTCATTTCCAATTGTAAGTCCATTTGTTCTCTTATCAGATTTCTACTTATTCTACAATTTCTGTAAATCAACATACATTTATGTGATTTATATCTAGTATCTAATATTAGGAACGTACAAGTAGATTATTATAACAATTATATATTATTCAGTCGAAGTCATACTTTAACTTTGGTTTTAGATCCTCTATATTTGTTAGAACAATTACATTTTAATTGTTTGAGGACAATCCTCAAATTTCAATGTCAGTCAAGAAATTTGATTTAATTCAATTTATCCTTCTTAAGGATTAAATTAAATTATCGAGTTATTTATTATTTAATATCTACAATAGATAATAATAACTGATTCTTTAATATATATTTAATATAAATACAAATTTTGACAATCAACATTTATATTAATATTAATATATAATTTAAACTAAAATACGCTCCCACTCAAATTAACATCCCTCTGTTTATATATACATATCGATATATATATATATATATAACGGTGTTCCAAGATCCATATCTAGTCATGTCTTGACTCTGCTTTGGCAAATCCCTAAAACACAACTTTTTAGGTAGACATCTTATGTCAATTATATCGTCTATATAATTCTTGGATCGCATGTTGAACATTTTGTTCAGTATTATTCATTTGCTCAAAATATATATAGAATAATTCATGCTTTTGTCTCTAAGGCCATAATCGTATTATGCAGCCTAGTTAAGTCAGACCCAATAATAGGTTGGAGCACCACATTTTACTCCATCGCATATAACCAAAATAAAAGGTGCACAACGCTTTGGCGTTAGTTACAACCAGTGATTTTGGACAGTGATGAGTATATTATTGGAAGACATCACCATGACTTAATATAACAAAATAATTTGCTTTAAAGGGAATTTATAACTCGTAGTGGCGAACAATATCAGAGTTACTTACATATATCAAAATATATGTATTTTATATTCATAATATAAATTGAATTTTAAATATGGAATATATATATAAATTCAATATTATGAAAATGGGATGTACACCTATTTATTTTGAACATTTCAAAATTTAATTAACACAACTTTTGTATTGTAAATTATCAAATATGTCATTCACATACTTGAAGTTCATATAGAATTTCAAAGAAAATGTAAAACAATACGTAGGTCCATTAAAAGGGATTAGCCAATGCGACATATAATAAGCACACATCATTATTGACCCCAATAAAACCATCAGCTGGTTATATTCATAAACACAGTCCAACTTACATTAGCAAGAGATATGATAATAAGTTTACTGACCAAACATAATGAGCTACAGGTTCATTCATGTGAGATATAACAATGTAAACTGAACAGTATAAATAACTAAAGACAGCAATTACACATGTTTGTCCGTCTGGTTCTATAATGCAAAACCATCCTGCATCAATGTACAGTGCAGATTAGTGTGCATACCAACATCATATATGGATAGCACACTTCAATTGTATTTACATCGAATGTATACATAATAAAATTGCATACATACACATACATTTGTATATATACATAATTACAATGACATATCACATATGTAGTGTTATAATGAGATGTTATTGCCAACTCTGAGTGACGGATCTGCCCATTTGCTGAAACAATTTCAGCCGCGGCTTCAATCCCCTATCAAAACAGTTTTTCAAACTATTAAGTTAGTATAAATTAAATACATCATATGTATTTAATATATATACTTTCATTTATATATATGTACATTGAATGTATGTATATACAACATCTATATGCATTCATCAATGGTCAATATATTAGTTTAATGCTTTACAGCTAGGTAAAACAGCAAACAAATATAAGTAACAGCCTAAATCATGATCCAGGCATTCTATAACTATAAATCAACATTTATAAATAGCTGTAGTGTTCAGTTCAAATGTATTTGCAGTAAATATACAAGTGATGAGGCTTTGCTAAAACCAAAAGAACTGTAGTTTGTAAAATAATGATGCATGCCACTCAGAAAATCACAATACTACTAATCAGTTCCGTTCAGTTAAACCGAACTCAACAAATATCATTAAACCAACCTTTAAATGTTTTTAAAGATAAAGCACTAAAGGGATAACAGCACTGTTTATTGAGTGTTAGCCTACTTTGTGAACTAGGCAACACAAAGTCAAGAAACCAGACATTGAAGGGCATTTTTAATTAGAAGACTTCGGTTCGGATTGGAGAAGACACTACAATCTAGATTGGATAGCTGCAGTTGTTCGGGTCGGGTCAGAGCAACATATCGGTTCGGGTCGGATAGAGCTTTCTGTTCGGATCGGTGAACTGCTGCTGAGGAAATTGGTAAGGTATATCTAATCGGATCGGAGGGCAACATGATCTCAATTGGATCGGAAAGCCACCTGTTTGCCACGAAAATGGATCGGAGTAGATTAGAGAAGAAGAGAGCGTTGCATCCAAGCCAATCCGGGTCGGATCGGATATCCCGATCCGAACCCCTTATCTGTGCGCCTCCGACCAGAGCCCGTGTTCCATATTATTCTCCTGCAAAAGCGCCTGGATATCCGGACCGGCTGTGACCAGTTCCTACCCATAATGTCCGTTCCTTTGATGCGTTGTCAACATAATAGTTCATCCGAACCCGAAGATAGTGGGATGGACGACATGTGGCCCCGACCCGGATCAAGTTTCGAGCAAATTCACACCTATAAATACCCCGTCTGGAGACAAAGAGAAGGATCTTTTTCAGCACTTTGAGAATTCAACCACTTCCATAATCCGAACTCCATTACTCCCGGAGAATCCAAATCATTTTTCATTTTTTGTTTTAGTCAATTGAGTGAATCTAACATTGTATTTGCAACTGAATCATTGAATATAGTAAAAGATAAGTGAACGTAGGCATTTCTTCGCTGAACCACTATAAATCCTGCGTGTTCATTTTTATTTTTATCTCATTTCATCTTGCTTGTAATCAATTTGGGTGTTAGAACCACTTTTGGGTCTAACATTTTGGTGCTTTCACTGAGAATCCTCATCTAAATTCTTTATTTTCCGGGATCTCTTTCTACTTTTTGGACCGTTGAGTTCAAAGAAGTGAATCCTTAAGTTTCTCCGCTTTTTTACATTCGTTGAAGTGATTGTCAAAGACTCATGGCCAAAGGAAAAGGCAAGGAAGTTCAGTCTATTCGAGGAAATGGAGCTGGCGAAGATCAGCAAAATGTTGTTGTAACAAGGTCTCGGGGGCAGAGTTCAGCAGCAGGAAGAACCAATGCAGGAAATCCGAGCCGACAGCAGGGGGAGAGCTCCGATCCGATCCGGGTAGGAGATTCTGAAGCAGTGCATTCCCCCAATCTGAACCAACCCGAGCTGCTCGCCACGTACCGATCCGACCAGGCTCCCCAGCTCCGATCCGATCCGACCTCTTACCTCCGACCCGACCCGATGCTTGGTGAAGCTGGAACCTCTACTCGAGTCCCTACGAATGCTCCAATTCCAGCCACCAGGGTTGGTGATCAGGTCAATCCATCTGCGCCCATCACTCTAGGAGATTTCTCGCGCTTGCTTGACATGCTTGAGAGCACAAGGGAAGCTATGAAAGTTCACGAGCGCACTAATCTCATGATGCAGGAAAATATGAGGCTCATGAGTCGGGAGATTAGTGAACTCCGTCGACAAAGAACTCCATCACCGGTTCGTCACACACCAGTGGATCAATCTTCATCTTCCGAGGAAGAGAGGCCCCGTGAATGAAGGCCACTCGAACGACCTCAGAACGTGGAGCAGCTGACATTTGGATCTTTGGGATCTCGTGAGGATATTGCACGAGCGCTAGGAAACAATGACCCCACTCGAGGGCAAAGACTCCAATCCCCTCCTCCCGAGATCGACCGGGAGCGCAGGGAACGGAATCGAGCAGAGGCAGCTCGAAGAAGAAGGGCGTCTCCTGAACAAGAGCCCAGAAGGAGCTCGGATACTAGGGCCAGGGAACCTGAGCGGCTCCTAACTAATGCTGATGTGCAGGCAATGGTTCGCCAGATCATGTCCGAGAGTCGGAACTATACAAATGAGGATTATGGCATCGAACGAAGCCATACTCCCTTCACCGATGATATCCTCGACTTCCAATTTCCCCGACGCTTTAACTTGCCACAGATGGACAAATACAACGGAAGGACTGATCCGGGACAGCATTTAATGCGGTACTCATGGCTTATGAATGCTGCTGCCGCCCCTGATGAAGTGAAGTGCAAAGCATTCCCAATCTACTTAGAAGATGTGGCGTTGTTCTGGTTTACCCGACTTCCTCCTCGTTCGATTTCGAATTACATGGAATTAAGCGAGCGTTTCATGAACCAGTTCCGACTCCATGCCCGAAAGTCCAAAAGTGTTATTGAATTGTCAAGAATCAAGCAGGCACCAGGAGAATCTTTAAGGGCATATCTTGATCATTTTAACCAAGCCGTAACTGAGGTCAGTGACCCGCACGAGCCCACTATTCTGATGGCATTGAAGGAAGGAGTTGATCCTGAATCTGAGTTTGGAGATTACCTTTCTGGGAAAACACCTTCCACAAGGGAGATATTCTACGAAAAACCGATATTTATCTAGGACGAGAGGAGGCCAGGGCAAACCGAAAGAGAAAGTCTGAGACGGCTTCAAAGGAGAATGTGCAGAGTAATATCGCCGTGAAGCAGTCTGGGGAAAGTTCTGGCAAGGTTGAAGTAAATGTAGGAAACAAGGGTGGAAACAGCAATGCTGGAAGCGGGGGTAACAACAACAATAACCATATACACCGACCAGCCTTTAAGGCAGGTGTTGCAGAGGCCCGAAGCATCGGGAAGGTTGATCAAATGGAACATAGAACTAAGTCAGTTTGATTTGAATTTTCAACCACGAAAGTCAATCAGGGGGCAAGCTCTAGCAGACTTTATTGCGGAATTCACCATTCCAGAGGAGGAAATAATCAATGACAGGGTGGTTAAATCCGAGGATGAACTAAAGATGAATCCGTGGAAACTATATACAGATGGGGCCAAGAATGACCGAAGGTCCGGAGCTGGAATTGTCTTAGTCACTCCCGAGGGACGGTCGTTATATTACGCCCTGCGATTAGAATTTTCGGCAACTAACAATGACTCAGAATATGAAGCCCTGATCGCCGGGCTGAAGCTTGCTAAAGACCTCGGAGTAAAAATGATAGACATATTTTGTGACTCTAAAATTGTTGTTTGTCAAGTGCGAGAGGAATTCGTGGCTCGAGGACCTCGACTTATCGCCTACCTCAAGAAAGTGAAAGAGCTATTGAATAGCTTAGATCGGTACAACATAACACATATTCCCAGAGTTGAAAACCAGAAAGCGGATAGACTGGCAAAGCTGGCTAGTTCCGACAATCCAGAAGAGACTGAAGTAATTCCAATTGAAACGTTGGAGTCGCCAAGCTTTGAGTCAATGAAAATTGAGTTCGCTTTTGAAGCAGAACCAGAGAAGGAGTCATGGATGACTCCAATTAAGAATTTCCTTAAGAATGGGACACTCCCATCGAAGAAGAGTGAGAAAAGAGCTGTAGTTCGTAAAGCTACCAGATATGTCATACAAGATGATACTCTCTATAGGAAAGGATTTTCTATGCCCCTGTTACGATGTATAGCACGCGACGACATCAAACGTGTACTAAGAGAAGTACACAAAGGTGAGTGTGGAGATCATACAGGAGGTCAAACTTTAGCAAAGAAAATATTGCGGTATGGATACTTCTGGCCTACGATCAATAAAGATGCAGCTGATAATTCACGACGCTGCGATAAGTGCCAGAGATTCGCCAAAATCCCCAGGGCACCGTCGACCCAACTTAAATCAATGGTGAGTCCTTGGCCATTTGCCACATGGGGAATTGATATCATTGGAGTTCTACCAATTGCTAAAGGAGGAGCTAAATATGCAATAGTGGCCGTGGACTATTTTACGAAGTGGGTGGAAGCTGAGCCCTTGACCAAGATCACAGCAAGAAAGGTGATAAGTTTTGTGGTCCGAAATATTATATGCCGGTTCGGGATTCCAAAGACGATTATAACTGACAACGGAACCCAGTTTGATAGTACTGAATTCATAAATTTCTGTCAGAAGTATAAGATAGACAAGCGATATACTGCAGTTGCCTATCCGCAATCGAATGGGCAAGTAGAGGCAATAAACAAAGTAATAAAATCCATCCTCAAGAAGCGATTAGAGCGTGCAAAGGCAAGATGGGTTGACGAATTGCCCCTAGCTTTGTGGGCATATCGAACAACATTTAAAACGGCCACCGGTCATACCCCTTTCTCTCTCTCCTTTGGCTCAGAAGCAGTAATTCCAGTTGAACTGGAAGTTCCTTCCCACAGGGTGACATATTATGACCCAATGACGAATCGGGCGCTCTTACTTGAGTCTCTTGATGAAGTCGAAGAGAAAAGGGACGAAGCAGATTTGCGTGCAGCAAGACATCGGCGTCAGATGGAACGCTTTTATGACAAAAAAGTTCGCCTTAGAACTTTTGAACCAGGAGATTTGGTGCTAAAGAGAGTTTTTCCACCCCTCCCTCACCTCGGCCCAAAATGGGAAGGACCCTTTGTCATCCAACGGAAACTTGAAAAAGGATCCTTCAAGTTAACGACCGTAGATGGCGAAGAAGTCCCTCGAGCATGGAATGCCCAACACTTAATGCGATATTTGGATTAGAAATGCTGTACTCTTTGTTATTTTTCCTGTGATCCCTGTAATAAGGCACGACTTGCCTTGGGAAAATCTGACGATATGAATAAAGGACTATAAAGTGGATGTAGGCTACGACTTAGCTGAACCACTATAAAAATATTGTGTGTTATTTACTTTTATGCATTACGTATATACATTTATCAGTTATTCTGTTGTGATTATAAGATACAGGATAACTCACAGCTTAAAAAGGTCGAAAACGGTTTAGACATAAAAAGAAGCACAACGACTATTTGTGCGATAAGACATAAAAGAATGAGAAAACGACATTCTTAACTCTAACTCTCCAGAGAGAGAGAGAGTATAAAAGCGTCTCCGACTGAGCGCTGAAAAAGAGATTCTCCTCCTAACTCTAACTCTCCAGAGAGAGAGAGAGTATAAAAGCGTCTCCGACTGAGCGCTGAAAAAGAGATTCTTCCCGTAACTCTAACTCTCCAGAGAGAGAGAGAGTATAAAAGCGTCTCCGACTGAGCGCTGAAAAAGAAATCTTTCCCCGTTGAAAGACCGGGGAATGAATATATGACTAAGCTCGAACTCTAACTCTTAAGAGAAAGAGAGAGAGTATAAAAGAAATGCCAGAAAAAACGACACGTACTGGCGACACAGGAAGTGCTATCCCGTCAGAGAATTGGGAGCATTCAGATTGCTTGACTAAGCATTAAATAATTTGTGGGAATTAACCGGGGACACGTATGCATACACATATTCCCCCCCCTCCACAACTTCGTTTCATAACTATAGACATGCATTTTTACATAAGTGCAAAACTACTAACAAATAAACATTGCAAAAAGTGAATTATTTTTATTTACAAATGAATGAATTTGTACAGGGAAATAGCTAAAAAAAAGAAAGTGCAGGAGCTGCTTTTGTAGCAGCAATTATTGGTTCACAAAGATGTTAAAAAGATACAGGGCAATCCACTATTTAGATGTGGAATGAGCCTTGGATTTCTTGGCGGCTTTCTCCGCATCCTTTGCTTCCTTCTCGGCTTCAGTCAAGATTCGTTTTGATTTCTTTTTCCCTGAAGATGCGGTACTGGAGCCAGTAGACTTCTTCCCGGAGGGCGGGGCACTGGAATCAAGAGAAGATTTTTTAACAAGTTCTTCTGTAATAGATCTAGTTGAGAGCTTAACAACTAACCTTGAACCCGCATCCACAACTGCGAGGGGCTTGAGGACCTCAGGGTCTAGTTCTTCGGCCTTTAATTGCAAGCGCTTGTCTTGGTCAGCCTTCATTGCAGCCAAGGTAACGTCATCAGCACTTTTTGACTCCCCGGTTATTGCAACTTCTGGTTCCTCTTCATGCCCCCCGTCTCCTCCGTCGTCCTTCAAAGCTGCTATCATTTCTTCATCATGGGGAGCGGTGACCTTAGTTGGCTCACTTCCTTCTCCCAAGTCAATAGAAGCAGCCTTGTCTTCCCCTTTTTTAGCCCTATCAGCGGGCTTTGTCCCAGCGGCAGCTCCTTGAGCTACATCTGTCTTTTCGGATGATTCAACACCTACAGAATGAGAAGCAACAGTTATCAACTCAGGCGAAAAGAAAGGGTCTCTCATCGATTGTTCAATCACGTGGCGAAAGGTAGAAATAGCTTTAGCAAATTGAGGAGAAAAGATAGCGATACCTTCCGAAGACTTATCAGCGGGGGTGACCACTACCTCTGGGGTTAGTTCAGGAATAGGGGATAGCAGAGTTGTTCGAGGAATTCCCGGATTTTCGGGATCATACCCTTCTACTTCGGAGGTTGCAGGGGCAGAAGAGGAGGAACCAGCTTCGAGAACAGTTTTTTGTTTAGACTTCCGTCTCTCTTCTTCCATGGCCTCAGCAATAAGGCGGCGCCCTTCAGCTAGGCGCTCCGGTTCATCATCCCTCAAGTATTACCTTCATCGAGGGAATCGACCTTAAGCTCCTCTTTTTCCCACTCGACGATCTGATTCCATACTTGAACCAGAGTGGATGGATAATCTTCGATCCAAGAAATGTTTCGGCGACGAATAATATGTGCGAAGAATTCAATCATTAGTTCGCCGAAACTTTGAATCTCAACCTCCGCCTCAGATAATTGCTTGCGGGCTTCCTCCGCAGATTTGATAGCGCACTCCACATTGCCCTCGGCCAGGGCAGCTCTGTTTTCTGCCTCCGACAACTTCGAAGCCAAGTCAGCATTCTTCTTTTCTAATTCAGCACTCCTCTTTGCTAACTCGGCGTTTTTCCGTTCAAGCTCAGCATAAGCAAGGCGTGTTTTAGCAGCTTCTGACTTGGCCTCGTCGGCTTGCTTTTTTAATTCAGAACGCTCCTGAGTATGAGATTCAAGCAAATCGTGATAATGCTTTTGCATGTCCTCGAACTGTTGTTTGAAATTAGAAGCGTCCCTTTGAGCGACCGCTAGCTGAGCTTGAGTGTCTTCCAAATCTTTTCCTAGAGCTTTTAAGGCCTTAGCATCCTCCTCCGTGGTCTTTTGCATTGAATCAGTATTTGTCATTAGAGTGCGGATGATTCTAGAAAGATTGCGTGAATACTTGAACATCTCGGTATATTGTTTTTCCACCAAATCAATCTTTGCTTTGGCCTCATCTGCCCAATTAGAAGAAATAGGTTCAAGGGTAGGTAGAAAGGTCAAAGTCTCGAAGTAGTGCTCGGGAAATTGCTCCTCTAAATATGCCAGCTTGACTGCCGTTCCCGCATCTAGTGGGGGAGGAGCGGGAATTGATAATTCGGTGTCCCTATGAGAAGAGAATTCAGTAGTCTCTTTGTCCATTCTAGGTCGTTTAGTGGCAGGGACCTTGTGCTTACTTCGAGACCCGGTTTCTTTTGGAGGAGTTCTCTCTCTACTCCGCTTTTCATGGGAGGAAGTGGAGTCTTTAGATGGTGGTCTATCCTCCTCCCTGCGGCTTTGATAGCTCTTATATTTCTCTTGTTCCGATCGAACTGGTGAGCGGGAACGTGAGGGTCGAGAACGATAGGGATCATAAGGTCTTCTCTCCTCCCTACCACGATCATCCCGTCGATCATATTCGACATCCTGAGGAGGATTGGACATGCTGCGACGAAGTTTTCTTATATCGTAGTAGGATCGAGACATTGTACCTGCATGATAAAATAAACGAAGTTTAGAATCGATGGATTCATGGAGAAAGAAGTGCAATGAATGCTAATGCTATGGTGTAAAGTGTATCCTAAGTGGTGTGTTTCCCCCCAACCAACCCGAGTCTGAGGCTAGACTAGTGCGGGCAGGCTCTTTGGCCTTAGCGGGAGTGGTTTCTTCAGAAGAAGTGAAGACTAAAGGATCCTTCCTGAAATCCTCTGAAGTATATATAGTCTCAGGTAAGGGGAGATCCCCCAAACCCTGAAATATGTGCTCATCAGTACTAGGAACATCCCCTTCAGAAGCATGAAGTGGCGACTCTTGGGAGGATTTTGACTTGTCTAGAGAAGTAGTTTCCTCGGGGAAAATATACCCTTCACGATGCTTTTCGGCCAGATTAGCCAATTCATCATCTTGTGTGGAAGATGGAGAAGGTGAAGTTTGAAGAGGCACTGTAGGAATTCCCGAGCCTTCTCCTGTCTCTGGAACTATCTCCGCTGGAGGAATGTATGCGTAAGGGACCGTCCCATGACCGATGCTACGAAAAACGGATAGCAGCCCATGAAAGTGAAGGTATTCATCTTTAAGAACCTCGTCGATAGTCAGGAATTTTTGATCGCCATTAAGCAGTCGGTGCATCCGATCAAAGAACACCTGATCTGATATCTGTTTGGGATTGTCGACTGCAAACAAAAAGGAAAACAGGTCAAGGTGATGATTCAAGTGTATAGAGTCCGGATTTAGAAAATCAACGCTTTACTTGATTTTGTCCATCTCCTGGCGCATCCAGGTTGTTGCTTCACGTAGAACCATTCTAGTCTGGAATCTCCAGCTTTACTGCTAAATGGTGCAGAGATTATCTTCCTTTTTGGAACTGATTCAAAGTAGCAGAAGGATGGAGTCTCTCGAGTCCGATGCTTGAAATTATAGAAGAAGTGAACGTCATCGAACGTGAGCTCTATGCCTAGGATTTCACGATATGCTATGTACAAGGTGTGCAAATAGGCATATGAATTGGGATGCAACTGCATGGGGGCAATCCGCATTTGTCTTAAAAAATCAACGATGAAAGGAGAGAATGGAGGAATGGCGCCGACCATGCACATTAATGGAGTAACCGCCATATATCCTTCCGGAGGGTTGTGGGGGCGGTCAGAGCGTGAAGGCACTAGAGTGTCCCTTTTCATTATCCCGTATTTTAGGCAAATTCGGACAAGTCGATCGTTATCAATTGTTGATTCAACGGAGTCCGAAGGTGATTCCAATATGATGGCTGATTCAAATTCATCGGGTGCTCGATTGTCACCAATCCCTCCTTCCTCCTCAAAACCCAGAGAAACTTCATTCTCTGAAGACACCTCATCGCTTTCCCGATGTCCAACCCCGTAATCTAGACCCTCGCTGTCCCATTCTGGATCAGACGAAGAAGATATATCCTCAAGAGTGATTTTGTTAGAAGTTTCCGGGGCTTCTTTCCTCTCAGCTAGTCGGGAAGAGCATCTGGGCCTCATTGTCATAGAACTATTGAAGAAGTAATAGCACGGATTAGAGTAAATTAGCCCGTACCCCCCTGTGTATGTGTGTGAACTAAAATGTGTGCGGCAAATGTGAGAAATACAAAGTAAAAGTGCGACAATGTAAGACGAAGCTTTAAAGAGAAAGTGATAGTCAGAGTCGTTCTTAATGTTCGTTTATGTCTGCAAGGCACTATCCTAACTGTTCATGAAGTTGGAAGTAACATCTTTTAAATAGTTGGACGAAAGCTTGTGTTTTAGATTGAGTGGTGTTCGGTTCGGGTGCAGACACCAGGTTCGAATCGGATAAGCAAAGATTCATGTTCAGAGAGATATATCTGGATCGGTTCGGAGATTGACACTCGGAGCGGATCGGGTTAACCTGGATAACCAGACCCCTATTCTCTCTTTTGTTTCGCAACCGGGTCCGATCCGAGCGCATAAGTCTTTACCTTCATTGTATTCGTAGATCCGATCCGACCCGGTCAAACAAGTTAAGGTTCATTTCTTAGCCCTATTGCTCCGACCCGATCCGGCCCTGTGAATTTCTCTCTTTTCCTTTTCCTCCTACTATTCTCCTATCCGAACCAATTTTCTTCAGTTTCCTTCCTCTTCCTCCTCTTGAGTAGTGAACCCGATCCGATGTCCCAGGCTTTAATTAAAATCAAGTGGGTAAGCGCTCAAGTATTCGACTGCGAGTCTTAATACCCTCCTTTAACGTCTCGAAACGATGCTGATGCCATTAACGATGAAGGCGGAGAATGAAGGAAGTCGCGGCGGTGAAATTAACCAATTATTTTGCTTGAATCGTTCAACTTAGCTACGAATGTAAATTAAAAACAATTATGGCAACGAGATTCAAGATTACAAGGCTACCTATGTATTTGATTCAAAGATTGAAGCGAGAATTTTGGAGTTTCTTGGAAAGACTAAAATTTCGCTGTGAAATCGGTTCGGATAAGCAGAAGCGATGAATGAAAGAAAAGAGGAAGGAAGAAGTGAATTTATATAAAAAAACAAGCTGACTATTCGTATTCCCGATCGGATCGGCTCGAAAAGCCCATGAACACAGCTTGGCCCACTAGTTCATCGCAGAGTACAGGAGGAAGGAGATCTGTTCGGGTCGGAACCCAAGCCAGAAGTCTGTTCGGGTCGGAATCCGAACCGAACAGGATGGAGTACGACAACTTAGCGTGTGAATTCGAAAGGGAGGATGAAGCTTTTGTGTTATGACAGTCAAAGCATGCTCCGTTTCCAACAGAAGCATCCTTTGAGGGGGCAAAGTGTTAGCCTACTTTGTGAACTAGGCAACACAAAGTCAAGAAACCAGACATTGAAGGGCATTTTTAATTAGAAGACTTCGGTTCGGATTGGAGAAGACACTACAATCTAGATTGGATAGCTGCAGTTGTTCGGGTCGGGTCAGAGCAACATATCGGTTCGGGTCGGATAGAGCTTTCTGCTCGGATCGGTGAACTGCTGCTGAGGAAATTGGTAAGGTATATCTAATCGGATCGGAGGGCAACATGATCTCAATTGGATCGGAAAGCCACCTGTTTGCCACGAAAATGGATCGGAGCGGAGTAGATTAGAGAAGAAGAGAGCGTTGCATCCAAGCCAATCCGGGTCAGATCGGATATCCCGATCCGAACCCCTTATCTGTGCGCCTCCGACCAGAGCCCGTGTTCCATATTATTCTCCTGCAAAAGCGCCTGGATATCCGGACCGGCTGTGACCAGTTCCTACCCATAATGTCCGTTCCTTTGATGCGTTGTCAACATAATAGTTCATCCGAACCCGAAGATAGTGGGATGGACGACATGTGGCCCCGACCCGGATCAAGTTTCGAGCAAATTCACACCTATAAATACCCCGTCTGGAGACAAAGAGAAGGATCTTTTTCAGCACTTTGAGAATTCAACCACTTCCATAATCCGAACTCCATTACTCCCGGAGAATCCAAATCATTTTTCATTTTTTGTTTTAGTCAATTGAGTGAATCTTACATTGTATTTGCAACTGAATCATTGAATATAGTAAAAGATAAGTGGACGTAGGCATTTCTTCGCTGAACCACTATAAATCCTGTGTGTTCATTTTTATTTTTATCTCATTTCATCTTGCTTGTAATCAATTTGGGTGTTAGAACCACTTTTGGGTCTAACATTGAGTTATCCAAACAATAGTTTAATCAGATAAGAAATCCAATCAGAGATGAAATAGCATTATAAACATAAAACAATATCAGAAAAGATATTATTGATACCCTGCACATATATACATAAGGTTAAAGGTATTTTCAGAAAATGACATATCAATGTCAAGGTCTGTGAAAAAGCATTTTACAGATCAGATTTATGAACTAAAATCCATTAGTGTATCTATATACACATTGTATTAACAAATACATATATACAAAAATTTATGTATGTATTTGCCAGAATACAAGAAGATTATATAAACAGTCCACATAATGATATCTGCCAAAAAATAAAAGATATGTGACCCAGATTGTAACTTAACCAAGAAAATAAACCAGATTAAATTCAATGAATTTGTCATACACGTAATGAGTTAACAATATACACATCAATTTACTGAATGTGAATCTAGTACATCATATATCATTTTGAGTTCAAAACTAAAATGATACTTTCAATTAAAAGGAATATAGTGAAAAACATATTACATGCACATGGTTTTAATCATTGGGTCAAGCCCAATGTTAAAATCGTGATCATTTCTGGATTTAATACATTGTTCAATCCGTATGATGATAGTGTATATGTAACATGACATACATAATGTAACAACCCGTATTTCGATAACATGTTAAAACGAGAATCAAGATAGAATTTAATTTTAAATTCTGAATCAAGTAAAACGGGCTATGCCATTGCATTCGTCTCGGAAAAATATGCGAAATAGAGTTTGAGTTTTCGAGAATCGGAGTCCGTATGACCAAGTTATGGTCCGACGAAGTTTTCAGAAAATTCAAGTTCAAAAACGAGTTCTAATTTCGAAAATTAGGACTGGAAGGCTAGGCGGGAAAAATTCCCGCCAGGCACCCCAAGTCGACAGCCCTGTCGACTTGGGAGTCGACATGGCCTCACCCAAGTCGACAGCCCTGTCGACTTGGGGGTCGACATATGGTGGCCGAGCCATCTTGGCTTGGTGCACCTGCACTTGTCTCTGGTCTTGTTCTGGAAGCTTCCAATGTGGTTTGATGGCTCAGATCCATCCTAGGGTTAATCTAAGGGCCTAAAACTACCCTAATCTCTATAAAAATACCCCTAAGCCTACCCTAAACCCTCATTATTCATTCTTGCAACTATACTATGGCAAAATTTTCACTCTCATGGCCTCCACTCTCATTCTAAAAATTCCTAAGTAAAATACTTTGAGAGGTTTCATGAGTAGGTGAGTGTTAGAGAGTTCCTATGTTAGTATGAGAGCTTCTCAAGTTGATTTCAAGGCTAAAGCTTTGATCTTTGTTCATAAAGATGGGGTTTTGATGGATTTGGAGCTTTTATCTTTGGGTTTTAGGATGATGACTTGCATAGGCTTTGTCTCAATCTTTCATTTAATCGATTTGTGCCTTCATAGCAATGTAAGCCCTTTTCCCTACTCTTAGATATTAACTATGAAGTTAAATGTTCATGTTGCAAGTTTGGGTTTGATCATTGAGAATGATACATGCTATCATGTCATGCAAGTTTATGAAGTCATTATCTTGATCTTGTGGGCTAAAAGCTACAACCTTTGGGTTGAAATGTTGCATTATGCAACATGAGAACCTTCATAACTTTTATGTCAACTTGCATATGAAGTCATAACCCTTATATGATGATATATGCGAGTTACTAGTCATCATTCCATGTCTTTTGTCACCATGATTTGCTTATGTGCCAAGTTTGGGTTTATGCATGTTTTTGAGGCTTGAGAAGGTAACATGCAAGTTAATGAACACATTATGTCTCATTTGCCACCATGTTCAACTAGTGGCTTTATACCCCCTTTGGTCATGCCTTTGACAAGTTCCTTCTTTGAATCCATTATGCGAGTTTAAAAGCGTTGGGGTCACATTATGGGAAAACATAATGACGTGAACATGATTTGGGTAAATGGGTATAAACACGACAACATGTAACGTTAAATATGACATGTGTTTATACTTGAAAATATGACTTGAAATATAACATGGAAGTTGACATGTAAGTATGCATAAAAACATAAGCTTGGGAATTTACCTATTAAGTTAGGTCTACCCTTTGGGAATTTACCTATTAAGTTAGGTCTACCCAAATGCTTGAAAACTTGTAACATGTTTTGAAAACATGATGGACATGACACTTAGATAATATAAGTGTGGCCAACTCGAGGTTGGGTTGAGTTTGCAACGTAAAACTACCCGGAACCGACCGACCTAACTAGTAGTTGCAAACAATAGGACCCAATGTGAGAAGTAGGTCATGTTGTGCTTGAACCCGAGGTTAGACCAAGTTGTGGTGTAAAGCTACCCGGAACCGACCGGCTTAACTAGTAACCACAACAAAGTCTAACGTGAGAGGTTGAGGTGCATTAAGTAATTAATGCCACATGATAGGGTTAAGTTAATTTGATTAATGACTCTTAACCAAATATGACATGGACAAATGGGTTGAGTAATTTGATTAGGCTAATGATACTTAACAAAACATGACAAGGTTGGGTAGGTTAAGTAATTTGATTTGCCTAATGACACTTAACCATTTTTATACGGCTAGTGGACGGGGTTAAGTTAACCAACACTTAACCAATCCAACACGATAATTTGGTAAGGTTAAGTAAGTTTTCTTAATGACACTTAACCGAAAAATGCAGTTAACGGATGGGGTTAAGATTGGACTCAACTAGTCTAAGCATGGAAATCGGATGGGGTTAAGTTAGCCTAGACTTAATTAATCCCACTTGGTAGTTTAATGGAGTTAAGTTAAACACTTAACTAATCTAACATGATGATTGGAGGTGGTTAAGTGACCTATACTTAACCGATCTAACTCGTGAATTTATTGAGGTTAAGTTTAAGTTAACCTATACTTAACCGATCTAACGTGAAAACATGATGAGGCTAAGTCACGAATCGCTTGAATACACTTGACCGATTTGACTAAGTAAATTGACAGGGTCAAGTTAATATATACTTAACCAATCTAGAATGATAATTGGACGAGGTTAAGTCGTGAATTGCTTAATGCATACTTAACCAACGTGAGCATGGTTTGTAGGGTTAAGTCTTGGACTTGGATACTTAGCCAATTTTGATGTAATTTGTAGACGGGTTAAGTCATGAACTTTAGTGACACTTAATCCATTATGTAAACCCTAGTTCGGGGGATTAGGTGGATAACCGTAGTTAACAAGGATAACGGGAATAAGGCTAAGTGGTAAACCTTAGTTGAAGGATAACTAAGTAATAATTCTTAGTCAAGAAAATTTAGACCAGTTCATAGATAGATGAGTAACCTAATACGGTAGGTCATCGTTTAAGCACACGAGTAGGAGCAAGTTATCTGATTTAGATAAAGGCTCCAGCGAACTGGGTAACGAAGCAGCGGCTTCGGGGAACGTGAGGATATTCTTGGTATCCCTCTGTGAGCTGCCAGGTGATTATACTAGGCTCATGAGAGGTTAAGGTCTGCGTTAGAAGAGCCAAGAGTATGCCTTGGTTGCTATACGAGCGACCTAAAGACGGGGATGGATAGGGGATAGTCGACGATACACGGTCGTACCCTAGATAGCATTTCGTCAGACTACCTACCATCTTTGGTCAAGCGTGTACGTACGGAAAGGCAGAGAACACCCAATAGACCATAATTGCTATCTAATTATGGTTGCGGTAAGGCTAGGATTGTGGGTTGGCCAGTAGTGTGTTCTCATACAGGATTTATCCTGTCTTGTCTTTCACTAGTTGAGGGAGGGGTCGCGTGGGACCATAGCCACATATAGAAAAACAGACCTTAGCATCTGCATCGGCAGATAAATCGAAAGCTCCCGACCGAGTCCTGTATTTCTTGATCTGCCCTGTGACAGGACTCGGATGGCACGATGTGATACATGTGCATACAGTCATGGAAAACGATTCACGATGAATGCGTGGGAAAAAGGGCGTGGTTGACGGTTAGCGTAAATCCTAGTGGCCCTGGGTGGTTGAACCAAAACCGAGATACGAAAACGTGCAATAGGTAAGCATAATCCCTAGTAGCCCTAGGTAGCATAAGTCCTAGTTGTACAAACGATAATTCATGTTGGAAGACCCTAGCTAGGTTTAGGGTAACAGTCCAAACCGATCTTAAGGATCATGGAACTATGTTAAAGTAATATAGAATCTCATGGGAAAGCCCGTATGGTCTACGGCAAGGGACTGAACATTTACATGGAAAGGAATATACGAGTTGAGTAACCTATATATGCGACATATTAGGTTGACATGGACCATTATACGACTTTTGAGTAAGGGTCATTCATGGATAACACATGATACGGTTAAGATACTAGTACGGTAGGTGCAGAGCAGATGTACAGGATAGATACCATGGGATGTTAGACTTGATAGATATCTTGGGATATTATACTTGATAGAAACCTGACGATGTGATACCTTGTTTTATCTTGACATCGTAATTTATCATGACACCTTAGTTTATCTGAGTTCAGTAGTTCATCCTGTTATTTTGATTTAGCTTATCTATCTTGTTATCATGCTTATGTTCATCTCAGTTTTCTCATGTCAGTTAACTTTACTAGTTTTTATGCTGATAGTAGATAGGGCTTACTCAGTCTTTTTGACTGACCCTTTTTGTTTCGCCTCTTTTCTTCCGTTCCCCCCCCCCCCCAAGGTTACAGGGAGGAAATACTGTTGTTTAGTTCGGACTTCTTCTGCTTGAAGGTCATCATGGATGGCTTGGACCTTTCTGGGCTATGGCTACTTTACTATTTTTACTTGGGGAATAATTTATGAAAAAGTCTTTATGCTTCTTTACTATTGCAAGACAGGTTTTGATGTACTCTGATGTAAAAGGCTTTAGACCTTAATTATTAATGTTTATGAAAGTTCGATTTTACTTCCGCTATTATATATGTTCTGCCTTGTGATATTTTCTGTGCATGTTTACCAATAATGCCCCTCTAAAGCTAGTGCATTCCTTTGCGAGTGACCCTAGCGGAGGCGGGGTGTTACATTTGGTATCAGAGCAGAAGGTTACCAGACTGGGCAAAAGTTTTTAAAGACCTTCTGAAAACTATTCGAAAATCGTTTAAAAAGAAGCATTTTTCAAGAAAATTTTCTTTTAAAAGAAAAAGGCTATTCCCCAAAGGCCATTAGCACTATCCTTGTTTCCTTAATCGAATCTCTTTTCCTTTCTTTCCTCCATCTGTAGTCACAGTGGTTTTAACTGCGACTAGTCTTTTCTATCTACGAAAATGCTTTCCATACGATGGAGGTGGTTCTCGAGAGACCAGTGGCCGCGTTATAAGGAAGGATAGTGAGAAAGAGGATAAAGGATACGAGCTTAAGGATGAGCAACTTGTTGGTATGGCTTAGTCCTCAAAGGAGGGAGAAAGATGAACAATGAAACCCATGACGAGAGAGTACCTTTGGCATGGTAAAACGGGGTGGATAGTTAAGTATTATGGGACAAGGACAAGATCATCGGGAGGGTAATAGTATGCTCTCATTTCTAGGGTACCTCGGAAGGAGGGTAACGATCTTGTTAAAGGTTTAGCTCTTCTTCTCTATCATCCCGTTAGGACTTTGTTTTGATCATCGTATCATTTAAGTTTGCTTCGATAGTTGAGTCTCTGCACCTTAAGTACTAGCGTAATAGAGAATCCCGTTTTTGTCTCAAAGTCCTATTGGACAATCAGTCCATTTATACATGACTTGTTTGGATTTGAGAATGTATGTGCCAAGTGTTGAGTTTGGAAATAATGCTTATGTTTATAAGCTATGGATGGATTCTAGGGATGAAGTGGTTATCCAGTAGGGGGTGCCACTCTCGGTTTTGATAGGAGGGTAGTTAGACCTTTTGACTAGCCGTGGTAATACCCTCGAAGTATCGTGTAACCTTTTTGAGGTTCTGTCATGACTAGTTACTTAGAATCCCTTGATGCCTTTATTGGAAATTTGAAGCCTGGTCGAGTGGTGTTCGCCGATAAGACGGATGGTTTACTTCATTTATGCATGGGTTATAGAGATCACCCTAGTAAGTGCGCTTGATAACCTGGTTGGCATCTGTTTACTTTCAAAAGGAAGTTCTTCTACGTGGAATACCTTGTGGTACGAGGTCCGAGATTCACTAGTGAATTTTGGAAAGCTTGCATGAGATCATGAGTACGCAGTCACGTTTGCGCCAAGTATTCTAGAAAAAGGGTAAGTGCAAGTGGAACGAGAGGCGACGAAGAAATGAGTTCCGGCTTATGTTATGGAAACAGGAAATAAGAAGCTACGAAATCGCGAAGTTAAAGGACGGTCAAGGCACAATGGAATTAAGCTCAAGGAGATACGACTTTGATGGTCGAAGGCTAGATACGCGCATGATATCTCTTTTTGGGAGTATATCTTTGATCCCTGTTTTCTGTAGAGCTTACCGGTAGGCTATCTTTTGTGGACATCCTCTCGGTCCTATTTTCTGTTACAAACCCCGTAAGGAGTTTGTCTTGTTTATCTTCTCGACCCTGTTTCAGGGAATTCTAGGTAGAATCCTATGGATGTAAACATGTATTTGAAACATGTTATGATTGATATGGTTGCAAGTGGTTGCAAGTGGTTGCTCGTGGATGCGCGAATACACATTAGATACTAGCTCGACTCGGTCACATTTCATATTGCATATGCACGAGTATTTATACTTGTTTTTGGATGAAATCGAATGTATTATCATGCGGTTGTTGCATATGAATGAATGATTGTGCACGCATATAGTATCTATATGATTAGGACTATTTGCATACATGTTGGATTCATGGCACTATACATATTTTGCATTAGAAAGATTATTCAGGCCTGATCATTAGCATTAGCTAAGGAACATGTACACACACGTTTTGCATGTATTCATACAGCATTAGAAATCATCTAAGGACAATGGTTGCTTGTGGATGATGTTTTGAGTAGATGAATGATGGATGGTAGGATATGTTCTTCCTAACTTGGAGATTTCGGGGACGAAATCCTAAAAGGTGGGGAGAATGTAACAACCCGTATTTCGATAACATGTTAAAACGAGAATCAAGGCAGAATTTAATTTTATATTCCGAATCAAGTAAAACGGGCTATGCCATTGCGTTCGTCTCGGAAAAATATGCGAAATAGAGTCTGAGTTTTCGAGAATCGGAGTCCGTATGACCAAGTTATGGTCCGACGAAGTTTTCAGAAAATTCAAGTTCAAAAACGAGTTCTAATTTCGAAAATTAGGGCTGGAAGGCTAGGCGGGAAAAATTCCCGCCAGGCACCCCAAGTCGACAGCCCTGTCGACTTGGGAGTCGACATGGCTTCACCCAAGTCGACAGCCCTGTCGACTTGGGGGTCGACATATGGTGGCCGAGCCATCTTGGCTTGGTGCACCTGCACTTGTCTCTGGTCTTGTTCTGGAAGCTTCCAACGTGGTTTGATGGCTCAGATCCATCCTAGGGTTAATCTAAGGGCCTAAAACTACCCTAATCTCTATAAAAACACCCCTAAGCCTACCCTAAACCCTCATTATTCATTCTTGCAACTAAACTATGGCAAAATTTTCACTCTCATGGCCTCCACTCTCATTCTAAAAATTCCTAAGTAAAATCCTTTGAGAGGTTTCATGAGTAGGTGAGTGTTAGAGAGTTCCTATGTTAGTATGAGAGCTTCTCAAGTTGATTTCAAGGCTAAAGCTTTGATCTTTGTTCATAAAGATGGGGTTTTGATGGATTTGGAGCTTTTGTCTTTGGGTTTTAGGATGATGACATGCATAGGCTTTGTCTCAATCTTTCATTTAATCGATTTGTGCCTTCATAGCAATGTAAGCCCTTTTCCCTACTCTTAGATATTAACTATGAAGTTAAATGTTTATGTTGCAAGTTTGGGTTTGATCATTGAGAATGATACATGCTATCATGTCATGCAAGTTTATGAAGTCATTATCTTGATCTTGTGGGCTAAAAGCTACAACCTTTGGGTTGAAATGTTGCATTATGCAACATGAGAACCTTCATAACTTTTATGTCAACTTGCATATGAAGTCATAACCCTTATATGATGATATATGCGAGTTACTAGTCATCATTCCATGTCTTTTGTCACCATGATTTGCTTATGTGCCAAGTTTGGGTTTATGCATGTTTTTGAGGCTTGAGAAGGTAACATGCAAGTTAATGAACACATTATGTCTCATTTGCCACC
This sequence comes from Allium sativum, assembly GCA_030737875.1. NCBI lineage: Eukaryota > Viridiplantae > Streptophyta > Magnoliopsida > Asparagales > Amaryllidaceae > Allium > Allium sativum. Next base: position 832,942,203 of record CM060918.1, on the reverse strand, counting down.
ATGTTCAACTAGTGGCTTTATACCCCCTTTGGTCATGCCTTTGACAAGTTCCTTCTTTGAATCCATTATGCGAGTTTAAAAGCGTTGGGGTCACATTATGGGAAAACATAATGACGTGAACATGATTTGGGTAAATGGGTATAAACATGACAACATGTAACGTTAAATATGACATGTGTTTATACTTGAAAATATGACTTGAAATATAACATGGAAGTTGACATGTAAGTATGCATAAAAACATAAGCTTGGGAATTTACCTATTAAGTTAGGTCTACCCTTTGGGAATTTACCTATTAAGTTAGGTCTACCCAAATGCTTGAAAACTTGTAACATGTTTTGGAAACATGATGGACATGACACTTAGATAATATAAGTGTGGCCAACTCGAGGTTGGGTTGAGTTTGCAACGTAAAACTACCCGGAACCGACCGGCCTAACTAGTAGTTGCAAACAATAGGACCCAATGTGAGAAGTTGGTCATGTTGTGCTTGAACCCGAGGTTAGACCAAGTTGTGGTGTAAAGCTACCCGGAACCGACCGGATTAACTAGTAACCACAACAAAGTCTAATGTGAGAGGTTGAGGTGCATTAAGTAATTAATGCCACATGATAGGGTTAAGTTAATTTGATTAATGACTCTTAACCAAATATGACATGGACAAATGGGTTAAGTAATTTGATTAGGCTAATGATACTTAACAAAACATGACAAGGTTGGGTAGGTTAAGTAATTTGATTTGCCTAATGACACTTAACCATTTTTATACGGCTAGTGGACGGGGTTAAGTTAACCAACACTTAACCAATCCAACACGATAATTTGGTAAGGTTAAGTAAGTTTTCTTAATGACACTTAACCGAAAAATGCAGTTAACGGATGGGGTTAAGATTGGACTCAACTAGTCTAAGCATGGAAATCGGATGGGGTTAAGTTAGCCTAGACTTAATTAATCCCACTTGGTAGTTTAATGGAGTTAAGTTAAACACTTAACTAATCTAACATGATGATTGGAGGTGGTTAAGTGACCTATACTTAACCGATCTAACTCGTGAATTTATTGAGGTTAAGTTTAAGTTAACCTATACTTAACCGATCTAACGTGAAAACATGATGAGGCTAAGTCACGAATCGCTTGAATACACTTGACCGATTTGACTAAGTAAATTGACAGGGTCAAGCTAATATATACTTAACCAATTTAGAATGATAATTGGACGAGGTTAAGTTGTGAATTGCTTAATGCATACTTAACCAACGTGAGCATGGTTTGTAGGGTTAAGTCTTGGACTTGGATACTTAGCCAATTTTGATATAATTTGTAGACGGGTTAAGTCATGAACTTTAGTGACACTTAATCCATTATGTAAACCCTAGTTCGGGGGATTAGGTGGATAACCGTAGTTAACAAGGATAACGGGAATAAGGCTAAGTGGTAAACCTTAGTTGAAGGATAACTAAGTAATAATTCTTAGTCAAGAAAATTTAGACCAGTTCATAGATAGATGAGTAACCTAATACGGTAGGTCATCGTTTAAGCACACGAGTAGGAGCAAGTTATCTGATTTAGATAAAGGCTCCAGCGAACTGGGTAACGAAGCAGCGGCTTCGGGGAACGTGAGGATATTCTTGGTATCCCTCTGTGAGCTGTCAGGTGATTATACTAGGCTCATGAGAGGTTAAGGTCTGCGTTAGAAGAGCCAAGAGTATGCCTTGGTTGCTCTACGAGCGACCTAAAGACGGGGATGGATAGGGGATAGTCGACGATACACGGTCGTACCCTAGATAGCATTTCGTCAGACTACCTACCATCTTTGGTCAAGCGTGTACGTACGAAAAGGCAGAGAACACCCAATAGACCATAATTGCTATCTAATTATGGTTGCGGTAAGGCTAGGATTGTGGGTTGGCCAGTAGTGTGTTCTCATACAGGATTTATCCTGTCCTGTCTTTCACTAGTTGAGGGAGGGGTCGCGTGGGACCATAGCCACGTATAGAAAAACAGACCTTAGCATCTGCATCGGCAGATAAATCGAAAGCTCCCGACCGAGTCCTGTATTTCTTGATCTGCCCTGTGACAGGACTCGGATGGCACAATGTGATACATGTGCATACAGTCATGGAAAACGATTCACGATGAATGCGTGGGAAAAAGGGCGCGGTTGACGGTTAGCGTAAATCCTAGTGGCCCTGGGTGGTTGAACCAAAACCGAGATACGAAAACGTGCAATAGGTAAGCATAATCCCTAGTAGCCCTAGGTAGCATAAGTCCTAGTTGTACAAACGATAATTCATGTTGGAAGACCCTAGCTAGGTTTAGGGTAACAGTCCAAACCGATCTTAAGGATCATGGAACTATGTTAAAGTAATATAGAATCTCATGGGAAAGCCCGTATGGTCTACGGCAAGGGACTGAACATTTACATGGAAAGGAATATACGAGTTGAGTAACCTATATATGCGACATATTAGGTTGACATGGACCATTATACGACTTTTGAGTAAGGGTCATTCATGGATAACACATGATACGGTTGGGATACTAGTACGGTAGGTGCAGAGCAGATGTACAGGATAGATACCATGGGACGTTAGACTTGATAGATATCTTGGGATATTATACTTGATAGAAACCTGACGATGTGATACCTTGTTTTATCTTGACATCGTAATTTATCATGACACCTTAGTTTATCTGAGTTCAGTAGTTCATCCTGTTATTTTGATTTAGCTTATCTATCTTGTTATCATGCTTATGTTCATCTCAGTTTTCTCATGTCAGTTAACTTTACTAGTTTTTATGCTGATAGTAGATAGGGCTTACTCAGTCTTTTTGACTGACCCGTTTTGTTTCGCCTCTTTTCTTCCGTTACCCCCCCCCCGGTTATAGGGAGGAAATACTGTTGTTTAGTTCGGACTTCTTCTGCTTGAAGGTCATCATGGATGGCTTGGACCTTTCTTGGCTATGGCTACTTTACTGTTTTTACTTGGGGAATAATTTATGAAAAAGTCTTTTTGCTTCTTTACTATTGCAAGACAGGTTTTGATGTACTCTGATGTAAAAGGCTTTAGACCTTAATTATTAATGTTTATGAAAGTTCGATTTTACTTCCGCTATTATATATGTTCTGTCTTGTGATATTTTCTGTGCATGTTTACCAATAATGCCCCTCTAAAGCTAGTGCATTCCTTTGCGAGTGACCCTAGCGGAGGCGGGGTGTTACACATAATATATATATATATATATATATATATATGTATAAACTATATATGAATATATCATTGCAAATCATATTTGCAATTGAATTCACAAAATAGGCTTGATGTAGAAAAGTCCGTGAACATATCAAACATATGTTTTACTATCTATGAACTAATATTATCACAACTTGACAATTATGTATCAGTTTAACATTTATACATATATATCAACTGATCATAAATTCATAAAGAAACCTGTTTCATTTTTATCCATTGTCTTATATATATCTGTATATATATACCACCACAAGGAAATACAAAATCTGTTAATCTAAATTATATTGAAAGGTTTCATTATCAATTTTTTGCCTTAAACAAGTGAATAGAACCAATCAAATTGGTTTAAAATTATGTATTGTTCAAGAGAGATAATTTTAAAACCAATCAATCATGAAATGGTGCATACAAAGGCAATGTTTAAACCCAGTATTCAGGTCTTGTATCATCAGATATGATATATATATAAGATCTGAAAGTGGTTTTTCAATAAATATCATATATTAAATCATAATCCCTTTTCTGCTTTATTTCAGAGTTTACTCAGAAACTGATCATTTTAAAACTCATAATATAACAAACACATATATGTATATTTATTTGTATATATATATATCTATATATATATACACACACATATATATATATACTGCAGGTTTGTTATAAGAAAAACAGATCAATTTTATTGATATGAAATCCTTACAACTGTTTTGAATCTGCATTCAATGATTAAAGTCATAACAAAATTATATATAACATAAAATATATATATAATTGTCTGAAAGCCATTATGAAGTTATGATCAACATCATAATCTCAAAATACTTTCAATTATGGATCTTGCATTCATCTATTTGATCATCAATCAAGATTACGACTTTCAGATTCAAAACCAAACCATAAAATTAAATTTATAACAGATTCATATATTTAATGTTCATGGACCAAACAAAATCTGGATTTTATTTTCAGGTTTAAAGAACAAAACCAAAAAATATATTTTAAATAGATTTCCATATGAACAATTTCAGTAAAAGAAAATCATCTTTCTGATTCTATTAATCAATAGAATCATTTGATCAGGATAAGAAATAGTGTGGTAAATTCAGTTTATATATGTTCATTAATCAAACAATTTTAATAGCATATACATCTCCATCTATTCATAAAACAGATATTTTGCTTGAGAGTAATTCCAGGTTTTCAAGTTTAATAATAGATCAAAATCCATTATTTAAAAAGGAATTAATATCTGATATTAATTCTGATTTGAATGCAACGTTTTATTTCAAAAACAAAATCATACAACACCATTGCAAGTAATTTTAGAGTAACAATACAGATCGAAACCCTAAAATTAACTATCGATTTAACACTTAAAACATGGATCTAGTTATTAGAATCGATATCTCATATCAATTCGTATCTGAAAGAATCAATTTTATTTCAAAACAAACTAATTCATCATAGACAATAAATAAATCCAGAATCACATTCTATTTTCAATCGATTCAATATCTTTGATAGTATAGGAAATCAAACATACGCAAACCCAAAATCACAGCTCAATTTATAATTTCTCGCAAAAACTAGCTCTGATACCATTGTTGGAATCAATCGATCAAATCGGTCATCCAATTTATCATTTTAACAAATTAAAGTGAAGGATCTATGCAGAAATTATAAATCGAACAAACAAAGTAATTGGGGTTAGAGATTCATACCTTACAAGCCAAATCCATGAAGGTCCGACGAATTCAAATCGGATGAAAAAGGGAATGGAGTGTCGAATCCAAAAGCTCAGCAAATCACCGGCCCTCTATTGGTAATCCACACGAACGCTTCTCTTCTCGATCATAATCGAAGAAGAAAGAGGAATTTGGGTGCTAGCCGCCATACCAAGGGTATCGTGAAAAGGTAGGGTTAGGGTTTTCATTTATTTGATCTGTCTTATTAAAATAAAAATGACGGCCCTCCTTTATCTTATAAAGGGAGTAGTCAAAAACCCTTAAAAAATCAAGTATACTCCATTTATTAAGGAATCACTTGCATACCTTTTCAATACAATATAAAGTATCAACAAATTTGATAATTTATTTACCCGATATGTGTTCTTCCTTTATAACGTTCTAAGTGTGTGACCCGATAGGTTATTATAACGTTGGCAACAATTTAAATCGTATTTAAACTGTAAACAGTGAGCGGCATCTAGCAATACATCACTGCTACCCAAGTTATAATAAGATCAACGATTCGATACTTCCTTTTGTGACCAGTGTATCAATGTAATATAGTCCTTTTAACCAACATATCCAGGATTAAACTTGAGGCATGGATCGTATCATCCTCGTTATAATTCAATCCGGTTTTTTCTTGATCGATGAGTAGACTGTTTAAAACAAATCAATTTTTGAGCACGGCCATGCATTTCACAGTCTCACTCAATCAAGAGGCCCATAGATATCACTACGAATATATCGTAAGGTTAAATTCCATCTAGATCATTCATAATTTTCATTCGATTCGAGATGTATCCAATAACCACCTTTATCGTTACTCTGTTACGAAATAACTTTAGATGATATCAAAACACAAATATCCTCGAATAAAATTATAATGATTTCAGGTCTGAGGACCATTACATCACTGTCACTATGAGAATAACTCAGGATACTGTTAATTATATTCCATGGAGTTATATCACGGTGGGTCAGCCCAATACGGTATTCTCCAATACGTATTTATATCTTGACTTTAATATCACGTATATTAATGATCAATGAGATGTGATCATCAGTCAATCGATATACTAGTCTCAACGCTTTATTGTTGTCCTATATGAACAATAAAACTCGACTAGGGACATTTAAGAATTATAATACTTAATAATAACATAATCTCAAGTTCAGTCTTACTCGAACTATATAATTCTGTATTATTATTCTAAGGACTTCTATTATATTATTATTTATATTATGCAGTAAATACAATATAATAGAATAATATTTTATTCCAAATAAAATAATAACATCAACAGTGTTATCAATCTCATCAAATGAATTGCCACTATGGCACAAACTCTAACAAAACCATGTGCGACGCACACGCTAAAATTAGCTGTTTTGAAAGGATGATCAATATAACCAGATAATCATGTACTGTTTGGTTTGACCATAACTGTATATGCAGATTTGATTATATCTTGTTAGATTTATAATTTAAAGAGAAAATGTTCGTTAATCATTTCAAAGAGGCCGAAATAAAATATTTCACTTTGATTTGATTATACGCCGCGCGTTAGAGATTGTTGAATCAAAGATGACGATATACAAGGACTATTTTCGAATAGTGCCTTCGGTTTGTCCAGTCCCAGGACAACTTGTATGGATGAATGTATGAAAAAGTATACCTAACAGATCGCGTAAGTTGGACTTTTCAAACTTTGTTTAGTGGCAGAGGAATTCGTTTCTCTTAGCTTTATACCCGTGGTTTTGGCGAGATCATTTTGTGATTTGACGGGTTTGACGATGTGGCATTCAAAGGAATTAAACCAGTGATAATGAAAAGATAACGTAAGTCTAGCCTCAAGCCTCACACCCAGGAAATGACAAAAATCGGGTAGGCAGCATGGCTATGTGGGTCGTTCCCATTAGGGTGTAGCATCACCTATCTAGAGAAATTCCTTTTGTTTCTTAATCTATCGATTCTGCCCATTCGGTGATGGTTGCCATACACAACCATCGGTGATATACACTTGATACACTCAAGAGAAATGAGTGGTCGGTCATGTGAGGGCCGGGTTGTAAGATGTTCTTGTTGAACCCAGGTGTATTGGCCTCTAGAGATACATCATTGGAAGGTGGTCCCATACCTTGTCATAGTTGGAAATCCAATTTCCCTAAGTGCCAAGCGTTTTTTATTTGTATACTGTATATGAGAATGTGAGATGCAAGCATTCTTCTAGATTCTAATTTATTTGTAAAAACACCTAGATACTATGATAATATCTGTTTTAAAGTATACAAGTGTTTTGATCTCATAAGGAAAAACCCGTTTCGTATTTACGACGTGGTATTATGAGATATTTTTAGTTGTTTTAAACTGTTTACTCGTACCAGTCCCCTGACTGACCCGGAGTTTATTTTCTGTGTTTTTTTTCTCCTTAAACTCTTGGGTATTCATAACGCTTGTTATGAATAGACAATTGAATCAGGATTTGGATAAACTTGTGAAGCTGGAATGAAGATTGTCTGTGTGCTGGTCCATCTACTTACTTTATAATTAAGTCTGCCAGTTAGTCATATATGATATGTATAATTAATGATGTACTATGGAATGGGTTGTATCACTAGACCTATGATGCTCTGATGTAATATATTCCGCTGTGTAATATTATAAAGTATTATCTTTTGAGAAAATTCCGCTGTGAGATTCTGATGTTTTGTGATTTTATCTTCTATCTATTCTTATTCTTATTAATGGCACGACTTCCGATGTGTTCGAAAGTTGGGTCGTTACAGTTGGTATCAGAGCTTAGGTTACTAATTACCTAGGCTTTGGGTGAGTGTGAGAGAGCGTATTTTTATATAAAATTTAAAATAAATTTAAAACGAATCAACTTGGATGGTATATCTAAGTTAGTTATATCCAATCAAGTCGGGATTGATGACCTGTTACATTCAGGTGATTAAGATGAGTAACCGAGGACGAAGAGGTCGAGCTAGAGGGTCGTCCACTACTACTGGTCGTAATACTGGACCCCAGGATCAAATTGAGACTGTGGAGGAAGTTGTACTAGTCCGGCAGGATAAAAGGAGTTAATTAATCAGGGTCAGCCTCAAGAGAAATAAAATATGGTTAGATTAATTTAGAATAATATCCAATCATATTGATACCGGAAAATCAGGATAGAATTCTAAATTGATGTAAAATTTGGATTTCCTGAAATGAGGGCTGGACTGGAGGGTTTATTGGATATAGACCCAAAAAAAGTGAACTGGTCGATTTGTGAATCAAATCAGATTTGTGAATCCCGAGATAGAGATCGTTAAGTACGGGAGTGAAGATTTTGGGGAAATACTTAACGGAGTTAAGTGAATTGATCGACGAGTTAAAGAGGGGATTTGGACGGATACTTTTGGTTTTGAATAGGAAATTGCTGATGTGTGTTTTATTTATTGATGTGTGTTTATATAAGTCGATAACCCTGATCTACTGTTTACCAATTTCGGGGACGAATTTTTTTATAAGGGGGGTAGAATGTAATGACCCGGGATTTTTACACTGATCAAAGACATTGATTGATCATAAGTACGTGTTTACAGATACGATTTAAAAATCAAGACTTTAAATTGTTTAACCATGTCGAAGGTTTGAATTTGCATTTCTTTAACTTTTGTGTATATGTGATAGCATGTATTTGACAACACTTGCTAAACTAGTTTTTACACATTCATGTATAATAGCATATGTCAATAGCGTTTGTTGAAATTGATTTTAGACATGTTTGAATAATAACACTTTTATGTAGCATGTATTTATGATGCCATTCTATTTTATATGTTTTGTTCATTTTCAAAGTATTTTAGAATTTGAGTTTTTGTAAGCTTTTGGTTTAAAAGTTTTAACACTTGAATTAAAATATGAAAAAAAACCATTTTCTTGTCAAAAGCAAGTTCAAAACAAGGTTCAAGTTACATATGCATAATCTAAACATGAAGGGGTCATCTCCCTTTGCAAAGTATATTTCATATAAAATAGTCAAGGAAATATTTGCACTTTTATACGCATTAAAATCTAGATCATGTATGGTCAAAACCACTTGTAAAATCATATTTGCATTCATATGTACTCACACCATAGATTTGTTAGCAAAACGAGATCAAAGCAAGGTCATGATCACAAGCACATAAATCAAAACATGAAAAATACTATTTGTTTGCAAACATGCTTTCATATTTAAGAAACACCTATACTATGCTAGACCAAATAAAGAGAATCTAGTAGAGATATGCCACATGGCAAAATCATATGGTATCAAGAGCATTTTCAGTTTTCATCTCCTTTCATTTAAATTTCTGAAATTTGTCACTTCTCTTGTATTGTCAAAAACATGCTTGCTTTGTCAAGGAACATATGCATAGAAAGATCCACAAAATCATACATAGATACTATTGTTTTGTATACACTAGATCATCATTTAAGAACATAGACTTTCAAGAGGTGTTCATGTCTATTTCATTCACATGGCTATTGATTTTGTAGTACAAGAATTTTCAGATTTTTACAACACTTGCAAGGCAAGTATTAATTTTATATACTTTGGTTGTTAAATCAGTTTATCATATGAGATTTTGTGTGAAAACTCTTGGCAAAAACTGATTTTTGATGGTACAAAAATGATGTTTTAAATTTGTTTGAAAACCAAGGTAGATTTTGAAAGTTCATAAGCGTTTATTGGCGACAACTCATAGGAACAAATAGGAGGTAATGTAGTAGTTGCCTAAGGGTTTTAGGGGTGAGTCTAGGCTGAGCAAAGCCATGTGAATATGGGTTGTAGTGTTGATTTGACAAGAGAGAAACCTTTCATTTTGAGTTGTCAAAACAAATCTGAAAAATAGTTTTTTTTCTCTTGCAAAAATAGTTTTAAAATGTACATATTTTATTAGTTTTACCACTATAAATAGGACCATAAACACACATCATTTACACACAACACAACACCTCAGTTTGATCAGTGGAGGTGAAGAGATAACTAAGGAGTTCAAGCAATTCTTTTGTGAGTAAACCTGCATTCTTATTCATTATTTTTACAATTCTTGCAGTGTTGTGCTGTGTGAGCCATGATTTAAACCTGAATATGTCCTTGATTTAAGTAGTCTATCATGTATGTTTGATTTGGGTGGTATGAGTAAATCATTGTTTGTTCATAAAAATCCTTAAGTGTTATATGATTGTATTACCTGCTGTGGTCACTAGGCATTGTTCTTTGGTTAAACCCATATAGATTTAGAAAACCAGTAACATAGGTTAGGGAATATGGAAGGTAAGGTCGATGCTGGTTTTAAAAACCTTTTACTTAATCATACATGTGATCAAAATGAAGTATTCTTGCCAAATCCTCTTACTGTTACTTGAAAGTAAAAACAATAGGAGTCCTCTGTAAATCAAATCACACAATGGATTTTCAAACTTCTTGAAACCTTGTTTTATTATAGAAATGTAATGGTAGATCGAAATTATGATTTTTAGAGAAAAAATCAAGATTTTTAGTTACCTAAACTATGAGAAATCCGAGATGATCACAAATTGGTACTTTTGTCAAATTCCGATCATTCGGTTGATCGGAGATGATACGACCATGGGGGAAGTTCCATCTAGGTCTAAGTTTGATAGGAAAAATACAAGTTCAATTTTTAAATGCATGGATTTGGAGATTTTAATCAAAATAGAGTTTTGAGTGGGTGTTGGGTTCGGTTGGAATTCATCAGAATTGCTCGGCCATGGTGAGGGTGTTGGGGGTGCGGTCCAGGGGGAATTGAGGCGTCGGAGGGTCGTGGTGGCGTGGCCAGGAGGCGGTGGCGGTCCATGGTCGAGGCGAGGCGCAGGGGGGTGATGCTTGGATGATGCTTTTATCCTGATAAAGTCATGGGACAGTGGAAAATCGCTGTGGTCGTGGAAGTGGCGGTTCAGGTGTCGGGATGGGGTCAGGAGGTGGAGGGCGACGTGGCAGGATGGTCGCTGGCGGTGGATACTGGCGGGATCGGTTGCGCATGTGCACGCAACAGTGAAAAGAGAAGAAGAAGAAGATGGGTTCGGTCATCTTGTTTTTCATGGGTTTTGAGGGGTTGGCATAGTGTTTTCGGGACGTGGCACTTTGGATGTGGTAGTACCAGGGTGGTGTTTTGGCCAGGGGGAAAATCATGGGGTAGGGCTTGTTTTCATGAGGGCGCGGCTGTGTTTTGGATATGGTACTTTGCCAATGTGGTATTTTAACTAAATAAAGGTTTAAATGAAGTTCCTTTTATATAAAATTTTAATTTAAACTAGTTTTTAAATTAATTTATGGTCTAAATAAATAGAGAAAAATAAATATTTAAATAAAAATATTGTTTTTATTTAACAAGAAAAATAGGGAAAGAGTGAATCAGGATTTTTAATTTCAGTTTCGTCAAAAAACTGAAAATAACGTACAGAAGAAAAATTTAAATTAAATTATAAATTTAATTTAAAAATAAAAAGTAGAACTGATTTTCAAATGAAAATTTCAAACTGTAGAGCAAACAAGAAGGATCAAGTGTGAAGGAGCAAACCGGGTTCGTGACAGAAGTCGAGAAGTCGGAACTGTAATTTTTGTAATTTATAATTTGAATTTAAATGAAATATTTAAATTTAAAACAAACAAGATGAAGAGGAACAGTATGTCAAACTTACGCTAGATTTGTCAGCTTTGAACCGTATGTTGAGAACAGTTCTGTATTGTATAAAACATGAATTATGAATAACATTTAATCGTGTTTGGATTAAAAGTAAAAGATAAATTTTATCGGTATATGATAAAATAAAGAAAGAAGTAAATCAAGTAGAAGAGGAAGAAAATCAAGTAAATCAAGATCAAAGTAAAATTTTGACGAAACGATACAAAGTGTAAAGGTTGTAAAATAGAGTATAAATCGTCAGATTTATTCATTCATGAATAATCAGATTTAGAAATAATGATGAGAAATATTTTTCTAAAGTAAAATAGAGTAAGTATTCATTTTTAAAGATGATGAACAAAAAGAAGAGAAAAATCGTATGCGACGCACACGCTAAAATTAGCTGTTTTGAAAGGATGATCAATATAACCAGATAATCATGTACTGTTTGGTTTGACCATAACTGTATATGCAGATTTGATTATATCTTGCTAGATTAATAATTTAAAGAGAAAATGTTCGTTAATCATTTCAAAGAGTCTGAAATAAAATATTTCACTTTGATTTGACTATACGCCGCGCGTCAGAGATTGTTGAATCGAAGATGACGATATACAAGGACTATTTTCGAAACTTTGTTTGGTGGCGGAGGAATTCGTTTCTCTTAGCTTTATACCCGTGGTTTTGGCGAGAACATTTTGTGATTTGACGGGTTTGACGATGTGGCATTCAGAGGAATTAAACCAGTGATAATGAAAAGATAACGTAAGTCTAGCCTCAAGCCTCACACCCAGGAAATGACAAAAATCGGGCAGGCAGCATGGCTATGTGGGTCGTTCCCATTAGGGTGTAGCATCACCTATCTAGATAAATTCCTTTTGTTTCTTAATCTATCGATTCTGCCCATTCGGTGATGGTTGCCATACACAACCATCAGTGATATACACTCGATACACTCAAGAGAAATGAGTGGTCGGTCATGTTAGGGCCGGGTTGTAAGATGTTCTTGTTGAACCCAGGTGTATTGGCCTCTAGAGATACATCATCGGAAGGTGGTCCCATACCTTGTCATAGTTGGAAATCCAATTTCCCTAAGCGCCAAGCGGTTTTTATTTGTATACTATATAAGAGAATGTGAGATGCAAGCATTTTTCTAGATTCTAATTTATTTGTAAATACACCTAGATACTATGATAATATCTGTTTTAAAGTATACAAGTGTTTTGATCTCATAAGGAAAAACCCGTTCCGTATTTACGGCGTGGTCTTATGAGATATTTTTATTTGTTTTAAACTGTTTACTCATACCAGTCCCCTGACTGACCCGGAGTTTATTTTCTGTGTTTTTTTCCTTAAACTCTTGGGTATTCATAACGCTTGTTATGAATAGACAAGTGAATCGGGATTTGGATAAACTTGTGAAGCTGGAATGAAGATTGTCTGTGTGTTGGTCCATCTACCTACTGTATAATTAAGTCTGCCAGTTAGTCATCTATGATATGTATAATTAATGATGTACTATGGAATGGGTTGTATCACTAGACCTATGATGCTCTGATGTAATATATTCCGCTGTGTAATATTATAAAGTATTATCTTTTGTGAAAATTCCGCTGTGAGATTCTGATGTTCTGTGATTTTATCTTCTATCTATTCTTATTCTTATTAATGGCACGACTTCCGATGTGCTCGAAAGTTGGGTCGATACAGAGAATTTTGTTTGCATACATTTTCTATATTTCTAACGACAAATAAAAAGAGAATTTTGTTTGCATAACATTTTCTATATTTCTAATGACAAATAAAAAGAGAATTTTATTTGCATAACATTTTCTATGTTTCTAATGACAAATAAAAAAAGAAATTTATTTGCATAACATTTTCTATGTATCTAATGACAAATAAAAAGAGAATTTTATTTTCAAAACAATTTCTATGTTTCTAATGACAAAATAAAAATAAGTTTTATTTGTCCACATGTTTTCTACATTTCATATGACAAATAAAAAGAATATTTTGTTTGTATAACAACTTCTATATTTAACATGACAAATAAAAAAGGAAATTTTTTATTTGTATACAATTTCTATTTTCAACATGACAAATAAAAAGAATATTTTAATTTGTATACAATTTCTATATTTAACATGACAAATAAGAAGAATATTTTTATTTGTATACAATTTCTATATTTAACATGACAAATAAAAAAAGAAATTTTTATTTGCATACAATTTCTATGTTTAACATGACAAATAAAAAGAATATTTTTATTTGTATACAATTTCTATATTTAGCATGACAAATAAAAAAAGAATTTTTATTTGTATATAATTTCTATATTTAACATGACAAATAAAAGAGGAATTTTTATTTGTATACAATTTTCAACAATTCCATTATATTCACTTAAATCAAACAGATTACCACAAACAGCATCAACCAATTCAAATCAAATCGCGTACAACACCCAACTGAATTTAACATCGTATATGTAAGAATTACTCAACGCGATAATAATTAATTAATTTTAATTATTTAAATAAGAAATCTCACAGTGCTTTGGATTTTTCCAAAAATTTCAGATTGATCTAAATTCTCTAGTCGCTTCTAAAACGAAGTAGACTCCGCCATGATCCAAACGATTCTTGTTTCACGCGATTCCAATAACGTATGAATAAATTACGAATTTATTTGGGTTGATAATATTTTAGACTTAATTAATTAAATAATTAAAATAAAAATACTACCTTTCTTCCTCAATCAGAAACCAACAGACAGTTTTTACTCCCCGTTCAAAACTAGGTCAGGACTTAGTGCTAAAGCCGCTCGACTTCATGACGATCGGAAGCTTCCACGATGGAGAGGGGAGAGTGGCGCTCAGGGGGCCCACGCGATCGAGCTCGATCAGGCTAGGGAGGTGCGGCGGTGACCCTTACGGCGGCGGTTTGGGGTGCAAAAACTCGACGGTTCTTCAATGACAAGGGGTGTTGTCTGTACTGATTTGAAGAGGATGAAAAGTTCTACAAGATTATCAAAAGAACGGAGGGATTTCACTGAGTGGATGGAGAGAATTTAATGGCTGAAATTTGGATGGTTTTGGCCATAGAAAATAATGATGGCGGCGGCTCAAATCGGAATTAGGGTTTGAAGTTAATCTATGTTTATAATAAAATATTATTAAATTCTCTAGTTTACTAAAAAAAACCGTTAATTCCTAATAACTCCAAATCTAGCCCAACGAATTATGCCCCTATCTAAATACCTCTATTCTGGACACAAAGGACTAGGTCTCATCAGAGTTCAATCGTTTCAGCCCATTTTTCTTTAATTTAATTATTTAATTTGATCGTACATTTTAGTTTACCGGGGCCACATACTAACTCCAAAAATTCCCGAAAAATAAATCTAACTATGTTTTGATGATACGGTCCTAACAAAATTAACTTCGTTGAATTTGGAGACCGTTTGAAAAATGGCTTTTTCAACAGTCGATTAAATTCAGTAGAAATTATCGAATGCGTTTTAATTTACCACGCTCACATATTAATTTCAAAAATTATGGAAATTTAAACCTAGCAATAATTTGACATTCTGAATCCAACAAAAATGGTTTTATCGAAAACGGAGGTCATTTGCAAAATGGCTATTTTAATAGCTTTAATGTTATTTAAAAATGGAATTTTAAATTCTGGCACATTTTCCAATAAAATTTCTTAAAATAAAATTTTTATATTGGTTTTGATTTTTCGGGTTGTTACAACATCCCTTGCCTCGACTCATAGATGGAAATCCAATTTTCGATACGTGACTTTTCGATTTTAGTTGTAGAACTAGCATGGTGACATAGTATACGGTAACTATGTCGTCTATGATTGATACATTTATATTTGAAGTGGTTTTGACACCATACACTTATAGTAATATCAAAATGATTTGTTTTAAACGTACCAAGCATGTTTGGCTATTGTAAGGGAAAACCCTATCCTCCGGCTTGCGTTGCATTGTGTGATGAGACCTGAGTCTTATTATAGCTTCATTTTTTCAAAAAAGCATTGCGCTATTTGTTTTATGCACTGGTATTCTTGAGAGAAAACCTGTTCCGTGTTATATGGCGTGGTCCTTTGATTTAATCTATTTCAAAGTAAAAGTTTTAATAACTTTTTTAGTTCTTACACCAGTCCCATGACTGACCTGGAGTTTATTATTTCTACCTAAACTCTTGGTTCCCCTATTTTCCACACGGGAAGCTAGTAGTTTTGGTTTTGCAGATATTATTTCCCAGGATCCTGGATTTACAGCTGGAGTTATATTCAGAAAGCTTTGTATCCGTGTATCTCTTTCAGCTGTATTATGTTTTATTTTTTCGCTGCTATGTAATGTATTTTAATCTCTGGTATTATTTTATTTTTCTGCTGGGTATTATTCATTTATACTCTGATTCTTGTACTTTGATGTAAATTGATGTAAGAGCAATGAAGTGTTCTACTGTCTGCGTTCTGATTTGTCGTGTTCTCAACTCAATTCAGGCTTTCCCTTGAGGGTGAGTTCTCGTCTCAGCAACTAACCTTGTGTCTGTGTGTCACTATATATGTATGTGTGTATATATATATATAACCATTCTATAAGCACGCACAAGCAATCAATATTTATATTTTTGTGGGGACATTTCAAATTTGAATTCTATCCTAATCGCATTTATTATGCTAATAAATCGTTAATTATGTTAATTACGTTAATATAAGTATAATAATAATAACGCATGACAATGTTAAATACTTGTATAAACGAGGAAACGTTCAAATAAGGTGGAAATTGTCAATTTGTCTGTATCAAGATATACAAGTTAGTTTTTCCAAACTTTACTGCTACTACTTAGGGGTGATGACATAATAACAACATAACAAGTATAAGTGGATAAAAAATGTACATGCATACAAATTTCAACTTGAATCCTAGGCTTGTTGGAATGATTTCAATACAGGATCAAAAATAGAGTATTACAGACATTTATACATGTATGTTTATAATTTCTACGTTATCCAATTCACCCCTTTTTGGTGTTATGCACATAAAAACGTTTACATTTGATATATTTCAAGCATGAATGCATTTAGATTCAAAATAGAATCTAAACCCTATCAAATCATGAAACACCCAAATTTAAACCCTTTTAGGTTACAATCAAATGTTTAATAAAGGTGAATTACACAAAGCAGAAACAATAGTAGCAACACCGCTTTTCATCCTTAATCCAATATTAAAATCAAAAGTCCACAAAAACCAAATACCATGACAATTCATATGCAATTATAAAATAGAGGATTTAGGGGTTTTGGTATTGATGTTATCGATTTCCAAATCCTCTTAGGCATATCTATCAAAATGATAATCTAATAAAAATATGAATATGCCTAAGTAAACGATATTCCACTTATAGATCTAGGAATAATAGAGAGGAATCTTTAGTAGATCTAGATCTGTACTTAATCTTTGCGGCAAACATGCTCTAACGATTCTCCTTATATATATATATATATATATATATATATATATATATATATATATATATATATTGTCCGCAACATCAGTCCAACGGACTTGTGTTGAGGCAACAACGATGCGAGTTCGAAAACCCGGAATGACACGCTAAAAGGGTTTACCATGTGCATACGCTACGATTACCCACTTAAGTGGTATCCGCGGGCCGGGCTAGGTGCAATAGGGGGTTTTTACGGCTCCGGTCGGTTTCCCACCTGAACAAATTCATATATATATATATATACATACAAAATAAATTTGTATTAGAATCTTATATACATATATTTATACCGAATTCCAGAGTACTAAATCTATATGAATTAGAATAGAGAGAAGTTATGAATAAGGTTGGAGGAATAGAAGAAATCCTTAACCTTCTTTTTTCTTCTTCTGGAATTTGGTAGTGGCAGAAAGGCAACATGGAAGCAGGGATAAGAGAATGGTAAGGGTTCTAATGTGTGATATGAGGGGCTATATATAGTTTCCTGTGTGATCGTAGACCGTTGGATCACTCAGATTTAATCCAGGCCTTTTATTTATATATATCCCTTCTAAAAAAAACCCTAACCACATAGATTTATTGGCTTGTCCAGCTGCCAGGCGGTCGACTTGAGCAGTCGACCGGGGGTCGATACCCCTTTAAAGGGGCGGTCGACCTCTTGGGGGCTGGAACACCCAATAAACGATGTGGCGATGAGCTGTTAATTTAATTAATATGTTGCTTAAATTTCTTAATTTTATTCCTTATATACAATATCCTCTATCCCGATGATCTTATCTTTATTTCAAATTCTCCCGCTTTAATTTGAATATATTTTGGACACACACACACGTATGTGTGTGTATATATATATTATCCAGTTAATTATATATATATATATATATATATATATATATATATATATATATACAATCTGCGTTTTACTATCCAAATTCATTTGTTCATAACTTCTTCATTCATTGACTGTTTTCAGCATATTATATATGAAAATGATTCGGAATTTCACCACGAATCAAAATAAAAGAATTTCGAAGCCAAATTCCTAAAGCTGCAAAATCTCATTTTCTAGCCATATTATTTAATTGCTTATTTTTAATTATTCAATTATTATTAATACTTATGTATTTTACAGGGTGTCACACTTCCGCTGTATTGTTTATGTAAACTTTGTTGAATTTTTTATTTAGTTGCTTCATGAACTACTAATCTATTATTTATTTTCCGCTGCGAGATATTATATTTGAAGTGGTCCATGATTTATTCTATTTACCTTAGAAGCTAATAACAATCTGTCTTTTCGAACAGTTTGAGTTCGTTTTAGGTATCTCATGATCCTCTCAATAGCGTGTTAATGCTCTATACTAGGTCTACCGGTAAACATGCATATTAATCCCACAACATAGGCAATGTCGGGTCTAGTACAATCTGTGGCATATAGAAGGCTGCCAATGATGCTTGCATAATCGGACTATCTTACACCTTCACCAGTGTTCTTACATAGCTTACACTAGGATCACATCGTGTACATGTAGGTTTACATGCAAAGTAATTGTATTTCTTTAAAAACTTCTCAATATAATGAGATTGATTCAAAGGAAGTCCCTTTTTGGACCTACTATACTACAAGAAAACTTCACTTAGACATCGGCTAAAAAACGATGTCTTCATTTTTCTGGAGTGATGTCTTTGTCGGTGATGTTTAAAGTACCTCTTTTTTACAATAGTTAAAAAACGATGTCGAAGCAGCAATAAGACATCATAAATTAATTAAAAAAAATGTACTAACCCTTTTTTTTGTTTATTTCCATCAAATGAATGTTGATAATGGCTTACTACCAGTCTTGAATTACCATAAACATGGCATGCAAGTAGCACAAAATGACTAATACATCATTTTTGGTGCGAATAACTGTTGTAATAAGTGTTTTACCATATAATTTCTTTCTAAAAGAAGTGATGTCTATACACCAAACAAACATCAATCCAATTTCAGTGGAATGATGTCTGTGTGGCATTTAAACATCATTTCCCTTTAAAGGAGGTGATGTCTTTCTTCTGTTTGTACATTGTTTTATTCTACGTAATTGATGTCAATTATGATTTTAGACATCAATATTTTTCCCGATATATCATATATGTCCTACCACAAAAATGCAATACGAATACAAAAAACAAAAGTTTCCTGCTAGTAATCATCCACCACAAACATTAAACAGAAAATGTTCTTACATTCCAAAAAATCATCCACCACAAACATTAAACAGAAAACATTAAACCAAAGTTTCCTGCTATAAATCATCCACTAACAAGCACATGTACATTACATTCCAGTCAAAGAAACATTAAACAAGATTTACAAGCGTTCTTCAATATAACCGAGCGCCTCATCACGCACCTCCTCCAAGTGGTCCACCCTGGAACACTATCGATTCTTCACACTTCACTGCAAAGTTGATAATCGAGTAATTTACTATTAGTTTGTAATTGAAATGCCTGTTGCTGCAAAATCTAATTGATGGCATTTTGTATACTAGTATAATTAAGTGTAAAAATTCACTGTTTTGGTAAATAGCTCAGTATATACTTTATGTCTACTAGAAAGGGTTTGATGTCGCATATAGTATGAAGCAAGCAAGCATGAAATAAATGTAATCATCACGAGATTTTTAAGCATGAGAGAATGGTAGCAAACTAGCAATTACTAAAAATAACAGTATCATGGTGCTGGGCATAGCAATTAGCCGATATGGAGGTTTACACCATAGAGAACCAAAATAAAATAGTCTCAAGCCAAAAATAATAGAACCTTATCTACTGTTTTATTCCTCCAACAATAATGGACTCGACTAAAACAAGTGTTTGAGTTGAAATCTGGAAGATAATAACCATGGTAGTCCAATATTGTTATAGATCTAGTTACGCAAGTCCTGTAAATAATTTTTCAACTGCATTGGTACTACCTAAAACAATAAAGTAATGACAGTTCTTTTTGTACCCTAGGGAATAAACTGTTAGTGATCTAGAAGGTAGTTGATGTTACCTTATAATCATGACCATCAAAAGCAAAAATAATAAATGCTATGTAAAGAATAGATAGTTGAACTAAAATTGTTGCTTTTTTAATTCTTAACAGTTAACAATCCAGTGCTAAATTTTACTACCATTTGTTTAGCTATTATATATATATATATATATATATATATATATATATATATATATATATAGTTCTGTTATAGGGCTCAGTAAAGGTCATATATACATATATACTAGATAGAAACAAAATGCTTTTAATTGACAGTAAAGTTGTCAAAGTTGCATGTTAAATATCTAATGCTCACAGTATTCAAATGCATGCTTCTTCCAAGCAAATCTACAAACTAATTACTTATCTAAACAAACTTTTTCTTCGCAATCTAAGCTTAACGTGATATACATCATCACATATCTCCAAATTAGATTATTTGCAAATCATGTTTTTGAAACCTAACCAAAGAACTATGTTAGGAACAAAATTTTCTATGCCATCGCACATTTTTACATTCTTAAGTACAATGCTGTCAGTCCCAAATCCCCTTGAAATCTAATATACGTCCTATCATTAATTTCTCGTTTATCCAACTTGGTCAGGTTATTATGAGCAATTGATTATGAATGAATTAAGTTGATCAACTGATACTTCCAGATGCGAATTGTGTCAAATCCGTATATGCATCCAGAATTATTTTTGAATGTTGAATATCGAATATCAGCATCTTAGATATCGATCGATATTGGTTAAATATACTCTCCACTGACTATGGATTAACAAAGATATATAATTGAACTTTTTATATTAATATAAACATATCTCAATCCTACCGCTTATTAAAATCTTAAAATTAAACGAACATGATGATAAAAACGTGTAACACAGATTATTACCAAAGAAATGACGTCAAGATATAGTACCATTAAAATATTGACCTTTTCTTCGCAAAGTAAATCCAGATTCAATATATGTTTACCTTTTTAAGAAAAGTAAATTCCTTATCCTCAATGATTTCTTTCATGTAGCGTATCACCATGTAACTGCATTCATGGTCACCAGATTGTTTTGGACATCCCTATTCCAATAAAGTAATGACATATATATCAGCTGCCAAATTAATTAAATATTAATTTAAGTAAGCCATAGTTAGAAGTGGAAAAATACTTACAATTAGATTTGTTACTTTAGGCATTTTTTTGCTCTTGCCTGTTTAGGAATTGAAACTGTTAACTGCCCTGCAAATTATATAAAAATATTTCATCATGTCAAACTCAAAAAAGCATCGACGACAATAAATAAAATCAGTTGGGAAAAATTACTTCATTAATGCTTTTTTCTAAAGTCGAAAAATGACTCAGATGAGACAATGGATTGAGAATATAAATATCACCTTTCCATATTATACTCAAAATCTAGTGCATGTTGTTATCATAAAAAATATTCCAAAGTCAAAATAATACATATTCACACCAATGTCTATATGCCGAAATATAGGCCTGCACAAAGTATTGGTCGGGTCGGGTTAGACCAAATACTTCATCAGATCCGTATAGGTATGGGTTTAAGATAGTTCAACCCGTATCCGATCTTATATGAGGTTGGATATGGGTTGGGTTGGGTTCAGTAGGGCTGGGTTGTGTTGCTTGAATATAATAAAAAATGAGAATATGAGAGATTTTTCTAAAAAAATATTATTAAAATATTCAGCATAATATATCAGATTTTAACTAGCATAATACCACTACAACAAAAATACCCTATTACAACGTTCATTTTATAACGGGCATTGGCTGCTCATTGTAATAGAATGCTATTACAACTGTCATTTTCTGCACCATTGTAATAGATTCCTGTACAAACTTTTTTTACAATAGGCATAAACTGCCGGTTGTAATAGAGTCCTATTACAATGGTCGTTTCAGGACAGTTGTGAAAGATATCTTTTACAATGCTCTTTTTACAACAGGTAATGACTGCCCGTTGTAATAGAACATTATCTACAACGGTCATCTCAGGCCAGTTGTAATAGATGTCAATTTTACCAATCTTTAATAATATTGTATTATTTATTAATATTTAATAATTAATCATTTATAATATAATATTAATCATTAATAATTAATTACATTAATATTATTCGATAATTGATAGAAGACGTTAAATAATTTGTTTTTAGTAATTTATACCAAATAATTAAGAATAATATTTAATAATTATTGGTCAATAAGTAATTAATATTCATAACTAATAAGTTATATTTTTATTTTGTATTTGATAATTAATATTTGTATTTCATATTTCAAAAAAATTGAAATTTTCTAAAACGTAGAAGCACATTTGGTGCATTAACCAAATCACATAAGTTTTAACTGATCACTTTGCTACACTTTTAACGTACTTGAAAAATATAAATATTATGTTTTAAGTCTCAATACTCATGTCTAATTTTTTTACATGTTCAAATAAAATAAACTAAAGATATGTACAAATTTTCGATTGTGGCTTCGAAATGATACTTTTGGCTCTAACGCTGAAAGTTATGGCTCAAAATTTATCCATGCCTCAAAAGTCAAATCCCGTGCTTCACCTCCCTCCTCCTGAATAATGTAAAGTTATATTCAGATCCAGTCCCCTACCTCCTTCTGCTTCCCCTCCCTTTCTATTCCCATGCCACAAATCCTGTGTCCCTCTAGTGCCCCCAAACCCGCATGCTCCACTTATCCCTGAATTCTGTGTACCCCTTATTATTTCCAGCATGGTCGATCCCAGATCTATTTCATTCCAAAACCACTTTAAATCGTTTTTCCCTGCCTTGCTCTAGAAATTTCTCATTGCTTTATGGCTTAACCACTAACTCGTTCCTATTCTTTTTCCTTAACCTAAATTTCCCAAAAGGAAAAAAAATCAACGCACTGAAAAAGAGGGAAAAAAGGCAGATGGAAAACCATCGCAACAGAAATAGCGATATCTGAGGCAGCATCGAAGGACGGTTGCACGTTAGGGACGGCTACCGCTTGGAAGCGGGGGAACTTGATTTAACTAAGTCAGTTTGGGTGAATGCGAGAGGCACAATTTGATTTCGCGTGAAGAGGAGATCGATCGATTGTTCTTAGATGAAGACCAAAGTTGAGATGTAGTTGCAGTCAGAATAGGCGAGCATTCTAAGAGCTGCGATGATGGTCCTTGGGGTGATGTCGCAGGTGGGACTCGTGGGAGGTGGTGTAGTCTTGTGGTGATTGGTTGTTGTAGAGTGATACATGTTTTTCAGTCTATACGAACTGCTTGAAATTTCTACAGAAGTAAGTTTCGATGAAATAAAGAAAGCGTACAAGCAGCTAGCAAGAAAGTACCATCCTGATTTTTCTCCACCTGATAGAACTGGAGAATATACTAAAATATTTATCGAAGTGCAAGAAGCTTACGAGACTTTGTCTGATCCCGATTTGAGGGCAATCTATGATAGAGATTTGCCTAGAGAACTGCATCTTGCTTTTTTTGGTAGAAGAAGAGGAAAAGAGGTGAGATTTTAATCTTATGTTAATTTTAATATATTTATCAATCTTTAAGTACTGTTATAAATTGTTCTTTAGATCAGTTTACATTCTGATCCACTTTGCTCAGAACTCGTAAGTACACGAAGTATTGAAAAATAGTAAAGAAACATATAGAATTGGAAAAGTTGCTGAAAATATGAGTTTTTCTATCAACTTGCTATTTCCACCTTGATAGTAGTAGTATTTACTTAGAAGAGTTACATAAGCTTATCCTATATGCAGTAAGGCCATATCGAGTGATACTGACATCCTCCATTTGAGATTAATATGCATTTTTTTGGTTGAAATTTTTATTGATGAGTTATTAAGAGGATGATTGATTGAAACTATAGAGAAGGGAAAGAAAGGAATCAACATAAAATATTGGGATGACTTCTTGTGGGTGGTGTTGGATAAAGAAATTTGAAATTTTGGAGGGTTGCTTAGACACCTCGAAATGCTTAATTCAGTTAGGACCATCATTTTGTTAGTTTACTAGAATAGGATTCACTTATAAATCTGAACATTTAATTTAGTTGGACATTAAGATAAAGAAACAAATCACATATTGTACTTATTGATGAAACTATTGTCAGCAGACCGCTTTCAAAATAGTAGAATAGTTGGATTGTAAAGAACTTAAAATTGTTAGACACGTTAATGTAGGAGATCACTCTTGAATGAAAAGTTAAAAATACGTTGAGATTTTGTAAGTTAACTGGGTAATATGTGTCTTTATCTTGATAGTTTTATCTATACGGACAACGATCTGTGTTGGTAACTTACCTTCTATCTTAAAGGAAGTTGACTAACTTCCCTTTTAAAAAGAAAATCTTCAATGGGTATTGCTGCCAAAATAAGAAATGAAACTTGAAAAAAATTAATGGGTTGGCGATAGTGCAGATTTTCCAAGTGTATTTACATACGTACATACGTGTGTGTGTGTGTGGACACACACACACACACACACACACACATCAATAAAGATTTGTGCTAACTGCATGTTTGTTCAATATATTTCGTCTGTTGTTATTGTTGATGATAAAATTGAATATGGAAAGAAGGTTGTTCACTATTAAATTTGATACTGTAATGACTAAAATTTAAATATATTTTCAGCATCCAAAAGTATTAATGTTCAAGTTAGTTGTCGTTTGGCTTATATTAAAACTTGCATACTGAGAACGGTTTTGTATTATCATACCTTTTTGTGCTAACTTTAACAAACCAAATCAACTCTTTTAGAATGATGCAAAATGATACTTTAAGCGTGAATACGAAATTCAGATCATATGAAATCAATATGATACTTTTGAAATGGTGGGAGGTTTACATTAGAGTGATAAAGATTACACGAGAAACTCCATGGCAATTCAATTTAGAAAAGGTGATTTTCTTTACTCACTGAGGTCGACCCATGCTTTTATTTAATTGTATGGTTAAAGTAATTTGAAAACATGAGGTCGACCCATGCTTTTATTTAGACTTTTTAAGAAGAAGCTATAAGTCCAAATAATTAAATTGGCTACATGAAATACAAAGAAGGTGGCCGTAAAAGTGTCGTCAACTGTTTGGTGTTTCATTACTTAACTAATGGCATAACAACGTCCAGAAAATTAGTGTTAAACTCTTCATTTGAAATCCTAAATGCTAAAGAAATAATTTTAGAACTCGTTGGGTTGCCATACAAGTTTCCATTTGTATATTCAAATAAATTACTAAATTGGCTACATGTAATACAAAGAAGTCCAAATATTTAAATTGGCTACAATTAATATATGGCGTTAAGTAATACTAATAAAGGTAAACATGAAAGGACAATAATTACTTACGCTTTTTAAAGATCCACCATCAGTTCCCGACACATCGCCTAATTGTTATTCATATATCAAAACGGATAAATATACATTATTCTGAAAAAATGATACTGATATAGATATAAATATATTAACATTCGGAAAATAGTCATTCATTTTTTTACCAAGATTATAGCTTATATTATATACTATTTAGTACGATAAATACATGTACTTGCTGTATTATATGTATTAAGTTCTAGTTGTACTTTCACTCCATGCAGTGAATCGTAGGTCCTATTCAATTGTGCTAGTAGTTATAAACTGGTAGTAAGCTTGTATTTAATAAGCGTGTTCCGACTGTTAGGTAAACTCCTTCTTTTTTAAAATAACAAAAAATCAATAGTTTTGAGTGTAAATGCACATGATTTATGTTATTATTCTCTCCTTTTTATGCTACCAAACTTAAAGATCCCCTAAAAAGAATCTCTAAACCACAAAGCAATTGGATGGTAGATTGGACGATTGATTTTTAGAATCCACTCAATAAATTAAGGTTTTGAATGGTTCAATGGAGGTTCGATGTAGATCACGTCTTAACTCTGCTTTTAACCGTCTTCGTTGTTGGCCATCGGATAGTCGCAGTTGAACCTACGGCCGGGTACAGTCTTCATAACACTGATTATAAGTTAGTTTACCAAGTTTAGACAAAATTACAACTCCCTTGTAAGATGAGTGAATAGCACATCTACATGTTATTATCCATGGCAAGATGAACTGTCCCAGCCACACGTCTTGAATATGACAACTTCAAGCTTTAAGAAGAAGACTGGAGTTGACAGTTAAAACCACACCACTGATGTTGTAAACCTCATCACTAAGGTCTGCACGCCAAGTACAGTCATAATACCAAATTTAGCCCACTTTCCAACAGTAGAATACCAGCCAACAATGCGTCTAGAAACAAAATTATAATCCTTAATTTGAACCGCTCTCGTGAAGGTGCACATAGACAATCTGACACCAACCACACATCCTAGCCCTATTGCGACATCCATCCTGATCGGACATCCTTCTCCAATCATTATAGGTTCATGCACCAACATGTTACCCACTAATCTCGGGTTAGGAACCAATGCAAAAGTTGTGGTAAAGAAGGCAAGTTGGCAGCCTGAACCAAAGCAGAGTTGAAATTTGTGATACACAAATCACAACAATTTTGGGCAACAAATAATCTATGAAGATTTTGTGGAAGATTTATTGCTATATTTGTGAGATATTTGGAATTGAAGGCTATAATTATTTGGTGTTTATCCAAATAGTTTTTTAACATTTATGAAGATAATTTGAGTGCCAAGTTTACTTGGGTATGAAGAAATTCATTCTATAAAAGGCTTAGTGAACATCTTCATTAGGTGGGTGAGAGCCACAAAGAGTGATCATTCTAGCTATTCCACATTGAATGTTCTCCTTCAAATTTTTAGCCATTACATATTCTCTACTTATTTCTCAATAGGGTTATTGGTTCAAGTTGCAATTGTTTGTAACAATAGTTGAGATCGGTTGTAAACAATTTTTTTTATTGGTGAATCAATAAAGAGGGTGGTTGGATGGAATATCGTGTGCTCATATTTCCGATATTATTTGTTTTTTTTTTTCAATCAAATTCATCTTCAAGTGATTGGGTGATAAAGATCCTATTTTTCGGGCGTTTTGTCAAACATCCGCTGCGCACAAAACCCCAACAGTTTGGTATTAGAGAAAATTTTGCATAACAGATTGGTATCCGAGTTCAGTTCATTGCATATCCTGGTGTGATTTTGGATAGAAGATTGTAGATGTTGGAGATGATGTTGCTTTCATGGATGGCTATTGTGGAGTAGGAGAATTTGAGAATTTGGAATAAAGAACCTAGTCCGTAGCAAGGTGGAAAGGTTGGTTTTGATACTGCTGAGAATCCGTTGAGGATCATATTTTTGACAGGGGTCTTCACGTTGATGATGCTCGAGGGATCCAGAGTGATCGAGGAAGGAGCTCAGATCAAGTGGTAGATGGATGTCGATGTGTATTGCAAGCACTTTTAGGCCGTTGGTTTATGCGCAGTGCAGCTCATGATGGTAGATGCATCTTTTGCAGACGGTCGGTTGTGTTTGTAATTGAGGTGCAATCGTAGTCCTTTCAAATGGACTACGTGTGAGCTTGCAAATCAATTGAGCCTTGACTTGAAGAGAAGACAAGATGGTTTTATCTCGTAGCCGCTAAAATGGAGATGATGTTAATTGAGAAAAGAAGGTTAAAAGTGAGAGCTAAGTTGGCTGCTTTTAAGTGGAGGAAATGTTGCGATTTGGTATCAAGGTGGAGTGTTGAAATTTATGATACACAAATCACAACAATTTTGGGCAACAAATAATCTATGAAGATTTTGTGGAAGATTTGTTGCTATATTTGTGGGATATTTGGAATTGAAGGCTATAATTATTTGGTGTTTATACAAATAGTTTTTATAACATATATAAAGATAATTTGGGTGCCAAGTTTACTTGGGTATGAAGAAATTCATTCTATAAAAGGCTTAGTTAACATCTTCATTAGGTGGGTGAGAGCCACCAAGAGTGATCATTCTAACTATTCCAAATTGAGTGTTCTCCTTCAAATTTTTAGCCATTAGATATTCTCTACCTATTTATGAATAAGATTATTAGTTTAAGTTGTAAATGTTTGTAACGATAGTTGAGATCGGTTGTAATTTTTTTTTTTTATTGGTGAATCGATAAGGAGGGTGGATGGGTGGAATATCTTGTGCTCATATTTCCGATATTATTTGTGTTGTTTTTTTTTGTTTTTCAATCAAATTCATCTTCAAGTGATTGAGTGATAAAGATCCTGTTTTTCAGGCATTTTGTCAAACATCTGCTGCGCACAAAACCCCAAAAGTTTGGTATCATAGCAATTTTTGCATAACAAGCAGGAATCCTGAATATATATAGCAAGTGCAACTGACGAGGCCTCGCGAAACGCTGTAGTCAAAGACTAGGAAGACCAATCAATCAGCCCTAGATCTCTGAGACCTCTGGGTTAGAGGAGGTAAACTCCTACTGTTAGGTAAACTGCTTTAAACAGTATAGTTTTAAGTAGTTTATTGGAATAGTTTCCAGTATTGACTACAGCTTAAAATTCCATTAGTACTTTTCTTATCATTTGGGTAACAAAAATTTTACTACCACAAAAATAATTTTTTGTGAAATTCTACATTAACGACATAATTTTGAGAGTTACGACACATCAGATTATTATTCGGGCATTTTGACGAAGAAAATGTTTTTTTTCCTTCGAAGTAGCAAAACTCTCTCAGTATTAGGGGTGAGCATTATTTGGTTAAACCAAATAAACCGACCGAACCAATTTATTTTGGTCGGTTTGGTTTGGTTTTGAAACTAGATCGGTTTGTAATCGGTTTGGAAAAATATTTAATTTGGTTATCGGTTTAACCAAATTAACCGAACTTTTATTATAATTTTGAAATTTTCAACATTTTAATAAATATTTTAGGTTAGATTAGTTATCAATTAAATTTTAATCATCACATATGTGTTAAAATTACTTCTTAAAATCATAAGAATCATAAACAATAATACTCTAATCATATATTTATGATATATTTCAAATTATAGTTAATACTGCAAACGTAAGGTCTAAAATATTTTTAGATCGGTTAAATCGGATAACCAACTGAACCAACCAAACTTAATTTGGTTGGTTTGGTTTGGTTTTTATTTTTATCTATTTTTGTTTGGTTTGACAATTTCCATCATCGGATAAACCGAACAAACCAAACGCTCACCCCTACTCAGTATAACTAGATTCGTGTGTCCTTAGTTGATATTAAGATTAGAGCATGACCAATCTAATGAGAATGAAACTTAATTTGAAAAGGCATATGAAGAGAGAGCATAATGGAGGAACAAGTGGGAATAATAGATGGATGAACTGAAGAGGAGAAGCCCAATGAAAATGAATCAGAATGTCTCAGACGAGAATCTTTCATGGGAGACAAAATCCGTTGCCAAAGAGCTAATTCCTTGGCGTCCTCTGTGTCGTAGTTTGTTGAAGTTATCATATGGATTACATTTTGAGGTCACTTTGACATATTCGTCGACTGGGTAATAACCTTTATTTA
The DNA here is from genome assembly GCA_030737875.1 of Allium sativum. Lineage (NCBI taxonomy): Eukaryota > Viridiplantae > Streptophyta > Magnoliopsida > Asparagales > Amaryllidaceae > Allium > Allium sativum. The sequence continues at coordinate 832,912,451 of CM060918.1, read as the reverse complement.
AAAGCAGTATAATTTTCATAAGTTTTAGAGCTAATTTTTTTTTACTGACTAGCAGGGATTTAAGTTTATGCAGGTGATGAACTGAAGTTTTGTGATGACTTTAAGAATGCATATAACAAGCTTGTAAATTCTGGTGCTATGTGGAAGAGTGTTTAGGTAGAAATTTCTTTTAAGAAAAGGAACATTTTTGATTTGAAACCATATATAACAGATATACATTCTGCTTTACTAGTGGATGGAGGCAATTTTCCATAGCGCATAAACTAAAAGTTGGTGATGTATTAGTTTTTGAATTAATCAAGCCAGCAAAATTTAAGGTACGTTCAATTTTGTTTCCTCATGGTATTGCATTTGTTAGTATAAAATCATTGTAAACATTTTGTGATGCTAAATTCTGGTCTTGTTTTGGCTTACAATTTTGGTGCCTTAATATTTGTACATACGTAATCTTATGATTTAAAATCAGACCAAGAATCCAACTGGAATCAAGCAAGTTCAAATAGAACCGAATGAAAGTAGATATTCTGACTTTTGTAATCAGGGATGTCTCTTATTTTGCGGTATAGATGCCAAGTTAATTATTAGTTAAAGAGTATGTTCTACTATTTATATCTTGTATAAACTCTTAAGCAAGAAGCCGAAGACTAAAACTATAGTGAGAGTGTGAGTGACTGTGTATATATAAGTGAATAAGTGTGTAGTGAGGAGTCAATGTATAAGAGTGAAATATAGTGAGGAAGTGTATGTACAAGTGATTGTGTAAATAGAGGGGAAACACTATGTGTACTATTTGAAAGTGTAATAAACATTTATTTGAATAAATATTCGTTTGAAAATAATTTTTGAATTAAATACTCAATTCTTGCGAATATTATTAATATTATGTGTAATATTCAAATCCATTTCAACTTTTAGCATTTTACAACGGGCATTAATTGTTGTTATAGAAGATGTTACAACGGTCAATACCTGTTGCAAAAAATATTACAATAGGCTGTTGTTCTATTGAAGGAACATACAACAACAACATAAGACTGTTGTAAAAAGTCTATCATAACCACCTGCTACCACGTTCATTGCCCGTTGTAAAAGAGAACATATTACAACATGACATAATACAACAGGCGGGTTGCCCACTGTAAAACCCCTATTACAGCGGACGGACTTGCACCATGGTAATAGTGGTGCGGGTTTGAAACCCGGAATGACATGCTAAGAGCTTACCATGTGCATATGTTAAGATCAGCCACTTATGTGGTGCTCGTGGACCGGGCCAGGTGCACTAGGAAGGGTTTTACGACTCCGGTCGGTTTCCCTCCTGAACAAATTCAAAAAAAAAGTGTACATTTAAAATAACTGATTCATTAAAAGACATATTTTATTAAATTTCACTGTAAAACACATGATATGAAATTAATTTACTACATAGCATAACATGTTTTTCATTTTAAAATACATTAAAATATTATTTAAAATATATTTTTCAAATTCAGTCAAGTTTGGATTGATATGAGATATGTTTTTTTGTACATTTACTATAAAATACATAAACATTATTCTAGAATTGTACTATTCTAACATTAAGTGGGTTGATATTAAATTAGTTTTTTAATATAGGGTTGGGTTGGATTAAAATAAGGTTGGGTTGTACAAAATATCAAACCCAACCTGTATATAGTATGGGTTACAAATTATAACCCATATCCGACCCGAACTAGGATGGGTTGGGTTTGGTTTATGTGGGTTGGGTAGGGTTAGTGGGTTGGGTCGGATTGGATATGGGTTATATGCAGCCCTACCGAAATATATATACATATAGGTTTCATCAAACACTTACCTGCTATTATGCAGTATGAAATATATGCGATCATTATGGTATCTTAGCCTTTGCCTAACGTAAGATTCAAAATCTCCGTCAAGATTAACCATCTGTCCAGGATGAAAAATAACCAAATGTGTCCAAATCATTTGTCGCGCGTATCTTAGTAAACAAGAACCTAGATAAATCAAATATAAACATTTAAACCAAAACATGCATTATTAGAAAAAAAACCTAACATCATATAGGCTGATATAACGGCTTGCCCAATCATTTTAAACTGTAATAATGCTAACACATTCTCATGCAATAAAAAAAATTTGTCTTCTCTTCCCCAAAAACCTCTGCATTGCATAGAATCTGGATCGAGGCCCCACCATCTTTCATTAAGGTCATTGCATATTTATATATCAACCTCCACCTCTTTGGCACACTCTTAGGTGGCTCTGCTTGAGAATACTAGGTCTGTGATCTCTGCAATGACTCACATGTTTTTGGTGGCGGCAACTCCTTTTGCTTAATCTATAGAAAAATAATCAACCATCATACAAACATCAAACACATTTCTATTTCTTTATTTCATGCACACAAAATAAACATATATTATTTAGGTAAGCACATACCACAGGTTGTGGGAAGCTGATAAGTTCCACGGGGCAGGCTACAAGAGAGCCAGCAGCTTGATGGACAACCTCCATTTCACCAGGTACCGGCACAGGAAGTAACGCATCTGGGTTGGTACATCCATCCACTGAAACATGAAGACAACCAGGCGGCATATCCCTTCCATGAATTTTATTACTTGATTCATCTTCAACAGGAAAAAAAAAACCAAATGCAACCTTGGTGTATATACTACCAACCGACAAATCACATTTTCGCATAACCTACGAACTATAAATAAAAGGTCAAAATAAAAGGTCTCCCCATCTTTTTCTCATGGTAAGTGTATCATATAAATTTTGATTAATATAAATCTAATTATATAATTCATAAGATGAAAATTAAGATGAAGATTATATACATCTAATTATTACCTTTATTTCTGGAACTAACGGTTTAGCAATAACTGCATAATCATCAACATCACCATCCAACACCAATCCTTTCGCAGATTTTGGTTTCTTTTCATCTTGATCTCCTCGTGGTTGGAAACTTGCTTTGTAGGACAAATTTGGCGACTAAAGATTGGCTCCAACATAGATCATCGCCTTCGGTTGTTCGATTTTCGCCATCATCTCTTGCTTTGCCAACATCAGATCCTTCTTTGCTTTCTCTAGCTCTCCTGGCCTCTGCCGATCACTCACCATCAGCTCGGACTTGCTGATTTGAAGTTTTCTCTCACTTGGCGAATTAAAGTATATCTTGAGAGTAATAAAGCTTCCAACTGCCAACTGCCTAACCTGAATGCTTAGGAGTTTCCAGTGCAACAGTTAGAACATCTTTACTTCCACAAGGGATAAGCTACCCCTTCTGTTTCTTTTCAAGCAAGGCATCCTATACATACAAAAAATTAAACTAAAAACCATGTTTCAGGGTGAGTTTGAAAAAAAAAACAAAAAAAAAAATCACTGGAAGCTTACAATTTTTTCATTCATCTTAGCCAATTCTTCATTAACTTCCATGACATCCTTTGGCTTTCGAGCCTTATTCCAGAAAACTGCTCGATCAACTTCTTCACCATCCTCTAGCTTCCCCAACTTTATCTATTTAAGAGGAAGCAATATTTCAGATCCTCCAGAAAATGAGGCAAATTACAATTTACTAGTTAACTGTGTTCTTACTTCCTTTTCCTTTAAACCAATGTACCATTTTCTTGACAAGCGATGATGATATTTCCTCTTACCAACCACAACACTCAGTTTCTCATGAATTGGATGCAACCAAAAATATAAATATGAACCTTTTGTTTTGTTTTTGTTTTTGTTTTTATTTTTAATTTTTATTGTTTTGAAAATTATTAGTAAGTAATATGTAACTTAAACTTTTTATATTTCTTTATTACCTTGAAATTGAGATCTACTTATTAATATTCATATTTACGATATACTTGTGTATGCCATGGAATTTATAAAAGAAAAACTAACAAATTAATATAAGCGTATATACCTGCCGACTAGAAGTAGTCCTTTGTGCAACAAATTTTTTCCAACTCTACTTTCCAACAAACGCATACTGCTTCTGTAACGACCCGCATTCTACGCATCATAGGATCACAGAATATTTATTTCTGTCACATACGAAGTCGTATGGTCATGTAACTTTGGGAGACGACTATTGGGGTCATTTCCCATGTTCATGATTTTTCCCGATTTTTAAATGACCATTTTACCCCTAGTTGGCACTGTTTTGGCCATAACTTTTGACTGGAAATGAATTTTGACCTGAAACCACTTCCATTGGCTCCGGATGATGGTTTCTCTTTCCGTAGAGTGGTCACATTAGCCAAACGGACTTACCGTTTGGGAGATATGGCTGAAACCAGTTTCAGATGGTGAAAAACAGCTTAATTGGGCTTAACCGGGTGATTAGCAACTAGGCCCAGAGGGGAATTTCGGGTTTAGGGGTATATAGGGCCTGATTAGGGTTAGAAAACATTTCTTTAGACATTTTCCAGCCGCCACTTTCATTTCTCTTGACCTAGCCATGGCCTCCACTCTCTGAATCTCTCTAAAACACCCAAAAATCACTTTCTAATTGAAGATTAGGCTTAGCAAACATCAAATCAAGGAGTATTAGCACGAGAACCGAGGTAGAGCTGCTGTGTAAGATTGGGAACAGCACCAAATCAGAGAATATTTCAGTTTTGGGGTTTTAGTTGTGGCCAAGGTGAGTGATAGCATCATTTTGACACTAATTACGGTTAATTAAGGGTAATTAGTGAAGATTAGCGAATTTATACACTAATAAATTCTGGAAAAATGTTCAGAAATTCTGAAATAATATTTCATGCCTCTGTTAGAAAATTTAGACGATTTGATTAAGTTTTACTAAGTATGTGCTTAAACATGATTAAGAAGGATTATGGGAAAATGTGAGGTTTTAGCCACTTTTGATCTATTTTGATTCGTTTGGATTGTTGTTTGGTGTTTGTGGTAGCTCTTACATATTGCTATGACTCTATGGTATGTTTTATGATTGATTAGAATAGTTAGATTGGTCGAAGACTCCGTCGTATGGCGCAAAACACTCGCTAGAAAAGTTGCAGGAAATACGGCAGAGATCCGGATCGGATCGGGTAGGGGATCGGATCGGACATATCCGAACCGGACCGGGGCGTGGTACTTTCTGGAGCATGACGTGAAGAGGCAACAAGGAAGGCCTGGTCGGATCGGAGGGGCGTAGCGTGGGATCGGAAGGAACAAGGAGGACTGAAGTGGAAGAAAGAGGAGCATGGATACCATATTCCGAACCGAACTGATGCTGACGAGACGGAGACGGAGGCACTCAAGCTATGGAGTATCCGAACCGAGCCGCTTCAGAATCACCGAACCGAACCGCATGAGGGAGAGCACCGAACCGAACCGCATGAGGGAGAAGGACCCGAACCCAGAGGATGGTGGCACTCCGAACCGAACCGGGGAACGTATCCGAACCGAACCGAGCATGGGTGACCGGACCGAACCGGACGTGTACTTTTACTACTCCGTGATGACTCTTCTGAAGACCAACTCCAATTCGATCAAACCCGAGATGCAAAGGAAGTCCAAATGAGAAGTTAGAGCTTAAGATTCAGATGGGAATCAACGAGTTCGCTTCATGGTTGGGCTTTGCTGCGGGACGTGTGTCAAGGAGTTATCGACGTCTATAGCTTTGGACCACTATGGTAGGAGGTGCGAAGGCGGATTCAGGGCCATTATGGCATCGGTAGAACCAAGGGCTACGACCAATGAAGTGGGTCATTGAAATGTTTGGTCATGACTCCAAGTGTTTGGCTTGGTCACAGCAGGGTTTCTACAAGTCGGGATTCGTCGTTACCTCAGTTTGTCTAGTGTTCCAAAGTGGTAGATGTCGTACGCTTTACACACTGAGTGAGAGATGTGAGGATGGTTGCTATGGATAATTTATTTGCTATCATTGTGACATGCCCCACCCCATATTCTTACACTATTTATTATGGCACCTTAGAGTACTGTACGGTATGTGGTACTAACTCTTTGGTTGCAGGTCCAGGTTCAGGTATGGTTTAGTATACCTGTTATTACTCTGTTTAGATGCTTATCGCTCATACCAGGCTTTATGTCTGACCCAGAGTTTTATGTCTCTTCTTATTACTCTGGGTGCTCACACGAGAAGACTAGAGACAGGTTAGCTGGTGATGCACGGGTAGATGATCCGGAGACGAGCAGGAGGCTTCCACGTAATATATATAGTATTCTCCCTGTGTTGTTGAAGATCACTGCTTGGGCATTGGTGGTGCATCTTCTGCTTTAGTTTTCCTTTGTAGAGACAGTAAATTTGGAAAGTTGTAATAAGCTGTATTTGGATTTCCGCTGCTCTGATGTTGACATTGATTATTAGTTATCAGCTTATGCACTGTCTCACCTGTTTTATGTCAAGTATGTTATTATTATATTTTATTCCATGCGCTGTGAGACATTCTACAGGTTCCTTGATTAGTTCATTCTCTTCTTTCTTTTCTCATGACGACCGTCCCGTGCTAGTTGGGCATGTGTACAGCGCACTTTCGGAGGAAATACAGGCTGGTGCGGGGCGGGCTGTCACACTTGGTATCAGAGCTCTAGGTTGCGTAGTTAACCTAGGGAAGTTATCAGGGAGAGATAATATACGTATACGAGAGAGCGTATTTGTGATTATTTTGGTTTTCAAAAGCTATATATATACTATTAGTAGTATAAGGATGAAGTCGTACTGCACTAACACCACTATGGAGTCGTTAATCATTTCCTTTTTCAGATTGACGATGAGCCGATATGTTAGAGGTACCGGTAGGGGAGCCAATAATGGGAATGCTGCTGACATGAGGACGATGTTTACTGACCTCATGAGAGAGATGCTTAGAGATGTACAGAGGGCAGCTCCCAATGGTGGAAATGGTGGTGGTCCAATAGTGCAGGCGCCGAGGGTCGACTTCGCCAAGTTGAATAAGGATTATACTAGCCTTGGTGGGAAGTCGTTTCACGGAACGGAGTCGGCCACGGATGTTCAAGATTGGTTGGATAGTTGCGAACGTATCTTCGAGGATTTGGGTATCGAAGATGCGATGAAGAGAAAGCTAGCGTCCCGTCAGCTGCAAGGACGGGCAATGAATTGGTGGAATGCTATAAAGGCAGCTACTCCCGAAGATCAGATTACTTGGGAGCAGTTTAAGGCTCGCTTTAGTGAGAAGTTCATTCCAGCTGCTCAGAAGTCAATGCTGTTTAAGAAATTCTTGGAGCTCAAGCAGAATGGCAGAGCTGTCTCGGAATATATTGCTGAATTTGACACTTTGTCAAAATATGGATTATCTCTTATTGATACTGCCGAGAAAAAGAATGAGAAATTCATAACTGGTTTGGATCTGTACTTGGGGGAAAAACTTATCAACCACATCGATGAGACATTTGAATCGATTGTGGGGAAAGCGTTAAGATCAGAGAGCCTCTACCCTAAGTCGAAGACTGAGGTTGCATTCGCAGATGAGCCAAAGCCACAAGCTAGTGGTGGAGGCAAAGGTGGTTCCCAGAATAAGAGAAAGCAGAATCAGGCTAAGGATGGCCAGAAGAAAAAGAATAAGCAGGATGTGGAGTGCTTCAGCTATGGTAAGAAGGGCCATTATGTTAGCAATTGTCGGGCCAAGCCAGCGGATAGGAAGTGCTTCAATTGTGGCCAATTGGGACATCACAAGGACAAGTGTCCGCAACCCCCTAAAGAAAAGCAAATGGTGAAAGCATACGCCCTTAATGCTATTCCTTCTTCGTCGAATGCCCCAACAGCGGCGGAGAAGGGAAAGAATGTCGTCATTCAAGGTATGCTTTCTGTTTATGATGTTCCTGTTAGAGTTTTGTTTGATACCGGAGCTTCCAGTTCTTTCATATCTAGTGACCTGGTAGATAGGTTGGGATTGGAGCCCGAGATAGTCGATAGACCTTTAGTAGTGACGAACCCGGTTGGTGGTTCGACTAGCCTTAGCATGATTTGTCGTAATGTGGTCTTATCGAGTCATGGATGCATGTTTGTTTGTGATTGCTTTGTTTTGGGCTTTACTGGGTTTGGCATTATTTTGGGAGTAGATTGGCTCCAAAGATACGGGGTGGTGGTAGACTGTGAGGGCTTGTTGGTGACAGCTAGAGCGGATAATGGGCGGAGGATAGTGTTTGGTGGTCTACCCAGTAAGGGGGTATTGGCTAGTTTTCTAAACTCCCTCGACATTCCGCATAGTGAGTTGTCAGGTTTGCCCGTGGTTGGCCAGTATCCGGATGTTTTCCAAGAAGTGACCGGACTTCCACCACACCGAGAGATTGAGTTCCGTATTGATTTGGTAAAAGATGCCAGGCCTATAGTGATGCCACTTCGTCGTATGGCACCAAGAGAGCAGCGAGAGCTCGAGGTGCAAGTCAGCGATCTTTTGAAGAAGGGATTTATCACAAGGAGTGTTTCTGAATGGGGAGCACCAGTTGTGTTTGCTACCAAGGCGGATGGTTCCCTTCGTTTGTGTGTAGACTACCGCGAGTTGAATAAAGTGACGAGGAAGAACAAGTATCCTCTACCGCGGATAGATGATTTGTTTATCAGTTGAGTGGCGCGAGAGTATTTTCTCAGTTGGATCTCGCGACAGGTTTTCATCAGCTTAGATTGGAAGCTGAGAGTATAGCTAAAACGGCATTTCGGACGCCGTCTGGATTTTATGAGTGGTTGGTCATGCCATTCGGGCTGACCAATGCCCCAGCATATTTTGTGGATCTTATGAATAGGGTATTCAGAGATCAGTTGAATAAGTTTGTCCTTGTGTTCGTTGATGATATTTTGGTCTATTCGAGGACAGAGGAAGAACACAAGGAACATTTAAGAATAGTGATGGAGGTGTTGCGAAAACACCAATTGAAAGCAAAGTTTTCGAAGTGTCACTTCTGGAAGAGGGAAGTGAGGTTCTTGGGCCATGTTGTATCAGAGAATGGTATTGCCGTGGACCCGGCAAAGGTGGCTACGGTACAGGATTGGCCTACGCCCAAGAATGCAACAGATGTAAGAAGTTTCTTGGGGTTAGCGGGATATTATCGTAAGTTTATCCAAGGTTTCTCCAAGATAGCAGCACCATTGACCCAGTTGACCAAGAAGAATCAAGCTTTTGTCTGGGATGAAAGGTGCGAGGATGCATTTAAAAGTCTAAAGGACAAGTTGACAAGCGCACCAGTGTTAGTCATTCCTAAAGGGGATGAAGAGATGATGGTATACACGGATGCCTGTGGTACCGGACTGGGTGCTGTATTGATGCAAGGCGGTAGGGTTGTAGCTTACGCAAGTCGGCAATTAAAACTGCACGAGAGAAGATACCCTACCCATGATTTAGAATTGGCAGCGATCGTGTTCGCGTTAAAGATGTGGAGACACTATCTCTTGGGAGAAAGATTTGAGCTGTTTACAGATCATAAGTCGTTAAAGTATCTCTTCTCGCAGAAAGACCTGAATCTCCGTCAGCAGAGATGGTTAGAGTTCTTAGCTTCCTATGATTTTGACATCGCATACACACCGGGAAAGGGTAATGCGGTGGCTGATGCATTGAGTAGAAGACATGCCAGCTTAGGGGCTATGTTCCTTGAATGGAAGCAACTGGAGTTTATCGCGGGGTTTGATTTCAGACCAAAGTGCGAATTGGATCCAGAAATGTTAGCAAGTTTGACGATCAGACCCACTTTGATTGAACGGATCGGCTCTAGTCATAGGGACGACCCTAACCTATTGGAAATCATCTCCAAGTTAGAGATGGGTATCGATGAGGAGATGAACAAGTATGGGCTTGATCGAGATAGATGGCTTAGAAAGAATGGAAAGCTTGTTGTACCCAATGTCAATGGATTGAGGGATGAAGTGCTTAAAGAATGTCATCACTCAAAGCTGACTATACACTCCGGTGGTAACAAGATGTATCGAGATATGAAGCAGACTTACTACTGGGAAGGGATGAAAAGAGACGTTGGGAAGTTTATATCCAAGTGCATGAATTGCCAGCTAGTTAAAGCCGAGCAAAAGAAACCTAGTGGGTTGTTACAGCCCTTAGAAATTCCCGAATGGAAATGGGAGCAAGTCTCGATGGATTTCATTGATGGTTTACCAAGAACTAGATCGGGACATGATAGCATTTGGGTAATTGTAGATCGACTGACTAAAAGTGCAAGGTTTATACCAGTCAAATCAACCAGAACGGCAAATAAGTTAGCAGAGTTATATATGAAGTGGGTAGTGAGATTTCATGGAGTACCTAAAGGCATTGTGAGCGACCGAGACCCGTTGTTCACTAGTGAGTTTTGGAAGAGCTTACAAGAGGCTCTAGGGTCAGAGTTACATCTCAGTACCGCATATCATCCTCAGACCGACGGTCAGACGGAGAGGGTGAACCGTATCTTGGAAGACCTCTTGAGAGCATGTATATTGGATTTTGGTGGATCATGGGATGACCATTTGCATCTAGTAGAGTTTGCATATAATAATAGCTACCAATCCAGTATCGGTATGGCTCCGTTTGAAGCTTTGTACGGAAGACCGTGCAACTCACCATCATGTTGGGTAGAGACTGGCGAGAAGTTTATGCTTGGACCAGATGTGGTGAGAGAAACTTCAGATAAGATTAAGATCATTCAGCAATGAATGAAGGCTGCCCAAGATAGGCAGAAGAGTTATGCTGATAAGAGGAGAAGAGACTTAAAATTCTCCGTTGGCGACTTGGTGTTTGTCAAGATTTCTCCATTGAAGAGCGTAATACGATTTGGCAGGAGAGGCAAGTTGGCACCAAGATTTGTTGGCTCATTCCCTGTTCTTGAACTAGTCGGGAATTTGGCATACAGAATTGACTTACCGGAGAAGATGGCGGGAGTTCACAACGTATTTCATGTTTCCCAACTAAGGAAGTTCGTTCACGACTCAGATATGACTATTTCACCTGATCAGTTAGAGGACTTCGAAGTAGAACCCGAGGCGGTTGGGAACCGTAAGCCGGCCCGTATTGTCGAGCACGACATGAAGCAACTTCGAAGGAAGGCGGTGAAGCTAGTCAAGGTACAGTGGAGCGAGGACGAGAGTGACTGTACTTGGGAGACAGAAGAGAGCATTAGGAAGACACACCCAGAACTCTTTACCTGGTAAGATTTTGACTTCGACTTAGTTTTCCGCATGCTAGGATAGGCTTGTTCGCTTGTTTTGCATGATTGGTTGTTGTATGTGGTTGTTAGGCATGCGGGATCCTTTGTATGTTTTGGGTTAAGGAATTTCGGGGGCGAAATTTCTTAAGGGGGGGAGAGTGTAACGACCCGCATTCTACGCATCATAGGATCATAGAATATTTATTTCTGTCACATACGAAGTCGTATGGTCATGTAACTTTGGGAGACGACTATTGGGGTCATTTCCCATGTTCATGATTTTTCCCGATTTTTAAATGACCATTTTACCCCTAGTTGGCACTGTTTTGGCCATAACTTTTGACTAGAAATGAATTTTGACCTGAAACCACTTCCATTGGCTCCGGATGATGGTTTCTCTTTCCGTAGAGTGGTCACATTAGCCAAACGGACTTACCGTTTGGGAGATATGGCTGAAACCAGTTTCAGATGGTGAAAAACAGCTTAATTGGGCTTAACCGGGTGATTAGCAACTAGGCCCAGAGGGGAATTTCGGGTTTAGGGGTATATAGGGGCTGATTAGGGTTAGAAAACATTTCTTTAGACATTTTCCAGCCGCCACTTTCATTTCTCTTGACCTAGCCATGGCCTCCACTCTCTGAATCTCTCTAAAACACCCAAAAATCACTTTCTAATTGAAGATTAGGCTTAGCAAACATCAAATCAAGGAGTATTAGCACGAGAACCGAGGTAGAGCTGCTGTGTAAGATTGGGAACAGCACCAAATCAGAGAATATTTCAGTTTTGGGGTTTTAGTTGTGGCCAAGGTGAGTGATAGCATCATTTTGACACTAATTACGGTTAATTAAGGGTAATTAGTGAAGATTAGCGAATTTATACACTAATAAATTCTGGAAAAATGTTTAGAAATTCTGAAATAATATTTCATGCCTCTGTTAGAAAATTTAGACGATTTGATTAAGTTTTACTAAGTATGTGCTTAAACATGATTAAGAAGGATTATGGGAAAATGTGAGGTTTTAGCCACTTTTGATCTATTTTGATTCATTTGGATTGTTGTTTGGTGTTTGTGGTAGCTCTTACATATTGCTATGACTCTATGGTATGTTTTATGATTGATTAGAATAGTTAGATTGGTCGAAGACGCCGTCGTATGGCGCAAAACACTCGCTAGAAAAGTTGCAGGAAATACGGCAGAGATCCGGATCGGATCGGGTAGGGGATCGGATCGGACATATCCGAACCGGACCGGGGCGTGGTACTTTCTGGAGCATGACGTGAAGAGGCAACAAGGAAGGCCTGGTCGGATCGGAGGGGCGTAGCGTGGGATCGGAAGGAACAAGGAGGACTGAAGTGGAAGAAAGAGGAGCATGGATACCATATTCCGAACCGAACTGATGCTGACGAGACGGAGACGGAGGCACTCAAGCTATGGAGTATCCGAACCGAGCCGCTTCAGAATCACCGAACCGAACCGCATGAGGGAGAGCACCGAACCGCATGAGGGAGAAGGACCCGAACCCAGAGGATGGTGGCACTCCGAACCGAACCGGGGAACGTATCCGAACCGAACCGAGCATGGGTGACCGGACCGAACCAGACGTGTACTTTTACTACTCCGTGATGACTCTTCTGAAGACCAACTCCAATTCGATCAAACCCGAGATGCAAAGGAAGTCCAAATGAGAAGTTAGAGCTTAAGATTCAGATGGGAATCAACGAGTTCGCTTCATGGTTGGGCTTTGCTGCGGGACGTGTGTCAAGGAGTTATCGACGTCTATAGCTTTGGACCACTATGGTAGGAGGTGCGAAGGCGGATTCAGGGCCATTATGGCATCGGTAGAACCAAGGGCTACGACCAATGAAGTGGGTCATTGAAATGTTTGGTCATGACTCCAAGTGTTTGGCTTGGTCACAGCAGGGTTTCTACAAGTCGGGATTCGTCGTTACCTCAGTTTGTCTAGTGTTCCATAGTGGTAGATGTCGTACGCTTTACGCACTGAGTGAGAGATGTGAGGATGGTTGCTATGGATAATTTGTTTGCTATCATTGTGACATGCCCCACCCCATATTCTTACACTATTTATTATGGCACCTTAGGGTACTGTACGGTATGTGGTACTAACTCTTTGGTTGCAGGTCCAGGTTCAGGTATGGTTTAGTATACCTGTTATTACTCTGTTTAGATGTTTATCGCTCATACCAGGCTTTATGTCTGACCCAGAGTTTTATGTCTCTTCTTATTACTCTGGGTGCTCACACGAGCAGACTAGAGACAGGTTAGCTGGTGATGCACGGGTAGATGATCCGGAGACGAGCAGGAGGCTTCCACGTAATATATATAGTATTCTCCCTGTGTTGTTGAAGATCACTGCTTGGGCATTGGTGGTGCATCTTCTGCTTTAGTTTTCCTTTGTAGAGACAGTAAATTTGGAAAGTTGTAATAAGCTGTATTTGGATTTCCGCTGCTCTGATGTTGACATTGATTATTAGTTATCAGCTTATGCACTGTCTCACCTGTTTTATGTCAAGTATGTTATTATTATATTTTATTCCATGCGCTGTGAGACATTCTACAGGTTCCTTGATTAGTTCATTCACTTCTTTCTTTTCTCATGACGACCGTCCCGTGCTAGTTGGGCATGTGTACAGCGCACTTTCGGAGGAAATACAGGCTGGTGCGGGGCGGGCTGTCACAGCTTCGGTGGCCTAGCAAGCTTCTTCTTCTGTCCAGCAAATGACAGCACAAATTTACGAGTCAAATTTGTCTTGAACTGTCTCCATATACAGCCTGCATATTTTGACGCAAAATTCTCGAGCGTAGGATATATTTTGAATGTATCATGCACAGCATTTAAATACACATCTTATATATTCACCAAAAGGTCAATATTCTCTATCTCATCACAAATTTAAAGGTAAAAAACTACCTGTACATTGAGCCATATTTTTTCTTTCAAATCACGATCTACTTTGGGACAGGTTATAATGTCTATGGGGACCATTGTTCTAGCTAACATGCCTATGTACGACTGCAATATCTTCCGAGTAACCCCTTCGGGAACTCCAAGTGCATTACAGGTAACTTTGAACTTGTTTCCTTGAGCTTTTTTCACCACCACTTTGTGCATTGCACATACACTTCGTACACCGCCAGATTCCCTTTGTGTAGATTCAGTAGTAGTAATTGTTTGCTCGGAGTATGATAATGCCATTTCACTCATCTTTACAAAATGGCATGATAAAACAAATTAATTAAACAATTACGAAGAATCAAATTAATATAAGAATCATATATAAACAAGAAACTACAAATAATTTATTTAAGGAAAATTTTCATACCAAAGGACTACGAGAACAACAATGTAGAAGAAAATAGCAAATTAACTGGAAGTAGATTCTAACTAGTACATAAGACGTAATGTAGACACACTACGCGATTCTCGTTTTCACCCAAATCCCCTTAACATTCTATCTTTGATTACCAGCACTAGCTTCAACGTCATCCAGGAAATCGCATAAAGGGATTTCAGAGCAGAATGGTGGATTTTGTAAGGAGGCGTCTCCTATAACATCTTCGTAGTACACCTCACGATAGTCTCAAGTCGTAGACTTAAGCACAACAGACCAGGTAGCATCAACTAGATCTTCGACATAAGAAACTTGTTGGACTTGGTCAACAGGCACATATTTGTCCTTCTTGTGGCCTTGCCGACTAAAGTTCACAAGTGTAAATCCAAGCTCATCAACCATGATACCTCTATCATTTGCTGTCCATTTACACAAAACCAAGGGGGCTTTGAATGCGTAGTAATCCAACTCTCATATTTCTTCGATTATCCCATAAAATGTCATATCACCTTCCACGGGATTTAAATTTTTAGCACTAGCGACTTGGATAGTCTTGGCAACTAATTACACCTCATTGTTTTGGACAATCCTTGCATCATCTTGGTTCTTTGTGTAGTATCGGACCCCATCAACTAGATACCCGTCGTAGGTTAAAAACAGAAAATGTTGGTTTGCCTGCCAACCAAAGTATCGTTCCAGAAACAGCTTTGTCCCCATTTTCCATTATTTATGTACTGGCCTGCAAATATAATTGCCAACACAATTTAAATACACTTCAAATTATCATATATATTAAAAACCATAACTAAGAATACACAATAATACAACAATAAATTTTCTTCTAAGCAACACGACTTCTGTTTAATATGATTTTTCATATTTGTACATTATGTAATGTAAACTAACCTTTCTTTCGAACCAATCAGCAAACAGTCGATTATGTTCTCCCACCAACCACTGAACACTCTTTCTATTTCCTCGATAAATCCTTTCCAGATATTCCTTATGCATCCTGAATATAATTACATAATATAAGAATTATTGCACATATATGTACAAAAAATGATAATTCTTAAAGAATTAAATACTTATACAATTACAGAATACTTACAGAATATATGGCTCAACTTCATTGTTGTTAAGAAGGACATGTAGATGCGCTTCATCTCGTTCTTTTTCTTCCACTGACTTTATTATTGCAGCAGATAATTGACCAGAAAGTTTGTCTTCATCCTTCCCAAGGCCAGCAGTAGTACAACTATGTTTAAGAAACTCCGTATAAAATTCAGTTGATTCTTCTCCGAGATAACTTTCAGCTATACAACCTTCCAGAGAAAATCGATTTCGTACATTACTCTTCAAGACTTTATTGAAGCGTTCAAGTGGAAACATCAATCTATAGAACATCGGTCCACATAAACGCAATTCTCTAACCAAATGGACTGTGAGATGTAACATTGCAGTTAAAAATGAGGGAGGAAATATTTTTTCCACCTCACACAAGGTCAATATCACATCTGATTACAACTTGTTCAGTTTAGACACATCTATGACTTTGTTGCACAGAGAATTGAAGAAGAAGCACAGTCTGATTACACTAACCCTAACATTCTTTGGAAGTACAGAACGTGTATTGAAACTGGTAGCAATTGTTGAAGGAGGGTATGACAATCGTGGGACTTCAACCCATACAACTTCAAATTAGATGATGATATACAATTTTTAATATTTTATGCATGTCCATAGGGAAGTTTCATATTTGACAATGATGATAACATTTTTTTTTTTTGCCTTGGACAAAGTATAAGGGGCAGGGGGTAAGTACGTTTTCTTTTCTCCAATTACAGAAGCTAAATTAGTCCTTATACCCATTTCAATCATATCAAGACGAGAGGCGACACTATCTTTAGTTCTTATACCCATTCTAATTACTGGAGTATTTTTAATCCAAAATTACGAGAAAGCAAGGAAAATATTAAAGAAGATACGTTGATAAGATATGTAGTTGTCTTCAGATTTTACATTTTTAGTTTTGTACGGTTTATCAGTACGAGTGAGTTTTCAGAGTGAGTTGTATGTCGCTTGTTTTGAATTTGTACAACCAAAGATGGATATATATATATATATATATATATATATATATATATCTTTATTATCTTTACTAATAATACCAATACTTTGGTGTGGTGAAGCTTTTTTGAGCTTCTGAAAAAGCCCATTTCAATTTACAAAGATTAACCCATGCAACTGCTTAAGAAAGAATAAAATAGACAGAAAAAAGGGCGGCTGTGTATTTTTCCCTATTCAAGTTCTGCTCCCCACTAAAATTCAATACGTACTCACTCACCGTATTCTTCCCCGTTTTCTTTTTCCCTGTCGTTACCACCATTTGTTTCTTTCCCTAATAAAGTAACCCCTCATTACATCAACCGTCTTTCAGGATCTTTCACCTACATAATTGAATCTCATAGAATACCACTTCGTGCTTTTGTTCTACAGCTATTGCTTTTCATATCCAGAGATGGGTTTCATATTAGATCACGTTGCTATTATCGAAGATCTCGACTTCAGGTTTGTGAAACATTTTATCCATTCACTTTCGATTTCATGTTTTTGTAGAGTTTCTCTGCTAATTAATGTTGTTACGCTTTCCACATTAATTTTCTGCTTCTGTGATTCAAATCTGACTACTTCCTCATCGCCTTAGTTTCAGGGAACCATGTTTCCTTCATGCATTTTCTGTGCCATAATTTCATCTGTGAATATTTTCATTAACGCATATGTAATGTTCGTACCTTTTATTTTCGATCTTCAAGCCTACCACTGATTTATTATCAAATGCCTTTATTCCCAATTCAATATTAAATCTTCTGACCAAACCTTTTGCGCTCAATTCAATTATTAAATCTTCTGACCAAATCTTTTGCTTGGTTGAATTTATCCGTTAACTACGTAATTTCATCAATGTATGTTTGCATTATATTTTTGGTGAAGCTTTTTTGAGCTTCCAATTCTACCCATTGACATATGTATACCGTAGTTAAATTGGAAGTTATGATAGGACCATACGTGTACTTTTTGTTGCCCATGTTCTCAGTCCCACTGCACTTACACAATTATCCTTTTTTCTCTTTCGATGGACACATCTTTTTCCCTTTTATTTCTCAAGGTTTTCCTTCCCACTACAAAACCCTCTTCCAAAACAACCGCCTACTAAAATTAAATTTTTCTTTTTCTTTCTTTATCTTCCACATGCGGCGTTTACCGCATCCATACAGTTTTTGATTTGCAATCAAGAGGTTATCCAAGGAAGTATCATTAGTTTGCCTTCCTCTTCCTCCAAATCGACGAATTCGATGCTTGCATTAAGGAGATCGCCTCGTCCACCTACCCATTTTCATTTTATCTCCGCTCCTTAACCCCTCTAACATGATTTTCGGTTGTTTATTTCATGTACAACGCTAGAAGAAAGAGTACCTATTTCAAAGTCCTAAAGCTTCTGATTCAGATTTCACCTATCTGCAATGATTTTAACTTTTGTTGTACGGAAGTTTTTTTTTTCTTCCATTTTTCCCTCTGCGTTACAATTATTTTTCCGCTACAAATGTCTGGAGTGTGAACGTGAAATCGTGAAATAAAACATAGTCTTCATCTTATTTTCTATAAATTTCATGTTTAAACATATGTTTCCTCATGCGGTTTGTAAATTGGATGTCATCCGTGGCAGATCTACCTTAAGGCGACCAAAGGCAGCTGTATTCTAGATGAAAACCATTATATTTTATTAGTAAAAATCTTGCCTATGGAGTTTATTTAAACTTGATCTTCTTGCCCGGCACCTACCAAAAGAAGATGAAGTGTTATCCACTTTGGCTATCTTGAAATTGTAGAAGGATCAGTATCAGAGGTATTCTCTAAATTTTAAGTAAATCAGTAATTGTCTATCTATATTTATAGGCTATAATATACTCCATAGGGCTAGCACATGTCCGTTTTAACTTAATTTTTAAATCAAGCTTTCACTATCATATATATTGTTTCTCATTTCGCATGTGACGTCGATTCTTATTGTCCTATTTATATTGCCTTAACCATTAGATGATTTATTTACTACACAACACGAAACACAAGCCATGCAGAAGGAATATGTCCTTTTATAAAATATGAAGAATGTGGCTTTGATTTCAAAGTGGGCAAAAATGAAGACGAAAGAATTACAGAGAGTAAATTCTACAATTTTTGTATCAAATTTGTCTTTAATTTTGTGTATGTGATGTAAAAGTAGTAATATATGGTAGGTTAAATATAGAAAGTGGGACAATTGTTTCAATCTTTTGCATATTAGATCTTTAGGCATCAGTTTTGTATCTTTTGTGCATATGCAGAATGGTATTCCTCACTATCTACATTTTTTCATGACCTGCTATGACATTTTTGAATATGCTCGAGCCACATTCGATAACTATATGAAACTCTTTGCTGAATACGATAAACTTGAATTATTCATTTTTTTGGTGCAGGTGAATGCATCCCCTATATCTTTAATGTGCTAGCATAAATTAAGAGGCAATGTATACAACTGCTATGAACTATATGCACTTGATAAGCATGTGTTCCTAATATGATGGCTAAGTAAAACTTTAGTGTCTTTGTAAATTCATTTTAATAGTATAATGAATGTTCATTTAAAAAAAAACATTTCCCTATTTTTATTTCCTAATATATATGTCTATCAAAGTTGCTAGCATATATTTCCTAACGTATATGCCCTTTTATTATACTACAATACATATATATACATATATATATATATACATATATATACATATACATATACATATATATATATATATATTTATGTGTGTGTGTGAGAGAGAGAGTTTGTGTATGTTTATATATATGCAGTGGCAGATCCAGCTTGCGTAGTGAGGTAGGGCAAAAAAAATTAGTCCCACATTACAAAATTTCCTTATCTTGTTCTGTATATATATCAATGGTTAAGCATTGCAAGTCAGTACAAAGTGTGGCTTTATTGGCAAGTTGAAGGCTCGTTGTTTGGTTGAGATAGGGCACACTGCTGATTTCAGCTAGGGCTGCTCCTTACCAGAGGCCATTTTATGCATGCTGACTAATTTTCGAGGTGGGGCGGAGGCCCTAGCTGGACTATTACTGCCTCCGCCCCTGTATATATGTTCTCTTATTTACAATGATTTGCGGTAGCTCGGTTGTCGTATTAACAACAATTTAGCAACCAAAGCATGTATCTCTTAGGATAGTTATTAAGCATCACCATCATCCTTTATCCTCTACGAAATACTTTATCATATAATGTATGAGTTAATCAAATTCTGAAACATGTAAACATTTTTGCGTTACAAAGTTTAAAATGAAAGTGACCATTTTATGCTTATTATAGTTCATGTTGAAGAAAACCATTCTAAAAAATTACAGAAAATTATTTTTGGAAAAGGAAATAGTAAACAAAAATGCTTCAAAAATATTGTAGCATTATATATAGAAGTTTCATATATTTCATTGGAAAGTTTCATATATTGTTTTATATTATTTCAAGGAAAGCAATGAATATAGCAAGAGAGTAAACAATTTAAATATTTGGAAAATTTAATAGAAAGTTTCGAAGTTTCAAGATTTCAGTACGCATACCTAATGAATCCACATTTACTCTAGGACATAAATACATAGTTGTTCATTTACGTAAAAATAGCATTGCTATTTGACAATATGTTCATTGATTTGGTCAGGTTTCAATTTTTGTTAAGTAATCAATTAAGGTACATTTTCCCGTATTCAGCGTAAATTTCAAAATATTAATACTGTATGGAACGCTTGCTCCATCATTTGTAGCAAACATCGTTAGCTCATTTGTAGTAGGTTGAAGGACTAATACAGGCACGTTTGAAGTGACTTTGATATCATGCTTTTAAGCTACTAACGCATTAACGGTTGATAAATTCCTATATTTCCTCAGTTGTTATATATGCTTATTTTCTTTGTTGGCAAGCTAATGATTGGAATGTAGGGTTTGCTGGACAAGTGTCATGGGGAATGAAAGACACTTACTCTCGTGATATGCCCATGACATCAATGTGTGCATATTTTTAGGAGTCTTTCAAATTCTAGGGATGGCAATGGGGCGGGTCTAGGGTCCAAACCCGCTTGACCCGCCCCTATTTTGACCCATTTAGACCCGCCCCATAGGGTCTTCGGGGCGGGTAGACCCGCGACCCGCTTTTGGAGGTCCGGGTCTAGGGTCGGGTCTGGGGCACGGCTAACCCGCCCCAACCCGACCCGCATGATTGAAACATCATTTAAACACTTTATGACTATAATGATTACTTGTCAATCTTCTTAGGTATACATGGTTATAACTTGAATATTATATTCTTTCAATCAACAAACTATAAAATTTTCATAATATTAAGTTGCATCGACGATAATCATACAATAAACAAATGCATACATTTTGAACTATTATCTTACAACTCATTTTATTATATTCTCTTATCATTGTCAACACATTATAACATTTATATAATTTATCATTTATTGATAAAAAAAATATAAGTATATAAATTCGTGTACATTAGAACACGATATCACCGGGTCGCGGGACGGGTCGGGTCTACCCTGACCCGTACGGGTTTCGGGTACGGGGCGAAATTCCAGACCCGCAACGGGTATACGGGGCGGGTCTGGGGCGGTGTTTAAAAAGTCCGGGTCGGGTCTGGGGCACGAGAAACCCACCCCAACCCGCCCCATTGTCATTCCTATCAAATTCTTATTCTTTTCGTATTGGGTTGACATGTCAATTAGTACAATACTTTAACCATTTAAAGTTGAAAGATCTGATGAAGGACAATTATGTTTTTTCTAATTTTACATATTTAATTACTAGGACGAAGCTTTTTAAAGTTCAATAATCTATACTACTATATTATTGCCGGGTTTTCTTTCAAGGGCGCACAAGCTACCTTGAGGTTCGCAGTGAAAAATTGGATTTCAACCGTCTCTCTACGCTCTCATATTCTAAGAACGGCCACGTTTTCTATTGCTTTTCCAGTCCATACGTCTCTCCAGTATGTTCCTTCTCAAATCATACGTTCTCTCTCTTTTTTGCTGCCTCTTCAACCCTATCTCTTTTCCTAAATCATGCCATTGATCATGACAATTAGTCCTCATATTTCTTCTTCTCCCCTAGCTCGCATTTCCCTTCGAACCCTAACAATCGCCTCTCCCTCTCAAGCTGAATCGACCAGCCAAAAAAGACTTACTTGGCTTTCATTACATGGCCGATCTCCACTGTTGAAGATGCCACGCTGGTCTTCAGGGTAATTTTGAGTTCTTGATTTTCATTTGTTTTTTCTAATTGTTAAATTTAAATGATTTTGTACATTCGCTGTTAATTTTATGATTTAAACCCTAAGTCGATGCTTTCTTCTCTAACATCAAACGCGCTTCATATGTCAATTCCATTGTTTGATTTTTTTTTTCCCGTGTTCTATAATTTGATCATTATATATGAATAGAAAATTTATAAATTTGATGGTTGATTTTAACTTTTGCTCTATTTTATCATGAGTTGATGAATATCTAAATTTTTGGAATTTAATGGATAAGCTTAACTTATGCTCCGTCTCTCTTAATTTGAAATTAATTTTGTGCTTTGATTATCAGCTAACTTTTACGAACTTGAGTTGATCTGATCTGTATTTGTATGAATGGTTTGTGTGATTCAAACTATATGTTAAATTGGGATATCGTTCATGAGTTACCAAATAAAATTTGTATTTCAATAGAAGTAATGAACTCAAATAATAACACAACGAATCACCTTGGATAAATGTGTAATGATTGAAGTATTGAAGGCACAACGCTTCCAGTATCTTTTGATAGATTTGCATCATTGTGTAGTCCACCACATATTTCCTCCCACTCATTCTCTCACCTTCCACTCATTTTTCATTCATTTTTTAACATAAATAAGTGGCTGAAATTGGGGTGCAAATGGGGGGCTAAAATTCAGGGGCTCCCTGATCCTATCCCTATATATATATATATATATATATATATATATATATATATATATATATATATATATATATGGTTCCAGAGCACTCCTATTTTGTGGCATCTCAGTTGCCCCTTAATAAGGATCACTCATTCATAATTAAATATGTTAGTGGAAGAAGAGAGAGTTAGTGGAAAAAGAGAGAATGGGGAATATGTGGTGGAAATCAGGAGGCTAAAGGGGTACTGCACTACTTGTGGTGCTCTTGATTCTATATATAAATATATATATATATATATATATATATATATATATATATATATATATATATATATATATATATAGACACACACACACGCACACACACACACTGGAGTTAGCCACCCAATACAAATATTTTTTGTATCTTTACTGGAAGGCTTCATTGACTAAGCAGCATACTTGATATTTTTACTAATATAATGTTGATTTGAAAGCATTAATAGCTAGATCTCTATATGTGTTATAAGAGCATCTCCAACTATTCGGGTGTAGAATTCTAAATTTCTACACTCCGAATAATCGGAACAGGCAAATTTCCCAATGGTTTTGGATCCACGCGGTTGTTAAACAAACGCGTGGATCTACGCGGTTGTTCAACAAGCGCGTAGACCACGCGGTTGTTATACGCGTTTGTTTAACAACCGCGTGGATCCACGCGTTTGTTTAACAACCGCGAGGGACCACTATTTTTATATGTGTATATGTTATGTTAATTTTAAACAAATTGTGTTTAATATAATTATGTTAATTTCTAATACTATTTTAATATATTGTTCCTTTAAAATTTTGTACTACTATTTTAATGTGTACATATTGTTTCATATGTGTTTTTAATTTAAATTCATATTGGAAGAACATAACTTGATACCGAAATTTTGACTACAAAGTTGCTTACAAGAAATAACAATGAAATAACTACTAAAACTTATGATGCACGTACAAGCAGTAAGTAACATCATTTGCCTATTCAGCACCGTATCGGGTTATCCAACTATAACGCAGTTTGTAGGCTTCGTACCCAACAAAATCAGTCTCATACTCTACAAGGTAACGAGAATCATAAGTTGCCCGATTCGTTTTAAATATGTTTTCATCTTCAACTGTCTCTATAATCTTCTGGTATCGTTCACAAGTATCAACGAAACGCCGATGAGCCATATGAATTTCAGTAGAAGTTCGTGTAGTGGTGCATTTACGATGATTGTTATGTAATCTTGTTATCATAGACCAAAATTCTTCATGGGTAAGCCCTCCTCCATTTTGCAACAGCAGCAAATCTCTCTTATCAACTTCGATATAGGATTTCACGAGTATAAGTAAGTCCTGAGGAGAGAAATCTACTGTAGTACCACTGGAGCTAGCTTCACCTTGGTTGGGACGATTACGGTTAACCACTTGCCTTCTTATGTTTTTGCGTGGACGTCCTTTTGCTTTTTGAAATTCAACTATTTGTTGAGTACCCCGAACAATTTCATTTTGAACCGGTTCTTCCGCCTCTTCAACTTGTGTATCTGGAACGAAACCACCATCTTTTTCCTCCTCCTTGTTCCGTTCATACTCATCAAACATTTTATCAACGAGTTCATCACTTATTATCCAATCGTCCATTTAAGCTACACACAAACAAGAAACATATTATGTACACAAAGACATACGTAAACACGTAGAAGGAACAAGAGTACTAGTTTCTTACCTTATCGTCGTGACTTTTGTAGAACACACAATTCTGTAGGTATGATTGGGGGGCGAAGTGTAAACTATTTAAACAAGGGGGTTGTTTTTTGGTAAAGCTCTGTCATCATTATTTCAGCAGTACAAGATACAGACATATGACAAGACAACTCAACAGTTGAGTTGCTA
This sequence comes from Allium sativum, assembly GCA_030737875.1. NCBI lineage: Eukaryota > Viridiplantae > Streptophyta > Magnoliopsida > Asparagales > Amaryllidaceae > Allium > Allium sativum. The sequence continues at coordinate 832,888,054 of CM060918.1, read as the reverse complement.
CGTCTCTGCATTTCAGCAGTTGATGTTAATACAGTCTGCACCACTAGGGTAACATGTTATAGGGTAACGTTTTTGCATTTCAGCAGTTGATGTTACTACACTCTGCACCACTAGGGTAACGTGTTATAGGTTGTCCAACGAATAAAAACAACTTGACTTGACAACTCGTATTGATTAAAGATGAGTTGACCACTGCTTTAATAAAGCAAAGCCGGAAATAAGGGGACTTGTTGACCTTTAATGAAGCAAAGCCAGGGTCATCCCCGTGTCATATCACCTTGAAGAAAAATAACTACATAAGTTAAGGGGTCGTCACATGTACACTACCACAACACTACATTGCCCCCATAAATATATACGGTTAGCACTTTATAGTTAGCTGGAACCATAATTTTCATCAAAATAATAAAATGTCTTCATGGTCATGGCCCTCGTCAATGGATTCGAACTATGATCAAAACTTTCCTGAGCGTCCTCCTTCAAGTCCAAGAACAGATATTGATTGGAATATCGAATACCAAGAGCGGCACTACGAGGAATTGCGTCAAGTCTACCCGGAGTTGGCCCGCATGACGATTCATCCACCAGTTGCTCATGTTCCAGATGTAGGTCATCAAGAGACTGTAAATGAAGAACGCTTACAAGAATGCTTAGACCATTTCTGCCAAGCTATCGTAGACGTTTACGGTAATCAATATTTGCGTAGACCAAACGAAGCCGACATTGCAATGTTAATGGATATGCACGGTAGCAGAGGATGGCCAGGGATGTTAGGATCTTTAGACTGCATGCATTGGGAGTGGAAGAATTGTCCTAAAGCATATGCTGGAGCTTATCAGGGTAAGTCTCATACGTCAACTATTATACTTGAAGCTGTAGCGTCGTACGACTTGTGGATATGGCATGCTTTTTTCGGAATGTCAGGTTCGAACAATGATTTAAACGTAGTTGAACGCTCAACGTTGTTTAACGATTTGGTGAACTGTAGATCAGTTCCACATCATTTTACTTTAGAGGGTCACGAGTATGACCATGGATATTACCTAGGCGATGGTATATACCCGCAGTGGAGTACGATTGTCAAGACAATACCGAACCCACAAAACAATAAACAAGCAAAGTTTGCAGCACAGCAAGAAGGGCAAAGAAAGGATGTAGAAAGAGCGTTTGGCGTTTTACAATCCAGATTTGCCATAGTCAGTAATCCATGCAGACTTTGGTCTCCAATTAAAATGACTAGGATAATGTATACTTGTGTTATTTTACATAACATGATTATAGAGGACGAAAGAGACATGGAGGATGATTTCAATTACGACTGCACTGCTCCACTACCTGAGATTTGGCGTGAAAATATGATTGAAAGCGAACTAGAGCTTGAGTTTCACGTCGAAAGCCAAATGGCTTACCGTAACGCACACATTCATCGAAGACTCCAGCAAGATTTAATAAATCATTTATGGAACTTAGTTGGAAGTCAGTGAAACTGTTTACCCTTGGTTGTTGTGTTTTCGTTGCTTTAGTAGTTCTAATATTGTACTTTGTATCCTTTAATCAATATCTGAAACTATGTATCCGTTAAATGTTAGTGAAATCATGTATCCGTTAAATGTTAGTGCAATCATGTATCTTAAGTTTTTTTGCAAATGTTGATTGTTTTTGTTTAATTACATCTTCGTGTCAAAACTTCGGTGGAAGAAAGATAAATATCACAAAATTTTCATTAAACACTCCACGCGTCTGTTAAACAACCGTTTGAGTACAAGCGGTTGTTGAACAGGCGCGCGCTTGTTGAACAGATGCGTAATCCTACGCGTTTGTTCAACAACCGCTTCGGGAGTTTGGACATTCCGAAACTCTTCTACCAGATTTCGAAACAAATCGGGCTTTGCAAACTTAGTTGGAGGCCAAAACGAGTGTAGATTTCTGAAAATTGGATTTCCAACCTTTTGTTGGACTTGCTCTAACCATGGTATTGAGGCTCAGTTGCACCGAACCACTCCCTTTTCTCTGAGAAAAATATATGAATAGTGGTCATCCTCCTTTCCAAGAAACTACCAAATATTTTGGTTCAAACGTCTATGCATTTATAAATATTCAGTATGTGTGGCAGCTGCGTTATGAAGATGACTAAGCCTATATATAAATTGATGTACTTGGCAGGCATAGGTAGTTGCCAAAATCAGCGTACAAGGCAAGTATCTTTAAGGCACTCATTGACTGAACCTGAAAGTAAGGGAGAAGCCAGGCGAAGGGATCATAATGCTCTTGGAAGTAGAATACAGCAACCATTTAGAAAGAGGGGAGGTTAACATTTGAAATGTTACTTATCATTTTCTACTATTTTTGTAAATTTATGTTTTTTTTGTTACAATTTAAACCAATGTAATTATGATGTTTTATCCATTATATCATAAATTGAATGAAATAATTTTTTGTTGTTAACAATGATATTAATAGTTTAAAACCAGTTTTTTAGAATTATCGTACAAGCACTAAAGCTGAATAAGAATGATACAAATCATTGGCCTGTCTTATTAATTGAACGAGTGAGCCAATTCTTTAATGTATAGTTTAAAACCAGTTCACACAACTATTGCGTTATGTATTGTTGTACTATACCACGTTTCTGTATTTAAATATATATTTTAGTTTTATTATGCATGTAAAGTTAAGCTGGAGCATGCCTTCGCATTAAATACCGAGGTGAACCTTTCATTAGCCTTTGTTTTGTTTTATTTCTTCTTTTAGTTTTTCATTCAAGTGCTGTTTTATATATACACAGTTGTGTATGTTCTACCGCTATTCAGTTTACTCCCACGTTGTTGCTGTAATGTATGAGCATATCTTGCATTAATTGATTTGCTCAGGGCCGGCCCTGAGTGTTGTGAGGCCCTAGGCAAAATTGTAAAGGCAAAAAAATTTCTCACAGAGAGTTTAAACGCACCTGCCAGGATTTGAACCGTGCACACCTAAGAGGAGGCCCCCTCTCCTTACCATCCAACCACACTTCCTATTGCAAATAAGATAGGATCATAACTTACAAACACAATTTCTAGATTCTGAGGCCCACCACCAGCCTTCTCCGCCCTGAGGCCCTAGGCGGCCGCCTAGTTCGCCTGGCCTCAGGGCCGGGCCTGGATTTGCTTCAGCTATGTTGATATAAATATTATGTGTCAGTATTTAAACATGGTTCAAAAATCTTTATTAATAATTAATAATTATGTTGCAAACACATATTTTTAATCCAACCATCAAAACTGCCATTTATTTAGATTAATAAACCATTCCATAAAAATAGGATTTGTGGTTGATATGAGTTAGCTCTTGCATAATTGGTCAATAATAATCCACACGCTCTTCGCGTGTGCCAACATCAAGCGCGCGGAGCACATGCTGTTGCACACTCCTATATATAATAATAAAGTATTAATTGTGTAAAAAAAAACAGCATTTTGTGCCAAACTTTGTAAAAACAACACTGAAAAATGCAGCAGTATTTCAATGCTGAACGTAATATCATCACAAGCTATTGATGACATAATGATTTGATACGATTAGAAAAGTCAAGCAAAGTCGCATGACCATTATGCAGGTCTCTATGTCTTCATAATAGCTGGATTTCAATCTAGATAAGGAGCGAGATCAATTTTAAATTGCTTTTTGCCCTTCGTTGCCCAACCAAGTAAACTGTGAAAGAACAGATGAGATATATCATGAGAACCTTTTTTTTTTTTTTTTTTTTTTTTTTTTGAAAACCCAGGAGAACCCGACGGGCCGGTAAACTCCTGAGAAGGGTACAGTAAAGCCGTCCGCTAATCCAGGCCCCCATACCCCCGGATATCATGAGAACTTACTGCTATTGCTATCAACACTTCTAACAGCTCTTCGAAATTGCGCAGAGGCTACATACTACAACGTAGTAGTTAATGAATACTATATGGTTTTTTAATGTACGATCTAATGACACATGCTAAAAATAGTATTCATACGTTAAAGGACCAAAAATAAAAGTCAATTACCTAATTCATCCTTGCAACATAAAAAAATAAGTAACCTTGCAACTTTAAAAAAATAAGTGAAGTTCAGAATATAATTTTGGCAATTTCATCAAATTTAAAATGTGTTCTTAGGACAAATTGTAACATTTTCCATAAAAGTATATTACAATACTAACAGGAAGAAGAAACTTGACGATCTCACACACACAAACTTACCCATTGTGTTGGACCATCAACTGGTGCATTCAGTGGATCATCATGGATTCATGAACCTAACCAAGCAACAGTACGTTGTTAGAAGTTTATATTAAAAAAAAAAAACCACATAGATGCAAATACTTGAACGTTAAGGCTTCAATGAGCAACCAAATCTAGAAAATCATCCACGTCCCGTCCGCATTCGAGAAGTTCCACATTCGAAAAATTTCCTTCAGGTCTGTTAAGATAACAGGCATGCATTGTTTGCATTTCAGTTTACCAAAAGAGAATGAGGTTCTTACCGGGGTATCCATTGATAGATCAATATATACTAGGCACATACATAAATGTGCAATCCTTAGACAGAAATCAGGGGGATCAGAGGTCAATTCTTTTGTGCTCCCCCCCCCCCCCCCCCCCCCCCTTGCCCAACAGCCTATATTTCCCTGATTTCCACCTTTTGCAATTAAGTCCCACAACAATTGAGGAATTTAACTGCAAAAGGTAGAAATCAGGGGGCTATGATTGGATGGGGACGGTGGGCACACGGGGGGTGGGGACAGAACAATTCACGCCAGACAGAAATGAAGTTGATTAGACGTTTGCCTTTTTACAGAATCAACATATGCTACTTCATATGTATATGTACAAACAATGACATTTGATCACCACAGTATGAACGAACAAACTAAATGGATCAGAGAGAGCATGTTACCTCCATGAAAATTCCATCAACTCCGACTGCAACTGATGAACGGGCAATACATGGTATTTTCTCCCTTAAACCTCCACCAGCAACACCACCGTCATCCAGCTTCAGCAATGCAGACAAATATTTTTATAGGAATATTAAGAAATAATGGTAGACATGCTAAAAAAAGCGAAAAGGAAGATGATTATCGGCCCAATCTAAGAGGGCTCCTGGTTTCATGTACACGTAAGATGCCGAACAGCCAATATCTCCCCCCACCCCTCTTTTTTTCTTTCTACAGTGTCTAATTTCGCGGAGAAGTTTGATAGTGTAAACTTGTGATTTTACAACTAAACCTTGTTAGTAGTAATAGCTAGTGAGGGACGACTCAAGCAGTGTGTGGATTATATCTTCTGTTATACTGATTGTATTATAAGGAAAAGCTTCATGGTTGAAATTACAACTAATAAAATTCACGGGAGTCAAAACAAGTAATAGAATTTTCAAATTTGATGATGAATTTTTTTCTCAAATGGTGTTAATAGTATACTGGATCCTCACCTTTACACTTGCAGGTTGTTGCAGAGCATGAGTCACATCTGCCACCTAAATATGATGTGCATCAACCAATAGAAATAATCTTCAGATACAAAGATGGATGCAAGGTAAATAAACTAAAATCACTAAATACAAGTTTAGACTAGACTATAAACTTCAGTGGATTTGTATTATGGTTTGTAACAACTCCGGTATCAAATGTAACAACCCTTTTAGATTCCCGTTGATGCATTTAAAATTAAGCATTGACTCACAGCACATGGACTAACAATCAAAATATCGCACAAGGTGATGGGTAAAAAGTACAATAACATACTAAATTTTAAAATCAATAACTTCAGCTTGCCGTTTTAACATACAGTGCATGCTCAATGCACACCACCACATTCACAAACCGCTTTATTATCTAATTTGAAATCAACTGCTCAAACCATGAATAAATCATCTTGTATATCACAAATAACATTATTAGCATTTCATCGAGTAATTAAACATTTATACAAAATATAATGTTATTTGTTACACACACACACGGTTGTTTACTTATGGTTCAAGTAAAGGTTAATAGATCTTCAATTGGATAATAAATCGGGCATCGTCTGAATACACATGGGTGCAATTAAAATGTGTGTTGTATGTATAAATGGAAAATAAAAAACTGTTCGTTGATTTTAAAATTGTTATTATATGATGTTGTATTTTTATCAGTTGTGTTATGTTATTTGTTTGTTGATTTTAAAATTGCTATTATATGATGTTATTTTTATCAGTTGTGTTATGTGATCCCCAGCAGCTAGTTAGCTTGTATACTTTGAGTTAACGCTCCTTTTTAAATGCTTGTGTGTTAAAACCAGCTTTGGGTTAAAGAAAAAAGTATATATATATTCATGAAATAGACTTATTATATAATGTCGAATGTCAAAAGCAAACAAAGATGGTCCAAATCATATGAATTGAAAGGGCGGATATAATTATGGTTCAAAACATATGAATTGAAGGGGCGGATTTAATTTCTTAGGTTTAAAGAAAGAGAATTGACAGAATCAGGATGCCGTTCAAGGTACAAACTTCAAACGAAAGTTCAAATGATTAATTTTTTATCCACCTACATAATGTTCTGGCCATCAACAGTGGTAATATCCAAGGAAAACATTCAAAGGAGATGATAAAGGAACTTCAAGGGATCATGGCATATTTTATTACTTCCAAATAGAGCTAATTAATAACATAAAACATGCATAAACTATGAAAGAAAAGAATGTGATTTTTGAAGTTTACAACAGGGCAATTTGCTTCTCTCATCCACTCAAAGCTTCAAGGATCGACAATTAAGTCATCTGCAGAATCGACAACAGTATAAGAAATTTTGCGGGCTTCACTTATGAAACAATTCAGTCAATAATTTTTTTTTTTTTTCCAGCTTTTGTCCATTAAACTCTCCTTAAAATCATACCATATAACTAATGAATAAAGCACCGGATACAATTCAAACAATGGTGATTTCTTCATCTCTTAAATGATTATTATTCAAACAATGGAGATTTCTTAATATCATAAATGATTATTTGTTTCATGTTATAGTCAATAGTTTCATTTTGTTCTGTCTAAAAATTACTTCTAAATTTTTTGACATAAACCAAATGGCAAAGACATGGAGAGATCGTCGGGAGCACCCAAAAATTTTGTCTCCTTGGTTATACTGTATTTGGATAAACCTATTTTTCCATACAGCACATTAAAATCCAGTCATTCTCAAAATTTGACTGTTCAGATTAATGAATCATGGCCTGAATTCCCAGATGTTGTTTGAATAAAACTTCCAAAAATAGCTCATTGAATTTTAAAAAACCTATATCAAGAAGGAATGTGAGTTCAACTTACGATAACCGAACGCTGTGCCTCGCTCACAAAGCATGACATTCGGGTTCCCAGCAAGTCTTACCTTTTCAGCAGCATTAACCATGACCTAAACCAACACATGCACAAGCCATATAAATTTAAATATCTAAATGGCTGGTTTATAATTAATCCTTCAGAGACTTCAGGTGAAACAAAAAAGAATCTAACAATATAATATATATTGCAATCACTTACAGAAGGGGCACAAGACTGACCCTTTTTAACATTAACTATCCTTCCTGTCTTAGCAGCTGCAACTAAGAGATCGGTCTGTTACAGTAAAAATCCTAATATAAGAAATTGGCAAATATGAAATCCACATAAAAGTATAAAACAAGGATAAGATTAGACAAGATAATCTCAGAAGTAGAGGGAATTAAAAGACACCTGTCTACATAGTAAAGCTGGAATTTGAATCATATCTGCAACTCAGCCAACAACTTCACACTGGACGCAGGTAAATTTGTTTAGTATGAAAAAATATATGTGCAGTACAATTTGGTGCTTTATTAAACTAATGCATGACTGTATAAAGATTTGAAGAGGGGAAAAGTATGCTAGAAATATTTTTGTGGACATAATATTAGATACATGCACAATAATATACCTAAGAGCGAATACCGATTTGATGTATATTCAACTAATACAAGCTTAAAATGAAGTATCGATGCTCTTTCATGTATTTTATATGCAGTAAAATCATTCCTAACAAGAAGTCAAAACTACAAATGACAATAATACATTTTACTTTTTGGTGCAAATTTAAATTGACATCAATTGTACGATTTCAAATATATCATCCATTTTGAAACAAATAAAACATCAAAATATCATTCTTTGATGAACAGTGGTGTATATATGTATATATATATATATATATATATATATATATATATATATATATATATATATATTGGCATCACTTTTATTACGGCGCTCGATTAGTCGCGACTAGTCGTCGACTAATCGAATAGTCGAGATTGAAGCCTCGACATGAAACGTTGACTTGCCAAACGTCGACCGAAACCCTAGAAATCGAACTCAAATCGGAACCCTAAATCGAAGTCTCGATGTCGATTTGGAACCCTAAAATGATGAACTCGAACTCGATATGCATTGGAAGTCTCGATGTCGATTTGGAACCCAAAAATGATGAACTCGACCTCGATCTGCATTGGAAGTCTCGATTTGAGTTTTGGAAGTTGTTCTGGAAGTCATTTTGGAAGTCTCGAACCCTAAAATGATGAATTCGAACTCGATCTGCATTGGAAGTCTTGATTTGAGTTTTGGAAGTCGTTCTGGAAGTCTCGAACCCTAGAAAGATGGCTAAACATTGAAGATGTTGTGTGTGTTTCTTTAGCTTCAGACCAACAAATTCTTGTTACTGGGTGTAGCAGAGGCGCTGTGGAACTATATAATTTGGAAGAAAGTGTTTCACATATTCGCACTACTTCTTTGTACGATTGGGGGTAATTTTCCTGTAACATCAAATTCTCGAGTTTAACTAGTGCCGCTACTGCTACTTTATTTGTTTATTTATTTTTTAATAATGTATCTCTTCAGTTGAAAGTGATTAATTATTTACTACTATGTACAATCTGTCTTCAACGACTTACAACAGGTATGTCAGTACATATTTCAATTTTATCCACATGTATTAGTTAGAAATTTCAAATTATATATGTATATATTTATTTATCGACTAGTCCACTAGTCGACTAATTGAACCTCTATCGACTCGACTCGACTCGACTTACCGCCGTGATAACGATGATTGGCATATCTGAATTGACATATGAACTTAGGAAATCATTAGATAGATAATGGGATCTGCAAAACTTGTCCGACTAAGATTAAATTTAAACAAAACTTATAGCCAGTGTTGACAGTTCTGTATGAAGGTTTAAAGGTCAAGTTGCACACCAAAAAAAAGAACAAAACTCTACCTGGCTACTCTCATGCACATCAGTCACTATTGGAAGATCATATTCAATTTTCACTTTCTCCAAGATCTACACATAAAAATAATATTGTCTAAATTTCGTATCAAAACGAACAACCATGGTTGCATCTGCACTTAAAAATAATATTGACGAAATTTTGTATCAAAACAAACAACCATGGTTGTATCTGCACATAAAAATAATATTGTCGAAATTTTGTATCAAAACAAACAATCATGGTTGCATGCCAGGATGTAAAATACAATCAATAAAGAACAAACTATATAAATGTAAACACAAAATGGAAAATTAAAATTTGAATTAGCTCAATTTGCATAATAAGAAGCCTTCACACAATTTTCTTACGATCTCAATAAAGCTACATAGAATAGATTGGCAAGAAGAAGGAAAAAATATTCGATTTAAATTTGTGTCCTATAGAATCGGAATATAAAAAGACCATTCAAGTCTAGCGATGTCACTATATTATATATGGGATAGGATCAAGAGCACCCCAAATAGTGTAGCAGCCCTTTAGCCCCTTAATTTCCACCACATATTCCTCATTCTCTCTCCTCCCACTAACTCTCTCTCTTCCCACTCACATATTTAAGTATAAATGAGTGGCTACAATTCGGGTGCAAATGGGGTGCCACGAAATTGGGGTGCTATAGAGCGTGCCTCATTATATATTGATAATTCCAAAAAAAAAAAAAAAAAAAAAAAAAAAAAAAAAAAAAAAAAAAAAACTATTCGTACTATCAAGTATCAACAATGCCTTGTTGTACCGTACTCCAGTCTTTAAGGGAGACTATGCCAATATGATCTTAATGAGGTGCGGAGCTTTGCTAGTTCAGCACAGAAAAATGAATGGTAACTTTTGGCATGGCATCTTTGCCTCGTCATGTCACTATAATATGATTAATCATACATGGTTATATTATGGAAGTATAGAAGTGTGCATCAGGTTGCACGCTTGCGTACGAGGAAACTACAAGATGGGGTTCAAGTATGTATGAACAACTGAAAATGAGCCTGTGCGTCTAAATATTTATGTAAAGAAACAGCAATGGTAAAAAAACTTACCTTCAAGCCCTGTTCCAACCCGGGACCTCTGAAAGATTTTGCCGATGTGCGGTTGGCTTTGTCAAAACTAGACTTGAACACTAGTGGCACACCAAGCCTGCCAAACAAAATTTCAAAACCCCAATTATAATTACTATCAGACAATAAATCGTTCAAAAAATAATAAAGCTGCGATCTTACTTGGAAGTAGTATATTTTATATGTTTCGCCATCTTAAGTACATGTTCCTCAGATTGAATGACATTGGGTCCAGCCATCACGAAAAATGGCTCAGCTTCCATAAGCATTTTGTAAAGATTTGATGAACAGTCCATCTCTTGCTACAATCATTGAACAGATAACAAGGAGTTTTAATTCAGTAGCTCATAAAGAAATCTAAGCGAACAGATATAGTGTGTGTTGAAAATTATTCAATCCGTTTTCAACAAAATTTATAGACGAGAATATAGTAATGAACTGTGCCAAACAGTCCCAATGTTGAAAATTGGAGAAGAACAATATAATTTTGGATAAATTGACACAATTAATCTCAAGTTTCTCGTGTTTTCCTATATTAATCCAGAGTTTGGATTATTTTTAATTAATCTCAAGTTTGAGGGTCCTTTTCCATATTGATTCCATTTACCTACTAACTTATTTAGTCGGTTTCCCATATTATCTCCCCCGGCACATTATTATGTTTAATTACATTCAAACATTCAGCTACTTCTCTGAAACTTCTGTAACCATTACTACACATATCAACCACAACACCACCACCAAAAAATCCACACCTACAATTTCACATGCACAATGCATTATCAAACTACTGCACATACTTTAGCCATCATCCAATTCCAGCGACTCATGAGCAGGTCTCCTAAACCATCCTCAACCCGTCACCTTCACCTTCCCAATCATCCAGCCATCACCATTTAGCCATTACCCTGAACCACTTCTAGTCACCAAGCACCAACACACACTTCAATCTGCCTCGAATAACCTCACCGCAAACCAATCTCCTCGACTCCCTCGAATAAATCATCGACATCCAAATTCGAAGGCCCTCTTTGCCACCGCAACTTCATCCACGACCTCAACTCACCAACTCATCAACGTTATGGAGGCCTAGAAACCAATTTGCCTCGTTCCACATCCTAAAAACCCTAACCAGTTAAACACCAACCGCAACCAAATCACAAAATCGACCATTACCACCCTACCTGAATCACCACAAAACTAATTCGCGCCCAGATCCTCGAAGTCCAAACACACTCATGATCCCAAAATCGAACCCGAAATTATCATCATCGGATATAATTTCAAGTATCCAAATTCTAATTTTAATCAACAGATAACCGCGACTTAGTTTCGAAAACTTTACAAATTCGAATCAGGAAATGGGCGTATTTGATGTGGAGGATGTATTTTAATGTGTTGAAGAGAATCAGAGAGCTGTTTCCAGAATCGTCGAAGGCAACGAGGGCGTACTTGCGTGCGGAGAGGGCCGTGGAAATGGGTGATCTTAGCGTATTGAGAACTGCGTTGGAGAGCGACGAGGAAGGTTGGATGGTGGCAGAGAAATAAGGGGTTCGCTACTCGCTGGTACTCGGTTCACATTGAGGAAGCATAAAACCGGCCAAACAGGCAGCAGGTAATGAGATCCAAGGGACCTCAAACTTATATTAATTAAAAATAACTCAAACTATACCAAAATACACCGTACACATGAAACTTCATATTGTGTAAATTTACCTAATAACTTTTAGTTGATAATACACAAATGTTGAAATACCAGACCCAAAAGTTTAATGCACAATTCAAAGAGAATAGGAAAAAAGAAATTAATTCACTCCAAACAATAGCTAAGTAAAATATTTTGTGACAAATTTTTTTTTTTCTTTTTTTTTTGTATTTGTTTAGAAAGGAAACCGACCGCTGTCGTAAAACCTTCTTTAATGCACTTATTTTGGTCCGCAAGCACCACATAAGTGGTTTATCTTAACGTATGCACATGGTAAGTTCTTAACTGATATATTTTATAAATGACAAATCCGTAAATCCTATATTTGAACGAGCGTAACGGCATGTGCTTTACGCCTGAACATGACAGATGCATGAATTGTTGTTTCTAAAATATTTTGTATTTTATATATTCATTTGCATGTGAATTATACAAATGTTACATAATTTATAAGCTCACTCAAAAGAAAGAAATAGAAATATTAAACATTAAACCGACATTTGAATGACATGAATGGAAGGTATATATTTGTTTTGCCTTATGATAATACTTAGATTAGACATTATTCTTACAGAAACGGTACAATTATTAACGAACGTTCATATAGTTCGTAGGTCTTGTTGGAAATAAATAAGCAAGAGGAATTTTGGAAGAAAAGGGGAAAGCAATCTAAGTCTCACATTATGAAATATGAGTATCTACTTCTCTATAAGCTTATATAAATAAAGGAGAAGAGGGCTTGTGAATGGTGTGGCTAAACCAAACCACAATATTATATTGATTGATGTCAAATTGGGCGTAGTGCCTAGGGACTCTTGGAGTCCACGACATAATATTATATTGATGTCAACTTGGGCTTAGTGCTTTGAGACTTTTGGAGTCCATGACATAATATTATATTGATGTCGACTTAGGCTTAGTGCTTTGGGACTCTTGGGGTACATGACACAATATTATATTAGCGTCAAAAATTGGGATTTGTGTCTTGGAACTCTTTGGATCTCATGGTTAAATAGGTCGCTGCTTGCAGCTTGGGTCTGTTGCATTGAAACGAGTTACTTGATCACTTTTGATTTGTTATGTCCATTCAATTGAAGAGATACAATCGTTTCATTTTTAAATGTGAATGCACATTTATGCACCGCTTGATTAAAGGGTCGCAACCTTTCCAAAGGACATTAATGTTCGAATAGACGTTTCCTATAGCCTATAAATACATGACCCAAAACGAGATAGAATACACATTAGTTATTTTTCTAAATTTGCTACTCCTTCAAAGTAATCATCTGTTCAAGTTTCTATAACAGTTCGTCGAAGCTCCGTTTGTTGGCACCGCACTACGGGGTTGGTCTGTTTTATCCTGAGAAACAAATTGCTATCATGTCAATCAATGCATATGACGGCTATATTGTTTTAAGTAAACATAATCATTTCTAGACTCAGACATTACTGAAATATTCTTTTTCTAGTCTGCTGGAGACAATTCTGTACCGCTCCAATCTAATGCATAATCGGTCTCGCTTACTGTCATTGGTATAATCACAGTTTGACTTGACAATTATGAAATTATTGAGTAACATTGATAATTGTTATTGTTTATTTGCAATACAATCATGTAGTGACAAAAGGATATAACTTTGTAATACAATCGTGTATTGACAAAAAGATCTAACCTTATAATACAATCATGTGTTGACAAAAGTACTTAAAAGTTTCTAACAATCTTAAAACAATATTGATTGTTGCAGACGACAATAAGTTATATCGCAAAATGGCAACAATAATTTTACACAGACACAGACGGTGACCAACGCTCTGATTGCGCTAGTGGTTCCAACAATGGCTGTCTCATGGAGAAAAGTCAGAGAAGTTCAACATCATTAATTTTAACGTTGACAACATAAAAATGTTGATTTATCTAACAACATTGGGACTTGCCAGATTTTTGACCAAATATGTTCCTAAAAGATCAAAATCAAATTTGGCTGAAATCTCAAAAAGGGCATTGCTGATATAAATTTATGTGCAGTAATATCAGAATGCATCCTAGAAAGGAACTAACTTTAAATGATGTTCTATATTTTCTAGAAATTTGTAAGGACCTGATTTCAAGATCATTGTTCAGCAAATATCGATTCAAATTAATCCTTGAAGCTAAGAATGAAGTGTATGTTGGAAGATGATATGTGTGTGATGGTTCGTTTAAGAAAAATGTAACCACTATTGCACCACACACTGATACGAATAAAAGTGAATCTTCTATTTATATTATTGACTCTTCCAACATGTGGCATTCTAGATTGGGGGATGTAAAGTTTGATACATTGCACAAATTGATTAGTCTAGACACTAATTTAAATGTCAAATTTGTGTAGAAGCAAAATTGACAAAAACTCGTTTCATCATATTGAACGAGAAACAGAACCGCTAGATATAGGGTGCTACCATTTACACCTCGATTTACACTTCTGCCCACTAAAACTAAAAGCACCCCAAGTATTTCACATTTACTCTACTGGTCACCGTCTAAATTAATAACCTAAAAATTTAGAGGCCACCAGCACCTTCTTCTACATGAACACTTCCTTCCTTATTTGCATCATGCATTTATGTCTTTTGAGTCAATTGATCGAACATTTTGCATCATATTATCACAATTATTGTTTATCATCCGATTTATCATCATTCAAATACCCCATCTATCAAACGACAAAAAAGAGAGTTAATGTATCAATTTGTAAAAGAAGATACATAAGTTATATAGATAAAAACCCTACAAGTCAAAACTTACATTGTCATTCTCTATTACAACGTCGTCAAATTTAATGTCTTCCAAGCTTGAAATTTCCATTTGGAGTGGAAAAATATCCTAAAACGCAATGGAAAGCCCTAACAACATGTTCAACATAATAGAAAACAATAAAAATCAAGTAATCATAACCATTCTTTTAATCTTCATCTTCCATCTTATTAGACACAAAAGAATATCTTCTTTTGTTAGGGTTTAGGATTTGAAATTATAGAGAAGTTCATGTTTTTCTTAAGAGAAGTATGACGGTGAATAACTGAGTGAAAGAATAGTACATGGTAGCCAGAAGAATATAAAAAAATATTCATTTATATTAAACTCAGAAAGGTGGCCGGAAGTGTAAATTGGGATGTAAATAGTAGCACCCTAGATATAATACATACAGATGTATGTGATTTAATGTGTTTAAATAATACAAAGCGGAAGTTGAGAATCAACTCAACAAGAAAATCTTTAAGAAGTGATAGAGGAGGAGAATATGTATTACTTTTTTAATAATTTTGCGCTGAACATGGTGTTTTACACCAAATTACAGCACCATATTCACCTCAATCCAACGGTATAGCCGAACGGAAAATAAAACTCTTAAAGAAATGATGAATGCTTTATTTTGGCTTGCTTGATAACTTTTGGGGAGAAGCTATTCTTTTAGGAAATCATATTTTAAATAAAATACCCCGAAAGAAAACATCTAAATCTCCGCATGAACTTTGGAAAAACATACCACCATCCTACAAATACTTAAAAGTGTGGGGGTGTCTTGCCAAGGTAGAGGTACCAAAACCAAAGAATGTCAAAAATAGTTGAGTGTGTATTCATTGGATATGAGCAAAACAATCCCGCATACCCATTTTTGGTACAGAAATCTAAAATTGATGATATTCATGAAAATACCATCATTGAGTCAATAAACACTAGATTTTTCGAACATATATTCCCCTTGAAACAGGGTACTGAAAATCATACACCTAAAAGACCAAGGGAGGATGAAGTTTCTAATTCTCGTGAGGATGTTGAACAAAATAATACTCAGCAACGTAGTGCTGAGCTGCAAGTGGAAGAACCAAGAAAAAAGTAAAAGATCAAGGACCTTAAAAACATTTGGATCAGACTTCTATACCTTTATGTTAGAAGATGATCCATTGACATACAAACAAGTTATGTCTTCCAGCGATGCCCCTTATTGAAAAGAGGCAATTAACAATAAGGTTGAATCCATTATGTCCAATCATACATGGGAATTGGTTGATTTACCTTAAGGATGTAAGACCTTAGGTAATAAATGGATATTTAAAAAGAAATTGAAACCTAATGGTTAAATAGACAAGTACAAAGCTCGTAATCCAATGATCTAGATAAAAGGAAGACCTGGATTGTTTTGATACATATTAACCAGTAACATGGATAAGATAGCTTATTGCATCCATACATGAGTTAAAAATACATCAAATGGATGTTAATACAACATTCTTGAATGGTGAAATAAATGAAGAAATCTATATGAAATAACCTGAAGGATTTCTAAGCTCAGAAAATGAGAATAAAGTTTGCAAACTGGTAAAATCTCTTTATGGCCTTAAGCAAGCTCCAAAATAGTGGCATGAGAAGTTTGATAAAGCTATGTTATCAAATGGATTCACGATAAATGAATTAGATAAATGTGTGTACATAAAACACACACATATTGGATATGTCATTGTTGGTATCTATGTTGATGATCTATTGATTCTAGGCAATAACAAGGCCATAATAAGATTTACAAAGGATAAGTTATCCTCTAGACTCGATTTAAAAGACCTAGGACTGGCTAATGTGACATTGGGTGTAAAAATCCTGAAAACACCACACAGATATGCATCACTAAAATACTTGAAAAATTCAAGCAATATAATCTTACTATTGCAAAATCACCAGTAGATATGAACCAACATTGGGTAAAGAACACTGGTGATGATATCTACCTGTTATAATACTATCGTATACTAGGAAGTATCATGTAAGTACTAGGCCTGATATCACATATGTTGTAAGCAAACCAAGTATATTTACCAGTAATTCTGGTAAATACCATTGGAAAACGATAATAAGAGTTCTTGGGTATTTAAAGTATACACAGAGTTATGGTCTATACTATATAAACTATCCTTCAATAGTGGAAGGATACAGTGATGGAAATTGGATCACTGGATCACATGATACAAAGTCTACAAGTGGATATGTGTTCACATTAGAAAATGGAGCAATTTCATGGAAATCATCCAAACAGGCTTGTATTGTTAGATCGACGATGGAATCAGAGTTCATTACACTAGATTAAATTGCATAAGAAGCAAAATAGATTTGAAGCTTCTTGGAAGACATTCCTAAATGGAGCAAACTGATGCCTCCAATATGTATACATTGTGATAGTCAATTAACTATTAGAAGAGCTAATAATACACTATACAATGGTAAATCTTGGCATTTTCGTCGTAGACATAAAATGTTCTCTCTAACGGGGTAATCACAATAGATTACATTCAATCTAAAGATAACTTAGCGGATCCACTTACAAAAGGCTAGCTATGTAACAACCCGTAAAATCTGGGCCAGTTTAAAATTTTTATTTTGGCAATATTAGCGAATTTTAATTATTTGAAATGAATTATTTTAAATAATATCGACGTGAAATTTATCTTGAATAGAATTAGAACGTATATATTATATACGTCGTCGTTAGAATATATAATAATTATATATAATTAAAAGGAATTGAAAATGGCGCGGTAGTTCGATAATTCGATTTCAAACTTCAATTGAATGTACCGGGTGCAAAACAATCCGGATTTTAGTGAAACCAAAAATAATGGAATCTAATAGTGAATATCTTTCTAACGAATCCGAAAAATCAAGATTTCATATCAGGAATCAAAAGATATGTCCAGTTGAAAATTCTGAATAGTCGCTATGGAATTCAGGCCCTTAAAAATGGACATTTTGCAAATGACCTCGGATTTCGACGAAACCACTTTTGTTGGGTCCGTGATGTCGAATTATTACTAGGTTTCAAATTTCATAATTTTTCGAATCAATATGTGAGCGTGGCAAAGGAAAACGCGTTTGACCAGTTTCAGTTGATTTCAATCGACTGGAAAATGGCCATTTTTCCAACGGTCTCAGAATTCGACGAAACTAGTTTTGTTAGGACCGTATCGTCAATACGAAGCTAGAAAATATTTTTCTGGAATTTTTCTAGTTAGTATGTGACCCCGGTAATTTGAAATGTACGTTTAAAATTCAATATAGAGATTTAAATGTAAATTTAACGGAAACTGATTGTAACAGCCGAATCAGCTTGCGTGGCATATCCCATTGTGTTCGGAATGGGGGTGAAACGCTATGGACGACAGGCGGTGGGCCTCGTTTAGAGGTCATGTGTGAAAAGTCAACTTCTTCGAAAATAAAATAATTAAATAAAAAAAAAAAAAAAAAAAAAAATATAATAACTCCCTCCTTTTGACTCTGGCCCCCCCCCTATTTCCCCAAAACCTGATTCATCCATCAGATAAAAAAAAAAAAAAAAAAAAAAAGAGAAAAACCGCAATCGAACCATCGCCGCCGCCAAAACCCTGGAAGCCGCCCTCCGTTCATCCTCCTCCCACCGAACGACAACCCGAAGCCGCCTCATCCCGAAGCAGCGCCACCCCGTTCGAGCCCCCTGGAAGCCACCGCCCTCCTCCTCCTTCAATTCGCCAGCCCCCCCCCCCCCTTCGAGACATCACCGACGAAGCCCTCCCCCTCGCTGACGACGATGAAGCCGCCGTCCATACCTCGAAACCCTCCGACGCAGTGAAGACCCCCCCCCCCCCCTGTTTCTTCGGCAGTAAGTTTTTTTTTTTTCTTTTCTACTTTACTTTATTTTATTTTTATTTTTCAATTCTGTAATTCTAATTTTGAAAAAGGTTTTTAAAACTGTTTTTTTTTAAAAGAGCAAAACTGCATTTTTTTTTAAGAATTTTAAAAACTGTTTCTTTGTTTTAGAATTTAAAAACTGAATTTTTTTTACAGTTAGAAAACTGTTTTTATTTTAGTTAGAAAACTGTTTTTAATTTGATTTAAAAAAAAAAAAAAAAAAGAAACAGATTTGATTTTAAAAAAAAGTAACAGGTTTGATTTTTTAAAAAGTAACAGATTTGATTTTTAAAAAGGAAAAAGAATTGATTTTTAAAGCATAAAAATATGATTTTTATATATTGAACTTCGGCATAAAAATATGATTTTTATATATTGAACTTCGGCATAAAAATATGATTTTTATATATTGAACTTCGGCATAAAAATATGATTTTTATATATTGAACTTCGAGTTAAAAATATGATTTTTATATATTGAACTTCGAGTTAAAAATAGAATTTTTATATATTGAACTTCGAGTTAAAAATAGAATTTTTATATATTGAACTTCGAGTTAAAAATAGAATTTTTATATATTGAACTTCGAGTTAAAAATAGGATTTTTATATATTGAACTTCGAGTAAAAAAAAAAAAAAATAATAATATGATTATTATATATTGAATAGCGAAGTAAAAATTCGATTTTTACATATGTAGTGAAAGCGGACAACGAAAGCGACAAAAAGGCGAGTTGGCGAAGGTTTCCTGCATTAGAAGGGCCGTGGAGCTAGGATAGCTAAATGTGAGAACTTCTCACTCTTAATTCTCTTTTTCTAGATATATATATATACTAGGATGCAGACGGTGCTTATTAGAAGCACCCGACACCCGTCCACATACCATGGACTTGTTTGTTTGGATGTTTGGTGATTGATTGAGATATTGGTTTGAATGTGGTTTGTGGTGTGAAAAATCGAATCGATAAATTGGTTAGGATTAGACGTGCGCCGTTATAAGGCGAAGGAGTAAGACTAGGTTAGATTCTTACCCCAAATTTTGTAGTTTGCATAACGAAAGTGATTTGATTGATGTGTGAATGGCGTGGGCCTTCACTAGACCGGGGATAAGGCTAGGCCTTGTCCCGTTTCTAGTATCGTGCCGTTATGCCGCCGAAATTTTCTAAAATATGTTAGAAAAATAAAAATAACATTTTATTTAAAGAATGAATTGAATAGAAATTCATAGGTTGAAATAAAATGTTTTATCGTTAAAAATATAATTTTTAACGTGAAGTGAATAAAATAAAATATTCATTTATAAACCGGACGGTTTGTTTATGTACACCTATTTGAATGACATTGATTGGGACGATAAATTTTACACATCGCCCAACTGCACAAATAAAATATGCGTTTGATTGTTTGAAACCCCACACGGGTGTTGGGATGAAATTTGAAGTTCACTCATCCTGATTGATTAATATGTCGATCGATCGATTGACAGGCTGTTATAAGCGTTGAATATCTATATTTGATGCTTATACAGTGTAGTGCACTTTGGTTGATGGTTGATTATTTTTCAATGCTATGATATACATGTGTTGTATGAAAATCCATATAATTAACTTTATATGGTAATTGATTGGGCCTCATTCCAATTTGAAAAATAAAGAATATTATAAAATAAAAGTTCATGTGTTGACAGTACTCATTCATTGAGATTGGTCATGTGTTGAACGAAATATTTTAATAATAGAAATATTTGAAATAGAATATTTGAAAATGGAAATATATGAAGCCGTGTTGATTAGATGCGCCATTTTGACGTGAACGATATTTTTATCGATTTTATTCATTTTGAAATGGATATTGAAAAGTAATTTTGAAATCAAATATTTCGAAATGAATTGAATTGAAAATATTTCGAAATGAATTGAATTGAAAACGATTTCGAAATGAATTGAATTGAAAACGATTTCGAAATGAATTGAATTGAAAACGATTTCGAAATGAATTGAATTGAAAACGATTTCGAAATGAATTGAATTGAAAACGATTTCGAAATGAATTGAATTGAAAACGATTTCGAAATGAATTGAATTGAAAACGATTTCGAAATGAATTGAATTGAAAACGATTTCGAAATGAATTGAAAACGATTTCGAAATGAATTGAATTGAAAACGATTTCGAAATGAATTGAATTGAAAATATTTCGAAATGAATTGAATTGAAAACGATTTCGAAATGAATTGAATTGAAAATATTTCGAAATGAATTGAATTGAAAACGATTTCGAAATGAATTGAATTGAAAACGATTATGAAATGAATTGAAAACGATTTCGAAATGAATTGAATTGAAATATTTCGAAATGAATTGAATTGAAAACGATTTCGAAATGAATTGAATTGAGAACGATTTCGAAATGAATTGAACTGAAAACGAATTCGAATTGAATTGAAAGCGAAGTGAAATAAATTCAAATTGAATTGAAATTTGAATTGAATAGAAATGGATTTTAAAACGAATTTATAAAGAAGAATTCAATTTTGATTTGAATTGAAATGGAAGTTGAAAATGTTTTTGAAACGAATTCAAAACTATTTATATAATTCGTTTTAAATAGAAATCGACGATATATATATTATATATATATTATATATAATATAATGGCCTGAATAGAACGCGCCACGCCGCGGCAGTTCGCGAATTTCGACCATTTATTTCAAACGGGCATTACGGGAGATCCGACCGTCGGATTCTCCTAAAACCGGAACCGTTGGGTTCGTATCGAAAAGAGCTTTCTAATGAATGTTAGAAATTTGAAATCTAACGGTTGGATTTGGAGATATGTCCAAATCAAATTCAAAAAAGGTCGCTGTAAGTGCAGTTCGATGGCCATTGATGGAAATCGACTGTACGGGCCTTGATAAAATTATTAAAAATAGCAATAATTTGTGTAAAATCATAATAAATGATTTAGAAAGAATTGGGATGAAAAACTCCATACTTGAAAAGATAAAAATAAATTTTTATCGAAATGAACTAGTTTTGAACTAGAATTATAATCCTATTTATTTTTAAATAAATAAATTGAATTCGAAAAGGGTTTTAAAAATAACCAAAATTTCCAATGATTGCATTGGAGTGGATTTGAATCGAAATTGTCTTCGGAATATTTCGATGTTGGAATTCGTGATTATACAGGTGTTGTTATGGAAATTTGAAAGATATATATTGATATCGTTATTTCCAATACGACATTTGTTAGTCGTAGAATTCGATATTGAATATAAGCCGATATATTTTCTATTCAGAGCCTTGTATTGAATATCGAATGTGATTTGGGTTTGTCGTGAATGGTGTCTTCACTAACACTATTCTTGAACCCAGTTGAGAAAAGATTAAATCTTTTTATTTAGATTTAATGAAGTGTACCAATTAAATAATATTTAATTGGAATTGAATAGATATTGATTTTTGGGCTTATCGTGAACAGTGTTTTAAATAACACTTGTTCTTTAACCCGATAATTAATGAATGTGATTTTGGGTTTATCGTGAACCGTGTTTTAAATGACACTGATTCTTTAACCCAGATAATGATTAAAACTAAGTGGAGTTTTAATGAATCTTTAATTAGATTGAAAAGATCGAGAATGGAGTATCACCAGTTTTGCTCCAGGCGATAGATAAATCTGTAATTAGATTTGAATGTGAAATTTAGAAACTAACTGGCGGTTAGCCAAGCAGAATGGTTTTCTGGATATTGATCTGATGTTGGTTTCGGCCTTCGGGGTTAATATTTGGGGAATTATTCTCTTGATTAATTTACGGTTAGTGACTAATGAATTGGAATGAGGCGTATGTTGTGTTTGTGTAACACTTATTTAAAATATACGCGAGTTATTCGGAAAGACCGGGTTTATCCCATTCTGAGTAACTGATACGACGATAAGTCGAAGACGAAGACGATGGTCGAAGACCGGAGGTCTTCACGTCGTTTGGGTGATAACTGATGATCTTGATTGGGCTGTACACCCAAGAAGATGGAAACAGTTAGTGATCGTCCAGACGTACTTGGAGATCGATGGATATGCGGGGTACTAGGTGCCTCCGGTTTCGTTCAGACCCAGAACGGACTTGTAAATGGACTGTGTGTCTGACATCGGATTTCATTCTGTGTGACTGATATCGGTTGCATAGGATGGCTTGCCTGTGTGGCATGCTAAGATGCAAATGATCAAGGCTTCTGTTGAAAAGCAAAGTCTTGTGGTTGATGATCAAAGCACGACCTTTGTGGCGTAGCTTTGTGTAACGTTTGATTCGCGAGTTTCACACCCGGTATGAATCAAAAACGGGAGACGGACCTCAGGGAGGGCATGCGTTTCTTTCTAGTTAGAAGTGGCGTCAGTGGTTTTACACGCCCTGACGAGTTTGACTTATGTTGTTGTTGCTGTTGCGAGGCGCCTCGGTTATATCGGTTTCGGCCGAATGCATTCTGGTCGGCTGACGGACCAGACTTACACCCCATAGGGTGGGGAGACGTATTGTTCAGGCATAATAATCCACTCCGTGTGGACCGGCCCTGACGATCCAAGGGGCAGTTGCGGCTGTTCCTGAGGGGCGGGCTAGAGCGTCTCGAATCGGTTGAGGATCTTGCCCCTAGCCTCGGTTCATAGATGGAAACCCAATTTCCAAATACGTGACATTTGCGGTTTTATTTGTAAACCTATATATGGCGACATAGTGGTATGGGGCATTCATGCCGCCTATGATTGATACTTATGATTTGAAGTTGTTTTATACACTATGCACTTATTATAGTATCAAATGATTTGTTTTAAACGTATCAAGCATTCTTTGGCTGTTATAAGGGAAAACCCTATCCCCCGGTTTGCGTTGCATTGTGTGATAGGAACTGGGTCTTATAACAGCTTCATCTTTCTTTATTTAGCATTGCGCTGCTGTTTTATGCACTGGTATTCTTGGGAGGAAACCCGTTCCGTGTTATACGGCGTGGTCCCTTGATTTACCTAACTTTTAAAATAAAGAATAATAACTATTTTAGTTCTCACACCAGTCACATGACTGACCTGGAGTTTATTGTTTTAACCTAAACTCTGGGTGCCCTTATTTTGACACGGGCAGCTAGTAGTTTTGGTTTTGCAGATTTATATTCACAGGATCCTGGTTTACAGCTGGAACGATATCCGGAAAGCTTTGTATCCGTATATCTTCTTCTAGTTGTGTATTGTATTATTTTCCGCTGCGATGTATTTAAATGTAATTTAAATCTCTGATATTTCTGTGTAATATTCTTTTATACTCTGCATATTCTTGTAATCTGATGCATCGTTGTAATATACAATGAAATGTTCTTTTATATGCATTCTGTTGTGGCTTGTTCTCGAACTATCCGACGCTTTCCTTTACGGGGAAGTTGCGGGTCTTTACATTTGGTATCAGAGCTTTGGTTTACAAAGCTAGAGAACAAGACACATTAGAACCATACGAAAGAATACATCAGATATTGGATTAGTAAAATCCAACGGGAATGACTCGTTAGAGATGGGATCAGTAGTATCCTAGAACGAGTGTGAAGAGTATATTTTTGAAAGTGAAAACAAATTTTTGTTTTGAAAATTTAAATCAATTATTCGTATTTGATTACCTATTTATATTGATGTGGACAATCCAATATATATAGATTTTGCGTATACGTCTGATCCGCGTGTATTTGAAATTTTAATATATTGGATAGATATAGAGTCACATTCTAGACACCCGGGGATAATTCTGATGATGTGGCCACATCATTAGTATTTATATTCGTGTTTCGAATGTGTGATATCTATATATTTCCATTAGACTGGTGTGAGAACCAAAATTAGATAGGGCCTATTGTTGTGATTTGGTATCAAAAACATGATTTTTGTATATGTATCAAAATTATGAATTTGAAACTCTAATTCACTAATTGATTGATGTTTGTGTTGTTTGTTTAGTTGTTTGCTAATTTTGAACCATTTAGCCTAATTGAATCAAATATTGAATTGTATTGAAGTTTGGTTGCATTTGCTTGCATACATGTATATCTTTTGAACAGGTCATAGCAAGGAGGCTAGAGCCAGAGAATAAAATTTGTTTGCCCGACAAATAGGTACATGTTTACTACATAATTTCCTGTTTTGTTTGGGTGATGATGATTTTGTGAGCCTATTGGCTAGCCGCTTGGCTTTTTCTTTTTCTTTTTTTAAGATCTGAAGGACCGGGGAAGCTATTTGAAATTCCCCGATGCTCCCATTGCAGGGGAGGTTATGGCGAAATTTTTCAAAAATTTCGGGAGTTAGCCAAATTTTTGAAGTTTTGAAAATTCTCAGAAACTAAAGAGTTGGAGAATGGAAGCCAGATCGAGCGTAGAGTTGATTAATCAAACCACTTTCGACTTTGTTCCTTTTCGGGGACGAAAAGTTTTAAGTGGGGGAGATTGTAACAACCCGTAAAATCTGGGCCAGTTTAAAATTTTTATTTTGGCAATATTAGCGAATTTTAATTATTTGAAATGAATTATTTTAAATAATATCGACGTGAAATTTATCTTGAATAGAATTAGAACGTATATATTATATACGTCGTCGTTAGAATATATAATAATTATATATAATTAAAAGGAATTGAAAATGGCGCGGTAGTTCGATAATTCGATTTCAAACTTCAATTGAATGTACCGGGTGCAAAACAATCCGGATTTTAGTGAAACCAAAAATAATGGAATCTAATAGTGAATATCTTTCTAACGAATCCGAAAAATCAAGATTTCATATCAGGAATCAAAAGATATGTCCAGTTGAAAATTCTGAATAGTCGCTATGGAATTCAGGCCCTTAAAAATGGACATTTTGCAAATGACCTCGGATTTCGACGAAACCACTTTTGTTGGGTCCGTGATGTCGAATTATTACTAGGTTTCAAATTTCATAATTTTTCGAATCAATATGTGAGCGTGGCAAAGGAAAACGCGTTTGACCAGTTTCAGTTGATTTCAATCGACTGGAAAATGGCCATTTTTCCAACGGTCTCAGAATTCGACGAAACTAGTTTTGTTAGGACCGTATCGTCAATACGAAGCTAGAAAATATTTTTCTGGAATTTTTCTAGTTAGTATGTGACCCCGGTAATTTGAAATGTACGTTTAAAATTCAATATAGAGATTTAAATGTAAATTTAACGGAAACTGATTGTAACAGCCGAATCAGCTTGCGTGGCATATCCCATTGTGTTCGGAATGGGGGTGAAACGCTATGGACGACAGGCGGTGGGCCTCGTTTAGAGGTCATGTGTGAAAAGTCAACTTCTTCGAAAATAAAATAATTAAATAAAAAAAAAAAAAAAAAAAAAATATAATAACTCCCTCCTTTTGACTCTGGCCCCCCCCCTATTTCCCCAAAACCTGATTCATCCATCAGATAAAAAAAAAAAAAAAAAAAAAAAGAGAAAAACCGCAATCGAACCATCGCCGCCGCCAAAACCCTGGAAGCCGCCCTCCGTTCATCCTCCTCCCACCGAACGACAACCCGAAGCCGCCTCATCCCGAAGCAGCGCCACCCCGTTCGAGCCCCCTGGAAGCCACCGCCCTCCTCCTCCTTCAATTCGCCAGCCCCCCCCCCCCTTCGAGACATCACCGACGAAGCCCTCCCCCTCGCTGACGACGATGAAGCCGCCGTCCATACCTCGAAACCCTCCGACGCAGTGAAGACCCCCCCCCCCCCCTGTTTCTTCGGCAGTAAGTTTTTTTTTTTTCTTTTCTACTTTACTTTATTTTATTTTTATTTTTCAATTCTGTAATTCTAATTTTGAAAAAGGTTTTTAAAACTGTTTTTTTTTAAAAGAGCAAAACTGCATTTTTTTTTAAGAATTTTAAAAACTGTTTCTTTGTTTTAGAATTTAAAAACTGAATTTTTTTTACAGTTAGAAAACTGTTTTTATTTTAGTTAGAAAACTGTTTTTAATTTGATTTAAAAAAAAAAAAAAAAAAGAAACAGATTTGATTTTAAAAAAAAGTAACAGGTTTGATTTTTTAAAAAGTAACAGATTTGATTTTTAAAAAGGAAAAAGAATTGATTTTTAAAGCATAAAAATATGATTTTTATATATTGAACTTCGGCATAAAAATATGATTTTTATATATTGAACTTCGGCATAAAAATATGATTTTTATATATTGAACTTCGGCATAAAAATATGATTTTTATATATTGAACTTCGAGTTAAAAATATGATTTTTATATATTGAACTTCGAGTTAAAAATAGAATTTTTATATATTGAACTTCGAGTTAAAAATAGAATTTTTATATATTGAACTTCGAGTTAAAAATAGAATTTTTATATATTGAACTTCGAGTTAAAAATAGGATTTTTATATATTGAACTTCGAGTAAAAAAAAAAAAAAATAATAATATGATTATTATATATTGAATAGCGAAGTAAAAATTCGATTTTTACATATGTAGTGAAAGCGGACAACGAAAGCGACAAAAAGGCGAGTTGGCGAAGGTTTCCTGCATTAGAAGGGCCGTGGAGCTAGGATAGCTAAATGTGAGAACTTCTCACTCTTAATTCTCTTTTTCTAGATATATATATATACTAGGATGCAGACGGTGCTTATTAGAAGCACCCGACACCCGTCCACATACCATGGACTTGTTTGTTTGGATGTTTGGTGATTGATTGAGATATTGGTTTGAATGTGGTTTGTGGTGTGAAAAATCGAATCGATAAATTGGTTAGGATTAGACGTGCGCCGTTATAAGGCGAAGGAGTAAGACTAGGTTAGATTCTTACCCCAAATTTTGTAGTTTGCATAACGAAAGTGATTTGATTGATGTGTGAATGGCGTGGGCCTTCACTAGACCGGGGATAAGGCTAGGCCTTGTCCCGTTTCTAGTATCGTGCCGTTATGCCGCCGAAATTTTCTAAAATATGTTAGAAAAATAAAAATAACATTTTATTTAAAGAATGAATTGAATAGAAATTCATAGGTTGAAATAAAATGTTTTATCGTTAAAAATATAATTTTTAACGTGAAGTGAATAAAATAAAATATTCATTTATAAACCGGACGGTTTGTTTATGTACACCTATTTGAATGACATTGATTGGGACGATAAATTTTACACATCGCCCAACTGCACAAATAAAATATGCGTTTGATTGTTTGAAACCCCACACGGGTGTTGGGATGAAATTTGAAGTTCACTCATCCTGATTGATTAATATGTCGATCGATCGATTGACAGGCTGTTATAAGCGTTGAATATCTATATTTGATGCTTATACAGTGTAGTGCACTTTGGTTGATGGTTGATTATTTTTCAATGCTATGATATACATGTGTTGTATGAAAATCCATATAATTAACTTTATATGGTAATTGATTGGGCCTCATTCCAATTTGAAAAATAAAGAATATTATAAAATAAAAGTTCATGTGTTGACAGTACTCATTCATTGAGATTGGTCATGTGTTGAACGAAATATTTTAATAATAGAAATATTTGAAATAGAATATTTGAAAATGGAAATATATGAAGCCGTGTTGATTAGATGCGCCATTTTGACGTGAACGATATTTTTATCGATTTTATTCATTTTGAAATGGATATTGAAAAGTAATTTTGAAATCAAATATTTCGAAATGAATTGAATTGAAAATATTTCGAAATGAATTGAATTGAAAACGATTTCGAAATGAATTGAATTGAAAACGATTTCGAAATGAATTGAATTGAAAACGATTTCGAAATGAATTGAATTGAAAACGATTTCGAAATGAATTGAATTGAAAACGATTTCGAAATGAATTGAATTGAAAACGATTTCGAAATGAATTGAATTGAAAACGATTTCGAAATGAATTGAATTGAAAACGATTTCGAAATGAATTGAAAACGATTTCGAAATGAATTGAATTGAAAACGATTTCGAAATGAATTGAATTGAAAATATTTCGAAATGAATTGAATTGAAAACGATTTCGAAATGAATTGAATTGAAAATATTTCGAAATGAATTGAATTGAAAACGATTTCGAAATGAATTGAATTGAAAACGATTATGAAATGAATTGAAAACGATTTCGAAATGAATTGAATTGAAATATTTCGAAATGAATTGAATTGAAAACGATTTCGAAATGAATTGAATTGAGAACGATTTCGAAATGAATTGAACTGAAAACGAATTCGAATTGAATTGAAAGCGAAGTGAAATAAATTCAAATTGAATTGAAATTTGAATTGAATAGAAATGGATTTTAAAACGAATTTATAAAGAAGAATTCAATTTTGATTTGAATTGAAATGGAAGTTGAAAATGTTTTTGAAACGAATTCAAAACTATTTATATAATTCGTTTTAAATAGAAATCGACGATATATATATTATATATATATTATATATAATATAATGGCCTGAATAGAACGCGCCACGCCGCGGCAGTTCGCGAATTTCGACCATTTATTTCAAACGGGCATTACGGGAGATCCGACCGTCGGATTCTCCTAAAACCGGAACCGTTGGGTTCGTATCGAAAAGAGCTTTCTAATGAATGTTAGAAATTTGAAATCTAACGGTTGGATTTGGAGATATGTCCAAATCAAATTCAAAAAAGGTCGCTGTAAGTGCAGTTCGATGGCCATTGATGGAAATCGACTGTACGGGCCTTGATAAAATTATTAAAAATAGCAATAATTTGTGTAAAATCATAATAAATGATTTAGAAAGAATTGGGATGAAAAACTCCATACTTGAAAAGATAAAAATAAATTTTTATCGAAATGAACTAGTTTTGAACTAGAATTATAATCCTATTTATTTTTAAATAAATAAATTGAATTCGAAAAGGGTTTTAAAAATAACCAAAATTTCCAATGATTGCATTGGAGTGGATTTGAATCGAAATTGTCTTCGGAATATTTCGATGTTGGAATTCGTGATTATACAGGTGTTGTTATGGAAATTTGAAAGATATATATTGATATCGTTATTTCCAATACGACATTTGTTAGTCGTAGAATTCGATATTGAATATAAGCCGATATATTTTCTATTCAGAGCCTTGTATTGAATATCGAATGTGATTTGGGTTTGTCGTGAATGGTGTCTTCACTAACACTATTCTTGAACCCAGTTGAGAAAAGATTAAATCTTTTTATTTAGATTTAATGAAGTGTACCAATTAAATAATATTTAATTGGAATTGAATAGATATTGATTTTTGGGCTTATCGTGAACAGTGTTTTAAATAACACTTGTTCTTTAACCCGATAATTAATGAATGTGATTTTGGGTTTATCGTGAACCGTGTTTTAAATGACACTGATTCTTTAACCCAGATAATGATTAAAACTAAGTGGAGTTTTAATGAATCTTTAATTAGATTGAAAAGATCGAGAATGGAGTATCACCAGTTTTGCTCCAGGCGATAGATAAATCTGTAATTAGATTTGAATGTGAAATTTAGAAACTAACTGGCGGTTAGCCAAGCAGAATGGTTTTCTGGATATTGATCTGATGTTGGTTTCGGCCTTCGGGGTTAATATTTGGGGAATTATTCTCTTGATTAATTTACGGTTAGTGACTAATGAATTGGAATGAGGCGTATGTTGTGTTTGTGTAACACTTATTTAAAATATACGCGAGTTATTCGGAAAGACCGGGTTTATCCCATTCTGAGTAACTGATACGACGATAAGTCGAAGACGAAGACGATGGTCGAAGACCGGAGGTCTTCACGTCGTTTGGGTGATAACTGATGATCTTGATTGGGCTGTACACCCAAGAAGATGGAAACAGTTAGTGATCGTCCAGACGTACTTGGAGATCGATGGATATGCGGGGTACTAGGTGCCTCCGGTTTCGTTCAGACCCAGAACGGACTTGTAAATGGACTGTGTGTCTGACATCGGATTTCATTCTGTGTGACTGATATCGGTTGCATAGGATGGCTTGCCTGTGTGGCATGCTAAGATGCAAATGATCAAGGCTTCTGTTGAAAAGCAAAGTCTTGTGGTTGATGATCAAAGCACGACCTTTGTGGCGTAGCTTTGTGTAACGTTTGATTCGCGAGTTTCACACCCGGTATGAATCAAAAACGGGAGACGGACCTCAGGGAGGGCATGCGTTTCTTTCTAGTTAGAAGTGGCGTCAGTGGTTTTACACGCCCTGACGAGTTTGACTTATGTTGTTGTTGCTGTTGCGAGGCGCCTCGGTTATATCGGTTTCGGCCGAATGCATTCTGGTCGGCTGACGGACCAGACTTACACCCCATAGGGTGGGGAGACGTATTGTTCAGGCATAATAATCCACTCCGTGTGGACCGGCCCTGACGATCCAAGGGGCAGTTGCGGCTGTTCCTGAGGGGCGGGCTAGAGCGTCTCGAATCGGTTGAGGATCTTGCCCCTAGCCTCGGTTCATAGATGGAAACCCAATTTCCAAATACGTGACATTTGCGGTTTTATTTGTAAACCTATATATGGCGACATAGTGGTATGGGGCATTCATGCCGCCTATGATTGATACTTATGATTTGAAGTTGTTTTATACACTATGCACTTATTATAGTATCAAATGATTTGTTTTAAACGTATCAAGCATTCTTTGGCTGTTATAAGGGAAAACCCTATCCCCCGGTTTGCGTTGCATTGTGTGATAGGAACTGGGTCTTATAACAGCTTCATCTTTCTTTATTTAGCATTGCGCTGCTGTTTTATGCACTGGTATTCTTGGGAGGAAACCCGTTCCGTGTTATACGGCGTGGTCCCTTGATTTACCTAACTTTTAAAATAAAGAATAATAACTATTTTAGTTCTCACACCAGTCACATGACTGACCTGGAGTTTATTGTTTTAACCTAAACTCTGGGTGCCCTTATTTTGACACGGGCAGCTAGTAGTTTTGGTTTTGCAGATTTATATTCACAGGATCCTGGTTTACAGCTGGAACGATATCCGGAAAGCTTTGTATCCGTATATCTTCTTCTAGTTGTGTATTGTATTATTTTCCGCTGCGATGTATTTAAATGTAATTTAAATCTCTGATATTTCTGTGTAATATTCTTTTATACTCTGCATATTCTTGTAATCTGATGCATCGTTGTAATATACAATGAAATGTTCTTTTATATGCATTCTGTTGTGGCTTGTTCTCGAACTATCCGACGCTTTCCTTTACGGGGAAGTTGCGGGTCTTTACAAGCTAAGAGAGAAAAAAGTTCAAATCTTATCGATGGGAATGGGGCTAAGGCCTATAGAATAAAGGTTTTTCTAAAATGGAAACCCCACCTAGTTGACTGGAGATCCTAAGATCTAGGTTCAAAGGGACAACGAAGTTTAAGAGAAACTTGATGGCACTGTTACTCACAAACCATTCCTATGATAAGTCAGTGCATTACGTGTTGAAAAGGATAAGTATTAATACTTTTAATGATGTCTTTATTTGAGGGATTAGAGAATAACCTTTACAGAATCATCTACGTAAGTGCGAAAGTGCCGCTTCAAAGAGAATAATGAGGCCGAATTCTCTAAGCACTTATGAGACCTGACAGGGTGTTCAAGGCAAAAACGAACACATACAGAGAACGAAGGATTATAAGAAACATTTATCATGTGTTATCTAGTTTGGAATTACACAAAAGGCTTATAGTTCAAGGACATTCTATGTCTATAGATTCGCCTGTGATTCAAATAGGTTATCACTAGGAAAGTTCAAGACCCATGTGCTACTTTAACCGATGCGATAAATGACTCGTGAAACTAAGAACGACTGCTCATTCATGTGGGGGATTGTTGGAAATGAATGAGCAAGAGGAATTTTGGAAGAAAAGGGGAAAGCAATCTAAGTCCCACATTATGAAATATGAGTACCTACTTCTCTATAAGCTTATATAAATAAAGGAGAAGAGGGCTTGTGAATGATGTGGCTAAGCCAAAACAAAATATTATATTGATGTCAAATTGGGCCTAGTGCTTTGAGACTCTTGGAGTCCATGACACAATATTATATTGATGTTAACTTGGGCTTAGTGCCTTGGGACTCTTGGAGTCCATGACACAATATTATATTGACGTCGACTTAGGCTTAGTGCCTTGGGACTCTTGGGTCCATGACACAATATTATATTAGTGTCAAAAACTGGGTTTTGTGCCTTGGAACTCTTCGGGTCTCGTGATTAAATAGGCCGCTGCTTGCAGCTTGGGTCTGTTGCATTGAAACGAGTTACTTGATCACTTTTGATCTGTCATATCCATTCAATTGAATGGATACAATCGTTTCATTTTTAAATGCGAATGCACATTCATGCACCGCTTGGTTAAAGGTCGCAACCTTTCCAAAGGTCATTAATGTTCGAATAGGCATTTCCTTCGGCCTATAGACACATGGCCCAAAACGAGATAGAATACACATTAGTTATTCTTCTCAATTTGCTACTTCTTCAAAGTAATCCTCTGTTCAAGTTTCTATAATCTACTTCAGTTCGTCGAAGCTCCGTTTATTGGCATCGCACTATGGGGTTGGTCCGTTTTATTCTGAGAAACAAATTGTTATCACGTCAATTAGTGCATACGACGACAATATTGTTTTATGGAAACAGAATCATTTCTGGACTCGGACATTACTGAAATATTCTTCTTCTAGTCTGTTGGAGATGGCTCTGTATCGCTCCAATCTAATGCGTAATCGGTCTCGCTTACTGTCATTGCTATAATCACATTTGGACTTGACAATTGTGACATTATTGAGTAACGTTGAAACTTATTATTGTCTATTTGCAATACAATTGTGTAGTGACAAAAAGATCTAACTATGTAATACAATCGTGTATTTACAAAAAGATCTAACCTTGTAATACAATCATGTATTGACAAAAGTACTTAAAAGTTTCTAACATATCTTAGGATGTAAATGTAGTAATATACATTCTAATTTCCAAAGAGTTGCTTAATTTTTAGAAGCAGAAAGGGTTTTTGTACTAATGAAAAAATAGTTGGATTTTTTAAAACAAAATTGCATTTTTACCATTAAAGTTTGTAATAGGTCTATAAAAATTTAATTGTATTTTCAAAACCTTCTTGCAGTTTTAGAATATTTGTTTATAAGGGTATGCCTGAAATGAAACAATATCTCCCAGTTAATTTGTATCATAGTAAGCAAATCAAAGGTATATCCGAGATGAAAAAGAAAAAGAAAAACATAATATATATTTTCTATTTTAGTACATGTGCGATATTTGAACTCAAGGTAAAAATTGTGTCAATTATAAGGATAAGGAAATTAAAGGCAGTTACGCATAGGATAAGTCATTAAGTGTATTTAGTGAAATAATATATAAAAATGAGTATATATTTATGGAATAAAATTATATAAGAGTGCGTAGAAAAGAAAACCTGGAAATATGGCGTGAGAGCAAACTGAAGAGCGAAAGAACTAAGGATGAAGAGATTTGAGCAGCAATGAATATGGTATACAATAATTATAGGGCACTAGAGAATTTTCTAGAAGCCTACTCATACGGGGATAGTTTCAGATATTATGCGAGGTAGACTTATTTTAGGGCTATAAAAGTGGTCAGATTATATAATATAATAATAAGTTAATAAAGACTTATTCCTGGTTCTCTTCCCATGTATCATAGTACAAAAATGCGTCGTTAACCTATTATAGAATTAAAGATGATATTTATAACAAATTGACTTATTCTTGGTTCTCTAGTAAAAATGTGTAGAAGGAAGGGTGAAAGAAATTAATAAAAGTGATATTTATGCCAAGTTGACATATTCTTGGATTACTTTAGCGGTAAGTTTGTAACGACCCGGCAAAAAATTCGATGCTCGAATTTCGACAATAATACATAAAACCTGTATTATTGCCAAACCCAAGTATCGAACAACACCAGATAGTTATTAGAAATAAATTAGAAGGTGAGAAAAGAAATAAAAAAGTATTAGAATAGAAGATAAAGAAGAACACATCAGAATTTCACAACAGAACGAATAAATATAATATATCAAATCTCTTTATACAAGAAACTATATATATATATATATATATATATATATATATACATACACATACATACCATTTATCAGAGTACAACATACATCAATCACAGCGGAAATACACTTTATATAACTAGCGGTGAAGCCTCCTGCTTCTAGCTCCTGGACTCCAAGCGAAAACCCAACCTGTAAATATACTCGGTCTGACCCGAGCACATTTGAAGCAAAGAAAAATCCACTCGGATCAGTCTGGAATACTTTCAGTGATAAATTCACAGCACAAACAACTTGTTTACATTGAAAAATCCTTTTTGAAATCAAAGGATAATAGTAAGACCAGCCCACACATAAACACAGACGGTTTTTTACCTTACTATAACCCAAACCGTTTTTGAAATTAATATCTTTTCTGATATTATAATAGTGTCCATCAAATCACAAATAAATATTAATCTAATAGAACGCTTGCATCTCACGCTCTACATAAATAGTATACAATCAAAATCGCGGACTCTTATTGGAGAATGGATTCCAACTATTGCAAGGTATGGGACCACCTGCCGACAATGTACCTCCGTAGATGAATACATTGGGGTTCAACAAGAATGTCTTACAACCGGCTCACGCATGATCGACCCCTCATTTCTCTTGAGAGTACCGAATATATCACTGCCACGGTTGGGGGCTAGCCAACCGAACCGATAGCATAAATATAAGAATAAAAAGGGGCAACCGAAGGCATTTGATTTCTCCAGATCAGGTAATGATATACCCTTTTAATGGGTGCGACCCACATAGCCATGCCGCCTACCTGATTTTGTGCCATTTCCCGGTCGATGAGGCTAGAGGTTACGCTTATCCTTCAGCACAATATATCTCCATCCACTTTGAATACCACATTGTCAGATCCTCCAGAAATCACTAATTGATTTCCACAAAAATACTCCAGTTGTTAAGCTAAAGAAGTTTCCCTTCTATGCCATCAACTTAGTACGTTTGAAGAAGTCAACGTACGCGATCCTTTTGGAAATACCGTGTCAGACATTCGTCCATACAAGTCATCCAGGAACAGGATGAACCGAAGGCACTCTCCTACTGCATCCTAAGAATCACCCTATAGATCAGTAGCGAGTAGTTCTTGCAAATCCGAAGATTTAACCACGACAGAACCATGGTATATCTCTGGTCATGAGTCAGAGATTTAAGTAGTTCTTTCGTTTTATAAATATCTATGGTCTTCCATTTACTCCGTATTTATCTCCTTCAAGTTAGTCGCGTTCGCACAGTTGATTCGAAGTGGTTTTGGGTTAGTCCCCATCCCACTCTCTTCGAAATAACACGCCAAAAAGGCTCAGGAATAATATTCATTTGATAGTCAGTTATTTAACTATCAAATGTTAACAATACTGCTAAGTATATTGGACGCTCAGGTCATTTATGTTAACATATTTCCTTTAAAAACTATTCCATCGATTTTTATTATCTATTTCCTAAATTCTATATCGACACAACTCTGCCGGTTCATTACTTTGAAAGTATTAATCCATATCTTCTTGGAATAATGAATTCATCGAACGTCACTTTTATTTCCTTTGTCAAGGAACATTACCCTTTTCTATAAAACATCTTGGATTACCCATTTGTCTTGATACATCGTTTACCTTCTCAAAACCCTTTCGTACTTCTTATCTTTGAAATTATCACCATAGTTTATAACCCTCCTTTCATTTCCTTTATCATTGGAAATATCGTTATATTTCTATTTGAACAAATGGCATGGTTTAATTCCAAAACCATTCTCATATTTCAATTAAAAACGTTTCACTTACTCCAACTCTCAATTGAACGCTATTTTTAGAATTACCATCTTGGGTAAAACCCTCTTTACAAGGTTTTATTATATGATTTGAGTTGAACTTCAAATCCTCTTC
Source organism: Allium sativum (assembly GCA_030737875.1). Taxonomy (NCBI): domain Eukaryota; kingdom Viridiplantae; phylum Streptophyta; class Magnoliopsida; order Asparagales; family Amaryllidaceae; genus Allium; species Allium sativum. The sequence continues at coordinate 832,851,280 of CM060918.1, read as the reverse complement.
ATACTAATTCAATCCATAACCTTTATTTTGTTTTAAATAAAAGAAATTCCAATTGTCTAACACTCGTTTTAGTTATTATTAAATAAAAGTAGTTATCTTTCCGAATTGACTAAAACTAGCCTAGTTTATCCCTTTTAAAAGGTTATTTAAATAAATGATAAATTTTATTAATCATAACTAACTCAATAATCATTTTCCTACCCATTACAACTAATACTATCTCTCGATAAAAGTGAAGCTGTTCAAGTTGGGGTATTCTAATTATCTCTCGGACCTTGACTGACGCTCTTATCTTAAGATAATAGAAGTTTGCCACTCTGACATTTGTCATTCCATTTCCATTTAATTTGGTTTTATAAACCATTTCCTTCTGCTGAAAACCCACTTTACAGGTTAAATTCTTTTTACTTCATCGAGTAAACTTAACAATCATATTCACCATTCGAATTTAATATGATTTTCCACTACCCATTTCTTACATTGGCAATTGTCTTGTAATCTTTCCACTTAAGCTATTAGACTATCCAATATTACTTTATCACAAATCCATTTAACCCTCATATTATAATCACCTCTATTTTACTTAATGATGTCGAAATTCCTTTTCTTCTTTCTCCTATTATTCCACATATTTCATTTACCATTCGATTTAAAACATGGTTTTATTATCACACTTCCTTTTTGAAATTCTATTCCTATCTTAATGCGTTTACTTAGTTTAAGTAAATGTTATTAACCTTCTCTATTCACTTTACAATCTTTTAAAACAGTATATACACAAATCTTAATTCTATTATAGATTGAAAACTTCATAAACTCTGATAAGTTTATTTTAACCCATTTGGTTACGTCTCGATAAAACTTCACTCCTTATTTAATATCGCAAATTTAGTTCGAATCCTAATAATTTAACTCGCCCACTTAATCGCTTCATAATTAAATTCCAATTAAAAATCATTGCTTTACTTATTATTGACTAAAATAATAATTAACTTAATATTGACTGTATGAAAAATAGTTAACTTTGTTATTAACTAATAATGGAATAACTAATCATTCTTAAAAGTTTACTAATTAATAATTGACTTTAATTGCAATAAACAATTCGATAATTACTTTTAAATTTATAGTTAATCAAAGATTAACTAACTGTTAACACTATTCCTTAAATTTAATGAATATCCAGGAAATTCTTCATTTGATTTATTTAAATCAAATTAGTCCAGTTGTCGATTTTCAATTAGAACAGTTGATTTTCGCCAACCCTACATATCAGTTATATGTTAACTGATTTCCATTATCATGCCCTCCTTAAATTAATTAAATAACCACTACAAGAAAAACCGCAAATAGCGATAGATTTTTAGCAGTGGAAAGTTTCATCGCAAATTAGCGACCGGATTTTCGGGGAATCTGTAAGAGATATTATCTAGGAATTTTTATCTCAACTTATTTTAAAATATTACCGTCGATTTCTTTTTTCTGTCGCTAAACCATAGCAAATTGCAACGGTTTAACGTCATCATTTTTTCGTCGCTGATTTCTGTTGCAATTTATGACAGTTTACCGTCATGTATTTTTTGAAGCTATTTTACAGCAGATTTTCAAGGGATTTGCAAGGGATTGATATGCTTATTCTTTATAAAATGTTTTACTAAGTTATTGATAAGTAAAGTTAAATTTTAAATAATTAATGTTAATAATAATATACTAATAACAAAAAATATATAATTACTATTATAAAGTTCAATAGTTAGAATTGATTAATTAATAATTACTAAATAATTAAGAAGTAATAATAAGTAATAATGTAGATTAATAAGTAATCTATAATAATCAATGATCAATAAGTAATCTTTAATAATTAACAAGTAAAATTTATTATCATGTACCTAAAATTCAATAATTATAATTGATAATTATGTTTAATACGTATTAATTCAAAAAATTAAAACTTACATATTTTCTAAAATAAATATAAAGTTTAAACATAAACTTTGGAAGTTTTCATATTTTGAAACAAATATAAAGTTATAATAAACGCATTTTTAACAATAGTGAGTTTCCGCTAGTTGAAATAAACAAACTTTTAACAAACTTCATTTTTTTACTAGTTGGAATTAAAATATTTTTTACAACTGATATGCAATGGACTGGTATGCTTGTTCTTCATAAAATGTTTTACTTTTATGTTTATAATAAGTAATTGATAAATAAAAATAAATTTTAAATAATTACTGTTAATAATAATATACTAACAACAAAAAATAAATAAATATAATTAATAGTAAATAAAGTTCAATTATTACTATTGATTAATTTATAATTGCTAAATAATTAAGAGGTAATAATAATTAATAATATAGATAAATAAGTAATCTTTAATAATCAATGATTAATATTTTTTTTAATGATTAAGATGTAAAATTTATTATCTATCATCTAAAATTCAATAACTATAATTGATAATTATGTTTAATACGTATTAGTTCTAAAAATTAAAACTTTTGTATTTTCTAAAATTAATATAAAGTTTATATTTTGAAGTTTTCATAATTTTGATATAAATATAAAATTTTATAAAATGTTAAAATTTTAAAAATAAGAAATTTTATAACTATTAAAAAAATATTTATTCTTTAGTACTTAATATATAAGAATTACATTTAACATGTAATACTACAAAAAAACAAAAGTAATTTTTCTTCATAAAATAAAATAAAAGAAATTCATAATATTTGAATTTTATTGGAAATTTTCTTAAAAGCCAATAATTAAACTATATATATTGTGTGGTTTGTTTCAGTCTCCCTCCTGGTTTCCTCCAATTTTTCATTTCCCGCTTAAGTCCTTAACCCTAAATTAATTCAATTCCCTCCAGCGATCCCTATTCTTTCGCCGCCTCCCTCATTTCATCCAAAACAGAAATCGATTCCAAAATATTCCTCCTTCCTCCTCGTTTCAATTCGTTCGCTCCTCACACTTCTGATCTCCTCACCGATAACCCTACCTTTTCCCATTGCTGGTTTACTGTTTTTAGCTACTCACTTGAGCCCCGTTTAGATCTAAACTTCCTTATCCTTCTATCAGCCTTTTTCAACTTCTTTGATGAACCGTCTTTTTTCTCTTCTCCATCAGACTTTTCGATCTGCCTTCACAAACACCTTGCCTTAGTTTCATCCAATTCTTTTGTCGTTAGTCCTTGTTTACAGCGGATCTAGCATTTCTTGGGTCGATCTTTCAAGCTTAGCTGTTGTCGCATGCTTCTCGTTCGGTCTCTATGACGCGGATGAAAATGGTCTGCATTTGATTTTGATTTTGGTATAATGGGTGAGTTTCTTGTTTTCATTCTATTCATCCTCTTTAGGCCTCTTAAAAATCTAGGGCACCATTCTATATAATTTTTTCTACATGTAAGTAAATAAATAAAATTTGCAGATTAAATTGGCAGATTTTGATTTTGGTATAATGGAGATTGCTGGGGAATGGATGCCTGCTAAATAGCAAACCTGGATGTGAATGAAAATAGCAGTTTGGAGTATGAAATACTTTAAGAATTTAGTTTTTTTTTTTAACTTCGGTGTCCATTGAGTTAAACACAATCTGCCATCTCTATTTTGTTTTTTCTCCTGAAGCAAAATATTCAATCCAGGTATTCAAGAAAATATGGATTCAGGGATGAAGAACACAGATTTTAATTACTTTAAAATGATATTTCATGGTTCCTAAGACTCATTTCAGGTGAAGAGAGCAAGTTAACTTCTGTGGCATCAATAGTTACTGCTGTAGAAGCTAATATTGTTGCAGGTCAGTTTAGTGTTGATGTATATAGGTCAGTTTAGTCTTTTGAATGATCATGTTTCCAAATTGTAATTAAAATCATGGATGAATCTTACCACATACACATTGAAAATACTCATTCGTGTGAAATCATCATTTTGTCACCTATTTATTTTAACATGCTTGTAGCCGATTTTACTTTAGTCTTCCACGTTAATTTCTCGTTGCAATAGTACTATAGTAGTAGCATTCAAAGAATCAACAAAATACTGAGGAATTGTCTTTCATACAGAATTGGAAAAGCATCAACTAAATGATGTTCTAAGCATTGAAAATTCAGACTTGGCACTTTTAATGAACATGGATTGTGACGCTTGCTGCATGATAAAATAATATTCTGGTCATAACTCTCTTGTTTCAGCTTATTTTGATTCATGTCTCCTTTGCAAAGTAACGTTGCTTCTTCCATGAAAAATACATTGTGTTGGTTGTGCTTAAGAAGAAGTCACCTGATTGCATCACTGGAGTTCCGTTACATCACACCAGCCACCACGTACTCTCCATTGCTGCCATAGGTATGTGCCAAACTTCAGATTCAAGCCCGAAGCCGAATTCATTAAATTCTAAATGAATCTCAAGTTTGAATGTTTATTTGCTTCATTTATTTGTCAAATTTAGTTTGATCGGGATTGCTAATGAATTAAATAGTTGAAACGTTTGAAAGAAAACACAAACCGGTTTACTAATGTGTTTTCCATTTTATTGCTTATATTGCATTCATGTTTGATTCATGTTGTCTTGCGTTGAATGTTATTACCTTCCTGATGGATGTTTGAAGAATCAAAATGTTTCATTTAATTGATTACTAGATAAATCACATGAAGTAATGGTTGTGTTACATAGACACCTAATCAAAGTCTAAACGTTGAGTTTGATTTCATGCTTACTAATACTAGCGGATTAGCAAAGGCAAGCTGTAAGCATATATTTGATGCATAACCTTCAATTGTTGCAAATTTGATTATTTAAAGTATCTTAGGATTTTACTTTGTCATCATTTTGTGAATTGCTCAATTTGTTTGACATGTTAGCACTGCCTAACCCTTGGTTTTAGAATAAATTTTTTGCTGAAATGTTTTCTGTGTATATCGAAGCGGGCATTACTTCTTTCCAGAGTTCTATTTTAAACTACCACCTTATTGTATTTTAGAAAAAGGTGAGGTTCCTATGGTACATTGAAAAGTTGGGCCTGCTTAATGCAGAATACAAGAGTCAACTAGAAACAATTTGAGAAAAGGCTTCAACTGCTAAACTATTTGAGCAAGGTTTAAAAAAATAAAATATATTTTTCAGTAATTTTATTGTAAGGACATGTATTTTCCTCTATATTTACGTTTTATTTATCGTCTGTTTTCTTTGGCAGTGGGTTTGCAAAAGATACTGTGGTTGCTATGAAATCGATGTCTGTATCCATGCTGTAAAAGTGGTTGTAAAAGTGCTAGCAGATCCTTTAGATTGCATGTTTGACTAAGGAGATGCCAAAGATGCCTTATGATTTGGAAACACCATGCTATTTCGAAGGCCATTAGACTATCAGCTGCAGCAGGAGGAGGAGAATCGGAATGTTGTGCCTTGCGCAGTGATGCCACAGAAGTGAATAACTGAAATAGGTTGATTTTTTTGGTATTTTTGAATCTTTACATTGCTGCATGGACACAGCAAGTGTTGGGTTCATAATGGATGTTGTGGTTTTTTGTATGTAATTATGAATTTTTTTTAGTTCTAAATTAATATTGTTGACTAATTTATCTTTGTTTTTTTAATATGTTATTTATTTTAGTGTTCACATTTGAATGTTGTTTGTTGTGTATATATATGTATGTATATGTGTGTCTCTCTCTCTATATATATATACACATACATATACATACATACATACATACATATATATATATATATATATATATATATATATATATATATATATATATATATATATATAGGTAGATCAGAAGGGGAATAGCAGCAGATTACCAACAAAAAAATAAGGTTAAGTTTACTTTAATTAATTTAATTTCCGTCGCTAATCCCTTGGCAAGCAGTAAGGGTTTACCAACATCTATTATAAATGATAATTTATTATAAATTAATTATCCGTCAGTAAATAGTCGGTAAATAAATTAAAATTAAATTATTAAATAAAATTATATTTTTATCAAATAAAGAGTAAAATGACGGAAAACTTTCGGAAAACTCATGCTATATTCCGTCGCCAAAATCTGACACTATTACCGTCATGCTTTTTACCGACCACCAAATTATACAGGAAATCCGTCGCTAACCCAATATAGCGACGGATTAGAAGCGGATTACTACCGTTGCTATATGTTGTTTTTCTTGTAGTGAACATAATTAATTTTAAAACAACACTTAATTGTCTATAAAAACAATTATCCCATTATTACTAACTTGTATGTTAGTTTCAGACTTTCCGTTCAGAACATGACATAAGAATATGTCATATAAAACGTTTAGTGATCCTTTTTGGAAAAAAGCATGATTTAACTATAAATATATTTTTAAGATTCCCATTTTAATCGACTTGTATAAAATAAATTTAAAACTTCAAATTAGTTATAAAAATAAATTTAAAACTAAATATTACGTTAATTCGCCCGACGGCAGAACAACATCTTAAACAGTAAATTTTATTCCCTCATTGCCAACCACTTAATCAATACCGTCGATTGATTTAAAAACACAACAACGATTTACATCCATTCAACCATCACTCTCTGAACAGAGTTTAATGTCAATTTGGGGGTTCAATCAGTTCATGGATAAACAACATAAAGATAAACAATATACAAAATATTTTGAGGAATCCGGTCAGATCCCTCCAACCTGTTCTTCCCTGTATCACAGATATTATAACATATCATGACAGTAAATAATTTTAATAAATAAATTAATGATGATAATATAATTAACAACAACCATAAATCAACCATTAGCAACCAAAGCAGCCAATCAACCAATTTGTATTTTTATATGGATTTATCACATCATAGAAGTCCAGAAAAATGTGAGAATTAACTCACCATTTTATTCGATCGACGGTTTGGGTGTGTTATTTCGTTTAATTTTAAACAAGCGTTTAAAATTAACTGAAATCCCAATTTCATCCGATTCCAACCAAATTATTCAATTCATTAAAAATTCCTTTTTATTTATTAAATAAATCGTTATCATTTACAAATGATTCCATAGCGACAATTTGAAAATCAAATTTGGGCATAACTAAAAATCTACAACATGGAATCTAGATTTTTCTCTTTCAGTAGAAAAATATAATCAAATAGATCCCAACGTTTCTTGTTTCAAATAAATCCGACTTATATTGGATCTTGTGCAGCCGATTAAAGTTCAAAACACAAAATTATGAACTGTTGCGCCGCTGCAGCTCGATTTATAATTAAATTATAAATTAAACGTTCTAGCGCCGTTTAATTAACGAATCGTAAATAAAATTACACTATAAACAATAACAAACCATTTTAAATTGTCCGTTCACCATATATTGTAAATTCAACATTTCCCAAATATTTTGGAAATAAAATATTACTATATATTTATATTAATAACCTATTCAAAATAATATGGTTAAATTCAATTATTTAAATTCAAATCAATATTTTAAATAATTGAATTATTCAAATAATTGGCTAGAAAATATGGGACGTTGCATTCCTTCCCCCTTAAAAGAATTTCGTCCCCGAAATTTCTAAGGTAGAAGAAATGTTGCAACCCATTATCTTTATAAAAATATTTAATTAAAACTCAGTTTTAATTTCAAAATTAATCCGATCGGTTTTTAAACCAATTTATTTAAAATAACAAAATTTTCTAAAAAATCTTCAAAAATATTCCAACACCTTAAATTTTGGCTGAGTCTCCTCTGTACGGAGGAACATCTACAGGTTCAAGAAATATATATACGTCGACTAATACGGTCGAAAAATTTCAAAATCAAATCTCAAAATCCAAATAAAACCCAAAATTTTATACTTTGCCCAGGCGTACCTTTTTGCGAGCGCTATTACGCTATATGCGACAAATTATTCTTGAGCTTGCTCAATTTTTATGCAGCTCTATTCAAACTGAATTCAGTTTACTCCAGAATTTTCTTCGATGGATTTAAAGTTGAACTAGCTCTTCTGCGCCTGTTCTCAACTCCGATGAACTTCATTAGTTTCCAAAACAAGGTCAATAAGATTTAAATATCCATATCATCCATATCATTCATATCATTCGTACCGACCAATTTGAAATAAGCATACCACTTTATCCAATTCTCATGTATCAAATGATAACCAAGACTTAGTAACCCATTTATTTCTTTAAATACCCATTCCGATTAAGTCATCTTGGATTAACTTATTTATTCTGATTGGTTTTCAACCAAGTTTAATCATTCCAGGTTTATATTCAAGTAATCCACTACATACTCCAATCGTATCATCCATTTCATATTATCCAGTTCACATGAAATTCCTTAATAACCAATCAATGTCAATTCATTCAGAGCTATTAGACTTTTATTTCAATAATCCGACTTATTCATTTCAGAAAGATTTCAATCAAGTTTATTCATTTTCAAGTCTATATTTATGCAACCATCCATCCAAAAAATCTAAATGTTTCATTCAAATTAATATTGGCAAATATTTCTACTCCCAACTCAAGTCAAATACCTACTGACTTAAGTAAAAATTCATTTCGGCATTGCAATCCAAATCATAACTTATATAATTCATTTTAGCTCAACTCAAGTTAATGTTTTATATTTCACATTTCAAATATGAAATGTCCTCTGGTTGGTTTAATCCAACCTCATAATTAGTCCATTCCAATCAACACTGGTAAATCTAATTGGCCATATTATAATAATTTAAGAAAATTATTATCTTTACTGCTTCATAAGATATATTGGGCAAAAATAATTTAAGAATAATTTATATCAAATACGCGCTCTCACATATATACTCTCAACTCAATCTAGGGCATTACTAACCCCATCTCTATTGAGTTAAGCCACAGAGCCAAGGTTATCAATAAACCAATAGCTCTGATACCACTGTAACGACCCGGCAAAAAATTCGATGCTCGAATTTCGACAATAATACATAAAACCCGTATTATTGCCAAACCCAAGTATCGAACAACACCAGATAGTTACTAGAAAGAAATTAGAAGGTGAGAAAAGAAATAAAGAAATATTAGAATAGAAGATAAAGAAGAACACATCAGAATCTCACAGCGGAACGAATAAATATAATATATCAAATCTCTTTATACAAGAAACTATATACATATACATATACATATACATATACATACATATATATATATATATATATATATATATATATATATATATATATATATATATATATGTAACGACCCGGGGAATTTGTGATCCTGGTTATCGACACCAAACATGATGTCGACTAATTAAGCATCGGAAATACCGGATAGTCCATGAAAGAAATTAGAGGGTGAGAATAGACAAGATAGAAAATTAGAATAGAAGAAGAAGAACATACAACATCAGAGTAACACGAATCTCACAATAGAACGAACAACATATAATAGTTAACATATCTTTGAAATAAAATTAGTATATGTATACAGTAACATTTTCAGAGTACAACACTTACAACACAACGAAAATAACAATAGATATATAATCCTGAAGCCTCCTGCTCCAAGCTCTCCAAGTATATTTGTAAAATCCTGACTACTTGAATACCCGTACAAATTTGGGCACCCAAGAGTTTAGGGAAAACAAAACAAAATAAACTCTGGGTCAGTCATGGGACTGGTATGAGTAAACAATTTAAAACAGTTTGGGAAAATAACGATATCTCATAAGACCACGCCGTACAACGGAACGGGTTTTTCCATTATGAGAATCCAAATAAATTTGATTTAACTTTCAAATCATTTTGAAAGAAACAATGATCTTTTATATCAAAACTCCTTTGATATTATAATAGTGTCTATCAACCACAATATAATAATCATCTTGCAGAACGCTTTCATCTCACGTTTCATATATATAGTATACAATCAAAACCGCGAGCACTTATTGGGTAATGGATTTCCAACTATGACAAGGTATGGAACCACCTTCCGATAGTGTACCTCTAGAGAGGAATACACTGGGTTCAACAAGAACATCTTGCAACCCGGCCACACATGACCGACAACTCATTTCGCTTGAGTGTATCGAATGTATATCACCAACGGTTAGGATCAGCAACCGTTTCCCGAATGGGACAACATTGAATAGATTAAAGAATGAAATGAATATCTTTAGATAGGTGATAATACACCCTACTTAGCAGCCAACCACTTAGCTATGCTGCCTGCCCGATTTTTGTCATTTCCCGGTTGTGGGGCTAGAGGCCACGCTTATCTCTGATAGATCACACATTTATTCACTTTGAATGTCACATCGTCATACCCGCCAAATCACAAATTGATTTCCCCAAAAATACAACGGGTATACAGCTAAGAGAAATGAATTCCTCCGCCACCAAACGTAAATACGTTTGAAGAGATCAACTTACGCGATCCATTAAATATACTCTGTCAGACATTCTTCCATATGGGTCGTCTTGGGACTGGACAAACCGAAGGCACTATTCTGTAAACAGGACAGCCCTTGTATAACTCCGTCTTCAATTATCTTCATCATATTTGATTGCAACGCTAATGCCATACGGAGTGGTTTTCAGATAATATATCTGATCACGGTCTCTCCGTATTGACAACGGAAAAATGATCAAAAACTTTGATAGTCGGTGATTTAACTTTCAAAGAAAACATGTGCACAAACAACGATATTATTTCCAGATGGAAACTCTATCGATCAATCATCAATCATCATTTATTTCTTAAATTAATTTATCATTTTCTCCATTCCCTGTTTCCGTATGTATACAGAAATTCTTATTTTCTAAATTTAGAAAATATACGATATTAACATTGGAAAACATTTCCATTTTTACTTCCCTTTCTTATTTTCTATATTAGAAAACATTTTTGATTCTTATTTGGAAAATATTTCCAAAACTCCTTCATTGGATTTTAAACAGATGTTTAAATAAAACATCGCTATGCCAACTGAAACCATTATACTCGTTAACTAAATTCACTTAACCAATCTTCACCGTCGAACCTTAACCATTCCTTAGTTAAAAACGAAGTCAATCAAGTTGGGGTATAACTACCTCTCAGACCTTAACTGAACAACATTTCTAACTTCGAAATAGACAAGGTTCACCTTCTAAATCTTTAACAAACTTCCTTACGAAAGTCTTGGATTCTATTTACGAATCCACTTCTTTATTGAAAAACATTGATTATAACTATAACGTTAAAATCCCTACTTCTGAAATATCTAACTCAAAAATATAACTCGATTAACTCAAATCAATTAACCCTAACTCCATTAACTTTAACTCGATTAACTTTAATTCATTAACTCTTATCACTTAACTCCTTTCGAATAAACTATATTCGATTAACTCCTTTAACTCTATTCGAATAAACTATATCCGATTAACTCGTTTAACTCTATTAGAATAAACTATATTCGATAACTCCTTTAACTCTATTCGAATAAACTATATTCGATAACTCCTTTAACTCTATTTGAATAAACTATATTCGATAACTCCTTTCGAATAACTAATATTTGATAACTTCTTTCGAATAACTAATATTCAATAACTCCTTTCGAATAACTAATATTCGATAACTCCTTTCTAATAACTCTATTCGATAATTCCTTTCGAATAACTCTATTCGACAATTTCTTATCTTCGATTAATCAATACTCGACGAACTCTATTCGATTAACTAACACTCGACTAACTCTAACTCGATTAACTCTTATTCTAATAACTCTATTCGACTAACTAATATTTGATTAACTCATTTCGATTAACTCCTTTTGATTAACTCCTTTAATTCTATTCTAATAAACTATATTCGATTAACTCCTTTAATTCTATTAGAATAAACTATATTCGATTAACTCCTTTAATTCTATTCGAATAAACTATATTCGATTAACTCCTTTAATTCTGTTCGAATAAACTATATTCGATTAACTCCTTATAACCAATATTCGATTAACTCCCTTCTCGAATAACCAATATTCGATTAACTCCCTTCTCGAATAAACTATATTCGACTAACACTATTTGATTACAAATACTTCCTTTTCTATTTGTTTATACAAATATTTCCTTTTCCATTGGTTTTACAAATATTCCCTTTCTATTTGTTTATTTAACAAATAAATATTCCCTTTTCTTCTATTTATTTAACAAATAAATATTTCCTTTCTCAATCCTATTTATTTAACAAATAAATATTTCCTTTTCAATTCTATTTGTAAATGTTTTACAAAGATTTCCTTTTCCATTTTATTTGTAAATGTTTTACAAATATTTCCTTTTAAATTTGTTTATACAAATATTTCCTTTTCCATTGGTTTTACACATATTCCTTTTCTATTTGTTTTCACAAATATTCCTTTTCTATTTGTTTTCCCAAATATTCCTTTTCTATTTGTTTTTTGATTTTATAATTTTCTTTTATAAAATTCTTTTCCTTTTATATATAAAATCCATTGATTTTATATAAATAATTCATTTTCAAAATACACTTTGAAAATCCCCATTTCTACATCCCAATATTTCTTACGGTATTTAAAATACCAAATAACAATGATTAATATCATTTAACACACGAAATTAACACAGATTATATATCACATCATATATTACAATATATGGAAAGAACAGTATGATAAATATTGAGGAATCGATTTGGATCCTCCAACCTGTTTTCCTGCATCCACAAATGTTAAATAATATAATTAACATCACTTTCATTTCAACATGAAATATTCTGATCAACAGAATCCATATTTGATTAACGATATATATATATATATCACTAGATCTATAATTTCAACCAATCAATTATCAGTTCAACCAAATAGTCAGCACAAAGCAATCCATATTCATTTATCAGTTCAAAAAAAAAATACGTTATAAAACTATGAACTGGTAGAGTTGGTGAGGTTTACTCACATTGGACGATCATCGTTAATAACGATAACCATCGCTTGATTCAGACGAACAATTTATTTTGATATAAATTGTAACGAGGTCTGATTTGCTCCCAGTCAGTTCCATTATGGAGCCACCGTCCATACGATCCTAACGGATCCAGTCGCATCCAATTTTGATCACGTTTGAGCAAGTTATTGATTTTACAAGTCCATACACTATTTAATTTTAATTCAAACTATAATCATTTGTTTCGGGACTCACTTTCCTTCCATCAGGCCCATCCCCTTGCTAAAAAGCCCACTTCAAAATACAACAATCACAGCGGAAATACACTTTATATAACTAGCGGTGAAGCCTCCTGCTTCTAGCTCCTGGACTCCAAGCGAAAACCCAACCTACAAATATACTCGATCTGACCCGAGTGCATTTGAAGCAAAGCAAAATTCACCCGGATCAGTCTGGAATACTTTCAGTGATAAATTCACAATACAAACAACTTGTTTACTTTGAAAAAACCTTTTTGAAATCAAAGGATAATAGTAAGACCAGCCCACACATAAACAAGGACGGTTTTTACCTTACAATAACCCAAACCGTTTTTGAAATCAATATTTTTCTGATATTATAATAGTGTCTATCAAATCACAAATAAATATTAATTTAGCAGAACGCTTGCATCTCACACTCTACATAAATAGTATACAATCAAAATCGCGGGCTCTTATTGGAGAATGGATTCCAACTATGGAAAGGTATGGGACCACCTTCAGACAATGTACCTCCGGAGATGAATACATTGGGGTTCAACAAGAACGTCTTGCTACCCGGCTCACACATGACCGACCCCTATTTTCTCTTGAGAGTACCGAATATATCACTGCCATGGTTGGGGGCCAGTTAACTGAACCGATAGCATAAATATAAGAATAAAAAGGGGCAACCGAAGGCATTTGGTTTCTCCAGATCAGGTAATGATATACCCTTTTAATGGGTGCGACCCACATAGCCATGCCGCCTACCCGATTTTGTGTCATTTCCCGGTTGATGATGCTAGAGGTTAAGCTTATCCTTCAGCACAATATATCTCCATCCACTTTGAATGCCGCATTGTCAGATCCTCCAGAAATCACTAATTGATTTCCATAAAAATACTCCAGTTGTTAAGCTAAAGAAGTTTGCCTTCTATGCCATCAACTTGGTACGTTTGAAGAAATCAACGTACGCGATCCTTTTGGAAATACGCTGTCAGAAATTCATCCATACAAGTCATCCAGGAACAGGATGAACCGAAGGCACTCTACTACTGCATCCTAGGAATCGACCTATAGATCAGTAGCAAGTAGTCCTTGCAAATCCGCAGATTTAACCACGACAGAACCACGGTATATCTCTGGTCATGAGTCAGAGATTTAAGTAGTTCTTTCGCTTTATAAATATCTACGATCTTTTATTTACTCCGTATTTATCTCCTTCAAGTTAGTCGCGTTCGCACAGTAGATTCGAAGTGGTTTTGGGTCTAGTCCCCATCCCGGTCTCTTCGAAACAACACGCCAAAAAGGTTCAGGAATAATATTCATTTGATAGTCGGTTATTTAACTATCAAATGTTAACAATACTGTTAAGTACATTGGCAACTCAGGTCATTTATGTTAACATATTTCATTTAAAAACTATTCCATCGATTTTTATTATCGGTTTCCTAAATTCTATATCGACACAACTCTGCCAGTTCATTACTTTGAAAGTATTAATCCATATCTTCTTGGAATAACGAATTCATCGAATGTCACTTTTATTTCCTTTGTCAAGGAACATTACCCTTTTCTATAAAACATCTTGGATTACCCTTTTGTCTTGATACATCGTTTACCTTCTCAAAACCCTTTCGTACTTCTTATCTTTGAAATTATCACCATAGTTTATAACCCTCATTTCATTTCCTTTATCATTGGAAATATCGTTATATTTCTATTTGAACAAATGGCATGGTTTAATTTCAAAATTATTCCCATATTTCAATTAAAAACATTTCACTTACTCCAACTCTCAGGTGAATGCTATTTTTAGAATTACCATCTTGGGTAAAACCCTCTTTACAAGCTTTGATTATATGATTTGAATTGAACTTCAAATCCTCTTCATACTAATCCAATCCATAACCTTTATTTTGTTTTAAATAAAAGAAATTCCAATTGTCTAACACTCGTTTTAGTTATTATTAAATAAAAGTAGTTATCTTTCCGAATTGACTAAAACTAGCCTAGTTCATCCCTTTTAAAAGGTTATTTAAATAAATGATAATTTTTATTAATCATAAGTAACTCAATAATCACTTTCCTACCCATTACAACTAATACTATCTCTCGATAAAAGTGAACCCGTTCAAGTAGGGGTATTCTAATTACCTCTCAGACCTTGACCGACGATGCTCTTATCTTAAGATAATAGAAGTTTGTCACTCAGACATTTGTTATTCCATTTCCATTTAATTTGGTTTTATAAACCATTTCCTTCTGCTGAAAACCCACTTTACAAGTTAAATTCTTTTTACTTCATCGAGTATACTTAACAACCATATTCACCATTCGAATTTAATATGATTTTCCACTACTCATTTCTTACATTGGCAATTGTCTTGTAATCTTTCCACTTAAGCTATCAGACTATCCAATATTCCTTTTTCACAAATCCATTTAACCCTCCTATTTTAATCACCTCTATTTTACTTAATGATGTCGAAATTCCCATTCTTCTTTCTCCTATTATTCCACATTTTTCATTTACTATTCGATTTAAAACATGGTTTTATTATCACACTTCCTTTTTGAAATTCTATTCCTATCTTAATGCGTTTACTTAGTTTTAGTAAACATTATTAACCTCCTCCATTCACTTTACAGTCCTTTAGAACATTATATACACAAATCTTAATTCTATTATAGATTGAAAACTTCATAAACTATGATAGGTTTATTTTAACCTATTTGATTGCGTCTCGATAAAACTTCACTCCTTATTTAATATCGCAAATTTAGTTCGAATCCTAATAATTTAACTTGCCCACTTAATCGCTTCATAATTAAATTCCAATTAAAAATCATTGCTTTACTTATTATTGACTAAAATAATAATTAACTTAATATTGACTGTATGAAAAATAGTTAACTTTGTTATTAACTTATAACGGAATAATTAATCATTTTTAAAAGTTTACTAATTAATAATTGACTTTAGTTACAATAAACAATTTGATAATTACTTTTAAATTTATAGTTAATCGAAGATTAACTAACTGTTAACACTATTCGTTAAATTTAATGAATATCCAGGAAATTCTTCATTTTATTTATTTAAATCAAATTAGTCCAGTTGTCGATTTCCAATTAGAACGGTTCATTTTCGCCAACCGTACATATGAGTTATCTGTTAACTGATTTCCATTATCATGCCCTCATTAAATTAATTAAATAACATAATTAATTTTAAAACATCACTTAATTGTTTATAAAAACAATTATCCCATTATTACTAACTTATATGTTAGTTTCAGACTTTCCATTCAGAACATGACATAAGAATATGTCATATAAAACGTTTAATGATCCTTTTTGAAAAGGAACATGATTTAACTATAAATATATTTTTAAGATTCCCATTTTAATTGACTTGTATAAAATAAATTTAAAACTTCAAATTAGTTATAAAAATAAATTTATAACTAAATATTACGTTAATTTGCCCGACGGCAGAACATCTTAAACAGTAAATTTTATTTCCTCACTGTCAACCACTTAATCAATACCGGCGATTGATTTGAAAACACAACAACGATTTACATCCATTCAACCATCACAATCTGAAAAGGGTTTGATGTCAATTTGGGGGTTCAATCAGTTCATGGATAAACAACATAAAGATAAACAATATACAAAATATTTTGAGGAATCCGGTCGGATCCCTCCAACCTGTTCTTACCTGCATCACAGATATTATAACATTTCATGATAGTAGATAATTTTAATAAATAAATTAACGATGATAATATAATTAACAACAACCATTAAATCAACCATTAGCAACCAAAGCAGCCAATCAACCAATTTGTATTTTTGTACGGATTTATCACATCATAGAAATCCAAAAAAATGTGAGAATTAACTCAACTTTTTATTCGATCGACGGTTTGTACTTTATTTCGTTTAATTTTAAACAAGCGTTTAAAATTAACTGAAATCCCAGTTTCATCCGATTCCAACCAAATTAGTTCGACGGCGGTGACTTCATTTCTGCGATTTCAACGCGACTTGCCTCGTCAAATTCTATGAACGAATAAATTATAATTGTTACACGTTATAATTGACTTAACAAAACATAACCTTAAACTAACTGTTTAATCATTCTTATTCTCGTTACTGAACTTACTAATCATGTATTTTTCCAGCCCATATGTTATGGAGGCCTACTTCATCTTTCCTTGTTCCCAGGCGTCATTCTATTATTTTCTCTTTTATTTCCCTTTGTCTTATCAAACAAAGGCCCAAGCCCACTCATAACCGAACACTGTAGCACACTTGTCCCATAACCGAACACTCCCAGCTCCCTCCTCAGCCCCTTTCTCCACATAATTTTTCTTTCAAACAAGTCACGCATCCCCTACTGTTAACCTTCATCACCCCATGCGCAACCTCTCCCTTACATTATTTCTTTCATGCCTTCCCTCCCAGTTTTCTTTTTCCTCTTTTTATTTAATTTCCGCAACTTCCTATTATGTAATGTGTGAACTGCTTCTCTCCTTTCAACATACGCATTCCTTGAAGCTTTAACTCCCCAATACTTTTTCCCTGTATCCTCCTTTAGCCTAACTTTAATGAAACCCCATCACCATGAAACACCCGTTCCCATCAACATCCCTGCTGCATTAAACTCCACACCTCTTGTTTTCCATCGTTGACGCTGTCTCACGGCCTCCACCACCGGAGTCGCCTCCGACCTCACTCCGACGACCGCCACTCCATCCCCACTGTCATGCTTAAGAGCCTCATGAGAGCCGTCGAGATCAAAAATGTGTACACTATATTGAAGAAAAGTGTTATGTGAGCTCAAAGGAATTAACTTTGTATTTTGAAATGTTCGAAAGGACTGACTGCATGTTTTCATTTGTCTTGTTGAAGATGGATTTCGACCGAGTGTGTTATTTATGTAGACTAAGCCCATGGTTTCACTGTTTCTGCGCAGAGATATTTTTGTTTACAAATTTCCTTTTGATGTATCTGATGCACTGGGAATAGGATTTTGTTCAAACTTTTTTTTAAGTGTGAACAAAACACTTTCCTCCTAATGGAGGAATTTGGTGGGTCACATATGGACCGCCCCTGAATTCCTCCAATAGAGTTCGAGTGTTTTGTTCTATCTTAAAAAAAAGTGTGAACAAAATCGGATTCATGTCCTGACACCTGGACCTATCAAGGTAGGTAGGATATGTTTAGATTTAGGCAGATTTATATGTTTTGTTTGTTTGTTTCTTTTTAGAGAAGCATATGTACAGTGTCACCACTTGCTTTAGTACGTTCAATTTTTATATATGTCAAGCCTCAACTTTGGACATGCTGTGATGTTTATTTCATAAAAGTTATTCATAGATCTTATTTCGGCACATGCTCAGATTGAATGAGATTGGTTATAGGATTTCGGGTAGGACTGTTTAGATTTGTTCACATGCGTTAATATTTGGTTTAGATTTAAACGTGATATCATGGAAATTACGCTTGTTCTATAAAATATCTCGCGGTTAAGAATTACGATAGCATATATAACTACTCATAAACCGTTCTTATTAAATTGCAGGTTAAAACATTATTCAATTCATTAAAAATTCCTTTTTATTTATTAAATAAATCGTTATCATTTATAAATGATTCCATAGCGACAATTTGAAAATCGAATTTATACAACTAAATATCTACAACATGGAATCTAGATTTTTCTCTTTTAGTAGAAAAATATAATCAAATAGATCCCAACATTTCTTGTTTCAAATAAATCCGACTTATCTTGGATCTTGTACAGCCGGTTAAAGTTCAAAACGCAATATTACGAACTGTCACGCTGGTACAACTCAATTTATAATTTAATTATAAATTAAACGTTCTAGCGTCGTTTAATTAACGAACCGTAAACAAAATTCCACTATAAACAATAACAAACCATTTTAAATTGTCCGTTCACCCTATATTGTAAATTCAATATTTCCCAAATATTTTGGAAATAAAATACTACTATATATTTATATTAATAACCTATTCAAAATAATATGGTTAAATTCAATTATTTAAATTCAAATCAATATTTTAAATAATTGAATTATTCAAATAATTGGCCAGAAAATACGGGACGTTACAAAGTTAAATGATTAAAGGAAAAAAATTAAAGGGCAGTTTTGGAATTTCACGGTCGGACCAAAAAGATGTGCTTCTGACACAATTATTAATAAAGATAATAAAGATGACAAATTCTATTCATACACCCATAATTTTTTAATATACACCAATATTTTAATAAGAAAAACCATGACTATGTTACCTCTATACTTAATTGCATTTTCATTTCTTTTCTCATAATGCATCTAATTAAAAACTTTAAAGTCAATAATATATGATTAAATCTATAGAATTTCATGAAGTTAATAAAACATAAAATATCAACTAAGGTAACTTTTATAGCTAAATACTCTAACTCAAATGGTTCAATCATCTAAAAATAGAGCTGATTTTTAAAATGCAATCAATAAATTTGGCCCTTCAACAAACTGAAAATTACTCTAGTCTGTACACATTCGTTCCATGATAGTTATATCTTTATGCATTATTTACTATATTACTTTGTTTGATCACTGTAATAAGGCATTACACCGTTGTAGCATAACACATTCTATTTTATCAAACTAACTTTGTCGGTTTTTCTTAATTCTACTAAGCCTTCAAAAACTTGTGTCCGTCTGAAGCCCCAGACAATACCCATTTTGTCCTCCTTCGAACGAAATCATGACTTATGCATTAATTACAATGTCTATTGAAATCATGACTTAACATTAATAAACGAAATTAGTCACAAGTTATTCATTTGTTCCCATAAATCCCCTTTAATTATATGCTATAAATGCATGTTTGTCAACAGTAACTAATGGACATTTATTAAAGCATTTAATGTTAAGTTACTAATTCGTAATTAGTAATTGATTCATTTAAAATCAATCTCATTCATCCATTTGTCCATATCTAGTAAACTTATTCGAATTCCAATCTCATTCATTACCTTATTTATTTATTGTCCCACTTTTAATTAAAAACATTAATTTCATTAATAACCTTTTAGGATTTTAATTCTCACAAATTGCATTAATTTACAATTGCAATTCTCTTTAATTCTTAAATTTGCGTTCTTAATTAACCACATTAATTCTTGTCTAATTTATTTATTCTTCTTAATCAACTAATTTGTTAAATTTAACCTTCTTACTGTTGACTTATGATCCCCTTTTAATTAAAAACATTAATTTCATTAATATAGTTGATTGATTTTAGTTACATTACCATGTTAACTACATCAGCATGCCCAACATAGAAGAACATTTTGATTTGATAAAGTGCCCAACGAAATACTTTATGTGATTTAATAAATTAACAGTTGAAAAGAGCGGATATCAGAAATAAATCATGGAAAGTATATCATTTTCTAAACCATATAAAAATGTAAATTTGGAAAGAAATCCTCATCAACCTATGTTAAAATGGTTAGATGACCTAATTAAGGCATTGACAACACTGATGACCAGTATTAATCACAATAGGCCTATGAATGAAAATAGTTTACCCTACCAAGTGAAAAAAGAATTCAATGCCCAATTCACATCAGCATGAAATACCTATTGATTTAGTATGACAAAAATGAATTAGGAACTATCCTGGCAATTTTTTATTATTACTTATTTCATTTTTTAATCTTAATTGACTTAAATGGATCCAGCCTATTATAGTTAATTGATTTTTTATTATTAATTATGTTTTTAATCTTAATTAAAAACATTAATTTCATTAATAACCTTTTAGGAATTTAATTCTCACAAATTGTATTAATTTACAATTACAATTCTCTTTATTTCTTAAATTTGCGTTCTTAATTAACCACATTAGTTCTTGCCTAATTTATTTATTCTTCTTAATCAACTAATCTGTTATATTTAACCTTCTTACTTTTGACTTATGATCTCTATTACAAAGTCGGTTTTCCCACCATTATGCGGTTATACTAGTATGTGTGGCACACATATTAAAATTTTCTAACCTCTCCCCCTTCAGCCATATATGTAATAATATCAAAAAAATGTCTTTAAATTTATGAGCATCAAAATTTGCTATTTATAATATAGTATCTAAAACAATCTCATCCATTAACTATATTGACAAAGAATCAAAGCTGTCTTCATCATATTTATTGTAACTAAACTCATATCTAGTCACATATATCAATATAATCAAATGACATAGATCAATCATGGAAATTACATAAAACGTGATATTTACATCTCCATTTTCAATTGATTCCATTTTTAGTAAGATCAAAAAGTTTAATATTTGAAAAACTTAGAGTGTAAAGAAAATTTTATTACTTTATTTCTAATTAGAAAAAGGACTTTATATATATATATATATATATATATATATATATTCTATAACTGTAGTATGAAGCCATAAGTGACGATACCACATACAACTTGTTGGAAAATGTTTTTGCTTATGAAGTGTATTTATTAAAAAAAAACACGTTAAGAGTAATTCATTTATGAACCATTACCATAATTGAGTTATTATAAAAGCTAATAATATTAAATATTATTTTAAATAAGAATAAATTAAATTTCATTAAATGTTACATTTTATTTTGACCTATAGTTACTATTGTTAAAACTTAATTTTTGTTATTAGAGAATTTGAACCTTCGGAATTATTTCATGTGAACCACTTAAAATAATGTGTAAAAATAGTTGCTACTCTATTACATTTACTTATTGTTATTCTGAAACTACTAATGTACATCTAACGGACAATAAGAATTAAGTGTAGTAAGGTTTTTGGAAAATGTCACTATAGTTGACATTAATTAAATGCAAAATTTGAAAACGTCTTTATTATAAATGGACATTAATTGCATGCATAATGTTTTCGAAAATGTTATTAAGGAATGGCATTAATTAATTGAATAATCTTCTACATTAAAATAAATTGACATTAATAAATGCATAAATTATTTGAAAATGTCATTGAAAATTGGCATTAATTGAATGAATAATTTTTTTGCATTAAAAAACTGACATTAATTAAATGTATAAGTTTGGGAAATGTCATTGATAAAATTTGACACTAATTAAATGCAAATTTAGAAAATATCTATAATAAGAAATAACATTACTCAAATGACATTGATTTAATAATCAATGAGTTTTTTTTTTTTTGAAAATGAATAGCATTGACTGAATGCATAAGTAAAAAACATTAATTGAATAATCAATGCATATATTTGAAATAGTCATTAAATAAAAGTGAAACTAATTGAATATAGAATGTCATTTATAATGTAGGATATTGACATGAATTTTATTTAACCTTTCGGATAAATAGTATTCCTAATTCTAGGAGAAAAATATTTCATATTGGAGTCCTTAAAATAAATAAGTATGATTTTTGAAATCTTAAGAAATTATAAACCAATATGTCTTATTTTAATATGTGTATTTATTGGCTATGCTATTAATAGCAAAACATACAAATTTTATGACTTTATACACATAATATAATTGAATCTAATGATGTTTATTTTTATTAATTATATTTCCTTTTAAATAAAGGAATAGTGGGGGCACATCAAAAAATTCTATGCCAATTAGAACAGAACTTAACGAATATTTTAAAAATGAACCTATAAGAAGTAGAAGAGTAAGAACATCAAAAGATTTTGATTCAGATCCTTGTGCTTTTATTATACAAAAGAATTCTTTAAACCTCCAAGAGGCCTTTATCTTCCTCAAAAGAATTCTTTGGGATCTAATAAGATTTGGTACTTAGTGGCCCAAAAGGGGACTTCATTTGAATCAATCTCATTGTATTGAGAAGTTTCTAAAGAAATACGATTACTTTGGTTGTAAACCTGCATGTACACAATATAATCTAAGTGTAAAGCTATGTAAGAACACTAGTGAAGGTGTAAGATAATCTGATTATGCGAGCATTATTGACAGATTTCCGTATGCCACTAATTTTACTACACCCAACATTGCATATGTCACAGGATTATTATGCGGGTTTACTAGTAGACCTGGTATAGGGCATTAACACGCTATTGAGAGACTTATGAGATACCAGAAACGAACTATGAACCTTGGATTACATTATGAAAAAATTTCAGTTGTTCTTGAAGGTTACTTCGATACAAATTAGAGTACTTTATCTGGTGATTCAAAAGTACCTAATGGCTATATCTTCAGCATTGCCGGGGAAGTTATTCCTTGGAAATCCAAGGCATAAACTATGTTGGCTCAGTTTACTATGGAGTATAAGATGATAGCACTAGCCACAACTAGTGAAGAAGCAGAGTACTTAAGGAATCTGCTAGCTGAGATTCCTTTAAGAGAAAAACCAATACCAGTTGTAAAGATCCATTTGCGATAATACCGCGCTTATGGCAAAAATTCCGAACCATCATTACAACCGTAAGAGACGATAGATACGTCGTAAGCATGGTACTATTGGAGAGTTACTTTCCTCAGGTACTATTAGAGTGTACCACACACACTCAGTGACGATAATATGGTAGATCTTTTGACGAAAGGATTGACAAGAGAGAAAATGCTTAATACTTCTAAAAGAATAGAACTATTACCCTTTGATTTTAGAGACATACACAATGATAATCCAACCTAATGACGGAAGATTCCAAAAACTTGGTTCAATAGGTAAAAACAATTTGTGAAGTGATATTAGTTAAACATGCTATTTTTATATTAAGAAGCATGTGTTCCTGAATTGATTATAGGATGAGTTAATATAAACCATTTACGAGATCTATAATATATCTGGAGTAGAGTACTAACTTTCTGGAGTACTTTTGATACACTCACCTATGTGAATGTGGAAATAAGGTTGTTTTGTATCGAGTTTTAGACAAAGCTCCTAGAGCATTCACAAAGCTAGGATAAATTTGCACAGACATAAACACCAAGGCTTATTTAATTACACTCTAGAAAGTATGGGTGTTTGGTCTGATGTCAGGAATAGTGTAAGGACCCGCATTTTTAGTCAATTTAAAAAATGAAATTTTAGCTGATTTTTAATGGATTTTAAATGGTCAAATATTAAATCTATACTTGTAAAACAATTGAAATTTAATTTAACTTTGTTTTATATTTTACTAAAGAAAAAATAAGGTTAGTGAACTTTTAAAATTGATTTAAAAGTAAATGTATTAAAATTCAATAGTTTAATATTATTTTAATAACTTGAAATTAGACCATTTTTGAGTTAGTTAAAAAATTCGATGAGACTAGTTTCATTTGATTAGTATCAGTGAAATATAGTAGGATTTCAAGTTTTGTATTGATTGGACTTATGGTTCGATCATACGAGTTGAAATGCGTAGGAATCATCTTATTGAAATTCGATTGAAAATAAACAGTTTCAGGTAATATTGAAAATTGAAAATGTTGATAAATTAGACATAAAATGGTTTAAAGTAAAATATAGATGATAATGAACTCGTTTATAAATTTTCTATTTAATTTTATCTATAAGGATCGTTAGTTCATTACACTTGTTTTCAATTGGAAATTTAAGTCGTTTAGAGATTTATATTTGTAAAAGGCTGTTTGGAAACCTTTTAATTTTGCTTTAAATGGTTAATGACAACTTAATAACCGAGTAACATGTGCTAATGTTTTCATAAAGTATTAAACAATTCAAGTATAGGTAATACCTTCCTTATATACACCTATAAGTGTTAATTTAAAAAAAAACTTTACCATTTAGTACCCTTAAACTTCCATCCTTAGATAACTCATGTCCTTCCCCTACCACTTGTCAAACTCTTCCATTGCACTCTTTTTCATGGTACTAAACCCATGTGAATTACCTTTTGATGTGTCTTCCTCTCATCACTTTCTCCTTTTCAAAAAACAAAACTTCTCTTCTGTTTCCTTTTCATTTCACTTTCCCCTTTTCTTATTTTTCTTCCAAGCTCCATTCTTCCACTTTAATGGCCTCCTCCTCGTCTTAAACTCATGGCTCAAGGCTTGTTTCCTCTTCCTTTACACTTAAAACACATCTGAAACACCTTAAATCTCTTTCTTTCCTCCATACTAGCCTATATCTACCACCTCTTCCCCTCTTTCATCTATGGCCATGCCTTATTTCCCTATGGTCGGGCCCTACCAACGCTATAAACACCACCTTTCTTCCTTCAAACCACTTATGCACTTCTCTACTTCATAGATCTAGGCTCTTAACACATAAAAATCCAACCATTAGCACTTTAAACCCACAAAAAACCCACCTTTAAGTTCAAAGTTCCACCTTTCCTCTTTTAAGTACAAACAACTTATATATTGAGTTTGTGGTGATGTTTAATCATTTAAGTTACTATCTTGATTTCAAAAGTGGAGTTTGAAGTCATAGAAAAACAAAAGGTCCTACCTTTTCAAAGATTCATGGAGTGGATCCCTCGGTGAGAACTCTACACTCACATTTGGATAATTAGCTTAAAAATTAGTTATTTATGTTGGTTAATGATGCTTTATAAGTTGTTTATGATGATAACATCTTGCTAATAATGTTCATGGTGATAAATTATGGTTATGTTTGTTACTAATGTGATGGAATTGGTTTGGATGTTAATGAGTGCTAAAAAAAATGTAAACACTTAGTTTAAAGTGTTAAAAATGTGGCCTTTAGGTGTTAAAGATGTAAACACTATGTTTTAAAATGTTAAAAAGGCTGCCTTTTAGGTGTTAACTATGTAAACACTTAGTTTTAAAGTGTTAAAGATGTTGTCTTATGTGTTAACTATGCGGAACCTGATTTTAAGTGATAGAAATGTCACCTTTAGGCGAATATGGTATGAAACCTTGTGTAAATGACACTCTATGATGTTATTGGATGTTGTATGAAGTTATTGGATGTTGTACGATGTTATTGGATGTTGTATGATGTTATGATGAATAGTAAATGAGCTATTGGATATGTTATGTGGTTGTTATCTTTGAATGTTAAATGTATTTGTAGCGACCCAGGGATTGTCAACCCCGAAAATCGACACAAAACACCATGTCAACTATTCAAGTATCGGAAATACCGAAACATTAATAGAAAGAAGTTAGAGGGTGAGAAATAGAAAGAAAGAAAGTTAAAATAGAAGAAGAAGAAGATCACAACAGACAGAATAAGAGTAAATACGAATCTCATAGCGGAAGGAATAAAATATATTATATAACAACTTTGGAAATACAAACTTGTAACAATATATACATACCATTATCACATAACATCATAGCGGAAATAAACTCTCTATATATATCTAGTGTTGAAGCCTCCTGCTCCATGCTCCTCCAAGTATATGTAAATTCCCGACTACTTGACTGCCCGTATAAATCTGGACACCCAAGAATTTAGGGTAAAACAAAACAAAATAAACTCTGGGTCAGTCATGGAACTGTTGTGAGAAAACTTCAATCACTGGGTTTAACTTTTAAAAATCCTTTTAAAAGAAATGATAACCGTAAGACTAATTCACACATAAAAACAGATGGTTTTTACCTTACGATAACTCAAAACATTCTTTTTTTAAAACAATATTATTCTGATATTATAATAGTGTCTAAATCAAGTAAATAAAAAATCTAGCAGAACGCTGGCTCTCATGCTCTACATATATAATATACTATCAAAAACTGCGGGCTCTTATTGGAGATTGGATTCTGACAATAACAAGGCATGGAATCGCCTTCCGATCAGTTTACTCTAGAGGGAATACACTGGAGTTCAATAAGAACATCTTGTAACTCAGCCACACATGACCGACCATTCATTTCGCTTGAATGTTCCGAATATATTGTCACCTTACGGTTGGTATACCAACATAACCATTCTCGGGGGATACAAAAATGAAAATAAGTAACAAATATGAATATTCTCTAGATGGTGACAATATACCCTAATTGGGTGCGACCCACTCAGCCATGCTACTTGCCCGATTTTTTGTCATTTCCCGCTTGATGAGGCTTGAGGTCATAACGTATCTTTTGACAGATCACACCTTTATTTACTTTGAATGCCACATCGTCTTACCCGCCAAATCTCAAATTGATTTCCCCAAAAATATCATGGGTATAAAGCTAAGAGAAACGAATTCCTCCGCCACCAATGTAAATACGTTTGAAGAGATCAATTTACGTGATTTATTAGATATACTTTGTCAGACATTCATCCATACACGTTGTCCTGGGACTGGACAAACTGAAGGAACTATTCTGTAAATCCATCTTAGGCAATTTCTACCTGGGATCACTAGAATAGCCCTTGCATAAATCCGTCTTCGATTACCTTCATCATATTTGATTCGCAACGCTAATGCCCATACGGAGTGGTGTCAGATAATAAATCTGATCCCAGTCTCTCCGTATTTGATAGCGGAGAAATGGTCACAAACTTTGATAGTCGGTTATTTAACTATCAAAGAAAAACATTCAAACAAACAACGATCGTATTTCCAAATGGAAATTATTTCGATCAACCATCATTCAACACTAAGCCCCTTTAAATTAATTTATCATTAATTAAATCATTTCCTAATTTCTCATAAATATTTTTACTCAAATATTTGTTCTAGCTTGTTTAGCCTCTCACGATTTTCGGAAAAACATTTCCATATATTCACAATTCCTTATTTCCTATATTTCGAAAATATACGCTATTAACATTGGAAAATATTTCCATATATATCTTATTCACATATCACTATTCTTCCACATCATCGGTCCCTAACCGTGAACTAATAAGAGAAAAACTCCCTAAGTATTAACCCCAAAGGCTGAAACCAACATCAGATCGATACTCAGAAAGCCATTCAACATAACTAATCTCCAGTCAGTTTCTAATTTCCTTAACTCCATTCCTAACTTCAAAATCATTCCAAATATTTACCAATTTCTTTTTTTAACCTAATCTAATATGCAAAATGTTTTCTTTTAAATCATTATTCACTTTAAAACGTGAATATTATTTCTTTACCGAAAACTGAACTCGTTATCTCGATCAATCTTGATTTTTATTTATGGATGTCATGACAGGTCTAAATCCCGTGTGACGACCCCAAACCCCCGTTCCACGGTGGCAAGGGTAATATTTCGAATATAACACATAAATAAATAATAGCAGAACAGAAATATATCATTACACTAGATAATTTACAACAGAATACGCTAGATAAACATATTCATCAGAGTTACACAGTATACAGGATCATACTTAGTACAAAATACAGTTTCAGCTTTATATAAAATGTCTATAGCGGAATCAATAATAATATACATAACAGGAGCTGAACAGTAGAAAAGAAGTGATAAAATCCATTTTCAGCTCCATAGCTATCCAGAGAGAGCCTGCAAAAACCTAAATACAAGGCTGCCCGTATAGAAAATAGGGCACCCGAGTTTGCAAGTGAAACAAACTACGAGTCAGTCATGGGACTGGTTTGAGAAATCTACTTAACTTATTTTACAATTAGGCCAATCACAAGACCACGCCGCTAACTCGGAACGGGTTTACTCCATTGGATTACCAGTGCTTCAAGCAAGTAAATCATTTAAACATCGCAATGCTTTTTTACAAATATGAAGCCATTATAAGACTCAGGTCCCGTCATACAATTCAACACAAACTGGAGGATAAAGTTTTAACCTTATAATGGCCAAAATATGCTTATACGTATAAAACAAAAGCATTTGATATTATTACTAGTGTTTATATGTTTCAAAAACAATTTCAATCATAAATATCAATCATAGACGGCATAAGTGCCCCATACCACTATGTCGCCATATATAGGTTTACAATCAAAACCGCACGATGTCGTATTTGGAAATTTGATTTCCGTCATGAACCAAGGCAAGAGATTGTCCTTACCGCTTCGAGATGCTCCAGCCCGTGTCTCAGGCAAGCGCGCAGGCAAGCCTTGGATCGTCAGGGCCGGTTCACACAGAGTGGATTAAAATGCTTGAACACTGCGTTTCCCCGCCCTATGGGGCGTCAAACTGGCCGGTATATCTACCAAACCATCCATCGGCTGTGCAGAGACCGATATAACCGAGGCGCCTCTCTATCCATCATCCACAAAAGTAAAACATCCGGGCGTGTAAAACCTAGACACCACTCCTAGCTAGAAGGAAACACATGTCCTCCCTGATGTCCTCTCCCGTTTCTGGTCCATACCGGGGTGTGAAGCCCGCGAATCAACGCTATACACAAAGCTATGCTATTTAAAGATGTGCTTTGATCATCAACCACAAGGCTCTGATTTTCAACAAAAGACTTGATCACTACATCTCAACATGCCACACAGGCAATTCACGCCATGCAATTGACGTATATCAGTCAAACAGAATGAAATCCATTGTCGGACTCACAGTCCATTTACAAGTCCGTTCTGGGTCTGAACGAAACCGGAGGCACCTTATTCCTCATCCCATATGTCCAATACAGGAGAGAGAGGTCCTCACACATCCGAATGATCAACAAGCACATCCGGACAACCACCACTGTAACCCCTTCAGGGCAGCAACTCCAATCAAAGGCATCACTAGCCATCCATTCGATGTGAAGATCATCGGTCTTGCACCGCCTTCATATCTTCGACTTCTAATCGCCGGTCAATTATTTGAAATGAGATTTGACTCGGCCTTTTCAAATAATTCACGTATATTTAGAATTCAAATCAATTCATTTCCATGGTTAAATTATTTGACATCCATAATTCAGTTCATTAATGTAATTTTCCTATCAAACACATTCAACCATCAAATATCCAATAAATCGAGTAAATCGGGTTTATTTCCATTCCATATCATTTATAACGATTTATTGCTATTTTTATTTATTTAAAAATAGCCCATTTATTCAAACGACGCTTCAGGCCATAACGTGGCCATGGCGCTGTTTTTCTCCAGATTTGATTTACACATATCTGACAATCTAACCGTTGGATCTTTACAAATTTTATATCATTGGAAAGATCTTTTCAAAGCGGACCCAATAGTTCCAGTTTTGGGAAAATCCGACGGTCGGATCTTCCGGTACAATCGTTTAAAGTTACGATTTCAAAATACGAACTACAGCGTCGTTATTCGTTTATTTTAATTATATTTTTATATATATAAAAATAATCCATTCTGACGCTGTTTTTATTCAGATTTGAATTAAACATTTCACACAATCTAACCATTGGATCTTTACAAATTTGGTATCGTTGGAAAGATATTTTCAAAGCGGACCTAACAGTTTTGGTTTCGGGAAAATCCGACTGTCGAATCTTCTGTAATAATCGTTTAAATCACGATTTCAAAATACAAACTGCAGCGTCATTATTCGTTTTATTTTAATTATATATATATAATCCGTTCTTCGATTTCCAAACCATTTTCATTTCATATATTTGATAAAAATAATATTTTTACCCAACAAATATTTATTTCAACACATAGCTATTTTTAACATTTCATATATATATATATATATAATAAAAGGTGATTTTTACTGTTAAAACAATTTATTTCAAACAGGGATATTTTTATCGATTCATATATATAATAAAAATGTGATTTTTATTGTTAAAATAATTTATTTCAAAGATGAATATTTTATATACTTCATATACAATTTATTTTAAATAATTCGTCATATGAATATTTTTCCAACATATGAATATATTTCAACACATGAATATAAATCAAACACATGAATATTTCAGGAAATTTTGGCAGCATAACGGCAGGGGGTTTAAAATCGGCACCGTCCCGAGTACGGCTCCTCGCACTACCTTACACCTCGCAGCGTTCCCTAAGGGGCTTATCTATATAATCTAAATATTTCGATCATTTTCATATCACAATGAATTTTTCCACAAACAATTCCAATTTTTTTTCAACCACAAATAACCATTACCAACCATTCACATTTATCAACCAAATTTCACGTCAACCAAATTCCAAACAATCACAACCAATATATATCGTGGTCTGTGGACGAGGGGAGTATATATATATATATATATATATATATATATATATATATATATAGATATACGTGTCTAAATATATTTCAATTTCATTTAAACTCCATTCAACTCACATATGATTTTTTTTACAATGTATATATAACTTATACATCACACGTATAATTTATACAACGCTTATACATTAGGTGTACAAAGCTTATATAACTTATACATCGATTATATAATTTATACATCACCATTCCATATCGTTTTGAATTTAGAAATCTCACATTGTGTTCCACTCCTCCAAAAATTGTAGGAAGCTCCAAAAATTCTCTGGTCTCTTTTAGAATGTAGAAGACGTCGTCAAGAGTACAATGTCCCTTGTTTCACTGGATTTCGACAACATAGCAAAAAGATATGATTTTTACACTAAAATCAACTTCGCAATGCTTTTAAACTGTTGAAATTAGTTTAAATAATAACATCCGTATACCTTTCTTGTTCATTCAAAACTAGGTTTAGATTTTTACTCCAATCCGTTGCACTTGAAGTCAATCAGAATATACCACGTTGACGGGCTAGGAGAGGCGCACCCAGGAGTACCACCCTCGTTGAACTCGCACGCGCTTTGGGGGGGTGAAATCGAGGGGGATGCGGCCAGCTTTGGAGGCACAATTCGGCGTGGATACTCCACTATAGCAGGCGAGACAAGTATGGATCTCAAGCTCTCGAAAATCGACACAAAATCCCCTTCTGAATCAGTGGATTTCATTGCGTATTTTTGAAGAAAGGGAGGAGAGAAGGTGGGAACAGGCATCGTCGTTCATTTGAATGGTTTCGGGTTTTTTTTCTATTGAACGAGAAAGTGATGGTGAAACTTGATTGGCCAGTTAATTATATTTTATTATTTATTCTTCTTAAATTCAAAAATACATGTTTCTCCATACTAACTCCAATTCAAACCCAACGACTATCATCCCTAGCTAAATACCCCAATTCCGGACACAATGAAATATGTTTCATAGGCCCATTCGACTGTTTAGTCAGTTATTCTTCAAATTAAAATACAAAACATTCAAATATGGATTTGAACGTGCATTTCAATTTGCCGGGGCCACATACTGGTTCCAAACATTCCAGAAAAATAAATCTAGCTATATTTGGACGAGGTCCCAACAAAACTGATTTCGTCGAATTTGGAGACCGTTTGAAAAATAGCCATTTTTTGGTCGATCCAAATTGACTGAAATTAACCAAACACATTTTCTTTTGCCACGCTCACATATTAACTCCAAAAATTATGGAATTTTGAATCTAGCAATAATTTGACATTCTGGATCCAACAAAAGTGATTTCGTCGAAAACGGAGGTCGTTTGCAAAATGTCTATTTTCAAGGGCTATATTAATTCCATAACGGCCTTTCTGAAAATTCATTTGTCCATAACTTTTGATTCCCGCTATGAAATTTTGAATTTTCAGATTCGTTAGAAAGATATTCTTAAACAGATACAACCAATATATATCGTGGTCTGTGGACGAGGGGAGTGTGTGTATATATATATATATACGTGTCTAAATATATTTCAATTTCATTTAAACTCCATTCAACTCGCATATGATTTTTTACAACGTATATATAACATATACATCACACATATAATTTATACAACGCTTATACATTAGGTGTACAACGCTTATATAACTTATACATCGATTATATAATTTATACATCGCCATTCCATATCATTTTGAATTTAGAAATCTCACATTGTATTCCACTCCTCCAAAAATTGTAGGAAGCTCCAAAAATTCTCTGGTCTCTTTTAGAATGTAGAAGACGTCGTCAAGAGTCCAATGTCCCTTGTTTCACTGGATTTCGACAACATAGCAAAAAGATATGATTTTTACACTAAAATCAACTTCGCAACGCTTTTAAACTGTTGAAATTAGTTTAAATAATAACATACGTATACCTTTCTTGTTCGTTCAAAACTAGGTTTAGATTTTTACTCTAATCCGTTGCACTTGAAGTCAATAAGAATATACCACGTTGACGGGCTAGGAGAGGCACACCCAGGAGTACCACCTCGTTGAACTCACACGTGCTTTGGGGGGTGAAATCAAGGGCGATGCGGCCAACTTTGGAGGCACGATTCGGCGTGGATACTCCACTATAACAGGCGAGACAAGTGTGGATCTTAAGCTCTCGAAAATCGACACAAAATCCCCTTTTGAATCAGTGGATTTCATTGCGTATTTTGGAAGAAAGGGAGGAGAGAAGGTGGGAACAGGCACCGTCGTTCATTTGAAGGGTTACGGGTTTTTTTTCTATTGAACGAGAAAGTGATGGTGAAATGTGATTGGCCAGTTAATTATATTTTATTATTTATTATTCTTAAATTCAAAAGTATCTTTTTCTCCATACTAGCTCCAATTCAAACCCAACGACTGTCATCCCTAGCTAAATACCCCAATTCCGGACACAATGAAATATGTTTCGTAGGCCCATTCGACTGTTTTAGTCAGTTATTCTTCAAATTAAAATATAAAACATTCTAATATGGATTTGAACGTACATTTCAATTTGCCGGGGCCACATACTGGTTCCAAAAAATCCAAAAAAATAAATCTAGCTATATTTGGACGAGGTCCCAACAAAACTGATTTCGTCGAATTTGGAGACCGTTTGAAAATAGCCATTTTCTGGTCGATCCAAATTGACTAAAATTAACCAAACACATTTTCTTTTGCCACGCTCACATATTAACTCCAAAAATTATGGAATTTTGAATCTAGCAATAATTTGACATTCTGGATCCAACAAAAGTGATTTCGTCGAAAACAGAGGTTGTTTGCAAAATGTCTATTTTCAAGGGCTATATTAATTCCATAGCGACCTTTCTGAAAATCCATTTGGCCATAACTTTTGATTCCCGCTATGAAATTTTTATTTTTCAGATTCATTAGAAAGATATTCTTAAACAGATTTAAATATTTTTTATTTCACTAAAATCCGTTTTATTTTGCATCCTGTACAGTCAGTCAAAGTTTGAATTCAAATTTTCAAACTACCGCGCTGTTTCAGGCCTTGTTTTATAATTAAAATAAATTATTTTTTTTGCAACATCGATTCAAACAAATATATACATTCTAATTCTCTTCAAAATAAATTTCTTATCGTTATTATTTAAAATAATTCATTTTAAAATTTCAAAATTCATTAAAATTGCCAAAATAAAAAATTTAAATTAATTCTGATTTTCCGGGTTGTTACATCCTGTTTTTCGAGCTATTTTGTAAATTCATATTTAGGTTTCATTCCATATACTCTATTTATAAATCAACTTCCTATAAAATAAATATCAAGTTTATAACTTTATCTCGATTACCTATTTA
The DNA here is from genome assembly GCA_030737875.1 of Allium sativum. Taxonomy (NCBI): domain Eukaryota; kingdom Viridiplantae; phylum Streptophyta; class Magnoliopsida; order Asparagales; family Amaryllidaceae; genus Allium; species Allium sativum. The sequence continues at coordinate 832,816,636 of CM060918.1, read as the reverse complement.
ATTACTAATTATTGGTTTCAAAGCAAATATCAAATATTTTGCCCATTTTGCTGAATTATATAATATATAATTTTTAAGAATAAATTATTTTAGTAACATTCGACATTGTCGAATTATAATTATAAATCCTTATTGATTTATTTCAATTCTAATCCCATTTCGAACATCGAAATAATTTCATCGTTTTCTTTTGAAAAGATGTCCCAGTTTCCCTTCCTAAATTCACCCTTATATTTTCAAATTATTTAATGTAATTATTCCACTTTATTTCTAAACATCATTTATAAATCGAACTACTTGTTTTAATATAATTAAAACAAGTTATTATAATCTAGTTTATTCGAAATTCAATTTCTATTTAAAAATAGATTATCCTTTCTAAAACCCCAATTTCTTTTCCTATATATTCGAGTATATTTTATGGTATTTAATTACCAATTATTTCATGTCAAAGTTATTCAAACATCCCAAAACACACAATAATAAATCACTGATTATTTGTCACATCATATAATGAAACATATGAAAATCAACAATAAAATTGTTGAGGAATACAGTTGGATCCTTTCAAGTTAATCAATATAAATAACACTAATTTATACCAATATGAAATTATTAAATCATTATTTCCAACGACTTCATATATATAACCATCAACCAATTTAGTTGTAAATCATCCAAATAACCATCACACGGTATTCAATCATTATTTATCAATATTAAATAACATTTATAATATTATAAAACTGGATAGAGTTAGTGAGTTTACTCACCTTGGTCGTTAATCGTTGAATAACGATTAACGTTGGTTGATTAAACCAGACGTTTAATTTTGCCTAAAATTCAAATGAGCTTTAGATAGTTCCAGACTAACTTCATAGCGTAGCTTGCATCCCCAGGATTCCAATGTGACAAACCGTTCGTAAAACTGATGATGGATGGACGAGATATTATAATTCCAAATTATAACATGCTAGGATTAAATTAAAACTTAAATTATTATTTCATAACGGGCCTTACCCTTTAATATCAGCCCACCATCCGCTTAGTATCCACCGACCTGCTAATAACAGATCCTCTTCCACCATATGAACTCCTCCCGTAATTCGACTGGCCTTTTCTTCTCGGTTATTGATTATCATCCTTCCTTTATATATATATATATTCATATATATATATATTATTTGGCTTACATTTTTTTATTTCCCGATACCCATTTTGTTAAGACTCAGACTGTATCTTTCTTCCCCCTAGCAAATTCGAACACTGCTCCTTTTACCCTTTTTTTGTCACGTAAGCTTTCACGCATGGCACAACTCCATCGTGCACACACCAAATTACCACTTACGTATTTTATTTTCCTTCCTTTATATATATATATATATTATAGGCCTTGCTCCTTTAAAAACTGGTCCAACTACCAATATAAAAACCCACTCGCTCACCACTACAGACTTCATCTTCCATGTTAATTTCTTCAATTTGCTGCTCCTGCTCATCCATTTCCATTTTATCACCTTTCTTTCCCTCGTTAAGCCAAAATTCTCAAAATGAAAAGCACCCTGCTTCTTCCTAACATATTCTCTTTCCAACCATTCCCAATATTATCTGTTCGAGATTCATCCCCTCCAAGCTTAACACCACGGCTCCTATACTGTTTCCTCAACGTGCCAAAATTCGAACTCTCCTGTAGGCATCATCATGGCGTCATGCGACAGGAAGCATGACCCTCGCTTCTTCACAAACTTCCCCATGCATCAACTTCCAGACCAGTACACTCCACAAACCCCATAGCCACCCTCACCATTTACATCTTCTCCATCCCCTCGTCCGTGCCATCAGATCCCCGCTGAACGTAACTCGAAAGCATCACCAAACCCATATTGCCACAAATGTTGCGACAATTTGTTTTTGTTTAATGTTTTCTGAAGCCATTACAACTCTCGTTTTTCTTTGTTTCCTTCCTGAAATGAAGTGTAGCAGCTCGCGTGTATTTATATAGAAAGTATACTTGGCTCTGAAGCATTAGGTAAGCAGGCTAAAGTTGGAGAGTACTCCGTAGGTTTGCAGGTAGGAGGAGACTTCTTTTGATGGAAACATGGGGTATATACGGGGAGGGTAGTTTGCCTTAAATGGGAAGAGACATATTTGAACAAGGCTACGCTGTTTAGTTTATAGGGTAGGCAAGCTGTTGACAATTCAGTCTGTAGAAGGGAAAGCATAGGCTGGTGAATTATTTAGGCATGTGCACGCATTTACTTTGCTTGGTTCTATTTGTTTACACTACTTGTATTGCCTATATATTTTGTAGCATTTGGGGTACACAACACAGTTTGTTTTTAGTATCTATGTGAAATGTTAACTTGTAAAACGATTACTGCGGCATGATCATAGATAATGATTCCATTTGCATCGTTAGTACGTTCAGATGTGCGCGTTTACTTTTTGCGCTAAAGAGATGTGTGAAAATTTCAGTTATTCGCTTCTTAAGGATCCGTAAAAGGAAAAGGTGAGATTCTAGAGATTTTTAGTGTTTTAACGTTTTTATGATTGGAATATTGTTGGCTTCAGCTCTGCGCCCTTTATTAAGTTTGGTTTAAATTATTAAGTTTAGCGTGGCTTGATATAAAAAAATTCCATTCATGTATGGTCTGTCATGGACAAAAAATAAAAATACTATCGTGTCAGACGATGTGTCACGATCCTAAAAATATAATAAAATAGACAAGTTAACTTATATTGAAAAATCTCAAAACGCTGATTAAGGGTGCAAAATACGTTAAACGAAAAGTTGCTTATTTTCCAAAATAAAAAATATAGAAAAATCCTAAAAATAAATATTAACTATGTATCAAAGATCTTTTCCAAATTCGAAACTAATATTTAATTATATTAAATAAACCGTTATGGCTTATAAACAATTCCATAGCGACTTTCTGAAAATTTGATTTGGACATAACTTACAATCTATAAGACGAAATCTCGATTTTTCACTTCCATTAGAAAAATGCAGTTAATTAGATTCGAAGGTTTTTTTCAAAGAAATCCGATTTATAACGAATCATGTATAGTCGTTTGAAGTTCAAAATTCAATATTACGAACTACCACGACGTTACGAGCTCGTTTTAAATTATATTATAGTTTATACGTTCAACTTGTCGTTTTTAAATAATAAACTCGTTATATTAATTTAATTCTAGACTGAATTAAATCTATTAAATTATCCAATTTATAGAATATTGCAAATTTAACTATATTATGATTATTTAGGAATTAAATATTATTATTAACTATTTAAAATAATTAAATATTCAAATATTTGAATTCAAATCATTTTAAATTATCAACAACTATCAAAATAATTAAATTAATTAATTTTTGAATCATTAAAATTTCCGGGACGTTACAATATTAACACTTATGTTAAACGATACCCATTTGGAAATAAAGTGTTAATGATATAAACACTTAAGTGAATGACATATATGTATGGATACATATATATTGATGAAGTCTCTTTCGAAAAATACCGGAACGCTCTAGGATGACACAGGGAATAGTGTCTACGCTTGGGTTTGGAAAAGTTAGTTTCCTGCTCTCCCCGGCTATCCCTGACTGATCCAGTGAACGGGATGGTTAATTCAGATTTAATTTGAAATCTATTTGAATTTAGAAATGAATTGGAATTTTCTTTAATATTTTATTAATAAAATATTAAGTGAAAAATAAAAAGTTTGAATTTTAAATCTGAAATGATTTGGAAAGATAATCTTAGTAATATCGTAAAGAAAGAAATATTATTTGAATAAGTTCAAGTAATAAGTGTATGTTTTAAATTTTGAATTTAAAATGAATATCGATTTTTAAAAGTGAAGTTTGATTCGGGTATTCAGGAAATGTTTTAATAAGATTTTATTTTACAAACTATCTTATTTAGTTTATAATGGACTTCCGGAAAAGTTGGACCTCAAATAATAAGTTTTGAAAAATAATATTATTTTAATGATTTAATAATTTTAAAATACTCAAAATCGAATGTTTGAATTTAAAGTTAAATATTCAAAATATAGTTTCCAAAAGTTATTTTATATGTTTTGCATAGTTAATAAATATTTTGGAGGCAATTAGACTTAGTTTTATTTTAAGTCAAAGTTTGGTTTGAATAGGACTTGTCGCACAGCGGTAGTTCGCAAATTCCGACCATTGACTTGAAATTGACTTTTCGGGAGATCCGACCATCGGATCTTCCCGAAATCGTAAACATTGGGTTCAAAATAAAAAGAGCTTTAAAATGGAATGTTAAATTTTAAGATTCAATGGTAAGATTTCAAAATAAATAAAAATCAATTTTTTTAAAGAAAACACGGGTTTTGCAATTAGTGACCCGAAATTGGATTTTAACGAAATAAGTTATTTTTAGATTATTAAAAATAGGGAAAATTGTGATAAATCATAAAAAATGATTTAAAAGTTATTTGGATTATATATATTAAATTTTTGAATGATATAAAGCTTTTTTGTGAAAACTAGCTATGTTGATAATAGTATTAAAACATTTTGAAATTAATAAGTACTTAACAAGTTAAAATTTTCCAATGCATGAATTTAATTGGATCTGGATGTAAATAATCTTCAGATATTTCAATATTGGATTCCGTAGTTATACAGATACTATTGAGGAATTTGGAAGATATTTATGTTGCTATTCCCCATATGGTATTTGTTGATTTCAGAATTTGATGTTAAATATTAGTCAATATGATTTCTATTTAAAGCCTTATATTTGATATCAATTTGGATTGGGTTTGTCGTGAATGATGTCTTGAATAACATATATTCTTTAACCCATCTAAAGACAGAATTGGCATCCAAAGTTAAATAACCATTGATTAATGATTTAGAAGATTTAAAACTACGTTAGATTTAAATAAATCTTGGAATAAAGATTTGGATGAATGATATGAAAAAAGGATTAATGAAAATAGTTAGAACTTACCTAAATAAATGTAGATATGGATTGAGGGTAAGGAGTTAGTTCCATTTTATTGTAGGCAGAAATTGCCCGATAGAATGGGACTGGTGCCCTCCTCTTTGTTTCATTTAAGAAATGGGTTGGGGATTAAGTAAGTATGTTTTCCCATGGGGATAAAAAGAATCTCTTAAATACAATTTGGAATTAAGGAACGAAACTAATAAGGTAATTATATTTACCAAAATAAGAGGGAAATTAGATGTTGAGTATGGCCAGTTTTTCTTTATGGGGTTGATAGGATGGGAATGGGATTTTGGTTTAACTAATAACCTTTGTCTTAAGGTTTAATTGAAATCAAAGAATAATCCAAAATAGAATGTATGTTATGATATCCCTATATATTCTCCACACATTTTTAAACTTGCGCTTATTATTTGGAAAGACCGGGAATGATATTTGGATCGGTAAACCATTCCGAATAATAAAATGATGTGTTGGAGCAGATCAAATGCTATTGAAGACGATGGTGAAGACGGGGACCCTTCACATCAGAAGGACTACTTGCTGAATGTCTCAAATGGTTTAGCGGCCATTTGAAGATGGGTTTTATACTAGGTAAATGGCAGTAGTCCGGATGTACATGAAGAAATTCCAGATTTGCAAGGCCCCCTCTCCATTTGTTGGACGAGGAATAAGGTGCCTTTGGTTCCGTTCAGACCTAGAACAGACTTGTATGGATGTGTGTCTGACATTGTATTTTGTAGTGTATGATTGATCTTCATTAAAAATATTTCTGTTGGTGGCTAGGAGGTTTATCCCTTAGTTTAAAACCCATTTTTTGAGACATACGAGCTCAAAGGTTATATGGTTAGCGATTATCGATTATATATTAATGAAATGACAGTGTGGCATACTAAGTGATGTGCTATAATGATCAAAGCATGGCTTATTGAAGCGTAGCTTCGTGTAAGCAGACTTTGAAAAGCCTCACATACTATGACCGAAACGGGAAAAGATGTACCAAGGTTATGGGGGTCACAAACCTTAGGGGATGGCCATTTCCTTCTAGATTTTTGAAGCAACACTATGGTATGGAGCGCAAGTGCTTGCTAGGTGGCTATTATGTGGTAGTGTTATGGTATGGAGCCCTAGCATTTAACTATCATGGTTTTGTTGGAAATTCGGGTGCCTATAGAGAAATGGCGATAATGACCGCAAAATGGCATACTTGTGCGACATGGCTTTGAACCGCATCGACAACCTTGTGTTGGAAGAGAAGGGTTTACTTCTCGGGGTGTTTGCTAAAGGCATACCCATTCATAAGAAAATTTCTTAACCTTAGTCATTTGTTGGAAAAACTCATTTTGTGAACGGTTTGTGTCGCTATACGATTCTAAACCAGGATCATCCTCTACGTGCCCATTCGGTTTTCTATTGTAGATCTAGCGTAACGCGTAGGAGCTCAGTATAAAATTATGGTAACTATGTTAGCTAAGATTGATACATTTATTTGCAAAAGTGAGTTTCACACTCTGCACTAATAATAAGATAAGATGATTTTCACGTATCAATAAAATTTGGTTATTATAAGGGAAATCTCGCCCAAGTGTGCGTTTGCATTGTGTGTGTGGCGCGAGACCTTATGGTAGCTTCATTTTCTAAAGAGCACTGCAAGTTTTTATGCACTGGTGTTCATATAAGGAGAACCCATTCCATGTTATACAGCGTGGTCCTATGATTACCTTACTCTAAAAAGGAAGTAACTATTTTTTCTCTCATACCAGTCCCATTACTGACTCAGAGTTTATTATTTCCCACCTAAAGTCTGGATACCAATAATTTTTCAATACGGGCAACTTGGCATTTTTGGTTTTGCTGATTTAGACTTAGATTCATCCTTATAGCTGGATTCTGGATTATGGTTTGAACTATACTCCGGATCATTGGACAATCTTCCACTGGGAGTTTTATTTTCCGCTATGTCTTTGTTTTCCTCTGATTTTTGCTATGTACTCTGATATACTCTTGTACTTTGATGTAATATTGTAAGGGGGTTAATGAAAAGTCCTTTCTTTTTTTTTCCAATGTGTAAGTACCTCTAACAATCCACCTTTAAGAACGGTTGAAGTCGGTTTAATTATCGGTTTGAACTGAATCGAAGGTGGGATGTTACAAAATGGTATAAGAGCTTTGGTTTACAAAGCTTTGAAGTACAACTCATTAAAACAAGTTGAAAAGACTCTGTAACGACCTGAGGTAATTCGACGTTTGAATTTTGACAGTAATACACAAATCCTGTATCACTATTCAAAACCCAAGTATCTAAATCACATATAGTTATTAGAAAGAAGTTAGAGGGTGAGAAAATAAAGAAAGAAATATTAGAATAGAAGAAGAAGAAGAATGAACACAACATAGAGTCTCACAATGCATGGAACAAAATATATTATAAAAATAAATCATTATAGAGAGCTTTAAATAAAACTTACAGTCATCAGAGTACATCAACACATTTGGACAGTTATATTAATCTGTCCTCATATACAACACACAGCGGAATAAATACTAGATATCATACATCTGAACACCTCCAGCTCATCTTTAGACATCGCAGCATACGATAACCTGAACCTGTTAAAAACCCGGTCTACCCCGTGCGTTACAAATGCTGGATCAGTCTGGTGTACCAGAGTGAGAAAATACACCAAGTTTGAAGGTATCACCCAACTTGATTTTTAAAGTCAAAATCTTTTTGAAAGAAAATGATAATCGTAAGACCAATCGGCACATAAACATGGATGGTTTTTACCTTACGATAACCCAAAACGTTTTTGAAATCAGTATCTTTTCTGATATTATAATAATGTCTAAATACAAGAAAATAACAATCTAGCAGAACTCTTGCATCTCATGCTCTACATATACAACATACAATCAAAACCACGGGCTCTTATTGGAGAAGGGATTTCCATGGCAAGGTATGGACAATCACCTTTCTGACCATGTACCTCCGGAGATGAATACATTTGGGTTCAACTAGAACATCATGCAACCTAGGCTAAACATGACCGGCCCCTCATTTCGCTTAGGAGTACCGAATATATCATCACCACGGCTGGAGGCCAGCCAACCGCCGAAAGCATACAATTCAAAATAAAGGGACAACCGAAGGCAATTGATTTCTCCAGATTAGGTAATGATATACCCTAATAGGTGTGACCCATATAGCAATGCGACCTACCTGATTTATGACATTTCCCGGTTGATGAGCCTTGAGACTACGCTTTACCTTTATAATCAGCATATCACTAGGGCTGTATATCAGACATGAATGTCCGTTGTCCGACTCGGTCCGAAGCTATAAGGTGTCCAATCCATGTCCATCTGATTCTCTTATAGGACAGAGCTTGGACACACTAGTGTTCGGTCCGATCTAAAATGTTCGATGTTTTTTTTATTATCCAAGGCTATATCAGACATGACAGTCCATTGTCCGGCTCGGTCCGAGGCTATATGATGTCCGGTCCGTGTTCGTCTGAATTCTTATAGGACAGAGCTCGAACACACCGCCGTCCGGTCTGGTCCGACCCGTTTACACCCCCACATATCACATTCACTTCTAATGCCACATCGCCAGATCCATCAAAATAACTAATTGGCGTCCAAAGAAGTTTCCATCTCCGCTTCCACTCTTGGTACGGTTGTAGAAATCAATGTACATGACCTTTCTGGAAATACCTAGAAACAAGATGAACCGAAGGCACCCTCCTACTGCATCCTAGGAATCACCCTGAGAATCAGTAGCGAGAAATCCTTACGAATCCTATATTTCCAACCATGACAGAATCACTGTCAAATAACTCTACTTGCAAATCAGAGAGATTCGATAAGCAGTCCTTCAGCTTTTAATGATCAACGGTCTTCATTTGCCCCATCTCAAATCAGCATCTTTAATGTATTCGTATTTGCTGGACAGAATGGTTTTCAAATATACATTCAGTTCCGGTCCTTCCGTACCAACAATCATATAGGCCAAATTTGATAGTCGGTTCTTTAACTATCAAGTAAAACAACCATTCATCCATAAAAGAAAATGGATTCATTAATTCAATACTCAGTATCATTTAGCCTCTTTAATGAACCGTCTGTTAATTATATTCTTTAAATTTCCTGATATTTGAAACATCGCTTTTACTTTTTATTATAAAATAAGAATATTCTCCAATTCCATTTTATTCAACTTATAAACTTTTCGAAAATAGTTTATAATGTCATTCATGGAAATCATAACTTATGTCTCCCTTAACTACTCTCGTTTATAAACTAATACTATCCTTGGATGTTCACGGAGTCATTCAAGTTGGGATATTGTATTTATCTCTCAGACCTTGACCAACAACATTCATATGTTCAAAATAAATAGAAGTTTATTAGCCACATGTTCCTTTTGAAAACATATTTAAATTTCGACCACGTTTACTTAACTAATTATTTAGTAAACTCTTATTAAACTCTTTCTATTTACGTTAATAATTCTTTATAATATTATATACGAGCTCTGATTCTATTATAATAGAATCCTTGTGAAAATCCCTTAATATCTCTTTATTATTATTTTACAAAATATTTTCGACAACTCAAATTTCCTTTTTTAAAACTACATAAACAAAGCCTTTATAAATCCTATATTAATGTCTTATACAATTATTATATGATATCTTTCCAAATTCTTATATTAATATTTATAAAAATAATTCAACTTATCATCTGTAACAAACGTCGCAGATTTCATTTCAAAGCCATTTTACTTTCATTTATCACATTCTTTTCAACTCATATCCGATAAATTATTCGTTGTTTAAAATAATTTAACATTCCTTTTAAAATCTTATATCTAAAATTAGTCCATATCCTTTGTAACAAATGTTATAGAACATTTTTACAAACCCTTAACTTTATTTACTAATTCTATTCCATTTCCAAAACTTCAAATTTCCATTTACACAATCTTTTGTACATTAATTACGACAACTTACTAATCGTTTTCATTTCCACATCTTTAACTTCATTTAAACCTCCCATTTGCAATTCATTATCGACAACTAACATTCGTTGTCATTATCCAAACCTATAACTTCATTTACTCCTACATTCAGTTAAAATTCCAAAATTTAGAATATCACATTTCGAACCTCGAAATAAAACTCACTTTGATTAATCATTCTGAACTTCTGGATACCATACTCCGAACCTCGGAATAAACCTCACTTAGCTGTTTCATATCATTTCCCAACTTTTCAATTTATTTACTTATCTCATTCCTTTATTCTAGGAATTTAATTTACAACTATTTCACGTATAAGTCAACTCATACTCGTATATCCAATTATATTATATTTTGGGAAAATCCTGATTTAACAATCTATTTCCACTATCGGGGTTTAAATCCAATTATAAATTCATATTTGTCATTTCAACCAAACCCTATTTATAAAACTCACTCCTATTTATTTAACTCAATCCCATTTATAAATCTCATTTATAAATCCATATTCATATTTTTAATTTCGATTTCATTTAAAAATCTGAAATCTCATTCCCAAATTAATACTCATTTCCAAATCCGTCGATTTGTTAATCTTATTCACGAAATGTTATTTAATCACATTTCATATATTTAAAAACCAACGTTCAAAATGATCATTTATTTACAAAATTATCACTTTTAATCTCTTTCATAAATTCTAGTATATTCTATGATTCCATCATTTCATTTTAATATTTTTGAATCGATTTAAACTTCCTTTATAGTCGTTAATACCTTTACAAAACCTTTTCAACATTTAAATAGCCAACACGCTAAATTTATATCGTTTAACCATTTATTTAATAATATCTTAGATCTCTACTAGTTATATTTTATCTGTTTATAAAAATTGCAAATTTAACTTCGCCAATTATCTTTACAATCAAAATTGTATTTCAAATCCATATAAAATATATATGTCTTTGAAACCGCTCGAAATCCATTTAATATTGATTTCAAAAAATCATTTCTTTTAATCGATGGTGCTAAAGAGGCAAATGGCAACTATAGTACCAAACTGTGAAATATGAACCAATTTCACATTCAATACAAACAATATGATCATACTGATAAACGTTATCAATATCAGTGAGGAATCCTGTTGGATTCCTCCAACCTATTATTCCCTACAAAACAGTGGGTTACTTCAATTCAAATCATTCAATTCAATATGGCCAATCAATATTCGTTTTCCATCTAAATAGATGACATAAACAGTTTAATAATAACGATCAATAATAAATGCAATAGTCAGTATTGGGCTAATAACAGAAATTCAAGCATTCAATTATTTATTTATAATGTTTATATTATTATAAACGTAACAACTAAGGTAAGTTACCTCAATTGGATTTAATCGTTAGAAATAACAATTAGTTTCAACTAAATTAAACGAACGTTTAATTTAACTATTTTAGTCAATATATGAAATGAACAAACAACCATTAACAACCATAGCACACAATTCTAAAACCCGACTTATATAAAATATAAATGGGAAAAACTGAGTGAGTTTAACTAACCCTGAGTTTCCATTTCTTATCAAAATGGTTTATTTTAATTAATTAAACAAGTGTTTAATTTAATTAAAACATCCAGCTGCACCCCATTCTGTTCAAACCAGTTCCATAAGTGTCCTGCAAGCCGATATAGTTCCAACATTACTAATTTCATTTCATTCTGTTCGCTCACACAAGTTATATGAATTACAAGTAATACAGTTTAAAATTAATTTATTTAACTTTTAATTTAGTATGAATATTACTATTAAATACATGGCTACATTAAGTATTCTTCCCCTCACGTGCTTTGAAATTTCTTCTGCTATTGTTCTATTTTTTTTAACCGTTTTTTTCCTTTCATTTTTACAAGAACTTTATGAAATAAATTAGCAAGCCTCTTTGATAAATAGTGCTAGCATTGGTATACTTGACTAAACAACAATTATGGTAATAAATAAATATTATCAATATGTCCAAGTGATGATCAACACGTTAAATACGACTTGGCAGTTTAAAACAAATAGGGGCAACGACCACGTAATACTATATATATTATTAACTAAGCAACATTAGGCACTTCTTTAATTATGATTAGGCATCTTTAAAATTAATTAGGTAAAACAGAATATTGATTAGGTAAGTTTTTAATTTACTGTACGTCTCCCTCACCATCTTTATTTCTTCCGTTCTGTCTGCTGCCATGCTTCATTCAAACCCATCCTTCTCTCTCTGTTAAAAAACCATGCGCAAGCCTTCTTCTCACCTTGATATGCAACCGCCTGCAACCAACTACCCTAAGCACAACACCTCTCTCTCTCTCTCTCTCTCTCTCTTCAGTCCCCCTTCACCGCACTGTTCCATACTTCCACCCAGTCCCATATTTTTTTACAAACATGATCTCCACCATGAAACAGACCAACCTCCGCAATCAACGACCTGAACGGTGTTGCCACCTTGCACCTATGCTGATCTTCTTAGTATGCCACCAGTTAGTACGACCGCGACTGCCCATGCATGTTGTGCCACACTGCCGAGCACCAGAGAACATGAACACTATACTGAATCATTTAAAGCAACCCCCACCTCATCTTCACCATCCGCCTACCATACCAAACGCCGACCCCCTGTGCCATCCATCTCAAACCGCCCAACTGCTTCCTTCTTCTTCCAGTTGAGGTCGTCGACAAGCAGTTGGTGATGTTCGGGATTTTATAGTTTTTTTAAAGAAAAGTATCAGATCATTACTGGAAATGAAGGAAAGCAGAATGGAGAAGCAAATCAATTTATAGGAGAGAATGTCGTCGAGGCCACGATTTAAAATGTAGGTTTGCAGAGAGGGTGTAGAGTAGTTGACGGCATAGGGGATTTCCAAAAACGTGAACAACATGGTGTTAAGTGGATTAACACCCAAGGAAAACAAAAGCGTGGCACGCAAGATAAGATTGCTTAGGGCGAAAATAAATGAGAACATCTTGGACCGCAGGTAAAAGAAATGATGGGGAAGTTTTATTGAATTAAGAGTATAACGAAACTTCGTTGTGAATTATCGTGTTAAGATCCACTACATACGATTTCCAAATGAGATAGAACTCCTAATCCTAGCATAGAAAAATATTCCAAACATGATGAGACATGTTTCGTTGAATTCCGAGGTCGTTTGTAAAAGGTCCTTTATAATTCATGGGCAAAAAATCATTCGTTTAATTTTTCCACGATCGCAAAATAAATCCAATCCACTTGAAACTTTGAATTCTACTAGATATTTTCCTTACAGATCCAACAAAATTTGTTTCATTAAAATCGGAGTTGATTTGGCTAGTCGTTTATTTCTTACGTTACCTATGTTTAAATTGGCCAAAATAATATAAACGATTAAGGCGTTTATCGTTGCCACGATCAAACGATAAGTCCTATTGGCATGAAAATTGAAATATTATAATAATTAATTAATACGAATTCGATAGCACAAATTTCGTCGCAATCCGAGACTGTTTCCCTACACGATATTTTTATATGCCAAACAACGCTATTTTGGACACTGAAATACCCGATGTCCAAAAATAACAAACTACCTACCTATCTTGACTCTAGTCGTCGATACAAATTCAACTGAATTGGTTTTGTGGCTTAATTTGATCGTGTGCTCAAGTTACACACAAATACGACTCTATTTAATTTAATTAATTTAATTACGCGCTATAGAAAATGACTGGGCGTTCATGGCTGTCGTTGTCACATATGACATTGGTTTGCCACAAAATTTGGTTTTCTACAATAATTTAATGTTACGGGTCCAATGAAACTTATTTCATCGAAAACCGAGGCTGTTTGCAAAATAACTATTTTTAAGGCTTATAATAATATCGATAGAATATTATTTAAATGCCAAATTAATTCAACTAAATAATAATAAATTATTATTATCGTAAATATCCAAATAGAATAATATATGCAGCTGCAAATATAAGTTATACAACTTAATATCATCCATTCGAATTAAAACGATACCCAACTTATATAGAAATCCATATAAATTTACTAATAAACGTTATATTTTAAATAATGATTTCCATAGCGACTATTTTAAAATTTGAATTGGACATAACTAACAATCTATCACACGAAATCTGAACTTTTTTCTTCCATATGAAAATTATAATCAACAAGATTCAATCGTTTTTGTTTCACAAAAATCCGACTTAAAACAGGTTCTGTATATTCAATTGAAGTTAAAAACTTAATATTACGAACTACCATGCCATTTCGAGCACGTTTTAAAATATATTTAAATTTAACGTTCAAACTTCATTTTAATAAATGAATTAAATATTAAAATCCATTAATATTCCAATATAATATTTAAAATAAAAAAATATATTAAATATTTGGCTACCCAAAAATATGGGACATTAATTCTTCCCCCGAAAGAATTTCATCCCCGAAATTACTAAGGTAGAAAAAAATGACACAAACCCATTATTTTCCAAAATCCAATTTATTTTAAATCGATAACTAATTTATTACTATTAATATAAATTTTCAAAAATATCAAAAAAAATTCTAACATGTTAAATTCTCGAATTTGTTTTGTAGAGTCTCCCCTGTACGGAGTGGCTTCTGCGATATCGCAGGAACAAATAATATATATACATCGACCGACACTGTAACACCCCGTAATTTTCAATGTTAATGTTCACAAATTAGATAATAACTAATCTTAGATGTGAGAATTAAGGGAAACGGGTTGCGCCATTGTGTTGGTCTCGGAATTCTGGTTGAGATAGAGTCCGAGTTTGCGTGAATTGGACTTCATATGATGAAGTTATGGCCATCGGAAGTTTCAGAAAATTTAAAATGATTTCGAAAATTCGAATTTCAGAGTCAGATTGGGCTAGGCGGGAAATTCCCCGCCAGGGCTAGGTCGACCAGAGGGTCGACCTACCCACATAGGTCGACCAGGGGGTCGACCGGCCCCCCTCGGGAAGATTTGATTGATTACCTTTTTATGACTGTATGCTGAGTCATTAGGGTTTCTGATCTGGTCTGAATGGATGGGGTTTATTCTGGGTTGATCGGACGGCCTAAATTAATCCTAAACTCTATAAAAACACATGTAGACTCAAACCCTAAAATAAAATTAAAATTAAATCATGGCCTTCATGCCGTCACCTTGCAACCTAGTGTAGCCGCCACCAATTAGAGAGGAAGAAAAGCTAATCAATTCAATTTTAATCTAAACTGCAACAAATTGTCTTCTTCAAAGGAAAGCTAAATCAATTTCAGATTTCAGAACTCAAGACCTTCTTTGAGTTGTGAGTTCGATTTCTTTAATAAAATAATTAACAATTTAATTGGATTGAGCTAAGATGTGGATTATATGGTTATGTTGTGAATGATTGACCGCATATTATTATCTATGTTATAAGTTTTATGATGTTATCATCTATGTTGTAAAGTTATGATGTTATCATCTATGTTGTAAAATCGTGATGTTATCATCTATGTTGTAATTCTATGATTGGCTTATGTATAATAAATTCATGATATTGTTTCATATTTTAGTTTGGTTATGTTGTAGGAACTAATTCATATGATAAATCATATGTATGTATGCAAGTTAGGATGTTAATTGAGGCATGGATCATATGCAAGTTAGTGAAAATTATATATAACCATACATATTTCATGACATCTATTTTATGTGTAAATTGGATCTAAAGTTAGGCTATGACATGTGTGAGTTATATGCTAGTATACAAGATTCTATATGCTAGTTTACATGTTTAGATGTAAGTTTACACCATCGTTTATATTGCATAAATCACATATGCAAGTGTATATATATATATATATGTATATATGTATGTTTGGAATATGAATAATGTAATGTAAGTTTGTGACTATTACCTAAACAAGTTTACACCTTTAGATTTAGATCTATGACATAGGTAGTTTTATGCAAGTTTGTGACTTTGGCCTATGCAAGTTTTTTAGATGAAGAACCTCATTCACACATGCAAGTTCACCCCTTATGCTTAGATCTAGTTTTATTTCTATGAATGTCGTGATGTTTTCTCTTTATTCCATAAGTTAGACTATTCGAGTCTAACGTATATTTTACGTTAATCGAACGAACGTACAACGTGGGGCAATGGGATAATATTAAAATATTTAATATTGAGAATTGGCATAAATGCCTTAAATGGAATAAATGCCTTAAATGGCATAAAATAAATTTATGATGATAATTGGTATGATTTTACATACCATAAATAGACGGACATAATTGAGTCAATTATGGCCATGGTTAAATTTGGAATTGATTGATAATTTGAATAGGGAAATTAATTCAAATTGGGGAATAATTAATTTTGTGTAATTAATCATCTAAGACACGAGGTTAGGCTCTTTTGTGGTGTAAGACTGCCTGGACCCGCCCGACAAATCCAGCTGCCACAAATGCCAGTCTAATGTGAGAGGTCTTAGGCATAAATTAAATGCGTAACAGTTGTAAAGACACGAGGTTAGGCTCGTTTATGGTGTAAGACTGCCCGGACCCGCCCGACAAATCCAGCTGCCACAAATGCCAGTCTAATGTGGGAGGTCTTTACAAGGTTACGGTGTTAATGAATTAAGAAACACTTAACCAGATAAACATGTGGTGGGACATGGGGGTTAAGTGGGTGCCTTGGGTGGCTTGTGAAATACGATTAGAAACACTTAACCAAAATTGAAACATGTAAGTGAACATGAATAAGAAGAGGGTTAAGTGAGATTTACTAGAGGGGATCAAGCTTAGTTGGATAGCTTGTGTCAAGTAATGGGGGCCCGTTTCAACCAGTAACCCATAAGTATCTTTGTGGGCCCGACCCAAGTCGAGGACGGGACACGCATAATGGGCTTGACTGTAAGAGGCTAAAACGGGTTAGCGGTGGCAACACAAGTCCAACGGGTTCATGTGCGTGTGTGGGCCCGGGCTGGTAGGTAAGACGTTGTTGCATCGTGTAGGTATAAGCCATGCATTGTTGGTGGTATCGGGTTGCCACTTTGGGGAGTGATACACCCCACTGTGGGGCCAGCACGGGTATCTACGAGTTAGGAAGCCGATCGCATGGGGGTAGTGGGTACACCTAGTGGAAATAGGGGCAGGCGACACCTATGAAGGCAACTAGGGGTACACGAAACTACCATTATCATTATTAAAGTCTTGTAGACGGGATCTACCCTTTAGGGTGACTAGTGGTGGTGCAGTATAGTAATTATCTTATAGTGGTTTAGGTGCGCCTTTAACGTTATCTTTGTTCATCTTATTTCCTTGTTTACTCTGTCATACCCAATTGTTCACAGTCATTTCCTTATCTTCCAACTTATGCCTTAGCCTAGTTATTTTGGTAATTATATTGTTAAATTATCGCACTCGCCAGATTTTATGCCTGACCCCCTTTGTTTCCACCTCTTTTCTTCCTATTTTCCCCAGGTGCTCAGGGTGGAACTAGCACTAGTGGAGCTTGATTTTGGACAGCTGTATCTCTTGCTTTTAGAAGTTGCTTGGATCGCTGAAGTAAAAGTTCAGCCTATCTTATTTATGGCTACTTTGTGTTGGGGTTATGTCTTTCAATTTATGTACTCTAATTTAGTCAAGATGGATATTATGTACTTTGACTCTGGTTTTTGATGATGTAATCAAACCTATGAGTTTACCGCTGCAATGAATAAAAATTTTAACGTTTTAAGTACTGTTTATATCTTTCTTGTTGTTAAGTTTCTGTTCTATACACACTTAAAATGCTCCTTAGAAGTTAATGCATTCCCTTTGTGAGTGACATTAATGGACGTAGGGTGTTACACGTGGTATCAGAGCTGAAGGTTACCAGAACAGTATGAATTTTGAAAAACTGTTTTTTCAAAAACACTTTTGCAAAGAAGTACCTTCAAAAGTATGTTTTAAGGAAAGTATTTTCAAGAGAAAAGCTTATTTTAGAAAGCATAACCCCCAGAGCCATATGTCCTTCCTTCGGTTCTTTTGTATTGAATCTTTCCTTTTTCGTTTCAGCATGTCTGGAATTCCCGAGATACCCGAGGGGATACCGATACCAGGATGGTTTAGGAGGTATTTGGAGACTAGGGCCACCACTGCAGGTCCAGCAAATGCTCCTCCTCCTCCTCCTTGTGTCGATACTTTTGCAAAGATATGTAAGGACTTTTGGGCAATGGGCGGAAAACCTTTTCACGGGACGGAGACATTTGTTGAAGCTCGAAATTGGATAAAGGAGATGGAAGAATTGTTTGGGATCTTTGAAGTGGAAGATGGAAGAAAGGTCCACTTAGCTGCCTGGCTAATGAAGGATGAGGCCTCTTTTTGGTGGGAGGTCACTAATGGAGAGCGTCCAATTGATACTTGGCCAGATTTCAGGCGTAGGTTTGAGGCAAAGTTTCTCTCACGGGCTGAAGAGAATTTATATATGGAAAGTTTTTTGGCATTGAAGCAAGGGAATCTATCAGTGAAAGAATACGTCAACAAGTTCAATCAGTTGGCGAGATTTGGCTTGGACTTGGTGAACACTCCAGAAAAGAAGGCCCTAAGATTTGTTAAGGGTTTGAACGAGCCGCTTCATGGGTTAGCTATGACCCAGATCCCCATGGGGGCTACCTTTGAGAGACTAGTTGACATGGCGCTTATGCATGAAGAAGAGAAGGGCGCCAATGCTAATAAGGCACCCGAGAAGAAAGGGGATCAAAAGAAACAGCAACATCAACAAAAGAATAAGAAAGGTGGTAAAGGCAACAATGGTAAGGGAAAGAAAAGATGTTTTAATTGTGGGACACCCGACCATCTAAGAAAAGATTGTAGGAAGAAAAAGAAGACTGGTTGTTTCCACTGTGGCGAAGCGGGACATCTGATTAAGGACTGCCCAAGGAAAGGGCAGAGGGCAGGATCTACCTCGGGAGGACAGGTGCAGGCTCTCATGGCACCAGGGCAGGCAAGGAGGCAAGTTTAGGCTCTCGTGGTCCCACCGCTGCAAGAACGAGGTAGAGCGATTTCCGTTGAAAGTTTAATTTTTCTGTTTGATCATCCTGTCCATACTTTATTCGATTTTGGCGCATCACATTTGTTTATCTCTACATCATTAGTTGAAACACTGCACCTAAATACTAGTTTAGTTGCAGATCCCTTACTAGTCTTAAATCCTATTGGTGGTTCAGCTCATCTTTCTATGATTTGTCGGGATTTGAGAGTGTTTATCTTGGGCGTTGGGTTTGAATGCAACGCCTTTGTTCTTGGCTTCATAGGCTACGGCTTGATTCTAGGTATGGATTGGCTAACTAGATACGGGGCCATCCTAGATTGTGAAAGAAGGGTAGTTAGATTGTTGACTCGTTGTGGAAAGATCCTTGATATTTCTTGCGCCCCTAGAGGTCTAGTAATGCTTAGCTACCCAGAATACCTTGACGCATCCAATGATGATTTGCATTCTGTTCGCATAATCCGTGAATATGTTGATGTCTTCGATGAGGTGAGGGGTTTACCCCCAAAACGTGAGATAGACTTTCGAATATATCTAGTAGATAATGCAAAGCCAGTTGCATTGCCAGTGCGCCATATGGCTCCCAGAGAGAGAAGAGAACTCAATAAGCAAGTGAAAGAATTGCTTGAGAAGAGGTTCATAAGACGTAGTATATCGAAGTGGGGTGCTTCATTAGTATTTGCCATGAAAGCAGATGGGTCCCTTAGACTTTGTGTGGACTATAGAGAACTTAATAAGCTTACTAAGAAGAATAGGCACCCACTGCCGAGGATTGACGATCTCTTCGATCAGTTAGTTGGCGCTTCAGTGTTTTCGCAGTTGGACTTAGCCACTGGTTTCCATCAGTTGAGAGTGGCTGAGGATAACATAGACAAGACTGCCTTTTGGACTCCAGACGGCTTCTTCGAGTGGCTTGTGATGCCCTTCGGTTTGACAAACACCCCAACATATTTTGTTTACTTGATGAGTAGGGTGTTTAGGGAGTACCTTAATAAATTCGTGGTAGTCTTTGTGGACGACATCTTGATCTTTTCTAAAAGCGAGGAAGAGCATGCCCTATATCTTAGGGAAGTGTTGGAGACCCTTTGAGCGCATAGCCTTAAAGCTAAATTTTCTAAATGTCACTTTTGGAGGAAGGAAGTGCGATTCTTAGGGCACGTGGTTTCCAAAGAAGGGATAGCTGTGGATCCCGCGAAGGTAGTGGCCATCCAAGATTGGAAGGTCCCTAAAAATGCAACCGAGGTGAGGAGTTTCTTAGGGTTGGCTGGCTGCTATAGGAAGTTTATCATAGACTTCGCAAAAATATCAGCCCCATTAACACGCTTGACGAAGAAGAACCTAGTTTTCACATGGGATGTAGATTGTGATGATGCGTTCCAACGTTTAAAGAGAGCTTTGACCACAGACCCAGTATTAGTGTTGCCAGATGGGAGTAAGCCATTTACCGTTTATACCAATGCTTGTGGGACAGGACTAGGCGCAGTCTTAATGCAAGAGGGGAGGGTAATAGCCTATGGAGGAAGGGCAGTTGAGAGTGCATGAGAAAAATTACCCTACACCCGACCTAGAATTGGTCGCTATTGTTTTCGCGCTTAAGTCTTGGCGCCATTATCTTCTTGGCGAGAAATTCGAATTTTTCACTGACCAGAAATCGCTAAAATACTTGTTCTCTCAGAAGGACTTGAACTTAAGGCAGCAAAGGTGGATGAAATTCTTAGCGTCCTACGATTTCGAGATAGCATATACCCCTGGCAAGGGTAACGTGGTGGCAGACGCCTTAAGTAGGAAAAGGTTGTCCTTGAGTCCGTTGTTTGTTAAGCGGCAAAGCTTAGAGTTCATCTCTACGTTTGACTTTAGACCTTCCATTAACTTTGTACCCAGTTTGCTAGCATCCTTAGAGGCCAGACCTACGCTTTTGGGACGGATTGGTGAGGCACATCGAAATGACCCACAGTTGGTTGAGTTAGTAGAGAAGCTCAAAAGGGGGGAGTCATCGAGCCATCTCAGTAGGTATACCCTAGATGATAAGGGTTGGTTGTGTAGGGACGGTAGACTTTGTGTACCATGGGACGAGAATTTAAGGAAGACCATTCTTGATGATGCACGCCGTTCGAAGATGATCATCCATCCCAGCGGGGACAAGATGTACATGGACATGAGACGAGTTTACTTTTGGGCCGGCATGAAGAGGGATGTGGTTGAGTTTGTCGCTAGATGCTTGGTGTGCCAACAAGTAAAAGCAGAGCAAAAGAAGCCCGGTGGGTTGCTTCACCCATTGGAGGTCCCACAATGGAAGTGGGAAAGTGTCTCGATGGACTTTATTGATGGGTTACCGAGATCGAGGAAGGGTAATACGGGGATTTGGGTCATGGTAGACAGACTTACTAAGAGCGCCCATTTCATTCCCGTGAAGAGTAAGAGGACTGCTCCATGGTTAGCCTCCGTATACATTCGAGAGATAGTTCGTTTGCACAGTGTTCCTTCTAGCATAGTAAGCGACCGCGGTCCTATCTTTACTAGCGAGTTTTGGAAGAGCTTGCAAGAGGCGGTAGGGACTCATTTATGTTTGAGCACCGCATATCATCCTAAGACGGACGGCCAGACCGAGAGGGTGAATTGTATTCTAGAGGATCTATTGAGGTTGTGTGTCTTAGACTTTGGAGAAACATGGGAGGAACATCTTCCTTTGGTGGAGTTCGCGTATAATAATAGCTTTCAGTCTAGCATTGGCATGGCACCGTTCGAGGCTCTTTATGGACGGCCGTGTCGTTCGCCTACATGTTGGTGGGAATCTATAGATAAGATCTTGCTTGGCCCCGATATGATTAGAGAGACTTTGGAAAAGATCGATTTGATTCGAAGGAGGATGAAGACGGCGCAAGATAGGCAAAAATCTTATGCGGACAAGAGGAGGACAGATCTTGAGTTTGATATTGGGGACATGGTCTTTGTCAAGGTGTCTCCATTACAGAATGTTGTTCGCTTTGGGTCCGTTGGGAAGTTAGCACCAAGGTTCGTAGGGTCGTTTCCTATTAAGGAGAGAATTGGACAGATGGCATATAGAGTGGAGTTGCCCGAGAGACTTAGTGGGGTACACGACGTATTCCGTGCATCACATTTGAGGAAGTGCTTGCATGAGACCGCGGAAGTGGTAGAGCCGAGCTTGCTTAGAGAGGTGGAGATAGAGCGTGATGCGACGATTCGACGATCTCCTACGTGCATTCTTGGGTCGGAGATTAAGAAGTTGAGGAATCGAGAGGTCGGGCTAGTCAAAGTGCAATGGGGAGATGATGAGAGCAACGCTACTTAGGAGACGGAAGAGAAGATGCGTTCATTGTACCCTTTTCTTTTTGAGGGTATGTCTTTTTAATTTCTCCTTTATCGCTTAGCTTGTACTTGTTTTATCTTAAGTGTGTCCTGTCGCTAGTATCTTTGACCTTTAGATAGGGTAGTCCTATGGTTGAAACATGTGTTTGAGACATGTTATGTATGATGGATGCTTGTGGATGCAAGTGGTTGCTAGTGGTTGCTCGTGACAACATATACACACACTTTAGGCACTGGATCGGCTCAGTCACTTCATATTGCATATAAATGTGTGTACATATTTAAGTTAATGGATGTATAATGGTTGTGTTATCATATGGATGCTGCATTTTGGTGAATGGTTGTGCACACATGTAGAAATAAAATGCATCGATAGGATTCTTTCGCATACATAATGGACGCATGGCACTATCATGGTTTGCATTAAGGAGGTCAACTGAATCAGTAGACCGCCTGATTTTGCATTAGATAAAGAACATATACACACACTTCTTGCATATGTTCATACAGCATTAGGAATTTTATAAGGACATTGGATGCATGTGTTTGATGGTTGAGTAGATGGTTGTTTGGATGTTAGGATATGCATTCTCCTTAACTTGGAGATTTCGGGGGCGAAATCCTTTAAGGAGGGGAGAATGTAACACCCCGTAATTTTCAATATTAATGTTCACAATTTAAAGAATAACTAATCCCAGATGTGAGAATTAAGGGAAACGGGTTGCGCCGTTGTGTTCGTCTTGGAATTCTGGTTGAGATAGAGTCCGATTTTGCATGAATTGGACTTCATATGAAGAAGTTATGGCCATCGGAAGTTTCATAAAATTTAAACAAATTTCAAAAATTCGAATTTCAGAGTCAGATTGGGCTAGGCTGGAAATTTCCCGCCAGGGCCAGGTCGACCTACCCACATTGGTCGACCTACCCTCTCCCTCCCCGGGAAGATTTGATTGATGACCTTTTTATGATTGTATGCTGAGTCATTAGGGTTTCTGATCTGGTCTGAATGGCTGGGGTTAATTCTGGGTTGATCGAACGACCTAAATTAATCCTAAACTCTATAAAAACACATGTAGACTCAAACCCTAAAATCAAATTAAAATTAGAATCATGGCCTCCATGCTGTCACCTTGCAACCTAGAATAGCTGCCACCAATTGGAGAGGAAGAAAAGCTAATCAATTCAATTCTAATCTGAACCGCAATAAATTGTCTTCTTCAAAGGAAAGCTAAATCAATTTCAGAACTCAGATTTCAGAACTCAAGACCTTCTTTGAGTTGTGAGTTTGATTTCTTTAATAAAATAATTAACAATTTAATTGGATTGAGCTAAGATGTGGATTATATGGTTATGTTGTGAATTATTGACCACATGTTATTATCTATGTTATAAGTTTTATGATGTTATCATCTAGTTGTAAAGTTATGATGTTATCATCTATGTTGTAAAGTTGTGATGTTATCATCTATGTTGTAATTCTATGGTTGGCTTATGTATAATCAATTCATGATGTTGTTTCATATGCTAGTTTGGTTATGTTGTTGGAACTAATTCATATGATAAATCATATGTATGTATGCAAGTTAGGATGTTAATTGAGGCATGGATCATATGCAAGATAGTGAAAATTATATACAACCTTACATGTTTCATGACATCTATTTTATGTGTAAATTGGATCTAAAGTTAGGCTATGACATGTCTGAGTTATATGCTAGTATACAAGATTCTATATGCTAGTTTACATGTTTAGATGTAAGTTTACACCATCGTTTATGTTGCATTAATAACATATGCAAGTATATATATATATATATATATATATATATATATATCTGTGTGTGTGTATGTGTGTGTGTGTGTGTGTTTGGAATATGAATCATGTAATGTAAGTTTGTGACTATTACCTAAACAAGTTTACACCTTTAGATTTAGATCTATGACATAGGTAGTTTTATGCAAGTTTGTGACTTTGGCCTATTCAAGTTTTTAGATGAAGAACCTCGTTCACACATGCAAGTTCACCCCTTATGCTTAGATCTAGTTTTATTTCTATGAATGTTGTGATGTTTTCTCTTTATTCCATAAGTTAGACTATTCGAGTCTAACATATATTTTACGTTAATCGAACGAACGTACAACGTGGGGCAATGGGATAATATTAAAAGATTTAATATTGAGAATTGGCATAAATGCCTTAAATGGCATAAACTAAATTTGTGATGATAATTGGTATGATTTTGCATACCATAAACAGATGGCCATAGTTAAATTTGGAATTGATTAATAATTCGAATAGGGAAATTAATTCAAATTGGGGAATAATTAGTTTTGTGTAATTAATCGTCTAAGACACGAGGTTAGGCTCTTTAGTGGTGTAAGACTACCCAGACCCGCCCGGCAAATCCAGCTGCCACAAATGCCAGTCTAATGTGAGAGGTCTTAGGCATGAATTAAATGCGTAACAGTTGTAAAGACACGAGGTTAGGCTCGTTTGTGGTGTAAGACTGCCCGGACCCGCCCGACAAATCCAGCTGCCACAAATGCCAGTCTAATGTGGGAGATCTTTACAAGGTTACGGTGTTAATGAATTAAGAAACACTTAACCATATAAACATGTGGTGGGACATAGGGGTTAAGTGGGTGCCTTGGGTGGCTTGTGAAATACAATTAGAAACACTTAACCAAATTGAAACATGTAAGTGAACATGAATAAGAAGAGAGTTAAGTGGGATGTACTAAAGAGGACCAAGCTTAGGTGGATAGCTTGTGTCAAGTAATGGGGGCCCGTTTCACCCAGTAACCCATAAGTATCTTTGTGGGATCGACCCAAGTCGAGGACAGGACATACATACTGGGCTTGACTGTAAGAGGCCAAAACGGGTTAGCGGTGGCAACGCAAGTCCAACGGGATCATGTGCGTTTGTGGGCCCGGGCTGGTAGGTAAGACGTTGTTGCATCGTGTAGGTATAAGCCGTGCATTGTTGGTGGTATCGGGTTGCCACTTTGGGGAGTGATACACCCCATTGTGGGGCCAGCACGGGTATCTACGAGTTAGGGAGCCGATCGCATGGGGGTTGTGGGTACACCTAGTGGAGATAGGGGCAGGCGGCACCTACGAAGGCAACTAGGGGTACACAAAACTACCATTATCATTATTAAAGTCTTGTAGGCTGGATCTACCCTTTAGGGTGACTAGTGGTGGTGCAGTATAGTAATTATCTTATAGTGGTTTAGGTGCGCCTTTAACGTTATCTTTGTTCATCTTATTTCCTTGTTTACTCTGTCATACCCAATTTTTCACAGCCATTTCCTTATCTTCCAAATTATGCCTTAGCCTAGTTAATTTGGTAATTATATTGTTAAAGTTATCGCACTCGCCAGACTTTATGTCTGACCCTCTTTGTTTCCACCTCTTTTCTTCCTTTTCCCCCCAGGTGCTCAGGGTGGAACTAGCACCAATGGAGCTTGATTTTGGACAACTGTATCTTTTGCTTTTAGAAGTTGCTTGGATCGCTGAAGTAAAAGTTCAGCCTATCTTATTTATGGCTATTTTGTGTTGGGGTTATGTCTTTCAATTTATGTACTCTGATTTAGTCAAGATGGATATTATGTACTTTGACTCTGGTTTTTGATGATGTAATCAAACCTATGTGTTTACCACTGCAATGAATAAAAATTTTAATGTTTTAAGTACTGTTTATATCTTTCTTGTTGTTAAGTTTCTGTTCTATACACACTTAAAATGCTCTATAGAAGTTAATGCATTCCCCTTGTGAGTGACATTAATGGACGTGTGGTGTTACACACACGGTCGGAAAAAAAAAATTCAAAAACCAAAATTTATATTTTTCGTGTAGACGTACCTTTTACGAGCGCTATTGAGCATACTAGCTCAATTTACTTGCAATCCACTCAACCAAACTCTATTCTCTAGCCTTCCGGCACCTGTACCTACTCAACTCAACATATAAGTAACCAATACACGAAATTTTCAATAACATTTTATTTATTAACCAAAAATACTAAGAAAATCCCCACAATAAAAATATAACATCATTCATATGCAAACACAGATTTTAAATTATCTAATTTCAATTCATATGCAATTTCATTCCAGTTTATAATATTGAAGTCCATTCCTCCTGGTTTCCAATTCATTTTACTTATTTTAAACCATTGATGAATATATTTCAACCATTCTAACACACAGTCAATAATCAATCAACAACCAATGCACAACCAGCTTAATTAAATCGATTGAATTTTTATTCAATATTTATATTTACTGTGGCTTAGCATATTTCAATAATAATTCATGAAAATTTCAAATCCAAATTAATTTTATTTATTTCAACATCATTCCTCAATTTAATTTCGCTTAACCAAGTTAAATTTCAATTCAATTTTCTAATCCAAATTTGAATAGCATTGAAATCAATCAACTACCCCAATATCTCAATAATATAATAAAATTATTTCTTTTTTGTACAAAAATATATTTTGCATAAAATTATTTCATTTACCTTCTTTACAAAAAAAATATCGTGTTCATTACCAGTTCAACGCTTCTTAACACTTAAATCGTTCAAATAACACAATACAAAACATTTGTATATAAAATTTACAAATACACGCTCCCATATATATACACTCAACTCAATCTAGGGTATTACTAACCTAATCTCTATCGAGTTACACCACAGAGCCAAGGTTATTACTAAACCAATAGCTTTAATACCACTGTAACGACCCGAGGGAATTCGACGCCTGAATTCTGGCAATAATACACAAATCCTGTATCACTTATCAGAACCAAAGTATCGAAATCATAGATAGTGATTAGAAAGAAGTTAGAGGGTGAGAAAATAAAGAAATATTAGAATAGAAGAAGAAGAAGAACCAACACAACACAGAGTCTCACATCGCACGGAACAAAATATAATATAAAAATAAATATTTATAAAGAGCTTTAAATAAAAGTTACATTCATCACAGTACATCAACACATCTGGATAGTTTTATTAATCTGTCCTCATATACAACACACAGAAGAATAAATACTAGATATCATACGTCTAAACACCTCCAGCTCGCCTCTGGACTTCGCAGCATACGATAACCTGAACCAATTAAAAATCCGGTCTAACTCGAGCATTACAAATGCTGGATCAATTCGGTGAATCAAAGTGAGAAAAACACAATAAGTTTAAAGGTATCACCCAACTTGATTTTTAAAGTCAAAATCTTTTCGAATAAAAATGATAATCGTAGTACCAATCCACACATAAATACATATGGTTTTTATCTTATGATAACCCAAAACGTTTTTGAAATTAATACCTTTTCTGATATTATAATAATGTCTAAATACAAGTAAATAGAAATCTAGCAGAACGCTTGCATCTCACGCTCTACATATATAGTATACAATCAAAACCGCAGGCTCTTATTGGAGAATGGACTTCTATGGAAAGGTATGGACAACCACCTTTCTGACAATGTACCTCCAGTGATGAATATTTCAACAAGAACATTTGCAACCCAGGCTAAACATGACTGATCCCTCATTTCACTTGAGAGTACCGAATGTATCATCACCACAGTTGGGTGCCAACCGCTGAAAGCATACAATTAAAAATAAAAGGACAACCGAATGCATTTGATTTCTCTATATCAGGTAATGATATACCCTAATGGGTGCGACCCACATAGCCATGTGACCTACTCGATCTCTGCCATTTCCTGGTTGATGACGCTTTAGCCTACGCTTTACCTTTACATTCAACATATCACATTCACTTCGAATGCCACATCGCTAGATCCATCAAAATCTCTAATTGATGTCCAGAACAATGCTTTATGTATTAGCTTAAAGAAGATTCCTTCTTCACTTCTACTCTTGGTATGGTTGAAGAAATTAATGTACATGAACTTTCTGGAAATGCTTTGTCAGAAATCCATCCATACACGTCACCCAGGAACAAGATGTATCGAAGGCACCCTCCTACTTCATCCTAGGGATCACCCTGAGAATTAGCAGCGAGAAGTCCTTGCGAATCTGTAGATTTTCAACCACGACAGAATCACCATCAATTACTCTGTTTGCTAGTCAGAGAGATTCAACAAGCAGTCCTTTATCTTATAAAGAACAACAGTCATCATTTTCTCCATCTCGAATCAACACCTTTAACGTATTCGTATTTGTTGGACGGAATGGTTTTCGAATATAAATTCAACGTCGGTCTTTCCGTACCAACAATCGTATGAGCCAAATTTGATAGTTGGTTATTTAACTATCAAGTAAAACAACTATTTATCCATAAAAGAAAATGGATTCACTAATTCAATACTCTGTACATTTAGCCTCTTTAATGAACCGTCTTTTAATTATATTCTTTAAATTTTCTGATATTTGAAACATTGCTTTTACTTCTTATTATAAAATAAGAATATTCTCCAATTTCATTTTACTCAACTTATAAACTTTTCGAAAATAGTTTATAATGTCATTCACGGAAATCATAACTTATGTTTCCCTCAACTACTCTCATTTATAAACTAATACTATCCTTGGATATTCACGGAGTCATTCAAGTTGGGGTATTTTATTTACCTCTCATGCCTTGACCAACAACATTCATATCTTCAAAATAAATAAAAGTTTATTAACCACACGTTCCTTTTGAAAACCTATTTAAATTTCGACCACGTTTACTTAACTAATTATTAAGTAAATTCTTATTAAATTCTTTCTATTTACGCTAATAATTCTTTATAATATTATATACGAGCTCTGATTCTATTATAATAGAATCCTTATGAAAATAACTTAATATCTCTTTATTGTTATTTTACAAATTATTTTCAACAACTCAAATTCACTTGTTTAAAACCACATAAACAAAGCCTTTATAAATCCTATATTAATATCTTATACAATTATTATATTGATATCTTTTCAAATTCTTATATTAATATTTATAAAAACAGTTCAACTTATCATCTGTAACAAACGTCGCAGGTTTCATTTCAAAGCCATTTTACTTTCATTTATCACATTCTCTTCAACTTATATCTAATAAATTATTCGTTGTTTAAAATCATATAACATTCCTTTTAAAATCTTATATCTAAAATTAGTTATCTCCTTTGTAACAAATGTTACAGAACACATTTACAAACTCTTAACTATAATTACTAATTCTATTCCATTTCCAAAAATTTAAATTTCCATTTACATAATCTTTTGTACATTAATTACGACAACTTACCAATCGTTTTCATTTCCACATCTTTAACTTCATTTAAAAATCCTATTTGCAATTCATTATCGACAGCTAACAATCATTGTCGTTATCCAAACCTTTAACTTCACTTACTCCTACCTTCAATAAACATTCCAAAATTCAGAATATCACATTATGAACCTTGGAATAAAACTCACTTCGATTAATCATTCCGAACTTCGTAATACCATACTCCAAACCTCGGAATAAACCTCACTTAGCCGTATCATATCATTTCTCAACTTTTCAATTTCTTTACGTATCTCATTCCTTTATTCTAGGAATTTAATTTACAACTATTTCACATATAAATCAACTTATACTCATATATCCAATTATAATATATTTTGGGAAAATCTTGATTTAACAATCTATTTCCACTATCGGGTTTAAATCCAATTATAAATTCATATTTGTCATTTCAACCAAACCCTATTTATAAAACTCACTCCTATTTATTTAACTCAATCCCATTTATAAATCACATTTATAAATCCGTATTCATATTTTTAATTTCGATTTCATTTAAACATCTGAAATCTCATTCCCAAATCAATACTCATTTCCAAATCCGTCGATTTGTTAATCTTATTTAAGAAATGTTATTTAATCACATTTCGTATATTTAAAAACCACAGTTCAAAATGATCATTTATTTACAAAAATATCACTTTTAATCTCTTTTATAAGTTCTCGTATAATCTATGATTCCATCATTTCATTTTAATATTTTTGAATCGATTTAAACTTCCATTATGACCGTTAAGGCCTTTACCAAACCATTTCAACATTTAAATAGCCAACATGCTAAATTTATATCGTTTAACCATTTATTTAATAATATCTTAGATCTCTACTAGTTATGTTTTATTTATTTATAAAAATTGTAAATTTAACTTCGCATATTTATCTTTACAATCAAAATCGTATTTCAAATCCATATAAAAATATATTTATATCTTTGAAACCACTCGAAATCCATTTAATAACGATTTCAAAAAAATCATTTCTTTTAATCGATGGTACTAAAGGGGAAAATGGCTACTATAGTACCAAACCGTGAAATATAAACCAATTTCACATTCAATACAAACAATATGATCATATTGATAAACTTATCAATATCAGTGAGGAATCCTGTTGGATTCCTCCAACCTGTTATTCCTTGCAAAACAATGGGTTACCTCAATTCAAATCATTCAGTTCAATATGGCCAATCAATATTCGTTTTCCATCTAAATAGACGACATAAATTGTTTAATAATAACAGTCAATAACAACTGTAACAGTCAATACTGGGCTATTAACAGAAATTCAAGCATTCAATTACTTATTTATAGCATTTATATTATTATAAACGTAACCACTGAGATAAGTTACCTCAATTGGATTTATTCGTTAGAAATAACGATTAGTTTCGATTAAATCAAATGAACGTTTAATTTAACTATTTCAGTCAATATATGAAACATACAAACAACCATTAACAAACATAGCACACTTTTATAAAACCTGACTTATATAGAATATAAGTGGGAAGAACTAAGTGAATTTAACTCACCTTGAGTTTCCATTTCTTGTCAAAATGGTATAAAACAAATGTTCAATTTAATTAAAACATACAACTGCTCCCCACTCTGTCCAAACCAGTGCCATAAATGTTTACAAGGCGATACAGTTCCAACATTACTGGTTTCATTCTGTTTACATACACAAGTTATACAAATTACAAGTATTACGGTTTACAATTTAATTTATTTAACTTTTAATTTAGTATGAATTTTTCTACTAAATACCTGGCTACGTTTATTCTTCCCTCACGTGCTTTGAAATTTCTACTACTTTTGTTCTATTTTTTTCCCGTTTTCTTCTTTTCAATTTTACCGGAACTTTATGCAATAAATGTCCAAGCCTCTTAGATAAATAGTGCTAACATTAGTATACTTGACTGAACAACCATTATGGTAATAAATAAATATTATCAATATGTCCAAGTGATGATCAACACGTTAAATACGACTAGGCAGTTTAAAACAAATGGGGACAAAGGCTATGTAATATTATATATATTTTTAACTAAGCAACATTAGACACTTCTTTAATTATGACTAGGCATATTTAAAATTAATTAGGCACAATGGAATATTGATTAGACAAGTTTTTAATTTACTATACATCTCCCTCACCTTCTTTATTTCTTTCGTTCTGTCTACTGCCATACTTCGTTCAAACCCATCCCTCTCTCTCTCTTTAGTCCCCCTTCACTGCACTATTCCATACTTCCACGCAATTTTTTTTACAGATGTGATCTCCACCATGAAATAGACTCACCTCCGCAATCAACAACCTGAATGGCGTTGCCTCCTTGCACCTGTGCCAATCTTCTTAGTGCGCCTTTAGTAAGTACGACCGCGACTCCCTATGCATGCCGTACCACACTGCCGAGAACCAAAGAATGGAAATCCCATACTGCATCATTTAAAGCAACCCCGCCACCACCTCTTCACCATCCGCCTGCCATACCAGATTCTGAACCCTGTGCCTTCCAACTCGGACTGCCCAGCTACTTCCTTCTTCTTCTTCTTCTTCCAATTGAGGTCGTCGGTACACAGTTGGTGATTTTCAGGATTTTACAGGTTTTTTTTTAAGTTTTAGATCATTACTGGAAATGAAGGAAAGAAGAATGGAGAAGCAAATCATTTTATAGGATAGAATGTCGTGGAGGCCACGGTTTAAAATGTAGG
Source organism: Allium sativum (assembly GCA_030737875.1). Taxonomy (NCBI): domain Eukaryota; kingdom Viridiplantae; phylum Streptophyta; class Magnoliopsida; order Asparagales; family Amaryllidaceae; genus Allium; species Allium sativum. The sequence continues at coordinate 832,784,189 of CM060918.1, read as the reverse complement.
TTTACGGAGAGGATATAGAGTAGCTGGAAGCATCGGGGATTTCCAAAAAACGTGAAAAGCACGGTGTTAAGTGGATTGGCACCAAAGGAAAACAGAAGTGTGGCACGCAAGGTAAGAATATTTGGAGCAAAAGTAAATGAAAGCACCTTGGGACACACGTAAAAGAAATGATGGGGAAGTTCTATTAATTTAATAATATAACGAAACTTCGTCGTGAAGTATCATGTTAAAATCTACTACATACGATGTCCAAATGAGACGAAACTCCTAATCCTAGCATAGAAAAATATTCCGAACACGATGAGACAAGTTTCGTCGAATTCCGAGGTCGTTTGTAAAAATTCCTTTATAATTCGTAGGCTAAAATCACGCGTTTAATTTTCCTATGATCACAAAATAAATCCAATCAACTTGAAACTTCGAAATTCTACTAGATCTTCTCCTTACGGATCCAATGAAATTTGTTTCGTTAGAATCGACATTTATTTGGCCATTCATTTATTCCTTAAGTTACCCATGTCCAAATTGCCCAAAATAATATAACTGAAACGACCCAGACTTTCCCGAGCCCCGAGGAGACGGAGGAGCCCAGATTGCTTTGAGAACACGACGCATCAGAACACAAACAACAAAACATTTCGCTGCTATTACAACAATTTACATCAGAGTACAAGAATCTCAGAGTTCAAATAAATATATCAAGTGGAAAATAAATATCAGAGGTTTACAAATTAGAAAAGCAACTGAAAATAGTACATAAATATAATGCAGCAGAACAATCATCAACTAGCACAACTAAATGAAATACACGGATACAAAGCTTTCCGAATAAAACTCTAGCTGTAAGTCCAGGATCCTGTTAAATAGAAATCTGCAAAACCAAACCTACTGACTACCCATGTGGATAATATGGGCACGCAGAGTTTAGGTAGAAACAATAAACTCCGAGTCAGTCATGGGACTGGTGTGAGAACTAATAAAGGAATTAAATCTTTACTTTAAAATTTGGGAAATCATGGGACCATGCCGTATAACATGAAACGGGTTTACTCCACATGAATCTCAGTTTAGAACAAAACAACGCAATGCTTTTTGGAAAATGAAGCTATTATAAGACTCAGGTCCCATCACACAATGCAACACAAGCCGGAACGTTTAAAACAAATCATTTTGATATTACTGTAAGTGCATAGTGTCGAAATAAATTTCGAATATAAATGTATCAATCATAAATGACATAGATACCATATATTATGTCGCCATACATAGGTTTACAACTAAAACCAAAAGGTCTAGTATTGGAAAGTGGATTCCATCTATGAGTCGAGGCAAGGGATGGCTCCTCCCGATTCGAGAAACTCTAACACATGTCTCAGGATCCCCCACAGTGAACTTGTGAACGGTAGGGTCGGTCCATAGTTACTTTAGTGGATTAATTATTCCTGAGCAATACATTTCCTAGTCCTATCGGACCTCTAAATAGGTCAGTACGTCGACACTGTGAGCATATAGCCCTACATCCGAGGCGCCTCGCAATCCATTATCCATATAATTAAAAATGTCTAGGCTCCATACCATGACACCACTTCTAGCTAGACAGAAACGCAAGTTCTCTCTACGGTCACTATCCCGTTTTTGACTCATACCGGGTGTGAGGCTTGCGAATTAACGCTATACACAAAGCTATGCTAATTAAAGTCGTGCTTTGATCATTATCCGCAAGACTTTGCTTTTCAACAAAAGCCTTGATCATTTGCATCTCAGCATGCCACACTGACAATCCATACCGTACCACTGATTTCCACCAATATATAACCTCTAAGCTCGTACATCTTAGAAAAGGGTGTTAAGCAAGAGAATAAATTTTCCGTCACCATATATATATATATATATATATATATATATAGCAGAGATCAATGAATACAGTATAAAGGAATACAATGTCAGACAAACTATCCTTTTGCAAGTTCGTTCTGGGTCTGAACGAAACCGGAGGCACCTTATTCCTCGTCCCATATGTACAATACAAGAGAGCGGTCCTCGCATACCTGGTCGATCTCCAAGTAAGTCTGGATGATCACCACTTATTACCTTATCTTGGGTGTACAGTCCAATCAAGCCATCAGTAATCATCCAAATGATGTGAAGATCTTTGGTCTTCAACCACCATCTTCATCGTTGACTTTTAGTCGCTATATCAGTTATTCAGAATGGGATAAACCCGGTCTTTCCTAATAACTTGAGTATTTCATAATCAATAATCAAGTGCTATAAAAACACATCACACGTCTCATTCCAATTCAGAATATTCTTTTATTCAAATATTCACATCTTAGGGGAAAGGTTCCCATTAATTTTATCAAAGATTAGTTCATTTAAACTATTTCTTTAATCTTCCTTTGGATATCATTTCAAATGATTTTATTACATCTTTTCACAATTCTGAACCAAATTAAGGTTTATCAACTAGTCTGGATTAGCGAACCTTACTGAAGTAATCATTTATATATTAATCCCAATCCCAACCTGTTCATCCCACAGAGCAGAATTGGTAGTACCCCATATCTAACATCCACTGTGTTATTAGTAAATTTAATTACCATTTCACGTTCAAATCTAATTAAAGATTCAATTATCGCCCGGAGTAAAACTGGTGGTACTCAATTCTCGATCATTTCATGAATTTGATAAATTTAATTACCTTATTCATATTCCAATCTAATTATAGATTCATTAAAACTCTAGTTCAGTTTTAATCTCTGGAATTCATTACTTAATGATTATTCAACTTTCTGGAAATTAGTCCTGCATTTAACTGGGTTAAAGAACCAATGTTATTAAAAAACACATTTCACAATAAACCCAAAATCATCTTCCAACAAATATGGAATCTTCACGGAAAACATATCAATATATATATAATCGATATATTTCCGTATCAGACTGATAATATAAATGGAATAATGGCAAAGCCTTTTAAATTCCATATATAGTAACAGTCTTCCTTTACAGAAGCTAATCTCGATTATTACCAAATCGAATTCCATTCAATTCCAGTTTAATACTTTAGATTGGAAAACTTTACTCTGGAAAATTTCCATTAAATCTTAATAAAAATATTTATAAATTCCAAATCATATCTTCACTATTAATTGGGTTAAAGAACCAATGTTAGTTAAAACATTGTTCATGATAAACCAAAAATCAACTTTCATTTTATTTCCAAATAAATTAATTGGTAAACTTGTTTAATCTTAATTAATAGATTTGTCACTTTCTCAACTGGGTTTAAGAACAGTGTTATTTAAGACACTATTCACGACAAACCCAAAATCCAATTTGATATTAAATACAAGGCTCTAAATAGAAATTATATTGGCTTATATTCAGTATCAAATTCTGAAACCAACAAATATCATATTGGGAATAACGATAAATATATCTTTCAAATTGCTCAACAATATTCGTATAATCACGGAATCCCATATCGAAATATTCCGAAGATTATTTCCATTCAAATCCTTTCCAATTCATACGTTGGAAAATTCTTGTTATTTCAAAAACCATTTACAAATCCAATTTATTTATTTAAAAAAACTGGATTATTATTCTAGTTAATAACTAGTTCATTTAGATAAAAATAACTTTTTATCTTTTCAAAACTTGGAATTTTTCAACCAAAATCTTTCTAAATCGGTTATTATGATTTTACATAAATTTTCCATATTTTTAATAATTTTATTAAGGCCCTTACAGCCGGTTTCCAATAACGGCCACCGAACTGCATCCATAGCGACCTTTTCCAAAACTGATTCGGACATATCTTAAAATCTAACCGTTAGATTTCAAATCTTTTATATTCATAGGAAAGAACTTTTCTATACGAACCCAACAGTTCCGATTTTAGGAGAATCCGCTGGTCGGATCTCCCATTACGTCCATTTGAAGTTAATGGTCGAAATTCACAAACGGTCGCTGCGCATCGCGTTCTATTCTAACCATTATATATATAATATATATATATCGCTGATTTCCAATTAAAACGTATTTTATAAATCATTTATAAATCCATTTTAAAACGATTTCAACTTCATTTTCAATTTTAAATCAAAATTGAATATTCCATATCATAATAATATTAAAATGATAATATTTCCAAAATATCTGATTATGAAATCCATTTCCTTTTCATAATCGTTATAAAATGAATAAAATCGATAAACAAATCCGTTCGAGTTGAAATGGCATTTAACTACTTAACTCGGCTTCACAACATAGTTTTTTGGATATGTTTGTTCCATATTGACATGTTAAGTTGTTGTTTTGGTGCTTATTGTTGATTCTCTATGTTGCTATGACCGTATGGTATACTTTGTGGTTGACTAGAAAAGTTAGAGTGGTCGAAAAGCCGTCCTATGGCGTAAAACTGTTGCTGGAAAAGTTGCAGGAATTTGACCCGAACCGGATCGGATCTGTGGAGGAGGGCACGAACCAACCCGCTTGTTGAGCTTCCCACAACCCGACCCGCCTGCATCTGGAGTTCTCCGAACCGACCCGCTTGTGGACGGTGACCATGAACTGATCCACTCGCGGCCTACATGCAACGACCCGAACCAGAGTGCCAACCAAGGACCATAAGCCTCGAACTAAACAGAAGCTCACGATCTGAACCAGGGAACTACTCCAAACCGAACCACTAGAAGAAGAAGCGTATGGACCAACCCAAGTGGAGAAGCCCGACCCGAACCGATGGGGTCATCACGACCTGACCCGTATGGAGTAATCCGATCCGAAGCAGGTGATCACGAACTGAACCAGGATGGCCGAACCGAACCGATGATGACTGAAGGACTGAACCTATGACACTATTAATTATGCTCCATGAAGTTTTCATAAGTTGGGTCATTTCAATACACTATTCTCTAATACATATTTATGTATTGACATTAATATCACTTATATTAATGATCAATGGGATATGATCATCAGTCAATCAACATATCAGTCTCAATGTTTCATTGTTGTCCTATGTTTACAATAAAACTTGAGTATGGATATTTAAGAATTATAATACTTAATACATTATATAATATCATGTTCAAGTCATTTACATGAAACTATATAATTCCACTTCTATTATGTTAATATTTATATTACGTAGTAAATATAACATAATAGAATATTTTATTTAAAATAAAATATAACATTAACAATGTTATTATTCACATCAAGTAGATTGCCTCTAAGGCACCAACTTTAACTGAAAGTTGCACAATCAAATATATTTTCTTTCAGCATACAAAATTTTAATCGATAAAATATTTTTGATTGAAGGTGTACACCCACAGTAACAACTTGCATAACCTAACAGTGTACAAAAAGTACACCATTTCCTGAAATCACTCCACCGCAGCCACCCCTTTGACAACCAATAACTACGCCGAAAAAAGCTGCTCCAAAGAATAGCAACACCATCTCTATGCGGTAGATATAAAGCCAATTTCAATATTTTTGTGTCCATCCAAAATCGGACATCAAAATCAGATTTTGATTCTTCACTGAATATTATTTACAAATATTCTTTATTTAAAAATATTTGTTATTTCTGAATCCGAATGCGACTCAATCGATTACCATATAATTTCGGTTATATGGATTTCATAGATCGCATGTATTCAACGATAATGATAAATAATCATTCAACGTTCGAGCATCATCCAGAGCGCATTCTATAATTGTATAGGCATTAAAATAAATAATTAAATAATGCTTACAATCGTCTATCAATCCATCGATTGACATATAACTTAATATTGTGATTAATGTATGTCAAATATCATCCCAATACCCATGTGGGGTTTTCAAACAACAACAGTCTATTTAAATAAATCATTGGTTAATAAATTTAAACAATTCTAATTCGGTTTGAATTATTTTTCTACTTAACAAATTTTCACTGTTCAAATTATAAATGGATATTTATATCACATTTCAACAACCAAAAAGTGTATCCACATTGTTTGAAATATGAGTGTCGGATATTCAAATAACGCTTCTTATGCAGATGAGTCGTGAATAGTTCATGTGTTGAACTCAAGCAATGTCACATACAACAGATAAAAATCAATCCTGGAAATTTCTAAATATTTACAGTTATGAAATAAACTAAATAACTGTACAAAATTTTAGCGAGAGAGTTCTCACATTGGTTTCCACTCCGTCGGTCTTTATTTCTGAATTTATATTTTTAAACTAAATTAAACGACCGTTTAATTTAGATCAAACTCCAACTTGCACCGATTCCGTTCTGGTCAGTTCCATGTTATAGTGTTCGTTGTTGCGAATCTAACGCAACTAAAATCACCCAATTCCGATCTCGTATGAAATAGATACAATAATTTATACATTGCATGACATAAATTAACTATTTAAATTAATTAATTAATTCTTTACACTTATTAATCACCCTTAATCTTTACCTTCCTCCTGGAAATCGTTTCGGCCCATAACCCATTTGCTCCGCCCCAAAGTCGAACGTCGGCCGCCCAAACAATGATCGGAGTTCGATCCGGACCTCCCATGCCACGCGTCTATGTGGTGCCTCCTATATCCTCCACCCCTGACGAAATCGAACCCCTTAACCACGCTGAAATCAAAGCCGAACTCAGTACATTCATTTGAAATTTAAAATCGAATTTTCAAACTACCGCGCCATTTCAAGTTCGTTTTATAATTAAAATAAATTTATATGTTCCAACTTCGATTTAAATAAATTTTTAGTTGTTATTATTTAAAATAAATCATTTTAAATATTCAAAACCCATTAAAATAGCTAAAATAAAATTTTTAAATTGGTTCAAAAATTCCGGGTTGTTACAATCTCCCCCACTTAAAATCTTATCATCCTCGAAATGGAAGAAGGAACTGAAGGTCATTTACTTAACCAACTCCACTTTCGCTTGACTCAAGTTCTTCAACTTTTTAGTTTCTAAGAACTTTCTAATTTCTCAAAGTTTGGCTAACACCTTAAATTTTCAAAAAATTTCGCCATAACCTCCTTTGTACGGGTTGATCGGTAAAACCACAACTTGCCTCACAGGGCCCTCATCAATCGAAAAGAAAAAGAAAAATCCAAGAAACTAGCAGATCGGCTCATAAAATCATCAAAACCTAATAAATACAGTAAATACGTACCTATTTGTCGGACATACAATTTTATTCCTCTTCTTAGCTTCCATGATATGACCTGTTCAATATATATAAATGTGTATGTATGCAATTCCAATCAATTTTCAATTCAGTTCAATACTAAATTCGATTTGGCTAAATTTTACCTGTCATTTTCATATTGGTTTTATTGTTCCAATATTTATTAGTTAAATTAATAATCACACATCACATCTAACAATCAATTAGTTGATTAGCTTTTCAAACATATATAACTTTTATATATTCAAAAATCATATTTTCAGTGCTAAATCACAAACAATAAACTCTAACTAAGTTTTGGTTCTCACACCAGCCAATTGGAAATATATAGATATCCACTTTTGAAACTCGAACATAAATACTGCTGATGCCCGGGCATCACCAGAATTATCACCGGGCGACTAGAGTGTGATTCTATATCTAGCCAGTATATTTGAGACTTCGAATACACGTGGATCATACATATATGCAAAATCTCCTATACTCGATAGTCCAAATCAATATAAAATAAAATAATCAAATACGTATAATAAGATTTTTTTTCTTTTCGAAACCAAATCCGTTTTAATAAATAATACTCTTCAAACTCAATCTAGGGTATTACTAGTCCTATTTCTAACGAGTCATTCTTATAGGATACTACTAATCCTATTTCTGATGGATTCTTTCGTTCGGTTCTAATGTGTCTAGTTCTCTAGCTTTTTAAACCAAAGCTATGATACCAAACTGAAACGACCCAGACTTCCCGGATCCCCAAGGAGACAGAAGAGTCCACCGTGGCCTACATTGATCCCCCAGGCACCTTGTTTTACGGCGAACCTCTCGACTCTTCTCCAACCCTCGAAAGGGACATGTAGGGGTAAGAGCCCACTGTTCACCACCAAACCACATGGTGAGAACCCCCACCATGCAAAGCCAGCCTCTGCCAGCAACAAGGACTGGTGTGAGAACTAAAACAATAACTAAATCTTTACTTTAAAAGTTGGGAAATCATGGGACCATGCCGTATAACACGGAATGAGTTTACTCCACATGAATCTTAGTTTAAAATAAAACAAAGCAATGCTTTTTGGAAAATGAAGCTATTATAAGACTCAGGTCCCATCACACAATGCAATGCAAGCCGAAGGATAGAGTTTTACCTTATAATAGCCAAACATGCTTGGTGCGTTTAAAACAAATCATTTTGATATTACTATAAGTGCATAGTATCGAAATCAACTTCAAATATAAATATATCAATCATAGACGACATAGGTACCATATATTATGTCGCCGTACATAGGTTTACAACAAAAACCGAAAGGTCGCGTATTGGAAACTGGATTCCATCTATGAGTCGAGGCAAGGGATGGCTCCTCCTGATTCGATACACTTTAGCACATGTCTCAGGATCCCCCATAGTGAACCCTGTGAACGGTAGGGCCGGTCCACACTTACTTTAGTGGATTAATTATTCCTGAATAATACATTTCCTGGTCGTATCGGACCTCTAAACAGTTCAGTACGTTGACCCTATGAGCATATAGCCCTATATCCAAGGCGCCTCGCAATCCATCATCTACATAAGTAAAAATGTCTGGGCTCCATACCATGACACCACCTCTAGCTAGAAAGAAACGCAAGTTCTCCCTGTGGTTACTATCCCGTTTTTGAATCATACTGTAATGACAAGGAATTTCTCTCGATCCGAATCGGTCGCTAAACTGACCAAGATTGTTCGAAACCCCAGATTGTTTTGAGAACACGACAAATCAGAATACAAACAGAAGAACATTTCATTGTTAATTACAACAATTCCATCAGAATACAAGAATATATAGAGTATGAATAAATATTATACATTAGAGATTTAATTACATTACTACAGAGGAAAAATAATACAATACACAACTGAAGGAGATATACGGATAATGAGCTTTCCGGATATCATTCTAGTTGTAAATCAAGATCCTGTGAATATAAATCTGCAAAACCAAAACTACTAGCTGCCCATGTCAAAATAAGGGCACCCATAGTTTAGGTTAAAACAATAAACTACAGGTCAGTCATGTGGCTGGTGTGGAACTAAAACAGTTATTAATCTTTATTTTAAAGTTAGGTAAATCAAGGGAACACGCCGTATAACACGGAACGAGTTTCCTCCCAAGAATACCAGTGCATAAAACAATAACGCAATGCTAAATAAAGAACAATGAAGCTATTATAAGACCCAGGTCCCATCATACAATGCAACACAAGCCGGAGGATAGGGTTTTACCTTATAATAGCCAAAGAATGCTTGATACGCTAAATTCCATCTTTTATTATTACTATAAGTGTATAGTGTCGAAATAATTTCAATCATAAGTATCAATCATAGAAGGCATAAGCGTCCCATCCCACTATGTCGCCATATATAGGTTCTACAATCAAAGCCGCAAAGTCATGTATTGGAAATTGGATTTCCGTCTATGAACCGAGGCCAGGGATTGTCCTCACCGTTTCGAGACAATCTAGCCTACCATGTCTCAGGAACAGCCGCAACTGCACCTTGGATCGTCAGGGTCGGTCCACCGATGTGGATTAAAATGCCTGAACACTGTGTTTCCCCACCCTTTGGGGCGTAAATGAGTCCAACGACTCCATCGGCTCCACACAGTCACCGATATATCTGAGGCGCCTCGCAACAGCAACAACCACATAAGTCAAACTCGTCAGGGCGTGTAAAACCACTGATGCCACTTCTAGCTAGAAAGAAACGCATGCCCTCCCTGAGGTCCTCTCCCGTTTCTAGTTCACAACCGGGTGTGAGGCTCGCGAATCAATGCTACGCAAAGCTGTGCCACACAGGCTGTGCTTTGATCATCACCTACAAGACTTTGCTTTTCAACAAAAGCCTTGATCATTTGCCACTTAGGCATGTCACACAGGCAATTCACTCCATGCGATTGATATCCATCAATATATAACCCCTGAGCTCATACGTCTCAGAGAAGGGCGTTAAGAAAGAGAATAAATTCTCCGGCGCCAAACAGATATATATTTAATAGAAATCAATCAGACAGAATAAAATCCAATGTCGGACACACAGTCCATTTACAAGTTCGTTCTGGTCTGAACGAAACCGGAGGCACCTTGTACCTCGCATATACATCGATCTCCAAGTACGTCTGGATGATCACCAACTGATTTCCTCCTCTTGGGTGTACAGCCCAATCAAGATCATCAGTAATCACCCAAACGATGTGAAGACCTCTGGTCTTTAACCACCGTCTTCATCCTCGACACCACGTAGAATTAGTTATTCAGAATGGGATAAACCCGGTCTTTCTGAATAACTCACGTATATAATAAACAAGTGTTACACAAACACAACATATGCCTCATTCCAAATAAGAATATTCCTTTATTCAAATATTCTCATACCTTGGGAAAGGTTCCCTTTAATTTTATCAAAGATAAATTCTTTAAATTTATTCTTTAATCTTCTTTTGAATATCAATTCAAATTAGTCGGGATTAGCGAACCACAATGAAGTAATCAATTTTTTTATTTCCCAATCCCAACTTATTCATCCCATGAAGTGAAACTGGTCATACTTCATATCTAACACCACGGTGTTATCGGTAAATTTAATTACCATTTCACGTTCAAATCTAATTAAAGATTTAACTATCGCATGGAGCAAAACTGGTGATACCCCATTCTCGATCACTTCAATCTAATTAAAGATTCATTAAAACTCCACTTAGTTTTAATCTTCCCAAAAATCAATATCCTGTCTATAACTGGGTTAAAGAACCAATGTCATCTAAAACACGGGTCACGATAAACCCAAAATCACATTCCATTAATTATCAGGTTAAAGAACAAGTGTTATTTAAAACACCATTCACAATAAACCCAAAAATTAATTCCATTTCAATTCCGGTTAAATATCATTTAATTGGTATACTTCATTAAATCTAAATTAAAAGATTTATTCTTTTTCCTAACTGGGTTTAAGAACAATGTTAATGAAGACACCATTCACGACAAACCCAAATCCCATTTGATATTAAATACAAGGCTCTGAATAGAAAATATATCGGCTTATATTCAATATCAAATTCTACGACCGACAAATATCGTATTGGAAATAACGATATAAATATATCTTTCAAATTTCCATAGCAGTATCTATATAATCACGAAATCCAACATCGAAATATTCCACAGACAATTTCGATTCAAATCGATTCCAATTCAATTATTGGAAATTCTGGTTACTTTAAAACCCTTTCAAATCCAATTTATTTATCTCAAAAATAAATGGATTATAATTCTAGTTCAAAACTAGTTCATTTCGATAAAAATCTATTTTTATCTTTTCAAATATGGAATTTTTCATCCCAATTCTTTCCAAATCATTTCTTATGATTTTACACAAATTGTTACTATTTTTAATAATTTTATCAAGGCCCATACAGTCGATTTCCATCAACGGCCATCGAACTGCACTTACAGCGACCTTTTCCAAATTTGATTTGGACATAATTCCAAATCCAACCGTTAGATTTCAAATCTCTAATATTCGTTAGAAAGCTCTTTTCGATACGAACCCAACGGTTCCTGTTTTAGGAGGATCCGACAGTCGGATCTCCCGTAATATCCATTCAAAGTCAATGGTCGAAATTCGCGAACTGCCGCGGTGCGACGTGTTCTATTCAGGCCATTTAATATATATAATATATATATTATATATATTTCGTCGATTGCCTTTTAAAACGTATTTCATAAATCGTTTTAAATTCATTTTCAAAACGATTTCAACTTCACATTCAATTTCAAATCAAAATTGAATATTCCATACCATTATTAATCTATAAATGATAATATTTTCGAAATGTTATATTTTGAAATCAATTCCTATTCGATATTCGTTATAAAAATGAATAAAATCGATATAAATATCGTTCGCGTCAAAATGGCGCATAACTAACCAACACGGCTTTATATATTTCAATAACTTCGTTATTCTATTCAACAAATGAATATTTTCTTCAACACATGAATATATATTTTTATTCAACACATGAATATATACTTTATTCAACACATGAATATGTATTCTATTCAACACATGAATTTTTATTCTATTCAATACATGAATTTTCTTTCTATTCAACACATGAATTTTTATTCTATTCAACACATGAATTTTCTTTTATAATATTCCTTATTTTCCAAATTAGAATGAGGCCCAATCAATTACCATATAATGTTAATTATATGGATTCCATACAACACATGTATATAATAACAACGATAAATAATCAACCATCATCCAGAGTGCACCACACAACTGCATAAGCATTAAATATAGATAATTAACGCATACACAGTCTTTCAACCCATCGATTGACATACAACTAAACAAACGAGATTAGTGTACGTCAAATATCATCCCAATACCCGTGTGGAGTTTCAAATCAACAAACACAGATTTTTATTTGTGCAGTTGGGCGATGTTTAAAATTTATCGTCCCACTCAATATCTGTCAAATCAGTGTATATAAACAAATCGTCCGATTTGTTTATAAATATTTATTTTATTTCAACACATGAATATATATTTTACATCACAACCAACAGTCAATTTTCACAACACAAACAATCACACAAGTCGTCCATGGTCTGTGGACGACGGGGAGCAGTTTATATATGCAGTTATAAAATAAATAACTGAACAGAAAATTTTAGTGAGGAGTTCTCACCTTGGGTTTCCACTCCGTCATTCTTTATTTATGAACGGTTCGGATTTTGTTTTGATTTCAGACCATTCCGTCGCAATCCTTTTCACGCTATTCATAATAAAAATCATATTTTTATCGCTTCCATCAAATAGATAAAAATCATATTTTTATTATCTCTATAATATAAAAACCATATTTTTATTTCCACTTCATATATATAAAAATCGAATTTTTATATCGATGTTCATATAATAAAAATCATATTTCTCTCTCGCCATTCTCTATATAAAAATCTCATTTTTATATATAAAGATCGTATTTTTATATCTTTACTACATACGTAAAAATCACTCCTTTACACCGCTACGTCCATGATAAAAATTATATTTTTATCTTGCTAGTAATATAATAAAAATTATATTTTTACTTCCCTACTTACATAGAAATTATATTTTTACCGCTCTCTCTATATATAAAAAATTATATTTTTATTACTCTACATAAATAAAAATCATATTTTTATATTCTCTATTATATAAAAATCATATTTTTAAAACGTTTTCTATAAGATAAAAATCACATCTTTAATCGCTATTCAAACAATAAAAATCTCAACTTTGTTCATATAAAAATCTCGAATTTGTTCATAATAAAAATATAAACTTTTTAGTGTATAAAAATCCTAATTTTCTTTTATAAAAATATTATTTGAATATATATATAAATGAATTGAAATTGATATTATGAAAACTTACTGTGTTTTCGGAATTTTGGCGGTTGGAGATGGGGGAGACGGCGTCAGGCCTGGAGTCGGCGGCGCGGGGCTCAGGTGGCGTCCCTGGAGGCGGATATGGGTCAGAGGGGGGTGCGGTTTCCTGGATCGATTTGGGGGTTCCGATCTCCGGTTGCAGCGGTTTAAGGAGGAGAGGGAGGGAAGAGAGGAGAGGGAGTGAGGCACGAGAGATGGGGGCGTTGGAGGCTGTGCGGTGGCGCGGCCATCGCCTGGGGCGGCGTGTTGGGTGAACGATTGCGGTTTTTTCTCTTTTCTTATACTGAAATCGGGTTTGACTTAGAGGAGAGAGAGGGAGAAAGGTGAGGGTATATAATTAACATATATATATATATATATATTAATCTCCATAAAGTAACCTTTTTATTCGATCTCAGAACGAGACCCAACGATTATCTCCCTAGCTAATTACCCCTATTCCGAACACAATGGGATATGTATCGTAAGCCAGTTCGGCTGTTTCGATCAGTTTCCGTTAATATCAGAATATAAATCTATACATTGAATTTAAACGCACATTTCAATTTACCGGGGCCACATACTGACTCTAAAAATTCCAAAAAATATATTTCTAGCTTCGTATTGACGATATGGTCCTAACAAAACCAATTTCGTCAAATTTGAAGACCGTTTGAAAAATGGCCATTTTCCAGTCGATTAAAATCAACTGAAACTAGTCAAACGCGTTTAACTTCGCCACGCTTACATATTGCTTCAGAAAATTACGAATTTTGAAACCTAGCAATAACTTGACATCACGGATCCAACAAAAGAGGTTTCGTCGAAAACGGAGGGCGTTTGCAAAATTTCCATTTATAAGGGCTAGAATTCCATAGCGACTATTCTGAATTTTCAACTGGACGTAACTTTTGATTTCCGCTATGAAATTTCAATCTTTCGGATTCGTTGGAAAGATATTTTCAAATAGATTCTAATATTTTTGGTTTTGCTAAAATCCGGTTTATTTTGAATCCTGTACATTCATTTGAACTTTGAAATCAAAATTTCAAACTACCGCGCCATTTTCAATTCCTTTTATATTTAAAATAAATATTTATATCCTAACATCGATTCAACATTTATACGTTCAAATTCCATTCAAAATAAATTTCTTGTTATTATTATTTAAAATAATTCATTTTAAATAATCAAAATTCGCTAAAATTGCCAAAATAAAAATTTTAAATTGGCTCAAATTTCGGGGTTATTACACATACCGGGTGTGAGGCTCGCGAATTAATGCTATACACAAAGCTATGCTAATTAAAGCCGTGCTTTAATCATCATCCACAAGACTTTGCTTTTCAACAAAAGCCTTGATCATTTGCATCTCAACATGCCACACTGACAATCCATACCGTACCACTGATTTCCACCAATATATAACCTCTAAGCTTGTACTTCTCAAAGAAGGGTGTTAAGCAAAAGAATAAATTCTCTGCCACCAAACAGATATATACTTAGCAGAGATCAATGAATAAAGCAAAAAGAAATGAAGTGTCAGACATAACATCCATTTACAAGTTCGTTCTGGGTCTAAACGAAACCAGAGGCACCTTATTCCTCGTCCCATATGTCCAATACAGGAGAGAAGTCCTTGCATACCCGGTCGATCTCCAAGTACTTCTGGACAATCACCAATTATTACCTTGTCTTGGGTGTACAGCCCAATCAAGACATCAGTAATCATCCAAACGAGGTGAAGATCTCTGGTCTTCAACCACCGTCTTCATCGTCGACTTTTAGTCACCATATCAGTTATTCAGAATGGAATAAACCAGGTCTTTTCGAATAACTCGCGTATTTCATAATCAATAATCAAGTGCTATAAAAACACATCATATGCCTCATTCCAATTCAGAATGTAATAACCCGAAAATCCGAGCCAGTTTAAAATTTTTGTTTTGGAAATTTTAATGAATTTTGAATATTTAAAATGAATTATTTTAAATAATAACGACGAGAAGTTTATTTTGAATAGAATTAGAACGTATATATTTATATACGTCGTCGTTAGAATATAAAAATTTATTTTTATATATAAAAGGAATTGAAAATGGCGCGGTAGTTTGAAAATTCAATTTCAAAGTTCAAATGAATGTACCGGGTGCAGAATAAACCAGATTTTAGTGAAACCAAAAATATTTGAATCTAATTGAGAATATCTTTCCAACGAAACCGAAAAATTGAAATTTTATGGCGGGAGTCAAAAGTTATGTCCAGTTGAAAATTTAGAATAGTCGCTATGGAATTCTGGCCCTTAAAAATGGAAATTTTGCAAACGACCTTAGTTTTCGACGAAACCACTTTTGTTGGATCCATGATATCAAGTTATTGCTAGTTTTCAAAATTCGTAATTTTTCGAATCAATATGTGAGAATGGCAAAGGAAAACGCGTTTGACCAATTTTAGTTGATTTTAATCGACTGGAAAATGGCCATTTTTCAAACGGTCTCAGAATTCGATGAAATTAGTTTTGTTATGACCGTATCGTCAATACGAAGCCAGAAAATATTTTTCGGGAATTTTCTAGTTAGTATGCGGCCCCAGTAAATTGAAATGTGCGTTCAAATTCAATATATAGATTTATATTTGGATCTTGATGAAAACTGATCGAAACGATCGAATCAGCTTGTGATACATATCCCATTGTGTTCGGAATGTGGGTAATTAGTTACAGACGATAGGCGGTGGGCCTCGTATAGAGGTCGAATAAAAAAGCCAACTTTTTGAAATTAAAAATAATAAAATAAATATATTTATATAATCCCTCTCTAAACCTTTCTCTACCTCCTCCCCCTTTCGGTTCTAACAGATCGAGAGAAAAAAAAGAAAAAAAATTTAAAAAAAACCCGTCGAGCGCCCCCCTCCACCGATCGCCGCCGCCGCCGCTTCTTCTTCTTCCTCCTCCTCCACTTGCTCCGCCTTCCTTCCTCCTCCCCTACCCCGACACGACCCCCCTGCTCCTCCCTTCTCTCGAAGCCCCGCCGTGAACCCAAACTGCCAACGCCCTCCCCCGAAACCCTAAATCGATTTGACAGCCACCGTGGGCCCCTAGCCCGATGCACCACCACCTTGCCGCACTGCCTTCTTCCCCCTTCCTCTCTGATTCGACTGTAAAACCCTCCTCCTTCATATCAAAAATCCGTACGTTTTTATTTATTGTATTTATTTCTTTTCTTTAATTTAGTTCAGTTTCTTTTAATTATTTATTTTATATAATGCTGAAAAATAAAATGAGGAGTTTTATTTATATACGATAGCGAAGTGAGAAAGGTTTGATTTTTATCGTGTGAAGAACAAAAATAGAAATACGATTTTTATGGATATAGATTTGAAATAAAGATATGGCCTTTACTATGAAGTTGGATTTATAAAAATAGGATTTTATGCGAAGTAAAGATTCAATTTTATAAAGTAAAAAGATTTGATTTTGTTCATGGAAAAGTTTGATTTTTCATTGTAGAAATATTAGATTTTCATATAGAGATAATAAAAATTTGATCTTTATAGTATAGGAAGAATAAAAATATGATTTTTATTTATGTAGAATTTTAAAAATATAATTTTTATTATATACAAGCAAGATAAAAATAGAATTTTTATCTATATAGTAGCGATGTAAAAATCGAATTTTTATCTATATAGTAGCGATGTAAAAATGGAATTTTTATCCATATAGAGCGAATTTAAAAATGTGATTTTTATATAAATAGCAACAATATAAAAATGTGATTTTTATATATGTAGTGGCTACGGACAACGAAATTGACAAAAGGCGAGCACGCCGAAGATTTCTACATAAGAAGAGTCGTGGCGTTTGGTTTAGCTAGTCGGTGAGAACTCTTCACTTCTATTTTTATTTCTAGTTTGAAATATATACTAGGATGCAGACGGTGTCTAGTAGCACCCGACACCCGTCATCCACAGATCATGGATGACTTGTTTGTTTGATTGCTGTGTTGTGGAATTTGATTGTGTGATGTGGAATGAAATAAAATATTTTATAGTGGAAAATATTTTATAGTTAAAAATATGATTTTTAACGTGTAAATAAATATTTATAAACAAATCGGATGATTTGTTTATATAAACTGATTTGACTGATATTGATTGAGACGGTAAATTTTACACATCGCCCAACTGCACAAACAAAATCTGTGTTTGTTGATTTGAAACCCCATAGGGGTATTGGGATGAGATTTGACGTACACTAATCCCGATTGTTTAGTTGTATGTCAATCAATGGATTGACAGACTGTGTAAGCGTTAATTATTTTTATTTAATGCTTATGCAGTTGTGTGGTGCACTCTGGATGATGGTTGATTATTTATCGTTGCTATTATATACATGTGTTGTAGAAAAATCCATATAATTAACATTATATGGTAATTGATTGGGCCTCATTCCAGTTTTGAAATAGAATATTTGAATAGAAATATTTGAAATAGAATATTTGAATAGAAATATTTGAAAAGGAAATATTTGAATAGAAATATTCGAAAAAGAAATATTTGAAATAGAATATTTGAAAATAGAAATATATGAAGCTGTGTTGATTAGATTTGCGCCATTTTGACGCGAGCGATATTTATATCGATTTTATTCGTTTTTATAACGAATATAGAAAAGAAAGTGATTTCAAAATATAACATTTTGAAAATATTATCATTTGTATATCGATGATGTGGAATATTCAATTTTGATTAGAAATTGAATATGAAGTTGAAATCGTTTTGAAAACGAATTTAAAACGATTTATAAAATACGTTTTGAAAGGAAATCGACGAAATATACATTATATACATTATATATATATATATATATATATATAATATAATGGCCTGAATAGAACGCGCCGCGGCAGTTCATGAATTTCGACCATTGATTTCGAACGGACATTACGGGAGATCCGACCGTCTGATTCTCCTGAAACCGGAACCATTCGGTTCGTATCGAAAAGAGAGCTTTCCAACGAATATGAGAAATTAGAAATCTAATGGTTGGATTTGGAATTATTTCCAAATCAAATTGGGAAAAGGTCGCTCTAAGTGCAGTTCGATGGCCGTTGATGGAAATCGACTGTACGGGCCTTGATAAAATTATTAAAAATAGTAATAATTTGTGTAAAATCATAAGAAATGATTTGGAAAGAATGGGGATGAAAAACTCTATATTTGAAAAGATAAAAGTAGATTTTTATCGAAATGAACTAGTTTTGAACTAGAATAATAATTTATTTATTTTTAAAATAAATAAAGTGGATTTGAAATGGTTTTGAAAATAACCAGAACTTCCAATATATAAAGTGGAAATGGATTTGATCGAAATTGACTTTGGAATATTTCGATGTTGGATTTCGTGATTTTACAGATATTGTTCTGGGAATTTGAAAGATATATTAATATCGTTATTTCCAATACGATATTTGTTCGTCGTAGAATTTGATATTGAATATAAGCCGATATATTTTTTATTCAGAGCCTTGTATTTAATATCAAATGGGATTTGGGTTTGTCGTGAATGGTGTCTTCATTAACACTGTTCTTAAACCCCGTTGAGAAAAAGATTAAATCTTTTTATTTGGATTTAATCAAGTGTACCAATTAAGTGGTATTTAATTGGAATTGAATTTGAATTGATTTTTGGGTTTATCGTGAACGGTGTTTTAAATAACACTTGTTCTTTAACCCGATAATTAATGGAATGTGATTTTGGGTTGTCGTGAACGGTATCTTCAATAATACTATTCTTAGACCCAGTTGAGTAAAGAAAATCAGAAACTAACTGGAGATTAGTTAAGTTGAATGGTTTCTTGCGTATTGATCTGATGTTGGTTTCGACCTTCGGGGTTAATACTTAGGGAATTGCTCACTTGCTATTTTACGGTTAAAGGCTGATAGAATGGAATGTGATTTTGGGTTTATCATGAATCGTGTTTTAAATGACATTGATTCTTTAACCCAGTTAAAGATTAAAACTAAGTGGAGTTTTAATGAATCTTTAATTAGATTGAAATGATCGAGAATGGAGTTGTAACAACCCGGAAAATCTGAACCAGTTTGAAAATTTTAATTTGGCTATTTTAGTGAATTTAAAATATTTAAAATAAATATTTTAAATAATAACAACGAAAAGTAAGTTTGAATCGACGTTTGAAAATAAATATAATTAATTCTAATTATAAACAAGGCTTGAAATGGCGCGGTAGTTTCAAAATTTGAATTCAAAGTTTGACTAACTGTACCGAGTGCAAATTAAAACAGATTTTAGTGAGATCAAAAATATTTAAATCTGTTAGTGAATATCTTTCTAACGAATCTGAAAAATCAAAGTTTCATAGCTGGAAGCAAAAGTTATGGCCAAATGAATTTTCAGAAAGGTCGCTATAGAGTTTATATAGCCCGTGAAAATGGCATTTTGCAAACGACCTCAGAATTCGACGAAACCACTTTTGTTGGATCTGGGATGTCAAATTATTGCTAGGTTTCAAATTTCATAATTTTTGAATCTAGTATGTGAGCGTGGAAAAGGAAAATGTGTTTGGTTAATTTCTATTAAATTGGATCGGCCAGAAAAGGGCCATTTTTCAAACGGTCTCAGAATTCGACGAAACTAGTTTTGTTGGGACCGTATCGTCAAAACATAGCTAGATTTATTTTTCGGGAACTTTTAGAATCAGTATGTGGCCCCGACAAATTAAAATGTATGTTCAAATCAAATATTGAATGTTTTATATTTTAATTTGAAGGAAAACAGAGTGAAACAATCGAATGGGCTTACGAAACATATCCCATTGTGTTCGGAATGGGGGTATTTAGCTAGGGGCGACAGTCGTTGGGTCTGGATTGGTGTTCGTATGGATAAAGTGGTATTTTCCGAATTAATTAAATTAAAAATTAAAATAAAATAGTGGGCCAATCCCCTTCTTCCTCTCACTTCCACGTTGACCCATTTCCAACCCGATAACCTCCAGGCAACGACGGAAAACCTCCCACCTTCTCCCCTCTTTTTCTCATCCGTCTCTCAACAAAATCGAGCGCCACCACCCACGTTTTGAAGCCCTTACTCCCCTCTTCAAATCCATATAACATTCACCCCCTATCGTCCACCCTCCGCTGCGAATCACCTCCACGAACGGCCATGCTTCAGAGCGTTGCCGTGCCCTCCACAGTCCACCGATCAGAGCGCAACCACCGGGCGCGGGAAGCCCTCACTTCCCTCTTCGACGCTGTACAAGCGGATCTTTGTATCGTGCAGCAGTTGGATCGAAAAGTTGAAATCTAGTTTTGAACACATTAGAAAGGTAAACGACTTTGTTAATTTAAAACAGTTTTAACACTTTAAAACCGTTACAAACTTGTAAAAATCATATCTTTTTGCTGTGTTGTCGAAATCCAGTGAAACAAGAGACACTAGGACCGTGAGGACGTCTTCTACATTTTAGAAGAGACCGCATATTTTTCTTAGCCTTCTGCTATTTTTGGTGGAGTGGAACCCAATGTGAGATTTCTGAGTTATAAACGATATGAAAATGACGATGTATAAATTATATATTCGAAGTATGAGTTACATAAGCGTTGTACACCTCATGTATAAGCATTGTATACGTTGTATGTTCAATGTATAAGTTATATATGCGTTGTAAAAATTATATATGTGTTGAATAGAAGTGAAATTTACTTATATAAATATATATATACGCCCCTCGTCCACAAACCATGGACGATATTTATTGGTTGTGATTGGTGTGAAAATTGGTTGATAGCGAATGGTTCATTTGAATTGTTTGTGGTTGAAATTGATTGATTGTGGTTGAAAAATACCCGTTTGTGGTTGAAATTTATTTGGTTGAAACCACACAGGATTAGTTGGTGGAAAAGGAAAAAATAAAGAAGCCGCCTGCGTGCGAACTAGATGCATGAAATCCCCATTGTCAAAAGCTACGAGGCTTTAAGGTAGAGCGAGGAGTCGTACTAGGGACGACCCCGGTTTTAAATACCCAGCCGTTATGCTGCCGAAATTTTCAATAATATTCATGTGTTGGAATTATTTTCATGTGTTGAAACTATATTCGTGTGTTGAATAGAAATTCGTGTGTTGAAACTATATTCGTGTGTTGAATAGAAATTCATGTGTTGAATGGTATTCGTGTTTTAAATAAGTTGTTTTAACAATAAAAATCACATTTTTATTAAATATATACGAACTATAGAAAACATTCATGTGTTGAATAGGAATTCATTCGTTGAATAGAAATTCATGTGTTGAATGATATTCGTGTTTTAAATAAATTGTTTTAACAATAAAAATCACATTTTTATTTTATATATACGAACTATAGAAAACATTCATGTGTTGAATAGAAATTCATTCGTTGAATAGAAATTCATGTGTTTCTTTCTAGTTAGAAGTGGCGTCAGTGGTTTTACACGCCCTGACGAGTTTGACTTATGTGGTTGTTGCTGTTGCGAGGCGCCTCGGTTATATCGGTTTCGGCCGATGCATTCTGGTCGGCTGACGGACCAGACTTACACCCCATAGGGTGGGGAAACGTAGTGTTCAGGCATTTTAATCCACATCGGTGGACCGGCCCTGACGATCCAAAGGCTTGACAGAGTACTTGCCTGAGACACGGACTAGAGCGTCTCGAATCGGTTGAGGACTATCTTTTGCCTCGGTTCATAGACGGAAATCCAATTTCCAAATACGTGACATTTGCAGTTTTAATTGTAACCCTATATATGGCGACATAGTGGGATGGGGCGCTTATGCCGCCTATGATTGATACTTATGATTTGAAGTTGTTTTATACACTTATAATAGTATCAAATGATTTGTTTTAAAACGTATCAAGCATTCTTTGGCTGTTATAAGGGAAAACCCTATCCTCGACTGCGTTGCATTGTGTGATGGGACCTGGGTCTTATAACAGTTTCATTTTTCTTTATTTAGCATTGCGCTGTTTGTTTTATGCACTGGTATTCTTGGGAGGAAACCCGTTCCGTGTTATACGGCGTGGTCCCTTGATTTACCTAGCTTTGGAAATAAAGATTAATAACTGTTTTAGTTCTCACACCAGTCACATGACTGACCTGGAGTTTATTGTTTTAACCTAAACTCTGGGTGCCCTCATTTTGACACGGGCAGCTAGTAGTTTTGGTTTTGCAGATTTATATTCACAGGATCCTGGTTTACAGCTGGAATGATATCCGGAAAGCTTTGTATCCGTATATCTCTTCTAGTTGTGTATTGTATTATTTTCCGCTGCTATGTATTTAAATGTAATTTAAATCTCTGTTATTTCTGTGTAATATTCATTTATACTCTGTATATTCTTGTAATCTGATGCATTGTTGTAATATATACAGTGAAATGTTCTTCTGTATGCGTTCTGTTTTGTCGTGTTCTCAAACGATAGGGCGTTTCGAACGGCCTGGATCGGTTTAGCGACTGGTTCGGACCGAGCGAAATTCCATCTCGTCACATTTGGTATCAGAGCTTTGGTTTACAAAGCTCAGAGAACAAGGCACATTAGAACCATACGAAAGAATTCATCAGATAATTGGATTAGTAATATCCAATGGGATGACTCGTTAGAGATAGGATCAGTAGTATCCTAGAACGAGTGTGAAGAGTATATTTTTGAAAATGAAAACAAATTTTTGTTTTGAAAATTTAAATCAATCATTCGTATTTGATTATTTATTTATATTGATGTGGACAATCCAGTATATATAGATTTTGCGTATACGTCTGATCCGCGTGTATTCAAAGTTTTAATATATTGGATAGATATAGAATCACACTCTAGTCGCCCGGAGATGATTCAGATGATGAGGCCTCATCATCAGTGTTTATATTCGAGTGACGAAGGTGTGACATCTATATATTTCCATTTGACTGGTGTGAGAACCAAAATTAGATAGGGCCTATAGTTGTGATTTGGCATCAAAAATCTGATTTTTGACTATATATCAAAGTTATACATTTGAAACACTAATCGACTAATTGATTGATGTTTGTGTTGTTTGTTTATTTGTTTGATAATTTTGAACCATTATGCCTAATTGAATCAAATATTGAGTTATGTTGAAAATTGGTCGCATCTGCTTGCATATACATATATATCATTGAACAGGTCATAGCAAGGAGGCTAGAGCCGAAGAATAAAATTTGTTTGCCCGACAAATAGGTACATGTTTACTACATAATTTACTGTTTTGTTTGGGTGATGATGATTTTGTGAGCCTATTGGCTAGCCGCTTGGCTTTTTCTTTTTCTTTTTGAGATCTGAAGGACCGGGGAAGCTATTTGAAATTCCCCGATGCTCCCGGTGCAGGGGAGGTTATGGCGAAATTTTTCGAAAATTTAGGGTGTTAGCCAAATTTTTGAAATTTTGAAAATTCTCAGAAACTGAAAGGTTGGAGAATGGAAGCCAGATCAAGCGTAGAGTTGATTAATCAAACCACTTTCGACTTTGTTCCTTTTCGGGGACGAAAAGTTTTAAGTGGGGGAGATTGTAACAACCCGGAAAATCTGGGCCAGTTTAAAATTTTTATTTTGGCAATTTAAGCGAATTTTGATTATTTAAAATGAATTATTTTCAATAATAGTGACGAGAAATTTATTTTGAATATAATTCGAACGTATATAATATACGCGTCGTCGTTAGAATATAAATAATTATATATAATTATAAAAAGAATTGAAAATGGCGCGGTAGTTCGAAAATTCGATTTCTAATTTCAAATGAATATACAGAATTCAATATAGGTCAGAATTGAACGAAACAAGAAATATTTGAATCTGTATAACTATATCTTTGTAACGAAGTTAACAAACTGAGATTTCATCTTAGAAATGATAAGATATGTCCAGTTTAAAATTAGAAATGGTCGCTGTGGAATTTATATATATTTTTATATATATAAGGCCCTTAAAAATAGCAATTTTGCAAACGACCTCGGATTCCGACGAAACCAGTTTTGTTGGGTCCGTGGTGTTAAGTTATTGCTAGCTTTCAAATTTCATAATTTTTCGAATCAATATGTGAGCGTGGCAAAGGAAAACGCGTTTGACCAGTTTCAGTTGATTTTAATCGACTGGAAATTGGCCATTTTTCAAACAGTCTCAGAATTCGACGAAACTAGTTTTGTTAGGACCGTATCGTCAATACGAAGCTAGAAAATATTTTTCTGCAATTTATAGAGTTATTATGTGACCCCGGTAATTTGAAATGTACGTTTAAAATTCAATATAGTGATTTAAATGTAAATTTAACAGAAACTGATTCAAACGGTCGAATCAGCTTACGATACATATCCCATTGTGTTCGGAATGGGGGTAATTCGCTATGGGCGACAGGCGGTGGGCCTCGTTTCGAGGTCGTATATGAAAGTCAACTTTTTCCGATTAAAATAATAAAAAAAAGGGGAAAATATATTTTCCCCCTTTATCATTGGCCCCCCCCTTTTCACGTTTCATTTCAAATCAGAAAAAAGATAAAAAAAAAAAAAAAAGCGGGGAGGATCGGAGGAGCGCCCCCCCCCCCCCCCCCCCGATCAGTCGCCGCCGCCTCCACAGAGGTGGGGCGCCACCTCGGAAAACCCCCCCTTCCCTCGCGAACGAGATCGACCCCCCCCATCTCGCAACCGACCACCCCCCCTTCCTAAAATCGAAGACAGAACCTCAACACCCCAAACCGCCACCGCATGACGAACGGGACCCGCCGCTGCACCTGCCTCCTCCCCTGGCCTGCGTGCGCCCCCACTGCTCCGGTGAACTCCCTCACGACCACCAGCAACAGCGCTCAACCCTTCCGGCAAAATAAAACCCTAAGAAAAGCAACTGTAAGTCTTTATTTTCTTCTGTTGGATTGAATCAGATTTTTGTATAGGGTAGAGCATGATCAAAATCATATTTTTATGCTAAAGAAAATATAGATATGATTTTTTAAAAATAGCATATGATTTTTAAAAATAAAGATAGGATGTCTGAAATAAAATATACATTTTGTATATGAAGTAGCATATTAAAAATATGATTTTTTATATTTTTAAAGTATTAAAAATATAGTCTTTACTATATAGTTGTTGTCAAAATATGATTTTTGTTTATGTAGAGGGTTAAAAATATAATTTTTACATGATAAGGATATTAAAAATATCATCTTTATATGTGTAGAAAAATAAAAAATGAGATTTTTATAAAGATGATATCTTTAAATATGAAAAGACGATATTTTGATATGAGTAGTGAAGTAAAAATATGATTTTTACTTCGAGGAAAAATATAAACTTTATATTTAAAAGGTGAAATCTTTATTTTAGAAAAGGCGAAATCTATATATGGAAAATAGCGTGATAAAAATATAATTTTTATCTATATGACATAGAAGTAAAAATTCGATTTTTATATATTGAACTTTGAAGTAAAAATTCGATTTTTATATATTGAACTTTGAACTAAAAATTCGATTTTTATATATTGAACTTTGAACTAAAAATTCGATTTTTATATATTGAACTTTGAACTAAAAATTCGATTTTTATATATTGAACTTTGAAATGGAAATTCGATTTTTATATATTGAACTTTGAACTAAAAATTCGATTTTTATATATTGAACTTTGAAATGGAAATTCGATTTTTATATATTGAACTTTGAAATGGAAATTCGATTTTTATATATTGAACTTTGAAATAAAAATTCGATTTTTATATATTGAACTTTGAAATAAAAATTCGATTTTTATATATTGAACTTTGAAATAAAAATTCGATTTTTATATATTGAACTTTGAAATAAAAATTCGATTTTTATATATGGAATAGCGAAGTAAAAATTCGATTTTTACATATGTAGTGAAAGCGGACAACGAAAGCGACAAAAAGGCGAGTTGGCGAAGATTTCCTGCATTAGAAGTGCCGTGGAGCTAGGATAGCTATATGTGAGAATTTCTCACCTTTCTATTTCTTTTCTAGATATATATTTATACTAGGATGCAGACGGTGCTTAGTAGCACCCGACACAACCGTCCACAGACCATGGACTTGTTTGTTTGACTGTTTGGTGATTGATTGCGATATTGGTTTGAATGTGGTTTGTGGTGTGAAAAATCGAATCGATAAATTGGTTAGGATTAGACGTGCGCCGTTATAAGGCGTAGGAGTAAGGCTAGGTTAGACCCTTACTCCAAATTTTGTGGTTTGCAAAATGAAATTGATTTGATTGATGAGTGAATGGCGTGGGCCTTCACTAGACCGGGGATAAGGCTAGGCCTTGTCCCGTTTCTAGTATCGTGCCGTTATGCCGCCGAAATTTTCTAAAATAAGTTAGAAAAATAAAAATAGCATTTTATTTAACGAATGAACTGAATAGAAATTCATATGTTAAAATAAAATGTGTTATCGTTAAAAATATAATTTTTAACGTGAATGTGAATAAATAAATATTCATTTACAAACCAGACGGTTTGTTTATGTACACCTATTTGAATGACGTTGATTGGGTCGATAAATTTTACACATCGCCTAACTGCACAAATAAAATATGTGTTTGATTGTTTGAAATCCCACACGGGTGTTAGGATGAAATTTGAAGTTCACTCATCCTGATTGATTAAATATGTCGATCGATTGATTGACAAGCTGCTATAAGCGTTAAATGTCTATATTTGATGCTTATACAGTGTAGTGCACTTTGGTTGATGGTTGATTATTTTTCAAGGCTATTATACATGTGTTGTATGAAAATCCATATAATTAACTTTATATGGTAATTGATTGGGCCTCATTCCAGTTTTAAAATAGAAATATTTGAAAAAGAAATATTTGAAATAGAATATTTGAAAATAGAACTTTATGAAGCCGTGTTGATTAGATTGACGCCATTTTGACGTAAACGATATTTATATCGATCTTATTCATTTTAAAAATGAATATTGAAAAGTAATCTCGAAATCGAAGATTTCGAAATGAATTGAATTGAGAACGATTTCGAAATGAATTGAATTGAAAACGATTTCGAAATGAATTGAATTGAAAACGATTTCGAAATGAATTGAATTGAAAACGATTTCGAAATGAATTGAATTGAAAACGATTTCGAAAGGAATCGAATTGAAAACGAATTCAAATGGAATTGAAAACGAATTGAAATGAATTCAAATTGAATTGAAATTTGAATTGAATGGAAATGAATTTTGAAACAAATTTATAAAGAAGAATTCAATTTTGATTTGAATTGAAAAGGAAGTTGAAATTGCTTTTGAAACGAATTTAAAACTATTTATATAATTCGTTTTAAATAGAAATCGACGAAGTATATATTATATATATTATATATATAATATAATGGCCTGAATAGAACGCGCCGCGCCGCGGCAGTTCGTGAATTTCGACCATTTATTTCAAACGGACATTGCGGGAGATCCGACCGTCGGATTCTCCTAAAACCGGAACCGTTGGGTTCGTATCGAAAAGAGCTTTCTAATGAATGTTAGAAATTTGAAATCTAACGGTTGGATTTGGAGATACGTCCAAATCAAATTCGAAAAAGGTCGCTGTAAGTGCAGTTCGATGGCCGTTGATGGAAATCGACTGTACGGGCCTTGATAAAATTATTAAAAATAGTAATAATTTGTGTAAAATCATAAGAGATGATTTGTGAAAGTTTGGGATGAAAAACTCCATATTTGAAAAGATAAAAATAGATTTTTATCGAAATGAACTAGTTTTGAACTAGAATTATAATTCTATTTATTTTTAAATAAATAAATTGAATTTGAAATGGTTTTGAAAATAACCAAAATTTCCAATGATTGCATTGGAGTGGATTTGAATCGAAATTGTCTTCGGAATATTTCGATGTTGGAATTCGTGATATTACAAGTGTTGTTATGGAAATTTGAAAGATATATATATTTGTATCGTTATTTCCAATACGACATTTGTTAGTCGTAGAATTCGATATTGAATATAAGCCGATATATTTTCTATTCAGAGCCTTGTATTGAATATCGAATGTGATTTGGGTTTGTCGTGAATGGTGTCTTCACTAACACTGTTCTTGAACCCAGTTGAGAAAAGATTAAATCTTTTTATTTAGATTTAATGAAGTGTACCAATTAAATGTTATTTAATTGGAATTGAATTGGTATTGATTTTTGGGTTTATCGTGAACAGTGTTTTAAATAACACTTGTTCTTTAACCCGATAATTAATGGAATGTGATTTGGGTTTGTCGTGAATGGTGTCTTCACTAACACTGTTCTTGAACCCAGTTGAGAAAAGATTAAATATTTTTATTTAGATTTAATGAAGTGTACCAATTAAATGTTATTTAATTGGAATTGAATTGGTATTGATTTTTGGGTTTATCGTGAACAGTGTTTTAAATAACACTTGTTCTTTAACCCGATAATTAATGGAATGTGATTTTGGGTTTATCGTGAATCGTGTTTTA
Source organism: Allium sativum (assembly GCA_030737875.1). Lineage (NCBI taxonomy): Eukaryota > Viridiplantae > Streptophyta > Magnoliopsida > Asparagales > Amaryllidaceae > Allium > Allium sativum. The sequence continues at coordinate 832,755,003 of CM060918.1, read as the reverse complement.
AATGACACTGATTCTTTAACCCAGATAATGATTAAAACTAAGTGGAGTTTTAATGAATCTTTAATTAGATTGAAAAGATCGAGAATGGAGTATCACCAGTTTTGCTCCAGGCGATAGTTAAATCTTTAATTAGATTTGAACGTGAAATTTAGAAACTAACGGTCGGTTAGCCAAGCAGAATGGTTTTCTGGATATTGATCTGATGTTGGTTTCGGCCTTCGGGGTTAATATTTGGGGAATTATTCTCTTGATTAATTTACGGTTAGTGACTATTGAATTGGAATGAGGCGTATGTTGTGTTTGTGTAACACTTATTTAAAATATACGCGAGTTATTCGGAAAGACCGGGTTTATCCCATTCTGAATAACTGATACGACGTTAAGTCGAAGATGAAGACGATGGTCGAAGACCGGAGGTCTTCACGTCGTTTGGGTGATAGCTGATGATCTTGATTGGGCTGTACACCCAAGAAGATGGAAACAGTTGGTGATCGTCCAGACGTACTTGGAGATCGATGGATATGCGGGGTACTAGGTGCCTCCGGTTTTGTTCAGACCCAGAACGGACTTGTAAATGGACTGTGTGTCTGACATCGGATTTCATTCTGTGTGACTGATATCGGTTGCATAGGATGGTTTGCCTGTGAGGCATGCTAAGATGCAAATGACCAAGGCTTCTGTTGAAAAGCAAAGTCTTGTGGTGATGATCAAAGCACGGCCTTTGTGGCGTAGCTTTGTGTAACGTTTACCTCGCGTGTTTCACACCAGGTATGAACCAAAAACGGGAGACGGACCTCAGGGAGGACTTGCGTTTCTTTCTAGTTAGAAGTGGCGTCAGTGGTTTTACACGCCCTGACGAGTTTGACTTATGTGGTTGTTGCTGTTGCGAGGCGCCTCGGTTATATCGGTTTCGGCCGATGCATTCTGGTCGGCTGACGGACCAGACTTACACCCCATAGGGTGGGGAAACGTAGTGTTCAGGCATTTTAATCCACATCGGTGGACCGGCCCTGACGATCCAAAGGCTTGACAGAGTACTTGCCTGAGACACGGACTAGAGCGTCTCGAATCGGTTGAGGACTATCTTTTGCCTCGGTTCATAGACGGAAATCCAATTTCCAAATACGTGACATTTGCGGTTTTAATTGTAACCCTATATATGGCGACATAGTGGGATGGGGCGCTTATGCCGCCTATGATTGATACTTATGATTTGAAGTTGTTTTATACACTTATAATAGTATCAAATGATTTGTTTTAAAACGTATCAAGCATTCTTTGGCTGTTATAAGGGAAAACCCTATCCTCGACTGCGTTGCATTGTGTGATGGGACCTGGGTCTTATAACAGTTTCATTTTTCTTTATTTAGCATTGCGCTGTTTGTTTTATGCACTGGTATTCTTGGGAGGAAATCCGTTCCGTGTTATACGGCGTGGTCCCTTGATTTACCTAGCTTTGAAAATAAAGATTAATAACTGTTTTAGTTCTCACACCAGTCACATGACTGACCTGGAGTTTATTGTTTTAACCTAAACTCTGGGTGCCCTCATTTTGACACGGGCAGCTAGTAGTTTTGGTTTTGCAGATTTATATTCACAGGATCCTGGTTTACAGCTGGAATGATATCCGGAAAGCTTTGTATCCGTATATCTCTTCTAGTTGTGTATTGTATTATTTTCCGCTGCTATGTATTTAAATGTAATTTAAATCTCTGTTATTTCTGTGTAATATTCATTTATACTCTGTATATTCTTGTAATCTGATGCATTGTTGTAATATATACAGTGAAATGTTCTTCTGTATGCGTTCTGTTTTGTCGTGTTCTCAAACGATAGGGCGTTTCGAACGGCCTGGATCGGTTTAGCGACTGGTTCGGACCGAGCGAAATTCCATCTCGTCACATTTGGTATCAGAGCTTTGGTTTACAAAGCTCAGAGAACAAGGCACATTAGAACCATACGAAAGAATTCATCAGATAATTGGATTAGTAATATCCAATGGGATGACTCGTTAGAGATAGGATCAGTAGTATCCTAGAACGAGTGTGAAGAGTATATTTTTGAAAATGAAAACAAATTTTTGTTTTGAAAATTTAAATCAATCATTCGTATTTGATTATTTATTTATATTGATGTGGACAATCCAGTATATATAGATTTTGCGTATACGTCTGATCCGCGTGTATTCAAAGTTTTAATATATTGGATAGATATAGAATCACACTCTAGTCGCCCGGAGATGATTCAGATGATGAGGCCTCATCATCAGTGTTTATATTCGAGTGACGAAGGTGTGACATCTATATATTTCCATTTGACTGGTGTGAGAACCAAAATTAGATAGGGCCTATAGTTGTGATTTGGCATCAAAAATCTGATTTTTGACTATATATCAAAGTTATACATTTGAAACACTAATCGACTAATTGATTGATGTTTGTGTTGTTTGTTTATTTGTTTGATAATTTTGAACCATTATGCCTAATTGAATCAAATATTGAGTTATGTTGAAAATTGGTCGCATCTGCTTGCATATACATATATATCATTGAACAGGTCATAGCAAGGAGGCTAGAGCCGAAGAATAAAATTTGTTTGCCCGACAAATAGGTACATGTTTACTACATAATTTACTGTTTTGTTTGGGTGATGATGATTTTGTGAGCCTATTGGCTAGCCGCTTGGCTTTTTCTTTTTCTTTTTGAGATCTGAAGGACCAGGGAAGCTATTTGAAATTCCCCGATGCTCCCGGTGCAGGGGAGGTTATGGCGAAATTTTTCGAAAATTTAGGGTGTTAGCCAAATTTTTGAAATTTTGAAAATTCTCAGAAACTGAAAGGTTGGAGAATGGAAGCCAGATCAAGCGTAGAGTTGATTAATCAAACCACTTTCGACTTTGTTCCTTTTCGGGGACGAAAAGTTTTAAGTGGGGGAGATTGTTACAACCCGGAAAATCTGGGCCAGTTTAAAATTTTTATTTTGGCAATTTAAGCGAATTTTGATTATTTAAAATGAATTATTTTAAATAATAGTGACGAGAAATTTATTTTGAATATAATTCGAACGTATATAATATACGCGTCGTCGTTAGAATATAAATAATTATATATAATTATAAAAAGAATTGAAAATGGCGCGGTAGTTCGAAAATTCGATTTCTAATTTCAAATGAATATACAGAATTCAATATAGGTCAGAATTGAACGAAACAAGAAATATTTGAATCTGTATAACTATATCTTTGTAACGAAGTTAACAAACTGAGATTTCATCTTAGAAATGATAAGATATGTCCAGTTTAAAATTAGAAATGGTCGCTGTGGAATTTATATATATTTTTATATATATATAAGGCCCTTAAAAATAGCATTTTGCAAACGACCTCGGATTCCGACGAAACCAGTTTTGTTGGGTCCGTGGTGTTAAGTTATTGCTAGCTTTTAAATTTCATAATTTTTCGAATCAATATGTGAGCGTGGCAAAGGAAAACGCGTTTGACCAGTTTCAGTTGATTTTAATCGACTGGAAATTGGCCATTTTTCAAACAGTCTCAGAATTCGACGAAACTAGTTTTGTTAGGACCGTATCGTCAATACGAAGCTAGAAAATATTTTTTTGCAATTTATAGAGTTATTATGTGACCCCGGTAATTTGAAATGTACGTTTAAAATTCAATATAGTGATTTAAATGTAAATTTAACAGAAACTGATTCAAACGGTCGAATCAGCTTACGATACATATCCCATTGTGTTCGAAATGGGGGTAATTCGCTATGGGCGACAGGCGGTGGGCCTCGTTTCGAGGTCGTATATGAAAGTCAACTTTTTCCGATTAAAATAATAAAAAAAAGGGGAAAATATATTTTCTCCCTTTATCATTGCCCCCCCCCCCTTTTCACGTTTCATTTCAAATCAGAAAAAAGATAAAAAAAAAAAAAAAGAGAAAAGCGGGGAGGATCGGAGGAGCGCCCCCCCCCCCCCCCCCCCGATCAGTCGCCGCCGCCTCCACAGAGGTGGGGCGCCACCTCGGAAAACCCCCCTTCCCTCGCGAACGAGATCGACCCCCCCATCTCGCAACCGACCACCCCCCCCCCTTCTTAAAATCGAAGACAGAACCTCAACACCCCAAACCGCCACCGCATGACGAACGGGACCCGCCGCTGCACCTGCCTCCTCCCCTGGCCTGCGTGCGCCCCCACTGCTCCGGTGAACTCCCTCACGACCACCAGCAACAGCGCTCAACCCTTCCGGCAAAATAAAACCCTAAGAAAAGCAACTGTAAGTCTTTATTTTCTTCTGTTGGATTGAATCAGATTTTTGTATAGGGTAGAGCATGATCAAAATCATATTTTTATGCTAAAGAAAATATAGATATGATTTTTTAAAAATAGCATATGATTTTTAAAAATAAAGATAGGATGTCTGAAATAAAATATACATTTTGTATATGAAGTAGCATATTAAAAATATGATTTTTTATATTTTTAAAGTATTAAAAATATAGTCTTTACTATATAGTTGTTGTCAAAATATGATTTTTGTTTATGTAGAGGGTTAAAAATATAATTTTTACATGATAAGGATATTAAAAATATCATCTTTATATGTGTAGAAAAATAAAAAATGAGATTTTTATAAAGATGATATCTTTAAATATGAAAAGACGATATTTTGATATGAGTAGTGAAGTAAAAATATGATTTTTACTTCGAGGAAAAATATAAACTTTATATTTAAAAGGTGAAATCTTTATTTTAGAAAAGGCGAAATCTATATATGGAAAATAGCGTGATAAAAATATAATTTTTATCTATATGACATAGAAGTAAAAATTCGATTTTTATATATTGAACTTTGAAGTAAAAATTCGATTTTTATATATTGAACTTTGAACTAAAAATTCGATTTTTATATATTGAACTTTGAACTAAAAATTCGATTTTTATATATTGAACTTTGAACTAAAAATTCGATTTTTATATATTGAACTTTGAACTAAAAATTCGATTTTTATATATTGAACTTTGAAATGGAAATTCGATTTTTATATATTGAACTTTGAACTAAAAATTCGATTTTTATATATTGAACTTTGAAATGGAAATTCGATTTTTATATATTGAACTTTGAAATGGAAATTCGATTTTTATATATTGAACTTTGAAATAAAAATTCGATTTTTATATATTGAACTTTGAAATAAAAATTCGATTTTTATATATTGAACTTTGAAATAAAAATTCGATTTTTATATATTGAACTTTGAAATAAAAATTCGATTTTTATATATGGAATAGCGAAGTAAAAATTCGATTTTTACATATGTAGTGAAAGCGGACAACGAAAGCGACAAAAAGGCGAGTTGGCGAAGATTTCCTGCATTAGAAGTGCCGTGGAGCTAGGATAGCTATATGTGAGAATTTCTCACCTTTCTATTTCTTTTCTAGATATATATTTATACTAGGATGCAGACGGTGCTTAGTAGCACCCGACACAACCGTCCACAGACCATGGACTTGTTTGTTTGACTGTTTGGTGATTGATTGCGATATTGGTTTGAATGTGGTTTGTGGTGTGAAAAATCGAATCGATAAATTGGTTAGGATTAGACGTGCGCCGTTATAAGGCGTAGGAGTAAGGCTAGGTTAGACCCTTACTCCAAATTTTGTGGTTTGCAAAATGAAATTGATTTGATTGATGAGTGAATGGCGTGGGCCTTCACTAGACCGGGGATAAGGCTAGGCCTTGTCCCGTTTCTAGTATCGTGCCGTTATGCCGCCGAAATTTTCTAAAATAAGTTAGAAAAATAAAAATAGCATTTTATTTAACGAATGAACTGAATATAAATTCATATGTTAAAATAAAATGTGTTATCGTTAAAAATATAATTTTTAACGTGAATGTGAATAAATAAATATTCATTTACAAACCAGACGGTTTGTTTATGTACACCTATTTGAATGACGTTGATTGGGTCGATAAATTTTACACATCGCCTAACTGCACAAATAAAATATGTGTTTGATTGTTTGAAACCCCACACGGGTGTTAGGATGAAATTTGAAGTTCACTCATCCTGATTGATTAAATATGTCAATCGATTGATTGACAAGCTGCTATAAGCGTTAAATGTCTATATTTGATGCTTATACAGTGTAGTGCACTTTGGTTGATGGTTGATTATTTTTCAAGGCTATTATACATGTGTTGTATGAAAATCCATATAATTAACTTTATATGGTAATTGATTGGGCCTCATTCCAGTTTTAAAATAGAAATATTTGAAAAAGAAATATTTGAAATAGAATATTTGAAAATAGAACTTTATGAAGCCGTGTTGATTAGATTGACGCCATTTTGACGTAAACGATATTTATATCGATCTTATTCATTTTAAAAATGAATATTGAAAAGTAATCTCGAAATCGAAGATTTCGAAATGAATTGAATTGAGAACGATTTCGAAATGAATTGAATTGAAAACGATTTCGAAATGAATTGAATTGAAAACGATTTCGAAATGAATTGAATTGAAAACGATTTCGAAAGGAATCGAATTGAAAACGAATTCAAATGGAATTGAAAACGAATTGAAATGAATTCAAATTGAATTGAAATTTGAATTGAATGGAAATGAATTTTGAAACAAATTTATAAAGAAGAATTCAATTTTGATTTGAATTGAAAAGGAAGTTGAAATTGCTTTTGAAACGAATTTAAAACTATTTATATAATTCGTTTTAAATAGAAATCGACGAAGTATATATTATATATATTATATATATAATATAATGGCCTGAATAGAACGCGCCGCGCCGCGGCAGTTCGTGAATTTCGACCATTTATTTCAAACGGACATTGCGGGAGATCCGACCGTCGGATTCTCCTAAAACCGGAACCGTTGGGTTCGTATCGAAAAGAGCTTTCTAATGAATGTTAGAAATTTGAAATCTAACGGTTGGATTTGGAGATACGTCCAAATCAAATTCGAAAAAGGTCGCTGTAAGTGCAGTTCGATGGCCGTTGATGGAAATCGACTGTACGGGCCTTGATAAAATTATTAAAAATAGTAATAATTTGTGTAAAATCATAAGAGATGATTTGTGAAAGTTTGGGATGAAAAACTCCATATTTGAAAAGATAAAAATAGATTTTTATCGAAATGAACTAGTTTTGAACTAGAATTATAATTCTATTTATTTTTAAATAAATAAATTGAATTTGAAATGGTTTTGAAAATAACCAAAATTTCCAATGATTGCATTGGAGTGGATTTGAATCGAAATTGTCTTCGGAATATTTCGATGTTGGAATTCGTGATATTATAGGTGTTGTTATGGAAATTTGAAAGATATATATATTTGTATCGTTATTTCCAATACGACATTTGTTAGTCGTAGAATTCGATATTGAATATAAGCCGATATATTTTCTATTCAGAGCCTTGTATTGAATATCGAATGTGATTTGGGTTTGTTGTGAATGGTGTCTTCACTAACACTGTTCTTGAACCCAGTTGAGAAAAGATTAAATCTTTTTATTTAGATTTAATGAAGTGTACCAATTAAATGTTATTTAATTGGAATTGAATTGGTATTGATTTTTGGGTTTATCGTGAACAGTGTTTTAAATAACACTTGTTCTTTAACCCGATAATTAATGGAATGTGATTTGGGTTTGTCGTGAATGGTGTCTTCACTAACACTGTTCTTGAACCCAGTTGAGAAAAGATTAAATCTTTTTATTTAGATTTAATGAAGTGTACCAATTAAATGTTATTTAATTGGAATTGAATTGGTATTGATTTTTGGGTTTATCGTGAACATTGTTTTAAATAACACTTGTTCTTTAACCCGATAATTAATGGAATGTGATTTTGGGTTTATCGTGAATCGTGTTTTAAATGACACTGATTCTTTAACCCAGATAATGATTAAAACTAAGTGGAGTTTTAATGAATCTTTAATTAGATTGAAAAGATCGAGAATGGAGTATCACCAGTTTTGCTCCAGGCGATAGTTAAATCTTTAATTAGATTTGAACGTGAAATTTAAAACTAACGGTCGGTTAGCCAAGCAGAATGGTTTTCTGGATATTGATCTGATGTTGGTTTCGGCCTTCGGGGTTAATATTTGGGGAATTATTCTCTTGATTAATTTACGGTTAGTGACTATTGAATTGGAATGAGGCGTATGTTGTGTTTGTGTAACACTTATTTAAAATATACGCGAGTTATTCGGAAAGACCGGGTTTATCCCATTCTGAATAACTGATACGACGTTAAGTCGAAGATGAAGACGATGGTCGAAGACCGGAGGTCTTCACGTCGTTTGGGTGATAGCTGATGATCTTGATTGGGCTGTACACCCAAGAAGATGGAAACAGTTGGTGATCGTCCAGACGTACTTGGAGATCGATGGATATGCGGGGTACTAGGTGCCTCCGGTTTCGTTCAGACCCAGAACGGACTTGTAAATGGACTGTGTGTCTGACATCGGATTTCATTCTGTGTGACTGATATCGGTTGCATAGGATGGTTTGCCTGTGTGGCATGCTAAGATGCAAATGACCAAGGCTTCTGTTGAAAAGCAAAGTCTTGTGGTGATGATCAAAGCATGGCCTTTGTGGCGTAGCTTTGTGTAACGTTTACCTCGCGTGTTTCACACCAGGTATGAACCAAAAACAGGAGACGGACCTCAGGGAGGACTTGCGTTTCTTTCTAGTTAGAAGTGGCGTCAGTGGTTTTACACGCCCTGACGAGTTTGACTTATGTGGTTGTTGCTGTTGCGAGGCGCCTCGGTTATATCGGTTTCGGCCGATGCATTCTGGTCGGCTGACGGACCAGACTTACACCCCATAGGGTGGGGAAACGTAGTGTTCAGGCATTTTAATCCACATCGGTGGACCGGCCCTGACGATCCAAAGGCTTGACAGAGTACTTGCCTGAGACACGGACTAGAGCGTCTCGAATCGGTTGAGGACTATCTTTTGCCTCGGTTCATAGACGGAAATCCAATTTCCAAATACGTGACATTTGCGGTTTTAATTGTAACCCTATATATGGCGACATAGTGGGATGGGGCGCTTATGCCGCCTATGATTGATACTTATGATTTGAAGTTGTTTTATACACTTATAATAGTATCAAATGATTTGTTTTAAAACGTATCAAGCATTCTTTGGCTGTTATAAGGGAAAACCCTATCCTCGACTGCGTTGCATTGTGTGATGGGACCTGGGTCTTATAACAGTTTCATTTTTCTTTATTTAGCATTGCGCTGTTTGTTTTATGCACTGGTATTCTTGGGAGGAAACCCGTTCCGTGTTATACGGCGTGGTCCCTTGATTTACCTTGCTTTGAAAATAAAGATTAATAACTGTTTTAGTTCTCACACCAGTCACATGACTAACCTGGAGTTTATTGTTTTAACCTAAACTCTGGGTGCCCTCATTTTGACACGGGCAGCTAGTAGTTTTGGTTTTGCAGATTTATATTCACAGGATCCTGGTTTACAGCTGGAATGATATCCGGAAAGCTTTGTATCCGTATATCTCTTCTAGTTGTGTATTGTATTATTTTCCGCTGCTATGTATTTAAATGTAATTTAAATCTCTGTTATTTCTATGTAATATTCATTTATACTCTGTATATTCTTGTAATCTGATGCATTGTTGTAATATATACAGTGAAATGTTCTTCTGTATGCGTTCTGTTTTGTCGTGTTCTCAAACGATAGGGCGTTTCGAACGGCCTGGATCGGTTTAGCGACTGGTTCGGACCGAGCGAAATTCCATCTCGTCACATATATACGCCCCTCGTCCACAAACCACGGACGATATTTATTGGCTGTGATTGGTGTGAAAATTGGTTGATAGCAAATGGTTCATTTGAATTGTTTGTGGTTGAAATTGATTGATTGTGGTTGAAAAATACCCGTTTGTGGTTGAAATTTATTTGGTTGAAACCACATAGGATTAGTTGGTGGAAAAGAAAAAAATAAACATGCCGCCTGCGTGCGAACTAGATGCATGAAATCCCCATTGTCAAAAGCTACGAGGCTTTAAGGTAGAGCGAGGAGTCGTACTAGGGACGGCCCCGGTTTTAACTACCCAGCCGTTATGCTGCCGAAATTTTCAATAATATTCATGTGTTGGAATTATTTTCATGTGTTGAAACTATATTCGTGTGTTGAATAGAAATTCGTGTGTTGAAACTATATTCGTGTGTTGAATAGAAATTCATGTGTTGAATGGTATTCGTGTTTTAAATAAGTTGTTTTAACAATAAAAATCACATTTTTATTAAATATATACGAACTATAGAAAACATTCATGTGTTGAATAGAAATTCATTCGTTGAATAGAAATTCATATGTTGAATGGTATTCGTGTTTTAAATAAGTTTTAAATAAATTGTTTTAACAATAAAAATCACATTTTTATTTTCTATATACGAACTATAGAAAACATTCATGTGTTGAATAGAAATTCATTCGTTGAATAGAAATTCATGTGTTGAATGGTATTCGTGTTTTAAATAAATTGTTTTAACAATAAAAATCACATTTTTATTTTATATATACGAACTATAGAAAACATTCATGTGTTGAATAGAAATTCATTCGTTGAATAGAAATTCATGTGTTGAATGGTATTCGTGTTTGAAATAAATTGTTTTATGATAAAAATCATATTTTTATCATCTACATAAACTATATAAAATAGTCGTGTTTTGAAATAAATTGTTTTACATTAAAAATCACATTTTTATTATATACATGAATTGTTAAAAATAGTGAAGTGTTGAAATAAACGTATGTTGGATAAAAATATCATTTTTATCAAATGTATGAAAAGAATATGGTTTTGAAATCGAAGAATAGATTATATATATAATTAAAATAAATCGAATAACGAAGCTGCAGTTCGTGTTTAGAAACCGTGATTTCAAACGATTAGTGCGGGAGGTCCGACCATCGGATTTTCCCGAAACCGAAACCGTTGGGTTCGCTTTGGAAATATCTTTCCAACGACACCAACTTTGTAAAGATCCAACGGTTGGATTGTCTGAAATGTTTAATTCAAATCTAAAGAAAAACAGCGCCAGAATCGATTATATATATATAATTAAATTAAATCGAATAACGACGCTGCAATTCGTATTTTGAAATCGAAACTTCAAACGAGTGTACCGGGAGATCCGACCGTCGGATTTCCCCAAAACTGAAACCATTGGATTCGTTTTGAAAAGATCTTTCTAATGATATAAAATTTGTGAAGATCCAACGGTTAGATTTTCAGATATGTGTAAATCAAATCTGAGGAAAAACAGCGCCACGGCCGCGTTATGGCCTGAAGCGTCGTTTGAATAAATTGGCTATTTTTAAATAAATAAAAATAGCAATAAATCATTATAAAATATTATAAACGATATGGAATGTGAAATTTAGAAACTAACTGAAGGTTAGCTAAGTCGAATGGTTTCCTGGGTTTTGATCTGATGTTGGTTTCGGCCTTCGGGGTTAACACTTGGGAAATCGTTCTCTTACTGATTTACGGTTAGTAACTGATGAATTGGAATGAGGTGTATGTTGTGTTTGTGTAGCACTTGTTTATTATATACGCGAGTTGTTCAGAAAGACCGGGTTTATCCCATTCTGAATAATTGAATCGACGATAAGAAATCGATGATGAAGACGGTGGTTGAAGACCGGAGATCTTCCCCTCGGTTGGATGATAACTGATGTCCTGATTGGGAGGCATCCCGAAATATGGATAATGAGTGGTGATCGTCCAGACATACGTGGAGATTGATGGGTATGCGAGGTATATAGTGCCTCCGGTTTCGTTCAGACCCAGAACGGACTTGTAAGTGGATTGTGTGTCTGACATTGGAATTCATTCTGTGTGACTGATAGCCATCAGTTGCATGGTGTGAATTGCCTTTGTGGCATGCTAAGATGCAGTGATCAAGGCTTCTATTAGAAAGCAAAGTCTTGTTGTTGATGATCAAAGCACGGCTTGTGTGGCGTAGCTTTGTGTATGACGTGAATTTGCGAGCCTCACACCCCGGTATGAACTAGAAACGGGAGAGGACATCAGTGAGGGCATGCGTTTCCTTCTAGCTAGAGGTGGTGTTAGTGCTTAAACTGGCTGACATTTATATTATTTTCACCTGTGTGGTTGTTGCTGTTGCGAGGCGCCTCGGATATATCGGTCGATCCGGGACCGATGGAGTCATTCGTTGGCTCATTGACACCCCAAAGGGTAGGGAAACACAGTGTTCAGGCATTTTAATCCACATCGGTGGACCAGCCCTGACGATCCAAGGGTCACTCGAGCTCTGATCCTGAGGGGCGGGCTAGAGCGTCTCGAAGTCGGTAAGGACTATCTTTTGCCTTGGTTCATGACGGAAATCAAATTTCCAAATACGTGACTGTGCGGTTTTGATTGTGAACCTATATATGGCGACATGATATATGGTACCCATGCTGTCTATGATTGATAGTTATGATTGAAATTGTTTTTGAAACATATAAACACTAGTAATAATATCAAATGCTTTTGTTTTATTCGTCTCAAGCATATTTTGGCCATTATAATGTAAAACTCTATCCTCCGGTTTGCGTTGCATTGTGTGATGGGAACTGAGTCTTATAATGGCTTCATTTTTATAAAAAGCATGGCGATGTTTAAAAGATTTACTTGTTGTAAAGCATTGGCAATCCAATGGAGTAAACCCATTCCGCGAAAGTGGCATGGTTCTGTGATTAGCCATATTATAAATGTGTTAAGTAGATTTCTCATACCAGTCCCATGACTGACTCGTAGTTTGTTTCACTTGCAAACTCGGGTGCCCCCTTTTTCTACACGGGCAACCTTTATTCAGGTTTCAGCAGGCTCTCTCTAGATAGCTGGAGCTGAAGATGGATTCTATCATTTATCTCTTTTTATGCTGTTCAGCTCCTATTGTACATATTATGTTCGTTTTTCGCTGTAGACATTTATGTATGGCTGAACTGTATTTGTACTAAGTATGATCCTGTATATTGTGTAACTCTGATGTTTATTATATCCAATATATTTTGTTGTGCATTATCTGGTGTATTTATTTATTTATGTCCTGCTATTATCAGTTTATGTGTTATATTCCAAAGATTACCCTTGACACCATCGTACGGGGTTTTAGGTTCGTCACATTGTGGTATCAAAGCTTTGGTTAAGCTTAGTGTTGGAATATAACATATTAACGAACTCGTCAGAAATAGAACTAGTAGTGTTCTTGGACGAAAAACTCATTACAGATAGGGTCAGTAATATCCTAGTATGAGTATAGCAGAATGAATTACGTCCAATAGACACATTTACATTCAAGTATATGTCTCTATGCTTTAAAATATCTTTTCTGTTGCCCTGACACTTGATCTACTATTTGCAGAAGTACTAGAAAATGAGTGTCAGAAACAGAAGGAATGCAGAACCAGATATTAAGGCTCTATTAATTAAGTATCGAAATATGGGTGGAATACCGTTCTCGGGTGAAGAATCTATTACGAAAACACAAGCTTGGATTCGTTCTGCTGAGAAGATCTTTGACGGTTTAAAGATGAGAGATGACCAGAAAAGATTACTAGCATCTTGGGCACTCAAAGACGAAGCTTTGTTCTGGTGGGATTCGATTATGAAGGATAATCCAGAAGGTAATATTACCTGGGATAGATTTAAAGTGATTTTCCTAGAAAGATTTACTCCTCCTGAATCAACTGAGCGGTTATGTGATGAATTCTCTTATCTGATACAAGGAGATATGATCATTCCAGAATATCATAAGAGATTCAATGAACTTTCTCATTTTGCCTCTCATCTAATTCAAGATCCAAAGAGGAAGAATCTGAGGTTTATTCATGGCCTGCAAAAAAAATACAAGAACAATGTAATGGGGAATGTGAAGCTTCCCTTTTCTGAAATGATATACATGGCCTACCAGTATGAGGATCTCCATAGGAAAGGTATGTTGCGAGATGAAGAGGAAGGCAGTTCTAGTAAAAAAGGGGAGTCTGAAACTGATAGTCCTGAGGCCAGTACGATGTCTGAGGTCAGTAAGAAGCCCAAAGTAAATCGAAAAAGGGCCAGATCTGGGAAAGAACCGGTAACGGCTGCCACATGCTCAAGCTGCAATGCAAGGGCATTTGGCGATAAACTGCGGACCCTTAATGAAGCGATTAAAAGGTGGACTTCAATCTAAGAAGGGATTTCAAGAGAATAGAAAGTACAGTCAATGCCATCAGGCCGGTCATCTTTCAAAGGCTTGCCAGCTATTCAAGAAATCTGAAAGGGTTCATGTAAATGAAGTGGCAGAAACTCCATCACCCTCAACTAGTCAAGGAAGGTCAGATGTTTTGGAAGGCACAATTAATGTCAAAAATATTCCAGTTAAAGTACGGTTTGATACAGGCGCGTCACGAAGCTTTATTGCAAAGAGTGCAGTTAAGAAGTTGGATTTCAAATTGAAAAAGCTCAAGGAACCCATCACTGCCCATAATCCGTTTGGGGGTTCTCTCGATCTCAGTTGGATTTGTGTGGTGCCTGTATCTTTTTCCTGTTATAAGTTTCCTATCATCTCAATGGTCATGAATTTTACTGAATTCGATCTTATTTTGGGATTGGATTAGTTAACCAAATATGAAGCAGAGGTTAAATGCACCGAGAGAGTAGTCAGGGCAAAGATTAAATCTGGGAATTATATCACCATACCATGTGAAGGTCCGAATTCAAATAGAAAAGAGTTTTGGTCAGCTCTTGATGTTTCTCCTGCTCTAATAGAAAATATCCCTATAGTCACAGAGAATATTCCAGACCTCGTAAAAGATAATCCTGTCGTAAAGAATTATACAGATATGTTCGAAGAAGTTGTTAACTTACCTCCGCAGAGGGAAATTGATTTCAAGATTGCTTTAATTCTGAATGCTAGGCCAGTAGTGCACGCTATTTGAAGGATGACCCTAAAGGAGAAAGAAGAGTTAGATAATCAAACTCGACAGCTTGTATGGAAGGGTCTGATCAGGCCTAGTTTCTCTGATTGGGGAGCAACAGTGGTGTTTGTTCCAAAGTCTGACGGTACTCTGCGACTATGTGTGGATTATCGGGACTTGAATAAGCAGACAATAAAGAATAAATATCCATTGCCGCGAATCGATGATTTATTGGATCGTCTGAATGGAGCACAAGTATTTTCAAGGATGGATCTAGCTACAGGCTTCCATCAGCTACGTATTGCCGAAGAGTGTGTTCCTATGACAACATTCAGAGGTCCAGACTTATTTTATGAGTGATTAGTAATGTCGTTTGGCTTATGTAACGCTCCTGCCTACTTTGTCGATCTGATGAATAGAGTGTTCAGAGGGGTTTTGAATAAGTTTGTTCTGGTTTTTATTGATGATATTTTAATCTTCTCTAAGTCAAAGGCAGAACATAAAAAACATTAGGAGCAAGTTCTAGAAATTCTGAGAAGGAATGTATTGAAAGCCAAACTGTCCAAATGTATATTCTGGCAAGATGAAGTAAAGTTTCTTGGCCACGTCGTATCAAAAGAGGGAATTGCTGTGGATCCAATTAAAATCACCGCTATTCAAAATTGGAAACAGCCTAGTACTCCCACAGAAGTCCGAAGTTTTCTTGGATTGGCTAGTTACTACCGGAAGTTCGTTAAAGATTTTTCGAAGATATCTAGTCACTTAACAAAGCTTACAAAGAAGCACGCAAAGTTCAAGTGGACTCCGTAATGTGAGGAGGCTTTTGAGAAGCTAAAGTTAAGATTAACAACGTCTCCAGTGTTAACGATTATCGATGGCAATCAAGACTTGAAAGTCTGGACAGATGCCTCTAGAGAAGGCCTTGGTGCAGTATTAATGCAAAGAGGCCAGGTTGATGCTTATGCTAGCCGTCAACTGAAGCCACATGAAAAGAACTACGTTACTCATGATCTTGAGTTGTTGGCTATCGTATTCGCTTTGAAAATCTGGAGACACTATCTTCTGGGTGAGAAATTCGAACTGTTTACAGATCATCAGTCGCTAAAGTATCTGTTCACCCAGAAAGACTTGAATCTGAGGCAACAACGTTGGCTAGAGTTTCTTGCAACATACGATTTTGAGATTTGTACACTCCAGGGAAAGCCAATGTTGTGGCCGATGCGTTAAGTGGAAAGAATGTAATGATCACCAGTTTTATTATTACGACTTCATTGATTGATAAAATATCTGCTCTTCAGAAGGATGATCACTTCATTCAGAAGATCAGAGAGATAATTCAGAAAGGCGAGCCCTCGAGTTTTCAGGTTAATAATGATGAGATTCTAAGGCTAAAGGGTCGAATTTGTGTTCCTAACATTTCTGAGCTCCGAAAAGAAGTGCTGGATGAATTCCACAAGTCAAAACTTAGTATCCATCCCGGAGTGAGCAAAATGTATAATGACATCAAACGCACTTTCTGGTGGAGGTCGATGAAGAGAGACATTTATTTATATGTTAGAAGGTGCCCTACTTGCCAACTAGTCAAGAGCAACCAACAAAAACTGGCCGGATTATTGCAACCATTGGATATTCCAGGTTGGAAATGGGAACATATTTCCATGGACTTCATAGATGGTTTGCCTAGAACCAGAAAAGGAAATGACAGTATTTGGGTGATCGTAGATCGCTTCACGAAGACCTCCCATTTCATACCTGTCAGATCGAACAGAACTGCTCAGAGTCTGGCGCAGATATATTTCAAGGAAATTGTTAGGCTACATGGAGTGCCGATCAGTATAGTTAGTGATAGAGATCCAATATTTACTAGCAAATTCTGGGAGGCATTTCAAGTAGAACTGGGAACAAAACTGAACTTGAGCACCGCTTATCATCCTCAGACAGATGGTCAAACTGAGAGGGTGAATCGTATACTAGAAGATTTATTGCAGGCTTATGTTCTAGATTTTGGTGGATCATGGGAAGACCATTTACATTTGGCTGAGTTCTCATACAACAACAGCTACCAAGCGAGCCTGACAATGTCACCATTCGAAGCATTGTATGGTAGACCGTGCCGATCTCCTGCTTGTTAGGTAGAACCTGGTAATAGACTTATATTGGAGCCAGATATGATTCGCGAAGCTGCGGATAAAGTCGATTTCGGTAAGAAACGGTTACCCGCCGCTCAAAGCCGACAGAAGAGCTATGCTGATTCGAGAAGAAGAGATTTAGCATTTGCTGTTGGCGACTATGTGTATATAAGGGTTTCTCCGATGAGAGGAGTGATTCGATTTGGCAAAACTGGGAAGTTGGCGCCTAGATTTATTGGTCCATTCCCTATACTTGAACGGGTTGGAACTCTCGCTTATAGAATTCAGTTTCCTAATTGGTTGCCTGGAGTGCATGATGTATTTCATGTTTCTCAACTTAGAAAGCATGTTCATGATCCAGACTTGGTTGTGGAAGAAGCCGCACAACAGGATATAGAAATTACTCTAGAATTGGCTGTGAGAAGAGAGCCGCTAAAGATAGTTGGCAAAGAAACCAAAGAGCTGAGGAACAAGAAGGTTCACTTAGTCAAAGTGCAATGGAGTGGAGATCCGCGAGATTGTACTTGGGAAACTGAGGAGAGTATCATGAAAGCCTATCCTAAGTGCAGGGTGGATATCTCTGATTGACTCCGGTGCAAGGTACATTTTCCATATTTTGAAATTTCCATTATGTTCTCTACTTTGTCGTTGTTTTCTTTTCATGGATGTAAAATTTTAATCATATAGTCTGATTGATTTTATAAGAGTATATGAATTAAGTAGTATATTTTTGAAAGTTGAAAACAAATTGATTGCTGGTTGCGTTGTTTGATTTTTGGTTGATTAATTAGAATTTTAAACCATCTAGCCAAATTGAACCAGTATTGAACTGAATTGAAAATTGATAGAAATATATACATGTGCATTATATATGTGTGAACAGGTTATGGATAAACAGTTAAGCAAAGGAATAAAATTGTTTGCCCGACAAATAGGTACACGTTTATTGTATTTCTTGGGATTTTATGATTTTATGAGCCGATTGGCTAGCCGCTTGGCTTTTCGTTTTTCTTTTGGATTGGTGAGGGCCATGGGAGGCTATTTGAAATATCCCGAAGTCCCTCGTACAAAGGAGGTTATGGCGAAATTTTTCGAAAATTTAGGGTGTTAGCCAAATTTTTGAAGAATTTGAAAATTCTTAGAAACTGAAAAGTTGAAGAATGGAAGCCAGATTGAAAGTAGAGTTGATTAATCAAACCACTTTCGACTTTATTCCTTTTCGGGGACGAAAAGTTTTAAGTGGGGGAGATTGTAACAACCCGAAAAATCTGAACCAGTTTGAAAATTTTAATTTGGCTATTTTAGTGAATTTAAAATATTTAAAATAAATATTTTAAATAATAACGACGAAAAGTAAGTTTGAATCAACGTTTGAAAATAAATATAATTAATTCTAATAATAAACAAGGCCTGAAATGGCGCGGTAGTTTCAAAATTTGAATTCAAACTTTGACTGACTGTACTAGGTGCAAATTAAAACTGATTTTAGTGAGACCAAAAATATTTAAATCTTTTAGTGAATATCTTTCTAGCAAATCTGAAAAATCGAAGTTTCATAGCTGGAAGCAAAAGTTATGGCCAAATGAATTCAGAAACGTCGCTATAGAGTTTATATAGCCCGTGAAAATGGCCATTTTGCAAACGACCTCAGAATTCGACGAAACCACTTTTTTTGGATCCGGGATGTCAAATTATTGCTAGGTTTCAAATTTCATAATTTTTGAAGCTAGTACGTGAGCGTGGCAAAGGAAAATGTGTTTGGTTGATTTCTATTAAATTGGATCGGCCAGAAAAGGGCCATTTTTCAAAAGGTCGCAGAATTCGACGAAACTAGTTTTGTTGGGACCGTATCGTCAAAACATAGCTAGATTTATTTTTCAGGAATTTTTAGAATCAGTATGTGGCCCCGGCAAATTGAAATGTACGTTCAAATCAAATATTGAATGTTTTATATTTTAATTTGAAGGAAAACAAATTGAAACAATCGAATGGGCTTACGAAACATATCCCATTTTGTTCGGAATGGGGGTATTTAGCTAGAGGCGATGGTCGTTGGGTCTGGATTGGTGTTCGTATGGATAAAGTGGAATTTTCCGAATTAATTAAATTAAAAATTAAAATAAAATAGTGGGCCAATCCCCTTCTTCCTCTCACTTCCACGTTGACCCATTTCCAACCCGATAACCACCAGGCAATGACGGAAAACCTCCCACCTTCTCCCCTCTTTTTCTCCTCCGTCTCTCAACAGAATCGAGCGCCACCACCCACGTTTTGAAGCCCTTACTCCCCTCTTCAAATCCATATAACATTCACCCCCTATCGTCCATCCTCCGCTGCGAATCACCTCAACGAACGGCCGGGCTTTAGAGCGCCGCCGTGCTCTCCATATTCCACCGATCAGAGCGCAACCACCGGGCGCGGGAAGCCCTCACTTCCCTCTTCGACGTTGTACAAGTGGATCTTCGTATTGTGCAGCGGTTGGATCGAAAAGTTGAAACCTAGTTTTGAACACATTAGAAAGGTAAACGGCTTTGTTAATTTAAAACAGTTTTAACACTTTAAAACCGTTACAAAGTTGTAAAAATCATATCTTTTTGCTGTGTTGTCGAAAACCAGTGAAACAAGAGACACCGGGACCGTGAGGACGTCTTCTACATTTTAGAAGAGACCACATATTTTTCTGAGCCCTCTGCTATTTTTGGTGGAGTGGAACCCAATGTGAGATTTCTGAATTATAAACGATATGAAAATGACGATGTATAAATTATATATTCGAAGTATGAGTTATATAAGCGTTGCACACCTCATGTATAAGCGTTGTATAAGTTGTATGTTTGATGTATAAGTTATACATGCATTGTAAAAATTATATATGTGTTGAATAGAAGTGAAATTTACTTATATATATATACGCCCCTCGTCCACAAACCATGGACGATATTTATTGGCTGTGATTGGTGTGAAAATTGGTTGATAGCGAATGGTTGATTTGAATTGTTTGTGGTTGAAATTAATTGATTGTGGTTGAAAAATACCCGTTTGTGGTTGAAATTTATTTGGTTGAAACCACATAGGATTAGTTGGTGGAAAAGAAAAAAATAAACATGCCGCCTGCGTGCGAACTAGATGCATGAAATCCCCGTTGTCAAAAGCTGCGAGGCTTTAAGGTAGAGCGAGGAGTCGTACTAGGGACGGCCCCGGTTTTAATTACCCTGTTGTTATGCTGTCAAAATTTTCAATAATATTCATGTGTTGGAATTATTTTCATGTGTTGAAACTATATTCGTGTTTGAAACTATATTCGTGTGTTGAATAGAAATTCATGTGTTGAATAGAAATTCATGTGTTGAATGGTATTCGTGTTTTAAATAAATTGTTTTAACAGTAAAAATCACATTTTTATTTTATATATACGAACTATAGAAAATATTCATGTGTTGAATAGAAATTCATTCGTTGAATAGAAATTCATGTGTTGAATGGTATTCGTGTTTTAAATAAATTGTTTTAACAATAAAAATCACATTTTTATTTTATATATACGAACTACAGAAAACATTCATGTGTTGAATAGAAATTCATTCGTTGAATAGAAATTCATGTGTTGAATGGTATTCGTGTTTGAAATAAATTGTTTTATAATAAAAATCATATTTTTATCATCTATATAAACTATATAAAATAGTCGTGTTTTGAAATAAATTGTTTTACATTAAAAATCACATTTTTATTATATACATGAATTGTTAAAAATAGTGAAGTGTTGAAATAAATGTCTGTTGGATAAAAATATCATTCTTATCAAATGTATGAAAAGAATATGGTTTTAAAATCGAAGAATAGATTATATATATATATAAAAATATAATTAAAATAAATCGAATAACGAAGCTACAGTTTGTGTATTGAAACCGTGATTTCAAACGATTAGTGCGGGAGATCCGACCATCGGATTTCCCCGAAACCGAAACCTTTGCGTTCGCTTTGGAAATATCTTTCCAACGACACCAACTTTGTAAAGATCCAACGATTGGATTGTCTGGAATGTTTAATTCAAATCTGAAGAAAAACAGCACCAGATTCGATTATATATATATATATAATTAAATTAAATCGAATAACGACGCTGTAGTTCAAATTTTGAAATCGAAACTTCAAACGAGTGTACCGGGAGATCCGACCGTCGGATTTCCCCAAAACTGAAACTGTTGGATTCGTTTTGAAAAGATCTTTCTAATGATATAAAATTTGTGAAGATCCAACGGTTATATTTTCAGATATGTGTAAATCAAATCTGAAGGAAAACAGCGCCACGACCGCGTTATGGCCTGAAGCGTCGTTTGAATAAATTGGCTATTTTTAAATAAATAAAAATAGTGATAAATCGTTATAAAATATTATAAACGATATGGAATGTGAAATTTATAAACTAACTGAAGGTTAGCTAAGTCGAATGGTTTCCTGGGTTTTGATCTGATGTTGGTTTCGGCCTTCGGGGTTAACACTTGGGAAATCGTTCTCTTACTGATTTACGGTTAGTGACTGATGAATTGGAATGAGGTGTATGTTGTGTTTGCGTAGCACTTGTTTATTATATACGCGAGTTGTTCAGAAAGACCGGGTTTATCCAATTCTGAATAACTGAATCGACGATAAGAAATCGATGATGAAGACGGTGGTTGAAGACCGGAGATCTTCACCTCGGTTGGATGATAACCGATGTCCTGATTGGGAGGCATCCCGAAATATGGATAATGAGTGGTGATCGTCCAGACGTACGTGGAGATCGATGGGTATGCGAGGTATATAGTGTCTCCGGTTTCATTCAGACCAAGAACGGACTTGTAAATGGACATTGTGTCTGACATTGGAATTCATTCTGTGTGACTGATAGCCATCAGTTGCATGGTGTGAATTGCCTGTGTGGCATGCTAGGATGCAGTGATCAAAGCTTCTGTTGAAAAGCAAAGTATTGTGGTTGATGATCAAAGCACGGCCTGTCTGGCGTAGCTTTGTGTATAATGTGAATTCGCGAGCCTCACACCCCGGTATGAACCAGAAACGGGAGAGGACATCAGGGAGGGCATGCGTTTCCTTCTATCTAGAGGTGGTGTCAGTGCTTAAACTGGCTGACATTTATATTATTTTCACCTGTGTGGTTGTTGCTATTGCGAGGCGTCTTGGATATATCGGTCGATCCGGGACCGATGGAGTCATTCGTTGGCTCATTGACGCCCCAAAGGGAGGGGAAACGCAGTGTTCAGGCATTTTAATCCACATCGGTGGACCGGCCCTGACGATCCAAGGGTCACTCGGGCTCTGATCCTAAGGGGCGGGATAGAGCGTCTCGAAGTCGGTAAGGACTATCTCTTGCCTTGGTTCATGACGGAAATCCAATTTCCAAATACGTGACTGTGCGGTTTTGATTGTAAACCTATATATGGCGACATGATATATGGTACCCATGTCGTCTATGATTGATAATTTTGATTGAAATTGTTTTTGAAACATATAAACACTAGTAATAATATCAAATGCTTTTGTTTTATTCGTATCAAGCATATTTTGGCCATTATAAGGTAAAATTCTATCCTCCGCTTTGTGTTGCATTGTGTGATGGGAACTGAGTCTTATAATGGCTTCATTTTTGTAAAATGCATGGCGATGTTTAAAAGATCTACTTGTTGTAAAGCACTGGCAATCCAATGGAGTAAACCCATTCCGCGAAAGTTGCGTGGTCATGTGATTAGCCATATTATAAATGTGTTAAGTAGATTTCTCATACCAGTCCCATGACTGACTCGAAGTTTGTTTCACTTGCAAACTCGGGTGCCCCCTTTTTCTACACGGGCAGCCTTGTATTCAGGTTTTAGCAGGCTCTTTCTGGATAGCTGGAGCTGAAGATGGATTCTATCATTTATTTCTTTTTATGCTGTTCAGCTCCTATTGTACATATTATGTTTGTTTTCCGCAGTAGACATTTATGTATGGCTGAACTGTATTTGTACTAAGTACGATCCTGTATACAGTGTAACTCTAATGTTTATTATATCCATTATATTCTGTTGTGCATTATCTGATGTATTTATTTATTTCTGTCCTCCTATTATCTGTTTATGTGTTATATTCCAAAGATTACCCTTGACACCGTCGTACGGGGTTTTGGGTCATCACAGGAGTATCACCAGTTTTGCTCCAGGCGATAGTTAAATCTTTAATTAGATTTAAACGTGAAATGGTAATTTAATTTACCGATAACACCGTGGTGTTAGATATGAAGTATGACCAGTTTTACTTCATGGAATGAATAGGTTGGGATTGGGAAATAAAATAAATGATTACTTCGGTGTGGTTCGCTAATCCCGACTAGTTTGAAGTGATATTCAAAGGAAGATTAAATAATAAATTTAAAAGAATTTATCTTTGATAAAATTAATGGGAACCTTTCCCTAAGAATGTGAAATTTAGAAACTGACTGTAGGTTAGCTAAGCAGAATAGTTTCCTGGGTATTGATATGATGTTAGTTTCGTCCTTCGGGGTTAATATTTGGGGAATTATTCTCTTGCTAATTTGCGGTTAGTGACTGATGAACTGGAATGAGGCGTATGTTGTGTTTGTGTAGCACTTGTTTATTATATACGCGAGTTATTCAGAAAGACCGGGTTTATCCCATTCTGAATAACTGATTCGACGATAAGTCGAAGATGAAGACGGTGGTCGAAGACCGGAGGTCTTCACGTCGTTTGGGTGGTTACTGATGATATTGATTGGGCCGTACACCCAAGAGGAGGTAATCAGTTAGTGGTCGTCTAGACGTACTTGGAGATCGGTGGATAAGCGAGGTACAAGGTGCCTCCGGTTTCGTTCAGACCCAGAACAGACTTGTAAATGGACTATGTGTCTGACATTGGATTTTATTATGTGTAGTTGATTTCTATTAAATATATATCTGTTTGGCGGCGGAGGATTTATTCTCTTTCTTAACGCCCTTCTCTGAGACGTACGAGCTCAGAGGTTATATATTGATGGATATCAAACGCGTGGAGTGAATTACCTGTGTGGCAATTGATCAAGGCTTCTGTTGAAAAGCAAAGTCTTGTGGTTGATGATCAAAGCACGGCCTGTGTGGCATAGCTTTGCGTAACGTTGATCCGCGAGCCTCACACCCCGTTTGTGAACCAGAAACGGGAGGGGACCTCAGGGAGGGCATGCGTTTCCTTCTAGCTAAAAGTGGCGTCAGTGGTTTTACACGCCCTGATGAGTTTGACTTATGTGGTTGTTGCTGTTGCGAGGTGTCTCAGATATATCGGTGACTATGTGAAGCCGATGGAGTCATTTGTTGGCTCATTTACGCCCCAAAGGGCGGGGAAATGTAGTATTTAGGCATTTTAATCCACATCGGTAGACTGGCCCTAACGATCCAAAGGTCACTCGAGCTCTGACCTGAGACAAGGGCTAGATTGTCTCGAATCAGTGAGGACTATCTTTTGCCTCGGTTCACAGATGGAAATCCAACTACCAATACGTGACATGTGCGGTTCTAGTTGTAAACCTATATATGGCGACATAGTGGTATGGGACATTCATGCCGCCTATGATTGATACTTATGATTGAAATTGTTTTTGACACTTATAGTACTATCAAAATAATCTGTTTTAAACATATCAAGCATTCTTTGGCTATTATCAGATAAAAACCCTATCATCCGGCTTGCGTTGCATTGTGTGATGGGACCTGGGTCTTATAATAGCTTCATTGTTCTTTATTTAGCATTGCGCTGTTGTTTTATGCACTAGTATTCGTGGGAGCAAACCCATTCCATGTTATATGGCATGGTCCCTTGATTTACCTAACTTTAAAATAAAGATTAATAACTGTTTTAGCTCTCACACCAGTCACATGACTGACCTAGAGTTTATTGTTTTAACCTAAACTCTGGGTGCCCTTATTTTGACACGGGCAGCTAGTAGTTTTGGTTTTGCAGATTTATATTCATAGGATCCTGATTTACAGCTGGAACGATACTCGGAAAGCTCTGTATCCGCGTATTACTTCTAGTTGTGTTTTGTATTATTTTCCACTGCTATGTAATGTATTGTAATCTCTGATATTTTTCTGATGTACATTATTTGTTTATACTCTGTATATTCTTGTATTCTGATGAATTGTTGTAATTAATAATGAAATGTTCTTCTGTCTGCGTTCCTTTGTGTGTTGTTCTCAAAGTATCCGCTCTTTCCTTACCGGGGAAGTTACGGGTTATCACAGGTGGTATTAGAGCTCGGGTTTACAGAGCTCGAAAACAAGACACATTAGAACCGAACGAAAGAATTCATCAGAAATTGGATTAGTAATATCCAATGGGAATGACTCGTTAGAGATGGGATCAGTAGTATCCTAGAACGAGTGTGAAGAGTATATTTTTAAAATGAAAATAAGTTTTGTTTTGAAATTTAAATCGTTTAATACTTATTTGAATATTTATATTAAATTAATTTGGATAAACCAATATATAAAGATTTTGCATATATGTCTTGCAAATGTGTATTCGAAGTTTTAATGTACTGGATAGTTAAAGAATCACACTCTAGTTGCCCGGGGATAATTCTGGTGACGGGGCACCATCGCCAGTATTTATTTTCGAGTTTCGAAAGTGTGATTTCTATATATTTCCAATAGACTGGTGTGAGAACCAAAATTAGATAGGGCTTATTATTGTGATTTGGCATCAAAAATCTGATTTTCGGACTATATATCAAAGTTATGAATTTGAAACGTTAATCAACTAATTGATTGCTGATTGTGTTGTTTGATTATTGTTCGATTAATTAAATGTTGAACCTTTAGCCAAATTGAATCAAATAGTGAATTGTATTGAAAATTAGTCGCACTTGCATACATATACATGTACTGACATTGAACAGGTCATTGCAAAGAGGCTAGAGCAGAAGAATAAAATTGTTTGCCCGACAAATAGGTACATGTTTACTAATTTATTTGGGTTTGGATTATTTTATGAGCCGATTGGCTAGCCGCTTGGCTGTTTCTTTTTCTTTTTCGATTGGTGAGGGCCATGGGAGGCTATTTGAAATATCCCGAAGTCCCCGGTGCAGGGGAGGTTATGGCGAAATTTTTCGAAAATTTAGGGTATTAGCCAAATTTTTGAAAAATTTGAAAAGTTCTTAGAAACTGAAAAGTTGAAGAACTTAAGCCGTAAAGAAAATAACGCAAGTTGAGTTGATTTGTAAAACAACTTTCGGCTTCGTTCCTTTTCGGGGACGAAAAGTTTTAAGTGGGGGAGATTGTAATAACCCGAAAACCCAAGCCAGTTTAAAATTTTTGTTTTGGCAATTTTAATGAATTTTGAATATTTAAAATGAATTATTTTAAATAATAACGACGAGAAGTTTATTTTGAATAGAATTAGAACGTATATATTTATATACGTCGTCGTTAGAATATAAAAATTTATTTATATATATAAAAGGAATTGAAAATGGCGCGGTAGTTTGAAAATTCGATTTCAAAGTTCAAATGAATGTACCGGGTGCAGAATAAACCGGATTTTAGTGAAACCAAAAATATTTGAATCTAATTGAGAATATCTTTCCAACGAATCCGAAAAATTGAAATTTCATAGCGGGAGTCAAAAGTTATGTCCAGTTGAAAATTCAGAATAGTCGCTATGGAATTCTGGCCCTTAAAAGTGGAAATTTTGCAAACGACCTCGGTTTTCGACGAAACCACTTTTGTTGGATCCGTGATGTCAAGTTATTGCTAGGTTTCTAAATTCGTAATTTTTCAAATCAATATGTGAGAGTGGCAAAGGAAAACGTGTTTGACCAATTTCAATTGATTTTAATCGGCTGGAAAGTGGCCATTTTTCAAACGGTCTCAGAATTCGATGAAATTAGTTTTGTTAGGACCGTATCGTCAATACGAAGCCAGAAAATATTTTTCGGGAATTTTTCTAGTTAGTATGCGGCCCCAGTAAATTGAAATGTGCGTTCAAATTCAATATATAGATTTATATTTTGATTTTGACGAAAACTGATCGAAACGATCGAATCAGCTTGCGATACATATCCCATTGTGTTCGGAATGGGGGTAATTAGCTATGGACGACAAGCGATGGGCCTCGTATAAAGGTCGAATAAAAAAGTCAACTTTTTGAAATTAAAAATAATAAAATAAATATATTTATATAATCCCTCTCTATACCTTTATCTCCCTCCTCCCCTTTTCTATTCTAACAGATCGAGAGAAAAAAAATAAAAATAAAATAAAAATAAAAAAACCCGTCGAGCGCCCCCCCTCCTCCACTGATCGTCGCCGCTTCTTCTTCTTCCTCCTCCTCCACCTGCTCCGCCTTCCTTCCTCCTCCCCTACCCCGACGCAACCCCCTGCTCCTCCCTCCTCTCGAAGCCCCGCCGTGAACCCAAACTGCCACCGCCCCCCCCCCCCCCAAACCCTTAAATCGATTTGACAGCCACCGTTGGCCCCTAGCCCGACGCACCACCACCTTGCCGCGCCGCCTTCTTCCCCCTTCCTCTCCGATTCGACTGTAAACCCCCCTCCTTCATATCGAAAATCCGTAAGTTTTTATTTATTGTATTTATTTCTTTTCTTTTATTTAGTTCAGTTTCTTTTAATTATTTATTTTATATAATACTGAAAAATAAAATGAGGAGTCTTATTTATATACGATAGCGAAGTGAGAAAGGTTTGCCTTTTATTTTAAAAGAAAGGTTTGATTTTTATCATGTGAAGAACAAAAATAGAAATACGATTTTTATGGATATAGATTTGGAATAAAGATATGGCCTTTACTATGAAGTTGGATTTATAATAATAGGATTTTATGCGAAGTAAAGATTCGATTTTTATAAAGTAAAAGGATTTGATTTTGTTCATGGAAAAGTTAGATTTTTCATAGTAGAAACATTAGATTTTCATATAGAGATAATAAAAATTTGATCTTTATAGTATAGGAAGAATACAAATATGATTTTTATTTATGTAGAATAATAAAAATATAATTTTTATTATATACTAGTAAGATAAAAACATAATTTTTATCTATATAGTAGCGATGTAAAAATAGAATTTTTATCTATATAGCAGCGATGTAAAAATAGAATTTTTATCTATATAGTAGCGATGTAAAAATGGAATTTTTATCCATATAGAGCGAATTTTAAAACGTGATTTTTATATAAATAGCAACAATATAAAAATGTGATTTTTATATATGTAGTGGCTACGGACAACGAAATTGACAAAAGGCGAGCACGACGAAGATTTCTACATAAGAAGAGTCGTGGCGTTTGGTTTAGCTAGTCAGTGAGAACTCCTCACTTCTATTTTTAATTCTAGTTTGAAATATATACTAGAATGTAGACGGTGTTTAGTAGCCCCCGACACCCGTCGTCCACAGACCATGGATGACTTGTTTGTTTGATTGTTGTGTTGTGGAATTTGATTGTGTGATGTGGAATGAAATATTTTATAGTGGAAAATATTTTATAGTTAAAAATATGATTTTTAACGTGTAAATAAATATTTATAAACAAATCAGATGATTTGTTTATATACATTGATTTGACTGATACTGATTGGGACGGTAAATTTTACACATCGCCCAACTGCACAAATAAAATCTGTGTTTGTTGATTTGAAACCCCACACGGGTATTGGGATGAGATTTGACGTACACTAATCCTGATTGTTTAGTTGTATGCCAACCGATGGATTGACAGACTGTGTAAGCGTTAATTATTTATATTCAATGCTTATGCAGTTGTGTGGTGCACTCTGGATGATGGTTGATTATTTATCGTTGTTATTATATACATGTGTTGTAGAAAAATCCATATAATTAACATTATATGGTAATTGATTGGGCCTCATTCCAGTTTTGAAATAGAATATTTGAATAGAAATATTTGAAATAGAATGTTTGAATAGAAATATTTGAAAAAGAAATATTTGAATAGAAATATTTGAAATAGAATATTTGAAAATAGAAATATATGATGTCGTGTTGATTAGATTTGCGCCATCTTGACGCGAGCGATATTTATATCGATTTTATTCATTTTTATAACGAATATAGAAAAGAAAGTGATTTCAAAATATAACGTTTTGAAAATATTATCATTTGTATATCGATGATGTGGAATATTCAATTTTGATTAGAAATTGAATATGATGTTGAAATCATTTTGAAAATGAATTTAAAACGATTTAAAAAATACGTTTTGAAAGGAAATCGATGAAATATATTATATATATATAATATAATGGCCTGAATTGAACGCACCGCGCCGCGGCAGTTCGTGAATTTCGACCATTGATTTCGAACGGACATTACGGGAGATCCGACCGTCGGATTCTCCTGAATCCGGAACCGTTGGGTTCGTATCGAAAAGAGCTTTCCAATGAATATGAGAAATTAGAAATCTAACCGTTGGATTTGGAATTATGTCCAAATCAAATTGGGAAACGGTCGCTGTAAGTGCATTTCGATGGCCGTTGATGGAAATCGACTGTACGTGCCTTGATAAAATTATTAAAAATAGTAATAATTTGTGTAAAATCATAAGAAATGATTTGGGAAGAATGGGGATGAAAAACTCCATATTTGAAAAGATTAAAGTAGATTTTTATGGAAATGAACTAGTTTTGAACTAGAATAATAATTTATTCATTTTTAAAATAAATAAAGTGGATTTGAAATGGTTTTGAAAATAACCAGAATTTCCAATATATAAAGTGGAAATGGATTTGAATCGAAATTGTCTTTGGAATATTTCGATGTTGGATTTCGTGATTTTACAGATATTGTTCTGGGAATTTGAAAGATATATTAATATCGTTATTTCCAATACGATATTTGTTGGTCGTAGAGTTTGATATTGAATATAAGCCGATATATTTTCTATTCAGAGCCTTGTATTTAATATCAAATGGGATTTGGGTTTGTCGTGAATGGTGTCTTCATTAACACTGTTCTTAAACCCCGTTGAGAAAAAGATTAAATCTTTTTATTTAGATTTAATGAAGTGTACCAATTAAGTGGTATTTAATTGGAATTGAATTTGAATTGATTTTTGGGTTTATCGTGAACAGTGTTTTAAATAACACTTGTTCTTTAACCTGATAATTAATGGAATGTGATTTTGGGTTGTTGTGAACGGTATCTTCCATAATACTGTTCTTAGACCCAGCCGAGTAAAGAAAATCAGAAACTAACTGGAGATTAGTTAAGTTGAATGGTTTCTTGGGTATTGATACGATGTTGGTTTCGGCCTTCGGGGTTAATACTTAGGGAATTGCTCACTTGCTATTTTACGGTTAAAGGCTGATAAAATGGAATGTGATTTTGGGTTTATCGCGAATCGTGTTTTAAATGACATTGATTCTTTAACCCAGTTAAAGATTAAAACTAAGTGGAGTTTTAATGAATATTTAATTAGATTGAAATGATCGAGAATGGAGTATCACCAGTTTTGCTCCAGGCGATTGTTAAATCTTTAATTAGATTTGAACGTGAAATGGTAATTGAATTTACCGATAACACCATGGTGTTAGATATGAAGTATGACCAGTTTTACTTCATGGAATGAATAGGTTGGGATTGCGAAATAAAATAAATGATTACTTCGGTGTGGTTCGCTAATCCCGACTAGTTTGAAGTGATATTCAAAGGAAGATTAAAGAATAAATTTAAAAGAATATATCTTTGATAAAATTAATGGGAACCTTTCCCTAAGAATGTGAAATTTAGAAACTGACTGTAGGTTAGCTAAGCAGAATGGTTTCCTGGGTATTGATCTGATGTTGGTTTCGGCCTTCGGGGTTAATATTTGGGGAATTATTCTCTTGCTAATTTGCGATTAGTGACTGATGAATTGGAATGAGGCGTATGTTGTGTTTGTGTAGCACTTGTTTATTATATACGCGAGTTATTCAGAAAGATCGAGTTTATCCGATTTTGAATAACTGATTCAACGATAAGTCGAAGATGGAGACGGTGGTCGAAGACCGGAGGTCTACACGTCGTTTGGGTGGTTACTGATGATCTTGATTGGGTTGTACACCCAAGAGGAGGGAATCAGTTAGTGTTCGTCCAGACATACTTGTAGATTGATGGATAAGCGAGGTACAAGGTGCCTCCGGTTTCGTTCAGACCCGGAACGGACTTGTAAATGGACTGTGTGTCTGACATTGGATTTTATTCTGTGTGGTTGATTTCTATTAAATATATATCTGTTTGGCGGCGGAGGATTTATTCTCTTGCTTAACACCCTTCGCTGAGACGTACGAGCTTAGAGGTTATATATTGATGGATATCAAACGCATAGAGTGAATTGCCTGTGTGGCATGCCTAAGTGGCAATTGATCAAGGCTTCTGTTGAAAAGCAAAGTCTTGTGGTTGATGATCAAAGCACGGCCTGTGTGGCATAGCTTTGCGTAACGTTGATCCGCGAGCCTCACACCCCGGTTGTGAACCAGAAACGGGAGGGGACCTCAGGGAGGGCATGCGTTTCCTTCTAGCTAAAAGTGGCGTCAGTGGTTTTACACGCCATGACGAGTTTGACTTATGTGGTTGTTGCTGTTGCGAGGCGCCTTAGATATATCAATGATTATGTGAAGCCAATGGAGTCATTTGTTGGCTCATTTACGCCCCAAAGGGCGGGGAAATGTAGTATTTAGGCATTTTAATCCACATCGGTAGACTGGCCCTAACGATCCAAAGGTCACTCGAGCTCTGACCTGAGACAAGGGCTAGATTGTCTCGAATCAGTGAGGACTATCTTTTGCCTCGGTTCACAGATGGAAATCCAACTTCCAATACGTGACATGTGCGGTTTTAGTTGTGAACCTATATATGGCGATAAAGTGGTATGGGACATTCATGCCGCCTATGATTGATACTTATGATTGAAATTGTTTTTGACACTATACACTTATAGTACTATCAAAATAATCTGTTTTAAATGTATCGAGCATTCTTTGGCTATTATAAGGTAAAAACCCTATCCTTCGGCTTGCGTTGCATTGTATGATGGGACCTGGGTCTTATAATAGCTTCATTGTTCTTTATTTAGCATTGCGCTATTGTTTTATGCACTGGTATTCTTGGGAGGAAACCCGTTCCATGTTATACGGCGTGGTCCCTTGATTTACCTAACTTTAAAATAAAGATTAATAACTGTTGTAGTTCTCACACCAGTCACATGACTGACCTGGAGTTTATTGTTTTAACCTAAACTCTGGGTGCCCTTATTTTGACACGGGCAGCTAGTAGTTTTGGTTTTGCAGATTTATATACACAGGATCCTGATTTACAGCTGGAACGATACTCGAAAAGCTCTGTATCCGCTTATTACTTCTAGTTGTGTATTGTATTATTTTCCGCTGCTATGTAATGTATTGTAATCTCTGATATTTTTCTGATGTACGTTGTTTGTTTATACTCTGTATATTCTTGTATTCTGATGAATTGTTGTAATTAATAATGAAATGTTCTTCTGTCTGCGTTCCTTTGTGTTTTGTTCTCAAAGTATCCGCTCTTTCCTTACCGGGGGAAGTTACGGGTTATCACACAGAATATTCTTTTATTCAAATATTCACATCTTAAGGGAAAGGTTCCCATTAATTTTATCAAAGATAAGTTCAGTTAAACTATTTCTTTAATCTTTCTTTGGATATCATTTCAAAATATTTTATTACATCTTTTCACAGTTCTAAACCAAATTAAGGTTTATCAACTAGTTGGGATTAGCGAACCTTACCGAAGTAATAATTTACATATTAATCCCAATCCCAACCTATTCATCCCATGGAGAAAAACTGGTAGTACCCCATATCTAACACCCATTGTGTTATCGATAAATTTAATTACTATTTCACGTTCAAATCTAATTAAAGATTCAACTATCGCCTGGAGTAAAACTGATGGTACTCCATTCTCGATCATTTCATGAATTTGATAAATTTAATTACCTCATTCATATTCCAATCTAATTAAAGATTCGTTAAAACTCTAGTTCAGTTTTAATCTTTGAAATTCATTACTTAATGACTATTCAACTTTCTGGAAATTAATCCTGCCTTTAACTGGGTGAAAGAACCAGTGTTATTTAAAACACAGTTCACAATAAACCCAAAATCATCTTCCAATAAATATGGAATCTTCAAGGAAAATAGATTAATATATATAATTGATATAGATTTCCGTATCAGACTAATAATATAAATGGAATAACGACAAAGCCTTTTAAATTCATATATAGTAATGGTCTTCCTTTACAGAAGCTCATCTCGATTACTACCAAATCGAATTCCATTTAATTCCAATTTAATATTTTAAACTAGAAAAAATTACTTTGGAAATTTTCCATTAAATCTTAATAAAAATATTTATAAACTCCAAATCATATCTTCACTGTTAATTAGGTTAAAGAACCATGTTACTTAAAACATTGTTCACGATAAACCCAAAATCAACTTTCATTTCAATTACAATTAAATTAATTGGTAAACTTCTTTAATCTTAATTAAAAGATTTATCCCTTACTCAACTGGGTTTAAGAATAGTGTTATTTAAGACACCATTCACGAAAAACCCTAAATCTAGTTTGATATTAAATACAAGGCTCTAAATATAAATTATATCGGCTTATATATCAAATTATGAAACCAACAAATATCGTATTGGGAATAACGATAAATATATCTTTCAAATTCCTCAATAATATCCGTATAATCAAGGAATCCCATATCAAAATATTTCGAAGATTATTCAATTCAAATCCTTTCCAATTTATACATTGGAAAATTCTGGTTATTTCAAAAACCATTTACAAATCCAATTTATTTATTTAAAAACATTGAATTATTATTCTATTTAATAACTAGTTCATTTAGATATAAATATATTTTTTCTTTTCAAAACTTGTAATTTTTCATCTAATTTTTTTCCAAATCATTTATTATGATTTTACATAAATTTTCCATATTTTTAATAATTCTATTAAGGCCCTTATAATCGGTTTCCAATAACGGCCACCGAACTACATGCATAATGACCTTTTCCAAAACTGATTTGGACATATCTTAAAATCCAACTGTTAGATTTCAAATATCTTATATTCATTGGAAAGATCTTTTCGATATGAACCCAACAGTTCAGGTTTTAGGAGAATCCGCAGGTCGGATCTCCCGTTACGTCCATTTGAAGTTAATGGTCGAAATTCGCGAATAATCGCTATGCGGCGCATTCTATTCTAATCATTATATATATAATATATATATCGTCGATTTTCATTTAAAACGTATTTTATAAATCATTTATAAAACCATTTTAAAACTATTTCAACCTCATTTTCAATTTTAAATCAAAATTGAATATTCCATATCATTATTATATTAAAATGATAATATTTCCAAAATATCTGATTTTGAAATCCATTTCCTTTTCATATTGATTATAAAAAGAATAAAATCGATAAACAGATCGTTCGAGTTGAAATGGCGTTTAAATACTTAACTCGGTTTCACATTTCAATATTTTTGTGTCCGTCCAAAATCGGACGTCAAAATCAGATTTTGATTCCTCACTGAATATTATTTTAAAATATTCTTTATTTTAAAATATTCGTTATTTCTGAATCGGAATGTGACTCAATTAATTACCATATAATTTCAGTTATATGGATTTCATACATCGCATGTATTCAACAATAATGATAAATAATCATTCAACATTCAAGCATCATCCAGAGTGTAGTCTATAACTGTATAAGCATTAAAATAAATAAATAATGCTTACAATCGTCTTTCAATCCATCGATCGACATACAATTAAATATTGGGATTAGTGTATGTCAAGTATCATCCCAATACCCATGCGGGGTTTTCAAACAACAACAGTATGTTTAAATAAATCATTGGTTAATAAATTTAAACAAATCTAATTCGGTTTGAATTATTTTTCTACTTAACAAATTTTCACTATTCAAATTATAAATGGATATTTATATCACATTTCAACAACCACAAAGCATTCCACATTGTTTGAAATATGAGTGTCAGATATTCAAACAACGCTTTTTTGTGCATATGAGTCGTGAATAGTTCATGTGTTGAATTCAAGCAATGTCACATACAACAGATAAAAATCAATACTGGCAATTTCTATATATTTACAGTTATAAAATAAATTAAATAACTATACAAAATTTTAATGAGAGAGAGTTCTCACATTGGTTTCCACTTCATCGGTCTTTATTTCCGAATTTCTGTTTTTAAACTAAATTAAATGACCGTTTAATTTAGCTCAAACTCCAACTTGCACCGTTTCCATTCTGGTCAGTTCCATGTTGTAGTGTTCGTTGTTGCTAATCCAACGCAACTGAAATCACCCAATTCCGATCTCGTATGAAATAGATACAATAAATTATACATTGCATCACATAAATTAATTATTTAAAATAATTTATTAATTGTTTACACTTATTAATCACCCTTAATCTTTATCTTCCTCATGGAAATCATTTCGGCTCGTAACCCATTTGCTATGCCCAAAAGTTGAACGTCAACCTCCCAAACAATTATCGAAGTTCGATCTGGACCTCCCACGCCATGCGCCTACGTGGTGCCTCCCATCTCCTCCAACCTGACAAATTCGAACCCCTTAACCACCCTGAAATCAAAGCCGAACTCGGCGGTTTTGAGCACAGAAATCGACGACGATGGGGATTAATAATTGATCATACCCATACCAAAATAAAGCTCGTACTTCCCTCTTTAATTTTTGTTTTACAAGCTTCTGATTTCGATTTGCCATTTTGGAGAAAATTAGGAATTTAATTAAGACTATTTAAGCCATCGAAATCAAGAAGGCGGCGACTCTGTCAAGTAATTAGGGTTTTGGGGGAAACTTAGCTATTTATATAATATTTTATTATTATTTAATTCTAAAAAGTAAGGTTTTGCATACAAACTCCAAACCAAACCCAATGTCTATCGTTTCTAACTAAATACCCCCATTTCATATACAATGGAATTTGTTTCGTAAGCCAATTCGATTGTTTTGATTTGTTTTTATCAAAATTTAAAAATAAATTAATATAACATTTAATATTGAATTCCAACGTACATTTTAATTTACCGGGGTCACATACTGACTCCAAAAATTACGAATATTGAAATCTAGCTATGTTTTGAGATAGCGTCCTAACAAAATTAGTTTTGTTGAATTTGGAGATCGTTTGGAAAATGGCCTTTTTAACTGGTCGATTAAATTTTAACTAAAATTCAAAACATGTTCAAATTCACTACGCTCACATATTAATTCCAAAATTTATGAAATTTTAAACCTGGCTATATTTGACATTCCGGATCTAACAAAAAGTGGTTTCGTCGAAAACGAAGGTCGTTTGCAAAATGGCCATTTTAAGGGTTATATTTATTATAAAAATATATATAAATTCCATAGCGACTATTCTAAATTTTAAACTGGACATAACTTACAATTTATAAAGTGAAATCTCTGTTTCTCACATTCGTTAGAAAGATATAGTTAAACAGATTCTAACATTTCTGGTTTTACTGAAATCCGATTTATATTGAATTCTGTACATTAATTTAAAATTTAAAATCGAATTTTCAAGCAATGCCGCCATTTAAAGTTCGTTTTATAATTAAAATAAATTTATACGTTTCCAACTTCGATTTAAATAAATTTTTAGTCATTATTATTTAAAATAAATCATTTTAAATATTCAAAATCCATTAAAATAGCTAAAATAAAAAATTTAAATTGGTTCAGAAATTCCGGGTTATCACATAAACGATTAAGGCGTTTATTGTTGCAACGATTAGACGGTAAGTCCGATTGACACGAAAATCGAGAATTTATAATAATTAACTAATACGAATCCAATGGCACAAATTTCGTCGCATTCCGAGACTGTTTCCCGGCATGTAATTTTTATATGTCGAACAATGTTATTTTGGACACTGAAATACCCGATGTCCAAACATAACAAACTTCCTACCTATCCTGACTCTAATCATCGATACGAACTCAACGGAATTGGTTTCGTTGCTTAATTCGATCGTCTGCTCAAGTTATACACAAATACTCCTCTATTTAATTAAATTAATTTAATTACGTGCTATAAAAAATGATTGGGTGTTTACGGCTGCCGTTGTCACATACGACATTGGTTTGCCACGAAATTTGGTTTTCTAAAATAATTTAACGTTACAGGTCTAATGAAGCTAATTTCATCAAAAACAGAGTCTGCTTGCAAAATAACTATTTTTAAGGCTTATAATAATATCGATAAAATATTATTTAAATTCCAAATTAATTAAATTAAATAATAAAAAATTATTATTATCGTAAATATCCAAATAGAACAATATATGCAGCTCCAAATATAAGTTATACAACTTAATATCATCCATTCGAGTTAAAACGATGCTCAGTTCAAATTTATTAATAAACGTTATATTTTAAATAATGATTTCCATAGCGACTATTTTAAAATTTGAATTTGGACATAACTAATAATCTGTAACAAGAAATCTGAATTTTTCTCTTTTATATGAAAATTAAAATCAACAAGATTCAAACGTTTCTTGTTTCATGGGAAATCCGACTTAAAAAAAATTCTGTATATTCAATGAAGTTCAAAACTCAATATTACGGGCTACCGCGCCATTTCGAGCTCGTTTTAACTCATATATAAATTTAACGTTCAAACTTCGTTTTAATAAATGAATTAAATATTAAAATCCATTAATATTCCAAATATAATATCTAAAATAATAAAATATATCAAATATTTGACTACCTAAAAATACGGGATATTACATTCTTCTCCCCTTGAAAGAATTTCGTCCCCGAAATTACTAAGGTACAAAAAATGTCACAAACCCATTATTTTCCAAAATCCAATTTATTTTCGAAAACAAATTTAATATTATCAATATAAATTTTCAAAAATATCAAAAAAAAAATCTAACACATTAAATGCGCAACAAAATTCGGTAGAGTCTCCCCTATACGGAGTGACTTCTGCGATATCGCAGGAACATATAATATATATACATCGACCCACACGGTCGGAAAAAAATTCAAAAACGAAAAATTTATATTTTCATGTAGGCTTACCTTTTACGAGTGCTATTGAGCATATTGCTTAATTTGCTTGCAATGTACTCAACCAAACTCAATTCTCTAGCCTTTCGGCACCTGTACTTACTCAATTTAACATATAAGTAACCATTACATGAAATATTCAATAACATTTCATTTACTAACTAGAATAACTAAAAAAATCCCCACAATAAAAATATAACAACATTCATATGCAAACACAGGTTTAAATTATCGATTTTCCATTCATATGCAGTTTCATTCCTGTTTATAATATTGGAATTCATTCCTCTTAGTTTCCAATTCATTAAACTTATTTTAAACTATTGATGAATATATTTCAACCAATCAAACACACTGTAACGGCCTGCCTTTTTGACCGCTTCAAGTCGGTATTTAAACCAACTCGAACCGTTGACAAAGGTAGATAGTTATCTAGCTTAACGGGTTTAATAGAATAAATCACAAAAAAAAAATTCGAAGTACACAATATTTGCAACGGAAAATTTTTTTTGACATATCAAAGTTTTACAAAATTTTTTTATAGCGGAAGCAAAATATAAAATATGTACATAAATTTATAAAGTCTTACGGTTCTGTCGAGCGCGTGCATATGCTTCTTCACGTGCCTCTCCAGTTTGCGACCTGAAATCTTTAAATCTAGAGCACTTGGGACTTGAACCGAATGTTCCATGCAAAAAACACAAAACACCCGAGTCAGAATTAAACTTATTTCAAGTTAGAAAACTTCGATAAACACTAAATATAATTAGTTTCGTCCTAACAAGTTATCAGATAGTTCGAGCATAATGAATCAATGAACTGCCGAAAATATAACATCGTAGTCTTAACAAAATAATGAAGCATTCAGATATGTCTCAACAAAACTAGCATGGAAGGAGGCATGGATAATTTGCACTAAGGGTAACAGTCACGACAAGAGTGAATCAGTGAAACAACAATTTACCAGGTACGCATGCAAGTTATATCAAAACGGTAAATGCTTATGCTTGAAAAGAAAGGGTTGGACTCGTGACACGGCATCTTAAGCCCAACCAATATCGAATATATACAGGACAGTGTGAAACATAGGCGTAAGGTAGCATAAATATTCATGTGGTGCTAAAAACATTCACTAATACACTAGCAGGCTTAAGGGACCTCAAACTGAAATATGGACCAGTAACCATGCTACAAATATAACTAGGCAGTCTAAACACATAGAAAACAAGAGCGCATGTATTCCTAGACAATGAGGCGACTTCTGATCATGTACATATACTGTCATGCAACTAACAAAACTAATGCGATAACAGGCAGTGATCCATGCTCATAAGACAACTGAGATAAGGAGCAACAACTTGGGGTTTTCACTATATACAATGTAAGAGTTTAAGCCAAGCAAAATAAATGTTACAACAGGAAATCGTATAGGGAAAATCTGGAATAGCATGATGAGTTCAATGTGAACCGATGCTTGCGGTTAAGGTTTTATGCATGCGACACAATCCCAATATCACGAGAATCCAACATAAGTGGGACAAATACTACTGCAACTTCGACTAGAAAAATAAGCTATGTTGGAATTTATGCACTAACAAATTATGCACATAACAATGGAATTTTCCTAACAAGTCCTAACCCCTAACCCGTCTTCGCATTTTTGAAAAAGAAAAAAAATTCTAACTTATCAATGTTAACGAGACAACTGAACTGAAAAAAGGGTACTGTTTACAATAGGTATGCATGCAAAGGAAAGTACTCAAAGTAAATAGCAAGCAGGTATGCCAAGTGACCGGGTTCAGACTGTATGAAGTCGAATTCGGGTAACAGCTACAGGTTCAGGCATTACAGGCTTAATGTTTATACAAGGAACAATATATGCTGCATGACATGGATCTCAAGAATCAGCACCAAAGAGAAGAGCAGGATTTTGATATGTTCACTGGATTCAAAAGCAAGAGGAAAATACATACTCACACATCGTGGCTTGTGTACAAAACCAGATGTCCAAGTTGGGAAAGGGACCAAGTACTGGTGAGGCATAACTAAGGGTACAGTAATTAGTATATGATCAATCAATACTAAAAGAGTATTGAAGCTCAGGTGTTCCTAAAGGCATTCGGTTTCCAATTCTTTTCCCATGTTAAACGAAAGCAATTATAAAATAAATTGAGTATTTAACCTATCAGTAAGGGTTCGTCGGTTCAAACAGCGAGCGGTTTCATGCATGCATATGGAAATTTTAGTGCGGCATCTCATTCATGTTTTATGAATTCTTACAGCATGCTCCCGGAGTTCCAGGCCTTAGTGACAAAACGTGTGGCAAGTGATCAACCGAAAAATGACACAGCAACCCAAAATGATAGAATATAGAAGTAAACAACCCAAACTAATTGTGCTTAGTGAAACCGAAGTGGGAAGCTTGCGATAAATTTAATCGTAAGCTATGTTAACCTTTGGTCAGTCGATGGAC
The DNA here is from genome assembly GCA_030737875.1 of Allium sativum. Taxonomy (NCBI): domain Eukaryota; kingdom Viridiplantae; phylum Streptophyta; class Magnoliopsida; order Asparagales; family Amaryllidaceae; genus Allium; species Allium sativum. The sequence goes on along the minus strand of CM060918.1, from coordinate 832,714,247 downwards.
GGCGGAAGAAGGAACATGAGCTGCTGCGATGGAAAATAGCGGGTGCGGCTACCAGGCTTCGCGGAATGACTCGGTGGCGAGGAGACGGCGACGAGCGCTTTAGGTGCAACTAAGGAGGAGGAGTTTTGAACGGAACGATGCGGCTTCAGCCCGCGGTTTTAAAGGGAAGAGGGTTCGCGGTCATTGAGGTGATGCAAACTCGAGAGGGTGGATTCAGACGGAATTTGGAAGGAGCCATTATTGACTGATTTGGGCAATTGATTTCTGGAGAAAGAAGTAATTTGGTGTAAATAAGTAAGTGAATCGGCTGATAAAGTGATGGTGGAAACTTAAAAGGGGAAAATGGACACAGGGAGAAAATCAGAACCAATTGGACAAGTGTCGCATACCTTTTTTAAAAATTCTACAAGTGCCTAATCTCCTATAAATTTAATTTAAACCACTCTCAAATTTAAATTAAATAGATTATATTATAAATTATTAAGTCAAATAATATTTCAAACTTTAATATAAAGCCAATCCAATTAAACAAATTAAATTATGATTAAATAAAAAAACAAATATAAAATTCCTCAACCGATGATTTGATTAGTTTAAATTACTAATGTTTAAAATTAACAAAATGTTTAATATAAAATTTTAAATTTACAATTACAATAATCAATTTAAAACTAAATTAAAGAGACTAGATTTTAAATTATACCAAAAATCAATTTCTGAAATACCAAGTCCAAGTTAAATTCAAAGATAATTGTTTTTCAACTTACAAAATAATTCAACAATATAAATTAACTAGATTAAAATAAAGTTGAATATCAAGTACATAAATAAATTTCCAACACTGAATCATGTTAACTACAAACTTAAATGCAGAAAATTTCTAGTTTGTTACAATCTCCCCCCTTAAGGCTTTTCGTCCTAAAAAAGGAGAGCGTGTAAAACCAATTAACAGTAGAAATTTAAAATTTGGAAATCAAAGCATGGTGTAATTTCTTCGACTTAAATCCCGGTTTTATTTTTTTCAAATCATTTGAAATCCTATATTTCTTTTTCATATCGAATCATACTTGCTTCGGGATTTCAAATCTAAAAATTATTTAGAAATTTCAAATATTTTACGATAGACAACATAAAAAATTTATCTCCCAAGTCGGGAGATTTCTCCCAGAGACAAGGCCATGAGGCACGACCTACGCATGTTTCAATATCGAATAATGATGTTTCTCTGGACCCTAGAGCAGACCATCATCAATCAAGGGCTTACACCCACATTGTACCTTTCTTTAGTCATGGGTTACTCGAATCTTAGTACGAATCATTTCATTTCATATCCCGAAGTTAAAAACATTTTGAAATCATAATTTACAAATATTTTCAAATCATATTATTATTGTTTTCTGAACATTTCAAAATATCGGGATTTCTAGTCATCGAAATTTCTATATTCATAAACCAATTTATAAATTATTTCAATTTTAAAGTCATACAAAAATTTCAACTCATTTTCGAAATATTCTTGCAATAAGATTTCCAACTTTACATAAGATATATTTTCCAAGAGATCCATACAATCATGAAATTTTCCTTTTCAAAATTCATTTCAAAATCATTTACACAAATATAGGATTTTTTTCATTCCAGTTTCAAATACTTACATCTCATTTGAAAAGGTTTTCACATAGTCAAAAATCTCTTGAAACAATTTATTTCGAAAATATTTTCATGCTTTCCTATGGTACTATGATCTATATAAACATATTTCAAAAAAAAAAAACCGAAATATCAATTCTAAGATATTAGAAATCAATTTCAAAATTTTGGAAACTACATTCTCAAACAAAAACTTCTTTTCAAAATCTAATTTGTCCCCAGATTCATCAAAGCGCGACAAAGAATTTGGGATAAGATTTGGATAGTATCAGACATTGAAGCACGAACGGTTCAAATCGATAAGCATAGGATGATGGCAAGACAATGCAACAAACACAACAACAAACAAACATCAATTTTTTTTGATATATTCATTTCTATTCAAATTTTATTAAATTTATTTTCAATTTCAAATTCATTTGCAATTCAATTTATATATTACAGATAATGAAAACACTATTTATTTAAAATTTTCATATCTATTCCAATTCATAGAAATCTATCAAAACATTTCTATTAATGTTTATCCAAATAATCCCAATTACTTATCTAAACGGTTTCAAGTATTTCTCGACGTTTAAATCAGGACCATATAATCATCCCATTTTCGAAAATTGAAAATAAATTTCTGATGATTATCAATCAATTAACAGAATTATCCTCAAGCGACTAGAATGTGATTCTATATCTACCTAGTATACATTGGACTTCATATATACGTTGATTAGGTGTATATGCAAAATATCCACATACTAAATAGTCCAATCTCAACGTCAATAAATACTCAAAACTCTTATCATAAATTATATTTCAAAAATAATTATGTTTTCTAAAATGATTTATTTAATTTCAAAATAAATTTTATTACATTTCCAACTCTTTTGGTTATAAGACTGTTATAAAATTTTAATTTACACCACTTAAACTTAAGCTCAAAATTTTCATGTTAGAACTTTAGAAAAGGTATTTCAAAGCTGTGAACTTGTAAAATCTTTAAAACCCTCTTCCTTAGTCTATTTGTTGAAGTTATACAAGTTTTACTTTCATAATGTTGGATTCTAATTTAAATTTCGAAAATACTTGATAACTCGAAGTTTAACAAGTCTACTTTTGTTCTTACAGAAATTTAAGCATACGTGGTTCTAACGCATGACTAAAAATCTCCAAGTACTAAATATATACTTGTTTCAACTTCCAGTGAAAATACTTTAAATCTTTTAGAAAAATAGATATGGAAAGTACAATCCAAATAAATCGAATCACGAATCGCGGATACATAATGGTTACGTCTGGCTCCCCTAGATAACATCTATACGCTTGAGCAATCACTGCCCTACAAATTTTACCATGACACACAACACAACCATAGATCGCAGATACACAGTGGTTTCGTCTGTATCCCTAGAAAACATTGTACCTTTGAGCAATCTCTACTCTACAAATTACGCTATGTGGACCGCAGATACACAATGGTTATGCCTGGATCCCCCAGGAAACATCCGTACTCGTAGGCACTCCCAGCCCTGTGGATTACGCCATCATAAATCGATCATAAATCACAGCAAACACAATGGTTTCGCCTGGATCCCCCAGGAAACATCCATCGCCGTAGGTGCTCCTAGCCCTGCGAATTTCGTTATGCAGTCGAGTTCATAAGACCATGGGTTACCCCACGGAATTCAAAGGACTACTCGAGTATTATATCTGGAAAATCTAATCAAGATAAGATGAATCGATAGAATGAATCCACGATGTGGCCACAACACAGATATCAAGTAGAATGTACTTCCATATCCTTAGTTCAAAAACATATATACTATGCATATAGTACTTCATTTCAAATCACATTTGTATAAATATTCATTTACATAAATTTTACAAATCTCATTTCCAAATGTGTCATCCTGATATAAATTCATTATATAAGAGTATCAGTTCCACATCGATTATATTCCAAATCAATAGTTTTCGAATCTCATACTTATATAATTCGTATATAAGTTTCAAAATTTCATATCAAAATATTCATATATCGATAATCTTCAAAATTTCCATTTTCAAGATTAATAAAATTGATTTCAATGATTCGAGTATTCAACATCATTTCAAAATTTAAGTTCTTATTCATAACTCGATTTGAGTATTCAATATCCTTCCAAAAGTTAAATCCACATTTACAAATTGATTCATCGTCGACATTCATATTCAACTTTGGATTTCACATTATGATTATCGATATTCAATTGAGTCTTTACATTTGAACATTTGGATCTTAATTTGTTCGAATTAAACATATACCTCTATCAAAATAACTAAGTTTCATACAATAATTTTTTTCTTTTTTTTGAAAAATAATAGCTCAATGTAAAATTAATTTGAATAAGTAAATAGATTTTGAAAATGGTTTTGAAATAAACAGATAGTTTTGTAAAATAACTAGCATGGTATAATTATGTAAATAGATAGTTTTGGAAAATAGGTTAAAAGATTATATAGGTTTTGCAAATGGTTTGAAATAAATAAACAGTTTTGTAAAAATAAGTTTGGAAACAAAGATAATTGGGTTCATAACAAAATAACTTAATTTATATAAATGGATCTAATAATATAATTTCAAATAAAATAGTTTTATAATGAATACTACTTTCGAAATAATCCAATTCGAATAAATTATCCAAATTTCATATTTCTTAATTTTTGTCGATTCCAGTTTCAAGGCTAAACTAAATTTAGCTTCAGATTCAATTCATTTACATTTAAGTTGAACCAAAGGTTCACACTTTCTCATTACTTGAGTTTCCTTTATTCCATCTGTAAATACATATATAATTTACTAGCATGGTTAAATTGCTTGGAACAATTTCATTTAAAAATACTTGAGAACAGTTTCAAAATTCCGGACTCAAATTCTCTAGTTTTAGTCAAACAGTTTTTTTAGTCATAAGCAAGTCAATATATCGATCGATATACATTTCATATTTTCTCAATGGTTGACGTCTTCAATTTATTTATTGACTTTTAGTTGTCATTCATTAATATATTTTAAGTATATAATAATCGAAGATGAACACTGATTTTTTTTTTCACATTCACAGCTTCAACCATTTTTCCTGGTTAAATCTAAAACCGATTCAAGATGAAAGCCGAGGAACCCTATCGAATAAAGGCAATCAAAGATACATATTCGAAGAGTGAAGATCTATGAAGGGTTTTCAATTCCAAATTTATTTATATTTTACAATACTTTAGTTCTTCGAATCAATTTCAAAATTCTTTATTTTCATTTTCAAAAATATTTTTCTTTTCAATAAATTTATATTCAAAGTGCTTAAATTTCAAAATACTCTACCTTCTAAATCAACTAATATTTCTAGAGTATTTTACATTTCAAAGACACTTTATAATTTCAATTTCCAAAATATGTCATTTCAAATTAATTTGAAATTCAAAATCATTATGCTTTTCAAAACAATTTATTTAATTTGAAAAATAATTTATATTTTCAAAATACGCTCTCTCTACAGTAATTCTTGTGCCAATTCCACTCATTCTAGAGTATTGCAACTCTATCTCTAATGAGCTTTTAAACCCGCTAAGCTAAGTTTTGTCAAACCAAAGCTCTGATACCACGTTGTAACAGCCTGCGTTTTTGACCACTTCAAGTCGGTATTTAAACCAACTCGAACCGTTCGCAAAGCAAATAATTATCTAGCTTAAAGGGTTTAACAGGATAAATCACAAAAAATCACAGTACACAATATTAGCAGTGGAATAAAAATTTATACATATCAAAGTTTTACAAAAAATTTGTACAGCGGAAGCAAAATATAAAATATGTACATAAATTTATAAAGTTTTACGGTTCTATCGAGCGCACGCATATACGTCTTCACGTGCCGCTCCAATTTGCGAGCTGAAATATTTAAATTTGGAACACTTAGGACCTGATCTGAGCGTTCAATGCAAAAAACACAAACACCAGAGTCAGAATTAATCTTATTTCAAGTTAGCAAACTTCGATAAACACTAAATATAGTTAGTTTAGTCCTCACAAGTTATCAGATAGTTCGAGCATAATGAATAAATGAACTGCGGAAAATATAACATCGTACTATTAACAAAATAATACAGCATTCAGATATGGTCTCAATGAAACTAGCATGGAAGGAGGCAGGGATAATTTACACTTCAAGGGTAACAGTCACGACAAGAGTGAATCAATGAAACAACAATTTACTAGGTACGCATGCAAGTTATATCAAAACGGTAAATGCTTATGCTTGAAAAGAAAGGGTTGGACTCGTGATAGAGGATCTTAAGCCCAACCAATATGGAATATATACAGGACAGTGTGACATATAGGCACAAGGGAGCATAAATATTCAAGTGGTGCCAAAAACATTCACTAATAGACTAGCATGCTTAAGGGACCTCAAAGTGAAATATGGACCAGTAACCATGCTACAAATATAACTAGGCAATCTAAACACATAGAAAACAAGCATGCATGTACTCGTAGACAACGAGGTGACTTCTGATCATATACATATACTGTCATGCAACTAACAAAACTAATGCGATAAAAGGCAGTGATCCATGCTCATAAGACAACCAAGATAAGGAGCAACAGCTTGGGGTTTTCATTGTATACAATATAAGAGTTTACGCCAAGCAAAATAAATGTTAAAATAGGCAAACGTATAGGGAAAATTCGGAACAACATGATGAGTTCAATGCGAACCAATGCTTGCAGTTAAGGTTTTATGCATGCGACACAATCCCAATATCACGAAAATCCAACATAAGTGGGACAAATACTACAACAACTTCAACTAGAACAATAAGCTATGCAGGAATTTATGCACTAACAAATTATGCACATACTAGTGGAATTTTCCTAGCAAGTCCTAACCCCTAACCAGTCTTAGCATTTTTGAAAAAGAAAAAAAATCTAACTTATCAATGTTAACGAGACAACTGGACTGAAAAAGGGTACTGGTTACTACAGGTATGCATGCAAAGGAAATAACTCAAAGTAAATAGCAAGCAGGTATGTCAAGTGACCGGGTTCGGACTGTATGAAGTCGAATTTAGGTAACAGCTACAGGTTCAGGCATTACAGGCTTAATGTTTAGACAAGGAACACTATAACTCAAAGTAAATAGCAAGCAGGTATGCCAAGTGTCCGAGTTCGAACTGTATGAAGTCGAATTTGGGTAACAGTTACAGGTTCAGGCATTACATGCTTAATGTCTAGACAAGGAACAATATATGATGCGTGACATGGATCTCAAGACTCAGCACTAACGAGAAGAGCAGGTTTTTGAAATGTTCATTGGATTCAAAAGCAAGAGGAACATACATACTCATAGAATGGCTTGTACACAAAACCAGATGTCCCAGACTAGAAAGGGACCAAGTATTGGTGAGGCATAACTAAGGGCACAATAATTAGTATATGATCAATCAATAACTAAAAGAGTATTGAAGCTCAGATGTTCCTAAAGGCATTCGGTTTCCAGTTCTCTTCCCATGGTAAATGAAATAAATTATAAAATAAACTGTGAGTATTTAACCTATCAGTAATGGTTCATTGGTTCAAATGGCGAGCGGGTTCATGCATGCATATGGAAATTCTAGTGCGGCATCTCATTCATGTTTTATGAATTCTTACAGCATGCTCCCAAAGTTCCAGGCCTTAGTGAAAAACGTGTGGCAAGTGATCAACCGGAAAATGACACAGCAACCCAAAATGATAGAATATAGAAGTAAACAGCCCAAAGTAATTGTGATTAGTGAAACCAAAGTGGGAAGCTTGCAATAAATTTAATCGTAAGTTATGCTTACCCTTGGTCAGCCGATGGACGACGGAAGAAGGAACATAAGCTGCTGCGATGGAAAACAGTGGGTATGGCTACAGGGCTTCGTGGATTGACTTGGTGGCGAGGAGACGGTGACGAGCGCTTCAGGTTCAACTGAGGCAGAGGAGTTTCGAGCGGAATGATGTGACTTCAGCCCGCGGTTTCAAAGGGAAGAGGGTTCGCGGTCATTGAGGTAATGCAAACTCGAGAGGGTGGATTCAAATGGAATTTGGAAGGAGCCATTATTGACTGATTTGGGCAATTGATTTATGGAGGAAGAAGTAATTTGGTGTAAAGAAGTAAGTGAACCGGCTGATAAAGGGACGGTGGAAACTGAAAAGGGGAAAATGGACTCGGGGAGGAAATTAGAACCAGTTGGACAAGTGTCGCATACCTTATTTCAAAACTCTACAAGTGCCTAATCTCCTATAAATTTAATTTAAACCAATCTCAAATTTAAATTAAATAGATTATATTATAAATTCTTAAGTCAAATAATATTTCGAACTTTAATTTAAAGCCAATCCAAGTAAACAAATTAAATTATGATTAAATAAAAAAACAAATATAAAATTCCTCAATCGATGATTTGATTAGTTTAAATTGCTAATGTTTAAAATTAACAAAATGTTTAATATAAAATTTAAATTAACAATTACTAAAATCAATTTAAAACTAAATTAAAGAGACTAGATTTTAAATTATACCAAAAATCAAATTTTGAAATACCAAGTTAAATTCAAAGATAATTATTTTTCAACTTACAAAATAATTCAAAAATATAATTACTTGAAAACAGACTAGATTAAAATAAAGTCGAATATCAAGAATATAAATAAATTTCCAACACTGAATCAAGTTAACTACAAATTTAAATGCCGAAAATTTCTGGTTCGTTACACACGTAATCAATAATCAATCAACAACCAATGCACAACCAACTTAATTAAATCGACTGAATTTGTATTCAATATTTATATTTACTTTGGCTTAACATATTTCAATAATAATTTATCAAAATTTCAAATCCAAATTAATTTTATTTAATTTCAACATCATTCCTCAATTTAATTTCGCTTAACCAAGTTAAATTTCAATTCAAATTTCTAATCCAAATTTGAACATCATTCAAATCAATCAACCACCCTAATATCTTAATAATATAATAAAATTATTTCTTTTCTATACAAAAATATATTTTGGGTAAAATTATTTCATTTACCCTCTTTACAAAACAATATCGTGTTCATTACTAGTTCAACATTTCTCAACACTTAATTCGATCAAATAACACAACACAAAACATTTGTATATTAAATTTACAAATATGCACTCTCATATATATACACTCAACTCAATCTAGGGTATTACTAGCCCAATCTCTATCGAGATACACCACCGAGCCAAGGTTATTACTAAACCAATAGCTTTGATACCACTGTAATGAACTGAGGGAATTCGACGCCCGAATTCCGACAATAATACACAAATCCTTTATCACTTGTCAAAATCAAAGTACCGAAATCATAGATAGTTATTAGAAAGAAGCTAGAGGGTGAGAAAAAAAGAAATATTAGAATAAAAGAAGAAGAAGAAGAAGAAGAACCAACACAACACAGAGTCTCACATCGCAGCGGAACAAAATATTATATAAAAATAAATCTTTATAGAGAGCTTTAAATAAAACTTACAATCATCACAGTGCATCAACACATCTGGACAACTATATTAATCTGTCCTCATATACAACACATAGAGGAATAAATACTATATATCATATGTCTAAACACCTACAGCTCGTCTCTGGACTTCGTAGCACACGATAACCTGAACTGTTAAAAATCTGGTCTAACTCGAGCATTAAAAACGCCAAATCTATCTGGTGAACCAGAGTGAGAAAAACACATTAAATTTGAAGTTATCGCCCAACTTGATTTTTAAAGTCAAAATCTTTTCGAAAGAAAATGATAATCGTAAGACCAATCCACACATAAACACGGATGGTTTTTACCTTAAGATAACCCAAAACATTTTTGAAATCAATATCTTTTCTCATATTACAATAATGTCTAAATACAAGTAAATAATAATCTAGCAGAACACTTGCATCTTACCCTCTACATATATAGTATACAATCAAAACCGCAGGCTCTTATTGGAGAATGGATTTCCATGGCAAGGTATGGACAACCACCCTTCTGACAATGTACCTCCGGAGATGAATACATTGGGGTTCAATAAGAACATCTTGCAATCCAGGCTAAACATGACCGGCCCCTCATTTCGCTTGAGAGTACTGAGTAAATCATCATCACGGTTGGGGCTAGCCAACCGTCGAAAGCATACAACTAAAAATAAAGGGACAACCGATTGGGGCCAGCCAACCGTCGAAAGCATACAACTAAAAATAAAGGGACAACCGAAGGCATTTGATTTCTCCATATCAGGTAATGATATAGCCTAATGGGTTCGACCCACATAGCCATGCGACCTACCCGATTTCTACTATTTCCTTAGTGATGAGGCTTTTGGCTATGCTTTACCTTTATCAACATATCACATTCACTTCGAATGCCACATCGGCGGATCCATCAAAATCACTAATTGACGTCCAAAACAATACCTTATGTGTTAGCTTAAAGAAGTTTCCTTCTTCGCTTCCACTCTTGGTACGGTTGAAGAAATCAATGTACATGACCATTCTGGAAATACTTTGTCAGGCATCCATCCATACACGTCACACAGGAACAGAATGAACCAAAGGCACCCTCCTACTACATTTAGGAATCACCCTGAGAATCAGTAGCGGAAGTCCTTGTGAATCCGTAGATTTCCAACCACAACAGAATCAACATAAAATAAATCTGCTTGCAAGTCAGAGAGATTCGACAAGAAGTCCTTCCGCTTATGAAGATCAATGGTCCTCATTTTCTCCATCTCGAAACAACATCTTTAACGTATTCGTATTTGCTGGGTGGAATGGTTTTCGAATATAAATTCAATCCTGGTCTTTCCGTACCAATAATCATATGGGCCAAATTTGATAGTCGGTTATTTAACTATCAAGTAAAACAACCATTCATCCATAGATGAAAATGGATTCATTAATTAAATACTCAGTATCATTTAGCCTCTTTAATGAACCGTCTGTTAATTATATTCTTTAAATTTTCCGATATTTGAAACATCGCTTTTACTTCTTATTATAAAGTAAAAATATTCTCCAATTCCATTCTATTCAACTTATAAACTTTTTGAAAATAGTTTAAAATGTCATTCATGGAAATCATAACTTATGTTTCCCTCAGCTACTCTTGTTTATAAACTAATACTATCCTTGGACAATCATGGAGTCATTCAAGTTGGGGTATTTTATTTACCTCTCAGACCATGACCAACAACGTTCATATCTTCAGAATAAATAGAAGTTTATTAACCACACGTTCCTTTTGAAAACCTATTTAATTTCGACCACATTTACTTAACTAGTTATTAAGTATACTTGTATTAAACTCTTTCTATTTACGATAATAATTCTTTACAATATTATATACGAGCTCTGATTCTACTATAATAGAATCCTTATGAAAATTCCTTAATATCTCTTTATTATTATTTTACAAATTATTTTCAACAAACTCAAATTCACTTGTTTAAAAACCACATGAACAAAGCTTAATAAATCCTATATTAATATCTTATACAATTATTATATTGATATCTTTTTGAATTCATATATTAATATTTATCAAAACAGTTCAATTTATCAAAATAGTTCAACTTATCATCTGTAACACACATTGCAGATTTCATTTCAAACCCATTTTACTTTCGTTTATCACATTCACTTTAACTCATATCCGATAACTTGTTCGTCATTTAAAATCATATAACATTCCTTTAAAAATCTTATATCTAAAAATAGTTCATCTCCTTTGTAACAAATGTTACAGTGCACATTTACAAACTCTTAACTTTATTTACTAATTCTATTCTATTTCCAAAACTTAACATTTTCATTTACAAAATATTTTGTAAATTAATTACGACAACTTACCAATCGTTTTCATTTCCACATCTTTAACTTCATTTAAAAATCCCATTTGCAATTCATTATTGATAACTAACATTCGTGGTCGATATCCAAACCTTTAACTTCATTTACTCCTACCTTCAATTAAAACTCAAAAATTCAGAATATCACATTCCGATCCTCGGAATAAAACTCACTTCGGTTAATCATTCTTAACTTCCGAATAACACATTCTGAACCTCGGAATAAACCTCACTTAGCCGTTTCATATCATTTCCCAACTTTTCAATTTCTTTACTTATCTCATTCCTTTATACTAGGAATTTAATTTACAACTATTTCATGTATAAATCAACTCATACTAGTATGTCCAATTATATTATATTTTTGGAAAATCTTGATTTAACAATCTATTTCCACTGTCGGGTTTAAATCCAGTTATAAATTCATATTTGTCATTTAAACCGAACCCCATTTATAAAACTCACTCCTATTTATTTAACTCAATCCCATTTATAAATCTCATTTATAAATCCATATTCATATTTTTAACTTCGATTTGATTCAAAAATTGGAAATCTCATTCCCAAATCAATACTCATTTCCAAATCCGTCGATTTGTTAATCTTATTCACGAAATGATATTTAATCACATTTCGTATATTTAAAAACCACAGTTCAAAATGATCATTTATCTAAAGGAATATCACGTTAATCCCTTTTATAAATTCTCGTATAATATATGATTCCATCATTTCATTTTAATATTTTTGAATCTATTTAAACTTCCTTAATGACCATTAAGGCCTTTGTAAAACCATTTCGACATTTAAATAGCCAACACGCTAAATTTATATCACTTAACCTTTTATTTTATAATATCTTAGATCTCTACTAGTTATATTTTATCAATTAAAAAAATTATAAACTTAACTTCGCCTAATATCTTTACAATCAAAATCGTATTTCAAATCCATATAAAAATATACTTATATCTTTGAAACCGCTCGAAATCCATTTTATATCGATTTCGAAAAATCATTTCTTTTAATTGACGGTACGAAAGAAGCAAATGGCTACTATAGCACCAAATCATGAAATATAAACCAATTTCACATTTAATACAAACAATATGATTATATTGTTTAACGTTATCAGCGGGGAATCCTGTTAGATTCCTCCAACCTGTTATTCCCTGCAAAACAATGAGTTACCTTAATTCAAATCTTTCAATTCAATATGGCCAATCAATATTCGTTTTCCATCTAAATAGATGACCTAAACAGTTTAATAATAATAGTCAATAATAACTTTAATAGTCAATATTGGGCTAATTGCTGAAATTCTAGTATTCAATTATTTATTTATAACGTTTACATTATTATAAATGTAACCACTGAGGTAAGTTAACTCAATTGGATTTAATCGTTAAAAATAACGACTAGTTTCAATTAAATTAAATGAACTTTTAACTTAACTAAAATAAGAAAACAACCATTAACAACCATAACATACAATTATAATACCTGACTTATATAAGTTATAAGTGAGAAGAACTGAGTTAGTTAAACTCACCTTGAGTTTCCATTCCTTGTCAAAATGGTTTAATTAAATTAAACAAGTGTTTAATTTAATTAAAACATCCAGCTATGCCCCACTTTGTCCAAACCAGTTCCACAAATGTCTTGCAAGCCAATACAATTACAACATTACTAATTTTGTTTCATTCTATTCACGTACACAAGTTATACAAATTATAAGTAATATGGTTTAAAATTTAATTTATTTGACTTTTAGTTTAGTATGAATTTTACTACTAAACACTTGGCTACGTTAAGTATTATTCCCCTAACGTGCTTTGAAATTTCTATTGCTTTTGTTCTTTTATTCTCCCATTTTCTTCTTTTCATTTTTATCCGTACTTTGTTTAATAAATGTCCAAGCCTCTTAGATAAATAGCGCTAGCATTGGTATACTTGACTGAACAACAATTATGGTAATAAATAAATATTAACAATATATCCAAATGATGATCAGCATGTTAAATATGACTAGGCAGTTTAAAACAAATGGGGACAACGACCACGTAATATTACATATATTATTAACTAAGAAACATTAGGCACTTCTTTAATTATCATTAGGCATATTTAAAATTGATTAGGCACAATGGAATATTGATTAGGAAAGTTTTGAATTTACTGTACATCTTCCTCACCTTCTTTGTTTCATCTGTTCTATCTACTGCCATACTTCTTTTAAACCCATCCTTCTCCTTCTGTTAACAAACCATGCGCAAGCCTTCTTCTCACCTTGATACGCAACCTCCTGCAACCAACTACCCTAAGCACAACACCTCTCTCTCTCTTTAGTCCCCCTTCACCGCATTGTTCTATACTTCCACGCAGCCCCTTTTTTTTACAGACGTAATCTCCACCAGGAAGCGGACCCACCTCCGCAATCCCACCAGTCAGTACGACCGCGACTCCCCATACACGCTGTGCCACACTGCCGAGTGCCAAAGAACAGAAACCATACTACATCATTCAAACAATCCCACCACCTCATCTTCACCATCCTCCTGCCGTACCGGACGCCAACGCCCTATGCCATCCATGTTGATCCACCCAGCTGCTTCCTTCTTCTTCCAGTTGAGGTCATCGACACGCGGTTGGTGATGTTCGGGATTTTACATTTTTTTAAGAAAAGTTTCAGATCATTACTGGAAACAAAGAAACCAGAATGGAGAAGAAAACCATTTTATAGGAGAGAATGTCATGGAGGCCATAGTTTAAAATGTACGTTTGCAGAGAGGGTGTAGAGTAGCTAACGACATGCGGATTTTCAAAAACACCCTGGCACACAAGTAAAAGAAACGATGGGGAAGTTTTATTAATTTAATAATATAACGAAACTTCATCGTGAAGTACCGTGTTAATATCCACTACATATGATGTCCAAATGAGATGAAACTCCTAATCCTAGTATAAAAAATATATTTCTAACACGATGGGACAGGTTTCATCGAATTCCAAGGTCATTTGTAAAAAGTTCTTTATAATTCACAAGCTAAAAATCACGCTTTTAATTTTCCCACGATCACAAAATAAATCCAATCAACCTGAAACTTTGAAATTCTACTAGACCTTTTCCTTACGAATCCAATGAAATTTGTTTTGTTAAAATCGTAGTTCATTTGACCAGTCGTGTGACGACAAGGAATTTCGCTCGATCCGAATCAGTCGTTAAACCGATCTAGACCGTTCGAAACCCCTGATCGTTTTGAGAACAGGACAAATCAGAACACAAACAGAAGAACATTTCATTGTATATTACAACAATGCATGAGATAAAAGAATATACAGAGTATAAATGAATAAATTACATTCGATAAATATCAGAGATTACAATAAATTACATAGCAGCGGAAAATAATACAAAGCACAACTGAAGGTGATATACGGATACAGAGCTTTCAGAATATCATTCCAGCTGTAAACCAGGATCCTGTGAATATAAATCTGCAAAACCAAAACTACTAGCTGCCCGTGCGGAAAATAGGGGCACCCAGAGTTTAGGTTAAAACAATAAACTCCAGGTCAGTCATGTGACTGGTGTGAGAACTAAAACAGTTATTAATATTGGTTTTAAAGTTAGGTAAATCAAGGGACCACGCCATATGACACGGAACGGGTTTCCTCCCAAGAATACCAGTGCATAGAACAAACAGCGCAGTGCTAAATAAAGAAAAATGAAGCTGTTATAAGACCCAGGTCCCATCACACAATGCAACGCAAGCCGGAGGATAGGGTTTTCCCTTATAACAGCCAAAGCATGCTTGATACGTTTAAAACACATTATTTGATACTATAATAAGTGTATAGTGTCAAAACATTTTCAATCATAAATATCAATCCTAGGCAGCATGGGTACCATCTATCATGTCGCCATACTAGGCTCTACAAATAAAACCGAAATACACGTATTGGAAATTGGATTTCCGTCATGAGTCGAGGCAAGGGGCAAGCTCCTCTCCGCTTCGAGACACTCTAGCAAATGCCTCAGGACTACACACTCTGGGTAACCCCTGGATGCTTCAGGGTCGGTCCTCACTTACGTTAGAGGATTATTTATTCCTGAACACACGTTTCCCGGTCCTTACAGACGTAAAATCGAGGCGCCTCATCCAACAACCACATAGGTGAAAAGTATATAAATGTCAGGGCTGGTAAGTCACTGACACCACCAAATCTAGAAAGAAACGTCGTGCTCTCCCTGCAGTCCTTATCCCGTTTTTGACTCATATCGAGGTGTGAGGCTCGCGAATTCACGTCATACACAAAGCTACGCCACAAAGGTCGTGCTTTGATCATCAACCACAAGACTTTGCTTTTCAACAAAAGCCTTGATCCATGCAACTCAGCATGCCACACAGGCAATTCATGCTATGCAATTGATATCTATCGATATATAACCTCTAAGCTCGTACGTCTCAGAGAAGGGCGTTAAGCAAGAGAATAAATTCTCCGCCGCCAAACAGATATATATTTAACAGAAATCAATCAACACATAATAAAATCCAATGTCAGACACACAATCCATTTACAAGTTCGTTCTGGGTCTGAACGAAACCGGAGGCACTTTCCTCGCATATCCATCCATCTCCAAGTACGTCTGGACGACAACCAACTGATTCCCTCATCTTGGGTGTACATCCCAATCAAGATCATCAGTAATCACCCAAACGATGTGAAGACTTCTGGTCTTCCACCACCGTCTTCATCTTCGACATATCGTCGAATCGGTTATTCAGAATGGGTATAAACCCGGACTTTCCGAACAACCCGCGTATATTAAAAACAAATGTTACACAAACACAACATACACCTCATTCCAATTCAGCAGCCACTAACCGCAAATTTCATATTCTTAGGGAAAGGTTCCCATTAATTTTATCCAAGATAAATTCTTTAAAATTTATCCTTTAATCTTCCTTTGGATGTCATTTCAAACCAAATTATTGTTTTCCAAACTAGCCGAGATTAGCGAACCACACCGAAATAATTATTTGTTTTATTTCCCAATCCCAACCTATTCATCCCATGAAGCAAAACTGGTAATACTCCATATTTAACACCACAGTGTTATTGGTAAAATTAATTACCATTTCCCATTCAAATCTAATTAAAGATTAAACTATCGCTTTGGAGCAAAACTGGTGATACTCCATTCTCGCTCAATTTCTAAATTTGATAATTTAGATTATCAATTCACATTTCAATCTAATTGCAGGTTCATTAAAACTCCTTTTACTGGGTTAAAGAACTAGTGTTATTTAAAACACAGTTCACGATAAACCCAAATCACATTCTATTTATTATCGGGTTAAAGAACAAGTGTTATATAAAACACCGTTCACGATAAACCCACAAATCAATTCTATTTAAAATTCATTTCAAATCCAATTTATTTATTTGAAAATAAATGGGTTTTAATTTTAATTCAAAACTAGTTCATTTTGATAAAAATTTATTTTTATCTTTTCAAATATGGAGTTTTTCACCCTAATTTTTCCCAAATCATTTCTTATGATTTTACACAAATTATTACTATTTTCAATAATTTTATCAAGGCCCGTACAGTCGATTTCCATCAACGACCATCGAACTGCACTTATAGCGACCTTTTTCAAATTTGATTTGGACGTATCTCCAAATCCAACCATTAGATTTCAAATTTCTAATATTCATTAGAAATCTCTTTTCGACACGAACCCATCGGTTTCAGTTTTAGGAGAATCCGACGGTCGGATCTCCCGTAATGTCCGTTCGAAATAAATGGTCGAAATTCACGAACTGCCGCGATGCGGCGCGTTCTATTCGGGCCATTATATTATATATATAATATATATTTCGTCGATTTCTATTTAAAACGAATTTTATAAATCGTTTTAAATTCATTTCAAAAACAAATTCAACTTCCATTTCAATTCAAATCAAAATTGAATTTTTCCTTATAAATTCGTTTTAAAATTCATTTCTATTCAATTCAAATTTCAATTCAATTTGAATTCATTTCAATTCGTTTTCAATTTAATTCGAATTCGTTTTCAATTCAATTCGAAATGGTTTTATATTCAATTCATTTCGAAATCGTTTTATATTCAATTCATTTCGAAATCGTTTTATATTCGATTCCTTTCGAAATCGTTCGTTTCGAAATCTTTTTATATTCAATTCATTTCGAAATCCTTTTATATTCAATTCATTTCGAAATCGTTTTATATTCATTTCATTTCGAAATCGTTTTATATTCAATTCATTTCGAAATCGTTTTATATTCAATTCATTTCGAAATCGTTTTATATTCAATTCATTTCGAAATCGTTTTATATTCAATTCATTTCGAAATCGTTTTATATTCAATTCATTTCGAAATTGTTTTATATTCAATTCATTTCGAAATCGTTTTATATTCAATTCATTTCGAAATCGTTTTATATTCATTCATTTCGAAATCGTTTTATATTCAATTCATTTCGAAATCGTTTTATATTCAATTCATTTCGAAATCGTTTTATATTCAATTCATTTCGAAATCGTTTTATATTCAATTCATTTCAAATTGGTTTTCTATTTGATTCAATTCAAATTGGTTTTCTATTTGATTCAATTCAAATTGGTTTCGTTTTCTATTTGAATCAAATTCATTTCGTTTTCTATTTGAATCAAATTCATTTCATATTCAATTGAAATCAAATTCGTTTCCTAATCAATTTAATTCAAACTTCATTTCAAAATATTCGATTTCGAAATCACTTTTCAATATTCATTTTAAAAGGAATAAAATCGATATAAATATTGTTCACATCAAAATGGCGTCAATCTAATCAACACGGCTTCATATATTTCTATTTTCAAATATTCTGTTTCAAATATTTCTTTTACAAATATTCCCTATTCAAATATTTCTATTTCAAATATTTCTATTTTTAAAATATTTCGTTCAACACATGACTAATCTCAACGGATGAGTACTGTCAACACATGAACCTTTATTTTATATTGATAAAGATGTAAATTTGATTATTAAAATATTTCGTTCAACACATGACTAATCTCAACGGATGAGTACAGTCAACACATGAACCTTTATATTATAATATCCTTTTTCTTCTAAACTGGAATGAGGCCCAATCAATCACCATATAGCGTTAACTATATGGATTCCATACAACACATGTATATAATAGCAATGATAAATAATCAACCATCATCCAAAGTGCACTACACTGTATAAGCATCAAATATAGATATCTAGCGCTTATAACAGCCTGTCAATCAATCGATCGACATATTTAATCAATCAGGATGAGTGAACTTCAAATTTCATCCCAACACCTGTGTGGGGTTTCAAACAATCAAACACAGATTTTATTTGTGCAGTTGGGCGATGTGTAAAATTTATCGTCCCAATCAATGTCCTTTAAATAGGTGTACATAAACAAACCGTCCGGTTTGTAAATGAATATTTATTTATTCACATTCACGTTAAAAATTATATTTTTAACGATAAAATATTTTATTTTAACACGTGAATTTTCATTCAGTTCATTTACAAAATAAAGTTGATATTTTTATTTTTCTAACTTATTTTAGAAAATTTTGACGGCATAACGGCACGATACTAGAAATGGGACGAGGCCTAGCCTTATCCCCGGTCTAGTGAAGGCCCACACCATTCACACATCAATCAAATCCATTCCATTTCACCAAACAATTCAATTCAAACCAAATATTCTAACCAACTACACAACCAAACAATTAAACAAACAAGCCATCCATGGTCTGTGGATGACGGGTGTCGGGTGCTACTAAACACCGTCTGCATCCTAGTATATATATATATATATATATATATATATATATATATATATATATATATATATATAACTAGAAAAAGAAATTGAAGAGTGAGAAATTCTCACCGATAGCTATCCAATAGCACGACTCTTCATTTATAGAAATCTTCGTCGTTATCGCATCTTTGTCATCTTCGTTGCCCGTATTCTCTACATATGTAAAAATCGAATTTTTGCTATGCTATTCAATATATAAAAATCGAATTTTTACTTCGCTATTCAAAATATAAAAATCTCGCCTTTTGAAAAATAAAGATTCCACCTTTTCAAATTTCAAAAATCTCTCCTTTACTATATTAAAATTCAGTTCTTTTTAGTTTTACAAATCCGTTCTTGCATTTTGAAACCTACTTACATTAAGTAAAATCAAGTAAATAACTAAAAAAAAAAACTTACATTGAAATAGGGCGGGGCTGCTGCGAATTACAATGAAGATGGAGGAGGTGTTGGTGGTCTCGAAGTGGCGCAGGGGGGGGGGTTTGGGTGGCGGCCTTCAAATCAGAAAGGGGAGAAAGCATCGGAGGGGGCGGCGCTGACTAGGGTGGTGGCGCGTTAAGGTGCAGCGGAGGAGGGGGGTTGCGCCGAAGTGGGCGACGGCGCTCGGCGTTGCGGGGGCGACGGCCTGAAGCCAGGCGACGGCTTCAACGAGTTGGGGGCACGTGCGCTCGATTGAGAGGGAGGAGCGAGAGAGTAGGGAGGAAGAAGGAGTTGGACGGAGTTCGGGGAGGTGGGGCGGCGGTCAACGGAGGTGGAGGGCTGAGCGAGGGGGGCGACGGGGATAAAGGAGCGGGTTTTGAAAATTTGGGGGCTAAGCGGTTTGACCTAAGAATGAAAAGGAAGGGTTTGACCCCAAGTTGACTATATATATAATTTATTTTTTTATTATTTTTATTCAGAAAATATCTGTTTTTACATTCGAACTCAGAATCAAATCCAACAACTGTCGCCCCTAGCTAATTACCCCTATTCCGAACACAATGGGATATGCATCGTAGGCCAATTCGACCGTTACAATAGGTTTTCACTTAAATAAAAATTTAAATCTTCATATTTTAAATTTAAACGCACATTTCAATTTACCGGGGCCACATACTAACTCTAAAAATTCCCGAAAAATATTTTCTAGCTTCGTATTGACGATACGGTCCTAACAAAACTAGTTTCGTCAAATTCTGAGACCGTTGGAAAAATGGCCATTTTCCAGTCGATTAAAATCAACTAAAACTGGTCAATCGCGTTTTCCTTTGCCACGCTCACATATTGA
Organism: Allium sativum; assembly: GCA_030737875.1. Lineage (NCBI taxonomy): Eukaryota > Viridiplantae > Streptophyta > Magnoliopsida > Asparagales > Amaryllidaceae > Allium > Allium sativum. The sequence continues at coordinate 832,693,518 of CM060918.1, read as the reverse complement.
TTCGAAAAATTATGAAATTCGAAACCTAGCAATAATTTGACATCACGGATCCAACAAAAGCGGTTTCGTCGAAATCCGAGGTCGTTTGCAAAATGTCTATTTTTAAGGGCCTGAATTCCATAGCGACTATTCAGAATTTTCAACTGGACATATCTTTTGATTCCCGCTATGAAATTTTGATTTTTCGGATTCGTTGGAAAGATATCGTCAATTAGATCCTAATGTTTTTGGTTTCACTAAAATCCGGATTGTTTTGCACCCGGTACGTTCAATTGAAGTTTGAAATCGAATTATCGAACTACCCGCCATTTTCAATTCTATTTATAATTATAAATAAAATTATATTCTAACGATGACGCGTATAAATATATACGTTCTAATTCAATTCAAAAGAAATTTTTCGTCGATATTATTTAAAATAATTCATTTTAAATATTCAAAATTCGCTAGAATTGGCAAAATAAAAATTTTAAACTGGTTCAGAATTTCCGGGTTATTACAATCTCCCCCACTTAAAACTTTTCATCCCCGAAAAGGAACAAAGTCGAAAGTGGTTTGATTAATCAACTCTACGTTCGATCCGGCTTCCATTCTCCAACTTTTCAGTTTCTGAGAATTTTCTAATTCTTCAAAAATTTGGCTAACACCCTAAATTTTCGAAAAATTTCGCCATAACCTCCCCTGCACCGGGAGCCACGGGAAATTCCCGAAATTGCCATATAGGCCTTCTGATCTCAAAAAGAAAAAGAAAAAGCCAAGCGGCTAGCCAATCGGCTCATAAAATCATCATCACCCAAACAAAACAGTAAATTATAGTAAACATGTACCTATTTGTCGGGCAAACAAATTTTAATCTTCGGCTCTAGCCTCCTTGCTATGACCTGTTCAATGTAAGTACATGTATAGGCAAGCAAATGCGACCAATTTTTTTAAATACAATTCAATATTTGATGCAATTAGGCATAATGGTTCAAAATTATCAAACAAATAAACAAACAACACAAACATCAATCAATTAGTGAATTAGAGTTTCAAATTCATAATTTTGATACATATACTGAAAATCATGTTTTAATGCCAATTCACAACAATGTGTTCTAGCTATATATATAAGTTTTGGTTCTCACACCAGTCTAATGGAAATATATAGATATCACACCTTCGTCACTCGAATATAAATTTTGACGACGAGTACTCAACCATCAGAATCATCTTCGGGCCACTAGAGTATGATTCTGTATATATCTAGTATATTAAAACTTCGAATATACGTTCATGACGCGTATATGCAAAACCTTTATATACTCGATTGTCCAAATTCAAAATAAATAAATATTCAAATATGTATAAAATGGTTTAAATTTCAAAACAAAATTGTTTTCAATTGAAAAATATACACTTCACACTCGTTCTAGGATACTACTGATCCTATCTCTAACGAGTCATTCTAATTGGATATTACTAATCCAATATCTGATGAATTCTTTCGTATGGTTCTAATGTGTCTTGTTCTCGAGCTCTGTAAACCAAAGCTCTGATACCAAATGTGACGACAAGGAATTTCGCTCGATCCGAATCAGTCGCTAAACCGATCTAGACCGTTCGAAACCCCTGATCGTTTTGAGAACAGGACAAATCAGAACACAAACAGAAGAACATTTCATTGTATATTACAACAATGCATGAGATACAAAAATATACAGAGTATAAATGAATAAATTACATTCGATAAATATCAGAGATTACAATAAATTACATGGCAGCGGAAAATAATACAAAGCACAACTGAAGGTAATATACAGATACAGAGCTTTCCAGATATCATTCCAGCTGTAAACCAGGATCCTGTGAATATAAATCTGCAAAACCAAAACTACTAGCTGCCCGTGCGGAAAATAGGGGCACCCAGAGTTTAGGTTAAAACAATAAACTCCAGGTCAGTCATGTGACAGGTGTGAGAACTAAAACAGTTATTAATATTGGTTTTAAAGTTAGGTAAATCAAGGGACCACGCCGTATGTCACGGAGCGGGTTTCCTCCCAAAAATACCAGTGCATAGAACAAACAGCGCAGTGCTAAATAAAGAAAAATGAAGCTGTTATAAGACCCAGGTCCCATCACACAATGCAACGCTAGCCGGATGATAGGGTTTTCCCTTATAACAGCCAAAGCATGCTTGATACGTTTAAAACACATTATTTGATACTATAATAAGTGTATAGTGTCAAAACATTTTCAATCATAAATATCAATCCTAGGCGGCATGGGTACCATCTATCATGTCGCCATACTAGGCTATACAAATAAAACCGAAATACACCTATTGGAAATTGGATTTCCGTCATGAGTCGAGGCAAGGGGCAAGCTCCTCTCCGCTTCGAGACACTCTAGCAAATGCCTCAGGACTACACACTCTGGGTAACCCCTGGATGCTTCAGGGCCGGTCGTCACTTACGTTAGAGGATTATTTATTCCTGAACACACGTTTCCCGGTCCTTACAGACCTAAAATCGAGGCGCCTCATCCAACAACCACATAGGTGAAAAGTATATAAATGTCAGGGTTGGTAAGTCACTGACACCACCAAAGCTAGAAAGAAACGTCGTGCTCTCCCTGCAGTCCTTATCCCGTTTTTGACTCATACCGAGTTGTGAGGCTCGCGAATTCACGTCATACACAAAGCTACGCCACAAAGGTCGTGCTTTGATCATCAACCACAAGACTTTGCTTTTCAACAGAAGCCTTGATCCATGCAACTCAGCATGCCACACAGGCAATTCATGCTATGCGATTGATATCTATCGATATATAACCTCTAAGCTCGTACGTCTCAGAGAAGGGCGTTAAGCAAGAGAATAAATTCTCCGCCGCCAAACAGATATATATTTAATAGAAATCAATCAACATAGAATAAAATCCAATGTCAGACACACAATCCATTTACAAGTTCGTTCTGGGTCTGAACGAAACCGGAGGCACTTTCCTCGCATATCCATCCATCTCCAAGTACGTCTGGACGACAACCAACTGATTCCCTCATCTTGGGTGTACAGCCCAATCAGGATCATCCGTAATCACCCAAACGATGTGAAGACTTCCAGTCTTCAAGCACCGTCTTCATCTTCGACATATCGTCGAATCGGTTATTCAGAATGGGTATAAACCCGGACTTTCCGAACAACCCGCGTATATTAAAAACAAATGTTACACAAACACAACATACGCCTCATTCCAATTCAGCAGCCACTAACTGCAAATTTCATATTCTTAGGGAAAGGTTCCCATTAATTTTATCCAAGATAAATTCTTTAAAATTTATCCTTTAATCTTCCTTTGGATGTCATTTCAAACCAAATTATGGTTTTCCAAACTAGCCGAGATTAGCGAACCACACCGAAGTAATTATTTGTTTTATTTCCCAATCCCAACCTATTCATCCCATGAAGCAAAACTGGTAATACTCCATATTTAACACCACAGTGTTATTGGTAAAATTAATTACCATTTCCCGTTCAAATCTAATTAAAGATTTAACTATCGCTTTGGAGCAAAACTGGTGATACTCCATTCTCGCTCAATTTCTAAATTTGATAATTTAGATTATCAATTCACATTTCAATCTAATTGCAGGTTCATTAAAACTCCTTTTACTGGGTTAAAGAACTAGTGTTATTTAAAACACAGTTCACGATAAACCCAAATCACATTCTATTTATTATCAGGTTAAAGAACAAGTGTTATATAAAACACCGTTCACGATAAACCCACAAATCAATTCTATTTAAAATTCATTTCAAATCCAATTTATTTATTTGAAAATAAATGGGTTTTAATTTTAATTCAAAACTAGTTCATTTTGATAAAAAATTATTTTTATCTTTTCAAATATGGAGTTTTTCACCCCAATTTTTCCCAAATCATTTCTTATGATTTTACACAAATTATTACTATTTTCAATAATTTTATCAAGGCCCGTACAGTCGATTTCCATCAACGACCATCGAACTGCACTTATAGCGACCTTTTTCAAATTTGATTTGGACGTATCTCCAAATCCAACCATTAGATTTCAAATTTCTAATATTCATTAGAAAGCTCTTTTCGGCACGAACCCAACGGTTCCGGTTTTAGGAGAATCCGACGGTCGGATCTCCCGTAATGTCCGTTCGAAATAAATGGTCGAAATTCACGAACTGCCGCGGTGCGACGCGTTCTATTCGGGCCATTATATTATATATATGATATATATAATATATATTTCATCGATTTCTATTTAAAACGAATTTTATAAATCGTTTTAAATTTGTTTCAAAAACAAATTAAACTTCCATTTCAATTCAAATCAAAATTGAATTTTTGCTTATAAATTCGTTTTAAAATTCATTTCTATTCAATTCAAATTTGAATTCAATTTGAATTCATTTCAATTCGTTTTCAATTTAATTCGAATTCGTTTTCAATTCAATTCGAATTGGTTTTATATTCAATTCATTTCGAAATCGTTTTATATTCAATTCGTTTCGAAATCGTTTTATATTCAATTCGTTTCGAAATCGTTTTATATTCAATTCATTTCGAAATCGTTTTATATTCAATTCATTTCAAAATCATTTTATATTCAATTCATTTCGAAATCGTTTTATATTCAATTCGTTTCGAAATCGTTTTATATTCAATTCGTTTCGAAATCGTTTTATATTCAATTCATTTCGAAATCGTTTTATATTCAATTCATTTCGAAATCGTTTTATATTCAATTCATTTCGAAATCGTTTTATATTCAATTCATTTCGAAATCGTTTTATATTCAATTCATTTCGAAATCGTTTTATATTCAATTCATTTCGAAATCGTTTTATATTCAATTCATTTCGAAATCGTTTTATATTCAATTCATTTCGAAATCGTTTTATATTCAATTCATTTCGAAATCGTTTTATATTCAATTCATTTTGAAATCGTTTTATATTCAATTCATTTCAAATTGGTTTTCTATTTGATTCAATTCAAATTGGTTTTCTATTTGATTCAATTCAAATTGGTTTTCTATTTGATTCAATTCAAATTGGTTTCGTTTTCTATTTGAATCAAATTCATTTCGTTTTCTATTTGAATCAAATTTATTTCATATTCAATTGAAATCAAATTCGTTTTCTAATCAATTTAATTCAAACTTCATTTCAAAATATTCGATTTCGAAATCATTTTTCAATATTCATTTTAAAAGGAATAAAATCGATATAAATATTGTTCACGTCAAAATGGCGTCAATCTAATCAACACGGCTTCATATATTTCTATTTTCAAATATTCTATTTCAAATATTTCTTTTACAAATATTCCCTATTCAAATATTTCTATTTTTAAAATATTTCGTTCAACACATGACTAATCTCAACGGATGAGTACTGTCAACACATGAACCTTTATTTTATATTGATAAAGATGTAAATTTTATTATTAAAATATTTCGTTCAACACATGACTAATCTCAACGGATGAGTACAGTCAACACATGAACCTATATATTATAATATCCTTTATCTTCTAAATTGGAATGAGGCCCAATCAATCACCATATAGAGTTAACTATATGGATTCCATACAACACATGTATATAATAGCAACGATAAATAATCAACCATCATCCAAAGTGCACTGCACTGTATAAGCATCAAATATAGATATCTAGCGCTTATAATAGCCTGTCAATCAATCGATCGACATATTTAATCAATCAGGATGAGTGAACTTCAAATTTCATCCCAACACCCGTGTGGGGTTTCAAACAATCAAACACAGATTTTATTTGTGCAGTTGGGCGATGTGTAAAATTTATCGTCCCAATCAATGTCCTTCAAATAGGTGTACATAAACAAACCGTCCGGTTTGTAAATGAATATTTATTTATTCACATTCACGTTAAAAATTATATTTTTAACGATAAAATATTTTATTTTAACACATGAATTTTCATTCAGTTCATTTACAAAATAAAAATGATATTTTTCTTTTTCTAATTTATTTTAGAAAATTTTGGCGGCATAACGGCATGATACTAGAAACGGGACGAGGCCTAGCCTTATCCCCGGTCTAGTGAAGGCCCACGCCATTCACACATCAATCAAATCCATTCCATTTCACCAAACAATTCAATTCAAACCAAATAATCTAACCAACTACACAACCAAACAATTAAACAAACAAGCCATCCATGGTCTGTGGATGACGGGTGTCGGGTGCTACTAAACACCGTCTGCATCCTAGTATATATATATATATATATAACTAGAAAAAGAAATTGAAGAGTGAGAAGTTCTCACCGATAGCTATCCAATAGCACGACTCTTCATTTATAGAAATCTTCGTCGTTATCGCATCTTTGTCATCTTCGTTGCCCGTATTCTCTACATATGTAAAAATCGAATATTTGCTATGTTATTCAATATATAAAAATCGAATTTTTACTTCGCTATTCAATATATAAAAATCTCGCCTTTTCAAAAATAAAGATTCCACCTTTTCAAATTTCAAAAATCTCTCCTTTACTATATTAAAAATCAGTTCTTTTTAGTTTTACAAATCCGTTCTTGCATTTTGAAACCTACTTACATTAAGTAAAATCAAGTAAATAACTAAAAAAAACTTACATTGAAATAGGGCGGGGCTGCTGCGAATTACAATGAAGATGGAGGAGGTGCTGGTGGTCTCGAAGTGGCGCAGGGTGGGGGGGTTTGGGTGGCGGCCTTCAAATCAGAAAGGGGAGAAAGCATCGGTGGGGGCGGCGCTGACTAGGGTGGTGGCGCGTTAGGGTGCAGCGGAGGAGAGGGGGTGGGTTGCGCCCAAGAGGGCGACGGCGCTCGGCGTTGCGGGGGCGACGGCCTGAAGCCAGGCGACGCCTTCAACGAGTTGGGGGCGCGTGCGCTCGATTGAGAGGGAGGAGCGAGAGAGTAGGGAGGAAGAAGGAGTTGGACGGAGTTCGGGGAGGTGGGGCGGCGGTCAACGAAGGTGGAGGGCTGAGCGAGGGGGGCGACGGGGATAAAGTAGCGGGTTTTGAAAATTTGGGGGCTAAGCGGTTTGACTTAGGAATGAAAAGGAAGGGTTTGACCCCAAGTTGACTATATATATAATTTATTTTTTTATTATTTTTATTCAGAAAATATCTGTTTTTACATTCGAACTCAGAATCGAATCCAACGACTGTCGCCCCTAGCTAATTACCCCTATTCCGAACACAATGGGATATGCATCGTAGGCCAATTTGACCGTTACCATAGGTTTTCACTTAAATCAAAATTTAAATCTTCATATTTTAAATTTAAACGCACATTTCAATTTACCGGGGCCACATACTAACTCTAAAAATTTCCGAAAAATATTTTCTAGCTTCGTATTGACGATACGGTCCTAACAAAACTAGTTTCGTCAAATTCTGAGACCGTTGGAAAAATGGTCATTTTCCAGTCGATTAAAATCAACTGAAACTGGTCAATCGCGTTTTCCTTTGCCACACTCACATATTGATTCGAAAAATTATGAAATTTGAAACATAGCAATAATTTGACATCACGGATCCAACAAAAGTGGTTTCGTCGAAATCCGAGGTCGTTTGCAAAATGTCTATTTTTAAGGGCCTGAATTCCATAGCGACTATTCAGAATTTTCAATTGGACATATCTTTTGATTCTCGCTATGAAATTTTGATTTTTCGAATTCGTTGGAAAGATATCATGAACTAGATCCTAATGTTTTTGGTTTCACTAAAATCCGGATTGTTTTGCACCCGGTACGTTCAATTGAAGTTTGAAATCGAATTTTCGAACTACCGCGCCATTTTCAATTCTATTTATAATTATAAATAAAATTATATTCTAACGACGATGCGTATAAATATATACGTTCTAATTCAATTCAAAAGAAATTTTTCATCGGTATTATTTAAAATAATTCATTTTAAATATTCAAAATTCGCTAGAATTGGCAAAATAAAAAATTTAAACTAGTTCAGAATTTCCGGGTTATTACTAGTCGTTTATTCCTTTAAAGTTATCCCTGTCTAAATTGACCAAAATAATATAAACGATTAAGGCGTTTATCGTTGCCATGATCAAACGATAAGTCCGATTAACACAAAAATCGAAATCTTATAATAATTAATTCATACGAACCCAGTGGCACAAATTTCATCACGTTCTGAGGCTGTTTGCCGGTACGCTATTTTTATATGCCAAACAATGTTATTTTGGGCACTGAAATACCTTATGTTCAAAAATAAAAAAATTACCTACCTATCCTGACTCCAATCGTCGATACAAACTCAACAGAATTGGTTTCGTGGCTTAATTCGACCGCCAGCTCAAGTTATACACAAATACCCCTCTATTTAATTAAATTTATTTAATTACGTGCTATAGAAAATGACTAGGCGTTTATAGCGGCCTTTATCACATATGATATTGGTTTACGGTTCCAATGAAACTAATTACATCGAAAACCAAGGCTGTTTGTAAAATAACTATTTTTAAGGCTATAGTAATATCGATAAAATATTATTTAAGTTCCAGATTAATTCAATTAAATAATAATAAATTATTATTATCGTAAATATCTAAATAAAATAATATATGCAGCATCAAACATAAGTTGTACAACATAATATCATCCATTCGAGTTAAAACGGTGCCCAATTTATATAAAAATCCTTTTAAATTCATTAATAAACGTTATATTTTAAATAATGATTTCCATAGTGACAATCTATAGCACGAAATCTAAAATTTTCTCTTTCATATGAAAATTATAATCAACAAAATCCAAACATTTCTTGTTTCATAGAAATCTGACTTAAAACAGATTCTATATATCCAATTGAAGTTCAAAACTCAATACTATGAAATACCACACCATTTCGAGCTCGTTTTAAATTAAACATAAATTTAACATTCAAACTTCGTTTTAATAAATAAATTAAATATTAAATCCATTAATATTTCAAATATAATATTTAAAATAATAAAATAAATTAAATATTTAACTACCCAAAAATACATGACATTACAGACTCATCAGAGGTTGGATTAGTAACATCCTATAAAAGAAAACTCATCAGAGATTGGATTAGTAGCATCTTAGGATGAGTGACTCATCAGAGATCGGGTTAGTAATTCCCTAGAATTAGTTAAAAGTTTATTATGTATACGAGAGAGTGTATTCGTAATAAGAAATGGATTATAAAATAATTTTTTAAAGATTATATTTTGAATATACAAGGATTATATATAGAATTTGGACTAGAAATTGAAATTATCAATGATTTTGGATAGTCGATATGTTCTAAAACCTGATAAGTAAGAAAATTTAATGCGTAGGCAGTTACAAATACCTTGTGGATTAAGTTTCATAATTTTGACAAAAAGATATTTGGTAATAATTAGAAAGTGTTTTCTAGATGGGATTATAAATAAGTTTACTTACGTCTACGGATTCGAGGACGAAATCTTTTTAAGTAGGGACGATTGTAATAACGACCTATACTTTTAGTCAATTTAAAAAATTAAGTTTTAATGGATTTAAATTGTCAAATATTGAATTTAGACTTTAAAAACTATTGAAATTGAATTTTAACTTTCTTTATATTTTATTAAAGATTAAATAAGGTTAGTGAGCTTTTAAAATTGATTTAAAAATAAATATATTAAAATTCGATAATTTAATATTATTTTAATAACTTGAAAATAGTCCATTTTTGAGACAGTCTCAGAATTTGACGAGACTAGTTTCATTTGATCTGTATTAGTCAAAAAAAGTAGGATTTCAAATATTGTATTGATTGGACTTACGGTTTGATCATACTAGTTGAAAATGCATATGAATCATCCTATTAAAAATTTAATTGAAAATAAGCAGTTTTAGGTAATATTGATAAATTAGACTTAAAATGGTTTAAAGATAAATACATATGATAATGAATTGATTTATAAATTTTCTAGTTAATTTAATCTATTAAGGTCGTTAGTTCATTTACGCTGGTTTTCAATTGGGAATTTAAGTCATTTAGTGATTTATATTTGTAAAAGGCTATTTGGAAACCTTTGATTTTATTTTAAATGGTTGATGACAACCTTAATGACCTAGTAACATGTGCTACTGGTATCATGAAGTTTTAAATAATTCGAGTATAGGTAATACCTTCCTTGCATACATTTTTTAGTATCAATTCAAAAAAAAAATTAAATAAAGAAAAGCCTTTACCATTTAGTTTCCTCAACCTTTAATCCTTAGACAACTCATGTCCTTCCCCTACCACTTGTCAAACGCTTCCATTCCACTTTTTTTCATGGTACTAAAGCCATGTGAATTACCTTTTGATGTGTCTACATCTCATCCCTTTCTCCTTTTCCTAAAAACAACACTCCTCTTCTCTTTCTTTTTCATATCACTTTCCTCTTTTCTTCTTTTTCTTCCAAGCTCCACTCTTCCACTTTAATGGCCTCCTCCTCCTCTTAAACTCATGGTCCAAGGCTTGTTTCCCCCTTCTCTCCTCCAAAACACCTTAAATCCCCTCCTTTCCACCTTACTAGATTAAATCTACCACCTCTTCCCCTCTTTCTTTTATGGACGTGCCTTATTTCCCCATGGTCGAGCCGTACTAAGGACAAAAACAACACCTTTTCTCCTTCAAACCACATATACACTTCTCTACTTCATAGATCTAGGCTCTGACCACATAAAATCCTGACCTTTGGCACTTTAAACCCATAAAAACCCTACCTTTATGTACAAAGTTCCACCTTTCCTCTTTAAAGTACAATCAACTTTATATATTGAGTTTGTGGTGATGTTTAGGCATTTAAGTTACTATCTTGATTTCTAAAGTGGAGTTTGAAGCCATAAAAAACAAAAGGTCCTACCTTTTCAAAGATTGGTGCAGTGGATCCCTCGGTGAGAACTCTACACTCACATTTGGATAATTATTTTAAAAATTAGTTACTTATGTTGGTTAATGATGCTTTATAAGTTTTTTATGATGTTAATAGCTTGCTAATGATGTTTGTGGAGATAAATTATGGTAATATTTGTTACTAATGTGATGGAATTGGTTTGAATGTTAATGAGCGCTAAAAAATGTAAACACTTACGTTAAAGTGTTAAAAAATGTGGCCTTCAGGTGTTAAAGATGTAGACAGTTAGTTTTAAAGTGTTAAAAAGTTTTTCTTTTAGGTGTTAACTACGTAAATGCAACGACTTGTTTGGAACCAATTAATTTTTTTATTCAAGTTTGAATGGTATATATAGGAATTTTCAATCAAATTAAAATTATATATTTTAAAATTATCCTAATAGCCTAAAAAAATAAAATTTGCAATCGATCTCAGAATCCGACGAAACTACTTTTATCGGATCTGAAACATCGATATATGGTAGGATTCCAAATTTCGCGTCATTTGGAGTTAGTATGTGACTTGACGAAATTTAATTCTAAACCGCTCGATAATTTGAACTCGACTTGAGCTCGAACGAGCACTTTTTGAGCAAACGAACACTGAATTTGATGAAATAAGTTTTGTTGGAACCGTAACGGAAAAATATGCTGGGATTCCAAATATCATCGAAAATGGAATCAGTATGTGACCACACGAGTAAATTGCTTGAAGAGAGATTACACGTGCCTTAATTTGTGTTTACACCTTGAGCTAGTTAATTACTATTTGTGTTTATTTGTGGTCGTCATTCATCCAATGGCACTAAGTGTGCTTTCTCCCCTATGCAGGAAGAGTTACAACTCACTAATTCATGTAGTCAAATTTTGACTATAAATCCAAGCACCATTTACACCATTTCTCATTTTACATTCACATTCTTTCTTACTCTCTCCCTCCTTTTTCTCCTACCTCCCTTCCACCACTCCATCCCTTGCTGCAGTAGTAGCCCCCACCAAAAAGCCCTACCATGGCCAAACACCCCCTCCATATGGGCCCTTTTGCAACTAAAACCTTCATACACCCTTAAATTTCCACTTATGCACCATTTTCTCCTCTCTAAACCTCAAAACAACCCCTCGTCGACCCCACATATCCCCGACCCACCACCACCTAGTCCCCACAACACACAACCAGCCCCCACTCAGTCCACGGGCCCTACCTCTCCAATCTCGAACCCCGTTTACCCAGAAACTATACTCCGTTCATTCTAAAAACCAAGTATATCTCCACTTTTATTTGCCCGAAAATCCATAACCAAATAGCATCGAACCCCTACCAAAATTTACCTAGAAAATATTTGGTGAAGCCGGAAGACTACTTAATTTTTTCGAGATAACCAGGACGTCTTACATTCAAAGCTGGGTAGAGTGGAAACCAATGTTAGAAACGTTGAATGAAATAAAACTAATTATATATTGGTTAATGTGCTTGTTTGAATATAATTTTGACATATGATAGTGTGTATGAGTTCATATTGTAGTTAGACAATGTTTGGATGGTCTAATGTGGTGCAGTATAAAAAAGATGAGATCTTTAATGAGATATATATTGTCACTTACATATTTGACCCCATGAACTGACTTTGTGGACACTGGGATGGGTGTGCACCTTAAATGGACATTGTTATGGAAGTTAAACATTACATTGGCTATTCTATATGGGTATGATACCCATTGATGTTGAATATATGTGTTGATTATTTGCAGTTAATCCATTGATTGACAAAACTATATAAGCACTAATGGTTTAAGGCATATATGGGGTGAAATGGTATCACGATAGTCGTGATTGATGTTGTCATAGTTGATAATAATATGGTATGTGATTATCACAGTTGTATGTGGCTAATAATTATAATTATTAGCCCATTGGTTAAGTCTCCATTAAAAAAAATCAATTTTGATGAATATTTTATTAATATTATTATAGGCCAAAAATAAAATATAAAATTTGATGTCCGATTTTGGATGAACGTAAAGTATAATTCATTATGATAAACTTTTGCAAAAGATAAATATGATTTTGAAGAAATTATTGGCAGGTTATGGCCTATCGAAGTTTTAATTTAAAATGAATAGTAACAAGATAAAGTGAAGTTCGGTTAGAGACCAAGGAATGGTTTTAAAAGAAATTTCTTTTTAAAACATTCTTATTTATTTTTATAATGGATATTAGGAAAATTTGGGTTTAAAATACTAAAGTTTGAAAATTAATATTAATTTAATAATAAAATTATATTATAATAGTTATTTAATGGAATATATGAGTTTTGAGTTGAAAATGGAAAATATTATTTTTGGAAATTTTTATATAGTTAAAAAATAATTTTCGAAGCAATTCAATTTTATTTTAATATAAAATCGAAGTTTGGTTTGAATAGAACTCGGCGTGCAACGGTAGTTCACAAACTTTGACCTGTAACTTTAAACCGGTATATCGGGAGATACGACGATCAGATTTTCCCGAAAATGGAAACGTTGGATTAGAAATGAAAACAACTTTCAAATGAAAGGTGGATTTTAAAATCCAACGATTAGGTTGTTAGTTATGTTCAAATCAAATTTGAATATAAACATCACTATTGCAGCTTAATGACTTGAAACGTCGTTCGACTGAGATGACCTGTTTTTTAAAAAAAAATAGGGAATATTGTTATAAATTATAATAAATGATTAGAAATATGTTAGAACTAAATATACATGGTTTTGAATGATAAAAAGAGGTTAAGTAGAAACCAGCTGTATTTTGAAACACTTCTACATACAGGTTTTTAAGGAATCATTTAGGATAAAAGATTTTGAATTCCTTAAACGAATCTAACCTTTGATAAACCTTTATATAAGGTAAATGTAAAGATTTCTAACTAAAGGAGACTTACTTTGTGGGTTGGTAATCTAATAAGGATTTTGTTTAGGTGCTAATTATTTCGAAAAGACTAGGTTTAACCCATTTCGAATAATTGTACGACGATTAAAAGTCTAAGATGGTCGAAGATCAAAAATCTTCACATAGAATGGATTGTTTGCTGATGCCTTCAAATGGTTTGATACCATTGAAGGGTCATAGTTGCAGTAGTCTAGACGTACTTGCTGATTTTTCGAATTTACAAGAGCCTCTCTTTATAGTGGACGAGGAATAAGGTGCCTTCGATTTCGTTCAAACCCAGAACGAACTTGTAGATGGATAGTGTGTCTAACATTGTATTCATGACATAACCGATTGGTTTCTATTAATTTTGTATTAGTTGGTAGTGGAGATTTTTTTTCCTTAACACCCTCCTTTGAGACTTCGGCATTCAGAGGGTTATATATGAATAAACACCGATTATATGTTGTGAATTGACAATGAGGCATGCTAAGTGCCGCTAGTAGACTTATTAAAGCTTTTGCAGAAAAGTAGAGTTTTGTGGTTGTGATTCTAGGGCCTCACACCTTAGAATGAGCCGAAAAAAGGATAGTGGACTATAGAGATACGGGCTAATGTTCCCTTCTAGCTATATATTGTTGCCATGGTATAGAGCATGGGCAAGTTTACTTTTGTGGATGTAGGTTGAGGCTCCTTCTGTGACGATAAAATACGACTGGGGAAACGTTATGTTCAGGTAAGATTCCAATCAACCGCGTTTAGTGATGACCGGCTTTGCAGACGCGATGGATCAATAGTTGATTTCAGGGACATTTGCTAGGGTGTTCCAAAAACAGTTAAGAAAGGTCTTTGTCTTGGTTCATAATCGGAATACAATTTCCCATGCAAAATTTCATGTTTTTTGTTGAATACTATATAGCCAACATAATGGGATAAGGAATTATGCGATGTAGAATTTATACATTTATTTTTGAAAGTGATTTCCACACCTAGACATAAATAATAATATTGAAATATTTGTTTTAAAGAATATCAGGCATGTTTGACAAGTATAAGGTAAAACTCTATCCTTCGATTTGGGTTGCATTGTGTGATGGGATTTGAGTCTTATAATGACTTCATTTTAATCCAAATCATAAATTTCGAGTTCTAATCTTGGTAGATGGTTTTTTGCACTAGTATTCATGTGGAGGAAACTCGCTCTGTGTTATACGGTGTGGTCCCGTGATATGCCTCACTTATAGATAAGTTAATAATAAGTTATTAGAGTATCTCACACCAGCCCATGACTAGCTCATAGTTGTTTTTCCCTTGCAGACTCGGTTCCCCTTATTTCCATACGGGTAGGCTAGTAAACAGGTTTAGTTAGACTAGTATTGGAAGCTATGACTTCATGTATATGGAAGCTATTTGGGAATGCTAGTTTTGGATCTAGAGTTGGAGCAGGAATAGGAATTTTTTTGGACTCTCCATAGGACTCCGTCATAATATATCTGTAATTCTGGTATGTATTTTTTTCTTATCATCATTGTAATATATGACATTTACATCCAATGGGATATTGTGACTCTTAAATATCATTAGATGTAATATGATGAATATTCTAATGTTTAATGCAAGTTTTTCTTTCTGCTATTATATATGATGTGTTATATCCTAAAGGCCATATGTTCTTCCAGGGATCGGGAGCTCGGGTCGTCTCACTTAATATCAGAAATGAGGGTTAACCTTAGTTCTGGGGTATAATGCATTATAAGATTCTTCAGAGATTAGATCAGTAGTATCCTAGGATGAGTGACGCATTAGGGATAGGGTTAACATTACCCTAGAATGAGTACAGTAGAATAACACACACTTGATGAGCACATTTCTATGCATTTATGTCTCGATGCTTTTACAAATTCCTTAAGATATATTTTCTTCTTGCCTAACTCTTTTGTTGTTATTTGCAGATATAGCAGAAAACAGATGGTAGAAGAGGTAGAGGAAGAGGAAAGGTAACATTGCAGCTCAACAACCTGACCCCATAGGACCAGCTAATGAAGCAGATGTGCCACCCGAACCAAAACCCGATATGGAAGTCTGGGCTAAGAAATACAAGAATCTAGGAGAGCAACCATTATTGGGAAAAGAATCAGTCATCGAAGAACAAGACTGACTGCGTTCTTGTAAAAGGATTTTCATTGGGTTAAGAATGAATGGAGGGCGGAAAAGGTTCCTAGCCTCCTGGTTGTTGAATGATGAAGCTTTAAACTAGTGGGGAACGACTACTATGGAAAATCCTAAGGCGAATTTTACTTGGGATCGATCCAAGGAAGTCTTTGAAAAAAGGTTCATACCGTCTAAACAATAGCCCGCAAGTACTATGAGTTCTCCAATCTGAAGCAGGGAGAAAGGACTATCCAGTAATATCTGAGTAAGTTCAACGAGCTTTCCCGCTTTGCTTCAGAATTAATCTAGGCTCTGGTCAAAAAGAATGTGAGATTTATTGGTGGTCTGCAAAGGAGGTACAAGAATAGGGTAACCGCTCATATTATTTTTCCATTTGCAGAGATGGTAGAGATGGCAAGCCGCTATGAGTCTATAGACAAGAAGAATTTTGTGGAGGACAAAGAGAAAGGAAATTCCAATAAGAAAGGGAAATTCGAGAAAAAGAAACCGAAAAAGAGTAACAAGGGGAATCAACCCAGGGAAGAATGGTTAAAGAACAAAAAATGTTTAAATTGTGGGTTGCAGGGAAACTTGTCAATAGAGTGTAAATTCCTAAAGCATCAGAAGAAGAATGAGTCTGAACTCGGCAAGAAGTCTCAGGAAAGCAGGGAGTGCTCCAACTACCACCAGATTTGTCTTCCAAAGAATTGTCCACTATTGAGGAATGTCACAGCAGCTCATGTCTATAACCTAAAAGAAGCTCCAGCAACGTCACCTGGTAGGACATGTATGGAAGTTTTAAAAGGTACACTTTCAATTAATAATATTCCTACTAAAGTATTGTTCGGTACTGGTGCATTACGTAGTTTTATATCATAAAAGATGGCATAAAAATTAAACCAAGACCTCAAACACATTGAAGAACCCATTTGTGTTAGAAATCTAATAGGAGGCTCTAGCAACCTTCATTTATACTGTAATGTGCCTATCTCTTATTCTCATTATCAATTTCCCTTTGATTTGATTGTTTTGGATTTCACTGAGTTTGATATTATAATTTGTATGGATTCTGATACAAAGCTAGTGTTAAATGTATAAAAAGAACTTTAGGGTAAAGATCAAGATTAGATATTTTATAGAAATACCATGTGAAGGCCCAAGTCAAATTAGGGATGAATTTTGGTGTGCTATTGTTATTTCCCTCACTCCTCTAGAAACAATCCTAGTTATTAAAGAATTTGCGGACATGTTTGAGGAAGTAGAGAATATTCCTCCATGTAGGGAGATCGACTTTAGGATTGATTTAGTTCCCAATGTGAGGCCAGTCGTGCATGCAATTCGGAGAATGGCAATGAAGGATAAGGAAGAACCAAACTTAATAACTTTTATAGTCTGATCAGACCAAGTTTCTCGAGCTGGGGAGCAGCAGTGGTATCCGTTCCAAAGTCACCCGCAAACTATGCATGGAATATCGAGATCTAAATAAGCAAACTCTTAAGAATAAGTACCCTCTTTCTCGTATCGATGACTTGTTGGATCGCTTAAATGGAGCTCAAGTATTTTCCAAGATAGACTTAGCTATAAGATTTCATCAATTGAGGATTGCAGAAGATTGCGTTCCTCTAACAACTTTCAGAGAACCTAACTTATTTTATGAATGGTTAGTAATGCCTTTTAGACTATGCAACACCCCTGCCTACTTCGTAAACTAGATGAACTGGGTATTTCGAGACGTATTGAACAAATTCGTGCTTGTCTTTATTAATGACATTCTTATCTTCTCTAAGATAGAGGAAGAACATGCGAAGCATTTGGATATTATCCTGGAAATTCTGAGAAAGAATATATTAAAGGAAAAAATTTCCAAGTGCCATTTCTGGAAGATAGAGGTAAAATTTCTTGGACATAAGGTGTCGGAGATAGGAATCCTGATAGACCCGAGTAAGATAGTTGCCATCCAAAGTTGGAAGCAACCAAAGACCCCTACGGAAGTCAGAAGCTTTCTAGGATTAGCCAATTATAGGAAGTTCGTAAAGAATTTTTCAAGGTTGTCTTGTCCTTTGATGAAGCTTACCAAGAAGCATGATAAGTTTATTTGGACTTGTAAGTGTGAAGAATCTTTCCAGGAGTTGAAGGAAAGGCTGACCACTGCCCGATATTAATGATCATATATGTTAACCAAGATCTAACTGTCTATACGGATGCTTCTGAAGAAGGAGTTGGTGCAGTACTGATGCAGAAAGGAAAAGTAGTTGCTTATGCAACTGAACATTTGAAACTTCATGAAAAGAACCATGCCACTCATGACTTGGGATTTCTTGAAGTTGTATTTGTTTTGAAGATTTGGAGGCATTATTTTCTGGGTGAGAAGTTTGAACTCTATACTGATCATAAGTCGCCGAAGTATCTTTTTACCTAGAAGGAATTGAATACAAGATAGTAAAGTTGGTTGGAGTTTCTGGGAGCATACAATCTGAATATTCTATGCACTATAGGAACAACTAATATTATAACAGATGCGCTCTTTAAAAAGAATGTTGTTATGGACAATCTGGCTGTTACACCCACATTGATATAGAAGATTTTCGTCCATCATAAGGATGATGAATTTATTCAGAAAATTAGTAAGAGAATTCAAGACGGTGAGGTCTCGAACTTCAAGATTGATAATAAAGATATGAGGTTGAAAGGTAGAATTTGCGTTTTGGATATTTCGGAGCTCAAAAGAGAAGTACTGGATGAGTGCCACTGGTCCAGTTGCAGATTTCATCCGGGTGTTCATAATATGCATCGAGACTTTAAGTGTACGTTTTGGTGGAAATCGATGAAAGGATATATCTTGATATACATTTGCAGATGCCCAACTTGCCAACAGATTAAAAGTGATCAGCAGAAGGTCGTTGTATTGTTGCAACCTCTGGAAATCCTGGGGTGGTAATGAGACCAAATATCCATGGCTTTTTTTCCATGAACCAAGAAAGGTAATAAGGGTATCTGGGTTATAGTGATTGTCTAATGAAAAGAGCTCATTTTCTCCCAGTGAAATAGACGAAAATGGTTGATAGTCTAGCTTAGTTGTATGTAAAGGAGATACTTCGACTACATGGAATACCCAGCAGTACTGTTAGCGAAAGGGACCCAATCTTTAATAGTAGATTCTAGGAAGCATTTCAGTCAACATTGGGGATAACATTGAGCCTTAGTACATCTTATCACCCCTAAACATATGGGAAGACTAAAAGATTGAATAGAATTGTGAAAGACTTGTTAAAAGCTTGTATCCTTTATTTCGGGGGATCATGGGTGGATCACTTGCATCTGGTGGATTTCTCTTATAATAATAGCTTCCAAGCAAGTATTAAGATGTCACCTTTTGAAGCATTAGAAGGTCAACCTTGCAGATCTCCTGCATGTTGGATTGAGTCTGGAAATTGACTTGTGTTAGGTCCGGACATAGTCCGAGAAGCGGCATATACGGTTGACTTCATTAAGAAGAAGCTGAAGGCTGCGCAAACTAGGCATAAAAGTTACGCTGATTCTAGAAGAAGGGATTTAGAATTCGAAGTTGGAGATCAAGTATACTTGAAGGTTTCTCTGCTGAGAGGAGTTATATGATTCGGGAAGACAGGGACATTATCATCCAAGTATATTGGTCCATTTCCAATATCAAAAAAGATTAGAAGTCTAGCTTACAGGATGCAGTTACCAGAATGGTTATCAAAATTGCATAATGCATTTCATGTTTCTCATCTTCAAAGATATGTACATGATCATGATTTAATTATTCAGGAAGCCACACAAGAGGACTTGGAGATCACCCCAAGTTTAGAAGTTTAGAGAGAGCCTTTGAAAATGATAGGCAAAGAGATAAAAGAATTGAGAAATAAGGAGGTTAAATTAGTCAAAGTGCAGTGGAGCGGAGATCCAAGAGACTGTATATAGGAAACGAAAGACATTATTAGGAAGTCTTATCCCAAGTGCCGAGTAGATATCTCGGAGCAGCTCGTTTTTTAAGTAAAACTCATTTCTTAGATGTCATTTCTTTTCAGCTTTACTTTCATCGGATTTCCAGGAGGAAATTCTTTTAAGTGAGGGTGAATGTAACGACCTAAAATTTTGGAACCAATTTAAAATTTTTGTATTCAAGTTTGAATAGTGTATATAGGAATTCTAAATCAATTTAAAATTGGATATTTTAAAATTATACTAATAGCCTAGAAAATATATTTTTTGCAAACAATCTCGGAATCCAACGAAAAAACTTTTATTGGATCTGGGACATCAAAAAATGGTAGGATTCCAAATTTCGCATCATTTAGATTTATTATGTGACTTGATGGAATTTAAGTCTAAACCGATCAATAATTTGAAGTAGAACTGAGCTCGAATAGGCGCTTTTTGAGCAAATGGACTTGAAGATCGACGAAATCATATTCGTTGGAACCTTAACGGAAAATTATGTTAAGATTCGGAATTTCGTCGAAAACAGAATTAGTATGTGATCATACGAGTAAATATCTTAAAGAGAGATTACGCGTGCCTTAATTTGTGTTCACACCTTAAGCTAGTTAATTACTATTTGTGTTTGTTTGTGGTTGTCATGAATCCAATGGCAATAAGTGTGCTTTCTCCCCTAAGTTAGAAGAGTTACAGCTCACTAATCCATGTAGTCAAATTTTGACTATAAATACAAGCACCATTTACACCATTTCTCACTTTACATTCACTTTCTTTCTTACTCTCTCCCTCCTTTCTCTCCTACCTCCCTTCCAACGCCTCCTCCTTTCTTCAGTAGTAGCCTCTACCAAAAAGCCCTACCACCGCCAAACAACCCCTCTACGTGGGCCCCCTTGCACCTAAAACCTTCATACACCCTCAAATCTCCATTTAAACACCATTTTCTCCTCTTTAAACCTCAAAACAACCCCATCTCCACACCCACATAGCCCCGACCCACAACCACTTGGGCACCACATCAAGCAACCGGTCCCCACTCAGCCAAGGGGCCCCACCTCTCCAAGCTCGAACCTCGTTTCCCCCGAAACTATGCTCCTTTCATTCCAAAACCCAAGTTATAGCTCCACTTTTATTCACCCGAAAATCCAAAACCCAGTAGCGTCAAACCCTTCCCAAAATTTTCCTAGAAAATATTAGCTGAACCTGGAATGCTACAGAATTTTTTCGGGATAGCCAGGACGTCTTGCATTCGAAGTTGGGTAGAGCGGAAACCAAGGTTAGAAACGTTGAACAATATAAAACTAACTATATATTGGTTAATGTGTATGAACTCGTTTGAATATAATTTTGTCTTGTGATATTGTGTATGAGTTCATATTGTGGTTAGACAATGTTTGAGATGGTTTAATGCGATGTAGTATGAAAACGATGGGATATTTAAGTGAGATGTATACTGTCACTTACATATATACCTCCAAGAACTTAATTTATGGACATTAGGATGCGTTGTCACGTTAAATGGACATTGTTATGGAAGTTAAACTTGACAATGGTTGTTGTAAATGGGTATAAACCCCATTGATGTTGAATATATGTGTCGATTGATTGAGTTTAATTTATTGATTGACAAATCCACATACGCGTTAATGGTTTTATGTGTATATGGGGTGAAATGTTTTCACGATGGTCGTGATTGATGTTTCATAGTTGATAATAATATGGTATGTAATTATCATGGTTGTATGTGGCTAATAATTATAATTATTAGCCCATTGGTTACGTTTCCATTTAAAAAAGTCAATTTTAATGAATATCTTATTAATATTATAATAGGTGAAAAATAAAAGTCAAAATTTGACATCTAATTTTGGAGGACGTAAAGTATAATACATTACGATAAACTTTTGCAAAAGGTAGAAATGATTTTTAAGAAATTATCGACTGGTTATGGCATGTCGAAGTTATTATTTTAAAATGAAAGTAACCAGACAAAGTGAAGTTCGATTAGGAGATCTAGGAAAGGTTTTAAAATAAATTTCTTTTCAAAACGTTCTTATTTATTTTTATAATGGATGTCAGTAAAATTTGAGTTTAGAATATTGAATTTTGAAAAATAATATTATTTTAATAATAAAATAATATTATAATAGTCATTTAACGAAATATTTGAATTTAAGTTGAAAATGGGAAATATAATTTATGGAAATTTTTATATAGTTATTAAACTATTTTAGAAGCAATTCGATTTTATTCTAATATAAAATTGAAGTTTGGTTTGAATAGAACTCGTTGCGCAGTAGTAATTCACGAACTTCGACCTGTAACTTCAAACTTATATACCGGGAGATCTGACCATCGGATTTTCCCAAAATCGGAAACATTGGATTAGAAATGAAAAGAGCTTTCAAATGATAAATGGTGTTTTAAAATCCAACGGTTAGAGTGTTAGATATGTTCGAATCAAATTTAAATAAAAACAGCGTCACTGCAGCTTAATGACCTGAAACGTCGTTCAAGTGAAATGGCCTATTTTTAAATAAATAAAAATAGGAAAAAATATTATAAATTATAATAAATGATTAAAAAGAGGTTAGAATCAAATATGCATGGTTTTGAAAGACAAAGATTGGTAAATTAGAAATCAGCTATATTTGCAATGCTTTTATATAACGGTTTTTAAGGAATGATTTGGGATAAAAGGTTTTGAATTCTTAAAACAAATCTAATATTTGATTAACTTTTTTACAAGGTAAATGATAAGATTTCCAATTAAAGGAGACTTAGTTAGTGGATTGATAATCCAATAAGTATTTTGTTTAGGTGCTAATTATTCCAAAAAGACCGGGTTTAACCCATTTTGAATAATTATACGACGATTAAAAGTCAAAGATGGTGGAAGACTGGAAATCTTCACGTCGAATGGATTGTTTTCTGATGCCTCGAAATGATTTGCTCCCATTGAAGGGTTATATTGGAAGTATTCCGGACGTAGTTGTTGATTGTCCAGATATGCAAGGGCCTCTCTCCATAGTGGACAAGGAATAAGGTGCCATTGGTTTCGTTTAAACCTAGAACGAACTTGTAGATGAACAGTGTGCCTGACGTTGTGTTTCCCGATATAACCTATTGGTTTCTATTAATGTTATATCAGTTGGTGACGAAGAATTTATTCTTTATCTTACCACCTTTCTTTAAGATTTTGGTATTCAGAGGATTATATATTAATAGACACCGATCATATATTGTTTATTAACAATGTGGCGTGCTACGTGCTATTGGTAGATTGATCAAAGCTTCTGTTGAAATGAAAAGTTTTGTGGACGTGATACTTGGGCCTCACACCGCATAATGAGATGAAAACAGGATAGTAGGCCATAGGGATATGGGCTAACATTCCCTTCTAGCCAAATAGTGTTGCCATGGTATAAGGACTAGGCAAGTTTACTTTTGTGGATGTTAGTTGAGGTGCCTCGTGTGATGGTTAAATACGACCAAGGGAACGTTATGTTCAGGTAAGATTCCAATCAGCCGCGTTTAGTGCTAACCGGCTCTGTAGATCCGAGGGATCAATAGTTGATTCCTAGGATATTTGCTAGAGTGTTCCGAAAATTGTTAAGGAAGGTCCTTTTCCTTAGTTCATAGTAGGAATCCAGTTTCCAATACGAGATTTCGTATATTTTTGTTTTATACTATATAACCAACATAATGGGATGAAGCATTATGCGAGCTAGGATTTATGCATTTATTTTTGAAGGTGATTTCCATACCTAGACATTAATAATAATATCAAAATATTTGTTTTAAAGAATATAAGGCATGTTTGACCATTATAAGGATAAAATTCTATCCTTCGGTTTGTGTTGCATTATGTAATGGGACTTGAATCTTATAATGGATTTATTTTTATCGAAAGCATAAATTTCTAAGTTTTAATCTTGGTAGATTGTGCACTGGCATTCATGTGGAGGAAACCAATTCCGTGCTATAAAGCGTGGTCCCATGATATGCCTCACTTATAGAAAAGTTAATAATAACTTATTAGAGTATCTCATACTGGTCCCATGACTGGCTCATAGTTTGTTTTTCCCTTGCAAACTCGGGCCCTCTTATTTCCACATGGGTAGGCCAGTAAATAGGTTTGGTTAGACCACTTTCGGAAGCTATGACTTCATATATATGGAAGCTATCTGGGAAAGCTGGTTTTGGATTTGGAGTTGGAGCAGAAATAGGAATTTTTTTTGGACGCTCAATAGGACTCCGTCATAATATATCTGTAACTCTGCTGTTGTATTGTTTTTCTTATTATCATTGTAATATATGACATTTGTATCCGATGGGATATTGTGACTTTGAAATATCATTCGATGTAATATGATGAATATCCTAATGTTTAATGCAAGTTTAACTTTCTACTGTTATAAATGATGTGTTATATCCTAAAGGCCATCTGTTCTTCCGGGGATCGGGAGTTCGGATCGTCTCATAAGCACTTAGTTTTAAAGTGTTAGAGATGTTTCCGAAGGTGTTAACCATTTGGACACTTGATTTTAAGTGATAAAAATGTCACCTTTAGGCGAATATGGTATGAACCCTTTTGTAAATGACACCCTATGATGTTATTGGATGTTATGATGAATAGTAAATGGGTTATGGGATACGTTATTGGGTTGTTAACTTTGAGTGTTAAGTGTATTAACACTTATGTTAAATGATACCCATTTGGAAATCAAAGTGTTAATGTTATAAAAACTTAAGTGAATGACACGTATGTATAGATACATATATATTAATGATGTCGCTTTCGAAAAATACCGTAACGTTCTAGGACGACAAACAGGATAGCGTCTACTCTTGGATTTGGAAAAGTTAGTTTCCTGCTCTCCCTAACTGATCCGGAAACGAGATGGTTAATTCAAATTTAATTTGAAATTTATTTGAATTTAGAAATGATTTGAAATTTTATTTCATATTTTATTAATAAAATATTAAGTAAAAAATAAAAGGTTTGAATTTTGATTTTGAAAAGATTCAGAAAGATAGTTTAAGTAATTATAAATAGTTTTCGTAAGGAAAGAAATTTTATTTGAATAAGTTCAAGTAATAAAGGAATGTTTTAAATTTTGATTTAAAATGAATAGTAATTTTTAAAAGTGAAGTTTGGTTTGGGTATCCAGGAAATGTTTTAATAAGATTTTATTTTCCAAACTATCTTATTTATTTTTACAATGGACTTCATGTAAATCTAGACTTCAAATAATAAGTTTTGAAAAATAATATTGTTTTAATGATTTGAATAATATAAAATGTTCAAATAATAGATTATTTGAATTCAAAGTTAAATATTCGAAATATAGTTTCCAAATATTATTTTATATGTTTTATATAGTTAATAAAATATTTTGGAGGCAATTCGACTTAATTTTATTTTTAGTCGGAGTTTGGTCCGAATAGGACTAGTCGCGTAGCGGCGGTTCACGAATTTCGACCATTGACTTCAAATTGACTTTTCGAGAGATCCGACCATCGAATTTTACTAAAATAAAAAACATTGGGTTCGAAATGAAAAGATCTTTAAAATTTAATGTTAAGTTTTAAGATTCAATGGTTAGATTTTGAAATAAGTAAAAATCATTCGTTTAGAAAAATATGGGTTTTGTAGTAAATGACCCAAAATTGGATTTTAATGAAATAAGCTATTTTAAATTATTAAAAATAGGAAAAATTATGATAAATCTTATTAAATTATTTAAAAGTGATTTGGATTAGATATATCAAGTTCTTGAATAGATCTTTAACCCAGCTAAAGACGTAATTTGCTTCCAAAGTTAAGTAATCATTGATGAATGATTTTGATGATTTAAAATTAAGTTAGAGTTTTAAATAAATCTTTGAATAAAGGTTTGAATGAATGATATGAAAAAAAGGATTAATTAAAACAATTAGAACTTACCTAAATAAATGTAGATACAGGTTAAGGGTAAGGAGCTAGTTACATTTTATTGTTGGTAGAAATTACCGTAGACCGATAGAATGGGACTGGTGTCCTCCTATTTGTTCCATTTGAGAAAGGGGTTGGGGATTAGGTAAGTATGTTTTCTTATGGGGATAAAAAGATTCTCTTAAATAAAATTTAGAATTAAGGAATGGGATTAATAAGGTAATTAGATTTACCAAAATAAGAGGGAAATTAGATATGGAGTATGGTCAGTTCTGCTCTATGGGGTTAATAGGATGGGAACGGGATTTTGATTTAAGTAATAACCTTTGTGTTAAGGTTTAATTGAAATTAAAGAATAATCCAAAATATAATGTATATTATGATATCCCTGTATGTTCTCCACACATTTTTATAATGCGCTTATTATTCGGAAAGACCGGGAATAATATTTAGGTCCCTAAACCATTCCGAAAAATAAAATGATGTGATGGAGCACATCGAGTGCTATTGAAGACGATGGTGAAGACCGGGACCCTTCACATCAGAAGGATTACTTGCTGAATGTCTCAAACGGTTTGGCGGCCATTTGAAGATGGATTTAATATTAGGTAAGTGGCAGTAGTCCAGACGTACTTGAAGATTTGGATTTTCAAGGGCCTCTCTCCATTTGTTGGATAAGAAATAAGGTTCCTTCGGTTTCGTTCAGACCCAGAATGGATTTATATAGATGTGTGTTTGACATTGTATTTTGTAGTGTATGATTGACCTTTATTAAACATATTTCTGTTGATGGCTAGGAGATTTATCCCTTAGTAAAACACCATTCTTTGAGACAGATGAGCTCAAAGGTTATATGGTTAGTGATTATAGTTTAAGTAAGGACAATCACTGGATTCCGTGGGTCCTTTTGGGGATTATTGGAATTTTGGAAACTATTGGCAAGGCCATCTGGAGGCTTGCGGAACTGGTGATTTACTTGAGAAGAAAATCAAAGTAACTTACACAACTATTGAATGGTAAGGTTTTGATGGTTTCTTGGAAGACCTAAAAGGATAAAGGTTACGGATCTTAGGTATTCTCATAGATCTAATAAATCAATGGTAGAGAATATCTATGAAGTTTCAAATCAATATTACTACTAATGGAAGCAGGATCTGGGCACTATCACCTAAGTATTCTCAAGGGAGACTGGAATGAGATTTTATGGTAAGGTTTCTCGTGTACTTGTTTAACCCATAAAACCATCACTGAAACGTTAGTGCAAAATAAGAATAATAATTGCATATGTAATTAAAAATAGTCTGTGTAGTTACCTTAAGGACCCGACAAAAGTTCTTCATTAAGATCTTCAAATGTTACAAGTATTTTTACCTAAATTGATTTACAAACTAGGGTTTCACATCGCGAATTAGAATTACAAAATTTTCAAATGAATTGAATGTCCTGGTCTTGGACCCCTAGGTCCTATTTATATGTGTGCACTAGCCTTATTCTATCATAAGGATCTCGCTTTGGTCACTTGGATGTGGTGTATGAGAAGGCCTTGCGACAACATTCACGGTTCTCCTTATGAAGGCGTCGACGATGCCTACTAAGGCTTTTGATAACTGGCTTCTGAAAGTATGAATCCTCACCCGTGTTTAAGGAAAGGTGCAATTAATACCTTCGGACCCTCCTTCTTCATAAAGATGAGTAGGCGAAGGACATAAATTGATATGCATTCTCTCTTCTGGTGGATAAAGAGGGGTACAGGCTTCACGTTTTTTTAGCATGGGTTAACAAGTCTTAGGCTAATGCCCTTTAATAAAAACTAAAAGGGGCTTTCTAGGCTAAAAAAGTAGACCATCTCTTTCCCTCTTTTAGGATTTCAAAAGTTGTTATCGGAAGCCCGGAATTATCTCCTTCGGTAGGCAGTAGGTTCCTACCCCCTTCACCTTAGTTCTTGTCCATAATGTGCCTTGGTTATTTTTGGTGCTAACAACAACCAATCAATATCTCAAACTCAAACATGATCAATCCAACATCCAATCATAAACAGTCGACAAGCAATATTAGGAGCAATAACGATAAATGAATCACACACTGATTTATAGTGGTTCCACTAATGGTGTGTTAGTATATATCCACATGAGAGAGAGCTTTTATCAATACCAATAAGAAGAGTACAAGAGATTGATTACAATGATCTCAATAATACACAAACAAATAGCTGATTTTGTGGAGATAATAATTGAAGAAGATTAGGATTGCCTAAACCCTAATTAATGGAGGATAAAACCCCTGCTTGGAGTATAATCTGGATTGCCCTTCCAAATCTGAAAGATAGCTTATACAGGAGAATAGAAACCTGGGAAAATACACCAAAATACTACTTAATAAGAACAAATCAGATTTAGGCCCAAAGCTAGTTTAGACATCATACATGGGTTGCCAGATGTCAGCCCTAAGCCATTGGAAATCTCATTTCCAATGCCCGGATATCCAGCCCCTAGGGTTAGACATCTGACTTGGTGTTAGACTTCTAGACCAATTAGCTAGACGTTTGGTTCTGCTCTCTTTCTCTCTCTCCCTCTCTTCAGCTTCATCCCCGTTCAGACATCTAACCACCCCAGTCATATATTGGAGTTGCTGGTATATATATTTCCATCTTTGGAATCGCCATTTCTTCCACCTTCGAGCTTCAATTTGCGAACCGTCTTCTCTGCTCCATTGCTTCATTCACCTACTTCAATTCAACCTATATAGTGTAATCTATTTTCAACATTCCACCTCGACATTTACCAATCTCCAATAATAAAGGCAATGGTACCATACCATCTCCAATCAATCGATAGCTCCAACTATTATCACATCTACCTTCAACCAAGCTTGAAAGTTTTCACAATGAGTTCCGCCAAAGCCACCACTCATTATAACTCCGTCAAGGAGTTCAAGTAAAGCCTCCACCCATCAATGACGTGCAGGTAGCACCCACTCCAAAATTGTCTTACCAAAGACAAAGTAGAAACAAAACCTCATGCCAATACTCTTCCTCATTCAAAACTAATATACAATTTCACCCATGCCACCTTGTGGCACTTAGCACTTCTTCAACGGTGTTAAGTTCGTGCAATGCTCAAACTATCCAACTAGCAATGCCTAAGTGAACATATCCTCCATAATATCCTATGTGTGCACTTCCCGAAAATATACATGCCTATCTTTATCCATGGCTACTATAAATAACTCTTTCACTTCAATAGCTTAGTTTGTGAGATAAACGCCAAATTCTTCACCAAATGGATAACACTTTAGCTATCATATTGAACATCGATGCTATCTTGTTCAAAACCTAAGTCACGCAACATTTGCTTCAAATAGAGAGAGCCTCCTTTTCCGCCTCTACCGCAGCTATCAACTCTTCCTCTGTAGTGGATAAAGATAGTACCTTTGCAATCTAGACCTCCAACTTATGTCTATACCATCACATAACAAGACATATTCAGAAGCTAACTTCCTTCGATCCCTATCACCAACGTAGTCTGAATCACAATTACAAACCAAATTACAATTCATCCCTTCACTACCGCCAAAAACAAGACCGTGATATGTTATACCTTTCAAGTATCTCAAAATAATCTTTATCGCTTCCCAATGTGATTTCTCCATATTAGCGAAATACCGATTAACCATCCCGATGGCATTTGCAATATCGAGCCTTGTATACACAATGGCATACATCAAGCTACTATCCGTACTAACATAAGACACCTTTTCATATAAGCTTTGTCAATTTCCTCGATAGGTTATCCCTTACTCGAAAGCTTTACATGAACGGTAAATGTGTATTTGATGCATTTTGCAGCCTTTATGCTAAATCGACAAAGCACTTTACTAATATAATCCTTTTTAGTCAATTCCAACTCAAACCGCTTTTGATCCCTAGCAATTCCATGTCCAAAATTTTCCTTTCTTCTACAAGGTCTTTCATCTCGAATTCTGCTTTTATTTTCAATATCAACTTGTTGATTTCTTCTTTTGTCCTTAGAAGCAATGAGCATGTCATCTACATACAAGAGTAAGTAGACCCAACAATCATTTTTTAACTTTTTTAAATAAACACATGCATCCTTGGTGCTCTATCAAAATTACTCTTTAATCATAAAATGATTAAACCTCTTGTACTGTACCCTAGGTGATTGTTTCAAACCATATATTGTTTTCTTCAACATGCAAACTAAATTTGACTTACCTTTTACACCAAAACCTTCTAGTTGCTCTGTGTCAATGCTTTCATCCTAGTCACCACGCAAGAAGGCAATTTCCACGTCAAGTTGCTCCAACTCCAAGTCATGAATAGCATATGTGGCAAGTAATATTTAGATAGAAGTATTTATCACAACTGATGTGAATATCTCATCGTACTTCTCTCATTTCCTTTGTGCAAACCCCTTATCCACTAGCTTAACTTTGTATCTTCCATAACCCTTTAACTTGTATATCAATTTGCACCCAATATCATGGTTTCCTTTAGGAAGAGGAACCAAATCCATATTATAGTTGTTCGTTAACAATTGCATCTCTTCCTCCATGGCATAAATCCACTTTGATCTATCGCTCGAATTCATTACTTCATCAGGGACCATTAACTCATCTTGAACAACACAAAGAGCATAGTCCAAATTATAACTAAAGTAAAGATAGTTCCAATTACAATATCTTTCAAGTGGTTTTATCGCATGTCGACCAACCTGAGCAGCAATTCCTTTACGCAGTCTTCCTTCAGCTCCACCTTGAACCGAATCCTCTCTAGAATCGTGCATACCACCCTCACTACTAGAGGAACTCTTTGGACTATGGGATGTACCATCGGCCGCTACCTCTTACAAGCATCTTCAACCACTCTACTCCCTCTATTCCTTGGAAAAAATATGGGAATAACTTCCTTCTCTTTTAATTCACCATAAATCAAATCTAGAACATCCGATGAGTCCTCATTCTCTTGAACATAGCCAACTCATCAAAAGTAACATTATGAGAATTCAATGCCTTCTTCGTTTCCAGATTCCAAATTTGATATCCTTTAACTTTGTTTGTATAACCAAGAAAAAACACCTTAAAAGCTCTAGGCGCAAGCTTATCATTCCCTTGATCATGCACATAAATTAGACTTCCAAACAATTGAAGATAACTTAAGTCAATGCTCTTTCCCTTACACACTTCCTTCTGATTTTT
The DNA here is from genome assembly GCA_030737875.1 of Allium sativum. NCBI lineage: Eukaryota > Viridiplantae > Streptophyta > Magnoliopsida > Asparagales > Amaryllidaceae > Allium > Allium sativum. The sequence continues at coordinate 832,662,411 of CM060918.1, read as the reverse complement.
ATTACCAATAGTTGATCATGGAATTCGATTCACTATATGCACCATGGTCGATAAAGCTTTGATCTAAATCCCGTAGTAAAACTTCATGTTGTTCTCAATCATCAGGCTTTCTCTATTAGAGTTTGGTTTATCCTCTCTGTAAATCCAATTGATTATGGATCCCCAAGTGTAGTAAAATTTCTTTGAATACAGTGATGGTTGCAGTAATCCAAGAACTCTCTAGAAACATACTCCCGCCAACTTCAAAGGCTTACCACTCTCATTCTCAACAAGAGCCTTCCATGCTTTTAATCTTATATATGCCTGCGACTGGACCTTTATTATAAACACCTAAACTTTTTAAGAGAAGTCATCCATAAAGAAAATATAATATCTTGCTCCACCCAAGGAAGCTACCAGTGTTGGCCCCTAAACACCATGTGCATATACCCAAGAACTCCTCCTTAACCATGTTTCTCTTCACCGAACGATACTTAGTTTATTTCTTTATGATACATTCCTCACAAAACTCCAACTTGTTGAAACTCTCTCCATCAATCATCTCCCTTTTCCAAAGAATGTCCAAATTCTTCTCGGAGACATGACCTTTTCTCAAATGCCATAACCTTGTCGCATCCAAGCCATGACAACTATCAATACCAATATAGATTTCACCTTCGATTGTAACCTTGAAATAAATAAACTTCATTGGCCCAAGCACCTTTCATCAAAACAAGTACACCCCTTGAAACCCGCAAGCTATCACTCTCAATAGTGATCTTACGTCCTAAAAATCCAATTGTCCTAAAGAGATAAGAGACTTCCAAAGTCCAGGGATGTAGCGCACATTAGTGAGAGTATAAACCACTTCATCAAACATTCTAATTTGCATGAAACCAATGCATTTAGACTTAATAATAGCACCATTTTTTTAATAACAATTGCATTTTTTCTTATCGACATAAGAAGAAGAACAATTTCGATTTGCCATAATATGACAATACGCCCTTGAATTGAGCACCCGCTCGCTATCTGAAGCATCAAATGTTATCATTGTCAAAACATCAATTTCTCCCTCATCAGCACCTCTCTCTACCATAACCGATGAGGATGTTAATTCCTTCTTTGCCTTCTCCTTGTTTGGCAACTAATTCTTTCAATGACTAGGCTTCTTATAAATATAGCGGTTGCTTTTCTTTTACTTCGAATTTCTTTTCCAATCGGGATTCCAAGATTTGGAACGCCATCGGTTCTAATTTTTCATATATCTCTCCTTCTCCACAAATAAACCTTAACCATTAACATCACTACTACTTCCAACACTCCACTCTTTTATTCGATCTCGCAGTTCCTCATTAAAAAGACACATCTTGACATCATTCCATGCCAATTTATCTCGGTTGTAGATCAAACTATTAGGCAAATTTATGGCTAACACCCCGAAAAAGAGATCTGCGTACTGAACTCCTATTTTGTGATGGATTAGAGCTCAAACTTGGAAACCACCTACATTCCGTGATTGTTGTAAAAATGCCACTATAGAATACCGTAGGTATATTTCCTATTGAGAACTAATTCAATTACGAATTTTATTCCAATTTCCTGGATGGGAGGATTGCATTCTTATAATATATATTCCTCAAGAGTGTCTTGATATTCTCATATAGTTCACTCTAGATATCCAATGATCATGAAAATGAGCTCAAAGATGTTAATTCTTCTTATATAGTTATCAAATGATGGGTTTTTGTGAGTTTTCCATAGTCTTTCAAAGATTTGGCGGAATGGTAGAAATATATTCCTAATTCTAGTTGAGCATTCGAGTCCTATAAGTCACTTGGTGGACGATCTTAACACAAATCTTAGGTCGTAAATATAACCATTAGATTATGGATGGTCTCTACATGATCTAAGAATCCTAAATCTGATCCTAGGTGAAGGTACGAGACAAATCTAATTTTGTAAAGATCGCATTTTGTACCTGCGATGTTGGTGAAAAAATAATTATTATACACAATTGAAACAAGATTTCTCATGATTACCTTAATTGCTATATATTCCCTTTTTATTGATCATACCCAATGTTACAAATCTTTCTTCAAGCTAATTTAGCAAATGGGGTTTTATCCCGCCATAAGAGATTACAAAATTTCAAAAATGAATTGAATGTCCACGCATAGAACCCTCCTCTTTAAGTTTCTGGGGTCCTAATTTTAGGTGTGGATGGATCACTCTTTGGACATAAATGCTCCGCTTCAGTCACCTGATAGGTTTAACCATGAAGGTTTTGCTAGCACACCGATGGCTTTCCTTCTAGAGAAAATTCAAATAGCTGCTTCTAAGGGTCTTGACGAAGGGGGCTCTTAGTTGAATGTGAGAGGGATGGTCTTGCAAGAGAATCTGGCTCTCTTCTAACTTTCATTTGTGTTGTCTTTTAGGCTTAATGGTCCCGAATTTAGATTCCCTACCCTTTGTGTTGTGCCAGCTGTATCTTGTTCTTCCTTTTTCTTGGTGGTATACGTCAAAATCCTTGCTTTATTTCTCTAGAAGGGCTCCTTGGGTATTCACATTGGGTTATCCTTCCTTCTTTCGTCTTTGGCAGCTTTCAGAGATCCTTTCCTTATATTATGTTCTTTCTTATTGCTCGAATGATCTTCAGGCTTTACCTGTTGTTGCTTCGGAAGCCCTTCTAATTGTTATATAAAGGCTTTCTTGACTCTATCAAATTTTCTTCTTTAATATCCTCAAGGTAAACCCCTTCGGTTTCGATCTGAGCAGTTGCAAGAGGCATAGATGTATATAGACTCTCGGTTTATAGTGGCAGTTATCTTTAAATTAGTTTACCCCTTGATGTGGTTAGGTCCGAGAACTCCTTTTTCGATATCATATTTTTCAGATGAGCCTTTCTTTGGATCTTTTACCTTTCCTTCCAATCTTGCGCTTCAGAATAAATTTTCTTCTAGTTCACTTGAGAGATGAATTTGTCTTATCGATGTCCTTTTGCTTACGGAAGATGGATCTTTCCGAATATGACCGAAGGTCTTCGTCAACTGCAATCTTGCCTTCTTCTGGCTTTTACCTCCTTCTCTGTTTCTTTAGATGCTTTCCCTATGGCTTTCTCCTTTTGCACTTTCTTACATGGTTGTTAGGCATGAAATTAATTCCCTTTTTGTTAAATTCGAAAGGGGCTTTTCAGTTTGAAACTATCGCACTTTCAGTTAAGGTCAATAGGGGCTTTCTGGCTGGAGGGAAATTCCCTTTTCTTTCCTTCTCTTATTTCGGAAGGGATGCTATTGAAGATCTAGCACTGCTCCCTTTAGGGTGTTGTTGGCTTTTGCAATCCTTCACTTCAACATTGATTCTTGATTTGTCTTGGTTATTATTGACACTAACATTTTCCCTTCCCCCTTAGTGAAGGATTGTTTTTGAGTTTTCAAGTCATCTGGCTCAAATTCCTGCTTTTTTGTTGTCGTTTCACAATACATGTTTTTCAATGATTCTCTCTTGGTAGTTCGGATTTGGTCAACAAGAGTTTATTTGTGACGGCCCACCCCGCACCAGCCGACATTTCCAATGAAAGTGCGCTGTGCCAATGTCTGACTAGCATGGGATGGTCGCCAAAGAAAGGAAAAGAAAGGAAATTGAGCTAACAAGGAACCTGTAGTATATCTCATAATGCATGGAATAAAATATAATAATGACATAACTTGACATAAAACAGGCGAGACAGTGCATAAGCTGAAAACTTAAACCATCATAGCAGCGGAAATTCCAAAATTACAGCTTATGTTCCACATCATCTTTATTACAACTTTAAAACTGTCTTTAAAGCAAAAGAAAGGAAAGGTACACTACTAATGCCCAAAGTAGTAACCAGCAGCGACACAGGGAGAATATATAGAATTGTATGTGTAAGCCTCCTTCTCGTCTCTGGATAGCTACTCGTGCACAACCAACTAACATGTCTCTAGTCTGCCCATTAAAGAGCACCTAGAGTAATAAGAAGAGACATAAAAATCTGGATCAGACAAATGTCTGGTATGAGCGATAAGCAGTAAAACAGAACAATAACAGGTATACTAAACCATACCTGAACCTGGACCTGCAACCGAAGAGTTAGCACAACATAACGTACAATACTCTAAGGTGCCACTAAACATAAGGTGTAAAGATACGGGGGAGGGGGTGTGCATGTCATAGTGATGGAAAACAATCAAGCATAGAAACCATCCTCACATCTCTCACTCAGTGCGTAAAACATACGATATCTACCACTTTGACCACCCAATTCCTTACTATGATCACTCTGCCCCATGGAGTCGCAACGACACCACTGCACTGATCCATAGCCACTAATCCTTTGCTATGTCCACTCTGGCCCATGGAGTCATAATGGCTCCACTGCAATGGCTCATAGCCTTGCTACGATCACTTTGCCACATGAAGCCATGATGACCTCACTGCACTGATCCGTAGCCAATGTCGTCTTTCCATGGTAAGTCAAAGCTATAGACGTTGATAACCCCTTAGCATACGTCCCGCAGCAAAGTCCAATCATGAAGTTAACTCGTTGGTTCCCAACTGGATCTCGAGTTCTACTTCCCATTTGGACTACCTTTGCATCTCGGGTTTTGGTCTTCATCTCCGTTCATCCTTCAATCTTGCTCCAAGCTTCCACCCAGTCCTGGTTCGATTCATGACTCGAGGATTTCCCCCATGGCGTTGGCTCATGGCTTCATCTCCAGGTCATGATCCTCCTCCGGCTCGGGTCGTGACATGGTCCAACTCCATCGGATCGGGTCGTGGTGCCACCCTGGTTTGGCTTGGCCATGCATGCTCCAGGTCGGTTCGGGTCGCGAGTGCCGGCCTCGGTTCCAGTCGTTACTTCGGGTCGGGTCGGGGCTTCTGGTCCGTCACTTTTCGGATCAGCCAAAGTGCATCATGAGCGGGATTAGGGTCAAGGTCTTCTGCCATGAACGGTTCGGGTATAGGGGGCGATCTGATCCAGTTCCCTGCATATTTTCCTACAACTCTTCCAGTGACTGTTCTACGCCATACGACGGCGTTTTCAACTAATCTAACTTTTCTAATTAGTCACAAAGCATACCATACAATCATAGCAACATGTATAATCATCCACAATAGCAAAACAACAATATGATATGTCAAAACGGATCAAACATACCCAAAAACCCTTATTTTCCCCTTAAGCATGCTTAAGCAAATCTAATGGTAGGTTTAACAAAACTTAACCAAATCAACCCAAACTACTAACAGAGGTCTAAAACAATATTTCAAAATTTATAAATATTTTTCCATAATTTACTCTTGCATAATTTCGTTAATTAACACTAATCACCCTAATTAACTGCAATTAGTGTAAAAACAATGCTAATCACTCACATTTTCCACAAATAAAACTATCAGAACTGAAGCTCCATTGATTTGCGCGAATACTGATGTCTAACAGCAGCTCCAACCTTGCTTTGGTGTTATTCCTCCTTAATTTGGTGTAGGTTAGGCTAATCCTCGATTAAACGGTGATTAGAGATGATTCTAGATGTTGGAGGCCATTGTTAGGGTTTCTATGATGTATATGGCGGCTGGAAAGTGACTAAAAACCGAAATCCCTAACCCTAACAGCCCTAAAATACCCGAAATCCCCCACCGGGCCTAGCTGTTAATTACCCAGTTATGCCCGGTTAAGCTGTTTTTCACCTTCTAAACCTTAATTCAGCCATATCTCCCAAACAGTAAGTCCGTTTTTCAATATAACCACTCTACGGAAAGGTAAACCATCATCCGGATCTAATGGAAGTGGTTTCAGGTCAAAATTCCTCATCAATCAAAAGTTATGGCCAAAACAAGACCAACTAGGGACAAATCAGTCATTTAAAAATCGGCAAAAATCATGAACATGGGAAATGACCCCAATAGTCGTATCCCAAAGTTACATGACCATACGACTTTGTATGTGAGAGAAATAAATATTCTACGATCCTTCGATGCGTAGAATGCGAGTCGTTACATTCTCCCCCCTTAAGAAATTTTGCCCCCGAAATACCTTAACTAAGAAATAAACAAAGGATTCCACTTGCCTACCAACCATTCACAACAATCAAACATACAAAACAACAAACAAGTCTATCCTAGCATGCAGAAAACTAAGTCGCAATTAAAATCTTACCAGGCAAAGAGTTCTGGATACGTCCTCCTTATGTTCTCCTCTGTTTCCCAAGTACAGTCTTCCTCATCATTACCCCACTGGACTTTGACTAGTTTCACCGCCTTCCTTCGAAGATGCTTCGTATCGTTCCCAATAATATGCATAGGCCTGCAGTTCCAAACCGCCTCGGGTTCAACCTCGATATCGTCCAACTGATCCGGTGAAATAGTCATATCGGGGTCAGGCACGAATTTTCTTAACTGGGAAACATGAAATACGTTATGAACTCCTGCCATCTTCTATGGTAATTCAACTTTATATGCCAAATTCCCAACTTGCTCAAGAACTGGGAATGGACCAACAAATCTTGGTGTTAACTTGCCTCTCTTACCAAATCGTATCACGCTCTTTAATGGAGAAATCTTGACAAAAACCAAATCACCAATGGAGAATTTTAAATCTCTTCTCCTCTTATCAGCATAACTCTTATGCATATCTTGGCAGCCTTCATTCATTGTCGGATGATCTTAATCTTGTCTGAGGTTTCTCTTATCACATCTGGTCCAAGCACAAACTTCTCACCAGTTTCTAACCAACCTGACGGTGAATTGCACGGTCTTCCGTACAAAGCTTCAAATGGAGCCATACCAATACTGGATTGATAACTATTATTATATGCAAACTCCACTAGATGTAAATGGTCATCCCATGATCCACCAAAATCCAATATACAAGCTCTTAAGAGGTCTTCTAATATACGATTCACCCTCTTTGTCTGACCGTCGGTTTGAGGATGATATGCGGTTGAGATGTAATTTTGATCCTAACGCCTCTTGTAAGCTCCTCCAAAATCCACTAGTAAACAACGGATCTCGGTCGCTCACAATGCCTTTGGGTATTCCATGAAATATCACTACCACTTTATATACAGTTCCGCTAACTTGGTTGTCGTCCTGTTCGACTTGACGGGTATAAACCTTGCACTCTTAGTCAATCGGTCCACAATAACCCAAATGATATCATGGCCCGACCTAGTTCTTGGTAACCCATCAATGAAATCGATTGAGACTTGTTCTCATTTCCATTCTGGAATTTCTAATGGTTGTAACAAACCACTAGGCTTCTTTTGCTTAGCTTTAACTAGGTGGCACTTCATGCATTTGGATATAAACTTCCCAACGTCTCTTTTCATCCCTTCCCAGTAGTAGGTCTGCTTCATATCTCGATACATTTTGTTACCACCGGGATGTATGGTCAGCTTAGAGTGATGAAATTCTCTAAGCACTTCATCTCTCAATCCATTGACATTGGGCACAACTAGTCTTCCATTCTTTCTAAGCCATCCATCTCGATCAAGCCCATACTTGTTCATCTCTTCATCGCTTCCCATCTATAACTTTGAGATGATTTCCAATAGGTTAAGATCGTCCCTCTGACTGGAACCAATCCGCTCAATCAAAGTGGGTCTGATCGTCAAACTTGCTAACATTTCTGGATCCAATTCGCACTTTGGTCTGAAATCATACCCAGCGATGTACTCCAGGTGCTTCCATTCTAGAAACATAGCCCCTAAACTGGCATGTCTCCTACTCAATGCATCAGCTACCGCATTGCCCTTTCCTGTTGTATATGCGATATCAAAATCATAGGAAGCCAAGAATTCTAACCATCTTTGTTGTCGGAGATTTAGATCCTTCTGAGAGAAAAGATACTTTAACGATTTATGATTGGTAAACAACTCAAATCTTTCTCCCAAGAGGTAATGTCTCCACATCTTCAATGCGAACACGATCGCTGCCAATTCCAAATCATGGGTAGGGTATCTTTTCTCATGTGGTTTCAGTTGCCGACTTGCATAAGCTACAACCCTACCTCCTTGCATCAATACGACACCTAGTCCGGTACCACATGCATCCGTATATACTGTCATCTCTTCATTCCCCTAAGGAATGACTAATACTGGTGCACATGTCAACTTTTCCTTTAGACTCTTAAATGCATTCTCGCACTTTTCGTCCCAAACAAAAATTTGATTTTTCTTGGTTAACTGAGTCAACAGTGCTGCTATCTTGGAGAAGTCTTGGATAAACTTACGATAATATCCAGCCAATCCCAAGAAACTTCTTACGTCAATTGCATTCTTGGGCGTAGACCGATCTTGTACCATAGCCACCTTCGCAGGATCCACAGAAATACCATTCTCTGAAACAACATGGCCCAAGAATCTCACTTCCCTCCTCTAGAAGTGACATTTAGAAAACTTTGCTTTCAACTGGTGCTTTCTCAACACCTTCATCACTATCCTCAAGTGTTCCCTATGTTCTTCCTCTGTCCTCGAATAAACCAAGATATCATCTACGAACACAAGAACAAACTTATTCAACTGATCTCTAAATATCCTATTCATAAGATCCACAAAATATGCTGGTGCATTGGTCAACCCGAATGGCATTACCAACCACTCATAGAATCCAGACAGCGTCCGAAAGGCCGTTTTAGCTATACTCTAACCTTTACACTAAGTTGATGAAAACCTGTCGCGAGATCCAACTGGGAGAACACTCTCACGTCACTCAACTGATCAAACAAATCATCTATCCGCGGTAGAGGATACTTATTCTTCCTCGTCACCTTATTCAACTCGCGATAGTCCACACACAATCGAAGGGAACCATCTGCCTTGGTAGCAAACACAACTGTTGCTCCCCACTCAGAAACACTTCTTTTGATAAATCCCTTCTTCAACAGATCGCTTACTTTCACCCCGAGCTCTCGCTTCTCCCTTGGTGCCATACGAAGAAGTGGCATCACTATAGGTCTGGCATCTTTCACTAAATCAATACGGAACTCAATCTCTCGTTGTGGTGGAAGTCCAGTCACTTCCTCGAAGACGTCCGGATATTGGCCATCCACGGGCACATCTGACAACTCATCATGCGGGATGTCGAGGGAATTTAGAAAACTAGCCATTACCCCATCACTAGGTAGACCACCAAACACTACCCTCCGTCCATCATCCTCTCTAACTGTCACCAAAAAGCCCTCATAGTCTACCACCACCCCGTATCTTTGAAGCCAATCGACTCCGAAAATAATGCCAAACCCAGTAAAGCCTAAAACAAAGCAATCACAAGCAAACATACATCCATGACTCGTTAGAACCAAATTTCGACAAATCATGCTAAGGCTAGTCGAACCACCAATCGGGTTCGTTACCGCTAAAGGTCTATCGACTATCTCGGGTTCCAATCCCAACCTATCTACCAAGTCACTAGATATGAAGGAACGGGAAGCTCCGGTATCAAACAATACTCGAACAGGAACATCATAAACAGAAAGCATACCTTGAATTACGACATTCTTTCCTTTCTCCGCCGCGGTTGGGGCATTCGACAAAGAAGGAACAGCATTAAGTGCATATGCTTTCACAATATGCTTATCCTTAGGGGGTTGTGGACACTTATCCTTGTGGTGTCCCACTTGGCCACAGTTGAAGCACTTCCTGTCCACTGGCTTTGCTCGACATTCTTTAGCATAATGACCCTTCTTGCCACAGCTAAAGTACCCAACATCTTTCTTGCTCTTTTTCTGACCATCCTTAGCTTGGTTCTGACTCTGCTTCCTTTTATTCTGAGAATTATTCTTGCCTCCACCGTTGCTTGCGGCTTTGGCCCCTCTGCAAATGCGACAGCGACTTCAGTCTTGGGTTTAGATAAAGGCTTTCTGACCTCAATGTTTTCCCAACAATCGTTTCAAAAGTCTCATCAATATGGTTTATAAGCCTTTCCCCCAAGTACTGATCTAAACCAGTTATGAACTTCTCGTTCTTCTTCTTGGGAGTGTCAATGAGGGATAATCCATATTTCGATAAAGTATCGAACTCAGCAATGTACTCCGAGATTGCTCTACCATTCTGCTTAAGCTCCGGAAATCTCCTAAACAATTCTGATTTCTGAGCAGCTGGGATAAACTTATCACTGAATCGGGCCTTAAACTGATCCCAAGTAACTTGATCCTCTGGAGTAGCTGCCTTAATAGCATTCCACCAATTCATCGCCAGTCCTTGCAGCTGATGGGATGCTAGCGTTCTCTTCATCGCATCCTCAATAACCAAGTCTTCGAAGATATGTTCACAGCTATCCAACCAATCCTGAACTTCTGTAACCGATTCCGTTCCGTGGAACGGCTTTCCACCAAGACTAGTGTAACCCTTGCATAGCTTGGCGAAATCGGCCCTAGGCGCCTGCACCACCACCATTTGCAGCATTGGGAACTGCTCCTTGCACATTTCTAAGCATCTCTCTCATGAAGTCAATGAACATCACCCTCATATCAGGAGCATTCCCATTATTATCTCCTCTACCAGTACCCCTTGTATATCGGCTCATCGTTCAATCTGTAAGGAGAAAACGATTAACCATCTCTTCAGTGGTTCCAATGCAATGCGACTTCATCCTTAAATATACTAATAGTATATATATAGCTTTTGAAAACCAAAATATCACAAATACGCGCTCTCATATACGTACTATCTCTCTCTGGTATCTTCCCTAAGTAAACTACGCAATCTGGCTCTGATACCAATTGTGACGGCCCTCCCCGCACCAGCCGACATTTCCAATGAAAGTGCGTTGTGCCAATGCCTGACTAGCATGGGACGGTCGCCAAAGAAAGGAATTTGAACTAACAAGGAACCTGTAGTATATCTCACAGTGCATGGAATAAAATATAATAATGACATAACTTGACATAAAATAGGCGAGACAGTGCATAAGCTGAAAACTTAAACCATCATAGTAGCGGAAATTCCAAAATTACAGCTTATGTTCCACATTATCTTTATTACAACTTTAAAACTGTCTCTAAAGCAAAAGAAATAAAGGTACACTACTAATGCCCAAAGTAGTGACTAGCAGCGACACAGGGAGAATATATAGAATAGTACATGTAAGCCTCCTGCTCGTCTCCGGACAGCTACTCGCGCACAACCAACTAACGTGTCTCTAGTCTGCCCATTTTAGAGCACCCAGAGTAATAAGAAGAGACATAAACTTCGGGTCAGGCAAAAGTCTGGTAAGAGCGATAAGCAGCAAAACAGAACAGTAACAGGTATACTAAACCATACCTGAACCTTGACCTGCAACCAAAGAGTTAGCACAACATACCGTACAATACTCTACGTTGCCACTAAACATAAGGTGTAAAGATATGGGGGAAGGGGTGTGCATGTCATAGTGATGGAAAACAATCAAGCATAGTAACCATCCTCACATCTCTCACTCAGTGCGTAAAGCGCACGATTTCTACCACTTTGACCACCCTATTACTTACTATGATCACTCTGCCCCAAGGAGTCGCAACGACACCACTGCACTGATCCATAGCCACTAATCATTTGCTATGTCCACTCTGCCTCATGGAGTCATAACGGTCCACTGCACTGGCTCATAGCCTTGCTTCGATTACTCTGCCCCATGAAGCCATTATGACCTCACTGCACTGATCCATAGCCAATGTCATCTTTCCATGGTGAGTCAAAGCTATAGACGTCGATAACCCCTTAGCACACATCCCGCAGCAAAGTCCAATCTTGAAGTTAACTCGTTGGTTCCCAACTGGATCCTGAGCTCTACTTCCCATTTGGACTACCTTTGCATCTCGGGTTTTGGTCTTTATCTCTGTTCGTCCTTCAGTCTTGCTCCAAGCTTCCACCCAGTCCTGGTTCGATTTGTGACCTGTGGATCGCCCCATGGCGTCGGCTCATGGCTTCATCTCCAAGTCGTGATCCTCCTCCGGCTCGGGTCATGACATGATCCAACTCCATCGGATCGGGTTGTGGTACCACCCTGGTTCGGCTTGGCCGTGCATGCTCCAGGTCGGTTCGGGTCACGAGTGTCAGCCTCGGTTCCGGTCGTGACTTCGGCTCGGGTGCTTCTGGTCCGTCACGTTTTGGATCAGCCAAAGTGCATCACGAGTGGGATCGGGGTCGAGGTCTTCTGCCACGAGCGGTTCGGGTATGGGAGGCGATCTGATCCGGTTCCCTGCATATTTTCCTGCAACTCTTCCAGCGATTGTTTTGCGCCATACAACGGCATTTTCGACCAATCTGACTTTTCTAATCAGTCGCAAAGCATACCATACAGTCATAGCAACATGTATAATCATCACAATAGCAATACAACAATATGATACGTCAAAATGGATCAAACATACCCAAAAACCCTTATTTTCCCCTTAAGTATGTTTAAGCAAATCTAATGGTAGGATTAGCAAAACTTAACCATATCAATCCAAACTTCTAACAGAGGTCTAAAACAATATTTCGAAATTTATAAATATTTTTCCAGAATTTACTCTTGCATAATTTCGTTAATTAACACTAATCACCCTAATTAACTGTAATTAGTGTAAAAACAATGCTAATCACTCACCTTTTCCATAAATAAAACTTCCAAACTGAAACTCTACTGATTTGGGTGAATACTGATGCCTAACAGCAGCTCCAACCTTGCTTTAGTGTTATTCCTCCTTAATTTGGTGTAGGTTAGGCTAATCCTCGATTAAACGGTGATTAGAGATGATTCTAGATATTGGAGGCCATTGTTAGGGTTTCTATGATGTATGTGGTGGTTGGAAAGTGACTAAAAACCGAAATCCCTAACCTTAACAGCCCTTAAATACCACAAATCCCGAAATCTCCCACTGGGCCTGGCGGTTAATTACCCAATTAAGCCCGGTTAAACCGTTTTTCACCTTCTAAACATTAATTCAGCCATATCTCCCAAACGGTGAGTCCGTTTTTCACTCATGACCACTCTATGGAAAGGTAAACCATCATCCGGATCTAATGGATGTGGTTTCCGGTCAAAATTCCTTATCAATCAAAAGTTATGGCCAAAACAAGATCAACTAGGGGCAAAACGATCATTTAAAAATCGGCAAAAATCATGAACATGGGAAATGACCCCAATAGTCGTCTCCCAAAGTTACATGACCATACGACTTCCTATGTGAGAGAAATAAATATTCTATGATCCTTCGATGCGTAGAATGCGGGTCGTTACATAATTCATTTCTTTTGTCTATTTTTCTACATACGACATATTTTGCTCTTTCTTTTTCAGGCTCTTTACCTGTAAGTGTCTTTTCAGACTGTGACAATTAATTAATCTAGCTGACATCTGTATCTCTTCTTGATTTTCTCGTCTTTTCTTCCATTGTTGCCTTCCCCTTCAAATGTGATCCATTGGTCTCGTGTTGGAGAAGCTTTTCCAATAAATCGCTCCATTCTTCTTTTTTGTCTTAATGTTCCTGTTTGTAAAGAAACTTCTTCACCAGAATTAATATTTTATGTGGTTCTAATCTTTTGGAATTTAGAGGCTTCCCCTTAATGTTTTTGCCTTCTACAAATTTGGCAGAGCATTCGAACTAAAGCTTAGAGGGTTTTCTCGACTAAGTTTTATCCAAAAAAAAATGTTGTGCCTAAATTTGTAAAGAGAAACATAGTTAACTTCCATAGTATATATTTTATTATTATTAATATTATTATTATTGTACCATATGTTCTTTCAATTCTTCAAGCATCTTTATTTTACCTTGATGTATGTAACTTCTGCGAATTCAATAAAACGGTTGGTCCTAATCAAGGAGTCTATTTTTTGTTAGACTCCATCAGAGGCTAAATGCTTTACCATAATTTTCATTAAGCAGATCCACCAAGTTTGAGAAATGTGATATTAACCTTTATCACTATTAACACCAATTAGTAAGGTGGGGCATTGGTTTTAGACTGAAAACATAATCTTCTTCATTTACCAAATTCTCTATTCGTGATCAATTGGGAACCCTTTTCTTAATATGAAATTTGCTTATTCTGCAAAGAGATTTTTTTACATGATGATTTTGTTTGGTAAGTTTTGCAGTTGTAATTAGAATAGTGAAGGAGATAATCATTGGTAAGCACCTCCTTCCTGATTTCCTTTTCAGGTCTGCAATTTTTAGTTTAATTTACACCTTCCTCTTATGCTTGAAAATGCCAAAAAATGTTATAATTCCCTTTTAACCATTTTTAGGGACAACAATCTAGATTTCTTTCTTGAGATTTATATAAAAGGTGAGAATTTGACAGTTAGCTTCCCCCCGAGTATCACCTGAGAATCTCCTTAAGTCTTATAGAAAAAAGGAAGTTTAATTTGATATATTTATATTGTGCTTGTACAATTTCTTATAATAATGTTAACGTAGATCAAAGCGTAATTTTGTATCTCTTAATCTTAAGAAGCCTTACTATTTCGAGTTTTATTTACATTCATTAAGAAGTATATTATTAGGAAGGTTTTTATTGGTTGCACCCTCGGGGTCCTTCTTGTGAAGGCTTTCTACAAAAGCTAAATAAACCTTTAATTTATCTCGACTCTCAGATATTCATTAATGAGTGAAATTTTAACTTATCCAAAGATGCCTACGAAAGGTGTTGCCTTCGCTTCACAACTTTGTGAGATATAGTATCCTCGTTATCAGAATTTTTACCTTCGTTAATTGTTCAACTAAAAAAAGATTAAAATAACATTTCACCCATACAAATTTTGAGGAAAACGATAACCTTTAGAATTTATTATGCCTTAGTTATTTTTGGCTTTCGTCTTGCTTAATCACCGAACGCTTGATCCAAAAGACTCTGACTTTTAGCATAGGCATTTAAAAAGAGCAAATGACTTTCGGGGTAAGTAAGGTTTATGAGATTAGAGAAAAATGCTCCTTTTAATAGGGGATATTGGTGCCTTAGAGTTAGCAAGTCTTTTTAACTTCCAAGGAGTGGTATTCTAAATTTTTCCCTTCGTCTTTCAGTTGATTCATTCCATCCTTCAGTCGGATTTAGATACTTAGCATTTTTTTTTCAAAAAGTTTAAATTCACAGTTTATTGAAGTTTTAAGTTAGTAAACTATCCCGGGGTACACCGAAAAAGTGATAATTCATCCTATTTGAAGCAAGTTATAATAAGATATTTTAGGTAGAAGTATTATTTTTCACTTCAGACAAAAGGCACTTGTGTCACCAAATCCCTTTCGTAGGTTAACAAAGCATAGGAAGGTTCCCACCTGTTTGTTAGTTTTATGTACAGCCTAAAAAATTGCAAATGGTAGTTTGGGAATTTCCCTTTGTAACATTGCCTCTCTATTTTCCATGGTAAGCTCATAACTATAATTCTAAGAGTTCAAGCTTAAAAATATAAACTATTTATGAACAATAGAAATTGGCTGAGAATTATGCAGCGGTACCTTGTATCACCTTTTCAAAAGGTGTAATGAAGTTAAAATTCCATCTTTGGTGTTGGAGCTTCGATAGAAGAATTATTTCTTGGATGGAGCTTCATTTCGTGGCCTTTAGAAAGGTAGAACAATTTTCGTCGTTAGTAACTTAACCAACATGTGTATGATGATATAACAATGGTTTCTGATCGTTTGAAATTTCATACAGCTTAAGAACCGGAACCCAGGTTTCGGTGCTGACATAATAGAGTTCGGAAATGCACGAAGAACATATAAACTCATATATCGGGTCCCTCTTTTTTTTTAAATCCAGATTTTGGGTAATAGCAGCTTACATATTATTTTTTGGTATAAGCAAAGCCATCTTTCGACTTGGAAACCCATATTAGGGAAATAATTAGTCAATCAAAGCCATTTTCAGCTTAATAAGCCTAGATTTGGGTAATAACACAAGAATGAAGACGCCTTTAGCTTAATGATCCCAGATTCAGGTAATAACAAAAAAATGAGGCCACTTTTGGCTTAGGAACGAAGATTCGGATAATAATAGAAGAATTAATTCGCTTTTGGCTTAGGAACCCAGATTCAGGTAATAATAAAAGAACGAGGTCGTCCTCGGGTTAGGAACCTAGATTTGGGTAATAAGAAAAGAAGGAAGCCACTCTAAGCTTAGGAACCCAGATTTGGATAATGAGAAAAGAAGGAAGCGGCTCTCGGCTTGGGAACCCAGATTCAGGCAATGAGAAAAGAATGAAGCCGCTCTCGACTTAAGAACCCATATTTCGGTAATGAGAAAAGAACGAAGCCGCTCATGGCTTAGGAACCCAAATTCGGGTATTGAGACAAAAAAACAAAGTTGACTCTCAGCTTAGGAACCTACTTCCAGGTAATAAGATAATAAAAGTCCAGAGAATATTTTTCTAGAAATAGGCGAAGCCCTTCTTGCCTTTTTACAGAAAACTCGAAATGTTCTCTTCTAGTTTTGATGGGGCATTCTTTGGCATGTTTTGGAGAATCTGGAATGTCCTCTCCCGATTTAGTTATGAAAGAGCTTTCGGTTTTAATTTAGGGACATTTTGGCTAAAGTCCCTATTAAGTTTCAAAATAGACAAAACATCCTTACCAAAAAATGTAAGTAAATTTGGTCCCTTGAATTAAGTTCAGTAATAATTGCATAAATTTATGCAATTATTCAGTGAATAGTTGCAGATATTAATGCAAGTATATCAAAAAACTGTGGAAATTTCTACAATTATTCAACAAAAATTTGTTGAAATTTCCCAAATTTTGACCAAAAAAGTTGCGGAAATTTTAGCAATTTTTTCAAAAAATATTCACCAAAAAAATACGGGGATATTTGCAATTTTTCATTGAAAAATTGCAAAAAATTATGTAATTTTTTGACACAATTGCATAAGTGTCTGTAATTATTCATTGAGTAACTACATAATCTTGTGTAACTTTTAGTAACTATATTCTAGGGACCTAATGAAACATCCCACCTCCGTTAATGTAACGACCCGGGGAATTTGCGACCTTGGATATCGGCATACAACACCATGTCAATTATCGAAGAACCGAAAACATCAGATAGTCCATGAAAGAAATTAGAGGGCGAGAATAGATAAGATAGAAACTTAGAATAGAAGATGAAGAAGAAGAACATTCAACATTAGAGTAACACGAATCTCACAGCGGAACGAAAAACATATAATAGATAACATATCTTTGAAATAAAATCAGTATATGTACACAGTAACATTATCAGAGTACAACACTTACAACATAGTGAAATAAACAATAGCTATATAATCCTGAAGCCTCCTGCTCCAAGCTCTCCATGTATATTTGTAAAATCCTGACTACTTGACTGCCCATACAAATTTGGGCACCCAAGAGTTTAGGGTAAAACAAAACAAAATAAACTCCGGGTCAGTCATGGGACTGGTGTGAGTAAAACAATTTAAAACAGTTTGGGGAAAAAACGATGTCTCATAAGACCACGCCGTATAACACGACACGGGTTTTTCCCTTATGAGAATCCAAACACTTGATTCAACATTTCAAAATCTTTTTGAACGAAATGATAAACTTTATATCAAACTCATTTGATATTATAATAGTGTATATCAATCACAACTAAATAATCAACTAGCCAAACGCTTTCATCTCACGTTTACATACATGATATATAACCAAAAACCACAGGGGCTTATTGGGTAATGAATTCCAAATGGCAAGGTATGGGACCACCTTCCGACGATGTATCTCTAAAGAGGAATACACTGGGTTCAACAAGAAAATCTTGCAACCCAGGCTAACCATGACCGGTCACTCATTTCGCTTGAGTGTACCGAATGTATTATCACCAACGGTTGGGATCAGCAACCGTTTCCCGAAAGGGACAACATCAAAATATATTTTAGAAGTAAATGAAACTCTAAATCAGGTGACAATACACACTACTTGGCAGCTAACCACTTAGCCATGCGACCTACCTTTTATACCATTTCCTGGCTGTGAGGCTTAAGGCTACGCTTATCTCTGACAGATCACACATTTATTCGCTTTGAATGTCAAATCGTCATACCCGCCAAATCACAAATTGATTTCTCTAAACATACCACGGGTATACAGCTAGGAGAAACGAATTCCTCTGCCACCAAATGTAAATATGTTTGGAGAGATCAACTTACGCGATATATTAAATATACTCCGTCAGACATTCTTCCATACAGATCGTCCTGGGACTGGACAGACCGAATGCACTGTTCTGTAAACAGGACAACCCTTGCATAACTCCATCTTTAATTATCTTCATCATATTTGATCGCAACGCTAATGCCCCTACAGAGTGGTTTTCAAATAATATATCAGATCCCGGTATCTCCGTATTGACGACAGAAAAATGGTCACAAACTTTGATAGTCGGTGATTTAAATATCAAAGAAAATCATGTGTGCAAATAACGATATTATTTCCAGATGGAAATTCTATCAATCAATCATCAATCAACATTTATTCATTTTCCCATTTCTCGTTTCCATATTTCATCAAATCCTTATTTTCTAAATTTAGAAAATATACGTTATTAACTTTGGAAAACGTTTCCATTTCTGATTCCAGCATCACTATCTTCTCACATATATCAATATCTAACTGTAAACTAGTAAGAGAACAACTTCCCAAGCATAAACCCCGAAGGTCGAAACCAACATCAGATCGATGCCCTGAAAGCCATTCAATTCAACTAATTTCCAGTTAGTTTCTAATTTTAGTAATTCCATTTAAATCCCTAATTCAAACTCTAAATTCCTTTATAATATTTTGTTTGCAAAATATTTACTTTAAATCAATATCATGTTACACCCGTGTACGAAGCACGGGTCTAAACCTTCCTAATGTAAAATTCTCTTTTTATAAAACTCTATTCATTTTCCAAATATTTCCCTTTTATAATTCTATTTACTTTCTAAATCAATATTCCTTTTATAATTCTATTTATTTTATAAATATTTCCTTTTATAAAATTCTATTTATTTTCTAAATAAATATTCCTTAATTATAATTTGCTTTTATATATTCCAATATTTGTTTTCCAAATATTTTATTTTCAGTATACACTTTGAAAATTTCCTCTTTGTTTACATTCCAATATTTCTTACGGTATTTAAAATACCAAATAACAATGATCACTATCATTCAAACACACGTATCAACAACAGATTATATATCATATCATATATTACAATATATGAAAAGAACAGTATTATAAATATTGAGGAATCCAGTTGGATCCCTCCAACCAGTTTCCCCTGCATCCACAGATGTTAAAAAATATAATTAACATCAATTTCGCTTCAACATGAAATATTCTGATCAACAGAATCAATATTTGATTAACGATATATATATCGTTATCTATAATTTCAACCAATACATCAGCAATTCAACCAAACAATCATTACACAGCAGTCAATTATCATTTGTCCTTACTAGATTATGTTTATAAAATATAAAGAGACCAGAGTTAGTGAGTTTACTCACATTGGACGATCATCGTTAAATAAAGATAATTGTCGGTTGATTCACACAGACATTTTATTTCCCTATAAATTGTAACGAGCTCCAGTTCACTGCCAGTCAGTTCCATTGCGTAGCCGCCATCCATAAGATCCCAATGCGACAAACGGTTTGTAAAACTACGATGTATGTCCAAGTTATTACGATTACAAGTTGTGTATATATATTTGATTAAAATAAACTTGATTTATTTTTAGCACTTGGGCCTCACCGATATGTACCGGCCCACTCCATCATTAAATGCCCAACCCGCCGAAACCTTCTTACCCCTTCTGATAAACCCGTATCACCTCATACACCATGGACACATTGTCGACGCCTCTTTCTCCTTCCATTCATCGCCGTTCTCCTTGAAGCAAACTCCATTCTTCATCTCTTCGATTCCTCTTCCTACCCGTAACCATTTCATCCAACTCGAACTCCTCTCCTCCGTCACGGTTTCAGCAGCTTCGCACGCAAATCCACAGCAAACCATCGTCACTTTTGATCACTGAAATACACAAAACCCCTCACCGAGTTTCTAAACAATCCCATGAACCCGAATTCAAGATCAAATAAATGAATCGATGCTTCATACTCACCGTATCCCAAACCCTAGAATACACTGTTGAAATAGCACTATCGAAAACCATTATCGAGTTCAACAAAAACCATACTATGTGGAAGAGAACAAATGCAGGAATCCATATATATAAATATAGTGATTTATAAATTTTACTTTGAATTTCTATGAATTAATGAAGATCAGAAATAATTTCCTGGAAGAACAGCTCGCGGCGGAAATATTTTTGACCAGAGGAATAAAAATTTAGGCTTAGGATGGAATGATGTGTATTTATAGAAGTTTTAAATAATTTTATATTCATTATTTAATTTATTTTTAATACAACGCTATTTGTATTTATCATTCAAAATTCGCATGATCACATACGATACCTAAAAATCATGAAAATGGGCATGCAGCTACATTTCGACATTAAGGACCCAACGAACTGGTTTCATCGAATTCCGAGTCCGTTTGCTCACACAACATATTTTTAAAGTCAAATTATCGACTTTTTTTCACATTAAAATCCCGTATAGCCACATACTAACTGCAAAAATCTCGGAAATTGAAATCTAACAATAATTTAATATTCCGGATCCAACAAAATTAGTTTCATAAAAAACGGAGGTCGTTTGCAAAACTCGCTATTTTCAAATCCCTAAATAAACCCATTTAAATATTAATATGTTTAAAAATAATTAAATTAAATATTAACAAATAAACATTATCGTATATATTCACAGTGAAATATCATACAACTCCAAAATATTCTTGTCTGAATTTATAACTCGACATTTCAAATCCAGATTAAATTCAATTTATATTGAAAATCCATTTATAATATATATTAATCGTTATAAATTATAAAGGAATTCCATAGCGACTTTTCGAAAATTTGATATGGACATAAATCAAAATCTACACAATGAAATCCCGATTTTTCCCTTCCATTAGAAAAACAAACTTCACCAGCTCCGAACGTTTCTTATTTCAAAAAAATCCGGCTTAAAACAGATTCTGTATATTCATTTAAAGTTTGAATCGCCAAATTACGAACTACCACGCCATTCCGAGCTTGATTATAATTATAATATAATTATACGTTCAACTATCGTTTATATAATATATTCGATAATATAATTCAACTCTAAACTGAATTATATATTATAAAAGAACTGATTCACACAATATTGTAAATTCCACTATTTCCAACTATTTCGAAAATTAAATATATTATTCTATTATTTATATTAATTAAATATTCAATATTATTTAATTCTAGTCATTTTAAATTACCAAACCATTGTTTAAATAATTAAATCAATATTTATAATACCATAAAAATACAGGTCGTTACATTCTCCCCCCTTAAAATAATTTCGTCCTCGAAATGGCTAAGGTAGAAAACAAACCCTATTGACTGGTTAAAAATTATTTGTTCACCTCTTAACTTCAGTTTCAACTGAACCAATTTAATTTCAATTAAATATTTATTCATTCCTATTAACGAAAATTTTCAAAAATCCTAAAAATTTTCTAACACCTTAACTTTTCGAAATTTTTTGCCAGCACCTCCTTTGTACTGGTCAATCGGTACAACTACAACTCGCCTCTCTGGGCCTTCTCCAACCCAAAAGGAAATCAAATAGCCAATCGGCTGGCCAATTCGGCTCATTAAAATCTCAAACCCATATATAATATAAAATGGTACCTTTTTGTCGGACATATCATTATATCATTTGCATCTGTTACCAATTCTGCATATACCAATGTTATCCCAACCAAACTCCAATCACTTTTATCTCCAACACAACCATTCGTTTATCCAAGCCAAATTCCATTATCAATCTCAAGTACCATTCTTGATTTTCAATTTAGTTTCACAAATTTCCATCTAATTTGTTTTAATTCGAACAATCCGTTTCTGGGAGTTTTTAAACAACTTTGCTTTTCAAAAATCAAATATTCATTTCAGAATATCAAAATAACTTGTTTTCTCAAAACATTTCCAAAAACAATATCTTTGGTAGTAATCTGTCACTTACAACTTGAAAATGAACACCGATGATGGTCGACTTCATCATCGGAATTTATTTTCCAGCGACCAAAGTGAGTTCAATAATATTCCACTTTTCAAAACCATGTTTAAACATTTCCATTTGAAATCATTTCAAAATACCGTTCATAATGCTTGTAAGAAAAATTAAAATCTCCCAGGATTTTGAAATTCCCATATATTTAATTCTATTCCATTTACAAACACTTTTCATGTTTTTGGAATTTTAAATTCCAATTCTGATTTAAATTCAGATTTAATTCATCTGATTTCAAATATTACACTTATATGAATTCTAATTGGTTATTTACATAACAATTTCACATTTTATAATCTTATTCGATTATAATTACGACCAACACATCCAATATACGATAATACTTCAAATAACTATATTTTGTTTATTTCAAAATATATTCTGGGTAAAATTACTGCATTTACCCTCTTTTCAAAACATACTGTGTCGGTTCATCGTATTCGAGTGTTCATAAACCCTTACCGATATAGTGGATCAAACTGATCGACCAAAGTTCATAAATTACTCAATTAATGAATCTACACAATATAAAAATCATTTTTATAAAATTAACAAATACGTTCACTCGTATATGTACACTCAACTCAATCTAGGGTATTACTAACCCCATCTCTACTGAGTCACGTCACAGAGCCAAGGTAATAACTTAACCTTCAGCTCTGATACCACTGTAACGACCCGGGGAATTTGCGACCTTGGATATTGGCATACAACACCATGTCGATCATCCAAAAACCGAAAACACCGAATAGTCCATGAAAGAAATTAGAGGGTGAGAATAGATAAGATAGAAACTTATAATAGAAGAAGAAGAAGAACATACAACATCATATAGTAGATAACATATCTTTGAAATAAAATCAGTATATGTATATAGTAACATTATCAGAGTACAACACTTACAACACAGCGGGATAAACAATAGCTATATAATCCTGAAGCCTCCTGCTTCAAGCTCTCCAAGTATATCTGTAAAATCCTAACTACTTGACTGCCCATACAAATTTAGGCACCCAAGAGTTTGGGTAAAACAAAACAAAATAAACTTCGGGTCAGTCATGGGACTAGTGTGAATAAAACAATTTAAAATAGTTTGGAAAATAAACGATGTCTCATAAGACTACGACGTATAACACGGAATGGGTTTTTCCCTTATGAAAATCCAAACACTTGATTCAATATTTCAAAATCTTTTTGAATGAAATGATAAACTTTATATCAAACTCATTTGATATTATAATAGTGTCTATTAATCAAAGCTAAATAATCAACTAGCAGAACGCTTTCATCTCACGTTTTACATACATAATATATAATCAAAAACCACGGGCACTTATTGGGTAATGAATTCTTACTGGCAGGGTATGGGACCACCTTCCGACAGTGTATCTCTAGAGAGGAATACACCGGGTTCAACAAGAACATCTTGCAACCTGGGCTAAACATGACCGGTCACTCATTTCGCTTGAGAGTACCGAATGTATTATCACTAACGGTTGGGATCAGCAACCGCTTCCCGAAAGGGACAGCATCGAAATAGATTTTAGAAGTAAATGAAACTCTAGATCAGGTGACAACAAACCCTACTTGGAAGCTAACCACTTAGCCATGCGACCTACCCGATTTTATACCATTTCCTGGTTGTGAGGCTTAAGGCTACGCTTATCTCTGACAGATCACACATTTATTCGCTTTGAATGTCACATCATCATACCCGCCAAATCACAAATTGATTTCTCCAAACATATCATGGGTATACAGCTAAGAGAAACGAATTCCTCCGCCACTAAACGTAAATACGTTTGGAGAGATCAACTTACGCGATCTATTAAATATACTCTGTTAGACATTCTTCCATACAGGTCGTCCTAGGACTGGACAGACTGAAGGCACTATTTGGTAAACAGGACAGCCCATGCATAACTCCGTCTTCAATTATCTTCATCATATTTGATCGCAACGCTAACGCCCATACAGAGTAGTTTTCAGATAATATATCTAATCCTGGTCTCTCCGTATTGACAACAGAAAAATGGTCAAAAACTTTGATAGTCGGTGATTTAACTATCAAAGAAAAATATGTGTGCAAATAACGATATTATTTCCAGATGGAAATTCTATCGATCAATCATCAATCAACATTTATTCATTTCCCCGTTTCTTGTTTCCATATTTCATCAAATCCTTATTTTCTAAATTTAGAAAATATACGTTATTAACTTTGGAAAACGTTTCCATTTCAAATTCACGCATCACTATCTGCTCACATATATCAATCTCTAACTGTAAACAAGTAAGAGAACAACTTCCCATGCATAAACCCCGAAGGCCGAAACCAACATCAGATCGATACCCGGAAATCCATTCAACTCAACTAATTTCTAGTCAGTTTCTAATTTCAGTAATTCCATCTAAATCCCTAATTCAAACTCCGAATTCCTTTATAATATTTTGTTTGCAAAATATTTACTTTAAATCAATATCATGTTACACTAGTGTGCGAAGCATGGGTCTAAACCTTCCTAATGTAAAATTCTCTTTTTATGAAACTCTATTCATTTTCTAAATATTTCCCTTTTATAATTCAATTTACTTTCTAAATCAATATTCCTTTTATAATTCTATTTATTTTATAAATATTTCCTTTTATAAAATTCTATTTATTTTCTAAATAAATATTCCTTAAATATAATTTCCTTTCATATATATTCCAATATTTGTTTTCCAAATATTTTATTTTCAATATACACTTTGAAATTTTCCTCTTTGTTTACATTCCAGTATTTCTTACGGTATTTAAAATACCAAATAACAATGATCACTATCATTCAAACACACATATCAATTACATATTATATATCACATCATATATTACAATATATGAAAAGAACAGTATTATAAATATTGAGGAATCCAGTTGGATCCCTCTAACCTGTTTCCCTGCATCCACAAATGTTAAATAATATAATTAACATCAATTTCACTTCAACATGAAATATTATGATCAATAGAATCAATATTTGATTAACGATTTATATATATCATTATCTATAATTTCAACCAATACATCAGCAATTCAACCAAAAAATCATCACACAGCAGTCAATTATCATTTGTCCTTACTAGATTATATTTATAAAGATATAAATTGATCAGAGTTAGTGAGTTTACTCACATTGGACGATCATCATTAAATAACGATAATTGTCGGTTGATTCAGACAGACAATTTATTTCACTATAAAATGTAACAAGATCTAATTCACTCCCAGTCAGTTCCATTGCGTAGACGCCGTCGATACGATCCCAACGCGACAAACGGTTTGTAAAACTGATGATGTACATCCAAGTTATTACGATTACAAGTTGTGTATGTATATATATATATATATCTGATTAAAATAAACTTGATTTATTTTTAGCATTTGGGCCTCACCCCTATGTACCGGTCAACTCCACCATTAAAAGCCCAACCCGCCGAAACCTTCTTCCCCTTCTGATAAACCCGTATCACCTTATACACCATGGCCACATTGTCGACGCCACTTTCTCCTTCCATTAATCGTCGTTCTCCTTGAAGCAAACTCCATTCTTCATCTCTTCCATTCCTCTTCCTACCCATACCCATTTCATCCAACTCGAACTCCTCTCCTCCGTCATGGTTTCAGCAGCTTCGCACGCAAATCCACAGTAAACCATCGTCACTTTTGATCACCGAAATACACAAAACCCCTCACCGAGTTGCTAAACAATCCCATGGACCTGAATTCAAGATCAAATAAATGAATCGATGCTTCATACATGAGGGACGGAAGAAAAGAAGACAAAATAAAATGGGTCAGACATAAGTGTGGTAAGTCCGGTGATTTTTCAGCATGTTAACAAGAAAAAGGATCATGACATGAATAAACTGAATATAGGACAATACCATAGTGACAAGATAACATAAGTCAAGATAAGGTAAGTTAAACTGAATATTCCATCACACTCATTTCCATTTCTCTACACCTACTAACAAATGTTTCAACTAGCATTATGTGCTCATAATAAAACGGGTTAGGTTTGATGTGATTATATAGAAGTATAGGATTAAATTGAGCCTTTAGATCAACCTAGGATCCATCCAAACCATCCATTCCAAGAAAATGCATCATCATGCCAATCAGAAGTTGCCATGTAACCCTACGACTCAGAAAATCGTCACTGTCCAGACCAGTCAGTAGGGGTCGACCCCTACAGGGGGGCTGACACCTATCTCGACACCCCTATAGGGGGTCGACACCTATGTCGCCTTAAGGGGGGTCGACACCCTCTGGCAGGAATTTTTCCGCCCTCTTCTTTTCACTAGTTTGAATCCGAATTTTGATTTATTAATTATTTATTTAATTCTGATTTAAACTTACATCTTCTAACCTCCATAACTTCTTCATGCGGTGTCCGATTCACGTAAACTTGGACTCTATTTCAAGTATAATTCCGAGACGAACGCAATAGCAGAACCCGTTTAACCTAATTCTTCTTCTAAAAATTAATTGTTCTTAAATATGTTAATTTTTATGTTCATAGAAAATATGGGACCTAATTTACAATCTTTGTTTGGGACGGATATTTTGTGCATTGAGTTTTGTTTTAACGACCTGAGCCTAATATTCACTTTAATTTATTTTTGGACATTATAGGCATTTTTCTAAAGTAGAGGATTTGGCATGCTTTAGTGCTCCTTCTAAGCGTTTGATCCTTTCTTTGGAATATGACATAAATAGAAGTAGTGCGTGCTTATATCGAAGAAAAAGCATGGCTTGATCATGTGATGATCAGAGGCTGAGCGTGCTTCCTTTGGAGTCGGGCGCATATCCGTGGGCTTACCCGTCCCTCCTCTAAAGAGCGCCTTAACCTAGTCCTTGGATGCTATTAAGGGCTAAGGTGCATTACTTTAACCCTTGGGTGTAGATAACGGCTTACCCACCTCCCTCTAGGAGGAGCCAAGGATATACTCCGGGCTTGGGGCCCGGCATGCGATTTCCTAAGCTTACTCCCTTCCATTTCCGGGGAAGGACCTATGATATACCCAACAAATTATAAACTAATCCATTATAAGAAGGGAACTTCTCCCTTAGTCAAGTAGAAACTCTTATATATTTTACACTGGTTTAGAGTAATCCTTAATTACTTACTTAGATTCCTTTTTGTGGATTGTTTTACTTCAGAATGGTTTTCAATTCATAAGATACTTCCATAATTTCCCTTGCTTACAAAGGTGGTGCATTCTCTTTTCGAGTATTCTACACTGATTGGTTCCATGTCCATTCTTTAGGTGATAGTACCAATAAATTCCACCTTTCTATTCATACTTTATGTCATTCTTTCTTTCATGTTGGCTAGTAATCAAGTTCCCTTTAGTCAGGAGGAAGATATTTTCTCTTGAAGTGGTTAATTTGTATTCCATAGCTGGGTGGGATTTTCCCCTTTTCCTTAAGGGCTTGATCTCTAAATTTATCTTTTTTGGTTGCAACACGTAGTATCATGAAACATTTTCCTTTTTGATCCTATCACGAAGGGATACTGTAAAGAGAATCTGGCGGTGATGCTTGTGTGTTTTCCTGATTTATATGGGTCTTGACCATCTTGGGGCCTGGTCATAGTATATTGCCTTTTCCAAGCGAAAGCCTCATAGTCCTTATTTATTTCTTTTTTAGTGATTGAGTCTCATGAAAAAGTTTATATCCACTCTTATATGATGAAATAACAAGTTGATCTGATTGCTAAAGGATGAGGTTGATTCTCTCTAGAAGGACTTATTCCTACTATATTGGAGTCATAATCTTTTTCCCTCTTTTGGTTAATTATACTCAAAGCTTTCATTCACAACATTTGTTTCTTGTGAAACCTCAAGTCCATATAAGATACTTCCTTTAGGAATGGTTTGGAAGATTCTTGTTCTGATTCTGTTGATCGGACATCCATACCTAAGGATAGATTTGCCAAGCTTAATACCCTTACCCTTTTCTTTTCCTTAAATAACTGACTTAACTTTTCCTTTATTTTTTCTTGGTTATCCTTATGTTGGCAATAAATTTGAGTCACGATCTCTTTTCTTTTTTTGGACTATGGAGGTTTCTGTATATCCTTATTGATTTGACATTTTATCCAATGGGGATGCTTTCTTGTTTCACTAGGATATTTATTTTTAACACAACCTTTGTCTTTTGGTTTGTTTGAAATATTTTTTGAGGTTTCTATGATCTTTTGTAATACATTAAGGGCCATGTTACGTTTATGTCCCATTAGTTTTATCTTCTTAAGAATAAATTTTAGTAACACTAGTTGGAAGAAAACAAGATCGGAGGTTCAATCCTTCCTTCTAGCGCCAAAAATGTTAGCCAATTTTATGGTTAACACCTCAAAAAAGAGACTGCCTGCTGAATTCTGTTTTGTGATAAATCAGAGCCCAAACTTGGAAACTTCCTATATTCTAAGATTCTTATGGAAATGCCACTGCAGAATACCATAGGTATATTTCCTGTTGAGAACTAATTCAGTTGCAACTTTTGTTCCAATTTCCTAGATGGGAGGCTTGTCCTCTTATGATATATATTCCTCAGGAGTGTCTTAAGATTCTCAGATAGTTCACTCTAGATATCCAATAATCGTGAAACTGAGCTCAAAGATGCTAATTCTTCTTAAATAGTCAACAAATGATAGGTTTTCATGAGTCTTCCTTAGTTTCTCATAGATTTAACGAGATAACAGGAATATACTCCTATCTATAGTTGAGCATTTGAATTTTATAAGTTGCTTGATAGGGAGATCTTAACACAAATCTTAGGTCATAACTGTAGCCATTAGATTGTGGATGGTCTCTGTTTCATCATCTAAGAATTTTAAAAGTGATTGTGGGTCCAGGTATAAGACAAATCTAATTATGCATAGATCGAATTTTGTACTTGCGATGTTAGTGAAAAAGTAATTATAATAGACCATTGAAACAAGATTTCTTACGATTACCTTAATCACGTATGTTCCCTTTTTATTGATAATATCCAATGTTATAAATCTTTCTTCAAGATAATTTAACAATTAGGTTTGACCCTGCCATAAGAGATTACAAAATGTCAAAAATGAACTGAATTTTTGTGCGTAGAATCCCCTTCCTCTTTGAGTTTCTAGGGTCCTACTTATAGGTGTGGCTGGATCCTTCTTTCAACTTAAATGCTCAGCTTCGATCACTCGATAGGGTTTAACCATGTAGGTTTTGCGAGAACACCAATGGATTTCCTTTGAGAGCAAATCCAAGTAGCTGCTTGTGAAGGTCCCGACGAAGTGGACTCTCATTTTAATGTGAGAGGTATGGTCTTGCATGGGCTCTCGTATCTCTTCTAACATTCATCTCATGTTTTATCTTTTAGGCTTTAAGGTCCAGAATTTATATTCCTTGCCCACTGTATCTTGCTCTTCCTTGTCCTTGGAGGTACACATCGAAAGCCTTGCTTTATTTCTTTCGAAAGGCTCCTTGTGTATTCATATTGTATCATCCTTCCTGCATTTGCCTTTAGCAGCTTTTAAAGATCATTTTCTTATATTTTTTCCTTTCTTTTTACTCAAATGATCTCCAGGCTTCACCTGTTGTTGCTTTGGAAACCCTTCTGATGGTTACACGAAGGATCTATTGACTCCAGCTATTCTTTTTTATTAGTATCCTTAAGGCAAACCCCTTTAGTTTCGATCTGAGCGGTTGCAAGAGGCATAGATGTATCAATACTCTAGGCTTATAGTGGTGGTTATCTTCAAATTATCTTACTCCTTGATGGTGTTAGGTCTGGGAGATCCTTTTTCAAATTCTATTTTTTTCGATAGGCATTTCGTCTCATTTACCTTTCCTTTTGATCTTGTGCATCGAAATATATTTTCTTCTAGTTCACTTGAGGGATGAATTTGTCTTATCAGTGTTGTTTTTCTTATGGAAGATTGACCTTTACGAATACGATCATAGGGCTTTATCAGTTGCAATCTTCCCTGCTTTCGGCTCTTATCTCGTTCTCCGTTTCTTCTAATGCTTTGTCCCTGATTTTCTCCTTTTGCCTTTTCTTACAGGTTTATTAGGTCCGAAATTAGTCCCCTTTTAGTTAAGGCCAAAAGGGGCTTTTCGGTTTGAAACTAGTGCCCTTTCGGTTATCATGGAAAGAGGCTTTCTGGATGGAGGGAAATTCTCCTTTCTTTCCTTCTCTTATTTTTAAGGGATGCTGCCGATGATCCAGCACTACTCCCTTCAGGGCATTGTTGTCTTTCGCACTCCTTCACTTCAAATTCAATTCTTGATTTTCCTTGGATATTTTTGGCGCTAACATAAACTATTTTAGAAACCCATATAACGGTCTGGTAACGAACAAAACAATATCATTGCCTTTTGCTCCCCCTCAATTTTCAAATCTTCTTCCTTCATCTTCATTAGCAAATCATCAAACACATTCATGTACGTTGATGGAAAAAAATGTCATAAGCACGGAAGACTCCAGTTATTAGGAACTATTATTTTGGTCGTGTAAATAAGTACGGTAAGCGGTAAATAACACGAGAGATTTATAGTGGTTCGGCCTCGACAGAGGCCTATGTCCACTTTGAAGAGTTGTTGGATTGTTATTTATCACCAATGATTACAAAGTTGAGACTATCTCATGATATCTCATTAATATTCATTTTTGAGTTATATGATGTCATAATCATCATAGGCAAAGTATTTGGGAAAAAGACAATTTAGTCCTTCGTCTTCCTCAAAGAGGAGATGCCATTAAAGAGGCTCTTGAAGCTCTCTAGAGGTCCTAAGTGATAGAATTCCAACCCTTTGAAGTGTGAGGCCAAGGGGTATTTATTGGAGAGAGGTTAAGTAGGAGTAGGTAGAAATAGGGGATCGCACCCAGAATTTCGCACCCCCTCACACGCATGCATATATTTTGAACCCCTCCTTGGGGTACGAATTTCGCACTCCTTGGGGTGCGAAATTCGCACTTCTTTGGATGTGCAAAATTCGTACCCCACTGGGTAAGAATTTCGTACCCCTTTGGGGTACGAATCTCGTGCCCAAGGGGTTCGAATTACGTACCCCTTCAGGGTACGAAATTTGTACCCTGAGGGGTTCGAATTTCGCATCCCTCTGGTTATGAACTTCATACCCCTTGGGGTTTAGAATTCATACCCCTTAGAGGCACGAATTTCACACCCCTGAGGGGTACGAAATTCATACCCCGAGGGGCATGAAGACTATGTGAACGGGCGCTTGGGGGTTCGAGACTTGGGCTTGTAACTCCTGGGGGTTCGAACCCTTGGTCAGCAATATGTGAGCGGAGTTGTGAGGTTTTCCATTGACGCGATCCCTCTTCACCCTGCTGCCTTTGCTCTTAGGCGAGTCTCTCGGCTTCAGCTCTGCGCAATATGTTGAGACGAGCGTGCCTCATGTACTTTTGGGAACCGAACCAAAAAGCCGGTTAAAATTAGCCCTTTGGCATGATGTGCTTTGCGTTGGATGTGGTAGTAGTCGTGTTGTCGAATGGTCCGGTGAAATAAAAGAAAGTCATATGTTAGCTGTTTGATTCGTTCGCCGTGGAATTGCGAATGAGCTATCGTTGGATGCAGTGATGTACTCACACCGCTAAATACTCGCAGTGTTGTCTCTGCGTGCTCGCGGTGATCGGTACGCAGGTGCGTGGAACACATATATGCGAGTGTGATGTCATCGGCATAAATGATGATTTTTTTTCTTTTTTTTGTATTATGGTACCAAATTTCGAACTTAAGGAGTACGAAATTTTTTGCCTGGTGGGTTCTAATTTTGTACCCTGGGGGTGCAAAATTTTGTACCCAATGGGTTCGAATTTCGTACCCTGTGGGTGCAAAATTTCGAACCCAGTAGCTTCAAAATTTCGAATCTAGGGGATTCGAAACATCGGGAATACCAAGGGACATTTCCTTTCCTTTATAAATAGCACCCCTCACTTCATTTCTCTTCTTTCTTTATTTCGAACAGACCGCCATTAACGCCCGAGCTCCCAGCTTTCTACACTTAGGGATTTCGCACGAAAATAGGTGGGTCTTGATAGCTTTGGAGGCGCGAGCGGAGGAGAAGAAGGGGCTGGGGGGGCGAGTGCCAAGGGGTAGCTCTGACCCTTGGGGCGGTTCAAGAATTTGAACCCTAAGGAGGCTCGAGCACTCGAACCTCGATGAGGTTCGAGCATTCGAACCCTGACGGCATTTGAACATTCGAGCCCTGATGGTGTTCAAGCTCTCAAGCCTCGCTGGGCTTGAGCCTTCGAACCCCTGATGGGGGTTCGAAGTTCCGAAACCGATGGGGTTCGAGCCTTTGAACCCGAACAGGGTTCGAGCCTTTAAACCCTGACGGGTTTCGAGCTTTCGAACCCCGACACGGTTCGAGCACTCGAACTCTGGCATGGTTCGACCGTTCGAACCCTGGGGGTTCGAACATTCGAACCTGTGGGGGTTTGAGCGTTCGAACCTCGAAGGGGGGTTCGAGTTCTTGAACATCGAAGCGGTAATCCAAGCCTTTGAGCCTCGAGTGGGGTTCGAATTCGCGGTAGGCCCCATTTCTTCGATCCTTCGCCCTTCCATGTCGTTTTCACGACTGCGTTATTGCAAATATTTTGACCTTTCACATAGGATAAAGCATAAACTTGGACTGGAACTGAACTGTTAGACAGGTTCGAACTTTCTTTGTGTACCTTGACTTTGCTTACCACTACACACACATGTTAGTTTTCAATAACACGAGGGGTACAGGTTACTTTACTGGCATGTCTAATACTGGTGTGTTAAAGTATAGCTGGTGGTGCATACAAAATTGATGAATGGAAAGACTTCGGATGCCGAGGCTTCCCTGCCACCACCGCATACATTTGATTCTACCAATAGTGGTAGCTCGACTGGCAGCGAGCTTGAGACTACTAAAGGATTTGTTCCTTCTCAAATAGCCAGTTCACCTGGAGTGTCCAAACATAGAGAACGAACAGAGGAACAACATTCTCCAGTCATACACGAAGAGGCCGTGAATGTGGACATTATGAGTGGGGATGCGCCGGCGGCTCTGGTGGTCCCGGATATGCTGCCTGATGCGGTAATCTTGGAAAATCTGATAGACTCGGTACTATCGCGCCTGGATGCCACAACAGTTAGGAAAATGGCACTATGGTTCAATATACCAGTGGGTGATGCCCGTGCACCGGGAGAGGATGGTAGGGCTCATGTGCCGCCCGAGGGTTTCACTGCTTAGAACAGACAAGCTTGTTTTACTGGGTGCGTGCCTCGGCCAATGACTTTATTTGGGACATGCTATGCTATTTCCACCTTGCACTGTCGCAACTGCATCTGAATGCTTATTCCTCACTTGTAGACACCTATGTTCTCTACTGTGAGTATTTGCATTTGGAACCCACCGAAGAGGATATTCGGTACTTTTTCCATCTTAGGAGAACGGTCAATATATCGCCCTCCCAATGGTTCCTGGAAGTGCCATCGGCCACCGAATTCTTTGTTGAAAAATGGCCCAGGCCGTCCGTGTTTAAGCATGAGTGGTTCTTCGTGCGTTGTCCTCCCGGGTTTGCAAGGAGATAGATTGAAGGGAGTAAGTATTCTTGAACTCTGCCTCTTATTATATTTTTCTTGAGTCCCATGTCTCATTTTTGGTCATGGCAGGGAATCTTGAGGCATCTACCGGCGATGAGTATCGGTAACGCCCTAATGCTCTACGAGCAATCCCAGCTGAGTGTCACAATACCGAAATAGTGACAAGTCAAGAGTGTCTTCGACGCACCGGGCTGCTTCCCGATGACGGGCTATAATTAGGCATGCGGTTGCGAGTAGTGGGCCGAAGGAGAAGGTGGTGAAAGGTCATGTGGTCCCAGGTCAAAAGAGAAAGCCGCCCCTGCTAGGCTGAAGCCGAAAAAGGCTGTCAAGTTCCAAGGAGATGTCGGTGGATATGGGGCTCGTATTGAAGAGGTCGTGGCCAGAAATGAGGACACGTCGAGCGCTCTTGTCCCACCTCCAGTAGGAGAGGTGGGGGTAGGGGCGTCGATCAGGCCACTGTCTCCAGTGACTTCTTCTGGAACCGTCGCCTCGCTCGAGGATGAGGGCCAGTTCGATGGCTTAAATAAACTTGACTTAGAATTTTCCCCATGGTTGGTTACAACAAGCATGGAAGAGCTAGCTCTTGTTGCGGAGGGGTTAATTCCTTCGAGCGGACCACAATCTGGTTTATTGAGAGAACACTTAGGGCATACACTTATAAACACTGCATTGCATAGAGGTTCGTCTGAGCGTGTGACTTGACTGACTTTTAATTCGTTCCTATGACAGGTGATCTGGCTAAAGGGCGCAAAGGACGAAGTTATGGATACGGAGACCGTCGACGCCCTAGGAACCCTTTCTTCGAGGACTTTATAAGAGGGACTAGCTTGTACGAAACTCCACCCCCGCCGGATCGTGGTAGTGAACACCAAGGTAGGGATCGATCTCGGCAATCTCCGACCCCTTCGACCCCTCCTCCTCCTCCGATTCGAGTGTTTGAGGTAGGTCCTTCACATACCGCGCCCGTGGTGCCCACTCAAACTGCTTAGGTTAAGGAGTCGACGCTCAACCATTCGAGACTGGCGGGAGTGACGGTAGTAGGGAGACAAGACCTGCGGAGCCAGAGAGGCGAGAGCTTTCCATTGATGAAAGAAAAGCGCTACTGAAGAGAAATTTCCCTCGGCCTTATTTTGATGAGATAATGTTCCTCCCTGATCTCCATCCGCCCTCAATCAGGGAGTCGGGGGAGGTCTGGATGCACGTCAGTGTTGAGTATCATCAGGCCGACCAACTTCTTAAGTATTCCCACCAACTCTCGGAACTAATTAGGAAGAAAAACCTAGAGCTCATCCATCGGGGGCTGGCCATCGATGCCGAGTGGACCACCGTTGGAAATTTGAACACTTAAATTGGTGAGTTTGCTTTCTGTATCATAGATATACTATTGCTCATTCCTGTGCCTTTGAATATTAACTCGGGGTTTTCGTCGTCGCATCTGAGATGATGGAAGCATATGAGATGCTCAAAAGGGAGGCTGATCACTCCCGATCTTCTTTTCAGGAGACAGTATCTGATCTGACCTTCTAGAACACGAACCTAAAGAGGGAAAAGGATGAGGTTGGACCCTTACTCGGATATAAGGATAACGTCCAGCCTTTGAAGGCCTTATCGAGGAAGGAGAGGTGGTTGATTGACAAAGTGCCCACGCCAGAGGCTCAGTGGAAGCCGATGTGCACTCGATGGCGGCTATGGTGGAGGCCCAAAAAGCCCAAATGGTGGCTAAGTGTGAAGAGATAGAGAAGAAGGGCAGGCACGACGAGGCTGCCATATAGGAGGTCCTAATGAAGACCAGATAGGAGGCTGAGAGGAGCGCCACTGAGATGACTGAGCAGAGGAAGGCTGATGAGGAG
This sequence comes from Allium sativum, assembly GCA_030737875.1. Lineage (NCBI taxonomy): Eukaryota > Viridiplantae > Streptophyta > Magnoliopsida > Asparagales > Amaryllidaceae > Allium > Allium sativum. The sequence continues at coordinate 832,626,796 of CM060918.1, read as the reverse complement.
GCAGAAAAGAAGAGGGCTGATGACGAGGCCCGGAAGAGAAAGGAGGATGACGAAGCCCATCGGAGGGCCATCGAAACCTCTGAGAAATCCGAGGTTGACGATGTCATGACGCATAAGTCCCAGAAGTTGGCTGATCGATGGGCTTCCAGGAAGAAGAAGGCAGAGTGGGAAGCCAAGGAGGTCCCTAGGAAGAGTGATGTTGTGGTAGCCCTTGCTGCCGGGAATGTACCCAGGCTGAATGTTCCTGCCGATATCACGGAGATCTCGAGCGGCGACGGTGCAGATGAGAGGCGCCTATCGGCTTCTCATGAGTTGGCTACTCCTCTGAAGGGCCGAGGAGGAAGGAGCGGATCAGGAAATAAGAGGTCCGGTATGGGGGATGAACTGTCGAGTGCCGAATCTGCAAAGAAAAAAAACAAGCACAAGAAGAAAAAATACGATTAGTGTTAGCGGCTTAAGTAGAAGTTACCGATATTTTGGTAGTGTAGGCCGATAGTTTACGCGAGTACGGCGCTCGCTTTGGGTTTTTCGAGACATGGTGTGGTTTTTATGTACACTATGTCATTATCAAAGAAAGATATTAGGCAAGTAGTCTGTTTAGTGTGTGAGTGTGTATGGAAATAGAACATGACTTAGTAAAGATCGCAATTTATGTCGAGTGTTTGGATGTTCTTCCCATGTTTTCTAGCGTCCTGTACTTGCATAAGCATACTTATCGTTACACTTAACACAAAAGCAATCAAGGACCGCGCTCTAGAGAAATTATTCCAGAGGGGTGAGATAGAGAACTGGTTTCAGTAAGTCTCCCTCAGCTCAAGAAACCCGTAGTTTGTGAAACCAGGCTAGTCTCCTACTGTTTTGGGCTGCTCGGATTAAGTTCCAAGTAGAGCAAAGGCATAGGACGTTGAGTAGTCCAGTAGGGGGCTCTCCCGTCATTCGTTCGGGTTGTTGAGAGTGGCAGACGTTGTTTATTCGCCAAAATAGAAGCTTGAATCATCAACCCGTAGGGTCCGGCCGTGGTCATGGGCTACCCCTAAGCCTTGAGAGCTTCGGGGAAGAAACGATTTAAGGTCGGTCTCGATGTTGCGCCAAGATTTGACTGGCACCCGCAGCCAGGAGAGAAATTTGCATTGCTCTTGGCTGGCTATTGGGTGGCCTAAGTTGCATGGAACTTGGGCATGGAACGATTTATCCTCGGTTTTAGCGCGGGGCTGAGGTTCGAGTTCGTGGTTATTTATACTCGGTCGCGTCATGGGCCAGCGACTCGAGTAGCATTGTCGGCTCCCGTGCTTGGGGTGTCGGTCGTAGTCAATGTTGTTTGGCCTCGATGTTGGCTCGAGGTTCAGACGGCGGCACTAGCTCTCGTGCTCGGGGTGCCGATGCGACGATCGACTATTCGCACGTAGGCTGGTTGCCAGGACTAATCAAACGTGTCATGTGTGGAGTAAACAAGCAAAAAGAGATAGGAAGCTGAACATCATTTCTACTAATAACTTTGGAAGTGATAGCCTTTACAATGCATTGAATTGTTAGAAAACAAAACATCATTGGAAAGCATAAACAACTGTGTACTAAGTTATGTAAAGTAGCGATGGAGATGTTAATTGTTCCATGCCCTTGGGAGTTCAGCTCCATCCACGACTGCGAGTTTGAAAGATCCATAAATGAACTTCCGTTGTATGGAGTATGGGCCTTCCCAACGTGGTGCAAGGCCTACTAGTGGAGGGAAGACCCGTTTTAAAAGAAGGTCGCCAATGTTGAGATCCTTATGGCGGATCCTGGAATTGAAGTATCAGGCCACTCGTTGCCATTGGGCGGCGGCCCTGAGATCAGCTTCGCTCCTCTTTTCCTCTAGCAAGTCGAGTGATACCAAAAGTAAGTCTTGATTTGTCTTCGGATCGTAATAAATAACTCGATGAGATTGAAGCTTGAGCGAAAGGAGTGTGTCCGGTTGTTTTCTTGTGGGTGGTTCGGTAGGCCCATAGGGCTAGAGGAAGTTCATTCGCCCACATGCCCTTGGCCTTTTCCATACGCTTCTTGATGGTGGATTTAATGACTTTATTAACTGCTTCGACCTGCCCATTGGCTTGAGGATGAGCCACCACTGAGAATCTCTTTTCGATGTTGTACCACTGACAGAAGGCTTTGAACTCGCCGCTCTCGAACTGGGTGGCATTGTCAAAAATGATAGCTTGAGGGACCCGTAATGGGTGATGATGTTGCGGACGATGAAGTTGATCATCTTCTTGGTTGTTATTGTTGCGAGAGCCTCGGCCTCTGCCCATTTGGTGAAACAATCAAATGCGATGACAGCATAGCGTGCCCCACCTCTGGCTCCAATGTTTTCAATCCCTCATATGGCGAACGGCCATGTGCTGTTCATTTGCATCAACTCTGTAGGCGGGGCTCTTGGGATATTTGAGAAGCGTTGGCACTTATCGCACTTGCGAGCATAGTCTACGGCATCTTGATCGACCATAAGCCAATAGTAACCATGTCTGAGTATTTTTCTTGCCAAGGTTTGGCCTCTAGTGTTGTCGCCACATTCCCCTTCATGTACATTAGTTAGCACTTGGACGGCGTCGTCATGGGCTACGCATCTGAGCAACAGGACAGGTAAACCTCTGTGGTAGAGTACTCCATCCATAAGAAGGTAATGAGCTGATTGGTCGGTGTGTGCTCCTCTTTCTTTGTAGCATCCCGGAAGGGTCCCGTATTGCAGGTAACTCTTGATTGGGGTCATCCAAGATTCAGGTTTGGTTTCGGCATTCATGACCACCTTAGTTTGCATCTGCTTAATGCTCGGCGAATTGAGCACTTCGACTAGGACGAACCCCATAAGCTGTGAATCCTCGGAGTTTGCCAACTTGGCTAATGAATCTGCCCTTTCATTTTGTTCTCGAGCGATGTGTGCGATGACAAAGTGGTTGAAGTTGTTGAGCAACTTCCAAATCTGGGTCAGATATAGCGCGATCCATGCCTCCAAGGCTTGGAACTCTCCCTGCACCTGGCGCATGATAAGTTGAAGTCCGAAAAGACCCGAATGGATTTTATATTAAGTTTGATTGCGATTTTGATCTCGGCTATTAGGGCTTGGTATTTTGCATCGTTTTGGTAACAGGGAAGTTGAGTTTTAATGCGTAGTATATTGGGCTCTCCTCGGGAGTGATGAGCACGACTCTGGCCCTGGAGCATTTGTTTTCGGAGGATCTATCCATGAATAATTTTCATTGAGTGTTGGGTGCTTCGATGTTCTCCGTAAGAGTCTCCTAAGGAGTAGTGAATTCTACTATGAAATCGGCGAGAGCTTGTCCGAGGATGGCTCGGTAGGGGATAAAAGTTATCTCGAACTGACTCAGCTCTATATTCCATTTCAGTAGTCGTCCTGGTACTTCAGGCCGCTATAAGATAGGCTGAAGTGGTTGGTTGGTGAAGACCTTTATAGGGTGTGACTGGAAATATGGTCGCAACTTCCGGGAGGAGATTAGCACACAGTAGGCCAATTTATCGAGCTTCGGATAGTTCTTTTCTGCCCTCGTTAATCTTTTGCTAATGTAGTAGATGGGTCGTTGTACACGGTCTTCGATGCGTACCAGTGCCGAGTTGATTGCCTACATGGAAACAACCAAATAAACGTACAAGTCCTCGTGGTCCAGGGGCTTGGATAAGATAGGCGGTTGCTCTAAGTGATTCAGAAGGTCCTGGAATGCAGAAACGTATTCTGGGGTCCATTTGAAGTTTGTTTCCCCTTTCTAAGTAAGTCGAAAAAGGGAATGCAATTGTCTGTAGCTTTTGATATGAATCAACTTAAAGCAGCGACCTTTCCTTTGGCTTCGAGTCCCAGTCTCTTCTCATATGTGAGGGAAAGGCTGTGTGCACTAATCGACCACCCCCAGAACCTGGAAAGCCGTGAGAATAGTACTGGGACGGGAAACTGCCTAGGAAGTCCTCTCGCGCTTGAGTACAGGAGCCTTTGGCACTGGGTATCCACCTGGGCTTCGATGCCTTGAGAATTGACGATGAAACCCAAGAATTTCCCTGAGGCGACTCTGAAGGAGCACTTCGGAGGATTGAGTTTCATGTCATATTGGCGGAGGACATCGAACATTTCGGAGAGATCGCTGACGTGGTTGCTTGATACTTTGGATTTTACTAGCATATCATCCACGTATACCTCCATGGATTTCCCAATTTGGTTTTTGAAGAGACGATTAACCATTCACTTATAAGTGGCACTGACATTCTTGAGATCGAAGGGCATGACGTGATAGCAGTAAAGTCCAAGGTCAGTTATGAAAGAGGTATGATCCTGGTCGCGGAGATTCTTCGGGATCTGATTATACACCGAATAGGCATCCATGAAAGATAATAGCTGGTATCCGACGGTCGAATCAACAAGTCGGTCATTCTTCGGAAGTGGGAAGGTGTCCTTGGGACATGCCTTGTTTAAGTCGGAGAAGTCGACGCATGTTCACCATTTGCCATTGGCCTTTTTGACAAGAACTGGATTGGAGACCCATTCGGGATAGTCAGCTTCTCGGATAAAGTTGTTGAGCAGGCGGTTTACCTCTTCCTCGAGGGCTTTGGACCTTTCAGGTCCCAGGAAGTAGCACTTCTTCTTGATTGGAGGCATTGTCGGATCGATACTTAGACAATGGCAAGCAACCGCGGGGTCTATGCGAACACGTCTAGGTTAGCCTTCAAGAAATTCATAAGATCTTCTTTGATTGGGGGATGGAGTTGCGATCCTATCTCTAGTACCTTTGATGGATCGTCGGGATTGACTAGAACATCCTCTGTATGTTCAACTGGAGTAGCCCTCTTGTATTCAGGCTTTTCATCATTCCTTGGATCGAGCTCGCCGGAAAGACGGCAGTGGCGCCTGAGCCAAGGCTCAGATGCTGTTGATTGCTATACGGAGATAGTTTTGGCGCATAAGGGCGCGGGTATGGTTTCACCCTTGTCTTTACTGCGTGCATTCTTGCATTCTATTGCATAACATTCTCTGGCATTAGTTTGGTCGCCTCTAATTATTCCAATCCGTTTTCCGTCGAGAATTTCATTAGGAGGGACCATAGTGACATGCATATCCGAAACTCTGTGATGAAAGGACATCCAAAGAAGATGTTTTATGGGGAGACAATGTCAATAAACACGAAGATGAGGACTCAAACTGGATTTCGGTCCCCGTCCCGAAGTTCGACGGGTAAGTTGATGATTCCTACTGGACAATTGGAAGCTCCTTTGAAGCCGTGGAATGTGGCACGACATGGTTTAAGGTCCTTTGTTTCTAATCTCATTTGGTCGTAAACAGCTTTGAAAATGATGTTGATCGAGCTTCCCATGTCAACTAATATTCTTCAGACGAAAGTGGCACCGATTTGGGCTGTGATAACATATCGTTGGTCGGGGTCTCAATTCCTGCAGAATCTCTTTCGTGGAAGATAATGTTGCCCCGCATAGATTTTTGAAGCTTGGCTGGGACGGATTTGTCTGGACGGAGCAGGCCTCATAGGTAGCGTGCTTGATGGAACTCACATATTCCTCCATTTTCCGAAATCTGTCGTGTATTGGATAAGGTCCTCCATATATAGTGTTGATCACGATTCTCCTTGGGTTAGATGGACCAGGAGGCGTCTTGGCGGGCACTAGGGGCTTTGAATTTGGTTCGGGTGGAAAGGGCTCTTGAACGTATTGCTCGAGTCGTTTCTAACGGATAAGCTTCTCGATTACGTCCATGAGTTGGCGACATTCATTAGTGTTATGCCCGTATACGTCGTGGTATCGACAATATCTGCCAGTATTTTTCTCGAAGTTGGTGGATTCCCTGGTACGCGGCTTCTTGTATGGAAATGTGTTGCATGTTTCCAAGTAAATCGTTTATAAGTTTTCGTTTAGCGGAGTGTAGGTCTCGAAAGTGCGGTAAGGTCCGGGTTTTCAGGGTTCAGCCGTGGCCTGACCATTGTTTCGACTGCCTTGCCTGCCGTTATTTGGCCTTTGCCTATAGGGACCTGCCCCCTTGTTTTGATCGAAGGCCTCCCTGACTTGTTTCCCTTTGATGTGATTATTTGCGGTATCCGTAAGCAAATTGTTAGGGTGACTTGTCTCGGAGAGCCAGTTCCATCTTGCTTCTTCTTGGCATAAGTACTGCCCTGCCTTTTCGTAGAAAGCGTCGAGGCTTTTAGGTTGCTTCCGGTCGATCCATGCCCCGAAATCGGTAGTAGCAAGGACACCTTTTGCTAGTTGAAACAGTACGGGGTGAGGATCTCAGTCCTCAACCTCGACGAGGGCGGTGTTGAACCAGGAAAGGTAGCTTTTGAGCGACTCAGCGGGCCCTTGGTATAAGTTAGACAAAGTGAGGGCATTCTTTGGAGTCGGGATATGCACCATGAATTGCTTGACCAGTTCTGTCACTATTGGATGAAGTTGTTGATGAAATCAAGTGGGAGGAGAGATAACTAGAATAAAGCGATCCCGGATAGGAAGACTGGGAATCACTTGCATTTGACCGAGTCATTACCCCGGCTCGAGTCCGTTTTCCATTCATATCGATTCGGGAAAGCACAAGGATCGGTGGTGCCGTCATAGAGTGGCATTTGTGGCATGCTGAAACATCGTGTCCATTCGGCCTCTTTTACCCTTCTCGTGAAGGGGTTACGCCTATTGTATGCCTCCCATGAATCGTGCACGTTCCCTCACATTTCCCTCATGATCTTTCAGACCTTGTCGGGAAGATAAGTTGGATAGGGATCCGTCATCGGGATCCATGGATTTTGGAGGAGTTCTGGAGTTCTGTTGTGAGGGTGTCTTCTATATGAATGTCCGGGTCATCTTTTTCCATATCCTCGACATCTTTGATCGGGTTTTGGTATAAACATTAAGGCGAAGCTGGTAGAGGTGGATCCTGTTCTGGACGAGTGCAGGTCGTTAGAATAGTAGTTCCATCATCCTGATTGGCGACAGTTGGGTTTTGTCGAGGAAGGGGTTAAACGGTCTGACCCGGTCTGTCATTGATGATCAAGCGATACCGATCTCGGTATTGTCCTCCCCCTCCACTATATGTGACTGTAGTTCGGTCGCCTTTGCCGTTGCTGTTTCCATTGGCATGGCCATTGTCCAAGGCATTGGCGTGGACAGCGATGTTGTTAATGAGACTAAACCTCCTTCGTTGATGCGGGCCCCTTGATTTGGATGAGGAGGTTTCCGAGATAGTTGGTCGCGGGCGAGTGTTGTTCTGAGCAAGCTGAAGTCGAGCGATGATGCGCTGGCTCTCTTGAAGTTGTCACATAAGGTCAATGTTATTCCCTAATGCTTAATTGAGATCGGCAGTGGTGTTCTCATACTTTTCATTAAGCGCGCGGACCTGCGCTTTTGTTGCAGGCGCTTCGGGGTCCACAGGAGGAGTGGTTTCTGTAGTGGCCAGGATACCCGCCGGCTGAGGCTGTTGGGATGTTCCGGCTTCGGCTGCGGCTCAAGAGCCGACCATTGCGTTCTTTGGTCGCTTTGCCATCGTAAGCGGACTCGGCAACAAGTTTAGGAAAGGAATCTAAAGCTCGTCGAAGTGGAGATGACAATGTGCGAAAAATGCGCAAATCCGAGTTTTCACAGTGAAAGCACCAAATGTTGACGACAAAAAATATCGTAAACACCCAAGATTCCTATTACTAGGAATTATTATTTTGGTCGTGTAAATAAGTGCGGAAAGCGGTAAATAACACGAGAGATTTATTGTGGTTCGGCCTCAAGAGAGGCCTGCGTTCACTTTGAAGAGTTGTTGGAATATTATTTATCACCAAGGATTACAAAGTTGAGACTGTCTCATTACATTCACTTTCGAGTCATATGGACTCATAATCATCATATGCAAAGTATTTGGGAAAAAGACAATTTAGTCCTTCATCTTCCTCAAAGAGGAGATGCCACCGAAGAGGCTCTTGAAGCTCTCTAGAGGTCCTAAGTGATAGAATTCTAAACCCTTTGAAGTGTGAGGCCAAGGGGTATTCATAGGAGAGAGGTTTGGTAGGAGTAGGTAGAAATAGGGGACCACACCCAGAATTTTGCACCCCCCTCACGCGCATGCATACATTTTGAACCCCTCCTTGGGGTACGAATTTCGCACCCCTTAGGGGTACGAAGATCGTGCCCCGAGTGGTTCGAATTTTGTACCCCATGGGGGTACCAAATTCGTACCCTGAGGGGTTCGAATTTTGCACCCCTCTGGGTACGAACTTCGTACCCTTTCGGGTTGTGGAATTCGCACCCCTCTGGGTATGATCTTCGCACCCCCTGGGGTGTGGGATTCGTGCCCCTTAGGGGCGCAAATTTTGCACCCCTGAGGGGTACGAAATTCATACCCCGAGGGGCATGGAGACTATGTGAACGGGCGCTTGGGGGTTCGAGACTTGGGCTTGCAACTCTTGGGGGTTCAAAGCCTTGGTCCGAAAATATGTGAGGAGAGCTGTGAGGTTTTCCATTGGCGCAATCCCTCTTTACCCTGTTGCCTTCACTCCTGGGTGACTCTCTTGGCTTTAGCCCCATGCGATACGTTGAGTTGAGCGTGCCTCATGTACTTTGGGAACCGGACCAAAAAGCCAGTTAACATTGTACACCTTTACCCTCTTTCATCTTATAGGTGAAAAACATTCGCAACATGATCAAATGATTAGTAAGTGACTTCTTATATAACTCTTCAATTATCCCAAATTCCTATAGCAGTCGTCTCACCACTAATTTTGGAGATAATATTCTCCCTCATCGCAAGTTGAAATGGAGTAAATGCCCACTCTTTCATTTCCTCTCTCTCCACATTCGACATGTCCGCCGATAGTAGATGTGTACCAATCACTACCTGACGTACCTAATTCCACCTAAGAACTGCTTTCATCTTCCATTGTCACTTTTCAAATTAATTATCATCATTCCACTTGTCAATAATCAATTGTGGTCCTGAAGCTGCATACGATCCATGTATATATGGAGCTATATCACTTGAACTAACCATTGATAGACTACTTGAACTTGATTCCGACATTTCAGTAACTTTTGACTTAAAGATTTGATAACAATGTTGTGGAGTTTGCCTACTCGAGATCACTCAAACACAAAACCGATGTAGTGGACATGAGCTAAACCTTAATAGAAGTGCAAAAACAACTAATCAGAATCTCTAGTCCAATGTAACAACCAATCACAATCAATCAACAAGCAATATTAAGAGCAATAATGATAAATAAATCACACACCAATTTATAGTGGTTCCACTAACATTGTGTTAGTGTACGTCCACTTAAAGAGAGCTTTTAATAATACTAATGAAAAGTACAAGAGGTTGATTGCAATTATCTCAATAATTCAGAAAAGAAAAATATGATTTTGTGAAGATAAGAATTGAAGAAGAATAGGATTTTCTAAACTCTGATTAATTGACGATAAAACCTTTGCCTGGAGTGTATTCAAGATTATCCTTTCAAAACTGAAAGATAGATCATATATGAGAATGAAAACCCAAGTAAATAGATGAAAATGCCTCTTAATAACTACAAATCATATTTAGTTCCGAATTCGGCTCAAACTCCTGACTCGGGTGGTTAGATGTCTTATTTAAGCCACATGAAATCTAATTTCCAGTGCCGAAACGTCTATCCCCATGGGTAAGACATCGGACCTGGATAGCCTGACATCTGGTTCTGATCTCCGTCTTATGTTGCATTCCTTTTAGACATCTAATCATCATAGTAAAACATTTGAGCAGTTGCTCTGTCAATTTTCAACTTTGGAATCGTCATTTTTCCTACCTTTGAGCTCCTATTTCTGAACCGCCTTCCCGCTCTATAGTTATATTCATCTACTTCAATTCAACCTATATAGTGTTGTCTAATTTCAACACAAAAAACCTTCTAATTGATAACAAATTTAATATGAAATCTTCCTATTTTAAGTAAATAAATTTCAAATGCAAGTTCTCAATCATGTCCAACTACAATGGTATAATAATGATATGTATTTTACATTCTAACATATATGCACTACATAGTCAGCCAGCACATCACATCACACAGGTTGTGTGGATATGATACATTTTTGGAGGATAAATGATTCTTATAAGTATTATAGGTTCTTCAAATTAAGGTGATTAAATGCTCATTATATGCATGCATTTCTATAATTAATAAGTGATTAGAGATTTATTGTAGAAATGCGAGGCAAGGGCTTCTAGTTCGAAAATTAAGGACATCTCTCTATTTGTCCATGTTAATTTAATACACCATTATACAATGTCCTTGGCAACTATCTGAATCCACATTCTTAAAGCACATACAATATACCAACATCAATTTCAACATTAAAGGTAAGAACATCCCAAAATTTCACCAAAAGCACTTGCATTGATCGAGAAGTCTGAAATCACTTCCACATATAAGTTTATAAATGGTTGATTCCAATAGTTTAATAGTTCCTTTAGTAAAATTTATGGAGTAATTCTTAAGAATCTCGGCTCTTAGCGTAGTATATACAAAAGAAGTGAAATCATATACATAATTATCTCATTCTACTAATAAGCCCCTTACCATAATTTATTGTATGAGCAAGTGTTACTACCAGATTTCGGCACTGAAACCAGGTTTAGGCGAAGGGGTACTGGAGCACAAAAAGCAACAAAAGATGGTTTAGGAAGAAAGAAACCGACACAAGCAATTAACAAGGAGCGGAAAGAGCTAGTTCCGACATCATAATAGAGCCATCAAAAGAGAACGGAGGTCGACAGTCAATTCTGAAACAAATAAAGAATTATCATTATCGGTTGGTTTACTATTGACAATCATTGAAAGGATGAAGTCTACTATCAGAATACAGTACCCGGAGCAAACAAAAGCAAGAGACTATCAAAAAAGTAAAAGCTCCGATAAAGGTGCTATCGCTACTAACATGCTTGGTAGCGGTACCAAAAGCAAACAGTCTACACCAAATTGTAGGAGCAACTGATACCGAAAGCAAAAAGTGGAAGATCTAGTCAACATGCTATCGGTACCAACACAGAAGGCAATGGCTTGGTACCGATACAAAATGAGATAGCGGCAGGGTAGTGCTGACACTGAAAGAAACATACATGGGTTTATTTCTTGAAGCATACCATTTGAAACCGGGAGCAGATAAAACGATTGACCGAAAGCATAAGTTCGAAACCTAGAATCGCGAAAGAAAGGCATAAAGACAAGCTAGGAGGAAGCAAAAGACTATCTCCATCTGATACAGATAAAGACCCATAAAGTATATTAAAAATCATCAGAAGGCATACCAAAAGCAAGCTATCGCAAAGATTGAGCTAAAACCAAGAATTACTAAAGTAACCTGAAGTCATAAGAAGAGGGCTATCCACACTAATTTACTTATTGTCGATACCAAAAAAATGAAGATGATAAAAGGAACGAAAGCATGAAGGTAATATTCTGAAGACTTACTACCGAGACCAAAGCTTATTGCCAAAACCGAAAGTAGCTCTCAAGGCTATCAATACCAGTGGACTTGATATCGATACATTTTGAAAAAGAAGCATCAAAGCTAAGCTTCAAAAGCTTGAAACTGAAAATCCAAAAGCAGGAAAGGCCTGATAACAACGCCCAATAGAGACAAAGGCGGCCGAAACCATGTTGCTGGAACCGAAAGGCATAAAAGCAGCCGAACCCTATTGCCACATCCGAAAGTGACTTTTGTTGAGCTGTTACCAAAAAAAGGCCTAATATTCCTATAAATAAGACCCCAGGGATCTCATTTTAGGGACTTTTCTCATTCCCATTCTTGTAAACTTTTCTTATAGAGTAAACTCTAATTTCTAAATTGATTTGGGGATTTTATTTAGAAACTTCTATGTACTTCACGAAAGTGATCAATAAAGAGAGAATCTATACTTGAGACTTATATCGTGAATTTCATGACCTCTTCTGATGTTAATTTATTAATGCTTCCTCACGGCAAGGTTTTATGCATAAGCCAGATTACCCAATATACCCTTCTACAAGCCGTTTAGCTTTTCAACTTGCATTGCGCTTAGGGAAACCTTATCCCAAGATCACTTCATGAATGATTCAATACATCCATTAGGTCCAAGCATTGCCCTTATTATATGTTTTCATTCCATCATACGGTTTTTAACAATGATTGCTAAAGTGTGGACAAAGAGTTAAAACATTATGTAAATGGTCACACCCAAAAGATAGGAAATAACATAGCACTAATACCCAAAACTCGAGTGTCCTGGTGACCAAGTCCTCAGAAACACGATTACGAGTTGTTGAAGTAACCCTTAGTGTAGGAAACAAACCTCTTAAACTTATTCAATGAGTTAGCACTGAGAGTAAGTGTAGAGTCGAATGGAATTCTGAATCCTTCGGGAGTATAAGCAGGAGGACATTTATGATAATCCCATTTTCCAGCCGGTGGACTTTCGTAAACCCGAATTAGCTATGAATGGTATGTTCAATCTCTTTTAGGAAGTTGTACTTCTCATCACACAGGAAATCGAGATGAAGTCAGGGTTGTTGAACAAGCATCCTCTCAAGATCTCTAATAAAATAGTATCTTGCTAACTTAGAAGATCTAATAAGAGAGCACTTCTCGTGATAGTCTCTCTTCAATCTAACATAGCTTTCTAGGAAGTCCCTAGAAAGCGAGCCCTGTTATGGGTAGGGAACTCTGAAAGGGTATTAAAAAACATCAAGAAAAAGTATTACAATAAAACTAAAAATAGAGAAAGTACACATACTACAAACATTCCTCTTGTTTATACAAGACAGATCTCTTAAAGGTTTTTGACACAAATCTATTTTTTGTTAAATTTAAGTTTGTCCAGAGGCAACTCTTTGGGGATTGAATTAACCCGTGGAAGATTCTAGTAAGCTCCTGGGTGAAGGTCAACACCACGATCATCTAAGCATCTTCTGTGAAGACGTCTGAGCAGGCCTCCGCTAAGGTAACCTAAAAAGGAAAAATCTACTATTTCATATCTATTATAAACTTCATTTAGAAAATCCACTAGAATGTCACAATCTTCGATCAACATCCAAAATAGTCCCATTAATTCAGCATGCTCTTCCAAGAGTCTTTCACAACGCAATCAAACAACCCTCAACTTAGGCGCTACTTCATTTTCTTTAAAGGATAGTAGTCTTGTGGCACACACATCTAGCCAAAGATATTTTTTCGATAAGGAACTGCAGTCATTTGTTTGCTTATTTAACTCTTTAGTTAGACGAGCCACCTCTGATTATGCTCTTTCAAGCCTTACATGCTTAAAACTTGTTTTTCCTTTTTGTCTAATTGGGAAGGAAGAGGATAATTATTGAAAGCATGAATAAAGGAAGTTACTATGGAAATTACCATACCTTGGAAACTAAGGCAGAAGCTTGATGAGCCTTATCATCGTTCACATTTTTTGAGTATGAGCTTTCCTTCACTTCGTGAATTGCCAAAGGTTCAAGAGTACTAGATGGTAGGGCTTTAGAATCAAGAATTTTGAAATCATCGTTGTCCATAATTTCATCATGGCAATTAGGGCTTGAAAAATATCATCAATACCAGCTAAGTTGTCACCACAATCACCTCTGTCTACAAGGATATCCTCAAGACCATGGTTTTCACACGCGACACAATCGACCTTCGATATAAAAACAGTGTCTTCTTCATCATAAGCATTTGGCTCTTCTATAGGAATATCCTCTATGAACAGAAGTTTTTCCACATCTAATTCTCCTCTCTCGGGAACATCATTTCTACCCTTCATGGAAGTTATCTTCGACATAAACCTTTCCACCAATAGTGGGTCAAGAGAAGGAAAGCTTAAATCTGGACATTTCTCTATATTATCCGCATATATAAGTAGGAACACATTTTCATAGGAATTGACCATAATCTCGTCTAGCGTGTGTTGAACAAAGGAAGAAATTCTTTATTTGGCTTTATTTATAACTCTAATAGCTTTTGTCAAAGACGTATCACACCTATTAAGTTCGCTTATAAGGAAGGTATCTTTTCTTTGAAAAGATAATTATCCTTTTGCAAAGAAGAAAAGTTGGAATCAAGTGCAACAAACTCTCTCCTAGACTCATCCAAAGCCTCCTTAAGGATTTTAACCTCCTTATTCAAAGAAAGGTTGGTTTTCTTTTCCTGAATTACTAATGATTCAGCCTCAGCCAAACGGTTTCTAGTTGACCCTGTTTTTTCATCGTATTGTCCTTTACATTGACAAGAGTAGCCACTCCTTTCCTTAGAGAAAAATTGTCTTCTTTAAGCTTTGACAGATTAGGAGAAGCTTTGGGAGTATCTTCTTGTAATAAAAACCATTGCCTAATGACCTAAAGAAATAAAGCATGTTATAAGAGAGAAACATGGTCACGAAATAAGGAAAAAAAATTGTGCTGAGAGATGTTGCTCAACTAGAAAATCACAATATCTAGAAAAATTAGGAATAGAGGATGGAAGACCAATGCTAGAAAACGAAGAGGAAGACATAATTTGCTTAACCAATTCATCAAAGCCTTCTGCTATAGGTGGTAAAGGGGTTTCTAAGGAATTAAGGTGCTCAGAAGAGGAAGAGAACCCCAGCGCACGGCGTATCGTGGAAACAACTTTAAGGGTCTCAGATATATAATCATCTGTTTGGGAAGCTACCTTCGGAGAAGGATTTGTGGGAAAATTAGCATTCATGTTTTCATAGGGAATTTAGTCCACAAAGCCTTTGGGTCTCTTAGATGTAGAACCCATGGGAATCACATCTACAAGTTTTTTGACAACCTCTCTAGATTTGGATAGGGTGCTCCTCAAAGTGAGAGTCTTTGCCTTAGGGACCAAAGAAGACAAAGCAATCTTACTTGATTCAGAGAAAATAACACCTAATGTGTCACAAATAGGAGAAGAAAATAAAGGTGAGTTGGGCTATTTACTAGAATTTGAATTATCTGAGTGAACTACGTACCTGAAGCATTAGGGAATATGGGAGAATTGGAGTAAAATGGAGCATTCTTTACCAGTGATAATGATAGGATTCCTTTATGAGAAGTAATTAGTGGAGGTTCCCCAAATATGTTTTGATCATTCGGTAGAATAGAATGTTTGCGAAGGACACTAGGGGTCAATAATGAAGCTCTTTTACCCAACTTTTTAGAAGCACCAGTACAAAGGTCGACTACCTACTTATCCACAAAGCTTGGAAGCTTAGGAGCTGTGTCTACATAAGAAAAAATGAGGAGTAAACAAGTTGATAAGAGCAAAAAAGGTAAAGGGAAATAAATAAAGGATTCATTCAAATCCCATACTTGGAGTGTTGACATTTCTAGAAATATCAGAGGGCCATTGTATAAAGAAAAATTCAGTCTCCCAATCTTTAAATCTCACTGTTCCTTCGGAAAACAGTTTCTTAGTAGGATTCACATGAAAAATTTAATGGTCCAGCTCATTAAGTTTGGAAGGACGAACCAGGTAATCAAGAAGGGAATGGCTTAAGGAAAGGTTTCCCAATCTAGAGATAAAGGTTCAAGGCCTAAATGATAGGTGTAAGTGTTTGGGGATAGCTGTATAGGGGCAATCTTTAGATATAGCAAAAAGCAACCGATAAAGGCCGGGAAAGGAATGAAACCACCATGCCAAATGTGAATAGCAGAATAAACAAATTATCCTTTTGGAGGAGATGCAATAGTGTCTTCTTGCGCGGAGGGATGGCTTCCACACCAGAAATG
The DNA here is from genome assembly GCA_030737875.1 of Allium sativum. Taxonomy (NCBI): domain Eukaryota; kingdom Viridiplantae; phylum Streptophyta; class Magnoliopsida; order Asparagales; family Amaryllidaceae; genus Allium; species Allium sativum. The sequence continues at coordinate 832,611,068 of CM060918.1, read as the reverse complement.
TTAAAATCTCTGAGGATGGCATCAACCTCCTCTTGTGAGGTAATGAAGGAATACTTTTCTGTAGAACCAATCTTCTTTGAAGGGAAGAGTCAAGTAACAAAGTGGGGTATTAGCATGTTTAGTCATAATATTTTTCTTTCCCATAATGCCAGGTGCAATCTATTCCTTTACCTAAATCAAAAAAACATTACAACAAGATAAAGGGGAATTTTTATGCTTCCGAAAGCACTTCTAAAGAAACAACATTTGGATCAAGCCCGTGGTATATGCTTTCGGAAGGATGGGGATTGACGAAAGTACCCAATTGTGTTATCAACCAACTCGTGAACGAACAATATTGATGATGAAACTAAATTACATCAAATTCCCAGTTGAGTAAGGTTGTTTGATAGACAGAAGGGAAAATTAGTCACACAATTGATTCGATGCACGTTAACAATCCTCTCAAGTCATCAAAAGCTGAAACTAAACAAGAGAGGTTGTTATGCACCAATCCAAATTGTGTAAGTGAAATTTTTGCAATATTCAAAGGGCACTTATGAAATCAAATCAAAAAAGGCATTTCAAATGATTTCGAAATGAAAAAGATAGCTTACCTCCATTAAATACTAGAAAAAGAAATTATTGATGCTTACACTAGAAAATTTAGAAATGGAGGAAAACGAGGAGGGATGCAAAGGAAACTAGCAAAAGGGAAACGAAGCAAGCATTTATAGGCAAGACAAGGTGGCAACGAAAAGGCTTGACTTGAAAAGTCTTAAATACCCCTTTACGAAGGTGGGGATAATTGTTAGTACCAGATTTCAGCACCAAAACCAGGTTTAGGCGAAGGGGTGTCGGAGCATGACAAGCAACAAAAGATGGTTTAAGAAGCAAGAAACCGACACAAGCAATGAACAAGGAGCCAAAAGCACTTGTTCCGACACTAGATTATAGAGCCATCAAAGGAGAACGGAGGTTGACAGTCAATTCCAAAACAAATAAAGAACTATCAATACCGTTGGTTTGCTGCTGACGATCATTGAAAGGATGAAGTTTACTATCAGAATACGGTACCCAAAACAAACAAAAGCAAGAGATTATCAACAAAGTAAAAGCTCCGATAAAGGTGCTATCACTATCAACATGCTTAGTAGCGATACCGAAAGCAAACAGTCAACACAAGATTGTAAGGGCAACCGATACCAAAAGCAGAAAGTGGAAGATCTAGTCAACACGCTATCGGTACCAACACAAAAGGCAAAGGGTTAGTACCGATACAAAAAGAGATAGCGGCAAGACAGTGCCAACACTGAAAGTAACAGCCATGGGTTAATTTCCGGGAGCATACCACTTGAAACAGGAAGCAGATAAAAGGGTTGACCGAAAGAATAAGGTTCGAAACCCAAAACTGCGAAAGAAAGGCATAAATAGAAGCTAGGAGAAAGAAAAAGGTTATCAGCATCTCATACTAATATACCGACCCTAAGAATTATCTTTAAAATCATTAGAAGGCATTCCGAAAGCATGCTATCGCAAAGCTTAAGCTAAAACCAAGAATTCACTGAAGTAATCCGAAGTCATAAGAAGAGGTGTTATCCACACTAATTTACATATTGTCGATACCAAAAAGATGAAGATGATAAAAGGAACGGAACATGAATGTAATATTCTGAAGACTTACTACCGAGACCGAAGCTTATCGCCGAAACTGAAAGTAGCTCTCGAAGCTAACAATACTAATGGATTTGGTATTGATACATTGTGAAAAAGCAGAATCAAAGCTAAGCTTCTAAAGCCCGAAACCAACACTCTGGAAGTAGGATAAGATAACAACGCCCACTAGAGAGAAAGGCGGCCAAAACCATGTTGTCGGAATTGAAAGACACAAAAGTGGCCGAAACCCTGTTGCCACATCCTAAAGTGACTTCTGCTGTGCTATTACCAAAAGGAAGCCCAATATGCCTATAAATATGACCCAAGGGTCTCATTTTGGGGGACTTTTCTCATTCTCCGTTCTTGTAAAATTTTATTATAGAGTAAACCCTAATTTCTAAATCGATTTGGGGATTTAACTTAGAAAATTCTATGTACTCTATGAAAGTGATCAATAAAGAGAGAATCTATACTTGAGACTTATATCGTGAATTTCATGATCTCTTAAGATGTAAACTTTTTATGCTTCCTCACGGCAAGGTTCCATGCATAAGCCACATTACCCAAAATGCCCTTCTACAAGCCGTTTAGCTTTCCAACTTGCGTTGCGCTTAGGGAACCCTTATCCCATGGTAATTATTGGTCTTTGAGTCTCGTAAGCGTGATGCTCACCTCTTAAAAGAAGAGTAACTAATATTCGGGCTCAAGACCTTGATATCTAGGAACGACGAACTAACCTAAGCCTTGTTGTTAACGATATTTTAGCTTAGACTTATTTCTATGAGTTGACGAAAAATATCGTTAACAACAAAGCTCGCCTTAAACTTATCATAAACATAAATTTTATTTTTAATAAAGGATAAAATACATGCACAGTAAAAAGTATTAACATGCAACCTAAATTTTGTTTTACAATGAGTCATGCAATCAGTAATTGTAATAAACTAGCATATAATCTCTACTTTGTTTATGGATAGCATTTAACATTATGTGGTGATTTAAATTTGCCTGACTTTCAAGCATGATAGAACAAGCGTAAAGCACTGGTTGAATATTGGCAACATGAGTTTAGAGACAGTAAGATCAGTTGCAAAATTATGTGTGAGGGGAAAAAGGATTGAAAGTGGATAAATTTGGAAGTACGAAACTGATTAAAGTACAAAGTCCAATAAACATGCTTGAAAGTTATGAAAATCAAGGACACTTAGATCCCTTTCTTCTTCTTTCTTTGTTGCTCGAATCCAAAATAGAGTATAAAAAAAGGTTAAAGTTACAATAACACAGTCATTTTATTCTTAAGATAAAAGGTAAATATGATGTAATCGATAGAGAATCAGTATAAGCATTCCTTAGGTGAGTATTTGGTTGGTTTAGTTTATCCGAATATGAAAATTGTAAAACTAAACTAAAACCAATAAAAATGAAAGCCGAACCAAAGTGACCAAATTAAGTTTGGTTGCTTATCTGATTTAACCAAACTAAAAATGTTTTAAACTTTATGTTTGGAACATCCACTATAATATGAAGTAACTTATAAATACATGATTAAACTATTTTTATTTATGATCCTTATGTTATCTAAAAGTAATATGGACTCATATGTAATAATTAAACTTTACCTGGATAACTAAAATAACCTAAAATACTCATTATAACACTAATAATTTTGAAAATATAAGAAAAGTTTGGTTAACTTGGTTAAACCGATAACCAAACTAAATATATTTTTAAATCGTTTAAAACGATCTACTTTCAAAACCAAAACAAACTAACTAGAATTATTTGGTTTGGTTGGTTTAACCAAATAATACTCACCCTTAGCGTTCACAACCACAGGTCTTCAATTAAGAAAATGGTAGAAAATAGTAAAGAAGACTGATGAGTTAATAGGTATTGTCACCTCTAAGGTGTGCCAACAATCTTGTCATCAAGAAGTTTAATTGTAACACCCCGTAATTTTCAACATTAATGTTCACAAATTAAAGAATATTTAATTCACAATGTGAGAATTAAGGGAAACGGGTTGCTCCATTGTGTTTGTCTCGGAATTCTGGTTGAGACAGAGTCCGAGTTTGCGTGAATTCGACTTCGTATGAAAAAGTTATGGCCATCGGAAGTTTCAGAAAAATTTAAACATATTTCAAAAATTTGAATTTCAGAGTCAGATTCGGCTAGGCGGGAAATTTCCCGCCAGGGCCAGGTCGACCAGGGGGTCGACCTGGGGGTCGACCTATCCACATAGGTCGATCAGGGGGTCGACCTGCCCCCCCCCCCCCCCCCGGGCAGATTTTTTTGATGACCTTTTAATGACTGTATGCTAAGTCATTAAGGTTTCTGATCTGGTCTGAATGGCTGGGGTTGATTCTGGGTTGATCGGACAGCCTAAATTAATCCTAAACTCTATAAAAACACATGTAGACTCAAACCCTAAAATCAAATTAAAATTAGAATCATGGCCTCCATGCTGTCACCTTGCAACCTAGAATAGCCGCCATCAATTAGAGAGGAAGAAAAGCTAATCAATTCAATTCTAATCTAAACCGCAACAAATTGTCTTCTTCAAAGGAAAGCTAAATCAATTTCAGAACTCAGATTTCTGAACTCAAGACCTTCTTTGAGTTGTGAGTTCGATTTCTTTAATAAGATAATTAACAATTTAATTGGATTGAGATATGATTTGGATTATATAGTTATGTTGTGAATTATTGACCGCATGTTATTATCTATGTTGTAAATTCTATGATGTTATCATCTATGTTGTAAAGTTGTGATGTTATCATCTATGTTGTAATTCTATTATTAGCTTATGTATAATCAATTCATAATGATGTTTCATATGCTAGTTTGGTTATGTTTTTGGAACTAATTCATATGATAAATCATATGTATGTATGCAAGTTAGGATGTTAATTGAGGCATGGATCATATGCAAGTTAGTGAAAATTATGTACAACCTTACATGTTTCATGACATCTATTTTATGTGTAAATTGGATCTAAAGTTAGGCTATGACATGTGTGAGTTATATGCTAGCATACAAAATTCTATATGCTAGTTTACATGTTTAGATGTAAGTTTACACCATCGTTTACGTTGCATAAATCACATACGCAAGTATATATATATATATATATATATATATATATATATATATATATATATGTTTGGAGTATGAATCACGTAATGTAAGTTTGTGGTTATTCCCTATGCAAGTTTACACCTTATGATTAGATCTATGACATACATGGTCTATGCAAGTTTGTGACTTTTACCTAAACAAAATTACACCTTTAAATTTAGATCTATGACATATGTAGTTTTATGCAAGTTTGTGACTTTGGCCTATGCATGTTTTTAGATGAAGAACCTCATTCACACATGCAAGTTCACCCCTTATGTTTAGATTTAGTTTTATCTATATGTATGTTGTGATGTTTACTCATTATTCCATAAGTTAGACTATTCGAGTCTAACGTATATTTTACGTTAAACGAACAAACATACAACGTGGGGCAATGGGATAATATTAAAAGATTTAATATTGAGAATTGGCATAAATGCCTTAAATGGCATAAAATAAATTTGTGATGATAATTAGTATAATTTTGCATACCATAAATAGATGGACATAATTGAGTCAATTATGGACATAGTTAAATTTGGAATTGATTGATAATTTGAATAGGGAAATTAATTCAAATTGGGGGGATAATTAATTTCCTAAGACATGAGGTTAGGCTCTTTTATGGTGTAAGACTGCCCGGACCCGCCCGGCAAATTCAGCTGCCACAAATGCCAGTCTAATGTGGGAGGTCTTAGGCGTAAATTAAATGTGTAACAGTTGTAAAGACATGAGGTTAGTCTCGTTTGTGGTGTAAGACTGCCCGGACCCGCCCGGCAAATCCAGCTGCCACAAATGCCAGTCTAATTTGGGAGGTCTTTACAAGGTTACGGTGTTAATGAATTAAGAAACACTTAACCAGATAAACATGTGGTGGTACATGGGGGTTAAGTGGGTGTCTTGGGTGGCTTGTGAAATACGATTAGAAACACTTAACCAAAATTGAAACATGTAAGTGAACATGAATAAGAAGAGGGTTAAGTGGGATGTACTAGAGAGGACCAAGCTTAGGTGGATAGCTTATGTCAAGTAATGGGGGCCCGTTTCAACCATTAACCCATAATATCTTTGTGGGCTCGACCCAAGTCGAGGACGGGACACGCATATTGGGCTTGATGCAAGAGGCCAAAACGGGTTAGCGGTGGCAACGCAAGTCCAACGGGTTCATGTGCGTGTGTGGGCCCGGGCGGGTAGGTAAGACGTTGTTGCATCGTGTAGGTATAAGCCATGCATTATTGGTGGTATCGGGTTGCCACTTTGGGGAGTGATACACCCCACTGTGGGGCCAGGACGGGTATCTACGAGTTAGGGAGCCGATCGCATAGGGGTAGTGGGTACACCTGGTGGAGATTGGGGCGGGCGGCACCTATGAAGGCAACTAGGGGTACACGAAACTACCATTACCATTATTAAAGTCTTGTAGGCAGGATCAATCCTTTTAGGGTGACTAGTGGTGGTGCAGTGTAGTAATTATGTTATAGTGGTTTAGGTGTGCCTTTAACATTATCTTTGTTTATCTTATTTCCTTTAGTTTGCTCTGCCATACCCAATTGTTCACAGTCATTTCCTTATTTTCCAACTTATGCCTTAGCCTAGTTATTTTGGTAATTATATTGTTAAAGTTATCGCACTCGCCAGACTTTATGTATGACCCCCTTTATTTCCACCTCTTTTCCCCCCAGGTGCTTAGGGTGGAACTAGCACCAGTGGAGCTTGATTTTGGATAGCTCTATCTCTTGCTTTTAGAAGTTGCTTGGATCGCTGAAGTAAAAGTTCAGCCTATCTTATTTATGGCTATTTTGTGTTGGGGTTATGTCTTTCAATTTATGTACTCTGATTTAGTCAAGATGGATATTATGTACTTTGACTCTGGTTTTTGATGATGTAATCAAACCTATGTGTTTACCGCTGCAATGAATAAAATTTTAAATTTTTAAGTACTGTTTATATCTGTCTTGTTGTTAAGTTTATATTCTATACACACTTAAAACGCTCCATAGAAGTTAATGCATTCCCTTTGTGAGTGACATTAATGGACGTGGGGTGTTACACATGGTATCAGAGCTGAAGGTTACCAAAACATATATGAATTTTGAATAACTGTTTTTCAAAAGAATTTTTATAAAGAAATACTTTCAAAAATATGTTTTAAGGAGAGTATTTTCAAGAGAAAAGTTTATTTTAAAAACATAACCCCCAAGAGCCATATATCTTCCTTCCGATTCTCCGTTTTGAATCTCTTCCTCTTTCCTTTTTGAATCTCTTCCTCCGCGTATAAACGCTTTTTCTAAGATATGTAAGAGCCTCCATGTGCTGGGACCAGGACGTTTGTCAAAGTTAAAAGTTTGCTCAAGGAAGTGGAGGACTTGTTGGTAACTTTGAGATGGACGATGGAAGGAAGGTTCAACCAGTTGCTTGGTTAATGAAGAGTGAAGCTTCATTTTGGTGGAAAGTCACGAATGGAAAACGTGCGGGGGAGACATGGATAGGACACACGATAAGAAAGTGGATCCAAAGAAAGACGGTAATGATAACAAGGGTCAGGAAAAAGAAAAAGGGGAATTGCGACACTTGTGAAATACCTAGCCACCTAAAGAAAGGCATTAGAAAGAAGAAGAAGACTATTTGTTATCATTACGAAGAGACGGGACATCTTATTAAGATTGTCCAAAGAGGCAAAGGCAAGGGTAAGGACAAAGTACAGGATCTTCTGGAGGGCAAATTTGTTCCCTCACGGCTGATATACGTGCTAGAGATAGAGACATCTCGGTCAAAATTTGGTTTTCCTTTTTAATCGTCATGTTCGAACTTTGTTTGATTTTGGCGCTTCACACTCGTTTGTATCTTCTTTGTTAGTTGAAACACTGCACCTAAATACTAGTCTAGTTATGGATCCCATTGTAGTCTCAAATCCTATTGGTGGTTCGGCTCATCTTTCTATGATTTGTCGGGATTTAAGAGTGTCTATCTTGGGCGTTGGGTTTGAATGCAACGCCTTTGTTCTCGGCTTCATGGGCTACGGCTTGATTCTAGGTATGGATTGGCTAACTAGATACGGGGCCATCCTAGATTGTGAAAGAAGGGTAGTTAGATTGTTGACTCGTTGTGGAAAGACCCTTGATATTTCTTGTGACCCTAGAGGTCCAGTAATGCTTAGCTACCTAGAATCCCTTGACGCATCCAATGATTATTTACATTCTGTTCGTATAGTCCGTGAATATGTTGATGTCTTCGATGAGGTGAGGGGTCTGCCCCTGAAACGTGAGATGGACTTTTGAATATATCTGGTAGATAATGCAAAGCCAGTTGCATTGCCAGTGCGCCACATGGCTCCAAGAGAGAGAAGAGAACTCAGTAAGCAAGTGAAAGAATTGCTTGAGAAGGGGTTCATAAGACGTAGTATATCGGAGTGGGGTGCTCCAGCAGTATTTGCCACGAAGGCAGATGGGTCCCTTAGACTTTGTGTGGATTATAGAGAACTTAATAAGCTTACTAAGAAGAATAGGCACCCACTGCCGAGGATTGACGATCTCTTCGATCAATTAGTTGGCGCCTCAGTGTTTTCGCAGTTGGACTTAGCCACGGGTTTCCATCAGTTGAGAGTGGCTGAGGATAGCATAGACAAGACTGCCTTTGGGACTCCAGACGGCTTCTTCGAGTGGCTTATGTTGCCCTTCGGTTTGACAAACGCCCCCGCATATTTTTTTGACTTGACGAGTAGGGTGTTTAGGGAGTACCTTAATAAATTCATGGTAGTCTTTGTGGACGACATCTTGATCTTTTCTAAGAGCGAGGAAGAACATGCCCTACATCTTAGGGAAGTGTTGGAGACCCTTCGAGCGCATAGCCTTAAAGCTAAATTTTCTAAATGTCACTTTTGGAGGAAGGAAGTGCGATTCTTAGGGCATGTGGTTTCCAAAGAAGGGATAGCTGTGGATCCCGCGAACGTAGTGGCCATCCAAGATTGGAAGGTCCCTAAAAATGCTACCGAGGTGAGGAGTTTCTTAGGGTTGGCTGGCTACTATAGGAAGTTTATCAAAGACTTCACATAAATATCAGCCCCATTAACACGCTTGACGAAGAAGAACCTAGTTTTCACATGGGACGTAGATTGTGATGATGCGTTCCAACGTTTAAAGAGAGCTTTGACAACAGCCCCAGTCTTAGTGTTGCCAGATGGGAGTAAGCCATTTACCGTTTATACCGATGTTTGTGGGACAGGACTAGGCGCAGTCTTAATGCAAGAGGGAAGGGTAATAGCCTACGGAGGAAGGCAGTTGAGAGTGCATGAGAAAAATTACCCTACACATGACCTAGAGTTGGCCGCTATTGTTTTCGCGCTTAAGTCTTGGCGCCATTATCTTCTTGGCGAGAAATTAGAATTGTTCACTGACCACAAATCGCTAAAATACTTGTTCTCTCAGAAGGACTTGAACTTAAGGCAGCAAAGGTAGATGGAATTCTTAGTGTCCTACGATTTGGAGATAGCATATACCCTTGGCAAGGGTAACGTGGTGGCAGATGCCTTAAGTAGGAAAAGGTTGTCCTTGAGTCCGTTGTTTGTTGAGCGGCGAAGCTTAGAGTTCATCTCTACGTTTGACTTTAGACCTTCCATTGTCTTTGTACCCGGTTTGCTGACATCCCTAGAGGTCAGACCTATGCTTTTGGGACAGATTGGTGAGGCACAGCGAGATGACCCACAGTTGGTTGAGTTAGTAGAGAAGCTCAAAAGGGGGGAGTCATCGAGCCATCTCAGTAGGTATACCCTAGATGATAAGGGTTGGTTACGTAGGGACGGTAGACTTTGTGTACCACGGGACGAGAATTTGAGGAAGACCATTCCTGATGATGCACATCGTTCGAAGATGACCATCCATCCCGGCGGGGACAAGATGTACATGGACATGAGACGAGTTTACTTTTGGGCCGGTATGAAGAGGAATGTGGCTGAGTTTGTCGCTAGATGCTTGGTGTGTCAACAAGTAAAAGCAGAGAAAAAGAAGCCCGGTGGGTTGCTTCACCCATTGGAGGTCCCACAATGGAAGTGGGAAAGTGTCTCGATGGACTTTATTGATGGGTTACCGAGATCGAGGAAGGGTAATACGGGGATTTGGGTCGTGGTAGACAGACTTACTAAGAGCGCCCATTTCATTCTCGGGAAGAGTAAGAGGACTACTCCATGGTTAGCCTCCGTATACATTCGAGAGATAGTTCGTTTGCACGGTGTTCCTTCTAGCATAGTGAGCGACCGCGATCCTATCTTTACTAGCGAGTTTTGGAAGAGCTTGCAAGAGGCGGTAGGGACTCAGTTATGTTTGAGCACAACATATCATCCTCAGACGGACGGCCAGACCAAGAGGGTGAATCGTATTCTAGAGGACCTATTGAGGTTGTGTGTCTTAGACTTCGGAGGTACATGGGAGGAACATCTTCCTTTGGTGAAGTTCACATATAATAATAGCTTTCAGTCTAGCATTGGAATGGCACCGTTCGAGGCTCTTTATGGACGACCGTGTCGTTCGCCTACATGTTGGTGGGAATCTACAGATAAGATCTTGCTTGGGCCCGATATGATTAGAGAGACTTCGGAAAAGATCGATTTAATTCGAAGGAGGATGAAGACGGCGCAAGATAGGAAGAAATCTTATGTGGACAAGAGGAGGACAGATCTTGAGTTTGATATTGGGGACATGGTCTTTGTCAAGGTGTCTCCATTACGGAATGTTGTTCACTTTGGGTCCGTTGGGAAGTTAGCACCAAGGTTCGTAGAGCCGTTTCCTATTAAGGAGAGGATTGGACAGACGGCGTATTGAGTGGAGTTGCCCCAGAGACTTAGCGATGTACACGATGTATTCCATGTATCACATTTGAGGAAGTGCTTGCATGAGACCGCGGAAGTGGTAGAGCCGAGCTTGCTTAGAGAGGTGGAGATAGAGCGCGATGCGATGATTTGACGAGCTCCTACGTGCATTCCTGGGTCGGAGATTAAGAAGTTGAGGAATCGAGAGGTCAGGCTAGTCAAAGTGCAATGGGGAGATGATGAGAGCAACGCTACTTGGGAGACGGAAGAGAAGATGCGTTCATTGTACCCTTTTCTTTTCGAGGGTATGTCTTTTAATTTCTCCTTTATCGCTTAGCTTGTACTTGTTTTATCTTTAGCGTGTCCTCTCGCTAGTATCTTTGACCTTTAGATAGGGTAGTCCTATGGTTGAAACATGTGTTTGAGACATGTTATGTATGATGGATGCATGTGGATGCAAATGGTTGCTAGTGGTTTCTCGTGGATATATATACACACACTTTAGGCACTAGATCGGCTCAGTCACTTCATATTACATATTGCATATAAATGTGTGTACATATTTAAGTTAATGGATGTATAATGATTGTACTATCATATGGATATTGCATTTTGGTGAATGGTTGTGCACACATGTAGAAATAATATGTATCGATAGGATTCTTTCGCATACATAATGGACGCATGGCACTATCATGGTTTGCATTAAGGAGGTCAACTGAATCAGTAGACCGCCTGATTTTGCATTAGATAAAGAACATATACACACACTTCTTGCACATGTTCATACAGCATTAGGAATTTAATAAGGACAATGGATGCCTGTGTTTGATGGTTGAGTAGATGGTTGTTTGGATGTTAGGATATGCATTCTCCTTAACTTGGAGATTTCGGGGGCGAAATCCTTAAAGGAGGGGAGAATGTAACACCCCGTAATTTTCAATATTAATGTTCACAAATTAAAGAATATTTAATTCTTAATATGAGAACTAAGGGAAACGGGTTGCGCCATTGTGTTCGTCTCGGAATTCTGGTTGAGATAGAGTCCGAGATTGCATGAGTTGGACTACGAATGAAGAAGTTATGGCCATCGGAAGTTTCAGAAAAATTTAAACAGATTTCAAAAATTCGAATTTCAGAGTCAGATTGGGCTAGGCGGGAAATTTCCTGCCAGGGCCAGGTCGACCAGGGGGTCGACCTACCCACACAGGTCAACCGGGGGGTCGACATGCCCCCCTCCCCCGGGCAGATTTGTTTGATGACCTTTTAATGACTGTATGCTAAGTCATTAAGGTTTCTGATCTGGTCTGAATGGCTGGGGTTGATTCTGGGTTGATCGGACAGCCTAAATTAATCCTAAACTCTATAAAAACACATGTAGACTCAAACCCTAAAATCAAATTAAAATTAGAATCATGGCCTCCATGCTGTCACCTTGCAACCTAGAATAGCCGCCACCAATTAGAGAGGAAGAAAAGCTAATCAATTCAATTCTAATCTAAACCGCAACAAATTGTTTTCTTCAAAGGAAAGCTAAATCAATTTCTGAACTCAGATTTCTGAACTCAAGACCTTCTTTGAGTTGTGAGTTCGATTTCTTTAATAAGATAATTAACAATTTAATTGGATTGAGCTATGATTTGGATTATATGGTTATGTTGTGAATTATTGACTGCATGTTATTATCTATGTTGTAAATTCTATGATGTTATCATCTATGTTGTAAAGTTGTGATGTTATCATCTATGTTGTAATTCTATTATTGGCTTATGTATAATCAATTCATAATGATGTTTCATATGCTAGTTTGGTTATGTTGTTGGAACTAATTCATATGATAAATCATATGTATGTATGCAAGTTAGGATGTTAATTGAGGCATGGATCATATGCAAGTTAGTGAAAATTATGTACAACCTTACATGTTTCATGACATCTATTTTATGTGTAAATTGGATCTAAAGTTAGGCTATGACATGTGTGAGTTATATGCTAGTATACAAAATTCTATATGCTAGTTTACATGTTTAGATGTAAGTTTATACCATCGTTTATGTTGCATAAATCGCATATGCAAGTGTGTATATATATATATATATATATATATATATATATATATATTTATATATATATATGTTTGGGGTATGAATCATGTAATGTAAGTTTATGGTTAATGCCTATGCAAGTTTACACCTTATGATTAGATCTATGACATACATGGTTCATGCAAGTTTGTGACTATTACCTAAACAAGTTTACACCTTTAGATTTAGATCTATGACATATGTAGTTTTATGCAAGTTTGTGACTTTGGCCTATGCAAGTTTTTAGATGAAGAACCTCATTCATACATGCAAGTTCACCCCTTATGTTTAGATCTAGTTTTATCTATATGTATGTTGTGATGTTTTCTCTTTATTCCATAAGTTAGACTATTCGAGTCTAACGTATATTTTACGTTAAACGAACGAACGTACAACGTGGGACAATGGGATAATATTAAAAGATTTAATATTGAGAATTGGCATAAATGCCTTAAATGGCATAAAATAAATTTGTGATGATAATTGGTATAATTTTGCATACCATAAATAGATGGACATAATTGAGTCAATTATGGACATAGTTAAATTTGGAATCGATTGATAATTTGAATAGGGAAATTAATTCAAATAAGAGGGATAATTAATCGCCTAAGACATGAGGTTAGGCTCTTTTGTGGTAAAACTGCCCGGACCTGCCCAGCAAATCCAGCTGCCACAAATGCCAGTCTAATGTGGGTGGTCTTAGGCATAAATTAAATGCGTAACAGTTGTAAAGACACGAGGTTAGGCTCGTTTGTGGTGTAAGACTGCCCGGACCCGCCCGGCAAATCCAGCTGCCACAAATGCCAGTCTAATATGGGAGGTCTTTACAAGGTTACGATGTTAATGAATTAAGAAACACTTAACCAGATAAACATGTGGTGGGACATGGGGGTTAAGTGGGTGCCATGGGTGGCTTGTGAAATAAGATTAGAAACACTTAACCAAAATTGAAACATGTAAGTGAACATGTATAAGAAGAGGGTTAAGTGGGATGTACTAGAGGGGACCAAGCTTTGGTGGGTAGCTTGTGTCAAGTAATGGGGGCCTGTTTCAACCAGTAACCCATAAGTATCTTTGTGGGCTCGACCCAATTCGAGGACGGGACACGCATATTGGGCTTGACGGTAAGAGGCCAAAATGGGTTAGCGGTGGCAACGCAAGTCCAATGGGTTCATGTGCGTGTGTGGGCCCGGGCTGGTAGGTAAGACGTTGTTGCATCATGTAGGTATAAGCCGTGCATTATTGGTGGTATGGGTTGCCACTTTGGGGAGTGATACACCCCACTGTGGGGCTAACACGGGTATCTACGAGTTAGGGAGCCGATTGCATGTGGGTAGTGGGTACACCAAGTGGAGATAGGGGCAGGCGGCACCTATGAAGGCAACTAGGGGTACACGAAACTACCATTATCATTATTAAAGTCTTGTAGGCGGGATCAACCCTTTTAGGGTGACTAGTGGTGGTGCAGTATAGTAATTATCTTATAGTGGTTTAGGTGCGCCTTTGACGTTATCTTTGTTTATCTTATTTCCTTTAGTTTGCTCTGCCATACCCAATTATTCACAGTCATTTCCTTATTTTCCAACTTATGCCTTAGCCTAGTTATTTTGGTAATTATATTGTTAAAATTATCGCACTCGCTAGACTTTATGTCTGACCCTCTTTGTTTCCACCTCTTTTCTTCCTTTTCCCCCCAGGTGCTCAACATGGAACTAGCACCAGTGGAGCTTGATTTTGGACAGCTGTATCTCTTGCTTTTAGAAGTTGCTTGGATCGCTGAAGTAAAAGTTCAGCCTATCTTATTTATAGCTATTTTGTGTTGGGGTTATGTCTTTCAATTTATGTACTCTGATTTAGTTAAGATGGATATTATGTACTTTGACTCTGGTTTTTGATGATGTAATCAAACCTATGTGTTTACCGCTGCAATGAATAAAATTTTAAATTTTTAAGTACTGTTTATATCTGTCTTATTGTTAAGTTTCTGTTCTATACACACTTAAAACGCTCCATAGAAGTTAATGCATTCCCTTTGTGAGTGACGTTAATGGACGTGGGTTGTTACATTAGTTGTCAATTGCTATCCTAAAGATATGGATTTAGAAGAGAAGGCAGATTTTGGGTGGTACCCGCATAACATGTTTTTTTTACAAATTCTTTAATCGGTGTCTTTTTCAATTTTCAAGATTTGCAAGTATTCATTTCGAAGATGTTAGATTCTTGAGTCGGAGGCTTGTTCATCGCTTGGCTTGTATGTTGTATCAACAATAATTACAATATTCCGGAAGATGTGGGACTAGAAACAAAGAAAGTTTCTTATATTATAGGAAAATTGACACGTTTAGCCTTGTTTACAAAAATTATAACATGTTTAGCTTTGTTTTTGGAAATATTTACAAATATAGACCTATTTTGTTCGGGGTGAGGACTGGGCGCATTTTTAAAGTTTGCCTGTGTATTTGTAAATTTTATATGTACCCACCTACTCCTTCATAATTCTGATCCATACTCAACTATATCTTGTAAACACTATTTATCTTAACAATGCCTTCATAGCCATCGATCATCTCGTGACTCCGATTTCGGCAACATCGCCTTCTCCCTTCCAATTTCTAGCAATCACACTAATATCGATTGTGAATATAAACTATCAAGAACAACATTACGAAGAGCTTGCTCTTGGATACCTAGATCATGACCTACTAACAATTCAACCAGGACTGAAAGAACCTGCGTATGTCCCATGAGTAAATGGACATCCTGTTTATCAACCCTATCTAGAACAAGAGGTTGAGCAGGTATCAATAAATCAACCCTCGTCTGAAGAAGAGATTAACTCTTACCCAGTTTGTTGTCACTATGGATATACGACTAAAGTTGTTGTAACAGCTGATAGCCAAAACAATGGTCGTCGAATTCTTCTTTCTTCCAATTTTCCCGACGATTGCAATTTTTTCAGAATGGATAAACGAACCGCTGTGCCCAAAGTTCATAGCATATGCAAACGAGCCGTAACAAGAAATTAGACGTCCTAAGCAACCCCTAGAAGAAACGTAATTTGACTGTAACCACTAGTGTTCCTATTATCTGTTGTCGTAGTAGTATTTCGATTGTGTGTTTGTATGAATGTAGAACTTGGAAGATTAATTTGAAGTGTTGTATGTTTGTTTTTGTCTAAGAAATTGAGTTTGTTTATTAAACAAATTTCAAACTGTTCGAAATTCAAATTTTGAAATGGACATTCAATTATTAAGTAAATCTGCGCTAAAGCTTTTCCAAACAGTAAGATCTACCACAAAATAGGTGATTTGACTAGACACTAATAAAGCTGGTCCAAAATTGTCCTATTTGATAAAGTTGGCCAAATGAGTCATTATTTCGAAACAGATGAGTTGACAAGACTCTGCCAAATCTGACCCAAAGCTTATCCATTGTGATAAAGCTGGACAAAAAGGACATTGATGATGCTTTATTTCGAAATATATGAGATGATTAAAGCTATCCCAAATCTGATTTGACAACGACATTGCTAAGATGATTAAAGTTGATTAGACAATGACATTGTCAAGATGTTTTGCCTATTTCAAATCTCTTCAACACAACATTTCTCATTTCAGAAACACTCCTATACTTACTTCAAATAACTTCAAAACTAATATACTCACTCAACAATGGCACCAAAATTTATTCCTATACTTTGCTACTATGGCGGTTAATTGCTAGTAGATGAGAACCAAAATGGAAATTATGTTGGAGAATTCTGCAAACTAGGGAGAGTTTGCAAGGATTGAGTACTTGATGCTTTGAAAGAATCAGTCTTCAAAGAAACAAAAATTAACCCTATCGAATATGATATTGAGTTGTCGGTTAACCGGCCTACTGATTCGAGGTCGAGAGCATTATCACTCTTAGACGATGAAGATGTAGAAGTGATATTTTCTGTTGTTAAGAAATCGATTGGGTTGTTAATTGGAAAAACGAAAAAAGCAATCGTGGAAGAAATCGCCCCACCTCCCGTCATGAGTACCAATTTAGGGTATTTCACAGCAATGTTGCAAACTCATGATCCTTCACTCATCTTTAGTTCCTTTATGTGCACCAATCCGTATTTTCACCCGAATGTGGACGAGAAACATTAGCCACAACAACAAACTTCTCAACCATATGTTCATGAGCAACAACAACAAACTTTTCAATCAGACGACTATGGGCAATAATTGCAATAAGATGTATTTCCTTCTCAGTCAGAACTGTACGATATGAGCCAACGGTATGTGTTGTGCATTAATTTAGTTTACTAACTACTCATTGAACTGTAAGATGTGACTGAAATGTATTTATTAACAGATTGACTGAAGAATCCAAATTAGACTAGGGTGCAAGACATTCAAAACAGATAAATGCTCTAAATAAAGACATAAATATCGAAGTAAATGACCCTACTAATAGCATGGTGGTTGCGACAACAACTGTTGATGATACATGTTGGATGAGATAGTATTCCGAAGTAAAGAAAAGTTTCTACACCATCTTATGGAGTGGTTTATTCTACACGATAATTCGTACAAGCCAATCAAGTTGAATAAAATAATATATACTACTGCATGTAATGTTGATGCTACATGACCATGGTAAATACATGCTATAGTGTCAAAAAAATCTCAAACTAGATGGTGAGAAATCAGAAAACTGCCTCATGAGCATAACTGTGTCAACCCTACAATTAATTCCAAACACAGGCAAGCCACTTCTGAATTTCTTATTTCCAAAATCCTATCTTTTGTGAAGGCCAATTTTTATATCTCAGCTAGTACGTTTCAGATGCTTGTCGACGACCAACACTTCATCAAAATCAGTTACATGAAAGCTTGGCGAACGTTGAATAAAGGGTTGAAAAAAATTATGGTGAATCTACTGAACCGTATACAAGTTTGCCTCGATATTTTGAGGAAATAAAAAGAAGCAATCCAGATTCACTAGGACATATAACACACGATGATTTTGGGGTATTTGATTGTGCTTTTGGGCATTTGGCCCTTCCATTGTAGGTTTTATACACTACCGTGCATTGGTATGTATTGACGAGACACATTTGTACGGTTTGTACAAGGGAACACTGCTTGTTGCTACTATTGTGGATGCCGACGACTGCAATTTCCCATTAGCTTATGCAGTTATCGAATCCGAATCATATGATATTAGGCCTGGTTCTTCTCATACATGCATGAGTTCATTTATAGTGTACAAAATCGTCGCATTACTTTTATATCTGACAGGATGGAAGGGATTCCAAAAGCTTTGTAGTAAAGATGGCATGAACCGCACAAACATAGGTTTTCTGCAAGACATTTTAAAGCCAATTTTCAAGCTGCGGGTTATCGAGAGAAACGACTAACATGCTTGTTTTACACTGTTGTATGTGCATCAGAAGTAGCTGAGTACACTAAAATTAGAGATGAAATCAAGGCAACTAATCCGCGGGCGGATGACTAGATTGAACGAAGCCTAGGGAATTCTGAAGAAACTGGGCAATTTGCACAAATGACGGTGGTCGCTTCCATGCATGTTATTACTACCAACGCATTTGAATGTTTTAATGGTGTATTAAAAGGCGTCAGATCGTTGCCTATAAAGGCATTGGTTGCAATGACGTTTTATCAATCAGTTGATTATTTCAATAAGAGACAGGCAAATGTAGGCTCTAAAGACAAAACTTACTCGGAAATGGGAAGCTAAAAGTGAAGCTCGTGCTTTTGATGCACGTTGTTGTAAACTTGTCCGATTTGGTCGATTTAAATGGCAAGTG
Organism: Allium sativum; assembly: GCA_030737875.1. Classification (NCBI taxonomy): domain Eukaryota; kingdom Viridiplantae; phylum Streptophyta; class Magnoliopsida; order Asparagales; family Amaryllidaceae; genus Allium; species Allium sativum. Next base: position 832,592,619 of record CM060918.1, on the reverse strand, counting down.
ATTCATTATTACGGAGATGAATATGAAGTTGAGATCGAAGGTTCTCATTGCTCCTGTACATGCAACATCCCACTTCTGCAGAAGATATTGTGTGCTCATGTGATGACGACCTGTTCAACGCAGGATTTGGGTATAAACAGAGTACATCACGATTTTGCTTCTGAGTGGTAGTCCATCCAAAGTTATAAAGCTTCCTACAAGCCAGGTTTCATCCTGTACGTGATAAGAAATACGGGGCACCATACAATGGTCCATATATAATGGCTCTGCCGGTAAGAAGACAACCCGAACGACCTAAATCTACGAGATTCAAGAATGTTATGGACGAGCATCAAACGCCTAAAACAAACAGGTGCAGCAAATGTGGATCACAGGGCCATAACAGAAAGCGGTGTACTTCAGTAGCTTAAAATGAAGATATATGTGTGTTGATGAGATGTCATTGTGTTGAATTTTGCGTAACTGTATTTTTTATGTTTCGAACTTATCTAGCGTGCATCAGACTTTGTATCTCTCTAATTTTCGGATATTTGAATTTTTCATTTGTTTTATGTTATTTGGTTAGGCTTTAAATGCTATTTGCATGTGTAATTTAAATATAACTCAAAACAAGCTCGTAAGGTCGCGGTACATCGTAGTTTTACGTTTTGAACTTCAGTTGAACATATAGAAGCCGCTATAAGTCGAATTTCATTGAAATAAGAAACGTTCAATCTATTGAACTATATTTATATAATCTAACAGAAAAAAAAAGATTTCATGTCATAGATTTTAAGTTATGTCCAAATCAAATTTTCAGAAAGTAGCTATGAAATTTAGTAACAAATTGCATTGAACAATTTTGAAAGCTCGCCAATTGGCGAATTCCGAAACTTCGCCATTGTGTTTTCAAAACAGGTATATTCTTGTAATTATTTCCAAAACTAATCTAAATTTGTTATTAAACTTATAAACAAGACTAAGCCTGAAGTTTATCCTACATTATATAAACATTTATTGTTTGTTATTTTCTCTGTCTATTGCTTAAAACAGGAAATAAGTGACACCTCCTAGCACCATAGTTTTCGCTTGCTATGAGGGATAAAAACATACACATCTTATGAGTTATAATATTATGAGTTATGGCTATCGAATAGCATTTAATTAGAACTACTGATATATCATGTAATAGTAAGAAATCAGATATTCTAAAATATAGTTACACTGATAATTGATGTAATAGTCTGAATGGTAAAAACAACGGAAAACCGGATTGTTAATTGAACTAGATACTTTGTATACGCGATCGTATATGAATAAATATTTATTATAAGTGATATACCTTGCCAAACTAGTGACATAGGCAACCAATAATATTATGTGCAGTATCACCATATGTGCAAGGCATGAAACGTTTTTCGTTGCTTATTTAACAAAGCACTAAATTTTTTGGACTTATTTAATTATGATGGTTATGTTAGAGTCCAGTTGGCACTTCTTTCTTATCAGATGTTTCTTATATTCTTTCTTCGAGAATACTGTTTATTATGCTATCTGCATGATTAAGTCAACAAATCAGCAAAATGGATCTTATTGCAGAATTTCGACAATTGCGCTATCCATTCCTGTATACCTATTTTATCGTGGATGCTATTTAAACTCAACAACTTTCAATTTTTGCATTTGTATATCAAATCGTACTATATGCAGTTTATTCAGCATGCCTACTTTATAACATACACATACTTATTTGCATAGCAAGTCACATTATTATATAGTTATTTATTTTTATTGTTTGCATAACCAGATGATTGTATGAATATTAAGTAACTTTAATGATGTTGATGTTGTTGACAGCAAAACGCAAGCTAAGGAAGTAGAAGCAAGCATTACAAAAAGGAGATTGTTTTATCACTGACAATAATATTTTAACAAAAAGAAATATTATTCAAAGAGATATATGGCTATGGTTTCAAATAGGTTTGATACATTAAGAGATTATGATGATTCAGTCATACGATGTTGAAAGTAAGGAAAATTTGGTTGAAGATATTGAAAAAGTTGGCAAATATGAAGAGGAAAAAAAAACCTGCATAATGATATAAAAGGACCCTGTTCTAAATGTGCACATTGTTGTAGTTCTAAAGATAACAGTTACAAATGTGACGAGATGCCTAAAGATATACATGCACACATCTGTAGCTAAAATGAAGTTGAGTGTGCATAGAGATGATTTAGCAAGCAAGGACAGACATGAGGAAATAAGTCTACAGGATAAGTCAACATCTAACATACATCTATTTATATACATACAATGGTATAAAAGTTTGGTTGAAAATTTTACTTCATTATTTTGATATGTAAGTTGTTGCTAGCTTGAATATTGTCAGCTTAAATGGTTGTGATAGCTTTACTGTGGCAAAACCATGTTTGGAGAATATAGCTTGAATGGCCGTGGATGGTTTACACGAAAGGGTTTAAAAGGGGATTGACGGGCTTTAAGAAGGTATGGGTTGTCTGAAATATCTGCAAAGAAACCATATTTTATTCTGAGAGTGACAACTACAACTACATATTTAAAGCATAAGAGGAATGACTGTTGTACACACGCATGCATATTGCACTTAACATCCACCACATCATCACAATGGCCTAACCTTTTACTAACATATGACTTAATCATATCAGCATCTGTTTGCACCCCTTGGCAGGCCAACACTCAGGCCCCGTTCGCAGACATAATTTGGCATGCTCATGATTGCGTTCGCGTCTGACGCGTCAGATGCAAGCAAACACGCCCAAGTAGAACGTTGTGGGAACATTTGAAATCAAGCCGTTGGAATCAAGCCGTTGGCGTTGGATGCCAATGGCTTGATTTCCAACATTCTACTTCTTTGGATATAAAACAACCACGAATTCTTACCTTCTTCATCTCCTTATCTTCTACAGGTACTTCTTCTTCTTCTTATTCAACATAAATAATGTCTTCCTTCGATTCATCCTCCGAGTACGAAAATATTATTGATCTCTACGGGATATCATTGTGTCTGAATGGCAGGAGAAATCATATGACTCGAATTAATACTTTAGAGTTTATTGGGTTAGCTTGTATCAACGACATTCTAAATAGTCACCAACAACGTTGTCAAATTAATTTTCGAATGAAAAGATTTTGTTTTTACCATTATGTGAAAAACTGCAGCATCATGTTCTCTCTTTCACGTCAGAAATTTGTGTCCTCGAAATGGTTGGAAATTTCGGTTACACAATGGCTACTATGCTTTCAACTAGACAACTTAGCGAAAGGTTTCAACTTTCAACGGTCAGGTAGCACAATTTCCGTTTGTTTTCATGTTATTCTTAACGCTTTTCAATTACTCGCTGCTAATGTAATAAAGTCAGGGGATCAACAAACCTTTCAACATCACATCAGAAGTTCAACCCGATATTATCCTTATTTCAAAAAAATTATTGTTGCTATAGATGGTACACACGTATCTGCACATTTACCCGCTGATCAAATTATCCCTTATATCGAAAGAAAGGGGTTTGCAACTCAAAATATATTTGCGGTTTATGATTTCGATTTACAGTTTGCCTATGTTGTGGCTGATTGGGAAGGGACTACACACGATAGTAGAATTTTTAATGATGTTACAAATAATAGAAACTCTAACTTCCCTAAACCTCCAGCTGGGCAGTATTATTTGGTCGATTCGGGCTATCCACTTCAAACTGGATATTTACCACCATATCGAAATATAAGGTATCACACTACTACAATTCTGCAATTTTCTGACGTGCATCTGGCGACTTTCACTACAAGAAAACAAGCTATTTCCGACGGCTGAAAACCATCGGCGGCCGTTGGAAAGAGCTGTCGCTAATAACGGCGTCGAAAATCAAAGTTTCCGACGGCTATCGATGCAGCCCGTCGTTCGCATTTCCAATGGCTACCGACACAGCCGTCGGAAACCGTCGCAGATTCGTGTACGTATTAGCCGTCGGTAGCCGTCGGAAATACTGCATTTTTTGTGTGTGTTTCAGCTGCTATTTATCTTCCAACTACACTTCTCATATAAACCACTGTCTCAAAATAGCAACTAAACATCATCCAATTCATTGATTTAAGAATCAAATTTATTCTATTTGAATTGATCAATGCCACAACTAGACGAAAATAGTACTCGGATTAGAACGAAATTAAAATATCAAACACTATGGTCAAACTCATCTGAGCTCATTTGAGAATTGTGCACATGTCATGGCAATGAAAGATAAGCTGTAGGGACGGGGTTGTATTTACCATCTTGATGTGCCTAGGTATAGATATTCAAACTTGTAAAATAAATAGAATTTGTGTGAAAATTTTACCTCTTCCTTGGTATAGATATAACATTCAGCGCCCAATACTAAAAATAAAATAAAATAAAATGTATATGACTTTTACAAATTTACCTCTTCCTTGTTTCCCCACCTATATAGCTGACACAGTATCCATTTGGAGTGATTGCCTCAATGGTTGCATCATACCTACACGTTCAGGTTGGATATGTATGTTAGAAAACTATGATGCAACATATCATTCTTATATGAGGGAATTACAAAATTAAATAAAAGCATATTTTCAGTATAAATTCTTCGACAAAATTGACATGCTACAAGCGAATTCATATTTCAATAAGAAAATCTTACAGTGTCAGGCGGTGCCAAACTATTGTGTTTCTTATGTGACTGCGCCACCATCCTAACCTGAACATTGTTTTACAGTAGCTAAGAGCTCTTCAGTAAGTGCAATGGCTTGCATTTTGCATACATCGCCTAATCAGTTATATATACAATTATACCTAATCATCAGTTCGTGCAATCAAAATATGAGTTTCAAACTTACAGATTCAGCATGGACACAACACATCATGAATAACCATGCATGTAAGGAAACATATTAGACCGGCAAAATAATTAAAAATAAAGGGTGATGGGAATCTTTATAAAGCCAAGATGTACATACTACATTATTGTTTGTATCAAACATCTCCAAAGTTTTTTTCTCCACTTTACCTAGTATAATAGGTACATTCATCACATCTTAATGGCTATATAGAGCTATGATTTTTGTTAAAAGCATCATGAGGCCGCAAGGTAGACTTCAACACTTAAAAAAAAATGAACTTCAAAATAAGTAAAACATTGAGAATTAGACATCCAGATTATTTTATAGACATGACCACAATTTATACTAACTTATTCCCATAATTATATACTCAATGACCAAATAAAAATTCATTTCAAAGAAGTGAATAAAATATAGAAAAAATGCGCACATAATAGGATGTTATAACTCACTACAACGCTATTGGAACCAAATGCAATAAATAGATAACCCTAATTTTCTAATTTAGGCAAATATAGGTTTAGGTAAAAATTTATTTTTTATGAAAAAAAGAGATTATACCTCAAATTACTTGCTGTAGAGGTCTGAATTGAACCCGGGGAGGTTTCTACACGAAGAAATCAGTGTTTAGAGGCAAAAAAGCGAATTTGGGGGTAATAGGGTTTAAAACCCGTATGCTGAAAAAATAAGAGGAGAAAAAGAAATGGGGAAGAAAGCATTCGGGTGGCTATTTATCACGATAATTTCCAACGGCTTCCGACGGCCGCCGACGGCTCTTCTGAAGCCGTCGCAAATAGCATGTTTTCTTGTAGTGTTTATGGTGTTGCTAAATTTTTTAGGCATCTCATACTGGCACCAAATGCGAGTCAGAAAAATGAGCATTACTAAATCGCATGACATCGCTAAGGTGCCACAGAACTGTCGTCACTATGGTGTCAATAAACATCAACGAGGTCATAGCAATGCCACTCTTATGATGCCTTAGCAACCATTACAAGAAAAGGTCAGTTTAGCGACGGCAAAAAGTCGTCGCCAGCCGTCACCAATAGTCGTCGCTACATATCCGGACACTAAGCAAATAGCGTCGGCGTTAGTGACGGTTGTGGTCTCCTATATATCGACGGCTGGCAACGGCACACTTGCCACGTGGACAAACAGTTGGACTTTCAACTCTCGTGACAAGCCGTCACTAACGGTAAGCAAGAAAATCACCACTAGCCGTCGCCAGCCGTCGCTAAAACATGCCAATAAGACGTTGTAAGCCGTCACTAGCCGTCGCAAAACTGCGTTAGTAAGCTGCAACAAACCGTCACCAGCCATCGCTAAAATGGGTAAATAAGCCATGAACAGCCGTCGCTAAACTGTGTACATTTTTCTATTTTCCAGCAGCCATAAGGCCTTCAAGCCACACCAACTCAAATCCAACCAATTCACAACTCATATACTATCACTTTCACAATCCATCACCTCATATATACTCCAATTCACCACATAAACCAACATATATGATATTAAACGTCACATACATGACTAAATAGCTAGTAAACAATAAATAAAAATAATATAACAGTCCAAAAACCAACATCATGTCTACATAATATAAACAAGCCATTATGGTCTCCAAAAAACAACATCACATCCAAAAACCAACTAGTTTATATATAAAAACCAAGTCCAAAATCAAAAAAGAGGACAAGTACCACTCATCCTCCTAGTCGTCGTCCTCCTCCTCCTGGTCCTCCTTCCCTGTAGCAGGCTCACTTGGTGGCATATGCCCATGCTCCTGGAGATATGCAACAATCCTCTCATCCAGCATGGTCACAAGCCTGTTCTTCTGGAAATCCTGTAAATCTGCCACTTGCTATCGAAGCATGGCAATCTCCTCCTCGTCTTGACGCCTCATATAGGAGGCCTGAGTCCCCGCTATCTGTAATTATTATATTATAAGCATGACTTGATAAATGTATTATAAATTCGTTATGTTTAAATATGTTAACACTTTAAACTTTTAATAGCACTTGGATATGTCTAAATTCTTTAATAAAATGTTTTACCTCTATGTTTCCAAAACCCTAGCGTCTACCCCTGAGAGGCGGGTCGATGATGGTGTTCCAGATGTGATTGCACTCCTCCACGTCCGGATCTTAACCTAACTGTGGTGCTCGAGCATTTAACTTCGCTTTGTATTTCTCCTGTGATAACGAACAATTATGGAATACATTAAATATATAATTTCTAAATAACAATGTGAAATACAAATTATTACGAATGCTAACCATCACTCCATGGGACTTATTGTCCATCCATGTATATGAGGTGTTACCCTCCTCGTTGGCCCGCTCGACAACATGAGTCTGTGTAAACACCTCAGCAAATGTAGGCTTCCAATGGAGAGACGACATCTGAAATGATACAATATATATTTGGAATTTATCAATACGATTAAAAAAAATTAGAACTATCTATATATGTGATTTATCATTCGTACCAATTCGCGACGGTGCTGCGAGAAGGACTTAAACGCACCCCGATGCAAAGCAGGATTCTTGAGTCTGTATGCCCGGTTTCGCTCTGAAAGCTCCTATATACTTAGTTATATGGTTAACTGATTGATACAAAACAAAAATTAAAAATCAGCTTAACTAATTTACCTTCGCTCTTTCCGTAGCCCACAGTTGCTGGAAATCGCCCTAGGCCTCCTCTCTCATCCATGGAGGCCTCTTTCCCGCTTTTTTTGCCTTGTGTACGTTGCTTGAATATATTTTTCTCATCTTTTGATTCCATGCGGTGAGGCAAAGATCCATATCTTCTTCCCTAACCTGTACAACAACCTATAAATTAACAAACAAATTGTATTACATATTTTATATAATTTTGTAAATGAGAAATATATTTTACTTACAAGAACCTCCGTGAGAATGACATTCCTAATATGCGTAGGAATATTTTCCCAGTAGTCCTACGCCTCTGTCCACCTGGCGATATATGCATTTCTAGACACAGATAAAACAAGCTCTGCAGGAATAATATCAAACCCCCTGCAGAAAGTACGATATTAGCATTTAATAAGTTTTGAATACTAAACATTTAAGAAATTTAAGAACTTACCATGCGGTCTTGGGTACGAGCTTTATGACCGGACGTGTATCCGGTGTTGTACCGCTAGCACCTGCCTCCAAACTGTGGGTAGATCGGCATCTGGGAGGCATATCTGTCACAAACATATTATTTCGTATAATAATAACTCATATATCATTATGCACATCCATTATCAAATAAACTCATACAACATATATTATCAAATGCAACTACAAGACCCATTTACATAAAAAAAGAAGAACCAAATAATAGATAACCATAGCACGTCAAATAAGTTCACAACATAGCACATCATATAAAACATATCACTATACATCATAGCTCACAACATAGCACATCATATAAAACATATCATTGTACATCGTATGTAAACAACTAATGATACAAATAATATTATTCTTCTTCATTTTCTGATTCAGTCTCAATCTCATACTCTATATCGTTGTCCTCTGTACTCTCAAATGCTTCTATTAATTCATTTGATTCATCGTTCAAAAACCCTTAATTAACATCATTAACAATTATTATTTCATCGTTTTGATTTGCATCTGTTTAATACGCTGCATCATCTGGAATAGCAATTCCTTCAAATGTAAATATTCCCTTTGTTTTAATTACAACAGACCAATCTGCTTTATCTCTTTTTAAGGACGGATACAAAGCAAAGTAAACTTGTAATACTTGCTTTGCCAATACAAAAGGATCATACTTATAGTAATGTGATGTGTGCTTTATTTCTATAAGCTTATAATCTTTATGCACGTTGATTCCAGTACCAGGAACATTGCTGAACCAGTTGCAATTGAATAGAACAACTTTTTCAATGGGTTGTACATAATATGTCAACTCTAAAATCTGTGTCAAGACGCCATAAAAGTCTTTTATATGCTCTTCGGGATCATCACTACCTTTGACAAATACACCACTGTTATATGTTGATCTGTCAGTACTATGGTCTTTAGTGTTGAATTTAAATCCATTGACGAAGAATATTAGATAAGTCTTAACATTTCTTTTTGGTCCAAGCGCAAGATGTTGCAAACCCTTGTCATTAACACAGTTTTTTGGATCGTAAACATACTTCGAGAACCATTTAGCAAAATCTTTACTGAGATCGCCATTTGGATTTTCTGATTCGTAAATACTGCAAATATAAATGATTTTATTGCTAGCTAACAATTGATGTACACATAATTGTAATAAAGTTAAAAATTTAGTACCTAACAAATGGTGCAACTTTAGCACAATTTAGAAGAACATATGTGTGTGCGACATGGTGATCTCTATCATCTAACCATATTTTTACACATTTTTTAGAAGATCGTCCATGTTGTCTAAAACAAATAACATTATCAGACCAAAATTGGGTTCCATGGTTTCATCATTACGAGAACCACTTACAAATGATAGGTTCACGTGATCACTGAAGTAATGAGAAAAAAGAACAAAGCTTCTTCTTCAAGATAAGTTTTGCAAATCGAACCTTCAACTCGTGTTTTTTTGTCGTACTTTTTTATTCAGATGATTCAAATACCTAAAATAAAATTAATTCAATTTACATGCACTAATGTCACTTTGAATTGTAAGCATAAATTTTACCTTTCAAAAGGATACATCCATCCATATTGCACTGGACCTCGAAAATTGCTTCGGATGGAAGATGAGTAGGTAAATGCTCCATTACATTAAAAAATCCTGAAGTGGAGATTTTATCCAATTTGCAAATCAATATCGGAATTTCTACTTCAAGTTTACGGAGATGATCAATTTTTAACGTTGCCGAACAAAGTTTTTTATAGAATAAGTTTAACTCTGTTAAAACACCCCACACTTTTACAGGCAATAATTATTTGAACACCACTGGCAATAAATATTTCATCATGATATGACAATCATGACTTTTCATCCCACTCAATTTATTGTTTTTATAGTCAACACATCTACAAAGATTAGAAGAAATCTCATCCGGACATTTCAGTCCCTCAACCCATTTCAGTACAAGTTTTATTTGTTTGTTGTCTAGTTTATAGCACGCTTTGGGTTTTTTATTGTCATTGAGCTTCATATGAAGTTCTGGACATTTACAATATTCTTCCATGTCGTGTCTCGAATATATATTGTCCTTTATTTTTCTTAAACATTCAAAACAGCATTAAACACGTTATCAAATACATTTTTTTCATTGTGCATAACGTCGATATTATGTCAAAGTTTGGTATCTTTCCAGTAAGGTAGCTCCCAGAATATGTTTTGTTTACATCAATTATGGATGTCATATTTACCTGGAATTTCTGTTCTCCAGTCTCACGGATCTTGGGATAACCTTTACAATATCGTATATTTCTTCACTTGTCCAAATTTTGGGTGCTTGCTCAATCATTTTGCTGTTAACTTTAAAGTTTTTTTATCTCTTCTAAAATTATGATTGGTATGCAGAAAACAACGTTGACAATCAAACCACGAATGCTTCCTTCCATACCATAAGAAAAATATTTGTGTTTCTTCCATGCATAAAGGACAAGATAGACGACCGGCTGTATTCCAACCTGAAAGCATCCCATAATGCAGGAAAATCACTAATCGTCCATAACAAAGAAGCGAACAGACGAAAATTCTTTTTTTTTGAAATGTCGTATGTTTCAACTCCTTCATCCCATAGTTTTTTCAACTCTTCTATTAATGGTTGTAGATAAACATCGATGCCTTGTTTTGGATCACTAGGACCAAGAACGACAACAGTGAGAAACATATATGAAGTTTTCATACACATCCACGGATGTAAATAATAAGAAGTAACGATAATAGGCCAAGATGAATATTTACTACCAAACTGAGAAAATGGTGAAAACTCATCTGTACATAAACCAAGTCTGACGTTACGGCTCTCTACGGCAAATGTAGGATATGTCCTATCAAAATGTTTTCATGCTTCTTCATCCGATTGATGTGTCAAAGTTTCATCTTCTTGTGTTCGCACACTATGCCATCGCATATGACATGCAGTGGCTGAGGATGCATATAACCGTTGTAGTCTAGGGATGATTGGTAAATAATGCATTCTCATATAGGAACTTCCTTACCTTTCTTTTTTCTAGGTTTATACCTTTCCCCGCCACATTTTTTACAATTTCTAAGATTAATATCATCTTTCTAATACAACATGCAACCTTTAACACAAGTATCTATTTTTTGGTATGACAAACTGAAAGCGGATATTAGTTTTTTCACTTTATAATGACTATCGCATATCAGATTATTGGGTAGCATATGTCTTTTTGCAGCTTGTACAACCGCTGTAAATGCAACTTCTGTAAGGTTAAATTTTGATTTCATGGTGATGTACTCAGCGGTTACCGATAATTCAGTTCCACTTTCACAACCATTCCACAGTGGCCGCTTAGCTGGAGCCAATAAATCATATATTTTTTAGCTTCCGTGTTCGGTTCTTCTTCAATATTGACGTCATCATCGTCAACCTGACCGGTAGGTAACATTGACCGTGCTGCTTCTTTCACCATATCTTCTATTGGATTCATCATAACTAATTCGACCTCCGAAGCTACAGGATTTACTGTACCGCAACAATGTCTCCATGACGATCCTATAAATAATAATTTGGGACAAAACCTGATTTATACAAATGTACTTTAATGATGTCTGGTTTATGAAACCTCATCAGTTTACACATATTACATGGACAACGAAGCTCCTCGTAATTTCGATTATTAGATACTGCAAATTTAACAAACTCATTTACACCATTATAGAAATGTTCTTTCACTGAGCCTTCATTCCAATTCTAACTTATTACATCCAACTATGGTCAATGTAATAATCGAACATTTTCCCTAATTCAAAAATATATGCCAGTGATTTCGATAACACATACATATATTATTATAAAGCCTTTAGGGACTAAAGCATTTACGCACCAGACTGTTATATCTCGACAGTATTTTATTTTGGATTTCTTAACTAAAAGATAAACTTTAAAACTTATCTTTCTGAAAATTCCTATGCATTACCAAACTGTTTTAAAAAAATGTACCATTACAACGGCGCCATTTTGTAGCACCGGAGTAACGTCTATGCATTACCCCTCTCCTTAACTTGGCTTGCGACATTAACAAAATTTTTATCCAACAACTCCTTTAATAGGATTACCAAACCAACATACAACAATTTCAGAACCATAGCTTTAAAATAGCTATATCCAACAACGTATATACCAATCCCATATCCAACAATTACAAAACCCATATCCAACAACGTATATATACCAATCAGCTTTAAAACTTATCTTTCTAAAAATTCTTATGCATTACCAAACTGTTTTTAAAAATAAACTGTCATTACAACGGCACCATTTTGTAGCACCGGAATAATGTATATGCATTACCCCTCTCCTTACTTGGCTTGCACCATTAACAACAATTTTATCCAACGTATATATCAACAACTCATTTAATAGGATTACCAAACCCGTATACAACAATTTCAGAACCTTCGCTTTTAAATAGCTATATCCAACAACATATATACCAATCCCATATCCAACAATTATAAAACCTAGAAACAACAACGTATATACCAATTAACTAAATTCACAAAATTTATTAATCGATTTCTAATCGATAATCACCTAAATAGCTTTTAAATTTAAAATCTAATTGGCTATATTATAAATTCAGTTTCAATAATTGATTATTATCTATAAAGTAACGGTTCATAAACACATACATACACACAAAATCAACTGAATCCACATTTTCATCGATAAACAACTAAATTCGCATTTTAGGGTTTCCAATCATTACTAAATCAACAATAATTCAACAATCATAATCTATTCACGTAACATATACATTTAAATAACCGTTAATTAATTAAATTAAGAAATTAGGGTATAATTATACCTTTAGAAGAGAGGAAAGCAAAGGGAGACGACTGAAGAAGGGGGACACGTTGGTCGGCGACGACAAGAAGGGAGACGGCGGCAGCAAGGGAGGCACAATGTTGTAGGAGGGAGCAAGAGGGAAATGTTATTTTCCCTATAGGCTCGTGTAACACCCCGCCTCCGCTAGGGTCACTCGCAAAGGAATGCACTAGCTTTAGAGGGGCATTATTGGTAAACATGCACAGAAATATCACAAGACAGAACATATAAAATAGCGGAAGTAAAATCAAACTTTCATAACATGAATAAATAAGGTCTAAAGCCTTTTACATCAGAGTACATCAAAACCTGTCTTGCAATAGTAAAGAAGCATAAAGACATTTTCGAAAATTATTCCCCAAGTAAAACAGTAAAGTAGCCACAGCCAAGAAAAGTCCAAGCCATCCATGATGACCTTCAAGCAGAAAAAGTCCGAATTAAACAACAGTATTTCCTCCCTGTAACCTGGGGGGGAAACGGAAGACAAGAAGCGAAACAAAACGGGTCAGTCAAAAAGACTGAGTAAGCCCTATCTACTATCAGCATAAAAACTAGTAAAGTTAACTGACATGAGAAACTGAGATGAACATAAGCATGATGACAAGATAGATAAGCTAAATCAAAATAACAGGATGAACTACTGAACTCAGATAAACTAAGGTGTCATGATAAATTACGATGTCAAGATAAAACAAGGTATCCCATCGTCAGGTTCCTATCAAGTATAATATCCCCAAAATATCTATCACGTATAACGTCCCATGGTATCTATCCTGTATTTTAGCTCTGCACCTACCCTACTAGTATCCCCACCGTATCATGTGTTAACCATGAATGACCCTTACTCAAAAGTCGTGTAATGGTTCATGTCAACCTAATATATCGCATTTATAGGTTACTCAACTAGTATGTTTCTTTCCATGTAAATGTTCAGTTCCTTGCCGTAGACCGTACGGGCTTTCCCATGAGGTTCTATACTACTCCAATGTAATTCCATGATCCTTAAGCTCGTTTGGACTGTTACCCTAGACCTAGCTAGGCTTTTCCAACATGAATCATCGTTTGTGCAACTAGGACTTATGCCACCTAGGACCACTAGTGATTATGCTTACCTATTGCACGTTTTCGTATTTCGGTTTGGGTTCAACCACCCAGGACCACTAGGAATTACGCTAACCGTCAACCGCGCCCTTTTTCCCATGCATTCATCGTGAATCGTTTTTCCATGACTGTATGCACATGTATCACATCGTGCCATCCGAGTCCTGTCACAGGGCAGATCAAGAAATACAGGACTCGGTCGGGAGCTTTCGATTTATCTGCCGATGCAGATGCTAAGGTCTGTTTTTCCTATACGTGGCTATGGTCCCACGAGACCACTCCCTCAACTAGTGAAAGACAAGACAGGATAAATCCTGTATGAGAACACATTGCTGGCTAACCCACAATCCTAGCCTTACCACAACCATAATTAGATAGCAATTATGGTCTTTTGGGTGTTCTCTGCCTTTCCGTACGTACACGCTTGACCAAAGATGGTAGGTAGCCTGACGAAATGCTATCTAGGGCACGACCGTGTATCGTCGACTATCCCCTATCCATCCCCGTCTTTAGGTCGCTCGTATAGCAACCAAGGCATACTCTTGGTTCTTCTAACGCAGACCTTAACCTCCCATGAGCCTAGTGTGATCACCTGGCAGCTCACAGAGGGATACCAAGAATATCCTCACGTTCCCCGAAGCCGCTGCTTCGTTACCTAGTTCGCTAGAGCCTTTATCTAAATCAGATAACTTGCTCCTACTCGTGTGCTTAAACGATGACCTACTGTATCGGGTTACTCATCCAATCTATGAACTGGTCCAAAATTCCTTGACTAAGAATTATTACTTAGCTATTCTCCAACTAAGGTTTACCACTTAGCTTATTCCCGTTATTCTTGTTAATTACGGTTATCCACCTAATTCTCTGAACTAGGGTTTATATAATCGATTAAGTGTCACTTAAGTTCATGACTTAATCCGTCTACAAATCATGTCAAAATTGGCTAAGTATCCAAGTTCAAGACTTAACCCTACAAACCATGTGTCAAGTTGGTTAAGTATATTAAGCAATTCACGACTTAACCTCGTCCAATTATCATTCTAGATTGGTTAAGTATATATTAACTTGACCCTATCAATTTACTTAGTCAAATCGGTCAAGTGTATTCAAACGATTCGTGACTTAGCCTTATCATGTTATCACGTTAGATTGGTTAAGTATTGGTTAACTTAACCACATCAAATTAACGAGTTAGATTGGTTAAGTATAGGTCACTTAACCACATCAAATCATCGTGTTAGATTAGTTAAGTGTTTAACTTAACCCCCTTAAACTACCAAGTTGGATTAATTAAGTCTAGGCTAACTTAACCCCATCCAATTTCCATGTTTAGATTAGTTAAGTCTAAGTTAACTTAACCCCATCCATTAACTGTATTATACGGTTAAGTGTCATTAAGGAAACTTACTTAACCTTATCATGTGGCATTAATTACTTAATGCACCTCAACCTCTCACATTAGACTTTGTTGTGGTTACTAGTTAAGCCGGTCGGTTCCGGGTAGCTTTACACCACAACTTGGTCTAACCTCGGGTTCAAGCACAACATGACCAACTTCTCACATTGGGTCCTATTGTTTGCAACTACTAGTTAGGCCGGTCGGTTCCGGGTAGCTTTATGTTGCAAACTCAACCCAACCTCGAGTTGGTCACTTTCATGTTTAGTCTAGTGTCATGTTCATATTCAAGTTTTTAAGAATATGGGTAGACCTAACTCAATAGGTAAATTCTCAATTCCATAGTATGGGTAGACCTAACTTAATAGGTAAATTCCCAATTTCATATTTTCAAACATACTCACATGTCAACTTCCATATTATATTTCAAGTCATGTTTTCAAGTTGTATTTTCATGTCATTTAAGTTTACCCAATGCATTTTAAACTCGCATACACGTTCGCACAACGCATAATGGATTAAAAGAAGGAGCTTGGCAAAGGCATGACAAGAAGGGTACAAAGCCACAAGTTAGACATGGTGGCAAATGAGGCATAAATGTGTTCATTAACTTGCATATTACATTCCTAAGCCTCAAAAACATGCATAACATTCAAACTTGGCAAATAAGCGAATCATGGTGATAAATGACTTAGAAAGATGGCTAGAAGTTCGCATATGACATTACATGCAAGCTATCATAAGGGGTATGATAGTCCTCATGTTGCCAAAATGCAACATTCAACATAAAGCCCAAAGCTTTATGACCACAAGATCAAGATAAAGACTTCATAAACTTGCATGACATGATAGCATGTATTATACTCAATGATCAAAC
The DNA here is from genome assembly GCA_030737875.1 of Allium sativum. Classification (NCBI taxonomy): domain Eukaryota; kingdom Viridiplantae; phylum Streptophyta; class Magnoliopsida; order Asparagales; family Amaryllidaceae; genus Allium; species Allium sativum. Next base: position 832,576,337 of record CM060918.1, on the reverse strand, counting down.
CCAAACTTGCAACATGAACATTTAACTTCATAGTTAATATCTAAGAGTAGGAAACATTGCTATGAAGGCACAAATCGAAATGCAAAACAAAGATTGAGACGAAGCTCTTATGCAATCAAATAAACCCAATATGAAAGCTCCAAATCAATAAAAACCCTTGCTTTGAAATAGAAATGTTGCAACTTGACTTGAATGCAAGCTAACAACATCCATTCATGCTTGAAAACACTTGAATGAACATGAATCTCTAATAGGAATTTACTTAGGAATTTTAGAATGAGAATGGAGGCCATGAGAGTAATAATTTTGCCATAGTTTAGTTGCATGAATGAATAATGAGGATTTAGGGGTAGGTTAGGGGCTTATTTATAGAGATTAGGAGTGATTAGGACCTTAGGATTAACCCTAGGATCAACCTGAACCATCAGATTTCGAACCAGGCCCAAAAACCTAGCCAAAACAGAAAACAGGTGCACCAGGCAAAACTGCCCGGCCACCATAAGTCGACAGGGCTGTCGACTTGGGTCATGCCATGTCGACTCCCAAGTCGACAGCCCTGTCGACTTGGGGTGGCTGGCGGGAATTTTCCCGCCTAGCCTTCTAGGCCAAATTTTCGAAATTAGAACTCGTTTTTGAACTTGAATTTTCTGAAAACTTCGTCGGACCATAACTTGGTCATACGGACTCCGATTCTCGAAAACTCAGACTCTATTTCGCGTATTTTTCCGAGACGAATGCAATGGCATAGCCCGTTTTACTTGATTCAGAATTTAAAATTAAATTCTGCCTTGATTCTCGTCTTAACATGTTATCGAAATACGGGTTGTTACATTCTCCCCACCTTTTAGGATTTCGTCCCCGAAATCTCCAAGTTAGGAAGAACATATCCTACCATCCATCATTCATCTACTCAAAACATCATCCACAAGCAACCATTGTCCTTAGATGATTTCTAATGCTGTATGAATATATGCAAAACGTGTGTGTACATGTTCCTTAGCTAATGCTAATGATCAGGCTTGAATAATCTTTCTAATGCAAAATATGTATAGTGCCATGAATCCAACATGTATGCAAATAGTCCTAGTCATATAGATACTATATGCGTGCACAATCATTCATTCATATGCAACAACCGCATGATAATACATTCGATTTCATCCATAAACAAGTATAAATACTCGTGCATATGCAATATGAAATGTGACCGAGTCGAGCTAGTATCTAATGTGTATTCGCGCATCCACGAGCAACCACTTGCAACCATATCAATCATAACATGTTTCAAATACATGTTTACATCCATAGGGTTCTACCTAGGATTCCCTGGAACAGGGTCGAGAAGATAAACAAGACAAACTCCTTACGAGGTTTGTAACAGAAAATAGGACCGAGAGGATGTCCACAAAAGATAGCCTACAAGTAAGCTCTACAGAAAACAGGGATCAAGGATATACTCCCAAAAAGAGATATCATGCGCGTATCTAGTCTTTGACCATCAAAGTCGTATTTCCTTGAGCTTAATTCCATTGTGCCTTGACCGTCTTTTAACTTCGCGATTTCGTAGCTTCTTATTTCCTGTTTCCATAACATGAGCTGGAACTCATTTCTTCGTCGCCTCTCGTTCCACTTGCACTTATCTTTTTTTCTAGAATACTTGGCGCAAACATGACTGCGTACTCATGATCTCATGCAAGCTTTCCAAAATTCACTAGTGAATCTTGGATCTCGTTTATATACTATAAGGTATTCCATGTAGAAGAACTTTCTCTTGAAAGTAAACAGATGTCAACCAGGTTATCAAGCGCACTTACTAGGGTGATCTCTATAACCCATGCATAAATGAAGTAAACCATCCGTCTTATCGGCGAACACCACTCGATCGGGCTTTAAATTTCCAATAAAGGCATCAAGGGATTCTAAGTAACTAGTCATGACAGAACCTCAAAAAGGTTACACGATACTTCGAGGGTATTACCAAGGCTAGTCAAAAGGTCTAACAACCCTCCTATCAAAACCGAGAGTGGCACCCCCTACTGGATAACCACTTCATCCCTAGAATCCATCCATAGCTTATAAACATAAGCATTATTTCCAAACTCAACACTTGGCATAGACATTCTCAAATCCAAACAAGTCATGTATAAATGGACTGATTCTCCAATAGGACTTTGAGACAAAATGGGATTCTCTATTACGCTAGTACTTAAGGTGCAGAGACTCAACTATCGAAGCAGACTTAAATGATACGAAAAACGAAGTCCTAACGGGATGATAGAGAAGAAAAGCTAAACCTTTAACAAGATCGTTACCCTCCTTCCGAGGTACCCTAGAAATGAGAGCATACTATTGCCCTCCCGATGATCTTGTCCTTGTCCCATAATACTTAACTATCCGCCCTGTTTTACCATGCCAAAGGTACTCTCTCGTCATGGGTTTCATTGTTCATCTTTCTCCCTCCTTTGAGGACTAAGCCATACCAACAAGTTGCTCATCCTTAAGCTCGTATCCTTTATCCTCTTTCTCACTATCCTTTCTTATAACGCGGCCACTGGTCTCTCGAGAACCACCTCCATCGTATGGAAAGCACTTTCGTAGATAGAAAAGACTAGTTGCAATTAAAACCACTGTGACTACAGATGTAGGAAAGAAAGGAAAAGAGATTCAATTAAGGAAACAAGGATAGTGCTAATGGCCTTTGGGGAATAGCCTTTTTCTTTTAAAAGAAAATTTTCTTGAAAAATGCTTCTTTGTAAACGATTTTCAAATAGTTTTCAGAAGGTCTTTAAAAACTTTTGCCCAGTCTGGTAACCTTCTGCTCTGATACCACGTGTAACACCCCGCCTCCGCTAGGGTCACTCGCAAAGGAATGCACTAGCTTTAGAGGGGCATTATTGGTAAACATGCACAGAAATATCACAAGACAGAACATATAAAATAGCGGAAGTAAAATCAAACTTTCATAACATGAATAAATAAGGTCTAAAGCCTTTTACATCAGAGTACATCAAAACCTGTCTTGCAATAGTAAAGAAGCATAAAGACATTTTCGAAAATTATTCCCCAAGTAAAATAGTAAAGTAGCCACAGCCAAGAAAAGTCCAAGCCATCCATGATGACCTTCAAGCAGAAGAAGTCCGAATTAAACAACAGTATTTCCTCCCTGTAACCCGGGGGGAAACGGAAGACAAGAAGCGAAACAAAACGGGTCAGTCAAAAAGACTGAGTAAGCCCTATCTACTATCAGCATAAAAACTAGTAAAGTTAACTGACATGAGAAACTGAGATGAACATAAGTATGATGACAAGATAGATAAGCTAAATCAAAATAACAGGATGAACTACTGAACTCAGATAAACTAAGGTGTCATGATAAATTACGATGTCAAGATAAAACAAGGTATCCCATCGTCAGGTTCCTATCAAGTATAATATCCCCAAAATATCTATCACGTATAACGTCCCATGGTATCTATCCTGTATTTTAGCTCTGCACCTACCCTACTAGTATCCCCACCGTATCATGTGTTAACCATGAATGACCCTTACTCAAAAGTCGTGTAATGGTTCATGTCAACCTAATATATCGCATTTATAGGTTACTCAACTAGTATGTTTCTTTCCATGTAAATGTTCAGTTCCTTGCCGTAGACCGTACGGGCTTTCCCATGAGGTTCTATACTACTCCAATGTAATTCCATGATCCTTAAGCTCGTTTGGACTGTTACCCTAGACCTAGCTAGGCTTTTCCAACATGAATCATCGTTTGTGCAACTAGGACTTATGCCACCTAGGACCACTAGTGATTATGCTTACCTATTGCACGTTTTCGTATTTCGGTTTGAGTTCAACCACCCAGGGCCACTAGGAATTACGCTAACCGTCAACCGCGCCCTTTTTCCCACGCATTCATCGTGAATCGTTTTTCCATGACTGTATGCACATGTATCACATCGTGCCATCTGAGTCCTATCACAGGGCAGATCAAGAAATACAGGACTCGGTCGGGAGCTTTCGATTTATCTGCCGATGCAGATGCTAAGGTCTGTTTTTCCTATACGTGGCTATGGTCCCACGAGACCACTCCCTCAACTAGTGAAAGACAAGACAGGATAAATCCTGTATGAGAACACACTACTGGCCAACCCACAATCCTAGCCTTACCGCAACCATAATTAGATAGCAATTATGGTCTTTTGGGTGTTCTCTGCCTTTCCGTACGTACACGCTTGACCAAAGATGGTAGGTAGCCTGACGAAATGCTATCTACGGCACGACCGTGTATCGTCGACTATCCCCTATCCATCCCCGTCTTTAGGTCGCTCGTATAGCAACCAAGGCATACTCTTGGTTCTTCTAACGCAGACCTTAACCTCTCATGAGCCTAGTGTGATCACCTGGCAGCTCACAGAGGGATACCAAGAATATCCTCACGTTCCCCGAAGCCGCTGCTTCGTTACCCAGTTCGCTGGAGCCTTTATCTAAATCAGATAACTTGCTCCTACTCGTGTGCTTAAACGATGACCTACCGTATCGGGTTACTCATCCAATCTATGAACTGGTCCAAAATTCCTTGACTAAGAATTATTACTTAGCTATTCTCCAACAAAGGTTTACCACTTAGCTTATTCCCGTTATTCTTGTTAATTACTGTTATCCACCTAATTCTCTGAACTAGGGTTTATATAATGGATTAAGTGTCACTTAAGTTCATGACTTAATCCGTCTACAAATCATGTCAAAATTGGCTAAGTATCCAAGTTCAAGACTTAACCCTACAAACCATGTGTCAAGTTGGTTAAGTATATTAAGCAATTCACGACTTAACCTCGTCCAATTATCATTCTAGATTGGTTAAGTATATATTAACTTGACCCTATCAATTTACTTAGTCAAATCGGTCAAGTGTATTCAAACGATTCGTGACTTAGCCTTATCATGTTATCACGTTAGATTGGTTAAGTATTGGTTAACTTAACCACATCAAATTAACGAGTTAGATTGGTTAAGTATAGGTCACTTAACCACATCAAATCATCGTGTTAGATTAGTTAAGTGTTTAACTTAACCCCCTTAAACTACCAAGTTGGATTAATTAAGTCTAGGCTAACTTAACCCCATCCAATTTCCATGTTTAGATTAGTTAAGTCTAAGTTAACTTAACCCCATCCATTAACTGTATTATACGGTTAAGTGTCATTAAGGAAACTTACTTAACCTTATCATGTGGCATTAATAACTTAATGCACCTCAACCTCTCACATTAGACTTTGTTGTGGTTACTAGTTAAGCCGGTCGGTTCCGGGTAGCTTTACACCACAACTTGGTCTAACCTCGGGTTCAAGCACAACATGACCAACTTCTCACATTGGGTCCTATTGTTTGCAACTACTAGTTAGGCCGGTCGGTTCCGGGTAGCTTTATGTTGCAAACTCAACCCAACCTCGAGTTGGTTACTTTCATGTTTAGTCTAGTGTCATGTTCATATTCAAGTTTTTAAGAATATGGGTAGACCTAACTCAATAGGTAAATTCCCAATTCCATAGTATGGGTAGACCTAACTTAATAGGTAAATTCCCAATTTCATATTTTCAAACATACTCACATGTCAACTTCCATATTATATTTCAAGTCATGTTTTCAAGTTGTATTTTCATGTCATTTAAGTTTACCCAACGCATTTTAAACTCGCATACACGTTCGCACAACGCATAATGGATTAAAAGAAGGAGCTTGGCAAAGGCATGACAAGAAGGGTACAAAGCCACAAGTTAGACAAATGAGGCATAAATGTGTTCATTAACTTGCATATTACATTCCTAAGCCTCATAAACATGCATAACATTCAAACTTGGCAAATAAACGAATCATGGTGTTAAATGACTTAGAAAGATGGCTAGAAGTTCGCATATGACATTACATGCAAGCTATCATAAGGGGTATGATAGTTCTCATGTTGCCAAAATGCAACATTCAACATAAAGCCCAAAGCTTTATGACCACAAGATCAGGATAATGACTTCATAAACTTGCATGACATGATAGCATGTATTATACTCAATGATCAAACCCAAACTTGCAACATGAACATTTAACTTCATAGTTAATATCTAAGAGTAGGAAACATTGCTATGAAGGCACAAATCGAAATGCAAAACAAAGATTGAGACGAAGCTCTTATGCAATCAAATAAACCCAATATGAAAGCTCCAAATCAATAAAAACCCTTGCTTTGAAATAGAAATGTTGCAACTTGACTTGAATGCAAGCTAACAACATCCATTCATGCTTGAAAACACTTGAATGAACATGAATCTCTCATAGGAATTTACTTAGGAATTTTAGAATGAGAGTGGAGGCCATGAGAGTAATAATTTTGCCATAGTTTAGTTGCATGAATGAATAATGAGGATTTAGGGGTAGGTTAGGGGCTTATTTATAGAGATTAGGAGTGATTAGGACCTTAGGATTAACCCTAGGATCAACCTGAACCATCAGATTTCGAACCAGGCCCAAAAACCTAGCCAAAACAGAAAACAGGTGCACCAGGCAAAACTGCCCGGCCACCATAAGTCGACACCCAAGTCGACAGGGCTGTCGACTTGGGTCATGCCATGTCGACTCCCAAGTCGACAGCCCTGTCGACTTGGGGTGGCTGGCGGTAATTTTCCCGCCTAGCCTTCTAGGCCAAATTTTTGAAATTAGAACTCGTTTTTGAACTTGAATTTTCTGAAAACTTCGTCGGACCATAACTTGGTCATACGGACTCCGATTCTCGAAAACTCAGACTCTATTTCGCGTATTTTTCCGAGACGAATGCAATGGCATAGCCCGTTTTACTTGATTCAGAATTTAAAATTAAATTCTGCCTTGATTCTCGTCTTAACATGTTATCGAAATATGGGTTGTTACATTCTCCCCACCTTTTAGGATTTCGTCCCCGAAATCTCCAAGTTAGGAAGAACATATCCTACCATCCATCATTCATCTACTCAAAACATCATCCACAAGCAACCATTGTCCTTAGATGATTTCTAATGCTGTATGAATATATGCAAAACGTGTGTGTACATGTTCCTTAGCTAATGCTAATGATCAGGCTTGAATAATCTTTCTAATGCAAAATATGTATAGTGCCATGAATCCAACATGTATGCAAATAGTCCTAGTCATATAGATACTATATGCGTGCACAATCATTCATTCATATGCAACAACCGCATGATAATACATTCGATTTCATCCATAAACAAGTATAAATACTCGTGCATATGCAATATGAAATGTGATCGAGTTGAGCTAGTATCTAATGTGTATTCGCGCATCCACGAGCAACCACTTGCAACCATATCAATCATAACATGTTTCAAATACATGTTTACATCCATAGGGTTCTACCTAGGATTCCCTGGAACAGGGTCGAGAAGATAAACAAGACAAACTCCTTACGGGGTTTGTAACAGAAAATAGGACCGAGAGGATGTCCACAAAAGATAGCCTACAAGTAAGCTCTACAGAAAACAGGGATCAAGGATATACTCCCAAAAAGAGATATCATGCGCGTATCTAGTCTTTGACCATCAAAGTCGTATTTCCTTGAGCTTAATTCCATTGTGCCTTGACCGTCTTTTAACTTCGCGATTTCGTAGCTTCTTATTTCCTGTTTCCATAACATGAGCTGGAACTCATTTCTTCGTCGCCTCTCGTTCCACTTGCACTTATCTTTTTTTCTAGAATACTTGGCGCAAACATGACTGCGTACTCATGATCTCATGCAAGCTTTCCAAAATTCACTAGTGAATCTTGGATCTCGTTTATATACTATAAGGTATTCCATGTAGAAGAACTTTCTCTTGAAAGTAAACAGATGTCAACCAGGTTATCAAGCGCACTTACTAGGGTGATCTCTATAACCCATGCATAAATGAAGTAAACCATCCGTCTTATCGGCGAACACCACTCGATCGGGCTTTAAATTTCCAATAAAGGCATCAAGGGATTCTAAGTAACTAGTCATGACAGAACCTCAAAAAGGTTACACGATACTTCGAGGGTATTACCAAGGCTAGTCAAAAGGTCTAACTACCCTCCTATCAAAACCGAGAGTGGCACCCCCTACTGGATAACCACTTCATCCCTAGAATCCATCCATAGCTTATAAACATAAGCATTATTTCCAAACTCAACACTTGGCATAGACATTCTCAAATCCAAACAAGTCATGTATAAATGGACTGATTCTCCAATAGGACTTTGAGACAAAAATGGGATTCTCTATTACGCTAGTACTTAAGGTGCAGAGACTCAACTATCGAAGCAGACTTAAATGATACGAAAAACGAAGTCCTAACGGGATGATAGAGAAGAAAAGCTAAACCTTTAACAAGATCGTTACCCTCCTTCCGAGGTACCCTAGAAATGAGAGCATACTATTGCCCTCCCGATGATCTTGTCCTTGTCCCATAATACTTAACTATCCGCCCCGTTTTACCATGCCAAAGGTACTCTCTCGTCATGGGTTTCATTGTTCATCTTTCTCCCTCCTTTGAGGACTAAGCCATACCAACAAGTTGCTCATCCTTAAGCTCGTATCCTTTATCCTCTTTCTCACTATCCTTTCTTATAACGCGGCCACTGGTCTCTCGAGAACCACCTCCATCGTATGGAAAGCACTTTCGTAGATAGAAAAGACTAGTCGCAGTTAAAACCACTGTGACTACAGATGGAGGAAAGAAAGGAAAAGAGATTCAATTAAGGAAACAAGGATAGTGCTAATGGCCTTTGGGGAATAGCCTTTTTCTTTTAAAAGAAAATTTTCTTGAAAAATGCTTCTTTAAACGATTTTCAAATAGTTTTCAGAAGGTCTTTAAAAACTTTTGCCCAGTCTGGTAACCTTCTGCTCTGATACCACGTGTAACACCCCGCCTCCGCTAGGGTCACTCGCAAAGGAATGCACTAGCTTTAGAGGGGCATTATTGGTAAACATGCACAGAAATATCACAACACAGAACATATAAAATAGCGGAAGTAAAATCAAACTTTCATAACATGAATAAATAAGGTCTAAAGCCTTTTACATCAGAGTACATCAAAACCTGTCTTGCAATAGTAAAGAAGCATAAAGACATTTTCGAAAATTATTCCCCAAGTAAAACAGTAAAGTAGCCACAGCCAAGAAAAGTCCAAGCCATCCATGATGACCTTCAAGCAGAAGAAGTCCGAATTAAACAACAGTATTTCCTCCCTGTAACCTGGGGGGAAACGGAAGACAAGAAGCGAAACAAAACGGGTCAGTCAAAAAGACTGAGTAAGCCCTATCTACTATCAGCATAAAAACTAGTAAAGTTAACTGACATGAGAAACTGAGATGAACATAAGCATGATGACAAGATAGATAAGCTAAATCAAAATAACAGGATGAACTACTTAACTCAGATAAACTAAGGTGTCATGATAAATTACGATGTCAAGATAAAACAAGGTATCCCATCGTCAGGTTCCTATCAAGTATAATATCCCCAAAATATCTATCACGTATAACGTCTCATGGTATCTATCCTGTATTTTAGCTCTGCACCTACCCTACTAGTATCCCCACCGTATCATGTGTTAACCATGAATGACCCTTACTCAAAAGTCGTGTAATGGTTCATGTCAACCTAATATATCGCATTTATAGGTTACTCAACTAGTATGTTTCTTTCCATGTAAATGTTCAGTTCCTTGTCGTAGACCGTACGGGCTTTCCCATGAGGTTCTATACTACTCCAATGTAATTCCATGATCCTTAAGCTCGTTTGGACTGTTACCCTAGACCTAGCTAGGCTTTTCCAACATGAATCATCGTTTGTGCAACTAGGACTTATGCCACCTAGGACCACTAGTGATTATGCTTACCTATTGCACGTTTTCGTATTTCGGTTTGAGTTCAACCACCCAGGGCCACTAGGAATTACGCTAACCGTCAACCACGCCCTTTTTCCCACGCATTCATCGTGAATCGTTTTTCCATGACTGTATGCACATGTATCACATCGTGCCATCCGAGTCATGTCACAGGGCAGATCAAGAAATACAGGACTCGGTCGGGAGCTTTCGATTTATCTACCGATGCAGATGCTAAGGTCTGTTTTTCCTATACGTGGCTATGGTCCCACGAGACCACTCCCTCAACTAGTGAAAGACAAGACAGGATAAATCCTGTATGAGAACACACTACTGGCCAACCCACAATCCTAGCCTTACCGCAACCATAATTAGATAGCAATTATGGTCTTTTGGGTGTTCTCTGCCTTTCCGTACGTACACGCTTGACCAAAGATGGTAGGTAGCCTGACGAAATGCTATCTAGGGCACGACCGTGTATCGTCGACTATCCCCTATCCATCCCCGTCTTTAGGTCACTCGTATAGCAACCAAGGCATACTCTTGGTTCTTCTAACGCAGACCTTAACCTCTCATGAGCCTAGTGTGATCACCTGGCAACTCACAGAGGGATACCAAGAATATCCTCACGTTCCCCGAAGACGCTGCTTCGTTACCCAGTTCGCTGGAGCCTTTATCTAAATCAGATAACTTGCTCCTACTCGTGTGCTTAAACGATGACCTACCGTATCGGGTTACTCATCTAATCTATGAACTGGTCCAAAATTCCTTGACTAAGAATTATTACTTAGCTATTCTCCAACTAAGGTTTACCACTTAGCTTATTCCCGTTATTCTTGTTAATTACGGTTATCCACCTAATTCTCTGAACTAGGGTTTATATAATGGATTAAGTGTCACTTAAGTTCATGACTTAATCCGTCTACAAATCATGTCAAAATTGGCTAAGTATCCAAGTTCAAGACTTAACCCTACAAACCATGTGTCAAGTTGGTTAAGTATATTAAGCAATTCACGACTTAACCTCGTCCAATTATCATTCTAGATTGGTTAAGTATATATTAACTTGACCCTATCAATTTACTTAGTCAAATCGGTCAAGTGTATTCAAACGATTCGTGACTTAGCCTTATCATGTTATCACGTTAGATTGGTTAAGTATTGGTTAACTTAACCACATCAAATTAACGAGTTAGATTGGTTAAGTATAGGTCACTTAACCACATCAAATCATCGTGTTAGATTAGTTAAGTGTTTAACTTAACCCCCTTAAACTACCAAGTTGGATTAATTAAGTCTAGGCTAACTTAACCCCATCCAATTTCCATGTTTAGATTAGTTAAGTCTAAGTTAACTTAACCTCATCCATTAACTGTATTATACGGTTAAGTGTCATTAAGGAAACTTACTTAACCTTATCATGTGGCATTAATTACTTAATGCACCTCAACCTCTCACATTAGACTTTGTTGTGGTTACTAGTTAAGCCGGTCGGTTCCGGGTAGCTTTACACCACAACTTGGTCTAACCTCGGGTTCAAGCACAACATGACCAACTTCTCACATTGGGTCCTATTGTTTGCAACTACTAGTTAGGCCGGTCGGTTCCGGGTAGCTTTATGTTGCAAACTCAACCCAACCTCGAGTTGATCACTTTCATGTTTAGTCTAGTGTCATGTTCATATTCAAGTTTTTAAGAATATGGGTAGACCTAACTCAATAGGTAAATTCCCAATTCCATAGTATGGGTAGACCTAACTTAATAGGTAAATTCCCAATTTCATATTTTCAAACATACTCACATGTCAACTTCCAAATTATATTTCAAGTCATGTTTTCAAGTTGTATTTTCATGTCATTTAAGTTTACCCATCGCATTTTAAACTCGCATACACGTTCGCACAACGCATAATGGATTAAAAGAAGGAGCTTGGCAAAGGCATGACAAGAAGGGTACAAAGCCACAAGTTAGACATGGTGGCAAATGAGGCATAAATGTGTTCATTAACTTGCATATTACATTCCTAAGCCTCAAAAACATGCATAACATTCAAACTTGGCAAATAAGCGAATCATGGTGATAAATGACTTAGAAAGATGGCTAGAAGTTCGCATATGACATTACATGCAAGCTATCATAAGGGGTATGATAGTTCTCATGTTGCCAAAATGCAACATTCAACATAAAGCCCAAAGCTTTATGACCACAAGATTAAGATAAAGACTTCATAAACTTGCATGACATGATAGCATGTATTATACTCAATGATCAAACCCAAACTTGCAACATGAACATTTAACTTCATAGTTAATATCTAAGAGTAGGAAACATTGCTATGAAGGCACAAATCGAAATGCAAAACAAAGATTGAGACGAAGCTCTTATGCAATCAAATAAACCCAATATGAAAGCTCCAAATCAATAAAAACCCTTGCTTTGAAATAGAAATGTTGCAACTTGACTTGAATGCAAGCTAACAACATCCATTCATGCTTGAAAACACTTGAATGAACATGAATCTCTCATAGGAATTTACTTAGGAATTTTAGAATGAGAGTGGAGGTCACGAGAGTAATAATTTTGCCATAGTTTAGTTGCATGAATGAATAATGAGGATTTAGGGGTAGGTTAGGGGCTTATTTATAGAGATTAGGAGTGATTAGGACCTTAGAATTAACCCTAGGATCAACCTGAACCATCAGATTTCGAACCAGGCCCAAAAACCTAGCCAAAACAGAAAACAGGTGCACCAGGCAAAACTGCCCGGCCACCATAAGTCGACACCCAAGTCGACAGGGCTGTCGACTTGGGTCATGCCATGTCGACTCCCAAGTCGACAGCCCTGTCGACTTGGGGTGGCTGGCGGGAATTTTCCCGCCTAGCCTTCTAGGCCAAATTTTCGAAATTAGAACTCGTTTTTGAACTTGAATTTTCTGAAAACTTCGTCGGACCATAACTTGGTCATACGGACTCCGATTCTCGAAAACTCAGACTCTATTTCGCGTATTTTTCCGAGACGAACGCAATGGCATAGCCCGTTTTACTTGATTCAGAATTTAAAATTAAATTCTGCCTTGATTCTCGTCTTAACATGTTATCGAAATACGGGTTGTTACAGCTCGCGGGTTATATTACATTGGACGACGACTAGCGAGGGCCGCATTTTTTAGCCGTCACTAGGGTCTGTAGCGAAATGATACGTTCCTTATAGTGAACACCAAACAATACAATGATGTCCATTTTTCTAATCGCATTTGGTGTCGCTATGATGTTGATAAATACATTTGCGACGCCTTCCTGACGCGTGTTTATATCAAAAACCAATGTTGTGATGGCATCACTAAATTTTTGTGACACCACTGCAGCACCAACATTCTAAAGTAGAAAATTCATCGATCACTTAACTACAATAGCAAATAAATAGAATTGTCTTATAAAATCAAACTATGTATGTCAACCATGCCACAATATATATTTAAAGTATGATGAACAAATACAATTTAAGTCATGGAAGAGCTACAATGGAAGAGCTACAAGTACAACTTAATATGTCTAAATAACACTTAATAATATAAATACATATATTCTACTCAAATCATATTGCTCTAATGTTTTAGGATATTAGCAAATGAATTTATTACTATAATGCTGAAATTTGATTGTGGTATTTCTTCACTATCATCTTGGTATCATTGACCAAATAAGCTACCACTTGATGTTAGTCTCTATCCTTTCGTGCATTTGACTTGCTACTACTTTCATTTGCCACTTATCTCACACGTGAAACGTACGGTAATCACATCTGAAAGCCTTCATGAATACCTTGATAAGTAGTTATCAAATTATTAAATACTACTCTCTTCTACCAGCCGATAAAAAAAAGAAACAGAGAACAAATCATATATCATACCTCGGATGACATAGGAATAAAGGAATAAATTTTGCACGTGCGTTCATCTCAGCTGAACATGCCATGGCTACACAAAGCACAACACGACTGCAAAAGATAACAAATTGAAAAATCACAACCAAATTTTTGTTATGTTACTATAGAGTACAAAAAAATAAAAAAAATTATGCATTATGCAAGTAAATGGGAAGCTAAAAAAATATAGACGACCAAAGAGGCATGTATCTGGTTAATGAAGTTAAAATAAAACCCTTGAATCGGATTTCTTCTCATATGGGCGGGCAAACTAAAACCACTAGTGCATATAAGACCATGGCTATTGGATCTCAAACCCTAGTTGACTGCTCGACGCTGGACACTGTTATGGTAGGCGAAGGAAGAGCATGAACTATGTTCATGTTGCTTTGAGTTAACATGTTTACTAAGGGAAAGACAAGGCATGCAAATAACACATTGAAGTACCAAGTGCCTTTCAGGTTAAAGTGGAACCAACCGGTGGGGAGGGAATGAAACCTTGAAAGGCAGCAATGGAGTATTGTTACTCCGGCAAGGCCAGCTGTTGTGTCTGTAACCGAGCTGTATAGAGTTTGGCCTCTATACATCAGGGAATGCTTGCTGAAATTAAATATGTGCGCTAAGAATGGGATTATCCAAAAACCAACCATCCAAAATGAACAAATCCATAGAAGCATTACCTTTCAAAACTAATAAAACATGGATGAGATTCTTACTAATATGAAAAAAGTTATCTACTCTTTGATTTAAAATTTAATACAAGTCGTTCTCAAAACAGGCTTCATAGTAGATGTATGTCGATGTTTCCAATGAAAACGTGTATTTTAAACTGCATAGAATTACAGTAAAAGCTGCAAATATAATTTGTTGTTCAAAATGCAAATAGGAAAAGCTTAGAATGCATATATTTCTGAAATAATGCAATGTGAACTTCAAATGATTAAAGTGCAAAATGCACATTCTTACGGTGCACACTGCAAATTTTCTTTTTACAAATTAAACATGAGCACTTAATACTGAAAATACTTGTAATGTATAATTCAAATATTCACAGTTCTAACTGCAAATATCTGCACTTTAAAACGTACATTTTCGCTGGAAATGTTTACAGGTTTCTTTGTGAAACCTATTCTCTTAAGTAAATGTAAGTGAATTTTGGTACTTCTGTTAGACGTTTGATTAAACATTGATATTTTTTTTTTCCTCGTTGTTGAATAATACCTGAAAGATGGTTCGGGTAGACCATGGTACTGTCTATGGTTTGGACTGCAATGTGAAAAATAACCTCTTTACCTGAAAGAAAAAAAATGGCGTTATAACACCAGAAGAAATGGGATTTTAATTTTTAGTTTTTTCATTGTAAACTATCATTGAATCCCTCATAGCTTTGCCACCTAAAATTTTGATTAATGAACGATAACTGTTATTTTATTAAAATCGTATACTTCCTGACAGGAGCTACAGTGTAAATTATATGTTTGGAAATGCACAAGTAAATGGAAATTAACCTGCAAGAAACCACCTATTTATTATAACTCTAAACGCAAAAAGCAACCTCGTTTTTTACATTACAATTTTGAGCCATGAACATCATGTTTTTATCATGTTGGTGTGAACTCTAAAAGACTTTTTCCCCTAATATCCTATTGCATGCTGCAACTTCTTCGTGAAGGTTTCACATGTTGCTTTTGTTGAATAGTCACGATCAACTGAACATAATAGGTGGATTCATTTTGGGATCAATTTTCCTAATAAATCTTATAGGATATAATGGATAGATGAACAAAAGTTCCAACGACAAATTATTGATTTGATATACAAAAATGTTCTGAAGAATTTGGTTAGATATAATTCAAAACCAAATTGACGGCACTTGCACACAAATGCGTTCACCACAGCTATATGATTCCCATTAAGATCTACCAAAAATCACATTGTCCTGTTAAAACGCTTGCTTAATGCACGACCAAGTCATTCCAAATTAGAAGAATTATAATTCACTCGTGCATTGCCATGTTCCAGCAAGATTTTGATAGCATCTTTTAAATTCTTACAAAGTTAAATAATTGAGCTTACCGAAATATTGCAGACTAATTTGCATTACTTACAAATGCATTAAAACGAAAAACTTACAAATGCATTAAACAATGAACAGTGAATGAAAAACTTACTTTTTGAAATGGAATAATCCAGCTATCTTTCTCAGTGCCCAATCAATTTGAATCAGTCTTCCAGTTCTTTCTGGAATTCAAAGGATTCAAGTACCTCACTATTTGAAAGCTCTAATTTTTCATGCCTCAAACATGATAACCTATTAAATCTACATCTCTGCGAAAAGGATTATTTTACATAAATTTATCCAACAAGTTCTCATGTTTTCGAAACAGCCATCCAAGAACGTACCGGATCTTTATGAGAGGATCGAAGAAATCTGAGATTAGGAGAAAGACCGGATCTGAAACTTTTGGCCGATGAAAAAGGGAAACATGGAACAAAAGTCAATTGATGTCGAGCAAGACCAGAGCAGTAGGTCATATGATATAGTGATCCAAATAGTTTAAATTCCCCTGGCCACTGATGCAATCCGGTTACAGTTCGTTCCACCGTGAATTTTAATTAACTATTGTGTGGCAGTGCAGATGAAGCTGAGGAGATGCAGTTGAGGTAATCCGATGGAACCCCAATCTATGCAGAGGTGCAACTTCGAATCAGGTGATCTTTGGATGTAGACCTAGCGATCTTCGATTAGGTCTTCTGCTCCTGATTTGATAAGCTGCTGGAGCCAAATCCGCATCTGTACTCCGCTCAGACTCCATCACCAGTCTTCTTGCCCTCTTTTCCCCAACCTCAGGCTTGACTTCATCTTCCAATTTCACAAACTGATCATCCTCCGATTCAACTATCTTCTACTACGATTCTACAAACTCATCCTCCATATTTCCAATCTTTTCGGCATCCAATCGAGTCTTATTATAAAAAAAAAAAAAAAAAAAAAAAAAAAAAAATCCAAACAAACATTGTCTAGATTGTCAAATTGAGCGTTGAATTTTTTATAATTAATGGTTCATAGGAAATGTAAACGAAAGGTGCGCATAGCTAAAGTTTAATGGCATCACAAATGCGCGGATAAAATATGATGTTTTTATGGCATATTTTTTTTTTCTTTCAAACAAAATGTATTTGGCGTCCCTATGATGTCACAATTTCTTTGGTATCGCAACTGCATAGATAATTTCTAATGCATTTGAGATGCCAAATTTAAAATGTCGTAATATTCATGGCAACACTAAGACATAACAAATTAAAGACTCCCATGTGTCGTCTTAGTGACATTTTACCAATGAAGTTTAATTTAGTGACGCCGAATCGACGCCGAGTCGCTATGGCATCGCTAATCTATGTCAGAAATTAGCAGTTTTTCTTGTACTGTCATATTCCACATTTCCGTGAAACTGTGGATCAACCAAAATCAGCCAATGAAGTGTTTAATTTCTAACATTTGAGTATATGGATGGCCGTAGAAAGAACTTTTGACATTTGGGAAAAAAAATTTAACCATTCTGAACAATATGCCTACATATCAACTTAAAACTCAAGTCAAAGTTGTCGTATCTACAATGGTCTTACACAACTTCATACGCAAATATAATAGTGGTGACCCAAATTTTATGGCTTTTGATGATGATCATGAACTAATCTCCGATCAGTACTTGGGAGGAATATTATGCTATGAGAAATACGACGAATAGAGGCACTGGACGGGTACAACGAGATGAGTACCAAGAAATGTCATTACTTCAAGATACCATTAAAGATGAGTTGGTTGCTGCTGGGCTGCACTAAATTTATTTGTATCCATAACTGTACTTGTATTTGTATCTGTAGTTGTCTCTGTATTTATATTTATATCTGTAGCTATTTTTGTATTTGTAAGAAGGTTTTAGTATGCAGTATCATATCTATTTATATCTTATTTTAAAAATACCACGCTTAAATGTCACGCTCAAATACCCCGTTCGCAGCAAAAAACACATTCCCCATTCGTTACAGTACCATGCTTGAATAACCCGCTCAAATACTCCGTTTCCGTTCGTTAAAAACGCACCCTCAATAAAGATTTGTTTTTCGCATGATGCTAGAATGATGTGTGCTTGTCATGTCTTTCAAATTGCCACGGATACGAATGTTTAAAGTGCAGAAGAAAATTCTGTTGACGATATGACATTAGCATACATCAAACAAGTTGCCAATAAGCTCCTAGAAATCAACTAATATACCCTGATACAAAGATCAGACAATAATCTTAATTTTATTTTAGAAGTATAAATTTGATGAATGCTTCTTTCAGTTGCTTAAGACATATTACATCAAATTGAACAAGAAGACAGACGGTTCAAGACAAGCCCATTTATTTAAAGTTTAAAACCCCTCAATCTTTCCTTGATAAAACTACAAATGGAAATTTAAGAAAAAAGAAAAATATATATTCAAATGCTTCATGAAAGATTAGAGTATAGGGCCTTATGCATGGGCTGAACTTTGGTCACCCTAAAAGAAATGAAAGCGTACCAATTGCTAGAAGTAGATGAAATCAACAATACTATATGATTATATCTAATACAGTAGAAACTCTTGCTGCTACGATGATTATATAACAATTAACGGTATCAGGACATCACGATAAGTTCCATCTCTGGCCACCCTAACAGTCCCAAAGCCTTCATTATACTGTTCTAAATTATTTGCTTCCGTATTTGTGTCATCTTTGTAATATAAGACAACTCGATAAATTGTAGGTAAGCAAGCACTATATTCAATGATCATAATAATAGTACAACTAGAATATATAAAGTAGAAAGCAAGCAAATGCACACATTTTTAAGCAAATAAAATAAAATTATTTTAATCTCAAAGCCAAGAGATAAAAACTTCACAATGTAAATTGTGAGCTTCAACTTGTAGTTCAACACAAAGACACAATCTGATCAAAGTGAGACAACATAATTTGATATCCAACTGGTGTTATCTTATTTTCATTTCAGGTAAATGTAGAAAAACTAAACTTAAATAGGATTATGAAATTTTAATTATTTTTCTAAGACAAATTGTTTCATAGGCCGGGAAAAGTGTTTATCAGAGGCATTATTTAAAGAAAAAATATCTTACCAATCAAAGATTCAAAAACAGAATGGGAATACCTGATATCATGAAAAGTGCTCTCGTTGGATGCATATCAGCTGAAAGACTGCAAGCATATGTTGTTACTCATTTGCGAGTCAAAAACATAGTATGTTGTCCATTAGTCAAATTATATTACCAAAAAAAAAAAAAAAAAAAAAAAAAAAAAACCTGGTTTCCACGGATCATTAAAACACATCGTACAAAATATTGCAGGTTCAATTGGTTATCATTTTTTTTTATCCACTCATTATTTCATTTTCCCAACTGACAACAAGCTTTCCTTGTATTCCACCAAAGGCTTTCCATGTATCTCTATCAAAGATAAATACTTTATTTCTTGTTGGAAATAAATTAAACTTGCATTAAATATTGCATGTGTTAATTACAATATAATTTCCTGATTTGCTTATTTGGTTATATTAGGTAATGTATTATTGTGATCTTATCTAGAATTTTCTTTTGATTAGAATAAGCATGTATAAAAAGAAGCATCTTGTGTCAATGTAAGCAATTGAGCAAAAAATAAAAGCAATAAAATTTGTCTTCTCCAAAACTTCATCTCTTTCTCTCCAATTAATTTTCTACAAATTGGTATCAGAGCTAGGTTCAACAAAAATGAACAATTCTTTATCTGTTCCTTTTGTACCTCAATTAAACAAAGAAAATTATGGTAAATAGAGTGTTCAAATGAAAGTTCTTCTTGGATCTCAAGAATTATGGGAGATCGTTGAAAGCGGGTATACCGAAGTTAAAGATAAGGAAAAATTGACACAGGCTGAAAGGATAAATTAAGAATATTGAAAATGAAAGACAAACAAGCTTTGTTTTATATCTATCAGGGAATAAATACATATGATGACGCTTTTGATAAAATATATCGTGCCACTTCTGCAAAGCAAGCTTGGAAGATTTTGCAAAGCTCATTAATAAGAGAAGGAAGTAAAAAAATGGAAGAAGAGAAAGAAAAGAAGATTGTTGATGAAGATCAAGAAGAAGACGATAGCGACGGCAACGACGCAAAGGAGAAGAAAGAGAAGAAAAAAGAAATAGAAATAAAGGACAAAAATGAAGAAAATGGGGATGAAGGCAGAGAGTCAAAGAAGATGAAAGGAACGGAGAAGAAAGAAAAACAAGAAGACTGATAATGAAGATGGAGATGCAAAGGAGAAGAAAAACAAGAAAAAAAGGGGAAGAAAAGGATGATGACGATGTTGTAAATTTTGATTTTGGAAAGATGAAATCAAAGAAGAAAAGTAGTAATAAGTTCGCTGACATTGAAGAAGATGAAGCTGAGATTTCTACTAGTAATCATGTGGATGAGAAGGACGATGAAAGCGTTGAGCTTGAATTTGATTTTGGGGAGAAGAAAAAGCCTAACATGAAGAAAAGTCCACAAGAGGATAAGTTACTCGCCGAGCTTGGAGAATCAAAAGAAATTGAAGAAAAAGCACCTGTAGCTGAAGAGACAAAAGAGAACGAAATGGATTCGAAGAATAAAAAAAAGTGGTAAAACGGTAAAAGAGGAGGAAGAGATGAAGAAGTTTTGGAGAAGACAAATTTTATTGTTTTTCTTTTTTGCTCAATTGCTTACATTGACAAAAGATGCTTCTTTTATACATGCTTATTCTAATCAAAAGAAAATTCTAGATAACATCACAATAATACATTACCTAATATAACCAAATAAGCAAATCAGAAAATTATATTGCAATTAACACATGCAATATTTAATGCAAGTTTAATTTATTTCCAACAATGTTTCCCCTAAATTAAACTTGTTTTTTTTTTCAAACCTTCCGGGCGTCTTCTCTCTCCCTCTCTCTCTCAAAAAAAAAAAAAAAAAAAAAAAAAAAAAAAGAAGCAAAAAAGAAGAAGAATGAGAGAGAGAAGACACCTGGAAAGTTTGGAAGTTTAATTTAGCGGAAGCGTTGTTGGAAATAAATTAAACTTGCATTAAATATTGCATGTGTTAATTGCAATATAATTTCCTGATTTGCTTATTTGGTTATATTAGGTAATGTATTATTGTGATCTTATCTAAAATTTTCTTTTGATTAGAATAAGCATGTATAAAAGCATCTTGTGTCAATGTAAGCAATTAAGCAATTAAGCAATTAAGCAATTGAACAAAAAAGAAAAACAATAAAATTTGTCTTCTCCAAAACTTCTTCATCTCTTCCTTCCCAATTAATTTTCTACATTTCTTTGGTGACCACATTGTATCTGCACGCTATTCCGGTAATTACATCACCTAATCTGTCCATATGACCCACTGCCCTAAAAAAAGATGGTTCCCAATCATAGAAAGCCACCTCACTGACGTTCCCGTCTCTATTGCCGGAAAGGGATCAATCGTATAGAGTTTAACCCAAGACTCGTTTGCACTTCCATATCCATCAAACACCCAAATTGCTGCCTCGTAGTCAAATGTATTGAAAACACATCCAATTTTATCATTTAAAACGATCACATTAATGTTGAAGGAATCGTTAATTGCATTTGGAAAAGATACGGAATGCAACTTTCCAGAGCTAAAGTTAAAGCAACGAATAGCCTCACATCCAAACTTCGTTGTGTACCAGAAGAAACAAGTTCCATTGTTAAAAGGAACTCCAGGATTCCAACAGCCTTGAAATGGAGTAATAGTTGTTATACTTCTCCAAGAATCGGTACTCAAGCTATATACCTCAACAATTTCAACATTACCGCGAATATTTGTGCCAATATTCACTACTTTATAGTCATTGGTTTCAACGTCAAAACCAAACCCTAACATGGTTAATAGAAGGGAATTATGTTCTGTTTCTAGTCCAAGTGCAGGCGATTGTGGAAGCATTCTCAATTGTTTGGTTGCAGGGTTACAAATACAAATACTATGTTCTTCTTTAATGTGGATAAGATTCAGACAAATGATTCCGTTATAGCTCACTATATCATCCGTTGTACAAGGGAAGTATTCATGTAGGTCAAAACAATGTTGTTGCATGCATGTGTTTGACCCTTGAAAACTGTAAGTCGATAAGGAAAATCAAACTGGTGGATGGGTACATGCCTAGGACTAGACAATGATTTTTATCCTTCAGATTAGGATCGTAACGATGATGATGGAGATGTTGTTCGATATAATCATAACTACTGATCAAAGCATGCCATGTTCTGCATACAAGCTTGAATTGTATTAGAGAGATAACAGGCAACCGTAGCAAGATTTGATACACCACATCATCATTTACTGACATTCTGATTTTTATTTTTATTTTTGGCTGCGCTATGCTGTTCTCTAATTCAGCTGTCCCCTGCCTCCTGTAATGATAATTAATAATATAACCATAACTTCACAAGTGAATGGAAATTATTTACAAAAATTTAATTTACTTCAAAATTACAAAACTGACAATGTAGATCAACAAAAGGAGACACTGCTTCTAAAATTACAATGCAGTTGGTTGTTGATGGGTCCAAACCAAGGTTGTAAAGAAGCACTTTTAAGTGCAGATTGTGGCCACATTGGTTCAGTTGACTACAAAGTGCACTAAGACTCAAGGTTGACTTCCGAAAGAGATAAGGGGGTGGTAGGGCTGATACAACAATTGCCAAGTCTCAACAAAGAATTTGGGTATGTTTTGCTGTACTATTTATCAAAAAGGTTACAGTTTCTCCAACACAATGGTCCATAACATATTATATATCCTTGTTAACAAACTTTTTAATTCTTTGTAGACCAATTATAAAAGAACGTATGCAGTATGCCATTGAACATGCGGACGAGATAGAGAAGCTTGTAAAGGTTAAATCCCAAGTTGCCGAGGTCAAAAGCATAATGTTGGAAAATATTGAGAAGGTGTGCAACTTTTGTTCTTTTCCTGCCTTTGAAACATGCTGGGTCATGCAAATGCTTCAAAATAGTTGATATAAAGATAACAATGGTTGCAACCTAATAAGATAAATTTCAGACCGTTGATCGAGGAGAAGCTCAGTGATCTTTCTGATAAAGCAACAGATTTGCATTCTCAGGTATGATCTAAATTTTTGAATACTTGTTCACAAACTTGTGTCATACACCTTTATCTAAGCATGTGTGTGCGTGCACATCACACAAAAATGTAGTCTCAGAACTCCAATAATGTAATAAATACTGGGTTTTTTTTATAGTCCCAGGATTTTAGAAAACAAATAACTAAACTCCGAAGAAAAATGTGGTATAAGAACTACTTGAAAATAAAGATGGTACTTTTAGGTGTCTTAATACACATCGGCTTAGTACACATTGGCTTAGTACACATGAAAATAAAAATGTAGTATAAGAATATGAAAATAAAGTGCACTTTGTAGTCTTAGTACACTTCTGATAATGAAAATAAACATGGCTTCGGATAATGATGATGTTTACGATTTCAGATGAGATGTCCAGTGTGCACAAAAGAACGGTTGACTACACTTCCGCTACAAAGCACAAATGGAAAATCAGACATGCTTTCCGGTATAATTTTTGTTAATAAAATGGTCTGTGATTCAAAGGTGAGCAACAAACCTGGTAACAGCAGGTCTTAAAACTATATTCAAATGTTGAAAATAGGTTTTTTTTTTTTTTTTTCAATTTATTTGAGAAAATTATTCTATTTTTATCATTTTTTGAGTTTAAATCATTAACAATCATCAGTAACTTAAAATTAACTATTCATAAAAATACATAGACTTGCTTATTTTTATCTAATTACAAACATGTTTAATTGATTATCGGACACAAACAAAATATCATTTTTAACTAATCGGGGACATAATAAAACACAGACAATAAGAGCACTTTTAAGTAAAAAACTAATTGATTTTTTTAATAATTAACCAATAAAGAAATTACCCTAGTTGAAGACAGCAGCAGGTGGACTGAAGGAAGCCAGGCAGCGATTATGCGATGGATCGGTAAAGCGCGGGATTGAGATAGTCGGAAGCAGTGGAAACGATATCACGAAGAACCCTAGTCCGAACTTAGGAATTTCCGAAATCATATAATAGTAGAAGCGACGGCGGCACGGGTGAAGCCCATTAACGATAAGGCCCAAAGCTGTGTAAGTATAATGATTCTAAGACGCATGGAAATGGTCATGGAACACACGAATTTGCAAGCAGCAGTTGGGAAATAAATTATTATTATTTTAAAAAACAAAGGGTAGGCCAGTTTACTGCAGGATAATTCAAATTTTACAAGTTAATTTCATGGAAAAAAACACAATTTCGCATTTTCGAACTTAAACTTTTGTTTCTTAAGTCAATTTCTTGACGTCATCATTATAGCATTGTTCCAGCCGGTTTAGCAGAATCCGGAGTGTATCATTATTGATTTTGTGATCTTTAATTTTAAGGAGAAATCCATGTTTCTAGTTTCGACGTTTCAACTTTACTGATTTAAAATTTAAGATTGTTGATTTCTCAAAAGTTCGTATACTCGTTTCAAACTCTTTATAGAGTTACGTAGAAACCATTCAACAAAAAACAAGAATTTTTATTGAAATACCAATTTATTCTCTATATTCTACACGAATATATAGGCACGTTCAGGTGGGCTTGCATCTAATCATAATATGTATGCATTAGTTCAAATATGTGTGGACTGCCTAAAGTAAACTTACATGGCGTGATATGAAAATTTTAAAATCAAACTCCAATTTATTTCCAAGCAAATATCGTTATTGTAACTACATGTAAACCCTGTTTTATGTTTGTTTACTTGGCCACGTAACCTGTGAGCCACTATTAAAATGCATTAGTCAATGATTCCCGTATTTATACTCCAACAACATTTGAGCATCTTATTTTGGTCGCAGCTTTCTATAAAGAAGTACATGGGACCAGGCGAATTATAAATTGTTTGCCACAAAAAAAAAATCCAAGCGCTTGTTGAACAGTCGCCTGGTCCCGGGCGCCGTTTCAACAAGCGCCTCTATACCGAGCGTCGTTTCAACAGGCGCTCCTATATCGGGCGCATGTTTAACAGCTGCCCCGTCCAATTACGTTTTTGTAATCGAAATCACTGAATTTTCGATTAGTCTAAAATTCTACACCCTGTTGGAAGCATTTCTGAGTGTATATATTACATATCCGTAATAATTGATCATTGTTGGAGATGCTCTAATTCGAACTTACGAATTTAAGAAAGAAACCAGAATTATATCCTCGTAGGAGCGACGACGGCATTGGCTGAAGCCCATTAACAATAAGGCCCATAGCCGTGTAAGTATAATGATTCTAAGACGCATGGAAACGGAAGACACGATTTGCGAGCTGCAGAGGGAAATGGAAGACGATTTCTCAAAAGTTCTTATGCCATACCATTTGTTTCAAACTCTTTACAGAGTTATGTAAAAAACATTCAACAAAAAAACAAAAATATTTATTGAAGTACCAATTTAATCTCTTTATTCTACATTAGTCATTATTAAGTCAATTCCAAGCACACTAGTATTGTTTTTTTTTAAATACAATTAGAATAAGCCTAATTGACGAACTTCATCAAAAATATCAATAATAATAATAATAAGTGGCTATGTAGTTATAGTCATCGATGTTATTTTCAAATGATTATCACTAGATGTTTGACCAAAAAAGGGCACAAATAGCCAAATAGGGATTATGTAGAGAAATAAATCAAGATTAGTAAATTAAAACGAGAGAGCCAGCCAAATAAAGATTATGTAGAGAAATAAATTAAGATTAGTAAATTAAAACGAGAAAAACAGCAAAAACATGCAATTTCTAGTGGTTTGGCATTAAATGACGTCCACTTTATAAATCTTTTTAATATTACTCAAGAAATTGATCACAATGCAAGGGGATTGAATAATTTCGGTATAATAGTATTGTTGAAAGTAAAGTGCAGAAAAAGAGATTAAAATTCCTCTCTTTGATGCCCTTGGGGGCTTTTTATAGTAGAGGGTTGTGGCCTTTTCGATCGAGCCACGCGCAGGTCGATCTGGCTCTTTCGTGCTCGTGGAGGTGCTCAGTTCGTTGTTGGAGCGAGTCTTAAGAAAGATATTTGTCTGGCTCGATCAGATACGAATCGATACAGTCGAACCAAGAGATCTCTTATTGGGAACTGAATTCCGAATCTTCACCGAACCGAGTGCTTATCGAACCGCGGTTTTCCACCCATGCCTTCATCGAGCTGATGGTTGACTTTCAACTCCTTAGTCCAACCGAATGCACACTGAACCGGGGATACCCTATGTCCATCTTGGTCAATCCAAGACTATGTCGATCTAGGTGTGGCGCCATACTAAGTTGTCATGTTTCTTGATTTGCTTAAACATGCTTTAATAAAGCCTTGAGCACCATGATCGCGAATGTTAGTGGACCTTGACGGCCTTGCTAAAAGCCAAGTCAGCTTTTACCCCCCAAAGCATATTGCATCGTAGGCGGTATGTATTTTAAATCTGTTGAGCTGTAACTCCCCACGGTGTCATCTGTCTTGAGGAAAATGATGATGATCAGTCATGCCTCTTTGAACCGTCGTTACACTTGAATTTTCCTTTCCTGTATAAACAGTTAGTCATTCTTCGTACTATGCCCAATGGTACTCGCTAAACCAAAGTCGTTCACTTAGAGCAATCCGGAGACACAGGAAATACTGAAAACCCCGCCGAGTCAGGAGTTTGAATATGTTAGTCACACAGTCGAGCTATGTCAAGTACTTGGCTCTCGGGTGCGACGGTACACATACAGGTCGTTGCCAAACGACATCGTCCTTTCGCGCCTATCGAGTGCATAATCGAGTCATACCATCTTTCACATACAAGTTAGTACTTGGAGTCATTGATTGAGTTATAAGAGGATGGAGTCTCTTTCCCTTTTTTTTACATCGGATCGATGGTCGAACTGGTCTTCGGTTCGAACTAGTCGATTGAACTGCTTCGGTTCGAGATGTTCGAATCAGACCAAGTCAAATCAGATAGGGACAATATGTCACTTCAGGGGAGAATGCGAGGAGTCTCTCATTTTTACTATATATCGGTCCCACAGCAGTAACTCCACTTTTTACTCAGTCACTATACCTACTTCAAACAGAGTAAACTCCAATATTCGTATAATCCTTAATTCTGAATTTTCATTTAATCAATCGAAATCCACAACTTCAATCTTGAATCTAGATGTACTAAGTGAGTTTCGATAATTTGTTCTACGTTTTTATTTTTGATTTCACACGAATAAGGTTGTGAGTTCATGTTTTCTGGTGTCGTGGAGTTAGCCACCATCGTCGGCGGTAATGTTGGAGATGCCATCTAAGCCAGTGGCGCTATCACGGTTTTGCGAGGCGACACAAAGTGGCTAGAGAATCGTTTTAAGGAGGAGTGATGTATTGATATGAGAGGGATGTTGTTGGATTTGGGCTGTTGAGGTAGACGATGTTATGGACTATGATTTAGACATATTATAGACGAAATTAGATCAAAATTTTGCCATGAATACAATTACGATATTTTCGTGGTCAAATTCCTAATTTTGAAAAATTGCATTTTTCAACCTGTTAATATACTATTATTTTATTTTAAATTAGATTATCTTAAGCTTATTTCGATATATTTTACGGGATGTTTCGTTCTCCCCCTCCCCCCCCCCCCCTTTAAAATAAATTTTGTCCCAAAATTGCCTAAAGGGGAGAAAACCACAACTCACCCATGTTATGTACCCATGTTGTTTTTAATTCATTCATAAACATCCATGACTCGTAGTGATTATGAATAGTAGACTTACTAAGGTATGCTCAATCCCGGTGCGTCGGCGAAATAACTGATGTAGTCTGTGTGCAAAACATCCTAATATGCATATATTTTTATATAAGTGCACTGCGCAATTGTGTTGCATCCATTTCCCTAACATCCAATCTAGAAACCACAATGCATCCATAAATGTAATTTTAGAGGGAAAAATTACCCGTGAAAAGCTCTGGGTGAGTCCATCTCATCTTGTCCTCGGTCTCCCAAGTGCTTTCTGTAGGGTTGTCCCCCGATTATACTCGGACAAGGTGTATTGTCTTATTGCAGAGTCTTTTGATTCCATGCTCTACAATCTTTGTAGTGGCACATGGCACCCTAGACTCTAACTTGAGCTTCCCTATGTCCCTAGTCTCATCAAGCTCGAGTTCCATAGAAGAATCATGATGGCACTTTCTCAAAAGAGACACATGAAAAACATTATGGATCCCTGATAGGCGTTCAGGAAGATCCACTCGATATGCCAAAGATCGTATTCTCTCGACGAACAAAAAGGCCCAATAAATCTGGGAGCCAAATTCCTAGTCTTCCCAAACCGAACAAGCTTCTTAAGAGGGGAAACTTTGATGAATACCAAGTCTCCTATACTGAACATAATTTCCTTCCTCCTCTTATCAGCATATGATTTTCGATGGACTTGGGCTTCCCCCATCCTCTGCCTAATCAAAGAAATCTTCTCTGTAGAATCACGGACGGAGTATGGTCCGAGTAGAACCTTGTCGGTAGTCTCCCGCCAACACACTTTTTGATTTTCATGGCCTCTCGTAAAGCGCTTCAAAAGGGGCCATACCAATCGTTGCTTTGAAACTATTGTTATATGTAAACCGCACAAGTGGTAGGTGATGCTCCCAAACTCCTCCAAGGTCGATAATTCAAGCTTTGAACAAGTGTTATAGGATCTGATTTACTCTTTCCGTCTGGCCATCCTTTTGTGGGTGATAAGCTGTACTTAAGTTCAGTGTCATCCCGAATCCTACTTGTAAACTTCTCCAAAACTCACTTATGAAGGGGTTTCGTATCGCTCTCTATACTAGATGGGATACAATGTAATCTGACTATTTCTTTAACATACAACTGGGCCAGCGAAGTCGCAGTCCTATTTTTCTTGACTGGTGTAAAGTGAGCACTCTTAGTCAAACGGTCCACTATAAACCAAATAGCCTCATTTTCCTTCTGACTTCTTGGAAGTACGTCATAAAAATCCATGGAAATATGCTCCTACTTCCACATGGGAACTTATAAAGGCAACAATAATCCTCTGAGATTTGCTTGTTCCTCTTTTACTCTTTGGCATGCTAAGCACTTGGCCACAAACTCAACTGTCTCCCTTTTCATCCGTTCCCAAAGGGGATTTCTCTTTCTATCTTTATACATTTTATCCCCACTAACATGTGTATGGTCATCCTCGACTTGTGGCATTCGTCAAAAATTTCCTTACTCAACTCCTCATCCTTAGGGATGCAAAGTCATCCATCCCTATGCAAACTTCCGTTGTTTCCTAGCAAATGTCGAATTGAATAAGGAAAGGCCTCTTTCTTCTCCACTTTCTCCTTCAACCTTCTTATCGCTTCGTCAAGATCTTGCATACTCTAAATCATTTCTCTTAGAACGGGTCTAATAAGCATAACTCCAAGGAAACTACTAGAAGCTACTGGCGAGGGAACCAAGTTAAAGTTAGAAACTCCTACTGTTTCCATTTCGAGATTGTATTTAAAAATGCATGCCTTCTACTCATCGCATTCCATACCACGTTCCCTTTCCTTGAGGTATACTGGATCATGGAATCAAAAGAGGCAATTTACTCCATCCATCGTTGTTGTCTTAAATTCAGGTCATGTTGAAAGAATAAATACTTTAGGGATTTACAGTTAGTGAAAAGCTTGGACTTCTCCCCCCCCAAAAGATAATGCCTCCGTATTTTCAAGGAGAACACTACCGCTGCTAACTCTCGATCATGAACTGGATATCTTTTCTCGGGGTCCTTGAGTTGCCTACTAGCATAAGTAACAACCCTTCCTTTTTGCATGAGAACTACTCCTAAACTGGTTCCGCAGGCGTCAGTGTATACCGTGAACTTCCTTGAGCCATCAGATATAATAAGAACTGGTGCATAATCAATGCTTCCTTCAATTTCTTAAAAGCCACATCGCACTTAGTACTCCAAGAAAATACCAAAATCTTCTTCGTTAGTTGAGTTAAAGGAGTAGCAATCTTTGCGAAGACCTTAATAAATTTTCGGTAATATCCTGCCAATGCAAGAAAGCTTCTAACCTCCATAGCATTTCGAGGTACTTTCCATTCCTTAATTGCCTAGATCTTCTCTGGGTATACTGCTGAATCTTTGCTTGACATGATGTTCCCTAACAATCTAACTTCTTTCCTCCCGAAATGACATCTAGAAAACTTGGTTTTCAACTGTTTCTCTCTCGGTATCCCTAGGACATGCCCTAAGCAACTTTCAAGCTCCTTATGGTCCTCAAAAAATATAAGAATATCGCCCATGAAGACCACCATGATCTTGTTCAGAATGCCCCTAAACACTTTACACATGAGGTCAACAAATAAGGCGGGTGCATTTGTTATCCCAAAGGGAATAACTTCTCATTGGAACAATCCATCTGACGTCCTAAATGCGGTCTTATCCTTACTATCTTCTGAAATCCTCATTTGGTGAAATCTAGTTGCAAGGTCTAATTTGGAAAATACTCGGGCTCCTCACAGGTGGTCGAACGGATCATCAATTCTGGGTAAGGGGTACCTATTCTTCTTGGTTAGTTTATTTAACTCTCTATAATCCATGCAAAGTTTTAAGGATCCGTCTGCTCTTGTGGCAAACACAACAGGTGCACCCTTTTCTAATGTACTTCATCGAATGTAGCCTTTTTATAGCAATTCCGAAATTTATTTACCCAAATATCTTCTTTCTTTTGGCACCATATGCCTTAAGGGTAAAGCTACTAGTCTAACATCCTTCTCTAGTTCAATACAAAAAGTGATCTCCTTATGAGGTTGGAGTCCTGTCACTTCCTCGAAGACGTCCAAGAACTCACATACTATAGGGATCTAAGATGGTCCTTCCGAACTAGGAGACATGGTACACAATAGGGCTCTATTCTTAATTCTTATATCACAAGGGATATGAAGACTACTTCTTCATCGGCTCCTAAGTTGAACAACCCTCTTGTCGCAATCTAGGATGTCTCCATAAAATGACGACCAATCCACACCTAGGATAAGGTCATACCCTATAAAATCTAACGCATACTCTTTGCAAAGGGATTCGACATCGTCGATTTCCAATACTAGGTCTTTACAAATCAACTCAAGATACTTAGATCCTCCAATAGGGTTTGCCACCTCATTGGATTACTAGCGATGGATAAGGAAAGGATCAATAAATCAACTAATCTTTTAGAAAAATAAAAGAACGGGCCTCTCCAGAGTCAAACAAGGTGTATACGGAAATTCCTAAAATAAAATTTATACCTTCAAGTGTGGGTTGACCTTGATCTTTCAGGGTGGGCTCTGTATTGGTGCTGCTTCTAATAAATAATTCTGATTGTTCTGAACAAATCTAGGCTTTGGGAAATCCCTAGGAAGTGTCCTTCCTCATGGAAGTTAAAGAACGTTCCTATAAACTCTTTCTTTGCTAAAGCGGTAATACAGTCCTTGGCCTCATGGCCCTTGCGATTGCACCTTGTATAGGTCTTAGTCTCTTTCTTAAACTTACTCCCTTTCTTCTGGTTTTTCCACCATTCTTTCTTCTTATTCTTATTAGAACTAGAACTACCTTCCCCTTTATCACCATTCTTGTTCTCTTTAAATCCTTCTGCTGTGCACAAGATCGTCGTCTCCACTAATGTCTCAAAGGTTTCCCCGAATGTTACTTAGGCCATCAAGGTGTGTTTTAGTGGGAAGTTCAACCCCTTAACAAATCTTAAACCCTTGTTCATTAGAGTATCCACCAAACCCCTACCAAACTTACATAACTCGGTGAATTTAGCTAGATATTCTTATAGACTCAGATTCACTTTTTCGAGATGGATAAAGTTCTCTAATTGGATTGTCCTCTCAACCTTAGGTAGAAACTTTTCTTCAAAACGGGTCTTGAATTCAGTCCATGTAAATATTTGGCCTACATTCTCTCCAAATACTATGTTCCATCATTCAAGGCATTCCCCCTTTATGTGCCAAGCTGTTACTCTCCTCTTAATTTCGTCTGACCATCTCGTAGCCTCAAAAATCCTTTCACAGTCCATTATCCAAGACTAGGTTCCAACAAAACCCTTTGTCCCTAAGAATGGTTTTCCACCAAGGTTCGCGAAGCTCTTATAGAGCCAGGGAAAATAAACAGGTACACCAGCGGTAGGAACTGTAGGCTCCACTAGGGTGGGATTGGCGACAAGGACTTGCTCCATAGTATGAAGATACTGTTGGAACCATTTTGGCAAATACCATGGTCTTGCCAGGATTTCTTGATCGGAAGTATTATCTTCCAATCTACTATCTGAAAAATAAAGGAAGAATACTTCAGTAGATACTCCTGAGATAGTATTTAAGCTAAAAAAGGAAAGAAAACAATAAAGTTTCCTAGTATAGTTGCATATGCTTATTGGGGGTAAATACATACATATATATAATATAGTTTGAAAATCATTTTCAAAATACAAGTACGCCTCTCATACATTTATGTTCCCTATAATCGGGTAAATTAGGCTCTAATATCAAATGTAACAACCAGCCCGGAGAGGGCTCAAATTTCGACCCAGAAAAGGCCCATCGACACTTAGAGCCACTCTAAATAGGTCGTCGGTTTCTATGAGGAATTACATTTGCACAGAATAATATAACGAGATGGAATCTCACACAGGGGAACGAGAAAGTATAATAATAATAAAGTAAATGTACCCTTTATTCAAAAGCCACTGATCCAAATACCAAATACATTTGTTCATAACGGTACATCATTATTATTCATTATTTAGAGTTTCCAACAATAACAAAGCAATAATAACTAATTGCAATATAATAGTCTCGCTACCTTATCCAGGCTCCATTATCATTTCTTGCATCAAGCCGCTACCCCACCTACTAAGTTTTGGACATTTTAAGGAGAAGGGTTAGAACATAAAGTTCTGATGACGGAAAATAATACGTGCTTAAAGAATATACTCTAGATTTGGCAGGTTATCTATATTTCAAAGTATGTCTACAAAACACACAAGCACATATACAAGCGAATATTTTAATTAATAAGGTGGATATCCCATTCAATCAATTAAGACCTTCATTAATGCATTTAGAGTGTAACTGTGATCACTTAAGACCCAACGAGGTGGACATTCTCAGTCACTTAAGGCACATTCTAGTATATTTATTAAGTGTGGATTCTCATGATTTCTTATGACCCTAAGGAGGACCCTAGCCACTTAAGACCCCATCCTATCACATCAACGTCCCTATAGATATATATTCTCACAAGGAATATGATAAGTAGTACCTCACCGCTTAATACCGGTTTAAGGTTAGCCCACATATAGCCATTTAAGATCCCTCCAATGGACGCCTCATGTAACTACTTAACTAATATTACGGTAGTAGACCTATGCCACTTAAGACTTCCCTTAGACGGTTTGGTTAATTAAATTGCATGCTACGTCACACGTATACCAAATCTATCCCTAGGTTGG
Source organism: Allium sativum (assembly GCA_030737875.1). Classification (NCBI taxonomy): domain Eukaryota; kingdom Viridiplantae; phylum Streptophyta; class Magnoliopsida; order Asparagales; family Amaryllidaceae; genus Allium; species Allium sativum. The sequence continues at coordinate 832,542,891 of CM060918.1, read as the reverse complement.
CCCTCACAAAGCTCCGGGAGGAGGTGGATATTCCGGTTGTGACGGCCCGCACCAACCGACATTTACTCCAAATGTGCGCTGTACACATGTCCAGTTAGCACGGAACGGGTCGTGAGAAGGAAAAGGAAGAAGGAAATGAACGTACAAAGAACCTGTAGAATGTCTCACAGCGCATAGAACAAAATATAATAATAACATACTTGACATAAAACAGGAGAGACAGTGCATAAGCTGAAAATCAGAACTAAACATCATAGCAGCGGAAATCCAAAATACAGCTTATTACAACTTTCAAACTGTCTCAAAGCAAAAGTAAGATAAATGAGGTACACTACTAATGCCCAAGTAGCGACCACCAACGACACAGGGAGAATGTGTATGTATATATATATATATATATATATATATATATAATACGTGGAAACCTCATGCCCGCCTCCGAATCAGCTACTCGCGCATCACCAGCTAACCTGTCTCTAGTCTGCTCGTGTGAGCACCCAGAGTAATAAGAGGAGACATAAAACTCTGGGTCAGACATAAAGCCTGGTATGAGCGATAAGCATCTAAAGTGAACAATAACAGGTAGACTAAAACATACCTGAACCTGGACCTGCAACCAAAGAGTTAGCACTACATACTGTACAACACTCTAAGGTGTCATATCATACAGTGTAAAGATACGGAGGTGAGGGAGGTGTGCATGTCATAATGATGGCAAACAATCAAGCATAGCATCCATCCTCCCATCTCTCACTCAGTGCGTAAAGCATACGACATTCACCACTTCGATCACCCAACATTCCTTGCTACGATCACTTTGCCCCATGAAGTCTTAAATGGCTTCACTGCACTGATAACGAAGCCACAAATCCTTTGCTATGTCCACTTTGCCCCATGGAGTCACAAGAACCCCACTGCACCGGCTCATAGCCTTATCAATCCTTATTATGTCCACTTTGCCCCATGGAGTCACAAGTACCCCACTGCACTGGCTCATAGTCTTACTACGCATCACCTTGCCCCTCGGGTCATAATGACCCTACTGCACTGATAACGTAGTCTTGCTACCATCATTTTGCCCCTCAGGTCGTAATGACCCTACTGCACTGATAAGTAGCCCATCTTCCTTTTTAGTGGTGAATCGAGGTTATGAACGTCGACAACTCCTTAGCACACGTCCCGCAGCAAAGCCCAACCATGAAGTGAACTCATTGGTTCCCAACTGGTTCCGGGATCCTGAGCTCTAACTTCCATTTGGACTACCTTTGCGTCTCGGGTCATTGGTCATCAGCAGATCGGATCGGATCGTGGCCTTCAGATCGGATCGGTTCGGAGCCTTCATCACCACGGTTCGGATCGAGCTCCTTCATTCGGATCGAGTCACGCCATCAACTCGTGGTTCTCCAGTTCCATCGGATCGGTTCGAGTACCCTTCAGCGGATCGGGTCGGGGTCTCCAAGTCCATCGCCATGGATCGATTCGTGGTAAGTTCCTTCGGATCGGATCGTGGTCTTTCAAGCAGTTCGGGTCGGAAAGCACTCCTCCAGGTCGACGGATCGTGCTCACCCTTCTTGGACGGATCGGGTCGCAATGCTCATTCGCGATCCGGATCGGAGTACTTCAGTTTGGGCACGGCGCTGCATCGATTCGTCTCGTGGGCCTGGCGCAGGTGGTTCGGTTCGGAGGAGATGACTCGACTCGTGGTGATGCCCCACGGTCCCATAGGGCGATCCGATCGTCCCTCAATCCCCCATCCGATCCGAATCTCTGCACCTTGTCCAGCGAGCTGTTTACGCCCCTCGACGGCGTTTTCTACCATTCCAACTATTCTAAACAGTCACAAAGCATTTCATACAGTCATAGCAACATGCGTAATCAACCACAAACATCAATATGATAGGTAAAAATGGATCAAACATACCCAAAATCCCATATTTCCCCTTAAGCATGTTTAGGTGAAACTTATGATAGGATTAGCAAATCTTAACCAAATTAACCCAAATTCATATCAGAGGTCTAAAACATCATTCCGAATTTTATAAACATTTTTCCAAAATTTTATCATGTTTAAATTCGCTAATTAACACTAATCAACCCTAATTAGCCATAATTAGTGCAAAACTATGCAAATCACTCACCTTAACCACAAAATAAACTAAGATCTGAAATAATTCTCTGATTTGATGTGAATCTCAATACCAAACAGCAGCTCCTTTGTTGCTTTGGTGAAGACCTTCCTCGATTAGGAGTTGCTAAGCCAAATCCTTAACCTAAAGGTGATTTGGAGGTGATTTAGAGGTTGGAGGCCATTTTTAGGGTTCCTTGGTGATAAGTGGAGGCTAGAAAACTGAAATGGAATGATTCTCCATCTCATTTCAGCCCTCCCATAACCCTAATCTCGAAATGGGTTATGGGCCTACTCGCTAATCACCCGATTTGGCCCGGTTAAGCAGTTTTTCACCCTCCAAACCTTGTTTCAGCCATATCTCCCAAACGGTAAGTCCGTTTGGCCATTATGACCACTCTACGGAAAGAGAAACTATCAAACGAATCAAATGGAAGTGGTTTCAGGTCAAAATTCCTTTCTAATCAAAAGTTATGGCCAAAACAGTACCAACTAGGGGCAAAATGGTCATTTAAAAATCGACAAAAATCATGAACATGGGAAATGACTCTAATGGATGTTTCCCAAAGTTACATGACCATACAACTTCATACGGGAAAGAAATAAATATTCTACAATCCTATGATGTGTAGAATACGGGTCGTTACACTCTCCCCACCCCCCCCCCCTTATGAAATTTCGCCCCCGAAATTCCCTAATCCAAACACACACAAAGGTCCCGCATGCCTATCAATCATAAAACAACAATCAACATGCAAAACAAGCAAAACAAGTCTACCCTAGCATGCGGAAAACTAAATCACAAAGTAAACCTTACCAGGCAAAGAGTTCTGGATGTGCCTTTCTAATGCTCCCCTCTGTCTCCCAAGTACAATCATTCTCGTCCTCGCCCCACTGAACCTTGACTAGCTTCACCGCCTTCCTTCGAAGTTGCTTCGTATCGTGCCCCACAATACGAATCGGCTTGCGGTTCTCAACCGCCTCGGGTTCTACTTCGAAGTCCTCTAACTGATCAGGTGAAATAGTCACATTTGAGTCGTGAACGAACTTCCTTAGTTGGGAAACATGAAATACATTATGAACTCCCGCCATCTTCTCTGGTAAGCCAACTCTATATGCCAAATTCCCGACTAATTCAAGAACAGGGAATGGGCCAACAAATCTTGGTGCTAACTTGCCTCTCCTGCCAAATCGTATCACGCTCTTCAATGGAGAGATCTTAACAAACACCAAGTCACTAACGGAGAATTTCAAATCTCTTCTCCTCTTATCAGCATAACTCTTTTGCCTATCTTGGGCAGCTTTCATTCGTTGCTGAATGATCTTGATCTTATCTGAAGTTTCTCTCACCACATCTGGTCCAAGCACAAACTTCTCGCCAGTCTCTATCCAACATGATGGTGAGTTGCACGGTCTTCCGTACAAAGCTTCATATGGAGCCATACCGATACTGGATTGGTAGCTATTATTATATGTAAACTCTACTAGATGCAAATGGTCATCCCATGATCCACCAAAATCCAATATACAAGCTCTCAAGAGATCTTCCAATATACGATTCACCCTCTCCGTCTGACCGTCGGTCTGAGGATGATATGCGGTACTGAGATGTAATCTTGACCCTAGAGCCTCTTGTAAGCTCTTCCAAAACCCACTAGTGAACAACAGGTCTCGGTCACTCACAATGCTTTTGGGTACTCCATGAAATCTCACTACCCATTTCATATACAATTCTGCCAATTTGGCTGCCGTTCTGGTCAATTTGACTGGTATAAATCTTGCACTTTTAGTCAATCGATCCACAATTACCCAAATGCTATCATGTCCCGATCTAGTCCTTGGTAAACCATCGATGAAATCCATCGAGACTTGCTCCCATTTCCATTCGGGAATTTCTAATGGTTGCAACAACCCACTAGGCTTCTTTTGCTCGGCTTTAACTAGCTGGCAATTCATGCATTTGGATATAAACTTCCCAACGTCTCTTTTCATCCCTTCCCAGTAGTAAGTCTGCTTCATGTCTCGATACATCTTATTACCACCGGGATGTATAGTTAGTTTTGAGTGATGACATTCTCTAAGCACTTCATCTCTCAAACCATTCACGTTGGGCACAACTAGTCTTCCATTCTTCCGAAGCCATCCATCTCGATCAAGCCCATACACATTCATCTCCTCATCGATACCCATCTCTAACTTGGAGATGATTTCCAATAGATTAGGATCGTCCCTCTGACTAGAACCAATCCGCTCTATCAAAGTGGGTCTGATCTTCAAACTAGCTAGCATAACTGGATCCAATTCGCACCTTGGTCTGAAATCAAACCCCGCGATATACTCCAGCTGCTTCCATTCAAGAAACATTGCCCCTAAGCTGGCATGTCTCCTACTCAAGGCATCGGCTACCGCATTACCCTTCCCAGGTGTATACGCGATATCAAAATCATACGAAGCCAAGAACTCTAACCATCTCTGCTGACGGAGATTCAGATCTTTCTGAGAGAAGAGATACTTTAACGATTTATGATTTGTAAACAACTCAAATCTTTCTCCCAAAAGATAGTGTCTCCACATCTTTAGCGCAAATACAATCGCTGCCAATTCCAAATCATGGGTAGGATACTTCTTCTCATGCGGCTTTAGCTGTCGACTAGCATAAGCTACAACCCTACCTCCTTGCATCAATACTGCACCCAGTCCGGTACCACAAGCATCCGTGTATACCGTCATCTCTTCATTCCCTTTAGGAATGACTAACACTGGCGCATGCGTCAACCTCTCCTTTAGACTCTTGAAGGCATCCTCACACACTTCGCCCCAGACGAAGGACTGATTCTTCTTAGTCAACTGAGTCAACGGTGCTGCTATCTTGGAGAAGTCCTGGATAAACTTACGATAATATCCAGCTAATCCCAAGAAACTTCTTACATCTGTAGCATTCTTGGGTGTAGGCCAATCCTGTACCGTAGCCACCTTCGCAGGGTCCACGGCAATATCATTCTCAGAAACAACATGACCCAAGAATCTTACTTCCCTTCTCCAAAAATGACATTTAGAGAATTTCGCTTTCAATTGGTGTTTCCTCAACACCTCCATCACTATCCTCAAGTGTCCCTTGTCTTCCTCTTCTGTCCTTGAGTAAACAAGGATATCATCTACGAACACAAGAACAAACTTATTCAACTGATCTCTGAATACTCGATTCATAAGATCCACAAAATAGGCTGGTGCATTGGTCAACCCAAACGGCATGACCAACCACTCATAAAATCCAGACGGCGTCCTAAAGGCCGTTTTCGGAACACTCTCATCTGCTACTCGAAGCTGATGAAATCTTGTTGCGAGGTCTAACTGGGAGAACACTCTTGCTCCTTCCAGTTGATCAAACAAATCATCTATCCGCGGTAGAGGATACTTATTCTTCCTCGTCACCTTATTCAACTCGCGATAGTCCACACACAAACGAAGGGAACCATCTGCCTTAGTGGCAAACACAACTGGTGCTCCCCACTCGGAGACACTTCTTCTAATAAGTCCCTTCTTCAAAAGATTGCTGACTTGCACCCCGAGCTCACACTGCTCCCTTGGTGCCATACGACGAAGTGGCATCACTATAGGTCTGGCATCTTTCACTAAATCAATACGGAACTCAATCTCTCGGTGTGGTGGAAGCCCAGTCACCTCCTCGAAGACGTCCGGATACTGTCCAACCACAGGCACATCTGACAACTCATCCTGCGGGATGTCGAGGGAATTTACAAAACTAGCCATAACCCCATCACTAGGTAGGCTACCAAACACTACCCTCCGCCCATCATCCGCCCTCACTGTCACCAAAAAGCCCTCACAGTCTACCACCACCCCGTATCTTTGGAGCCAATCGACTCCCAATATAATGCCATACCCAGTAAAGCCCAAAACAAAGCAATCACATACAAACATACATCCATGACTCGATAAGACCAAATTCCTGCAAATCATACTAAGGCTAGTCGAACCACCAAACGGGTTCGTCACAACCAATGGTCTATCGACTATCTCGGGTTCCAGTCCCAATCTATCTACCAGGTCACTAGATATGAAGGAACGGGAAGCCCCAGTATCAAACAAAACTCGAACTGGTATATCATAAATAGAAAGCATACCTTGAATAACAACATTCTTTCCTTTCTCCGCCGCAGTTGTGGCATTCGACGAAGAAGGAACAGCATCAATAGCATATGCTTTCACAATCTGCTTCTCCTTAAGAGGTTGCGGACACTTATCTTTCTGATGTCCCACTTGACCACAGTTGTAGCACTTCCTTTCCGCTGGCTTGACCCGACATTCCTTTGCATAATGACCCTTCTTTCCACAGCTGAAGCACTCAACATCCTTCTTGCTCTTTTTCTGGCCACCCTTAGATTGGTCCTGCTTCCTCTTATTCTGAGAGTTACTCTTGCCTCCACCGCCTGCTTGCGGCTTTGGCCCTTCTGCAGATGCAGCCTTAGTCTTTGACTTAGGGTAAAGACTCTCTGATCTCAATGCTTTCCCCACAATCGATTCAAAAGTCTCATCGATGTGGTTGATAAGCCTTTCCCCAAAGTACCCATCCAAACCAGTAATGAACTTCTCATTCTTCTTCTCAGGAGTACCGATAAGAGACAGTCCATACTTCGACAAAGTGTCGAACTCAGCAATATAATCAGAAACTGCCCTCCCATTCTGCTTGAGTTCCAAGAACCTCTTGAACAACACTGACTTCTGGGCAGCTGGAATGGACTTCTCGCTAAAGCGAGCCTTGAACTGAACCCAAGTAACCTGGTCTTCTGGAGTAGCTGTTCTAATGGCATTCCACCAATTCATCGCTCGCCCTTGCAACTGACGAGACGCTAGCCTTCTCTTCATCGCATCCTCAAGACCCAAGTCATCAAAGATACGGTCACAGCTATCCATCCAATCTTGAACATCCGTGGCTGACTCCGTTCCGTGGAACGGTTTTCCACCAAGATTAGTGTAATCCTTGCACAACTTGGTGAAATCGACCCTAGGCGCCTGCACCATTGGGCCAACACCAACTCCGGGATTGGGAACTGCCCCTTGCACTTCTCTAAGCATGTCTCTCATGAGGTTAGTAAACATCGCCCTCATGTCAGCGGCATTCCCATTATTGGCCCCTCTACCGGTACCTCTAACATATCGGCTCATCGTCACTCTGTAAAAGGGAAACGATTAACGACCCCATAGTGGTACTAGTGCAGTGCAACATCATTCTTATACTACTAATAGTATATGTATACATAGATTTTGAAAACCAAAGTAATCACAAATAAGCGCTCTCATATACGTACTAACTCTCCCTAGTGTCTTTCCCTAGGTTAACTACGCAACCTAGAGCTCTGATACCAAGTGTGACGGCCCGCCCCGCACCAACCGACATTTACTCCAAATGTGCGCTGTACACATGTCCAGTTAGCACGGAACGGGTCGTGAGAAGGAAAAGGAAGAAGGAAATGAACGTACAAAGAACCTGTAGAATGTCTCACAGCGCATAGAACAAAATATAATAATAACATACTTGACATAAAATAGGAGAGACAGTGCATAAGCTGAAAATCAGAACTAAACATCATAGCAGCGGAAATCCAAAATACAACTTATTACAACTTTCAAACTGTCTCAAAGCAAAAGTAAGATAAATGAGGTACACTACTAATGCCCAAGTAGCGACCACCAACGACACAGGGAGAATGTGTATATATATAATACGTGGAAACCTTATGCCCGCCTCCGAATCAGCTACTCGCGCATCACCAGCTAACATGTCTCTAGTCTGCTCGTGTGAGCACCCAGAGTAATAAGAGGAGACATAAAACTCTGGGTCAGACATAAAGCCTGATATGAGCGATAAGCATCTAAAGTGAACAATAACAGGTAGACTAAAACATACCTGAACCTGGACCTGCAACCAAAGAGTTAGCACAACATACTGTACAACACTCTAAGGTGTCATATCAAACAGTGTAAAGATACGGAGGTGAGGGAGGTGTGCATGTCATAATGATGGCAAACAATCAAGCATAGCATCCATCCTCGCATCTCTCACTCAGTGCGTAAAGCATACGACATTCACCACTTCGATCACCCAACATTCCTTGCTACGATCACTTTGCCCCATGAAGTCATAAATGGCTTCACTGCACTGATAACGTAGCCACAAATCCTTTGCTATGTCCACTTTGCCTCATGGAGTCACAAGAACCCCACTGCACCGGCTCATAGCCTTATCAATCTTTACTATGTCCACTTTGCCCCATGGAGTCACAAGAACCCCACTGCACTGGCTCATAGTCTTACTACGCATCACCTTGCCCCTCGGGTCATAATGACCCTACTGCACTGATAACGTAGTCTTGCTACCATCACTTTGCCCCTCAGGTCGTAATGACCCTACTGCACTGATAAGTAGCCCATCTTCCTTTTTAGTGGTGAATCGAGGTTATGAACGTCGACAACTCCTTAGCACACGTCCCGCAGCAAAGCCCAACCATGAAGTGAACTCATTGGTTCCCAACTGGTTCCGGGATCCTGAGCTCTAACTTCCATTTGGACTACCTTTGCGTCTCGGGTCATTGGTCATCAGCAGATCGGATCGGATCGTGGCCTTCAGATCGGATTGGTTCGGAGCCTTCATCACCACGGTTCGGATCGAGCTCCTTCATTCGGATCGAGTCACGCCATCAACTCGTGGTTCTCCAGTTCCATCGGATCGGTTCGAGTACCCTTCAGCGGATCGGGTCGGGGTCTCCAAGTCCATCGCCATGGATCGATTCGTGGTAAGTTCCTTCGGATCGGATCGTGGTCTTTCAAGCGGTTCGGGTCGGAAAGCACTCCTCCAGGTCGACGGATCGTGCTCACCCTTCTTGGACGGATCGGGTCGCAATGCTCATTCGCGATCCAGATCGGAGTACTTCAGTTTGGGCACGGCGCTGCATCGATTCGTCTCGTGGGCCTGGCGCAGGTGGTTCGGTTCGGAGGATATGACTCGACTCGTGGTGATGTCCCACGGTCCCATAGGGCGATCCGATCGTCCCTCAATCCCCCATCCGATCCGAATCTCTGCACCTTGTCCAGCGAGCTGTTTACGCCCCTCGACGGCGTTTTCTACCATTCCAACTATTCTAAACAGTCACAAAGCATTTCATACAGTCATAGCAACATGCGTAATCAACCACAAACATCAATATGATAGGTAAAAATGGATCAAACATACCCAAAATCCCATATTTCCCCTTAAGCATGTTTAGGTGAAACTTATGATAGGATTAGCAAATCTTAACCAAATTAACCCAAATTCATATCAGAGGTCTAAAACATCATTCCGAATTTTATAAACATTTTTCCAAAATTTTATCATGTTTAAATTCGCTAATTAACACTAATCAACCCTAATTAGCCATAATTAGTGCAAAACTATGCAAATCACTCACCTTAGCCACAAAATAAACTAAGATCTGAAATAATTCTCTGATTTGATGTGAATCTCAATACCAAACAGCAGCTCCTTTGTTGCTTTGGTGAAGACCTTCCTCGATTAGGAGTTGCTAAGCCAAATCCTTAACCTAAAGGTGATTTGGAGGTGATTTAGAGGTTGGAGGCCATTTTTAGGGTTCCTTGGTGATAAGTGGAGGCTAGAAAACTGAAATGGAATGATTCTCCATCTCATTTCAGCCCTCCCATAACCCTAATCCCGAAATGGGTTATGGGCCTACTCGCTAATCACCCGATTTGGCCCGGTTAAGCAGTTTTTCACCCTCCAAACCTTGTTTCAGCCATATCTCCCAAACGGTAAGTCTGTTTGGCCATTATGACCACTCTACGGAAAGAGAAACTATCAAACAAATCAAATGGAAGTGGTTTCAGGTCAAAATTCCTTTCTAATCAAAAGTTATGGCCAAAACAGTACCAACTAGGGGCAAAATGGTCATTTAAAAATCGACAAAAATCATGAACATGGGAAATGACTCTAATGGATGTTTCCCAAAGTTACATGACCATACAACTTCATACGGGAAAGAAATAAATATTCTACAATCCTATGATGTGTAGAATAAGGGTCGTTACACCGGTAAACAACACTACTCTGTTATTGGCATGACCAAACCACTTTTTAGAGGAGGACCAATAGACAACTTCAAATCTAATCAGGGAGGGTCCCCGACTTTGGCCCAAATCCAAGGAATAAACCTTCAGAATGTTCCTAGTCCAAATAACCACTTAAGACCCAAACTAGATAAGAAGATAGTCATCCACTTAAGACCTTCTCAAGGCGGTGGTAAGCCTACCTGTTTACACACATAATAGGTGTATATGTATACACTAGACCTCTTATGTTAAATCGAATACTTGTAGACGTTGGATATGTTGGGCGTTTCCCGGCAAATTTCTACTACAAGCGGATTTAACCTCGTGTCATAGTGTACTAAGTTAAATGGCTCATGGCACCCAAACCTCTCACATTAACCTAATTCACTTGTGGTTGCTTGATTTGCCAACTGGTTCCGGGCAGACATCTACCACAAATGACGACTAACCTCGTGTCTATGTGTCATTATTTAATATATAAAAATAAGCCATATATTTCACACACATAAGGAATAATTTATATGGGGACATTTCAAGTTTCTAATTTTATTCTAAAATATTTATTATGCCATTATTACGTTTGATTACGTTGATTACGCCAATTAAATATTTGATTAAATAGTGCTATAAACATTAATTTCTGCTCGAATTAAGAAACGTTTTAACAGTGTAAATTGTTAATCATGTTCACATAAGAGGTATACAAGTGCAATTCCCATACTAAACTACTTAATTCATGGCTTAATCAATAATAAGCAGCAAATCGGAAAATAACAACATGACTGTTCAAACCTGTATCCTAGGATTGTTAGAATGATTTACGCAACGAAAGAGAAACAAGGTGTTAAATACGTACATATATATATATATATTTGTCATAAATATAAATGTATACATACATATATACGAAAAACTTTATTTTAATTAAATTTACACTTTTCTATGTTGCACATAAAAACGTTAACATTTGATTATTTCAAATCTAAATATGTTCAAATTATCCATTTTGGAAAGGAAATCTGAACCTATTCAAATAATAAAACCAAACCAAATCTTAATCTTTTAACATCACAAGCACTTTTAAATAAAAAGAGGTAAATCCAATTAAACAAAAGTAAAATCGCCAAACTATTCCTCAAACATTAACAGAACAATTCACAAACCCAAAATATTGAATGACAACTTTGCGATATATACAAAATATGAGACTTAGGGGGTTTTGCATTATAGTGTTATCGTAAAACCAAACCTCCTTAGGCACACAAATCAATATGAAATCTATAAAATATATAATTTAACTAAACAAGTATTATTTGCACTTACAGAGATTTTAGGCAAAGAAGATAATATTGATTTGAATGTTGAAAACATCGTTCTTCGATTCTACTGCAGATCTATATAAAAGAATCACATAGATTTGAATCTCATTTATAAACAATAGAAGTTCTAGAAGATAATCTAAATAGAAATATATTAGAAATGAAATATATTAGGGATAGAAGAAGATACTTATTCCAACCTAGTTTCTAGAATTTTAGATGCAGAACGGAGGCATAAAAATGAGAGGGTTTAGGGAATTGTGAGCCGAGTTTGGTGGTATTTATTGGTGTGTAAACAAACAGTAATGGTTAGATTAACATAGATTTAATCTAGGCAATTCATTGTCTATAAAACAAACCAAAACACCATCCAAACCAGCCTCATTGGGCTCTGGCTGCACCAGGCGATCGACACCCTCCCGAGGAGGGCTGTCGACACCCCTTCAGGGGGGCGGTCGACCCTCTGGTCATGAAAATGGCCAGTGGCCTGTGGTTGATTGCTTGAAAGGATTATTTTATTAAATATTACTTATTATATTAATTCCTTTCCATTTAATCAATATTCTTGTCCCCTCTTATATGTACATATACACACACACACACAATTTTAAATTTAATGGAATATTCTAATCAACCATTAATTAGTTATTTTTATTCCATATATTCATACTTTCAACTCAAATCTCAAGCGTTCGTGTGTGTGTGTGTATATATATATATTAACGTACAATCTTTTTAAATGCGAATCCTTCGTACAGACTCCGATTTAGACATATTATATATGAAATTGGATCAAAATTTCGCCATGAATACAACTATCAAAATTTCGTGGCTAAGCTCCTAATTTTGTAAATTCCATTTTTAAACCCATTAATATATCATTATTTAATTTTACATTAGACTATCTTAAGTCTATTTAGGTATATTTTACGAGGTGTTACATGAAGATTCTTCATTCTAACCAATGATGTTTCTTGGGTAGCACAACAAATATGTCCAAACGATACCGTGTCAGACTCTCTGAGGCAAATAAAGATAAGGTTGTTAAACTAGATCGCGAAAAACCTCCAATTCTAGGACTTATTTGGATGATGATGACTCACGGTTTGTCATTCAAACTCATGAGTGAGAGAAAAGCGCTTCTAAGGAAGAAACTTCTGTTGAAGAAGAGGAAGGAGGAGTGGAAGAAGAAGTGAATATTGATACATTGTCTGGGGTCTTTTTTTGAATTATCCAACTGAAGGGAAGCTAAAACGGTTGTGTGCGAAGCACAGAATTCCCTTTGAGCATATTCAGGTGCCAGTTGAGGGCGAGACTGCCCAAAACCCACAAGAAGATTAATGTTAATAAGTCACCATATGTGCACGGTTGAGCGTATCCCTCATTTCAATCCCTGCATCGTTAGTTTTCTTCGACGTACGAAGTTAGCGCCAATGCAACACACCCCACTGCCTGTTCCTACCTCTTCTCGTTGTGTATAGTTTCGAGGAGCACCTCGAACCAGAGCTAACCTTTGATGATGTCATTTTCTTCTACAACTTTAAACATCGAAAGAACATAACTCCCACTTTCCTTTTGTTCAAATCTGCACAAGGAAGGTAAGTCATTATGGAGGAATTCACAAAACTCAGGGATATCATAAATGAATGGTTTTACGTTCCTCTAAAGCAAGGTAGCGCTCGGAGATGGATCCAATGTAGTAAGTGTTATGCCTTGGCTTACTCTCCTCCACTTCACTAGAGAATTCCTAACATTTATTGTCCTATGCAGGTGACAGCCCATCTAAGCCTACCGAAGATGAATACTACCCAAGTATGGCTATCCTGTAGAATGTTGCGATGGGTGATCAGACTATCAGAAGAAGTATCGTTGATGAATTCTAGCACCGTTCCATCTACCAGATCCCAATCGGATTATGGGATTGGGTAAAGCTCGAGCTCCAGCAGGTGTACCCCTGGCAGTCCTGCACCAACTGCTGTGGAGTCAGAGGGTGTTCCCCCATTCGGTAGGTTAAAAGCCGCCAAGCCCAAGACTCATGCCCACATCAAGGGCGTCGCCAAGGGAGCAAACGCATCCAACTCCAGTCGGGAGCATGAAGAAGGGGCAAAGGAAAAATCGTCTATGAAGATAACTGAGGCAAGGCATAAAACTCCCTCTCTAGAGGAACTAATTTTTATGAAATCTCCCATCATGGGGAAGGAAGGTGCAGAAAAATCCACATCTGAACATACTTCGCCACCACAGGGTCAACTACCTCAACTACCTATCCAAAAAAGTGGATTACTTTCTATGGAGAGTCTTTATAATGGCCTGGAAGAGTTAGACATTCCATATGAGCACTATTCCTTTCCGGATTTAGACTCATGGACCTTTTTCCCAATGCCCAAGTGGGAAAATGATGCAATTATTTTTGGAGAAATCATGCCTACTAGAAAGGCATTGGCGACTAGTTTTTCGGGGGTACGTACTAACATGCGACACACATACTGCACGTCAATGCACTTGCTTGTTGTATGATCTCCTAGTTCTGACACTGATTCGTTTTGGATTGCAAGTACCATGTCTTACCGATCATATGATCCTAAGAAATCCCTCAGCAGCGTCTATAAGAGTGGGGTCCCGCCTAAGTACCACACGAATCAAGAGCGGGATTATAAAGATGATCGCGATAGAGAGGATTGAGAGAGGGAATGGAGTTACCAGTAATACAAATATCACCCCCGTTCTCATTCCCACTTCCGCTCTACCACAACATCGATATATCAAAACGCTACAAAGATCCCCACGAGGGTGAAAAGTCAGTTGTCAAGGCCCTAACCTCTCAATAAGAACACTATACCAAGAAGCATTCCGAGTCCAAAGGAAAAAGAAAGGACAAGACGACAACTGTTATGGGGAAACATAAATCCATAAAGATATCCGTTTCAGAGCCCGTCGTACATGAAGCGCCTGCTGTGGAAAGAATGAATGTTTTGGAAGGGTAGTTCCCTCAGTACTATGTCAAATGCATGCACTTCGTCCTTGGACTGCAACTTATGCACGGCAATGTTGGTGACAGACTCAAAAAGGAGGTAGGCTTCGTTGTCGGCAATACAAAGAAACATGCAAATATTCTTGGAAGCTATCTGAAATTATCGACGATCTTGAGTTGGAATTGACCAATCAAAAGCAGCTATCGGATTGTGACAGAAACTCTCTAGATCATATTGATAAAGAACTTGCGGATGTTAAAGCTATGTTGAAGATGGCGAAAGCGGATGCTGAAAAGTGGAAAACTTCGCACAATGAATTAAAGGACCTCTTCCATAGAGAGCTTAATTCCTAGAGCCTGAGAATGAAATCCATTGAGAATGAATGTTGGGCTGTTACTCAGGAGAATGACGATTTAAAACTTAAGTGTAGCACTCTCGAGGCAAATAGGTGTTCTTAGGAGAAAGAAAATGCCAACATGAGGGACAAGCTGGCCAAGGCTTAAGCCAGCGTTAAACAGACCGAGGAGAATGCTAATGCTGCCTCAGAGTATGCTTCCAATTCCCAACTCCAACACGACATACAAATAAAGGAGTTGAAGGAAGGAGCATCTTGAAGGTATGAAAACGGTCGAAGAGTACTTTGGGTAGTGATGACTTTCTTTTCCAAGATCCTATGATATCGTGATATCTCTTAGGTAGAAGACTACCCTACAACTCTAGCCGACACATGAAGTGAGTTGGTTGAAGAGGAGAGGCATGCTTCAAAAAGCAGAGCCGTGGATGAAGATAAACTAATGAAGACATTCATAAGGAACAACGATCCTAAAGTTCTAGCAGAAGGAAGATGCCTGCAGAAAGAGGCCGAAGATGCCGCGAGGCTTTTGGCAAAGAGAAAAACTATCATTGTAGATAGTTCCAGCCCTTCTTCTGCAGCTGCCGGATACAGAGAAGTACAGGGTTATGATCCTGACTTCCCAGCTCCGAAAATCTCTAAGCCTTTAAATCAAATCACCGAGATGCCCGAAACTCGGGGACTCACAAGTGGTGGCTCCACAAAAAAATCAGGATAGGTCTCGTTAATCATATCTTCGGTTTCTCAAGTTAAAACTTGTTAACCCCGTTAATATAACGCAGTCCCAAGGTCGAATATCATGGCTCGAGCACCATGGTACGAACAAGCCACCTCGAGCACCATGGATCGAACAAGCCAGCTCGAGCACCCTGGGTCGAACACTGGACGGTCGAGCGCAAGATGGTCGAGCGGCCTTGGGGTCGAGCAAAGCACCTTCACCAGTTCGGGTCGATCGACTTTGAGTCTCATGGACCGGTCACTTGTAGAAAAAACGGGTTAGTACCATTGGAAAAGAGTGGGTCGATCATTATTATTTCATGGATGCTTACTGAGCAAAACATGCAAAGATAACAAATGAGTCTCCACGTAAAGCTATTATTACTTTACATGTACATACATGCCATGTGTCAATGTAAGGATGCAACATGGACTTGTTGATACAAAACAATACGCGCATGGACCCTTCATGGCGGGACTCATAACACAATATGGTTTCATGAATCCTGAGTATGTTAATGTGTTATATGGCTACTGAAACAACATGGAATAAGCATGCAGACTTCATATGTTGGAAACATTTACATATGGCTTCAAAGTAGAATACGAGGTATATTCAACGGTAGTATGTTGTTTAAAGAAAATGGCACCATTTTGTACATGTAACGCAACGTATTATACAAGTACGGTTCGACCTCAAATGGTTTACATGTTTCTAATTTGTCATAAAGCAATGACAAAATATAATATAACTGGGTCGATCATGTAGAAATAGTGGCAGCAACACTACAAGAAAACACTGATTTAGCGTCAAATGTTTAGAAGCGCAAATTTTTGTCGCTAATTTGCGACGAATTTCCATGTGATCTACAAGGGATAGTTTTTTGTTTCTTTAACTTTATTTTCTTTTATTTATTACCATCGTCTTCTGTCATCCCTCTAAGCCGTTGCAAATTGCATTAAATTACCAACAAAAAATTTCTGCTGCTATTTTCCGTTGCAAATCCAAGCAGAATACCGATAAATATTTATCAAAGCTATTTTGCAGCAGAATTCCAACAGATTTGCAAGAGATGTTTATATTATTTTTCTAGGATATAGTTTAGTGTTATTTGTTTAATAATTATTAACATGTTCAATAATTAATAATTAATTTGTTCTAATTAATGATTTATAAGTAATAACAAATAATAATTTACGTTCTATAATAAACAACTTATAATCATTGCTTATATAAAATATTATTTGAAATTTATAATAATTAATGATTATTAATAAATAATTCATAATTATTAGTTCTTATCTATAATCAATAAAAAATTATATTTATAATTATTAATTCTTACCTATAATCAATAAAAAAAATATTTAACAATTTTTTTGGTTAATCATTAATAATTAGTCAATTACATTTTCTGCTTATTAATTAGATTAAATAATTAAATAATTAGATTAAATAATTAATGAATATAATTAATAAATGATATTAAAGAATTAATAATTAAT
The DNA here is from genome assembly GCA_030737875.1 of Allium sativum. Taxonomy (NCBI): domain Eukaryota; kingdom Viridiplantae; phylum Streptophyta; class Magnoliopsida; order Asparagales; family Amaryllidaceae; genus Allium; species Allium sativum. The sequence continues at coordinate 832,525,776 of CM060918.1, read as the reverse complement.
ACTATTAAATAATTGATGATTAATAATTAAAATTTAATAGTCAAAGCTAAATAGTTAATATAATTAATAACATGATTTTCGTTTCCCAACCCTGTTTTCGTTTCCCACCCCTGTTTTCGTTTCCCGCTTATCATTTACACTTAACCCTAAGTTACCGCCTCCTCTTTCGTCTTAATAGATCTATTTTGCTTCTTTCTTTCATCCCTCACCGCTTTACATAAAGTTTAATGGTTAATAGGCTAATTTTACTTATTCGCGTTCTCTATTCTATAATTTTCATTTCCGGCTTGAGCCATTTCCTTAACCCTAGGCTATGCTGCTAACTCCTAAAATGAGGTAAATTTAGGGATTAATTTCTGGCATCTAAAATCCATGGCAGTGAAACATATATTTTACAACCATCTGAAGGAGAGCATCACTGTTGTAAATTTGAGGTAAAGACAATGCCGGGGGTAGAACCTTGAAAGAAACTCAAGAAAATGCGGTCATCGATACTTCTCCCCCTCGGAAGCGACTCAGATCTGATTCCGATCAAGATTCAACTCCAGTCGAGAATCGAGCTTCGACTAAGTGGATTCCGCCTCGCAAATTGCAGAAGTTCAGTGACAAGGTAAGAACTTATTTAGGTCTGATTTCTTTACTCGATTAGGTTGTCCATTTATATATTTGAGCGATTCCGATATTTAATTTTGTTACGAAGAAATTGTTGACTGATCATCAAGAAAAAGAGTTTTGAATCAGTTATCTCATAAACTTAAATGAGATCCATGAGGTAACCAATTATATTAAACGTTTCTAAATGGGGTCGCCATTGGTTCCTATTTCTAGCCTACCGACGCTAAATCGATAGCTATTGCTGAGTTCCAATGGAAGGGGAATTCCAAAAACGGGCTTTGGACGCAGCCATGTGAATGGACACAAATGCGGGTATTTGTCTCATTCTTCGTTGCCTTCATCGATTCCATGAAAGATTTTGGATATTTCAAAATTTAAACAATGCAGATGTTTTTCTTATATTGTAGCTGATATTGTTTGCTAATGTGTTGGCTTTTGATGAAAATTCTAAATTTATGCATTCTAAGCTTTTTTCTGTGTAGTTTCTTTGTTTTTCCTCATTTGCAACAACACCATCTGTCGAGCCTAAAGAAACCTTTTGAGTTCGTGTTTCTTGACAGTGCTTGTGAACTGTGATTGATTAGCAATGCCTCTGTATATGACCTGGATAAAAATTAATCTTTTTAAATAGCTGGATTTACAAATTTATTTAAAATTAGCTTTCAAAAGCTGTGCAAATAAATTATTTTACAGTGCAATCAACCGTTACTACTTATATAAACGCTATAGTTTTTAGACACTCAATTTTAGCTCAACTTTAATTAGCCCAATTTGCTCTTCATATGAACTGAGGTAGAGTTTCCTTCGCATATGTACATCGATGTAGAAGGGTGTAACTGAATCATGACACTACAAGAAAAGTTGCTTACAACAACAAATTATTTCAGCGTTTCAAATTGACAAGCTGTCTGTTTCTTTCATTTCTTCTTTAATAAGTCACTTATATATAATTATAACATTGGTACTTTAATGTTTTCCGTTTCTTTCATTTCTTCTTTAATATTTTCGGTTTCATTGCATGAATATTTATGTTTCCAGTGACGATTGCTTCATTTACCTAATTGAAACTATATAGATTGAATATTATAAAGAAAACTAAAACTAGTTATCCTCAAAAAATTTATACTTCTTTCTATATTGTACCTATATTGTTAATATAATATGAACTGCCTTTCTTAAACATGATACACAATATCTTTGGATTTTATTAAAGAAACTACTTAATTCGATCAGATTTCTCAAGTATATTAAGAAATATATACTAATTAAAGGGGTTTTGGAAAGGAATTATTATATTACTTCCTCAAAACTTATTCTATAAATTGAGGCATGCATGAAGAAATAGAAAACCATTCATCGTATATCTGGAAACATATTTACATTCTTGGAAAAATTGATTAGTATTTAATTATAGATACACAACAATATAGAGAATAATTGATAAAATATCTTACTTAGTTAACTTTTCATTTCTTCCTTGAGATAAAGTAAGAGAAAGATATCTTCTCATAGTAATTCATGTAGGCTACCCAGATCTTATGCATCTTCTATTAAAAAAGGCTTCTTCTCCCGTCTATACGTTAAAAAACCACTTCAACAGAAAAATCATGTGTCACTTTCAATGATATTTCAGCATTTTAGATTTGGTTGTCTCAGATGAATATTTTCTTCTCGGTTCTATGTTTTATTTTAATTTTAGTTGGTCACCAGCTTAGGGAAGAAATACTGTACTAGTAATTAAAATACATTTTCTTTATGTTACCGTGTACCTTTTTGAACAATTTGGAAACCATTGCAAAATTTGGAGAAGAGATTCTTGCTCAACTGGATAGAGACTTGAATCAAGAGATAGAATAAGTTATGGGAGAAAGCAAAATGGAGGGACTAGACTACAAGTTGCATGAAGTAAGTTTTATTTATTTATGTTGTTATTATTTTTTATTTTTTTCTTATCATCTTACTAGAACTTGACTTTATAACATTCACTTCAGTCCACGACTTTGATTAGGCCATCTGTTATGATATAATTTTATTTTTTCTTTCTTTCCCATATTAGTTTAGTAACAGACTTATGTTATCTTGAATGGCACATATGCCCTTAGAATTTCCTCTGTTTTCTGTCTTGCACATACTGCTGAGTACGTAATTCACATACAAAACTGAATTGCAGTACTGAATTTTATGTTCGAGCTTCAAAAGCTTTGATAAACATTATCTTCTGTTTGGTATAAACAAACGAACATGTATGAAAATACATGTTTGGTATAAACAAGCAAACATGTATGAAAATATATGTTTGTTTAACCTTAATATTCTGTTTGGTATTGCACTATGCTGTTAATATTAATTGTAGGTGATAATTATTATCGGATCTGTTTTACTTTATTGTTCTGTCTGGTATTGCACTATGTTGTTAATTTTAATTTAAATATTATTGCATGTGTCTCCTTTCCTATCATTTTTAATGATTTTTTTAAATGGTGGGGTCCCTTCGTGAATGAAACCATTCTTTTGATGTATTTGAATTTCGGTCTTCCCATAGATGCACTTCCTCTCTTTTACGTTTAAAAACATATTTTCACTTTGTGTACATATCCCTTTCTCTTGACTGCACATTTATTTCTTTCCTGATGTTTTCATATTGATGGTCTTCACATTTATTTCTTGCCGATGACATATTGGGAAAATAGTTAGAGGAGAAGATCTCTTATTGCCAATAAAATGCTGCTGGTGATACTCTTTTTTGATATCAACATAAACTGTAGTTTAAATTTACTTGGTTATTATGATTGTTTTATTCCCTAACTATTCAAAGCCATATATGGTAAATTTTAGAATAAATTCACTTGGGTATTCCAATTTTTTTATCCCCTACTTGCCGATATTACCGTGTAGATTCACAACTGTTGGAAAACAATGGCTGAGTCGCGGACTAGGTCGCTTTCTTGAAGGAGATTCGGTGATCTGGTCATAGATGCAAACCAGTTCGTTCCTTCGCCGCTGCCTCCAGGATAAAATAGCCTCTAAAAACGATAATTGATCTGCTTGCACAACAAATCATTGCATATTTGCACTTTCGAAAATAATATTGCTCGAAATTTCTGAAAGAAAGTTTTTAGTGGCGGAGGCTAGAAGAAAATAGAATTCAGTGTATTTTCTTGTCTGGAGATAAAAAGTATATATAGAACGAAAATTAGGGTTTGAGAGAAAAAATCGGATCTGCTAAAATTTCGGGGGACAAAGTTTTTACCGTTGCAAACTTTTTACTGTTGCAGAAAAAAGAAATTATCGGTGTAGAAATTAATTTTCCATAAAAAAACGGTTCAAAAATTGAAAAGTTTTATGGTTCAAAAATATATGTGTCTACACCACAAAGCCCAAGCCCGAGCCCGAGCCCAAACCGGACCGGGCCGAGTCGGGTCGGGTCGGGTCGGTCGGTCGCGCGCATGTGTGGTGTTCATGATACATGGTCTCCCTCCTCACAACAAAGCATGTATTGGGAGCCCAAGGCCCTAACATGATTTCTTAGAAACAAGTATAAATCCTTGTCTCTTTCATATAATCCCATGATGTGGGACTATTCATACATAGGAGCCATTCATACACTTATTCAACATTTTTAATAATTCACTTAATGTTTGTAATACATTTCCAACAACAACTACAGTTTGTAATGTACCCATACATTGCATTGCAAGGGAAAACAGTATGCAAAATGTCAAATTCAGGTTCCTTCACTGCATTTATTTTTCTTTTAACTCTTCTCAACCACAATTATGTGGATTAATTTAATATCAACATTTTTCAAAAGCTTCCATTCGCATGTTATTGCATGTTATGAGGAAGGTTTATTATAAACCTTTGTTTTGATGATGCTATTATCCTAAAACACATTGAATAAATTTGTTTTATCCTCAACTAATGAAACAAAAACTTCTGAAAAGGATTATTATCATCTCCAACTATCATGTCCCATATCTTACCTTAGTGTTGCAAGTCATTAAAGTTTATGCAATCTATCAGAATTTCAGTTTGTTAATAAAAAGCTGACATTAACAATTGTAATCATTTCAATTTAATAAATGATTTAAGATTGCAAGTCTGCTTATTTCATTGAAAGTTTCACTTAACATGTTATTGCCGTCTTAGAATATGTATTCAATTATTTTTTACATGTATTCAAGTTCTGATTTAAGCTAAAAACTTAATTTTCTCTGATCGAAAATCATGGTGAATTCTTTCTATTGGGCATAGCTGTAAAACAGATGCAAAACTGTAAAGTAGTATGATGAAATTTATGCTTATCCGACCCTTCCATCTATCATTAGTTTTTAAATCTTATTTCGGCTTTATAACTTATGCAATTTACAATTTCACATATTGATTTGTATAGGCTAATTGTGTAAATGGCAGTGGCAGCGAATGATTTGATGATGATGGTGAAAAGGAACAACCTTACAAGTTAAGGTAAGCCTATCTACTAATTTTATACCTTTCTTTTTTTATTGAGTTTTTCAACAAGAATATGCAGTGCCTATTTGCGTCTGCAACTTGACTAATCGGTCTAGTTACAAATGCAACTAAGCAGTGTCTAGTTTCATTTGCAACTAAACTAAGCAGAGTCCAGTTGCACATGCAACTGAACTGGGTGCCTAGCTGTAGTAGTCGAGGCACTGCTCAGTTCCTCTGCAAATGCAACTGAGCATAACAATGCCCAGTTGCATTTGAAATTGAACCGGGTAGTTCAGTTGCTAATGCAGCTGAACCGGACAAGGTGCCCAGTTGCATTTGCAACTGAGCTTAGTTCATTTTTGAATGCTCGATACATATGTTTCATTCTGATTACATTTATACTTATGCTTAGTAGTGCTTTCTAGGATTTTAGCTGGAGTTTTGATCATTCTTTCACATTTATTGAACAGACTGACGCAAACACAGATGGAGAGGTTAACTTTTCGGAATTTGTAATTGCAACGTTGCATGTACATCAGCTTGAACATTACAGTTTCGCATTCGCCTTTGGTTTCACGTTTGCTTTCGACTTCGTCATTGTCATCATCTTCGTAAGCTGGTTGGGTATGTTAGTTAGACTTATTTTGGTGTAAATATGGCGTTATGTGGTTTTAGTATGGTTATGGATGATATGTGTTTGTATTTAGCATCATGTTAGCACCAACTGGATAGTTTTGTTGTTCATAATTCAGCTTGGTGTATGGATTGATGAAGGATTATGGATGTTGTGGTTTTTTTTTGTATGTGATTATGAATGTTCTTTTTAGTTCTAAATTAATATTATTGGCTAATTTATCTTTTTTTTAATATGTTATTTATTTCAGTGTTACCAGTTGAATGATGTTTGTTACATATGTATATGTGTGTGTGTGCACACGCGTTTGTATGTATGTGTATGCACACACACACACACACATATATATATATATACATATATAGGCAGATCAGAAGAGGAATAACAATGGATTACCAACAAAAAAAGTGAGGTTAAGCTTACTTCAATTTAATTTTCATCGCTAATCCCTTGGTAATTAGTAAGGGTTTACTAAGACCTTTTGCAAATTATAATTTATTATAAATTAATTATCCATCGGTAAATAGTCGGTAAATAAATTAAAATTAAATTATTAAATAAAATTATATTTTTATTAAATAAACAGTAAAATCACGGAAAACTATCAGAAAACCCATGCTATATTCGGTCGCTAAAATCTGACACAATTACCGTCAGGATTTTTTACCGACCCCCAAGTTATACAGAAAATTCGTCACTAAGGCCAATTTAGCGACGGATTAGAAGCGAAAAACTATGCAAATATGGGACGGCTCCAATACGAAGAGCCAGTTGTCAGAGCAACAAAATAGTTCCTGGTCGGTTTGTAAAATCATTTTTGGGTCGTGCATCATGTAATAACCCGGGTTTTTGTCGACCTTGGTTATCGCCATAAACTCAATGATGACTAACCAAACATCGAAAAATACCAGATGATTAATGAAAGAAATTAGAGGGTGAGGAAAGATAAGATAGAAACTTAGAATAGAAGAAGAAGAAGAATACAACATCAGAGTAACACGAACCTCACAGCGGAACGAATAACATATAATAGATAACATATTTTGAAATATAATTCTGTACTTGAATATACATATCATTTTCAAAGTACTGCACTTACAACACAGCGGAAATAAACTATAGCTATACGATCCTGAAGCCTCCTGCTCCAGCTCTTCAAGTATCTATAAATCCCGACTACTTGACTGCCTGTACAAAATTGGGCACCCAAGAGTTTAGGGAAAACAAAACAAAATAAAATCAGGTCAGTCATGGGACTAGTAAGAGTAAAACAGTTTAAAACAGTTTAAGCAGGTAAATGATATCTCATAAGACCACGCCGTATAACGGAACGGGTTTTTCCCTTATGAGAATCCAAAATATCTTTATATCAAAATATAATTTGGGTATTATAATAATGTCTATCAACCACAGTATAATAATCACCTAGCATAAACGCTTTCATCTCATGTTCTACATATATAGTATACAATCAAAAACCGCAAGCACGTATTGGTTAATGGATTTCCATCTATGACAAGGTATGGAACCACCTTTCGCTAGTGTACCTCTAGAAAGGAATACACTGGGTTCAACAAGAACATCTTGCAATCCGGCCACACATGACCGACCACTCATTTCTCTTGAGTGTATCGAATGTATATCACCAACGGTTGGGATCAGCAACCGTTTCCCGAATGGGACAGTATCGAAATAGATTTTTAGAAATAAATGAAACTCTAGATCAGGTGATTAAACACCCAACTTCGGAGCGACCGACTTAGCCATGCTGCCTGTCCGATTTCTGTCATTTACCGTTTGATGAGGCTTGAGGTTACGCTTCATCATCACATCAGATTCACTTCGAATGCCACATTGTTAGATCCATCGAAAATCACTAATTGACGTCTACAACAGTACATTACGTGTTAGCTAAAGAAGTTTCCTTCTCCGCTTCCACTCTTGGTACGGTTGAAGAAATCAATGTACGTGACCTTTCCGGAAATACTCTGTCAGACATTCATCCATACAAGTCATCCAGGAACAGGATGAACCGAAGGCACTATTCAGTACATCCATCTTAGGCACTGTTATCTAAGACTTATACAATAGCCCTTGTACTTTACTCCATCTTCAATTATCCTTGGCATATATGATTCACAATGCTTATGCCAATACAAAATGGTTCTTTGGATAATAATCCAACCGGTCTCTCCATATTAACAATGTTAAAATGGTCAAAACTTCGATAGTCTGTGATTTAACCATCAAAGGAAAACAGGTGTGCAAACAACGATATTATTTCCAAATGGAAATTATATCGATCAATCATCAACCATATATATATATATATATATATATATATATTTCCTAATTTTCTATGTTTAGAAAATATACGTTATTAATACTGGAAAACATTTCCATGGCTTATTTACATATCACTATCATTTCACGACTATCAGTCCCTGACTGTAAACTAATGAGAACAATTCTCTAAGTATAAACCTCGAAGGCCGAAACCAACATCAGATCGATACTCAGAAAACCATTCAACTTATTAATCTCTAGTCAGTTTTCCAATTTTTGTTTAACTCCATTTGATTAACTATATTTCGAATACTAATATTCGATAAACTCTATTTCGGATAACTTTGTCTGTTTTAACTCTATCTCGAATAACTATATTCAATCAACTATAATTCGATTAACTATGTCTATTTTACTCCTTTTGATTAACTATGTTTGATTGACTTACTTCGACTAATAATATTCGATTAACTTACTTCGACTAACTCGATTTAACTTACTTCGACTTCGTCAATTCCCTTTTAAAATCCCATTTAGTTTCCAACTAAATATTCCTTTATGATATTCTATTTATTTTCTACATAAATGTTCCCCTTTATAAAATCTATGGTTTTATAAATACTTTATTTCAAAATATTTCCTTTTATAAAATCGGTTGATTTTATAAAATTCCTTTATGATATTCTATTCGTTTTATCAACATTTTTCCCTTTTATAAAACTCTATTCGTTTTATAAACATTTTACTTTTATTTACTTTCGAAATATTTCCTTTTATAAAATCTATTGATTTTATAAAATCCCTTTTTCAATATACATTGAAATAATTCTTTTTACATCCCTGGGTCTTTTTATGATATTAAAAATATCGAATAACAAGGATCAATATCATTCTAACATACATAATCCAAAACAGATTATATAACACATCATATATTTCGATATATGAAATAAATCGTAAATTAAATATCGAGGAATCCAGCCGGATTCCTCCAACCTGTTTCCCTGCGTCACAGATGTTAAACACATGAATATAAAATATTCTATTAAACAGAATCAATATTCGATTAACGATTTATACATATATCGTTCTCTATGATTTCAATCAATACACAAACAACTCAACCAACAGTTAACACACATCAATCAGTCATCATTTATCAGTTCTAAATATACGTTATAAAAATAGAACTGTTCAGAGTTGGTGAGTTTTACTCACTTTGGCAGTTCATCGTTCAAGAATGATAAACTGTTATTTGATTTGAATCAAACAATTTATTTTGCCATAAATTCAAACAAGCTCGAATCCATTCCCAATCAGTTCCACGGTGTAGCCACCGTCCATAGGATACCAACGCAACTTACGGTTCGAAATTCTGGTAACGTATGTTCAAGTTACATATATTTAAAGGATTGTCATATTTGAAATTTTAAACGAAACTTAAATGAATTAAAAGGTGGGCCTCACCCCTCTTATTAATCACCGGCCCATTCCAAATTAAAAGCCCAGACCCGTTGACCCAAGTCCTTCTTCCTCCATCATTCTAACCGACGAAACCTGGAGCCTTCAAACACCATTACCGCAAATTCCTTTACTCCCTTCTCCTCCGTCCTTCCATCGTTCAAACAATGAATATCACCATTCTCCAACTCTCACTCTCCTCTTCTTCCTCATACCCCTAATACCCAACTCGCAGCCCTGCTCAGAAATCCGTCGCATAGGTGCTTCGCTCGACAACAGTACATCACCGAACCCAAAACATGACCGGAACCCACCAATCTTTGCAAACACCCTCCATTCGATTACCTGAGTTCGGATTCGAACTCGAATTCCACAATAAATCCTCACAAAAACAACGAGGTCGAACCCTAAGTTTTCTGACTCAAATCGAGCGTTACAAAAATGAATCGCACTCTGCAAAACAGGTATAGGACGAAGAGAAAATGATAAGGATCGCGTGTATATATATATATATATATATATAAAGATGTATCGATTTTATTTCGAATTTCTTTGATTTTCTTTGAAGACCGAAATGTTCTTGGTGGATGAAAAAGTTACGGCGGAGCTTTTTGACCAAGGAGAAAAATTGAATTAGGTTTAACTAAGTTAAGGGTATTATATAGAATTTTTGTGTGGATGAAAATAGTGAATGGTGGCTCGTTTTGGTTCACCAAAAATTAATATTTTAGTTTTTAAATATTCATTTCACCTTTTAAAAATTCGTGTAATCACATACGATATTCAAAAATCACGGAGCTGGACATACTAGTAGAGTTCGACAATACGGTCCTAACGAAACTGGTTTCGTCGAATACTGACTTCGTTTGCTCACACAGCGTATTTTTTACTGTCAAAATACTGATTTTTTTTCACTCTAAAAATCCGTACGACCACACAGTGACTCTAAAAATCACAAAACTGGAAATCTAACAACTATTGTACATTACGGATCCAACAAAATTAGTTTCGTCGAATTCCGACTTCGTTTGCAAAACTGGCTATTTTTAAAGCTTTGGATGACCCATTTAAATATATAAATATATTTAAATATAATTAAATTAAATATTTATTGTGACGGCCCGCCCCGCACCAACCGACATTTAACTCCAATTGTGCGCTGTACACATCTCCAGTTGGCACGGGACGGTCGTCAGAAGAAAAGAAAGAAGTGAACGAACTGACAAGGAACATGTAAAATGTCTCACAGCGCATGGAACAAAATATAATAACAACATACTTGACATAAAATAGGCGAGACAGTGCATAAGCTGAAAACAAACTAACATAGCAGCGGAAATCCAAGTACAGCTTATGATCCAAAGCTAACATTATTACAACCTTTCAAACTGTCTCAAAAAGCAAAAGCAAGATAAAGGAGGTACACTACTAATGCCCAAGTAGCGGCCACCAACGACACATGGAGAATATCTATATATCATACGTGGAAGCCTCCTGCTCGCCTCCGATTCAGCTACTCGCGCATCAGCAGCGAACCTGTCTCTAGTCTGCTCATGTGAGCACCCAGAGTAATAAGAGGAGACATAAAACTCTGGGTCAGACATAAAGCCTGGTATGAGCGATAAGCAACAAAACATAACAATAACAGGTATAATCCAATCATACCTGAACCTGGACCTGCAACCAAAGAGTAAGCACTACATACTGTACAACACTCTAAGGTGCCATTTCAAATTGTGTAAAGATAATGGGGGTGGGGGTGTGCATGTCATAGTGATGTCAAACAATCAAGCATAGCAATCATCCTCACATCCCTCACTCAGTGCGTAAAGTATGTGATATCCACTACTTTGGTCACCTAACACTTTGGGCCATGACGGAATCCAATCCTGTGTAACTATCACTACAAGCCCACCATCCATCTCTCAGTGGTGAACCAAAGTTATGAATACCGACAACCCCTTTGCACACGTCCCGCAGCAAAGCCCAATCACGAAGTGAACTCATTGGTTCCCGTCTGGATCCTGAGCTCCAACTACCCATATTGGACTACCTTTGCATCTCGGGTTATTGGTCAATACTGGGTCGGGTCGGGTTCTCTTCAAACCATCGTTTTGGGTCGGGTGTCTGCATTGCGTTAGCTCATGGTCCTCCTCTGGCACGATTCGGTTCGGGTCCACTCCATCGCATCGGTTCGGGTCGGGTGTCTCCCTTCGGGTCGGGTCGGGTGCCATCTCCCATCCAGTTCGTGCTTCCGCTCCGATCCGCTCCCTCGTTCTTCACGTGCTCCGATCCGATCCCTCCTCCTCTATCCGATCCGATCCCAGTTCAGTTAGCGTGGCCTTCCTTTTTGCCAATTTTCTCAAGTGTCAGGTTCCGATCCGATCGAACCCCTTGCCCAGTTCAACATATCCGATCCGAGCCCCCATATCCGATCCGATCCGATCCTGCATTGTTTCCTGTAACTTTTCCAGCAAGTGTTTACGCCATTCGTCAACGTTTTCGACCATTCTAACTATTGAAATCAATCACAAAGCATCTCATACAGTCATAGAAACATGCATAATCAACCACAAACATCAAATCATCAATATGATAGGTTAAAATGGATCAAACATACCCAAAACCTCATATTTCGCCTTAAGCATGTTTAGGTGAAACTAATGATAGGATTATCAAAACTTAACCAAATTAACCCAAATTCATATCAGAGGTCTAAAACAATATTTCAGAATTTATGAATATTTTTCCAGATTTTTAACATGCACAAATTCGCTAATTATCACTAATTACCCCTTAATCCCCCAAATTTCGGGATTAGCAAAATTAGTCGAAATTAACCCAAATTCATATCAGAGACATAAAATGATGTTTTAGAATTTTAGGAATTTTTCTAGATTTTTTTGAGCCGTAATTTCGCTAATCTTCGCTAATTACCATAATTAGCCTTAATTAGTGAAAAACAATGCAAATCACTCACCTTAGCCACAAACAAACTTTAGATCTAAAATAATCTCTGATTTGGATCCAATCCCTATGTATTCCAGCAGCTTTCTCTCTGATTTGGTGCTACCCTCCCTTGATTTGATGTAGTTTTGCTTAATCTTCGATTAGAAGGTGATTAGAGACGATTTGGGATGAAATTAGAAGGTGGAGGCCATGGCTAGAGCTCAAAGGAGTTTGTGGCGGCTGGAAAATGAATGAAAAATCGTTTTCTAAACCCTAGCAGCCCTCAAATACCTCTAAACCCGAAATCCCCCATTGGGCCTAACTGTTAATCACCCGGTTTAGCCCAATTATGTTGTTTTTCACCTTCTAAACCTTGTTTCAGCCATATCTCCCAAACGGTAAGTCCGTTTGGCTAATTTAACCACTCTACGGAAAGAGAAACCATCATTTGAAGCCAATGGAAGTGGTTTTAGGTCAAAATTCCTTTCCAGTCAAAAGTTATGGCCAAAACAAGATCAGCTAGTGGCAAAACGGTCATTTAAAAATCGACAAAAATCATGAACATGGGAAATGACCCTAATAATCGTCTCCCAAAGTTACATGACCATACGACTTCGTATGTGAAATAAATAAATATTCCACGATCCTATGATGCGTAGAATGCGGCTCGTTATATTTATAAATAAATATTATCGTATATATTCATCATGGAATACCATACAGCTCTACTGGGATTTATAACTCGATATTTCAAATCCTTATTAAATCGATATTCAATTTAAAATGAAATTCCTTTTTAAAATATAAATAATTCCTTTATAAATTATAAAGGAATTCCAGAGCAACTTTTCTAAAATTTGATTTGGACATAAATCAAAATCTACCCGACGAAATCCAGATTTTTCTCTTCCATTAGAAAAATATACTCCACCAGCTCCACATATTTCTTGTTTCACAAAAATCCGGCTTAAAACGAACCCTGTATATTCAGTTGAAGTTCAAATCGTCAAATGGCGAACTACCGCGCCATTTCGAACTCTTTTATAATTATATTATAATTTATATGTTCAATCTTCGTTTATATAATATATTCGTTAATATATTTCAACTCTAAACCGAATTATATATTATAAATTGTCCAGTTCACATTATATTGTGAATTCCACCGATTTTGATTATTTCTGAATTAAATATTTTATTTAATTATTATTATTTTAATTAAATATTCAAGTTATTTAATTCAACGACCATTTAAATTCTCTAAACCATTATTTAAATAATTAAATAAATTAATTATTATATCGCTGAAGATGCGGGTCATTACATTCTTCCCCACTTAAAATGATTTCGTCCTCGAAATTGCTAAGGTAGAAAACAAACCCAATCGACTAGTTAGAACTTATTTGTTCACTTCTAAATCTTCAGTTTAAACTGAACTGGTTTAATTTCAATTAAATATCAATTATTCTTATAAACGAAAATTTTCAAAAATCCTAAAAAATTTCTAACGCCTTAACTTTTCGAAAAATTTCGCCAGCACCTCCTTTGTACTGGTCAATACGTCAAACCACCACTCGCCTCTCTGGGCCATCTCCATCCCAAAAGAAAATCAAACAGCCAAACGGCTTGCCAATTTGGCTAATAAATCTTATATCCAATAGAAATATAAATTTGTACCTTTTTGTCGAGCATACCAACTCTATCACTTCCATATGCTATCAACTCAGCATATACCAATGTTATCCCAATCAAATTACAATCTGCTTTTATCCATAACACCACCATTCGCTTATATCCGAGCCAAATATCATTTTAACTCGAGTTTCTTCTCGATTCCCAACTCTTAACTTGATTATCCCATTACACTTCAAATTTGAATCTCACAATCCAATTTGTCTTGATATCATTCTAATTCAACCTCAGTTACCACTTTACTGGCTTTACTTTAATTCAAATTTGCTTTCACAAATTTCTATTAAATTTGTTTTTAGTTCAAACAGTCTTTCCCTGGGAGTTTTTAAACAGTTTACTCTTTTCAAAAATCAAATTTTCCTTTTTGAAATTCAACATAACTTGTCTTTCCCAAACAAATTCAAAACAGTATCTCTGGTAGTAATTCGTCACTTACAACTCGAAAATGAATACTGATGATGCAGCTGTCATCATCAGAATCTATTTTCCAGCAATTGAAGTGAGGTCAATACTATAAAACCATTTCTAAATATTTCCACTTTGAAATTCATTTCAAAATATAATTCACACTGCTTGTAAAACAATTTAAAATCTCCCAGGATCTTAAATTTTCCTTATTTTTAATCCAAATCCATTTACAAACACTTACCCAATTTTCCAGAATTTTAATTCAAATTTTGGTTTTAATTTCAGATTTAACTCATCTGATTTCACGTATTTCACTTATACGAATTCTGAATGGTTATTTACATAACCATTTAATTTATAATCTTACTCGATTATAATAACAACCAATATATCCAATATATTGTAATCATTTCAATATAAATCCTTTATATCAAAATATAATGTGGGTAAAATTATTTTGTTTACCCTCTTTCAAAACATACCATGGCGGTTCATCGTATTCGAGTGTTTAGAAGCTCCTACCGATACAGCGGATCAAACTGATCGACCAGAACTCATAAACTACTCAACCAATAAATCTTCACAATATAAAATAAATTTTTATATCAAATAACAAATACGTTCACTCGTATATATACACTCAAACTCAATCTAGGGTATTACTAACCCCATCTCCACTGAGTCACGCCACAGAGCCAAGGTAATAGCTTAACTTAAGCTCTGATACCAAATGTAATGACCCGGGTTTTTGTCGACCTTGGTTATCGCCATAAACTCAATGATGACTAACCAAACATCGAAAAATACCGGATGATTAATGAAAGAAATTAGAGGGCGAGGAAAGATAAGATAGAAACTTAGAATAGAAGAAGAACACAACATCAGAGTAACATGAACCTCACAGCGGAACAAATAACATATAATAGATAACATATCTTTGAAATATAAATCTGTACTTGAATATACATATCATTTTCAAAGTACAGCACTTACAACACAGCGGAAATAAACTATAGCTATATGATCCTGAAGCCTCCTGCTCCAACTCTTCAAGTATCTGTAAATCCCGACTACTTGACTGCCCATACAAAATTGGGCACCAAAGAGTTTAGGGAAAACAAAACAAAATAAACTCCGGGTCAGTCATGGGACTAGTATGAGTAAAACAGTTTAAAACAGTTTAAGTAGGTAAATGATATCTCATAAGACCACGCCGTATAACGGAATGGGTTTTTCCCTTATGAGAATCCAAAATATCTTTATATCAAAATATAATTTGGGTACTGTAATAATGTCTATCAACCACAGTATAATAATCATCTAGCAGAAACGCTTTCATCTCATGTTCTACATATATAGTATACAATCAAAAACCGCAAGCACGTATTGGGTAATGGATTTCCAACTATGACAAGGTATGGAACCACCTTTCGCTAGTGTACCTCTAGAAAGGAATACACTGGGTTCAACAAGAACATCTTGCAACCCGACCACACATGACCGACCACTCATTTCTCTTGAGTGTATCGAATGTATATCACCAACGGTTGGGATCAGCAACCGTTTCCCGAATGGGACAGTATCAACAATAGATTTTTAGAAATAAATGAAACTCTAGATCAGGTGATTATACACCCTACTTCGGAGCAACCGACTTAGCCATGCTACCTGCCCGATTTCTGTCATTTACCAGTTGATGAGGCTTGAGGTTACGCTTCATCATCACATCAGATTCACTTCGAGTGCCACATTGTCAGATCCATCGAAAATCACTAATTGACGTCTACAACAGTACATTACATGTTAGCTAAAGAAGTTTCCTTCTCCGCTTCCACTCTTGGTACGGTTGAAGAAATCAATGTACGTGACCTTTCTAGAAATACTCTGTCAGACATTCATCCATACAAGTCATCCAGGAACAGGATGAACCGAACGCACTATTCAGTACATCCATCTTAGGCACTGTTATCTAAGACTTATACAATAGCCCTTGCACTTTACTCCGTCTTCAATTATCCTTAGCATATATGATTCACAATGCTTATGCCAATACAAAGTGGTTCTTGGGATAATAATCCAACCGGTCTCTCCATATTAACAATGTTAAAATGGTCAAAACTTCAATAGTCTGTGATTTAACCATCAAAGGAAAACAGGGGTGCAAACAACGATATTATTTCCAAATGGAAATTATATCGATCAATCATCAACCATATATATATATATATCCTTATTTTCTATGTTTAGAAAATATATGTTATTAATACTGGAAAACATTTCCGTGGCTTATTTACATATCACTATCATTTCACAACTATCAGTCCCTGACTGTAAACTAGTAGGAGAACAATTCTCTAAGTATAAACCCCGAAGGCCGAAACCAACATCAGATCGATACTCAGAAAAACATTCAACTTATTAATCTCTAGTCAGTTTTCCAATTTCTGTTTAACTCCATTTGATTAACTATATTTCAAATACTAATATTCGATAAACTCTATTTCGGATAACTTTGTTTGTTTTAACTCTACCTCGAATAACTATATTCGATCAACTCTAATTCGATTAACTATGTCTGCTTTACTCCTTTTGATTAACTATGTTGGATTGACTTACTTCCACTAACAATATACGATTAACTTACTTCAACTAACTCGATTTAACTTACTTCGATTTCGTCAATTCCCTTTTAAAATCCCATTTAGTTTCCAACTAAATATTCCTTTATGATATTCTATTTATTTTCTAAATAAATGTTCCCTTTATAAAATCTATGGTTTTATAAATACTTTATTTCAAAATATTTCCTTTTATAAAATCGGTTGATTTTATAAAATTCCTTTATGGTATTCTATTCGTTTTATCAACATTTTTCCCTTTTATAAAACTCAATTCGTTTTATAAACATTTTCCTTTTATTTACTTTTGAAATATTTCCTTTTATAAAATCTGTTGATTTTATAAAATCCCTTTTTCAATATACATTGAAATAATTCTTTTTACATCCCAGGGTCTTTTTATGATATTAAAAATATCGAATAACAAGGATCAATATCATTCTAACACACATAATCCATAACAGATTATATAACACATCATATATTTCGATATATGAAACAAACAGTAAATTAAATATTGAGGAATCCAGTCGGATTCCTCCAACCTGTTTCCCTGCATCACAGATGTTAAACACACGAATATAAAATATTCTATTAAACAGAATCAATATTCGATTAACAATTTATATATATATATATATATATATATCGTTCTCTATGATTTCAATCAATACACAAACAACTCAACCAACAGTTAACACACAGCAATCAGTCATCATTTACCAGTTCTAAATATACGTTATAAAAATAGAACTGTTCAGAGTTGGTGAGTTTTACTCACTTTGGCAGTTCATTGTTAAAGAACGATAAACTGTTATTTGATTTGAATCAAACAATTTATTTCGCCATAAATTCAAACGAGCTCGAATCCATTCCCAGTCAGTTCCACGGTGTAGCCACCGTCCATACAATCCCAATGCAACTTATGGTTCGAAATTCTGATAACGTATGTTCAAGTTACATATATTTAAAGGATTGTCATATTTGAAATTTTAAACGAAACTTAAATGAATTAAAAGGTGGGCGTCACCCCTCTTATTAATCACCGACCCATTCCAAATTAAAAGCCCAGACCCATTGACCCAAGTCCTTCTTCCTCCATCGTTCTAACCAACGAAACCTGGAGCGTCAAACACCATTACCGCAAATTCCTTTACTCCCATCTCCTCCATCCTTCCATCGTTCAAACAATGAATATCACCATTCTCCAGCTCTCACTCTCCTCTTCTTCCTCATACCCCTAATACCCAACTCGCAGCCCTGCTCAAAAATCCATCGCATAGGTGCTCCGCTCGACAATAGTACATCACTGAACCCAAAACATGACCGGAACCCACCAATCTTTGCAAACACCCTCTATTCGATTACCTGAGTTCGGATTCGAACTCGAATTCCACAATAAATCCTCGCAAAAACAACGAGGTCGAACCCTAAGTTTTCTGACTCAAATCGAGCGTGATAAAAATGAATCGCACGCTGCAAAACAGGTAGAGAATCGAAGAGCAAATGATAAGGATCGCGTATATATATATATATATATATATATATATATATATATATATATAAAGATTTATCGATTTTATTTCGAATTTCTTTGATTTTCTTTGAAGACAAAAATGTTCTTGGTGGATGAAAAAGTTACGGCGGAGCTTTTTGACCAAGGAGAAAAACTGAATTAGGTTTAACTAAGTTAAGGGTATTATATAGAATTTTTGTGTGGATGAAAATAGTTAATGGTGGCTTGTTTTGGTTCACCAAAAATTAATATTTTAGTTTTTAAATATTAATTTCACAATCTAAAAATTCGTGTGATCACATACGAATTTAAAAAATCACGGAACTGGACATACTAGTAGAGTTCGACATTACGGTCCTAACGAAACTGGTTTCGTCGAATTCTGACTTCGTTTGCTCACACAACGTATTTTTGACTGTCAAAATACTGACTTCTTTTCACTCTAAAAATCCGTACGACCACACAGTGACTCTAAAAATCAAGAAACTAGAAATCTAACAACTATTTGACATTGCGGATCCAACAAAATTAGTTTCGTCGAATTCCGACTTCGTTTGCAAAACTGGCTATTTTTAAAGCTTTGGATGACCCATTTAAATATATAAATATATTTAAATATAATTAAATTAAATATTTATAAATAAATATTTTCGTATATATTCACCATGGAATACCATACAACTCTACTGGGATTTATAACTCGATATTTCGAATCCCGATTAAATCGATATTCGATTTAAAATGAAATTCCATTTTAAAATATAAATAATTCCTTTATAAATTATAAAGGAATTCCACAGCGACTTTTCTAAAATTTGATTTGGACATAAATCAAAATCTACCCAACGAAATACAGAATTTTCTCTTCCATTAGAAAAATATACTCCACCAGCTCCACACGTTTCTTGTTTCACAGAAATCCGGCTTAAAACAAACCATGTATATTCATTTGAAGTTCAAATCGCCAAATGGCGAACTGCCGCGCCATTTCGAGCTCGATTATAATTATATTATAATTTATACGTTCAATCTTCGTTTATATGATATATTCATTAATATATTTCAACTCTAAACCGAATTATATATTATAAATTGTCCAGTTCACATTATATTGTGAATTCCACCAATTTTGATTATTTCTGAATTAAATATATTATTTAATTATTATTATTTTAATTAAATATTCAATTTATTTAATTCAATGACCATTTAAATTCTCTAAACCACTATTTAAATAATTAAATAAATTAATTATTATATCGCTGAAGATGCGGGTCATTACACATCAATTCTTATTAGGGTCGATCACACAACTTCTGGATGGTCGAGCAAGGCCAATGGCATTTTTGTAATTTTCTAGTCGTGCATGCTTTTTTAGTCGGGCGTGCCAGCTATACACAGTTGGCTCCAACTGTGCAGTGGAAGTTTCATAAATACGTGTACGCTCGACCTATATCATGTACACCATAATTACAGATTTGCCACCTGGTCCAAACTTCTCCTATAAATACCCCATTTCAACACACCTCAAGGGATCGATCTAAGCCACCACAAAGGGCTGTCATTTCGATTTTCCACCATTCTCAAGCTCCTCTAGCTCCATTAATGGCTTTCTAAGCTCACTCCTTCTTCCTCCAACATCAAGTGGATCTCATCTTCTCCAAACACCATTAATTCTCACTCCAATTCAATCCAAGTGATCTCTTACCACTACTACTCTTCTTTAAAGCACGAATCCAACATTAATTTAATAATGGAATCAAGGAAGATTATCTAATCACAAGATCTAATCCGTTCCTTCCCAAATCCAAGTGAGATTTAAAGCGTAAAGAGAGTAAAAAGTGGGAAATCATCATAAAGAGAGTGGACAAGTGTAATAAATGATATGTATGAGATAATGCTCTATGTAAATTTCTCTGTGATAATGAAAATCACTTCAAAAGTGGACGTAGATCTTTCATAGATCGAACCACTATAAAAATCCTTGTATTCTTTACTTGCATTTGTGATTGTGGCCTCATTTTCTATTGCATACCTTTTGGTAAAGTGTCAATAAGACACCTTTGGTGTTGAACCATTTTTGGTTTAAACATTTGGCGCCCAGTGTGGGGCCGCATTCGTACTTCCTTCTCTCACACTTCTCACAAGGTTAAGAGACTCGAATTGAAGTTCTAAACCACCTCCTTCTCCGAAATCATCGCTAAATCTAAGAAAGCTACAAGAAAAACCATTGGAGGGAGCAATAATGTTGCTAATGAGACTACGCTACTTAATAATCATTTCGAAGCTAGTGAAAATTCAGTTGGTGGAGCCGGTGTGACTAAAAATGAGTTGAACGCCGCTATTGCCAACGTAAACCAATGAGTGTAAGCTTCTACTAAAGCTATGATGGAGAAACTTGATGCCATCCTTAATGCTCGAACAAATCCAGCACCTTCGAAAGTCCATGTTGATCTCGAAGAAAATGGCAACTCATCCGCTTCTGATCTTAATCACAACGACAATATGGAAGACGATAATGATTGGTTAAGCGACAAAGACGAAGCAAATATCGAAAACTTAAAGACAAAAGCTAAGAATCATTCTGAGATGAAAGCTTGAAGGATTACCAGTCCTGTCACGGGGGCACCTCCTCGTCGTGAAGGCAAAGGACCTAAGCTCTCAAATCAAGACTGCTTGCCTAGACGAACATTTGGTAAAGAGCTCTACTTCGCGGAGCGGCATAACACTGAAGACTACATATCGGATATGATAGAAAAAAAATGAAGAAGAATCAAGCAGGCAATGGCGATGAAAGAGAATGGAACTTCTCTCCAGACCGGACTCTATTCACCGAAAGTATCCTTGAAGTAGAGTGTCCAAAGAAATTCAATCCTCCAACTTTGCCTCCATACAACGACCTTGTTGATCCTAACTATTTTCGGTTCAAATACAAGTGGCATATGAGTTGTAACACCCCACCTCCGCTAGGGTCACTCACAAAGGGAATGCACTAGCTTTGGCGGAGCATTATCTTGGTAAACATACACAGAAATATTACAAGACAGAACATATAAAACAGCGGAAGAAAAAACGAAATTTCGTTTCTTTAAAATCTAGTAAGGTCTAAAGCCTTTTACATCAAAACGTCATTAAATCCATTACATCGAAATCTGCCTTGCAATAGTAAAGAAGCATAAAACCATATTCATAAATTATTCCCCAAGTAAAGCAGTAAAGCAAGCCATAGCCAAGAGAAATCCAAGCCGTAAATGGAAGAGCCTTGGAGCTTGGTAACATTCGAACTAAGCTGTATTCCCACCCTGCGAACCTAGGGGGGAACGGAAGAAAAAGAGGTGAAACAAAATGGGTCAGTCATAAAGACTGAGTAAGTTCTAGTGACTTTCAGCATAAAAATAGGTAAAGGTAACATGGCATGAATAAACTGAAAGTAAACATAAGCATGATGATAAGGTAGGCAAGATAAACTAAGATAACAAGATAAATTATGCTAACAAGATAAACTTCGGCACGATGAATCAAGTATAGCATCCCATAAGTAGCATCACAAGGTTCCTACCAAGTATCACATCGCAAAGTTTCTATCAAGTATAGAATATTTCTATGATATCTATTTGCTCTGCACCACTCGTACTAGTATCCCAACCCGTGTCATGTGTTGACTATAAAATGTCCCTTGCCAAAAATCATGAAATGGTCCACTTACTAGTAGACCAACCTAATATACCGTATATGTAGGTTTTTCCCAACTCGTATAATCCTTTCCATGTATATGTACAGTCCCTTGCCGTAAATCATACGGGCTTCATCACGTAATTATATACTACTACAACGTAGTGCCATCAATCTTGAAATCGTTTGGACTGCCACCATTGATCTGGCTAGGTTTCCTTATCATGAACTATCGCGTGTCCAACTAGGATTTATGCCACCTAGGACCAGCAGGGATTATGATACCTATTGAACGTTTTCTAGATTCGATTAGGGTTTATGCCAGCTAGGACCATTAGGGATTATGCTACCTATCCACATAACGATCTATTAATCGATCGGCTCACTACAAGTCCTATCTCGTTCATGTGTCTATGTCATACGGCCCTATCACGAATGTAGTCACCTGTTCTAGGTCCACCATAGGGTGTATCAAGCCCTAGGGTGCCAACCACCGACACGAATCAAGCACGCACAGTGTAAACCTACTAGTGCCCAATGCCTGCTTTTTTAACTCCGGACTACGTGCACGACCATAGGCCACCTGAACCTACAATGGCGCACTAACTCAGCCGTCGTTCTGGTCGCTTACAATCAGCCCAGTAATCGTGCCCCACCCTGCCTAGTTCCAGGGTACCGTGATACATCTTAGTGGGTTACTGCTGAAAAGGACCGCGCAACTAGGGTTTCCGTCCCGAAGGTTAAGTGTTGTCATTTTAATTCGAGACTTAACCCCATCAGTCTAGCATGTCAAGTTGGTTAAGTATAGTCATTCAAGTTCGTGACTTAACCCGTCTACGTGTCACGTCAAATTGACTAAGTGTTGTCGTTCAAGTGCATGACTTAGCCCTACGAATCATGTCTCAAGTTGGTTAAGTATATTCAAGCGGTTCGTGACTTAACCCTACTAAATCATCGTGTTAAATTGGTTAAGTATATTCAAGCGGTTCGGGACTTAACCTTATCAAATCATCGTGTCAAATTGGTTAAGTACATGTTAACTTAACCCCATCCACTAGTCATATTATAATGGTTACGTGTTACCCTCGTGAGTTTACTTAACCTTACCTCGCATCACGTTATACCAGTCGGGTGTTATCGACCCATTCAGGTTAAACTAACCCATCCGCTAATCGTGTTATATGGTTAAGTGTCATTAAGTAATCAAGCTCAGTTTTACTTAACCCACCCATTCATGTCATATCGGTTAAGTGTTATTAGTCTAATCATATTACTTAACCTTATCATGTGGCATTAATTTACTTAATGCACCCCAACCTCTCACATTAGACTTGGTTGTGGTTACTAGTTACGCCGGCGGGTCCGGGCAGGTTTATACCACAACCTAGTCTAACCTCGGGTTTTAAGCGCGGTATGACCAACTACTCACATTGGGTCCTATTGTTTGCAGTTACTGGATTCGCCGGGCGGTTCCGGGCAGGTTTATACTGCAAACTCAACCCAACCTCGAGTTGGCCACTTTCAAGTTATCTAAGTGTCATGTCCATGTTCAAGTTATAACAATGTTCAAATTTCTAAGCAAGTTTCATGTCAAGTTTCTAGGTTTCAACTTATGCCTATTATCAAGTTCATAACTCGCGTTTTTGCCCCAAAATGTGTTCCCAAAGTATTACCAAAATTTGCTATAAAGTTATGCCAAGTTATAGCCTTATATTTACAATACAAGCCAACTACCCAAAACCCAACTTAGGCGCGTTCATATTTAACATATGAAAATGTTCAGGTCGATAATCCAGTATACAGTCATTTTCGTGTTTCAAATTCCCAACTTTACATATTAATATATATACCAAAGTTCTAACTTTTCATGTCGATACACATATGCCCAATTCTAGCCAATTTACATATGTACCAAGTTTCATATCAAACTACATGTATTCCATGTTTACACCAATTTACCTATAACAAGTTCTAGCTTTTTACATATGTCACGATCCATGTCAAAATTACATATATTAATTTATATGTGTCCAATCCTAGCCAATTAGATATATACCAAGTTTCATGCCTTTTTACATAGATCCTATTAATGCCAAATTCCGTGTATATATTATTTATGCAAATTTCCTCATAATAAGATTATACCAAAATTTACAGATCAAGCCCCAAACTTGCAAATACAATGATAATTTCCAATTTCATGTTGCCAATAATTCCATTATATTCATATAGGCAATAATCCCATAATTCCCCCGTATACATCTCGTACGCAAATCGCGATTTTAGGCCAAGGTCCGAAATTGACCAAGGTTCATCAAAAGAAAATAAATAGGGGAAGATAGAATTTTGCATAAAAATGAGATCAGAGAGAAAAGTATCACCACTGGCATGAAGATTACAACTTGATAATAATATTAGCATGAATCAAGAAAGCTGATTTACAACAGGCTGAATAGATTATGAACAACAGAAATAGATCTGAATCGATAAACATACTTAGATCTAATTTCACTTTAATTCATGGCCATATTATAGTGAAATATTTAAATCGAAAAGTAACTAAACTTACAAGGCGTAGCTAGAGAATTATGAGCAAGCATTTATCGTAGAACGGTGTAGGAATGATGCTCTACTCCCTTGATTTGATGTTGGTTAGCTTCTAGTTTTGATTCCAGCAGAGTAGCGACGCCATTTTTATTTTTATTTAGAACAGAGGCAGAGTAGAAGCAGAATAGAATTGTGTGTAGAGAAGGCTTGGTTTGGGGCTGTTTAAATAGGTTTAGGCAGATGAATCTGGACAGAAATCGGACTAGATACATTAGAACGAACACTGGCCCAAAATGGGCTCGGGGACCAGGTCGACACCCAAGTCGACTGCGCAGTCGACCTGGTCTTGGGGGTGTCGACTGCCCAGTCGACTCCCCAGTTGACTTGGGTCTGGGCGGGAAATTTCCTGCCCAGTCTGTTCTGCGTTTGAAATTTGAATTTGAATTCGAGCTGTTTTGAACTCTGAATATTTCTGAAACTTTGGGGAGCCATAACTTGGTCATACGGACTCCGATTTTCGAAAACTCGGACTCGATTTCATGAAGAATTCCGAGACGAACGCAATGGAGCAACCCGTTTCCCTTGGTTCTTATTTTAAAATTTAATTCTGCCTACATTTATGGTTATAACACGTTATCAAAATACGGGTTGTTACGTTCTCCCCTCCTTAATGGATTTCGTCCCCGAAATCTCTAAGTTAGGAAGAACGTATCCTACCATCCATCATCCATCTACTCAAAACATCGTCTACAAGCAAACATTGTCCTTAAGAGATTTCTAATGCTATATGAACATATGCAAAAAGTGTGTATATGTTCTGTAACAACCCGAAATTTAACAACATGTTAAATCAAGAATCAAGGCAAAATTAAATTAAAAAATCTGAATCAGATAAAACGGGCTGTCCCATTGCATTCGTCTCGGAAAAATACGCGAAATAGAGTCCGAAATTTCGTAAATCGGAGTCCGTATGACCAAGATATGGCCTCGCGAAGTTTCACGAAAAATTCGAAAACGAAAACAAATTCAAATTTCAGAATTCAGAAGAGGCGGGAAAATTTCCCGCCAGACCACGGGAGGTCGACTGGGGAGTCGACCCCTGCCAACCAGGTCGACTGGGGAGTCGACCCCAGGGTCGACCTGGGGGTCGACCTGCCTGGTCGGCCAGGTCGGCCTGGTGCACCTGTTTTGGCTCCTGGGTCCTGTTTTGGAGGCTTGTGACGATTTTTGAGGGCTTAGATCTATCCTAGGGTTAATCTAACGGCCTAAACTACTCCTAATCTCTATAAAAAGACCCCTAAGCCTACCCTAAACCCTCAAAAATCACTCATGCCACGAAGTGCTGCCCAAATGCCAAGTGATCATGGCCTCCATCTCCAATCCCTAGAGACTATGCATTCAAATCGGGTTCAAATCAAAAGGTGCATGCTTGCTACACCAAATAGAGGCCAAATCAACGTTGCTATGCGAGTTTCATGACGGTTCTTCGACAAAGGAGCCACCTTTCTTCGTCAAGATGATGCATGATCCTTTTCCTAAGCCTCGCTAGGTAAGTTCTAGCTACTTCGAGATGTTAACGGTAGTTTAATCATGGCATGGAATAAAATGTGGTTAAACATGAATGCTATAACCTATGCGAGCCTAGTTTGCTCCTTTATCATGAACATATGACTTTGGGTTGTGTTTTAGCGACAAAACCATGCTATTCATGTTGCATTGGACTTAGTTTTCCATGCAAGATTGGACCTTTACTTGTAGTATGATAGCATGAACACTTAGAGCCACTTTGACTTGTGAATTAGTTGCATAAATTGGACTTTGGGGCTCATGCATGTAAATGAAACCAAACCGCTTATGATATCATGTTTATGTAAGGTCAAATCCCGCTATGACAATATGCAAGTTTGTGGCCAAATCCTTTATAACATTATGCATGCTTATGGCCAACCCCTATATGACACTATCATTCATGTTTTAAGGCCAAACCCCCTTATGATACTATGCATGTTTGTGGCCAATATGTTGGCATAATACCCTACTATGTGACTCGCTTCCACTTGGGTTGGAAATACGTTTGGGTAGCTTAGGAAAAACGTGGGTATGACATGAAAAACTTGACATGGGGCTTACATGAGAACATGACATTCATGATACATTTAAATATGGTCATGACGCGTGGGAAAACATGGAACTTGAACTAGACATGGGTGGGTTGTAAGTGTAAAAAGACACAAGACCAAACATGAAAGTGGCCAACTCGAGGTTGGGTTTAGTTTGTAGCATAAATCTACCCGGACCCGCCCGGCTTAACTAGTGGCTACAAACAATAGGATCCAATGTGAGAAGTTGGTCATATCGCGCTTAAGACCCGAGGTTAGAATAGGTTGTGGTGTAAAACTACCCGGACCCGCCCGGCTTAACTAGTAACCACAACAAGGTCTAATGTGAGAGGTTGAGAGTGCATTAATTAAATTAATGCCACATGATAAGGATAAGTAAATTTGACTAATGACACATAACCGATATGACATGAATGGGTAGGTTAAGTGGGACCGGGCTTGATTTCTTAATGACACTTAATCATACAAGACAATTAGGGGATAGGGTTAAGTAATTTACGCTTAACTAATCCGACTTGGTAATTAGATGGGGTTAAGTAATCCACACTTAACTAATCTAAACACGGTAAATTCGATAAGGTTAAGTAATCCATACTTAACTAATCTAACATTGTAATTAGACGGGGTTAAGTAACTTAGACTTAACTAATCTAAACACGGTAATTGGATGGGGTTAAGTAACCTTCACTTAACTAATCTAAACACGGTAATTCGATGGGGTTAAGTTAAACACATAACCAATCTAAACATGGTAATTCAATGAGGTTAAGTAACCAATACTTAACCAATTTAACAGGATAATTTAATGGGGTTAAGTAACTTATACTTAACCAATTATACGTGATGATTTGATGAGGTTAAGTAAACCTACACTTAACCAATCTAATATATGGACCTGGTAGGGTTAAGTCACAAGACCTTTTAAATTAGGCTTAACCATTGTAATACGGTTAGTGGATGGGGTTAAGTTAACCCATACTTAACCAATCCGACTCGATAATCTGATGGGATTAAGATAATCTATGCTTAATCAATCTAACATGATAATCTGATAGGGTTAAGACAAATAAATACTTAACCAATTTGGCTTGGTAGGGTTAAGTCATGAGCTTCTTGGTACACTTAACCAACTTGTAGGGCTAAGTCCTGAACTTGAGTACTTAGCCAATCTTGACCTGATTCGTAGGCGGGTTAAGTCATGAACTTGGATAACAACACTTAACCCATTTGACAAAACCCTAGCTCAGGAGACTAGGTGGGAAATCGTAGTTAACAAGGATAGCGGAAAGAGGGGCTAAGTGGTAAACCTTAGTTAAGGGTAACTAAGTAATAATTCTTAGCTAAGGACATGGGACTAGTTCATAAAGAGATAAGTAACCTGGTACGGTAGGTCATCGCTTAGTATACGAGGAGGAGCAAGTTATCTGACTTGGATAAAAGCTCCAGCGAACTGGGTGACGAAGCGGATGCTTCGGGGAACGTGAGGGTACTCTTGGTATCCCTCTGTGAGGTGGCAAGTGGTCCATGAAACCCGGCCTCACAGAGGTTAAGGTCTGCGGTAGAAGAGCCAAGAGTATGCCTTGGTTGCTATGCGAGCGACCTAAAGACTGGGATGGATTAGCGTGGAGTCGACGATACTTGATTTTGCCCCGGGATAGCATGTCGCCGACTACCTACCATCTTTAGTCAATCGTGTACGTACGGAAAGGCAGGGAACTCCCAACAGACCATATACTAGCTATCGAGTTATGGGTGAGGTTGGCTATCTGGAAGTGGGCATCGATGGGCCATAGTGTAGTTCTCATACATGATTTTTCTTGGATTGCCTTTCAGTAGTTGAGGGAGGGGTCACGTGGGACCATAGCCACGGGTACAAAAACAGACCTTGATATCTGCATCAGCAGACGAATTAAAGCTCCCGACCGAGTTCCATATTTCTTGATTTGCCCTGGCACGGAACTCGGATGGCACATTGAGGAACATGTGCATCTAGACATGGAAAACGATTCACGGTACATACGCGGAATTAAGGGCGCGGTTGACGGGTGGCATAATCCCTAGTGGCCCTAGGTGGCTGAACCCAAACCGAGACACGGAAACGTTCATTAGGTAGCATAATCCCTAGTGGTCCTAGGTGGCATAAATCCTAAGTGAACGCGCGATAGTTCATGGTAAGGAAACATAACTAGATCAAGGGTAGCAGTCCAAAATAACCTCAAGGATAAAACGTTTACATGGGAAAGCCCGTATGGTCTACGACAAAGGACTGAACTTATACATGGAAAGAAACATACGAGTTGGGAAAACCTACATATACTATATATTAGGTTGACATGGACCATTACATGACATTGGGCAAGGGACATTCATAGTTAACACATGACGCGGGTTGGGATACTAGTACGAGGGGTGCAGAGCTAATATACATGTTAGGACCATGAGAAGTATACATGATAGATACCGTGGGACGTTATACAGGATAGATACCTCGGGATATTATACTTGATAGAAACCAGACGATATGATACCTTGACTTACCATGACACCGTAGTTTATCATGATATCTTAGTTTATCTTGCTACAGTAGTTCAGCCTGTTTTAGTTTATATATCTTGTAGTCATCCTTATGTTTACTTTCAGTTTATGCATGTCATGTTACCTTTACCTGTTTTTATACTGGAAGTAGGTAGGACTTACCAGTCTTTATGACTGACCCCGTTTTATTTCGCCTCTTGTCTTCGGTTTCCCCGCCCAGGTTTTCAGGGAGGAAACACTGTTATCTAGTTCGGACTTCTTCTACTTGAAGGTCATCACGCATGGCTTGGACTTTTCTTGGCTATGGATACTTTACTGTTTTACTTGGGGAATAATTTATGAAATGGTTTATGCTTCTTTACTATTGCAAGACAGGTTTTGATGTATTCTGATGTAAAAGGCTTTAGACCTTATTTTATAAGGTAATGAAATTTGTTCCGCTGTTTTATGTATATGTTCTGTCTTGTAATATTTCTGTGCATGTTTACCTCGATAATGCTTCACCAAACCTAGTGCATTCCCTTTGTGAGTGACCCTAGCGGAGGTGGGGTGTTACATTTGGTATTAGAGCAGAAGGTTACCAGATTGGGCAAAAGTTTTTAAAACCTTCTGAAAACTATTTGAAAAACCATTTACAAAGAAGCATTTTTCAAGAAAAGTTTGTTTTAAAAAGGCTATTCCCCAAAGGCCATTAGCGTTATCCTTTGATTCCTTGATTGAATCTCCTTTCCTTTCTTCCATCTGTGGTCACAGTAGTTCTAACTGTGACTAATCTTTGTTTAGCCACGTAGGTATTTCCCGTACGATGGAGGTGGTCCTCGAGAGACCTGCTGCCGTGGTACAAGGAAGGATAACAAGAGTAAGGATAAAGGACGCGAGCTTAAGGATAAGCAACTGTTGCTATGGCTTAGTCCATCAAGGAGGACAAGGACAAGATCATCGGAGAGGGCAATTGTACGCCCCCATTTCTAGGGTACCTAAAAGTAATGGTACCGTTTCTGGTAAAGGTTTAGTCGTTCTTTTCTATCATCCCGTCCAGACTTTGTCCTGATCATCGTATCATTTAAGTCTGCTTGGATAGTTGAGTCTCTGCACCTTAGTACTATCATGGTAGAGGACACCAGTTTTGTCCCAAAAATCTGGTTGGAGAGTTGGTCCATTTCTTCATGACTTGTTTGGATTTGAGAATGACATGTCTCGTCTACGGATGGATTCTGGGGATGAAGTGGTCACCCAATAAGGGGTTCCATTCTCGGTTTTGGAAAGAGGGTAGTTAGACTCTCGACTCACCGCGGTGATACCCTCGAAGTCTCGTGTAACCTTTTGGGTTCCGTCATGGTTAGTTACCTAGAATCTCGGGATGCAGTTGTTGGTAATCCGTTCGAATAGGATTCGCCGCTAAGGCGGATGGTTCGTTTCGTTTATGCATGTGTTATGGGAATCACCCTAGTAAGTACTCTTGGCAACATGGATTGGCATCGGCAAACGAGATCCAGAATTCCCTGGTGAATTTTGGAGAGCTTGCATGAGTAAGTGGATACGTTTGGGCCAAGTATACTAGGGAAAGGATAAGTGAAAGTGGAATAAGAAGCGACAGTGAAATGAGTTCCAACTCATACCTTGGAAATAGGAATCAAGGAGCTACGAAATCATGAGGTCAAAGGCAGTCAAGGCACAATGGAATCAAGCTCATGGAAATGCGGCTTAGACACGCGCATTATGTCTCTTTTAAGGGTATATCTTTGATCCTTGGTTCACCTGTAGAGCTTACTTACATGCTATCGCTTGGTGGATATCCTCTCGGTCCTGTTTCTGTTACAAACCCCATAAGGAGTTGGTCTTGTTTATCTCCTCGATCTTATCTCGGGAACCTTAGATAGAACTCTATGGATGTAAACATGTATTTGAAACATGTTATGATTGATATGGTTGTAAATGGTTGCAAGTGGTTGCTCGTGGATGCGCGAATACACATTAGATACTAGATTTACGTGGTCACATTTCACGTTGCATATGCACGAGTATTCACTACTACAAAAGTGGGCATATTCGACACTATTTTTATGTGGCCGTAGATCAAAAAAGCGTTGCCGTAGGCCATTTTTTCAAATA
Organism: Allium sativum; assembly: GCA_030737875.1. Classification (NCBI taxonomy): domain Eukaryota; kingdom Viridiplantae; phylum Streptophyta; class Magnoliopsida; order Asparagales; family Amaryllidaceae; genus Allium; species Allium sativum. Next base: position 832,494,159 of record CM060918.1, on the reverse strand, counting down.
GGCAACACCAGGGGGGCGTGGCATCCGCGGCCGTTGCATTAGCCACATAAGGCAACACTTTTGCCCATCTACGGCCACAGAAATAAAGTGTTGCATTATAGCCATAATGCAACACTATTTGCACGTAATGCAACACTATTCAGCGTTGCCTTAAGCATTAGTTAGGGCCCGGCTTCCAGTGCCGCCACGTCAGCTTTCCACGTCAGCTGTCTACGTGTCACACGACACGTCATCTCTCCATGTCAGCACTCCACGTGTCACATGCCACACCAGCTATCCACGTCAGCTGTGGGGTCCACGTGCGACGGGTAAGCAATTATATTTAATGTAATGCAACACCACTACAATATGTAATGCAACACCATTACAATGAAATGCAATATCAATAAAGCTAACGCAACAGTAGAAGAAGGAAAATGCAACACTAATTTGATAGAAATACAATGCTTTAATTAAATATTTTGCAATATGGGTTTTATACAAGAAACTCATCCAAAGCAATTGTTTTAATTATCCAAATATCAAAACTCAAAAATCAGCTACACCATTTTGTTCATTGTATACAGTAAGCTCGAACTACTTCAAGAATAGGTGCACGGCATAAGGGACATTATCCTGATCCATTCCTGGCCAATTCTTTAGCGAATTCTGAACATGTACACATGTGTCCACACCTGCAAAATGTATTACTCATTTATATATATGAATCATATATATGCAGCAATCCGATTGCAATAGGAAATATATATGTATGTTAGTATGTACCTATATATGAATCATATATATGCAGCAATCCAATCTGCAAAATGTATCCCTCTGCCTTCCAGAATTAAATATGCACCTGATCAAATGATAACAAGTTATTTGATAAGTGGTGGCATCAAATGGCCATTGGCCTTATTAGTAAAATGTTATGAACACAATTATTACAATTGACTTACTGACCATTGGCGATTGGTCACTCATGCTAGCCAACAAATAAGCAATTTCATATGGCCATTCGTCTTCTGAGCAAAAAGTTTTCAGTTCCCATATTACTGCCATGTACAGTGTGTCACTTCATATCCTGTCAAGCTTCAGAAGCATATCGTCATCTACATCTTAAACTCCTAAACAAAACCCCATCGTCAAAAGTTAAAAAAAAAATGGAGGACTCTTCACTATGCATCACTGCCACTGTTCTTTCAGGACATTGGACTTACGAATTTGTGCATCTCACGCTTAGGCATACGCTGAAGCTTAATGAGGAGTGGACTATACGGGTTATACCCAAAAACTCTTTTCTAATAACATGCCCATCTTACAGTACGCGTGATCATGCGCTAATGTTGAAACTTTTTACAAAAATTGGAGGTGCTTTTTATGTGCAACAATGGTCTGCTAAAGAATTTGAGCCTGAACCAGCGTTCGAGGCTGAATCATGGGCCAGAGTTGTTGGCTTTCCCGAGTTCCTGAAGACAAATGTTCCTGCAATAAAAGAATTAATGACGCCAATGGGAAATGTGTGTGAAATTGACGACTGTCATTGGTCTCGATATGACCATAGATCATTATACCTGAAAATGGAATTTTATGAAGGCATTGGCTTGGAGAATGTTTTTGCTTCCATTATACCATAGATCATTACACATGTGTCCACACCGGTGGTACCATTTTTTTGTGATCATAGGTAAATTTTACTTCCACCCACAGTTTCTTATAGTGAGACACAACCACACATGCACACACTCACATACATACATACAAGGTTATAATGCCCCACCCAAGATTCTGAAATAATAATACAAACTGGTGCTCTGTTAGTTGTACATAGATGTGGTTGTGTGGCTTGAATTTGAGACACTGTTATTGTATGGCTTGAATTTCCTTCAGATGTGGTTACATGTCAAATTGTTTGATAATTAATGTGTGTTACATGTCAAATTGTTTGATAATTAAGGCATATAAACTCGTAGGTGGATCACATTATTTGAGAATTGAATCATATAATATATTAGGTGGATCACAAAATGTTTACAGAAATAGAAGTTTGATAATATAATATATTAGGTGGATCACAAAATGTTTACAGAAATAGAATTAACATACCTATTGAAGTTTGATCATCCAAAGATCACTTTGCCCTCCACAACAAGAAATTCTGGTTTGGTCGCTGACTATGCTCTATCCTTAACAGCCACTCTGACATAGACAATGACTCTGACATGGACAATGACTCTGACATGGATGCTGGTGCTGATGCTGGTGTGGATGCTGGTGATGATGCTGGTGATGACTGGTGATGTTTGTGGATGTTGGTTTTATTCTGCTGGTAATGATTTTTGGCTTGAAATTTTGTGAATATTTTTGAAACTTTGTGTGGTTGTGGAAGTTTGTGATGACTGGTGATGACTGATGATGGATGCTGGTGAATGTTTTTGAATGTTTGTGAATGGTACGTTGTTTTGTTTGTGAATGCTGGTGATTTTTTAAAATCTCTGCTTATGTCTCTGGTGTATACTTATGATACTTGTGCGTGCCTTCAGATGGCTGCCTTATAATACTTGTGCGTGCATGTATACTTGTGCGCGCGTGTATACTTGTGTGTGTCTACTTGAGCATGTGTACTTGTGCGTGTATACTTATGATACTTGAGCTTGTATACTTGTGATACTTGTGCGTGTATACTTGTGCGTGTATACTTATGATACTTGAGCGTGTGTACTTGTGCGTATATACTTATGATACTTGAGCTTGTATACTTGTGATACTTGTGCGTGTATACTTGTGCGTGTATACTTATGATACTTGTGCGTGCGTGTATACTTGTGAGTATATATATGCACTGCGTGTATGATGTGTATTGTAATAAAACGAAAATGCTTGAGTGCCCGCTTCAGATTTTGTCAAAATCTGCGGTAAGAGGCTTAAAATTCGGATGTCACCGCAGTGCATACACACCGTAGTGCAAATTAACCTCAAGCATACAAATTAACCGCAGTGTAAGGTATGAACCTCAAGCAGTGCAAATTAACCGCAGTCCCCATTCCTTAACTAGCTCGACCTCTATAATAAACCAATGTCTTTTTCATGCCAGTAGCCCGGTTCTCATGGTTTATTGCTGGGTATAATTTTCGAATAAACCTCAGCATAATCCCAAATCCCAAATCAATAATAAGCGCAACTAATTACTCATAAGCGAATGGGTTTTCCAAAATGTAACAAATGAACTAATTACTAATTACTCATAATCCAATCTATAATAAGCGCAACTAATTCACAGTGCAATACAAACTGAACCTGAGGGAAAAACTGGCGATGTCAGCGCCCTGAGCAATCAAAACTAGAAAGCGTTTCAAAGCTTCATCCTTTTCAGAATAGAATTTGCTGTCGAGGAGAGGATTGATACTGACGTGAATTTAGGTTTAAATTTTTGTCAATAGTAAAAAGGGGGAAAAACGATTAGATGATAGAGAAGAAAACGATTTCATGAAGGGAGAAGATCGCGCCAAAATTTCGTCAAAAGAATGAAATGACGTGGCTGTCAATGATTGGATGATGGCTAACATTAAGATCATCAGATCCATAGATGGTTTGAACCGTTGGATTAATCTTTCATCTACGGTTGGGGTTTTTATATGTTGATAACGCGGATAACTGAGCTGGATTATATATACGTAATGCTACGCTTTTAACTGGTGTTGCATATCAGAACACTAAAATTCCCACCGCAACAGTGCATCCACGTATAATGCAACAACATATGAATGCTGTTGCAGAAGCTCGAAGAAATCCTAGCTTTCGCCACACTTTTCATGCAACGCACACAAATTAGTGTCGAATATGCCCACTTTTGTAGTAGTGATTTATACTTGTTTATGGATGAAATTGAATGTGTTATCATGCGGATGTTGCATATGAATGAATGTTTGTGCAGGCATATAGTACTTATATGAGTAGGAATATTTGCATACATGTTGGACTCATGGCACTAAACATATTTTGCATTAGAAAGATCATTCAGGCCTGATCATTAGCATTAGCTAAGGGACATATACACACACGTTTTGCATATGTTCATACAGCATTAGAAATTGTCTAAGGACCATGGTTGCCTGTGGATGATGTTTTGAGTAGATGGATGATGGATGGTAGGATACGTTCTTCCTAACTTGGATATTTCGGGGATGAAATCCTTAAAGGAGCGGAGAATGTAAAAACCCGAAATTTAACAACATGTTAAATCAAGAATCAAGGCAGAATTAAATTAAAAAATCTGAATCAGATAAAACGGGCTGTGCCATTGCATTCGTCTCGGAAAAATACGCGAAATAGAGTCCAAAATTTCGTAAATCGGAGTCCGTATGACCAAGATATGTCCTCGCGAAGTTTCACGAAAAATTCGAAAACGAAAACAGATTCAAATTTCAGAATTCAGAAGAGGCGGGAAAATTTCCCGGCAGACCTGGGGAGGTCGACTGGGGAGTCGACCCCCTGCCAACCAGGTCGACTGGGGAGTCGACCCCAGGGTCGACCTGGGGGTCGACCTGCCTGGTCGGCCAGGTCGGCCTGGTGCACCTGTTTTGGCTCCTGGGTCCTGTTTTGGAGGCTTGTGACGATTTTTGAGTGCTTGGATCTATCCTAGGGTTAATCTAACGGCCTAAACTACTCCTAATCTCTATAAAAATACCCCTAAGTCTACCCTAAACCCTCACAAATCACTCATGCCACGAAGTGCTGCCCAAATGCCAAGTGATCATGGCCTCCATCTCCAATCCCTAGAGACTATGCATTCAAATCGGGTTCAAATCAAAAGGTGCAAGCTTGCTACACCAAATAGAGGCCAAATCAACGTTGCTATGCGAGTTTCATGATGGTTCTTCGACAAAGGAGCCACCTTTCTTCGTCAAGATGATGCATGATCCTTTTCCTAAGCCTCGCTAGGTAAGTTCTAGCTACTTTGAGATGTTAACGGTAGTTTAATCATGGCATGGAATAAAATGTGGTTAAACATGAATGCTATAACCTATGCGAGCCTAGTTTGCTCCTTTATCATGAACATATGACTTTGGGTTGTGTTTTAGCGACAAAACCATGCTATTCATGTTGCATTGGACTTAGTTTGCCATGCAAGATTGGACCTTTACTTGTAGTATGATAGCATGAACACTTAGAGCCACTTTGACTTGTGAATTAGTTGCATAAATTGGACTTTGGGGCTCATGCATGTAAATGAAACCAAACCCCTTATGATATCATGTTTATGTAAGGTCAAATCCCGCTATGACAATATGCAAGTTTGTGGCCAAATTTCCTATGACAGTATGCAAGTTTGTGGCCAAATCCTTTATGACATTATGCATGCTTATGGCCAACCCCTATATGACACTATCATTCATGTTTTAAGGCCAAACCCCCTTATGATACTATGCATGTTTGTGGCCAATATGTTGGCATAATACCCTACTATGTGACTCGCTTCCACTTGGGTTGGAAATACGTTTGGGTATCTTAGGAAAAACGTGGGTATGACATGAAAAACTTGACATGGGGCTTACATGAGAACATGACATTCATGATACATTTAAATATGGTCATGACGCGTGGGAAAACATGGAACTTGAACTAGACATGGGTGGGTTGTAAGTGTAAAAAGACACTAGACCAAACATGAAAGTGGCCAACTCGAGGTTGGGTTGAGTTTGTAGCATAAATCTACCCGGACCCGCCCGGCTTAACTAGTGACTACAAACAATAGGATCCAATGTGAGAAGTTGGTCATGTCGCGCTTAACACCTGAGGTTAGACTAGGTTGTGGTGTAAAACTACCTGGACCTACCCGGCTTAACTAGTAACCACAACAAGGTCTAATGTGAGAGGTTGAGAGTGCATTAATTAAATTAATGCCACATGATAAGGTTAAGTAAATTTGACTAATGACACTTAACCGATATGATATGAATGGGTAGGTTAAGTGGGACCGGGCTTGATTTCTTAATGACACTTAACCATACAAGACAATTAGGGGATGGGGTTAAGTAATTTACGCTTAACTAATCCGACTTGGTAATTAGATGGGGTTAAGTAATCCACACTTAACTAATCTAAACACGGTAAATTCGATAAGGTTAAGTAATCCATACTTAACTAATCTAACATGGTAATTAGATGGGGTTAAGTAACTTAGACTTAACTAATCTAAACACGGTAATTGGATGGGGTTAAGTAACCTTCACTTAACTAATCTAAACACGGTAATTCGATGGGGTTAAGTTAAACACTTAACCAATCTAAACATGGTAATTCAATGAGGTTAAGTAACCAATACTTAACCAATTTAACAGGATAATTTAATGGGGTTAAGTAACTTATACTTAACCAATTATACGTGATGATTTGATGAGGTTAAGTAAACCTACACTTAACCAATCTAATATATGGACCTGGTAGGGTTAAGTCACAAGACCTTTTAAATTAGGCTTAACCATTGTAATACGGTTAGTGGATGGGGTTAAGTTAACCCATACTTAACCAATCCGACTCGATAATCTGATGGGATTAAGATAATCTATGCTTAATCAATCTAACATGATAATCTGATAGGGTTAAGACAAATAAATACTTAACCAATTTGGCTTGGTAGGGTTAAATCATGAGCTTCTTGGTACACTTAACCAACTTGTAGGGCTAAGTCCTGAACTTGAGTACTTAGCCAATCTTGACCTGATTCGTAGGCGGGTTAAGTCATGAACTTGGATAACAACACTTAACCCATTTGACAAAACCCTAGCTCAGGAGACTAGGTGGGAAATCGTAGTTAACAAGGATAGCGGAAAGAGGGGCTAATTGGTAAACCTTAGTTAAGGGTAACTAAGTAATAATTCTTAGCTAAGGACATGGGACTAGTTCATAAAGAGATAAGTAACATGGTACGATAGGTCATCGCTTAGTATACGAGGAGGAGCAAGTTATCTGACTTGGATAAAAGCTCCAGCGAACTGGGTGACGAAGCGGATGCTTCGGGGAACGTGAGGGTACTCTTGGTATCCCTCTGTGAGGTGGCAAGTGGTCCATGAAACCCGGCCTCACAGAGGTTAAGGTCTGCGGTAGAAGAGCCAAGAGTATGCCTTGGTTGCTATGCGAGCGACCTAAAGACTGGGATGGATTAGCGTGGAGTCGACGATACTTGATTTTGCCCCGGGATAGCATATCGCCGACTACCTACCATCTTTAGTCAATCGTGTACGTACGGAAAGGCAGGGAACTCCCAACAGACCATATACTAGCTATCTAGTTATGGGTGAGGTTGGCTATCTGGAAGTGGGCATCGATGGGCCATAGTGTAGTTCTCATACATGATTTTTCTTGGATTGCCTTTCAGTAGTTGAGGGAGTGGTCATGTGGGACCATAGCCACGGGTACAAAAACAGACCTTGATATCTGCATCAGCAGACGACTTAAAGCTCCCGACCGAGTTCCGTATTTCTTGATTTGCCCTGGCACGGAACTCGGATGGCACATTGAGGAACATGTGCGTCTAGACATGGAAAACGATTCACGGTACATACGCGGGATAAAGGGCACGGTTGACGGGTGGCATAATCCCTAGTGGCCCTAGGTGGCTGAACCCAAACCGAGACACGGAAACGTTCATTAGGTAGCATAATCCCTAGTGGTCCTAGGTGGCATAAATCCTAAGTGAACGCGCGATAGTTCATGGTAAGGAAACATAACTAGATCAAGGGTAGCAGTCCAAAATAACCTCAAGGATAAAACGTTTACATGGGAAAGCCCGTATGGTCTACGGCAAAGGACTGAACTTATACATGGAAAGAAACATACGAGTTGGGATAACCTACATATACTATATATTAGGTTGACATGGACCATTACATGACATTGGACAAGGGACATTCATAGTTAACAGATGACGCGGGTTGGGATACTAGTACGAGGGGTGCAGAGCTAATATACATGTTAGGACCATGAGAAGTATACATGATAGATACCGTGGGACGTTATACAGGATAGATACCTCGGGATATTATACTTGATAGAAACCGGACGATATGATACCTTGACTTACCATGACACCGTAGTTTATCATGATATCTTAGTTTACCTTGCTACAGTAGTTCAGCCTGTTTTAGTTTATATATCTTGTAGTCATCCTTATGTTTACTTTCAGTTTATGCATGTCATGTTACCTTTACCTGTTTTTATACTGGAAGTAGGTAGGACTTACCAGTCTTTTTGACTGACCCCGTTTTCTTTCGCCTCTTGTCTTCCATTCCCCCCCCCCAGGTTTTCAGGGAGGAAACACTATTATCTAGTTCAGACTTCTTCTACTTGAAGGTTATCACGCATGGCTTGGACTTTTCTTGGCTATGGCTACTTTACTGTTTTACTTGGGGAATAATTTATGAAATGGTTTATGCTTCTTTACTATTGCAAGACAGGTTTTGATGTATTCTGATGTAAAAGGCTTTAGACCTTATTTTATAAGGTAATGAAATTTGTTTTACTTCCGCTGTTTTATGTATATGTTCTGTCTTGTAATATTTCTGTGCATGTTTACCTCGATAATGCTTCACCAAACCTAGTGCATTCCCTTTGTGAGTGACCCTAGCGGAGGTGGGGTGTTACATGTTCCTTATCTAATGCAAATGATCAGGCCTGATTGATCTTTCTAATGCAAAATATGTTAAGTGCCATGAATCCATATGTATGCAAATAATCCTAGTCACGTAAACACTATATGTGTGCACAATCATTCATCCATATGCAACATTCACATGATAACACATTCAAACTCATCCATAAACAAGTATAAACACTCATGCATATGCAATATGAAAAAAATGACTGAGCCGATCTAGTGCCTAATATGTAAATACATCCACGAGCAACCACTAGCAACCACTTGCAGCCACTTGCAACCATCAATCATAACATGTCTCAAACACATGTTTACACCCAATTGTTCTTACCTAAAGGTATAACCGAATGATAGAAGCAAGTAAAAGCTATGTGCCCATTAGGCAATGTCGGAACTGGAAATCTACATCACATATATACTGATTAGGAGAAGAACTTCCTAAGCACCTGCCCCGAAGACCGAAATCAACATCAAACTAACACCCAAAGAATTTCTCAACCCAACCAATATATATATTTCTAGGAAACTAAGCTTGATGGACTCCTTTTAGGTCACAAGGGAATCCCTTCCTAAAACCAACCCGTATCCTATAAAACCCAAAGAGTTTAGTCAACCCAACGGACACCTTCAAGCCCCAAAATGTATTACTAATAGATGAGTCATGCTCCCTATGAGGTTTCTAACAGAAATGGGATTGAGAATCGGACCGAGAGGATATACTTGAAAGATAGCATGCAAATAAGCTCTACAGGAAAAGAGGGATCAAGGCTATACTCTTAAAAAGAGATATGATACGTGTATCTAGTCTTAAATCTTCTGAGTCACATTTCCTTGAGCTTAACTCCATTGTGCTTTGATCGTCTTTAACTTCACAATTCCGTAGCATCTTAATTCTTGTTTCCAAAATATGAGTTGGAACTCATTCCACTGTTGCCTCTCGTTCCACTTTTACTTATTCTTCTTCTAGTATATTCGGCTTATCATAACTGCGTACTCATGGTTTCATGCAAGCTCTCCAAAATTCACTAGTGAATCTTGGATCTCGTTCACTTACTAGGAGGTATTTCACACAGATGAATTATCTCTTGAAAATAACAAATATCAACCATGTTGCCAAAGGTACTTACTAAGGCGATTTTCTATAACTCGTGCATAAGCGAAATGAACCATCCGCCTTAGTGGCAAACACTACTCGAGCGGATCAATAAATTACCAATAAATGTGTCAAGAGATTCTAGGTAACAAATCGTGATAGAACCCTAAAGGTTACACGCGATTTCGAGGGTATTACCGAGGCAAGTCAAGGGTCTAACTACCCTCCTTTCAAAACCGAGAATGGCACCCTTACTGGGTAACCACTCCGTCCCTAGAATCAACCCATAGCCCGAAAACATAAGCATTACTTCATAGACATTCTCAAATCCAAACAAGTCATGAATAAATGAGCCGATTTCCCTACAGGATTTGAGACAAAAGAAAAATGGGATCCTTTACTAGTACTAAGGTGCAAAGACTCAACTATCGAAGCAGAATTAAGAGGATGCAATGTTCAAAAACAGAGTCCTAACGGGATGATAGAAAAGAAAAACTAAACCTTTAACAGCAACGTTACCACCCCTCTTAGATACACTAGTAGCGAGAGCATACAATTGCCCTCTCGATGATCTTGTCCTTTGCCCTTGTGCTTGTCCTATAACACTTAACTACATGACACTTAACTACATGTCCCTTTTTACTATACTAACGATACTCTTTCTTGTCATGGGTTTTATTATTCTTTCACTTTGGCCTCTTTCCTTTCACCTTTTTCCTCCTTCGTGGATTAAGCCATTTCAACAAGTTTCTCATTCTTAAGCTTGTGTTCTTTATGTTCCTACTATCCTTGTATAGCTTGTTGACAAGTCTCTCGAAAGCTACCTCCATTGCACGGCAACCCTACAAAGCTTGAAATAAGATTAGACGCAGATGGAACTACTACGGCTACAGATGGAGGTTGGGCACTTCTTTGCCCTCCGATATATGTTGGATGCCTAGAAACTATGGTGAAAAGAGAGATAGGAGAGATTTCAAGAGGGAATCAAAAAAATAGTGCATATGGCTTTGGGGAATAGGCCTTTTAATCAAAACAAAATTTTCTTGAAAATTTGCTTCTTTGTGAATGTTTTGAAAACTAGTTCAGAAGGTTTCAGAAAACTTTTGCCCAGTCTGGTAACCTTTTGCTCTGATACCAAATGTAACACCCCAACTCCGCTAGGGTCACTCACAAAGGGAATGCACTAGCTTTGGCGGAGCATTATCTTGGTAAACATACACAGAAATATTACAAGACAGAACATATAAAACAGCGGAAGAAACAAACGAAATTTCATTTCTTTAAAATCTAGTAAGGTCTAAAGCCTTTTACATCAAAATGTCATTAAATCCATTACATCGAAATCTGCCTTGCAATAGTAAAGAAGCATAAAACCATATTCATAAATTATTCCCCAAGTAAAGAAGTAAAGCAAGCCATAGCCAAGAGAAATCCAAGCCGTAAATGAAAGAGCCTTGGAGCTTGGTAACATCCGAACTAAGCTGTATTCCCACCCTGCGAACCTGGGGGAGGGGGGGGAACGGAAGAAAAAGAGGCGAAACAAAACGGGTCAGTCATAAAGACTGAGTAAGTCCTAGTGACTTTCAGCATAAAAATAGGTAAAGGTAACATGGCATGAATAAACTGAAAGTAAACATAAGCATGATGACAAGGTAGGCAAGATAAACTAAGATAACAAGATAAACTATGCTAACAAGATAAACTTCGGCACGATGAATCAAGTATAGCATCCCATAACTAGCATCACAAGGTTCCTGCCAAGTATCACATCGCAAGGTTTCTATCAAGTATAGAATATTTCTATGATATCTATTTGCTCTGCACCACTCGTACTAGTATCCCAACCCGTGTCATGTGTTGACTATAAAATGTCCCTTGCCAAAAATCATGAAATGGTCCACTTACTAGTAGACCAACCTAATATACCGTATATGTAGGTTTTCCCCAACTCGTATAAACCTTTCCATGTACATGTACAGTCCCTTGTCGTAAATCGTACGGGCTTCATCACGTAATTCTATACTACTACAACGTAGTGCCATCAGTCTTGAAATCGTTTGGATTGCCACCATTGATCTGGCTAGGTTTCCTTATCATGAACTATCGCGTGTCCAACTAGGATTTATGCCACCTAGGACCACTAGGGATTATGCTACCTATTGAACGTTTTCTAGATTCGATTAGGGTTTATGCCACCTAGGACCACTAGGGATTATGCTACCTATCCACGTAACGATCTATTAATCGATCGGCTCACTACAAGTCCTATCTCGTTCATGTGTCCGTGTCATACGGCCCTATCACGAATGTAGTCACCTGTGCTAGGTCCACCATAGGGTGTATCAAGCCCTAGGGTGCCAACCACCGACATGAATCAAGCACGCACAGTGTAAACCTACTGGTGCCCAATGCTTGCTTTTTCAACTCCGGACTACGTGCACGACCATAGTCCGCCTGAACCTACAATGGCGCACCAACTCAGCCGTCGTTCTGGTCGCTTACAATCAGCCCAATAATCGTGCCCCACCCTGCCTAGTTCCAGGGTACCGTGATACATCTTAGTGGGTTACTGCTGAAAAGGACCGCGCAACTAGGGTTTCCGTCCCGAAGGTTAAGTGTTGTCATTTTAATTCGAGACTTAACCCCATCAGTCTAACATGTCAAGTTGGTTAAGTATAGTCATTCAAGTTCGTGACTTAACCCGTCTACGTGTCACGTCAAATTGACTAAGTGTTGTTGTTCAAGTGCATGACTTAGCCCTACGAATCATGTGTCAAGTTGGTTAAGTATATTCAAGCGGTTCGTGACTTAACCCTACCAAATCATCGTGTTAAATTGGTTAAGTATATTCAAGCGATTCGTGACTTAACCTTATCAAATCATCATGTCAAATTGGTTAAGTATATGTTAACTTAACCCCATCCACTAGTCATATTATAATGGTTACGTGTTACCCTCGTGAGTTTACTTAACCTTACCTTGCATCACGTTATACCAGTCGGGTGTTATCGACCCATTCAGGTTAAACTAACCCATCCGCTAATTGTGTTATATGGTTAAGTGTCATTAAGTAATCAAGCTCAGTTTTACTTAACCCACCCATTCATGTCATATCGGTTAAGTGTTATTAGTCTAATCATATTACTTAACCTTATCATGTGGCATTAATTTACTTAATGCACCCCAACCTCTCACATTAGACTTGGTTGTGGTTACTAGTTACACCGGCGGGTCCGGGCAGGTTTATACCACAACCTAGTCTAACCTCGGGTTTTAAGCGCGGTATGACCAACTACTCACATTGGGTCCTATTGTTTGCAGTTACTGGATTCGCCGGGCGGTTCCGGGCAGGTTTATACTGCAAACTCAACCCAACCTCGAGTTGGCCACTTTCAAGTTATCTAAGTGTCATGTCCATGTTCAAGTTATAACAATGTTCAAATTTCTAAGCAAGTTTCATGTCAAGTTTCTAGGTTTCAACTTATGCCTATTATCAAGTTCATAACTCGCGTTTTTGCCCCAAAACGTGTTCCCAAAGTATTACCAAAATTTGCTATAAAGTTATGCCAAGTTATAGCCTTATATTTACAATACAAGCCAACTACCCAAAACCCAACTTAGGCGCGTTCATATTTAACATATGAAAATGTTCAAGTCGATAATCCAATATACAGTCATTTTCGTGTTTCAAATTCCCAACTTTACATATTAATATATATACAAAAGTTCTAACTTTTCACGTCGATATACATATGCCCAATTCTAGCCAATTTACATATGTACCAAGTTTCATATCAAACTACATGTATTCCATGTTTACACCAATTTACCTATAACAAGTTCTAGCTTTTTACATATGTCACGATCCATGTCAAAATTACATATATCAATTTATATGTGTCCAATCCTAGCCAATTTAGATATATACCAAGTTTCATGCCTTTTTACATAGATCCTATTAATGCCAAATTCCATGTATGTATTATTTATGCAAATTTCCCCATAATAAGATTATACCAAAATTTACAAATCAAGCCCCAAACTTGCAAATACAATGATAATTTCCAATTTCATGTTGCCAATAATTCCATTATATTCATGTAGGCAATAATCCCATAATTCTCCCGTATACATCTCGTATGCAAATCGCGATTTTAGGCCAAGGTCCGAAATTGACCAAGGTTCATCAAAAGAAAATAAATAGGGGAAGATAGAATTTTGCATAAAAATGAGATCAGAGAGAAAAGCATCACCACATGCATGAAGATTACAACTTGATAATAATATTAGCATGAATCAAGAAAGCTGATTTACAACAGGCTGAATAGATTATGAACAACAGAAATAGATCTGAATCGATAAACATACTTAGATCTAATTTCACTTTAATTCATGGCCATATTATAGTGAAATATTTAAATCGGAAAGTAACTAGAACTTACAAGGCGTAGCTAGAGAATTATGAGCAAGCATTTGTTGTAGAACGGTGTAGGAATGATGCTCTACTCCCTTGATTTGATGTTGATTAGCTTCTAGTTTTGATTCCAACAGAGTAGCGACGCCATTTTTATTTTTATTTAGAACAGAGGCAGAGTAGAAGCAAAATAGAATTGTGTGTAGAGAAGGCTTGGTTTGGGGCTGTTTAAATAGGTTTAGGTAGATGAATCTGGACAGAAATCGGACTAGATACATCAGAACGAACACTGGTCCAAAAATGGGCTCGGGGACCAGGTCGACACCCAAGTCGACTGCGAAGTCGACCTGGTCCTGGGGGTGTCGACTGCCCAGTCGACTCCCCAGTCGACCTGGGTCTGGGCGGGAAATTTCCCGCCCAGTCTATTCTGCGTTTGAAATTTGAATTCGAATTCGAGCTGTTTTGAACTCTGAATATTTCTGAAAATTTGGGGAGCCATAACTTGGTCATACGGACTCCGATTTTCGAAAACTCGGACTCAATTTCATGCAGAATTCCGAGACGAACGCAATGGCGCAACCCGTTTCCCTTGGTTATTATTTTAAAATTTAATTCTACCTAGATTTATGGTTATAACACGTTATCAAAATACAGGTTGTTACATGAGTGCGGCTAAAGCGACTGATGAGATGAGATGCACGTACTTTCCTCTTTACAGAGATGGTGCTGCTTCATTATGGTTCACAAAGCTGCCACCTAAATCCATAGACCGGTTCTCCGACCTGACCAAAAAGTTCAAGGAGCAGTTCCTCTTGTATGCTACCAAATCTAAGGATGCCATAACGCTCTCAGCAATGAAGCAGAAACCAGGTGAAACTGTTAAAGCCTTTCTCAGCTGATTCAATATTGCCTTGTTTGAAGTGAGGAATCTAGAGCCACGCATAATTCTCATGGCTTTGGTCGACGCTATAGACAAAACAAGCGAATTCGGGAGATGGATAAAGATGAAGGAACTGAATACGCTTGACAAATTCTATAAGACAGAAGAGGAGTACATGAGAGTGGATGATAATCCTATGCCTCTTCAGATCATTAGTGGTAACCAACTCCTTGAAGCTCCCAAAAGTGCTGCTATTCAATGTAATCAACAGAAAACTCAGGGGCATAAGCGAGCCAATGACGGGAACGAAAACAAAGCTAATAAAACGTTTTGTTTTCTTGACTCATCTGAACTAACTCCCTTAAATGACACTCCTGATAACATCTACCTCGCCACGAAGGATGCAAAGGATTACCCGAAGCCTCGGCCAATGAAGATGAATGACCATCTAACCAAATCTGGGAAGTTCTGCCGATTTCATAATCAAGCAGGCCACAATACCAATGAATGTAGGCATATGAACTTGTTAATTGGAGAATTGATTAGGAAGAACCGCTAGCAACAATATAAGAAGAATCCCCAAGAGGAAAATCTTTCTACAACTCCCCAGAGGAAGGGGCATCAAATAATCAATCTGGTCCAAGTAACAGAGCTCCTGCTCAAGCTAATCCAAGGCCGATAATCAACTGACGACCATTGATGATGATCTAATATCTACGGTTTAGAATAAGCGATCACTTTCGCCTTTACTTTACTTCTTACTATGTTCTACTTTCTTGTAATCAGTCTATAATGATTTACATGCATTGTACCAAACAATAGCTTTATGAATGAAATCTTATCTGCCTTTGTAAATCTCATACTTGCAAAATGTAAAAAATTTTCTAAATACGATTTTCTCATTGCAAGCTGTCCATAGGCGTTCATTTCCTCAAATTCCGACCAAGTGAGACAGTCCCGATAACACCAATTCAAATGTCAAGTGCTATAACCATCGATATGCATAATGCAAGGATGAAAGCTCCACTTTAAAAAGTGAATAGGAAAAGTCCCAATGAGTCAAACGGCAAAGAGGGAAGCGAACAACCATGGATCCGAAACCCCAAAGGTTGCGGGAATTCGTTGCGCAAAATAAAGCATAGAGTTCACTATAAGTGAAACGAAGCGTGGGAGTTCGTGGAGCGAAGCAATGCAACCCTCCAAGCTCGTTGGAATATGTTGCGCGAAACAAAGTGCGGGAGTTCACTATAAGCAAAATGAAGCGTGGGAGTTCGTGACGCGAAGCGATGCAACCCCCCAAGGTCGCTGGATTCGTTGCACGAAATGAATCACGGGAGTTCATTATAAGTGAAATGAAGCGTGGGAGTTCATGGCGTGAAGCGATGCAACCATCCAAGGTCGCTGGAATTTGTTGCACGAAATGAAGAGCTGGAGTTCACTATGAGTGAAACGAAACGTGGGAGTTCATGGCGTGAAGCGATGCAACCCTCCAAGGTTGTTGGAATTCGTTGCGCGAAACGAAGCATGGGAGTTCACTATAAGTGAAACGAAGCATGGGAGTTCGTGGTGCGAAGCGATGCAACCCTCCACGGTCGCTGGAATTCATTGTGCGAAACAAAGCATGGGAGTTTACTATAAGTTAAACGAAGCGTGGAAGTTCGTGGCGCGAAGGATGCAACCCTCCAAGGTCGCTGGAATTCGTTGCGCAAAACGAAGCGCAGGAGTTCACTATAAGTGAAACGAAGCATGGGAGTCCGTGGCGCGAAGTGATGGAACCCACCAAGGTTGCTAGAATTCATTGCGTGAAACGAAGTGCTGGAGTCCAGTATGAATGAAACAAAGTGTGGGAGTTCGTGGCGCGAAGCGATGCAACCCTCCAAGGTAGCTGGAATTCATTGCGCAAAACGAAGCGTGGGAGTTCACTATAAGTGAAACAAAGAGTGTGAGTTTGTGGCGTGAAGCGATGCAACCCTCCAAGGTCGCTGGAATTGGTTGCGCGTAACGAAGCGTGGGAGTTCACTATAAATGAAACGAAGCATGGGAGTTCGTGGCGCGAAGCGATGCAACCCTCCAAGGTCGCTGGAATTCGTTATGCAAAACGAAGCGCTGGAGTTCACTATAAGTGAAACAAATTGTGGGGGTTCGTGGCACGAAGCGATGCAATCCTCTAAGGTCGCTAGAATTCGTTGCGCGAAACGAAGCGCTGGAGTTACCTATAAGTGAAACAAAGCGTGGGATTTCGCGGCGTGAAGCGATACAACCCTCAAACGTCGCTGGAGTTCGCACTGCAAAATGATGCGACAATCAAAAATCCTTTCCATAGAGAAAGCAACTTCTCTACAGGAGAAATCAACAACGCTGGATGAACTCTATAATGTTGATTCAGTCGACAGGGGAACACAAAAGTTGGATTATAATAGCCTTTCCAAAACACAGGGCATACAATAGTGTCTTTGAAGCCAAAACTAATCAGCAAAATGGGCAAATATTAAGCTATAAAAATTTCTTCCCACAGTGGAGACTAGAGGACCTCCTAAGTGGGGGCACGAATATTGGGAGTTTCCCAAAGAGAAAGCAGAAAATGAATCACATATACATGATTTACAAATGAGAAATGTCATGTACCATCATATAAGTCACTAAAACGATGTCATTTGAAATCCACAGTCGGCTTTAGTTGATTAGTTGATTATAAGCGTTAATGCGAATTCGAATTAGAATATCGTATTTGTGCAGATTATATTCGATGAGTTATAAATCATTGAGTAGAACAAGTCCTGTGCAAACACTTTATTCAATTCAAGATAAAATTCACTGTAATTCATTTTTAATGATTAAACTAATTTGTTATTAATATGGACGACCAATAACAAAGTATAAGACCAAATTCATGCAAATGCTTGTTTTTGTTACAGAACAGGTGATATGATGCATATGAGTTCAACATATGATCTGCTATAGCAAACAAAAGGCTATAACTAGATCTCAATGCAAAGTATGTCGATAACAATGTTCAGTTCGAAGCCCGCATTTCTCACAAGCGAAAAATACAAGCTTCGAGGGGCAAATGTTAACACCATGAATATAACGCAGTCCCAAGGTTGAACATCACGGCTCGAGCACCATGCTTCAAATAAGCCAGCCTGAGCACCACGGGTTAAACAAGCCAGCTCGAGCACCCTGGGTCAAACACTGGATGGTCGAGCGCAAGATGGTCGAGCGGCCTTCGGATCGAGCAAAGCACCTTCACCAGTTCGGGTCGATCGACTTTGAGTCTCATGGACCAATCTCTTGTAGAAAAAATGGGTTGGTACCATTGGAAAAGAGTGGGCCGGTCATTATTATTTCATGGATGCTTACTGCGCAAAACATGCAAAGATAACAAATAAGTCTCCATGTAAAGCTATTCTTACTTTACATGTACATACATACCATGTGTCAATGTAAGGATGCAACATGGACTTGCTGATTCAAAACAATAACGCGCATGGACCCTTCATGGTAGACATCATAACACAATATGGTTTCGTGAATCCTGAGTATGTCAATGCATTATATAGCTACTGGAACAACATGGAATGAGCATGCAAACTTCATATGTTGGAAACATTTACACATGGCTTCAAAGTAGAACACGAGTTATATTCAACGGCAGTATGTTGTTTAAAGAAAATGGCATCATTTTGTACATGTAACGAAACATATTATACAAATACGGGTCGGCCTCAAATGGTTTACATGTTTCTGATCTGTCACAAAGCAACGACAAAATATAATACAACTGGATCGGTCATGTAGAAATAGTGGTAGCAACAATTATACAAGAAGGCGGCGGCATGTTGTTCATGAAGCACAGGTTAGCTTGTAGCATTCCAAAGACAGAGGAATATCAAAATGTGTGGCACTTTCATGCGGATAGACACAGTAACGTTTCACATAAGGGTGGGTCCCTCTTTGGTTTATTTGGGTCCGTCTCTCTTTTATATAAGCTGGACGGTCCAAAAAAACTATGCAAATATGGGATAGCTCCAATACAAAGAAGTAGTTGTCAGAGCAACAAAATAGTTCCTGGTCGGTTTGTAAAATCATTTCTGGGTCGCGCGTCAATTCTTATAAGTGTTGGTCACACAACTTCTAGAGGGTCGAGCAAGGCCAATGGCATTTTTGTAATTTTGTGGTCGTGCATGCTTTTTGGGTCGGGCGTGCCAGCTGTGCAGAGTTGGCTCCAACTGTCCAGTGGCAATTTCATAAATACGAGTACGCTTGACCCATACCATGTACATTATAATTACAGATTTGCCACCTGGTCCAAACTTCTCCTATAAATACCCCATTTCACCACACTTCAAGGGACCGATCTTAGACACCCCGAAGGGCTGTAATTTCTGTTTTCCACCATTCTCAAGCTCCTCTAGCTCCATTAATGGCTTCCTAAGCTCACTCCTTCTTCCTCCAACATCAAGTGGATCTCATCTTCTCCAAACACCATTAATTCTCACTCCAATTCAATCCAAGTGATCTCCTACCGCTACTACTCTTCTTTAAAGCATGAATCCAACACTAATTTCAATCTAATCACGAGATCTAATGCGTTCCTTCCAAAATCCAAGTGATATTTAAAGCGTAAAGAGAGTAAAAAATGGGAAATTGTCATAAAGAGAGTGAGCAAGTGTAATAAATGAGATGTATGAGATAATGCTCTATGCAAATTTCTCTATGATAATGAAAATCACTTCAAAAGTGGACGTAGATCTTTCCTAGATCGAACCACTATAAAAATCCTTGTATTCTTTACTTGCATTTGTGATTGTGGCCACATTTTCTATTGCATACCTTTTTGGTGAAGTATCGATAAGACACCTTTGGTGTTGAACCATTTTTGGTTTAAACAAATCTCTTTCGTCAGCACTCCACTAGAATTTAATTAGTTTAATCATTTTAGTTCTTAATTTCCTTTCATCTCTATCTACAATTCTTACTGGTTGTCTTACGATAGTCAGGTCAGGTTCCACCACCAATTCTTCCAATGCCTTCGGGTCTAAGGTAGCATCAGGGTCATGCACATACTTTCATTAGTGCGACACAAGAAACACGTATGTTTATGAACTCCCTTAAAGTAATATGGTAGCTCTACCCTATAGGCAAGCTTTCCAGTCCTTTTCGATATAAGGAGAAGTCCAATAAATCTTAGTGCGAGCTTTCAGAATTTCCTGAAATGAAATACGCCTTTCATCGTTGACACCATGATGAAAACACTATCATCAACCGAAAATTAAAAGTCCTTATGCCTTCTATTAGCATAACTCTTCTTCCAGAACCGAGGTTCCCTCATTCCTTTTTGGATGGTCTCAATTTTTTTGGTCGCTTCCCTTATTAAATTGAAACCAAAAACTAACTCATTGTCTATCTCTAGCCAACATGATGTCGATTTACAAAATCATCCGTATAAATCTTCGAAGGGCACCATTCCTATACTTGTCTGAAGACTATTATTAAATGAAACTTCTACTAAGTGTAAGTGGTCCACTTATGAATCGCCAATATCTAGAAGACAAGCTTCCAACAAATCTTTTAGTACCTTATTGATCCTTTCAATCTACCATCCGCCTGTGGATGTTATGCAGTATTCATCTAAAGTTTCATTCCTAATGCCTTACGTAGGCTCTTTTAGAGCTCACTATTAAATGATGGGTCCCTGTTGCTTACAACACTGCTAGGAATTCAATGAATCTTACAATATTCCTTATGAATAACTCAGCTAAAGCTAGTGTCGTCCTTTTAATCCTTATAAGGATAAAATAGGTACATTTGGTTAGGCTATCAATGAGAACCCATATGCTTTCCTTCCCTTTACTTGTTCTCTAAAAACCATTTATAAAGTCCATGAATAACAAATCCCACTTTCAAATTGGAATATCTAATGGAGGAAGCAAAACAATTGGCTTCTAATGTTCATTTTTCATTTGATGGCAGTTCCCGCGCTACTTCACCCTCAAGCATACATATTTTTTCATGCCTTTCCAATAAAACATCTCTTTTGGTACATCTTGATACTGCCAGGGTGTATCGTAGACTTAGAATATGACACTCTATAAGAACTTTTTTCCTTAAATTACCCACGTCCGAAATGTTTAACCTTCCTTTCTTTCTTAACCAACTGTTTAGGTCTAGGGTAAATCATTTCGGGTTATCATCTTCCATTATAACAGTGAGCACAAATACAATTACATCATAGTAAGATATCGAAAGGAGACCTTAAGACCGTGGAGGTGTATATACATATATATAAAACAAATACAAATACATCATAGTTTCATTATCCTAACCGTTAGTATATTTTTTGATATTTTGGTTTTAAATAAAAATTCCTTTTTTTTGAGAAAAAGTTATTTAAGTTTACATAAACTTATGTTATTTAAGTTTACATAAAGATGTTGCAGTCATCTCTAGCTTTAACTTTCAGATATAGAATATTGAATATTAATCAACAAAGATATCAAATAACATAAGAGTATGAATTTTTTGCAGAACATTTTTTGATACAAATATTTCAATCATAAACCCTTCACATAACTTGTTCAAATAAAATATAAGTTATTACAAAATATACCTTATGAGCTACATATGATGGTGCCTCCTTGGGTGGTTAGAGTATAAAAAGTGGCAGTCATAAACTTGTCGATAAACACAATCCAAAAGATAAAACAAAACACAACAAAACTTCTAAATATCTATAGTATCCTGGTCTCCTTTAGAAGCTTATTCGAACAAGATACCTAAAAGACCTTAACCATCGACCTAGTCGATTGAATACCCTAGGGTTTAATGGGAAAAGAAAAAAAACTACTGGTCAGCCAAAAAAGACTGGTGTAAATATTAATCTTGCTATCTGACATAACTAATACCTAACAAAACCATGTCGAATAGCGGAACATGTTTCCCTCTCATTAAAATCATTCCATGAAATAAGGCTAACCCTATTCTCCTACACTATAGTGGTTAGTTCAATTGATAACAATAAGATTAATTAAGTACAACACCCAATGATTTTCCATCCCCCATTATACTCCTGTATTATGCTTTTAAAAGAACTAGATTAGTAAGCAATGGAGCCAAAATAATTTTATCTTTGATTTCCGTAACATGCTTTGTGCTGTCGCATTCCACTTACACGAAACCAACATTCTCTTTTGTTCCTGTCCTGTGCTTCGCTGGTTACCCACCAGCTAACATGAAACTGGAAGCTCCTTCCCAAATCCTCCACAATACGCCAGGAAATAGACATGATACCGTTATCATCAATTTATTTTAATTGGTATTTCCCAATTTTCACTAATTGGAACCTTATAATATTTACATACAAATGCAATGTCTAAGCAATAGACAACACTAACAATATAAGAATTTCAATGTAATCTAGTCAAAGTCCAATGTTTAATACAATAGGCCTGACACCTATGCCATTCCCAATCTGCTCCGACTCTCAAAAAGGTATCTAAGTCCATTCTTAAGTTATTCTGTATGGTGTAACCCTTCCGACTTTGCTCATTTACAATAGTTGATCAATGATCTATCGTCCCGCAATGACGACAAGCAATAGAGGCAGAGCCTTTATTCCCTTTTTCAAAATATTTGGATAAACAATCTCCTTGTCATCAGTACTAACATCGATAGCCATAGAGGCATGAACTTATAACATTTGGTTTTAGAAAAGTTCCTTAAATATCCCCATCGGCATCTAACGAAGTAGTTTGTCGAGAAGAATTTTATGAAGGCATATATTCATATGAAATGTCTCCAAGGTTGTGTAAACGTAGGCTTAGATTTAGAAAAAATATTTCAAATATTATTCCTTCAAGGGACCCATTCGTCAAATTCTGAAGGAACATATGCGACAACCTTAATATGAAACAAGCCTCTTTCAATCCCATGGAAAGGTGCGGAGATAAAGGCCTATATTCTTTTCCAAGTTGTGGTTTAGATATACTTCTTTACAAAACATGTCTTTTATGGAAAATCACCCCTTTGGCCCAACCAAAGGAGACAAGGCGAAATTCTCAAGCGGAATAGCTATTTTTCATAACCAAAATATTTATAGGTATCAGGACCAATTCCAAAACCGAAAAGTAAGAGGAGGAAACCTGAATTCTTAAATTATCATACTAGCGATGTTTTAAACATTCAGCGCTACTAATGGGTGGTTTCGATAATTGTTGGAAGGGTACTTTCGGATTTGGAAGTGGTACTGACGGTAAATTTAGACAAAATTGGTTAATAGAAAGTATTCTAACCAATTTTTTTTCAATATTTTGTATTATATAAAAATGTGATATACATGAGCATATTAACCAATATGATAATACCTATATTAATGTAAAATCGCTCCTAAAGCAAGCACCCTTAGGAGAAATTCATAACAACCTCATATTAGCATAAATAGTTATGAAATTCGAAACTTATCTTCACAATTATATAACACATATCATATCACAGTTTCACGTTATTTAGATATTTTTATCTATGGGTTTTGACCTATAACTTATGCTTTTTCATGCATGTAAGATGTTTATTACGAAGCTAGA
Organism: Allium sativum; assembly: GCA_030737875.1. NCBI lineage: Eukaryota > Viridiplantae > Streptophyta > Magnoliopsida > Asparagales > Amaryllidaceae > Allium > Allium sativum. The sequence continues at coordinate 832,470,552 of CM060918.1, read as the reverse complement.
AATATATCATAAAACAAATTACATGGGTATTTCTTTAACAAACAAGTAACATAGAAACAACATGACATCATTCAAAAACAACAACATATATTTTGGGTATACTTAAATAACAGGAATCCACAAAGGCAGAAAGTATTATTTACATAGATTAAATTGGGGTGATGAGATTTGTTGAGATGATTATACAAGCCATAAGTTTTCCTAGCTTTTCTTTCTTCTTCTCCAAGCTTTAACGACCAGCCCTTTTCTTAGTATTCTTGAAGGTTTTTAGAAATGAAGATATGATAAAATGTTGGAGAATATGATATATTTATATGGGTTCAAAAGTTCAAATTTTCCCTCCCCATATCTCCATTCCTTATGCAAATTTCACTTAGCTTATTTATTTTACAAGTCAACCCTCTTATTAATTTGTTAAGCATATTACATTCCCTCATCCATTAAATTATTCTTATTTAATCCTTTAACTAAAATTTTGAATAATATTTCGTGAGATGTTACTCCAGAATCTTCAATAATTGTTTCTACCTGAAACTTTCATAGCATATAATTATCCTACTCTAAATTCATGGTAGTTAATTGACTCTATTGGGTTATTATTCGTTTAATCACTTTCTCTATTGTTGCAGTCTGATTTTGGGAGCTTGCACCATTCTCATAGTTTTCATACCTTATGTGTTCAGCCATGTTGAACAGATATGAGAATTCTTGCACTAAAGGAGCTCAATAGATGAAATGAAGATAGATCTAGATGATGAAAAAGGCAGTCTTGAACTTTAGACAAAATTAGGTAAACAAAATTTGCCAAAAGATCAAGGCCGATGTAGCCATATAAATTTATACGATGATGCTTTAATCTGATGAATTTTCCATTATGGCACTTTCTTTGATTTTGTGATGACTATTTTTATTTTCTTGAACTGGCTTTCTGAATTTCTTGATTATTTTGATTTTGTTTTCTTTATTTTGATTCAGTAAAGTGATACTTTGCAACCAAGTAAGTGTATTTTGGCATGACACTTTTTCATTTTACTGAATCCACTTCTAAATGACAATATTTAAACTTGGATGAGGGAAAACTCAATTAATGAAATCTTTCTAAGTATTTTAACCAACAGATCTCCGTCAAGCTGATAAGATGTTAAGCTGATTGGACTCTAAAACCATGAAAGAAACGTAGCTTGCATATATCTAAAATAAGATTTGAGTAATTAAAGTTTACCGAGGAGAAAGAAAGACAGATTATCCCAAAAAATTGATGAAGCAAGTTGTTTGAATTCATTATCAAAACGTTGTGATGTACAAAGTATTTATACAAATGATTTGGGATTGTAAACTAACCCAGTATAATTTTACTTAACTCTGGTCTATATCCGACTTATTATTACAATAAAATCGCATTTCTCATTCATAAAAGAAGCTAACCATCTTCAAGTGGAACCATTGTTGGTACAATTCGTTGCTGATTCTTCTTATCTCTGAAAACACAGGTCTCCGAGGCACGATGTGGTGATCGCTCTCCTAAAACAATATTTTCCCTCTTATTACTATGCACGAGTAATGGCAAATCTGTATGAAGATACAACGGAGCAGATATTCAATATCTTTAACCGACGTGGTTGCGCAAACACGACGATTCACTATGTTAGAATTGATTGATGCAATGACAAGATGATGGAGTTATCTCCCACAGAACTATAACTCGTACAATTTATCAGAAATTCGGCAGAGTAATATGAAGGGAGAAGATGTAGAAAAGATATGTGTGTGTTTTAGAACTAGAGTGCGGTCCAGTTTCTATAGCAACGAGGAGACACGGCCACATCTGTTCAAAAGAACGGTTGCTTCTATTCGAACGGCAGTGTCTGTTTGAATTCAAACGGTCACATCCTGTTGTTACCAGTCGACTGGTCTGAGTTCCACCAGTCGACTAGTCTGTACACCACCTGTTGACCAGTTTGAACACCACCAGTCAACTGATAACGGCTATTTTCCTGCCGTTCTCTCAAATATAAATACACCATTTTCAAATTTTAAATATCTGTGTTGAAAGACCCCATCGAGGTTCAAAAATATATGTTTGGCCCAATACATGACGCGACTCGGCTCGACCGGTCGGACAGACAGTGGCGGCGAGTGCGTGTTTTGTTTAACATGCATGGTCTCCCTCCTCACAACAAAGCAAAGATGTGGGAGCCCCAAGGCCCCAATACTCTTCTAAGAAGGCTATTGATATACTTGCCACCTCTACTTATTTTCCAAGATGTGGGACAAGTGTTTCCCTTCTTCCCTTCTCTTCTTTATTTCAAATTCTCCTCCAATAATAGTCCACCAAATTTTAAATAAATTCCTCTTGTCATTTATTTGTAGAAAAATTTGTGCATAAGTATAGATGTCTTACAGACTTGAATCTATACGTAGGGAAAGCTCATCAAAGTATATCAGGATGGACTGGTGGACTAAGCATTGAGCCATCGATACTATATGACCTCCCGGATGTGATTATCACACACTCGTTTTCATATTTTCCCGATAGTATGTACGCTCGACCCGTGGATTGGACTTGGGTTAGCATTTTCTTTCATGAAATGCCCTTAGAGATCAAGCCAAAATCTCGTAGAAGGCGGTACCACCTCTATTGCATTCACATAGGTAGGTTTATCAAAATTGTTTTATAACACACACCTCAACAGTATATCTGTTATAACCTATTAAGTTCTAAGCAGAACATCCTATCTTTGTCACTATAAGTACCAATCACTTTTCCATGGAATGTACGATAATACTTATTTTTTCAGACTAAATATTATAATGCTTCCAACCGCAAACATATGAAGTACTTTTGCTTTTTGAACTCAAGATAACAATTTTTTTTATTATATAGAGTTGAGTTTCCTTCATTGGAAATTGTATTGTATGGGCTTTAAACCCATTCGTTGTGATGTTTTTAACACTAAGATCCTTCAAAGTCCTTTAGTAAATGGATCTACCAAATTTTGACTAGATCTCACAAAATCTACGGTAATTAACCCTTAGTGAGCATTTGCCTAACTAAAATGTGCCTTAGACAATTATGTCTTTATTTACCACTATAAACTTGGTTGTATCCCTGTGATAATGTAGATTGACTATCACAATGCACAGATTTTGGTGGCATAGGTTTTGTACACACAGGAATTTCTAATAATAAATTCCTTAACCATTCTGCTTCTTTACTACCGGAAGCCAGTGTTATAAACTCAACAGCCATTGTTGAATCAGCAATACATGTTTGTTTCTTTGAGGCCTAGGATGATGCTTCCGCACCAAGACTGAATATCCATCCATTGGTTGTTTTATTATCTTCACTTCTAGTGTTCCAACTAGCATATGTGTATCCTTCTATTACACTTGGATAACCATTGTAATGTATACTTTAATTTATGGTACCTTTAAGATACTTTAAAATTCTATGTATTGCATTCCAATATATATGACTAGGGTCACTAGTATATCTACTCATTTTGCCAACTGCATAGGAAATATCTGGTCGTTTGCATGTCCTTGCATACATCAAACTCCCAATAACTCTAGCATATTCCAATTGCTCTATAGCTCTTCCAATATTAGTGTATAACTGCATATTTGGATCAAATGGAGTCGACATAGGTTTACAATCAAATAAATTGAACCTTTTCCAAATTTTGTCAATGTAATGGGACTGGGTAATTGATAACCCACCTTTTGTTTTCATGATTCTTATTCAAAGAATCATTTCAGTTGCTCCCCATATCTTTCAAGTCAAAGCAGAAGATAGATATCTTTTAGTTTCTTCAATACTCGAAGTAACCATTCCAAATATAAGCATATCATCTACGTAAAGGCATATAATTACACATTTACCTTAATAAAACTAGCTATGGACACATTTGTCAGGTTCAAAAAACTTAAACCATTAGGTATATTAGTTTTATCAAACTTTTCATGCCATTGTTTTGGTGCTTATTTAAGTCCATTAAGTTATTTGATAAGTTTACATACTTTACGTTCCTTTCCATGCATCACAAAACCTTCCGATTGAGACATATATATATATATATATATATATATAAAGTTCTCCATTTAGAAATGATGTCTTGATGTCCATTTGATGAATTTCGAAATTACAGGTAGAAGCTAATTCAATTAAAGTTCAAATAGTTGAAATTCTAGCTACTAGGGCACATGTATCAAAATAATCTATTCCTTCTTTCTATGTGAATCCTTTGGCAATTAATATAGCTTTAAAATTTCCAACTGTGTCGTCTTCTTTTAACTTTTTCTTAAATATCCATTTACATCTTATTAGTTTAGAACTAGGAGGTAAATCTACTAGTTTCCATGTTTTATTTCCCGTACTGGAATCCATTTCATCATTTATGGCTTCTTGCCAAAATGATGAATCTTGAGATTTCATTGCATCATTATATGTTAAATGATCAGATTCTATGTTTGCAGATATCATTAATTGATGCTCTACATTTTTTCTAGATCCTTCAACCAAATATACGATGAAGTCTGGTCCGAAAAAATTTCTATCCTTCTTCGTTTACTTCTTCTAAGAGAATCACCATTTTCTCGGTATTTTCATCAGTGTTTTCTACAGGTTCAATATTTGGTTCATTAACGTCCACCGTTCTATTAATTAATGTGTTGATCTCCACCGCTTCATTGATAGGTGTGTTGACCTCCACCGTTTCATGAATCGGCTTATTTTGAATAGATGTAAATCTATTCTCATAAAACACGGCGTCCCTTGATTCTATTACTGCATTTACATCAATGGAACTATTAGATTTTATTACTAGAAACCTATATCCTTGTCTCTGTTGAGCATATCCTAAGAATATGCACTCGATAACCTTTTGTCCCAATTTCCTAATTTTTGGTTCAGGCAATCAGATAATAGCTCTACAACCCCAGACTCGATAATAATCAAGATTTGGTCTCCGTTTCTTCCAAAGTTCATAAGGAGTAACTTTACTTTTCTTATGAGGTATTCTATTCAGAATGTAGCATACAGTAAGTAAAGCTTCACACTAGAAACTTGTATTTAGTCCAAAACTACACAACATTGCATTTACCATTTCGGTAAGAGTTCTATTTTTCCTTTCGGCCACTCCATTTTTTTGTGGAGTATAAGCAATAGAAGCTTCATGTATAATTCTTACTGATTCACAATATTCAAGAAATTGATACTCGCCTCCCTTATCAGATCTAAGTATTTTTATTTTAACATCATATTGGTTTTCTACTTCAGTTATATAGGTAATAAATGATTTTATCACTTCACTATTAGCATGCATAAGATAAACATAAACAATATTTAGAGTAATCATTTATAAATGTGACAAAATATCTCTTTCCTACTCTAGTAGGAGTACTATGTATATCACACACATCACTATGAATATTTTTTATCAATTTTGTTGCACTTTCTTGTTTATAAGGAAATGGTTTTCTAGTGATCTTAGTTAATGAACACATCCTACGCTTATCTAGCATATCATTTTGATGTTTAGGAATTAGATTCAAAGATATCATATCAAGCATGCGTTTATGATTAACATATCCTAATCTATTATGCCACAATGAAAATGAATCAACAATATAAGCAGAATTAACAATTTTATTAATTTCAAATTTTAGTTTAAATATACCATCATACATGTACCTTTTCCCACAAAAAAACCGCCATTAGTCAATACATATTTATCTGACTCAAATACTTGTTTGAAACCAAACTCATTTAGAAGACTTCCCGAAAGAAGATTCTTCCTAATCTCGTGTACATAATATAAATCATTCAATGTCAGAACTTTTTCGGATGTGAATTCCAAATCCACAACCGCCTTCCCTTTGACTGCGGCCTTTGCTGAATTTCCCATGTATAACTAATCTTCATCTTTAGTCGATTCCAGATTCTTGAATTGATTCTTGTCAATGCAGACATGCTTAGTAGCACCAGAATCGATCCACCAAGAATTGTCTTGTTCAATCATATTCACTTCTGATATGACTGTTGCAAACTTTCCTTTTTCAGATTGCTGCTTCTTTTCCAGAAATGACAACCTCTTTTGAAATGTCCCGATTTACCACAAAAGTAGCAACTATTTTTTCTTTCTTTTCTTGTAATGGGAATTTTTGTTGTTATGCCCTTTTCTCTTCTTATTAGAAGAGTTATTCAAAGCACTGTTTACTTGATTTTCTTCCGCCGTACGAACCTTTGATGTGTCAACAACTGTTTCATCTTGAGCATCTTTATGCCTTAGTTGTTGTCAACCTACAAATACAGTGCAAGGCTGCATAGACTCATATTCTCCTTCTTATGTTTCAGTAGTTTCCTTTGATCTTTCAAAGAAGGGGTAATTTGTCTATTATTGATGAAACCTCAATCTTTTCATCGATATTTAAATTATGTTGGATGAATTGGATAAGTATGTGCATGATATCATTGAGTTGCTCTACAACTAAATGATCATCAGTCATTTTGTAATTAAAAAATTTGGTGGCTAGAAATTTCTTACTAGTTGCGTCCTTAATAAGATACTTCGCTTCTAATGAATCCCATACGTCTTCTACAGTGGGCTTGTTGTAGTCATTGTCAAAGAGAGCATCAGTCATTGCGTTGCAGATATGGCCCTTGCAAATATAATCATCATGTTCCCATTTGATAATTTCTCTTGTCTATGCAATGGTTCCATCTTCTGTCTTCGCTGGCTTTGGTGTAGTTAGAATATAGATGACTTTCATTCCAGCCAACAAAAAATGCATGTTTTTCTGCAATCGTAGAAAGTTAACACCATTAAAGCGCTTTAGTTTTGTGAAATCAGTGGCGAATTCCTTAAGACTATGAGGACCCATTGCACAAATACTGTTTAGATTTTTGGTACAATTCGTCGCTGATTCTTCTTATCTCTAAAAACACAAATATCCGAAGCAAGATGTGGTGATCATTATCCTAAAACAGTATTTTCCCTCTTATTTCTGTGCACGAGTAATGGAAAATATGTTCGAAGATACAACAGAGCATATATTCAATATCGTTAATCGGTTTGATTGCGCAAACACACTGATTAACTATCTTAGAATTGATCGCTGGTGTGACAAGATGATAGAGTTATAGCCTGTAGAACTATAACTCGTATAATGTATCAGAAATTTGGCAGAGCAGCATGAAGGAAGAAGACGTAGAAAACAAATTTATGTGTTTTAAATATGGAGTGCGGTCCTTTTTTTATAGCAACGAAGAGACACAGTCGCATCCGTTCAAAAGAACGGTCGCTTCTATTCGAAAGGTAGTGTCTATTTGAATTCAAACGTGCACATCTTGTCATTACCAGTCGACTGGTCTAAGTTCCACCAGTCGACTGGTCTGCACACCATTAGTTGACTGGTTTGAACAACACCAGCTGACTGGTAATGTCTATTTTCCAGCCGTTCTTTTAAATATAAATACACCGTTTCATTTCTGTTAACAATTTAAATTTCTGGGTTGAAAAACCCCATTTCATCGTGGTCTAAAAATATATGTTTCACCCAATACACAACACGACACGACGACGCAACCCGGCTCGGCCGGTCGGTCGGACGGAGGCGGTAGCGCGCGGGTGTGTTGTTTAAACATGCATGGTCTCCCTCTTTATAATAAAGCAAAGATGTGGGAGCCCCAAGGCCCCAACACTCTTCTAAGAAGGCTATTGATATACTTGCCACCTCTACTTATTTTCCAAGATGTGGGATAAGTGTTTTACTTCTTCCCTTATTTTCTTTATTTCAAAATTTCCTCCAACAATCCTCCACCAAATTTTAAATAAATTCCTCTTATCATTTATTTGGAGAAAAATTTGTGCATAAGTATAGTTGTCTTATAGACTTGAATTTGTATGTAGTGAAAACTCATCAAAGTATATCAGGATGGAGTGGTTGTCTAAGCATTGAACCATCGATCCTATATGACCTACCAGATGTTATTATCACACACTCATTTTCATATTTTCCAGATACTATGTATGCCCGACCCGTGGATTTGCTTGGGTCAGTATCTTATTTCATGAAATGCCCTTAGAGGTCAGGCAACTTCGTTGCGTTCATATAGATAGGTTTATCAAAAGTGCCTTATAAAACACACCTCAACAATAGATATTATTATAACCTATTAAGTTCTAAGTAGAACATCCTCTCTTTGTCATTATAAGTACCAAGCACTTTTCCTTGGAATGTACGATATTACTTAATTTTCCAGACTAAATATTATAGTACTTCCAACCACAAATATATGAAGTACTTTTGCTCTTTGAACTCAAGATAACAAATTTCTTTATTATGTTGAGTTGAGTTTCCTTCATTGGCGATTGTATTGTATAGGCTTTAAACCCATTCCCCATGATGTTTTTATCACTAAGATCCTCACAAGTCCTTTAGTAAATGGATCTGCCAAATTCTGGCTAGACCTCACAAAATCTATGGTAATTACCCCTTTAGTGAGCATTTGCCTAACCAAACTGTGCCTTAGACCAATATGTCTAGATTTACCATTATAAACTTGGTTGTATGCCTGTGATAATGTAGATTGACTATCACAATGCACAGATATTGGTGGCATAGGTTTTGGCTACACATAAATTTCTAATAATAAACTCCGTAACCATTTCGCTTCCTTACTACCTAAAGCCAGTGCTATAAACTCAGCAGCCATTGTTGAATTAGCAATACATATTTGTTTTTCTGAGGCCTAGGATATTGCTCCCTCACCAAGAGAGAATATCCATCCACTAGTTGAGTTATTATCTTCACTTCCAGTGTTCCAACTAACATCTGTGTATCCTTCTATTACACTGAGATAATTGTTGTAATGTATACTATAATTTATGGTACCTTTTAGATACTTTAAAATTCTATGTATTGCATTCCAATGGATATGACTAGGGTTACTAGTATATCTACTCATTTTTCCAATAGCATAGGCAATATCTGGTCGTGTGCATGTCATTGCATAGATCAAACTCCCAATAACTCTATCATATTCCAATTGCTCTATAGATCTTCCAGTATTAGTGTATAACTGCATATTTGGGTCAAATGGAGTAGACATAGGTTTATAATCAAATAGATTGAACCTTTTCAAAAATTTCTCAATGTAATGTGACTGGGTAATTGATAACCCAATTTTGTTTTCATGATTCATATTCCAAGAATCATTTCAACTACTCCCATATCTTTCGTGTCAAAGCATGAAGATAGATATCTTTTAGTTTCTTTAATACTCGAAGTATCTGTTCCATATATAAGCATATCATCCACGTAAAGGCATGTAATTACACCTTTACTTCAATGAAACATTTTATAGACACATTTGCCAGATTCAAAAATGCTAAAACCATTAGATATAATAGTTTTATCAAGCTTTTCATGCCATTTTTTGATGCTTGATTAAGTCCATAAAGTGATTTGATAAGTTTACATGCTTTACGTTCCTTTACATGCATCACAAAACCTTCTGGTTGTGACATATATATCTCTTCGTCAAGTTCTCCATGTAGAAATGCAGTCTTGACGTCCATTTGATGAATTTCAATATTATAGATAGAAGCTAATGCAGTTAAAGTTCTAACAGCTGAAATTCTAGCTACTGGGGCATATGTATCAATATAATCTGTTCCTTCTTTCTGTGTGAATCCTTTGGCAAATAATCTAGCTTTAAAGTTTTCGATTGTGCCATCTTCTTTTAACTTTTTGTTAAATAACCATTTACTTCTTATTGGTTTAGAACCAGGAGGTAAATCTACTAGTTTCCATGTTTTATTTCCCATTATAATATCCATTTCATCATTTATGGCTTCTTGCCAAAATGATGAATCTTGAGATTTCATTACTTCATTACATGTTAAAGGATCATATTCTATATTTGTAGATATCATTAATTGATGCCCTACATTATTTCTAGATCCTTCAACCAAATATATGACGAAATCTGGTCCAATAGATTTCTCTATCCTTCTTCGTTTACTTCTCATAAGAGAATCACCATTCCATCGATATTTTCATCAGTGTTTTCTACAAGTTCAATAGTTGGTTCAATAACCTCCGTTGTTCCATTAATAGGTGTGTTGACCTCCACCGTTTCATTAATTGGTGTTTTGACCTCCACCATTTCATGAATCGGTTTATTTTGAATAGATATAAATCTATTCTCATAAAACACTGCGTCCCATGATTCTATTACTATATTTACATCAATAGATCTATTAGGTTCTATTACTAGAAATCTATATCCTTTGCTATGTTGAGCATATCCTAAGAATATGCACGCGATAGCCTTTTGTCCTAATTTCCTAATTTTTGGTTCTGATAATCGGACAATTGCTTTACAACCCCAGACTCGATAATAATAATAATCAAGATTTGGTTTCCGTTTCTTCCAAAGTTCATAAGGAGTAACTTTACTTTTCTTATGAGGTATTCTATTTAGAATATATAATGCAGTAAGTAAAGCTTCACCCCAGAAACTAGTATTTAGTCCAGAATAACACAACATTGCATTTACCACTTCGGTAAGAGTTCTATTTTTCCTTTCAGCCACTCCATTTTGTTGTGGAGTATAAGCAATAGATGTTTCATGTATAATTCTTACTGATTCACAATATTCATAAAATTGATACTCGCCTCCCCTATCAGATCTAAGTGTTTTTATTTTAGCATCCCATTAATTTTCTGCTTCAGTTATTTAGGTAATACATGAATTTATCACTTCCCTTTTAGCATGCATAAGATAAACATAACAATATTTAGAGTAATCATCTATGAATGTGACAATATATATTTCCTCCTCTAGTAGGAGTACTATGTATATCACACACATCACAATGAATAAGTTATATCAATTTCGTTGCTCTTGCTAGTTTATAAGGAAATGGTTTTCTAGTGATCTTAGTTAATGAACACATCCTACACATATATAGCATATCATTTTGACGTTTGGGAATTAGATTCAAAGATAACATATCAAGCATGCGTTTATGATTAACATATCTTAACCAAATGTGCCATAATGAAAATGAATTAAAAATATAAGCAAAATTAATACTTTTATTAATATCAACATTCAGTTTAAACATACCATCATACATGTACCTTTTTTCCACAAACACACTGCCTTTGGTCAATACATATTTATCTGACTCAAAGACTTGTTTGAAACCAAACTCATTTAGAAGACTTCCCGAAAAAAGATTCTTCCTAATCTCGGGTACATAATATACTTTATTCAATGTCAGAACTTTTTCGGATGTGAATTCCAAATCCATAGCCCCCTTCCCTTTGACTGCTGCCTTTGTTGAATTTCCCATGTATAAATAATCTTTATCTTTAGTCAGTTCCAGTTTCTTGAATTGATTCTTTTTAATGCAGACATGCCTAGTAGCGCCAGAATCGATCCACCAAGAATTGTCTTGTTCAATCATATCCACTTCTGATATAACTGCTGTAAACTTTTCTTTTTTAGACTATTGCTTCTTTTTCCAGAAGCGACAACCCTTTTGAAATATCCCGGTTTACCATAAAACTAGCAACTATTTTTCCTTTTCTTGTTCTGGGATTTTTTTCGTTATGCCCTTTCCTCTTCTTATTAGAAGAGTTATTCGAAGCATTGTTTAATTGCTTTTCTTTCACCGTATGGACCTTTGATGTATCAACAACTGTTTGATCTTGAGCATCTTACTGCCTCAGTTGTTATTCAACCTACACATTCTGTGCAAGGTAGTCTAGACTCAAATCCTCCTTCTTATGTTTTAGTAATTTCCTTTGATCTTTCAAAGAAGGAGGTAATTTGTCTATTATTAATGATACCTTAATCTCCTCATCCATATTTAAATTACGTTGCCTGAATCGGTTAAGTATGTGTATGATATCATTGAATTGCTTTACAACTGAACAATCATCAGTCATTTTGTAGTTAAAAAATTTGGTGGCTAGAAATTTCTTACTAGTTGCGTCCTCCATAATATATTTCGCTTCTAATGAATCCCAGACATCTACTGCAGTGGGCTTGTTGTAGTAACTGTCAAAGGGAGCATGTGTTGTAGATATGGTCCTTGCAAATAAAATGAACATGTTCTCATTTGATCCTTTCTCATGTCTGCGCAGTGGTTCCATCTTCCATCGTCGCTGGCTTTGGCGTAGTTAGAACATTGACAACTTTCATTCCAGCCAACAAAAAATGCATCTTTTCTGCAATAATATAAAGTTAACACCATCAAAGAGCTCTAGTTTGTGAAATCAGTGGCGAATTCCTTAAGACTTTGAGGACACATTGCACAAATACTGTTTTAGATTGTTGGTATAATTCGTCGCTGATTCTTCTTATCTCTGAAAACACAAATCTCAGAAGCAAGATGTGGTGATCGCTATCCTAAAACAGTATTTGCCCTCTTATTTATGTGAACGAGTAATGGCAAATTTGTTTGAAGATACAACAAAGCATATATTCAATATCTTTAATCGGCATGGTTGCGCAAACACAGCGATTCAGTATCTTAGAATTTATCGTTGTGGTGGCAAGATGATGGAGTTGTAGCATGCAGAACTATAACGCGTATAATTTATCAGAAATTTGGTAGAGCAGTATGAAGGAAGAAGATGTAGTATAGAAATTTATGTGTTTTAAATATGGAGTGCGGTCCTTTTTTATAGCGGCGAAGAGACACAACCGCGTCCATTCAAAAGAACGATTGCTTCTATTCGAACGGTAGTGTCCGTTTGAATTCAAACGTGCACATCTTGTCGTTACCAGTAGACTGGTCTGAGTTCCACCAGTCGACTGGTCTTCACACCATCAAGTAACTGGTCTGAACACCACCAGTTGACTGGTACCTGCTATTTTCCTGCTGTTCTTTCAAATATAAATACACCATTTAATTTCTATTCAAAATTTAAATTTCTACATTGAAAAACCCCATTTCATCGTGGTCTAAAAATATATGTTTCTCCCAATACACAACACGACACGACGCGACTCAGCTCGGCCGGTCGGACAGAGGTGGCGGCGTGTGCATGTGTTGTTTAAACATGCATAGTCTCCCTCCTCACACTAAAGCAAAAACGTGGGAGCCCCAAGGCCCCAACTCTCTTCTAAGAAGGCTATTGATATACTTGTCACCTCTACTTATTTTCCAAGATGTGGGACAAGTGATTTCCTTCTTCCCTTCTCCTCTTTTTTTCAAAATTTTCTCCAACAATCCTCCACCAAATTTTAAATTAATTCCTCTTGTCATTTATTTGGAGGAAAATTTGTGCATAAGTATAGATGCCTTACAGACTTGAATCTGTATGTAGTGAAAAATCGTCAAAGTATATCAGGATGGAGTGGTTGACTAAGAATTGAACCATCGATCCTACATGACCTACCGGATGTGATTATCACACACTCAATTTCATATTTTCCAGATAGTATGTATGTTCGACCCGTGGATTGGCCTTGGGTCAGTATCTTATTTCATGAAATGCCCTTAGAGGTCAAGCAAAAATCTCATAGAAGGCAACACCACCTTCGTTGCATTAATATAGATAGGTTTATCAGCAATGCCTTATAAAACAAACCTCAACAATAGTTCTACTATTACCTATCAAGTTCTAAGCAGAACATCCTCTCTTTGTCATTATAAGTACAAATCACTTTTCCTTGGAATGTATGATAGTACTTTTGCTCTCTGAACTCAATATAACAAATTTCTTTATTATGTTGAGTTGAGTTTCCTTTATTGGCGATTGTATTGTATAGGCTTTAAACCAATTCCCTGTGATTTTTTTATCATAAAGATCCTTGCAAGTACTTTAGTAAATGGATCTGCCAAATTCTAGCTAGATCTCACAAAATCTATGGTAATTACCCCTTCAGTGAGCATTTGGCTAACCAAACTGTGCCTTAAACCAATATGTTTAGATTTTCCATTATAAACTTGGTTGTACACTTGTGACAATGTTGATTGACTATCAAAATGCATAGATATTAGTGGCATAGGTTTTGGCCATACATAAATTTCTAATAATAAATTCCTTAACCATTCCACTTCCTTACTACCAGAAGCCAGTGCTATAAACTCAGCAGCCAGTGTTGAATCAACAATACATGTTAGTTTCTTTGAGGCCTAGGATATTGCTTCCGCACCAAGAGTGAATATCCATCCACAAGTTGATTTATTACCTTTACTTCCAGTGTTCCAACTAGCATCTGTGTATCCTTCTATTACACTAGATAACTGTTGTAACGTATACCATAATTTATGGTACCTTTTAGATACTTTAAAATTTTGTGTATTGCATTCCAATGGATATGAATAGGGTTACTAGTATATCTACTCATTTTTTCAATAACATAGACAATATCTGGTCGTGTGCACGTCATTGCATACATAAAACTCCCAATAACTCTAGCATATTCAAATTTCTTTATAGCTCTTCCAGCATTAGTGTATAACTACATATTTGGATCAAATAGAGTAAACATAGGTTTACAATCGAAATGAAATGAGACTGGGTTTTTGAAAACCCATCTTTTGCTTTCTTGATTCTTATTCCAAGAATCATTTTGGCTACTCCCATATATTTCATGTCAAAACATGAAGATAGATATCTTTTAGTTTCTTCGATACTCGAAGTATCCATTCCAAATATAAGCATATCATCCACTTAAAGGCATATAATTACACATTTACCTAAATGAAACTTGCTGTAGACACATTTGTCAGATTCAAAAATCCTAAAACCATTAGATATAATAGTTATATCAAGCTTTTCGTGCCAATGTTTTGGTGCTTGTTTAAATCCATAAAAAGATCTGATAAATTTACATACTTTATGTTCTTGTCCATGCACCACAAAACCTTCTGGTTGAGACATATATATCTCTTCATCTAGTTCTCCATTTAGAAATGCAGTCTTGATGTCCATTTGATGAATTTCAAAATTATAGATAGAAGCTAATGCAATTAAAATTCTAATAGTTGAAATTCTAGCTACTGGGCGTACGAATCAAAATAACCTATTCCTTCTTTCTGTGTGAATGCTTTGACAACTAATCTAGCTTTAAATTTTTCGATTATTCCATTTACTTTTAACTTTTTTCTTAAATATCCATTTACATCCTATTCATTTAGAACCAGGAGGTAAATATACTAGTTTCCATGTTTTATTTCCAATAATAGAATCCATTTCATCATTTATGGCTTCTTGCCAAAATGATGAATCTTGAGATTTCATTTCTTCATTATATGTTAAAGGATCAAATTTTATGTTTGTAGATATCATTAATTGATGGTCTACATTATTTCTAGATCCCTTAACCAAATATACGACGAAATCTGGTCCAAAAGATTTCTCTGTCCTTCTTCGTTTACTTCTCCTAAGAGATACACCATTTTCGTCGACATTTTCATTATTGTTTACTATAGGTTCAATAATTGGTTCATTAACCTCCACCGTTCCATTAATATGTATGTTGACCTCCACCATTTCATTAAAAGGTGTATTGACCTCCACAGTTTCGTGAATCGGTTTATTTTGGATAGATGTTGTTCTATTCTCATGAAACAACATGTCCCTTGATTCTATTACAGTATTTACATCAATAGAGCTATTAGGTTCTATTACTAGAAACATATATCCTTTGCTATGTTGAGCATATGCTAAGAATATGCACTCAATATCCTTTTTTCCCAATTTCCTAATTTTAGGGTAGGTAATCGGACAATTGCTCTACAACCCCAGACTCGATAACAATCAAGATTTGGTTTGTGTTTCTTCCAAAGTTCATAAGGAGTAACTTTACTTTTCTTATGAAGTATTTTATTCCGAATATAGCATGTAGTAAGTAAAGCTTCACCCTAGAAACTAGTATTAATTCCAGAATTACACAACATTACATTTACCATTTCGGTAAGAGTTCTATTTTTCCTTTCAGCCACTCCATTTTGTTGTGGAGTACAAGCAATAGATGTTTCATGCATATCATTTTGATGTTTGGGAATTAGATTCAAAGATATCATATCAAGCATGTGTTTATGATTAACATCTCCTAATATATTGTGTCATAATGGAAATGAATCTACAATACAAGCAGAATTCATACTTTTATTAATATCAACATTCAGTTAAAATATACCATCACAAATGTACCATTTTCCCATGAACATACCACCTTTGGTCAATACATATTTATCTGACTCAAAGACTTGTTTGAAACCAAACTTATTAAGAAAACATCCCGAAAAAAGTTTCTTCTAATCTCGGGTATATAATATATACCATTGAATTCCAGAACTTTTCCGGATGTGAATTCCAAATCCACAATTCCCTTCCTTTTGACTGTTTCCTTTGCTAAACTTCCTATGTATAGGTAATCTTCATCTTTTGTCGGTTCTAGTTTTTTGAATTGATTCTTGTCAATGCAGACATGCTTAGTAGAGCCAAAATCGATCCACTAAGAATTGTCTTGTTCAATCATATTCACTTTTCATATGACTACTGCAAACATTACTTTTTTAGATTGCTGCTTCTTTTTCTTGAAGCGAAAATCCCTTTTGAAATGTCCCAGTTTATTACAAAAGTAGCAACAATTTTTGCATTTCTTGTTCTTCCCTTTCCTCTTCTTATTAGAAGAGTTATTCGAAGCATTGTTTGCTTGCTTTTCTTCCACCATATGGACCTTTGATGTATCAACAACTGTTTCATTTTGAGCATCTTTCTGCCTCAGTTGTTGTTCAACCTGCAAATACTATGTAAAGCTGTTTAGGCTCATATCCTCCTTCTTACATTTCAGTATTTTCCTTTGGTCTTTCCAAGAAGGGGGTAATTTTTCTATTATCAGTGAGACCTTAATCTCCTCATCCATATTTAAATTACGTTGACTGAATTGTTTAAGTATGTGCATAATATCAATGAATTGCTCTACAACTGAATGATCATCAGTCATTTTGTAATTAAAAATTTTGGTGGTTAGAAATTTCTTCCTAGTTGCGTCCTCCATAATATACTTCACTTCTAATGAATCCCAGATGTCTTTTGCAGTGGGCTTCTTGTTGGTCATGTCGAAGAGAGCATCAGTTATTGCGTTGCAGATATGGCCCTTGAAAATATAATCATCTTGTTTCCATTTGATCCTTTCTCGTGTCTGCGCAATATTTCCATCTTCTATCTTTACTGGCTTTGGCGTAGTTAGAACATAGACGACTTTCATTCCAACCAACAAAAATTGCATCTTTTTCTACCATCGTAGAAAGTTAACACCATCAAAGCTCTCTAGTTTTGTGAAATCAGCGGCGAATTCCTCAAGACTGTGAGGAGCCATTACATAAATACTGTTTTAGATTATTGGTACAATTCATCGCTGATTCTTCTTATCTCCGAAAACAAAAATCTCCGAGGCATGATTTTGTGACCACTATCCTAAAACAGTATTTGTGTAATCGCCCGTAATTTACATATCGGAGGATCGTAAAATATTTTTATTTTATTCCCTAAGTGTTGGAACATTCCTATATTTTAGTATGTCGTTTATGGGGATGTGAGATATGTGCATAATTTTTACCAATTTTGTTTATGACCATTTTGCCCCTATTTGTCTTATATAGGGCATAACTTTTGACTTGTGTTGAATCAAGTGTTGAGACCCATGCCATTGGAAAGGAAATGATGTTTCCCTTTCCGTAGAGTGGTCACATCAAAGTTTTGGTTTAGAGGTTAGGGACGAATCGCTATTTTAAGGTTTTACAATTGGCTGTTCAGGTTTGTTAAGCCTTAATGGGCTGATTTGGGAAGGTCTATTAGTGGGCTAGTGGGAGACTATAAATAGGGGGTGGGAGGCATGTATAATAATTTACTTTCTCCATTCTCTCGTTTTGGAAGAGCTTGTGGTCCTCCATTCCTCGATGTTCTTCACCTTTCCACCACTAAAGCTTAGAGAATCAAAGATCTGCATCGTTTGAAGCTAGATCTACACCATTTCAAGAGGGAATTCATGGAATTGAAGAGTTTGGATCAAATTCTTCGCTGTTCGGATCTAGATCTAAGTGTTTTTGGGGAATTGGTGAGTGATATGCATCTATAACGACCCATATTTTTATGATATAATAATTAATTTATTTAATTATTTAAATAATGGTTTGGGAATTCAAAATGACCAGAATTGAATAATATTGAATATTTAATCTATATAAATAATATAATAATATATTTATTTTCAAAATAATCGGAAATAGCAGAATTCACAATATTGTGTGAATTGGATCATATATAATATATAATTCAGTTTCGAGTTGAATTATATTAACGAATATATCATATAAACGACAGTTGAACATATAATTATATTATAATTAAAATCGAGCTTGAAATGGCATTGCAGTTCGTAATTTGGCAATTCGAACTTCAATCAAATATACAGAATCCGTTTTAAATCGGATTTCTGTGAAACAAGAAACATTCGAAGCTGGTGAAGTATATTTTTCTAATGAAAGAGAAAAATCGAGATTTCGTCGTGTAGATTGTGTGTTATGTCCAAATCAAATTTTAGAAAAGTCGCTATGAAATTCCTTTATAATTTATAACGATTTATTTATATTTTAAATGGATTTTTAATATAAATTGGATATCGATATAATCCAGAATTGAAATATCGAGTTATAAATTTTGATATGGTTATTTCAGAGCTGTATGATATTATATGTGATAATATTAATTTATTTTTATTTAATTTAATTAATTTTAAATATATTTATATTTAAATGGGTTTATTTAGGGATTTAAAAATAGCCAGTTTTGCAAGCGACCTTCGTTTTCGATGAAACAAATTTTGTTGGATCCGGAATATTAAATTATTGCTGGATTTCAATTTATGTTATTTTTGAAGTCAGGTACGGGATTTTAATCTGAAAAATAATCAATTATTTGACTTTAAAAATACGCTGTGTGAGCGAACGAAGTCGGAATTCAATGAAACCAGTTTCGTTGGGTCCGTAATGTCGAACTGTAGTTGCATGCCCATTTTCATGATTTTTGGATATTGCATGTGATCATACGAATTTTTAAACGATAAATACACATAACGGTTGATTAAAATTGAATAGAATAATCAATAAAAATATATTAAAAACAATCTATAAATACCCTAACACTCCTAACCCTAAATCATTTCCTTCTGTAGTCAACGAATATTTCCGCCACAACTTTTGTTCTTTTCTTTAGCAAAACGATAGTTGGAAAATCCAAACAAATCATATATATTCCTATAAATTACGATACATGTATATTTGAGATCCGGACGAGTTTCTCTTCGATATGATATATATTTCAAAGGGTGTGATGGTTCTTTCTTTGTTCGAATTCAAACACAGTAAACTAGGGTTCAAGTATTCAACGAGGTGAAGCTGTAATTTGAATTTTTGAGTTCGTATATGAGCTTGGGGAGGAGTTTGGCACCCACGCCTGAACTTCTGTGGAATCTGAAACAAATTTTTGTCGTGGGTTTACAGGGTTGGCGACCGCAAGATGTACGAACGCGATGGAGATCTTTGTTTCGAGTTTGGTATTTTGGGTATAGGGAGTTGGAGGAAGGGGAGAGAACTGTAATGGTGCGATTGGTTTGTGAATCGATGCAGTAAAGAGGTAGTTTGAATGGCACAATGAAAGGGAAATAGCGGCTTCAAATTAATGGGACAGGAAATGTGTCGGGGAAGGAGAATGGTGTGAGCAGGTTGGTGCGTGGTGGGCCGGATTTAGGGGTAAAGCACACTAAACATTTTATTTAGTTTAATTTTAATTTAAATGAGGTAGAAAACTTGTAAATTAAGTAACTATTTCATATGTTATCCAAATTCAGCAAAACAAAATCCGTTGGGATCGTATGGACAGTGGCTACTCAATGGAACTGACTGGGAGTGAATTGGAGCTCGTGACAATTTATAGCAAAATAAATTGTGTGTCGGAATCAACAGATAGTTAATCGTTATTTAACGGTAACTGTCTAAGGTGAGTAAATCTCACTAACTCTGATCAGTTTATATTTTCATGACGTATTCTTAGAACTGACAAAGATTGGTTGATTGCTATGTGTTGATTGGTTGATTGAACTGGTAATTGATTGGTTGTAAATATTGATATAGTTATACAAATATCGTTAATTAAATATTGATTCTGTTGATCAGAATATTTCATATTGAAATGAAATTGATGTTAATTATATTGTTTAACATTTGCGGATGCAGGGAAGCAGGTTGGAGGGATCCAACGGGATTCCTCAATATTTATAATACTATTTTTCATATATTCTGATATATGATGTGGTATATAATCTATTATTGATTATGTGTGTTTGGATGATGATTGATCCTTTTGATTTGGAATTTTAATACCATAAGTGATACTGGAAAGTGAAAAGGGAATTTTCAAAGTGTATTCTGAAATTAAAATACTTATATAAAATCATATTTATGTGAAACAAATATGATTATAAAGGTAATACTTGGAAAATAAATAAAATTAGAAAAGGATTATTTGTAAAATAAATAGAATTATATAAATGGAATATTTATATTAAATAAATAGAATTGTATAAATGAAATATTTGTAAAACAAATAGAAATAGAAATAACTGTAAACCAAATAGAAAAGGAAATATTTATAAAATGAATAGGATAATTATAAAAAGAAGTATTTTATAAAATAAATATAATTTTATAAAAGGAATTATTTGGAAAATAAATATTAAATGGAAATCTGTTTTTTAACAGATAAATGGAAAAGATTAATTCAAAGTAGAATTAAACAGAAATCTATTTTAACAGATAAAATGGATAAGATTAATGTATATATAATGTTTTTAAATTAAGTAAAATATTTATCTTTTGATAAATGGAATATATAAGTCTGAACTTATATAGAGAAATAGAAATCGGTTTTGACACCGATATTTTAAATAGAATTTGAACATAGCATTTATAAAGGGGATTATAAATGAGATTTAAGTGTTAGAATGTGAAAATGGGATTTCGTATGAATAATTCTATAAATAAAAGTATAAATAGAATTTAGAAATGGAATATTATCTAATTACGAAATCAAACTAAATTGATATATATAAGAAATATTATTCACATTCGATGTGAATAATGGATTAAAATAGTTATTTATAAATTAAAACATTTTAAAGGAAAATTGGGATTTGAAATAGAAATTCAAATGGGAATTTGAATAAGATAGGAATCAGGGTTTAGATAATATTAATTATTGGAAATGGAGTTAATCAATTAGAGTTAATCGAATATTAGTTATTCGAATTAGAGTAAATCGAATATTAGTTATTCGAATTAGAGTAATCGAATATTAGTTATTCGAATTAGAGTTAATCGAATTAGAGTTAATCGAATTAGAGTTAATCGAATTAGAGTTAATCGAATAAGGGTAATCGAATATTAGTTATTCGAATTAGAGTTTATCAAATAAGAGTAGTTAAATATTAATTACTCGAAGAGAATTATCAAATATAGTTTATTCGAAGAAGAGAGTTATCAAATATAGTTTATTCGAAGGAGAGATTATCGAATATAGTTTATTCAGAAAAGGGTTATCAAATATAGTTATTCGAGAGAAAGTTATCGAATAGAGATTTTTTGAGAGAGAATTATACATTGAAATTCGATTTTATCGAATTCTGGAAATTAATATTCACTTTCCGTTTTTATTCAAGATTTATTTAGTGATAAATAAATTAGTTGTTTGTTTATTTATCCAAATTAATAAATAAAAGTTATATTTAAGTTATTATATTTTGGAAGCATGGGATTATAAAACTATTGTCATAATCAAATGATTTCTGTAAAAGAAATGGATTCGTAAATAGAATCCGAGAGTTACGTAAGGAAGGTTGTTGAAGATTTAAAATGTGAACTTTGTCTATTTCGAGGTTAGAAATGTTGTTCAGTTAAGGTCTGAGAGGTAGTTATACCCCAACTTGATTGATTTCATTTTTAGCTAGGGAATGGTTAAGGTTCGATAGTAAAAGTTAGTTAAGTGAATTTAGTAAATGAGTGAAATAGTTTGTGTTGGCATAACGATGTTTTATTTAAACATCTGCTTAAATCCAATGAAGGAGTTTTGGAAATGTTTTGCAAATAAGAATCAGAAATGGTTTCTAATATAGGAAATAAGAAATGGGAGCAAATATGGAAATGTTTTCCAATGATTAATAACATATATTTTCTAATATAGAAAATAGGGATTTACGAATATATGGAAATGGGAAATCCGGAAATGAATAAATAAATGATAAATTAATTTAAAAGGGGATCAGTGTTGATTGATGATTTGCTTGGTAAGATTTCCATTTGGAAATACGACCATTGTTTCTGCACAAGTTTTTCTTTGATAGTTAAATCACCGACTATCAAAGTTTTTGACCATTTCCGTTGTCAATACAGAGAGGTCGGGATCAGATTCATTGTCTGGAAACCACTCCGTATGGGCATTAGCGTTGCGAATCAAATATGATGAAGATAATTGAAGTTGGAGTTGTGCAAGGGTTGTTCTGGCGATCCTAGGTAGAAATTGCCTAAGATGGATTTACAGAATAGTGCCTTTGGTTTGTCCAAACCTAGGACAACATGTATGGACGAATGTCTGAGAGAGTATATCTAATGGATCACGTAAGTTGATCTCTTCAAACGTATCCACGTTTGGTAGCGGAGGAATTCGTTTCTCTTAGTTTTATGCCCGTGGTATTTTTGGGGAAATCAATTTGTGATTTGGCGGGTATGACGATGTGGCATTCAAAGTAAATGGAGGTGTGATCTGTCAAAAGATACGTTATGACCTCAAGCCTCATCAACCGAGAAATGACAAAAATCGGGTAGGTTACATGGCTAAGTGGGTCGCCCCCGTTAGTGTGTATTGTCACCATCTAGAGAATATTCATATTTGTTACTTCTTTTCACTTCTGTATGTCCCGGGAACGGTTATGTTGCTAGCAACTGTAGGTGACAATATATTCGATACACTCAAGAGAAATGAGTGGTCGGTCATGTGTGGGCCGGGTTGCAAGACGTTCTTGTTGAACCCAGTATATTCCTCTCTAGAGATACACTATCGCCAGGAGGTTCCATACCTTGTCATAGTTGGAATCCAATCTCCAATAAGCGCCTCCGGTTTTGATTGTATACTATATATATGTGGAGTGTGAGATGCAAGCGTTCTGCTGGATTGTTAATTATTTATGATTACACATTATTATAATATCAAAAAAGTATTGATTTTGAAAATGTTTTAGGTTATCGTAAGGTAAAAACCATCCGTGTTTATATGTGGATTGGTCTTACGATTATCATTTCTTTTGAAAATGATTTTTAAAAGTTAAACCAAGTGGTTGGAGTTTACTCATACCAGTCCCATGACTAACCTAGAGTTTATTTGTTCTTGTTTTCCCTAAACTCTTGGGTGCCCAAAATTTGTGTGGGCAGTTAAGTAGTCGGGATTTACAGATACACTAGATGGAGCTTGGAGCAGGAGGTTTCAACAACATTTTATAGCTATTGTTTGTTTCCGCTGTGATGTAAGTGTTGTACTCCAATATACAAATATATATTTGTGTTTTAAATGTCACTTCATATACTATATTTTATTCGTTCCGCTGTGAGATTTGTGTTACTCTGATGTTGTGTTCTTCTTCTTCTTCTTTTATTCTAATAGTTCTACTTTATCTGTTCTCACCCTCTAACTTATTTCTATTAACTATCCGGCATTTTCGATGTCTGAATAGTCAACATTGATGTTTGTGTCGATTTTCGGAGCTGAAAACCCCCGGGTCATTACAGTGGTATCAGAGCTGAAGGTTAAGTAATTACCTTGGCTCTGTGGCGTAACTCAGTAGAGATGGGTTAGTAATACTCCAGATTGAGTTGAGTGTATATATACGAGACAGAATATTTGTATATTTTATAAAAAATGTTTTATATTGTGGAGATCTATTGGTTGAGTTGTTTATGGGTCCTGGTCGATCAGTTTGATCCACTGTATCGATAGGGGTTTCTAAACACTCTAATACAATGAACCGACACAATATGTTTTGAAAGAAGGTTAAATGAAATAATTTTACCCAAAATTATATTTTGATATAAAGGAATATATATGGGAAATATTATAATATGTTGTATATATTGGTTGTTATTAGAATCAATGAGATTTTAAAAGTAAAATGGTTATGTAAATAGCCAACCGGGATTCATATGAGTGTATGAGACGACCCCAAACCCCGTACTGACGGCGGCAAGGGTAATCCTTGGAATATAGCACAGAAACAGATAATAGCAGAACAGAATTAAATAAATACACCAGATAATGAACAATAGAATATACTGGATAAAAGTAATCATCAGAGTTACATAGTATACAGGATCATACTTAGTAAAATACAGTTCAGCTATACATAAATGTCTACAGCGGAAAACAAACATAATATGTACAATAGGAGCTGAACAACATAAAAAGAGATAAATGATAGAATCCGTCTTCAGCTCCAGCTATCCAGAAAGAACCAGCTAAACCTGAATACAAGGCTGCCCGTGTAGAAAAAGGGGCACCCGAGTTTGAAAGTGAAACAAACTACGAGTCAGTCGTGGGACTGGTATGAGAAATCTATTTAACACATTTAATATATAATTTGGCTAATCACAGGACCACACCACTTTCGTGGAACGGGTTTACTCCATTGGATTGCCAGTGCTTTTAAAACAAATCTTTCTTTTAAACAACGCAATGCATTTTATAAAAATGTAGCCATTATAAGACTCAGTTCCCATCACACAATGCAACGCAAACCGGAGGATAGAGTTTTACCTTATAATGGCCAAAATATGATTGATACGAATAAAACAAAGGCAATTGTTATTATTGCTTAGTGTTTATATGTTTTGAAAACAATTTCAAATCATAACTATCAATCATAGACGGCATGGGTACCATATATCATGTCGCCACATATATATATACAATCAAAACCGCACAGTCACGTATTTGGAAATTGTATTTCCGTCATGAACCAAGGCAAAAGATAGTCCTTACCGAATTCGTGACTCTCTAGCCCAAGCCACAGGACCCAGACTCAGGTGGGCCCTTAGAGCGACAGGGCCGGTCCCCCGATGTGGATTAAAATGCCTGAACAATACGTTTCCCCGCCCTTTGGGGCGTAAACGAGCCAACGAATGACTCCATCGGACCTGGATCGTCCGATCAAACCGAGGCGCCTCGCAACAGCAACAACCACATAGGTGAAAAGTATATAAATGTCAGGGCTGGTAGGTCACTGACACCACCCTAGCTAGAAAGAAACGTATGCCCTTCCTGAGGTCCTTCTCCCGTTTCTGGTTCATACCGGGGTGTGAGGCTCGCGATTTCACGTTATACACAAAGCTACGCCACACAGGCGGTGCTTTGATCATCACCACAAGACTTTGCTTTTCAACAGAAGCCCTGATCACTGCATCTTAGCATGCCACACAGGCAATTCATGCCATGCGACTGATGTCCATCGATATACAACCTCTGAGCTTGTGCGTTTCAGAGAAGGGCGTTAAGCAAAAGAATAAATTCTCGGCCGCCAAATAGATGTATATTTAATAGAGATCAATCAACACAGAATAAAATCCAATGTCAGACACACAGTCCATTTACAAGTCCGTTCTGGGTCCGAACGAAACCGGAGGCACTAAATACCTCGCAAACCCATCGATCACCACATACGTCTGGACGATCACCACTCATTATCCATATTTCGGGATGCCTCCCAATCAGGAGCTCGGTTACCATCCAAACGAGGTGAAGATCTCCGGTCTTCGACCACCGTCTTCATCTTCGAATTTCAATCGTCGGTCAATTATTCGAAATGAGAATTAAATCGGCCTTTTCAAATAATTCACGTATATTTAGAATTTCAAATCAATTTATTTCAATGGTTAAATCATTCGACAACACCAATTTTGTTCTTTAATGTAATTTTCACACCAAACACATTCAACCATCAAATACCACATAAATCGAGCAAATTCAGTTTATTTCCATTCCATATCGTTTATGATATTTTAAAATGATTTATCGCTATTTTTATTTATTTTAAAATAGCCAATTTATTCAAAACGACGCTTCGGGCCATAACGCGGCCGTGGCGCTGTTTTTCTTCAGATTTGATTTACACATATCTGATCTAACCATTGGATTTTCGCAAAATTTACATCATTAGAAAGGTCTTTTCAAAACGAATCCAACGGTTCTAGTTTCGGGAAAATCCGACGGTCGGATCTCCCGGTACAATCGTTTGAAGTTTCGATTTCAAAATACGAGCTGCAGCGTCGTTATTCGATTAAACATAATTATATTTATATATATATAAATATAATTGTTTCTGGTGCTGTTTTTCTTCAGATTTGAATTAAACATTCCAGACAATCCAACCGTTGGATTTTTACAAAGTTGGTGCCATTGGAAAGATTTTTCCAAGGCGAACCCAACGGTTGCGGTTTCGGGAAAATCCAATGGTCGGATTTCCCGCACTAGTTGTTTGAAATCACGGTTTCAAAATACGAACTGCACGGCCTCGTTTCGTTTTAATTTTATTTATATTTATATATTTATATAAATATAGTTCATTCAACAATTTCAATATCGTTTTCACTTCAAATATTTCACTAACGCCTTAAAATTTTGGAAAATTTCGCCATAACCTCCTTTGTACGGGAGGGGCTGGGAAAATTCCCAAATCGCCACACGGGCGTCTCATGTCAAAAAGAAAAAGAAAAAGGCAAGCGGCTAGCCAACAGGCTCATAAAATCATCACCCAAACAAAACAGTAAATGTGTACCTATTTGTCGGGCATAAAATTTTATTCCTCTTCTCTAGCCCCTTTTGCTATAACCTGTTCAATAAATATGCATGTACATATATACAGTTCTTATCATTTATCATTTTCCATTCAACTTCATATTTGATTCCATTTGGTTTAAAAACACCATTTATTCTAATGTTGCATGCACAGGTAAAGATCACATCATTAGCTAATTAATGAATATTTCAACTCATATATGTTTATTTGAACGAGTGGCTATTTTTAACACTTCACATTTCAACGATTCATGTATATAATAAAAATGAGATTTTTATTGTAAAACAATTTATTTCAAAACACTATTATTCTATATAGTTTATATAGGTGATAAAAATAGGATTTTTCTTACAAAACAATTTCTTTTAAAAACGAGATTATTTTTCATATTCCATATAGTTGATAAAAGGTGATTTTTGTTATGAAACAATTTATTTCAAAATATGAATACCATTCACACATGAATTTCTAATCAACGAATGAATATCGATACAACACATGAAGGTTTTTTATTCAACGAGTAAATATAGTTTCAGCAAATGAAAATAATTCAAACATATGAATATTATTCAAAATTTCGGCAGCATAACGGCAGGGTAGTTAAAACCGGGACCGTCCCTAGTACGGCTCCTCGCTCTACCTTAAAACCTCGCGGTTTTTGACAATGGGGATCATGCATCTAGTTCGCACGTAGGCGGCATGTATATATTTATTTCATTTCCACAAACTAATCCTATGTGGTTTCAACCAAATATTTCTCAACCACAAATGGGTATTTTTCAACCACAATCAATCAATATCAACCACAAACAATCCCAAACAATCATTCGCTATCAATTAATTTTCACACCAATCACAATCAATAAATATCGTCTATGGTTTGTGGACGAGGGGTGTGTGTATATATATATATATATATATAGCAATTCACTTTTATTTCAACACATATATAATTTTTACAACGCATATATAACTTATACATCGAACATACAACTTATATAACGCTTGTACATGAGGTGTACAACGCTTATATAATTCATACATCGAATATATAATTTATACATCGTCGTTTCGATATCGTTTATAAATTAGAAATCTCGCATTGGGTTCCACTCCACCAAAAATAGCAGAAGGCTCAGAAAAATATGCGGTCTCTTCTAAAATGTAGAAGGCGTCCACACCGTCACGATGTTTCCTGTTTCATCGAATTTCGTTAACGAACGAAAAAGATATGATTTTTCAAAGGTTTGCAACACTTTAAGGGTGTTAAAATCAAATTAAATAAAATCAGCCAATACCTGCTTGATTTGTTCAAAACTAGGGTTGGGAATTTCACGAAATCCGTGAAGCTAGAGGACGATCAGCCTTCGCAGCGTCGAAGGGCTAAGAGAGAGCTTTGCGCGCGTGGGGGAGTTGGCCAGCTCGGTGGCCCCTGGCGTTCGTGGCGGCGGCCTGAAACGCGCCACTTCGATCCGCTGGTTCTCGCTGACGGCTGCACGAGGAGGAGCGAGACCAGGTCGGATTTGAAGAGGAGGGAGAGCTTGACAAAAACCTTAACTAGCGGAGGGGCTAAAAGTGGATGAGGCGGTCGGAAATTGAAGGGGAACGACGAGAAAGGGTTTCGCCGTCGATCGGCTGTTACGGGGAGAGAGAAAATGATTTTTTTCTTTTTTTTTTATATAAAAAAAAATTTTGATTGGTCGGGGAGGTTTTAAAGGGGTTTTCTGACACGACTACCAATTGAAACCCAACGACTGTCGTCCCCAGTGTTTTACCCCCATTCCGAACACAATGGGATATGTTTTGAAGGTCCATTCGACTGTTTCAGTCAGTTTTCCTTCAAATTAAAATAGAAAACATTCAATATTCGATTTGAACGTACATTTCAATTTGCCAGGGCCACAAACTGATTCGAAAAATTCCAGAAAAATAAATCTGGCTATGTTTTGACGATACGGTCCCAACAAAACTAGTTTCATCGAATTCTGAGACCATTTGCAAAAAGGCCTATTTCTGGTCGATCCAATTTAACTGTAATTGACCAAAACACATTTTCCTTTGCCACGGTTACATACTAGCTTCAAAAATTATGAAATTTGAAACCTAGCAATAACTTCACATCCCAGATCCAACAAAAGTGGTTTCGTCGAATTCCGAAGTCGTATGCAAAATGGCCAATTTCAAGGGCTATATAAATTCCATAGCGACCTTTCTGAAAATTCATTTAGCCATAACTTTTGCTTTCCGCTATGAAAA
Organism: Allium sativum; assembly: GCA_030737875.1. NCBI lineage: Eukaryota > Viridiplantae > Streptophyta > Magnoliopsida > Asparagales > Amaryllidaceae > Allium > Allium sativum. The sequence continues at coordinate 832,441,364 of CM060918.1, read as the reverse complement.
TTCGATTTTTCAGATTCGTTAGAAAGGTATTCACTAACAGATTTAAATATTTTTGGTTTCACTAAAATCCATTTTGTTTTGCACCCGGTACAGTCCGACAAAGTTTGAATTCAATTTTTGAAACCACAACGCCATTTCAGGCCTTGTTTATAATTATAATTAATTATATTCGTTTTCAATTGTCGATTCAACTCATTTTTCATTGCCATAATTTAAAATATTTATTTTAAATAATTAAAATCCATTATTTTAGCCAATTTAAAAATTTTAAATTGGTTCAGATTTTCTGGGTCGTTACAATCTCCCCCACTTAAAACTTTTCGTCCCCGAAAAGGAACAAAGTCGAAAGTGGTTTGATAAATCTACAATCACACAACACAACCAACAATCAAATCGTTTTAACCTTTCAAAAATATACTGATCAACTTCTATACTCTTTTTAAAATCATTCAGTCTATTGAATTTAAAAGTGCACATCCATGAAAAGAAAATAACAACAGAGTAGAGAATTAAATGGTAATGCAAAGTAGGGTAAATGTACCTTGCACCAGAGTCAATCAGAGATATCCACTCGACATCTAGGATAAGCTTTCTGAATGCTCTCCTCAGTTTCCCAAGTACAATCTCGCGGGTCTCCACTCCATTGCACTTTGACTAAGTGAACCTTCTTGTTCCTCAGCTCTTTGGTTTCTTTGCCGATAATCTTTAGCGGCTCTCTTCTCACATCCAATTCTGGAGTAATTTAAATGTCCTGTTGAGCTGCTTCTTCCACGATCAAGTCTGGATCATGAACGTGTTTTCGAAGTTGAGATATGTGAAATACATCATGAACTCCAGGCAACCAATTAGGCAATTTGACCCTATAAGCGAGAGTCCCGATCCGTTCCAGAATAGGAAAAGGACCTATGAATTTGGGCGCCAACTTTCCAGTTTTACTGAACCGGATAACTCCTCTCATCGGTGAGACTTTCAAATACACGTAGTTGCCAACAGCAAAGGATATATCTCTTCTTCTTCTATCGGCATAGCTTATTTGTCGGCTTTGAGCGGCGAGTAATCGCTTCTTAATAAAATCGACTTTGTCGGCAGCTTCTCGAATCATATCAAGCCCTAACACAAGTCTATTACCTAGTTCGACCCAACAAGCAGGAGATCGACACGGTCTACCATACAATGCTTCGAATGGCGACATTGTCAGACTCGCCTGGTAGCTGTTGTTATATGAGAATTCAGCCAAATGCAGATGGTCTTCCCATGATCCACCGAAATCTATAACACAAGCCCGCAATAGATCTTCTAAAATACGATTCACCCTCTCAGTCTGACCGTCTGTCTGAGGATGATAAGCGGTGCTCAAGTTCAATTTCGTTCCCAGCTTGACTTGAAATGCTTCCCAGAATTCGCTAGTGAATATTGTATCTCTATCACTGACTATACTGAGCGGCACTCCATGCAGTCTAACTATTTCCTTGAAGTATATCTGCGCCAGACTCTGAGCAGTTCTGTTTGATCTGACAGGTATGAAATGGGCGGTCTTCGTGAAGCGATCTACGATCACCCAAATGCTGTCATTTCCTCTTCTGGTTCTGGGCAGACCATCAATGAAATCCATAGAAATATGCTCCCACTTCCAACTAGGAACTTCTAGCGGTTGTAACAATCCAGCCAATTTCTGTTGGTCGCTCTTGACTAGCTGGCAAGTAGGGCATCGGCTAACATATAAAGAAATGTCCCTTTTCATCGACTTCCACCAGAAAGTGCGTTTGATGTCATTATACATTTTTCTTACTCCTGGATGGATACTGAGTTTTGACTTGTGGCATTCATCCAGTACTTCCCTTCGAAGCTCAGGAATGTTAGGGACACAGATTCGACCTTTCAGCCTTAGAATTCCATCATTATCCACTTGAAAACTCGAGGGTTCGCCTTGTTGAATTATCTCTCTGATCTTCTGAATGAAGTGATCATCCTTCTGAAGAGCAGATATCTTATCTAGCAATGAAGTCGTGATAATAAAACTGGCGATCATTACATTCTTTCGGCTCGGCGCATCGGCCACGACATTGGCTTTCCCTAGAGTATATATAATTTCAAAGTCATATGCGGCAAGAAACTCCAGCCAACGCTGCTGCCTCAGATTCAAGTCCTTCTAGGTGAACAAATACTTCAGCGACTGATGATCTGTAAACAGTTCAAATCTCTCACCCAGAAGACACTGTCTCCAGATTTTCAAAGTGAACACGATAGCCAATAACTCAAAATCATGAGTTACATAATTTTTCTCGTGCGGCTTCAGTTGACGGCTAGCATAAGCAATCACTTGGCCCCTTTGCATTAACACTACGCCAAGGCCTACTCTAGAAGCATCAGTCCAGACTTTTAAATCCTGGTTGCCATCGATGATGGTTAACACTGGAGCAGTTGTTAATCTCAACTTTAGCTCTTCAAAAGCCTCCTCACTTTCTGGAGTCCATTTGAATTTAGAGTGTTTCTTTGTAAGTTCGTTAAGTGGCCAGATATCTTTGAAAAGTTTTTAACGAACTTCCGGTAATAGCTAGCCAATCCGAGAAAACTGCGGACTTCAGTAGGAGTACTAGGCTGTTTCTAGTTTTGAATAGCTGTGATTTTGCTTGGATCCACAACAATTCCTTCTTTCGATACTACGTGGCCTAGAAATTTTACTTCATCTTGCCAGAAGATAAATTTGGAAAATTTGGCTTTTAATACATTCCGTCTCAGAATTTCTAGAACCTGTTCTAGATGCTTTTCATGTTCGGCTTTTGATTTAGAGAAGATTAGAATATCGTCAATGAAAACCAGAACAAATTTATTCAAAACCCCTCTGAACACTCTATTCATCAGATCGACGAAGTAAGCGGGAGCGTTACATAAGCCGAACGGCATTACTAACCACTCGTAGAATAAGTCGGGACCTCTGAATGCTGTCATTGGAACACACTCTTCGGCAATTCGAAGTTGATGGAAGCCTGTAGCTAGGTCCATTCGGGAAAATACTTGTGCTCCATTTAGACGATCCAACAAATCATCAATCCGCGACAATAGATATTTGTTCTTTATTGTCTGTTTGTTCAGATCTCGATAATCCACACATAGCCGTAGAGTACCGTCAGATTTTGGGACAAATACCACTGCTGCACCCCAATCAGAGAAAATAGGCCTGATCAGACCCTTCTATACTAGCTGTCGTGTTTGGTTGTCTAATTCCTCCTTCTATTTCAAGGACAATCTTTGCATAGCGTGAACTACCGGCCTTGCATTGGGAATTAAAGAAATTTTGAAATCAATTTCTCTCTGCGGAGGTAAATGAACTACTTCTTCGAACACATCCGCATAGTTTTTAACGACAAGAATATCTTTGATGAGTTCAGGAATATTCTCTGTGACTACTGGGATATTTTCTATTTGAACTGGGGAAACATCCCGAGCTTCCCAGAAGTCTTTTCTATTAGGATTCTGACCTTCACACGGAATGGTTATATAATTCCCTGATTGTGCCTTTGCCTTAACAACTCTCTCGGCGCATCTAACCTCAGCTTCATATTTGGTCAGCCAATCCAATCCGAGAATAAGATCGAATTCATTAAAATTCATGACGATAGAGATAATAGGGAATTTTTATCAGGAAAAAGAGACAGGTACTGCACAAATCCAACTGAGACTGATGGAACCCCAACTGGATTTTGGACAGTCATTGGTTCCTTGAGCTTCTTCAGTTTTAAATCTAACTTCTTGACTACACTCTTTGCAATATAGCTTCGTGACGCGCCTGTGTCAAATAGTACTTTAACTGGAATGTTCTTGACATTGAGCGTGCCTTCTAAAACATCGGACCTTCCCTGAGCAGATGAAGATGCAGGCACTTCTGCCACTTCATTCACTTGTACTGCTTCAGATTTCTGAGATAGCGGGCAGTTTTTCGCAATATGCCCAGCCTGATGGCACTTATGGCATCCTCTTTTCTCTTGTAACCTCTTACCGGATTTAGACCCATCCTTTACTTGTTTTTTTAGAGATCAGCAACTTATCGAGAGATGTCCTTGCCTATTGCAGTTATTGCATATGGCGGTCGTTACGGGTTCTTTTTCGGATCTGGCCCTTTTTCGATTTACTTCGGGCTCCTTACTGACCTCAGAAATTGTACTGGCCTCAGGACGATCAGTTTCAGACTCAATTTTATTACTAGAGCTGACTCCCTCCTAGTCGCGCAACATGCCTTTCTTATGGAGGTCTTCATACTGATAAGCCATATAAATCATTTCTGAAAAAGGGAGCTTCACATGCCCCATTACTTTATTCTGATATTTCCTTTGAAGCCCGTAAATAAATCTCAGATTCTTTCTCTTCGTATTCTGAATTAGATGGGGAGCAAAGTGAGAAAGTTCATTGAATTTCTTATGATATTCTGGGATGGTCATATCTCCTTGTATCAAATAAGAAAATTCATCACAAAGGCGCTCAGTCGCTTCGGGAGGAGTAAATCTTTCTAGGAAAATCACTTTGAATCTATCCCAGGTGATATCACCTTCTGGATTATCCTTAATAACTGAATCCCACCAGAACAAAGCTTCTTCTTTGAGTGCCCAGGAGGCCAGTAATCTTTTCTGATCATCCCTTAGCTTTAATGCTTCGAAGATTTTCTCAGCCGAACGAATCCAAGCTTGTGTTTTCATAATTGCTTCTTCACCCGTGAAGGGTTTTCCACCCAGATTTCTATACTTCATGAATAGAGCTTCTATATCCGGGTCAGTATTACTTCTTCTGTTTCTGGCACTCATTTTCTAGTTCTTCTGCAAATAGCAGACCAAGTGTCAGGCCAACAGAAAAGATATTTCAAAATATAGAGACAAATACATGAATGTAAATGTGTCTATTGAGGTGTAATTTCATTCTGCTACTCATACTAGGATATTACTGATCCTATCTGTATTGAGTTACCCATCCTAGAACACTACTGGTTCTATTTCTGACGAGTTCGTTAATATGTTATATTCCAGAACTAAGCTTAACCAATGCTCTGATACCAAATGAGAAGACCCCAAACCCCGTACTGACGGCGGCAAGGGTAATCCTTGGAATATAACACAGAAACAGATAATAGCAGAACAGAATTAAATAAATACACCAGATAATGAACAATAGAATATATTGGATAAAAGTAATCATCAGAATTACACAGTATACTTAATCATACTTAGTAAAATACAGTCCAGCTATACATAAATGTCTACAGCGGAAAACAAACATAATATGTACAATAGGAGCTGAACAGCATAAAAAGAGATAAATGATAGAATCCGTCTTCAGCTCCAGCTATCCAGAAAGAACCAGCTAAACCTGAATACAAGGCTGCCCATGTAGAAAAAGGGGCACCCGAGTTTGAAAGTGAAACAAACTACGAGTCAGTCGTGGGACTAGTATGAGAAATCTATTTAACACATTTAATATATAATTTGGCTAATCACAGGACCACACCACTTTCGTGGAACGGGTTTACTCCATTGGATTGCCAGTGCTTTTAAAACAAATCTTTCTTTTAAACAACGCAATGCATTTTATAAAAATGTAGCCATTATAAGACTCAGTTCCCATCACACAATGCAACGCAAACCGGAGGATAGAGTTTTACCTTATAATGGCCAAAATATGATTGATACGAATAAAACAAAGGCAATTGATATTATTGCTTAGTGTTTATATGTTTTGAAAACAATTTCAAATCATAACTATCAATCATAGATGGCATGGGTGCCATATATCATGTCGCCATATATATATATATATACATACAATCAAAACCGCACAGTCACGTATTTGGAAATTGGATTTCCGTCATGAACCAAGGCAAAAGACAGTCCTTACCGAATTCGTGACTCTCTAGCCCGAGCCACAGGACCCAGACTCAGGTGGGCCCTTGGAGCGACAGGGCCGGTCCACCGACGTGGATTAAAATGCCTGAACAATACGTTTCCCCGCCCTTTGGGGCGTAAACGAGCCAACGAATGACTCCATCGGACCCGGATCGTCCGATCAAATCGAGGCGCCTCGCAACAGCAACAACCACATAGGTGAAAAGTATATAAATGTCAGGGTTGGTAGGTCACTGACACCACCCTAGCTAGAAAGAAACGCATGCCCTCCCTGAGGTCCTTCTCCCGTTTCTGGTTCATACCGGGGTGTGAGGCTCGCGATTTCACGTTATACACAAAGCTACGCCACACAGGCGGTGCTTTGATCATCACCACAAGACTTTGCTTTTCAACAAAAGCCCTGATCACTGCATCTTAGCATGCCACACATGCAATTCATGCCATGCGACTGATGTCCATCGATATACAACCTATGAGCTCGTGCGTTTCAGAGAAGGGCGTTAAGCAAAAGAATAAATTCTCCGCCACCAAACAGATGTATATTTAATAGAGATCAATCAACACAGAATAAAATCCAATGTCAGACACACAGTCCATTTACAAGTCCGTTCTGGGTCTGAACAAAACCGGAGGCACTAAATACCTCGCAAACCCATCGATCACCACGTACGTCTGGACGATCACCACCCATTATCCATATTTCGGGATGCCTCCCAATCAGGACCTCGGTTACCATCCAAACGAGGTGAAGATCTCCGATCTTCGACCACCGTCTTCATCTTCGAATTTCAATCGTCGGTCAATTATTCTAAATGAGAATTAACTCGGCCTTTTCAAATAATTCACGTATATTTAGAATTTCAAATCAGTTTATTTCAATGGTTAAATCATTCGTCAAAACCAATTTTGTTCTTTAATGTAATTTTCACACCAAACACATTCAACCATCATATACCACATAAATCGAGAAAATTCAGTTTATTTCCATTCCATATCGTTTATGATATTTTATAACGATTTATCGCTATTTTTATTTATTTTAAAATAGCCAATTTATTCAAAACGACGCTTGGGCCATAACGCGGCCGTGGCGCTGTTTTTCTTCAGATTTGATTTACACATATCTGAAAATCTAACCATTGGATCTTCGCAAAATTTACATCATTAGAAAGCTCTTTTCAAAACGAATCCAACGGTTCCAGTTTCGGGAAAATCCGACGGTCGGATCTCCCGGTACAATCGTTTGAAGTTTCGATTTCAAAATACGAGCTGCAGCGTCGTTATTCGATTAAATATAATTATATATATATATAATCGTTTCTGGTGCTGTTTTTCTTTAGATTTGAATTAAACATTCCAGACAATCCAACCGTTGGATTTTTACAAAGTTGGTGCCGTTGGAAAGATTTTTCCAAGGCGAACCCAACGGTTTCGGTTTCGGGAAAATCCAATGGTCGGATTTCCCGCACTAGTTGTTTGAAATCACGGTTTCAAAATACGAACTGCACGGCCTCGTTTTGTTTTAATTTTATTTATATTTATATATTTATATAAATATAGTTCATTCAACAATTTCAATATCGTTTTCACTTCAAATATTTCACTAACGCCTTAAAATTTTGGAAAATTTTGCCATAACCTCCTTTGTACGGGAGGTGCTGGGAAAATTCCCAAATCACCACACGGGCGTCTCATGTCAAAAAGAAAAAGAAAAAGCCAAGCGGCTAGCCAACAGGCTCATAAAATCATCACCCAAACAAAACAGTAAATGTGTACCTATTTGTCGGGCACAAAATTTTATTCCTCTTCTCTAGCCCCTTTTGCTATAACCTGTTCAATAAATTTGCATGTACATATATACAGTTCTTATCATTTATCATTTTCCATTCAACTTCATATTTGACTCCATTTGGTTTAAAAATGCCATTCATTCTAATGTTGCATGCACAGGTAAAGATCACATCATTAGCTAATTAATGAATATTTCAACTCATATATGTTTATTTGAACGAGTGGCTATTTTTAACACTTCACATTTCAACGATTCATGTATATAATAAAAATGAGATTTTTATTGTAAAACAATTTATTTCAAAATACTATTATTCTATATAGTTTATATAGGTGATAAAAATAGGATTTTTCTTACAAAACAATTTCTTTTAAAAACGAGATTATTTTTCATATTCCATATAGTTGATAAAAGGTGATTTTTGTTATGAAACAATTTATTTCAAAATATGAATACCATTCAACACATGAATTTCTAATCAACGAATGAATATCGATTCAACACATGAAGGTTTTCTATTCAACGAGTAAATATAGTTTCAGCAAATGAAAATAATTCAAACATATGAATATTATTCAAAATTTCGGCAGCATAACGGCAGGGTAGTTAAAACCGGGACCGTCCCTAGTACGGCTCCTCGCTCTACCTTAAAACCTCGCGGTTTTTGACAATGGGGATCATGCATCTAGTTCGCACGCAGGCGGCATGTATATATTTATTTCATTTCCACAAACTAATCCTATGTGGTTTCAACCAAATATTTCTCAACCACAAATGGGTATTTTTCAACCACAACCAATCAATATCAACCACAAACAATCCCAAACAATCATTCGCTATCAATTAATTTTCACACCAATCACAATCAATAAATATCGTCCATGGTTTGTGGACGAGGGGCGTATATATATATATATATATATATATATATATATATATATAGCAATTCACTTTTATTTCAACACATATATAATTTTTACAACGCATATATAACTTATACATCGAACATACAACTTATATAACGCTTATACATGAGGTGTACAATGCTTATATAACTCATACATCGAATATATAATTTATACATCGTCGATTCCATATCGTTTATAAATTAGAAATCTCACATTGGGTTCCACTCCACCAAAAATAGCAGAAGGCTCAGAAAAATATGCGGTCTCTTCTAAAATGTAGAAGGCGCCCACACCGTCACGATGTTTCATGTTTCATCGAATTTCGTTAACGAACGAAAAAGATATGATTTTTCAAAGGTTTGCAACACTTTAAAGGTGTTAAAATCAAATTAAATAAAATCAGCCGATACCTACTTGATTTGTTCAAAACTAGGGTTGGGAATTTCACGAAATCCATGAAGCTAGAGGACGATCAGCCTTTGCAGCGTCGAAGGGCTAGGAGAGAGCTTCGCGCGCGTGGGGGAGTTGGCCAGCTCGGTGGCCCCTGGCGTTCGTGGCGGCGGCCTGAAACGCGCCACTTTGAGCCGCTGGTTCTCGTTGACGGCTGCACGAGGAGGAGCGAGACCAGGTCGGATTTGAAGAGGAGGGAGAGCTTGACAAAAACCTTAACTGGCGGAGGGGCTAAAAGTGGATGAGGCGGTCGGAAATTAAAGGGGAACGATGAGAAAGGGTTTCGCCATCGATCGGCTGTTACGGGGAGAGAGAAAATGATTTTTTTCTTTTTTTTTATATAAAAAAAAGTTTTGATTGGTCGGGGAGGTTTTAAAGGGGTTTTCTGACACAACTACCAATCGAAACCCAACGACTGTCGTCCCTAGCGTTTTACCCCCATTCCGAACACAATGGGATATGTTTCGAAGACCCATTCGACTGTTTCAGTCAGTTTTCCTTCAAATTAAAATAGAAAACATTCAATATTCGATTTGAACGTACATTTCAATTTGTCAGGGCCACAAACTGATTCGAAAAATTCCAGAAAAATAAATATGGCTATGTTTTGACGATACGGTCCCAACAAAACTAGTTTCGTCGAATTCTGAGACCGTTTGCAAAAAGGCCCATTTCTGGTCGATCCAATTTAACTATAATTGACCAAAACACATTTTCCTTTGCCACGCTCACATACTAGCTTCAAAAATTATGAAATTTGAAACCTAGCAATAACTTCACATCCCGGATCCAACAAAAGTGGTTTCGTCGAATTCCGAAGTCGTATGTAAAATGGCCAATTTCACGGGCTATATAAATTCCATAGCGACCTTTCTGAAAATTCATTCGGCCATAACTTTTGCTTTCCGCTATGAAAATTCGATTTTTCAGATTCGTTAGAAAGGTATTCACTAACAGATTTAAATATTTTTGGTTTCACTAAAATTCGTTTTGTTTTGCACCCGGTACAGTTCGATAAAGTTTGAATTCAATTTTTGAAACCACAACGCCATTTCAGGCCTTGTTTATAATTATAATTCATTATATTCGTTTTCAATTGTCGATTCAACTCATTTTTCATTGCCATTATTTAAAATATTTATTTTAAATAATTAAAATCTATTATTTTAGCCAATTTAAAATTTTTAAATTGGTTCAGATTTTCTGGGTCGTTACGGTATAATATATGAAATTAGATGAATTAAATCTGGATTAAAATCAGAATTTAGAATTAAAATTCCGAAAACATGGAAAGTGCTTGTAAATGGATTTGGATTAAGTATAAGAGAATTTTAAAATCCTGGGAGATTTTAGAAAAGTTTTCCAAGCATTGGGAATAGTAATTTGAAATAAATTTCAAAATGGAAGTATTTAGAAATGGTTTTAAAGGTGATATAGTTTTGAACTTACTTCGATAGCTGGGAAATAACCCTGATGATGAATCGCGACATCATTAGTGTTCATTTTCGAGTTCTAAGTGACGGATTACTACCGAAGATATTGTTTTTGAATTGTTTTGAGAAAAACAAGTTGTTTTGAAATTCCAGAAAAGGATATTTGATTTTTGGAAAAGCTAAGCTATTTGAAACTCCTAGGTAAAGATTGAATTAAAAACAAATTGAATTGAAATTTGTGAAAACAAACTGTAATTGAGTTAAAGCCAGTTAAGTGGAAGCTGTATTGAAATGGAGTAATATCAAGTCGAATTGGAATTTGGTATACAATTGGACTCGGTTGAGTAAATGGTTTGTTTTTTGAAATAAAAATTAAAAGTGTGACTATGGATGAAGATAACTGATCAGAGGAATGAATTAGTAAATGGAATATGTGGATGGAACTTAACGAGGTTAAGTAAGTTGAATTGATGAGTTAGGAGTTGGAATCCAGAATGGAGCTTTGGTTTGAAATCGAATTTGGCTTGGATAGAACCAAATGACTGAGTTTGAGGATAAAAGCTGATTTGGAGTTTGACTGGGATGACATTGGTATATGCAGAATTGGTGACAGATGGAAACGATATAATGATATGTCCGACAAAAAGGTACATGTTTACTTTTATTTGAGTTTGGTGATTTATGAGCCTGTTTGGCAAGCCACTTGGCTGTTTTATTTTCTTTTGGATTGGAGAAGACCCAGAGAGGCGAGTTGTAGTTGTACCGATTGAGCCGTGCAAAGGAGGTGCTGGCGAAATTTTCTGAAAATTTAAGGTGTTAGAAAATTTACAGAATTTTTGAAAATTTTAGTCAGTCGGAATGAATTAATATTTAATTGAAATTAATTGGTACAGTGAAACTGAAGTTGATAAGTAAACAGATAATTGTTAACCCAGTTAATAGGGTTTGTTTTCTACCTTAGCAATTTCGAGGACGAAATTATTTTAAGGGGGAAAGAATGTAACGAACCGTATTTTTATGGTATAATAATTAATTTATTTAATTATTTAAATAATGGTTTGGAAATTTAAAATGACTAGAATTAAATAATATTGAATATTTAATCAATATAAATAATATAATAATATATTTATTTCCGAAATAATCGGGAATAGCAGATTTCACAATATTGTGTGAATTGGATCATATATAATATATTATTCAGTTTAGAGTTGAATTATATTAACGAATATATTATATAAACGACAGTTGAACGTATAATTATGTTATAATTAAAATCGAGCTCGAAATGGCGCTGCAGTTCGTAATTTGGCTATTCGAACTTCAATCAAATATACAAAATCCGTTTTAAACCGGATTTCTGCGAAACAAGAAACATTCGGAGCTGGTGAAGTATATTTTTGTAATGGAAGTGAAAAATCGAGATTTTGCCGTGTAGGTTGTGAGTTATGTCCAAATAAAATTTTCGAAAAGTCGCTATGGAATTCCTTCATAATTTCTAATGATTTTTTTTATATTTTAAATGGATTTTTAATATAAATTGGATATCGATATAATCCAGATTTGAAATATCGAGTTATAAATTCTGATATGGTTATTCCAGAGCTGTATGATATTATATTCAATAATATTAAATTATTTTTATTTAATTTAATTATTTTTAAATATATTTATATTTAAATGGGTTTATTTAAGGATTTAAAAATAGCCAGTTTTGCAAGCGACCTCCGTTTTCGACGAAACTTATTTTGTTGGATCCGGAATATTAAATTATTGCTAAATTTCAATTTTCTTTATTTTTGAAGTGAGTATGTGACCGTACGGGATTTTAATATGAAAATAGTCAATTATTTAACTCTAAAAATACACTTTGTGAGCAAACGAAGTCGGAATTCAACGAAACCAGTTTCGTTGGGTCCGTAATGTCAAACTGTAGCAGCATGCCCATTTTTCATGATTTTTGGATGTTGTATGTGATCATACGAATTTTTAAATGATAAATACACATAACGATTAATTAAAATTGAATAGAATAATCAATAAAAATTTAAAAACTATCTATAAATACCCTAACCCTAAATCATTTCCTTCTGTATTCAACGAATATTTCCGCCGCTGCTTCTGTTCTTTTTTCTTCAGCAAAAAGATGGTTGGAAAATCCAAAAAAAATCATATATATTCCTATAAATTACGATATATGTATATTTGAGATTCGGACGTGTTTCTCTTCGATATGATATATATATTTCAAAGGGTGCGATGGTTCTTTCTGAGTTCGAATTCAAATACAATAAACTAGGGTTCAAGTATTAGACGAGGTGAAGCCGTAATTTGAATTTTTGAGTTCGTATATGAGCTTGGGGAGGAGTTTGGCACCTACGCCTGAATTTTGTGGAATCTAAAACAAATTTGTGTCATGGGTTTACAAGTTTGGTGACCGCGAGAAGTACGAACGCGATGGAGATCTTTGTTTCGAGTTTGGCATTTTGGGTATGGGGAGTTAGAGGAAGGTGAGAGACGTGTAATGGTGCGATTGGTTTGTGAATCGATGTAGTAACGAGGTAGTTTGAATGGCACAATGAAAGAGAAATGGCAGCTTCAAATTTCCGGGACTGGAAATGTGTCGGGGAAGAAGAATGGTGTTTGCGGGTCGGTGCGTGGTGGGCCAGATTTAGGGGTAAATCCCACTAAACATTTTATTTAGTTTAATTTTAATTTAAATAATGTAGAAAACTTATAAAATAAATAACTATTTCATATGTTATCCAAATTCAGCAAAACAAAATCCATTGGGATTGTATGGGTGGTGGCTACGCAATGGAACTAACTGGGAGTGAATTGGAGCTCGTGACAATTTATAGCAAAATAAATTGTGTGTCTGAATCAACAAATAGTTAATTGTTATTTAACGATAACTGTCCAAGGTGAGTAAATCTCACTAACTCTGCTCAGTTTATATTTTCATAATGTATTCTTAAAACTGATAAGTATTGGTTGATTGTTGTGTGTTGATTGGTTGATTGAACTGCTAATTGATTGGTTGAAAATATCAATATAGTTATACAAATATCGTTAATTAAATATTGATTCTGTTGATCAAAATATTTCATATTGAAATGAAATTGATGTTAGTTATATTGTTTAACATTTGTGGATGCAGGGAAACAGGTTGGAGGGATCCGACGGGATTCCTCAATATTTATAATATTGTTTTTCATATATTCTGATATATGATGTGGTATATAATTTGTTATTGATTATGTGTGTTTGGATGATGATTGATCCTTTTTATTTGGTATTTTAATACCATAAGTGATATTGGAAAGTGAAAAGGGAATTTTCAAAGTGTATTCTGAAATTAAAATACTTATATAAAATCAATGGATTTTATATAAAAGAAAATATTTATATGAAACAAATATGATTATAAAGGTAATACTTGGAAACTAAATAAAATTAGAAAAGGGATTATTTGTAAAATATATAGAATTATATAAATGGAATATTTATATTAAATAAATAGAATTGTATAAATGAAATATTTGTAAAACAAATAGAAATAGAAATAATTGTAAACCAAATAGAAAAGGAAATATTTATAAAATGAATAGGATAATTATAAAAAGAAGTATTTTATAAAATAAATAGAATTTTATAAAAGGAATTATTTGGAAAATAAATATTAAATGGAAATCTGTTTTTAACAGATAAATGGAAAAGATTAGTTCAAAGTAGAATTAAATAGAAATTTGTTTTAATAGATAAAGTGGAGAAGATTAATGTATACATAATGTTTATAAATTAAGTAAAATATTTATCTTTTGATAAATGGAATATATAAATTTGAAATTATATAGAGAAATAGAAATCGGTTTTGACATTAATATTTTAAATAGAATTTCAACATAGCATTTATAAAGGGGATTATAAATGAGATTTAAGTGTTAGAATGTAAAAAGGGGATTTCATATGAATAATTATATAAATAAAAGTATAAATAGAATTTGGAAATGGAATATTATCTTTAATTATGAAATCAAACTGAATTGATATATATATAATAAATATTATTCACATTCGATGTGAATAATGGATTAAAATAGTTATTTATAAATTAAAACATTTTAAAGGAAAGCTGGGATTTGAGATAGATATTCAAATGGGAATTTGAATAAGATAGGAATCAGGGTTAAGATAATATTAATTATTGGAAATGGAGTTAATCAATTAGAGTTAGTCGAATATTAGTTATTCGAAATAGAGTTAATCGAATATTAATTATTCGAATTGGAGTTAATCGAATTAGAGTAATCGAATATAAGTTATTCAAATTAGAGTCAATCGAATTAGAGTTAATTGAATAAGAGTAATCGAATATTAGTTATTCGAATTAGAGTTTGTCAAATAAGAGTAGTCAAATATTAATTACTCGAAGAGAATTATAGAATATAGTTTATTCGAAGAAGAGAGTTATCGAATATAGTTTATTTGAAGGAGAGATTACCGAGTATAGTTTATTCAGAAAAGGGTTATCAAATATAGTTATTCGAGAGAGAGTTACCGAATAAAGATTTTTCGAGAGAGAATTATACATTGCAATTTGATTTTATCGAATTCTGGAATGTACTATTCACTTTCCGTTTTTATTCAAGATTTATTTAGTTATAAATAATTTAGTTGTTTGTTTATTTATCCAAATTAATAAACAAAAGTTATATTTAAATTATTATATTTTGGAAGCATGGGATTATAACACTATTGTCATAATCAAATGATTTCTGTAAAAGAAATGGATTCGTAAATAGAATCCGAGAGTTATGTAATGAAGGTTGTTGAAGATTTAAAATGTGAACTTTGTCTATTTCGAGGTTAGAAATGTTGTTTAGTTAAGGTCTGAGAGGTAGTTATACCACAACTTGACTGACTTCATTTTTAGCTAAGGAATGGTTAAGGTTCGATAGTAAAAGTTAGTTAAGTGAATTTAGTAAATGAGTGAAATAGTTCGTGTTGGCATAACGATGTTTTACTTAAAAATCTGCTTAAATCCAATGAAGGAGTTTTGGAAATGTTTTCCAAATAAGAATCAGAAATGGTTTCTAATATAGGAAATAAGAAATGGGAGCAAATATGGAAATGTTTTCCAACGATTAATAACGTATATTTTCTAATATAGAAAATAGGGATTTATGAATATATGGAAATGGGAAATCGGGAAATGAATAAATAAATGATAAATTAATTTAAAAGGGGATCAGTGTTGATTGATGATTTGTTTGGTAAGATTTCCATTTGGAAATACGACCGTTGTTTGTACACATGTTTTTCTTTGATAGTTAAATCACCGACTATCAAAGTTTTTAACCATTTCCGTTGTTAATACACAGAGACCTGGATTATATTCATTGTCTGAAAACCACTTTGTATGGGCATTAGCGTTGCAAATCCAATATGATAAAGATAATTGAAGACGGAGTTGTGCAAGGGCTGTTCTGGTGATCCTAGGTAGAAATTGCCTAAGATGGATTTACAGAATAGTGCCTTCGGTTTGTCCAGACCTACGACAACGTGTATAGACGAATGTCTAACAGAGTATATCTAATGGATCACGTAAGTTGATCGCTTCAAACCTATCCACGTTTGGTGTCGGAGGAATTCGTTTCTCTTAGCTTTATGCCCGTGGTATTTTTGGGGAAATAAATTTGTGATTTGGCGGGTATGATGATGTGGCATTCAAAGTAAATGGAGGTGTGCTCTGTTAAAAGATGCATTATGACCTCAAGCTTCATCAATCGGGAAATGACAAAAATCGGGCAGGCAGCATGGCTAAGTGGGTCGCCTCCATTAGGGTGTATTGTCACCATCTAGAGAATATTCATATTTGTTACTTCTTTTCACTTCTGTATCTCCTAGGAACAGTTATGTTGCTAGCAACCGTAGGTGACAATATATTCGATACACTCAAGAGAAATGAGTGGTCGGTCATGTATGGGCCGGGTTGCAAGACGTTCTTGTTGAACCTAGTGTATTCCTCTCTAGAGATACACTATCGGCAGGTGGTTCCATACCTTGTCATAGCGTGAGATGCAAGCGTTCTGCTAGATTGTTAATTATTTGTGATTAGACATTATTATAATATCAGAAAAGTATTGATTTTGAAAATGTTTTGTGTTATCGAAAGGTAAAAACCATCCATGTTTATGTGTGGATTGGTCTTATGATTATCATTTCTTGTGAAAATGATTTTTAAAAGTTAAAACAAGTGGTTGGAATTTACTCACACCAGTCCCATGACTGACCCAAAGTTTATTTGTTTTTGTTTTCCCTAAACTCTTGGGTGCCCAAAATTTGAACGGGCAGTCAAGTAGTCGGAATTTACAGTTACACTAGATGGAGCTTGGAGCAGGAGGCTTTAGCAGCATTTTATAGCTATTGTTTATTTTCGCTGTTATGTAAGTGCTGTACTCCAATATACAAATACAGATTTGTGTTTCAAATGTCACTACATATACTATATTTTTTCGTTCCGCTATGAGATTCGTGTTACTCTGATGTTGTGTTCTTCTTTTTCTTCTATTCTAATAGTTCAACCTTATCTATTCTTACCCTCTAACTTCTTTCTATTAACTATCCGGTATTTTCGATGTCTGAATAGTCGACATTGGTATTTGTGTCAATTTTCGGAGTCGAAAACCCCCGGGTCGTTACAGCATCTCTCACGCGGCTTCAATCAAGTATATGAGTTTTATGATCTTAATTTCATCATTTTCAAGTGTTTTCTCCTAGATCTGCATCAAGGTAAGCCAATTTTCATATGAATCGCCGTATTATCTAATTTAGCAACTTAAAACTGACAATTCTCATATATTTTCATATGTTTATGCAAGTTAGATCCATATTTTAGTTCATATGTTCATTTATCATGATTTTGGTAAATTTTGCATAATTTTGGTGAAAATCATCATATTCATGTTGTTAGTGATTTCATAACATGCTTATGGTTGTATTGGATGAAGTGGATGAGTATATTTTTCCGATTTTATCATTTGGCGAAGTTTTGGTCGAAATTGGACTTGAATTAGACCAGTACAGGACACAGGTCGAGCATGTAGTACGATGTGTAGTACAATGTGGAGTACAGGCTGGTCGGTCGAACAGCATGGAGGGTCGAGCATGGGCTCGAATCGGTCGACCATCTTGGAAGCGGGTCGGTCGAGCAACTTGGAAGAGAGTTGGTCGAGTAAGTGTTCAGGTTAGTCGAGCAGGGTCGGTTAGTCAGGTCGAGCATGTAGTACGATGTGTAGTACAATGTGGAGTATAGGGGAAGTACAGGCTGGTCGGTCGTGCAGCATGGGGGGTCGAGCATGGGCTTGGATCGGTCGACCATTTTGGAAGTGGGTCGGTCGAGCAGCTTGGAAGAGGGTTGGTCGAGTAAGTGTTCGGGTTGGTCGAGCAGGGTCGATTAGTCAGGGTTGGTCAGTCCTGGTCGGTCGGTCGGAGGCTGGTCGGTTGTGAGCTGATGGTGGCCTGTCGGTCTGTGTGTTTGGGTACTGGTCGATCGACCGTGATTTTTGGCTGGTTTGGAAGGGCTTCGGGTCGGTCGTGATGTTGTAGGGGTCGGTCTCACCAGGGAGCCGGTCGCACCCAGAAGACAGGCTTGTTTATGAAAAGATATATATTTCGGGTATGACCAAGATTTGAACAAAAGGGCCTACAGAAATTGGGTAGAAGTGCCCAAACCCGTGCCACAGTGCAGTGCGCTTTCAAATGCCATGGTTGATGGTAGAAACGCCGTGTCTTGTATTCGTAGCAATTTATTGAATGCTATGAATGGATAGTGAATCTTATGTTGATTCGGTGATGGGATGACTTCGAAGTAAATTCAATGGAGAATGTCGAAGTGATGTGATGTGTTCGTTGTTAGTTGTAATACAACGAGTGTGGAGACAACTCAAAGATGTTCTGAGTTGGTTGATAATGGTTGGATGGTCGTCGTTGATGACAATTGGAGATACCGTAGGCCTAGGAGTTACCGTTATCGTAGGTTCTACCTGGCTCAAAGCCGGGTTACACGATTTCACCGTATGGTCGAGTACCCTGGGCGTCGTGTATGGCCTAGACACGTTTCATCTTATCGCGTGTGGTGTTTTTGCTAGAACCAGGGTTTACCATTGGCCCTTGACAATTGATGGCAAATTGTTCAGCCAATCATACAATTAACAATGGTTTCGAATCAGGATTCGCGGTGATAGCCAAAGTCTGTCATGTTTGTCGGATGTTTTGTTTGTACTGTCTCACGTAGATTAACCAATGTTGAAGGAGATGTTTCTTGGGTGCTTGTCTAATATTGGTTTAGGTCTCTGGGACTTGTTCTTGTGGGATGTTGAATTCGATTATGATGGTTTATGTGAGATATATAATCTGGATGCTATGAGTGCTATTGTTGGTTGCATCTAATTACCATGAATAAATGCTTATTCTGCTTTCCATGGGTGAATGGTTGAAATGTTTGATGTAAAGGCTATCACTGTCCGATGTGGGGAAGATGGGAGTTGAGTTCTTCTCTTGTGTTATGGGTAGATTTGTTCGTTTATTTAACCATTCTCTTATACTTTATTGATGATGTTAGTTAGTTGTTTTATCGCTCACTAAGACTGCTGTCTGACTCAAGGTTTTATATTTCACTCTTATTACCTTGGGTTGTTCGTCTGACTGTTGGATGGGCAGACTAAGTGGAAGGTGAAAGGTAATAGCTTGGTGAGGATGATGTTGCAGTTCGGAGGCGAGCTGGGGGCTAGCGTATTATCTTTCTTACGATACAGTATTTGGATTTCTTTTGTTTGTTATTCTTCTCTGAGTGTTGTAGTGAGGCAAAGTTGTATAAATTGTTGTAATCCACGTGTATGGATATTATACTTTCTAGTTGTTATGGAAGTTAGGTGTTTTCTTCTTCACTATTAATACCTGTTGTATATGTTTTATTATATTTTATCCTTGCGCTATGAGTTACGATAGGTTCCGCTTATGTCACCTACTCTGATTATCATTCATAGCTGCCTGACACACCTTTCAACGCATTATTCCTCTTGTTAAGTGCAAGTGTTATGGGTGGTCATCACAATTTGCCTTCTTATTTATGTGCACGAGTAATGGAAAATCAGTTGGAAGATACAACAGAGCAGATATTCTATATCTTTAATAGACATGGTTGCACAAACACGGCGACTCACTATCTTAGAATTGAGTGACAAGACGAAGATGGTATAGCATGCAGAACTATAACTCGTATAATTTATCAGAAATTTGGCAAAGCAGTATGAAGGAAGAAGATGCAGAAAAGAAATTCGTGCGTTTTAAAACTGGAGTGCGGCCCAGTTTTACTAGTAGCTAGGATACACGGCCGCATCTATTCAAAATAATGGTGGCTACTATTTGAACGACAGTGTCTGTTTGAATTCAAATGTGCACATTTTGTCGTTACCAATCGACTGTTATGAGTTCCACTAGTCGACTGGTCGGCATACCACAACTTGATTGGTCTGAACACCACCAGTGTGTGGTAACTGCTATTTTCCTGCCGTTCTTTCAAATATAAATACACCATTTCATTTCTGTACAAAATTTAAATTTCTGGGTTGAAAACCCGATTGCATCGTGGTCCAAAAATATATGTATGGCACAATACACAACATGACACGACTCGGCTCTCCTGGATGGTTGGACGGACAGTGGCAGTGGTGCGCGCGTGTGTTGTTTAAACATGCATGATCCCCCTCCCCACGACAAAGCAAAGATGTGGGTACCCCAAGGCCCCAACACTCTTCTAAGAAGGCTATTGATATATCTTCCACCTCTACTTATTTTCCAAGATGTGGGACAAGTGTTTTCCTTCTTCCCTTCTCTTCTTTATTTCAAATTTCCTCCAACAATCCTCCACCAAATTTCAAATAATTTCCTCTTGACATTTATTTGAAGGAAAATCTGTGCATAAGTATAGATGTCTTACAGACTTGAATCTATACATAGTGAAAACTCATCAAAGTATGTCAGGATGGAGTGGTTGAATAAGCATTCAATCATCGATCCCATATGACCTATATGATGTGATTATCACACACTCATTTCCATATTTTCCAACTAGTATGTATGCTCGACCCGTGGATTGGCTTTGGGTCAGTATCTTCTTTCATGAAATGCCCTTAGAGATCAAGCCAAAAACTCATAGAAGGCGGCACTGCCTTCGTTGCATTCATGTAGGTAGGTTTATCAGAAGATCCCTATAACACACGCCTCAACAATATATCTGTTACAACCAATTAAGTTCTAAGCAGAATATCCTTTCTTTTTCACTATAAGTACCAAGCACTTTTCCTTGGAATGTATGATATACTTAGTTTTTCAGAATGAATATGAAGTACCTTTTCTCTTTGAACTTAAGATAACAAATTTCTTTATTATGTTGTGTTGGGCTTCCTTCATTGGCGATTGTATTGTATAGGCTTTAAACACATTCCCCGTGATGTTTTTATCATTAAGATCCTTGCAAGTCCTTTAGTAAATGGATCTACAAAATTCTAGCTAGATCTCACAAAATCTGTGGTAATTACCACTTCAGTGAGCATTTGCCTAACAAAACTGTGCCTTAGACCAATATGTCTAGATTTACCATTATAAACTTGGTCGTATGCCTGTGAGATTGACTATCACAATGAACAGATATTGGTGCCATAGGTCTTGGCAATACAGGAATTTATAATAATAAATTCCTTAACCATTACACTTCTTTACTAGTAGAAGCCTGTTCTATAAACTCAGCAGCCATTGTTGAATCAACAATACATGTTTGTTTCTTTGAGGTCCACGATATTTCTCCCCCACCAAGAGTGAATATCCATCCACTAGTTGATTTATTATCTTCAATTCCAGAGTTCCAACTAGCATTTGTGTATCCTTCTATTACACTTGGGTAATCATTGTATTGTATACCATAATTTATGGTATCTTTTAGATACTTTAAAATTCTGTGTACTGCATTCCAATGGATATGACTAGGGTTACTAGTATATCTACTCATTTTTCCAACAACATAGGCAATATCTGGTCGTGTGCATGTAATTGCATACATCAAACTCCCAATAACTCTAGCATATTCCAATTTCTCTATAGTACTTCCAGTATTAGTGTATAACTGCATATGTTGATCAAACGGAGTAGACATAGGTTTACAATCGAATAGATTGAACCTTTTCAAAACTTTCTCAATGTAATGAGAATGGGTAATTTATAACCCATCTTTTGTTTTCACGATTCTTATTCCAAGAATCATTTCAGCTACTCCCATATCTTTCATGTCAAAGCATTAAGATAGATGTCTTTTAGTTTCTTCAATACTCGAAATTTCCGTTCCAAATATAAGCATATCATCCACGTAAAGACATATAATTACACCTTTACCTGAATGAAACTTTCTATAGACACATTTGTTAGATTCAATAATCCTAAAGCCATTAGATTTACAGTTTTATCAAACTTTTCATGCCATTGTTTTGGTTCTTGTTTAAGTCCATAAAGGGATTTGATAAGTTTACATATTTTACGTTCTTGTACGTGCATCACAGAACCTTCTGGCTGATATATGTGTATATCTTCATCAAGTTCTCCATTTAGAAATGTAGTCTTGACATCCGTTTGATGAATTTCAAAATTATAGATAGAAGCTAACGCAATTAAAGTTCTAATAGTTGAAATTCTAGCTACTGGGGCATATGTATCAAAATAATCTATTCCTTCTTTTTGTGTGAATCCTCTGGCAACTATTCTATCTTTAAAATTTTCGATTGTGCCATCTTCTATTGACTTTTTCTCAAATATCCATTTACTTCCTATTGGTTTAAAACCATGAGGTAAATCTACTGACTTCCATGTTTTATTTCCATTATAGAATCCATTTCATCATTTATGGCTTCTTGCCAAAATGATGAATCTTGAGATTTCATTGCTTCATTATATGTTAAAGGACCAGATTCTATGTCTGTAGATATCATTAATTGATGCTCTACATTATTTCTAGATCCTTCAACCAAATATACGATGAAATCCGGTCCAAAATATTTCTCTATCCTTCTTCGTTTACTTCTCCTAAGAGAATCACCATTTTCATCGATATTTTCATCAGTGTTTTCTACTGTTTCAATAGTTGGTTCATTAACCTCCACGTTTCCATTAATAGGTGTGTTGATGTCCACCGTTTAATTAATTGGTGTGTTGACCTCCACTGTTACATGAATTGGTTTATTTGAATAGATGTAAATCTATTCTCGTAAAACACTGCATCCTTTGATTCTATTACTGTATTTGCATTAGTAGAGCTATTAGGTTCTATTACTAGAAACCTATATCCTTTGCTATGTTGAGCATATCCTAAGAATATGCACTCGATAGCCTTTTGTCCCAATTTTCTAATTTTTGGTTCAAGTAATCGGACAATTTCCCTACAACCATAGACTCGATAATAATCAAGATTTGGTTTCCGTTTCTTCCAAAGTTCGTAACGTGTAACTTTACTTTTCTTATGAGGTATTCTATTCAGAACATAACATGTATTAAGTAAAGCTTCACCCCAGAAACTAGTGTTAAGTCCAGAATTACACAACAATGCATTTACCATTTCGGTAAGAGTTCTATTTTTCCTTTCAACCACTCCATTTTATTGTGGAGTATAAGCAATAGATGTTTCATGCATATCATTTTGATGCTTGGGAATTAGATTCAAAGATAACATATCAAGCATGCGTTTATGATTAACATGTCCTAATCTATTATGCCATAATGAAAATGAATCAACAATATAAGCAGAATTCATACTTTTATTAATATTAACATTCAGTTTAAATGTACCATCACACATGTACCATTTTCCCACGAACACACCGCCTTTGGTTTATACATATTTATTTGACTCAAAGACATGTTTGAAACTAAACTTATTAAGAAGACTTCCCGAAACAAGATTCTTCCTAATCTCGGGTACATAATATTCATCACTCAATGTCAGAACTTTTCCAAATGTGAATTCCAAATTCACAATCCCCTGTTGTCTGACCGATGCCTTTGCTAAATTACCCATGTATAGGTAATCTTCATCATTAGTTGATTCTGGTTTCTTGAATTGATTCTTGTCAATGCAGACATGCTTAGTAGCACCATAATTGATCCACCAAGAATTGTCTTGTTCAATCATATTCACTTCTGATATGACTGCTGCAAATTTTTCTTTTTTAGATTGCTGCTTCTTTTTTCAAGAAGTGACAATCCCTTTTGAAATGTCCTGGTTTATCATAGAAGTAGCAACCGTTTTTGCTTTTCTTGTTCTGCGAATTTTTGTTGTTCTGCCCTTTCCTCTTCTTATTAGAAGAGTTATTCGAAGCATTGTTTACTTGCTTTTCCTCCACCATATGGACCTTTGATGTATCAACAACTATTTCATCGTGAGCATCTTTCTACCCCAGTAGTTGTTCAACCTGCAAATACTATGCAAGGTTGTCTATACTCATATCCTTCTTTTTACGTTTCAGTAGTTTCCTTTGATCTTTCCAAGAAGGGGGTAATTTTTCTATTATCGATGAGAGCATAATCTCCTCATCCATATTTAAATTATGCCGACTGAATTGGTAAAGTATGTGCATGATATCAGTGAATTGCTCTATAACCGAACGATCATCAGTCATTTTGTAATTAAAAAATTTGGTGGCTAGAAATTTCTTACAAGTTGCATCGTCCATAAGACACTTTGCTTCTAATGAATCCCAGACATCTTTTCCAATGGGCTTGTTGTAGTACATGTCGAAGAAAGCATCAGTCATTGCGTTGTAGATATGTCCCCTGCAAATATAATCATCTGTTTCCATTTGATCCATTCTCATGTCTACGCAATGGTTTCATATTCTATCTCCACTGGGTTTGACGTAGTTAGAACATAGACAACTTTCATTCCAACCAATAAAAAATGCATCTTTTTTTTGCCATCGTAGACAGTTAACATCGTCTAAGTGCTCTGTTTTGTGAAATCAGTGGCGAATTCCTTTAGACTGTGAGGAGCCATTGCAAAAATACTGATTTAGATTGTTGTTACAATTCGTCGCTGATTCTTCTTATCACTGAAAACACAAATCTCTAAAGCACGATGTGGTGATCACTATCCTAAAACAGTATTTGCCCTCTTATTTCTGTGCGCAAGTAATGGCAAATCTGTTCGAAGATACAACAGAGTCAATATTTAATATCTTTAATTGGCATGGTTGCACAAACACAGCTATTCACCATCTTAGAATTGATCGCTGTAGTGACACGATGATGGAGTAATAGTCGGTTGAACTATAACTTGTATAATTTATCAGAAATTTGGCAGAGCAGTATGAAGGAAGAAGATGTAGAAAAGAAATTCATGTGTTTTAAAACTAGAGTGCAGTCCAGTCTTTGTAGCAATGAGGAGACACGACCGCGTCCATTCAAAAGAACAATCGCTTCTATCTGAACGGCAGTGTTCCTTTGAATTCAAACGGGCACATCTTATCGTTACCAGTCGACTGGTCTGAGTTACATCAGTCAACTGGTCTGCACACCACCAGTTGACTGGTCTGAACACCACCAGTCAACTGGTAATGATAATTTTCTTGCGCAATACATGACACGACACAATGCAGTGCAACGCAACTCAGCTCGCACAGTCGGACGGATAGCGGTGGCGTGCGCATGTTGTTTAAACATGAACGATCTCCCTCCTCACAACAACCAAAGACGTGGGATCCCCAAGGCCACAACACTCTTCTAATAAGGCTATTGATATACTTGACACATCTACTTATTTTCCAAGATGTGGGACATGTGTTTTCCTTCCTCTCTTCTCTTCTTTATTTCAAAATGTCCCCCAACAATCCTCTACCAAATTTTAAATAAATTCCTCTTGACATTTATTTATAGGAAAATTTGTGCATAAGTATGGATGTCTTATAGATTTGAATATATACATAGTGAAAACTCATCAAAGTATATCAAGATGGAGTGGTTGACTAAGCATTGAACCATCGATGCTATATGACCTACCAGATGTCATTCTTACATATTCATTTTCGTATTTTCAAGATAGTATGTTTGGTCGACCTGTGGATTGGACATGGGTCAATATCTTGTTTCATGAAATCCCCTTAGTTATCAAGCCAAAATACTGCAGAAGGCAGCACCACCTTCGTTGCATTCATATAAGTAGGTTTATCAGAAGTGTCATATAACACACACCTCAACATTATATCTGTTATAACCTATTAAGTTCTAAGCAGAACATTCTCTCTTTGTCATTATAAGTACCAAGAACTTTTCCTTGGAATGTATGATAATAC
The DNA here is from genome assembly GCA_030737875.1 of Allium sativum. Classification (NCBI taxonomy): domain Eukaryota; kingdom Viridiplantae; phylum Streptophyta; class Magnoliopsida; order Asparagales; family Amaryllidaceae; genus Allium; species Allium sativum. Next base: position 832,415,501 of record CM060918.1, on the reverse strand, counting down.
TTAGTTTTTCAGACTAAATATTATAGTGCTTCCAACCGCAAACATATGAAGTACTTTTGCTCTTTGAACTCAAGATAACAAATTTCTTTATTATGTTGAGTTGAGTTATTGGTGATGGTATTGTTATGGGCTTTAAACCAATTCCCTATTATGTTTTTATCACTAAGATCCTTGCAAGTCTTTTAGTAAATGGATCTGCCAAATTCTAGCTAGATCTCACAAACTCTATAGTAATTACCACTTCAGTGAGCATTTGCCTAACCAAACTGTGCCTTAGACCAATATGACTAGATTTACCAATATAAACTTGGTGGTATGCCTGTGATAATGTAGATTGGCTATCACAATGCACATATATTGGTGGCATAGGTTTTGGGCCACACAGGAATTTCTAATAATAAATTCCATAACTATTCTGCTTCTTTGCTACTAGAAGCCAGTGATATAAACTTAGCAGCCATTGTTGAATCAACAATACATGTTTGTTTCTTTGAGGCCTAGGATATTTCTCCCCCACCAAGACTGAATATCCGTCCACTAGTTGATTTATTATTTTCGCTTCCAGTGTTCCAACTAGCATTTATGTTTCCTTTTATTACACTTGGATAACCATTGTAATGTATACCATAATTTATGGTACCTTTTAGATACTTTAATATTCTGTGTATTGCATTCCAATGGATATGACAAGGGTTACTGTAATAACCCGAAAATCTGGGCCATTTTTATTTTGGCAATTTTAGCGAATTTCGATTATTTAAAATGAATTATTTTAAATAAAAACGACGAAAAATTTATTTTGAATATAATTCGAATGTATATATTCGTTTGAATCGACGATAGAATATATATTTATTTATAATTATAAAAGGAATTGAAAATGGCGTGGTAGTTCGATAATTCGATTTCAAAATTCAAATTAATGTACCGGGTGCAAAATAAACCGGATTTTAGTGAATCCAAAAATATTTGAATCTAATTGTGACTATCTTTCCAACGAATCTGAAAAATTGAAATTTCATAGCGGGAGTCAAAAGATATGTCCAGTTGAAAATTCTGAATAGTCGCTATGAAATTCAGGCCCTTAAAAATGGAATTTTTGCAAACGACCTCGGATTTCGACGAAACCACTCTTGTTGGATCTGTGATGTCAAGTTATTGCTAGATGCCAAATTCCATAATTTTTCGAATCAATATGTGAGCGTGGCAAAGGAAAACGCGTTTGACCAGTTTTAGTTGATTTTAATCGACTGGAAAATGGTCATTTTTCAAACGGTCTTAGAATTTGACGAAACTAGTTTTGTTAGGACCGTATCGTCAATACGAAGCTAGAAAATATTTTTCTGGAATTTTTCGAGTTAGTACGTGATCCCGGCAAATTGAAATGCACGTCTAAATTCAATATATAGAGTTATATGTTGATTTCGATAGAAACAGATCGAAACGGTCGAATCAGCTTATGGTACATATCCCATTGTGTTCGGAATGGGGGTGAAACGCTATGGACGACAGGCGGTGGGCTTGTTTTCGAGTTCGAAAAGAAAAGTTACTTTATAAGGATTTTAAAATAAAATTAAATAAATTAAAATATATAATTCTTCCAGATAACCCCCCCCCCCCCCCCGTTTACTTTTTCCAAAGAGAAATAAAAAAACCCTAAACTAAAAATCGATCATGCCTCCACCAGTGTCGACCACCGACGTTCATCGCGCCCCCTCCAGCAGCGGCGGCGTCGCCTCCATCCCCTCCCCCTCGTCTGCCCCGAAACCCCCTCCTTCCGCACCTTCTACTCCACCTCAAAACGTGACACAACCTCCCCCGAAGCCCACGGTGAAACCCTAGCATCGCACCCCCCCTCTGATAGGCGCCGCGGGTCCCCCAACACCCCCTCCTTCCTCCTACCTCCTTCTCTTATCCCCTTCGTTCGATTTGAATCCTGTAAGTGTTTTTTTTTATATTTTACAAAAACAGATTTTAGTTAGCTATAAAAACGGATTTTTATTAAGCAGAAATTTTTAATTTTTATTTCACATAAAGTTATAATTTTTAATTATGAAAAGATACGATTTTTCCTTATGAAAAGATATGATTTTTATATATTGAATAGCGAAGTAAAAATTCGATTTTTATATATTGAATAACAAAGTAAAAATTCGATTTTTACATATGTAGAGAATACGGGCAAAGAAAGTGACAAGAGGCAAGAACGGCAAAGATTTCTACATAAGAAGAGTCGTGGGATTGGATTAGCTAATCAGTGAGAACTCCTCACTTTTAATTTAATTTTTCTAGTTGAAATATATATACTAGGATGCAGACGGTGTTTAGTAACACCCGTCATCCATAGACCATGGACGGCTTGTATGCTTGGTTGTTTGATTTTGATGTGTAGTTGATTGTGTGATGTGATGTGAAATAAAATAAAATATTTATATAGTTAAAAATATTTTATAGTTGAAAATAGAATTTTAACGTGTATATGAAATGAAATAAAAATAAACAAATCGGACGATTTGTTTATAGACACACATTTGACTGATATTGATTGGGACGATAAATTTTACACATCGCCCAACTGCACAAATAAAATCTGTGTTTGATTGTTTGAAAACCCCACATGGGTACTGGGGTGATATATGACATACACTAATCCCAATAGTTAGTTGTATGTCGATCGATTGATTGACAAACTGTTATGAGCGTTAAATATTTATATTTGATGCTTATACAGTGTAGAATGCACTTTGGTTGATGGTTGATTATTCATCGTTGTTATTGTATACATATGTTGTAGAAAATCCATATAGTTAACATTATATGGTAATTGATTGGGCCTCATTCCAGTTTTGAAACAGAAATATTTGAAATAGAATATTTGAAAATAAAAATATATGAAGCCGTGTTGATTAGATTGACGCCATTTTGACGTGAACGATATTTATATTGATTTTATTCATTTTAAAATGAATTTCGAAAGTGATTTCAAAATCTGATATTTTGAAAAGAATTGAAATTCGAATTAAATTGAAGATAAATGAATTCGAATTGAAATTGAAGATAAATGAATTCGAATTGAAATTGAATAGAAATGAATTCGAATTGAAATTGAATATAAATGAATTCGAATTGAAATTGAATATAAATGAATTCGAATTGAAATTGAATTGAATTGAAAACGAACTGAAATTGAATTAGAAATTAGTTTGAATTGAAATCGAATTGAAATGAATTTAAAAGGAATTTATATTAGAATATTCAATTTTGATTTGAAATTGAATATGAAGTTGAAACCGTTTTGAAAATGAATTTAAAACGAGTTATAAAGCACGTTTTGAATTGAAATCGACGACGTATATATTATATATATAATATTATGGCCTGAATAGAACGCGCCGCGCCGCGGTAGTTCGCGAATTTTGAACATTGACTTCGAATGGATATTGCGGGAGATCCGACCGTCGGATTCTCCTAAAACCAGAACCGTTGGGTTCGTATCGAAAAGATCTTTCTAACGAATATTAGAAATTTGAAATCTAACGGTTGGATTTGGAATTATGTCCAAATCAAATTTGGAAAAGGTCGCTGTAAGTGCAGTTCGATACCGTTGATGGAAATCAACTGTGTGGACCTTGATAAAATTATTAAAAATAGTAATAATTTGTGTAAAATCATAAGAAATGATTTGGGAAGAATTGGGATGAAAAACTCCATATTTGAAAAGATAAAAATAGATTTTTATCGAAATGAACTAGTTTTGAACAAGAATTATAATTCTATTTATTTTTAAATAAATAAATTGGATTTGAAGTGGTTTTGAAAATAACCAGAATTTCCAATAATTATATTGGAATGGATTTGAATCAAAATTGTCTTTGGAATATTTCGATGTTGGATTTTGTGATTACACAGATATTGTTATGGAAATTTGAAAGATATATATATCTCGTTATTTCCAATACGATATTTGTTGGTCGTAGAATTTGATATTGAATATAAGCCGGTATATTTTCTATTCAGAGCCTTGTATTTAATATCAAATGTGATTTGGGTTTGTCGTGAATGGTGTCTTCATTAACACTGTTCTTAAGCCCAGTTGAGGAAAAAGATTAAATCTTTTTATTTAGATTTAATGAAGTGTACCAATTAAATAATATTTAATTGGAATTGAATTGGTATTGATTTTTGGGTTTATCGTGAACGGTGTTTTAAATAACACTTGTTCTTTAACCCGATAATTAATGAAATGTGATTTTGGGTTGTCGTGAACGGTATCTTATATAATACTGTTCTTAGACCCAAAGGGGTTAAGAAAATCAGAAACTAACTGGAGATTAGTTAAGTTGAATGATTTCTGGGGTATTGATCTGATGTTGGTTTCGGCCTTCGGAGTTAATACTTAGGGAATTGCTCACTTGTTAATTTACGGTTACAGACTGATTGAAATGTGATGTGATTTTGGGTTTATCGTGAACCATGTTTTAAATGACACTGATTCTTTTAGAAATGGTAATTAGATTTGAACGTGAAATGGTAATTAAATTTACTGATAACACCGTGGTGCTAGATATGAGGTATTACCAGTTTTACTCATGGGATGAATAGGTTGGGATTGGGAAATTAAAACAAATGATTACTTCGGTAAGGTTCGCTAATCCCGACTAGTTTGAATTGATATTCAAAAGTAGATTAAAGAATAAATTTAAAGGATTTATCTTTGATAAAATTAATGGGAACCTTTCCCTATGAATGTGAAATTTAGAAACTAACTGTCGATTAGCTAAGCAGAATGGTTTTCTGGATATTGATCTGATGTTGGTTTCAACCTTCGGGGTTAATATTTGGGGAATTATTCTCTGGTTAATTTACGGTTAGTGACTGATGAATTGGAATGAGGCGTATGTTGTGTTTGTGTAACACTTGTTTATTATATACGCGAGTTATTCGGAAAGACCGCGTTTATCCCACTCCGAATAACTGATACGACGATAAGTCGAAGATGAATACGGTGGTCGAAGACCGGAGGTCTTCATGTCGTTTGGATAATTACTGATGATCTTGATTGGGATGTACACCCAAGAAGATGGAAACAGTTAGTGATCGTCCAGACGTACTTGGAGATCGATGGATATGCGGGGTACTAGGTGCCTTCGGTTTCGTTCAGACCCAGAACGGACTTGTAAATAGACTGTGTGTCTGACATTGGATTTTAGTCTGTGTGATTGATTTCTATTAAATATATATCTGTTTGGTGGCGGAGAATTTATTCTCTTGCTTAACGCCCTTTTCTGAGACGTACGAGCTCAGGGGTTATATACTGATGGATATCAAACGCATGGAGTGAATTGCCTGTGTGGCATGCCTAAGTGGCGAATGATGAAGGCTTCTGTTGAAAAGCAAAGTCTTGTGGTAATGATCAAAGCACAGCCAGTGTGGCACAGCTTTGTGTAACGTGAATTCGCGAGAACCTCACACCCCGGTGTGAACCAAAACGGGAGAGGACGTTAGGGAGGGCATGCGTTTCTTTCTAGCTAGAAGTGGCGTCAGTGGTTTTACATGCCCTGACGAGTTTGACTTATGTGGTTGTTGCTGTTGTGAGGCGCCTCGGTTTGATCGGACGATCTGGGTCCGATGGAGTCATTTAGTTGGCTCACCTATGCCCCATAGGGCGGGGAAACGCATGTTCAGGCATTTTAATCCACATCGGTGGACCGACCCTGAGGATCCAAGGGTCACTCGAGCTCTGATTCTGAGACTCGGGCTAGACAGTCTCGAATCGGTAGAGGGCTATCTTTTGCCTCGGTTCATAGATGGAAATCCAATTTCCAAATACGTGACATTTGCGGTTTTATTTGTAGAGCCTAGTATGGCGACATGATATATGGTACCCATACCGTCTATGATTGATACTTATGATTTGAAGTTGTTTCACCCACTATGCACTTATAGTAGTATCAAATGATTTGTTTTAAAATGTATCAGGCATTCTTTGGCTGTTATAAGGGAAAACCCTATCCCCCGGCTTGCGTTGCATTGTGTGATAGGACCTGGGTCTTATAACAGCTTCATTTTTCTTTATTTAGCATTGCGCTCTTTGTTTTATGCACTAGTATTCTTGGGAGGAAACCCGTTCCGTGTTATACGGCGTGGTCCCTTGATTTACCGAACTTTAAAAATAAAGATTAACTGTTTTAGTTCTCACACCAGTCCCATGACTGACCTAGAGTTTACTGTTTTAACCTAAACTCTGGGTGCCCTTATTTTCGACACGGGCAGCTAGTAGTTTTGGTTTTACAGATTTATATTCACAGGATCCTGGTTTACAGCTGGAACGATATCCGAAAAGCTTTGTATCCGTATATCTCCTTCAGTTGTGCATTGTATTATTTCCGCTGCGATGTATTTAAATGTAATTTAAATCTATGATATTTCTGTGTAATATTTATTTATACTCCGTATTTTCTTGTATTCTGATGGTATTGTTGTAATATAAAATGAAATGTTCTTCCGTCTGCATTCCTTTGTGGCTTGTTCTCGAACTATCCGCGCTTTCCAACCGGGGAAGTTACAGGTTTTTACAGTTGGTATCAGAGCTTTGGTTTACAAAGCTAGAGAACAAGACACATTAGAACCATACGAAAGAATTCATCGGATATTGGATTAGTAATATCCCATGGGAATGACTCGTTAGAGATAAGATCAGTAGTATCCTAGAACGAGTGTGAAGAGTATATTTTTAAAGTTGAAAACAATTTTGTTTTGAAAATTTAAATCAATTATTCGTATTTGATTATTTATTTTAAATTGATTTGGACAATCCGATATATAAAGATTTTGCTTGTACGTCTTGCAAATGTGTATTCAAAGTTTTAATGTATTGGATAGTTATAGAATCGCACTCTAGTGCCCGGGGATAATTCTGGTGATGGGGCACCGTCGCTAGTATTTATTTTCGAGTTTCGAAAGTGAGATTTCTATATATTTCCAATTGACTGGTGTGAGAACCAAAATTAGATAGGGCCTATTGTAGTGATTTGGCATCAAAATCTGATTTTTTGACTATATATCAAAGTTATGAATTTGAAAAGCTAATCAACTAATTGATTGATGGTTGTGTTGCTTGATTATTGTTTGATTAAATTAAATATTGAACGTTTAGCTAAATTGTATCAAATAGTGAATTGTATTGAAATTGGTCACATTTGTTTGCATATACAAGTACTTACATTGAACAAGTCATAGCAAGGAGGCTAGAGCAGAGAATAAAATTTGTTTGCCCGACAAATAGGTACATGTTTACTATAATTTACTATTTTGTTTGGGTGATGATGATTTTATGAGCCGATTGGCCAGCCGCTTGGCCTTTTCGTTTTCTTTTTGAGATCAGAAGGCCTGTATGGAAATTTCGGGATTTTCCCGTGCTCCCGGTGCAGGGGAGGTTAAGGCAAAATTTTTCGAAAATTTAGGGTGATAGCCAAATTTTTGAAGTTTTTGAAAAGTTCTTAGAAACTGAAAAGTTGAAGGACTTAAGCCATAATAAAAATAATGAAAGTTGAGTTGGTATTTAAAACAACTTTCGGCTTCGTTCCTTTTCGGGGATGAAAAGTTTTAAGTGGGGGAGATTGTAATAACCCGGAAATCTGGGCCAGTTTAAAATTTTTATTTTGGCAATTTTAGCGAATTTTGATTATTTAAAATGAATTATTTTAAATAAAAATGACGAGAAATTTATTTTGAATATAATTCGAACGTATATATTCGTTTGAATCGACGATAGAATATATATTTATTTATAATTATAAAAGGAATTGAAAATGGCGCGGTAGTCCGTTAATTCGATTTCAAAATTCAAGTTAATGTACCGGGTGCAAAATAAACCGGATTTTAGTGAAACCAAAAATGTTTGAATCTAATTGTGACTATCTTTCCAACGAATCTGAAAAATTGAAATTTCATAGCGGGAGTCAAAAGATATGTCCCGTTGAAAATTCTGAATAGTCGCTATGAAATTCAGGCCCTTAAAAATGGAATTTTTGCAAACGACCTCGGATTTCGACGAAACCACTCTTGTTGGATCTGTGATGTCAAGTTATTGCTAGATGCCAAATTTCATAATTTTTCGAATCAATATGTGAGCGTGGCAAAGGAAAACGCATTTGTCCAATTTCACTTGATTTTAATCGACTGGAAAATGGTCATTTTTCAAACGGTCTCAGAATTTGATGAAACTAGTTTTGTTAGGACCGTATCGTCAATATGAAGCTAGAAAATATTTTTTTGGAATTTTTCGAGTTAGTACGTGACCCCGGCAAATTGAAATGCGCGTCTAAATTCAATATATAGAGTTATATGTTGATTTCGATGGAAACAGATCGAAACGGTCGAATCAGCTTATGGTACATATCCCATTATGTTCGGAATGGGGGTGAAACGCTATGGACGACAGGCGGTGGGCTTGATTTCGAGTTCGAAAAGAAAAGCTACTTTATAAGGATTTTAAAATAAAATTAAATAAATTAAAATATATAATTCTTCCTGATAACCCCCCCCCCCCCCCGTTTACTTTTTCCAAAGAGAAATAAAAAAACCCTAAACTAAAAATCGATTGTGCCTCCACCAGTGTCGACCACCGACGTTCATCGCGCCCTGTTGATACCGAAAATTGGTATAACAACCAAAATGGAATTTCTAAACACGTTACCTAATCGGAGGCAAGATGCTTAGAAAGCACGTCACCTTTTCAGAGGTGGGGCGTTAGAAAACCTTTAGAGTTGTGTGAGGCCATATCTAACATTCAAAAGCATCAAAATACCAAAAAAAGAAAGAAGACAAGAATTTTATAGTGGTTCGACTCTTATTCGAGCCTACGTCCACTTTGAAGATTGGATTTCATTAGTAGCCACAAGATTACAATATTTGCTCCATTATGCATTCATACAAGCTTCTTTGACATGCATTTATTTTTACAACCGATTGAAAGAATGGATGAAAGCTTGACGTATTTTATGCCAATCCCTCCATGAAAGCCATGGATAAAAGCTCCTTAGATGATCAAGAAGAAATGAAGTAGTGTGAAGAGTGCTTATGCTTGTTCCTCCATGAAAGCTATGCTCCACATGCTCCAATGCTCCATAGATTTGTGATCGATGATAGAGAAGAGATGTAGAAATGCTTGGAGAAACCCCGAAAGCAATTAGACAACACCTCCTCGTAGTTCCCGAAAAGTCCCCCAAAATGATGGAGGTAGGGTCCTATTTATAGGCGGAGAAATGGCTGAAATCTTGTATGCAGGGGTCTGGTCGGTTTTTTCGGTATTTATGAAAATGCCACTGCCAGTTGTCACCAGTTGTTTCCAGCTGTCACGCCATCACAGGTCGTTTCTAGCGCTTTGGCCGACCAGGAGCTTCCGCCAGAAGAAAGGACGACCAGGAGGCTAGAATGCGGAGCGGACCGACCAATGAATACCCCCCAGAATTGTGCGACCAGGATTGAGAACACATCGGAATTGGTTCCCTCAAACATGGGATCGGTCTCCAGAGAAGGACGATTAGCCGCCCTTTGTATTTGGAGCGATCAGAGACTAGCGGGCGACCAAGTTTGGAACAACCAGCTTTCTTTAGCTTTTGGGACGATCGGGTCAGCGCATAAAAGAGAGCGACCAGGAGTCTCTACCCTCAGGAACAATCAGAATCCTTAGGACGATCAAGGTTCTTCTACTCTTTGGAGCGACCAGATTTCTTTGGCTTCTGGGGTGACCAGCTTTAGGACGACCAGGAATCTTGCGCTACAACCGCTCCCTTTTAATAACGGCAGGACCGATCCCTTCTTCAAAACGATTAAAACTGACCTATATTCACTTGGATCGATCAGATGGATAACATTTTGCCCCTCGAAGTTTCATAGTTTTTATGAAAACTGTGGGCTTCGATATATTAGTGGATCGATCCGCTTCCATTACGGGTCGGTCTTGGATGCAGTTTTCATGGGCCGGTTCTGGAATTAGCTTGGGGGGTTGGTCTTTTCTCCAGTTTTGGAACGCACGAAAAAGCCAAATTCTGGAAGACGAAGAGACAATTCCTAAAAATCCGGAGAGACCAAATTAAACCTATATAATTAATTCATCCCGTCATTTCCTTCTCCATTCCTTTTTGGTCAAAATCTTCATCAATGGTGGCTTTCCATTCTTTAAAAAACAAATTGCTCGATCTTTAGCTTATTTCCTTGCCAATTCAAGCTGCTGCCAACCCGAACTATTCTTCCAAATCCCAGGTACGTTGCTTGCATTCCAACGTTGACTTTGAGTTTGGAGTAGAGTGAGTTTGAGGAAGAAGCAACAATAATTCTTTGTAAACCTTCGTTGTTGACATCATTAACCATTTGAGTGCGGTCTTAACCGAGTCACCCTAATGGAATAGGGGAGTGATGACTTCAAAATGAGCAATTTCTATGTCATTTTTGCAGCGGTCACGACTTGTTTGTGCAAATGCTTGACTAACTGATGTGTATGAAATCTTTTTGTGATGCATGCTTTGGTTTCCCTTCTAGAATCATCTCTTTGTATCATTATTTTTGATGTTTTTATTGTGCATTTACAACGAAAATTCAATTTTCCTTTCCTTTGCGCGACCAGACTGGTCGTTTTTAGAACAGTGGTATGGTCGGTTTTTAGATGAGCCGATCCTCCTTTGATCAACCAGAATAGGCTATCTTTAGTTTTACCCGATATGAACGATCCAGATGGATTTGTATCTTGACCGACCAGGGTATGATTGTTTTCAGACTAATCATAAAACGACCAGCCTTGGGATGTTTTTACCGATCCAGAAGAGGCTAATTTTACGAGATTAGGTTTTGACTGGCTGGGAACGACCAGGTACTCTTTCAGTCTTGAGCGACCGGGGCTCGACTGGCTTGAAGCGACCAGGTGCTCTATCAGCTTAGAGCGACCGGAGCTTGACTGGCTTGGAGTGATCAGACGCTTTGCCAGTTTTTGACTTTTAAAGCGATCAGCCATAGATAACTTTCAGGCCGACCATTCTTGTTTGACCGATCATGACCGATCAATTTAGTTCACAACACTTGCTTGAATTTGATTGTTGACCAAAAAATTTGTGAAATTTCTGTGCAGGATGACAGGTAAGCATAGTATGCCAGAAAACCCCCAGCAGGAGGATAGTGATTCTAAAAGACAGCGCAGAGCTGGTAAATCTCCTATGCCTGAAGCTTGCTCTGCAACTAGTGATCCTGCTGTGAGAACCCCTTCCCTAAATGAACTTCGAATTATCATAAATAGACCCCAATATTGTGTCTTGCCATGTCACCCCGAGCTTGCTGATCGGTTCAAAGGATACTGCTTGGATGGGGTGTTCATTAATCCTGATATACACCCGTCCGACTATAGAGTGCTTGCTGATGACGTGAACTCTATCCAGCTTGATGGGCTGACTCAGCTTGACAAAGTGAAAGATTGGCTTGAAAGACATTTTGACATGCTTAGCAATTACTTGGCTAAAGACTTGACAGGATGGCATGACCTTGTCAACAATCTTTCGGGGCTGAATTGTGAGCATCTCAAGCGTATAGCTCTTTTGGAGGAAGATAAGGCCCTCCTCATTCGGGCTCTCAAGTCTAGGGATAAGACGATTGTCGAACTTTTGGGCCAGGAAAGCGAGGTCCTTCCCCCTTCCCCTTGTGTTGGGGAGAAATCTCTTGGTAAGAATGCTTGACTTGGGGGTTTCAGATCCAGTGTTTGTAGATATTGTATGACTGGATGTATTAAGCGAGTGCCAGTCCTCGCTTCATGACCCTTTTTACCACCTACTTTTGGTTGTGTACGCGACACTGGTAGTTTTATTTTGGTACGTGTATGTGACGATGTTCTGCGTTTTGGTGCTTATAACCTTGTTATTGCTTTCTTCTGCGCATTCTGGTTTGTACATTATGCTTATTTATGAATTTCCCGCTTATAAATGGTTGAGATGATCCTTTGGTATGTGAGAAATCAAGGAGCTACTTTTGCTATATGCCCCCGCACCAATGGGACATTTCAACTTTAATAGATTGAAAATAGATTTGAGATTTGGACGTTTTTAAGCTGTGATCAGAATTTAGAAAGCGTCTGTCATTGGATTGAGACATTCGAAGTTTTTTCATTCTTCATACGACCTTCGCATGAGTCATCATAATCTCTCATCCTTTGTATCTGAAGGTATTAGATATCTGAGAGGTGAGGAAGTGCTTCTTGAAGGTGTCTTAAGTTAAAGATTCAGTAATATCGTAGTCAAGTTTTATCTGACTTTGGGTTATATGACCGAGCACCCCTGGAGAAAACTCAGTTTATTATTCGACTGAGAATCCTTGGAGAGGGTTTGGGTTAAGAAACTCGGTTATAACGCGATCAGATTTTGTCTGACTTTGGGTTTTTGACCGAGCACCCCTGGAGAAGACTCAGTTTATTATTCGACTGAGAATCCTCAGAGAGGGTTTGGGTTAAGAAACTCGGTTATAACGCGATCAGATTTTGTCTGATTTTGAGTTATTTGACCGAGCACCCCTGGAGAAGACTCAGTTTATTATTCGACTGAGAATCCTCGGAGAGGGTTTGGGTTAAGAAACTCGGTTATAACGCGATCAGATTTTGTCTGACTTTGGGTTATTTGACCGAGCACCCCTGGAGAAGACTCAGTTTATTATTCGACTGAGAATCCACGGAGAGAGTTTGGGTTAAGAAACTCGGTTATAACGCGATCAGATTTTGTCTGATTTTGGGTTATTTGACCGAGCACCCCTGGAGAAGACTCAGTTTATTATTTGACTGAGAATCCTCGGAGAGGGTTTGGGTTAAGAAACTCGGTTATAACGCGATCAGATTTTGTCTGATTTTGGGTTATTTGACCGAGCACCCCTGGAGAAGACTCAGTTTATTATTCGACTGAGAATCCTCAGAGAGGGTTTGGGTTAAGAAACTCGGTTATAACGCGATCAGATTTTGTCTGACTTTGGGTTATTTGACCGAGCACCCCTGGAGAAGACTTAGTTTATTATTCGACTGAGAATCCTCAGAGAGGGTTTGGGTTAAGAAACTCGGTTATAACGCGATCAGATTTTGTCTGATTTTGGGTTATTTGACCGAGCACCCCTGGAGAAGACTCAGTTTATTATTCGACTGAGAATCCTCGGAGAGGGTTTGGGTTAAGAAACTCGGTTATAACGCGATCAAATTTTGTCTAACTTTGGGTTATTTGACCGAGCACCCCTGGAGAAGACTCGGTTTATTATTCGACTGAGAATCCTCGGAGAGGGTTTGGGTTAAGATTGCGCCTGCTTTTAGACCATATTTCTTTAGTAAAGCTATGGCGAGTTTTATACCGGAAAACAGGATGATGAAGGTATCGTGTCCTGTAACCATAGTTGTGCATCTTTTGGATGTGAATATAAAGCTTTGACAGAATCAGAAGTGCTGCTGGATTTATATTCTTGTAATTTCATACAAAGTATTTACTGTATTCATAGAAAAATACAAAAGAACATGAGTTAGAAAATCATTTAAAATAGCGACGAAGGTGATCACTGTTCCAGGCCCTTGGGAGTTCTACTCCATCTGTAGTTTTGAGCTTAAAGGTACCGTCGAGGAGCTTTTGGTCGATGACAAATGGACCTTCCCAATTGGGGCCAAAGACTCCTGTTGCGGTCATGATTTTCTTTAACACCAGGTCTCCCATTTCAAATGTTCTATGCCTGACCTTTTGATTGAAGTGTCGAGCAATTCTTCTCTGATGGGCGACCATTCTAAGTTCTGATTCGGTCCTTTATCACACACCGTAGTAATGGCGTTGAATATCCTCTCCTGTATAAATGACCGTCTTGGACGAGATATAGGCGAGACTTTCGGAGCAGTTTTCTGCGATCCTTTGGTTTCTCAGGAAGTGTTCCGTGAAGTATATAGTTTTTTATAGGGGTCATCCACGAGTCGGGCTCGTTGTTTGCTTCCATAACCCAGTCTATATCGGATTCCTCAATGCTGGAACTAGATAATACTTCCACAGAAACTAGATCGAAGATTTGAGGATCTCCGGTGCTAGCCAGCTTTGATAAGGAATCTGCCTTCCAATTTTCTCTGCGGGGAATATGAGAGATAGAATAATATTCCAAGTTGTCGAGAAGTTCTTTGGCTTTAAGCAGATATGTCGGAAGCCTTCCCATCTTAGTCTGAAATTCACCTTTGATTTGAGAAACCATTAGCTGTGAATCACTGAATATTAGTAGACTTTTCAAGCTTAGTTCTTTTGCAACCCGCAATCCTCCAAGTAACGCTTCATATTCGGCCTGTTGTTGGTGATGGGGAATTCAAATCGCAGAGCACAGCATACATGTCATCCTTCTGGGGTTTCGAATACTATCCCCGCCCCAGCACAATATTCATTCTTAGCGCCATCAACAAAAAGTTTCCACATAACGGCCAATTCGTTAGTTTCCTCCATTTCCTCTCCCCTGTCAGTGAATTCAGCAATAAAGTCGGCCAGAGCTTGCCCATTTATTGCTTTTCTGGGGTAGTAAGTGATATCATATTGGCTGAGTTCAATATTCCATTTCAGGAGTCTCCCTGAAGTTTCTGGACGGAACAACACCTGTTTCAAGGGTTGATCGGTAAGGACTTTAATAGAGTGGGATTGGAAATAGGGCCTGAGCTTTTGTGATGCGATGAGCAAGGCATACGCAAGCTTTTCTATCCTTGGATAATTCATCTCTGCCCCAGTAAACCTTTTGCTAATATAGTATACTGGCCACTGAACTTTGTCTTCCTCCCTAACGAGTGATGCGCTCAACGCATGGGATGACACTGCAAGGTATAAGAGCAAGCTTTCTCCATCCCTAGGCTTCGATAGCATCGGAGGGGATTCCATGTGCTTAATGAGATCTCCAAATGCTTGCTGGCATTCGGGAGTCCACTGGAAGCTTTTCTTTTCCTTTTTTAATGCATCAAATAGGGGAATGCGCCTGTCCGTTGCCCTTGAGATAAAGCGGCTCAATGCTGCTACCTTGCCATTTAAGCATTGGAGTTCTTTCTTGGTCCGTGGAGCTTGCATTTCTCGTAAAGCAATCACTTGTGTTGGGTTTGCTTCAATGCCCCGAGCATTTACCATGAAACCAAGAAATTTTCCTGATGCTACGCCGAACGAGCACTTAAGTGGATTGAGCTTCATGCCGTATCTCCTCAGGATTTGGAACATTTCATCAAGATCCTCTATATGATTTTTTTTGCCTTTTTGGATTTTACCAGCATGTCGTCAACATAGACTTCCATAGTCTTTCCAATTTGAGTTTTGAACATTGCGTTCACCAAGCGTTGGTAGGTGGCACCTGCATTTTTCAAACCAAACGGCATCACCTTATAACAATATAAACCACGATCAGTTATGAAACTGGTACTATCCTGGTCTGGCTCGTGCATCATAATCTGATTGTATCCAGAATATGCATCCATGAAAGACAATAGTTCATGCCCCGCTGTTGCATCAACAAGTTGATCAATTCGAGGTAGGGGGAAACTATCTTTTGGGCAAGCCTTATTCAAGTCCGAATAATCAACACACACTCGCCATTTGCCGTTTGATTTTTTCACAAGGACCGGATTGGACACCCAATTAGGATAGGTGGATTCTCGAATGAAATTATTCGTCAATAGCCTATCCACTTCATCTTTCAAAGCTTCAGACCTTTCTGGGCCCTGTATCCGTCTTTTCTGCTTCACCGGGCGCACGTTGGGGTCAATATTCAGCTTATGCACAATTATGTCTGGAGGTATCCCGCACATATCCAAGTGACTCCAAGCGAAGACATCCAAATTTGCTTTCAAAAAACTAATCAGCTCCTTTTGCAGCATAGGGTCCAAATGGGTGCCTATCTTTATTAGCTTATCTGTATCACTATCATGGATCTCTATGGAAATGGTAGCTTCAGCTGGTGCTACCTTTTCATCCCCTGCACTGATTTTTCATGGGTCCATATCTTCCTGCATGTCGTTATATGTTCCAGCGCAGGGGATGGTCATTAATTGCTATAAAGGAGCTTCATGGATGCAGAGAGGAGTCTCCGCATACTTCTGAATTTCGTATTTCCGGGCTTCAATCAGTTCTGCCATATAGCATTCTCTTGATTCCTGAGGATCCCCTTTGATTACTCCCACCCCATTTGCGGTCGGGAACTTCATCATCAAGCACCAAGGAGCAAGAGCTATCCTGAAGTTGGCAAGTGCTGGCCTCCCCAAGAATGCATTATACCCTGAAGGTGAGTCAATTATAATGAAAGATTGTATCATGGAGACTTGCCTCTCTCCCTCTCCTAGCTCTACAAGGAGATCAATCACACCGATTGGCTGAGTTGATACGCCAGTGAACACGTGTATTTTGTCTTTGCTAGCTCGCACATTATCCATGGATAGACCCATTTTAGAGAAAGTACTGTAAAACAGAACGTTCACGGATGCTCCGTTATCAATCAACACCTTCTTTACTATTGCTGGACCCAAGCCAATGGTGATCACCATTGGGTCAACAGTTGGAATCAACATTCCGTCGGAATCCCGATCCCGGAAGATAACATCTTCACAGGATGTTTTAGGCATTTTTCGACGAAGAGAATTATTGCAAACCTCAAAACCGTCTCCTTTTGGAATGCTTCTTGGTTCATTAGTATACCTGATCATATCTTCCCAAGTATCCCCTGCAGGATGAGGTCCGCCACTGATTATATTGATAACAGGTCGAGGAATATTCGCAGGTGCTCTTCTATCTTGACTTGGATGGACCTGCTGCCCCTGGACAGGCTCGGTATCTGATGAACGCTTTACATACTCCTGGAGACGATTTTGCCTTATCAATTCTTCAATCAAGTTTTTCAGGTGTCGACATTCATTAGTGTCGTGTCCCGGTCGATTGTGAAATCGACAGAACCTCCCTGAGTTTGCAGCTTCTTCGGACACCTTTACTGGCTTTGGGCTCGGATAGCCCTCTGCATCCTTCGTTGCCATATATATATATGCTCGATTGTATCATTCAACGGAGTAAAATCCGTTGGCTTGAAGAAACGCCGTTTCTTGGAGTCCTTATCATTTCTAGCATCATTACTGCTTCCTCTCTTTTGACCTTCCCCAAAATTTTCTTGACTATTCTTTTTGGGAGCTTCCTTTCTTTCCGAGACCACCTTAGGTATGACATTGCCAGCGGAATAGATAGGATCATCTTCAAGACACATGTATTCCTCGGCTTTGTCATAAAATTTCTCTAGTGTCTCAGGTTTCTTTCTTTTTAGCCACCTTCCGAATTCAGACAGCTTATCAATCCCCCCTTTAAGGCCATTAGAATTAGCCTTGGCTCTTGGGTCCCTACTTCTGCAGCAGCAGCATTAAAACGATTCAAGAAAGACCTTATCGTTTCACCAGGAGCTTGTTCTAGTTCATTAAGGGACATGCTATCTCTGACCTTTGTTGTTTGGAGGCGGAACTGGTCTCGGAAGCATCTTGCCAATGTGGCAAAGTCATCAATAGATCGGGGAGGCAACCTTGTGAACCATAATGACGCAACCCCTTCCAAATACACCGGGAAGTACAAACACTTAAGTTCGTCAGTTGCTTGTGCCCCATCCATGTGCTGATCATATCGAAACAAGAACACATTGGGGTCGCCTGTTCCGTTATAAGCTTGGATTGAAGGAGGTTTGAATTTGCGTAGGAAAGTTGTCTTTTTAATCCCTTCAGTGAGGGGGGTTTTGGACGGTGCGAATTCCCATTCAGTCTCACTTTCGTTTCGAGATTGGCTTTCCTTCATAAGCTGTTGGACCATTTTCTTGAGGCGTTCCTTCTCAGGGAGGCTATCTGCGGGGCGGACACCTTTGTCTTGACCGGAGGCTTGCCCGAGCAACCCATCGCGGTTGAGACTTAGGGGCCCTGGTCTTTCTTGGTTGGAAAGTGCCCCTTTGGCAGAATTGGCCGCTTGATGAGAAGTGATCCCTGCAGTGCGGTTCCGATCAGCTTGCTTCGAAACCTCATGCTTTCCTTTATCTGGATCAGAGATTTCTTGAAAAGATTTTTCCCGATTTGGACTAGAAGAAGAAGAACCAACACCCTCTGCACGAATGGGCTTAGAGGCCATCTTTGCCGTAGCGGCCTTAAGAGCAAAGAGAGAATCAAGTTTTGTCAACATGGCTTTGTTAGCTATCTCTAGCTGTTGCGTCAATCCAGCGACAGCCTGATCAAGCTCGCCTCTTGTGACATTCACACCTCCATTAGATGTCTCTCCCACTTCAAATCGATTAGCCACGGGGGTCTCATCCCGATTTTCTCCGTTAGAGATTCTAATTCTAGCTTCCTTATTTGCTTTTGGCGGCATTATTTCAGAAAGCAATTTGAACTTTGCAGAAAATCCGTCAGAAGGTCCAAATCGCAAGCTGGAGCGAGCTATTTTAAGGCTTAGCTTCATGATCTCAAGATCTGCGTAGTATACTTGATGCCAGAAAGTAGATCTGGCCCCACGGTAGGCGCCTAATTGTTGATACCGAAAATTGGTATAACAACCAAAATGGAATTTCTAAACACGTTACCTAATCGGAGGCGAGATGCTTAGAAAGCACGTCACCTTTTCAGAGGCGGGGCATTAGAAAACCTTTAGAGTTGTGTGAGGCCATATCTAACATTCAAAAGCATCAAAATACCAAAATAAAGAAAGAAGACAAGAATTTTATAGTGGTTCGACTCTTATTCGAGCCTACGTCCACTTTGAAGATTGGATTTCATTAGTAGCCACAAGATTACAATATTTGCTCCATTATGCATTCATACAAGCTTCTTTGACATGCATTTATTTTTACAACCGATTGAAAGAATGGATGAAAGCTTGACGTATTTTATGCCAATCCCTCCATGAAAGCCATGGATAAAAGCTCCTTAGATGATCAAGAAGAAATGAAGTAGTGTGAAGAGTGCTTATGCTTGTTCCTCCATGAAAGCTATGCTCCACATGCTCCAATGCTCCATAGATTTGTGATCGATGATAGAGAAGAGATGTAGAAATGCTTGGAGAAATCCCGAAAGCAATTAGACAGCACCTCCTCGTAGTTCCCGAAAAGTCCCCCAAAATGATGGAGGTAGGGTCCTATTTATAGGCGGAGAAATGGCTGAAATCTTGTATGCAAGGGTCTGGTCGGTTTTTTCGGTATTTATGAAAATGCCACTGCCAGTTGTTTCCAGCTGTCATGCCATCACAGGTCGTTTCTAGCGCTTTGGCCGACCAGGAGCTTCCGCCAGAAGAAAGGACGACCAGGAGGCTAGAATGCGGAGCGGACCGACCAATGAATACCCTCCAGAATTGTGCGACCAGGATTGAGAACATATCGGAATTGGTTCCCTCAAACATGGGATCGGTCTCCAGAGAAGGACGATCAGCTGCCCTTTGTATTTGGAGCGATCAGAGACTAGCGGGCGACCAAGTTTGGAACAACCAGCTTTCTTTAGCTTTTGGGACGATCGGGTCAGCGCATAAAAGAGAGCGACCAGGAGTCTCTACCCTCAGGAACAATCAGAATCCTTAGGACGATCAAGGTTCTTCTACTCTTTGGAGCGACCGGATTTCTTTGGCTTCTGGGGCGACCAGCTTTAAGACGATCAGGAATCTTGCGCTACGACCGCTCCCTTTTAATAACGGAAGGACCGATCCCTTCTTCAAAACGATTAAAACTGACCCATATTCACTTGGATCGATCAGATGGATAACACGCCCCCTCCAGCAGCGGCGACGTCGCCTCCATCCCCTCCCCCTTGTCTGCCCCGAAACCCCCTCCTTCCGCACCTTCTACTCCACCTCAAAACGCGACACAGCCTCCCCCGAAGCCCACGGTGAAACCCTAGCATCGCACCCCCCTCTGACAGGCACCGCGGGTCCCCCAGCACCCCCTCCTTCCTCCTACCTCCTTCTCTTATCCCCTTCGTTCGATTTGAATCCTGTAAGTGTTATTTTTTATATTTTACAAAAACAGATTTTAGTTAGCTATAAAAACGGATTTTTATTAAGCAGAAAGTTTTAATTTTTATTTCACATAAAGTTATAATTTTTAATTATGAAAAGATACGATTTTTCCTTATGAAAAGATATAATTTTTATATATTGAATAACGAAGTAAAAATTCGATTTTTATATATTGAATAGTAAAGTAAAAATTCGATTTTTACATATGTAGAGAATACGGGCAAAGAAAGTGACAAGAGGCAAGAACGGCGAAGATTTCTACATAAGAAGAGTCGTGGGATTGGATTAGCTAATCAGTGAGAACTCCTCACTTTTAATTTAACTTTTCTAGTTGAAATATATATACTAGGATGTAGACGGTGTTTAGTAGCACCCGACACCCGTCGTCCACAGACCATGGACGGCTTGTATGCTTGGTTGTTTGATTTTGATGTGTAGTTGATTGTGTGATGTGATGTGAAATAAAATAAAATATTTATATAGTTAAAAATTGGACGATTTGTTTATAGACATACATTTGACTGATATTGATTGGGACGATAAATTTTACACATCGCCCAACTGCACAAATGAAATCTGTGTTTGATTGTTTGAAAACCCCACATGGGTATTGGGGTGATATATGACATACACTAATCCCAATAGTTAGTTGTATGTCGATCGATTGATTGACAGACTGTTATGAGCGTTAAATATTTATATTTGATGCTTATACAGTGTAGAATGCACTTTGGATGATGGTTGATTATTCATCGTTGTTATTGTATACATGTTTTGTAGAAATTCCATATAGTTAACATTATATGGTAATTGATTGGGCCTCATTCCAGTTTTGAAATAGAAATATTTGAAATAGAATATTTGAAAATAAAAATATATGAAGCCGTGTTGATTAGATTGACGCCATTTTGACGTGAACGATATTTATATTGATTTTATTCATTTTAAAATGAATATCGAAAGTGATTTCAAAATCTGATATTTTGAAAAGAATTGAAATTCGAATTAAATTGAAGATAAATGAATTCGAATTGAAATTGAAGATAAATGAATTCGAATTGAAATTGAAGATAAATGAATTCGAATAGAAATTGAATAGAAATGAATTCGAATTGAAATTGAATATAAATGAATTCGAATTGAAATTGAATTGAATTAAAAATGAACTGAAATTGAATTAGAAATTAGTTTGAATTGAAATCGATTTGAAATAAATTTAAAAGGAATTTATATTAGAATATTCAATTTTGATTTGAAATTGAATATGAAGTTGAAACCGTTTTGAAAATGAATTTAAAACGATTTATAAAGCACGTTTCGAATTGAAATCGACGAAGTATATATTATATATATAATATAATGGCCTGAATAGAACGCGCCGCGCTGCGGCAGTTCGCGAATTTCGACCATTGACTTCGAATGATATTGCGAGAGATCCGACCGTCAGATTCTCCTAAAACCAGAACCGTTGGGTTCGTATCGAAAAGAGCTATCTAACGAATATTAGAAATTTGAAATCTAACTGTTGGATTTGGAATTATGACCAAATCAAATTTGGAAAAGGTCGCTGTAAGTGCTGTTCGATACCGTTGATGGAAATCGACTGTACGGACCTTGATAAAATTATTAAAAATAGTAATAATTTGTGTAAAATCATAAGAAATGACTTGGGAAGAATTGGGATGAAAAACTCCATATTTGAAAAGATAAAAATAGATTTTTATCGAAATGAACTAGTTTTGAACTAGAATTATAATTCTATTTATTTTTAAATAAATAAATTGGATTTGAAGTGGTTTTGAAAATAACCAGAATTTCCAATAATTATATTGGAATGGATTTGAATCGAAATTGTCTTCGGAATATTTCGATGTTGGATTTTGTGATTACACAGATATTGCTATGGAAATTTGAAAGATATATATATATACCGTTATTTCCAATACGATATTTGTTGGTCGTAGAATTTGATATTGAATATAAGCCGGTATATTTTCTATTCAGAGCCTTGTATTTAATATCAAATGTGATTTGGGTTTGTCGTGAATGGTGTCTTCATTAACACTGTTCTTAAGCCCAGTTGAGGAAAAAGATTAAAACTTTTTATTTAGATTTAAAGTGTACCAATTAAATAATATTTAATTGGAATTGAATTGGTATTGATTTTTGGGTTTATCGTGAACAATGTTTTAAATAACACTTGTTCTTTAACCCGATAATTAATGAAATGTGATTTTCGGTTGTCGTGGACGGTATCTTCAATAATACTGTTCTTAGACCCAAAGGAGTTAAGAAAATCAGAAACTAACCGGAGATTAGTTAAGTTGAATGGTTTCTGGGGTATTGATCTGATGTTGGTTTCGGCCTTCGGGGTTAATACTTAGGGAATTGCTCACTTGTTAATTTACGGTTAGGGACTGATTGAAATGTGTTGTGATTTTGGATTTATCGTGAACCGTGTTTTAAATGCCACTGATTCTTTAACCCAATCAAAGATTAAAGGTAAGTGGAGTTTTAATGAATCTTTAATTAGATTGAAAAAGATCAAGAATGGAGTATCACCAGTTTTTCTCCAGGCGATAGTTAAATCTTTAATTAGATTTGAACGTGAAATGGTAATTAAATTTACTGATAACACCGTGGTGTTAGATATGAGGAATTACCAGTTTTACTTCATGGGATGAATAGGTTGGGATTGGGAAATTAAAACAAATGATTACTTTGGTAAAGTTCGCTAATCCCGACTAGTTTGAATTGATATTCAAAAGTAGATTAAAGAATAAATTTAAAGGATTTATCTTTGATAAAATTAATGGGAACCTTTCCCTATGAATGTGAAATTTAGAAACTAACAGTCGATTAGCTAAGCAGAATGGTTTTCTGGATATTGATTTGATGTTGGTTTCGGCCTTCGGGGTTAATATTTGGGGAATTATTCTCTAGGTAATTTACGGTTAGTGACTGATGAATTGGAATGAGGCGTATGTTGTGTTTGTGTAACACTTGTTTATTATATACGCGAGTTATTCGGAAAGACCGGGTTTATCCCATTTTGAATAACTGATACGACGATAAGTCGAAGATGAAGATGGTGGTCGAAGACCGGAGGTCTTCACGTCGTTTGGATAATTACTGATGATCTTGATTGGGATGTACACCCAAGAAGATGGAAACAGTTAGAGATCGTCCAGACGTACTTGGAGATCGATGGATATGCGGGGTACTAGTTGCCTCCGGTTTCGTTCAGACCCAGAACGGACTTGTAAATAGACTGTGTGTCTGACATTGGATTTTAGTCTGTGTGATTGATTTCTATTAAATATATATCTATTTGGCGGCGGAGAATTTATTCTCTTGCTTAACGCCCTTCTCTGAGACGTACGAGCTCAGGGGTTATATACTGATGGATATCAAACGCATAGAGTGAATTGCCTGTGTGGCATGCCTAAGTGGCGAGTGATCAAGGCTTCTGTTGAAAAGCAAAGTCTTGTGGTGATGATCAAAGCCCAGCCTGTGTGATACACCTTTGTGTAACATGAATTCGCGAGCCTCACACCCCAGTGTGAACCAAAACGGGAGAGGACGTCAGGGAGGGCATGCGTTTCTTTCTAGCTAGAACTGGCGTCAGTGGTTTTACATGCCCTGACGAGTTTGACATATGTGGTTGTTGCTGTTGCGAGGCGCCTCGGTTTGATCGGACGATCCGGGTCCGATGGAGTCATTTAGTTGGCTCACCTACGCCCCATAGGGCGGGGAAACACATGTTCATGCATTTTAATCCACATCGGTGGATCGACCCTGAGGATCCAAGGGCCACTCGAGCTCTGATCCTGAGACTCGGGCTAGACAGTCTCGAATCGGTAGAGGACTATCTTTTGCCTCGGTTCATAGATGG
The DNA here is from genome assembly GCA_030737875.1 of Allium sativum. NCBI lineage: Eukaryota > Viridiplantae > Streptophyta > Magnoliopsida > Asparagales > Amaryllidaceae > Allium > Allium sativum. Next base: position 832,391,591 of record CM060918.1, on the reverse strand, counting down.
AAATCCAATTTCCCAATATGGGACATTTGCGGTTTTATTTGTAGAGCCTAGTATGGCGACATGATATATGGTACCCATGCCTGCTATGATTGATACTTATGATTTGAAGTTGTTTCACCCACTATGCACTTATTGTAGTATCAAATGATTTGTTTTAAAACGTATCAAGCATTCTTTGGCTATTATAAGGGAAAACCCTATCCCCTGGCTTGCGTTGCATTGTGTGATAGGACCTGGGTCTTATAACAGCTTCATTTTTCTTTATTTAGCATTGCGCTGTTTGTTTTATGCACTGGTATTCTTGGGAGGAAACCCGTTCCGTGTTATACGGCGTGGTCCCTTGATTTACCAAGCTTTAAAAATAAAGATTAACTGTTTTAGTTCTCACACCAGTCCCATGACTGACCTAGAGTTTATTGTTTTAACCTAAACTCTGGGTGCCCTTATTTTCGACACGGGCAGCTAGTAGTTTTGGTTTTGCAGATTTATATTCACAGGATCCTGGTTTACAGCTGGAACGATATCCGGAAAGCTTTGTATCCGTATATCTCCTTCAGTTGTGCATTGTATTATTTCCACTGCGATGTATTTAAATGTAATTTAAATCTCTGATATTTCTGTGTAATATTTATTTATACTCCGTATATTCTTGTATTATGATGGTATTGTTGTAATATGCAATGAAATGTTCTTCCGTCTGCGTTCCTTTGTGGCTTGTTCTCGAACTATTCGCGCTTTCCCAACCGGGGAAGTTACGGGGTTTCACAGTTACTAGTTTATTTACTCATTTTTCCAACCGCATACGTAATACCTGATCATGTGCATGTCATTGCGTACATCAAACTCCCAATAACTCTAACATATTCCTATTGCTCTATATCTCTTCCGGTATTAATATATAACTTCATATTTGTATCAAACGGAGAAGACGTAAGTATACAATCGAATGGATTGATCCTTTTCAAAATTTTCTCAATGTAATGAGACTGGGTACTTGATAACCCATCTTTTGTTTTCATGATTCTTATTCAAAGAATCATTTCATCTACTCCTGTATCTTTCATGTCAAAGCATGAAGATAGATATCTTTTAGTTTCTTCAATACTCAAAGTATCCATCCAAATATAAGCATATCATCCACGTAAAGGCATATAATTACACGTTTACCTGAATGAAACTTGCTATAAACACATTTATCAGATTCAAAAATCCTGAAACCATTAGATATAATGGTTTTATAAAACTTTTCATGCCACATTTTTGTGCTTGTTTAAATCAACAAAGTGATTTGATAAGTTTACATACTTTACATTCTTTTCCATGCATCACAAAACCTTCTGGTTGAGACATATGTATCTCTTCATCAAGTTCTCCATTTAGAATTGCAGTCTTGATGTCCATTGATGAATTTCAAAATTATAGATAGAAGCTAATGTAATTAAAGATTAATAGTTAAAATTCTAGCTACTGGGGCATATATATAAAAATAATCTATCCCTTATTTCCATGTGAATCCTTTGGCAACTAATCTAGCTTTTAATTTTTTGATTATGCCATCTGCTATTAACTTTTTCCTAAATATCCATTTACATCCTATTGGTTTAGAACTAGGAGGTAAATCTACTAGTTTCCATGTTTTATTTCCCATAATAGAATCCATTTCATCATTTATGGGTTCTTGCCACTTGAGATTTCATTGCTTCATTATATATTAAAGGTTTGAATTCAATGTTTGTAGATATCATTAATTGTTGCTCTACATTATTTCTAGATTCTTCAACCAAATATACGATGAAATCTGGTCCAAAATATTTCTCTATCCTTCTTCGTTTACTTCTCCCAAGAGAATCACCATCTTCATCGATATTTTCATCAGTTTTTTCTGCAAGTTCAATAGTTGGTTCACCAACCTCAACCGTTCCATTAATAGCTGTGTTGACCTCCACCGTTTCATTAATTGGAGTGTTGACCTCTACCGTTTTCATGAATCTGTTAATTTTGAATATATGTAAATCGATTCTCATAAAACACTTTGTCCCTTGATTCTATTACTGTACTTACATCCATAGAGCTATTATGTTCTATTACTAGAAACCTATATCATTTGCTATGTTGAGCATATCCTAAGAATATGCACTCGATAGCCTTTATCCCAATTTTCTAATCTTTGGTTCAGGTAATCGAACAATTGCTCTACAACCCTAGACTCGATAATAATCAAGATTTGGTTTCCGTTTCTTCCAAAGTTCATAAGGAGTAACTTTATTTTTCTTACGAGGTATTCTATTCAGAACATAACATGAATTAAGTAAAGCTTCACCCCCAGAAACTAGTATTAAGTCCAGAATTACACAACATTGCATTTACCATTTCAGTAAGAGTTCTATTTTTCCTTTCAGCCACTCCATTTTGTTAGGAGTATAAGCAATAGATGTTTCATGCATATCATTTTGATGTTTGGGAATTAGATTCAAAGACAAGCATGCGTTTATGATTAACATGTCCTAATCTATTGTGCTATAATGAAAATGAATCAACAATACACGTAGAATTCATAAATTTATTAATATCAACATTCAGATTAAACGTATCATCACACATGTACCATTTTTCTGCGAATACACCGCCTTTGGTCAATACATATTTATCTGACTCAAAGAATTGTTTGAAACAAAACTTATTAAGAAGACTTTCCAAAACAAGGTTCTTCCTAATCTTCGGTACATAATATACGTCATTCAACGTTAGAACTTTTCTGAATGTGAATTCCAAATCCACAATGCCCTTCCCTTTGACCGCTGCCTTTGCTGAATTTCCCATGTGTACGTAATCTTCATCTTTAGTCGGCTCCGGTTTATTGAATTGATTCTTGACAATGCAGACATGCTTATTAGCGCCATAATCGATCCACCAAGAATGGTTTGTTCAATCATATTCACTTCTTATATGACTGCTGCAAACTTTTCTTTTTTAGATTGCTGCTTCTTTTTCCAGAAGCGACAATCCTTTTTTGAAATGTCTCGGTTTACCACAAAAGTAGCAACCATTTTTGCTTTTCTTTTTCTGGGAATTTTTGTTGTTATGCCTTTTCCTCTTCTTATTTGAAGAGTTATTCGAAGCATTGTCTGATTGCTTTTCTTCCACCATATGGACCTTTGATGTATCAACAGTTGTTTAACTTAAGCATCTTTCTGTCTTAGTTATTGTTCAACCTACAAATACCGTGCAAGGCTGTCTAGACTCATATCCTCCTTCTTACGTTTCAGTAGTTTCCTTTGATCCTTCCAATAAGGAGGTGATTTTTCTATTATCGATGAGACCTTGATCTCCTCATCCATATTTAGACTATGCTGACTGAATTGGTTAAGTATGTGCATGATATCATTGAATTGCTCTACAACTGAACGTTCATCGGTCATTTTGTAATTAAAAAATTTGGTGGCTAGAATTTTCTTACTAGTTGCGCCCTCCATAAGATGCTTCGATTGTATTAAATCCCAGACGTCTTTTGTAGTGGGCTTGTTGTAGTACATGTCGAAGAAAGCATCAGTCATTGCTTTGAAGATAAGGCCCTTGCAAATATAATCATCCTGTTCTCATTTGATCCTTTCTCGTGTCTGTGCAATGGTTTCATCTTCTGTCTCCATTGGCTTTGGCGTAGTTAGAACATAAACGACTTTCATTCCAACAAAAAAAGGCATCTTTTTCTTCTATCGTAGAAAGTTAGCACCATCAAAGCGCTCTAGTTTTATGAAATTTGCGGCGAATTCCTTAAGCCTGTAAGGAGCCATTGCACAAATACTGTTTTACATTGTTGGTACAATTAATCTCTGATTCTTCTTATCTTTGAAAATACAAATCTCTGAGGCACGATGTGGTGATAGCTATTCTAAAACAATATTTTCCCTCTTATTTCTGTGCACAAATAATGGCAAATTTGTTCGAAGATACCGCGGAGCAAATATTCCAATATCTTTAATCGGCACGATTGCACAAACACGCCGATTCACTATCTTAAAATTGATCGCTACATTGATAAGATGATGGAGTTATAGCCTGCAAAACTATAAGTTATATAATTTAATAGAAATTTGGCAGAGCAGTATGAAGGAAGAAGATGTAGAAAAGAAATTCGTGTGTTTTAAAACTAGAGTGCGGTCCAGTTTTTATAGCATTGAGGAGACACGGCTGCGTCCGTTCAAAAGAGGGGTCACTTCTATTCAAAAAAAAGTGTCTATTCGAATTCAAACAGGAACATCTTGTCGTTACCGGTCGACTGTTCTGAGTTCCACCAGTTGACTGGTCTGCAACCCACCAGTTGATTGGTCCGAACACCACCAGTCGACTGGTAACGACTATTTTCCTTCCATTCTTTCAAATATAAACACACCGTTACATTTATGTTTAAAATTTATATTTCTAGGTTGAAAAAACTCATTGCATCGTGGTCTTAAAATATATGTTTGGCCCAATACACAACACGACATGACGCGACGCAACGTGGCTCAGCTCACCCGGCCGGTCAGACGGATGGCGGCGGCGGCGCGCGCGTGTGTTGTTTAAACATGCATGGTCTCCCTCCTCACAACATAATAAAGATGTGGGAGCCCCAAGACCCCTACACTCTTCTAAGAAGGCTATTGATATACTTGCCACTTTACTGATATTCCAAAATGTAGGACAAGTGTTTTTCTTCTTCCCATCTCTTCTTTATTTCAAAATTTTCTCCAACAATCCTCCACCAAATTTTAAATAAATTTCTCTTGTCATTTATTTGCAGGAAAATTTGTGCATAAGTATAGATGTCTTACAGACTTGAACCTATATGTAGTGAAAACTCATCGAAGTATATCAGGATGGTGTGGTTGACTAAGCATTGAACCATCGATCCTATATAACCTACCGGATGTGATTATCACATACTCATTTTCATATTTTCCATATAGTATGTATGCTCGACCCATAGATTGGCCTTGGGTCAGTATCTTCTTTAATGAAATTCCCTTAGAGATCCAGCCAAAATCTCTTATAATGCGGCATCACATTCCCTTGCATTTATGTAGGTAGGTTTATCAGAAGTGCCTTATAACACATGCCTCAACAGTATATCTGTTGAAACCTACTAATTTCTTAGTAGAACATCCTCTTTTTGTCATTATAAGTACCAAACACTTTTCCTTGGAATGTATGACAATACTTAGTTTTTCAGACTAAATATTGTAGTGCTTCCAACCGCAAACATATGATGTACTTTTTCTCTTTGAACTTAAGATAACAAATTTCTTTATTATGTTGAGTTCAGTTACCTTCATTGGCGATTGTATTGTATAAGCTTTAGACCCATTCCCTATGATGTTTTTATCAATAAGATCCTTGCAAGTCCTTTAGTAAATGGATCCGCCAAATTCTAGCTAGATCTCACAAAATCTGTGGTATTTACCCCTTCAATGAGCATTTGCCAAACCAAACTGTGCGTTAGACCAATATGTCTATATTTACCATTATAAACTTGGTTGTATGCCTGTGATAATGTAGATTGACTATCACAATGCACAGATATTGGTGGCATAGGCTTTGGCCACACAGGAATTTCTAATAATAAATTCCTTAACCATTCTGCTTCTTTACTACTAGAAGCTAGTGCTATAAACTCAGCAGCCATTGTTGAATCAGCAATACGTATTTGTTTCTTTGAGGCCCAAGATATTGCACCCACACCAAGAGTGAATATCCATCCACTAGTTGATTTATTAGCTTCACTTCCAGTGTTCTAACTAGCATCTATGTATCCTTCTATTACAATTGGATAATCGTTGTAATGTATACCATGATTTATGGTATCTTTGAGATACTTTAAAATTCTATGTATTGCATTTCAATGGATATGACTAGAAATACTAGTATATCTACTCATTTTGCCAAAATCATAGGCAATATCTAGTTGTGTGCATGTCCTTGCATACATCAAACTCCCATTTTTTTTCTTAACGATTCTTATTCCAAGAATCATTTCAGCTACTCCCATATCTTTCATGGCAAAGCATGAAGATAGATATCTTTTAGTTTCTTAAATATTCAAGGTATCCATTCCAAATATAAGCATATCATCCACGTAAAGGCATATAATTACACCTTCACGTGAATGAAACTTCCTATAGAAACATTTGTCAGATTCAAAAATCCTAAAACCATTAACTATAATAGTTTTATCAAACTTTTCATGCTATTGTTTTGGTCTTGTTTAAGTCCATAAAGTGATTTGATAAGCTTACATACTTTACGTTCTTGTTCATGCATCACAAAACCTTCTGGTTGAGACATATATATCTCTTCATCAAGTTCTCTATTTAGTAATATAGATTTGACGTCCATTTGATGAATTCCAATATTATAGATAGAAGCTAATGCAAATAAAGTTCTAATAGTTGAAATTCTAGATATTAGGGCATATGTATCAAAATAATCTATTCCTTCTTTCTGTGTGAATCCTTTGACAACTAATCTAGCTTTAAATTTTCGATTATGCCATCTGCTTTTAACGTTGTCTTAAATATCCATTTACATCTTATTTGTTTAGATCTAGGAGGTAAATCTACTAATTTCCTTGTTTTATTTCCCGTAATAGAATCCATTTCATCATTTATGGCTTCTTGCCAAAATGATGAATCTTGAGATTTCATTGCTTCATTATATGTTAAAGGATCAGATTCTATATTTGTAGATATCATTAATTAATGCTCTACATTATTTCTAGATCCTTCAACCAAATATGCGACGAAATCTGGTCCAAAAGATTTCTCTATCCTTCTTCTAATACTTCTCCTAAGAGAATCACCATATGGACCTTTGATGTATCAACAACTGTTTCATCTTGAGCATCTTTTTGTCTCAGTTGTTGTTCAACATGCAAATACCGTGCAAGGCTATCTTGACTCATATCCTCTTCTTACATTTCAGTAGTTTACTTTGATCAGAAGGGGGTAATTTTCCTATTATCGATGAGACCTTAATCTCCTCATTCATATTTAGATTACGCTGACTGAATTAGATAAGTATGTGCATGATATCGTTGAATTGCTCTACAACTGAATGATCATCAGTCAATTTGTAATAAAAAAAATTGGTGGTTAGAAATTTCTTACTAGTTACGTCCTCCATAAGATACTTCGCTTCTAATGAATCCCAGACATCTTTTGTAGTGGGCTTGTTGTGGTACATGTCGAAGAGAGCATCAGTCATTGCGTTGCAGATATGGCCCTTGAAAATATAATCATTCTGTTCTCATTTGATCCTTTCCCGTGTCTGCACAATGGTTTCATCTTCTATCTCCGTTGGCTTTGGCGTATTTAGAACAAAGACGACTTTCATTCCAGCCAACAAAAAATGTATCTTTTTCTGTCATCATATAAAGTTAACACCATCAAAGCGCTCTGGTTTTGTAAAATCAACGGTGAATTCCTTAAAAAAGTATTGTAGAATTCATCGCTGATTCTTCTTATCTCGGAAAACACAAATCTTCGAGGCATGATGTGGTGATTGCTATCTTAAAAAAGTATTTGCTCTCTTATTTCTGTGCACATCTAATGGAAAATCTGTTCGAAGACACAACAAAGCAGATATTCAATATCTTTAATAGGCGTGGTTGCACAAACACGACTGTTCACTATTGTAGAATTGATCACTGTAGTGACAAGATGATGTATTTATAGCCTGTAGAACTATAACTCGTATAATTTATCAGAAATTCGGCACAGTAGTATGAAGGAATAAGATGTAGAAAAGAAATTCATGTGATTTAAAACTGGAGTGGGAGCCCCAATGCCCAGCATTCTTCTAAGAAGGCTATTGATATACTTGCTACCTCTACTTATTTTCCAAGATGTGGGACAAGTGTTTTCCTTCTTCCCTTCCCTTCTTTAACTCAAAATTTCCTACAGCAACCATGTAGTATGGATAAAAGTTACAAAAGAAAAAAATGAAGTGCTAGATCAACATTGAGTTGACCAACTTTAACCTAGTATCGAATATGGCAGGCAATAGCATTCTTAGTGAAATGGATAGATACACTAAAGAGGAGCCAACATAGGATGGCTACTGGCCGATGATCCAGAAATTTCCTACCATGAACCTTAGGAACAAGGTACATTCATGAAGAAGAAAGGAGATGTAATGGTCAGGCCATGATTGCCATGGTTTTGAAAAAAAGAAGGCTTTTGTATATGTGCCGAGGGTTATTAAGAACATAAGCCAAGTTCACTGGAATAAGATCAAAGTTTAACAAAATTAGTAGTTGGAGATGACAGGATAGGGTCAGATGTGGCGTTGACTGAAGTCAAGGGTTGTGAAGAGGAGTAAACTGGTGTGTCAACGTGTGCACGTCCAAAGTTACACTAAATTTCTGGGATATGTTTTATGTACTTGACTCATTTGTCTGGTATACTTGTATGTTGCAGTAAAGCCCAGCCTAGGGGAAGCCCATCAAGCCCGAGGGATGAGGCAGCATAGAACAAAAATTTGTATAGCGCAGAAGAAATATAGAATATAGTTACATTAAGATATAATTTTTATTCTCTCCTGGTGATTAGTGTATGGAAGTTTGATACGTGATGGGAAAGGTTTGAATCTTGGTGATGGTAAACTTGTTTTGTGTTTTGTTAAACTTTTGGATCCGGGCAAAAATAAACAAATTTTTGTCTTTTTTAATCAACCTTTTGAACCTAGGTAAAAATGGGTTTGGACAGCGTCTTACATGTGCCGGCTATGGTGGTAATTTGCAATCTTATATAGGCTTGTATATGTGTTGAGTCTTTGTTTATTGGGTTCGATTATTTGCACCCCGTTATTTGCTCTTCACAACGTGATTAAAGTTTTAAAATTTTACTTTTAGTTATGCCCTTTAATAATTGATTTAATAGTTTGTCTAATGTTATATAATGATTAAAAAAATAATAAAATCAATAGTATAATCTATGGATGTTTGAGGTTAAATTGCACACAATAACTAAAATAAAAAACAGTATATGTGATTTTTTTATATAAAAAAAGTTAAGATAGGAATTACAGACAATAATTAAGAATGATAAAACAACCACTAGAATTACAAATAATGATTAAAATTTTGAAAATTGTAAAGTCAGCAGTTTATATGATTATGTATTCTAGGATTGAGTAAGTCAATAGTGTACAAGAATTGCAAAGACTTGAATAACAAGTGGGATAAAAGAAGAAAAATGAAAAAAAATAAGGGCATTTTTAAGAGAAAACGGGGTGGAAAATTATAACGATGGGCTGTGCATTTTATTTTCTAATCAATGGGGTGTAAAGAGTAAATAGCGGGGTGCTAATAGACAGACCCAACTTTTGCCGAACCATCACAAGCTTACAGTTTTTTTATTCAATGGTAAAGATATCTGAGTTTTATTTTTTACCGCACTTCGAATATTGAAAACAAACATATTCGTTTATTTTGACGAATGACAATAGTTCTATAATAACCCAGTTTACATAGTAAATTATTAAAAAAATATCAGTTCCATAGGAGACCAATTCTTCTGTACCCATTTCCTCTGTTCCCTAATGTCCTTCCAATCAAATCTCTCCCTTTCCCTTTTTTTACATTTAAGTACAAAAACAATTCAGGGGTTTAAGTGCAAAAGGTGGAAACCAGGGGGCTCTGATTGGTTGGGACACGGGGGCCACACTGAATTTGGGGACAGAAAAATTGGTTCGGTTCTATGGTGATCTGAAATATTTTCATAATACATATAGTTTCACTTTTTCTTAATAAACAAATGAAGAAATAAGAACTGGAATTGTCATGATACATATAATTTCATCTTATGAGTAACCTACCAAAGCAAACCATATACACATACAAGAACCATCTTCATCACCACTTAAATATACACATACTAGGACTATATTCATAGGTAATAAAATACTACCTAAATCCCTAATCTGTTCTTCAGAAAACCCATCAACAATCATAAGCAAAGGAGTTGATTTATATGTTGCTGAAACTACATCAACATGATGCAATGAAAAATGTCAATAGCTCTATAATACCCAGTTTACATAGTAAATTGTTAAAAAAATATCATTTTTATATTGATATAAAATATTATCAATTATCATAATACATATATCTTACGAATAATCGACCAAAGCAAACCATATATCTCCATCATCGCCTCTATTTTTAGGCGATCCCCAGATATCTAGAAACCGACTCTCTTTCAAGCTACTTAGAAATTTCCCAAAACTCGGACCGTAGAATCGATAGGTGTCAGAAATGGAAACATACTCAAACGCGACTTTATGACAATTGTTACCATGCAAACTCGCGTAGTGTCTTTAAGTTGATCAGAAACCATCTTTGCTAGCTCGCGTAGTTCATCAGAAGCATGTACAAAAACGTTAGCACTTGTCAACTACAGCTCAAATTGATCAGGTTTTGTGCCGCAAATAGTCAGATCCTTCCTTCTTAAACGCAGCACTGGCCGCCTCAACCCCATCTTGATCCATGTTTCAAGGCATCCTCTACCACTGCAAAAGGAAAGCTTCTTGTATGAAGGCTTAAAAGGCAGTGGTAGGGCCTTTTCCTCTTTATCGCCATGTAATCGATTTGTGGTGAAGTTTTTCATGGTTTGGTTTCCTAGTGCAGAAAACGAGAACAACACATTTGTATGTTTTGTTTAGAAAAATTGTTGGTACGGTGCTGATGTATTTATAGAGTTGTGGATGAGAAATATTGTGGAAACTAGGCGTTTGTAAATCTTTTGGGCATACAAAGGAAGAATACGAAAAGGATGAGAGTAAATCTGTCAAGCACATATTGAAAGATAACATGACAGGAAGTGATAAAGAAAAGGCAAAATATAAATGGATTAGGTAGTAGATTGCAAAACCGGCGGATTATTAGGAAGGGGAGAAGAAACGTAACAAGATAAATGATTCGGGTGAAGTGAAAAGTGTGGAAACTTAGACGGGACATTTTTACCATATTACCACTTACCAGCCATTACCAACCACTACCAACGAAAGTGAAACCAAACAATCGGTAACTAATTTGATTGGTATGGTATGCCAAACCACTTGAAAATATGCGGTACGGTAATGATAATTGAGCATTAATAATGGTAATTACCATACCTACCACATATCTTAAACAATACATATGTATATTCTTATATTTCATCATATATGCATACTACGTAACAAAAAACTTGTAATATGTAATGATTTAATAAAATACATAGGAAAATACTATTACGATACAAGATTGAATGCAATTTTTATCATATATCTTAAAAACGGTATAATTTATATGATATTTTCGTTCATCCACAAAGTTTTCATGTATATTTGACTATGTAAAATAAGATGGATAAATAATAATATAATAACAAAAAAATCAGTTTAAATATTTAATATTTTGACGTAAAATATTGTGAATAAAAAGATATTATACTAGTGAACGGTAAAAACTTATTACCGATCTCTAACAACCATTTCCAACCATAAACCAAACTATCGGTAATCGATTTCTTTGGTTGGTAATTGTATGATTTTTCTATTACCATATAAAGTCGGAACGATAATGGTTTTGAATACAAAGTTCCGGTACCAAACCGATTCCACCCCTAGCGGAAACACAAGCACATATTGAGTACCCAAACCCTCAATTTAATTGTGTCTAAGATGTGATGAAAGAAAAGGATTCTGCAGAGGAAGCTGAATTTTGTATCAAACAAGAACAATGGAAAGTCAATTGCACGTAGTGGTGCCCAGAAAAACAATCAAGTTGAGGTGCCAATGGACAGCGAAGACCCTCATGAGTTTTAATTCAGATTATTATAAGACTTTTGTGGTTATCCTCATTATTTGTGCATGCCTGACTTAAGAGTTATAGTGGATCATGTCCGCGCTTCGAATTTTTTCCCTTAGTTAAATCATCCTTCAATATTTTAATGTCATAAATTATTCATGATTTGATTTTTCCATCTTGTTCCAAGGAAAACACACATTTAGAGTCATGAGTTAAGTAATTTATTTACTGGTACTTCATTTTTATTGTGTGATAACTCGATACAAAAATTTCAAACAAAGGAAACCATGAAACTACTTATTTGTTGCTCTATTTCTAAATTTCACTTTCCATATTTTGCTGTTAAAGCTAGATCTAATAATAGGTTAAAATTGTGTATACACGTAAATAATAATTAATACTTAACGGAATATTGAGGAGAACTAAATCAGTATCAATTATTTTTTAGATTTTGCAATAAAGAGATAAAAATTGAATTTTGCAAATAATTTCAAATTATTTTATGGAATCGGCTAGATAGGCTGAAGGAAACACATCTTTGGAAATTTAAAATTAACTGTCTTCAACTTTCTTCCTAAATTTTAGATAGATCAGTTTTTCTCTTTGTTAAATTAAGTTTGGGTTACATTTTTTGTTTCAGAGAACTGTTTCGTAAGGCAGAAGGCAAGGACAACGCATATATATATTTTTTGTTTAGAAAAACGGCACCGTGTTGATGTATTTATAGTGCATTTTTATTTAAGTTGTGCTTTAATCCCCTGCCAGTATACATATATATATATATATATATATATATATATATATAATTAAAGCTTAAGTTTATGTATACACATACACCGTATCAACTATTAAAAAGAAATCAGTATATACAACATAGCAAACTTAAACATTTAACAATATACACCATAAATCCAACAACATATCAAGTATATCAAACAACACATTACATCATCAAAACACATCAGTTAAAAATAAAACTATATTAAAATTATTAATAAGTATTTATTTAAATTGATTATTAATAACTTGTGACTTAACATATGATCATTATGGCTTCTCATGATTTCGCATCATGTCAGATGTATGTCGTTGAGCCATCTTCATTGACATGCTCAATGGCATGAGTAAATACTTCTAAGTACGAGATGGATCAACAACACTCTCTTTTATGAAAGAATCATTACATATTATATAATATTTTGTAGGTGGGTATGTGTTACACACACGCACACAAATATATATATATATATCATGGAATCATTATTTATAATCGCAATTAATAAATTTATCAACTATTAGATATACTTATGAAAATGTATTGCAAAACGTTTGCAAAACCATGTAAACTGTTGGGGTAAAGTTTCCCAAAAACGCCTTGGGAATAAAACCCAACCTTGCGGAAAAACAAATAGGAACGGATTGATGGCGAGGCAAAACAAACAAAAGACAGTCACCAGCAAAACAATCACAAATCAAGCAATAAAAGAAAAAACATAAAAGATTTATAGTGGTTCCACTAACATCTTGTTAGTGTACGTCCACTTGGGGAGATGAGATTTTATTCCTTTTCTAAATAAGAAAATATTACAAAACTGATAATAGAGAAGAAGAAGAAGATATACAACTTTGAGAGATGCACCTCACATTTTGAGATGTTCATGCATTCACCTAATCCCTATCCTTATAGAAGGATTAATACTTGGGGTTGAAGTAATTGATTTATAGTTATAAATCAATGCCTAATTAATTCTCCAATCAGAGAATTAATTCCTTACTTCAATATCCCAAAAGAAACTTCTCCACATTCTTCCACTTGTGTAGGTAATTTATTGCCCTGTCTAATTTTACAAAAAGAGGTAATAAATTTTCTGATATCTTCCAAATCTTCTACAGTTGGAAATATTATATTACTCAAAATAACAATATTTCCTAAATCTTCTCTAAATGGAAATATTATATCACCATAACCAATAATATCTTTCAAATCTTCTGCAAATGGAAATATTGTATCACAAATTCTAACAATCTCCACCTTGATACTATATTTCCTTGAAAATACTAACTCCACCTACATCCTCTTATTCTAAGCATCTTCTTGGACAAGACAACATGGTTACTTTCCCCAGTGAGCTTCGGCATGGCCATCACCCATTGCACTTTGTCAATAAACTCCGACAATGCCACCGCCTGCAATAAAGTGTTCAAAGTACCCCCTTTAAGTAAGACCTATCAATCTTCACCATGAAAACAAATGTCTCCATGAACCATCTCAACTCTCTCCCTACACCGTGCTACCGCGTGGCACCTAGCATTTCGATAAGCAATTCCAGCTCGAGCAACGCCCGAACTTAGCAGCCTGCAAAGACTTATGCATATCCACTACTTTCTCCTTTGATCTCTGACCAACTTCAGACGATCCCTTCTTCCGCTTATCAAGCACATTCTGTTGGCAAAATCCCACCTTGTTGAAGCTTTCCCCTTTGATCATATTATGCCTATGCAGAAACTCAAAGTCCCTTCTCGTATGTCTAGCTTTGACATCTTTTCCACGAGAACTGTAGACTCCAACCCTTGACTCTCCCAGTACAGTGCTTTCCCTCAGGAGATACAAATTATGAAATACATCTCCCTTCATCACTACAAATGCGCCTTTAGAAAACCTTATACTATCCTTATCAATATATAGTCACCTTGCATCCTTTGGATGCCAACTGCCCAAGAGATATCATTGACTTCTGAAGACCTGGAACATAACAGACACCTATCAAGGTGCATATTACCCTGTCATACATGCAAATATGCATAGTACCTTCGCCCATGACTCTACAACTAGTATCATTTCACATAAGAATCAGTTTCCCTCTTTTTCTTTTAAAAGAACTGAAATAATTCTTATTAGGTGTCATATGAAAAGACGCCCCTGTATCTAGCACCCAATGGTCATGTATATCTGATACTACCGCTGGCAACAAGTCATCAGACAATTTTTTTTCACTACAACCGATGAATTTCCAGCTTCAATTTTTTTTCAAGTTCGGACAATCTCTCTTCCAATGGCCTGGTTTCTTGCAAATGTAGCACTTCCCATCTCTTGACTTTATTTTCTTCTTCTTCTCCCCTTTCTCCATACCAGCTAATAAGGCTTCTGTACTACTTCCTTTTCTACCTTCACTCAACCCCATCATCTGATCCCCCAAGTCCTCAAATAGAAGACCTTCCTTCACATCAAGATGTGCCTTCACTGAAGTACTCTCTCTCATCCTCATAGTGAAAAACGTCTTTAGTAAAATCAGATGGTTGATTAGCGACTTCTTTAAATAGAGTTTTTCTAGCTTGGTCCAAATGTCTTTTGCAGTGGTCTCACTGCTAATCTCTGAAATGACATTTTATCCCATTGCTAATTGTAATGTAGTAAATGCCCATCATTCCATCTCCTTCCTTTCCACGGCTGAAATATCATCCGTCAACTCCTAAGGAGCAAACACCACATGATGAACATTGTTCCTCATCAGAACAGCTTTCATCCACCATTGCCACTTCTCAAAGTCTTTATCTCCATTCCATATTTCTATTACTAAATGAGATACTGCTGCATATATGTCCCTTTGACATATGACCTTGATACAATTGTTGAATTCTCCTCATCTCCTACCATAATGCTTAACACCCTTTCTCAATCAACCTCGTAGCTTTAATACCAATTGTTGGGGTAAATTTTACCAAAACGCCTTGGGAATAAAACCCAACCTTGTGGAAAAACAAATAGGAATGGATTGATGGCGAGGCAAAACAAACAACAGATAGTCATCAACAAAACAATCTCAGATCAAGTAATAAAAGAAAGAACACAAGAGATTTATAGTGGTTCCACTAACGTCTTATTAGTGTACGTCCACTTGGGGAGAGGAGATTTCATTCCTTTTCTAAATAATAAAATATTACAAGACTGATAATAGAGAAGAAGAAGAAGAAATACAACTTTGAGAGATGCACCTCACATTTTGAGATGTTCATGCATTCACCTAATCCCTATCCTTATAGAAGGATTAATACTTGGGGTTGAAGTAATTAATTTATAGTTATAAATCAATGCCTAATTAATTCTCCAATCAGAGAATTAATTCCTTACTTCAATATCCCAAAAGAAACCTTTTCACATTCTTCCACTTGTGTAGGTAATTTATTGCCCTGTCTAATTTTACAAAAAGAGGCAATAAATTTTCTGATATCTTCCAAATCTTCTGCAGTTGGAAATATTATATTACTCAAAATAACAATATTTCCCAAATCTTCTCAAAATGGAAATATTGTATCACTATAATAAATAATATCTTCCAAATCTTCTGCAAATGGAAATATTGTGTCACAAATTCTAACAACAAACTAGTTACACTAATGGTGTAGAAAGTATAGTAGCAAAATATTTGCAAAATCATTACTGATATGATGTAATGCAAATCCTTTGCAGAACTGTGTCCGTTCACAAAGTCTTAGCAAAAATATATGTTTAAATAAAAATAGACAACATAATAGAAGAGACGAAAATAAAAGTAATCAGACCATTGTGGAATTCTGAGGTTTACCTTAGCAATCTCCTTGAAACTTTAATTTGCAAAGTTTCCCAAGATACAATAGAATCTTGTCTACACGAGAGATTGTAACGAATATGTCATTATGTGTTGAAAACAACAGCGAATATGTTTTAAGAAGAGGAGGAAGAAGACTTGGATTCAAATTCATTGAGAATATGATCAGTATTATCCACGTTTTATAGCAGTCCACAACTCTTCCGAACAGTCATGACTGTTCATCGGATCACTCCCGTTACTCTTCACCGTTGTTGTCCACCAAACGTCGTCACCATTCATTTGAATTCGGACGTCGCATATCTTATAAAATAATGTAAAAAATAACTGTGTTTTTTGGTTAAAATAAGACATCACGTTAGAACCAAACCAAAACTCGAGACCAACCCAGTTCGTTATAGGACGGGCAGGTGACACACTTGTGTGTTTATTCACGAGATATATGTCCTCCATTTCGCACAAAAGTACCTGACTATAAGGGCCAATATAAGGAATGAGAGTTTAGTATATAGTCATGACTCTTGTCTTAAATTTGGCAATGTGTGACTAATGTATATTTCATTCACCTTTGGAATTCATACATCAACTCTTGAAGGTAATGCTAGAAAGGATTTTAACCCATGCGGTATTTGATAGGATTTTTAATTCTATTTGCAAAGTCCCTCCCTGACTCCCACCATAAATTTAAAAACGAACATAACATTAAAATATTTGTAAATCCAATGTAATTATACAACAGCTCTACTGAACTTTTAATAAATATACCAGGTTAGTAAGCATTACTTCTAATGGACTTTTCCAGTAGTTAACTAAGTTTGTCATACGGTTCCACTCATCTATTTGGTTTCTTCCTCCTCTCATTTATGCCCAAAATGAATCTCGATTGTTTTTCTCCTTTATTCATCTAATAACTTTTTCAAAGGGGAAGGCCAGATTCTTGTGAGTCTATCCTTTGCATAATGAGCAAAAATATACTATATATTTATACTTAGTCAACAAATTGTACAATGGTTAAATATAAACTAAAATATAGATTATGCTTACAATGAAATCCGACCAGAAACACTTTAAAATATGGGATGAGAAATTATTCTACCTAGCCAAGCACACGGTTATTCTGCCTTTATAAGCAGCCTAGGAAATATCTTAGATAGCATCCAAGGATGCCAACTTAAACTCTCTATACTAATTATGTAACCCCTCCCCCCCATTGTTAAATAATAATGATTAAAAAAATTGTCAAAATAATTATGGAAAAGTGTGAGTTTGAATTTAAGACGAACACATGCTATAAATTGGGCAATAAATAAAAAGTTGCTACTATGTGAACTAAATGCATAATATTTTGTATATAATTAAATAAAAAGAAATGAAAGGAAGAATGGAATAAATGGTATTTACATTAATTTTATAAACAATGTGCATTTGAATTTAAAACAACAAAAGGTAACGTATTAACATGCTTAACCATTTAATAAAAATAAACTTCAAGTAATAACCATGTTTGAAATTGGAATTCGATGTGTGTTAGAAACGAAAAGCAATTAATGTCAAATTGCAACATTTTTTTGATTAACAATGCATGACATTAATGGAATAAAACCACCCAAGAAAAAGGCAATTTAATTGAGATTAGTTAAGTAGTGTTTTAAAACAAAACAAATGAAGAAAATATGTATAAATATGCATTAATATATTTCAATAATATATGCGCGCATATTAATTTCAGAAATGAAAACATTTGAAATTGAGATTCAATATGTGTTAAGAACGGAAGAAAAATTTATGTGTATAATAAATACATGTTGAATTTGAAACTGATGGGCAAAGAAATGGAAAAGGAATAAATTTAAAATGTTAAGAGAATAATAACATTAACAAGATTAGAGGAATAAAACACACACAAATTTGAAAGTAGAGGAAAAATGAATGCATACATTTATTTATGTGTTGGAACGTGCATTAAGAACAGGAAACAATAATAAAATTACAAGAATATTTTTTTAAAACATAAGGAAAATCATGCACTGATGACCCAATATACGATTAAAACAATCGTACATGGGTCGACCTACTTGGGGACTGGGTCGGGCCAGGGGTAGACCCATATGGAGCCCGGCTGACCCAATACAGTCTGGGTAGTGTGCGTTAATTGATTCTGAACGGTCCATATTTTATTTGTTTTGACCAAACAGTCAACGTTCTTCAGAGTAGCTATAAATAAACCAGTAGGGCCTCAACTCCAACTCATATTTTCTGAGAGGGCGTCAGAGCTCTACCATTTTCTTTTCTCCTCCAAACACATCATAAAATATGTATATTCGTTTTAGGATTTTTGATTCAAGATTTGGAGATGAAAGTTTGTAGATTAGGCTATAGGTGCATAGATTTCGCGTCCGTGTGAGATTTGAAAAAGTCGGGTGTGTACGCGACTTGTGTAGGATCTATAATATGGCTATGCGGAATGTATGTGATAACTTAAGCTATTCAATAGTTACACAGGTAAAAATCCACAAACAAGAAATATATCACTAATAGCTATAAATGCAGTAAAGTAAAGTAAAGTAGAGTAACGACACCAGGATTTTTATACTGGTTCGGACCTCCCGTCCTACGTCCAGTCCCGAAGCTCCTCTTCGGCTTTTCACTAAACAACACCCTCGCTTCACCGATTTGTCAACGATTGAGTACACCCTTCCTATAATCTTATCCTCAAATATATATATTGATGTTTGCAAAGATTTGGAAGTGGATTATCGAGTTGAATCACAAGTATGTTAAATATGCTTGGAGATTCAAACGATAATTGAATGCTTTTGAGTGCTTTTAGAATGCTAAGAATAATACAATATAGACAAGAGAATGGAGAGAAATTTCGGTAATTTGAATGAATGAAAATCGATGTATTTATAATAATCGAGGAGATGTAATTTTTGGTGAAAAGTTGCTTTTAAAAGAAGTGATTATTCTTGAGAAGAAATGGATGTAACTCTTCAAGAAAGGAGATGACTTTTCACAAAATTTCAAAAAGCTGTTGACCTATAAAAATTTATAGGTCGACATGTTTTTAGCCGTTGTAATTTAAAAACCTGTTGACCTATAAAAAATTATAGGTCGACCTCTTTTTGACCGTTATATTTTGAAAACCTGTTGACCTATAAAAAAGTGTAGGTCGACATGTTTTTGATAATATGCATAAAAAAAGGTCTTATAAGTAATTTTTGAATGCCAAAAAGAAGTATGATTATTTGAGGATAGATTTTAACATTTATGACTCTAAATAATCAACTTCTAACCTATGAAGGCATCTCGTCTTCTTTTTGTCGATGTAGAAGCTTCTTCTTGTCATAAATCAAAATAATCCATGACGCTTTGACTTAACATTCTCCCCCTTTTTGATTGATGACAACTTGGATTAATCCGTTATCTCTCCTTGTATATATGCTCCCCCTGTATATAAGCTCCCCCTGAATTATATATAATCTGCACAACAGTCGTTAGTAATATTTTCTCCCCCTTTGTCATCGACAAAAAGGGTAGGCTAACATTATAATAAGTTAGTTGTTCTGCATATTACAAACCAAAACAGACACACTAGAAGCACTAGATAGTGACATAATTACATACATCAGTCATAATTAAGTTTTTGAAGATAAAGAAATAAAAACGTAAAGACTATTGTGATGGCCAGTCCGAATCACTATCTTCTTCTTCGTCTTTGTCTCCTTCCTCCTCTTGTTCCTCATTGTTTCCGTCATCATCATCCTTCTCAACATCGTCATGAGCTCCTTCTTCAATATGTGACATTCCACGACCACGATTATGTTGGGTACTTGCTCCAGAACTAGTACCTTCTTCCGATGAGGACCATGTAAAAGTAGGAGGCATAGGACGTTTTCCGGGATCTTGTGCAAGTGTTGCGGAAAATGAGGCACAGGAGATTGCTTCCCAAATTGTTCCGAAGAAAGACTTTAATTTATTGAACCGCTTATCAAGTTTAGTGTCCAAGCGGTCAAGCTTATTATTGGTTCGTTTCAGTCTTGCTTCGAGAAAAAATTGATAACGTGCAATTTGTTCAAGAGTTTCTTCAGTTGAAGAAGTAGATGGTGGAATTGTTACGTCTTCAGGCCTTTGTCTAGGGATTTGTAAAGACGAAGTCTCCGTAGGACCTAGTTCGACATATTGCTCAAAAGGAATAATGGTAAAACACGGATCGGGTAGCTTCATCCTCTTTTTGGACGCTTTATCAATACATTTTGGTATTGAAATTTTGGACGCGGGGGATCTTATTCCACAGTCCATGAGGCAACGCATAATATACTCGTTATAAAACAGATGTGGCCTAGAGCGTTTGTTTACCATTGAAATTTCATCAAAAATCATCTCAATCCAATTTACCTTGATATTCCCAAAGATAGCGTACAATGCCGTAAAATTTTCTCTGTAAACAGCATCAAAATTTCCATTTCTTGGAAGTAGAGAATGTGTGATACAAAGATGAAGAATTCTAGCCGAGGGTCTCAAATTGACTCCTTTGGTACTTGACTTATGGTCTTCAATGAATAAGTGACTATGTTTATCACGAATATGAATAGGGCAGAAATCAGTAGAGAATTGTATACCATCATTGTGAGATCGTAGAATTTCTGCCATTCTATCTTTAGAAAGAAAAATGTGTTGTCCACATATTACTGACCATAAGCAATCTTCTGAGTTGTGAGGTTTAAATTTCTCTAAGTTGAGATTAGCGTAGAATAGCTTTATCAAAATGTGACTAATCTCAATATTGTTGTGTTCAAAAGAGAGAAGAGATTCAATGCCTGCGCGGTTTGATATCTCTCGAACGTCGTAGTAGACAAAATCAGAGAAATTGATGAAAGATCCATGGTGAATTGTATAGTCTTTCATTTTGTTCCACCTTTTCACTGCTAGTAGATTCATAAGCCATTGTTTGATTTGAGAATCAATGGGTTGGATTGGTGTTTGAGAGGAAGAAGTTTTTGATTTCTTTTGCTTAGGAGCCATTTTAGAGTTTAGAGAAATTGAAATTCCTTTTGAAGGTAGGATTGATAGAATTAGGAGTAAGAATAAATAAGATTTCAATGAAAGGTTGTGAGGATTTAAAAAGTGAATCGACGTGTCTAACTCAAAAGGAAACAACAATTCCCGAAACCGGTCGACAGGAAAGTTTGGGGCGGTCGACAGGAATTAGTTCTGGAAGAATATATACAACCTTTTGTATGTTGACCGGTCGACAGGTTCTATATGGGGCGGTCGACAGGTAAAGATTCTGGAAAATTATAAACATATAATTTTATCATGACCGGTCGACAGGGAGTTTATGGGCGGTCGACAGGTAAGAGTTCTGGAAAATTATAAACATATAATTTTATCGTGACCGGTCGACAGGGAGTATGTGGGGCGGTCGACAGGTTAATTCTCTGGTTGAAAAAATAAAAAACAAAAAGGTTGTACCGGTCGACAGCATAGAACTGGGCGGTCGACAGGTGCTGAATACTTTTGTTTTTCTGGTTTGTTGAGATGAAATGAACACTATATATAAAAAATATTTTATTCAAAACAATATGAAAAAAATATATAATTTAAATACAAATTTATTTTCAGAAAATTTAAACGATATAAAAGATTATCTTCTTGGTTCCCAAGGATTGTATTTTCCACTTACTCCTTCATTGTTGTTGTAATTCCTATCCCATGAGTTTGGAGTTCGCGAAGATGATGGTATAGGTATTGGCTCATGTACGTTATGCCTGTCAGAGCTGCAGAAAAGAGAGGCTAGTCGTTCGAGATACGTCAAACGAGAAGTCGTCAATTTTTGCTCATATAACATTTGCTGCTGATAATAATGCATTTCGTCGATCTTTTCTTTTGTTCGTGGAGAGCAAAACAAAACTTTCTTGCTTTTCTTAGAAGTTGGTGTGGTTCTTGGTGTTCGAGAAGGTGGATGAAATCCAGGTGGATGTTCTGGTGTTTTTGGGGAGTTGTATTCCGTTGGTTCGAAACTCGTGATTGAAATATGGGAGTTTTCAGCACATTTTTCACAAATGTGTGCCATGAATTTAAAAGGATAAAGGAGATTTTGAGAGAGTGATTGTCTGAGAGCACTCAAAAATGCAAACATATATATAGAGAAAGAGTTTTCTATTTTTAGAAAGAGAAAAGATGGTTTGCATTTTTAACCGTAGAAAAATTCTCTTTTCTATATAGTAAAAAGAAAAGGAATTGGTTTCCGAAAAAATAGTGAACTCTTGTTATAAATTAAAAATATTAGCCTTCGAGTTCTCTTCTTGAAACCAAGCCTAGCTCTCTACGTAACTTGACAAAACTTGATTCTAGTAGAGGCTTTGTAAATATATCAGCTAGTTGATTGTCTATGCTTACATATTCTAATTTTATATTTCCTTTTTCAATATTATCTCTAAGAAAATGATGTCGGATGTCAATATGTTTAGTTCTTGAGTGGTTAACCGGATTTTTGGATAAGTTTATCGCACTTGTGTTATCACAATATATAATAGAATTTGACAAGTTCATTTTGAAGTCTTTAAGTGTTTGTTGCATATATATAACCTGTGTACATGCTAAAGCTGCTGAGATATACTCTGCCTCACATGTTGAGAGTGAAACACAATTTTGTTTCTTACTAAACCAAGAGACAAGTGATTTTCCAATGAAATGGCACGTACCACTTGTACTCTTTCTATCCAATCGTGATCCTCCGAAATCAGCATCACTATATGATACTAATTCGAATGCACAGTCCTTAGGATAGAAAAGACCGAAATCTTTGGTGTTATTAAGATACCAAATAATTCGTTTTACTGCTCGTAGATGCGATTCCTTAGGATTAGCTTGAAAACGTGCACACAAACAAACACTCATCATAATGTCAGGACGACTAGCTGTTAAATATAGGAGAGAACCTATCATACTACGATACGTCTTTTGGTCTATACTCTTTCCACTTTCATCTTTTTCGAGATGACTAGTTGTACTAATCGGAGTTGGGTGTGTACGTGACTTGTGCAGGATCTATAATATGGCTATGCGGAATGTATGTGATAACTTAAGCTATTCAATAGTTACACAGGTAAAAATCCACAAACAAGAAATATACCACTAATAGCTATAAATGCAGTAAAGTAAAGTAAAGTAGAGTAACGACACCAGGATTATAGAACAACTTACTTATTATTTGCAAAATATAAAGTAAAGTAAAGTCGAGTTGGTTTTCCGGAAGTATTTTCAAGACCAAATCTTTTAATAAGATTTTCACAATATTTTTCTTGATTTATAAAAATACCATTCGGAAGTTGTTTAATTTGAAGACCAAGAAAGTATGATAACTCTCCCATATGTGACATTTCAAATTCTTTGGTCATGATATTTGCAAACTCTTTACACAGTTTCTCATTTGTTGATCCAAAGATTATGTCGTCCACATATATTTGAATAACAAGTATATCTTTGTGTGAATGTTTAATAAATAATGTTTGATCAACCTTTCCTATTTGAAATCCAGAATCAATTAGATAAATTCATAGTCGTTCATACCAAGCACGTGGTGCTTGTTTTAGTCCGTATAAAGCCTTCTTAAGCTTGAACACATGATCCGGATGTTTTTCATGTTTAAATAAAGGTGGTTGTTCAACATATACTTTTTCTTTTATAAATCCGTTTAAAAATGCACTCTTGACATCCATTTTATATAATTTAAAGCTATGGTGACAAGCAAATGATAGAAGAATTCTAATTGCTTCTAGTCTAGCGACAGGTGCAAAAGTTTCTTCATAATCGATACCCTCTTCTTGATTATATCCTTGTGCTACTAACCGTGCTTTGTTTCGAATTATGTTTCCTTGTTCATCAGCCTTGTTTTTGTAAACCCATTTAGTTCCTATAACTGATTGATCGGTTGGCCTTGGAACAAGTTCCCATACATTATTGCGTTCAAACTGATTTAGTTCTTCTTACAATGCAAAAATCCAATATTCATCGGTAGCAGCTTCTTTAGGATTCTTAGGTTCGATATTAGAAATAAATGCAACATGTCCCATTTGGTTAAGTTGACTTCTAGTTCTTATTTGAGATGATACTTCTCCAATTATATTTTGAACTGGATGATCTCTTAGAATTCTTGGAGGAGATCTAAATCTTGGTGGAGAAGGTATTACATCAATTTGCGGGTTATCATCAACTATTTCTGAGTCAGAGTCATTATTTATGATGATAGGGTTATTAGTAACTATGGGTTCTTCGTCATCTGATATTATATGAGATGGTTTAAAGAATTCATCAAAGGAAACGTGAAGTGATTCTTCAATAGATTTGGTTCTCTGATTGAATATACGATAGGCCTTGCTTCTTTCCGAATATCCGACAAATATACCTTCATCGGATTTTGGATCAAATTTTCCAAGATGGTCTTTTGTATTTAAAATAAAGCACTTAGAACCAAAAACTTTGAAATATGAGATATTTGGTTTTCTTTGATTAAATAACTCATATGATGTATTTTTAGTCAGAGGTCGAATAGATACACGATTCAAAACATAACATGCAGTTGCAACAGCTTCTGCCCAGAAATGTTTTGGTAGAGTGGATCCATTTAATAATGTTCTTGCACATTCTTGTAGTGTCCGATTTTTCCGTTCTACAACTCCATTTTGTTGTGGAGTTCGAGGAAACGAAAAATTATGATTGATACCTTTCTTTGTACAAAAATGTTCAAATTCATTATTTTCGAACTCTCCGCCATGATCACTTCTAATATTTTTAACCTTAAGTCCTTTTAACTTTTGAATTCTTTTGACGAAGGATTTGAAATGATGAAAAGTATCACTTTTATTTTTTTAAGAAAATAACCCATGTATAACGAGAATAATCATCAACAATTACAAACACATATTTATTATGATTTATTGACTGAACCTGTGTTGGTCCAAATAAATCCATATGTAATAATTCAAGTGGTTGTAATGTTGATATGATTTTCTTGGATTTGAAGGAAGATTTAGTCAATTTTCCTAATTGACATGCATCACAAATATTATTAACCGAAAAGCTCATTTTGGGGAGACCTTTAACAAGATCATTTTTGGCTAGCTTGTCAACAGTTTTGAAGTTTATGTGACAGAAACGTTTGTGCCATAGCCATGGATCATTATCTTTTGCTACAAGACACATATCTGAATTATGATTGATATTCATATTCAGAATATAAATGTTTCTATCTCTATTTCCTTCAAAAGCTATATTTCGATCTTTATCTAGAATACTACATTTATTATTTGAAAAGGAAATAGTAAAACCTTTGTCGCACAATTGACTAATACTTAATAAATTATGTTTCAAATTCTTAACTAGCATGACATTTGTGATAAGAGGTAAGTTAGATGTACCATAATTGCTCACATCGCCTTTGCCGATGATATAGCCTTTTGAATTATCTCCAAAAGTGACTGAGCCACCATCCGAATAAGTAATATTTGTTAATAAGCTCTTGTCTCCAGTCAAATGCTTTGAGCAACCACTGTCCAATATCCACTTTCCTCTTTTCTTAAGTGGGACCTACAAAAAATAAAATTAAGTCCATGGTACCCACTTTTTATAGGGTCCTAAGAGTTAGGTCTTAGGAGTCCAAACCCTTATGGGTCCGGTATCCCCTTTATACAAATAATTTGGATTATAATGCACAGTATTCAAAAAATTTTGAATATACTTATTTCTAATCAAATTATTATTTGTTTTAGGAACCCATATCTTTATAGATTTGACATTCTTCTTTTGAGATTTCACAATCGGTTTTGGTTTGGAATATAATAAACTAAGATTTTTCTTGGCTTCGGTTTCTTGAACTTTCTTATTTTTTCTTTTTCTTTTACCAAGATGTTTCTTGATAACTTGTTTCTTATATCCCACTCCTTGCTTGTTTGTAGCTGATTGTGAACTCTCAATAATTTTTGTCAAATTTTCTCGTCCTTTGTTAAAGTTAGAAACATTTTTAGAAATGTCGTCTAACTTTGTTTGTAAACTAGCTTTTTCAAGGTCTAGAGATTTTACTTTAGCTTTAAGCTCATAATTCTCAGCAGTAAGAGTGTCATTTTTCTCTTTTTGAATTTCAATTTCTTGACTTAGAAGAGATAGTTGAGAATTATTATTAGATGATGATTCTTGAGCCTTTTCAAGTTCCTCCTCTAATATGTTTTTTTCATCTCTTAACATATCTCGTTCTAATTCTGATCTATTCAACATTGCCTTGACTTCTTTTAATTGATGTTTTGCATCTTTAAATTTAATCATTAATTTATCATAAATATCAAGCATATCCTCAAGGGTAGGAATTTGTACCTCATCCTCTGTTGCCATAAAACATACATTTGCTTGTTCATTTTCTGAGTCGCTTTCACTTTCAGATGAAGATGAATCTGAATCATCCCAAGTTACTGAGAATGCTCGTTTCTTTGACTTGTCCGTTTTGTGTTTGAACTTGTCATTTTCTGTCTTTTTCTTTTGTTCTGGACAATCATTTTGCATATGTCCTTTCTTATGACAGTTAAAGCGTTCTACATTCGATGATGATGGTCTGTTTGATCCGAACTTTTCTTGTTGTATCGACTAGCTCCTCGTTGCTTTAAGAATTTTTTGAATCCTTTTGCAATGAATGGTAGATTCTCATCTTCATAATCTGAGATATCTTCATCAGCATGAAAAGCTACAATTTTCTTTTCTTCTTTTTGTTCTTTTCGAGCCTGTAAGTTAGCCTCGTAGGACATAAGATTTCCTATCAATTCATCTGGCTTCATGGTGGAAAGATCATTAGCTTCTTCTATGGCTAATACTTTTCCTTCCCATTCATTAGTCAGTGAATGTAGGACTGTTGAAACTACATCGAAGTCAGAATATTTTTGTCCTAACCCGATAAGAGCATGATGAATAGTTTGAAACCTTGAATACATCTCATTGATTGTTTCATTTGGCTTCATTTTGAAATTTTGAAATTGACTTTTCAACAAAGCTATTTTTTCTTGTTTAACCTTGTTAGTACCTTCATGAGTGGTCTTTAGTGTTTGCCAAATTTGATAGGCAGTGGTACAGATACTAACACGGTTATACTCATTTTGGTCTAATGCACAAAACAACATATTCATTGCTTTTGCATTTACAGTAGCTGCTGTTTTCTCAGCAAGAGTCCATTCTGCATACTCAGTAGTTGGATTTATTATCTCTTTCTGAGTAGTATTCCAAGCATCATAGCTAGTTGATTGCATATAAAAAGTCATACGTGTTGCCCAATAACTATAGTTTAGGCCATTAAAGAAAGGAGGTCTTTGTGCCGATTGACCTTCTGTGTAAGTGGTGTTACTTGTACTTGCGTTATTTGCCATATTACAAGAATATATCAAATAACTGTGTTACGGTTATATGATGACCTTGCTCTGATACCAAATGAAAAAGTCGGGTGTGTACGCGACTTATGCAGGATCTATAATATGGCTATGCGGAATGTATGTGATAACTTAAGCTATTCAATAGTTACACAGGTAAAAATCCACAAACAAGAAATATATCACTAATAGCTATAAATGCAGTAAAGTAAAGTAAAGTAGAGTAACGACACCAGGATTTTTATACTGGTTCGGACCTCCCGTCCTACGTCCAGTCCCGAAGCTCCTCTTCGGCTTTTCACTAAACAACACCCTCGCTTCACCCGGAGGAACAGGTTCACAACTACTTGATTTACGGGCTACAAGTTTACCCACTTGATTTCACGGGCCACAAGCTTGCCCACTTGATTTCACGGGCTACAAGCTTACCCACAAGACGATTACAAGAGTTTGACTTCTGATTGTGTTCTTCTTTCAACACTGATTTGTCAACGATTGAGTACACCCTTACTATAATCTTATCCTCAAATATATATATTGATGTTTGCAAAGATTTGGAAGTGGATTACCGAGTTGAATCACAAGTATGTTAAATATGCTTGGAGATTCAAACGATAATTGAATGCTTTTGAGTGCTTTTAGAATGCTAAGAATAATACAATATAGACAAGAGAATGGAGAGAAATTTCGGTAATTTGAATGAATGAAAATCGATGTATTTATAATAATCGAGGAGATGTAATTTTTGGTGAAAAGTTGCTTTTAAAAGAAGTGATTATTCTTGAGAAGAAATGGATGTAACTCTTCAAGAAAGGAGATGACTTTTCACAAAATTTCAAAAAGCTGTTGACCTATAAAAATTTATAGGTCGACATGTTTTTAGCCGTTGTAATTTAAAAACCTGTTGACCTATAAAAAATTATAGGTCGACCTCTTTTTGACCGTTATATTTTGAAAACCTGTTGACCTATAAAAAAGTGTAGGTCGACATGTTTTTGATGATATGCATAAAAAAAGGTCTTATAAGTAATTTTTGAATGCCAAAAAGAAGTATGATTATTTGAGGATAGATTTTAACATTTATGACTCTAAATAATCAACTTCTAACCGATGAAGGCATCTCGTCTTCTTTTTGTCGATTTAGAAGCTTCTTCTTGTCATAAATCAAAATAATCCATGAAGCTTTGACTTAACAAGATTCAAATTAGAGAAACCATGAATGTCGTATCTGAATAAAATTTATAATTGAAGAGCTATCAAGTAAGTGGAATTAAATTATATTTCTCATATAATTGTATATGATATCGTTTGATTCCTGTAAATTTAATAAAATATTCTATCATCCCTCTTCTCCTCCTTCCGCGTTGGATTTTGCAGTTTTAAATTGAATTGTAGTCAGGTGTAAATTAAATGAACTGTAGTTATATGCAAAATAATTGAATTGCAGTTAGGCACATATTAGTTGAATGGTGGTTATGCGCAAACTAATTGGAATTATGAAGAAAATAGGAAAAATTGACGATTTAGGGCTAAATGAATATATTATGCCAAAGTTGTAATAAACCGGGAAAACCTGATAATTTGGGGCTAAATAAAAGTATTATGCCAAATTTGTAATAAAAAGGGAAATCTAGAAGCAGACAAATTTGGTAAAGCTAACTAAATAAACATGACATAGAATGACATGGCATAATTAAGGTTATGCGCAGTAAATTTATAGAAAAAGGTAAATATGAGAATTTTCATAGTATATGGAAGGAATCACCTTTCAGATTTAAACTGGAATGAATACAAAAATTGGAAAATGGTTAAGAAATAGGAAATAATAATATAACTAATAAATAATGGGAAATTAGTAATAGACTGACTCAATTGGCTGTGGAAAAATGATACATTTCCATAATTAAATTCTTGTTAAATATGAAGAATGTAATTGCAAAAAAAAAGGAAAATAATGTGGGTTAGTGCAAAATAGGGATTTTGTCGTATTCAGCACTCATTAATAACCTAAAGATAATTTACTAAAGAGTAATATCTTGCAAAAACTTTTCTTGGTTAATTTATATCATGGAAATAAATCTTAGTACATTTCTAGCAACCAACCAGAAAAAGTGTGAATTATTTCCTATAAATGTGTAAACTTATAAAGAGATGAGTAGATTAGTGACATAAATGTAAGAGTTATGTTAAATAATAAGAAACCTGTGAAGTATGCAATGAATGGGGAATGTAATATATTAAAATAAATTATATAAGATAGGAATGTAGTATAATAGGTAGAATTGTCATAGGAACAAGTAGGATTATAACATACATGTTATAATTAAAAGATGAAATGGAAAGTAAGAGAGGCTTATTATAAATGAACTTAAATTGCGCGAAATAAGTTTTATAAGAAAATCAATTATTATAGTTGTGGTAATCTTATAATAAGAGGTTATAATTAATCGGAAAATAGTAGAGTAGCCATTTATTAATAAACTTATAGTTGAAAAATTAAGTTTAATTGATATAATAATAAGCAGTGGTCCGTTCCGGCAGCAAGAGCTGATTGGGGAAAATAAGTGACTAATAAAATGAATGAAAGGCTGTCCATTCCGGCAGCGAAACATGATTAGGGAAAATAAGCGGCTAACTAAAGATAATAAATAAATAACTTGAATGCAAAATAAAAAAGTGAATGTTTAAGTTAATTAGCAATGCGATAAGTAAAGCAAGTGTGTAGCCGAAGATTTGACATTGGATGTAGTAACATAATAATGAGATGCGTTTGGACTAATTCGTACATATTTGGGATGGGGATCCCAACGAGGAAATTCATTGTGGGTTCCTAGAGACATGAGAGGGGCACGCCCAACTTGTTATTAGATGGACTGGAAGTGTAACGACCACCTTTTGGAACGATTCTGATCGGTAATTAAATCGACTCAAACTATTCATAAAGACGAATAGTTAGGGATACTTACACATTTGAAAAAAAGTAAAAAAGCTTTCATTATCATTACAATAATTTTACATCAGATATATAATGATTACCAGAGTACAATAGAAACACAACAGAAAGAAATAAAACTAGGCTCTCGGTGGAAGAAGAATGATCCAAATTATAGCTCTTGCCAGGATCCAAAATCCTACTCTAACCAACTCCAAGGCTAAATCTGCAAACCAAACTACTAGCTGCTCATGCGGAAAAATAATATACACCCAGTGTTTAAGTGGAAGGAATAATAAAATCCAGGTCAGTCATAGAATTGGTGTGAGAACTTAAAACAATTTTCCTTAGGTTCATTTTAAAGTGAGGTAAATCACAAGACCATGTCATACAACACGGAATAGGTTTACTCCTTGTGAATACCAGTGCATAGAAATTCACAATGAATTTTGGAAAATGAAGCTACCATATTGTCTCGCGGCACACACACATGGGCGAGGTTTCTCCTTATGATAACCAAAAATGCTTGCTACGTGAAAATCCTCGAATATTATTATTAGTGCATAGTGTGGAAAACAATTTCGCAAGTAAATGTATCAATTTTAGCCACCATAATACCGCATCCCATTATGTTGACATAATAGTATACAACTAAAACCGAAAAGGGCTCGTAGTGGAGGATTGGATTTCCAACGAATGACCAGGCTAAGGAACTCCCTTATCTAACGGAAACACCTTTAGAGAGATGCCCAGAGAACCAAACTGGCCCTCTGCTAACACGAGGTCAGTCCATCCCTTAACTAGATGTATTAGAGCGCGCCTGAATATGCCTTCTCACATTCGTTTCCAACCTTTAACCAGTTGTCCGCAACATCAACATCCACATAAGTAGAAGTTTCCACGTAAGTAATACCTGGGTTTCATACCATAGTACACTTTTGATCTAGAAGGACATGACAACCCATATCCTTACTTCGTTCTTCATGTTTTGGCCATTTACTGGGGTATGAGGATTGCCGAAGTCTTGTCACATAAAGATACGCCTATCTAAGCCATGATTTGATCAACAATTGCTCATTACTTAGTATGCCAGTTATTTCATTGCATACAATTGATAATCACTGACCACTTAAACTTTCAGCTCATACATCTTAAATAAGGATATTAAGCTAAGGGACTAAATTCTCCGCCACCAATCAGAAATATGTTTAGTAAAAAATCAACAACACATTACAAAATACAATGTCAGACACACGTCCATACAAGTTCGTTCTAGGTTTGAATGAAACCGAAGGCATCATATTCCTCGTCCAATAAAGGAGAGAGGCCCTTGCAAATTTGAAAGATCTACAAGTACGTCTGGACCACTGCCACAGTCCATCCGATGTGAAGATTCCTGGTCTTCAACCACCATCTTAATTATCTTCATTTGTTCCATTTCTTTATATCATTATTCGAAATGGTTTTTGGATAGAAATCTGATCCTGGTCTTTTCGAATAACGAGCGTTATTTGAAAACCATATGGATTTATATAGGATTTCAGAGAAGTCTCTTTCCACTTTAGATTTCGATAAGTCAATTCTTTTCAATTTCAAATCCACTTAACAAAATCCTCATTTTGAAATTTTATTAATCCGAAATCCCATTTTTTTTAAATATTTAAGTCAAAACTCATTTACTCAAAAATTCATATTCCAAAAATTCATTTCATAACTTCCTCTTTTAAACAAATCTGTTTATATCAAAGATAATTTAGCTTAAAGAATATTAACCATCATTCATTAACTTTTCGCCCAGATTCATTTACTCTTGATTCCTTTACTTTCCTCTTAAAACCCATCTACAAATCAAGTCCATTAAGTATCGCTTCAAATAGCCTTTACAAATCTTTAACCCTCTTTAAAAATCCAAATCATGACTTAATCTTTAGCAGGTTGAAGAATGACGTTATTTAAGACACCATTCACAACAAACCAAAGACCCATTGATATTGAATATAAGATTTAAATAGTAATTATCGACTTATATTCAATACGAATTCTCATAAACAACGAATACTATAAGCGGATTAATGATATAATATCTTCCAGATTCCCCAGATAGTATACGTCTTGACCATGGAATTCCATACTAAATATCCGAAGATTATTTCTATCCAATCCCATCATTTAAATTAGAAAAACCTTTATCTAATTCAAAAGATTTACAAAAACTGTTTGATATTAAATATCAGATCTTGATAGAAGTTGCATCAACTTATGCACAAAATCAATTTCCATCTTCGAATAATACTATAAGCGGAATAACAATAATTCTACTTTTTAAATTCCTCTAATAGTACAAGTTTACTTATGGACTTAATAACAACATCTGAAGATCACTTTCCACCATTTCTGATTTCATTAATAATTGGAAAACCACCTTATCTCAGGATAAATTAATTCTTACTTAAAACCAATATGTTTTAAGTACTATGAACTTCTAAAAATATTTGATTAACCATTACCAAATGGTCATTTAAGTTTTGGATAATGATTCATAAGTTTAAGACTTCAAAATATAATGTTTTCGTAAAAACGTTGCAAAAGTATTTCAAAAGCGTTACAAGAACGTCACAAAACAATTTATATTAACCAATTTGATCAAAATAACCTACATATTATCCAAAACTATATTTTTCCAATTCAATTCACTATTAAGTAATTTATAATTATTTTGCAAAAAAATCGATATTTTTAATAATTTAAAAATAAACATTTTCCGTTATGGTTTACGAATTACGTTTACATCGACCTTTATTCAAAATGGATTTAATCATAACTTAAAAACTATACATCGAAATTTGAAAATTTCTTTTCTCTTTAAAAACTATCGTTACAAATAAAAAACCTTTCTCGTTTTACTTCGATCTGACGTAAATTTCCTAACTTATAACCATTTAAAGTTTATGGTTGAAATTCACGAACTACCGCTGGTGACACGTTATATTCAGACCATATTACAACTTCTACCAAAAAATTGTCTGATTCCCTTCTAATATGACCATCAACCTTTATAAACATATATAAATTTGTTTGAAAACAATATTTCAAAATTTTAACTTCAAATAAAATTTAAATTCAAAATTAGATATTATAATATCATTATATTAATAAAATAATATTATTTTCCAAAATTAATCTGATTAACTTCAAATTTTGCAAAAAACAAATTAATTATAATATAAGACTATTGGAAAGATAAATTTGAATTTAAATCATCGCTTATCTACTTAACTCAACTTAAATTTCTAAATTTATGATTTCAAATCGATTTCGAAATTGAAAAAGCCATTTATAGTCAAAACTGTTTTCAAAATCGTTTCCACCTTTTCAAAAGTTGTTTGTATGTACATTAATTTCATTTTAAAACCATTTTGGATTTTAAATTCAAAACTTTATTTTCATTCCCAATTCCTAGTTCTCAATATATAAAATTGTTTGCATTTTCAATTGAGAAGGAGATCCAACCAATTACCTATATAATTCCAAATTGGGTATGATAGGTGTGCAACAATATACAAAAAGTACTTAGCAACATACGAACATTCGTCAATAATGTTATTTGCTACGTGCAAGCATTACAATACTTAGCAATTATTAGTGTATATGTGTTATTAACTATTCATCCATTCATCCAATCAACACACATATATTTAACATCCATAATTAAATATATAAACAAAATAAGTGTTAAGAGTTCTCACTGATGTATCCACCCTACCAAATAGACATCGTAACCGCCTATCGTGCTTTGACTTTGTTGACTCAAAATAGGCCAACTGCCCTTGTGTTTTTTGACTAGCTACTCTCTGAATTTGAAAAAGTGTCCCACTACAAAGTTATAGGAAATTGTTTTCTCTTCATTTTAACAAATTTGTATCACCGAAAGAATACATAATTATAGAAAATGAATTAAATGATTTGGATCATTATTAAGGAGTTATAGCCCTGCAAGTTGCTGGCCTGCGCTGAGGTGGAGGCCGAGAAAAAAATAGGGTGGTGGTGCATGGAGATAGTGGTGTGGGGTGCTTGGCCGGATTTGGGTGGAGGAGGTGCGGCTGTGGCTGGTAGAGGAGGAGGTGGGGTAGTGGTTGGACAAGGGAGGTGGTGCCATGGCCCAGAAGAAATGAAGAAGAAGCAAAGGAAATACAAGAGCATGGAATGAATGAAAGTAGTGAAGTTTGATGGCATTATATAGCCATGTATGGAGGGTAATTTGGTAATTATTTAGGGGACTTATGTCTCCCTTAGGATGCTCAAAGCATGCATGCATAGAACTAAGCAAACCCATATTATGAAACCACTTGCCTCACTTAAACCACGGACTATGTCTAGATGGTCTCACGTAGAAGCGTATTTTGAAACACCTTAGATGTGTTTCTAATTAGTAACACGTATATATAGCTATTTGTTCATTTCTAAGTTATATTTTGTTGGTTTAACATCTACAGTTTATTTTATTAGATGTTAACAACATATTAGTGTTTCAAAAATATTTATTTTAATTATTTTTAATATATATTTATTTGACAAAAATTTATGTTAACAAAATAGCTTTATAAATATGTTTTAAACACTTAAACAAATACTTGTTAAAATTATATCCTTATATTTTGACAAAAAGAAAAGTCTATTTAATTATTTAACATATTAAGAATATATTTTTATAATCAATCCAGATTCATATTTAAATCAATCAAATTTACTTTATATTCAAAAATTCTAGTTTTAAATTCAAAATCCCAGCTTAAAATTGGTTAAAAATTCTAGATTGTTACATTCACCCCCCTTAAAAACTTTTCGTCCTCAAAAAGGAAATGGGTTATAACGTCCCGGATTCACATATTTCCAATTTTAATGCATTCTCGTGCCCCATTCCAATGTATTCATATAAAAGAGATTCACATAAAAGCAGACGCATATGTTCCTCAAAATTTTAAACCCAAAAGTTCAAATGTAGTGACCCATATTTTTAGTAATGAATATTTAATCAATTAAAATATTTAAAAAAAATTAATTTTAAGATTTGATGACTTGAAATATATTTAAGTGAGAAATTGAATGCTAAATTAATAATTTAAAAATTAAAATCTTGAATTTAAAATCGAATTAAGTTAATTTTGAAGCTATAAACATATACGATAATAAGAATTTAGTATCAGTAGATTTGATTGTTTGTAAATCAATTAATATTCTATCGATTTAATTTAAGACATGAAAATAGTCGTTTTTTAAAAGGCCTCGGATCCCGACGAAACTAATTTTAAAAAATTCGTAATGGTTAATTATTGTATGATTTCAAGTTTCGAGTCAATTAAAGTGGTTGTGTGATCATCTATATAAACATGTATCGATTAACGGTTTGAAATTATAATACTGTTTTTACAAACTATCTCATAATTCAATGAAATTATTTCATCGGTTTTGTAATATTAAATTATTGTAGGATTTCAATTTTCATGGCAAGAGGATTGGTTTTGTAGTCGTTCGAGCTTAAAAGGCTCAATGCAAATATAATCAAATATTATAATAAAATATCTAAAAATATCTTCGTTATAAGTATATCCTGAACTACCTAACCCTAACATCACAGCCGCCACCATCCTTTTTCCTTCAATTTCAATTTCGAATTTTAATCTCCACAACCATGAAGAATTAGATCAAAGTTCCAACTAGAAAATAGAAGAGGCAGGTGGCATCAACTCATGGCCGAAGTTTGGTGGTCAACGACCAACTGTGGTTGTAACACCCCGTATTTTCTGTGAACATGAAAGTTACAAAACAAAGTATACTTAATTTTTAAAAGAAGAATTAAGGGAAACTGTTTACGCCATTGTGTTCGTCTCGGAATTCGGCTTGATATAGAGTCCGAGTTTGCGTAAATCGGACTCCGTATGAAGAAGTTATGGCCCTCAGAAGTTCTAGGAATTTAAATAAAATAAAACAGCTCAGATTTAAATTTAAAATTAAAATCACACATCTGGACTGGGCGGGAAATTTCCCGCCCAGGACCCAGGTCAACCAGGGGGTCGACCTGGGGGTCGCCCTCCCCTAGGGCTGTAAAACGGACGGACCGGACCGAACAATTAAATTTCCGAATTCGGACCGAACAAAAAATCGGACGGACAATTGTCCGACTCGGTAACTTACGGACAACAGCCGTTATGTTCGAACCTGGTTCGTGATTCAGACCCGGACGGACTCAGACAGTAAAACTCAATTAAAATTACATTGACTGCATTCCTCATAGTGTACACACATGAAGGCTTACAACTTGAATCAAATGAACAATTAAAAGCTGAACATCGTATCACTCAAAATATTTGTAATAAAAATCATATCAAGGCTGGAGTACTCAGCTTTCGCTTGCTTCTCACTAATCGCAACATGTCGGGTCAAGTAGAAGGTAGTAGGAAATCAAGCTTCCCACGTGTTGTGCATCCTTTCATCAATGTCTAGAAAATCTGTTGTTGTGAGTGATTTCCTTTCGGAGATTCTTCGCTTTCAAGAGATTCGTCGCTTCTTCGAGGACTACAAGAAAATTGGGAACAAGGAAGTTGCTGTGAGTGATTTCCTTCCAGCAATTATTTTCACTTTTAGGGATTTGAAAGGAATTTCAAACAAGGATTTGGGAATGAGAAAGCATGGTGAAGACGAAGCATAGGGAAACGAATGGAATAATTTAAGTACATGTGCTTTTTGCTGAAGAGATATTTCTAAAACAGTGAGAGAAAAAATAATAGTATATAACTATTATAATGTTAGAACAGTAGACGTGCCATGTATTATATCTTGCCTATTTGACTGTTGAGTGAATAAGCCGCATGTTCACGGACAACTTCGGACCGGACACAAAATGTTCGGGCTCGAACCGAAATTGTTGAACGGACAACTAGTGTTGTTCGATTTTAGTCTGTTACCTATTCGGACATACTAACGGACGGACAAAAATGCGGGTCGGACTCGGTCGGACATCGGACAGTTTTGTTTGATTTACAGCCCTACCCTCCCCCCTATTTCCAGATCCGAGGACTAGTTCACTTTTCTGCATTTGGACGCCCGTTCTGACCAGATTCGTTTATCCCTATGCTATTTAAACACCCCCAATCCCCATTTTCTCTCCACACCAAACCATTGTAACGCTATGCTGCCTCAATTCTAATTAAAATAAATCAATGGCGTCTCTACTCTGCTGAAACCTAAGCTAGAACAAGTGCTTCTGCTTCTTCCAATCTAAATAGGATTAAAAGAGAACAACTACAACCCTTTTTCTTTTAGAATCCAACCAAGGTGAGTACAGTTATTTTCAGATATGCAATTTAATTATGATCCTGACATGGCTATAAATCTGAATTTGAGATTATGCATATTCTTGTTCATCAGATCTATTTTTCTGTGTAGATCTATCTTATTAATATTATAGTAACTATTCTGTATCTCTTCCTTCCTTCTGTTCTATAGCCAGGCTACCATGAGCTTGAGCGAAATCTCATAAGATATTAACGCACGAATGCTAAATTTGGGGAAAATGGTGAATGATGCATAATTAGACATGACTGAGTTGTGACTAATTTTAGAAAAGAACATATGTTGTAATTTAAGATCTAGATCTGGGCATACC
Source organism: Allium sativum (assembly GCA_030737875.1). Taxonomy (NCBI): domain Eukaryota; kingdom Viridiplantae; phylum Streptophyta; class Magnoliopsida; order Asparagales; family Amaryllidaceae; genus Allium; species Allium sativum. The sequence continues at coordinate 832,353,175 of CM060918.1, read as the reverse complement.
ATATATGACATTCTGTGATTTGGAAGAAGGAGAATTATTGTGTATATGACTTAGGCACAAAGATCTATATTATAATAGGATAACTATTAAATGTGAATACGCCTAAATGGGGATTTGGGATATTTGGCATACGCTGAAATCAAAGGCTATAATTTGGCATAATTCGTATTGTATATCATGATTTGGGGTTTTTAGAGAATATTCTGTACTGTTTAAATTTAACTAAAATTTGGGGCATATGTTATATTGTGAATTATGACCATAATTTGTGCATGTAAAATTAGGCTTAATTTTATGATTGTACGAGGTATGTCAATGGAATTTTAAGGGATGATTAAATCTGTTAAATTGCCTAATCCGCTAAATCTGTTGAAACAGAATATGGTAATTTGGGGTACGAAAATCTGTAGGCTCGATCTAAAATTGAGCAAAACAAGTTAATAGAACTTTGAATAATCTGCTGTAACTTGTAAAGAAGTCTAATTTGTTGAATTGGCATAATAAGTCTGATATTGGCATAATCTGTGAATGGATACTTTAGCTAATAATAAGAATGCTGAGACGCGAGGTTAGACTCTGTTTGCGGTAGAAGCCTACCCGGACCCAACCGGCTTAACCAACAACCGCAAACTGTTAGTCTAATGTAAGAGGTCATAGGCATAGCTGAAAGATGCTTAGACACGAGGTTAGGTCTGGCTTGCGGCAGAAGTTTGCCCGGATTCGCCCGGCACATCTAGCGGCCACAAGCTACCGACCTAATGTGAGAGGTCTGTGCATTAGTAATCAATTAATGCAAATCTAGGATAAATATGATGCCTAAAACGTGTTGGGAGGATAAGGTTAAATCAACTGGGCGGATGAATCTAATAAACCCATTTCGTTAATCTGTAGGCCCAATACAAGGTTAGGTGAAATAACCTGTAAGTCAGTTAATCTGTATATCTGATCCGTTAGTCTGAAACTTGTTAACCTATATGTCTAATTTGAGAACTAGTTAATCAGAACTTTGTACATCTGAAATCTGTAAGCAAGTTAATCTGAAATCTGTTTGTTTGGGGACACAAGGTTAGGAAGGGTAATTACTTGTGTCATCTGTTGTGTGGAACCCATTTTAGTCAGTAACCCTTTTCTGGTATCAAAACTATGACCCAACACTAGGAGGGGTCCGGGCACGCTTATTGAACTAATTGTAAGAGGTTCACTCTGATAATGGCGAGGGGTGTCGATGGCGCATTCCAACCGGGTCAGGTGTGTGCATGGATCCGGTCTGCTCCGAGGATGTAAGACATCGTGACATTTGTAAATAGGTCTGCGTCTATAGGTTGCCACTTTAGGGAATGATACGCCCTTCTGTGGGGCCAACACAGGGTATTTATGTATTAGTGAGCCGATCGCTTGGGGTAGAATTTAGGGTACACCTAGTTCTGTTTGTTTCTGTTGGTGTACCGTCTGTTTCTGTTAGGTGGTAAAGGCCCATTAGTTGGGTGGTAATGGCCCATTGTTAGCATTATGTTTCTGTATATTCTATCTCTATTGGGGAGGTAAAGGCCCATTACTAGCATTCTGTTTCTGTAAAGATTATTCTGTTTCCGTTTCTGTTTCAGTTTAGACATTAGGGTAACACCTAAACCTGTTATACTAAGTACTAGTGCAGAGAAGTAAGATATAGGTAAGAAGCATATCTTAGTCTATATCCTTCTGTTTCTTCTGTTTAACTTAAGCATACCTGCTAATCCTGTTGCTATAATCTCTCATCCAGCTTTATTTACATGTCATGATACTACTATCTGTTTATATGCTGAAAGTTACTGGACTCGCCAGATTTTATGTCTGACCTCGTTTGTTTTCGCCTTTTTTTCCTTTCCGTTTCCCCCCACAGGTGCTCAGGGTGGAAACATAGAAGCTTGATTCATATTCTCTCTGCTTGAAGCGCTTGAAGTACTGCTTGGCTTTGTCTCTACCTTTTTATGGCAGTTTATGTTGGGGATTATGGTTTTAAAATTATGCATTCTGAAGGATTTTGGTATAAGACTGATATTTGTGTACTTGGGTTTTGGTATTGTGATTTCGAAGGATGTAACCAAACTTGTTTCTGTTGTAATAAAGTAATAAAATTTTCAAGCACTACTTTACATATCTGTCTTGTAATATTCTATTCTGTTTATTTATAATGCTTCATGGAAGTTAACGCATTCCCTTTTGTGAATGACATTAACGGACATGGGGTGTTACACTTAGTATCAGAGCTGAAGGTTACCAGATTTGATAAAAAGTTTTTGAAAACTATTTTCGAAAAGGTTTTAAAAAGGAAGTATTTTCAAAAGTAAATATTATTTTGAAAAAAAAAACATAATCCCCAAAAGCCATATATCTGTCTTTCGATTCTTTGTTTTTGAATCTCTTTTCTTTCGTTTCTGCATGTCTGGAGAACAAAACATCCCTTATATCCCAGAGGGAGTCACTATACCCGGATGGTTCCATAGATATTTGGAGGCCATGGCACCCGCCGAAGGCCAAGGAAATGTTCCTTCAGCTGTACCCTTCGTCCTCCTCCTCCGCATGTGAATACTTTCACGAAGACATGTAGAGACTTTCAAGTTATGGGCGGAAAGAACTTTAATGGGACTGAATCATTCTTGGAAGCTAGAAACTGGCTCAAGGAAATAGAAGATTTATTCGTTATCTTCGAAGTGGATGATAGGCAGAAGATACAGTTGGCTATATGGTTACTTAAGGACGAAGCCTCGTTCTGGTGGAGGTCATGAATGGAGAATGAGCAGTGGAGACTTGGATGGATTTCAGGCATAGGTTCGAGATGAAATTTCTCTCACGAGCAGAAGAGAATTTATACATGGAGTGGTTCTCGGCTTTGAAGCAGGGGAATTTACCAGTAAAGGAGTATGTTAACAAGTTCAATCAGTTGGCGAGATTTGGCTTAGACTTGGTGAAAACACATGAAAAGAAGGCCCTGAGATTCGTTAAAGGTTTAAATGAGCCGCTACACGGCTTGGCTATTGTAACGACCTAACTTTCGAACACATTGGAAGTTGTGCCACTAATAAGAATAAGAATAGATAGAATATAGAATCATAGAAACATCAGAATCTCACAACGGAATTTTTACAAAAGATGATACTTCATAATATTACACAACGGTACATATTACATCAGAGCATCATAGATCTAGTAATACAAGCCCTTCATAGTACATCTTTAATTATACATATCATATGACCAACTGACAGACTTATAATTATACAGTAGATAAGTAGACCAGCACACAGAAAGTTCCAATCCAGCTTTCCAAGTTTTATCCAATCCTGATTCACTTGTCTATTCAAAACAAGTGTTATGAATACCCAAGAGTTTAAGAAACACAGAAAAATAAACTCCGAGTCAGTCAGGGGACTGGTATGAGTAAACGATTTAAAACGGATTAAAGAAATAAAAATATCTCATAAGACCACGCCATGAATACAAAACGGGTTTTTACCTTATGAGATTAAAACACTTTGTATACTTGAAATCAGATATTATCATAGTGTTTATAAGTTTTTCACAAATAAATTAGAATCTAGAAGAATGCTTGCATCTCACATTATCCTTTATAGTATACAAATAAAAACCGCTTGGCGCTTATGGAAATTGGGTTTCCAACTCTGACAAGGTATGGGACCACCTTCCGATGATGTATCTCTAGAGGCAAATACACCTGGGTTCAACCAGAATGTCTTGCAACCCGATCCACACATGATCGACCACTCATTTCTCATGAGTGTATCGAATGTATATCACCAACGGTTGGGCTCAAACCACCGTTTCTCGAATGGGCAGAATCGATAGATTAAGAAACAAAAGGAATTTCTCTAGATAGGTGATTATACACCCTAATGGGAGCGACCCACATAGCCATGCTGCTTGCCCGATTTTTGTCATTTCCTGGGTGTGAGGCTTGAGGCTAGACTCACCTTTCCATTATCACTGTTTATTTTCTTTGAATGCCACATTGTCAAAACTTCCCAACCACTAATTGACTTCCCGAAAAATATATTATAGCTATACAGCGAGAGAAATGAATTCCTCTGCCACCGTATAAATACGTTTGGAGAGATCAACGTACGTGATCAGTTAGAATTACTTTTTCAGACATTCATCCATACAAGTTGTCCTGGGGTTGGACAAACCGAAGGCACTACTCGAGAATAGACCTTGTATATCGCCGTCTTCAATTTGAAAGTCTCTATCGCTTGGCGTATAATCAAGTCAAAGTGATATATCCATTTCGGTCTCTTTGAAATGATTAGCGAACATTTAAATTATTAATCTTAACTGATTATAATCAATTTACATCTACAATTTCAGTCAGAATAAACAATATACGATTATCTCGCCTATATCTGGTATTTTGATCATTTCTTAAAAATGGACAAATTTAGTGTGCGCGCCGCACACAGTCTTTCTTTCCATTTTGTTCGTCACTTTAAAAAAAATACTTACATTATTTTTAGAAAAAAAATTTCTCACAATTATTTCTTAATTTGATTATTCATAAATGCATTAAATTTATGATTTATAATTTATATTTCAGCATTTATACTTTGTATTGTTCTTGTCAATTTCCCCCTTTTGATCCTTTATTCTTGATCTACTTCTTATTTCTATATACCAATAAAAATTCTCTTTTTATTTATCAATCTAACTCGATTAAAATATGATTTACAGCTCTTATTTTCTAAAATACAGAACAGTACATGACCGGTTGCTGGTGTCAGAGTTACAGTTCATAACAGTCAATATTGTTTCCCTTTCACTTGACTTTAAATTTAAATATTTTTATTAGAAAACCATTTCAAACTCTAATTTTAAATTAAATTTATAATTTAATTTAAATTTCAGCTTCTGTCTTTTAATTTCAAATGCTGACAAAAACTGTATTAAATCCTGATTCACTTTTTTTTCTCCTCTTGCTAATTTAAATAAAAATTCTATTTTTATTTAAATATTTATTTATTTTATACTTAATTTAATCTATTATTTATCCTTTATTTTATTTTTCTAAAATCCTATTTTTCCTTTTTCCTAATTTCTTTTGCTTCTTTAATACCTTTCCTAACCTTTTTACCCTTTTCTTTATTTATAAATTTTCTTTATTTTACTTCTAGCCTTGTATTTCTAGCCCAAGCCATCTTACCTTTTCAATTCCTTATATATTATTTCTATTTTCCTTCTTGGCCCAATGTAGCCCGAAGTTCTCAACCTAGTTTCCCATCCCTTTTCCTGTTTGCCAGATCCAGCTTTTCCCACCCAAAACAAATGCCACACATGTTGGATCACACCAAGTTACCAATGCCGATCCCTTTTCCTTCTGATTTTCTAAATGCCAATTGCCATCGTGCCAAACTAGAGTTTGGCTAAGTAAAACATGTGATCAACACAGTGATGCTTCCCATTTTCATGTGCCTGATCTTCATTCCTTCTTCTCTATTGGTGCCACTTCCAGTGCACGCTTGTGCACCTCGTACATGCACACCAATGCTCCAGCCACCTAGAAATTGTCGTGCCATCACCAGAATATCACACTGCCTCCCTTGATCATCATCGATCAACTGCCAGAGTCCCCACACACCTCCTTCACCAAATTACCTCCCAGCTCCATTAAAACCGAAAGCTTCAAAAAAATCCGCACCACCAAATCTCCTAGCATCGCCACCTCCTGTGTCCTGTCATCACCAGACTCCGACCATGCCTACCCGACGCCTTCCTCCATCGAACCCCCCAGGTCCGATTACCTGAAAGCTCTCCACGATGATGCGGTTCGACCCAATAGAAGCTCAAAAAAAAACCGTCCTCAATCACCTAATTTAAATTAAAACCTTATAAATACTTAGTTAAAAATTATGATTTTATTTTTCTGATGATCTACAGCTTCCAACGCTTCTCTAGTGCCAGCGATTTGGCCCACGATTGGTTCCATCGCCAGAATTCGGCAAAACCCCCCTTTTTAATCAACTCGAGAATTCTCCTTAACCACACAACTAAAAATTCTGTAACTAACACTAAAATTCATCATTTTTAATACACAACACGATCACATGCCTGAATTTACAAATATAGATGATATAAAATTTGGGTTTCTGGAGTGTTCTTACTGTTATTTACATATATACTAGGTTATACTCTTTTATTAAATCTGAAACTATTTTTAAAATTTACTAAGGACCTTAACAACAATTTTTCTTTTAAACTCAAGCTCTAAAACCCACTGGAATCCAAGTTATCGATCTTTGAAGTAAAAGGAGGTGAAAGAAAACTTGAGTTCTGTTAATCATTTCAGGTTTTACTTATATGTTACAAAATTTCCAGTTTGATATACAACTACATATGTGATTCATATGAGACACAACACACCATAAACAAGTGAATATACCAGTACATCTGTATCATACTGTATACAATCAGAGATTGGTTTTTATTTTAAAAAGAATTAATATAGTGTTCTCTGTCTTTTATCACACTGTTCAAATAACATCAACGATTTTTCAACCATTTAACTCCGCAAACACCCATTTTTATTTAATACAAATACATATGTATGTAGTAATATATATGGTCATGAACAAGCTTTAAGAAACAGGGTTGGGGAGGTTTTTACTCGCATTATAAACATTGTTTTTCTTTCATAATTTGTTTCCAGTTTTTAACATGCAAAATGAATTAACTACACATATATCTAACCACATATAGGTATGTATATATATGTGTCTGCACAATCAGTAAAGGTTTTAAAAAGAAAAGAAAAGAGTTTACCCACCTTCAAAGCTTAAATCCCTTCGCTTCCTTTACCCCTTCTTACTGATTTTAGTTCAATTGGTTTGTTGTGAAGAGAAGTGTATGCTTATGGCTTTTATATAGTAAAAGAAAACATTAAAATACAAGTGCATTAAATGCTGGTTTTGAAAAAGAGAAAAACAGTTTTCCCAGACACTTAAACAATTATTTCTCTTACAATATCAAAACACAAAATCTGTAATAACCCGGAAAATCTGGGCCAGTTTAAAATTTTTATTTTGGCAATTTTAGCGAATTTTGATTATTTAAAATGAATTATTTTAAATAATATCGACGAGAAATTTATTTTGAATAGAATTCGACGTATATATTTATATACGTCGTCGTTTGAATATAAATATTTATATATAATTATAAAAGGAATTGAAAATGGCGCGGTAGTTCGATAATTCGATTTCAAACTTCAATTGGATGTACCGGGCGCAAAACAATCCGGATTTTAGTGAAACCAAAAACATTAGGATCTAATTGGTAATATCTTTCCAACGAATCCGACAAATCAAGATTTCATAGCGGGAATCAAAAGATATGTCCAGTTGAAAATTCTGAATAGTCGCTATGGAATTCAGGCCCTCAAAAATGGACATTTTGCAAATGACTTCGGATTTCGACGAAACCAGTTTTGTTGGGTCCGTGATGTCGAATTATTGGTAGATTCCAAATTTCATAATTTTTCGAATCAATATGTGAGCGTGGCAATGGAAAACGCGTTTGACCAGTTTCAGTTGATTTTAATCGACTGGAAAATGGCCATTTTTCCAACGGTCTCAGAATTCAACGAAACTAGTTTTGTTAGGACCGTATCGTCAATACGAAGCTAGAAAATATCTTTCTAGAATTTTTCGAGTTAGTATGTGACTCCGGTAAATTGAAATGCGCGTTCAAATTCAATATATAGAGTTATATTTTGATTTTGACGAAAACTGATCGAAACGATCGAATCAGCTTACGATACATATCCCATTGTGTTCGGAATGGGGGTATTACTCTAGGGACGACAGTCGGTGGGCCTAATTTCGAGTTCGAAATCAAAAGTTGCTTTATAAAAAATAGAATTGAATTAAATAAATATATATTTTATTATAAACTCCCCCCTTCTATTCTCTCCCTCCCTCATTCATTCAGCCACGTTGACCAAATAAATAAAAAAAGCGAACCGCGCCCTAACCCCGTCGACCGCCACCGGATCGCCACCGTTCCACCCTCCTCCACCTTCATCCGCGACCCCCCCATCTTCTCCTTGCTCGATGTACGAAACCTGCACCCCCCTCAAGCCCTAAATCGATACCACCCCCTACCTGACCACGCCGTAGTCAATTAAACGGGCCCCACCTTCTCCTCGAAGCCGCCTCTTCCACCTGTCAGTAGCCGCCACCGGGGATGGAGACGCAGCCAACCGCGAACCCTAGAGTTGAGCGACGTTTGTCTTGGGCTAGGAAGTATTCGACGATGAAGACAATGCGAAGGATTAACAGTGAGTCTCTCGTTTTCTTTTAATATGTCAAAATCTAATTATAATTTTCATTTTTAAAAAATATAGATTTTTAATTTAAAAAGGTTAGATTTTTATTTATAGTAAAGACATGATTTTTAAACTCGAAAAGCTAGGGTTCTTAGTTCATAAAAGTTGAGATTTTTATTTATAAAAAAAAAAACTTTGATTTTTACTTAGGTAAAGTTATGATTTCTGTTTATATAAAATATAACTTTTATATAAAAAGTAGTAATATAAAAATGAGATTTTTATATGCGAAGTAGCGGTGTAAAAATACAATTTTTATTATAAGAATAGCAAAATAAAAATGTGATTTTTATTTTAAAAGTAGAGATAGAAAAATATAATCTTTACTATATAGAAATATTAAAAATATGATTTTTATATTTTTAAAGTATTAAAAATGTAATCTTTATGAGATAGAGAATATAAAAATATCATCTTTGTGTATGTAACGAAATAAAAATCTGATTTTTATTTTATATACGTTGAGATAAAGTGGTAATTTTTATAATGATGAAATCTATATTTTTGAAAGGATGAAGTCTTTATTTTTATAAAGGCGAAAACTTTATTTTTATAAAGGCGAAAACTTTATTTTTATAAAGGCGAAAACTTTATTTTTGTAAAGGCGAAAACTTCATATTAGAAAAGGAGAAATCTATATTTTTATAAGGACGAAATCTATATTTTTGAAATGGAATTTTTATCTATATAGTAGCAATGCAGAAATAGAATTTTCATCCATAGAGCGTGATAGTAAAAATATGATTTTTATATATTGAATAGCATAGTAAAAATTCGATTTTTAAATATATGAAGTGATTATAAAAATATGATTTTTAAATGGAAAGTAAACAAATAAAAATTTGACTTTTATTTTAAAGACATCAAAATATAAAAATGTGTGATTTTTATATATATAGTGACTACGGGCAACGAAGATGATCAAAAGGCGAGAATGAAGAAGATTTCTATAAAGGAAGATCCGTGGAGCTAGGATAGCTATTGGTGAGAACTTCTCACTCTAAATTCTCTTTTTTTTTCTAGTTATATATATATATATTTACTAGGATGCAGACGGTGCTTAGTAGCACCCGACACCCGTCATCCACAGACCATGGATGGACTTGTTTGTTTGGTTGCATAAATTAGTTATATGATTTGATTTGAATTTGGTTGTTTGGTAAATTTGATTGATGTGTGAATGGCGTGGGCCTTCACTAGACCGGGGATAAGGCTAGGCCTCGTCCTGTTTCTAGTATCGTGCCGTTATGCCGCCGAAATTTTCTAAAATATGTTAGAAAAATAAAAATATCATTTTATTTAAAGAAAGAACTGAATAGATATTCATATGTTAAAATAAAATGTTTTATCGTTAAAAATATAATTTTTAACGTGAAAGTGAATAAAATAAAATATTCATTTACAGACCAGACGGTTTGTTTATGTACACCTATTTGAATGACATTGATTGGGACGATAAATTTTACACATCGCCCAACTGCACAAATAAAATATGTGTTTGATTGTTTGAAACCCCACACGGGTGTTGGGATGAAATATGAAGTTCACTCATCCTAATTGATTAAATATGTCGATCGATTGATTGACAGGCTGTTATAAGCGTTAGATATCTATATTTGATGCTTATACAGTGTAGTGCACTTTGGTTGATGGTTGATTATTTTCAATGCTATATATACGTGTGATGTATGAAAATCCATATAGTTAACACTATATGGTGATTGATTGGGCCTCATTCCAATTTAGAAGATAAAGAATAATATAAGATAAAGGTTCATGTGTTGACAGTACTCATCCATTGAGATTGGTCATGTGTTGAACGAAATATTTTTATAATAAAAAAATTACATCTTTATCAATATAAGATAAAGGTTCATGTGTTGACAGTACTCATCCATTGAGATTGGTCATGTGTTGAACGAAATATTTTTATAATAAAAAAATTACATCTTTATTAATATAAAATAAAGGTTCATGTGTTGACAGTACTCATCCATTGAGATTGGTCATGTGTTGAACGAATTATTTTTATAATAAAATTTACATCTTTATCAATCTAAAGTAAAGGTTCATGTGTTGACTGTACTCATCCGTTGAGATTAGTCATGTGTTGAACGAAGTATTTTAACAAAAATAGTCACACATGGACGGTACTCATTCGTTGAGATTAGTCGTGTGTTGACAAAAAGAAATATTTGAAATAGAATATATAAAGCCGTGTTGAATAGTGATGCGCCATTTTGACGCGAACGATATATATAACGATTTCGAAATAAATTGAATATATAACGATTTCGAAATGAATTGAATATATAACGATTTCGAAATGAATTGAATTTACAACGATTTCGAAATGAACGATATATATAACGATTTCGAAATGAATTGAATATAGAACGATTTCGAAATGAATTGAATATATAACGATTTCGAAATGAATTGAATATATAACGATTTCGAAATGAATTGAATATATAACGATTTCGAAATGAATTGAATATATAACGATTTCGAAATGAATTGAATATATAACGATTTCGAAATGAATTGAATATATAACGATTTCGAAATGAATTGAATATATAACGATTTCGATTTGAGTTGAATATAAAACGATTTCGAATTGAATGGAATAGAAAACCAATTTGATTTCAATTGAATATATAATGAATTTGATTCAAATAGAAAACGAAACGAATTTGATTTGAATAGAAAATGAATTTGAATCGAATATAAAACCAATTTAAATTGAAAGCGAATTGAAATGAATTCGAATTTAATTGAAATTTGAATTGAATAGAAATGAATTTTAAAACGAATTTGTAAAGAAGAATTCAATTTTGATTCGAATTGAAATGGAAGTTGAAATTGCTTTTGAAACGAATTTAAAACTATTTATATAATTCGTTTTAAATAGAAATCGACGAGATGTATATTATATATATTATATATATAATATAATGGCCTGAATAGAACGCGCCGCGTCGCGGCCGTTCGTGAATTTCGACCATTTATTTCAAACGGACATTACGGGAGATCCGACTGTCGGATTCTCCTAAAACCGGAACCGTTGGGTTCGTATCGAAAAGAGCTTTCTAAAGAATATTAGAAATTCAAAATCTAACGGTTGGATTTGGAGATACGTCCAAATCAAATTCGAAAAAGGTCGCTATAAGTGCAGTTCGATGGCCATTGTAGGAAATCGACTGTACGAGCCTTGATAAAATTATTAAAAATAGTAATAATTTGTATAAAATCATAACAAATGATTTGGGAAAATTTGGGATGAAAAACTCCACATTTGAAAAGATAAAAATGGTTTTTATCGAAATGCACTAGTTTGAACTAAATTTAAAACCCAATTATTTTTAAATAAATGAATTAGATTTAAAAAGGGGTTTTAAATAATCGAATTTCTAATATATTTGATTAAATTTGAAATGGGTTTATCGTGAACAGTGTTTTAAATAACACTAGTTCTTTAACCCGATAACAAATAGAATGTGATATGGGTTTATCGTGAACAGTGTTTTAAATAACACTAGTTCTTTAACCCGATAACAAATAGAATGTGATTTGGGTTTGTCGTGAACTGTGTTTCAAATAACACCTAGTTCTTTAACCCAGTAAAAGGACTTCTAACGAATCTGCAATTAGATTGAAATGTGAATCTATAATCTAAATTATCAAATTTAGAAATAAGCAGGAATGGAGTATCACCAGTTTTGCTCCAAAGCGATAGTTAAATCTTTAATTAGATTTAAACGTGAAATGGTAATTAATTTTACCGATAACACCATAGTATTAGATATGGAGTATTACCAGTTTTGCTTCATGGGATGAATAGGTTGGGATTGGGAAATAAAATAAATAATTACTTCGGTGTGGTTCGCTAATCTCGACTAGTTGGAAAAACCATAATTTGGTTTTAAATGACATCCAAAGGAAGATTACAGGATAAATTTTAAAGAATTTATCTTGGATAAAATTAATGGGAACTTTTCCCTAAGAATGTGGAATTTAGAAACTAGCTGTAGGTTGGCTAAGAAGAATGGTTTCCTGGGTATTGATCTGATGTTGGTTTCGGCCTTCGGGGTTAATATTTGGGAAATTGTTCTCTTGCTAATCTGCGGTTAGTGACTAATGAATTGGAATGAGGCGTATGTTGTATTTGTGTAACATTGGTTTTTCAATATACGCGGGTTGTTCGGAAAGTCCGGGTTTATACCCATTCTGAATAACCGATTCGACGATAAGTCGAAGATGAAGACGGTGGTTGAAGACCGGAAGTCTTCACATCGTTTGGATAATCACTGACGATCCTGATTGGGCTGTACACCCAAGAGGATGGAAATAGTTGGTGGTCGTCCAGACGTACTTGGAGATGGATGGATATGCGAGGAAAGTGCCTCCGGTTTCATTCAGACCCAGAACGGACTTGTAAATGGATTGTGTGTCTGACATTGGATTTTATTCTGTGTTGATTGATTTCTATTAAATATACATCTGTTTGGCGGCGGAGAATTTATTCTTTTGCTTACGCCCTTCTCTGAGACGTACGAGCTCAGAGGTTGTATATCGATGGACATCAATCGCATGGCATGAATTGCCTGTGTGGCACGCTAAGATGCAATGATCAAGGCTTCTGTTGAAAAGCAAAGTCTTGTGGTTGATGATCAAAGCATGGCCTTTGTGGCATAGCTTTGTGTATAGCGTGAATTCGCGAGCCTCACACCTCGGTATGAGTTAAAAACGGGATACGGACTGCAGGGAGAGCACGACGTTTCTTTCTAGCTTTGGTGGTGTCAGTGACTTACCAGCCCTGACATATATATACTTTTCACCTTTGTGGTTGTTGGATGAGGCGCCTCGATTATAGGTCTGTAAGGACCGGGAAACGTGTGTTCAGGCATAATTAATCCTCTAACGTAAGTGAGGACCGGCCCTGAAGCATCCAGGGGTTGCCCAGTGTGCGTAACCCTGAGGCATTTGCTAGAGTGTCTCAAACGCGGAGAGGAGCTTGCCCCTTGCCTCGACTCATGACGGAATCCAATTTCCAATACGTGTATTTCGGCTTTATTTGTAGAGCCTAGTATGGCGACATAGTGGGATGGGGCACTCATGCCGTCTATTATTTATATTTATGATTGAAATGTTTTGACACTTATTATAGTATCAAATGATTTGTTTTAAACGTATCAAGCATGTTTGGCTGTTATAAGGTAAAACCCTATCCTCCGGCTTGCGTTGCATTGTGTGATAGGACCTGGGTCTTATAATAGCTTCATTTTTCGAAAAAGCATTGCGTTGTTTATCTATATGCACTGGTATTCTTGGGAGGAAACCCGTTCCGTGTTATACGGCGTGGTCCCTTGAATTACTCTCTTTTAAAGTAAAGTTTTAAATAACTGTTTTAGTTCTCACACCAGTCACATGACTGACCTGGAGTTTATTATTTTAACCTAAACTCTGGGTGCCCCTATTTTCCGCACGGGCAGCTAGTAGTTTTGGTTTTGCAGATTTATATTCACAGGGTCCTGGTTTACAGCTGGAATGATATCTGGAAAGCTCTGTATCCGTATATCACCTTCAGTTGTGCTTTGTATTATTTTCCGCTGCTATGTAATTTATTGTAATCTCTGATATTTCTGTGTAATATTTATTCATTTATACTCTGTATATTCTTGTAATCTGATGCATTGTTGTAATATACAATGAAATGTTCTTCTGTTTGTGTTCTGATTTGTCATGTTCTCAACGTTCAGGGGTTTCGAACGATCTAGATCGGTTTAACGACTGATTCAGATCGAGCGAAATTCCCGGCCGTCACATTTGGTATCAGAGCTTTGGTTTACAGAGCTCGAGAACAAGACACATTAGAACCATACGAAAGAATTCATCAGATATTGGATTAGTAATATCCAATTAGAATGACTCGTTAGAGATAGGATCAGTAGTATCCTAGAACGAGTGTGAAGAGTATATTTTTCAAATGAAAACAATTTTTGTTTTGAAAATTTAAATCATTTTATACGTATTTGATATTTATTTATTTTGAATATGGACAATCGAGTATATAAAGATTTTGCATATACGCGTCATGAACGTATATTCGAAGTTTTAATATATTGGATAGATATAGAATCATACTCTAGTGGCCCGAAGATGATTCTGATGATTGACTAGTCGTCATTAGTATTCATGTTCGAGTAACGAAGGTGTGATATCGATATATTTCCATTCAACTGGTGTGAGAACCAAAACTTATATAGTTAGAACACTTTGTTGTGAATTGGCATCAAAAACATGATTTTTTGTATATGTATCAAAATTATGAATTTGAAAACTCTAATTCACTAATTGATTGATGTTTGTTTTGTTTGTTTAATTGTTTGCTAATTTTTAACCATTATGCCTAATAGAACCGAATATTGAACTATATTGAAAATTGGTCGCATTTGCTTGCATATGCCTATATTACATTGAACAGGTCATAGCAAGGAGGCTAGAGCAGAGAATAAAATTTGTTTGCCCGACAAATAGGTACATGTTTACTACATAATTTCCTGTTTTGTTTGGGTGATGATGATTTTATGAGCCTATTGGCTAGCCGCTTGGCTTTTTCTTTTTCTTTTTGAGATCTGAAGGACCGGGGAAGCTATTTGAAATTCCCCGATGCTCCCGGTGCAGGGGAGGTTATGGCGAAATTTTTCGAAAATTTAGGGTGTTAGCCAAATTTTTGAAAATTTGAAAATTCTCAGAAACTGAAAAGTTGGAGAATGGAAGCCAGATCGATCATAGAGTTGATTAATCAAACCACTTTCGACTTTGTTCCTTTTCGGGGACGAAAAGTTTTAAGTGGGGGTGATTGTAATAACCCGGAAAATCTGGGCCAGTTTAAAATTTTTATTTTGGCAATTTTAGCGAATTTTGATTATTTAAAATGAATTATTTTAAATAATATCGACGAGAAATTTATTTTGAATAGAATTCGACGTATATATTTATATACGTCGTCGTTTGAATATAAATATTTATATATAATTATAAAAGGAATTGAAAATGGCGCGGTAGTTCGATAATTCGATTTCAAACTTCAATTGGATGTACCGGGCGCAAAACAATCCGGATTTTAGTGAAAACAAAAACATTAGGATCTAATTGGTAATATCTTTCCAACGAATCCGACAAATCAAGATTTCATAGTGGGAATCAAAAGATATGTCCAGTTGAAAATTCTGAATAGTCGCTATGGAATTCAGGCCCTCAAAAATGGACATTTTGCAAATGACTTCGGATTTCGACGAAACCAGTTTTGTTGGGTCCGTGATGTCGAATTATTGCTAGATTCCAAATTTCATAATTTTTCGAATCAATATGTGAGCGTGGCAAAGGAAAACGCGTTTGACCAGTTTCAGTTGATTTTAATCAACTGGAAAATGGCCATTTTTCCAACGGTCTCAGAATTCAACGAAACTAGTTTTGTTAGGACCGTATCGTCAATACGAAGCTAGAAAATATCTTTCTAGAATTTTTCGAGTTAGTATGTGACTCCGGTAAATTGAAATGCGCGTTCAAATTCAATATATAGAGTTATATTTTGATTTTGACGAAAACTGATCGAAACGATCGAATCAGCTTACGATACATATCCCATTGTGTTCGGAATGGGGGTATTACTCTAGGGACGACAGTCGGTGGGCCTAATTTTGAGTTCGAAATCAAAAGTTGCTTTATAAAAAATAGAATTGAATTAAATAAATATATATATTTTATTATAAACTCCCCCCTTCTATTCTCTCCCTCCCTCATTCATTCAGCCACGTTGACCAAATAAAAAAAAAAAAAGCGAACCGCGCCCTAACCCCGTCGACCGCCACGGGATCGCCACCGTTCCACCCTCCTCCACCTTCATCCGCGACCCCCCATCTTCTCCTTGCTCGATGTACGAAACCTGCACCCCCCTCAAGCCCTAAATCGATACCACCCCTACCTGACCACGCCGTAGTCAATTAAACGGGCCCCACCTTCTCCTCGAAGCCGCCTCTTCCACCTGTCAGTAGCCGCCACCGGGGATGGAGACGCAGCCAACCGCGAACCCTAGAGTTGAGCGACGTTCGTCTTGGGCTAGGAAGTATTCGACGATGAAGACAATGCGAAGGATTAACAGTGAGTCTCTCGTTTTCTTTTAATATGTCAAAATCTAATTATAATTTTCGTTTTTAAAAAATATAGATTTTTAATTTAAAAAGGTTAGATTTTTATTTATAGTAAAGACATGATTTTTAAACTCGAAAAGCTAGGGTTCTTAGTTCATAAAAGTTGAGATTTTTATTTATAAAAAAAAAAACTTTGATTTTTACTTAGGTAAAGTTATGATTTCTGTTTATATAAAATATAACTTTTATATAAAAAGTAGTAATATAAAAATGAGATTTTTATATGCGAATTAGCGGTGTAAAAATACAATTTTTATTATAAGAATAGCAAAATAAAAATGTGATTTTTATTTTAAAAGTAGAGATAGAAAAATATAATCTTTACTATATAGAAATATTAAAAATATGATTTTTATATTTTTAAAGTATTAAAAATGTAATCTTTATGAGATAGAGAATATAAAAATATCATCTTTGTGTATGTAACGAAATAAAAATCTGATTTTTATTTTATATACGTTGAGATAAAGTGGTAATTTTTATAATGATGAAATCTATATTTTTGAAAGGATGAAGTCTTTATTTTTATAAAGGCGAAAACTTTATTTTTATAAAGGCGAAAACTTTATTTTTATAAAGGCGAAAACTTTATTTTTGTAAAGGCGAAAACTTCATATTAGAAAAGGCGAAATCTATATTTTTATAAGGACGAAATCTATATTTTTGAAATGGAATTTTTATCTATATAGTAGCAATGTAGAAATAGAATTTTCATCCATAAAGCGTGATAGTAAAAATATGATTTTTATATATTGAATAGCATAGTAAAAATTCGATTTTTAAATATATGAAGTGATTATAAAAATATGATTTTTAAATGGAAAGTAAACAAATAAAAATGTGACTTTTATTTTAAAGACATCAAAATATAAAAATGTGTGATTTTTATATATATAGTGACTACGGGCAACGAAGATGATCAAAAGGCGAGAATGAAGAAGATTTCTATAAAGGAAGAGCCGTGGAGCTAGGATAGCTATTGGTGAGAACTTCTCACTCTAAATTCTCTCTTTTTTTTTCTAGTTATATATATATATACTAGGATGCAGACGGTGCTTAGTAGCACCCGACACCCGTCATCCACAGACCATGGATGGACTTGTTTGTTTGGTTGCATAAATTAGTTATATGATTTGATTTGAATTTGGTTGTTTGGTAAATTTGATTGATGTGTGAATGGCGTGGGCCTTCACTAGACCGGGGACAAGGCTAGGCCTCGTCCTGTTTCTAGTATCGTGCCGTTATGCCGCCGAAATTTTCTAAAATATGTTAGAAAAATAAAAATATCATTTTATTTAAAGAAAGAACTGAATAGATATTCATATGTTAAAATAAAATGTTTTATCGTTAAAAATATAATTTTTAACGTGAAAGTGAATAAAATAAAATATTCATTTACAGACCAGACGGTTTGTTTATGTACACCTATTTGAATGACATTGATTGGGACGATAAATTTTACACATCGCCCAACTGCACAAATAAAATATGTGTTTGATTGTTTGAAACCCCACACGGGTGTTGGGATGAAATATGAAGTTCACTCATCCTAATTGATTAAATATGTCGATCGATTGATTGACAGGCTGTTATAAGCGTTAGATATCTATATTTGATGCTTATACAGTGTAGTGCGCTTTGGTTGATGGTTGATTATTTTCAATGCTATATATACGTGTGATGTATGAAAATCCATATAGTTAACACTATATGGTGATTGATTGGGCCTCATTCCAATTTAGAAGATAAAGAATAATATAAGATAAAGGTTCATGTGTTGACAGTACTCATCCATTGAGATTGGTCATGTGTTGAACGAAATATTTTTATAATAAAAAAATTACATCTTTATCAATATAAGATAAAGGTTCATGTGTTGACAGTACTCATCCATTGAGATTGGTCATGTGTTGAACGAAATATTTTTATAATAAAAAAATTACATCTTTATCAATATAAAATAAAGGTTCATGTGTTGACAGTACTCATCCATTGAGATTGGTCATGTGTTGAACGAATTATTTTTATAATAAAATTTACATCTTTATCAATCTAAAGTAAAGGTTCATGTGTTGACTGTACTCATCCGTTGAGATTAGTCATGTGTTGAACGAAGTATTTTAACAAAAATAGTCACACATGGACGGTACTCATTCGTTGAGATTAGTCGTGTGTTGACAAAAAGAAATATTTGAAATAGAATATATAAAGCCGTGTTGAATAGTGATGCGCCATTTTGACGCGAACGATATATATAACGATTTCGAAATGAATTGAATATATAACGATTTCGAAATGAATTGAATATATAACGATTTCGAAATGAATTGAATATATAACGATTTCGAAATGAATTGAATATATAACGATTTCGAAATGAATTGAATTTATAACGATTTCGAAATGAACGATATATATAACGATTTCGAAATGAATCGAATATATAACGATTTCGAAATGAATTGAATATATAACGATTTCGAAATGAATTGAATATATAACGATTTCGAAATGAATTGAATATATAACGATTTTGAAATGAATTGAATATATAACGATTTCGAAATGAATTGAATATATAACGATTTCGAAATGAATTGAATATATAACGATTTCGAAATGAATTGAATATATAACGATTTCGAAATGAATTGAATATATAACGATTTCGAAATGAATTGAATATATAACGATTTCGATTTGAGTTGAATATAAAACGATTTCGAATTGAATGGAATAGAAAACCAATTTGATTTCAATTGAACATATAATGAATTTGATTCAAATAGAAAACGAAACGAATTTGATTTGAATAGAAAATGAATTTGAATCGAATATAAAACCAATTTAAATTGAAAGCGAATTGAAATGAATTCGAATTTAATTGAAATTTGAATTGAATAGAAATGAATTTAAAAACGAATTTGTAAAGAAGAATTCAATTTTGATTCGAATTGAAATGGAAGTTGAAATTGCTTTTGAAACGAATTTAAAACTATTTATATAATTCGTTTTAAATAGAAATCGACGAGATGTATATTATATATATATAATATAATGGCCTGAATAGAACGAGCCGCGTCGCGGCCGTTCGTGAATTTCGACCATTTATTTCAAACGGACATTACGGGAGATCCGACCGTCGGATTCTCCTAAAACCGGAACCGTTGGGTTCGTATCGAAAAGAGTTTTCTAAAGAATATTAGAAATTCAAAATCTAACGGTTGGATTTGGAGATACGTCCAAATCAAATTCGAAAAAGGTCGCTATAAGTGCAGTTCGATGGCCATTGTAGGAAATCGACTGTACGGGCCTTGATAAAATTATTAAAAATAGTAATAATTTGTATAAAATCATAAGAAATGATTTGGGAAAATTTGGGATGAAAAACTCCACATTTGAAAAGATAAAAATGGTTTTTTTCTAAATGCACTAGTTTGAACTAAATTTAAAACCGAATTATTTTTAAATAAATGAATTAGATTTAAAAAGGGGTTTTAAATAATCGAATTTCTAATATATTTGATTAAATTTGAAATGGGTTTATCGTGAACAGTGTTTTAAATAACACTAGTTCTTTAACCCGATAACAAATAGAATGTGATATGGGTTTATCGTGAACAGTGTTTTAAATAACACTAGTTCTTTAACCCGATAACAAATAGAATGTGATTTGGGTTTGTCGTGAACTGTGTTTCAAATAACACCTAGTTCTTTAACCCAGTAAAAGGAGTTCTAATGAATCTGCAATTAGATTGAAATGTGAATCTATAATCTAAATTATCAAATTCAGAAATAAGCAGGAATGGAGTATCACCAGTTTTGCTCCAAAGCGATAGTTAAATCTTTAATTAGATTTAAACGTGAAATGGTAATTAATTTTACCGATAACACCATAGTATTAGATATGGAGTATTACCAGTTTTGCTTCATGGGATGAATAGGTTGGGATTGGGAAATAAAATAAATAATTACTTCGGTGTGGTTCGCTAATCTCGACTAGTTGGAAAAACCATAATTTGGTTTTAAATGACATCCAAAGGAAGATTACAGGATAAATTTTAAAGAATTTATCTTGGATAAAATTAATGGGAATTTTTCCCTAAGAATGTGGAATTTAGAAACTAGTTGTAGGTTGGCTAAGAAGAATGGTTTCCTGGGTATTGATCTGATGTTGGTTTCGGCCTTCGGGGTTAATGTTTGGGAAATTGTTCTCTTGCTAATCTGCGGTTAGTGACTAATGAATTGGAATGAGGCGTATGTTGTATTTGTGTAACATTGGTTTTTCAATATACGCGGGTTGTTCGGAAAGTCCGGGTTTATACCCATTCTGAATAACCGATTCGACGATAAGTCGAAGATGAAGACGGTGGTTGAAGACCGGAAGTCTTCACATCGTTTGGATAATCACTGACGATCCTGATTGGGCTGTACACCCAAGAGGATGGAAATAGTTGGTGGTCGTCCAGACGTACTTGGAGATGGATGGATATGCGAGGAAAGTGCCTCCGGTTTCATTCAGACCCAGAACGGACTTGTAAATGGATTGTGTGTCTGACATTGGATTTTATTCTGTGTTGATTGATTTCTATTAAATATACATCTGTTTGGCGGCGGAGAATTTATTCTTTTGCTTACGCCCTTCTCTGAGACGTACGAGCTCAGAGGTTGTATATCGATGGACATCAATCGCATGGCATGAATTGCCTGTGTGGCACGCTAAGATGCAATGATCAAGGCTTCTGTTGAAAAGCAAAGTCTTGTGGTTGATGATCAAAGCATGGCCTTTGTGGCATAGCTTTGTGTATAGCGTGAATTCGCGAGCCTCACACCTCGGTATGAGTTAAAAACGGGATACGGACTGCAGGGAGAGCACGACGTTTCTTTCTAGCTTTGGTGGTGTCAGTGACTTACCAGCCCTGACATATATATACTTTTCACCTTTGTGGTTGTTGGATGAGGCGCCTCGATTATAGGTCTGTAAGGACCGGGAAACGTGTGTTCAGGCATAATTAATCCTCTAACGTAAGTGAGGACCGGCCCTGAAGCATCCAGGGGTTGCCCAGTGTGCGTAACCCTGAGGCATTTGCTAGAGTGTCTCAAACGCGGAGAGGAGCTTGCCCCTTGCCTCGACTCATGACGGAATCCAATTTCCAATACGTGTATTTCGGCTTTATTTGTAGAGCCTAGTATGGCGACATAGTGGGATGGGGGCACTCATGCCGTCTATGATTTATATTTATGATTGAAATGTTTTGACACTTATTATAGTATCAAATGATTTGTTTTAAACGTATCAAGCATGTTTGGCTGTTATAAGGTAAAACCCTATCCTCCGGCTTGCGTTGCATTGTGTGATAGGACCTGGGTCTTATAATAGCTTCATTTTTCGAAAAAGCATTGCGTTGTTTATCTATATGCACTGGTATTCTTGGGAGGAAACCCGTTCCGTGTTATACGGCGTGGTCCCTTGAATTACTCTCTTTTAAAGTAAAGTTTTAAATAACTGTTTTAGTTCTCACACCAGTCACATGACTGACCTGGAGTTTATTATTTTAACCTAAACTCTGGGTGCCCCTATTTTCCGCACGGGCAGCTAGTAGTTTTGGTTTTGCAGATTTATATTCACAGGGTCCTGGTTTACAGCTGGAATGATATCCAGAAAGCTCTGTATCCGTATATCACCTTCAGTTGTGCTTTGTATTATTTTCCGCTGCTATGTAATTTATTGTAATCTCTGATATTTCTGTGTAATATTTATTCATTTATACTCTGTATATTCTTGTAATCTGATGCATTGTTGTAATATACAATGAAATGTTCTTCTGTTTGTGTTCTGATTTGTCATGTTCTCAACGTTCAGGGGTTTCGAACGATCTAGATCGGTTTAACGACTGATTCAGATCAAGCGAAATTCCCGGCCGTCACAAAATCTGAATTCACATGGCTTTACATCAGCACAACATTCACCTTGAAATCACTTGCACATGCCACCATTTTTTTTCCACTGGTCCACCTTAAAACACTACCTTAAATGCTACAAGTGTAACCTTATTTTCTAAATCTTCTTCTTGGTTTAAACAACCATTGTTGTAACTTATGCTCAAAATTTTTAAAGGGTTTTCTAAAATCATATTTTCACATGACAAGTTTGATTTAACACAAAATTATTTAAAACCTTTACTTGCCTTCCAAGGCTTGGTAAAATATGAAAATTCTTTGTACTTTTGATCTTGACTATGTAATGATTTTACATGTAAAGATTTTAGAAAATCAATGCTTTAGAATTGATCTAGTGTAGGTGATTCTTGGGTTTAAATACACAAGATTTGCAAGTCTATAGCACATGGCTTTTTGACCAAATGAATACATTTTTGGAAAAATAAAAAGGAAGAAAAATTCAGAAAATCTTAAGAAAAGGAAAGAGAAAGATCTCAAACTGAAAATGTAGAAATAAGAATGATTTGCCATATGCAAGAGTACATGCTCTCAAAATCTTCTTTTCTAGTTTCCTTATAGTGTAGGTGCATCTAAGGTTTAAATACACAAGATTTGGCAAGATTTAAGGCACATGTTTTATGATCAAATGGACACGGTTTTTAAAATGCAAAAGAAAAAGGTCATTTCAGAAAATTTTGTGTAAACAGAAAAAGATTTGAATTGAAAATACATTGATACTAAAATGATTTGCCATGTGACAAATATTTCTTTACTAGCTTACTACTAGTGTAGGTTGTATCTTGAATTCGGTTCATGAAAACATGCTTGCAAAAGAAATGGTATTTTCATGTCTCGGTGTTGAGTATACGTAAATTTGAACATGCCTTTGAACTTGCTTTGACAAAAATGGTCTTGGCATGTTTTTAATTCAAGTGTTAAAAGTTTTTAAATCAAGAATTTACAAAAACTCAATTTCTAAACCTTTTGAAAAAATGAACAAAACATGTATAATAAAATGGCATTAAAAACTTGCTATTAAAAAGTGTTATCAGTTAAACATGTATAAATAAATTTAAACAAACTCTATTAAATTCATGCTATCATACATGAATATGTAAAAATGATTTTGGTAAATGCTGGGATGTAAATTCTTTTATTCACAAGTTAACATGTTTTTGAAATAACTAAGTCTGGATATTTAATCATATTCGTAAATACGTACTTAATATCTGTGTCAGTGCTAGGTGTAAATACTGGGTCATTACAGCTATGACCCACATTCCTATGGGGGCTACCCTCAAGAAATTGGTTGACATGGCATTGATGCATGAAGAGGAAGCTAAAAGTGAGAAAAAAGAGGAAAAGCTTGAAGGACCACAGAACAAGAAAGCGTGGCCCAAAAAGGAAACACAAAAGAAGGATGAAAAGTCTGAAGATAAGAAGGAGAAAAAGTGCTTTACTTTTGGAAGCTTGACTCGTCTGAACAAGGATTGCAGAAAGAGGAAGGGCACTTGCTTCAACCGTGGTGAGATGGGACACTTCACTGGGGACTGCCCGAAGAAACGAGGGCAAGGGAAGAGGACATGACCTACTTCTGAAGGGTAGGTGAACGCTCTCGTGGCTGGTGGATAGGATAGAGATAGGAAAATTTATGTAGAAGGTTTAATTTCCTTATCTGATTATTGAGTTAAAACTCTTTTTGATTCTGGCATTTTGATTCTATAACCGAGACTCTGCACTTTAATACTGTCTTGTTTCTGATCCCGCTATAGTCTCAAATCCCATAAGGGTTACAAATCATCTATTTATGATAAGTTGGGGGTATCTGTATTGGGCGTTAAGTTGACTAGGACGCATACATTCTGGGTTTTGATAATCTGATCTGTACCAGTAGTCTGTAAGTATTTGAATATTTCTGAAAAGGATAGGGGTTTTTACTCGAAGCATGAAGTAGATTTCCAGTTTTGACATTTTTTAATGGGAGTAATTCTCTGAGTGTCAATCAGATGTTGATTTCGGTCTTTGGGATTGATACTTAGAGATGTATTCTCTTAATCGATGTCTAATGGGAACAGAACTTTTGTTTTAATTGTACTTGCTTCTATCACTCGGCTGTATCCTATCGATCGAGTCTTCGACCTTTAGGTAGAAACTAATGGGTGCAAACAAGTGTTTGAGACATGTTATGTTTGATGGTTGCAAGTGGATGCAAGTGGTTGCTAGTGGTTACTCGTGGATGCATATACACACACTAGGCACTAGATCGACTCAAAAGCACTCTCATACTGCACATGGATGTGTGCGCGTTTTTCAATTTTTGTGGATGCAAAATGATTGACTCATCACATGGATGTTGCATTTGGATGAATGGTTATGCACTCATATAGAAATGATGTTTATCAAATAGGATTTCTTGCATACATAATTGGACTCATGGCACTAACATGATTCGCATTGAGGAGGTCAACTGAATCAGTAGACCGCCTTATCTTTGCATTAGATAAGAGACATATACACACACTTTTGCATATGTTCATACAAAATTAGAAGTTTTATAAGGACAATGGATGCTTATGGATGATAATTGAGTAGATGGGTGATTGGATGGTAGGATACATTCTTCTTAACTTGAAGATTTCGGGGACGAAATCCTTTAAGGAGGGGAGAATGTAACACCCCGTATTTCTTTTTGAACATAAAAGTAACAAAACAAAGTATACTTAATTTTTAAAAGAAGAACTAAGGGAAACGGGTTATGCCATTGCGTTTGTCTCGGAATTCTGCTTGAGATAGAGTCCGAGTTTGCGTAAATCGGACTCTGTATGAAGAAGTTATGGCCCTCAGAAGTTTTAGGAATTGAAATAAAATAAAACAGCTCAGATTTAAATTTAAAATTCAAATCGCAAACCCGGACTGGGCGGAAAATTTCCCGCCCAGGACCCAGGTCGACCAGGGGGTCGACCTGAGGGCCGTCCTGGGTGACATAGGTCGACCAGGGGGTCGACCCCCCTATTTCGAGATCCGAGGACTGGTTCGTTTTTCTGCATTTGGACGCCCGTTCTGACCAGATTCGTTGATCCCTATGCTATTTAAACACCCCCAATCCCCACTTTCTCTCCACGCCAAACCATTGTAACGCTATGCTGCCTCAATTCTAATTAAAATAAATCAATGGCGTCTCTACTCTGCTGAAACCTAAGCTAGAACTAGTGCTTCTTCTTCTTCCAATCTGAATAGGATTAAAAGAGAACAACTACGACCCTTTTTCTTTTAGAATCCAACCAAGGCGAGTACAGTTATTTTCAGATATGAAATTTAATTATGATCTTGACAAGGCTATAAATCGGAATTTAAGATTACGCATATTCTTGTTTATCAGATCTGTTTTTCTGTGTAGATCTATCTTATTAATATTATAGTAACTATTCTGTATCTCTTCCTTCCTTCTGTTCTATAGCCAGGCTACCATGAGCCTGAGTGAAATCTCATAAGAGATTAACGCACGAACGCTAAATTGGGGAAAATGGTGAATGATGCATAATTAGACATGACTGATTTGTGACTAATTTGAGAAAAGAACATATGTTGTAATTTAAGATCTAGATCAGGGCATACCATATATGACAGTCTGTGATTTGGAAGAAGGAGAATTATTGTGTATATGACTTAGGTACAAAGATCTATATTATAATAGGATAACTATTAAATGTGAATACGCCTAAATGAGGATTTTGGATATTTGGCATACGCTGAAATCAAAGGCTACAATTTGGCATAATTCGTATTGTATATCATGATTTGGGGTTTTTAGAGAATATTCTGTACTGTGTAAATTTAACTAAAATTTGGGGCATATGTTATATTGTGAATTATGACCATAATTTGTGCATGTAAAATTAGGCTTAATTTTATGATTATACGAGGTATGTCAATGGAATTTTAAGGGATGATTAAATATGTAAAATTGCCTAATCTCTAAATCTGTTGAAACTGATTACGGTTTTGGGGTACGAAAATCTGTAGGCTCGATCTAAAATTGAGCAAAACAAGTTAATATAACTTTGAATAATCTGCTTAACTTGTAAAGAAGTCTAATTTGTTGAATTGGCATAATTAGTTTGATATTGGCATAATATGTGAATGGATACTTTAGTAATAATAAGAATGCTGAGACACAAGGTTAGACTCTTTTTGCGGTAGAAGCCTACTCGGACCCAACCGGCTTAACCAGCAACCGCAAACTGTTAGTCTAATGTAAGAGGTCGTAGGCATAGCTGAAAGATGCTTAGACACGAGGTTAGGTGTGGCTTATGGCAGAAGTCTACCCGGAACCGCCCGGCACATCTAGCGGCCACAAGCTACCGACCTAATGTGAGAGGTCTATGCATTAATAATTAATTAATGCCAATCTAGGGTAAATATGATGCCTAAAACGTGTTGGGTGGATAAGGTTAAATCAACTGAGCAGATGAATCTAATAAACCCGTTTCGTAAATCTGTGGGCCTAACACAAGGTTAGGTGAAACAATCTGTAAGTCTATTAATCTGTATATTTGATCCGTTAGTCTAAAACTTGTTAACCTATATGTCTGATCTGAGAACTAGTTAATCTGAACTTTGTACATCTGAAATCTGTAAGCAAGTTAATCTAAAATCTGTTAGTTTGGGGACACAAGGTTTGGAGAGGTAATTACTTGTGTCATCTGTTGTGTGGAGCCCATTTTAGTCAGTAACCCTTTTCTGGTATTAAAACTATGACCCAACACTAGGAGGAGTCCGGGCACGCTTACTGAACTAATTGTAAGAGGTTCACTCTGATAATGGTGAGGGGTGTCGATGGCGCATTCCAACTGGGTCAAGTGAGTGCATGGATCCAGTCTGCTCTGAGGATGTAAGACACCGTGACATCTGTTGTAACGGCCCGGGTTTCGTCCGACCCAATCGATCGTTAGGTCGACCAAGACCGTTCAAAACCCGAACACGTTAACTCTGGGAATACAACAACATCAGAACAACAACAACAGACTTTTATAAACATTACAATAATGTTACATCAGAGTACAGAAAATATCATAGTACATCGAATAAAATTACAGCGGAAGATAAATTACAATAACTTAAATACAATAAACAGCGGAAGACTTCTATGCTCTGGACATAGCTTTAGGTTTCGATCCAAAATCCTGCTCAAGAGATAAATATCTGCAAAAAGCTACTCGACTGCCTGTGTGGAAAAGAGGGCACCCGATTTTGCAAAGTGAAACAAACTACGAGTCAGTCATGGGACTGGTGTGATAATTCTTAACTAATATAACTAATAGCAATAAGGCAAATCCAAGGACCATGCCGCTAACGCGGAACGGGTTTTATTCTAATGGATTGCCGGTGCATAAATTAAAGTAAATCGTTAAACAACGCAATGCTTTTTAGAAAAATGAAACCATCATAAGACTCAAGTCCCATCACACAATGCAACGCAAACCAGAGGATAGAGTTTTACCTTATAATGGTCAAAAATGCTTGATACGATAAAAACGGGTTTGATATTATTATTAGTGTATATATGTTTTCAAAAACATTTCAAAGTAAATGTATCAATCCTAGGAAGCATAGCTACCATATACTATGCCTCCATACTAGTAATACAATCAAGTCCATAGGGTCGTATTGAGAATTGGGTTTCCATCATGAGTCAAGGCTAGGGAGGAGCTCCTTACCGATTCGAGACACTCTAGCTAATGTCTCAGGATCCCCCGCAGGGAACCCTTGGAAAGCTGCAGGGCCGGCCCACACATACAGCTTTGTGGATTAGTTATTCCTGAACACACGTTTCCCGGTCCTATAGGACCTAACATCCGAGGCGCCTCATTCCATCGTCCACATAAGTAAAATATCAGCCAGTTTAAGTACCGACACTACTTCTAGCTAGAAAGAAATGTGATGCTCTCCCTGCGTTCCCTTCTCCCGTTTTAGACTCCAACCGGGTTGTGAGGCTCGCGAAGTCACGCTATACACAAAGTTACGCCTAAAAAGGCCGTGCTTTGATCGTCACCACAAGGTTCTGCTTTTCAACAAGAAACCTTGATCATTGCATCTTAGTATGCCACAATGTCACTCCATATCACACTACCAATCCTTTGCCGAAATATATGAAAGGGTGTTAAGCAAGAGAATAAATTCTCCGCCACCAAACATTCATACACTCAACAGCAAATCAATAAATACAATATAAAGGAGTACAATGTCGGACACACATTCCATTTATAAGCTTATGCTCTGGGTCTGAGCGAAAACCAAATCCATAGAAATCAACACTACATCCGAACAACTACCATCTTAGCCCCGTCTTGGGAGCAAATCAATCAAGGGCCTCAACACTAGTTCCCCATTCGATGTGAAGATCGTCGGTCTTCAATCGCCGTATTCAATTCTTCGAACGTCGTATTGTTATTTGGAATGAGAGTAAACTCGGACTTTCCAAATAACTCTCGCATATAAATTTGAAAACCATTTCATATCGTTGTTAATAATTTATAACGATCTATCGCTATTTTTATTTTACTTTACATACACATCCTAAACATAACAATGTATATTTTCTTCTTCCATCCTTCAATTTACACAAAATGCATATTTGGTTTCATTATTTATTCCTAATGAAAATCTATTCCTTAGAAATGTAAATTTCTAATCTTATTATTTACATTGAAAAATGTAAATTTCTATTCCTATTTTAATTTACATTGAGAAATGTAAACTTATATTTCAATATATTATTATATTGAAAATGTAACTTTTATTTCATATTCTATTTCCTTTGTTTACATTGAAAAATGTAAATTCTTTTATTTACATATAAAAAATATAATTTCTATTTCATCCTTATTTACATTAAAAAAAAATGTAAGTTTCTATATTCCTCTAATTACATATAAAAATGTAATTTCCTATTTTCCTTTTATTTACATTGAAAAATGTAACTTCTTTTTACCGCCTCTAAAATGACGATAAAAATATATAATTTTTATTCTATTCTTTTATCGCATCTAAAGTGACGTTAAAAATATACATTTCATTTCTATTATTTTTATTCACATTAAAAATGTAAACTTTTCTTTTTAATCTAATTTGCAATAAAAATGTAAATTATTTCTATAATCTAATTACATTAAGAATGTAAACTTCTTTCTACTTTAACTTGATTACATAAGATGTAATTTTTCTCCTTTATCTTAATTTACATGATAAATGTTAATTCTCCTCTTTCAATCTAATTCACATGCAGATTGACTTAATTACACAAAAATAAAAGTTTATATTCTCTTATTAATTACATAAAAAAAATTTGAAATTTTCTTCTAATCCTCATTTACATTAAGAAAATGTAAAACTTTTCTAATCCTTATCTTATTACATTAAAAATATAACTTTCTTTTATAACAAACTTGGAGGTGAAAATATTCATTTCATTATTAACACATAACGGTGTGAAAATAACGTTAATTTCTAATTTAACTCATGACGGTGTGAATAATGTCCATTTTCTATTTAACCATTTATGTTTTAATATGGGCCAGACCTCTCACGTTAGGCCTGCAACTTGTGGATGCTGGAAAGGCCGGTCGGTTCCGGGCAGACTTATCCCACAAGTTGGGCTTAACCTCGTGTCTTGGCCCAATTTGTATTTGCGCACTTGGACCTCTCACATTAGGCCCAACATTTGTGGCTGCTGGATATGCCAGTCAGGTCCGGGCAGACTTCCACCACAAATGTGACCTAACCTCGTGTCCAAGTACAATTTTAGTTAATCATTATAATTGTTCTACTAAAAATATTATTTTACATGACTCTTCTTAACAAAATTGATGTTTTTAATTCACGTGCCATTCTTTCTAATATCATATAAAGAGGATATTTTATATGTAAATATATTTTCTATGAATTCTAAAGACCTTTTTAATCTAATGACCTTCTAGTTTTAATGACATTATAATTTAACGACATTTTCAATCTAGTGATATTCTAGTTTTAATGACATTCTAATTTAATGACATTTTCAATAAATGACATTATAATATTTTAACAGGAAGGGCATGTTTATCCTAACATAAATGCCAGTTTCAAATTTTCATAAAATTGACAAACTAAATTCCACATAAATGACTAATTTTTTTTTACATAAATGAAAAATTAATTTTTACATAAATTACAAATTCAATTTAAACATAGATGACAAATTTATCTTACATAACATATTTCTAATAAAAGTGGCATGTCTATCCTAATTAAACATTTTTTGACTAAAATGATATCTCCTAACTAAAACGATATGTTTAACACAATATAATATATTCTTACAAAAATGATGTTTAATTAGCACAGATATTTTTCATATACAATAAGAATATATATATTTTTTCTATTTCAAATGACACTTTATTCTAATGGCATTTCTAAATAAATGAGATTTTTAGCCTACATATACCTTAACCAAAAATGTTATTTTTAATTCTAATGCGGATTTCATAACAAGAAAGTTATTTTGATTCCAATGCGACATTTCATAGCAATGATAGTTCTAACACCGCAAACATTCTATAAAAATGATTACTTAGTTTTATTGGAAAAAAATCTATTCAACAAAATGAATGTTTTCTATGTTTTGACAATCTTAATATTTCATTTTAACATAAAAAAAAACTTTTCCAACCATACCTGTTGACATAAAAGAGTGATCTTTGTGTTAAAAACTTCTTCTAACAATACATGTTTTATTTGGAATTGACCATTCTATTTAAATTCAACAAAATGATCAAAGTAATGTTTTTATGTTGAGTTGCCAATCTAATGCAATTCATCAAAAATAATCAAAATAATTTATTGAAATGGAAATTTTATTTTAATTCTAGTGTCACATAAAGTAATATTTTATATGTAAACCTTACTTAATAAATGGCATTTCTATATAACATACATTCCTTAATAAATGTCATTTATTATATAACATACATTTCTTAGTAAATAGCATCTTCTATTAATGGTGGTATTAACATGACCATATCCACAAGGTGATATTTTTTATTAACGTGACAATTTCCAACAAGGTGGTATTTTTGATTAACATGACAATTTCCTGTTTAACAAAACAAGTATTTTTTTTCATATTTTCCTATTCAACCAAATAAGTAATTTTTGATTTCCTATTCAACAAAATAATATTGTATATTGGATTGACAGAATAATGCTTAACATTGAAATTGACAATTCAATTCAATTCAACAAAAAGTGACAAACTTTAATTTTATCTTGAATTGATAAACTAAATCAATTCAATAAAAGTGACAGATTATATTTTTATGTTGAATAGATTTAACTACATCGATTCAAATAAAAAAAAGAATGAATCATAATATTTGACTAACACATATGGATCTATAATTATCCATCACAAACAGTAGATCAAACATCATACAAATTTCAGCACAAACAGATATAAATTATATACATACAGTCATCATATAACAAATAAAATAATTGAATTTATTAATTATTTTTAAAACAAAAGAAATCTCACCAATCAATTCAGATCTGAAATTTTCCTTAAATCTTGATTTGCTCAGAATTGGTCCTAGTTTGTTCCATGTTGTAGTGCTCGGGAATACGAATCCAACGCAAATTGTATTGTTAATTTCTGATTAAACATGATGAAGTTATTCAATTTTAAACATAAATTACATTATTGAATAATTTAATAATCAATTTCTTTAATCACTTTGTTAACCTTAATTAAAAACTCAAGGCCACTTCTTCTTCATCTTTATCGACTTCAGGAAACCCAATACCACGACTAAAGCATCCCCTTGTGCGCCGCCATCGATCAACCACCGTCACCGCGAAGCCGTCCACACCGGCATCAACCGCCCTCGACACCACCAAACTACGTGGTCGCACGCTCCCCGAAATCCTCCATAAAAGCGCTGGCTTTGTGGCTCGATTTCCCATAAATTAGTGCACAAGAATTGATCTTGACCATATAGAATCTAAGCTAAGGAGAATCTCTTCGATTTGGTCATTTGAATTGCTAGGAGTTATAGTTTGGATTGAGGTATTTTAGTAGTGAATGGATGGAACACTTTCAGCCATGGAGTTTAGGGAAGAGGAGGCTGATGAAGTAGAAAGAAATTTATATTTATATATATTTTATGTGGAGAAGAAGAATAAGATCTAAATTTAAAAAAAAACAATTGCTCAGAAGAGAAAGAATGAGAAAGATACATGATTAATTTCTCACTGATGTCTCTTAACATATGGTAGTTTACGAAAGAAACTGATTAGCTGACTAGGCATGAGGTAGCGTATTTATTTCCAATTTAAATTTCAAAAGCAAGTTACAAAGAAAAAGAGTCTAAAATGGAAGAATTGAATGCAAGATAATTTCAAATTTCAAAAATAAATTATATAGGAAAAGAGAACAATGGAAAGAAATGAATGTGTGATTTGTTGTCTAACGCTTACTTTTAGGAGGCTGTGTGACTTTTCAAATTTCAAAACACATAACTTTAAAATTTCATAATTAAGGAATACTTTCACATGTGTAGAGGAGTATAATGAAGAGAAAATTGATAAAAATACGCATGGATAATGTTGAAAGTTTTATTCTTTTTCTTTTTCTGAATCTAAACAAAAAGATATAAAAGATAGGGAAAAAAACTTATATACATGTATATGGTTTGTTTTTGGAGTAATTAATGATGGAAAACAAAATGAGTAATGAGAAATAAAAGGGATGTAAATATAAGGAATGAAAGTTTGCAAATAAAACATAATGTGAAAGTACAATGCAAGAAAGAAATAAATAGAATAATGGGCAATAAGTTAATTGAATGAAAGAAAGAGAGGAATGCATGGTTAATGAAAGAAAATAACTTGAATGAAATGTGAACGGACAAAGAAATTATGCATAATTTATTTTTCTTTGAAAGGAATTAATTGGGAAAACGTTATTTTAAAATTAAAGAAAAATTACATGAGATAGAAGCGATAAGGGAAAAAAAGAAGGAGAAGAAGGAAATACGATGCAATATTTATGAAAGGATAATTAAGAAGAATGCGTCAATTTAGAAGGAGACGAATGGTGCAGTATTAGTGAAACAATGAAGAAATGACACTGAAATAAATGCAGCTATTCAGATTTCAAAACAAATTTATGAAGGTCTGAACATGCAATCACCATTTCAAATTTCTGCATGTTACACTTTGAATAGATAAGGAAATAGTTGAGAGGACAGCCAAAGATATATATATATAGTTAGAATTTATTTTATTTAGAACTTACGCATTATTTTCAATCAATATTTCAATATAAATTAATAAATGTTATTAAAGTTCCTAAGGCATTTTTTCTTTGTCTCTTTGTATATTTAGAATGCGCATTAATCAAGCGCCTGCATGAGTTATGTCAATCATCATTTAAATCATAGGATTTAGGCTTTCCATCACTAAATGTTGTAATAACTCGGAAATCTGAGCCAATTTAAAATTTTTATTTTGGTGATTTTAGTGAATTTTGAATATTTAAAATGAATTATTTTAAATAATAATGATGAAATATTTATTTTTGACGAAGTTAAAACGAATAATTTTATTTTAATTATATAAAGAGCCTGAAATGGCGCTGCAGTTCGAAAATTCAATTTCAAATTTCAAATGAATATATAGAATTCGTTTTAAGTCGGAATTGGATGAAACAAGAAATAGTTGAATATGTTTAATCATATCTTTCTAACGGATGTAAGAAACTGAGATTTCACTTTAGAAGTTGAAAGATATGTCCAGTTTAAAATTCAGAAAGGTCGCTGTGGAATTTATATATATTTAAATATATATAAATGCCCTTGAAAATAGTCATTTTGCAAACGACCTCGGTTTTCGACGAAACCATTTCTGTTGGATCCCTGATATCAAGTTATTGCTAGGTTTCAAAATTCATAATTTTTCGAATCAATATGTGAGTGTGGCAAAAGAAAATGCATTGGACCAGTTTCAGTTGATTTTAATCGACTGGAAAATGGCCATTTTTCAAACGGTCTCAGAATTCGACGAAATTAGTTTTGTTAGGACCGTATTGTCAATACAAAGCTAGAAATATTTTTCTATAATTTTTAGAGTCTGTATGTGGCCTCGGTAAATTAAAATGTATGTTTGAATTCAATACACATGGATTTATATTTTAAATTTAACAAAAACTGATCGTAACAGTCGAATTGGCTTGCGAGACATATCCCATTGTGTTCGGAATGTGGGTATTTAGCTAAGGGCGACAATTGTTGGGTTTGATTTGGAGTTCGTTACGATAAGCAAGAACTTTTGAATTAAATAATAATTAAATAAAATTATAAATACTCTCATTGGCCCAAATCCTAACCACCCCGTCTATTTCCATCAGTCGCCGCGTTTTACAAAATGAAGGGCGATTATCGCTCCGATCTTCATCCCCTCCAATCTCCACATCCACATAATGAAGTTCGAAATTCGCAATTGCAAATCGAAGAGCTTCTTGAGCTCTATAGCTTGAACGGTTAAGATCAGAAATTACGCCCTAGATTGCTCGAATGTGGGGCTCGAAATTGCTCCGCTTGGTCTTGTTTTTCAGGCCGAGGAGGGGACCGAAATGGTCAATGTTACAGGCGGAGGTGGCTCTTGAGATGGCCGATGGCGTGGGGTCTTCAGATCGATGATTAATCAACTCCAGTGGCGAGCGATTTTGGTCAAAGGATTGAAGTAATGGGTTACGACGGTCAGGGTTTTGAACGTGAGAGAGAGATGGTTAATTAAGGGGAAGGTTAAAATTAATTAAGTGATTAATTAATTTAATTATCGTTTAAATTGTCCAATGTGTAATTTATCCTATCTCTCTCATACGAGGTTGAATTTCGATGATTTCTAATCCGTTGGAATCGAGGCAATGAACTCTACACAATGGAGCTGACCAGAACAGAAATAGAGCACATCAGAATGTTAGCCAAATTCGAATCAGAACAGTTCAGGGATTCAGAAATTAAAACCAGTCAAAGTGAGAATTCTCTCACTTTAAATTTTCTGTACAGTTATTTATTTTGTAACTGCATACATGAACTTTAAATAAAAATGTAATCTTTCTTTAT
Source organism: Allium sativum (assembly GCA_030737875.1). NCBI lineage: Eukaryota > Viridiplantae > Streptophyta > Magnoliopsida > Asparagales > Amaryllidaceae > Allium > Allium sativum. The sequence continues at coordinate 832,317,482 of CM060918.1, read as the reverse complement.
ATGAAAGAGATGTAAAAATAGAATTTTTATCGATATAGAAGCGACGTAAAAATAGAATTTTTATCGATATAGAAGCGATGTAAAAATAGAATTTTTATCGATATAGTAGCTATGTAAAAATAGAATTTTTATCGATATAGTAGCTATGTAAAAATAGAATTTTTATCGATATTATATCTATGTAAAAATAGAATTTTTATCGATATAGTAGCGGTGTAAAAAAATGTGATTTTTATATACATAGCAACAATATAAAAATGTGATTTTTATATATGTAGTGGCTACGGACAGTGAAATTGGCAAAAGGCGAACACAGCGAAGATTTCTACATAAGAAAAGTCGTGGCGTTTGGTTTAGCTTATCGGTGAGAACTTCTCACCTTTAATTTATTTTTCTAGTAAAAATATATACTAGGATGCAGATGGTGTTTAGTAGCACCCGACACCCGTCGTCCACAAACCATGGACGACTTGTATGCTTACTTGTTTGATTTTGATGTGTAGTTGATTGCGTGATGTGATGTGAAATGAAATAAAATATTTATGTAGTTAAGAATATTTTATAGTTGAAAATATAATTTTTAATGTGAATGTAATAAATAAATAAATATAAACAAATCGGACGATTTGTTTATATACACACATTTGGCTGATATTGATTGGGATGATAAATTTTACACATCGCCCAACTGCACAAATAAAATCTGTGTTTGATTGTTTGAAACCCCACACGGGTATTGGGATGATATATGATGTACACTAATCCCAATAATTAGATGTATATCGATCGATTGATTGACAGACTGTTATAAGCGTTGAATATTTATATTTGATGCTTATACAATGTAGAACGCACTTTGGATGATCGTTGATTGTTTATCGTCATTGTTGTAAATATGAATTTAATGAAATCCATATAACTGAAATTATATGGTAATTGACTGTGTCTGATTCCAGTTCAGAATTATCGAATAATTTAAAAATAATATTCTTTGAATATTGAAATGTGAAGTTGTGTTAAGTAGTTACACACCATTTTAACACGAATGGGAATTTTGTCGATTTTATAATGAATATTGAAAGTGATTTCAAAATCGAATATTTAGAAATGAATTCGAATTGAAATTGAATAGAAATGAATTCGAATTGAAATTGAATAGAAATGAATTCGAATTGAAATTGAATAGAAATGAATTCGAATTGAAATTGAATAGAAATGAATCGAATTGAAATTGAATAGAAATGAATTCGAATTGAAATTGAAAAGAAATGAATTTGAATTAAAGTTGAATAGAAATGAATTCGAATTGAAATTGAATGGAAATGAATTCGAATTGAAATTGAATAAATTTAAAATTCAAATTTAATTGAAAACGAACTGAAATTGAATTAAAAATCGATTTGAACTGAAATCAATTTAAAACGAATTTTTAAGGAAAAATTCAATTTTTATTTGAATTTGAAATGAAGTTGAAATCGTGTTGAAAACGAATTTAAAACGATTTATAAAATACGTTTTAAAAGGAAATCGACGAAATATATATAATATATATATTATATATATATATATAATGGCCTGAATAGAACACGCCACGCCGCGGCAGTTCGTGAATTTCGACCATTGACTTCGAATGGACCGTACGGGAAATCCAACCATCGGATTCTCTGAAACTGGAACCATTGGGTTCGTATCGAAAAGAGCTTTCCAATGAATATTAGAAATCTAACGGTTGGATTTGGAATTATGTCCAAATCAAATTTGGAAAAGGTCGCTGTAAGTGCAGTTCGATGGCCGTTGATGGAAATCGATTGTACGGGCCTTGATAAAATTATTAAAAATAGTAATAATTTGTGTAAAATCATAAGAAATGATTTGTGAAGAATTGGAATGAAAAACTCCATATTTGAAAAGATAAAAATATATTTTTATCGAAATGAACTTATAGTTTTGAACTAGAATTATAATTCTATTTTTTTATAAAAATAAATAAATTGAATTTGAAAAGGGTTTTAAAAGTAACCAGAATTTCCAATAACTGAATTGGAAAGGATTTGAATCGAAATTTTCTTTGGAATATTTCGATGTTGGATTTCGTGATTATACAGATGTTGTTATGGAAATTTGAAAGATATATATATCGTTATTTCCAGTACGATATTTGTTGGTCGTAGAATTTGATATTGAATATGTGCCGATATATTTTTTATTCAGAGCCTTGTATTTAATATCAAATGTGATTTGGGTTTGTCGTGAGTGGTGTCTTCATTAACACTGTTCTTAAGCACAGTTGAGAAAAATATTAAATCTTTTTATTTAGATTTAATGAAGTGTACCAATTAAATAATATTTAATTAGAATTGAATTGGTATTGATTGTTGTGTTTATCGTTAACAGTGTCTTAAATAACACTTGTTCTTTAACCCGATAATTAATGGAATGTGATTTTGGGCTGTCGTGAACGGTATCTTCAATAATACTGTTCTTAGACCCGAAGGAGTTAAGAAAATCAGAAACTAACTAGAGATTAGTTAAGTTGAATGGTTTCTGGGGTGTTGATCTGATGTTGGTTTCGGCCTTCGGGGTTAATACTTAGGGAATTGCTCACTTGCTAATTTATGGTTAGGGACTGATTGAAATTTGATGTGATTTTGGAGTTTATCGTGAACCGTGTTTTAAATGACACTGATTCTTTAACCCAGTCAAAGATTAAAACTAAGAGGAGTTTTAATGAATCTTTAATTAGATTGAAAAGATCGAGAATGGAGTATCACCAGTTTTACTCCAGACGGTAGTTAAATCATTAATTAGATTTGAACGTGAAATAATAATTGAATTTACCGATAACACCGTGGTGTTAGATATGAAGTATGACCAGTTTTACTTCATGGGATAAATAGGTTGGGATTGGGAAATAAAATAAATAATTACTTCGGTGTGGTTCGCTAATCTCGACTAGTTTAAAGTGATATTCAAAGGAAGATTAAAGAATAAATTTAAAATAATTTGTCTTTGATTAAATTAATGGGAACCTTTCCCTAAGAATGTGAAATTTAGAAACTAACTGTAGGTTGACTAAGATGAATGGTTTCCTGGGTATTGATTTGATGTTGGTTTCGGCCTTCGGGGTTAATATTTGGGGAATTGTTCTCTTACTAATTTACGGTAAGTGACTGATGAATTGGAATGAGGCGTATGTTGTGTTTGTGTAACACTTGTTTATTATATACGCGAGTTATTTAGAAAGACCGGGTTTATCCCATTCTGAATAACTGATTCGGCGATTAGTCGAAGACGAAGACGGTGGTTGAAGACCGGAGGTCCTCACGTCGTTTGGATAATTACTGATGATCTTGATTGGGCCGTACACTCAAGAGGAGGGAATCAGTTGGTGATCGTCCAGATGTACTTGGAGATTGATGGATATGCGGGGTACTAGGTGCCTCCAGTTTCGTTCAGACCCAGAACAGACTTGTAAATGGACTGTGTGTCTGACATTGGATTTTATTCTATGTGATTGATTTCTATTAAATATATATCTGTTTGGCGGCGGAGAATTTATTCTCTTGCTTAACGCCCTTCTCTGAGATGTTCGAGCTCAGGGGTTATATACTGATGGATATCAAACGCATAGAGTGAATTGCCTGTGTGGTATGCCTAAGTGGTAAATGATCAAGGCTTCTGTTCAAAAGCAAAGTCTTGTGGTTGATGATCAAAGCAAGGCTTTGTGGCATAGCCTTGTGTAACGTTTAATTCACGAGTTTCACACCCGGTATGAACCAAAAACGGGAGACGGATATCAGGGGGGCATGCGTTTCCTTCTAGTTAGAAGTGGCGTCTGTAGTTTTACACGCCCTGATGAGTTTGACTTATGTGGTTGTTGCTGTTGCGAGGCACCTCGGATATATATCAGTGACTATGTGAAGCCGATGGAGTCATTTTTTGGCTCATTTACACCCCATAGGGCTGGGAAACGCAGTGTTCAGGAATTATAATCCACATCGGCCGACCGGCCCTGACGATCCAAGGGTCACTCGAGCTCTGATCCTGAGGGGCAGATTAGAGGCTCTCGAATCGGTGAGGACGATCCCTAGCCTCGGTTCATATCATAAATGATAATCCAACTTCCAATACGACATTTTGCGGTTTTGATTGTATACCTATATATGGCGACATAGTGGTATGGGACATTCATGCCGCCTATGATTGATATTTATGATTGTATATAAAATCAGAAACTAACTAGAAACGAGCTAAGATGGGTGGTTCCCTGGTTATTAATCTGATGTTGGTTTCGGCCTTCGGGGTTAATAATTAGGGAATCGTTTTCTTACTAATTTACGGTTGGAGTCTGGTTAAGAATTAAAACATGAAATTTAGCGTATCAAGCATTCTTTGGCTATTATAAGGTAAAAACCCTATCCTCTGGCTTGCGTTGCATTGTGTGATGGGACCTGGGTCTTATGATAGCTTCATTGTTCTTTATTTAGCATTGAGCTTTTGTTTTATGCACTGGTATTCTTGGGAGGAAACTTGTTCCGTGTTATACGGCGTGGTCCCTTGATTTACCTAACTTTAAAACAAAGATTAATAACTGTTTTAGTTCTCGCACCAGTCCCATGAATGACCTGGAGTTTATTGTTTTAACCTAAACTCTGGGTGCCCCTATTTTCGACATGGGCAGCTAGTAGTTTTGGTTTTGCAGATTTTATATTCATAGGATCCTCATTTACAGCTTGAACGATGCTCGGAAAGCTCTGTATCCGTGTATTACTTTCAGTTGTGATTTGTATTTTTTTCCACTGCTATGTAATTATTGTAACCTCATATATTTATCAAATGTATATTATTTGTTTATACTTTGTATATTCTTGTATCTGATGAAGTTGTTGTAATTAACAATGAAATGTTCTTCTATCTGCGTTCTTTTGTGGCTCGTTCTCAACTCAATCCATGATTTCCCGTAATGGGGATTTCGGGCCATTTAAAATGTAATCCTACAATCAACAAACTTAAATTAAAGTATAAATTTAATCATGATTATTTAAAATAAATTATTTTAAATATCCAAAACTCATTAAAATTACTTAAAATAAAATTTTAAATTTACTCCAAAATTCAGGGTTGTTACATCTGTAAATAGGTCTGTGTCTATAGGTTGCCACTTTAGGGAATGATACACCCTTCTTTGGGGTCGGCACAGGGTATTTGTGTATTAGGGAGTCGATCGCTTGGGGTAGAATTTAGGGTACACCTAGTTCTGTTTGTTTTTGTTGGTGTACCGTCTGTTTCTGTTGGGGTGGTAAAGGCCCATTAGTTGGGTGGTAAAGTCCCATTGTTAGCATTCTGTTTCTGTACCTTCTGTCTCTGTTGGGGTGGTAAAGGCCCATTAATTGCATTCTGTTTCTGTAAAGATTATTCGGTTTCCATTTCTGTTTCAGTTTAGACATTAGGGTAACACCTAATCCTGTTATACTAAGTATTAGTGCAGAGAAGTAAGATATAGGTAAGAAGCATATCTTGGTCTATATCATTCTATTTCTTCTGTATAACTTAAGCATACCTGCTACTCCTGTTGCTGTAATCTCTCATCCAGCTTTATTTACATGTCATGATACTATTTGTTTATATGCTGAAAGTTACTGGACTCGCCAGACTTTATGTCTGACCTCGTTTGTTTTCGCCTCTTTTTTTTTCTTTTCGTCCCCCCCCCCAAGGTGCTCAGGGTGGAAAAATAGGAGCTTGATTCATATTCTCTCTGCTTGAAGTGCTTGAAGTACTGCTTGGCTTTGACTCTACCTTCTTATGGCAGTTTATGTTGGGGATTATGGTTTTAAAATTATGCATTCTGAAGGATTTTGGTATAAGACTGATACTTGTGTACTTGGGTTTTGGTATTGTGATTTTGAAGGACATAACCAAACTTATTTCTGTTTTTGCTGTAATAAAGTAATAAAATTTTCAAGTACTACTTATGTATCTGTCTTGTAATATTCTGTTCTGTTTACTTATAATGCTTTATGGAAGTTAATGCATTCCCTTTGTGAATGACATTAACGGACATGGGGTGTTACAGTGGTGCCTGAAACTTCACGAAGAGCCGTGACAACCCTCTTTCATATTTTATCTACTTGCGTGCAAACGGTGGGCTTTTACGCGAAGTGGTCTGAAGGTTGAAGGAAATGGAAGGTGAGGGATTTCGAATGGTGGGGATCGATGCCTTGGAACTGCAAGAGTTAGCCAAAAAATCACCGAAATCGAAGATAGTGCAGTTTCGTTCTTTTCTAGTTGTTCTTCACTAGTGAACTTATGGGTTAGGGGATCTGAAGAGAAAATATGCGCTGGAGGTTGCTCTTTCGATTGGTTATGGTCGGAGAGGGTATGGGGTTCTGTGGTGATCAGTAAGGTAGTTTGAACAAAATCCGTTCATAATGGTTTCATGGGCAAACAAAGTCGGGATGGAGGGTTGCGCTTGGGTCGAGGGAGGCTGGGGTCATGGTGGCTAAGGTAGTGGTGGTGACAAGTGATCCGGTGGCTCGGTTGGGCGGCGGTAGGTGAAAGGTGGTGGTGTGTTATGTTCGTTCAAATGAAGGAGAAGAGGGGAATTAGGTTGTGATTTGTTCAAAATTAATTAAGGTATTAACGCAATAATGATGTAATTAGTTTAATCCTAGTTTATTTTAATTCATTTCAAAAGTTATAACAAGTGGAATTCATTCATATGACAATATATTTGTATGAAACAAATTGCGTTGGAATCGTATAAATGTGTACTACACGTATGAGCAATATTGGAATTCTTTGGAGCTACTCGAATTTTAATCTAATTTTGAATGCTTGTTTGAAAATAGATAAATTGACGTGAAATCCTCGAATTGGAACAAATGGTGAGTTAACTCTCACTCTTCTTGGAATACGTCTAAATATTATAATTTCGTATAATAACATTCCTTGTTGTTAGTATAAATTATGTGTTTAGACGCTTCGGATGATTATTGCTTTGTTGATGACTATTGATATTTATATTTTCCTCATCTTAAATGAATTAGATTAAAATTTCTATTTCATATGCATGTATAAAATGATAGTATGAGCTGTGATGCAGCAAGAAGAGGTTGGAGGGATTCAACAAGGTTCCTCAAATATTTTGGATGTTACTTGCTTTCATATTATTCATATAAGAACCATTTGACATAAGTAACGTTCAAAAGTAAGATGTACTCTCCCCCAATTAATAATCAAATTAACCGAATTGTAGACGTGAAAAAGTAAGAATAGGAAAAACAATAGATATAAAGAATCCCTTTCATCGAAGATACAATTCGAAGGTTTTTTTTGGATGTTGATTGTTGGAATGAAATTCAATACAAATGTGTTATTAATCAATAAATACTATTGATTAAGTGATTGGCAGCAGATAGCTTAAAATCCATCTTTTTAAGATGTTGATTTGATGTCATGCGAATTGACGAGGTTGAAACTATAAAATTTATTTCTATAACTGAAGTAAGGTTTTATGTTTTATTTTATATAAGTTGTATAAAAAAGGGTTTATAAATAAATCAATATTAATAATTGGATTTTATAAATGAAATTATAAAATGATTTATATAGCAAATTCCCGTGTCTTAAATAAGTTTTATAAGCAAGCAAGTCAGAAATATACCTAAGGGTTAATGGTTTGGAATAAATGTTTTCAAGAAATAATTAAATGGGATGATGTTAAATTATTTAATTAATTAATTAATTTAAAAAGGGAAGGATTAATGGAAATCTGTTAATTAGTCAACTATGTTTTCGAGTTGACTATGTCAATTGTTTCAGTTAAATGGTTTCTTAAATTAATTGTTTTCAATTAACCTAATAGATATAGTTTCAACAAATAGTTGTATAAATTTAATAAGGTTATAAAAGTTAACTTGTACTTAAGTGTGTATAAAGGAGATTATTAAGTTGATAGTTATAATAAAGTTAGTTATTATTCTAATAACTTTTAGAAAGATATTAATCATTCTATTTTTAATTACTAATGAAGTAAACTACTTTTACTTTAGTTAATGTGTAACGGCCCGCCATTTTAACCGCTTCAATTTGGTAATCAAACCAACTTAAAACGTTCCAAAACGACGGATCGTTATTTAGCTTATGAGTTTAAAAGTAGAAACAGCACAGAAACACAGAATAAATAAATAACAAAGTATTGAATAGTGAAATAAACTTTTATATATTAATTAAATTTTTGAATACACGATGTATATATACAGCGGAATCTAAAAGAACAAATTTAAAATACAAGGAGAATCTTTACTGGTTTAAAAACTTCAGAGCGTGCATCTTCGAAATCCCCAGCTTTTCCAATCTTCAAATCCTAAGCTGTAATCTTTAAATTTATACTGCTCGGGTCTAACCCGAGCGTTCCATTCAAAAACATAAAACACTCGAGTCAGGATTAATTATAGTTCAAGTAAATTAATTTCAATAAAAACTGAAGTACAAGGGCTAATTTAAACACTCGATGTCGTATGCAAAAATAACTATGGTGTAATATCTGGTTCTTATCAATATGCAGTTTCCATTCTATATGAGTTAAATTTTCATTATGGTATCTGTTCGAATCAGTTCTATATTAAGTGTAGTATCTATGACTATCTGTTTCATGTTTGGGTCAAATGGTCATGGTAGCCTGCACGTGCACACGTGTAAAGGTACACGTGTGCACTGCCTTAGCATCACATGATCAATCAAGAAACAAGTTCACCACTGAGGATATAGGTTACATGTTCGCGCATCAATATAAAAGGTTCAGCCGGGTTCGAACATCAAAGAGGCTTCTACACAATTGTATATATACATGAAACACAATAAGGGTAACGCCAACATAAGCAAGATGGTACAGCAAGCAAGAAGGTGGAAGTATGGTAGTGGTTCTTAACGTTTACTTGTTTAGAACAGAACATGGAATACAAATGTGTGAACATGGCATTGTATGACTTTGATTATAGGTTCATATGCATATCAGTAAATGCCTAGACAGGGAATAATAACACTATGCATTCTTTCCTATTTATTCTATATTTTTAAACAAGCAACGTGTAAAAAAGGTTACACTGAAGAATACCCCATGCATTTCAAAAGTGAAAGGGGGTGATATCTCATATATGACATACATATATACACCATACACTGGAGAGAAAAAAACTGTGTTATTATCCCACCATAACTATTGAAATTCAAAGTCTTATGTAAAAGCAAAGAAAAAAATAGCACTCATAAACCAACTTGCCTTTTCTTTGCCTGAACATGAATATATGGATAGGAAAGCCCTAATTACAAAAATAAACAGTTTGGATACACATTACGTGAACAGAGAAACTATATTTTAAACAAATCTTATGTCATTCTCATAGTTAGCATAACCATATATATATATATTGAAACTTCAAAAATTATTCATCACCATGGACATGTACCAAAATGAAATTTCAAATCCCATGTTAAAACAAATGCATCACAAAATAGAGCTAAAACTGCTTGAAAACTGAACTGCATATTATTATTTTTACTGCCATTTTTGGTAGCAATATTTCGCTGAGTGCACTTTAAATTTTAATAAAGAAATAAATAGTAAGAAAAGGTAAATGTATTATCACTCAACAATGTATGACCAAATAGGTAAATGGCTGAAAAGGGTATAATAAAATTTGTTATCTCTATACCAGTGCTCATACTAACATACATGGAATTGGTAGGGTTGATGGTTTGTTAACATATTTCTTGGAAAAAAATCAGCATTTTATATTTATTGCATACAAACATGATGGATGCTTGAACATACAATCAATGCCATTCAATTACATATTTTATTTTATTTTATAATTTACTTTTGTTATATGTGACAAATAGCGCTAACATGTATTAAGACCACATCGAAGACGAATACAAATATTTCCATATACATATATATATATATATATATATATATATATATATATTTACTGAAACCAGATGAGGGTACACCAGACAGTTCAGATTTTTTTATAAGACATAATGCAGTTCCATTTTAAATGCACATACCACTAACCATGGACAAGCTAGTATACGGACCAACACAATCAGCAGTACATGGTAATTTGCATGCTAATGCACGTGTATTAATATATCATAGGGAATGTTTATTACTCATGAATGAGAATGTAATTTAAATACACTAAACTGGGAAACTTATCATATAACTAAGGACAACCAATGCAACTGCAAACTACAGTTTTCCCTATAAACTGACCAGGTAAGCATCTTTGTATTACTTCACCAACTAACTGTCTTACGGTCTGGATTTGTCAAGTGCATCCCTTGTGGTAATTATACACCGATGGTCTTATAGTCATTAAGCATCACTTGTATAAGTTATTCTTTTTTCTCTAAATGTTTGGTTTGGATTTGCTTCTTCTACGCTAGTTTTAGACTGCACTGATGTATTAATAATAAAAACGGGAAGGCCTCTCTTAGTTCATTAACCTTTGAAAGGGTAGAAACATCCTCTAGTGAATTCAACAGGTGAAATATTACAAAGACAGATTAAAGTACGAATTATATAGATTTTTTTTAATCAATATTAACAATGAAGGCATCATACATTTTACAATTGGAAATCCAGACAAACAAATGAACAAACCCAAAGTTCATCATTCAGTCAACTAAACAGAGTTATTGTGTGATTTTATTTATCAGCTCACTCTAATAAACACATTCTTAAAGATAAGCACATAAGTCATTGCTGTCACTAGGTATTTCAGAAACCATTTATATAAACAAATCGATGTGTACAGAATAACATCTATAGGAATTTTTCTTTTTGGATTCGTCAAGCCATATTACCCCATACCCAACAAATCACGATCAGGCAAAACCAGGTTTAAGGTGAGGTAGTGGTCTATTTTGTCTTCATCTAAGCATGCTTAAGAAAAAGTTACCACAATAGTTCAAAGACGGTTTTAACAACAACAAATAATCCAAAATAGCCAACACGATCGAAAATGATAAACCACGTATATTCAGTTTAAACTGAAGTCGATCTACTTGAATTAAGAAAAATCAAGTGAGAATACTCACATTTCAACAACATAGTACAATGTGATCCAAATGAGGTTAGGTGTCTTACAAAAGGAATCGATCATCAAAGCTGGGTCAAGCAAGACATCAGTGCAACTGGATAACTCAAGCATACATTACCAGTTTCAACAGATGAACAAAACAGTGTTTCCATACAGGTGTGATCATTGAGTAAAATCATGTTTAAACATCAATGTTAACACAAAATAGCCCGCGAACGAATCCCAAAATCAACTATTATATATTTTAGTTCAAGTTAAAATTAATTCACTTGAACTGTGATTTATCGTGAGTGAGATGCTCACCTTCGCAGTGACGAGGAGCAAGAGACGATAGCGAGAAAGCTGAGCGATCTCTGGCCATCCGGGTTTCGTGGCAACCCAAATAGCAGATGCCTCCAAACCTGGCGTTGGTCAAAACTGACGCGCAGACCTTAGCGGCTTACGGTCTCGCAGCAGCGAGAAAGAGGAAAGCTTCCATGATGATTTGACTTTAATTTGTGGTGTGCGAATTGATTTGGGTAAACTGAAGGAACTTATTAAATTTAGCCGAAAGAATGATTTTGGTGAAAAGGGTTACGAAGGGACGTAAATGATTTGTAGTGGCCATTTATTTACTATTGATTTGGGAAAGAAAACCCTGATTTTGATTTGCGATCGGGCTTTGGCCATGGATTTATAGGAGGAAATTTTGGGGATAGGAACGATGTCAATCGGTAGAATAGGATAGAAGCATACCTCGGAAGCTATGTTGGATTGAATTTAGCAGGGTAGGTGAAATTTTTGGTAGGTTGTACTTAGTTTAAATAAAAATCTTTCGGCAAACCACCGTGTAACGCTCTGAATTCAGACCGTCCACACAAATTTCCAAATGTAACAAAATTTGACGTGCTTCCATATTTCAACATTCTGAATCCAATAAGATTAATTTGGTTGTCATCCGACTTCATCTGTATACAACGTTGTTTAAATTTTAATTTTATTTAACGGTTCGCTGATTTTATTTATTTTATCAATCTCGTTCGTTTCCCAATTTGAAATCGCTTCTATATATCCACATATATAAGCCAAATTTCAATATGATTTAACGAATAAAATTTTCTATTTTTTTAACGTCACTAATGTTTCTTTATAAATTCAACCATTCATATTTTCAATCGGATTACATTTCAGATTCAAATATTCGACTAAATTTGACTAAATCCAATTCAAATATTCAACAACAAATAATTGATTCATATCTGACCATTCTGAATTTAATATTCAATCGTATTCAAACAACATATTTAAGTTGCTAAACCAAGTATAAAAATATAAAATTGATTATTAATAATTAAATCTTTAATTAATTCCATTTCAACCTGTCCAAATTTCTGGGACATTACATAATGTTGAAATTAATTATTATTTTAATTAATAATAAAAGTTATTACCTTTTTCAAATGGAATTCATTAAAGAAATTATGAATTTATTAGTGCAACAAATGTCCGCGTTATAAATAAGTTATATAATTAGAGATTTCAAGTGATAAAACTTAAATAAGTTTTATTATAAAGTTATAAAATCTTGTTTTAGAACTAAATCAATTTATAAGGGTTTTCAGTTGCTTTGAACAAGTTTAATAAATAGTTTTGTTGAAATTGTAACGATGCAGAAAGGATATTGGATTTCAGTAATGAAACATTTAGAAGTTAGATATTGATAAAAAGTTTATAAATGAATTATATTGATTTTGAACTAAATTTTAAGTGGTCAGATTTAAAAACCAAACTAGGATTTATAAGATCTGAAGCATTTAAAGAAAAAGGAAATCAAAATTCGTGTCGAGAATTAGTTGAATTTGGAAATGATTTTTTAAAGATATTTTATAATAAATCCAAGTTTGTAAAAGAGATTGAAAGCTAATGTGATGGTTTTAAATAATTTTTTACTTCATAATTACATTAGGTAAAAATGATTTGAAATTGAAAGGGGACTTTCAAAATGCAATAAAGGAGGTTTAATGGATTTGTGTAAATGATTTGGGAAATGGATTTCTGTAATAAGTCCAAGTTGTAAACAAAATGTATTGAAGAGGTTTAAAGCCAAAAGTTTGTGTCTTAGTAAGAGTTTACTTAATAAACGAATTAAGTAAAGATGGTTATAATTAAAAGGAGTTTTTTTCAAATGCAAGGAATGGTTTGTAAAACCATATTTAAATGGAATAGTAGATGTCTCCTTCACGCGCTGGGCCTCCACTTAGTAGCGTTGCTGTTAAAACTGAACTATTGTACTGGAATTTGGATAAGAAATTATCTTCAATTATTACAGATAATGCTTCTAACAATGATGTTACGATAAGAGATCTCAAGGATTGGTTAGATGGTAAAGGCTTCTTGGTATTAATGGTAATTTTTTTAATATGCATTGGTTAACACATGTGTTGAATTTAATTATGGAAGATGTGTAACGACCCGTATTTTTGGTCGATTAATTTTAAATATTTTATATCGTTTTAAATATTGAGTTGAAAATATAAATGATTTTTTATATTAAGTTATCGATTTAAAAATCAATTTCGATTTAATATTGAATATATCGAATTATCGGAATACAAAAATGGCAATAATTGAATTCAAATTTAAAATTGAATCGAAACAGTTCAAATAGACAATATAAATCATATTTAAGTATAGAGGATAATAATAATAATTTATTATCAAGGAATAAGTTGGTTTGAATTTAAATTATATTTATTTAATATGGTTATTATATATATATATACATTCAAATTAAATTCCAGAATATATACTCTGCAATTCAGAATAGCGTTATAACATTATAACGCCGGTCGATATGTAAAAATAAGGGTTCTTAATTTCAAATAATGGACCCAATATTATTTTAGTGGATAAGCACGAGATCAAATCGATATATGTTTAAAATAAAGTGAGAATCTCTTTATATCAAATCATATTAATTATAAAATCAAATTAATAAACGTCTTTTCGTCAACCACCCTACCTATTCTATGGTCACTCCCTACTACATGCCCCCAAGTTTTCTTCTTCTTTAAATCGCATCCAACACTCCGTTCCCCATTCAGAAAATCCATGCCTCTTCCTTCCTATAACAGTTCAAACCGTTCGATTTCATTTTCTTCCTTCTAGTTTAAACTCGAAAATCGATTCACTTCACCGAAAAATAATAAGAAGGGGAAATCGCGGTCCTTATCTAATCGCTGGGCCGAGTCAATGTAGGGGGTCCTGGTTTCAAAAGCGCGAGCACAAGGGGAAAATCGCGAATAACAGTAGTCGTTGGACTAGTTGAGGTTCAGATTTGGTTTTGGGAAGGCCGACACTAGCTTATTTTCAATAATTGGGAAGTGCGATGATGGGTTTATCGTGAGTTCTGGGGTTCGCGAGTTAGTTTTTAGGGTGGACGGTCATCGCGAAGGGGGATTTTGAGGTCGACGAGTTGACCAAGGGTTGGAGCGCTGGCCTCAGTAGGCGTGTACTGCTAAGTGCGGAGGGTGGTTTCAAACCAGAGGAGTTCGATTCCAGGGAGGAGCCGATGTGGGTTTTTAATGAAACTGGGTAGTGCGAATATTGATGTACTGTTTGAACTGGGAATTGACAAGGATGGGAGAGCTGTTGGTATGATTCGGCATATCAGTTTTTAAGGGGAAGTTCAGGAAAGGTAGAAGAACTTGAAGATCACGACAGTTTGGAATTTTTCAGTCTGTAATCTTTTGGGGGAACAGTGGATAATCGTGATCGGGTGTAAAGGGTTGCTGTTCAGGTTTGAAATCAAATAATGGAGGAGTTGTCTATGTAGTATTCGATGAAATGCCAGAATCGAATGAGACGGTCTTAGTGGGGGATTTGCAGTAGTAACGAGTCAGTTATTTCCGAATTAGCTTCAAACAACAAGATTTTGAATGGATTCGGTCGAGACAACTCGTAGCCAGTATATTTGGAATTTAAGTGGGTGTTCTGCAATTATAAAACCAGGTGAGTAAATCTTACTCAAAAGTTATTTAATTTATTTTTATCATTAAAAATAAATGGTTGACTGTTTGAATGCGTCCATGGATTATTGAATTATTGTGATTATTATATATAATATATTAGTTATATAGGCTTGGTGGTTGTCGCTATTATTATATATTGGATATTTCCGGCAATACTATTAGAAGATGCCCGCATTATCATTAGTGGATAACCCTACACCGACGTATATAAGTGGATCCCCTTTTATACCGCGATATCCAGCCTTGAAGCAGGATTGGTATTATTTATGTGACTAACATCTGTGGATGCAGGGAAAACAGGTTGTAGGGATCCAACTGGATTCCTCAAATTTATTTATTAATGTTTACACATTTGTGTGATGTGTTGAATTGGATTGATGGTTTTCTAATTTGGGTATTTAAATATCACTGGTCCAAATATTTATATTTGAAAATATCCAAAAAAAGAAGGATTCTTTGATTTAAAAAGGAAAAATTACTTTTCGAAATGGAAATGAAATTTCGAATGGATTGAGAAGTATTATCTTGTTTTTAATGATAAAAACAAGTACATGAATTTATAAACATGTTATAAATGGAAAGAAAAATTTTCGTTGATAATATTAGATTTCTAAATTCAAGTTTGAATTTAAAAAGGAAAATTTATTTTCTAGAATGGGGATTGGATTTCAAATAAGATTTGAAATAAGGACTTGTTTTAAATAATTTAAAACAAGAAGTGGAATATATAAACGATGTTTATGAACGAATAGAAGTGATATTATCGTTGGATAATCTATGAATGTAAATTCAAGCATGATTTTAAAAAGGAAAATTTATTTTCCAAAAGTAGTTTTTCAAATGGAATTTGAAAGAGAAACTTTTTCTAGTATTTAAACCAAGAAGTGAAATGTATAAACGACGTTTTAAAATGAATGTGAAAATCATCATTTGATAATTTATAAATTAAATTCAAGTGTGAGTTTAAAAGGGTAAATAGAATCGTTTTGAAAAGAAAACAATGGAATCTATTTACGATGTTCGAAAGGTAATCAAATTGAAATAAATCCGTTTGGATTTATGCATAGAATTCGAGTAGATCGAATTTATAGAAATGAATTTATTCCAAAAGGATATTGTAACTGTATTAGAATTTTAATATGAAAATAAATTCTATGCTTATATATATACATATAGTAATAATAATAACATATTTCAAACAAGGAAATCGAGGTTTAAATGGAAGTTGTTAAATATTAAATAAGAAAGCGATCTATAAACCATGTTTAAAAAGGAAATGAAGTAATTTCCTTTGGGTAGATTGGAAATAGATTTTTCCAAATATAAGTAATGACATTAAAAAATCATATTTTTTAAATGAGATAAAAGAGGGGATTTTTATGATAAGTAATCGAGTTTTGGAATTATAAACTCTTATCCTTCTCGAGATAAAAACGTTGTCTGTCAAGGTCTGAGAGGTAAATAAAATACCCTAACTTGAACGACTTCACTATTATCAAGGGATGATATTAGTTTGTAATTGTAAAGGATGTTGAATAAATTGATTTTTCCCATAACAGTAATTTATAATTGAAATTCGAGTATATCGAGTGCTCTAATTAATTTAAGGAATGGAATTGAATATTAGAGTTGAGTTTTGATTAAAGTCATAACTAAGTTATGAATATAGCATAAGAAATCCATGAGTTGAATAATCTAAATTGTGAAATTAGATTTGGGATAACGGGCTTAATTTATTTTTAATTTATTGGAAATGAAGTCGATTTATTTTATAAACGAAGAACTTAAACGTGTATATTTAATTTAATTAAAACGAACTCGCCGTAGCACGGTAGTTTGTTAATTGACGACTCAAACTTCAATTGAGTTTATAGAACTCAATATAAATCGGAATTCGATGAAACAAGAAATGCCCGGACCTATCGAATGATTGTTTTCTAATGGAAGAGAAAAATCTAAATTCCATCGTATAGATTTTGAGTTATGTCAAAATCAAATTTTCAGAAAAACAACGCCATAATCATTTTAAACCATAATGGTTCATTTAATTAAATAAAAGGGTTTTTGATGAATAAAAATATGAATTTCCATTAGTAAAAACCAGACTTGAGTTATAAAATAAATACGAACTCAAATCGAGTAAATGAACTGATTTTTAAAACAAAAATCAGATTTTAATTATCGGACAAAGTTAACTAGTTTCAAAAGAAATTAGTTAATATGGTTTTTGATCGAACATAACATTTGTTTTAATTGTAAATTGAATCAAGGTATGAAAAGGGAATTAGAATTGGGAAGTGAGCAAGGAGTTGAGTTTGATTTGTCTATAAGCTAATACAAATATATTTGAACGTGATACGTTCAAATTAAAAGTATATGAAACCAAAAAGCTAATTAGAAAATTTAATTAGCCAATGGAAAGTGAATTATGTAAAAGGGATTGAATTGATTTAAATGAATTGGGTATGGCATATATATGGTAACAGGTATAGAATGGAGAATATGAAGAGTATGAAGATTATAATTTAAGTGCCCGACAAAAAGGTACACATATAAAATTTCCATATGAGGTTTTGTGCGCCGAATCGGCAAGCCGCTTGGCTTTTTGATTTTTTTTTTGAACGGAAAGGGCCTAGAGAGGCGAGTTGAGTTTTGAACTATTTGTCGGTACAAAGGAGGTTATGGAAAATTTTTCCGAAAATTTAAGGAGTTAGACTATTTTTAAGAAATTTTGATAATAGAAATCGATATAACTCTATATATATATATATAGAATTCGCTAAGAAAATGAATTAAAAATGAAATATTAGAAAGGGCTAGTGATGGTGAAATTGTTTGATGGATGTTTATTTTTCCTTTGATAGTTAAAACACTGGCTATCAAAGATTTTTACCATCGTTGTTGATACGGAGAGACCGGTTGGATTTAATACCCGAAAACCACTTTGTATAGGCATAGGCATTGCGAATTAGATTATGCTGAAGATAATCGAAGTCAAAGTGAAATTCAAGAGTTGTTATGTTTGTCTAGTCCCAGGACAACTTGTATGGACGAATGTTTGACAGAGTATTCCTAACGGTCACATAAGACGATCTTTTCAAGGTATTACGTCTGGTGGCATAGAAATTTGTTTCTCTTAGCTTTTATACCCGTAATATTTTTGGGAAGATCAACTAGTGATTTGACGGGTTTGACGATGTGGCATTCAAAGTGTATAGTGGCCAGATGTTCTAAAAGATAAACGTAGCCTCAAACTTCACAACCAGGAAATGACAAAAATCGTGCAGGCAGCATGGCTATGTGGGTCGCTCCCATTAGGATGTATAATCATCTATCTAGAGAAATTCCTTTTACTTCTTTAATCTATTTCGATGCTGTCCCTTTTCGAGAAACGGTGGTTTGAGTCCAACCATTGGTGATATACATTCTATACACTTAAGCGAAATGAGTGGTCAGTCATATATGGGTCGGTTTGCAAGACGTTCTTGTTGAACCCAGTGTATTCCCCTCTAGAGATACACTATCGGCAGGTGGTCCCATATCTTGTCATAGTTGGAATCCAATCTCCAATAAGTGCCCTGCAGTTTTTGATTTTATACTATGTATGTAGAGCGTGAGATGCAAGCGTTCTACTATTTGGTTAATTATTTAATGAGACATTATTATAATATCACTGGATTTTGATATCAAAAATGTTTTGGGTTATAGTAAGGTAAAAACCGTCCGTGTTTATGTGTGGGCTGGTCTTACTATTATCTCTTTCTTTCAAAAGATTTTTGAAGTTAAACCATATGGTTGGAGTTTACTCACACCAGTCCCATAACTGACCCAGAGTTTGTTTTATTTTTGTTTTTCCTAAACTCTTGGGTGCCCAAATTTGTACGGGCAGTCAAGTGTTTCAGGCTTTGTGACGGCAAAGAATCTCGCTCGGTCCGAACCAGTCGCTAAACCGATCCAGGCCGTTCGAAACGCCCTATCGTTGAGAACACGACAAAACAGAACGCATACAGAAGAACGCTTCATTGTATATTACAACAATGCATCAGATTACAAGAATATACAGAGTATAAAAGAATATTACACAGAAATATCAGAGATTTAAATTACATTTAAATACATAGCAGCGGAAAATAATACAATACACAACTAGAAGAAGATATACGGATACAAAGCTTTCCGGATATCGTTCCAGCTGTAAACCAGGATCCTGTGAATATAAATCTGCAAAACCAAAACTACTTGCTGCCCGTGTCAAAATAGGGGCACCCAGAGTTTAGGTTAAAACAATAAACTCCAGGTCAGTCATGTGACTGGTGTGAGAACTAAAACAGTTATTCTTTATTTTTAAAGCTAGGTAAATCAAGGGACCACGCCGTATAACACGGAACGGGTTTCCTCCCAAGAATACCGGTGCATAAAACAAACAGCGCAATGCTAAATAAAGAAAAATGAAGCTGTTATAAGACCCAGGTCCTATCACACAATGCAACGCAAGCCGGGGGATAGGGTTTTCCCTTATAACAGCCAAAGAATGCTTGATACGTTTAAAACAAATCATTTGATACTATAATAAGTGCATAGTGTATAAAACAACTTCAAATCATAAGTATCAATCATAGGTGACATGAGCGTCCCATGCCACTATGTCGCCATATATAGGTTTACAAATAAAACCGCAAAGTCACGTATTTGGAAATTGGATTTCCATCTATGAACCGAGGCAAAAGATAGTCCTCAACCGATTCGAGACAATCTAGCCCATGTCTCAGGATCAGAGCTCGAGTGACCCTTGGAGCGACAGGGCCGGTCCACCGATGTGGATTAAAATGCCTGAACACTACGTTTCCCCGCCCTTTGGGGCGTAAACGAGCCAACGAATGGCTCCATCGGTTCGAGAACGACCGATCAATCCGAGGCGCCTCGCAACAGCAACAACCACATAAGTCAAACTCGTCAGGGCGTGTAAAACCACTGACGCCACTTTTTATCTAGAAGGAAACGCATGCCCTCCCTGAGGTCCGTCTCCCGTTTTTGGTTCATACCTGGTGTGAAACACGCGAGGTAAACGTTACACAAAGCCACGCCACAAAGGCCGTGCTTTGATCATCACCACAAGACTTTGCTTTTCAACAGAAGCCTTGATCATTTGCATCTTAGCATGCCACACAGGCAAACCATCCTATGCAACCGATATCAGTCACACAGAATGAAATCCGATGTCAGACACACAGTCCATTTACAAGTCCGTTCTGGGTCTGAACGAAACCGGAGGCACCTAGTACCCCGCATATCCATCGATCTCCAAGTACGTCTGGACGATCACTAACTGTTTCCATCTTCTTGGGTGTACAGCCCAATCAAGATCATCAGTTATCACCCAAACGACGTGAAGACTTCCGGTCTTCGATCATCGTCTTCATCTTCGACTTATCGTCGTATCAGTTATTCAGAATGGGATAAACCCGGTCTTTTCGAATAACTCGCGTATATATTATAAAAGTGTTACACAAACACAACATACGCCTCATTCCAATTCATTAGTCACTAACCGTAAATTAATCAAGAGAATAATTCCCCAAATATTAACCCCGAAGGCCGAAACCAACATCAGATCAATATCCAGAAAACCATTCTGCTTGGCTAACCGACAGTTAGTTTCTAAATTTCACATTCAAATCTAATTAAAGATTTAACTATCGCCTGGAGCAAAACTGGTGATACTCCATTCTCGATCTTTTCAATCTAATTAAAGATTCATTAAAACTCCACTTAGTTTTAATCTGTGACTGGGTTAAAGAATCAGTGTCATTTAAAACACGGTTCACGATAAACCCAAAGTCACATCCCATTAATTATCGGGTTAAAGAACAAGTGTTATTTAAAACACTGTTCACGATAAACCCAAAAATCAATATCCATTCAATTCCAATTAAATATTATTTAATTGGTACACTTCATTAAATCTAAATCAAAAGATTTAATCTTTTCTCAGTTGGGTTCAAGAACAGTGTTAGTGAAGACACCATTCACGACAAACCCAAATCACATTCATTAATTATCGGGTTAAAGAACAAATGTTATTTAAAACACTGTTCACGATAAACCCAAAAATCAATACCAATTCAATTCCAATTAAATATCATTTAATTGGTACACTTCATTAAATCTAAATAAAAAGATTTAATCTTTTCTCAACTGGGTTCAAGAACAGTGTTAGTGAAGACACCATTCACGACAAACCCAAATCCCATTTGATATTCAATATAAGGCTCTGAATAGAAAATATATCGGCTTATATTCAATATCAAATTCTACGATTGACAAATGTCGTATTGGAAATAACGATATAAATATATATCTTTCAAATTTCCATAACAACACCTGTAATATCACGAATTCCAACATCGAAATATTCCGAAGACAATTTCGATTCAAATCCACTCCAATGCAATCATTGGAAATTTTGGTTATTTTCAAAACCATTTCAAATTCAATTTATTTATTTAAAAATAAATAGAATTATAATTCTAGTTCAAAACTAGTTCATTTCGATAAAAATCTATTTTTATCTTTTCAAATATGGAGTTTTTCATCCCAAACTTTCACAAATCATTTCTTATGATTTTACACAAATTATTACTATTTTTAATAATTTTATCAAGGCCCGTACAGTCGATTTCCATCAATGGCCATCGAACTGCACTTACAGCGACCTTTTTCGAATTTGATTTGGACGTGTCTCCAAATCCAACCGTTAGATTTCAAATTTCTCACATTCGTTAGAAAGCTCTTTTCGATACGAACCCAACGGTTCCGGTTTTAGGAGAATCCTACGGTCGGATCTCCCGTAATGCCCGTTTGAAATAAATGGTCGAAATTCGCGAACTGCCGCGGCGCGGCGCGTTCTATTCAGGCCATTATATTATATATAATATATATATAATATATATATCGTCGATTTCTATTTAAAACGAATTATATAAATAGTTTTGAATTCGTTTCAAAAACATTTTCAACTTCCATTTCAATTCAAATCAAAATTGAATTCTTCTTTATAAATTCGTTTTAAAATCCATTTCTATTCAATTCAAATTTCAATTCAATTTGAATTTATTTCACTTCGCTTTCAATTCAATTCGAATTCGTTTTCAATTCAATTCATTTCGAAATCGTTTTCAATTCAATTCATTTCGAAATCGTTTTCAATTCAATTCATTTCGAAATCGTTTTCAATTCAATTCATTTCGAAATCGTTTTCAATTCAATTCATTTCGAAATCGTTTTCAATTCAATTCATTTCGAAATCGTTTTCAATTCAATTCATTTCGAAATCGTTTTCAATTCAATTCATTTCGAAATCGTTTTCAATTCAATTCATTTCGAAATCGTTTTCAATTCAATTCATTTCGAAATCGTTTTCAATTCAATTCATTTCGAAATCGTTTTCAATTCAATTCATTTCGAAATATTCGATTTCGAAATCACTTTTCAATATTCATTTTAAAATGAATAAAATCGATATAAATATCGTTCACGTCAAAATGGCGTCAATCTAATCCTCACGGCTTCACATATTTCTATTTTCAAATATTCTATTTCAAATATTTCTATTTCAAATATTTTTTTTTTTCGAAACTGGAATGAGGCCCAATCAATTACCATATAATGTTAATTATATGGATTTTCTACAACACATGTATATATCAACAACGATGAATAATCAACCATCAACCAAAGTGCACTACACTGTATAAGCATCAAATATAGACATTTAACGCTTATAGCAGCTTGTCAATCAATCGATCGACATATTTAATCAATCAGGATGAGTGAACTTCAAATTTCATCCTAACACCCGTGTGGGGTTTCAAACAATCAAACACATATTTTATTTGTGCAGTTAGGCGATGTGTAAAATTTATCGACCCAATCAACGTCATTCAAATAGGTGTACATAAACAAACCGTCTGGTTTGTAAATGAATATTTATTTATTCACATTCACGTTAAAAATTATCTTTTTAACGATAACACATTTTATTTTAACATATGAATTTCTATTCAGTTCATTCGTTAAATAAAATGCTATTTTTATTTTTTCTAACTTATTTTAGAAAATTTCGGCGGCATAACGGCACGATACTAGAAACGGGACAAGGCCTAGCCTTATCCCCGGTCTAGTGAAGGCCCACGCCATTCACACATCAATCAAATCAATTCGTTATGCAAACCACAAACTTTGGAGTAAGGATCTAACCTAGCCTTACTCCTTCGCCTTATAACGGCGCACGTCTAATCCTAACCAATTTATCGATTCGATTTTTCACACCACAAACCACATTCAAACAATATCGCAATCAATCACCAAACTGTCAAACAAACAAGTCCATGGTCTGTGGACGATTGTGTCGGGTGCTACTAAGCACCGTCTGCATCCTAGTATATATATATAACTAGAAATAAAATAGAAAGGTGAGAAATTCTCACATTCAGCTATCCTAGCTCCACGGCACTTCATTTGCAGAGGTCTTCGTCGTTTTGCCTTTTTGTCACCTTCGTTGCTGCTTTCACTACATACGTAAAAATCACATTTTTACTTCGCTATTCAATATATAAAAATCAAATTTTTACTTCGATGTTAAATATATAAAAATTCTATTTTTCTATCGAAGTTCAATATATAAAAATCAAATTTTTATTTCTAAGTTCAACATATAAAAATTCTATTTTTCTATCGCTATTCTCTATATAAAGATTTCGCCTTTTCGAAAATATAGATTTCATCATTATAAAAATCATCACTTTACTTCAACGTATGTAAAATAAAAATCAGATTTTTATTTCGCTACATATACAAAGATGATATTTTTATATTCTCCATCCTATAAAGATTATATTTTTAATACTTTAAAAATATAAAAATCCTATTTTTAATATTTCTATATAGTAAAGATTATATTTTTAATACTTTAAAAATATAAAAATCCTATTTTTACTACTTTAAAAATATAAAAACCATACCTTTTTATTTATAAAAATCCTAACTTTGCTATGTTATTCCTATACAAAGACATAAACCTTTCACATAAGAAAATAGATCTTCATGTTATAAATAAAAATAAAAATAAAACTGATTTTTTTTTTCCTAAACTTATTACAAAGAAAATAAACAAAAATAAATAAGTTAAAGCAAATAAAAAAACTTACAGTGCTCTTTTTTTTTTTTTTTTAAATGGAGGGGGCGCGAGGTCGACTGGGGCTTCGAGCGCAGGCGGGGGAAAAGGAGAAGGAGAGGAGGAAGAGGGAGGAGGAGTGGCGGCGTGCGGTGGCTCGTGCAGCGGAGGGGGGGGGGGGTTTCGTGCGACACGCTGGAGGATGGGGGGGGGTCGCGTCGAGCAGAAGAAGGGGTGGAAGGAGGAGAAGGGGGCGGCGCGATGTGGGTGTGGTCGGCCTCAGGAGGCGCGGTGGCGCTCCGATGGGAGGAGCGACGGCGCTCCTCCCCCCTTCGTCTTCTCTTTTTTTTTTTTTTTTTTTATTTCTTGATTTTCTGATTTGATTTCAACGGGGGAGGGGGGGCCTGGGTAGTTAAAGGGGAAGAGAGATTTTTTTTTTATTAATTTAATTATTTTATTTTTCAAAAAGTTGACTTTCACATACGACCTCTAAACGAGGTCCACCGCCTGTCGCCCATAGCGTTTCACCCCCATTCCGAACACAATGGGATATGTACCGCAAGCTGAATCGACCGTTTTGATCAGTTTCCGTTGCATTTACATTTAAATCATTATATTGAATTTTAAACGTACATTTCAAATTACCGGGGTCACATACTAACTAGAAAAATTCCAGAAAAATATTTTCTAGCTTCGTATTGACGATACGGTCCTAACAAAACTAGTTTCGTCGAATTCTGAGACCGTTGGAAAAATGGCCAATTTCCAGTCGATTAAATTCAACTGAAATGGTCAAACGCGTTTTCTTTTGCCACGCTCACATATTGATTCGAAAAATTATGAAATTTGGAATCTAGCAATAACTTAACGTCACGGACCCAACAAAACTGGTTTCGTCGAAATCCGAGGTCGTTTGCAAAATGTCCATTTTTAAGGGCCTTTATATATATTAAAATATATATAAATTCCACAGCGACTTTTCTGAATTTTCAACTGGACATATCTTTCAACTTCTAAAGTGAAATCTCAGTTTCTCAACTTCGTTAGAAAGATATCCTTATACAGATTCAAATATTTCTTGTTTCGTTCAATTCTGACTTATATTGAATTCTGTATATTCATTTGAAATTAGAAATCGAATTTTCGAACTACCGCGCCATTTTCTATTCCTTTTATAATTATATATAATTATTATACTCTAACGACGACGTATATAATATATACGTTATAATTATATTCAAAATAAATTTCTCGTCGATATTATTTAAAATAATTCATTTTAAATAATCAAAATTCGCTAAAATTGCCAAAATAAATTTTTTAAACTGGCCCAGATTTTCGGGTTGTTACAATCTCCCCCACTTAAAACTTTTCGTCCCCGAAAAGGAACAAAGTCGAAAGTGGTTTGATTAATCAACTCTACGCTCGATCAGGCTTCCATTCTCTAACTTTTCAGTTTCTGAGAATTTTCTAAAATTTCGAAAATTTGGCTAACACCCTAAATTTTTGAAAAATTTCGCCATAACCTCCCCTGCACCGGGAGCATCGGGGAATTTCAAATAGCTTCCCCGGTCCTTCAGATCTAAAAAAAGAAAAAGAAAAAGCCAAGCGGCTAGCCAATAGGCTCACAAAATCATCATCACCCAAACAAAACAGGAAATTATGTAGTAAACATATACCTATTTGTCGGGCAAACAAATTTTATTCTCTGCTCTAGCCTCCTTGCTATGACCTGTTCAATGTAAGTACAAGTATATGCAAGCAAATGCGACCAATTTCAATACAATTCAATTATTTGATAAAATTAGGCATAATGGTTCAAAATTACCAAACAACTAAACAAACAACACAAACATCAATCAATTAGTGAATTAGAGTTTCAAATTCATAACTTTGATATATAGTCAAATCAGATTTTTGATGCCAAATCACAACAATGTATTCTAGCTATATTAGTTTTGGTTCTCACACCAGTCTAATGGAAATATATAGAAAATCACACCTTCGAAACTCGAATACCAATTCTGATGATGTCTAGACTATCATCAGAATCATCTCCGGGCGACTAGAGTGTGACTCTA
The DNA here is from genome assembly GCA_030737875.1 of Allium sativum. NCBI lineage: Eukaryota > Viridiplantae > Streptophyta > Magnoliopsida > Asparagales > Amaryllidaceae > Allium > Allium sativum. Next base: position 832,291,111 of record CM060918.1, on the reverse strand, counting down.
TATCTATCCAGTATATTAAAACTTTGAATATACGTTTGCAAGGCGTATATGCAAATTCTTTATATACTGAACTGTCCAAATCAATACTAATAAATAATCAAATACGAATGATTGATTTAGATTTTTCAAAACAAAAATTGTTTTCATTTGAAAAATATACTCTTCACACTCGTTCTAGGATACTACTGATCCCATCTCTAACGAGTCATTCTAATTGGATATTACTAATCCAATATCTGATGAATTCTTTCGTATGGTTCTAATGTGCCCTGTTCTCTGAGCTTTGTAAACCAAAGCTCTGATACCAACTGTGACGGCAAAGAATCTCGCTCGGTCCGAACCAGTCGCTAAACCGATCCAGGCCGTTCGAAACGCCCTATCGTTGAGAACACGACAAAACAGAACGCATACAGAAGAACGCTTCATTGTATATTACAACAATGCATCAGATTACAAGAATATACAGAGTATAAAAGAATATTACACAGAAATATCAGAGATTTAAATTACATTTAAATACATAGCAGCGGAAAATAATACAATACACAACTAGAAGAAGATATACGGATACAAAGCTTTCCGGATATCGTTCCAGCTGTAAACCAGGATCCTGTGAATATAAATCTGCAAAACCAAAACTACTAGCTGCCCGTGTCAAAATAGGGGCACCCAGAGTTTAGGTTAAAACAATAAACTCCAGGTCAGTCATGTGACTGGTGTGAGAACTAAAACAGTTATTCTTTATTTTTAAAGCTAGGTAAATCAAGGGACCACGCCGTATAACACGGAACGGGTTTCCTCCCAAGAATACCGGTGCATAAAACAAACAGCGCAATGCTAAATAAAGAAAAATGAAGCTGTTATAAGACCCAGGTCCTATCACACAATGCAACGCAAGCCGGGGGATAGGGTTTTCCCTTATAACAGCCAAAGAATGCTTGATACGTTTAAAACAAATCATTTGATACTATAATAAGTGCATAGTGTATAAAACAACTTCAAATCATAAGTATCAATCATAGGTGACATGAGCGTCCCATGCCACTATGTCGCCATATATAGGTTTACAAATAAAACCGCAAAGTCACGTATTTGGAAATTGGATTTCCATCTATGAACCGAGGCAAAAGATAGTCCTCAACCGATTCGAGACAATCTAGCCCATGTCTCAGGATCAGAGCTCGAGTGACCCTTGGAGCGACAGGGCCGGTCCACCGATGTGGATTAAAATGCCTGAACACTACGTTTCCCCGCCCTTTGGGGCGTAAACGAGCCAACGAATGGCTCCATCGGTTCGAGAACGACCGATCAATCCGAGGCGCCTCGCAACAGCAACAACCACATAAGTCAAACTCGTCAGGGCGTGTAAAACCACTGACGCCACTTTTTATCTAGAAGGAAACGCATGCCCTCCCTGAGGTCCGTCTCCCGTTTTTGGTTCATACCTGGTGTGAAACACGCGAGGTAAACGTTACACAAAGCCACGCCACAAAGGCCGTGCTTTGATCATCACCACAAGACTTTGCTTTTCAACAGAAGCCTTGATCATTTGCATCTTAGCATGCCACACAGGCAAACCATCCTATGCAACCGATATCAGTCACACAGAATGAAATCCGATGTCAGACACACAGTCCATTTACAAGTCCGTTCTGGGTCTGAACGAAACCGGAGGCACCTAGTACCCCGCATATCCATCGATCTCCAAGTACGTCTGGACGATCACTAACTGTTTCCATCTTCTTGGGTGTACAGCCCAATCAAGATCATCAGTTATCACCCAAACGACGTGAAGACTTCCGGTCTTCGACCATCGTCTTCATCTTCGACTTATCGTCGTATCAGTTATTCAGAATGGGATAAACCCGGTCTTTCCGAATAACTCGCGTATATATTATAAAAGTGTTACACAAACACAACATACGCCTCATTCCAATTCATTAGTCACTAACCGTAAATTAATCAAGAGAATAATTCCCCAAATATTAACCCCGAAGGCCGAAACCAACATCAGATCAATATCCAGAAAACCATTCTGCTTGGCTAACCGACAGTTAGTTTCTAAATTTCACATTCAAATCTAATTAAAGATTTAACTATCGCCTGGAGCAAAACTGGTGATACTCCATTCTCGATCTTTTCAATCTAATTAAAGATTCATTAAAACTCCACTTAGTTTTAATCTGTGACTGGGTTAAAGAATCAGTGTCATTTAAAACACGGTTCACGATAAACCCAAAGTCACATCCCATTAATTATCGGGTTAAAGAACAAGTGTTATTTAAAACACTGTTCACGATAAACCCAAAAATCAATATCCATTCAATTCCAATTAAATATTATTTAATTGGTACACTTCATTAAATCTAAATCAAAAGATTTAATCTTTTCTCAGCTGGGTTCAAGAACAGTGTTAGTGAAGACACCATTCACGACAAACCCAAATCACATTCATTAATTATCGGGTTAAAGAACAAATGTTATTTAAAACACTGTTCACGATAAACCCAAAAATCAATACCAATTCAATTCCAATTAAATATCATTTAATTGGTACACTTCATTAAATCTAAATAAAAAGATTTAATCTTTTCTCAACTGGGTTCAAGAACAGTGTTAGTGAAGACACCATTCACGACAAACCCAAATCCCATTTGATATTCAATATAAGGCTCTGAATAGAAAATATATCGGCTTATATTCAATATCAAATTCTACGATTGACAAATGTCGTATTGGAAATAACGATATAAATATATATCTTTCAAATTTCCATAACAACACCTGTAATATCACGAATTCCAACATCGAAATATTCCGAAGACAATTTCGATTCAAATCCACTCCAATGCAATCATTGGAAATTTTGGTTATTTTCAAAACCATTTCAAATTCAATTTATTTATTTAAAAATAAATAGAATTATAATTCTAGTTCAAAACTAGTTCATTTCGATAAAAATCTATTTTTATCTTTTCAAATATGGAGTTTTTCATCCCAAACTTTCACAAATCATTTCTTATGATTTTACACAAATTATTACTATTTTTAATAATTTTATCAAGGCCCGTACAGTCGATTTCCATCAATGGCCATCGAACTGCACTTACAGCGACCTTTTTCGAATTTGATTTGGACGTGTCTCCAAATCCAACCGTTAGATTTCAAATTTCTCACATTCGTTAGAAAGCTCTTTTCGATACGAACCCAACGGTTCCGGTTTTAGGAGAATCCGACGGTCGGATCTCCCGTAATGCCCGTTTGAAATAAATGGTCGAAATTCGCGAACTGCCGCGGCGCGGCGCGTTCTATTCAGGCCATTATATTATATATAATATATATATAATATATATATCGTCGATTTCTATTTAAAACGAATTATATAAATAGTTTTGAATTCGTTTCAAAAACATTTTCAACTTCCATTTCAATTCAAATCAAAATTGAATTCTTCTTTATAAATTCGTTTTAAAATCCATTTCTATTCAATTCAAATTTCAATTCAATTTGAATTTATTTCACTTCGCTTTCAATTCAATTCGAATTCGTTTTCAATTCAATTCATTTCGAAATCGTTTTCAATTCAATTCATTTCGAAATCGTTTTCAATTCAATTCATTTCGAAATCGTTTTCAATTCAATTCATTTCGAAATCGTTTTCAATTCAATTCATTTCGAAATCGTTTTCAATTCAATTCATTTCGAAATCGTTTTCAATTCAATTCATTTCGAAATCGTTTTCAATTTAATTCATTTCGAAATCGTTTTCAATTCAATTCATTTCGAAATCGTTTTCAATTCAATTCATTTCGAAATCGTTTTCAATTCAATTCATTTCGAAATCGTTTTCAATTCAATTCATTTCAAAATATTCGATTTCGAAATCACTTTTCAATATTAATTTTAAAATGAATAAAATCGATATAAATATCGTTCACGTCAAAATGGCGTCAATCTAATCCTCACGGCTTCACATATTTCTATTTTCAAATATTCTATTTCAAATATTTCTATTTCAAATATTTTTTTTTTTCGAAACTGGAATGAGGCCCAATCAATTACCATATAATGTTAATTATATGGATTTTCTACAACACATGTATATATCAACAACGATGAATAATCAACCATCAACCAAAGTGCACTACACTGTATAAGCATCAAATATAGACATTTAACGCTTATAGCAGCTTGTCAATCAATCGATCGACATATTTAATCAATCAGGATGAGTGAACTTCAAATTTCATCCTAACACCCGTGTGGGGTTTCAAACAATCAAACACATATTTTATTTGTGCAGTTAGGCGATGTGTAAAATTTATCGACCCAATCAACGTCATTCAAATAGGTGTACATAAACAAACCGTCTGGTTTGTAAATGAATATTTATTTATTCACATTCACGTTAAAAATTATCTTTTTAACGATAACACATTTTATTTTAACATATGAATTTCTATTCAGTTCATTCGTTAAATAAAATGCTATTTTTATTTTTTTCTAACTTATTTTAGAAAATTTCGGCGGCATAACGGCACGATACTAGAAACGGGACAAGGCCTAGCCTTATCCCCGGTCTAGTGAAGGCCCACGCCATTCATACATCAATCAAATCAATTCGTTATGCAAACCACAAACTTTGGAGTAAGGATCTAACCTAGCCTTACTCCTTCGCCTTATAACGGCGCACGTCTAATCCTAACCAATTTATCGATTCGATTTTTCACACCACAAACCACATTCAAACAATATCGCAATCAATCACCAAACTGTCAAACAAACAAGTCCATGGTCTGTGGACGATTGTGTCGGGTGCTACTAAGCACCGTCTGCATCCTAGTATATATATATAACTAGAAATAAAATAGAAAGGTGAGAAATTCTCACATTCAGCTATCCTAGCTCCACGGCACTTCATTTGCAGAGGTCTTCGTCGTTTTGCCTTTTTGTCACCTTCGTTGCTGCTTTCACTACATACGTAAAAATCACATTTTTACTTCGCTATTCAATATATAAAAATCAAATTTTTACTTCTATGTTAAATATATAAAAATTCTATTTTTCTATCGAAGTTCAATATATAAAAATCAAATTTTTATTTCTAAGTTCAACATATAAAAATTCTATTTTTCTATCGCTATTCTCTATATAAAGATTTCGCCTTTTCGAAAATATAGATTTCATCATTATAAAAATCATCACTTTACTTCAACGTATGTAAAATAAAAATCAGATTTTTATTTCGCTACATATACAAAGATGATATTTTTATATTCTCCATCCTATAAAGATTATATTTTTAATACTTTAAAAATATAAAAATCCTATTTTTAATATTTCTATATAGTAAAGATTATATTTTTAATACTTTAAAAATATAAAAATCCTATTTTTACTACTTTAAAAATATAAAAACCATACCTTTTTATTTATAAAAATCCTAACTTTGCTATGTTATTCCTATACAAAGACATAAACCTTTCACATAAGAAAATAGATCTTCATGTTATAAATAAAAATAAAAATAAAACTGATTTTTTTTTCCTAAACTTATTACAAAGAAAATAAACAAAAATAAATAAGTTAAAGCAAATAAAAAAACTTACAGTGCTCTTTTTTTTTTTTTTAAATGGAGGGGGCGCGAGGTCGACTGGGGCTTCGAGCGCAGGCGGGGGAAAAGGAGAAGGAGAGGAGGAAGAGGGAGGAGGAGTGGCGGCGTGCGGTGGCTCGTGCAGCGGAGGGGGGGGGGGGGTTTCGTGCGACACGCTGGAGGATGGGGGGGGTCGCGTCGGGCAGAAGAAGGGGTGGAAGGAGGAGAAGGGGGTGGCGCGATGTGGGTGTGGTCGGCCTCAGGAGGCGCGGTGGCGCTCCGATGGGAGGAGCGACGGCGCTCCTCCCCCCTTCGTCTTCTCTTTTTTTTTTTTTTTTTATTTCTTGATTTTCTGATTTGATTTCAACGGGGGGGGGGGCCTGGGTAGTTAAAGGGGAAGAGAGATTTTTTTTTTTTATTAATTTAATTATTTTATTTTTCAAAAAGTTGACTTTCACATACGACCTCTAAACGAGGTCCACCGCCTGTCGCCCATAGCGTTTCACCCCCATTCCGAACACAATGGGATATGTACCGCAAGCTGAATCGACCGTTTTGATCAGTTTCCGTTGCATTTACATTTAAATCATTATATTGAATTTTAAACGTACATTTCAAATTACCGGGGTCACATACTAACTAGAAAAATTCCAGAAAAATATTTTCTAGCTTCGTATTGACGATACGGTCCTAACAAAACTAGTTTCGTCGAATTCTGAGACCGTTGGAAAAATGGCCAATTTCCAGTCGATTAAATTCAACTGAAATGGTCAAACGCGTTTTCTTTTGCCACGCTCACATATTGATTCGAAAAATTATGAAATTTGGAATCTAGCAATAACTTAACGTCACGGACCCAACAAAACTGGTTTCGTCGAAATCCGAGGTCGTTTGCAAAATGTCCATTTTTAAGGGCCTTTATATATATTAAAATATATATAAATTCCACAGCGACTTTTCTGAATTTTCAACTGGACATATCTTTCAACTTCTAAAGTGAAATCTCAGTTTCTCAACTTCGTTAGAAAGATATCCTTATACAGATTCAAATATTTCTTGTTTCGTTCAATTCTGACTTATATTGAATTCTGTATATTCATTTGAAATTAGAAATCGAATTTTCGAACTACCGCGCCATTTTCTATTCCTTTTATAATTATATATAATTATTATACTCTAACGACGACGTATATAATATATACGTTATAATTATATTCAAAATAAATTTCTCGTCGATATTATTTAAAATAATTCATTTTAAATAATCAAAATTCGCTAAAATTGCCAAAATAAAATTTTTAAACTGGCCCAGATTTTCGGGTTGTTACAGGCTTTTACAGATACACTTAGAGGAGCTGGAAGCAGGAGGCTTCACTGTTAGTTATCTAGAGTTATTTCCGCTGTATCAAATGTTATGTTATACTCTGCTGATGATATGTATATATGTACAAACAGATTTGTATTTCAAAGTTATGTTATATAATATATTTTATTCGTTCCGCTGTGAGATTCTGTATTGTCATTTCTGTTCTTCTTCTATCTTTTCTATTTTCTTTAACCCTAATGACTCGTATTTCTGTATTATTTGAGCTGGACGTGTGATGTATTAGTCAGCTCAGATAGTGTGGATTTGTGGGTCGTTACAGTTGGTATCAGAGCTTAGGATTGAGCGAACACCTAGTCTTTTGTGGGGGTTTACTCATTAGAGATAGGGTTAGTAGTACCCTAGAATGAGTAGAGTGTATATATATGAGAGAGCGTATTTGTAAGTTGATATAAAAATTGTTTTATATTGTGTTGGCTTGTCTGTTGAGTGGTTTATGAATTCTGATCGAATCGTGGGACGCCACGACGTCGATAGGAGTTTCTAAACACTTGGACATAAGAATCGACTCAATATTGTTTTAAACAGGGTAAACGAAATAATTTTGCCCAAAATTTTTATTTTGATATAAAGGCACAATTTCCTGAAATTATTATAGTATATGGATGTGTTGGTTGTTATTTTTATAATCAAATGAGATTATAAAATTGAAATGGTTATATATAACCAAATATAACTTGTATATGAATAATATATGCAAATGTGATCAACTAAAATTGAATTCAAACTGTAAATTGGAATTTAAATCCCGGAAGGTTGAAAAATATTTTTTCCAAAGTATATTAGAATAATATAGCATTATTTTGGGAAGGATTTTGGATAAAAATCGTTTTGAATAGGTTTTGAAAGTGATAAAGCACTGAACTCACTTCAGTGGCTGGAAAATAATTCTGATGATGACTGCAGCACCATCAGTGTTCATTTTCGAGTTTTTAAGTGATGGATTGCTACCTTAGAAAAGTTTTGATGGAAATTTGTTTGAAAGAAAACAAGTTGTGGGAAAACTTCAAATGTTTTGAATTTAAGATAGAAATAAATATATGTATATATATTTATGTGACTTCAGAAGGATTTAAAATAAAATCCGGGGATTTGAATTCTGGAATTTAAATTTAACTTAAGCAAGTTAAATGGGTCGAAGTGAATAAATTGAATAGAATCAATTTGGATAAATTGGTGTTGAACCAATATGAATGGAATATGAATGGGGTGTGAATACATTAGTCATAAATCATTAATATTAAATGAATGTGAGTATATATGATGTGCAATATAAACGGAAACTAAAAGTTTTGGTAGAACTAAAATTTGTAGAGATTGAAATGTTGAGTTTTAACATAGATGAATTTTGAAAAGTAAATGGGTTAGTAGCATTTTTCCTACCTAAGTAATTTCGGGGACGAAATTCTTTTAAGGAGGGAAGAATGTAATGACCCGTATTTTTGGTTGATTAATTTTAAATAATTTATATCGTTTTAAATATTGAGTTGAAAATATAAATGAATTTTTATATTAAGTTATCGATTTAAAAATTAATTTCGATTTAATATCGAATATATCGAATTATCGTAATACAAAAATGGTAATAATTGAATTCAAATTTAAAACTGAATCGAAACAGTTCAAATAATCAATATAAATCATATTTGAGTATAGAGGATAATAATAATAATTTATTATCAAGGAATAAATTGGTTTGAATTTAAATTATATTTATTTAATATGGTTATTATATATATATATATATACACGTTCAAGTTAAATTTCAGAATATATACTGTGCAATTCAGAATAGTGTTATAACATTATAACGTCGGTCGATATGTAAAAATAAGGGTTTTAATTTCAAATAATGGACCCCGATATTATTTTAGTGGATAAGCACGAGATCAAATCAATATCTGTTTAAAATAAAGTGAGAATCTCTTTATATCAAATCATATTAATTATAAAATCAATTCAATAAACGTCTTTTCGTCAACCACCCTACCTATTCTACGGTCACTCCCTACTACGTGCCTCCCAAGTTTTCTTCTTCTTTAAATCGCATCCAACACTCCCTTCCCCATTCAGAAAATCCGTGCCTCTTCCATCCTAAACCAAGTCAAAGCGTTCGATTTCATTTTCTTCCTTCTAGTTTAAACTCAAAAATCGATTCACTTCACCGAAAAATAATAAGAAGGGGAAATCGCGGTCCTTATCTAATCGCTGGGCCGAGTCAACGTAGGGGGTCCTGGGTTCAAAACCGCAAGCACAGGGGGGAAATCGCGAATAACAGTAGTCGTTGGACTAGTTGAGGTTCAGATTTGGTTTTAGGGAAGGCCGGCACTAGCTTATTTTCAACAATTGGGAAGTGCGATGATTGGTTTATTGTGGGTTCTGGGGTTCGCGAGTTAGTTTTTGGGGTGGACGGTCATCGCGAAGGGGGATTTTAAGGTCGACGAGTTGACCAAGGGTTGGAGAGCTGGCCTCAGTAGGCGTGTACTGCTAAGTGCAGAGGGTAGTTCCAAACCAGAGGAGTTCGATTCCAGAGAGGAGCCGATGTGGGTTTTTAATGAAACTAGGTAGTGCGAATATTGATGTACTGTGTGTACTGGGAAATGACAAGGACGGGAGAGCTGTTGGTATGTTTTGGCATATCAGTTTTTAAGGGGAAGTTCAGGAAAGGTTGAAGAACTTGAAGATCACGACAGTTTGGGATTTTTCAGTCTGTAATCTTTGGGAGGAACAGTGGATAATCGTGATTGGGTGTAAAGGGTTGCTGTTCAGGTTTGAAATCAAATAATGGAGGAGTTGTCTGTATAGTATTCGATGAAATGCCAGAATCGAAGTAGACGGTCTTGGTGGGTGATTTGCAGTAGTAACGAGTCAGTTATTTCTGAATTAGCTTCAAACAACAAGATGTTGAATGGATTCGGTCGAGACAACTCGTAACCAGTATATTTGGAATTTAATTGAGTGTTCTGAAATTATAAAACCAGGTGAGTAAATCTCACTCAAAAGTTATTTAATTTATTTTTATCATTAAAAATAAACGGTTGACTGTTTGAATGCTTGCATGGATTATTGAATCATTGTGATTATTATATATAATATATTAGTTATATAGGCTTGGTGGTTGTCGCTATTATTATATATATTGGATATTTCCCACAATACTATTAGTGGATGCCCGCAGTATCAATAGCGGATGACCCTATGCCCACCTATGTAAGTGGATCCCCTTTTATACCGCGATATCCAGCCTTGAAGCAGGATTGGTATTATTTATGTGACTAACATCTGTGGATGCAGGGAAAACAGGTTGGATGGATCCAATTGGATTCCTCAAATTTATTTATTAATGTTTACACATTTATGTGATGTGTTGAGTTGGATTGATGGTTTTCTTATTTGGGTATTTAAATAACACTGGCCCAAATATTTATATTTAAAAATATCAAAAAGAAAAAAGGATTCTTTGATTTAGAAAGGAAAAATTACTTTTCGAAATGGAAATGAAATTTTGAATGGATTGAGAAGTATTAACTTGTTTTTAATGATAAAAACAAGTACATGAATTTATAAACATGTTATAAATGGAAAGAAAAATTTTCGTTGATAATATTAGATTTTTAAATTCAAGTTTGAATTTAAAAAGGAAAATTTATTTTCTAGAATGGGGATTGGATTTCAAATAAGATTTGAAATAGGGACTTGTTTTAAATAATTTAAAACAAGAAGTGGAATATATAAACGATGTTTGTAAACGAATAGAAGTTATATTATCGTTGGATAATCTATGAATGTAAATTCAAGCATGATTTTAAAAAGGAAAATTTATTTTCCAAAAGTAGGTTTTCAAATGGAATTTAAAAGAGAAACTTGTTCTAATATTTAAACCAAGATGTGAAATGTATAAATGACGTTTTAAAATGAATGCGAAAATTATTATTTGATAATTTATAAATTAAATTCAACTGTGAGTTTAAAAGGGTAAATAGAATCGTTTTGAAAAGAAAACAATGGAATCTATTTACGATGTTCGAAAGGTAATCAAATTGAAATAAATCCATTTGGATTTATGGATAGAATTCGAGTAGATCGATTTTATAGAAATGAATTTATTCCAAAAGGATATTGTAACTGTATTATAATTTTAATATGAAATAAATTCTATGCTTATATATATAGTTATAATATTAACATATTTCAAACAAGGAAATCGAGTTTTAAATGGAAGTTGTTAATTATTAAATAAGAAAGCGATTTATAAACCATGTTTATAAAGGAAATGAAGTTATTTCCTTTGGGTAGATTGGAAATAGATTTTTCCAAATATGAGTAATGTCATTTTAAAAATCATATTTTTTAAATAAGATAAAAGAGGGGGGATTTTTATGATAAGTAATCGAGTTTTGGAATTATAAACTCTTATCCGTCTCGAGATAAGAACGATGTCGGTCAAGGTCTGAGAGGTAAATAAAATACCCCAACTTGAATGACTTCACTATTATCAAGGGATGATATTAGTTTGTAATTGTAAAGGATGTTGAATAAATTTATTTTTCCCATAACAGGAATTTATAATTGAAATTCGAGTATATCGAGTGCTCTAATTAATTTAAGGAATGGAATTGAATATTAGAGTTAAGTTTTGATTAAAGTCATAACTAAGTTAGGAATATAGCATAAGAAATCCATGAGTTGAATAATCTGAATTGTGAAATTAGATTTTTGATAACGGGCTTAATTTATTTTTAATTTATTGGAAATGAAGTCGGTTTATTTTATAAACGAAGAATCTAAACGTATATATTTAATCTAGTTAAAACGAACTCGCCGCAGCGCGGTAGTTCATAAATTGACGACTCGGACTCCAATTGAGTTTATAGAACTCAATATTAATCGGAATTCGATGAAACAAGAAATGCCCGGACCTATCGAATGATAGTTTTCTAATGGAAGAGAAAAATCTAAATTCCGTCGTATAGATTTTGAGTTATCTCAAAATTAAATTTTCAAAAAAAATGCGCCATAATCGTTTTGAACCATAATGGTTTATTTAATTAAATAAAAGGGTTTTTAATGAATAAAGTTATGAATTTCCATTAGTAAAATCCAGATTTGAGTTATAAAATAAATACGAACTCAAATCGAGTGAATGAACTGATTTTTGACACAAAAATCATATTTTAATTATCGAATAAAGTTAACTAGTTGCAAAAGAAATTAGTTAATATGGTTTTTGATCGAACTTAACATTTGTTTAAGTAAACTAAATTGTAAATTGAATCAAGGTATGAAAAGGAATTAGAATTCAGAAGTGAGCAAGGAGTTGAGTTCGATTTTTCTATAAGCGAATACAGATTTATTTGAACATGATACGTTCAAATTAAAAGTATATGAAACCAAAATGCTAATTAGAAAATTTAATTAGCGAATGGAAAGCGAATTATGTAAAAGGGATTGAATTGATTTAAATGAATTGGGAATGGCTTATATATGGTAATAGGTATGGGATGGAGAGTATGAAGAGTATGAAGATTATAATTTAAGTGTCCAACAAAAAGGTACACGTTTGAAATTTCCATATGAGATTTTATGCGCCGAATCGGCAAGCCGCTTGGCTTTTTGATTTTATTTTTGAATGGAAAGGACCTAGAGAGGCGAGTTGAGGTTTGAACTATTTGTCGGTACAAAGGAGTTGAGGTTTGAACTATATATATAGAATTCGCTAAGAAAATGAATTAAGAATGAAATATTAGAAAGGGCCAGTGATGGTGAAATTGTTTGATGGATGTTTATTTTTCCTTTGATAGTTAAAACACCGGCTATCAAATATTTTTACCATCTTTGTCGATACGGAGAGACCTGTTGGATTTAATATCCGAAAAACACTCTGTATAGGCATAGGCGTTGCGAATTAGATTATGCTGAAGATAATCGAAGACGAAGTGAAATTCAAGAGCTGTTATGTTTGTCCAGTCCCAGGACAACTTGTATGGACGAATGTCTGACAGAGTATTCCTAACAGTCACACAAGACGATCTTTTCAATGTATTACGTCTGGTGGCGGAGAAATTCGTTTCTCTTAGCTTTTATACCCGTAATATTTTTGGGAAGATCAACTAGTGATTTGACGGGTTTGACGATGTGGCATATAAAGTGTATGGTGGCCAAATGTTCTAAAAGATAGATGTAGCCTCAAGCTTCACAACCAGGAAATGACAAAAATCGGGTAGGCAACATGGCTATGTGGGTCGCTCCCATTAGGGTGTATAATCACCTATCTAGAGAAATTCCTTTTATTTATTTAATCTATTTCGATGCTGTCCCTTTTCGGGAAACGGTGGTTTGAGCCCAACCGTTGGTGATATACATTCGATACACTTAAGCGAAATGAGTGGTCGGTCATGTGTGGGTCGGGTTGCAAGACATTCTTGTTGAACCCAGTGTATTCCCCTCTAGAGATACACTATCGGCAAGTGGTCTCATACCTTGTCATAGTTGGAATCCAATCTCCAATAAGCGCCCTGCGGTTTTTGATTTTATACTATGTATGTAGAGCGTGAGATGCAAGCGTTCTACTATTTGGTTAATTATTTGATTAGACATTATTATAATATCACTGGATTTTGATATCAAAAATGTTTTGGGTTATAGTATGGTAAAAACCGTCCGTGTTTATGTGCGGGCTAGTCTTACTATTATCTCTTTCTTTCAAAAGATTTTTGAAGTTAAACCATATGGTGGGAGTTTACTCACACCAGTCCCATGACTGACCTAGAGTTTGTTTTGTTTTTGTTTTTCCTAAACTCTTGGGTACCCAAATTTGTACGGGCAGTCAAGTGTTTCAGGCTTTTACAGTTACACTTAGAGGAGCTGGAAGAAGGAGGCATCACTGTTAGTTATCTAGATTTATTTCCGCTGTATCAAATGTTATGTTATACTCTAATGATGATATGTTTATATGTACAAAACAGATTTGTATTTCAAAGTTATGTTATACAATATATTTTATTCGTTCCATTATGAGATTCTGTATTGTCATTTATGTTCTTCTATCTTTTCTATTTTCTCTAACCCTAATGACTCGTATTTCTGTATTATTTGAGTTGGACGTGTGTTGTATTAGTCAGCTCAGATAGTATGGATTTGCGGGTCGTTACAAAATGGATTAAAAGTCGTCAATGATCTCATTGTAATGATAAGAGAAAGTGTTGATTTTACAAAGTCATCGCAATGTAGAATTTTTTTTTTGGGGAAATGCATTAACTCAAACTACACTAGTTGGAAAAGGAGTTTCGTTTGATGTTCCAACACGATGGAACACAACATACCTTATGCTTGAAAGCGCGCTTGACTTGCGTTTCGCATTTGAACAATTAGTCAAGTTAAATTATGATTATATATGTTTGCCTTCAAGGTAAGAGTAGGAGATAGGAAAAGAAATTTGTGAGTGCTTGAAAATATTTTATTAAGTTTCACTTAAATTTTGGGGAGTTAAATATCCAATGACTAGTATATATTTTAAATGTGTACGTGATGTTTTTGAAAGTACTACAAGTTGGGAATTAAGTGAGCATGAATACGTTAGTACTACAAATTTTGAGACTTAATTTCGACAAGTATTGGAGAACTTGCAATTGATGATGAGTATTGGCATGAGTTTTGATCTTTATTATAAAGTTCTCTACATCTGAATTCTTTTCTGATGAGATTTATAGACAAGAAGCACAAGTTCATGTAAGGAAAATTTGTGACTCGTTGAAAGCTCTTTTCTAATCATAAGAAAGAGAATGTGCATCATGTACGAATATATCTACTTCTTGTTGTTCGTTGGATGATAATTTTAATAGTCTACTGTAATGTCCTAGCATTTTTGACCGCCTCAAGTCGGTAATTAACCAATTAGAAACGTTCAAAACGACATATTGTTATTTGGCTTACAGGGTTTAAATAGAATTAACATAGAATTTCAGAGTATAATAAAAAAATTCATATAAATATCAGAGTTGTATACAATATTTTGTACAGCGGAAGAATAACGTAAATTTTATACATAAATGTCTTTAAACAAATTTACTCTTTTTCGAGCTTAGCGCGCGCATGTGCCTCCATGCCTTTACGTTCTCTCCAGTGTGCGAGATGATATCTTTAAACCTGGAACACTTAGGGTCTGACCCGAGCATTCCATGCAAAACACTAAACACTCGAGTCAGGATTAAACTTATTTCATGTTAGCAAACTTTGATAAACACCTAAATAAAATTTGTTAATCCTGACAATTTATCAAATAACTCGAGTACTAATCTCAGTGAACTGCTGAAATAAATGGAACAAGCAAGGTAAAAAATGTGTGGACACATATCTATTCCAATAGTAGGAAGCATGGGTAACAGGATTCTACAGTATTCGTTTATGGTCATTATACCGAAAATGCGAGAAGCAAGCAGGTTGGGACCAAGCCTACACACGCATGGCTTAAATAAAAGCGTGCCAAAGAAGAAACTGGAGTCCAAACAATCGAACTATGTTGAGTTGCATAGTAAACTAGGATCCATGGTAGGCCAATAAAATTTGTAAGACCATTTCGCTATATCAAACATGGAAAAGTAGGCCACGGTACGTAACGACCCGGAAAATCTAAACCAATTAAATTTTTTTAAATTGGCTATTTTAGTGGATTTTAAATATTTAAAATAAATATTTGAAATAATAACGATGAAAAGTAAGTTTGAATCGACATTGAAAATGAATATAATTATTTCTAATTATAAACAAGGCCTGAAATGGCGAGGTAGTTTCAAAATTTGAATTCAAACTTTGCCTGACTGTACCAGGTGCAAAACAAAACGGATTGGAGTGAAACCAAAAATATTAAATTTGTTAGTGAATATCTTTCTAAAAGAATCTGAAAAATCGAAGTTTCATAGCGGGAAGCAAAAGTTATGGCCAAATGAATTTTCAGAAAGGTCACTATAGAGTTTATATAGCCCGTGAAAATGGTCATTTTGCAAACGACCTCAGAATTCGAAGAAACCACTTTTGTTAGATCCGGGATGGTAAACTATTGCTAGGTTTCAAATTTCATAATTTTTGAAGCAAGTATGTGAGCGTGGCAAAGGAAAATGTGTTTGGTCGATTTCTATTAAATTGGGTCGACCAGAAATGGGCCATTTTTTAAACGGTCTCAGAATTCGACGAAACTAGTTTTGTTGGGACCATATCATCAAAATATAGCTAGATTTATTTGTTTGGAATTTTTCGAATTAGTTTGTGGCTCTGGCAAATTGAAATGTACGTTCAAATTAAATATTGAATGTTTTATACTTTAATTTGAAGCAAAACTGACTGAAACAGTCAAATGGGCCTATGAAACATATCCCATTGTGTTCGGAATGGGGATATTTAGCTAGGAACGATAGTCATTGGGTTTGAATTGGTGTTCGTGTGTGACAAGGGGTATTTTCGGATTTTTAAAATTTATAAATATATAAAAATTACCTCATTTGTCCACATCAGCTCTTCTTTTTCCCCGATACCAAAATCGCGACGGTGGGTTTTGCTCCTCGATTCTGACAGATCCACGCCTCTAAACGCCATACCCCAATTCAACTTTTTGTAGATCCCTCCGAGCTCTTCAAATCCATACCACCTGCTCCCCGTCTCGTCGCGCCTGTGAGGAGATCCGTGCCTCCAAACTTCGAAAGTTTAAAGCACCGCCGCCGTTGCTGCTTGCCGTCGAACTAAGGGGGAGTACCAGCATCGGGGAGCATTTTCCAAGCTCTTCCACGTGGCAGTGGCTGATCGTCGTATCGTGCAACGGATTTGGCGAAAACCCAAAACCTAGTTTTGAAGAATTTTGAAAGGTATACGGCTATTTTAAAATAAACTATTCTATAGCACTTTAAAGCGCTACGGTTTTTGATTTCACTGTAAAAATCATATCTTTTTCGTTTCTTGATGAAATTCAGTGAAACAAGAGACAGTGGACTCGTGTGGACGTCTTCTACATTCTAGAAGAGACCGCATATTTTTTTGAGGCTTCTGCTATTTTTGGTGGAGTGGAACCCAATGTGAGATTTCTAAATTATAAACGATATGGAAAACGACGATGTATAAATTATATAGTCGATGTATGAGTTATATAAGCGTTGTACACCTCATGTATAAGCGTTGTATAAGTTGTACGTTCGATGTATAAGTTATATATGCGTTGAATTATATATGTGTCGAATAGAAGTGAAATATACTTATATATATATATATATATATATATATATATACGCCCCTTGTCCACAAACCATGGACGATATTTATTGGTTGTGATTGGTGTGAAAATTGGTTGATTATGAATGGTTGATTAGAATTGTTTGTGGTTGAAATTGATTGATTATGGTTGAAAAATACCCGTTTGTGGTTGAGAATTATTTGGCTGAAACCACATAGGATTAGTTTGTGGAAATTAAAAAATTATATACATGCCGCCTGCGTGTGAACTAGATGCATGAAATCCCCATTGTCAAAAGCTGCGAGGCTTTAAGGTAGAGCGAGGATCCGTACTAGGGACGGCCCCAGTTTTAACTACCCTACCGTTATGCTGCCGAAATTTTCTGAAATATTCATGTGTTAGAATTATTTTCATTTGTTGAAATTATTTTCATATGTTGAAACCGTTCATGTGTTGAATAGAAATTCATTCGTTGAATAGAAATTCATTCGTTGAATAGAAATTCATGTGTTGAATGGTATTCTTGCTTGAAATAAATTGTTTTAACAATAAAAATCACATTTTTATCTTTTATATACGAACTATAGGAAACATTCATGTGCTGAATAGAAATTCATTCGTTGAATAGAAATTCATGTGTTGAATGGTATTCATGTTTGAAATAAATTGTTTTATAATAAAAATCCTATTTTTATCGTCTATATGAACTATATAAAATAGTAGTGTTTTGAAATAAATTGTTTTGCAATAAAAATCACAATTTTACTAAATATATACAAACTATAGAAAACATTCATGTGTTGAATAGAAATTCATTCGTTGAATAGAAATTCATGTGTTGAATGGTATTCATGTTTTAAAGTAAATTGTTTTATAATAAAAATCATAATTATATCATCTATATGAACTATATAAAATAGTCGTGTTTTGAAATAAATCGTTTTACAATAAAAATCACATTTTTACTATATACATGAATTGTTAAAAATAGTGAAGTGTCGAAGTGAATGTCTGTTGGATAAAAATATCATTTTTATCAAATGTATGAAAAGAATATGGTTTTGAAATCGAAGAATAGATTATATTTATATATATATATATATATATAAATAAATATAATTTAAACAAATCGAAATACGAAGCTGCAGTTCGTGTTTTTGAAACCATAATTTCAAACGATTAGTGCGGGAGATCCGACCATCGGATTTTCCCGAAACCGTTGGGTTCGCTTTTGAAATATCTTTCCAACGGCACCAACTTTGTAAAAATCCAACGGTTGGATTGTCTGGAATGTTTAATTCAAATCTGAAGATAAACATCGTCAGAATCGATTATATTTATATATATATATATATATATATATATATAAATATAATTAAATTAAATCGAATAACGACGCTGCAGTTCGTATTTTGAAATCGAAACTTCAAACGAGTATACCGGGAAATCCGACCGTCGAATTTTCCCAAAACTGGAACCGTTGGATTCGTTTTGAAAAGATCTATCCAATGATATAAATTTTGTGAAGATTCAACGGTTAGATTTTCAGATATGTGTAAATCAAATCTGAAGAAAAACAGCGCCACGGCCGCATTATGGCCTGAAGCGTCGTTTGAATAAATTGGCTATTTTTAAATAAATAAAAATAGCGATAAATCGTTATAAAATATTATAAATGATATGGAATGTAAATTTAGAAACTAATTGAAGGTTAGCTAAGTCGAATGGTTTCCTGGGTTTTGATCTGATGCTGGTTTCGGCCTTCGGGGTTAATATTTGGGAAATCGTTCTCTTACTGATTTACGGTTAGTGACTAATGAATTGGAATAAGGCGTATGTGTGTTTGTGTAGCACTTGTTTATAATATGCACGAGTTGTTTAGAAAGACCGGGTTTATCCCATTTTGAATAACTGAATTGACGATAAGAAATCGAAGATGAAGACGGTGGTCGAAGACCGGAGATCTTCACCTCGTTTGGATAGTAACCGATGTCCTGATTGGGAGGCATCCTGAAATATGGATAATGAGTGGTGATCGTCCAGACGTACGTCGAGATCGATGGGTATATGAGGTATATAGTGCCTCCGGTTTCGTTCAGACCCAGAACGGACTTGTAAATGGACTGTGTGTCTAACATTGGAATTCATTCTGTGTGATTGATAGCCATCAGTTGCATGGTGTGCATTGCCTGTGTGGCATGCTAAGATGCAGCGATCATGGCTTCTGTTGAAAAGCAAAGTCTTGTGGTTAATGATCAAAGCACCGCCTGTGTGGCGTAGCTTCGTGTATAACGTGTATTCGCGAACCTCACACCCCGGTATGAACCAGAAACGGGAGAGGACCTCAGGGAGGGCATACGTTTCCTTCTAGCTAGAGGTGGTGTCAGTGCTTAAACTAGCTGACATTTATATTATTTTCACCTATGTGATTGTTGTTGTTGCGAGGCGCCTCCGATATATCGGTCGATCCGGGACCGATGGAGTCATTCGTTGGCTCATTTACACCCTAAAGGGCGGGGAAACGTAGTGTTTAGGCATAATAATCCACATCGGTAGACCGGCCCTGATGATCCAAGGCTTACCTACGCGCTTTCCTGAGACTCGGGCTAGACAGTCTCGAATTCGGTAAGGACTATCTTTTGCCTTGGTTCATGATGGAAATCCAATTTCCAAATACGACACTATGCGGTTTTGATTGTATATACATATGGCGACATGATATATGGTACCCATGCCGTCTATAATTGATAGTTATGATTCGAAATTGTATTTGAAACATATAAACACTAGTAATAATATCAAATTCTTTTGTTTTATTCGTATCAAGCATATTTTGGTCATTATAAGGTAAAACTCTATCCTCTGGTTTGCGTTGCATTGTGTGATGGGAACTGAGTCATATAATGGCTTCATTTTTCTAAAAATCATTGCGATGTTTAAAAGAATGATTTATTTTAAAGCACTGGAAATCCAATGGAGTAAACCCGTTCCGCGAAAGTGGCATGGTCCTATGGTTAGCCGTATTATAAATGTGTTAAGTAGATTTCTCATACCAGTCCCATGACTGACTCGTAGTTTGTTTCACTTGCAAACTCGGGTGCCCCTTTTCTACACGGGCAGCCTTGTCTTCAGGTTTTAGCAGGCTCTTTCTGGATAGCTGGAGCTGAAGATGGATTCTATCATTTATCTCTTTTTATGCTGTTCAGCTCCTATTGTACATTATGTTTTGTTTTCCGCTGTAGACATTTATGTATAGCTGAACTGTATTTGTACTAAGTATGATCCTGTATACTGTGTAACTCTGATGATTTCGTTTATCCAGTGTATTATTTGTTCATTATCTGGTGTACTTATTTAATTCTGTTCTGCTATTATCTTTTTATGTGTTATATTCCAAGGATTACCCTTAACGCCGTCGTATGGGGTTTTGGGGTCGTCACAACGTGGTATCAGAGCTTTGGTTAAGCTTAGCTCTTGTATGTAACACATTAACGAACTCGTCAGAGATAGAACCAGTAGTGTTCTAGGACGAATAACTCGTTACAGATAGGATCAATAATATCCTAGTATGAGTATAGCAGAATCAGAATAACTCGTTAGAGATGGGGTCAGAAGTGCTCCAGAACGAGTCGAGAGTTATATGTTTATAAATAACGCATTTGTGATTATATATATAGTCTGGTTTTAGAAATATAATTTTTGAATATATAAAAAGGTATATATTTGAAAAATTAAAAACAATTTGATTGTTGTTTGTGTTGTGTGATAGTAGGTTTGATTAATTAAATTATTAGAACGATAGTTAATTTAATTAATAAGAGAATGAATGGTAGAATTTATTCGATTAAATCACCCATTGAACTGATATGAAAATAGATAGAAATATATACATGTGCATTATATATATGTTTGAACAGGTAAATGGATTAGCTGTTGAGTAAAGAATTTATTTGCGTGCCCGACAAATAGGTAAACCTTAATGAGTTGGATGTGAAATATTATTATATCAACTGCTGTGAATGCCATTGGATGAGGAGTGCTGGTTATTCTGTGTGTAATAATAAATGTCGCCATAGGATAGTAACAATTAATTTTGAACTACACTACATGGCATACTTCTTGAAGATAGACATACTTCATCATATACCACATAAGCATTTGGAGCTTGTGTGACGAGGTGGAAGATTTACCATATGAGCGAGAGGCTTGTATGGCGATGACTATATATTACAGGTTGAATTGATGACTGATATGGACCATATAGAATTGTAACGATAAATTGCCAGAGTAATAAAAACCCCACATGGGTCTGGAGTTGATAATAATCACGTCTCTCTAGTTATTAGATATGGCACATGGACTATTGATTTCCCACACGGGACGAGGTTACGAGAATTTATTCTCTGGAGCAATTAAAAATACACACTCCCTCAGGCTTGGACAGGGTGACGAGAATTTATTCTCTGGAGTTACTATCTATACACGCTCCCCTGTAAACACTAGAATATATCACTATAAATATGTGTATTCTTTATAGGATTTATTGGGTACCTAATACGGTCCAATAAATTTCCAAACCCCTCCCCGTACAAAGGAGGTTATGGCGAAATTTTTCGAAAATTCCGGATGTTAGCCAAATTTTTGAAGAATTTGAAAAATCTCAGAAACTGAAAAGTTGGAGAATGGAAGCCAGATAGAACGTAGAGTTGATTAATCAAACCACTTTCGACTTTCTTCCTTTTCGGGGACGAAAAGTTTTAAGTGGGGGAGATTGTAACGACCCGAAAAATCTGAACCAATTTAAAAATTTTAAATTGGCTATTTTAGTGGATTTTAAATATTTAAAATAAATATTTTAAATAATAACGATGAAAAGTAAGTTTGAATCGACATTGAAAATGAATATAATTATTTCTAATTATAAACAAGTCCTGAAATGGCGCGGTAGTTTCAAATTTTGAATTCAAACTTTGACTGACTATACCGGGTACAAAACAAAACGGATTAGAGTTAAACCAAAAATATTTAAATCTGTTAGTGAATATCTTTCTAAGAATCTGAAAAATCGAAGTTTCATAGCGGGAAGCAAAAGTTATGGCCAAATGAATTTTCAGAAAGGTCACTATAGAGTTTATATAGCTCGTGAAAATGGCCATTTTGCAAACAACCTCGGAATTCGACGAAACCACTTTTGTTGGATCCAGGATGTTAAACTATTGCTAGGTTTCAAATTTCATAATTTTTGAAGCTAGTATGTAAGCGTGGCAAAGGAAAATGTGTGTGGTCGATTTCTATTAAATTGGGTCGACCAAAAATGGGCCATTT
The DNA here is from genome assembly GCA_030737875.1 of Allium sativum. Lineage (NCBI taxonomy): Eukaryota > Viridiplantae > Streptophyta > Magnoliopsida > Asparagales > Amaryllidaceae > Allium > Allium sativum. The sequence continues at coordinate 832,268,593 of CM060918.1, read as the reverse complement.
TTCAAACGGTCTCAGAATTCGACGAAACTAGTTTTTTTGGGACCGTATCGTCAAAACATAGCTAGATTTATTTTTCTGGAATTTTTCGAATCAGTTTGTGGCCCTGGCAAATTGAAATGTACGTTCAAATTAAATATTGAATGTTTTATACTTTAATTTGAAGAAAAGCTGACTGAAACGGTCGAATGGGCCTACGAAACATATCCCATTGTGTTTGGAATGGGGGTATTTAGCTAGGGACGACAGTCGTTGGGTTTGAATTGGTGTTCGTGTGTGACAAGGGGTATTTTCGGATTTTTAAAATTTATAAATATATAAAAAATACCTCATTTGTTCACATCAGCTCTTCTCTTTCCCCGATACCAAAATCGTGACGGCAGGTTTTGCTCCTCGATTCTGACCGATCCACGCCTCTAAACGCCATACCCAAGTTCAACTTTTTGTAGATCCCTCCGAGTTCTTCAAATCCATACCACCTGCTCCCCGTCTCGTCACGCCTGTAAGGAGATCCGTGCCTCCAAACCTTGAAAGTTTAAAGCGCCGTCGCCATTGCTGCTTGCCGTCGAACTGAGGGGGAGGACCAGCATCGGAGAGTATTTTCCAAGCTCTTCCACGTGGCATTGGCCGATCGTCGTATCGTGCAACGGATTTGGCGAAAACCCAAAACCTAGTTTTGTAGAATTTTGAAAGGTATATGGCTATTTTAAAATAAACTAATCTATAGCACTTTAAAGCGCTACGGTTTTTGATTTCACTGTAAAAATCATATTTTTTTCGTTTCTTAACGAAATTCAGCCTTCTGCTATTTTTGTTGGAGTGGAACCCAATGTGAGATTTCTGAATTATAAACGATATGGAAAACGACGATGTATAAATTATATAGTCGATGTATGAGTTATATAAGCGTTACACACCTCATGTATAAGCGTTGTATAAGTTGTATGTTCGATGTTTAAGTTATATATGCGTTGTAAAAATTATATATGTGTCGAATAGAAGTGAAATATACTTGTATATATATATATATATATATATATATATATATATATATATATACGCCCCTCGTCCACAAACCATGGACGATATTTATTGGTTGTGATTGGTGTGAAAATTGGTTGATTACGAATGGTTGATTAGAATTGTTTGTGGTTGAAATTGATTGATTATGGTTGAAAAATACCCGTTTGTGGTTGAGAATTATTTAACTGAAACCACATAGGATTAGTTTGTTGAAATGAAAAAAAAAATATACATGCCGCCTGCGTGCGAACTAGATGCATTAAATCCCCATTGTCAAAAGCTACGTGGCTTTAAGATAGAGCGAGGAGCCGTACTAGGGACGACCCCGGTTTTAACTACCCTGCCGTTATGCTGCCGAAATTTTCTGAAATATTTATGTGTTAGAATTATTTTCATTTGTTGAAATTATTTTCATATGTTGAAACCGTTCATGTGTTGAATAGAAATTCATTCGTTGAATAGAAATTCATGTGTTGAATGGTATTCGTGTTTGAAATAAATTGTTTTAACAATAAAAATCACATTTTTATCTTTTATATACGAACTATAGGAAACATTCATGTGTTTAATAGAAATTCATTCATTGAATAGAAATTCATGTGTTGAATGGTATTCATGTTTGAAATAAATTGTTTTCTAATAAAAATCCTATTTTTATCGTCTATATGAACTATATAAAATATAAGTGTTTTGAAATAAATTGTTTTGCAATAATAATAAAATTTTTACTATATATATACAAACTATAGAAAACATTCATGTGTTGAACAGAAATTCATTCGTTGAATAGAAATTCATGTGTTGAATGGTATTCGTGTTTTAAAGTAAATTGTTTTATAATAAAAATCATATTTTATCATCTATATGAACTATATAAAATAGTCGTGTTTTGAAATAAATCGTTTTACAATAAACATCACATTTTTACTATATACATGAATTGTTAAAAATAGTGAAGTGTCGAAGTGAATGTCTGTTGGATAAAAATATCATTTTTATCAAATGTATGAAAAGAGTATGGTTTTGAAATCGAAGAATAGATTATATATATATATAAATATAATTTAAAAAAATCGAATAACGAAGCTACAGTTCGTGTTTTTGAAATCATGATTTCAATCGATTAGTGCGGGAGATCCGACCATCGGATTTTCTCGAAACCGAAACCGTTGGGTTCGCTTTGGAAATATCTTTCCAACAGCACCGACTTTGTAAAAATCCAATGGTTGGATTGTTTGGAATGTTTAATTCAAATCTAAAGAAAAAAGCACCAGAATCGATTATATATATATATAATTAAATTAAATCGAATAACGACGCTGCAGTTCGTATTTTGAAATCGAAACTTCAAACAAGTATACCTGGAGATCCGACCGTCGGATTTTCCCAAAACTGGAACCGTTGGATTCATTTTGAAAAGATCTTTCTAATGATATAAATTTTGTGAAGATCCAGCGGTTAGATTTTCAGATATGTGTAAATCAAGTCTGAAGAAAAACAGCGCCACTGCCGCATTATGGCCTGAAGCGTCGTTTGAATAAATTGGCTATTTTTAAATAAATAAAAATAGCGATAAATCGTTATAAAATATTATAAACGATATGGAATGTAAATTTAGAAACTAACTGAAGGTTAGCTAAGACGAATGGTTTCCTAGGTTTTGATCTGATGTTGGTTTCGGCCTTCGGGGTTAATATTTGGGAAATCGTTCTCTTACTGATTTACGGTTAGTGACTAATGAATTGGAATAAGGCGTATGTGTGTTTGTGTAGCACTTGTTTATAATATACGCGAGTTGTTCAGAAAGACCGGGTTTATCCCATTTTGAATAACTGAATCGACGATAAGAAATCGAAGATGAAGACGGTGGTCGAAGACCGGAGATCTTCACCTCGTTTGGATGGTAACTGATGTCCTGATTGGGAGGCATCCCGAAATATGGATAATGAGCGGTCATCGTCCAGACATACGTGGAGATCGATGGGTATACAAGGTATGTAGTGCCTCCGGTTTCGTTCAGACCCAGAACGGACTTGTAAATGGACTGTGTGTCTGACATTGGAATTCATTCTGTGTGATTGATAGCCATCAGTTGCATGGTGTGAATTGCCTATGTGGCATGCTAAGATGCAGTGATCAGGGCTTCTGTTGAAAATCAAAGTCTTGTGGTTGATGATCAAAGCACCGCCTGTGTGGCGTAGCTTTGTATATAACGTGAATTCGCGAACCTCACACCCCGTATGAACCAGAAATGGGAGAGGACCTCAGGGAGGGCATGTGTTTCCTTATAGCTAGAGGTGGTGTCAGTGCTTGAACTGGCTGACATTTACATTATTTTCACCTATGTGGTTGTTGCTGTTGCGAGGCGCCTCGGATATATCGGTCGATCCGGGACCGATGGAGTCATTCGTTGGCTCATTTACGCCCCAAAGGGCGGGGAAATGTAGTGTTCAGGCATAATAATCTACATCGGTGGACCGGCCCTGACGATCCAAGGCTTGCCTGCGCGCTTGCTGGAGACTTGGGCTAGACAGTCTCGAATTTGGTAAGGACTATCTTTTTCTTTGGTTCATTATGGAAATCCAATTTCCAAATGCGACACCGTGCGGTTTTGATTGTATATACATATGGCGACATGATATATGGTACCCATGCCGTCTACGATTGATAGTTATGATTCGAAATTGTTTTTGAAACATATAAACACTAGTAATAATATCAAATTCTTTTGTTTTATTCGTTTCAAGCATATTTTGGTCATTATAAGGTAAAACTCTATCCTCCGGTTTGCGTTGTATTGTGTGATGGGAATTGAGTCTTATAATGGCTTCATTTTTATAAAAAGCATTGCGATATTTAAAAGAATGATTTGTTTTAAAGCACTGGCAATCCAATGGAGTAAACCAGTTCCGCGAAAGTGGCGTGGTCCTGTGATTAGACATATTATAAATGTGTTAAGTAGATTTCTCATACCAGTCCCATGACTGACTCGTAGTTTGTTTCACTTGCAAACTCGGGTGCCCCTTTTCTACATGGGCAGCCTTGTTTTCATGTTTTAACAGGCTCTTTCTGGATAGCTGGAGCTAAAGATGGATTCTATCATTTATCTCTTTTTGTGCTGTTCAACTCCTATTGTACATTATGTTTTGTTTTCCGCTGTAGACATTTATGTATAGCTGAACTGTATTTGTACTAAGTATGATCCTGTATACTGTGTAACTCTGATGATTTCGTTTACCCAGTGTATTATTTGTTCATTATCTAGTGTATTTATTTAATTATGTTCTGCTATTATCTGTTTATATGTTATATTCCAAGGATTACCCTTAACACCGTCGTACGGGGTTTTGGGGTCGTCACACGGTACGTAGTGAGCAAGAAAGGAGAAAATAACAAGCTCTAATATGCACAAACATCAGAGATTTCACATAGATTCGACCATGCGGTATGTAGAATAAAGACACGTTTATGTATGTATAGAAGGTAAATATGAAAAACTTAAGTGGTTAAGTCATAGGAAACTACTAGATGGTGTAAATATGCAAGATAGGCACGACATAATTCATGGCACTTGGCTTAGACATGTAAAAGTATGTACAACAGCTAGTACTTAAATAAATTAGAAAATCGGCCATGCACAGTGTGAAATTTCATAAAGGAACCAAAAGCAAGTTGGTTGAGTTAAATTTCACATATGCATTAAAATGACTAAACAATGGGGTAGGTGACAACAACAAATAGCATGTTATAAATGTTCTATAGTAATTCTAAACCAAGATGCAACTAGCTTAACCATAGTGATGAACAACAAAATAAAGTTAGGACTTGCTAATTTAAATAAATATCATCTAAGAAATGCATAACCAGCAGATTGTACTTTAAAACAATCATGGAAACTATTTACAACAGTGTCAACTTGAATATAGAAATTAACAACAGTTAATAAGTTAAAGACTGTGATTTTTAAAAGAAAGTCCAAGTTTCGTTTTCTTTTTGTTAACTATGGTATACCGAAGATTAACAATAACATTTTCAAGCTAAATAATACCACACACTGAACAATCAATGTATTGTCCTGATTAATATTGAGTAGAAAAATATAAAGTGAGCCAAATGTGTCATTTAAATAAAAAGCGAGAATTTGGGGATGTCATGAGCAGATGATTTCCACCTTACATCCTTGTAATCAATTTAATAACACCAGTACCATTCCATGCTTGAAAAAAAAAAGAGCACAACCAACACAATGAAGGTTAAACGAAACAGGACAAGGCAATCAAATGAGAAATGCAATAGCAAGCCACTGGCGCCAACAAATCATATTTAGTGAAAACCGAACCTGCGAACATGAAGGAAGTTAAATCATAAGAAAAACTTACCTTGCATCGACGCTATACGGTGACAGCTGTTAATACCTTAGGTATTGATTTTGGTGACAACAAGCATATAAACATTACTACTAACATATCTTTGAGTTGTGTAGTTACATTAGACATATTTTGAAGATATTTATATAGATAAACAAGAATACAAAAGAAGAATTATAGAAGAAGGACAATCAATGCAATTGAAGACGAAAAGCTATTAGAGAAGAATGTTGAAGAACAGAGGTGTTTGAAGTGATGGGGAGTTGGTTGAACCTTAGAATATCTTGTTTAAAATCCCATGGAAATTATACTTGAAGATAATCAACCATTGTTCTCAACCAAATCACCAAAATCCACAAATATAAGAAAATTTGAAGTGCAGCAAATTTGAGACACTTATAAGTGTTGCTGGCATATTTTCAACACAAGTACGTTGACATACTCGTTTTTGTATGTCGACATATAACGGTTTTCCAGAATTTCAAATTCAAGTTGGGTAGTTATTTCCCTCCACCCTCTCACCAAAATACACATCCTTTCATACACTATTTAAAGGCCTCTAGTAACGAATTTTTACACATTAATTTCACATTTTCTTCTTATCTTTCTTCTCCATTTATTCTCTACAAAATTCCATTGAAAACTATCCTTTTACACTTGCAAATCCACTCTCTTTCACTACTATTCTTCATTTATTTGCAAGCCACACAATATCAGAGAGTTGTACTTGAATTCATACCATTCTCACTCCGATTTAATCCTATTTACTCAAAGAATTCAAGGATATATTGCCATTGGAGGTCTATAGGATCATTGTACCAAATGATCAAAAATCGGTATTGAAGATACGTCTACTTGCCATTGTTTGTTGCTGTTGATAAGGAGAAGGTGTATCTTATAGCCCATGAAATCAAGATTGTAAAGGTGTTCTTGCCACCCGTGGAAAGCAAGCGATTATAGTGAAATTCTGCACGGTGGTGTGCAGGACTGGATGTGGGATTGGTTAATCCGAACCAATATAAAAATCTTCGTGTTATTTACTTTAATGCATTTTATTTTATTACTTATTTCTTTTGATTTGAATCTGAATATATATAGTTATATGTCTAGTTTCTGAGTAGCCTTAAGGTCCTACAATTGGTATCAAAGTCTGGTCTTTTAAAAAGTTCATAATCTGATTTTTGAAAAATTATAATGGCTAGTGACACTAGTAACACCATTATTAGTTCTTTTATAGAAGGGAAATCTACCACTAGACCTCCTCTATTTGATGGCAGTAATTACACTTATTGGGCTTGTAGGATGAAATTTAATTTGCAGTCTAATGGTTTAGATATATGGAATATCACCCAAGTAGAATATATAGAGCCTCAAACTGAATATTCAAAATGGACACCAGAACAAAAGACACAAGCACTTAATAATTCTAAGGCCATGAATATTTTATTTTTCTCTTTACATAGAAATGAATTTAATCGAGTGTCTATATCTAATTCTGCATATGAAATTTGGAGAATACTTTAAGTCACACATGAAGGAACAAGTAAAGTAAAACAGACAAAGATATATATGATGACTCGCCGGTTTCAACTCTTTCAAATGAAACCAAATGAATTTATTCTGATATGTATTCTAGATTTGAAGATATTATACATGCCTTAATATTATTAGGAAAGAAAATTACTAAAGATGACCAAGTCAGAAATATCTCGAATACACTTCCTAGTGAAAGGGTTCATAAGACTCTGGCAATCTAAGAAGCCAATGATATTAGTACTATGTTAATAGAAGAATTAATTGGTAATCTAATGTCCTATGAAGTGAATTTATAGGTTATAAAAGAGAATCAAGAAAATGAGAAAAAATCACCGACATATAATGCACTGATTGATGATGATGAACCAGATGAAGATACTATTGATAATGATATCGAGTTTATTACCAAGAAGATCAAGAAATTCTTGAAGCACTGGATAACGAAGAAACTTCAAAAAACTAACAATAATAATTCCAGAAATGGGAATGTTGTTAGATGTTTCAAATGTGATAAACCCGGTCATTTGAAAAGAGATTGTCCCAACTTGAGAAAACTAAAGCACATTTTAAATACTTTCAATAAGGAAAGGAAAAAGGCATTCAATGCAACATGGGATGACTCATCATCAAGTGATAGTGACTCAAAAATAGAAAATGCCAATGTATGCTTCATGGCAATGGATGACCAGTTATGGAATTTTGATAAAGAAATTACTACAGTTTAAATGATATGCATCAAAGTTATGAAATACTTTGGAAAGAGTAAAATAATAGATTGGCAGAAATAGATAGATTAAAAATATTTAATGAAAAGTTAAGTAAAGAAAAACAATGTCTAGAAGATGAACTTGGAAGACTTAATGGTCATAAAAATGGAAAGGATTTAACATTTGGAAGTTTTGAAAAGCTGAAAAGTGAAAATGAGTCCTTAAAATCAGAAATTCTTTCAATGAAGTCACACGTCACTCATCTGAATAAGAAACTAACATCTCTCGACATTGTTATTCTTAACTATAGTAAGGATTTTGATAAAATGAAAACTGATATTGATAAATTTAACAAATTAGAGGATAATCTAGAGAAATCATTATCAACATCTAAAATCACTAGGAATAAACATGAACTTGGATATACCCTTAAGGCTAAATCAAAGAAAAATAGTACTCAATGTACTAAGCTTGTTAAAGCCACCAAGTTCAAACCAAAACCTAGGAAATCAAAGTAAAATCCTCCAAATAGGTTCATAAATTTATGGGTTCCAAAATGGTTAGATAATACTAAAAAAGAAAAATATATTGACAATTTTATTAATAAGGTCCATTTATCTAATGATTACATTTTGAAAGGGCATTCAAACTCTTCACGGGTTTGGCATCCAATACTTAACCCCATGGACCCCTAAACGAAAATGGTACCAGTGTGCATATTTTATAATTTTTCAGGTTCCAAATAGTCGATGCTCAAAGCATATGACAAGAAATCTATTGAACCTTGGATAATTATGAAAAGGATTTGTTATAGGCATCAGCAAAGTCGGTAACTCTAAAACTCGTCTGGTTATTTAGTTTATTTCATGTTTTGATTTCCCCACTTTTGTTTTATTTATATATACAAACTCTACATATTGCCCGGAAGTTAATTAAACTAAATAATTCTTTTTACGCTTTTTGCTGATGACAAAGGGGGAGAAAAAGTACAAATATGTAACGTCCCGTATTTTCTAGCCAATTATTTGAAATATTTTATTTTTAAAAAATATTGATTTGAGTTTATATGATTGAATTTAATTATTTTTACTTTGAATATTATTTATATTAATAATATAATAATATTTTATTTTCGGGATATTTGGAAAATGTTGATTTTTCGGTATAATGTAAACAAGCGATTTAAAATGGTTTAAATATGGTTTATATTAAATTATATTAATATATTCGTTATTAAAACGACGTTGGAACATTTAATTTATAATTTAATCATAAAACGAGCTACAACGGCGTGGTAATTCTTAATTTGGCATTTTGAACTTTAAACGACTGTACAGGGCCCAATATGAGTCCGATTTTCTCGAAACAAGAAACGTCTGAATCTGTTGGATAATATTTTTCTAATGAAAGAGAAAAATCGGGTTTCCGTGTTATAGATTCTGTTTTATATTAAATAAAGGGTTTTTAATTATTTATAATATCGATTTGGCTTCAAACTCAATTTTAGTTATTTTATTTTGGTAGTGTATGAAATTCGAGTCGTATATGGCCAATTTTAATATTTTATTATTTTTATATTGAGGTACTTTAAAATTGGTTTATTTTAATATAAATTGGACCTCTGAAAAGGGTCTTTATTCAAACGACCTTCGTTTTTGACGAGACAAATTTTATTGAGACCGCAGCAGTAAATTATTGCTAGATTTAAAGTGTCGCGTCGGTTGGAGTTAATTTGTGAGCGTGGCAAAATAAAATACAAATAAAACGATCATTTGGACATGAACAAGCGCCATTAGAACAAACGGACTCGGAATTCGCCGAAACAAGTTTAATTAGGACCGTAACGTCAAATTATACTACGTCGTCCATTTCTGTCTCGAACAGAGTTTGTACGTGAGCACAGGAGCGAATAAACAGCGTTAAAAATAGGGATAGGTACGAAATAAAAATCGTTAGTCAACATCGTTCATCAAATCAACATAAAATATATTATTTCCACATTATATATACCCCTCCAAACCAGAAAATACAACCACCAGTTCATTTCCGTCCTCCATATTTACAAAAAAGTCCTCCAACCTAAAACAATTTATATCTCCAAATCTGTTGCGAATCAGTGAAGGGAATCTGAACGAAATATGTAGATCGGTCGATATCTATCTACTGTAAAAAGTTGGGGGTGATAGGACACCCGTCGTGGTCGGAATCGGCCAAAACCCGGGGAAAACTACCTTTGTTATTCTCTGAAATTCGAGCGAATGGTCCAATTTTAAATGCTCAGATCTGGGGGGAAATGAAACAGAGAGATCAGGCTTTGATTTGGCTCTGGTCGACAGATGATATGGTCGACATATTGACCAGACTTACGCCCCAAAGGGCGGGGAAACATATTTTTTAGGGATTACCAATCCACTTTGCACTTAGGTGGACCGACCCCGACGATCCAAGGTGCAGTTGCGGCTGACCCTGAGGCACGGGCTTGAGTGTCTCGAAGCGGTAAGGACGATCCGTTGCCTTTGTTCACATATGCAAATCCAACTTCTAATACATGACTTTTCAGTTTTAATTGATACATTTATATTTGAAGTTGATTTCTTCACTTATAGTAATAATAAAATATGAAATTTCATGTACCAAGCATTTTTGGCTATTATAAGGTAAAAACTCTATCCTCTGGCTTGCGTTGCATTGTGTGATGGGACCTGAGTCTTATAATTGCTTCATTTTCTTTATTTAGCATTGCGTTGTTTGTTATATGCACTGGTATTCTTAGGGTTAAACCCGTTCTATGTTATACAACATGGTTTCTTGTTTTACCTAACTTTAAAACCAGGCTAATAATTTTTTTTAGTTCTCACACCAGTCACATGACTAACCTGGAGTTTGTTGTTTTAACCTAAACTCCGGGTTCCCCTATGTACAACATGGGCGGCTAGCAGTTTTGGTTTTGCAGATATATATTCACAGGATCTTGGATTTACGGCTGGAGATATATTCGGAAAGCTTTGTATCCGTGTATTTCTTGCAGTAACGTTTTGTATTATTTTTCCACTGCATTGTAATTTGTAAATCTTTGATGTTTACTAAATGTATATAATTTATTCATGCTTTGTTATATTCTTGTACTATGATGTAATTATTGTAATAAGTAATGAAATATTCTTCTGCTTGTGTTCTGATTTGTCATGTTCTCAACTCAATCTGGCCTTTCCCGAAAGGGCGAGTTTGGGTCGTTTCAGTTGGTATCAGAGCCTTGGTTTACAGAGCTCGAGAATAAGACACGTTAGGACCAAAAAAAATAATTCATCAAAGATTGGATTAGTAATATCCAACGAGGATGACCCGTTAGAGATGCGATCAGTAGTATCCTAGAATGAGTCCAAAGAGTGTTATTCTTAAAATAAAAATGAAAACAAATTTTGTTTAGAAAATTTAAACCATATAACATGTATTTGAATATTTTATTTTAAATTAATTTGGAGTATCGGGTATATGGAGATTTTGAATATACATCTGATCCATGTGTATACGAAGCCTCAAATACATTGGATGGATATAGAATCACACTCTAGTCGCCCGAAGATGATACTGATGATTACTAGTATCATCAGTGTTTATGCTCGAGTTTCGAAAGTGGAATATCTATATATTTCCATTTAGCTGGTGTGAGAACCAAAACTAAATAGGGTTATTGTTGTGAATTGGCATCAAAAACATGATTTTCAATCGATATATATATATCAAAGTTATGAATTTAAACATTTAATCAACTAATTGATTGCATGTTGTGTTGTATGATAACTAGTTTGACTAATTAAAATGTTGAACCAATATGAAAATGGAAAGGTAAGAATAGCCAAATTTTGAACTAAATTGAAAATTGTTTGAAATTGCATACATGTACATATATATATGTGTGTGAACAGGTCATAGCAAGGAAGCTAAGAAGAGGAATATAATTGTATGCCCGACAACTAGGTACATGTTTATTGTATTTCTTTGGTTTTAATGATTTTATGAGCTAATTGGCTAGCCGCTTGGCCTTTTCATCTTCTTTTGGATTGGTCAGGGCCTTGTGAGTCAAGTTGCGGTTTTAAATGCCTCCCCGCACAAGGGAGGTTATGGTGAATCTTTTCGAAAATTTAGGGTGTTAGCCAAATTTTTGAATTTTTTTGAAATTCTTAGAAACTGAAAAGTTGAAGAATGAAAGTTGAGTTGGTTAGTTAAACAACTTTCAGCTCCGTTCCTTTTCGAGGACGAAAAGATTTTAAGTGGGGGAGATTGTAACAACCCGGATTTTCAGAATAAAATTAAAAATTTTATTTTAGCAATTTTAATGGATTTTGAATATTTAAAATGATTTATTTTAAATAATAACGACTAAAAATTTATTTTTATCGAAGTTAAACGAGTAAATTTATTTTAACTGTAAAACGAGCCTGAAATGGTGCGACAGTTTTAATTTTGATGAAAACTGATCGTAACAGTCGAATTGGCTTACGAAAATATCCCATTATGTCCAAAACGGGGGTATTTGGTAGGGCGACAGTCGTTGGGTTCGATTTGGAGTTTGTCAAAATAAACCATTATTTTTGGAGTAAAAAAAGGATTAAATAATAATAAAATAAAATAAAATTTCCTATAAAACCCTCCACTCAGAACGCAGCCGGCCCTAGCAAAATTAACGGTTGATAATGCCAAATTTTATCTCTCAAATTTCTCACAATCTGGAGCGAATTAATATATAATTCAAAAGCAAAATTTGTAGAGGTCTTCAGGGAGGATATGTGTTTCCTTCTAGTTAGGATTAGTGTCATGGTATGGAGCCTAGACATTTTTACTTAAGTGGATGATGGATAGCGAGGCGCCTCGGATATATCGGTCACTACGGGGCCGATGGATGACTTGGTCGATATACTAACCAGACTTACGCCCCATAGGACGGAGAAACGTATTGTTCAGGGATTATTAATCCACTTTGCATTTAGGTGGACCGGCCTTGACGATCCAAGGTGCAGTTGCGGCTGCCCCTGAGGCACGGGCTAGAGTGTGTCGAAGCGGTAAGGACGATCCCTTGCCTTGGTTCACAGACGGAAATCCAACTTCCAATACATGACTTTTCGGTTTTAATTGTAGGGCCTAGTATGGCGAAGTAATATATGGGTACCTACACTGCCTATGATTGATACATTTATATTTGAAGTTGATTTCTTCATTTATAGTAAAAATAAAATATAAAATTTCACGTACCAAGCATTTTTGGCTATTATAAGGTAAAAACTTTATCCTCCGGCTTGCGTTGCATTGTGTGATGTGACTTGAGTCTTATAATAGCTTCATTTTCTTTATTTAGCACTGCACTGTTTGTTATATGCACTGGTATTCTTGGGGTTAAACCCGTTCCGTGTTATACGGCGTGGTCCCTTGATTTACCTAACTTTAAAACCAAGCTAATAACTGTTTTTTTAGTTCTCACACGAGTCACATGACTGACCTGGAGTTTATTGTTTTAACCTAAACTTTATGTGCCCCTATGTTCCGCACGGGCAACTAGAAGTTTTGGTTTTGCATATTTATATTCACAGGATCCTGGATTTACGGTTGGAGATATATTCGGAAAGCTCTGTATCCGTGTATTTCTTGCAGTTGTGTTTTGTATAATTTTTCCACTGCATTGTAATTTGTAAATCTCTGATGTTTACCAAATGTATTTAATTTATTAATGCTTTGTTATATTCTTGTACTCTGATGTAATTGTTGTAATAAGCAATGAAATATTCTTCTGTTTGTGTTATGATTTGTCGTGTTCTCAACTCAATCTAGGCTTTCCCGAAAGGGCGAGTTTGGGTCATTTCGTCCTGTCTTTGGAAGGCCTCCCGTTACAAAGTTTTCTATTAGGGAAGTCCTATCAGAAGGACTTTGTTGATCGCTCCTTGCGAGCATTTTGTAAACTTTGAGTTCCTTCCCTTAGGAAGGTGTCGGTTTGTGTTGCTTCCCAACTATTTCCTCCAGCCTTCAGTCTGATCTATCGCTTAGCTTACTACTTTCGTGGGACTTTCCTATGCCTGTATTCTTCCGACACCCCTTCATTACCAGCTCAGCTCGGAGACAATTTTGATGATAACACAAAATAATACTTGAAATTTAATTTTAGTATTTTGGGAAAGGATATTTCATTTCAATCCAAATCAGATTCATATGAATTTATCATTTCAAACTATGTTCTTAATTCATTTTAATGATTAGTCCAGGGTGCATTCGATGCCCATAACATCTAGGGTAAATGATTGGGATTAATCAACACAAACAATGGACATATAAAATTCAAGGTGAATAACAGGTAAATTTACACAAATAAGCATCAATATGTCAAACATATCAAATTCAAGTCATTCATCACTTCAATGCATCAAAATTGTTCTATATCGAAAAAAATACTAGTTATTAGTTGATGGGTTTTAAACTAGTAGTAAAATGTGAAATTTAAGCATAACTGTAAAATTTAAAATAATGGTCAAATTAAATTACATCATCAATGCTACTTAACATAAATACACACTTTTAACTACTAAACAACAATCATATCATAATATAATTTTAAATTAACAAATAATCGAATACTTTATTTAGGTGTGAGTGGGTTTAATCACTTACCTTTGATTTCGAACGAGATTGAAATCCAAAATTTAGCCCAAAATTTTGCAGTCTTAGAATTCATCCAAACCAGCTCCATTGCGAAGAACTCGTCAATATGATTCCAACGCAACACACCGCGCGTCAAATTGAGTTCGTATGTAAAAGTTATACATGTTACAAGTTATACGAATCTGTAATTAAATCAAAACGAAACAAACAACACTTTCTCACCTTAAACAAATGGCATGTCATCCTTCTTCTCTCCCATCTAAAATTTTGCTACAACAAATTTCGAACCACCCATGTCTAAAAACAGCCCCCCTTCACTTCCACCTTCCCTCCTCTGCTCAACGAAAATTCAAACCGCTTTTTACAATGAGCTTCTCTTCTCGAAAGCTTCTCCTCATCACCATCATCTCTAACTTGCACCACCTTCTCAAACCGCGTCCTTGCACCACAACGCACGCATATTACAGGGTATCGACATTTTTTTGTCATACAATTTCTTCAAATTTTGCCATTTGATGTTAAATTCCTTATGAATCCCAATACGATCACCATTTCATGAATAAATCCCTATATAAACAACGAATTCAAACCCCAGCATGATTCCATTCGCTAAAAAAAAAAAAAATTGGCCACTTAAAAATACAATCGCACCATCCACAAATCATATATGACCGAAGAGCATCTTAGACTCAGTTGAAGGAAACTTATTTTAAGATTTTTCATTAACAAAATTTTGAGATATAGATTTTTTTCTGTAACGGTGAGAAGGAGGAAGATAAAAGAACAAGCGGCCATTTTGTTGCAGGAGAATGAAGAGAGTTTAGGACGAGGTGTACTTATTGGTGAAAAGATTTAATGGTTAATTAAACAAATTAAATTAGTTAGATTTCCTATCTATTCAACATTTACGATACATGGTTACTTAAACATCTACCATAAATGGTTAATTAAACAAATTTTTATCAATTTGATTACTTAAATGGCTACCTAAACATTTACTAAAATTTTAAAACAAATTTACATATCAAATTTCAGGTCAGTGATTACAAAGATTTGCAGTGTTTGATTTCAGCTGTTATTAAATCCCATTAAGTATTTTTTTTTTGGAAACGGGTTTAGGATTTTATTAAAGGCATGAAATCCCAAAAGAAAACCCAAAGCCCACAGCTTCGTTGCATCAGTACACAAACCGACAATGTTTTACTTTAATACAAAGCGAGAATAATCTCGAAAAGCAACTTCAGATCTGAACATACTCTCGCCTCCTCTTCTTCTTCAGCTCAAAAATCATGGCGGCTGGTAAACGTAAAAACTCGTGCTTGTTTCTGGGAGCTGAACCGATGGCCGCAACAGATCCTCGTCTCTACTATCGTCTTCTCCAGGTCCCCTTCTACTGGTACGTTCCTTGTTTTTGTTCTTCCTCAACCTTGTCAGTTATATGTTTTGAATGGCTATCTTACTGACTAAATCGACGGTCTTTTCATGCTTCTGAAACACTCTGTTGTTTCTCTCTTTCCATATGGACCACACAACAACTGTAAGAGCGACGCCGTACATTTCGGTTATCTTACCTATGCTCTGCCCAGCGACTTCAAGGTGAGTTAAAATTTCTTGGATCTGGGTTTCAGTAGTGTTGTATTACACAAAATTGCAACAGTTTATCCACAAGCTTTTTGAGTACGAGCAGTCAAATAATAGGTGCTTGTGGGTCTCTATCTCACTTTTACACAACATGCATGTGTCCTCCTGTATAATCCCTCATTTAAAGAGCCGATCTTTAGTTTATAGCCTTCCCAGAATTGCTTTGTAGGCGCAACTGGCCATTTTAGGTACATTACTCTTACACCACACAATTTTACTCCATGGTTTAATGTCGTATTTGGGTCTAATGTCCTCCCAAACCTGTTTGATGTTAAATTGACCCCCTGCCCAATTCCAAATGTCATAACTTCGGTCATTGTGTATGTGTGTATTCTCGATGCTTCTTCTTTGCTCCTGATTGCAAGGAATGTTCAGATTTCAACCACTGTCATCGATAATATCACTCACATTTTTATCTGGACAGCCATAGGCAGAGTAAGTATCCCACCTCAGCATGTCTATGATTGACTTACCACCTATCCAAGGATCTTTCCAAAGGTAAGTTTCATTACCTATTGCAATTTCTCTTCTGCTATGATTTGCTAATACATCCCTAACACGGAGAATGGCCTTCCATGTGGTTGATGCATTGTTATCCTCCCCCATCATCCAGAAATTGTCTTTTTTATATCTTCCATTCATCCATCTGGCCCATAGACCCTCATTGTTAATCACCTTCCATGCTTTTTTAAGTGTAAAAGCTTCCCTCATGACTTTGATACTCCTTAAGCCCACTCCACCTTCTTGCTTTGGTTTACATAAGTCTTCAAATTTAATTTTATGCAAGCCACTTCTCCAAATGAAATCAGCACATACTTTTTCTATTTTCTCAATGGATGCATCTGGTAGTTGAAAGGTATGTAGCCAAAAATTGACCTTTGCATGAATGACTGTATGAACCAGTTAAATTCAACCAGCAAAGGTTAGCAGTCTTGAACTCCAGCCATACAGCCTGTCCCTTATACTAGTGATGAGAGTACTACATTCCCTATCAGTTATTTTGTTCGAAGATAGTGGCACTCCCAAGTATTTGACTAGGAGTTCACCTTCCTGCACTTGTAGCACCTCCAGCACATCAGCCTTATTTCTGCAAGTTTTATTGAAGTAGCATTTGGTCTTCATTTCATTGACTTTTAATCCACTGTATTTCTTTAACCTATCAAAAATCTCCTTAATCTGAACTGCTGTACCCCTGTTTGCTTTGACACATATTAATAAATCATCAGCATATAATAAATGACTAATTCTAGGCTGGAAATTATGTATAGTCTGAATTAGATGATTGTGAGTGGCAATCTCCATCTGCAATGTGAGATATTCCATAGCCACCGCAAACAAGTATGGGGAGAGAGGTTCCCCTTGTCTAATGCCCCTGTTGCTGCTAATGAAGCCTTTAGGAACCACATTAATAAGAATTGAAAAAGTTGGTGTGTTTAGGCACTCACTTATCAGCTTCACTGTTTGCTCTGGGAAATCCATACACTTTAGCATGTAAATAATAAAGTGTCTATTAATCTTGTCATAAGCCTTATGTAGGTCCACTTTCAAACACATACGGTCTGCACCTTGTTTATTGAAATTTCTGATCAACTCATGTGCTAGCAGTGAGTTTTCTGATATGTTTCGACCTTTGATAAATGCACTCTGGCATTCAACAATTAGGTCAGGAAGGATCATTTTCAGCCTATTACAGAGCAATTTTCTTATGATCTTGTAAATGACATTACAACATGCTATCGGTCTATAGTCTGCAATACTAGTAGGTTTATCACATTTTGGTATAAGGCATATAAAAGTATGGTTAATTTCTTTTAGAATTAAACTTGAACTGAAAGTTTCTTGCACGGCTAAAGTGATTTTATGCTTCAGGTCGTCCCAATGGACTACGAAGAACTCAGAACCAAGCCCATCGGGCCCCGGAGAAGAGTCAACATGGATGGAGCTTACTGCATCCCAAACTTCACTTTCACTGACATCACTCAGCAGCAGTCTTCTGCCTCTAGCGTTAACCAGTCTTCTCGCAACAATTTGAGGTAAGTTGTCCATCTCATTGCAGCCGTTGTACAATGCCTGGAAATAAGTGAGAGCTTCCTCTTCAAATTTATGCATGTCAATGCAGATGTTACCATTTTGGTCAAACATTTGCATATTGTAATTGATGTTTTTCCTGATTGACATTTTGGTGTAAAAAAATTTCGTACACTCGTCACCTTCAGTCAGCCATTTCTCTTTAGCTTTCTGTATTAGTTCTATGGCTTTCATATGCAAAAGATTTTTTAGTTTTGTCTGTGTTGCATAGTATTGATTCCATATGTTATCTGTGCTCTCCCCTCCATCAATTCTCTCTAATAGCTCCTCATTCAGTTTCTCCAAATTAGTGAGGTCATCCTGGGCATTGGGCCTAATTTTATTCCAGTTCTTAAGTCTTTCCTTAGCCCTTTTAAGGAATTTCACAAGGTGAAATAGATGACTATCATCAGTTTGCATCAAGTCATTGGTGTTGACAGCTGCATGATACCCATATATCAGATGCCATTCATTTGCATATCTGAAAGGCTTTCCTTTCCCATTCTTGTCAGCTTCTTTGAGTAGTATATGCAGTGGGCAATGGTCACTAGTCGAGTTAGGCAAGAAATTTACTTTGATGTCCACAAATTTGGTCATGCATTGCACATTGATTAATGCTCTGTCAAGTTTGCACATAATCTTCCTAACTTCACCACTCTTCCATGTGAATTTCAGGCCTCCATGGACTGGTTCAATCAGCCCAGCTACCACGATGCAGTTGTTGAATTCTGACAGCTGCATAGCTCTTAAGGTAATGCCCCCTTGTTTCTCTTCAGAACATAGCACAGCGTTGAAGTCCCGCATTACAAGCCATGGTTCAGTAATGTTTTTTGACAATTGGTTGATCTTTTCCCAAAGAGAGACTCTTTGACTTGCAATATTTCTAGCATAAACTGTAGTGATGTAAATGCACAAACCTCCCGCATTTAACGCTTTAACAGTTAGTTGTTGTTCATCTAAGTCAATCATACTCATGTTCCAAACATTTTTAATCCATGCAAGAATTATTCTGCCTTTAGAACCAACAATATTGTTGCTCATAAGGTCCCATTCCCCTCCTAACTGATCTTTAAAATACTTAACATTATCTTCATTCATCTTACTTTCAATAATACCCATAATAGATGGCACAAGTGTCCTTCTTAAATTATAGAGGTCTAAAGCGCGGGTATCGTTATTTAGACCTCTAACATTCCAGCTTATTATGGACATTTAGACTTGAGGGCATTGCTCCTCAAGTTCTTAGGAGAAACTGCTTGTATGCACCAGTTCTTTGCCTTCTTGGACCCTATTTTTAATTGCTCATCATATTCTGCATTGGGTTTTGTGAATTTTCCCTTGTTTGTATTGTTTCCTTCATCTTCATTCTCATTAAGGTTGATGTCTAACTCTCTTAACTCCGCCATTGTATCAGGAACCCGGTGTTGTTGACTGGACGAAGTGCGAGGGCATTCTGCCAGATCTGACAGCTGCTGGGCCCCCTCCTCCTGCTGCCGTGCCTCAAGGGCCTATATCGTTTGCTGCTCCTCCACCGCCAGCTGGGTAGGGGGATGATTCTCCTCGTAAGTAGATGACGTAGTTTCAGTGTTTGTAGATATATGTACATAAACCGCACTAGTAGCTAGCGTAGGATCGAGCGAAGTGTCGCTTGATGTTTTGTTATGCTCCACTGTCACATCTTCTGCAGGTTTTCTTTGCCACATTTGATGCATTGTGGCGGTGCATTGGCCCTCTAAGTGCCCAAAGAACCTATAGGTGGTACAAATGGGAGGCAAATTCTCATATTCCTTGCTTTGGATGTAAACATTCCCAAGTTTATCTTTTGCTCGTACCTGCTTTTTGATTTTGCAGTCTAGTCTAATTTCTACTAGTACTCTAGCATAAGCTAGTCTTGTAACTCTCTTAGTGCTTTCATCCATGGTTAGGGGGTTGCTGATGAGGCTGACAATCTTGCTGATGCCTCTCGCATGCCACAGAGTCAGATCTAGATTGCGAAGGCGTATCCAAACTGGATGCGTTTCAAGCATGTCACACTCCAGTTTGATATTCGGCTCCCACCGTTTGGTGAATATGAGTTTGCTGTCCATAAACCATGGTCCTGTCTCAAGAACCCTAGCACAGTCTTCAGCGTTTGTGAATTTGACTAAATAGAATCCATTTTCCCTTGCAAAAACATTCCAGCTCCCTTTCGGTTTCCATTCTCTCCTGATATAGGCATTCAAATGCACATAATACGGTCTTTTCCCTATCAAATATATGTAGATCGAGTTTGTCCACATATTAACTGCTTCCGAGTAGATCTGGTCATCAAGTTCTGCAAACTCACCTTCCTCATCGTTCAGCGCTTCAAATCTTTGAACCTCTCCCTCTATTCTCGTATTGCCAGCCAGAACATCACTCCAGTTTCTAGCGCCTGTTCTAAAAGTTTGATTTTTGTCATTTGCGGTACTGGTTAGGGAACCTGTGGCTGTGCGTCCACCAGTTAGAGCTTGTGCGAAGCTTATCCTCTTCTTCCTAATCTCTTTCCAACCCAGATTTGAAGGTTTCCCCAAATTATTAGGGTTAGGGTTCTCTCTAGAGGTGGCTGCCATCAAAAAATGTTTTTATAAATCCCATTAAGTATATATATATATACACACACACACACAAACACAATCCCACTAAATGGGTATGATTGAATTTCAATTATTATTTTTCATCCAATCCTGAATTTATAGATATAATTGTCATTTTTTAATATTCTATTATGTTAGTAACTTCCATTTATCACTTAATGTATGGTAACAAAATACATAATTACTATTAACTGAAATCAGTTTATTTATCATATCTTAAATTCGATTAAGTCTCATTTAATTCGTTATTTATTTTATTATTTCGTACATCGTTACATTTTGATCCTACTTAACACTTGTTTGAAACCTATTTTGTCAATCTTCTACAGTTACAAGTTTATCCACCCTAATTGCAATAATTACACACATTAGTTAAAATTTATTTTCAATTTATCATCAATAAATATAAAAACAACTGGTTTCACATACTAAACAATTAACCTATTGTAATCGTTACTTTTAAAATTAGTTAAACATTCAATTTATTCCTTTAGCTACCATTCTTAATTTCCGTTAATTACACCATTCAATTATCTTTATTGTAATTTGTTTCCACTTTATTTCAGTACACTAATATTGGTTTTTAAAATCTGTGATTAGTTACAACATCCAATTAAAATATCATAAACTTATTGTTGTAAACAAATAAATAAAGTTACTCACGTATAATCTAATCATTCTAACTTAATGAATTTCAATTGACCACATAAAATATTACCATTTTTTACCATATTTGTTTTAATTCATTCTATTTCAAATAATAACCGAATCTTATATTTACCATCATGTGCAAGTTATTATATTAATAGCTTATTGAATTCACCTTAAATAAGCTTATTCAAGTTTATATCAATTTAATTTACTTGATAGAAATATCAACCTTGCAACTTACCATTTTTCTCCAGAATTTATGTTAAATTAATTTTTTTTTAATTAGTAGGAAAATACGGGTTGTTACACTCTTCCCCACTTAAAACTTTTCGTCCTCAAAAAGACGTAGTAAGGAAGTTGTCAATTTATATGTATATTTAATCATATAATTCCCTATTCAACTTAAGAACAATTACCTATATAAAAGTTTTATATGTAGGTTTGAAACTTAAATTTTAACAAAAAAAAATTAAATCGTAAATTCACGAAAAAATTCAGCAGAGCCTCTTATGTACGATTAGGTCCGGGAAACAACAATATAATCATAGATATATATCTCATCTAAGTGATGAGGCATCCCAAAAATGGGAAAACAATAGACAATGTCAAAATTCAATATATAATTCGATATACGTACCTTTCATTTGCATTATTAGCGATTTGGCTTATTTTAAAGCAAGTAAAAATAATATCTATGCGCAATGAGCTCGCGAAGCAAACAAATGCTACTCACACCTACTAAAGAACTCAACAACAAATGAAACATACATATAAAAGATATATATATATATATATATATATATGTGTGTGTGTGTGTGTGTGTGTTTAAAATAACATTCATGAAATAGCAGATGCAAACAAAATAACTAATGAACTATCCAAACAATTATATTCATCCAAACAAGTACCATAACAAATTTTAAATGTCAATATTTTATTTGTATGACTTTATTTGTTCATTCTATTCTTAGACAATCCTATTTCATTTGT
The DNA here is from genome assembly GCA_030737875.1 of Allium sativum. Taxonomy (NCBI): domain Eukaryota; kingdom Viridiplantae; phylum Streptophyta; class Magnoliopsida; order Asparagales; family Amaryllidaceae; genus Allium; species Allium sativum. The sequence goes on along the minus strand of CM060918.1, from coordinate 832,246,354 downwards.
TATACTGCATTCCTATTTGTTCCATATGTCAATGTTTTAGTGACGAAATCTGATTGCTTTAGGAGTATTTGGTGGTGAAGAAGTAAAATCCCTTGAGAGGTTAGTGATGTATACAACACTTTTTGGAGTAAAATCCCTCGCGTTCATGTTTGATTTTGCAGGTAACAAACAGACTTAAAATTAATTGGATTCATTTTTTAGAAACAAAATAAAAAGTAAAATCCCCTTAAGTGTTGTATAAAGATCCTCTATGAATTTTTTTACATGGATAACTTTATTTTATACTATTCGGTCTATCAATAGAAGGTCACCACCGAATGGAGTAGTCGGATGATAACTCACAAAAAGGTACATCAGACCTAAAAAAATATTTTACACTGAGCCAGTTTTTATTTGTTGGAAGAGAAAAAATCCCAAGCTTTCCTATAATGTATTGACACGACCCGAACTTCCCCGTAAAGGAAAGCCCGGATTGAGTTGAGAACACGACAAATTATAACACAAACAGAAGAACATTTCATTGCTTATTACAACAATTTAAATCAGAGTACAAGAGTATACAGAGTATGAACAAATAATATACATTTGATAAATATTAGAGATTTACAAATTACAATGCAACAGAAAATAATACAATACACAATTGAAAGAGATACATGGATATAAAGCTTTCTGAATATCATTCCAGCTGTAAACCAGGATCTTGTGAATATAAATCTGCAAAACCAAAACTACTAGCTGCCTGGGTAGAAAATAGGGGCACTCAGAATTTAGGTTAAAATAATAAACTCCAGGTCAGTCATGCGACTGGTGTGAGAACTAAAATAGTTATTAAATCTTTACTTTTAAAATAAAGTAGATCAAGGGATCAAGCTGTATAACACGGAACAGGTTTCCTCCCAAGAATACCAGTGCATAAAACAAACAGCGCAATGCTTTTTGGAAAAATGAAGCTATTATAAGACCCAGGTCCCATCACACAATGCAATGCAAGCCGGAGGATAGGATTTTCCATTATAATAGCCAAACATGCTCGGTACGTTTAAAAACAAATCATTTTGATAATATTATAAGTGTAAAGTGTGTAAAACAACTTCAAATATAAATGTATCAATCATAGGCGGCATGGGTACCATCTATCATGTTGCCAATACTAGGCTCTATAATCAAAACCGAAATGTCACGTATTGAAAATTGGATTTCCGTCATGAGTCGAGGCAAGAGATGTACTCCTTGCCGGCTTCGAGACACTCTAGCAAATGCCTCAGAATCTCCCGCAGTAGACCCTTGGATCCTCCAAGGCCAGTCCTCCGTTACGTTTGAGGATTAGTATTCCCGAACACACGTTTCCCCGCCCTATAAGGCGTCTATGAGCAAGATGACTCAATATCCATAGGCTCCATAGAGACCGATATATTTGAGGTACCTCGCATTCCAACAACCACATAGGTAAAAATATAAAAATGTCGGAGCTTGTAAAACCCTAACACCACCCATAGCTAGAAAGAAACGTCATGTCGTCCTTGGGTCCCTTATCCCGTTTTTAACTCATACCGAGGTGTGAGGCTCCCGAATTAATGCTATACACAAAGCTATGCTATATTAAAGCTGTGCTTTGATCATCAACCACAAGACTTTGCTTTTCAATAGAAGCCTTGATCATTCACATATCAGCATGCCACACAGGCAATTCACGCCATGCGACTGATGTCTATTTATATACGACCTCTGAGCTCGTACATCTCAGAGAAGGGCGTTAAGCAAGAGAATAAATTTTCCGCCACCAAATAGTTATATATTTAATAGAGATCAATCAACAAAGAATAAAATCCAATATCAGACATACATCCATTTATAAGTTCGTTCTGGGTTTGAACGAAACCGGAGGAACCTTATTTCTCGTCCTATGTCCAATACAGGAGAGAGGTCCTCGCATATCCGGTCGATCTCCAAGTAGGTCTGGAACGATCACCACTTATTACATTGTCTTGGGTGCATAGCCCAATCAAGACATCAGTAATCGTCCAAATGATGTGAAGACCTTCGGTCTTCAACCATCGTCTTCATGTCGACTTATCGTCGAATCGGTTATTAAGAATAGGTATAAACCCGGCCTTTCCGAATAACTCGCGTATATAATAAACAAGTGCTATAAAAACACAACGTACGCCTCATTCCAATTCAGAATATTCTTTTATTCAAATGTTCATGTCCTTAGGGATATGTTCCCATTAATTTTATCAAAGATAAATTCTTTAAAATGTATTCTTTAATCTTTCGTTGGATATCATTCAAAACATATTAAGGTTTTCCAAACTAGTCGGGATTAACGCACCTTATCGAAGTAATCATTTATTTGATTTCCCAATCCCAGCCTATTCATCCCATGGAGCAAAACTAGTTATACTCCATATCTTACACCACGGTGTTATTGGTAAATTTAATTACCATTTCACGTTCAAATCTAATTAAAGATTTAACTATCGCTAGGAGCAAAACTGGTGATAGTCCATTCTCGATCATTTCCCAAATTTGATAATTTAAATTATCAACTCCCATTTTCAAGCTAATTAAAGATTCATTAAAACTCCACTTAGTTTTAATCTTCCCAAAAATCAATATAAATGATTATTTAATTTTGGAAACACAAGCATGCTGCGTCGACAATCTATACCGTACTATTGATTTCTGCCGATATATAACCTCTAAGCTCGTACATCTTAGAGAAGGGTGTTAAGCAAGAGAATAAATTCTCCGCCGCCAAACAGATATATATTTACCAAAGATCAACCAATACGGTATAAAGGAATCAATGTCAAACATGTAATCCTGTCTTTTAACTGGGTTAAAGAACAAATTTCACTTAAAACGCGGTTCACAATAAACCCAAATCCTCTTCCATAAAAATGGAACCTTCACGGAAAAACAAATCGATATATATATAATCAATATCTATTTCCGTATCCGACCAATAATATAAATGGAATAATGACAAAGCCTTTTAAATTCCATATATATTACTAGTCTTCCTCCACAGAAGTTCATTTCGATTATTATCAAATCGAATTCCATTCAATTCCAATATAATATATTAAATTGGAAAACTTTACTTTGTAAATTTTCCATTAAATCTTAATAAAAGGATTTATAAATTCCAAATCACATTTCACTGTAAAATCGGGTTAAAGAACGAATGTCGTTAAAAACACAGTTCACAATGAACCCATTTCACATTGCATTTTATTCCAATTAAATGTTAATTAACTAGAAACTCTAATAATCTTAGTTAAAAGATTTATTCTTTTCACATGGGGTTTAATAACAGTGTAACTGAAAACAGTGACATGTTGTGAATTGTCAATGTGACATACTCGAGTTATGAAATGAGCTAATGATGATCAAAGCATGGCTTATTGAAGTGTAGCTTTGTGTATATCGTGACATCAACGAAACTCACACCTTGGATTGATGGTAAACTAGCGGTTAGGTTGTATACACAATCTCTAGTGAAAATCAAAAGTTGCCGCGGTAGATCTACTTCGAAACCCGAGGGAATAAAATATATACAATATAGGATGTCTAGATGTTAACTGGGATATATACTTTTGCGCCATGTATTCGGTGTCCGTTGTCTGGATGTTAACTGGGAGATACTTAGCTTCGTGTCCTCGATTGATCTTTCAAGCCAAGAACCATCATATTGGAAAACCCAATAACCAATACGAGCCTTTCGTTTTGTTTGTAAACTATATATGTGAGCATAGTTAATATGCTCTCCTATGATTAATATATTTATTTGTGAAATGTTTTCCTAACTATGCACTAAGGATAATATTAAAAGAGGAATTTACATATTAATGCATTTTTGGTTATTATAAGACAAAACTCGCCCATCTGGTGTGCGTTTGCATTGTGTGATATGGGATGAGCTTATGATAGCTCCATTTTGCAAAGTCATTGTGGATTTCTGTGCATGGGAATTCACATGGAGTGAACCCATTCCGCGTTAACGGCATGGTCCAGTGAATGTTCCCAAATTTAAAATAAACCCGAAATAATAACTGTTTTGAGTTTTCACACCAGTCCCATGACTAACATGGAGTTTATTGTTCCCTACCTAAACTCTAAATGCCCAAAAATTTTCATGGGAAGCTAGTAGTTTAGTTTGAAGGTTTAGTTTCAGAGCTGGTTTCTGATTGGAGCTAGTCTTCTTTTGGTTTTACTTCTTACACTGAGAGCAAGCTTCTTCCGCCGAGCTTATGGTATACTATGATTCACTGTAACTATGATGTAAATTTTTTGTAATGAAATGAAAATTCCTATTCTTTGTCCTCAGATATGTTTGTACCCATAAGTATATGTCTTTATGAATGATTTAAGTTGATTTGATTACTAGCGGGAATCGGGAAAAAAGGCGGGTCGTTACAATAATTTTCTATGTTTTTATTTATAAGTAGCAATATCAAAATCTTTATAATTTTAATTTCAATTTGTATTGCTAGTGAATAAAGAACAATTATGTTAAAAAAATATTTTTGTTAAGCCATATTTGAAGGTGATATTAATATTTATTTTCATACATAGAATTGTAGTTAGAATCTGTAAAAAAGTTCTATTGTTAGATCAAATTTTTAGGTGATACATAAAACTATTGATATGTAAAGACATTTTTGGATGTTGGCAGTCGGATCAAAATTTTACGCTTGCAAATCGATTATCAATAAAGACTATTTAACATATAATTATAGTTATAAAAACAAGCATTACAGCATGCACTTCGCGTATGATTATGTCAAATGATTTAAGCATGAATCATGTTTTTAAACCAGTATAAATTTAACACATTCAAAATAAAATGATTAGCACAAATTTTTGGTTTTGTTTCTACGTTGAAATTATATGTGGTTTTCTTGAATTTTCATTTTTTAGTTGCTAAATCCAATTTTTTCATTTTTTTCAATTTAAATTTATGTTATTAATTAGTAAAGAACGATGTTGTAAAGTATATTTATTTGTAAGATCATATATTTAATTATATTCGTGAAAGTGTAGTTTGAATTTCTGAAAAATATTTAGTTTGTAAATCCAATTTTTAAGCATAACATAGAGATAAAAGTACAATAGGAATTTTTGAAACATCCTAGATTGACCAATAAATTGCGTATCAAAATCAATTATCGAAGAACTTAAAGAGAAAGATAAAGACACATAAGGTTACTTTTGAAAGTTCACAGCAGGCAAAAACTGTACGCTTTCAAACCTACTAAAGGGTGTTGTTATTGACACTCCAACTATTGTTAAAAGGGGCAGGGGTCATTTTTGAAAAACACTCCACTCTTTAAAAAATTGTGTAACGACACGGATTTTCGGCGGCATTGGTTATCGGCATAAGCACGATGCCGATAACCAAAACGTCGAAAAATCCTGGTAATTAGTGAAAGAAATTAGAGGGTGAGGAAAGATAAGATAGAAACTTAGAATAGAAGAAGAAGAAGACAACATCAGAGTAACACGAATCTCACAGCGGAACGAATAAATATATTTCATAACATAACTTTGAAATACAAATCAGTACTTGAATATACATATCATTATCAAAGTACAGCACTTACAACACAGCGGAAATAACTATAGCTATAACATCCTGAAGCCTCCTGCTCCAGCTCTTCAAGTGTATCTGTAAAATCCCGACTACTTGACTGCCCATACAAATTTAGGCACCCAAGAGTTTAGGGAAAACAACAAAGTAAACTCCGGGTCAGTCATGGGACTGGTGTGAGTAAAACAGTTTAAAACAGTTATACAGGTATATGATATCTCATAAGACCACACCGCATAACGGAACGGGTTTTTCCCTTATGAGAATCCAAAATATCTTTATACCAAAAACCTTTTGATATTATGATAATGTCTATCAACCACAGCTATAATAATCATCTAGTAGAAACGCTTTCATCTCACGTTCTACATATATAGTATACAATCAAAACCGCAAGCACGTATTGGGTAATGGATTTCCAACTATGACAAGGTATGGAATCACCTTTCGCTCGTGTACCTCTAGAGAGGAATACACTGGGTTCAACAAGAACATCTTGCAACCCGGCCATACATGACCGACCACTCATTTCGTTTGAGTGTATCGAATGTATATCACCAACAGTTGGGATCAGCAACCGTTTCCCGAATGGGACAGCATCAACAATAGATTTTTAGAAGTAAATGAAACTCTAGATCAGGTGATTATACACCCTACTTCGGTGCGACCGACTTAGCCATGCTGCCTGCCCGATTTCTGTCATTTACCGGATGATGAGGCTAGAAGCTACGCTTTAACATCACATCAGATTCACTTTGAATGCCACATCGTCAAATCCATCAAATCACCAATTGACGTCCTCAACCATACATTATGCGTTAGCTAAAGAAGTTTCCTTCTCCGCTTCCACTCTTGGTACAGTTGGAGAAATCAATATACGTGATCGTCTGGAGTTACTCTGTCAAACATCCGTCCATACAAGTCACCCAGGAACAGGATGAACCGAAGGCACTATTCTGTAAACAGGATAGCCCTTGCATAACTCCGTCTTCAATTTCCTTTGGCATATATGATTCATAACGCTTATGCCAATACAGAGTGGTTCTTCGGATAATAATCCAACCGGTCTCTCCATATTAACAACGTTAAAATGGTCAAAACTTCGGTAGTCTGTGATTTAACTATCGAATAAAAATAGGTGTGCAAACAATGATATTATTTCCAAATGGAAATTATATCGATCAAACATCATTCAACATTCATCTCTTTAGTTCATTAATTTACTTATCTCATGTTTCCCTACGTTCAATATTCCTTATTTTCTAAATTGGGAAAATATACGTTATTAACAATGGAAAACATTTCCATTTCCCGTTTTCTTTATTAGAAAACATTTCTGGTTTCTTATTTGGAAAACATTTCCAAAGCTTCTTCATTGGACTTAGGCAGATGTTTAAACAAACCATCGCGATGCCAACTCAAACCATTTCCTTTACTGCCGAACCTTAACTATTCCTTAGTTAAAAACGAAGCCAATCAAGTTGGGGTAGAACTACCTCTCAGACCTTAACTGAACAACATTTCTAACTTTGAAATAGGCAAAGTTCACTTTATATCCCTGTTACTATCTTCCTTACTTAACCCTCCTTCGAATAACTATATTCGATTGACTCTTATCAATTAACTCTATTGGACTAACACTATTGGATTAACTCTATTTGACTAACACTATTGATTTACTCATTTCGCTTAACTCCTTTCGAATAAACTATATTCGATAATTCCTTTTACTTTCTATTCGAATAACTATATTTGATTAACTCATTTGCTTCTATTCTAATCGATTAAACTAACATCGATTATCTCCTTTCAACTTTATTCTTTAATCGATTAACTAACATCGATTAACTCCTTTCAACTTTATTCTCTAATCGATTAACTAACATCGATTATCTCCTTTTACTAAACAACATTTTCCGTTACAACTATTTCCTTTTTATAACGTTTACTTACCGTTACAAATATTTCCTATTTATAACTTCTATTTACTGTTACAAATATATCCTATTTATAGCTTCTATTTACCGTTACAAATATATCCTATTTATAACTTCTATTTACCGTTACAAATATATCCTATTTATAACTTCTATTTATTTTCTAAATAAATATTCCTTTTCTATTTCTATTTATTTTCTAAATAAATATCCCTTTTATAAAACCGTGTTCGTTTTATAAATATTTCCTTTTATAAAATCCTGTGATTTTATAAAATTCCTTTATTTCAATATACATTGAAATACTTCTTTTTTTTTACCTCCCAGGGTTTCTTATGATATTAAAAATATCATATAACAATGATCAATATCATTCAAACGCCCATAATCCATAACAGATTATATAACCCACCATATATCACAATATATGCAAAACAGTAAAATAAATGTTGAGGAATCCAGTTGGATTCCTCCAACCTGTCTCTTTGCATCACAGATGTTAAACAATATAGATAATATCACTTTTCAGTTCTATATGATATATTCTGTTAAACAGAATCAATATAGAAAATTTAACTAACTGACTAGCAATTCAATCAAACAGTCAACATACAGTATCAGCCAATATCTAACAGTTCTAAAAATATAACATGAAATTATAAACTGTTCAAAGTTAGTGAGATTTACTCACTTTGGCGCGTTAACCGTTGAATAGCGGTTTGCGTTATTTGATTCAGTTGGACAATTTATTTCGCCATAAATTGTAACTAGCTCGGATTCACCCCCGGTCAGTCTCATTACGTTGCTCCCGCCCATACGATCTCAATGCAACTTACGGTTCGTCAATCCATTCTTACTCGGCCCATCACCCTCGTTTACAGCAGACCATCTTCAAATTGGCGTGGAACAGCTTTCTCCCCAAACACTTAGAACAGCCGCATCCTTTCAGTTTATTCACGCACCCTTCTATTTGGCCCTATTCTTTTCTTCTTGTAATATTCTTATATGGGCTTCCCTCTTTACTTCATTGGGCCTTCTTCCCATTTTTTTATTTATTATTTTTCTTTTTGGATTTTAACTTCTTCACCGCAGCCCATCTTCTATTTAAACAAAATGGCCTCACTTCTTTTATAAACCCCGGCCCACCTTCTCATTTCAAAACCCAGACCCCCTTGCGTTTCCTTCTTCTTATGCCTCACAAACATGCATGGCTTCAGCAACAAACTCATAGAAAAAAAACGTGCACCCCTCCCTTCCAAAAACCATTACCGCCACCTTCTCACAAAAAGAACAACCTGCTATTAGCTAGTACAAGCCTTGAACCCATTCCCCAAACTCAACAGTCCTTCGCAATCCCCTTCGAATGTCATCACCGAAACCAATCCCCAACGTCAGCTTCATCATGCTTTGTTCAAACGAACACCCCCTTCTACCACTTCTCCTTTTAGTAAATGCAACGCACATCAAACCTCTCTCCCCTATTTCCACCGTTTTACTGTTCAGTACCCAAATGAACAAAAATCCAAGCTCCTCCTTCACTGCCAAATCCAGTCCAGACGTTTTGCTCTACCATCGATCCTCCAATACCCCAGTTCGAACACAAGTAGTAAAACAACCTCCTCCACGAGAACACAGACCCGCCAACTCCCTCCAGTTCCAGGCCACGCAAATCCTCCTCAACTCAGTACGCAACTCCTCTCCGTGTGTACCAACTCCATCATGATTTCGGGTTCAAGCCCACCGAAAAGAAACGTTGCCTGGATCATTCGGATCCCCATACATCCTGCGTCACTTTCGTTCACCAAGGAACCCGTCAAAAGCTGTACCATCTTGAACGAAATGCTCCCAGCAATTATGTATATATATTGTAATCTATATCTGAGTGCTTGAATTTCTTTGATTTTATTTGAATTGTTCTTGGTTATTAAAGAGGAAGCTTTCCACGCTTTTGAGCCTATTGTGGCGGCTGGAAGAAATCTGATTGAAGGATGGAAAAATGTTTTTAGGTTAAGGGGTAGTTTACGATATATATATGGCTTTTGTTTTAGATTGCTTGGTTTTGCCTTGTCCACGTCTTAGAAAACCATGTGGCTGAGAACTAAAGGCGTGGTCTTCATCTGATCATAGAAAATGGTCGGTAATGATTTATACACAATTCAAACTAATTTACATATTCCATTTTATTTCCCGATTGCTACGGACAGAGATAAAAATGCAGTCGTGTCCAGTATCGCGCCACGATCCCAAAAATATAATAATACCGGTAGATTAACTCATATTGTGAAACCTCAAAATGTTGATTACAGGGTGGACAATACCCCAAATAAAAAGTTGCTTATTTAATTAATTAAAAATTACAGAAAAATTCTAAAAATTAAATTATCACTATTTCCCAAAAGAACCTCGTCTAAATTCAAACCCGTTCTCCAGTTATATCGAATAAACCGTTACGGTCGATAAACGATTCTATAGCGACTATTTTAAATTTTGATTTGGACATATCTCAAAATCTACACAACGAAATCCTGATTTTTCTCTTCCACTAGAAAGAAATACTCCACCAGCTCCACGCGTTTCTTGTTTCACAGAAATCCGATTCAAATCGAATCCTGTATATTCAGTTGAAGTTCAAATCGCCAATTTACGAACTGCAGTGCCATTTCGAGCTCGTTTATAATTATATTATAATTATATTATAAACTATACGTTCAACTGTCGTCGATTGAATATATTCGTTATTCAAATTCAAATTCCAAGCTGAATTACATATCACAGATGATCCGGTTCACACCATATCGTCATTTCAGCCAATTCTGATTATTTCAAAATTAAATATATTATTTAATTTATTATTTTAATTAAATATTAACCATTATTTAATTCCACGACCATTAAATTCACTAACCTACCATTTATACAATTAAATAAATCAATCATAATACCCCTGCAAATGCGGGTCATTACAATCTTCCCCACTTAAAATAATTTCGTCCTCGAAATTGCTAAAAGGTAGAGAACGACCCTATCGACTGGTTAGAACATATTTGTTCACTTCTTAACTTCAGTTTCCAACTGGACCAATTTAATTTCAATTAAATTATTAATTTATTCTTATCAACGAAAGTTTTCAAAAATCCTGAAAATTTTCTAACGCCTTACTTTTCAAAAACATTCGCCAGCACCTCCTTTGCACTGGTCAATCGGTCAAACTCCAACTCGCCTCTCTAGGCCATCTCCATCCCAAAAGAAAATCAAACAGCCAAGCGGCTTGCCAATTCGGCTCATAAATCTTATATCCAATAGAAATATAAACTTGTACCTTTTGTCGGCATATCATTTTATCCTTTCCACCTGTTATCAATTCAGCGGATACAAGGGTCATCCCAATCAAATCCCCATCTTCTTTTATCCACGACACAACCATTCGCTTATATCCTAAGTCGAATTTTATTTCAAATTCGAGTTCCATTCTCGATTTCAAACTCTTGACTTCCCAATCCAATTTTCATTTCAGATTCTTATCTCGACAATCCAATTTTACTCAAGAACAAATTTTTTTCTGATATCGTTCTATTTCCATTCAGTTTTCACTTAACTGTTTTAATTCAATTTCAGCTTACTTCCGCAAACTTCTATTTAAATTTGTTCTTAATTCAAATAGTCTCTTCCTAGGAATTTTAAACAGTTTACTTTTTCAAAAATCAAAATTTCCTTTTTGAAATCCAACTGAGCCCTTAATCAATATTCCATTAGTTAAATCACTTCTCTATTTCTTTATCAATATTTGTTAACCAAATATTTTCAATAACCTTATTGGCCTTTTATGTTATTGGGAAAACATTTCCGAATATCGCCTTCCTTTATTTTCTACACTTTAGAAAATATATGCTATTTATAACTGGAAAATATTCCAATTACTTATCTCTTTTCCGATCTCGTTTATTTCTATACTTAGGAAATATTTAACATCTGTTTCCAAGCTTACACTTATTTGGGTTAAAACGGATGTTGTGTAAAACATCGTTACGACAATCCAAATACTATATTCAACTAACTCTTATTCAACATTGATCTTTGAGCCTGAAATCTTACCATTTATTTGTTAATAATGAAATCAATCAAGTTGGGGTATAACTACCTCTCAGACCTTGACTGAATAACATTTATAACGTCAAAACAGATATGACTACTTACCCGAATAATCAATACCATACAACTACTTATTCACTTTTAAACATGTATACGCTTCCTCTTTCTATTCTGACTAGATTTTATTCTTAGTCTTCCTTTTTGATTTTACTATTCTATTTCTAAGTTCGTTTTCTTATCGACTTCTATATATATATCGATACGTTGATTTCTAACTATCAAACTATCTTAAAAATATTCTAACTCCTTAAATTCCTGGAAAAATTCGCCATAACCTCCTTTATACCGGGAGCATCGGGAAAATCCCCAAACTGCCACATAGGCCTTCTCCAATCAAAAAGAAAAAAAGAAAAGCCAAGCGGCTAGCCGATACGGCGCATAAAATCTCATATATGAATTAAATACATACCTTTCCGTTGAGCATTCTATTTATATACCTTCATACCTTTTCCATACCTATCTCATGTATATCCATACATTTCTAATTCATTTCAACTTAATCCAGTCATTTTAACTTAGTTCGTTAAGTGATTTTCAAATTACTGGTTTTCCCATTTCACCTTCATATTTGAGTATAACATGTTCAAATATATTTTAACTTAGTTATCAACTAATTGAATTCTTTTTCAATTTTATGTTCTACATTCGATTTCGAATACCCATTTACAGATCCAATCCACCTTTCAAAGTTCAACTTCAACTTCAAAACTCGATTAACTAATTCCTCTCGACTTAGTTAATTCTATTCAATTTCTATATTTGAATTTCGTTTCAATTCGCTTATTCAAATTCCATTCGATTTCTCTTATGTCAAATTTTATTTGATTTCTATATTCGAATTCCTGTTTCAAATTCTATTTTGAAATCCTATTTTCAAATTCCATTTTAATCTATTTGAATTTTCTTTATTTCATTTTAATTCCTTTTGAATCTTCTATATTCAAATCTCAAATTCAACTCTATTTGAATCTTCTACATTCAAATTTCATTTTCAATTCTATTCGAATCCTCTACATTCAAATTTCGTTTTCAATTCTATTCGAATCCTCTACATTCAAATTTCATTTCACTTTCGATATTCAAATTCTATATTTGAAACCTCTTATATTTTCAATATTCAAATTTCTATTTGAATTCTCTTTATTCAAATCCCCTTTGAATTTTCTTATTTACATTTTACATTTGAACTTCCTTTATTCTAATTCCCTTTCAAACTTTCTTTACTCATTCTTTACATAAGTCTCGATTTCAATTCCTTTTGAAATCGATATTTCTACCTTTGGAAAATAGATTTCGCTTTTAACTTCACACTCGTATTTTTTTATTTCTGAATTATCCAATGACAATTCTCTTCACTTCATTTATAAACTTTGTTTATAAAGGAACTTCTCGTTTTATTTCTTTTAAAACAATTTAATATTTCAAATCTATTTCAAAATCCAAATTCTATAATTTAAATCCCATTTTTGAAATTCAACACCACTTGCCTTTCCCAAAACAAATTCAAAATAGTATCTCTGGTAGTAATTCGTCACTTACAACTCGAAAATGAATACTGATGATGCAGCTGTCATCATCAGAATCTAATTTCCAGTGATCAAAGTGAGTTCAATACTATAAAACCATTTCTAAACATTTCCACTTTGAAATTCATTTCAAAATATAAATCACACTGCTTGTAAAACAATTTAAAATCTCCCAGGATCTTAAATTTTCCTTATTCTTAATCCAAATCCATTTACAAACACTTATCCAATTTTCCAGAGTTTTAACTTCAATTTCTGGTTTAAATTTCAGATTTAACTCATCTGATTTCACGTATTTCACTTATATGAATTCTGATTGGTTATTTACATAACCATTTAATTTATAATCTTACTCGATTATAATAACAGCCAATATATATCCTTATATATTCAAAATATACGTTGGGTAAACTATTTTCATTTACCCTCTTTTCAAAACATATCATGACGGTTCGTCGTATTCGAGTGTTTAGTAACTCCTACCGAAACAGTGGATCAAACTGATCGACCAGAACTCATAAACGACTCAACCAATGAATCTCCACAATATAAAACAATTTTTTTATATCAAATACAAATACGTTCACTCGTATATATACACTCAATCTCAGTCTAGTGTTTTACTAACCCTGTCTCTACCGAGTCACGCCACAGAGCCAAGTAATTCTTAACTTAAGCTCTGATACCAACTGTAACGACCCGGATTTTCGGCGGCTTTGGTTATCGGCATAGGCACGATGCCGATAACCAAAACATCGAAAAATCCGGGTCGTTACAGTTCAACTGTAACGACCCGGATTTTCGGCGGCTTTGGTTATCGGCATAAGCACGATGCCGATAACCAAAACGTCGAAAAATCCTGGTAATTAGTGAAAGAAATTAGAGGGTGAGGAAAGATAAGATAGAAACTTAGAATAGAAGAAGAAGAAGACAACATCAGAGTAACACGAATCTCACAGCGGAACGAATAAATATATTTCATAACATAACTTTGAAATACAAATCAGTACTTGAATATACATATCATTATCAAAGTACAGCACTTAAAACACAGCGGAAATAACTATAGCTATAACATCCTGAAGCCTCCTGCTCCAGCTCTTCAAGTGTATCTGTAAAATCCCGACTACTTGACTGCCCGTACAAATTTAGGCACCCAAGAGTTTAGGGAAAACAACAAAGTAAACTCCGGGTCAGTCATGGGACTGGTGTGAGTAAAACAGTTATACAGGTATATGATATCTCATAAGACCACACCGCATAACGGAACGGGTTTTTCCCTTATGAGAATCCAAAATATCTTTATACCAAAAACCTTTTGATATTTTGATAATGTCTATCAACCACAGCTATAATAATCATCTAGTAGAAACGCTTTCATCTCACGTTCTACATATATAGTATACAATCAAAACCGCAAGCACGTATTAGGTAATGGATTTCCAACTATGACAAGGTATGGAATCACCTTTTGCTCGTGTACCTCTAGAGAGGAATACACTGGGTTCAACAAGAACATCTTGCAACCCGGCCACACATGACCGACCACTCATTTCGCTTGAGTGTATCGAATGTATATCACCAACAGTTGGGATCAGCAACCGTTTCCCGAATGGGACAACATCAACAATAGATTTTTAGAAGTAAATGAAACTCTAGATCAGGTGATTATACACCCTACTTCGGTGCGACCGACTTAGCCATGCTGCCTGCCCGATTTCTGTCATTTACCGGATGATGAGGCTAGAAGCTACGCTTTAACATCACATCAGATTCACTTTGAATGCCACATCGTCAAATCCATCAAATCACCGATTGACGTCCTCAACCATACATTATGCGTTAGCTAAAGAAGTTTCCTTCTCCGCTTCCACTCTTGGTACAGTTGGAAAAATCAATATACGTGATCGTCTGGAGTTACTCTGTCAAACATCCGTCCATACAAGTCACCCAGGAACAGGATGAACCGAAGGCACTATTCTGTAAACAGGATAGCCCTTGCATAACTCCGTCTTCAATTTCCTTTGGCATATATGATTCGTAACGCTTATGCCAATACAGAGTGGTTCTTCGGATAATAATCCAACCGGTCTCTCCATATTAACAACGTTAAAATGGTTAAAACTTCGGTAGTCTGTGATTTAACTATCGAATAAAAATAGGTGTGCAAACAATGATATTATTTCCAAATGGAAATTATATCGATCAAACATCATTCAACATTCATCTCTTTAGTTCATTAATTTACTTATCTCATGTTTCCCTACGTTCAATATTCCTTATTTTCTAAATTGGGAAAATATACGTTATTAACAATGGAAAACATTTCCATTTCCCGTTTTCTTTATTAGAAAACATTTCTGGTTTCTTATTTGGAAAACATTTCCAAAGCTTCTTCATTGGACTTAGGCAGATGTTTAAACAAACCATCGCGATGCCAACTCAAACCATTTCCTTTACTGCCGAACCTTAACTATTCCTTAGTTAAAAACGAAGCCAATCAAGTTGGGGTAGAACTACCTCTCAGACCTTAATTGAACAACATTTCTAACTTTGAAATAGGCAAAGTTCACTTTATATCCCTGTTACTATCTTCCTTACTTAACCCTCCTTCGAATAACTATATTCGATTGACTCTTATCAATTAACTCTATTGGACTAACACTATTGGATTAACTCTATTTGACTAACGCTATTGATTTACTCATTTCGCTTAACTCCTTTCGAATAAACTATATTCGATAATTCCTTTTACTTTCTATTCGAATAACTATATTTGATTAACACATTTGCTTCTATTCTAATCGATTAAACTAACATCGATTATCTCCTTTCAACTTTATTCTTTAATCGATTAACTAACATCGATTAACTCCTTTCAACTTTATTCTCTAATCGATTAACTAACATCGATTATCTCCTTTTACTAAACAACATTTTCCGTTACAACTATTTCCTTTTTATAACGTTTACTTACCGTTACAAATATTTCCTATTTATAACTTCTATTTACCGTTACAAATATATCCAATTTATAGCTTCTATTTACTGTTACAAATATATCCTATTTATAACTTCTATTTACCGTTACAAATATATCCTATTTATAACTTCTATTTATTTTCTAAATAAATATTCCTTTTCTATTTCTATTTATTTTCTAAATAAATATCCCTTTTATAAAACCGTGTTCGTTTTATAAATATTTCCTTTTATAAAATCCTGTGATTTTATAAAATTCCTTTATTTCAATATACATTGAAATACTTCTTTTTTTTTACCTCCCAGGGTTTCTTATGATATTAAAAATATCATATAACAATGATCAATATCATTCCAACGCCCATAATCCATAACAGATTATATAACCCACCATATATCACAATATATGCAAAACAGTAAAATAAATGTTGAGGAATCCAGTTGGATTCCTCCAACCTGTCTCCCTGCATCACAGATGTTAAACAATATAGATAATATCACTTTTCAGTTCTATATGTTATATTCTGTTAAACAGAATCAATATAGAAAATTTAACTAACTGACTAGCAGTTCAATCAAACAGTCAACATACAGTATCAGCCAATATCTAACAGTTCTAAAAATATAACATGAAATTATAAACTGTTCAAAGTTAGTGAGATTTACTCACTTTGGCGCATTAACCGTTGAATAGCGGTTTGCGTTATTTGATTCAGTTGGACAATTTATTTCGCCATAAATTGTAACTAGATCGGATTCAGCCCCGGTCAGTCTCATTGCGTTGCTCCCGCCCATACGATCTCAATGCAACTTACGGTTCGTCAATCCATTCTTACTCGGCCCATCACCCTCGTTTACAGCAGACCATCTTCAAATTGGCATGGAACAGCTTTCTCCCCAAACATTTAGAACAGCCGCATCCTTTCAGTTTATTCACGCACCCTTCTATTTGGCCCTATTCTTTTCTTCTTGTAATATTCTTATATGGGCTTCCCTCTTTACTTCATTGGGCCTTCTTCCCATTTTTTTTATTTATTATTTTTCTTCTTGGATTTTAACTTCTTCACCGCAGCCCATCTTCTATTTAAACAAAATGGCCTCACTTCTTTTATAAACCCTGGCCCCACCTTCTCATTTCAAAACCCAGACCCCCTTGCGTTTCCTTCTTCTTATGCCTCACAAACATGCATGGCTTCAGCAACCAACTCATAGAAAAAAACGTGCGCCCCTCCCTTCCATAAACCATTACCGCCACCTTCTCACAAAAAGAACAACCTGCTATTAGCTAGTACAAGCCTTGAACCAATTCCCCAAACTCAACAGTCCTTCGCAGTCCCCTTCGAATGTCATCACCGAAACCAATCCCCAACGTCAGCTTCATCATGCTTTGTTCAAACGAACACCCCCTTCCACCACTTCTCCTTTTAGTAAATGCAACGCACATCAAACCTCTCTCCCCTATTTCCACCGTTTTACTGTTCAGTACCCAATTGAACAAAAATCCAAGCTCCACCTTCACTGCCAAATCCAGTCCAGACGTTTTGCTCTACCATCGAACCTCCAATACCCCACTTCGAACACAAGTAGTAAAACAACCTCCTCCACGAGAACACAGACCCGCCAACTCCCTCCAGTTCCAGGCCATGCAAATCCTCCTCAACTCAGTACGCAACTCCTCTCCGTGTGTACCAACTCCGTCATGATTTCGGGTTCAAGCCCACCGAAAAGAAACGTTGCCTGGATCATTCGGATCCCCATACATCCTGCGTCACTTTCGTTCACCAAGGAACCCGTCAAAAGCTGTACCATCTTGAACGAAATGCTCCCAGCAATTATGTATATATATTGTAATCTATATCTGAGTGCTTGAATTTCTTTGATTTTATTTGAATTGTTCTTGGTTGTTAAAGAGGAAGCTTTCCACGCTTTTGAGCCTATTGTGGCGGCTGGAAGAAATCTGATTGAAGGATGGAAAAATGTTTTTAGGTTAAGGGGTAGTTTACGATATATATATATGGCTTTTGTTTTAGATTGCTTGGTTTTGCCTTGTCCACGTCTTAGAAAACCATGTGGCTGAGAACTGAAGGCGTGGTCTTCATCTGATCATAGAAAATGGTCGGTAATGATTTATACACAATTCAAACTAATTTACATATTCCATTTTATTTCCCGATTGCTACGGACAGAGATAAAAATGCAGTCGTGTCCAGTATCGCGCCACGATCCCAAAAATATAATAATACCGGTAGATTAACTCATATTGTGAAACCTCAAAATGTTGATTACAGGGTGCACAATACCCCAAATAAAAAGTTGCTTATTTAATTAATTAAAAATTACAGAAAAATTCTAAAAATTAAATTATCACTATTTCCCAAAAGAACCTCGTCTAAATTCAAACCCGTTCTCCAGTTATATCGAATAAACCGTTACGGTCGATAAACGATTCTATAGCGACTATTTTAAATTTTGATTTGGACATATCTCAAAATCTACACAACGAAATCCTGATTTTTCTCTTCCACTAGAAAGAAATACTCCACCAGCTCCACGCGTTTCTTGTTTCACAAAAATCCGATTCAAAACGAATCCTGTATATTCAGTTGAAGTTCAAATCGCCAATTTACGAACTGCAGCGCCATTTCGAGCTCGTTTATAATTATATTATAATTATATTATAAACTATACGTTCAACTGTCGTCGATTGAATATATTCGTTATTCAAATTCAAATTCCAAGCTGAATTACATATCACAGATGATCCGGTTCACACCATATCGTCATTTCAGCCAATTCTGATTATTTCAAAATTAAATGTATTATTTAATTTATTATTTTAATTAAATATTAACCATTATTTAATTCCACGACCATTAAATTCACTAACCTACCATTTATACAATTAAATAAATCAATCATAATACCCCTGCAAATGCGGGTCATTACAAATTGTTAAGGGGCTACACAAACATATTATTTCACACTACTCAATATTCACAAATTGCCCCTTAGATTAGAAAACACTTATTATACAAGGGAAACTGAATTAAAATAAGCAGTTCGTTACCACTGCACCGAATGCAGCATGTAATTAATTATGTATGTATTCGACAGTGATATATCAAAAATTAATAATCATTTCGGTGAATTTTCTTCGTAATTATAAAATTCGGCATATTTATGTCAACAAAAAAAAAAAAATTCGATCATATTCCTCCAAAAACGCTTATCCTTTAGGGTTTAAAAAAACTCTATATATGCGAATTGAAAAAAAAATTACCATGATCCTTGCACTATTTGTTAAGGTAAAATTACTGTTATTTGTTAAGGCGCTAAATGGGTAATAAGGTAAAATTACATTTATTTTTTAAGGGACTACTTTTCTCATTGGTACTTCCCTTAACAATTTTTGAAAATAATAAAAAATTGGCCTCCCCTTAACAATATTTGGAGTGTCAATAACAATGACCTTGGTAAAGATATAAATGTTGGAAACGGGACCTTTAATTAATATCTTTCCCTTGTTTTTTAGAATCATGCATTTATCAGCTATTATTCTTCATTACTGAGCAAATTATAAATGATATGCTGGAAGTAAGGGGATATTTATTTAGATTATTTCCCTTATCCTTTAGAATCTTACATTCATCAATTTAATATTTATCGATTTAACGACCTTCATGGTTTACAAAATAATAAATGATAAACTAGTTAATGACTTTAATAAGATTCATAGTTTAATGATAAGGATGAATAAGGCGAATGAACCTTAATCCACAGTCTAATGATATAAGAACGAATAAGCGTAGAACTTCTAATCCAAAAAGTGTATTCTTTTCTAGTTGTGTTGGAAAATAATGAGAATTAATATTTTCACTTTCGTATGGCTTTGTTCATTTTTTATTTTGAATCAAACCATGGTTGATGGAAATCCTTCAGCCATTTTCAATATAGATGCAAAGTTAGGAAGAAAAATGCCAGATAACTTAATTGGTGTCTTTTTTGAGGTAATGCTTTCTACCTTGACACCTTAATACAAATTACTTCCCAAACTAGTCGTAGTAGTTCTAAAATTAAACTTAACAAAGTTAACACAAATTATATTAACAGATGGAATTTGTTTCATATTGAACTGTAGGAAATCTGGCATGCGGGAGCTGGTGGATTATGGGCAGAGCTTGTCAATAATAGAGGTTAAAGTCAACGAATTTTGAGAAAGTTGGTATAGTTCTTAGTTTGTAATTTTGCTAATTTGTTAACCAACACTATACATATATAGGTTTTGAAGCAGGAAGGCTAAACAAATCTGATTTCGCCCCATGGACAATGATCGGAAATGAAGGTTCAATAAAATTGGAAACAGAATTGTCTTCTTGTTTCGAAAGAAACAAGGTGGCTCTTCGAATGGAAGTTCTTTGTGACAAAACTCCACCAAATGTATGTCCTGCAGGTGGTGTCGGAGTATACAATCCTGGTTACGCGGGAATGGTAATTCTCATACACACACACTCACAAATATATTTATACAAACACATACATACATGTATACGATAGACTTGTTCATTGTATTATTAGATGATTTAACATGTGTTTGATCATTATTTTTGCTTTTTTATTGGGACAGAATATTGTGCAAGGAAAAACATATAAAGTGATTCTTTACGTTAAGTCAGATGATTCTGTAAGCTTTTCTGTTTCACTTGCGAGCATGGATGGATTGAAAATGTTGGCAACTAAGGATATTACGTGAGTAATTAGGAATAAACATCACTATCTTTGTATATTTTAACACGAAATTGATTCTTTCATTCAATTTTATTTTTCAGAGCTCCGGCCACCAAAGTGAAAAATTGGACGAAAATTGAGTTTGTATTAAAAGCAAAAGACAGCAACAATAATGCAAGGCTTCAGTTGACAACAGATAAAAAAGGTGTTATTTGGTTTGATCAAATATCTGTGATGCCAACAGACACTTTCAAGGTAGATTAATATACTCCGGGTTAACATCGTAATAAATTAAACATTATGGTAAATAGCTATAAAAGTACTCTTAGACTTAACTTGTTAAAAAAAAAATCAATTTTTACATATTGACGATATCGTGGCTTGAAATACTAGAAAACTCTAAACTTTATTATGGATGCGGAAGCATCCCACAATAAAAATAATAATCAAATACTATAGAATTTTAATTAGTTCACAAATGCTTCATTAGAAGTAGCATAAATTTAAATTTGAATTTACGTAGTGTAATGCAAAAATTTAACAACAGTTTTATTCATATTAATATCATATAGTAAGAGTTTGTTTTTATAATTTGTTTTTACAGGGACATGGATTCAGGAAAGACCTATATTCAATGATTGCAGATCTGAAACCTACTTTCGTAAGATTTCCAGGTATCAAATAAATATTCATAACTTAACTCATCTATATCTTCAAAATTGTTATTTTATTAGTGTATTTTAATTTTTTTTTAAAGGTGGATGCTTTGTAGAAGGAAGTAGGCTTATAAATTCATTTAAATGGAAGGATTCAATTGGTCCATGGGAAGAAAGGCCAGGACATTACAATGATCACTGGGGATACTGGACAGATGATGGACTTGGATATTATGAGCTTCTCATTGTATGCATGTTATACATTTTATGGAGTATATCTATTTATTTTATGTTGTATTCTGCTTCCTCTTAGCTATTGTTTCATTCAGTACTTCTTTAATAGATCTTATAATAGTATTTTTCTTGCAGCTTATTGAAGAGCTTCGTGCTTCTCCTATTTGGGTATTCAACATTGGTTAGTGAATTCATTTTTTAAAATAACTTACTAGCTAAAAATGATAGTAATTCATCTAACATGCCCTATATGTGTATTTTAGGCATGGCCACTGATGAAAACATCGTCAATCCAAGCAATGTCGGATCTTTCGTGAAGGTATGTTATAAATATCTTAACTACATCAAGTCAAGGAAAAAATGAATTCAATTAATGTAACTTGTTAAAGGTCTATCATGGGCACTAAACATAAATGAATTTTCCTATAATTTATAAGAAAGCAAAATGATCAAGACATATCACATCCATGATGAAAAATGAAAGGAACTAAATATTTGAATAAAAACTTTGCTTACTAAATAAGAGCAAAACCGCTCCCAGCTATTCTAGTTTAGCTCTTAAATGAATGGCAAGCATACAGTTGACCTAATAGTTTATAACTATTATGTGTTTCTTATATAAAATTATTATGTAGTATTTCTTATAAATTTTATTTACATAACCCTAATTATAATAACTTTTGAGAGTTTCTAATAACTCTACATAAGATGATGTTTTTACTATGCTAATATATTCAAGCTCTTTTTTGCTTCATAACCATAAAAATTGTCCACAATTCAAAAAAAGGTAAGATTAAATACACCATAGCACCACATAAAATCAACTTTTATTTTCCAATTTTATTTCCTAAAATAGTTCATCCAATGATAGGTTTCCATTTGTTTTACATGTCCTATATCACTTTGAGAAATTAAGCAGCAGAATTTTAAATAACCTATGTGTAATTTAGCTAAATCTACAATTTTTTGGCATTGCATGTGAAATATTTTATGTACTGACGCTATAATGCTTGTTTCATCTTTAGGACGCCCTTGATGGTATTGAATTTGCTATAGGATCACCTAACACAACATGGGGATCGGTTAGAGCAAGAATGGGACATCCCAAGCCATTTAACGTGAAAATTGTTTCTGTTGGAAACGAAAATTGTTTTCCAGTGAATCGGAAAAATTACGGTTTGTTTTTTTACTTGTGATAGTTCTTTGTTACTTAGAATTACTAAATAATAGAAATAATAGCTATGGTCTCGGTCGATAGTGCATGCAATTGTTGCTACACTTAAGACAAATAATAAACCAGCGCTATTCACTAACAAACTTAAAGCACAAATATATTCATCATACAAAAGAATAAGACTGGCATGATCTCTAAACATTAATATATCCAAATAATAAATGCATTTTTAAGGTGCTAAATTTGATTATTTTAGTATGTATCTAGTAAGTGTGTTATATTCCCCAAACCCACCTCCCTTGCAAAGGAGGTGCACAATGCTTGATAACTAAATTGTTAAATTAAAATAATACAACATTCTACATACAAACATGGTAGCATTGAATATTTGTAGTGGGATTTCTTTCTTGGTATATGACTGAAGCTAGAATTGAATTTGATTTTTCCAATTTTTTATTTTTTTAATACTTTCATATTTTTATTTTAAATGTATTTTTTGCTCGTTATTTTCAGAACTTATATATCCATATTTCTATGATGCAATTAAAAAGGCATATCCATATCTCGAAATCATTTCAAACTGTGATGGATCTCGTATACCATTGAATCATCCAGCCGACTTCTACGATTTTCATGTAAGGATGACAAATTATATTTTGATAAAAAATGATAACCCTACACATTAATGTCAACCGTCTAACCTTTTTTTTATTTTCCTTTTATAGACGTATAGGGAGTCTTTGGATATGTTCAATGATAATCATTATTTTGATATTGCACCTCGAAACGGTCCTAAGGTAAATTTTAAATAATTTAACCCATGTTTATCTTACATATATTATTGTGCACTTTTTTCTATTTGTTTTTTTGACAATGTGATTACTATTTAATTCTTAGGTTTTTGTGAGTGAATACGCTTCGTTTGGTAAAACGGCTGGGAAGGGAAATTTATTAGGTGCATTAGGTGAAGCTGCATATATTATTGGCTTGGAAAGAAATAGGTATGTTTATCGTCATTTTCACATTGGTGCAATTGGTCACATTTTTGAAACTTCCACAACTTGATTAGAATAAATATTGACAAGTATGATCATTTCTACCTAAGACTTATGCAAAAGTATTGATTTTTATTTAGAAAAAACCATTTGAGTTTAAAATAGGACCCCTATCTAATTATGTTTTTTTTTGAAATAATGAAAACCATCATCCAGTTTTGAACATGCTAGTTTTGAATTATTTCACCAATCTTTGAATGAAGGCCTAGATTACAGAAACAAAAGTAGAAGGTTGTTACCTTTGTATTATGCAACAAATAAGGTTACTAATGCTCCTTACGTTGAAATATTTCACGTATCTTTGGAATATTTAAAATGCTTAGTTTTCAATGACTAATTATAATTTTTACCTTTGCAGTGATATTGTCGCCATGGCATGTTATAGTCCACTTATGGCAAATATACATTTTACAGGGTAAATTTGGTGCACAACTTTTTTCTAAATTTACATATTTGACAATGACACTAGTCTTACTATGTACAATAAAATAATTAGGCCGGTACCAAATGCATTTTGGTTCGATTCATCGCAACATTATGGAGCTCCAAGCTATTGGGTGCAATACTTAGTCAAAGAATCAAGTGGTGCAACATTTCTGAATTCTTCACTTCAAACTGACTCTCAAGTAGTTGCATCTGCGATAATAACCCGTGATAATAAAATACTGAAACTAAAGGTAAGTAATTATATTGGCATTTCTAACTCTTTTTAAATACTTCATACTTTATGTCGGTGGAAACTGAAATGTTATCAGTCAATTTTCTCAGATTAAAATGAAACTCTTTCGGATTTATGTAGATCCATATGTACATTTTTTTAAATTATTCTTTGTTATATATTTTTATCCTTTGACTAACTGGAATGTACATCATCTCCAATAGGTTGTGAATTTTGGAAATAACATGGTGAATCTGGATATATCAATATCAGGCTTAGGTAGAACTATAAATTCAAAACGATCAAACATGATCGTGCTATCATCTCCTAATCCAATGGATGAGAATACTATTCAAGAGCCAAACAAGGTAACATGATATATTAGTATACAAAACACGCACCAATAGACACTCGTACATATAGAATTATATAAATAAAAAATGAGCACTGACACTTTTTTCTGTCGATCTTTCAGGTAGTGCCAAAGAACAATAATCTTATGAATGCAAGCTCAAAAATGGATGTAGTGATTTCCCCACATTCGTTTACAGTTTTTAACTTAGTCCTCAACTAGAATATCATGCTAGCATTGAATGGTTATTGTATGTTTATTTTGATTCAAATAAGAAAAAAAGGCAATATGGTATTTGTGTTATTTATTTGTACTGTTACATATGAACAAATAGTTTTTATTATACACCAAACTTAATACACATATTTCGTGGTTTAGTCCACATGTGGATGAAATGTTAATTATTGGTTGAAAAATATGAGAACAGAACCTTTAAACATTTGTTTTAAGCTAATTTGTGTATGAGGAACATGTATTTGCTTTTACCTTAAGTGATTAGTACTTCTAATATTAGACTTTAATTAGTTCTGAAATGATTTCAAGGTTACATGTATTGTATTTATATGATATCTAAGACATTTAAGTTATTAATTTCCTTGGTTGTAACATAAGATTAAAAATGAATAACATTATGTAAAAACCCCAATTATGCCAAAGACATTGACCTTTTTTCACGTCAACATGTGTTGAATTCAAATATTTTTACAAATATGGTCATTTTCAATAGAAAAAATATACAATTTATAGATATCGAACCCATTGTTTAACCATATATGAACATGAAAATTCCAAACATTTGCACTGTTCTTTTGAAATATTAGTCTAAAAAGGTTAAAAAATTCAAGATAATCTAAAATTCTAATGATTATCACAAAATTAGAACACTAATAAGGATGTTAGATCAAAAATTACAATATTTAATAATGCAATAAAGTGTCAAAATGAATATTAAAGATAGATTAAAATTTTTTTACTTTTTAATTATTTAAATGTAACAACTCGCTATTTTTGATGATTTAAATTCCGTTTTATATCGAATCTTTATTTTGAAATTATTCTACAATTTCTCGTAATGAGAATTTAGAATTTGAAATACGTTCACTATAGTTGTGACACCCCATATCCGTTAACATCACTCACTAAAGGAATGCATTAAGTTTCGTGAAGCATTTTAGGTAAACAGACATAGAATATTACAAGACAGATATAAAATTTTGCAGTGGAATAAATCAACTTTATTAATCATAAGATACCGCAGTCCAAAACATCATTTGTCTGAAATATAAAAGCTCATTACAACATAAAAACCACAGTCTTATACTTCAGAAATATCAGAGTACATAAAAGAAAAAAAATTCCCCAAGAACAAAATATAGCCATAGCAACGAGGATAGGAGCTTGAGTTATACATATCAGCAGCTCCAACAAAATAAGCAGAATCACGGTCAAGCCTGAGTGTTTCCGCCCTGAGAACCTTGGGGGGGGGGGGGGGGGGAACGGAAGAAAGATGGAGAAACAAAAAGGGTTAGACATAAAGTCTGGCGAGTATAATTACTTTTAGCTAGTAAATAAATAAAAGTAACATGATAGGCATATAAAGTGGATAAGAGAGATCATTACATAAATGGCAGGTGTGACAAGGTAGACAAGATAAGGTGTGTATACTTCTAATGATTACTTTGCTTATTCTCTGCACCAATACTAGTATAACAAGTACAAAACAGGGTTACGTACTCCCTAATTTCTTAACAGAAACAAGATGATCCCAACAGAAATATAATGGTAGTTTTAGGTATACTCTAGTAATGGGTTTTAACCCAAGCAGAATTAGCCGGTAACTAAACAGGAATAACGGGTGTTAACCCAAACAGAAACACAGGTACTCCACAGAAACAGACATGACTAGATGTACCCTATTTACTACCCTAGTTGATTGGCTCCCTACTTCATACATACCCTGTGATGGCCCCACAGTAGGGTGTATCACTCCCTAAAGTGGGAACTCTTCATTTCCCGAATGTGCATAACCATATCTACTGATGTCGCAACGTCTTATTTTCCCGAGCAGGCGGAGTCATGCACGCACATGACCCCGTTCGAACGCGCCGTCATGACACTGTCCTCCACGTTTGGATCTCTTACAATCAGTTCAGTAAGCGTGCCCCACTCTGAACTAGTTCGGAGTACCCGTTTGATACTTATTTAAGGGTTGCTGACTGATATGGGTCCCACACAAAATGATACAAGCTCTCCCCTTTGTCTTGCATCCCCCACTAGGTTTTTGTTGGCTATGTATACCATTAGGTGTCTTTAATTACACAACCCTATCATTTCTACAAGTTATGCTTACCCTAAAGGCGTCTTTAATTACATAACTTTATTATTTCCATCGGTTATGTATACCACTAGGTGTCTTTAATTACATAACCTTATCAGGTTAAGTTTATGGGCCTATATATACTAATATTTGTGGGCCTATATATACTAATATTACCTACCTACCCAAGATTTACTTAACCCTTCCACTGATCCAAGCATGTTTATTTAACATTTAAGTTTGTGGGCCTATATATACTAATATTACCCACCTACCCAAGATTTACTTAACCCTCCCACTGATTCAAGCATGTTTTACTTAACCCTAGCTTTAATTCATATTCATACAATCCCTTATGGATTAGATTAGGTTAAGTAGTCCAATTTATTACCATGTCCATTTATGGTTTATAATGGGCTAGACCTCCCACATTAGGCCTACAACGTGTGGATGCTGGATATGTCGGTTGGGTCCGGGCAGTCTTATTCCACAATTGGGCATAACCTCGTTCTTAGCCCGATTCGTATTTGCGTACTTAGACCTTCCACATTAGGTTCAATATTAGTGGCTGCTAGATATGACGGTCGGGTCCGGGCAGATTTCCGCCACTAATGCAACCTAACCTCGTGTCATAAGTACAATTACTATTCCTAATTGTAATTACTAAACATTCCATTTTTAATTAATTAATCAATTAATTAAACCTTTCCTTTTAAAGGTGTTAATACCCATTTTACCAAATAATTTGAATTATATGTCCAAAAATGTTCATATTCAAATTATGCCAATATTAACCCTTTTTCCCCCGTTCCTTAACTAGCACGCTCATAAATTGGCGGCATGCCTAGGCTAGATAATAGCTTAGTCATAAACGATAAAAGGGAAAACAATAGGATTGTAACAAAAGTGATCATCTTGGCATAAACATAAACTTAGCTTGATAATGTGAACATACATACTGGCATGGACATGTAATTAACATCATAACAGGGTAGACATAAAACTGATGAACTGGTGGCAGTCAATTGGTTCTAACATAACTACGATGTCGCAATAGGCATAGTAAGATCTAAATTAGCAATTTAGATATCCAATTAGTTTAGATCTAACATGATAACACATGATGATAAATTAGATCACATAATTCAGATCTAGAAATTAAAATAGTTCTAACATGATAACACAAGATGATAAATTAGATCACATAATTCAGATCTAGAGGTTAGAATAGATCTAACACCATTAGAATGACATAATAGCATGTTTAGATCTAAATATGTCCAAAATACAACATATCCTAGTTGATCGAAATATGTAAGGTGATTTACATATAGAATTAGGTCTAACCAATGTTGCAACTGTCAAAATTAATAGATTTACATCCACCTCAACATAGTTTCAAACCAAGATCCACAAAGGCAACATAATAGAATAACCACAATTGCATCAGATCTAGAGAATTAGATCTATCATGACATAGTGTGAGATCTAACAATAGCATAGATTCAAGGTTTGCAACGTATCCAAATCACAGTCTTTCATTGTTTACTTCTATTCATTTAAACCTAAAAATAACTAGAACTCACAGGGTTAGGTTTTGAGAATAGAGAGAATGGATCTTGAATTTCTGGATTTGATTTTCAAAACTGAAATATTGTATTGTTGAAGAAAACGAATCCGCCTTAGTTCGCACTCTGGAAGAGTTTAGCCGCCATTGTTTCTTTGTTACAGCAGAACTCCGCCGTCGTCACTATTTTTAGATGAATAAAACCTATGTCTAGGGTCCTTTATATAGCCTAGGGTTCAATGAATCTTGCTTAGAAAGTTGTTTAGATACAAAACGAAGTATTTCGACTAGATCTACCAGGGGTGGGTCGACCCCCCTTTGAGTGGGTCGGCCTATGGGTCGACCCCCCTTTGAGTGGGTCAACCTATGGTTCGACCCCCCGTTGAGTGGGTAGACCCACCTGAGTGGAAAATCTGGCGCCTTCCCAAATTTTGAATTTTGAACCGAATTTCGAATTTCTGGACCCATTTTTGAATTTCTGAATCCAATATATATATATATATATATATATATATATATATATATATATATATTCTTTTTGTGCTTATACAAACTTCAAACCTTAATAACTTCTTCATATGTTGTCCGATTTATGCAAACCAGGTGTCTATTTTGACCAGAATTTCGAGACGGACGCAATGGTGCAGTCCATTTTATTTAATTTTGAATATTAAATTAATTTTTCCTTAATTCATTGTCAATAGTGTATTTTACACCAATTATTCTTTAATTTATCCTAATTAATGCCGTTAAAAATTCAGGGTGTTACAATAGCGGTTGTGAAAAATTTTCCGAAAATTTGAATGCTTGTCGATAGCGCAATTTTCAGTGCAAAACTACGCATAACAGTTCCAAATTTAGCAACTATCACTACAAAGAAATAAGGCTTTCATAGCATTTGAAAAACACTATTATAACCTAACATAGCGTTTCACAGAACTCCATGAAACGACATGCTATCTTGGACCTTCTATTTTGACTAACAAAAAAAAACTATGAAAGATGACTTTTATATAGCGTTTTTACTTGCTATCAAACAATAACACTATTAAACATATTATCTGATACAGACTTCTTATAGCATTTGTGTGTATGTTTCTATAGCGTTTATGTTCATGTTTCTACAGCGTTTCCACTGTCGCTTTCTATAGCATTTTTTATTTTATGGCGTTTTTAAAACCATCGCTTATATTATTAGCTTATGGATTTTTCATCGTTTCAGCTTTTTACATGTATATACACATTTTAACATTTGTTGTCTGCATATAAATATGACAAATTTGCACAAATAAACATATAAATTATGACATAATATTCATGCATATCATTCAAATAATTTAGTATTTCATACATATTGTTTTATCAACTTTCCCACGTCCACGCATAATATATCATACATTTTTACATTAATTACAAGTTATTTAAAAAATAGAAAAACGATAGAATTCGCTTTGCTTCTGATATTTTCTTCTTAGCATGGACATTAATGGTCATGTTAATGTCAAATAAGCAATCAGTTTGTTAGTAAGTGTTATATCACATATATACAAAGTAACAGAAACCAAAAAGAAAAATGGAACCAGAACAAAAAAATATAATGCATTTATGTAAGGGGTTACTGTTATTATGCATTCGAACATGCAATAACTTTCAAAATAAAAATTAACCTATTAGTTTTAAATTATTTCCTACCGAGTAGGTTTGCATGCATCATATAAAATCAAAAGGGAGACCATACTACAAACTAAATGGATTGTTTGATATAGCAATGACCACGTTTCCACCAAGAAGCAGTAGAAGGTGGCTGCAATCACTACAAGAAAACACTGATTTAGAGTCATATATTTAGAAGCGGAAATTTCCGTCGCTTATTTGCGACGGATTTCCAAGTGATCTACAAGGGATAGTTTTTTGTTTTTTTTTTCAACTTTTTTTCTTTTATTTATTACCGTCGTTTTCTGTCATCCATCACTAAGACATTGCAAATTGCGTCAAATTACCGACGGAAAATTTTTACCGCTATTTTCCGCTGCAAATCCGGACAGAGTACCGACGAATATTTATCGAAGCTATTCTACAACAGAATTCCAACAGATTTGCAAGAGATGAAAATATTAGTTTATTATAATAATTATTTAATAATTAATAATAAAATTTAATACTTATGAAATGATATCTAGCATTCAATAATTAATTTTAAATAATTGTATTTAATAATTACAGTTGATAATTATGGTTGATACTTATATTTTGTGATAATAGTTGATAATTATATTTTATATTTCAAAAAATTGAAATCATCCTGAATAAACACTACAAGAAAATAACCTTTTTACAATGTGGACTCTACAACTATTCGATTAACTATCGTAAAAACTTGAATCTTTTACTACGTTTATATGAGAAAATGTTGTAGTATTTCCACTCAAATAACATTCTTAAGCCGCATATCGTGAAAAAGGGTAATTTCAAAACATCTTCATAATGGTTGTAATAACTTATTTTTAGTAATGTTTCATCTTTATTGTGAAAAGTTTGTTTCCTTTGACAACATTTCTTTCAGGTTGTTTTGACGTATATAATAAACAACAAGCTTTAAATGTGGTAAATTTTATTTCATTACAGTTTAAAGTGTTTGAATCCACCGTTATTTATTTGCATTATAAAATTAAATTATTTTTTGTCATGCAAATTTGCAACTTCAACTATCATATTATTATTACTATCAATTTAGTTCAGTAATATACACGATCAATTGTTCAGGCACACAATGTATAACAGCTGTAGGATCATATTGTTGATCCATGTGATAGTGACATCCACCGTAGATCTAACCACTACTCTAAAAATATGAATCAAAAACTTTTGATCCAGATCTGCATCATTGTTAATCTAAGGTTTTTTTCCATTAATTCACTGCAAGAAAAGCTAACATTGTGTGCGCACTCTTTCAGGTTAAAGGCGCTAAAATTTCATTTCGTTCTCACCAAATCCCTAAAAGAAAAATCCCAAAATTTTAGTTCTCTAATCCAAATTTTTGTACGAAACCCTCCTCCTTCGATCTAAATTTTTGTCACCAACTGCCATCATTGTTTTTTTCACTCTTCGTAGTCATAGACCTCGTACAAGTTTCATCGTCATCAGTCGATTAGCTCGTCAACGAAAACCAATTGGTAGCCATCATCGCCAACACTTTCTTCCATGCCTCCACGTCATCTAACGCTTGATTTTAAAGTACGTGATTCGATGTTCAGAATAGGTTGGTACTGTTTAGGCATCCCTTACGATTGGTTTAGATTTTGGTTTGGCTTTGAAATTCTTTCTATTGCATTTGATTTTATGTGGATATTTATGAATTTGCTTTTCAACTAATTTTCTTCCACTTACAATGTTTGTGTCCTCGCAATTTTACTATTTATGTCGTCCTTTCATCCCTTTAGACAACACCATAGTGGTGTAAAATCTATTGAAATTGAATGTTGCACTTCTTCCTAATAGCATTACGTACTTAAAATTCTGCTCTTTAAAATTTGTACTCTATTTGGGAACTTTCGAGGCTGATCTCTTCTGCCTGCTAGTGTAGGCTGAGCATTTATGGCAGAAGTTTTTTTGCTTATAGCTTCTGAAATTCTGGAAGGTTGATAGAAAATGTTTGAAAAACAAGGGCAAACTGATATTAGTGGTAAAAGTTCTTATTTGTTGCTCTTCATGTTTGTATCCAGTATTAAACAAAATTCTAGAGAGACTGATAGTGACCACGTATTCAAGTGTTGTTAGAACTATATATGTATCTCTCAGTTATTAAATAAAGAAAATTAGCAAAGAATATTTTGCTCCAAACTATCAACTTTGGCTGCTCTGTTTGTTTTCTCCTCTTGATTATGTAAATAAAAATATAATGAACTCCAGATCAAAAATCTAAAAGAATGGAAGTAAAACATGGTGCCAAGATAAAAAAGTAGTGAGATGCTCACTATAATTGAAGTGCAACTTACTTTGTCATCCTTTAATGCATAATGGCTTACATAGGTTGAGTTATCTATAAATAACATATTGGAATTGCATGTTACTTTTTAATTATTTTATGCAGTGTCATAACATATCCATATTTATTGCATGGCGGATTGACATGGAAGGTGTCATTTTTGAATAAATTCTTCTTTGAAGTACAGAGAAATTAAAGGATATGCTGATATAGGCAACTGTTGCAAGTTTAATAGCTAGCTCCTAACTTTCTTATTCATTTAATATGAAAATTATTACCTTAAATTGAAATTTTCTTTTCTTTTCCAAATAAATGAAAAAATTTCACCTGCAATTCACATTTCACAGAAATATGCTAGTCTTTTTTCACTTTTTTTGTTATCCTTGCCTTTTCTTTGTCATTCCTTTAACTTGCCTATGCATTTTGAAGAACTGCTTTTAATTTTTGTTCACTAGCAAAATATATATATTCACCTGTGTGAACCCATGCTTCTCATACGGGTTTGGCAATATTATTTGTCTATGTATTTATACTAAATCATTGATGAAGATACTTGAATAAGAAACAATAAAATTTTTACTATAAAATAGAATCTACAAAAATTATAATTATGAAGAGTAAAAGTGTTTTTTTACTAAAAAAATTTATGTTATGTTACATCATCAGATGATGTCCATGGAACGGAGGATCAAAGCAGTCATGATATGATTAAATTACATATTGCACACAAATTGTTCACATCCTTTAAAACACTTAACAATTTAGAGATAATAAACATTCTAAAGTTTGCCCGAAATTTGGCATAATAAAATTGTAGGAAAACTATGATATGTCGGATTGTACACATATTTTTTGGACGAATTACGACAAAGCATTAAAGGATTAAAAGGGTTAATTATGTCAGACTTGTATAAAATGCATAAAGCATAAAAATATTAGTAGAACGAAGTAACAAAGACAATTTTTGGTTAACCCACACAAAATTTCCTCATATTCACGATTGCATGTCCAGAATGTGCAATGCATAATAATTTGTTACACTGTTTAACAATTTGGTTCTATCCTTAAAAATAACTTTGTTTTAGCTTATACAATATCAATTATAAACTTTTAGGATCCATCAGAAACAATAGGCAACTATGAAAGACTTTACAGTCTCCTCATGTGAATAAAAATGCATTTAGGATATCTTAGACTTCATTCCGTAAATACAAATTTTATCAGCTTATCTGCAGAAATGAGATTTTTTTTAGGTGTAGGATGGGAAAGCTAGAAGATTTAAATTTTTTGTATTATTCCTGAAATATGAAAAAGATACGAATGTTATGGAGAAGTTTAGGTTTTGACGAATAGAATAAATATTTAGGTAGCCGAGAAAATGAATCAACTTTAATAATATAGTTGTAAATGTAAGAAATATGGAAAGTTTTAAGGAAACAGACAGAAAGATGTTGCAAAAGATCAATGTATTCTATGATTGACTTAGCAATGAAATTACAGGATTTGTTACAAAACAAAACTAAGAGAAATAAGGAGAAGTCTGGTAATGAGGAAGAGAAATACATTTAATCACATATTCAATTTCACATAAAACTGCGTAGATCGAATAAAGAGAGAGAAATCAAGGAGAAGAAGAAAACACGACATATTATTGTTAATAAGCAAAAACTAAAATTAAATATTTCCTATTCCATTGTTGGTTTAAATAATTTTATTCTAAATAGTCGTGGATCTTTTTTCAAGCTTTACATTTGTGTTATCGTTTTCAACACAAAAAAAGTCGGTTCTACTATGAATATTCAACCTACACAAAAGTCTAATCCTATAACAGAGCTTTATACGTATGTGATTTCAAAAATATGCAAACTTTGGGTATAATGAGCCAGCTAATGTTTCCTGCATTATAAATGAATTTTCAATGCAAAATTATTTATATGATTTGGAATTCTCAATGCATTAGAATCAAAGATCGCACAAAAATTGCACACGCAACCCACCAATGATCTGCCGCTAAAGACTAAAATCAGAAGGATTGCTCTATACCATCTGTTGGAAATGTTTTACAAACATTATGTGAACTATTAAAAATGATTGAATAAGTGTATGAATGGCTCCTATGTTTGAGTAGTCCCACATCATGGGATTATAGGGAAGAGGCAAGGATTTATACTTGTTTCTAAGAAGTCATGTTGGGGCCTTGGGCTCCCAATACATGCATTGTTGTGAGGAGGGAGACCATGCATCATGACCACCACACACGCGCGCGCGACCGACCGACTCGACTCGACCCGGCCCGATTCGGGCTCGGGCTTTGGCTTTGTGGTATAGGCACTTATATTTTATGGACCATAGCAGTATTTTTCCCGAAACTGCAAATATGCACTGATTTGTTTGTGCAAGCAAATCAGTTACTATTTTAGAGGCTGTTTTATCCTAGAGGCGGCGGCGAAGGAACGAATTGGTTTGCACCTCTGACCAAATCGCCGAATCGTCTTCAAGAAAGCGACCTAGTCCGCGACTCAGCCATTGTTTTCCAACAATTTGAAGACGAACTGTAACAATGGCCTCGAACTCAACCATGGACGATTCTGCTTCTCCCTCTGCTTTTCACGGCCCTCTGGTGACTGCTGCTCCTTTCAAGTTCGAAGGTTTGCATTTCAAGCGCTGGCGTCAGAAGATGGAGTTCTTCCTCACGATCAGGAAGGTGGTGGCTGCTCTGACTGCTGAAAAACCGCAGCTACCAGACAAGCCTGACGAGACTGATGCAGCAAAGATGGCATCATGGACTGAACAGTCAAAGCAACTGCAGACCTGGACTGAACAGGATTACTTATGCAAGAATTTTATACTGAATGGACTGAGCGATTATCTGTATGATTATTATAACTCAGATGAAAAGACGGCAAAGGAGATCTGGGAAGCACTAAAGAAGAAATATGACACAGAGGAGGCAGGGGCAAAGAAATACGCTGTAAGTCGCTACCTAAAGTATCAGATGACTGATGATAGATCGGTAGAGATGCAGTCTCATGAGCTTCAGAAAATAGCTCATGAGATCATCTCCGAAGGTATGGTCTTGGACGAACAATTTCAAATTGCTGTTATCATTGACAAATTACCCCCTAGCTGGAAAGATTTTAAGAACACTTTGCGACATAAGACTAAGGAATTTTCCTTAGAGAGCTTGATTACACGCCTCCGTATTGAGGAGGAAGCACGCAAGCAAGACCAGAAAGAAGAGGTGCTGA
Source organism: Allium sativum (assembly GCA_030737875.1). Taxonomy (NCBI): domain Eukaryota; kingdom Viridiplantae; phylum Streptophyta; class Magnoliopsida; order Asparagales; family Amaryllidaceae; genus Allium; species Allium sativum. The sequence goes on along the minus strand of CM060918.1, from coordinate 832,210,190 downwards.
TTGTCAATCACAACAGCACTAAGAAGACCACTCCCGTTGTTCTGAAACCAAATCAGAAATCATTTAAGAATCAGAACAGGCGCAACAAACAGAATGGGAATCCGCAAGGAAACCCAAAAGGACAGCAGAAACCAGCCCAAAAGAATGACTCTGGACAGTTGTTTCTATGTTACAACTGTGGAAAACCAGGTCATATGACACGAAAGTGTAGGAATAGGCCAAGCTCTGCACCGCAGGCTAACGTGACTGAGGAGCCTCTTACGGCTATGGTTACTGAGATTCACCTTGTTGGTGGATCAGAGGCCTGGTGGGTAGATACTGGTGCTTCACGCCATGTCTGCTATGATCGTGCCTTGTTCTCTACATACACGGCTGCTGAAAATCAGAAAGTGCTGTTGGGAGACTCTCACACCACTACAGTTGCGGGGATTGGAAACGTGGAACTCAAGTTCACCTCTGGAAAAACTGTAATTCTGAAAGATGTTATGCACACTCCAGAGATAAGAAAGAATCTGGTCTCTGGCTTCCTCCTTAATAAGGCTGGTTTCACTCAAGTTATTGGGGCTGATTTGTACACTCTTACTTATAAGGGAACTTTTGTGGGAAAGGGTTATGCTTGTGAGGGTATGTTTAAACTGAATGTTGAATCTAATAAAGTGACTACTTCTGCTTACATGTTGTGTGATTTTAATATCTGGCATTCTAGATTATGTCATGTTAATAATCGAATTATTCGTAATATGAGCACCCTAGATATGATACCTAAAATGACAGAATCTGAATCTGATAAATGTGAATTCTGTACACAAGCTAAAATCACAAAGAAACCTCACAAATCTGTTGATAGAGTTTCTGAACCATTAGACTTGATTCATTCTGAAATATGTGAACTTGATGGCACTTTAACTAGACAGGGACATCGTTATTTTATCACTTTTATTGATGACTTCTCTGATTTCACATATGTATATCTTATGAAAAATAAAAGTGATGCTTTTGACATGTTTAAAACATTCAAAACTGAGATTGAGAATCAAGCAAATAGAAAAATTAAGAGACTTCGTAGTGATAGAGGAACATAATATGAATCTAATTCTATTCTGGATTTCTATAAACAACATGGTATAGTACATGAGAGAACTGCACCCTACTCACCTGAAATGAACGGTAAAGCAGAAAGGAAAAATAGGACCTTTACCGAGCTAGTAGTTGCCATATTATTAAATTCTGGTGCAGCAAAACATTGGTGGGGGGATATTTTATTGACTGTATGCTACGTTCTGGATAGAATCCCTAAATCTAAGAATAAAATTTCACCTTATGAAATTTTAAAGAATCATAAACCCAATGTCTCATACTTTAGAACTTGGGGTTGTTTAGCATATGTTCGCATTCCAGACCCTAAGAGAATAAAATTGGCAAGTAGAGCATATGAATGTGCATTTATAGGCTATGCTATTAATAGCAAAGCATATAGATTTTATGACCTTAATGCACATAATATAATTGAATCAAATGATGCCGACTTTTATGAAACTAAATTTCCTTTCAAATTAAGGAATAGTGGGGGCACTTAAAATATGCCTATTAGAACAGAACTTAATGAAAATTCTGAAGCTGAACCTAGAAGAAGTAAAAGAGCAAGAACCATAAAAGACTTTGGTTCAGATTTTTGTGCTTTTACTATTGAGGAGGATCCTATAAACCTCCAAGAAGCCTTATCTTCTTTAGATGCCGATTTCTGGCAAGAGGCTATAAACGATGAGATGGATTCTTTAGAATCCAATAAGACTTGGCACTTGGTAGATTTACCCCCTGGTTGTAAGTCTATAGGCTGTAAATGGGTACTTAAAAAGAAATTAAAACCTGATGGCACTATAGATAAATATAAAGCACGACTAGTAGCTAAAGGTTTTAAACAAAAGGAAAATATAGACTTCTTTGACACTTTTTCACCTGTAACTAGAATAACATCCATTCGGGTATTAATCTCACTTGCTTCCATTCATAATTTACTTATACACCAAATGGATGTTAAAACTGCTTTTTTGAACGGTGAATTAGACGAAGAAATTTATATGGACCAGCCTGAAGGATTTGTAGTACATGGTCAAGAACATAAAGTATGTAAATTGGATAAATCATTATATCGTTTAAAACAAGCACCTAAACAATGGCATGAAAAATTTGATAACTTAATCATTTCAAATGGTTTTAAAGTTAATAAAAGTGGCAAATGCATTTATTACAAATCTGAGAATGACATTTGCACTATTATATGCCTTTATGTAGATGACCTACTCATTTTTGGGTCAAATATTCATGCCATAAACTCATTCAAATCCTTATTAAGTGTCAATTTTGATATGAAAGATCTAGGTGAAGCGAGTGTAATCCTTGGTATTAAGATTACTAGGTCAGAAAAGGGAATTTCTTTGGACCAATCTCATTACATTGAGAAGATACTAAAGAAATATAATTACTTTGACTGTAAACCTGCAAGTACGCCATATGATCACAGTGTAAAGTTATTTAAGAACACTGGTGAAGGTGTAAGACAGTCTGATTATGCGAGCATCATTGGCAGCCTTCGGTATGCCACTGATTGTACTAGACCCGACATTGCCTATGTCGTGGGATTATTGTGCAGGTTTACCAGTAGACCTAGTATAGAGCACTGGCAAGCTATTGAAAGGGTAATGAGATACCTTAAATGAACCATGAACCTTGGATTACATTATGAAAGGTTTCCAGCTGTACTTGAAGGATATTCTGATGCAGACTGGAATACCTTATCTGATGATTCTAAAGCGACCAGTGGCTACATATTTAGCATCGCTGGAGGAGCTGTTTCTTGGAAATCTAAGAAACAGACTATTTTGGCTCAGTCTACTATGGAGTCTGAGATGATAGCACTAGCTATAGCTAGTGAAGAGGCAGAATATTTGAGAAATCTGCTAGCTGAGATTCCCTTATGGGAAAAACCGATACCAGCAGTGTTGATACACTGCGATAGTACCGCGGCTATTGCAAAAGTTCAGAACCGTTACTATAACGGTAAGAGACGACAAATACGTCGTAAGCACAACACTGTTAGAGAACTACTTTCCACAGGTACCGTTAGAGTGGATTACATACGTAGTGAGGAAAATTTGGCAGATCCTTTGACGAAAAGACTGTCCAGAGAGAAAGTCCATAACTCTTCTAAAAGAATGGGACTATTGCCCTTAGATTGTTGAGTCACGCACAATGGTAACCCGACCTAAATGACTGGAGATCCCAAGAACTAGGTTCAATGGGTAATAACAAGTTGTGTAGTGATATGAGTTGAACATGCTATTTAATAAACCAAGAAGCATGTATTCCTGAAGTGATTAGAGGATGAGTTAATAGAAACTCTTAATGAGATCTATACTCTATTTGGAGTGGAGTACCTACCTTCAGGAGTGCTCTTGATAGACTCACCTTTGTGAATGTGGAAATGTGGCCGTTTCCTATGGAGTTTGGGCAAAACTTCTAGAGCATTCACTAAACTGGGATAGACGTGCAGGGCCATAAATGCACGGGCTTATCTGATTGCACTATAGAAAAGGTTGTGTGTGGTTTGATGTCAGGAATAGAGTTCAAGACTACGTGTCACTCTAGTAAAAACTGAATCTTACTCACTATGCAAAGGTTCAAGTCCTTGGACACCTTTGTTTATGCACAATCTTATGTTTTTAAGAAACTGCTCGAAAATATTTTTAAAAATTCAAGTGGGGGATTGTTGGAAATGTTTTACAAACATTATGTGAACTATTAAAAATGATTGAATAAGTGTATGAATGGCTCCTATGTTTGAGTAGTCCCACATCATGGGATTATAGGGAAGATGCAAGGATTTATACTTGTTTCTAAGAAGTCATGTTGGGGCCTTGGGCTCCCAATACATGCATTGTTGTGAGGAGGGAGACCATGCATCATGACCACCACACACACGCGCACGACCGACCGACTCGACTCGACCCGACCCGACCCGGTTCGGTTCGGTTCGGGCTCGGGCTTGGGCTTGGGCTTTGTGGTATAGGCACTTATATTTTTGGACCATAAAACTTAGTTGTTTTCGAACCGTTTTTTTTATGGAAAAATTATTTTGCGCACCGATATTTATTCTGCAACGGAAAAGTTTTGCAACGGTAAAATAATTAATCCCCCCCCCCCCGAAATTTTAGCAGATCCGATATTTTCTCCCAAAACCTAATTCTCTTTCTATATATACTATTTTATCTGAGACGAGAAAAACACCGAATTTTATATTCTCTTCTTCTCAGCCGCCATTAAAACTTCTAAGAAATTTCGAGCAGTATTTTTCCCGAAAGTGCAAATCTGCACTGATTTGTTTGTGCAAGCAAATCAGTTACTATTTTAGAGGCTGTTTTATCCTAGAGGTGGCGGCGAAGGAACGAATTGGTTTGCACCTCTGACCAAATCGCCGAATCGTCTTCAAGAAAGCGACGTAGTCCACGACTCAGCCATTGTTTTCCAACACCATCTATCGATTATGACCTATAAGAGAAGCAATAGTTTCTCAATAACATCATGTACGATTACTGTGTTATATAACACCAAAAAATTGTGGCTATATCACTGTAAAAAAATTTAATTATTCTTCCAAATGACTATTTTTCTTAGTACTAATCAGTTCGCCAGGAGTTTCTTCAAATCAGTCATAATACAAAATAAATAATCCCTGTTCCATAACATCACTATCCATAATTCAATTCAATATTTAGTTAAGGAGACGCGGAAATGTTATATATCATCATACAAAACTAAAAAAATTGGAAGTGAAACAAAACTAAAAAGGATATGCAGCAAAAGAACAACTTCAAACATTATGCCCCTTGCCGCATATATGGCTCCCTCCTTTAATATGTTCTCCGTAGTCCCTAACCTTAGCAAAAAGAATAGAAGTTAGACTTAAGTATTATAATAATTAAATGAGCTAAAGGTGACAGAAAATTGAAAATTTTTATATCTAAATATTGGTAACCATTGAGAACTTGCAAATCTAGGTGATAGAGCAAAAATTTGCTAACTATTGCTAATTATAAATTGGTACAAAGACAGATAATAGTATATAACTATGCATCAAACATAAAAGTCTAAAATTATTCCAGCTCTTTTCGTTATATAAGTGATTATGAGTCGTAACTCTATAGGTTGATAATTTTACTCAAAATTTTGTTGAGTGGTCTTGGACACTTTTAGTATATTATTATTTATTAAGCATGTTATGCTGTTATAGGAGATGCAAGGCTGGTAGTGTGGGTATATAATCAAAATGAAACCGCACGCAATCTCACATACATGCGCACGCACGCGCACCTGCGCAAACGCGCGCACACACACACACACACACATATATGTATATGTATACACGCATACATAGGTGCTACTTACATCCTTATGTTCCTCCATACATGATGGAATTTAAGAAAAAAATCATCTTGCTCGAATATATGTACTTATTTCAATTTCTACCGGCATATACGACCCCAAAATATGTACTTGTTGCATGCAATATGTATAGCCTTATGAGCTTTACTCGAGATACTTTAACAAACTTACCAGATGAATAGAGAAGGGGAACTCATCAGGTCTTTTATCATGCCAACACCTTAGGCACAGGTTGTTGGATTTGGCAATCTGTACAAACTGAACTTCGGGGATTTCTTGTACTTCTTTTGGGTGATAGCATTCAATTGGCCTTCTTCCCATTGGCAATGACAGGATCAGTCCTAACCCAAGAATGAACTATTTTAGTTTTTTTATATTCTTTGAAACAACACTTCAAAACATTGCATCATTAAACATGAACATAGGAATAAACCAACAAGGTTGTACAATACCGACAAATATAGCTATTAGACCTTAGGCTTCTTCATATTTCAATACAATGGTTGACCTCTACAAAAGGAATGACAATGTCGATGTTTTCCCTTATTCAATATGGCAAATCGGTGTCAACATAGTGAGGAATTTTAAAAGTCAATTAGTCCGTGATATACCAAAAAGTTTAAAGTTTCTTCTCATGACGCTAAAAATAATCATTGAGTTTTCCATTACCAGCATAACGTTATCTAATAGGGGTTCAAAAAAACAAATACATTACTGCTAGAACCCTATCATAAATTGATACTCCAAATAATCAATAGAGGTAGCAGTAAAATTAATTATACATATACCTTTGTTTGAATATGCTTCGTTGTTTCCTTTTAAAAGATCCCATGTATCTTGTCTGATACGAAAATGGCAGCACAGTAACAACAGGTCAGATTGTCGCTGATATAAATTAAAAGGAACGAATTAGCTTTGAGAAAAAAATACATATAAATATCCCATTTTCCAATTCAAAAATCTATAAAAAGGAATATATTTTGCTCTATGTAATTGGAATCAATAGTCTCTCTAAATTCTTAATTATGCTTAAACTTGCTAATCCTATGCACCCACTATAGAAATTAAGGATAATTACATCAATATGAAGATGAACTATCTTTATTTATACAGACTTAAGGATGCAGCTTTACCGGGAGGCTTGGTGGATTATTCAAATCTCTTATAACTATACAGATTTTCATAATTTGATTTCAATGCAAGTAATCTACTATAATTTTTGTTCCCATAATTTTTCTCACTTGATTGATCCTCCGTTTCTTTCCATATCCCAAAAGCCATTAATTGGTCGATATCTTTTTTGCTTTAAACAATTGAGTCCATTAATTATTATTGTTTATATTCTTACTTGATTCCACATAGATATATACACACATATATGAAAACACACATACAAACCACACGCACAAATTGCACATTAAAACATGCTACGTTTACAAAACTCAACTTAAGACAATCTTTTATAAATCGGCTCTATTTACGAATCTAGAAGTCTACTACAAAAGTCAAAACCTTTTAAACTGTAATTGAACATGATTCAATATATCACTAAATGGAAATTATGTTATTAGAAATGCTACATAAAATGAATAGAATTAGCTGATATGGATTTATGACCGTAATAAGCATGTTATACATCATAAATTTTTGCTATTGCATCTTATGGTAAGTTGCTAAACATGTAAAACTCGCTTTAATGAATGTTCTCGACAATTTTGAAGGTAACTCTGAATTATCCTTCATGACTAATCTCATTTATGGTATCCAATATACCTTGACCAAGATGATAAACAATGCTGGCTATTTTGTTGTGCCCAAAGATTGATAATTCAAATTTATGGTTTTCCTGTAAGAGAAATGCTAAGCACACTCTCCCTTAGGGAGAGTGAGCTTATACTTGCCACCTAATTGGTGAAAATGAGTTGGCACCAATCATTAGCTATGTATGATGTAATAAATGCCAACTCATTTCCACTAATCAGGTGGCAAGTATAAGCTCACTCTCCCTAAGTGAGAGTGTGCTTAGCATTTCTCTTCCTGTAAATCTTAATTTCCCTTTTTTGTTGTATTCATTTAATGGCATCAATTGGCTTTCTACTTTCGGATATTAATTCAACATCTCAACCAAGGCATTCTAATTTGACAGGCAACCTTTTTTAGAATTCAGTTTCTAGTTTTGTTTTAAAAAAGCTAGGTTTTTACTTCTTTCGAAATCAACCTTTTATTAAATTAATGCTTATAAACCATACGTTCTATTGTTTAATTGGTAATGAATGCTTTTGGGAATCCTCTTTTCTCTACTTCTTCTGGAGAGAAATATTGTCCTTTGTGCTCATTCAACCGTGTATTATTTAGCTACCTATAAACATAAATATATAACTTTATTGAGTGATTAAGAAAGTATAGTATTTTGTTTCCTGCTATATGGTCCATAACTGTAAAAAAAATCAAATTTCTTCCTTTTAAATCTTATAATATGATTTAACTTTTGCACAATAATTGCATAGGAAATGCATTACTAAACTATTACCAGTAAGAACACTAATTGCATTTGCATTTTACGAAATAAAAACCTTTAGATTTTTATAATAAGTAATTCATATGTAAGAAAGTTTGATATATCTTAATTGCAAAGTAGCATAATTCATTAAGCCGTTTTTTTCTCAGTTAAATGTTAAATCCACTTCCTTGACGATTTCAAATAGATAGAAAATATGTACAACAAGCAAAAAGTGAATCCAAACAATATATCCAAATTAAAATCAGCGAGAAATGAGTGTTGGCAGTAGGAAAAAAAAGTAAGTCCTAAAATTTCCATTTCCATACTTAGTAGCTAAACAACCAACTAAATAAAAAAAAACAATGAGACCCAATCAGGAAAAAAATGAATAAAGTAAAGAAAGTATCCAAAATAAGCTAGTCAAATTACTCCTATCTTGTAGGAACATATAAATCTAAATTGATTATCTGATTTTACAAATAGTCACCAAAATTAGACGATATAGTAATCTAGACTTATGTTATATTTTAGAGCTTTTGATCACAACATAATGAGATTTCTTATGAGGAAACGTTTTCAATCCAGATGATATTTGTATATCTGAATTATTGAAATATCTGTAATTATCAGAATTGATTTACAAATATTTCCATTGTACATAGTGACATTTGTATGTTATTTACATTAGTTTGCCTATAATTAGCTTTAAACTAAAACTAATACTATTTAGAAGGAATGCAGAAAACAACTAAATCTACAAAATAAACATCTACTGCTCAAATAAAGGATTTCTCTCTCTTATTTTTTTTTCTAAAAATCTACTACATAAAGAGAAATTTCCAATTGAAATCAATGTCAATAAAAGAATTCTAAAGTTATAAAGCTAAAGTTCTTATAAAAGGTTAATATGTCGTAAGATTGGAAAAAATGCAAGAAGACAATAGAGGTGTGTCACCAGAATTGGCAAACCTATAGCTTTGAATTACGATCCCAGTTAAAAAAGAAGCATAACGAAATTTTGGCGAAGTTATATGTAACACCATAATGGAGTTTAATTACAATAAACAGTTAAAACGTTCGTTAAGTGGTGTATCATGTAGCTGCAAGACTATGGTGGTTTGAGCTAGCAACTAAAAGTATACATAAGAATGGTAAGTGGATTGATTACCATCCTGGCTATTTCATATTAAGTTAATACCCTATATCAGACTTGAAGATATTGAATTTGGCAAAAATAATTTAAAAAACTTTCAGCACTAATTATTTATTGTTATATCATTTGCTATTTGACTAGTTAATGTTTCCAAAATTTATACAATCGTACAAAAGACAATTCTCCAATATTAAAATCCACTTAAAAAGGATTAATGTAGGTTCAAAATGCTTATCCTAGAAACTGTCTTTTATGCCGTAATGAGCGAAAAAGGAGAATTTGTTTTATAGTTTAACTGGCCTTTATTAACATAACTTTTGATAGACAGAAATCCAAATCACAATAAAAACTGAATGAGTTTTTCCGTATTGCATCAGCAGAACATGCAATCTGATATATACCATTCTTTCAATTTATATTTTGTAAGGAATCCAGTAAAAGATTTCATGCACAATACTATCAAATACCATACACACACAGATAGATAACCCGAATGGAGTGCAGCATGCTGCTACCATTAAGACCAATATTAATGTATCGCTACTTGTCAATTATTAACTATTAAGGTAAATGTTCATCTATTTTTGTTTGTAGTATGTATTTCCATATAGTACTAAAAGTAGTTATAGAAAATATATATATTTCTAATGTAAAGTCTATTCAAAATTAAAATCAAACAAAGAAATTAATGTAATATATATAATCTTTGAGATCTTCATTTAATTATAGCTTGAAAGTTAAATACAATAAGTTCCATTGGTCTAAATATGTTTTGCAAGTATCATGTTCCATAAATTTATTTGTTGAAGTTTCAAATTAAGCTCCCTCCCCCCCACCCCCCAACCCAAAAAAAAAAAAAAAACGAAGGTCCAAGCGAAGTTTCTTTTGTATACTGCAACATTCCAAGCACTTTATCCCTCTTTGATATCATCAGTTTTTTAATTTTTCTACGTTAATACACTTGGCTACAGGAAGTAGGCTCATAGAATATCCCCCCTCAATCTTTTAAAGACCAATAATTACCCATATTTATCAGCTAAAGCTTTTATGAGGTCTGAATTTTAGTGAAGCAAACATCACTGTAAAGCTTAAATTAACATAAAACATCTATTTATTGATGTTGGTTCTACTTTGAATGCAAAATTTCAAAAATTTGCAATATTCTACAGTATACACCAGCTAGATGATTTGATATTTCCAACATATATGGACTGAACTATTCTGCAACCTGATCATTAACATCCTTTTTTGTTTATCTAACTTTGTAGACTCATCTTGATAAAGCTTAACTAATTGATTTGGAACTGCAGATCAACTACGTTTTTTTCTTGATTTCTCTCAAAAACTTGAAAAAAATACTTACTATACTATGTTAATTAAATGGTTTTGCAACTGAATAAATTAAAGGTACTTCAACTGCAACCACTGTTATTTTAGCATCCTTGTTCTCCGAAAATGATGAACATTGCAATCATTTAAAGAGGAGTGATTTGAAAATTATAAATGCAACATGTGCTCACAATCCACTCGCAATATGGCTACGAATAAAATACAAAGAAGACTGGTAATCATCAAAAGCTGGACCACTTTTACCTTTAAGTGCGAGCCTTGCATTTCTGCATAGCCAATCAAAGTGTCACATCTTTTTGGCATTGTTTAACAGTCATCAACCTATAAATCACATTACTTCACATTAGATAAAGAATTTTAGAGAGACATAAATTTTGAAAAGTAAAATGTGCCTTCTACATTGGTCTGCCAATTTTTCCAAAGCATGATTAATTATTGCTATTTGTAATTTTCTTTGCAAAGCCCTACTTGATTATAATGGATTTCAACCATTAGTTGTTCGATAAAATAAGAATGAGTCATAAAAATATTTGCTCAACCAAAAATGTTGCACTGTGGAAAAATTCATCAATTTGGAAGCATAAGAATTTAGATGATAAAGACTTGGCACTCACGAATTTTTTGTGCAGTAAACAAAAAGACATATTCATTATTTACTATTGTTATCAGCTAAAATTACTCACTATTAACTAATTTGTCATTGGATAACAAAAATTGTAATGTTGTAAATGATGAGTACACTTAACTCAATACGTTCTAAATAAAAAAAACCTTAACAAAATTAAACATTAACTTATAACCAAAAAGTTTTTATAATTTTTGAGTAGTAGTCACGAATTCAGAAAAGATACAGTGAATGACATTGCGAGTTATTTGGTAGGTAAAATATTATGTTCTTATTTGATTTTTAGTTGATGGAATCAAAACTTAGAAGGATGAACTCAAAAGTAGATGACATAAAATTTATTAGGTTAAAAATGATGCAGATCGTGATGGTTAGACTTTTCTTACTATGAAAAATTAGTCGTAAGAAATCAATCACCTAATAGAAATACGATAGTAATAACCAAATTATATGTAATAATCACATAAAATGGTGGCCAGCAAATGAATTTCACACCTAATCAAATTTTACTGTACCAATATTGAAAAACAGAGACTGACCCACAAAAGATGCACTTGATGATCTGCATCACAATAACCATGTATATCAGGATATGAAGTTATAATACTTGTGAATTTGAATGGACTAAAAAAATATCACATGTTTATGTAATTGATAATGAAATATGAAATTCAAAAGAAGGATAAGTATGCAATAAATTTTAAAACCAAATCCTTGGTCTAAAATGAGCAGAACAAAGAAATGAAAATAGCAAAAAAAAAAAAAAAAAAAAAAAATCATATCCTTCGAACATAGTTGAAATAAACACATTGTCTTAAAGAAGTACACATGTTAATGTACTATTTGCTATAAATTTTGGTTTCACAAAATGAGAAATATCAAAAATCAATGTTTTACACTGCAAAAACTAAGTTACAGTTTACTACCATGCCAAGTAAGAAAATTTTACAAATTTCATTAGTCTCTATTCCTTTAAAAGGAATAATACTCAGTAAACTGAAATAAAAAATAATAATGAAACATAAATATCTTGTCTGATAATTTTTCTTTATAGAAAATGCTTGTATGATCTATCTATTGTCACATTATAACAGTAGGATCATACTCAATATTGGAACTATAAATACGTTTAATATAACATGGAAAACTCTAAGATGTATAAGAATTGAATATTGCAACCATGTTCACAACTTTCTGATGCGTTGCCTGTTAGATAACTGATTACTGCATAAATCATAAGCGGAAGCAAATAAGGGGATGAATAGAGTACCTCCAGCCATTGCTATGCGAAATCAGAGGAGTTTGTATGGTCTTCTTCTTCCAATTTGATTCTTTATGATCTGATTCTTGTTTCCAAACCTCCCTTCCTAATTTTGAATGGTGTTTTTTGATTTTGAGAATAGGTTTAGTGAACCCGTAACCAGAAAAATGAATCACGTTTTCAATTATACCGCTTTGGCCATCATGGAGCGGTTACAACGTAAAACAAAAATTAGTGGGTGGTTAAGGGAAATATGGGCTGTTAATAATGGGTTTATGGACAAAATAAATGGGCCACAAATCCGACATTCTCCCACTTGGCCCATTTGAGATGAGATATAATATATGATTCATAGCGACGAAATCTCTTAGTACGAGAATTAATCTTCCACGTATCACAATATATCAAATTCTCAACAACCACGGGCACACTTAACTTAATGAGTAAACCTCATGTTTACTCTAGGTTCAAACAAATGATATTTCTCAACATAATAACATAAATATGCGCATAAATCCAAAAGGAGAAAATACCCAACATAATAAAAGTTCAAAAAAAAACATATTGAATGTACTACAAAATGGGTGCAAGTCCCATTTTCACTACATGATCCGTAAAAGTCTTAATTGGCATGCCTTTAGTCAAGGGTCAACAATCGTTAAATCAGTGCTAATGTGCTCGATGATCACTTTTCTTTCTTGAACACGTTCCTTCACGACTAGATACTTTATGTCAATGTGTTTATTTTGACTTCCACTCCTATTATTCTTAGTCATGAAGATAACAGCTGAATTGTCACAATACATTCTTATCGGCCGATTCATAGAGTCAACAACTCTAAGTCCAGATATGAAACTTTTCAACCAAACTCCATGCGAGGTAGCCTCAAAGTAAGAAATGAACTCTGTGACCATAGTGGATACAGCCGTCAAAGTTTTCTTTGCACTTCTCCACGATACGGCACCATCAGCTTGCATGAACACATATCCTGACGTGGATTTATGTGAATCACTACAGTTACCGTAGTTAGAGTCCGAATAGCCTAGCACTTCCAGATTATCAGTTCCTCTATACATAAGCATGTAATCCTTAGTAGCCTTAAGGTACCTCATCACTTTCTTTGCAGCCTTCCAATGATCGATCCTTGGATTACTCTGATATCTTCCTAATACCCCAACTGCATATGTAATATCAGGTCTTGTACAAACCTGAGCATACATTATGCTACCAACAGCTGAAGCATATGGAATATTTTTCATCTGTTCTCTTTCAAATTCATTCTTAGGGCACTTGCCCAAACTGAACCGGTCTCCCTTCACAATGGGTGCTGCACTTGGTGAACAATCTTTCACTCTAAATATTTTAAGTACTTTGTTGATATAGGCATCTTGAGACAATCCCAAAATGCCTCGAGATCTATCCCTATTGATCTTAATGCCAATGACATAAGATGCATCTCCCATATCTTTCATATCAAAGTTTCTTGAAAGGAACTGTTTTACCTCATGTAGCAACCCTTTATTATTGGTTGCAAGCAAAATATCCTCCACATATAATACTAGAAAACAAATTTTACTCCCACTTACCTTAAGATATATACATTGACCCATGATATTTTCTACGAAACTAAATGAAGTAATTATTTCATGGAATTTCTTATACCACCGGCGAGAGGCTTGTTTTAACCCATATATGGATTTATTTAATTTACAAACCAAATGCTCACCATCCTTAGAGGAGAACCCTTTAGGTTGTTTCATATATACCTCTTCCTCTAAATCACCATTAAGGAATGCCGTTTTCATATCCATTTGATGTAGCTCGAAATCAAAATGAGCTACCAGTGCCATAATTACACGAAGGGAATCTTTCTTTGATATAAGAGAAAAGGTCTCCTTGTAGTCGATTCCTTCTGTTTGAGTGAACCTTTAGCAACGAGTCTTACTTTATATCTTTCGATGTTGCCTAGTGAGTCTCTTTTTGTCTTAAAACCCCACTTGCATCCAATGATTTTTATACCATCAGGCAACTCAACAAGATTCCAAACTCGATTAGAAACCATTGAATTCATCTCTTCTTTCATAGCATTCATCCATAAGTTTGAATCTGTAGAACTTATGGCCTGTGAAAATGACAAAGGATCATTATTGGCTCCAATATTATAATCCGATTCTTGTAGGTACACTTCATAATCATCAGGAATAGCTGATCGCCTTTCTCGAGTAGATCTTCTTAATGGGACTTGTTCATTCTCATTATGAATCAAATCATCATTTACAACATGATCTATCGGATTTTGATCAATAATTTGTGGAATTTCTATATTTGGTTGTTTAACACTCGTCTTAACTTGAGGAGCCTGAATGACAATCAATTCATCACTTGAATCAGAGGGTGGAACCTCATAGTGGTCTTTTTCAGGAATAATATTCAGAAATTGATCACTCCCACTAATCAAATTATTCTCAAGAAATTTAGCATTTCTTGATTCCACAATCCTGGTATAATGGGACGGACAATAGAATCTATAACCCTTTGACTTCTCGGCATATCCATTGAAATACCCACTAATAGTCCTGGGGTCAAGTTTCTTCTCTTATGGATTGTAGATTCTCACTTCAGACGGACATCCCCAAATGCATATATGTCGCAAACTCGGTTTCCAACCTTTGAATAGCTCAAAAGGCGTCTTAGAGACAGCCTTGTATGGAACCCGGTTTAATATATATGCTACCATCTTAACAGCATCAGTCCACAAAACTGATGGAAGTTTAACATTACTTCTCACGCTCCGCACCATATCAATTAATGTCTGATTTCTTCTTTCAGCTACACCATTCTGGTCAGGAGAACCAGGCATGGTGTATTGGGGAACAATCCCATGCTCTTGAAGAAATTTAGCAAATGGACCAGGTGCTTGCCCGTTCTCAGTGTATCTACCATAATACTCTCCAACTCGATCTGATCTCACGATCTTAATGTGCTTACCACATTGATTCTCTATTTCTGTCTTAAATAATTTAAAGTCATTTAAAGCTTTGTCTTTGGAACGAAGTGAGTAGAGATACATATATCGCGAATAATCATCTATGAAGGTGACAAAGTATTTTGGATCATCAGCATTCATGTCCGGGCAACAAATGTCCGTATGTATGATTTCTAATAAGTCAGAACTCCTCTTGGCACCAATTTTGTGTTTATTAGTTTGATTTCCTTTAATGCAACTAACACAAGTGTCGAAATCAGTAAAGTCTAGAGTACCAAGTACCCCTTCCTTTACTAACCTCTTAATTCTTTCAATGGAGATGTGTCCTAATCTATGATGCCATAACATAGAAGAATCCTCATTCATAATACATCTTTTTAAACCAACATTAACATGCATAGAATTATGAGTGGTATCATTTTGCAAGTCAAGATGAAATAATTTATCAGATAATGTACCATAGCCAATAACTTCAGAATTTTTGATAATACTAAAACTAGAGTCCGAAAAATTAAAGGAAAATCCAAAAGGTAAAAGTCTAGATACAGAAATCAAATTCCTTGCCAAATTAGAAACATAGAATGTTTTTTCTAAACATAAAGTAAAACCACCACTTAAAACCAAACTGCATGTCCCAACAATTTCCACACGTGAAGCTATCTTGTTGCCTGAATAGATAAGTTTTTCACTGTCCACTGGTTTCCTTAGGTTTGTCATACCCTGCAACGTATTTGAAACATGGATTGTAGTCCCAATATCAATTCACCGTGTATCATGATTAACATTAACCATATTAGATTCATAACAAACAAATGATGGAAAATTACCTTTCTTCTCAAGCCAAGCTTTAAACTTAATGCATTCCTTCTTAATGTGTCCCTTCTTTTTACAGAAGTAACACTTTGACTCCTTCTTCATGAATTGATTCGCATGAATCTTTCCTTTTTCCTTTTCCTTATTGTGATCCTTTTTCTTCTTTAAATAAAAAGTCGTAGCAAGGTTCACCTTTTCGCCCTCTTCCATCAACAATCTACCCTCCTCTTGAGCACACATGGTCATAAGCTCATTAATTGACCATTTGTCCTTATGTCTGTTGTTAGAGATCTTAAATGGGGCATATTGTTGAGGTAGTGTGCACAGAATGTAATGGACCAAGAAAGATTCAGACATGGTAACTTCTAAAGCCTTTAGTTAAGCCACTATATCCCTCATGCACATGATATAATCACGCACTCCCTTAACCTCAGTTTGCATCATGGATGAGAACTTCATAATCAAGGTGCTGGCGAGAGCCTTATCAGAGGATGCAAACTGCTCATCGATGGCTCTAAGAAGATCCTTGACTTTAACATGCTGATTGACTGAACCCCTAATACTGGCACAAATCTTGGTCTTTATGAACATAACTGAAAGATGATTAGATCGCTCCCACTTTTCATAAAGATCAATGGCTTCAGGAGTACTAGCCGCTGTTATGCTAGGTGGTTCGTCTTTCCGAATAGCATAGTCAACATCCATCCATCCTAAATGCAATAACACTCTCTCCTTCCATACCTTGTAGTTATCACCTCTTAATTCAGGAATGTCACATTTAACATCAGAAATATTTCCAGGTAAAATTACTGCAAATAGAAAATATATATGTTTATTAACAAAGTAAATCGAGACTATAATTTTATCATAGTTTACCAATGTAAACTATGAACATATGAATCCAGTGACATAAAACTTGCCTGTGGGCTAAAGTCTACTCAAATCAGATTCATAAATTTAATCTTATAGTGGAACTATCAAATCATTATTTCTTAACTCCTATGGGCAGATTAAGAAACACAATATGATACATTACCCTAATTAATCATGCAAAACAATAAAATTTTCTGTGGGAAAATCTTATTATGTTACACATGGTTAATTACAATCAATGTCTAGTATCCACATGTGATTTCAGTTTATAAATTTTTTAATAATTGGAGATGTTGTGGCTACTCTCTAACTAATAAAATTTGCTCAATCACTTGACATTTCACATTGTTTTATACACATATACCTAGCTTGCAATGTATAAAGGACACAAATTTTTTTTAATCAGTACAAACAAAAATTGTAGGTAGACTAGAAAGGAAAAGCAAGTCTACAAGTCAAGTTATAATATGTAAGCCTATGTATATTGGCTCCACATTAAAATAATACACATATGAGTACAAGCATAAAGCAACGTCCTTGCTTGTTATGCTACTATCAAAAATATGCTACCTTTCAATACATATATGCTTCAATAGAAAAGTATGCAGTGCTTTAGTCCAAAAAAATGAGAAAGTGGTTCTATATATTATTATTATCATCAAAAGCAGCGATGAATCCATGCCATCCCTCCACTAGCCAACAACAACAAATAAAAATAAAAACTGGACAAAATTATCGCAACAAAAGTCTTCCAAATGAATATTGATTCAATCCCGAAAGTAGAAGATCCATAATTTTCTTAGCGAAAACCAAAAATGGCAAGGGGAATTACAACAAATTAGATGGTAGCCTAATTATCATAGCAAAGCAGAGGTGATTTAAGGCTCTGATACCAAATGTTAGATAATTGATTACTGCATAAATCATAAGCGGAAGCAAATAAGGGGATCAATAGAGTACCCCCAGCCATTGTTATGCGAAATCAGAGGAGTTTGTATGCTCTTCTTCTTCCAATTTGATTCTTTATGATCTGATTCTTGTTTCCAAACCCTTCTTCTCAATTTTGGATGGTGTTTTTCGATTTTGAGAATAGGTTTAGTGAACCCGTAATCAGAAAATTGAATCACGTTTTCAATTATACCGCTTTGGCCATCATGGAGCGGTTACAATGTAAAACAAAAATTAGTGGGTGGTTAAGGGAAATATGGGCTGTTAATAATGGGTTTATGGCCAAAACAAATGGGCCACAAATCCGACATTGCCAGCTTGCTATCAAAAGATTTAAATGTTTAAGAGAATCAAAACATTTCATATTCAACAGGAAGATACTAAAACTCTAAACTATAAATTATAGTGCTAAGGAAATAAGTAATAAACTTCAACTCAATATGAGCGTTGCTCTAATTTTCAACTAAGCTTTTCCACTACAACCACATGCTGCAGCAACCTTTGAGTCTCATGCTCTGTATCAACCTAATTGTTTATGGAAGAAAAAACAATTTTTCTAGTTATATTCAGATGACTCTCCACATCAGTATCACTAAAGTCTATTAGAATACGAATTTAATCCATACTTGAAAATAAAAAATAAATTTTATTCGTGCCAATAAAAAAAGCTGCTTCAACAAGTCTTGGCTTCTTAAAATTTTATAACTGGATGAACGGTCAGTCATTCTTCTTCAATTACAAATACTTGATTTAATTTGTGCATAACAACAAACATGAGAGGAACTGCTAACATCCTTGAATAATTCCTTTGAAACACCCCACATCGGCAGAGGTAATAACCTACTGGGTGTTTGCAGGAAAAAAGGTACCGTCGATGAAGGGATGACGAAGATAGATCTAAATATTATCGTGCGTCATCGCTGTAGAAGTAGGTTGCTCTATTTGGAAGAATCAACAACCATATCGGCTAATCTCAAGATTAGGGTTTGACTGGAGAAGGTTGGAGAACGAAGTGAATTTACCAATTCTTCGCCAAACTTCTTAATTTGCTTCTAGAATATATGCGTGACTATTGAGTTTAGATACAGAAGATTAAAGTTAGGACTCTTGAGTAAACATTCCACGTGGCATCCCAAGACGCATTCCTTTCAAGTATTAAAGGAAACCTGTGAGCTATCCAAACAAAACTCGGCTTTAATAGTATAATATATATTCTTATTATACATGGTTTATGTTGATGTTTTAGTCAATAATTTATGATTATCTATTAAGCATTCTAAAATCCATAGCTTGAATAAATGCTTTTGTGGTTATTCTTTAATCATTGTCAGTAACTTCATGAATGCATGGCTTATGCAGTCTTGATCATTACTATTACTTGATCATTACCATTACTTTATGGTTATTTATTAACATTCTATAGTAAGTGTAGTTCCATCTTTGGAGATGGGCATGATTTTTGCAAAGGGTCTTTTCAAATTTTCAGTAAATGTAGATTTTGAATTGTAAGATGGAAAATTTAATCACCTAAAAGGACCTTTAGATATTAAAAATCACATTGTAAAAGTTAATCACACTGGAAAATTATTAATCCAGTATCTTTTAAAATAAACTTTCTTGATTTTTAGATTGATGAAATTAATCTATTGTTAGCTGCTTTATTAAAAGATGCATCTTTCATCGAATCTCACCCACACAATTCAAACATCTCTTCTTAAGCAGACATAAAGAACGTGGTTGCCTAAACTATTTTTATTCTATGAACTAAAATATCTGCAGCTAAAGTAATTAACCAACTGTCTAAAATAACATGCTGGTATTATATTTAGCGTGAAGACTTATGTGTAACTTTTAGGAAGGTATGCTGCTTGGTTAGAAGATATTAAGTTGGTAGAGCTTAGCATTTCTGGTTTATAATTGAAGTTAAGAATTGCTTTTTCAAAACTAGAGGCATTTCTGAGAAATATTTTTGGATTTATCGTAAAGTAGATTGATGTATTATGCCTCATTTTGTGTTGTTTCATCTTGATTACTGCTGTTATAACCATTTTCATTCTATAAGCTATTTGATGTGGTTTCTATTTTTCTATGTGGACGATGTGCATAAAAGAATCAATTTAGCGCACTGGTCTCAATAGTGCAACCATTTAATATACTATGTGTATACTATGTAGGATGTTGTACATACACTATTTATGTACTATGTAGTACTATCGATGAATTATTCTATAAATTCTATTGATTATGATGGAAATTAAAAGAGAATCTTCTGATTTCTTGTTTTCTCACTTGCTGGCTTATCTATCCTTAATTCAATTGTAGTCGTACATATATAGTTGGATTTGTATTGAATAATACAAGATCCTACTAGGTATTTATTTAAGGTTGTTTGATATGTACTTACTTGATTTTCTTTGTTTTTACGGATCGAATCCTTGGCTGGAATTGAATTCTCACATCTGCCAGAACCAAAAAGTTGTGTTTTGATAGTGGGAGGGTGTAACAACCTGAATTTTTGACCATTCAAATCGACAATGATCCTCAATGTCGACTTAAAACAAATCAAAAATATAGATAGTTATTTGGATTTATATAAGAAAAAGAAAAAAAATACAGAATCTCTCAGCGAACAGATACAATATAATAAATAAATAACAGTTCATGAAGATGTTAAAAACTTACATTTGATTATACACTTACAACGATTATCAGAGTTAACCATTATACAACATACCAATATTTGCAGCGGAATAATAATAATAATACGACTGTCAAGCTCAATCTTCATCTTTGTAACAGTGTCTTCAATAACTGAAACTCAGGCTGACCCGAGCACAAATGAAAAGACAAAAACACTCGGATCAGAACAAAAATATTATCGTATTAATTAAATCAAATTCATGTGATAATATGAGTGCAATAACTTAAGAGATGTTACGGGAATTTTCATCTCCTAAGGATCCGTTAAACTATATACTAAACAATATAATGCGCTATTATAGTAGTGTATATAAAATATTAAAAAAGCTTAAGCGGAACTACATTTTTACCCTTACACTGTTTATACATTATCGTAAACATTGCACATAAAACACCGGTAAGGTCAGTGGATAGGGATACGCTGCTGTACGACAATGTTAAATAAAAATCGAAGGAGGGGGGTCGATCAAGATAAATATGACAAGACATCGAGGCAATACCCATCAGTAGGATTCTACCAGATTGCGGACTCAGGTAGGTGGTAATGCATATCCACTAGCTACCGCCCACCCCAGACAATAATCCCAAAATCAAAGGCGCCCAAATCAATCAAAAAGTAATATATATCGTATCGAAGAAGCATGTCTGCTAAGAGTAGCTAACTCACATTGGCCTGGGTACGGCTCCTGTTTAGTCATTTTAAATTTGACTCGAAGGTTAAGGCTATCCATCATCGTTTTTTTTCTTCAAATCCAGTAATTGCCTCAAAACAAACCTACATCATTCTGGATTCTCCACCACGTGCGCAGTTGTTAAAGTAGTTTTCGGTATTGGCAGAGAGTATGACAATATCTGATCCCGGTCTCTTTAACAACCAAATGTTTACATTTTTCAAACTAGATAGTTCTTTTACATTTCAAAGAGGTTCATGCTTCATATAAAAAATATCATATTTTGCTTTAAACTTGTTTCAATAGTCAAGATATAATATTTTCATATCAAAGTCTCCATTAAAACCAAACTTAGAATCCTGAAACAATTCCAACTTTAAAATAGTTTGAATATTAAAATAGTTAAAAGTATATTAAAAATAGTTTAGATATATAATCGATTTTTTTTTGAAAATGAATAGTTTGTATTTAAATAGAATTATCTGATTTAGTAAAAACTATAGTTAATATATTAAAGTAGTTTATAAAATAAATAGTTAATTATTAAAATGCTTTATTCAAAATATATAATGAAATTAAAGTAGTTATAAGGTAAAATAGTTTATAAAGAAAAATAATAATTATTAAAAAAGTTTATAAAATGGTTTAAAATACAATAGTTGGAATTAGAATCGTTTCTTCAAAAATAAAAAAAAAAACTGGAAATCATATTCCAGTTTGAAATCAATTTGACTAAATTTCGATATCTCAATTCAAAAGGACTCAACTTCCCTTTGATATTTCAATTTGATTCAACAGTTTGACTCAAACTATTCGATTTAACAATTCAATTCAAATATTTGAAATTTCAATAATAATTCTCACTCTGAATTATTTCAATTTAAAAAATCTCGAGTTCACGATTTATATATAACTTTAAATCAAATTAATTTAAAGTAAATTTCAAAGATGGATAACGAATTTAATTTCAATAAATTCAATTCATATTACTTCAATTTACAACATCAAAAATTTACTTTAGCTTTTATATTTCAAACTCCAACCTTCAAGTTCAAAGGAAATCGATTATAAGACAATGTCTATAATGTCTTTAAAATAATATTTCAAGAGTCATGGTTAAAACAAACTTTATTTAACAAACCGGCGTCCGTATATATTTTTCTATATTATCGCCAAATGTTAACGATATTTTTCGTCAACACCGGGGATGGGTCAACTGGGACAGATATGAAGGAAAGGTAGGCGGTTTGGCTACTTTTTGGTTAAATCAAATCACCTCCCCAGATGTCGAAATTTGGAGGAGTGGGATCACTAAGGACTGCCAGAACAGATCTAAGCTCAGGGAAGGGAATATATCCTCCTATAGGACATATTGAGATGGGAATCCATGCTTATCTAGAAAATGAGCAGTAAAACTACAATAGTGATAATTGAACATAATGAAATAAACTTACAGATCCATTTTTCTCATAAGAAGATCCCCTTTTTATTTAACTTTCATTGGGAATACATGGATGTCATAGAGGGAATCCCCTCATTAATTTCAGTGCTAAGCTAATTTTAAGTGTACAAGTGTTCGGGAAAAGAATTCATCCCTCCAAAGGTGACCTCTGGGATCTTATTTATAGTACTCCTCGGCTCTTTCTGATGTTGGGCTGTTAGGCCTATGGGGGCCTTTGATGGTTGCTTCCTCTTTGGTTTCGGGCACTTGGCCGTTTTTTGGAGTATTAGTTATGGTCTTCAGATGATATTTGAGCCTTTGGTATCAGCTCCCGAATGTAGGCTCTTGGGTGTAAGCTTTAGGATGTAGGCCTCCAGCTTTATCGTGAATACTTAGAGAGGCCTGCCCTATTGATGAACGTTTATAACTGTCGGTTCGAAGCCACTGTGGGTTTCGGTACTACGTAAATCAGTACGGGTAGACTGTATCTCTTCTTGGGGCTCGGTTAGCCTTTGGCGAAGCTTTTGAGGTAACCTGGATCCCTGGAGGATGGCTTCCGGTGTCATTTCTATTATTTGTGAATGCAGCCTATCGGTATTCGTATGATAGATGCTCCGGAAGTTGGTCCTGGATGATTCTTGCGCTCTCTGGGCTTAGCACTTCTGATGCCCTCGCCTTCAGGTGCATTGATATTTCGGAAAATCATTTCTGATAACCCTTCCGGATCTTGAGGAGGATAGCTCGTACCTTCTTCTTTCCAAATTTCGGTCTTTGGAAAGCCTCCCGCTACGAAGTCTTCTGTTGAGGAGGTCCTGTTGGAAGGACTTTACTGATCGCGCCTTGTGAGCATTTTGTAAACTTTAAGTTCCTCCCCTTAGGAAGGTGTCGGTTTGTGTTGCTTCCCAACTATTTCCTCCGGCCTTTTGTCTGACTATCGCTTAGCTTACTGCTTTCGGGTGACTTTCCTACGCCTGTATTCTTCCGACACCCCTTCATTACCAGCTAGCCTTGGAGACAAATTTGATGATAACATTTGCCCCCAGTGAAGGGGTGTTTACGACTTTTCAAGTCAATCTCTTTTCTTTTTCTTCTTTTTTTCGAAGTGTCACTTCAAGGTCTTTTAATCCCCTTCAATTTGGGGCATTGCTTGGTCTTTATCTGTACAGCCTAGATTGATCTTGAAATTTGAACATAAACTCTTCTTTCTCCTTGTTCCCATCTTTTACCTGCAAATTAAATCTTTGAACCAGATTACTGCTTTTTTTAAAAAAATGCTCGAATTCTCCCTCTTTTTAAGGTACAAGCTTGATTATTGGTTAGCATTTTTACTTCCTATATGAATCACTATCCTAATTATGCATCCAAATTGACACGACAGTTGGTTAAGATTATGTTGTTCATAGAATAGGCTCGGATTTTAACCTTATTGCTGTAGTCGAAAATGATTCTAATCTTGTTAGGATTGGTTTGCTTAGGTTTCTATGGCGATTAAATTTGGCTTAGTCATATGTTAGCTAAGGAATAAAAGACATAATTTTCCTTATATCCACTACTTGAGTTTGATTTAGGTTTCTGCCTATCTGTCCTTTGTTAATCGAGGCATAATGTTACCCAATTATGTTTGATAATTCTAGTAGTATGTGCATTTGTGTAAGAGATATGCATACTAATAGCATTGTTATGGAACGATGTTACCTGGTAGAATCATGTCTCACAAAAGCCCTGCTAAGGAGAAAGTCAAATATTCCAAGGGCTCCCGTCCTAAGAAGGCATTTTCTCCTAAGCCATCTCTAATTGTATCTCAACAATCTATGGACGCAATATTAGACAACTTTGGCATAGTGGGTGCAGATGCTATGATAGCTGCTAGTCCAAATTTCCTAAAGAATCCTCCAGATGGGTTCTTTGCGCATTCGGCTATCCATATCCAGCGTGGAGGATTTCTACCTTTCCCGACCTTTCTGACTTGAAAGTCGCTCCTATTCAGCTCTCGCCTAACACATACACAATCCTTTTGTGCTTATAGGCTTTGGCGCTTGCTTTGGGTTAGGGTTCTTTGATCCCCAAGCTTATCCGTCACATGATCCGGTTCTCCAAGACTTCAGAATCGCCGATCTGGAGGGCTAACCCCGTAAAGAGGCTGATTACCGACGACATTAGTAAAACTAGATCATGGGAGGACAATTACTTTCTTGTTCAATGTCCACCCGGCATATCAGGACAATTTAGTGATGACGGTAGGTCTCTTGCTTTTAGAAATAACTATCTTCTAGTTGTGATTTTTTTTAAACTTCCCCCTATCGCAGATCCCCCCTCCAAAGATGTGATCTCTTAACTCCAGAGGAGACTTTAGTGGTTGACGTTGTTTTCAACGCACCAGTGGAGCACATGTGCAGGTCATTTCTCCTGATCATTGATAACCTTCGCGTGTGTGGTTTGCTCCCTTTTGGACAGAAGGTATTGGGACAACCTCCTACCCAGATTTCTGGCCATAATGGATTGTTGTTGGGTTCCGACTTGTTTAGTGCAAGCTCTCCTATCCATCCAGTTGTTTTAGATGGAATTTATTCATTTGTTTCAACAATATTTGTCATTCTTTCTCTTGTTTTCTGATTGTTGCAATTTCTAATTCATCTTTTCCTTTGTTTAGGACATTCAGCTTCTCAGGATGCAACTATCATTGCTGCTTATAGCTGGGCCAGTGTCCAGGCCATGAAGAGGCTTGCTCAACCCGTCGTTGACCCCCCATCGAAGAAGCCTAGGCGTGACGAATTGTATAGCTTTTCAAAAGATATTGTCGCTACTCCGAGAACAAGACGGACTTTTGATCCTTCTGCCATAGCTGTAAATCAGGTGGTGGATATTGAGGCTTCCCCAGAAGTCTCCCCGAAAGGTAAATCCACGAATGACCCTGCCCCTCTCGATGCTGTTGGTGAAGTAGATGAGGGAAGGCTCGATTTTTCGGCACCGCCTTCCTCCTAGCCTGTTTCTCATTCTGTACCTCCTTCGTCGGCCTTGGAATTTGATAAGCTTGTGGAACTGGCTCTTTTTTCCCTTGAAGTAGCGGATACTACCTCAACTTCTGCCACCTTGAGCTCGGTAGATTTCTGTAAACAACAAATCAAGGATTTCCTCTTGGTATTATACACATATACACCCCTCTCTCTCTTTTCCCTCTTTTTATTTTATCTTTAACCTATCCCTCCTCTTTAGATGGTGAAAACTTGGCATGTCTCATGGGGATTAGCTTCCACTTCAGAGACTGAGGTCAATACTTTAAGGGAAGAGAATAAGGTGCTGTCAGATAAAGTGAATGCTTTGCAAGAGGGGAAGTCGGAGAGGGATAATGAACGCGAGGAGTTGATGGCCTCATTGGAGGAAAAGAGGATGGCTAACGAGGAGTTGACGAAGCAGGTTGAGGACCTTAAGGCACAGAAAGCAAACCAGGAAATCGATTACACTGCCGAGATGGATAACATGAATACTCAGCTTTCCACTGCAAAGAGAATCATTTACGAGGCCGATGATAGAATTTCAAACTTTTTGAACGTCAACCTCAACAATATTACCATGGAGTGTTACGAAGATGCCCTCATCCTTGCCTTTTCAGACAATTATGAAAGACTTTCGGAATTTAACTTTACTTCAACTGATCCCTGTATTCGAGACAGAGTCCTAGAGAAGATCGAGCAGGTGAGGCGGGAATATAAGATTCCCCCGACGAACAAGACAGATCCCGCGTCATTGTTTTTATTGATGAATTTGCTGAAGATTATGAAGAAGAACGGGAGGAGGACAACTTAGCAGGTTGAGAGGTAGAAGGTCATGAGGATCAGCCAGATGGGTCTAGAAAAGGCGTTGGAGAATCTAATCTTGCATCAAAGAGCTGCCCCCTGAGGACGAAGGTTCTTTGGACTCCGAGAAGAAGAGGGCTCTCGGTCGGTCCAATGTTGATGTCTCACAGGTATGGCTTTCGCTCTCAAGGTGTTTTCCTCTCCCTTGAATTTCATTAATAATTAAGCTTCTCATAATACAGCAATTCTCTGCTTCTCCGAAGACGTGAGTTACAGTTACATTTTTAGATCTTTTACTTAGAAATTTAGGGGGAAAAAGCTCAACAAGCCTGCCATAGCGTAAACAATTTTAATATGGGACTTTGAATGTTATTATATTAAGCGTACGTTTTCTTTGGTTCTATGAATTTTGTTGATTTTGACATTTGGTTGTTCATGGTGTTAGTGAAATGCTAGTGTGCATGTGGCATATAAAGTGTATGTAACGTGATAAAAGTTATGTGATTGTCTTTCTTTCCTTGGGATGTGTGACGTAATTGGCATATACTTAATCTTGGTAATTTACATATTACTATATTTTTGACTTGTATGTGGTTAGGAGGACTCATTCCAGACCCCATCTTCACAACTTGGGGAGGAAAGTCCGAACGTCGTAGGTTGTTAAGGTATCTTTGATGATGCTCCCCTGTCGGGTTACAAAAGGATGTATTACCTCCAAAAGAGGACAATCACAAACTTCTAGGAACAAGTGTCCTATTTGGAAAAGCAACTGAAAGATAAAGATGAAGCTATTCGCAATTTACATCGTAAGTTAGCAACAAGATCCTCCGAGAGTTCAAATGCGGTGGTTGGTAGATTATACCAACAAATTGATAAGTTAGAGGATGAGTTGAAAAAAGCTAAAGAGGACTACGCTTCTTTGGAATTTGCTTTACGAAACCCCGATTCGGAATGAGAGATTTTTACTGTATGTTTGGGATGTGGAAATTTTTATCTCTTAAAATAATGACTTTGTTTGTGTAATGGTTTGCATCACGACCTCTGGTGGAACTGTTAGTTTGTCACGCGATTTTTATGATGTATCGCTTTTTGTCAGAAACAATATTATTATGTCCCAAGGGTGTTGTAATGAATGGAAATCTACTGGTGCTAAGTGTCGGTAAAAAAAAATTTATGAAACAATTATCCTTGAAACATTCCTAATGAAAGATCGCTTAGAACAAATAAAGGGTAAGTCAGTCATAGGGCGCTATTAGAAACGTTTGTAGTCTTCTTCCCAATTGTTGTCTGAACCAGTGTTATGATATGATGTCATTTTTAGAATTACATAAAAGAGGGATATTTTAAAATGAAAACCAACTAATGGACATATAAGTTCAAGACACTTCCCTGAGGGGTTTATAAGACCACCCTTTGTGGCAAATCTTGAGCCCCTACTTGAATTCCCGAGAGGGGCAAGCGATTCCTTTTTGTTTGGATCAGGAATTGGGTTCTTCTTAGGTTTGGTGTAACCATGGTGACTCCAGATCCGACGGTGATTTTCTTCAGGATTGTCTCGGGCTTTGGTATGTAAGACTACTGGTTTGCTTTAGGACTTCGTTGAGAAATCGATTCAACCCAGATTCGGGCATGGGTATATAGAGGACCGGAACCCCTTTCGGTATTTGTGAAGAGTTGAATGGACCCAGATTTGGGCATTAATATGTAGATGAACGGAACCTCTCCTGGTAGTTTGTGAAGAACTGAATGGAACAAGATTTGGTTATTAATATATGGATGACCGGAACCCCTTCCGATTTCTGTAAAGAGCTGAATGGACCCAGATTTGGGTATTAATATGTGGATGACCGAAACCACCCCTTCCAGTTTTTGTGAAGAGCTGACTGGACCCAGATTCGGGTATTTAAAGATTGAAGGCCGGGAACTCTTCCGGGATTTGTCATTTTGGTGTCCCCTTTTGGATTTGATTGATGAAGCAGAGGTTGTACGTGCTTTTTGGGCCTCTCCTTGGGCTTTTGATGTCAAAGCAGAGGATGTACGTGCTTTGTTGGCCACTCTCTGGGCTTGTGCATCCGGAGCGCTTGGCTAACTTATCCATAAGCAGGGCCCAAGGACATACCCGACCTCCCTCCAGGAGGTGCCTTATCCTGACAATTGTAGGTGATGATAAGGTCTGTGAAACTTAGATGGGCCATTGTAGACACAGAACTAAGGTTTACTCTTTTGACGCTTCATACGGACCATCTTAGGTTCTGATAGAGGCTTATACGCCATCCCCCTTTGAGGGTTGCCCTATCCTGACCATCATAGGCGATTATAGGTGTTTGCGTTCCCTTCTGCGGGTAACGCAGAACATAAGATGAGGTAGACGTACTCTTCTGCGAGTAGAGGTAGGACGTGCTTAGTTCCGGCAGAGGCAGGACGTACTCTTCTGCGAGCAAAGGCAGGGCGTGCTAATTTTAGATGCACTGCCACTACCATCACTAGTGTGAAACAGCGGCTTATGCTTTTGATGCTTTAACCCTATCCCCTCTGATTTGGGCATGGAGAAAGATTAACACGTCACCCCCTTTCGGGGGGTGCCTCGTCTTGACTAATCTGGCGATTACGAGGGATTTAATCCGTTTATAGTCCGACCCCTTTCGGGTTTCCTTGTGACTTCCGAGAAGAGGGCTTTCCATACCCTTGAATCATGTTTGATAATCCTTTTTCCCAATGATTCTTACCGAATTTACCCTAATCTTTTCATAAATTCCCATAATTGGCCTTGGTTAACAAATCCAACGATGGTTTCCATGAGGGTTTTACAGTAATTAGTCTCATGTCCATTCATCAGGTGGTAATGGCAGTAAGACCCTCTTGTTTTTCTTTCGTATTTAGGCTTCTTCTTCGTGGATGTGCAATAGTTGATTTCGTGTTTGGTTAGGAAGTAAACTATCTCCATTGAAGTAGTGAGGTAGTATTTTTCTGGGTATCCCCGACGTATGCTCTACTCTTTGCTGCTGGGCCTAACCCACCTCTGGGTTAGCCTAGCTGTTGTGCTCTTACTTTCGTTTGTTCCTCCCGGAATACACTTAAATTGAGATGACATCATCTTAAACCATATGTTAGCGAAATGGTTGAGATCGTCCATTATTTCTCGCTCAAGTTTCATTCCCTTAACTTGCCCGTAGAGAGCGTCCTTTAGGTGAGAGAAAACATTAGAGTCCTCTGATGTGGATCCACTAGGCGGGATCGCTAGGATTTGTCCTATGTGGGAAAAGCTGTCATCCTCGGTATCATAAGCATGTAGTTCCATTTTTCTCTTCCGTTTTATCACCTGCAAGGCTTTAGCTCTTAAATTTCGCTCCTTCCTCACCCTATGGTTGGAGGTTTCTGACCTATCCGCTCAAGATCCTAAAAACTTTTGCCTGAGTCCTTCACTCATAATTTTGCTTCCTCAAAGCTAGTCCAATGCAGGACAGAACAACCCAGTTAGAAATGTGTGGTTGTTAACCACAAGGTCGGAGGTTCAGGCTCTCCTACTAGCACCAAAATGTTAATGATATCTTTCATCAACACCGGGGATGAGTCAACTGGGGCAGATATGAAGGAAAGACAGGCGGTTTGGCTACTTTTGGGTTAAATCGGATCACCTCCCAAAATGTCGAAGTCTAGAGGAGTGGGATTACTAAGGACTGCCATAACAGATCTAAGCTCAGGGAAGGAAATATATCCTCCTATTTGAGGACATATTGAGACGGGAATCCATGCTTACCTGGAAAATGACCAGTAAAACTACAACAGTGTTAATTGAACATAATGAAATAAACTTACATAGCCATTTTTCTCAAAAGAAGATCCCCTTTTTATTTAACTTCAATTGGGAATACATGGATGTCGTAGAGGGAATCCCCTCATTAATTTCAGTGCCAAGATATTTTTAAGAGTATAGTTATTCCGGAAAAGAATTCATTCCTCCAAGTGACCCCTGGAATCGTATTTATAGTGGTCCTCATCTCTTTCTGTTGTTGGGTTATTGGGCCTATGGGGGCCTTTGTCTATCGCTTCCTCTTTGGTTTCGGGCGCTTGGCTTCCGGCCCTTTTTTGGAGTATCAGTTATGGTCTTCGGATGATATTTGAGCCTTTGGTATCAGCTCTCGAATGTAGGCTCTCGGACGCAAGCTTTTGGATGTAGGCCTTCGGCTTTATCGTGAATACTTAGAGGGGCCTGCCCTCATGGTGTATGTTGATAAATGTCGGTTCGAAGCCGCTGTGCATTATCTCTTATTGGGTCTGAGTTAGCATTTTGGCGGAGCTTTTGCGGTAGCTCGGATCCCTGGAAGGTGGCTTCCAGTGTCATTTTAATTATTTGTGAATCTGGCCTTTCGGTATTCGTACGATAGACGCTCCAGAAGTTGGTTCTCGACGATTTTTGCGCTTTCTAGGCTTAGCACTTCCGATGCCCTCGCCTTCGAGTGCATCGATATTTAGGAAAATTATTTCTGATAACCCTTCCGGATCTTGAGGAGGATAGCTCGTACCTTCTTCTTTCCAAATTCCTGTGTAACAACCCGGATTTTCAGAACGAAATGAATTTTTTTTATTTTAGCAATTTTAATGGATTTTGAATATTTAAAATGGTTTATTTTAAATAATAAACACTAAAAATTTATTTTTTATCGAAGTTAGAACTAATAAATTTACTTTAAATATAAAACGAGCCTGAAATGGCGCGACAGATTGAAAATTCGATTTTAAATTTCAAATGAATGTACAGGATTCAAAATAAACCGGATTTCAGTAAAATCAGAAATATTTGAATCTTTTTATTAATATCTTTCTAACGAATGTGAAAAATCCAGATTCCATAATGAGAATTAAAAGTTATGTCCAGTTTAAAATTCAGAATAGTCGTTATGGAATTTATATATATTTTTATATAATATAAGCCCTTAAAAATAGCAATTTTACAAATGACCTCCATTTTCGACGAAACCACTTTTATTGGTTCCAGAATGTCAAATTATTGCTAGATTCCAATTTTCATAATTTTTGAAATTAATATGTTAGCATGGCAAATTAAAACGTGTTTGGTCAAATTAAGTTGAATTAGATCGACCAGAAAATGGCCATTTTCCAAACGGTCTCCAAATTCGATGAAATTAGTTTTGTTAGGACCGTATCGTCAAAATATAGCCGGAAATAATTTTTCTAGAATTTTTGGGGTCAGTATGTGGCCCTGGTAAATTAAAATGTACGTTCAAATTTAATATATATTGATTTACATTTTAATTTTGATGAAAGCTCATCGTAACAGTTGAATTGGTTTACGAAACATATTCCATTGTGTTCGGAATGGGGGTATTTAGTTAGGGGCGACAGTCGTTGGGTTCGATTTGGAGCTCGTCACGATAAACCATTATTTTTGGAATAAAAAAGAATAAAATAATAATCAAATAAAATTTCCTATAAAACCCTCCACTCAGAACGCAGTCGACACTAGCAAAATTAACGGCTGAAAATGCCAAATTTTTCTCTCAAATTTCTCATAATATGGAGCGAATTAATATATGATTCAAAAGCGAAATTTGTAGAGGGTTTCAAGATCTTTAAATAAACACTAGTTTGATCGAAAATCACTGAGTATCCAGCGCGAATCAATGGTCCAAATTCACGCCGTTGCGAGTCAAATTCTGGAAGCAGGAGGCGATCGAATTAGCCCTGGTTGGCGGCGCTGGAAGTGGTCATGGCGGTGGTTGTAGTCGTGGTCCCTGATCGGAGTCCGGTGAGCCAGGCTGGCGGCGGCATGCGGGTTTTCAGATCGAGGGTTTTGCGGTTTCCAGATGAAGAAGGCAATGGGGGATAACGTTTAAAACGTTATAAAAAGGTGTTATTTTAATTTAATTAAAATAATTTAATTATCTCAAATTATTATCAAATGTATTAATAAGCGTATCTTTTCCGTACGAGGTCCAAATCGCACGAAACTGGACCCGTTGCGATCGTGGGGACGAGAGCTTCACAATAAGACCGTGTCCAATTTGGAGAAAATTAGCATTTTGAGAAAATTCAAACCTGAACTATTCAAAAATTCAGAAATAAATTTGGCGGAGTGGAATCTGACTGTGAGAACTCTTTCTCACTTAATTTATTAACAGTTAAAAATATACTAGGATGTAGACGGTGTTTAGCAGCACCCAACACCATTGATTGTACAAACCATGATTGTTTGTTTGGATTGAATTGATTACGTTGTTTTTATTAAATGAATAATATATAATATTCATTTGTTGAGCAAATAT
Organism: Allium sativum; assembly: GCA_030737875.1. Classification (NCBI taxonomy): domain Eukaryota; kingdom Viridiplantae; phylum Streptophyta; class Magnoliopsida; order Asparagales; family Amaryllidaceae; genus Allium; species Allium sativum. The sequence continues at coordinate 832,177,352 of CM060918.1, read as the reverse complement.
TTAAACAATAAAAATATCATTTTTATTGTATAAATGAACTGTATAAAATATTCATGTATTGAATAAAATATTTTATCGTTAAAAATATAATTTTTAATGTATAAATGAATGGCATGAAATTCTCCTGAAATGAGAATGAATATTCGTTTACAAATTAGACGGTTTGTTTTTGTACACCCATTTAACTGATGTTGATTAGGACAATAAATTTTACACATCGCCCAACTGCATAAATAATAATCAGTGTTGTTTGAAATACCCACACGGGTATTGGGATGATATTGAACATACACTAATCCCAATATTTAGTTGTATGTCAATCGATGGGTTGACAGGCTGTGATGAGCATTAATTATTTATTTTTAATGCTTATGCAGTTGTGTAATGCACTCTGGATGATGGTTGATTGCATATCATTATTGTTGTGTACAAGTATGCATGAAATCCATATAAATAACATTATATGGTAATTGACCGTGTCTGATTCCAATTCAGAAGAACGAATATTTTAAAATAACGAATATATTAAAATAATGAATATTTTAAAATAATATTCAGAAAAGAATCAAAATATGATTTTGATATCCGATTTTGGATGGACACGAAAATATTTAAATATATGAAACCGTGTTGATTAGATTTGCGCCATTTTGACGTGAAAGATGTTTATATCGATTTTATTCATTTTTAGAATGAATATTAAAATGGAAATTATTTCAAAACCTGACATTTTGAAAATATTATCATTTATATATTATAATGACATGGAATATTCAATTTTGATTTAAAATTGAAAATGAAGTTGAAATTGTTTTTAAAACGATTTATAAAATAAGTATTAAATGGAAATCGACAAAATATATATATTATATATATATATATAATATAATGGCCTGAATAGAACGCACCGCGCCGCAGCCGTTCGCGAATTTCGACCATTGACTTCGAATTGATATTACGGGAGATCCAACTGTCGGATTCTCCACAAATCAGAACCGTTGGGTACGTGTCAAAAAGAGCTTTCCAATGAATATAAGAGATTTGAAATCTAATGGTTGGATTTGGGATTATGTCCAAATCAAATTTGGAAAAGGTCGCTGTAAGTGTAGTTCGATGACCGTTTGTGGAAATCGACTGGAAGGGCCTTAATAAATTTATTAAAAATATTAATAATTTGTGTAAAATCATAATAAATGATCTGGAAAGAATTGGGATGAAAATTTCCACGTTTGTAAAGATAAAAATATATTTTTATCAAAATGAACTAGTTATTAACTAGATTTGAATTCCAATAATTTTTAAATAAAATAAATTGTATTTGTGAATGGTTTTGAAATAACCAAAAATTTCCAATGAACAAATTGGAGTGGATTTGGAATGGAAATAATCTTCGAAATATTTTGATATTGGATTCCGTGATTATACGGGTATTGTTATGGAAATTTGGAAGATATATTTATATTGTTATTTCCAATACGATATTTCTTGGTTTCAAAATTTCATATTGAATATAAGCCGATATAATTTCTATTCAGAGCCTTGTATTTAATATCAAATGGGATTTTGGGTTTGTCGTGAATGGTGTCTTCATTAACACCTCCTAAATCCAGTCGAGAAAAGAATAAATCTTTTAGTTAAGATTTAGGGAAGTTTTCCAATTAATTAATATTTAATTGTAATTAAATAAAAGAATTGGATTTTGGGTTTGTTGTAAATGGTGTCTTCAGTAACACCGTTCTTAAACCCTGTATGAAAAGAATAAATCTTTTAACTAAGATTATTGGAGTTTCCAGTTAATTAACATATAATTGGAATAAAATGGAATGTGAATTGGGTTTATCCAGAACTGTGTTTTAAACGACATTTGTTCTTTGACCCAATTAACAGTGAAGATATGATTTGGAATTTATAAATCTTTTATTAAGATTTAATGGAAATTTTTCAATGTAAAGTTTTCCAATTTAATAAAATAAATTGGAATGGAATGGAATTCGATTTGATAATAATCGAAGTGAACTTCTATGAAGGAAGACTGTTACTATATATGGAATTTAAAAGGCTTTGTCGTTATTTCATTTATATTATTGGTCGAATATGGAAGTTTATATCGATTATATATATTGATCTGTTTTCCGTGAAGATTCCATAATGGAATGTGATTTTGGGTTTATCGTGAACTGTGTTTTAAATAACATTGGTTCTTTAACCCAGTTAAAGTCAGGATTTATTTCTAAATTAGAATAATCATTATATAATGATTTTTGGGGATTAAAACTAAGTGGAGTTTTAATGAATATTGTGACGATCCCAAAACCCCGTGGCACGGTGTTAAGGATAATCATTGGAATATAACACATTAATCATCATTAGCATATCACAGATAATAGCATAAACAGAAATTAGAATAATTTACACACATATGACAGCGGAATCATATAGATAACATCACATCAGAGAAGCACAGTACAGGATACAACTTAGTGCATAATGATACATAATCAGTCACCATCGCCTGAGGCGGAATCATATGTAAAGAGTACACAAAAGGAATATCAGTCTACATCGCCAGTGGCGGAATCATAATATAGATACAATAATGGCGGAGAAAATCCAAGTCAGCACGGTGTAGTCAAGCCTCGCCATGAGCCAAAAGGTGCATCAGAAACCTGTAACTAGGCTGCCCGTGTGAAAATAAGGGCACCCGAGTTTGCAAGGTGAAACAAACTACGAGTCAGTCATGGGACTGGTATGAGAAATCTATTCAACTTATTAACAACAATAATAAGGCAAATCAAAGGACCACGCCACTTTCGCGGAACGGGTTTACTCCAATGAGTGCTAGTGCATGAAATAAGACAACCGATTAAATCAACGCAATGCTTTTTATAAAATGAAGCCATTATAAGACTCATGTCCCATCACACAATGCAACGCAAGCCGGAGGATAGAGTTTTTACCTTATAATGGCCAAAGATGCTTCATACGAATAAACAAAAGTGCTTGATATTATTACTAGTGCATATATGTTTCAAAAGCAGATTCAATCATAAATATCAATCCTAGGCGGCATAGCTACCATCTACTATGTCGCCGTACTAGTAATACAATCACAACCGCACATATTGTATTGGAAATTGGATTCCTTCATGAGTCGAGGCAAGGGGCAAGCTCCTCTCCGATTCGAGACACTCTAGCAAATGTCCCAGGACCCCACTATGATCCTTGGATCTTCAGGGCCGGTCCTCTCTTACTTTTGAGGATTAATTATTCCTGAACACACGTTTCCCGGTCCTTACAGACCTATATCGAGGCGCCTCGCATTCCAACAACCACACAGGTGAAAAGTATATATAATGTCAGGGCTGGTAGGTCACTGATACCACCTTAGCTAGAAAGAAACGTCGTGCTCTCCCTGCAGTCACTCTCCCGTTTTTGACTCATACCGAGGTGTGAGGCTCGCGAATTCACGTTATACACAAAGCTAGTCACACAGACCATGCTTTGATCATCAACCACAAGACTTTGCTTTGCAACAGAAGCCTTGATCATATGCCACTTAGGCGTGCCACACAGGCAATCCACTCCATGCGACTGATTTCTGTCAATACATAACCTCTAAGCTCGTACGTCTCAGAGAAGGGCGTTAAGCAAGAGAATAAATTCTCCGCCGCCAAACAGATATATATTTAACAGAGATCAATCAACACAGAACAAAATCCAATCCCAGACACACAGTCCATTTACAAGTCCGTTCTGGGTCTGAATGAAACCGGAGGCACCAATTCCTCGCATATCCGTACAATCAACAATATGTTTGGACGGCTACTACTTCAATTCCTTCATGGTAGCTACTCCAATCACGAGTATCAGTAGCGCCCATCCATCCAACGTGGAGATCGTCGGTCTTCAGTCGTCTTCGACTCTTCGACTTCTCAACGTCGATCGATTATTTGAAATGAGATAAACTCGGCCTTTTCAAATAACCCACGTATATTTAGATTTTCAAACCAATTAATCATAGGGTTGAACTATTCAACATTCACATTTCAGTTATTTAGTTATAATTTTCACGTCAAATACATTCAACCATCACATATCAAGCAAACACAACAAAATTGGTTTATTTTCACTCTATATCGTCTATAGCACTTAATAACGATATATCGCCAATTTTATTTAATTTAAAACGGCCATATTTAATTAAACGACGTTTCAGGTCGTGTCGACGCACTGGCGCTGCTTTCCACTAATTTTGTTTTACACATATAGGAAAATCTAACCGTTGGATCTTCATAAATTTTACATCATTAGGAAGGTCTTTTCAAAACGAACCCAACGGTTCCAGTTTTGGGAAAATCCGACGGTCGGATCTTCCACACTAAACATTTGAAGTTACGATTTCAATTTACGAACTGCAGCGTCATTATTCGATTTAATTTAATTATATTTATATATATATAAATATAATCGTTTCTGGCACTGTTTTTCACTAATTTTGAATTAAACATTCCATACAATCCAACCGTCGGATCTTCACAAAGTTGGTGCCGTTGGAAAGATATCTCCAAGGCGAACCCAAAGGTTGAGGTTTCGGGAAAATCCAATGGTCGGATCTTCCGCACTAATCGTTTGAAATCACGGTTTCAAAATATGAACTGCACGGCCACGTTTCGTTTTAATTATATTTATATTTATATATTTATATAAATATAGTCCATTCAATAATTTCTATATCGTTTTCACTTCAAATATTTTTCTAACACCCTAAAATTTTGGAAAATTTCGCCATAACCTCCCCTGTACCGGGGGCATCGGGAAATCGCAAATAGCGTTCCCGGTCCTTCTAATCTCAAAAAGAAAAAGAAAAAGCCAAGCGGCTAGCCAATAGGCTCATAAAATCATCACCCAAACAAAACAGTAAATGTGTACCTATTTGTTGGGCACAAAATTGTATTCCTCTTCTCTAGCCCCTTTTTGCTTTAACCTGTTCAATAGATATGCATGCACATATATACAATTTCTAACATTTATCATTTTCTATTCAACTTCATATTTGATTTGCTTTGGTTTAAAAACACCACTCATTCTAATATCGCATGCATAGGCTAAAATCATATCATTAGCTAGTTAATGTATATTTCAACTCATGCACGTTTATTCGAACCAGTGGCTATTTTTAACACTTCACATTTCAAAGATGATAATTTTGGCGAACTAAAGTAGATTTCAACACATGACTATTTTATTTAGTTCCTATGCATGTTAAAAATAATATTTCTATCACAAATATTTGTTTCAACGTCTACATATCTTTAGCATATCACACATATGATAAAAATGATATTTTTATCATTTAAAATATTTATTTAACCAATGTATGGTTTCAACACTTCATAGTTTCAATAAAAATGTAATTTTTATCGTTCAATCTTTTTATTCAACACATGCACCTTTCCACTACACACATTTCTCAACAAATGAGTATTTCCACACATGGACAATTTATTTATGTTGTTCATATTAGAAAGATGGGATTTTTATGATTGAAATTATTTATATAAGGCGAATATTTTTCATGTTTCATATATATATATAAAAATGTGATTTTTATTGTTTATACACTTCATTCATTCACAAATGAATTTTATTTTCACGCAACACTTTTCAACACATGAATATTTCCACACATGGACATAGTTTTAATATATGGCTTTAATTTCTATGCATGCAAATAATTTCAACATATGAAAATAATTCTAACACACAAAGATTATTCAAAATTTCGGCAGCATAACGGCAGGGTAGTTAAACCGGCACCGTCCCTAGTATGGCTCCTCGCTCTACCTTAAAACCTCGCGGTTTTTGACAATGGGGATCATGCATCTAATTCGCACGCAGGCGGCATGTTTATATTTATTTCATTTCCACAAACTAATCCTATGTGGTTTCAACCAAATATTTTCCAATCACAAACGGGTATTTTTCAACCACAATTCATTCAATACCAACCACAAACAATCCCAAACAACAATTTGCCGTCAACCAATTTTCACAACAACTTCAACCAATAAATATCGTCCATGGTTTGTGGACGAGGGGGCGTATATATATATATATATATATATATATATATATATATATATATAGCAATTCACTTTTATTTCCACACATATATATATATATATAAAAAGAAATTGAAGAATGTGGAATTCTCACCAATAGCTATCCAATAACACGACTCTTCCTTTATGGAAATCTTCACCTATTTCGTCTTCTTGTCGCTTTCGTTGCCCGTATTCTCTACATAGGTAAAAATCGAATTTTTACTATGTTATTCAATATATAAAGATCATATTTTAAAAACAAAGATTATATTTTTAATATTCCTATGATGTAAAAATTATATTTTTATTGCTTTTAAAAATATAAGAATCATATCTTACTTCTTCTACTTAACAAAAATTCCGTCTTTTCTCTTTTTAAAAATATGATCTTTATTTTTTTTTGCAAGTTCAAATCTTTTTCTTTTAAAAGATTAAACCTTTTTCTATTTCAAAATTTAAACCTTTTTTTTTCTATTTCAAAGTTTAAAATAAAATCAGTTTTTACTTTTTTTTTTTAAAAAATCAGTTTTTAAATTCTAAAAAAAACAGTTTTAAAATTCTTTAAATCAGTTTATAATTCCTAAAAAAATTCAGTTTTAAATGATTATAAAAAAACAGTTTTTAAATCTTTTTCAAATCAGTTTTAAAATTCTTTTCCAATCAGAAATTAGTTTTTTAAATCGTTTTATAAATCAGTTTTTATAAAACAAAAATAAAAATAAAAATAAAATTACCTAATCACTCACCGTGGTATGCGAAGGGGAGGAGGGAAGAAGAGGCGTCGTCGGCGGCTCGTGGTTCAGGGAGGTGCGACGGCAGGGTTCGAGGGTGAGGGCGCTTCTTCGATTCGATGCGACTGGGGGGGGTGTTCGAGGGTTGCGTCGGCTTCGACACTGGAAGGAGGTTGGACGGAGGGGGCGTTGGCTCGATTGTCGGCGGCGATGTCTTGAAGGGGGCGGCTTGATTAGGTTAGGTTTTTTTTTTCTCGTTTCTGAATATTGAATCGGGGGGGGGGGGGGGGGGGGCAAACAGAAGAAAAGGAGGGAGTATATATTTTTTTTATTTATTATTTAATTATTTAATTTTGCAAAAAGGTTGACTTTTACATACGACCTCGAAATGAGGCCCACCGCCTGTCGTCCATAGCGTTTTACCCCCATTCCGAACACAATGGGATATGTATCGTAAGCTGGTTTGATTGTTACAATCAGTTTCCGTTGAAATTTACATTTAAATCCTTATATTGAATTTTAAACGTACATTTCAAATTACCGGGGTCACATACTAACTAGAAAAATTCCAGAAAAATATTTTCTAGTTTCGTATTGACGATACGGTCCTAACAAAACTAGTTTCGTCGAATTCTGAGACCGTTTGAAAAATGGCCAATTTCCTGTCGATTAAATTCAACAGAAACTGGTCAAACGCGTTTTCTTTTGCCACGCTCAAATATTGATTCGAAAAATTATGAAATTTGAAACCTAGCAATAGTTTGACATCCCGGACCCAACAAAAGTGGTTTCTTCGAATTCCGAGGCCGTTTGCAAAATATCAATTTTCCAGACCTATATATTCTATATACCGACTCTTCTGAAAATTCATTCGGCCACAACTTTTGATTCTCGTTATGAAACTTCGATTTTCCAGATTCGTTAGAAAGGTATTGACTAACAGATTTAAATATTTTTGGTCTCACTAAGATCCGTTATATTTTCCACCCTGCACAGTCGGTCAAAGTTCGAATTCAAATTTTCAAACTGACTTACTATTTCTAATTCACGAATTTATTGAAATATTCTATTTCAATGGTTCAAATTGCTTTTAAATAATCAATTTAAAAATTTTAAATTGGCTCATATTTTCCGGGTTATTACAATCTCCCCTACTTAAAACTTTTCGTCCTCGAAAAGGAAACAACAGTAAAGTAGGAAATAAAATGTAAATGCAAAGTATGGTAAAGGTACATTGCACCGGAGTTAGTCAGAGATATCCACTCTGCATTTGGGGTAAGCTTGTTTAATGCTTTCCTCAGTTTCCCAAGTACAGTCTCTAGGATCACTGCTCCACTGCACTTTAACTAAATGAACCTTTTTGCTTCTGAGTTCTCTAGTTTCTTTGCCAACAATTTTTAATGGCTCTCTTTTGAGTGCTAATTCTGGAGTTATCTCCACATCCTGTTGCGCTGCTTCTTCTACAACAAGATCCGGATCATGCACATGTCTCCTAAGTTGAGATACGTGAAATACATTGTGCACTCCAGGCAACCAATCTGGCAATTGAACCCTATAAGCAAGAGTTCCAATTCGCTCAAGTATAGGAAAGGGACCAATAAATCTCGGTGCCAACTTCCCAGTCTTTCCAAATCTGATTACCCCTCTCATCGAAGAAACCTTTAAATAAACACGTTCACCAACAGCAAATGTCAAATCTCTCCTTCTAGAGTCTGCATAACTTTTCTGTCGGCTTTGGGCGGTTTTCAATCGCTTCTTGATGAAGTCCACTTTATCAGATGCTTCCCTAATCATATCGGGTCCTAGTACAAGTCTGTTGCCAGGTTCTACCCAACATGCTGGAGATCTGCAGGGTCTGCCATATAATGCTTCAAATGGTGACATCCTCAAACTTGCTTGATAGCTATTGTTATATGAGAATTCTGCCAAATGCAAATGATCTTCCCATGACCCACCAAAATCGATTATACAAGCCCGCAATAAATCTTCTAGAATTCTATTCACCCGCTCAGTTTGGCCATCTGTTTGGGGGTGATAAGCGGTGCTCATATTCAGTTTTGTCCCCAATTCAGTCTGGAAAGCCTCCCAGAATTTGCTAGTAAATAGGGGATCTCTATCACTGACTATGCTGATGGGAATTCCATGCAGCTTAACAATTTCTTTGAAATATATCTGTGCTAGACTTTGGGCAGTTCGATTGGACCTGACAGGTATAAAATGGGCAGTCTTCGTGAAGCGATCTACGATTACCCAAATACTGTCATTACCTTTCTTGGTTCGTGGCAAACCATCTATGAAATCCATGGAAATCTGTTCCCATTTCCAGCCTGGGACTTCCAACGGTTGCAACAGTCCAGCTAGCTTTTGTTGGTCACTCTTGACCAATTGACAAGTAGGGCATCTGCTAACATACAAAGAAATATCCCTTTTCATTGCCTTCCACCAGAAAGTGCGTTTGATATCGTTGTACATTTTACTCACCCCAGGATGGATGCAAAATTTGGATTTATGGCATTCATCTAGCACTTCTCTTCGAAGGCCTGGAATATTTGGGATGCAAATTCTGTTATTTAACCTGAGAACCCCCTTATTGTCAATACAGAAACTCGTGGTTTCACCTTCCTTGACTCTCTTACTGATTCTCTGAATGAATTCATCTTCTTTCTGAAGGGCTGAAATCCTATCAATCAATCCAGGTGTAATTATAAGATGGGCAACAATTGCGGTCTTCCTGCTAAGTGCATCCGCTACTACGTTAGCTTTCCCCGGCGTATACAGGATATCAAGATCATACGCTGCAAGAAATTGTAGCCAACGCTGCTGTCTCAGATTCAGATCCTTCTGGGTGTATAAATACTTCAATGATTGATGATCTGTGTACAGTATAAACTTCTCGCCCAATAAGTAATGCCTCCAGATTTTCAAGGCAAATACGATGGCTAGCAACTCAAGATCATGAGTCACATAATTCTTCTCATGCGGTTTCAATTGGCGGCTTGCATAAGCGACTACTTGGCCTCTCTGCATTAACACTGCACCAAGACCTCTAATAGAAGCATCTGTCCAAACCGTTAAATCTTGATTGCCATCAATAATAGTTAATACTGGAGTGGTGGTAAGCTTCGATTTCAATTCCTGGAAAGCTTCTTCACAGTCGGAGGTCCACTTAAACTTCTCATGTTTCTTTGTGAGCTTCGTTAACGGACCGGATATCTTCGAAAAATCCTTAACGAACTTTCGATAATAACTAGCCAATCCCATAAAACTTCTAGCTTCTGTGGGAGTAGTGGGTTGTTTCCAGTCTTGAATCGCTGTTATTTTTCTTGGGTCAACAGAAATTCCTTTCTCTGACACGACATGGCCGAGAAATTTAACTTCTTCTTGCCAGAAGACACATTTAGAGAATTTGGCTTTGAAGACGTTCTTCCTTAGAATCTCCAATACTTGTTCTAAATGTTTTTCATGCTCGGGTTTTGATTTGGAGTAGATTAAAATATCATCGATGAATACGAGGACAAATTTATTCAGAACTCCCCTGAACACTCTATTCATTAGATCGACAAAGTATGCTGGAGCGTTGCATAGGCCAAACGGCATTACTAACCATTCATAAAATATGTCTGGGCCTCTGAAAGCGGTCAAAGGAACACACTCTTCTGCTATTCTCAATTGATGAAAACCTGTAGCTAGGTCCATTCGGGAAAATACTTTCGCCCCATTCAATTGGTCTAGCAAATCATCAATGCGGGGTAATGGATATTTATTTTTAAGCGTCTGTTTGTTGAGGTCTCGGTAATCAACACATAATCTAAGAGTACCGTCTGACTTTGGGACAAACACGACAGCTGCACCCCAATTAGAAAAACTCGGTCTGATTAGACCTTTCCACAACAGTTGACGAGTTTGATCGCCTAATTCTTCTTTTTCTTTCGGAGTCATTCTACGAATTGGATGCACCACTGGTCTAGCATTGGGAATTAGATCGATTCGGAATTCTATTTCTCTTTGCGGAGGTAAGTTTTCAACTTCTTCAAACACATCCGCATAGTTGCTAACAATCGGAATCTTTTCTATGGAAGTGGGGATAAGTTCTAATGCTGACCAAAATTCTTCTCTATTCGGATTCGAACCATGACAAGGAACCGTAATATATCCAAGCTTCGTTCGGATTTTAACAATTCTTTCCGCGCACCTCACTTCGGCTTCATATTTCGTTAACCATTCTAACCCAAGGATGACGTCGAATTCGGGAAAATCCATAACAATAAAATTAATGGGAAACTTGTAGGAAGAATAAGAGATTGGCACTCTACAATATGAACTGAGAGTAATAGGACCCCCTATCGGGTTATGAACTTCAACCAATTCTTTAAGCTTTCGTTGTTTTAACTTTAGTTTGTGCACTGTGTTTTTAGCAATAAAACTACGCGATGCACCTGTGTCAAATAATACAGAAACAGGAATATTTTTAATTGTAAGGGTACCTCCCAAAACATCGGGTTTACCTGCTCCGTCGGAAGCAGCTGGCGGGCAAGACCCGTCATAGACATGAGCTACAGTAGCTTTCTTCAGCAAAGGACAGTCTCTGACCAGATGGTCGGTCTTGCGACAGTTGAAGCACGAGCGAGGGTTCTGAGAGCCTTGGCTCGAGCCTTGAGAATTTGTTTTCTGTCTCTTTGGAGCTGTGCAGACGTTTGAGTAGTGCCCCGGCTTACCACAGTTAAAGCAATTTCCTCTTGGCGGCTTGCCAGTCTGAGGCTTTGAAGATGCTGCTTGGCTTGACTCGCCCTGATTCACAGTAGGCTTGCGCTTGTTTCCTGCTTGACTTCTAGCGCGATCCTGATCCAGATGCCTTTGATCAAGGTCTTCATAGTTGCATGTCATTTCCACTAGCTCGTTGAAATCCAGCTTGACATGGGCCATGGCTCTATCATGATATTGACGTCTTAGTCCAAAGATAAATCTCTTATTTTTGGATTTCGCGGTAGCAACAAGTTCTGGAGCATAGGGCGACAGCATTGTGAATTTGTTCAGATAATCTTGCACGGAAAGATCCCCTTGCTGGAGATTGGCGAAGTCATCGTGCATTCTTTCTAGAGCTTGTTCTGGGACATATTTCTCCTTGAAGAGTTCTTTAAATCCATCCCATGTTCTTCCGGCTTCTCTATTCCCGGCGGTAAGAGATTCCCACCATAATTCGGCTTGTTCCTGCATAAGCCAGGCGCCCATAGTAGCTTTGTCTTCACTTCCTAGCCTTAGGCCTTCAAGAATTTTCTCGCATGTTTTGAGCCATGCAAGGGCCTCTATTACGGTGCCAGTCCCCGAGAAGGTCTTGCCTCCTAAGTTCTTATATCTCTTAGCTACACGGTCGAGCTCGAAGTATTGAGCTGCCGGAGGTTGTATCAAAGGTCCTTCTTGAGCTGAGATTTCTCCCCTTCCTCGGCCTCGGCCGGCACGGCCTCCTCTAGCAGCGGCTCCTCTGGTAGCCATTTGTCAAATTCTGTATAAGTAACGAAAAAGTCAGTTAACAGAAATGATAGTCTATTGCATAGTTAAGCAGAAATTCCTACGGAAAGATAACGATGGACTGATCAATTGTTTTTGCTATTCTGCTCAGCTCATTCTAGGACTTTACTAGTCCTATCTCTAATGAGCGACTCGCCTTAGAATACTACTGATTCTATCTTGACGAAGTGTTTAATGTGTTAGACTCCAGAACTAAGGTTAACCAAAGCTCTGATACCAGCTGTGACGATCCCAAAACCCCGTGGCACGGTGTTAAGGATAATCATTGGAATATAACACATTAATCATCATTAGCATATCACAGATAATAGCATAAACAGAAATTAGAATAATTTACACACATATGACAGCGGAATCATATAGATAACATCACATCAGAGAAGCACAGTACAGGATACAACTTAGTGCATACTGATACATAATCAGTCACCATCGCCTGAGGCGGAATCATACATAAAGAGTACACAAAAGGAATATCAGTCTACATCGCCAGTGGCGGAATCATAATATAGATACAATAATGGCGGAGAAAATCCAAGTCAGCACGGTGTAGTCAAGCCTCGCCATGAGCCAAAAGGTGCATCAGAAACCTGTAACTAGGCTGCCCGTGTGAAAATAAGGGCACCCGAGTTTGCAAGGTGAAACAAACTACGAGTCAGTCATGGGACTGGTATGAGAAATCTATTCAACTTATTAACAACAATAATAAGGCAAATCAAAGGACCACGCCACTTTCGTGGAACGGGTTTACTCCAATGAGTGCTAGTGCATGAAATAAGACAACCGATTAAATCAACGCAATGCATTTTATAAAATGAAGCCATTATAAGACTCATGTCCCATCACACAATGCAACGCAAGCCGGAGGATAGAGTTTTTACCTTATAATGGCCAAATATGCTTCATACGAATAAACAAAAGTGCTTGATATTATTACTAGTGCATATATGTTTCAAAAGGAGATTCAATCATAAATATCAATCCTAGGCGGCATAGCTACCATCTACTATGTCGCCGTACTAGTAATACAATCACAACCGCACATATCGTATTGGAAATTGGATTCCTTCATGAGTCAAGGCAAGGGGCAAGCTCCTCTCCGATTCGAGACACTCTAGCAAATGTCCCAGGACCCCACTATGATCCTTGGATCTTCAGGGCCGGTCCTCTCTTACTTTTGAGGATTAATTATTCCTGAACACACGTTTCCCGGTCCTTACAGACCTATATCGAGGCACCTCGCATTCCAACAACCACACAGGTGAAAAGTATATATAATGTCAGGGCTGGTAGGTCACTGACACCACCTTAGCTAGAAAGAAACGTCTTGCTCTCCCTGCAGTCACTCTCCCGTTTTTGACTCATACCGAGGTGTGAGGCTCGCGAATTCACGTTATACACAAAGCTAGTCACACAGACCATGCTTTGATCATCAACCACAAGAATTTGCTTTGCAACAGAAGCCTTGATCATATGCCACTTAGGCGTGCCACACAGGCAATCCACTCCATGCGACTGATTTCTGTCAATACATAACCTCTAAGCTCGTACGTCTCAGAGAAGGGCGTTAAGCAAGAGAATAAATTCTCCGCCGCCAAACAGATATATATTTAACAGAGATCAATCAACACAGAACAAAATCCAATGTCAGACACACAGTCCATTTACAAGTCCGTTCTGGGTCTGAACGAAACCGGAGGCACCAATTCCTCGCATATCCGTACAATCAACAATATGTTTGGACGGCTACTACTTCAATTCCTTCATGGTAGCTACTCCAATCACGAGCATCAGTAGCGCCCATCCATCCAACGTGGAGATCGTCGGTCTTCAGTCGTCTTCGACTCTTCGACTTCTCAACGTCGATCGATTATTTGAAATGAGATAAACTCGGCCTTTTCAAATAACCCACGTATATTTAGATTTTCAAACCAATTAATCATAGGGTTGAACTATTCAACATTCACATTTCAGTTATTTAGTTATAATTTTCACGTCAAATACATTCAACCATCACATATCAAGCAAACACAACAAAATTGGTTTATTTTCACTCTATATCGTCTATAGCACTTAATAACGATATATCACCAATTTTATTTAATTTAAAACGGCCATATTTAATTAAACGACGTTTCAGGTCGTGTCGACGCACTGGCGCTGCTTTCCACTAATTTTGTTTTACACATATAGGAAAATCTAACCGTTGGATCTTCACAAATTTTACATCATTAGGAAGGTCTTTTCAAAACGAACCCAACGGTTCCAGTTTTGGGAAAATCCGACGGTCGGATCTTCCACACTAACCATTTGAAGTTACGATTTCAATTTACGAACTGCAGCGTCGTTATTCGATTTAATTTAATTATATTTATATATATATATATATATAAATATAATCGTTTCTGGCGCTATTTTTCACTAATTTTGAATTAAACATTCCAGACAATCCAACCGTCGGATCTTCACAAAGTTGGTGCCGTTGGAAAGATATCTCCAAGGCGAACCCAACGGTTGAGGTTTCGGGAAAATCCAATGGTCGGATCTTCCGCACTAATCGTTTGAAATCACGGTTTCAAAATATGAACTGCACGGCCACGTTTCATTTTAATTATATTTATATTTATATATTTATATAAATATAGTCCATTCAATAATTTCTATATCGTTTTCACTTCAAATATTTTTCTAACACCCTAAAATTTTGGAAAATTTCGCCATAACCTCCCCTGTACCGGGGGCATCGGGAAATCGCAAATAGCGTTCCCGGTCCTTCTAATCTCAAAAAGAAAAAGCCAAGCGGCTAGCCAATAGGCTCATAAAATCATCACCCAAACAAAACAGTAAATGTGTACCTATTTGTTGGGCACAAAATTTTATTCCTCTTCTCTAGCCCCTTTTTGCTTTAACCTGTTCAATAGATATGCATGCACATATATACAATTTCTAACATTTATCATTTTCTATTCAACTTCATATTTGATTTGCTTTGGTTTAAAAACACCACTCATTCTAATATCGCATGCATAGGCTAAAATCATATCATTAGCTAGTTAATGTATATTTCAACTCATGCACGTTTATTCGAACCAGTGGCTATTTTTAACACTTCACATTTCAAAGATGATAATTTTGGCGAACTAAAGTAGATTTCAACACATGACTATTTTATTTAGTTCCTATGCATGTTAAAAATAATATTTCTATCACAAATATTTGTTTCAACGTCTGCATATCTTTAGCATATCACACATATGATAAAAATGATATTTTTATCATTTAAAATATTTATTTAACCAATGTATGGTTTCAACACTTCATAGTTTCAATAAAAATGTAATTTTTATCGTTCAATCTTTTTATTCAACACATGCACCTTTCCACTACACACATTTCTCAACAAATGAGTATTTCCACACATGGACAATTTATTTATGTTGTTCATATTAGAAAGATGGGATTTTTATGATTGAAATTATTTATATAAGGCGAATATTTTTCATGTTTCATATATATATAAAAATGTGATTTTTATTGTTTATACACTTCATTCATTCACAAATGAATTTTATTTTCACGCAACACTTTTCAACACATGAATATTTCCACACATGGACATAGTTTTAATATATGGCTTTAATTTCTATGCATGCAAATAATTTCAACATATGAAAATAATTCTAACACACAAAGATTATTCAAAATTTCGGCAGCATAACGGCAGGGTAGTTAAACCGGCACCGTCCCTAGTACGGCTCCTCGCTCTACCTTAAAACCTCGCGGTTTTTGACAATGGGGATCATGCATCTAATTCGCACGTAGGCGGCATGTTTATATTTATTTCATTTCCACAAACTAATCCTATGTGGTTTCAACCGAATATTTTCCAATCACAAACGGGTATTTTTCAACCTCAATCCATTCAATACCAACCACAAACAATCCCAAACAACAATTTGCCGTCAACCAATTTTCACAACAACTTCAACCAATAAATATCGTCCATGGTTTGTGGACGAGGGGGCGTATATATATATATATATAAATATTTATATATAGCAATTCACTTTTATTTCCACACATATATATATATAAAAAGAAATTGAAGAATGTGGAATTCTCACCAATAGCTATCCAATAACACGACTCTTCCTTTATGGAAATCTTCGCCTATTTCGTCTTCTTGTCGCTTTCGTTGCCCGTATTCTCTACATAGGTAAAAATCGAATTTTTACTATGTTATTCAATATATAAAGATCATATTTTAAAAACAAAGATTATATTTTTAATATTCCTATGATGTAAAAATTATATTTTTATTGCTTTTAAAAATATAAGAATCATATCTTACTTCTTCTACTTAACAAAAATTCCGTCTTTTCTCTTTTTAAAAATATGATCTTTATTTTTTTTGCAAGTTCAAATCTTTTTCTTTTAAAAGATTAAACCTTTTTCTATTTCAAAATTTAAACCTTTTTTTTCTATTTCAAAGTTTAAAATAAAATCAGTTTTTACTTTCTTTTCTTTTTTTTTGAAAATCAGTTTTTAAATTCTAAAAAAAACAGTTTAAAAATTCTTTAAATCAGTTTATAATTCCTAAAAAAATTCAGTTTTAAATCATTATAAAAAAACAGTTTTTAAATCTTTTTCAAATCAATTTTAAAATTCTTTTCCAATCAGAAATTAGTTTTTTAAATCGTTTTATAAATCAGTTTTTATAAAACAAAAATAAAAATAAAAATAAAATTACCTAATCACTCACCGTGGTATGCGAAGGGGAGGAGGGAAGAAGAGGCGTCGGCGGCGGCTCGTGGTTGAGGGAGGTGCGACGGCAGGGTTCGAGGGTGAGGGCGCTTCTTCGATTCGATGCGACTGGGGGGGGGTGTTCGAGGGTTGCGTCGGCTTCGACACTGGAAGGAGGTTGGACGGAGGGGGCGTTGGCTCGATTGTCGGCGGCGATGTCTTGAAGGGGGCGGCTCGATTAGGTTAGGGTTTTTTTTTTCTCGTTTCTGAATATTGAATCGGGGGGGGGGGGCAAACAGAAGAAAAGGAGGGAGTATATATTTTTTTTATTTTATTTTATTATTTAATTATTTAATTTTGCATAAAGGTTGACTTTTACATACGACCTCGAAACGAGGCCCACCACCTGTCGTCCATAGCGTTTTAACCCCATTCCGAACACAACGGGATATGTATCGTAAGCTGGTTTGATCGTTACAATCAGTTTCCGTTGAAATTTACATTTAAATCCTTATATTGAATTTTAAACGCACATTTCAAATTACCGGGGTCACATACTAACTAGAAAAATTCCAGAAAAATATTTTCTAGTTTCGTATTGACGATACGGTCCTAACAAAACTAGTTTCGTCGAATTCTGAGACCGTTTGAAAAATGGCCAATTTCCTGTCGATTAAATTCAACAAAAACTGGTCAAACGCGTTTTCTTTTGCCACGCTCACATATTGATTCGAAAAATTATGAAATTTGAAACCTAGCAATAGTTTGACATCCCGGACCCAACAAAAGTGGTTTCGTCGAATTCCGAGGCCGTTTGCAAAATATCAATTTTCCAGACCTATATATTATATATACCGACTCTTCTGAAAATTCATTCGGCCACAACTTTTGATTCTCGTTATGAAACTTCGATTTTTCAGATTCGTTAGAAAGGTATTGACTAACAGATTTAAATATTTTTAGTCTCACTAAGATCCGTTATATTTTCCACCCTGCACAGTCGGTCAAAGTTCGAATTCAAATTTTCAAACTGACTTACTATTTCTAATTCACGAATTTATTGAAATATTCTATTTCAATGGTTCAAATTGCTTTTAAATAATCAATTTAAAAATTTTAAATTGGCTCGTATTTTCCGGGTTATTACAAATATTTAATTAGATTTAAATGTGAATGTGATAATTTTAAATTATCAAATTTGGGAAATGATCGAGAATGGAGTGTCACCAGTTTTACTCCAGGCGATAGTTAAATCTTTAATTAGATTCGAACATGAAATGGTAATTAAATTTGCCGATAACACTGTGGTGTTAGATATGGAGTATTACCAGTTTTGCTCCATGGGATGAATAGGTTGGGATTGGGATAATAAAAGAAATGATTACTTCGGTATGGTCTGTTAAACCCGGCTGGTTGATAAACCTTAATTTGATTTAGAATTGATATCCAAAGGATGATTAAAGAATAAATTTAAATAATTTATCATTGAAAAAATAAATGGGAACCTTTCCCAAAGGATATGAATATTTAAATTAAAGAATATTCAGAATTGGAATGAGGCACGTGTTGTGTTTTATAGCACTTGATTATAAAATACGTGAATTATTTGGAAAGGCCGGGTTTATGCCCATTCTGAATAATTGGTTCGACGATGAAGACGGTGGTTGAAAACCGGAGGTCTTCACATGGTTTGGATGATTACTGATGTCTTGATTGGGCTGTACACCCAAGATGAGGTAATAAGTGGTGATCGTCCAAACGTGCTTGGAGATCGATCGGATATGCGAGGACCTCTCTCCTGTATTGGACATATGGGACGAGGAATTAGGTGCCTCCGTTTTCGCTCAGACCTAGAACGAACTTGTAAATGGATGTGTGTCTGATATTGGATTTTACTCTGTGTTGATTGATCTCTATTAAATATTTATCTGTTTGGTGGCAGAGAATTTATTCTCTTGCTTAACACCCTTCTCTGAGACGTACGAGCTCAGACGTTATATATCGATAGACATCAGTCGCATGGCGTGAATTGCCTGTGTGGCATGCTGAGATGCAAATGATCAAGGCTTTTGTTCAAAAGCAGAGTCTTTAGGTTGATGATCAAAGCACGGCCTTAAATGCCATAGCTTTGTGTATAATGCTAATTCGCGAGCCTCACACCCCAGTGTGAACCATAAATGGGAGAAGACATCAGGGAGGACATGCGTTTCCTTCTAGCTAGGAGTGGTGTCATGGTATGGGGCCCAGACATTTTTACTTTTGTCGATGATGGATAGCAAGGCGCCTTGGATTATCGGTCACTACGGGGCCGACAGATGACATGGTCGACATACTGACCGGACTTACGCCACATAGGGTGGGGAAATGTATTTTTCAGGGATTATTAATCCACTTTGCACTTAGGTGGAACGACCCTGATGATCCAAGGTGCAGTTGCAGCTGACCCTGCTAAAGTGTCTCGAAGCGGTAAGGACGATCCCTTGCCTTGGTTCACAGACAGAAATCCACTTCTAATACATGACTTTTCATTTTTAATTATAGAGCCTAGTATGGCGACGTAATATATGGGTACCTATGCCTGTGATTGATACATTTATATTTGAAGTTGATTTCTTCACTTATAGTAATAATAAAATATGAAATTTCACGCATCAAGCATTTTTGGCTATTATAAGGTAAAACTCTATCCTCCGGCTTGCGTTGCATTGTGTGATGGGACCTGAGTCTTATAATAGCTTCATTTTCTTTATTTAGCATTGCGTTGTTTGTTATATGCAATGGTATTCTTGGGGTTAATCCCGTTTCGTGTTATACGGCGTGGTCCCTTGATTTACCTAACTTTAAAACCAAGCTAATAACTATTTTTTTAGTTCTCACACCAGTCACATGACTAACCTAGAGTTTATTGTTTTAACCTAAACTCCGGGTTCCCCTATGTTCTACACGGGCAGCTAGCAGTTTTGGTTTTGTAGATTTATATTCACAGGATTTAGGATTTAAGGCTGGAGATATATTCGGAAAGCTCTGTATCCGTGTATTTCTTGCAATTTTGTTTTGTATTATTTTTCCGCTGCGTTGTAATTTGTAAATCTTTGATGTTTACCAAATGTATATAATTTATTCATGCTCTGTTGTATTCTTGTACTCAGATGTAATTGTTGTAATAGGCAATGAAATATTCTTCTGTTTGTGTTCTGATTTGTCATGTTCTCAACTCAATCCGGGCTTTCCCGAAAGGCCGAGTTTGGGTCGTTTCAGTTGGTATCAGAGCCTTGGTTTACAGATCTCAAGAACAAGACACGTTAGGACCAAACGAAAGAATTCATCAATGATTGGATTAGCAATATCCAATGAGGACGACTCGTTAGAGATGGGATCAATAGTATCCTAGAATGAGTCCAAAGAGTGTTATTTTTAAAATAAAAATGAAAACAAATTTTGTTTTAAAAATTTAAACCATATAATACGTATTTGAATATTTTATTTTAAATTGATTTGGACATTCGGGTATATGGACATTTGAATATACGTCTGATCCACGTGTATATGAAGCCTCAAATACACTGAATGGATATAGAATCACACTCTAGTCACCGGAAGATGATACTGATGATTACTAGTATCATCAGTGTTTATGTTCGAGTTTTGAAAGTGGGATATCTATATATTTCCAATTGACAGTTGTGAGAACCAAAATTAGATATGGTTATTGTTGTGATTTGGCATCAAAAACATGATTTTGAATATATACATATGCATATATATATATATATATATCAAAGTTATGGATTTGAAAATTTAATCAACTAATTGATTGCAGGTTGTGTCGTATGATAGTTAGTTTGACTAATTAAAATGTTGAACCAATAAGAAAATGGAAAGGTAAGAATAGCCAAATTTTGAACTAAATTGAAAATTGTTTGAAATTGCATACATGTACATATATATGTGTGAACAGGTCATAACAAGGAAGCTAAGAAGAGGAATAAAATTGCATGCCCGACAAATAGGTACATGTTTATTGTATTTCTTGGGTTTTGATGATTTTATGAGCTGATTGGTTAGCTGCTTGGCCTTTTCCTTTTCTTTTGGATTAGTGAGGGCCCTGTGAGGCAAGTTGCGGTTTAAATGTCTCCCCGTACAAAGGAGGTTATGGCGAAAATTTTCAAAAATTTAGGGTGTTAGCCAAATTTTTGAAAAATTTGAAAATTCTTAGAAATCAAAAGGTTGAAGAATGATAGCCAGAATGAAAGTTGAGTTGGTTAGTTAAACAACTTTCAGCTCTGTTCCTTTTCGAGGACGAAAAGATTTTAAGTGGGGGAGATTGTAACAACCCGGATTTTCAGAACCAATTTAAAAAATTTATTTTAGCAATTTTAATGGATTTTGAATATTTAAAATGATTTATTTTAAATAATAATGACTAAAAATTTATTTTTATCGAAGTTATAATGAATAAATTTATTTTAAATATAAAACGATCCTGAAATGCCGCGGCAATTTGAAGATTCGATTTTAAATTTCAAATGAGTGCACAGGATTCAAAATAAACCGGATTTCAGTAAAACCAGAAATATTTGAATATGTTTAATAATATCTTTCTAATGAATGTAAAAAATCCAGATTTCATAATGAGAATTAAAAGTTATGTCCAGTTTAAAATTCAGAATAGTTGCTATGGAATTTATATATATTTTTATATAATATAAGTCCTTAAAAATAGCCATTCTGCAAACGACCTCCGTTTCGACGAAACAACTTTTGTTGGATCTAGAATGTCAAATTATTGCCAGATTCCAATTTTCATAATTTTTGAAATTAATATGTGAGTTGGCAAATTAAAACGTGTTTGGTCAAATTCAACTGAATTGGATCAACCAGAAAATGGCCATTTTTCAAACAGTCTCCAAATTCGATGAAATTAGTTTTGTTAGGACCGTATCGTCAAAACATAGCTGGAAATAACTTTTCTAGAATTTTTGGAGTCAACATGTGGCCCCAGTAAATTAAAATGTACGTTCAAATTTAATATTTATTGATTTACATTTTAATTTTGATGAAAACTGATCGTAACAGTCGAATTGGCTTACAAAACATATCCCATTATATCCGGAATGGGGGTATTTAGTTAGCGCGACAGTCATTGGGTTTGATTTGGAGTTCGTCACGATAAACCATTATTTTTGGAATAAAAAATGGATTAAATAATAAAAAAAATTCCTATAAAACCCTCCACTCAGAACGCAGCCGGCCCTAGCAAAATTAACGGCTGAAAATGCCTAATTTTATCTCTCAAATTTCTCACAATCTATAGCGAATTAATATATGATTCAAAAGCAAAATTTGTAGAGGGTTTCAAGATCTTTAAATCAACCCTAGTTTGATCGAAAATCACTGAGTATCCAGCGAGAATTAGTTGTCCAAAGTCACGCCGTTGCGAGTTCAATTCCGGCAGCAGGAGGGGATCGAATCAGCCCTGGTTGGCGATGCTGGAAGCGGTCACGGCGGCGGTTGGAGTCGTGGTCCCTGAACGGAGTCCGGTCAGGCAGGGTGGTGGTGGCAAGCGAGTTTTCAGATCGAGGGTTTTGCGGTTTCCAGATGAAGAAGGCGATGGGGGATAACGTTTAAAAAGTTATAAAAAGGTGTTATTTTAACTTAATTAAATTAATTTAATTATCTCGAATTATTATCAAATGTATTAATAAGCGTATTTTTTCGTACGAGGTCCAAATCGCGTGAAACTGGACCTGTTGCGATCATGTAGACGAGAGCTTCACAACAAGACTAACCATGTCCAATTGGGAGAAAATTAGAATTTTGAGCAAATTCAAACCCGAATTATTCAGAAATTCAGAAATAAAACTGACGGAGTGGAAACTGACTGAGTACTCTTTCTTACTTAATTTATTTGCAGTTAAAATTAAACTAGGATGCAGACGGTGCTAAGCAGCAACCGACACCATTGATTGTACAAATCATGATTGTTTATTTGGATTGAATTGATTGTGCTGTGTTTATTGAATGAATAAAATATATAAAATATTCATGTGTTGAATAAAATATTTGAATAATAAAAATATCATTTTTATTGTATAAATGAATTGTATAAAATATTCGTGTGTTGAATAAAATATTTTATTGTTAAAAATATAAATTTTCACATATAAATGAATTACATGAAATTCTCCTAAAATGAAAATGAATATTCATTTACAAATCGGATGGTTTGTTTATGTACACCCATTTAACTGATATTGATTGGGATGATAAATTTTACACATCGCCCAACTGCACAAATAATAATTAATATTTGTTGTTTGAAAACCCCACACGGGTATTGGGATGATATTGGACATACACTAATACCAATATTTAGTTGTATGTCAATGATGGGTTGACAAGCTGTGATGAGCGTTAATTATTTATTTTTAACGCTTATGTAGTTGTGTAATGCACTCTGGATGATGGTTGACTGCGTATCATTATTGTTGTGTACAAGTATGCATGAAATCCATATAAATAACATTGTATGGTAATTGACTATGTCTGATTCCAATTCAGAAAGAACGAATATTTTAAAATGACAAATATTTTAGAATAATGTTATTTTAAAATAATATTCAGAAAAGAATCGAAATATGGTTTTGATGTCCAATTTTAGATGGACACGAAAATACCTAATATATGAAGCCGTGTTGATTAGATTTGCGCCATTTTGACGCAAAAGATATTTATATCGATTTTATTCATTTTTATAATGAATATCGAAAAGGAAATTATTTCAAAACTTGACATTTTGAAAATATTATCATTTATATATTATAATGATATGGAATATTCAATTTTGATTTAAAATTGAAAATGAAGTTGAAATCGTTTTTAAAACGAATTTAAAATGATTTATAAAATATGTTTTAAATGGAAATCGACGAAATATATATTATATATATATAATATAATGGCCTGAATAGAAAGCACCGCGTCTCGGCCATTTGCAAATTTCGACCATTGACATCAAATTGATATTACGGGAGATCCGACCGTCGAATTCTCCAAAAAACCGAAACCGTTGGGTTCGTATTGAAAATAGATTTCCAAAGAATATAAGAGATTTGAAATCTAATGGTTGGATTTGGGATTATATCCAAATAAAATTTGGAAAAGTTCGTTGTAAGTGCAGTTCAATGACCGTTTATGGAAATCGACTGAAAGGGCCTTAATAAAATTATTGAAAATATTAAAAATTTGTGTAAAATCATAATAAATGATTTAGAAAGAATTGGGATGAAAATTTCTACGTTTGTAAAGATAAAAATATATTTTTATCAAAATGTACTAATTATTAACTAGATTTGAAATCCAATAATTTTTAAATAAAATAAATAGGATTTGTGAATGGTTTTGAAATAACCAGAAATTTCCGACGAATAAATTGGACTGGATTTGGAATGGAAATAATCTTCAGAATATTTCGATATTGGATTCCGTGATTATACGGATATTGTTATGGAAATTTAGAAGGCATATTTATATCGTTATTTCCAATATGATATTTGTTGGTTTCAGAATTTGATATTGAATATAAGCCGGTTTAATTTCTATTCGGAGCCTTGTATTTAATATCAAATGGGATGTTGGGTTTGTCGTGAATGGTGTCGTCATTAACACTGTTCCTAAACCCAATCGAGGGAAGAATAAATCTTTTAATTTAGATTTAGGGAAGTTTTCCAATTAATTAGTATTTAATTGAAATTGAATAAAAGAATTGGATTTTGGGTTTGTCATGAATGGTGTCTTCAGTAACACTATTCTTAAACCCTATGTGAAAAGAATAAATCTATTAATTAAGATTATTGGAGTTTCCAGTTAGTTAGCAATTAATTGGAATAAAATGGAATGTGAATTAGGTTTATTGTGAACTGTGTTTTAAACGACATTTGTTCTTTGACCCAATTAACAGTAAAGATATGATTTGGAATTTATAAATCTTTTATTAAGATTTAATGGAAATTTTTGAAAGAATTTTTTTCCAATTTAATAAAATAAATTGGAATGGAATTCGATTTGATAATAATCGAAGTGAACTTATGTGGAGGAAGACTGTTACTATATATGGAATTTAAAAGGCTTCGCCATTATTCTATTTATATTATTGGTTGGATATGGAAGTTTATATCAATTATATATATTGATCTATTTTCCGTGAAGTTTCCATAATTAATGGAATGTGATTTTGGGTTTATCATGAACTGTGTTTTAAATGACATTGGTTCTTTAACCCAGCTAAATTCAGGATTTATTTCTAAATTAGAATAATCATTATATAATGATTATTGTGGATTAAAACTAATTGGAGTTTAATGAACCTTTAATTATATTTAAATGTGAATGTGATAATTTTAAATTATCAAATTTGGGAAATGATCGAGATGGAGTACCACCAGTTTTACTCCAGGCGATAGTTAAATCTTTAATTAGATTTGAACGTGAAATAGTAATTAAATTTGCCGATAACACCATGGTGTTAGATATGGAGTATTACCAGTTTTGCTCCATGGGATGAATAGGTTGCGATTGGGGATAATAAAATAAATGATTACTTCGGTATGGTTCGCTAATCCTGACTAGTTGATAAACCTTAATTTGGTTTAGAATTGATATCCAAAGGAAGATTAAAGAATAAATTTAAAGAATTTATCTATGTTAAAATAAATGGGAACCTTTCCCAAAGGATATGAAAATTTAAATAAAAGAATATTCAAAACTGGAATGAGGCGTGTGTTGTGTTTTATAGCACTTGATTATAAAATATGTGAATTATTCGGAAAGGCCGGGCTTATACCCATTCTGAATAATTGATTCAACGATAAGTCAACGATGAAGACGGTGGTTGAAGACCAGTGGTCTTCACATCGTTTGGATGATTACAGATGTCTTGATTGGGTTATACACCCAAGACGAGGTAATAAGTGGTGATCGTCCAAACGTACTTGGAGATCGACCGGATATTCAAGGACCTCTCCTGTATTGGTCATATGAGACTAGGAATAAGGCGCCTCCAGTTTCATTCAGACCCAGAACGAACTTGTAAATGGATGTGTGTGTCTGGCATTGGATTTTATTCTATGTTGATTGATCTCCATTAAATATATATCTGTTTGGTTGCGAAGAATTTATTCTCTTGCATTACACCATTCTCTGAGACATACGAGCTCAGAGGTTATATATCGATAGACATCGGTCGCATGGCATGAATTGCCTATATGGTATGTGGAGATGTAAATGATCAAGGCTTTTGTTGAAAAGAAGAGTCTTGTGGTTGATGATCAAAGCACGGCCTTAAATGGAATAGCTTTGTGTATAGCGCTAATTCGCGAGCCTCACACCCCGGTGTGAACTTGAAATGGGAGAGGACTTCAGGGAGGACATGAGTTTCCATCTAGTTATGAGTGGTGTCATGGTATGGAGCCTAGACATTTTTTTACTTATGTGGATGATGGATAGCGAGGTGCCTCAGATATATCGGTCACTACGAGGCCGATGGATGACATGGTCGACATACTGACCAGACTTACGCCCCATAGGGCGGGGAAACGTATTGTTCAGGGATTATTAATCCACTTTGCACTTAGGTGGACCGGCCTTGACGATCCATGGTGCAGTTGCGGCTGACCTGAGGCACGGGCTAGAGTGTCTCGAAGCGGTACGGACGATCCATTGTCTTGATTCACAGACGGAAATCCAACTTCCAATGCGTGACTTTTCGGTTTTAATTGCAAAGCCTAGTATGACGAAGTAATATACGGGTACCTACGCCACCTATGATTGATACATTTATATTTGAAGTTGATTTCTTCACTTATAGTAGTAATAAAATATGAAATTTCACGTACCAAGCATTTTTGGCTATTATAAGGTAAAAACTCTATCCTCCAGCTTGTGTTGCATTGTGTGATGGGACCTGAGTCTTATAATAGCTTCATCTTATTTATTTAGCATTGCGTTGTTTGTTATATGCACTGGTATTCTTGGGGTTAAACCCATTCTGTGTTATACAGCGTAGTCCCTTGATTTACCTAACTTTAAAACCAAGCTAATTACCGTTTTTTTAGTTCTCACACCAGTCACATGACTGACCTGGAGTTTATTGTTTTAACCTAAACTCTATGTGCCCCTATGTTCCACACGGGCAGCAAGCAGTTTTGGTTTTGCAGATTTATATTCGCAGGATCTAGGGTTTACGGCTGGAGATATATTCGGAAAGCTTTGTATCCATGTATTTCTTGCAGTTGTGTTTTGTATTATTTTTCCGCTGCATTGTAATTTGTAAATCTTTGATGTTTACCAAATGTATATAATTTATTCATGCTCTGTTACATTCTTGTACTCTGATGTAATTGTTGTTATAAGCAATGAAATATTCTTCTGTTTGTGTTCTGATTTGTCGTGTTCTCAACTCAATCCGGGCTTTCCTGAAAGGTTGAGTTTGGGTCGTTTCATCCTGTCTTTGGAAGGCCTCCCGCTACGAAGTCTTCTATTAGGGAAGTCTTGTCGGAAGGACTTCGTTGACCGCTCCTTACGAGCATTTTGTAAACTTTGACTTCCTCCCCTTACGAAGGTGTCGGTTTGTGTTGCTTCCCTATTATTTCCTTCGGCCTTCAGTCCGACCTATCGCTTAGCTTACTGCTTTCGGGGGACTTTCCAACGCCTGTATTCTTCCGACACCCCTTCATTTCCAGCTAGGCTTGGAGATAATTTTGATGATAACACCAAATAATACTTAAAATTTAATTTTAGTATTTTGGGAAAGGATATATCATTTCAATCCAAATCAGAGTCATATGTATTTATCATTTCAACCTATGTTCTTAATTCATTTTAATGATTAATCCCAGGTGTATTCGATGCCCATAATATCTAGGGTAAATGATTGGGATTGATCAACACAAACAATAGTCATATAAAATTCAAGGTGAATAACAGGTAAATTTACACAAATAAACATCAATATGTCAAACATATAAAATTCAAGCCATTCATCACATCAATGCATTAAAATTGTTCTATATCGAATAAAATACTAGTTATCAGTTGATGGGTTTTAAAGTAGTAATAAAATGTGAAATTTAAGAATAACTGTAAAATTTAAAATAACGGTCAAATTAAATTACATTATCGATGCTACTTAACATAAATGCACACTTCTAACTACCAAGCAACAATCATATCATAACATAATTTTAATTTAACAAATAATCTAATACTTTATTTAGGTGTGAGTGGGTTTAATCACTTACCTTTGATTTCAAACGAGATTGGAATCCAAAATTTAGCCTAAAATTTTGCAGTCTTAGAATTCATCCAAACCAGCTCCATTGCGAAGAACTCGTCAATACGATTCCAACGCAACACACTGCGCGTCAAATTGAGTTAGTATATAAAAGTTATACATGTTATAAGTTATACAAATCTGTAATTAAATCAAAACGAAACAAACAACACTTTCTCACCTTAAATAAATGGCATGTCGTCCTTCTTCTCTCCCATCTGAAATTTTGCTACAACAAATTTCAGACCACCCATGTGCAAAAACAGCCCCCCTTTGCCTCCACCTTCCCTCATCCGCTCAACGAAAATTCAAACCGCTTTTTATAATGAGCTTCTCTTCTCGAAAGCTTCCTCCTCATCACCATCATCTCTAACTTGCACCACCTTCTCAAACCGTGTCCTTGCACCACAACGCACGCATACTATAGGGTATCGACATTTTTTTGTCATACAATTTCTTCAAATTTTGCCATTCGATGTTAAATCACCCTACGAATCCAAATACGATCACCATTTCATGAATTAATCCCTGTATAAACAACGAATTCAAACCCCAACATGCTTCCATTCGCTGGAAAAAATGGACCACACAAAAATATGATCGCACCTTCCACAAATCATATAAGATCGAAGAGCATCTTAGTCTCAGTTGAATGAAACTTATTTTAAAAAAGTTCATTCACAAAATTTTGAGGTATAGATTTTTTTTCTGTAACAGTGAGAGGGAGGAAGATAAAAGAACAAGCGGCCATTTTGTTATAGGAGAATGAAGAGATTAAGGTTAGAGTGTTTAGTATGAGGTGTACTTATTGGTGAAAAGATTTAATGGTTAATTAAACAAACTAAATTAGTTGGATTTCCTATCTATTCAACATTTACTATACATGGTTACTTAAACATCTACTATAAATGGTTAATTAAACAAATTTGTATCAATTTGATTACTTAAATGGTTACCTAAACATTTACTAAAATTTTAAAACAAATTTACATATCAAATTTCAGGTCAGGTATTACATAGATTTGCAGTGTTTGGTTTCAGCTGTAATTAAATCCCATTAAGTGTGTGTGTGTGTATATATATTAAACCCCACTAAATGGCTATGATTGAATTTCAATTATTGTTTTTCATCCAATCCTGAATTTATAGATATAATTGTCATTTTTTTATATCCTATTATATTAGTAACTTCCATTTATCGCTTAATGCATGGTAACAAAATACATAATTACTATTAATTGAAATCAGTTTATTTATCATATCTTAAATTTGATTAAGTCTCATTTAATTCGTTATTTATTTTATTATTCTGTACATCGTTACTTTTGGTCCTACTTAATGCTTGTTTTGAAACCTATTTTGTCAATCTTCTACAGTTGCAAGTTTATCCACCTTAATTGCAATAATTACACACATTAGTTAAATTTTATTTCCAATTTATCATCAATAAATATAAATAGCAACTGGTTTCACATACTAAACAATTAACCTATTGTAATCGTTATTTTAAAAATTAGTTAAACATTCAATTTATTCCTTTAGCTACCATTCTTAATTTCCATTAATTACACCATTCAATTATCTTTATTGTAATTTGTTTCCACTTTATTTCAATACACTAATATTGTTTTTGAAATCTATGACCAGTTACAACATCCAATTAAAATATCATGAACTTATTGTTGTAAACAAATAAACAAAGTTATTCACATATAATTTAATCATTCTAACTTAATGAATTTCAATTGACTACATAAAATATTACCATTTTTTAACCATATTTTTTCTAATTCATTCTATTTCAATTAATAATTGAATCTTATATTTACCATCATGTACAAGTTATTATATTAATAGCTTATTGAATTCACCGTTAAATAAGCTTATTCAAGTTTATATCAATTAAATTTACTTGATAGAAATATCAACCTTGCAATTTACCATTTTTCTCCAAAATTTATGTTAAATCAAATTTTTTTAATTAGTAGGAAAATACGGGTTGTTACACTCTCCCCCACTTAAAACTTTTCGTCTTCAAAAAGGCATAGTAAAAAAGTTGTAAATTTTTATATATATTTAATCATATAATTCCCTATTCAACTTAAGAACAATTACCTATATAAAAGTTTTATATAGGTTTGAAACTTAAATTTTAACAAAAAAAATTAAATCGTAAATTCACGAAAAAATTCGGTAGAGTCTCTTATGTACGATTAGGTCCGGGAAACAACAATTTAATCATAGATATATATCTCATCTAAGTGACGAGGCATCCCAAAAATGGGAAAAAAATAGACAATGCCAAAATGAAATATATAATTCGATATACGTACCTTTCATTTGCATTATTAGCGATTTGGCTTATTTTAAAGCAAGTAAAAATAATATCTATGCACAATGAGCTCGCGAAGCAAACAAATTCTACCCACACCTACTAAAGAACTCAACAACAAATGAAACATACATATAAAAGAGATAAATAAATATATGTTTAAAATAACATTCATGAAATAGAAAATGCAAACAAAATAACAAATAAACTATCCAAACAATTATATTCATCTAAAGAAGTACCATAACCAATTTTAAATGTCAATATTTTATTTGTATGACTTCATTTGTTTATTCCATTCTTTAACAATCCTATTACAAATAAACTATCCAAACAATTATATTCATCCAAACAAGTACCATAACCAATTTTAAATGTCAATGTTTTATTTTTATGACTTCATTTGTTCATTCCATTCTTAAATAATCCTATTTCATTTGTTATATTGCATTCCTATTTGTTCTAAATGTCAATGTTTTGGTGACAGAATTTGATTGCTTTAGGAGTATTTGGTGGTGACAGAAGTAAAATCCCTTCAGAGGTTAGTGATGTGTACAACACCTTTTGGAGTAAAATCCCTTACGTTCATGTTTGATTTTGCAGGTAACAAACAGAATTAAAATTAATTGGAATCATTTTTTAGAAACAAAATAAAAAGTAAAATCCCCTTAAGTGTTGTATAAAGATCCTCTATGAATTTTTTTACATGGATAACTTTATTTAATATTATGGGGTCTATCAATAGAAGGTCACCACCGAATAGAGTAGTCGGATGATAACACACGAAAAGGTACATCAGACCTAAAAAAATAATTTACACTGAGCCAGTTTTTATTTATTGGGAGAGAAAAAATCCCAAGCTTTCCTATAATGTACTGACACGACTCGAACTTCCCCGTAAAGGAAAGCCCGGATTGAGTTGAGAACACGACAAATCAGAACACAAACAGAAGAACATTTCATTGCTTATTATAACAATTTACTTCAGAGTACAAGAATACACAGAGTATGAACAAATAATATACATTTGATAAATATCAGAGATTTACAAATTACAATGTAGTGGAAAATAAGAAAAACACAACTGAAAGAGATACACGGATACAGAGCTTTCCGAATATCATTCCTGCTGTAAACTAGGTTCCTGTGAATATAAATCTGCAAAACCAAAACTACTAGCTGCCCGTGTGGAAAATAGGGGCACTTAGAGTTTAGGTTAAAAAAATAAACTCCAGGTCAGTCATGCGACTAGTGTGATAGATATTAAATCTTTACTTTTAAAATAAAGTAAAACAAGGGACCACGCTGTATAACACGGAACGGGTTTCCTATCGAGAATACCAGTGCATAAAATAAACAGCGCAATGCTTTCTGGAAAAATGAAGCTATTATAAGACCTAGGTCCGATGACACAATACAATGCAATCCTGAGGATAGAGTTTTCCCTTATAATAGCCAAACATGCTCGGTACGTTTAAAAACAAATCATTCTGATAATATTATAAGTGCATAGTGTATAAAACAACTTCAAATATAAATATATCAATCATAGGCAGCATGGGTACCATCTATCATGTCGCCAATACTAGGCTCTACAATCAAAACTGAAATGTCACGTATTGGAAAATGGATTTCCGTCATGAGTCGAGGCAAGGGATGTACTCCTCGCCAGCTTCGAGACACTCTGGAAAATGCCTCAGGATCTCCCGTAGTAGACCCTTGGATCATCCAAGGTCGGTCCTCCCTTATGTTTAAGGATCAGTATTCCTGACCACACGTTTCCCCGCCCTATAGGGCGTCTATGAGCCAAATGACTCAATATCCATCGGCTCCGTAGAGACCAATATATCCAAGTCGCCTCGCGTTCCAACAACCACATAGGTAAAAATATAAAAATGTCGGGGCCTGCAAAACCCTAACACCACCCATAAGTAGAAAGAAACGTCATGTCATCCTTGGGTACCTTATCTCGTTTTTAACTCATACTAAAGTGTGAGGCTCGCGAATTAACGCTATACACAAAGCTATGCTATATTAAAGCCATGTTTTGATCATCAACCACAAGACTCTACTTTTCAATAGAAGCCTTGATCATTTGCATCTCGGCATGCCACACAGGCAATTCACGCCATGCGACTGATGTCTATTGATATATAACCTCTAAGCTCGTACATCTCAGAGAAGGGCGTTAAGCAAGAGAATAAATTCTCCGCCGCCAAATAGATATATATTTAATAGAGATCAATCAACATAGAATAAAATCCAATGTCAGACATACATCCATTTACATGTTCGGGGTATGAACGAAACCGAAGGCACCTTATTCCTCGTCCCGTATCCAATACAGGAGAGGTCCTCGCATATCCGGTCGATCTCCAAGTACGTCTGGAGCGATCACCACTTATTACCTTGCCTTGGGTGTACAGTCCAATCAAGACATCAGTAATCATCCAAACGATGTGAAGACCTCCGGTCTTCAACCACCATCTTCATCGTCGACTTATCGTCGAAT
The DNA here is from genome assembly GCA_030737875.1 of Allium sativum. Classification (NCBI taxonomy): domain Eukaryota; kingdom Viridiplantae; phylum Streptophyta; class Magnoliopsida; order Asparagales; family Amaryllidaceae; genus Allium; species Allium sativum. The sequence continues at coordinate 832,144,075 of CM060918.1, read as the reverse complement.
CGGTTATTCAGAATGGGCATAAACCCGGCTCGCGTATATAATAAATAAGTGCTATAAAAACACAACATACGCCTCATTCCAATTCTGAATATTCTTTTATTCAAATATTCACGTCCTTAAGGATATGTTCCCAATAATTTTATCAAAGAAAAATTCTTTAAAATTTATTCTTTAATCTTCCTTTGGATATCATTAAAAACATATTAAGGTTTTCCAAACTAGTCGGGATTAATGCACCTTACCGAAGTAATCATTTATTTGATTTCTCAATCCCAACCTATTCATCCCATGGAGCAAAACTGGTCATACACCATATCTAACACCACGGTGTTATTGGTAAATTTAATTACCATTTCACGTTCAAATCTAATTAAAGATTTAACTATCGCTAGGAGCAAAACTGTTGATACTCCATTCTCGATCATTTCCCAAATTTGACAATTTAAATTATCGATTCCCATTTTCAATCTAATAAAAGATTCATTAAAACTCCACTTAGTTTTAATCTTCCCAAAAATAAATAATAATGATTATTTAACTTTGGAAACACAAACATGCTGCATCGACAATCTACACCGTACTATTGATTTCTGCCGATATATAACCTCTAAGCTCGTACGTCTTAGAGAAGTGTGTTAAGCAAGAGAATAAATTCTCTGCCACCAAACAGATATATATTTAGCAAAGATCAACCAATACGGTATGAAGGAATCAATGTTAACTGGGTTAAAGAACCAATGTCACTTAAACACGGTTCAAAATAAACCCAAATCCTCTTCCTTAAAAATGGAACCTTCATGGAAAAACAAATCGATATATATATATAATCGATATCAATTTCCGTATCCGACCAATAATATAACTGGAATAACGACAAAGCCTTTTAAATTCCATATATATTACCAGTCTTCCTCCACAGAAGTTCATTTCGATTATTATCAGATCGGATTCCATTCAATTCCAATTTAATATATTAAATTGGAAAACTTTACTTTGGAAAATTTCCATTAAATCTTAATAAAAAGATTTATAAATTCCAAATCACATTTCACTGTAAAATTGGGTTAAAGAATGAATGTCGTTAAAAACACACTTCACAATGAACCCATTTCACATCCCATTTTATTCCAATTAAATGTTAATTAATTGGAAATTCTATTAATCTTAATTAAAAGATTTATTCTTTTCACATGGGGATTAAGGATAGTGTTACTGAAAACACCATTCACGACAAACCCAAAATCCAATTCTTTTATTCAATTCAAATTAAATATTAATTAATTGGAAAACTTCACTAAACCTTAATTAAAAGATTTACTCCTTTTCTCAACTGGGTTTAAGAACAGTGTTAATGAAGACACCACTCACGACAAACCCAAAATCCAATTCAATATTAAATACAAGGCTCTGAATAGAAATTATATCGACTTTTATTCAATATCAAATTCTGAAATCAACAAATATCATATTGGGAATAACGATATATATATCTTCCAAATTCCTCCACAATATCTGTATAATCACGGAATCCAATATCGAAATATTCCGAAGATAATTTCAATTCAAATCCATTCCAATTCGTATATTGGAAGTTCTGGTTATTTTTAAAATCCTTTCAAATCTATTTTATTTATTTAAAAATATTGGATTATAATTCTAGTTCATAACTAGTTCATTTGGATAAAAATATATTTTTATCTTTTCAAATATGGAATTTTTCATCCCAATTCTTTCCAAATCATTTATTATGATTTTACACAAATTATTGAAATTTTTACTAATTGTATCAAGGCTCGTACAGTCGATTTCCATAAATGGTCACCGAACTGTAATTACAGCGACCTTTTCCAAATTTGTTTTGGATATAATTCAAAATACAACCGTTAGATTGCAAATTCCTTACATTCGTTGGAAAGCACTTTTCGATATGAACCCAACGATTCAGGTTTTAGGAGAATTCGACGGTTGAATCTCCCGTAATGTCCATTCGAAGTCAATGGTTGAAATTTGCGAACTGCTACGGTGTGGCGCGTTCTATTCAAGCCATTAAATATATGTAATATATATTATATATATTTCATCGATTTCCTTTTAAAACATATTTTATAAATTGTTTTAAATTCGTTTTCAAAACAACTTCAACTTCATATTTAATTTCAAATCAAAATTGAATATTCTGTATCATTAATATATAAATGATAATATTTTCAAAACCTTAGATTTAGAAATCACTTCCTTTTCGATATTGATTGTAAAAATGAATAAAATCGATATAAATATTGTTCGTGTCCAAATGGCGCATCTCTAATCAACACAGCTTCATAAATTTTAATATTTCCGTGTCAATCCCAAATCGGACATCAAAATCATATTTTGATCCATTACTAAATATTATTTTAAAATATTCCTTATTTTAAAATATTCATTATTTTAAAATATTCATTATTTTAAAATATTTGTTCTTTCTGAATTGGAATCAGACACAGTCAATTACCATATAATTTTATTTATATGGATTTCATACACACATGTACACAACCATAACCAAACACAGTCAACCATCATCCAGAGTGCATTACACAACTGTATAAGCGTTAAATATAAATAATTAACGCTTACAACAGTCTGTCAACCCATCGATTGACATACAACTAAATATTGGGATTAGTGTATGTCCAATATCATCTCAATACCCGTATGGGGTTTTCAAACAAAAAACACTAATTATTATTTGTGCAGTTGGGCGATGTGTAAAATATATCGTCCCAATCAATATCAGTCCAATGTATGTACACAAACAAATCGTCCGATTTGTAAATGAATATTTATTTTATTCATATACATGTTAAAAATTATATTTTTAACCATAAAATATTTATTTCATCTCATTAATATTTTATATAGTTCATTTATACAATAAAAATGATATTTTTATTGTTCTAATATTTTTATAAAATTTCGGCAGCATAACGGCGCGATACTAGAACCGGAATAAAGTCTAGCCTTATCCCTCGCCTACTAATGGCTCGCGCCATGTACATACCAATTCTAATCAATTTATTTCACTTCCCAAACCAAATTCAACCAAATAATCTAATCAACCAAACAACCAAACAAACATGGTTTCAAACAAAGATGGCGGGTGCTACTAAGCACCGTCGGCATCCTAGTATATATTTTTAACTAGAAAACAAATTATAGTGAGAAGTTCTCAGCTTTGGGATCCACTCCTCCATTCCTTATTTCTGAATGGTTCGGATTTGGATTTGATTCCCGTAGGTTCCATCGCAATCTGTTTCAAATGATTTTTATATTAAAAATCACATTTTTATTTCAACGCTACATATATAAAAATCATATTTTTATATCGATGTTAATAGTATAAAAATCATATTTTTACATTCGCTACTTCATTATAAAAATTACATTTTTACATTCGCTACTTCATTATAAAAATTATATTTTTATATTGCTATTCAAATAATGAAATCAAATTTTATTTCGATATTCAAATACAAAAAATCGAATTTTTATTTCAAATCCATATTGATCAAAATCATATTTTTATTCTTTGTTTTCATAAATAAAAGTCGCATCTTTATTTCTAAAATCATTAATATAAAAATCAAATCTTTATTTCACTACTTCATATATAAAAATTGAATTTTTATATATTTAAAAATTGTATCTTTGTAACATAAAAATCACATCTTTCTAATATCACTTCATGTATATAAAAGATCTCATTTTTATATTGATGTATACCTTATAAAAATAATATTTTTATATCGATGTCTACTTTAAAAAAATCAAACCTTTTCCTTTATAAAAATTTAATCTTTTCTGTTATAAAAGTATAATCTTTATATGTTATTAAAAATCGTATTTTTATATTAATAAAAATCATAACTTTTTATCATATTAAAATCAAGTTTTTATCATATTAAAAATCAAGTTTTTATAAACTAAAGAAATCATTTTTTTTAAATAAAGAAATCAGATTTTTAGTATATAAAAAAACATAAATACTTACACGGTTTCAAATCGGGCGAAGGGGAAAATAGGAGGTCGGAGGAAGGAGGGGGAGCTGGGGGACCCGCAACGCCTGTCAGGGGGGTGGCGGTGCTAGGGTTTCGCCGTGGGGATTCGGGGGAGGCAGCGTCTCGATTTGAGGTGGAGTAGAGAGGAGAGGGAGGTGTGGCAGAAGGGCGTCCAGAGGGGTGCGTCGATCACCTTAGGGGCGGCGACGGCCAAAGCTTGGGCGCGGCGGTCGATGGCAGAGGAGGATGCAGGAGCGCGATTTCTTTTTACTTGGGGAAACAATTCTGACCGAAGAAAAGGAGAAAAAGGGGGAGGGTTAGGTTATATATTATTATTATTATTATTTTAATTCAAAAAAGTGAATTTTTGTCCGAACACCAATTCACATCCAACGACTATCGCCCCAAGCTAATTACCCCCATTTAGAACACAATGGGATATGTATCGTAAGCCAGTTCGGCTGTTTCGATCTGTTTCATTTAAATTACAATATAAATCAATATATATTTAATTTAAACGTACATTTCAATTTATTGGGGCCACATACGGACTCCAAAAATCCCAGAAAAATAAATCTGGCTATGTTTTGACGGTCCTAACAAAACTAATTTCGTCGAATTTGGAGCCCGTTTGAAAAACGGTCATTTTCCAGTCGATTAAATTCAAACTGAGTTAATCAAACTTGTTTAAACCCGCCACGTTCACATATTGATTCCAAAAATTATGAAAATTGGAATCTAGCTATAATTTTACATTCCGGTTCCAACAACAGTGGTCTCGTCAAAAATGGAGGTCGTTTGCAAAATCGCTATTTTTAAGGGCTATATTTTTCATAACGACTATTCTGAGTTTTCAACTGGGAATAACTTTTTATTCCCGCTATGAAATTTGGATTTTTAAAATTCATTGGAAAGATATTTTCAAACAGATTCAAATATTTCTAGATTCACTAAAATCCGGTTTATTTTGAATCATGTACATTCAATTGAAATTTGAAATCGAATTTCAAACTACCGCGCCATTTTCAATTCCTTTTATAATTAAAATAAATATTTATATTCTAATTTCGATTTAAATAAATTTATACGTTCTAATTCTACTCAATATAAATTTCTACTCATTATTATTTAAAATAAATTATTTTAAATATTCAAAATTCATTAAATTTGCCAAAATAAAAATTTTAAATTGGTTCTGATTTTCCGGATTGTTACAATCTCCCCTACTTAAAAATCTTTTCGTCCTCGAAAAGGAACGGAGCTAAAAGTTGTTTTACTAATCAACTCAACTTTCAGCTTGACTTTCATTCTTCAACTTTTCAGTTTCTAAGAATTTTCAAATTCTTCAAAAATTTGGCTAACACCCTAAATTTTTGAAAAATTTCGCCATAACCTCCTTTGTACGAGGAGACATTTAAAACATCAACTAGCCATGCAGGGCCCTCATCAATCCAAACGAAAAAGAGAAATCCAAGCGGCCAACCTTAGGCTTATAAAATCTTTAAAAAAATTGCCAAGCGGCCAGCCTTAGGTTCATAAAATCTTTAAAAGAAAAAGAAAATGCCAAGCGGCCAGCCTTAGGCTCTTAAAATCTTTAAAAGAAAAAGAAAATGCCAAGCGGCCAGCCTTAGGCTCATAAAATCTTTAAAATAAAAATTAGTAAACACGTACCTATTTGTCGAGCATAAAATTGTATTCCTCTCTGCTTAGCTTCCTTACTATGACCTGTTCAAGATATATACAAGTATATGCATGCAATTTCTAATAATTTTCAATTCGGCTCAATATTTGATACAATTTGGCTTAATGGTTCAAAATTTTAATTAATCAAACAACACAATCAGCAATCAATTAGTTTATTATCGTTTCAAATACATAACCTTTATATATATAAAAATTCATTTTTGATGCTAAGTCACAACAATAGACCCTTTCTAGTTTTTGGTTCTCACACCAGTCAATTGGAAATATATAGCCCTCTTTCGTCACTCGAACATAAATTTTGAAGATGAGTACTCAATCATCAGAATCATCTTCGGGCTACTAGAGTATGATTCTATATCTATCTAGTATATTAAAACTTCGAACATATGTTTGCAAGGCGTATATGCAAAAATTTTATAAACTCAATTGTCCAAATTCAATATAAAATAAATATTTAAATACGTATAAAATGGTTTAAATTTTCAAAACAATATTTGTTTTTAAAGTTTATTTTAAAACAACACTCTTCACACTCGTTCTAGGATACTACTAATCCTATCTCTAATAAGTCATTTTTATTGGATATCGCTAATCCAATATCTGGTGAATTATTTCGTTTGGTTCTAAGGCGCCTTGTTCTCTGAGTTCTGTAAACCAAAACTCTGATACCAAACTGACACGACCCGAACTTCCCCGTAAAGGAAAGCCCGGATTGAGTTGAGAACATGACAAATCAGAACATAAACAGAAGAACATTTTATTGCTTATTAAAACAGTTTACATCAGATTACAAGAATATATAGAGTATGAACAAATAAAATACATTTGATAAATATCAGAGATTTACAAATTACAATGCAGCGGAAGATAATACAAAACACAACTAAAAGTGATACACGGATAAGAGCTTTCTGAATATCATTCCAGCTGTAAACCAGGATCTTGTGAATATAAATCTGCAAAATCAAAACTACTAGCTGCCCGTGTGGAAAATAGAGGCACCCAGAGTTTAGGTTAAAACAATAAACTCCAGGTCAGTCATGCGACTGGTGTGAGAACTAAAACAATTATTAAATCTTTCCTTTTAAAATAAAGTAAATCAAGGGATCACGCCGTATAACACGGAATGGGTTTCCTCCCAAAAATACCAGTGCATAAAACAAACAGCGCAATGCTTTTTCGAAAAATGAAGCTATTATAAGACCTAGGTCCCATCGCATAATGCAACGCAAGCCGGAGGATAGGGTTTTCCCTTATAATAGCCAAACATGCTCGGTACGTTTAAAATCAAATCATTTTGATACTATTACAAGTGCATAGTGTATAAAACAATTTCAAATATAAATGTATCAATCATAGGCGGCATGGGTACCATCTATCATGTCGCCAACACTAGGCTCTACAATCAAAACCGAAATGTCACGTATTGGAAATTGGATTTCCGTCATGAGTCGAGGCAAGGGATGTACTCCTCGCTAGCTTCGAGACAATCTAGCAGATGCCTCAGGATATCCAGCAGTAGACCCTTGGATCCTCCAAGGCCGGTCCTCCCTTACGTTTGAGGATTAGTATTCCTGAACACACGTTTCCCCGCCCTATAGGGCGTCTATGAGCCAGACGACTCAATATCCATAGGCTCCGTAGAGACTGATATATCTGAGGCGCCTCACATTCCAACAACCACATAGGTAAAAATATAAAAATGTCGGGGCTTGTATAACCCTGAAACCACCCATAGCTAGAAAGAAATGTCATGTCCTCCTTAGGTCACTTATCCTGTTTTTAACTCATATTGAGGTGTGAGACTCGCGAATTAGCGCTATACACAAAGCTATGCTATATTAAGGCCGTGCTTTGATCATCAACCACAAGACTCTGCTTTTCAACAGAAGTCTTGATCATTTGCATCTCAGCATGCCACACAGGCAATTCACGCCATGCGACTGATGTCTATTGATATATAACCTCTGATCTCGTATGTCTCAGAGAAGGGCGTTAAGCATGAGAATAAATTCTCCGCCACCAAACAGATATATATTTAATAGAGATCAATCAACACAGAATAAAATCCAATTTCAGACATACATCCATTTACAAGTTCATTGTGGGTTTGAATGAAACCGGAGGCACCTTATTCCTTGTCCCGTGTCCAATACAGGAGAGAGGTCATTGCATATCTGGTCGATCTCCAAGTACGTCTGGAACGATCACCACTTATTTCCTTGTCTTGGGTGTACAGCCCAATCAAGACATCGGTAATGATCCAAACGATGTGAAGACCTCTGGTCTTCAACCACCGTCTTCATCGTCGAATTATTGTCGAATCAGTTATTCAGAATGGGTATAAACCCGGCCTTTCCGAATAACTCGCGTATATAATAAACAAGTGCTATAAAAACACAACATACGCCTCATTGCAATTCAGAATATTCTTTTATTCAAATATTCACGTCCTTAGGGATATGTTCCCAACAATTTTATCAAAGATAAATTCTTTAAAATTTATTCTTTAATCTTCCTTTGGATATCATTCAAACCATATTAAGTTTTTCCAAACTAGTCGGGATTAACGCACCTTACCGAAGTAATCATTTATTTGATTTCCCAATCCCAACCTATTCATCCCATGGAGACAAACTGGTCATACTCCATATCTAGCACAATGGTGTTATTGGTAAATTTAATTACCATTTCACGTTCAAATTTAATTAAAGATTTAACTATTGCTGGGAGCAAAACTGGTGATACTCCATTCTCGATCATTTCCCAAATTTGAAAATTTAAATTATCAATTCCAATTTTCAATCTAATTAAAGATTCATTAAAACTCCATTTAGTTTTAATCTTCCCAAAAATCAATATTAATGATTATTTAACTTTGGAAACACAAACATGCCGCATCGACAATCTACACCGTACTATTGATTTCTGCCGATATATAACCTCTAAGCTCGTACGTCTTAGAGAAGGGTGTTAAGAAAGAGAATAAATTATCTACAACCAAACATATATATATTTAGCGAAGATCAACCAATATGGTATAAAGGAATTAATGTCATACATGTAATCTTGTCTTAGAACTGGTTTAAAGAACCATTGTCATTTAAAACAAGGTTCACAATAAACCCAAATCCTCTTCCATAAAAATGGAGCCTTCATGGAAAAACAAATCGATATATATAATCGATACCAATTTCCTTATCCGACCAATAATATAAATGGAATAACGATAAAGCCTTTTAAATTTCATATATATTACCAGTCTTCCTCTATAGAATTTCATTTAATTATTATCAAATCGAATTCCATTCAATTCCAATTTAATATATTAAATTAGAGAACTTTACTTTGGAAAATTTCCATTAAATCTTAATAAAAAGATTTATAAATTCCAAATCACATTTCACTGTAAAGTCGGGTTAAAGAACGAATGTCGTTAAAAACACAGTTCACAATAAACCCATTTCACATCCCATTTTATTCCAATTAAATGTTAATTAACTGGAAACTCTAATAATCTTAACTAAAATATTTATTCTTTTCACATGGGGTTCAAGGATAGTGTTACTAAAAACAACATTCACGACAAAGCCAAAATCCAATTCTTTTATTCAATTCCAATTAAATATTAATTAATTGGAAAACTTCACTAAACCCTAATTAAAAGATTTATTCTTTTTCTCAACTGGGTTTAAGAACAGTGTTAATGAAGACAACACTCACGACTAACCCAAAATCTAATTCAATATTAAATACAAGGCTCAGAACAGAAATTATATCGGCTTATATTTAATATCAAATTCTGAAATCAACAAATATTATATTGGGAATAATGATATATATATCTTCCAAATTCCTCCACAATATCCGTATAATCACGGAATCCAATATCGAAATATTCCGAAGATAATTTCGATTCAAATCCATTCCAATTCGTATATTGGAAATTCTGGTTATTTTTAAAATCCTTTCGAAACCAATTTATTTATTTAAAAATATTGGATCATAATTCTAGTTCATAACTAGTTCATTTCGATAAAAATATATTTTTATCTTTTCAAATATGGAATTTTTCATCCCAATTCTTTTCAAATCATTTATTATGATTTTACATAAATTATTGATATTTTTAATAATTTTATCAAGGACGTACAGTCGATTTCCATAAACGGTCATCGAACTGCACTTACAGCGACCTTTTCCAAATATGATTTGGACATAATTCCAAAAACAACCGTTAGATTTCAAATTCCTTATATTTGTTGGAAAGCTCTTTCTGATACAAACCCAAGGGTTCTGGTTTTAGGAGAATCTGACGGTCGATCTCCCGTAATGTCCATTCGAAATCAATGGTCGAAATTTGTGAACTGCTGCGGCGCGGCGCGTTCTATTCAGGCCATTAAATATATAATATATAATATATATTATATATTTCGTCGATTTCCTTTTAAAATGTATTTTATAAATCGTTTTAAATTCGTTTTCAATACGATTTCAACTTCATATTCAATTTCAAATCAAAATTGAATATTCCATATCATTAATATATAAATGATAATATTTTCAAAACATTAGATTTAGAAATCACTTCTTTTTCGATATTCATTATAAAAATGAATAAAATCGATATAAATATCGTTCACGTCTAAATGGCGCATCTCTAGTCAACACGACTTCATAAATTTTAATATTTCCGTGTCCATCCCAAATCGGACATCAAAATCATTTTTTGATCCATTACTGAATATTATTTTAAAATATTTCTTATTTTAAAATATTCATTATTTTAAAATATTTGTTCTTTCTGAATTGGAATAAGACACAGTCACTTTCCATATAATTTTATTTATATGGATTTCATACACACATGTACACAACCATAACCAAACACAGTCAATCATCATCCAGAGTGCATTACACAACTACATAAGCGTTAAATATAAATAATTAACGCTTACAAAAGTCTGTCAACCCATCGATTGACATACAACTAAATATTGGGATTAGTGTATGTCCAATATCATCCCAATACCCGTGTGGGGTTTTCAAACAACAAACACTTATTATTATTTGTGCAGTTGGGTGATGTGTAAAATATATCGTCCCAATCAATATCAGTCCAATGTCTATACATAAACAATTCGTCTAATTTGTAAATGAATATTTATTTTATTCGTATACATGTTATGTAATGACCCGGGGTTTGGCCAAATACTTTTATAGTTTTATATATTTAGTTGACAATATAAATTTATATTTATATTGAGTTGTATATTTTATAATCGAAACACAGCTTATTTCGAATATATTTATCGAAATACGAGCTGTAATAATTCAATTCGAATTTAAAACGAAGACAAATTATTTTAAATAATTTATTAGAATTCTGTTTTGAATTTATAAACGATAATATTAATTTATTATCGAAGAAATAAATTGTTATGAAATTAAATTTATATCAATTTAAATTTATATCTGTTCGGGGTGATCGAATTGGACCTCGTGACCTATCCCAGTGTGTCCGGAATAGGGGTATTACCCTAAGATTGATAGTTGTTGGGTTCAGAAAGGAGTTCGGCATCATAGGTAATTTAAATTAAAGGATATCAGTTTAAATTAAATTTAAATTAAAAACAAAATATTCGGTGTTGGTGGACCAGAACAAAACCCGTCCCTCCTACCCGTGCCCTCCTGTATTTCCACAAACTTAAAACAGCCCTGTGCTTCTTCTTTAACCACGAACTAAACCAAACCCCTCTCCTTTATAAAACCGTCGGCCCTCATCTTTTCGTTTTTTTTTACTTCATCCGTTCACGATGAAACCAAAGCAAGCAAAGAAAAAATCGAAACCCACCAAATCAAATCCAAATCGAGTTCGTTTCTGGTGCAATCATCGAGCGAGGGACGTGGTGATTTAGGCGTTGGTTCTGGTAAACAATGAAGTTCGAGAGGTTTCAACTGGCGGCGTGGGATCTAGGAAGAACAGCTCTGGTGGGACTCGTGGATCTCGAGGGTTAGTTCGAAGTCGCGGTTGGTCCTGACAACAAGGAGTTGAAGTCGCGACAGTCATGAGGCGATGGGTGTTGCGCGATAGTGGTTGCGATGTCCAGATGTTCGGTGGTTGTACCATGGGGTCAGTTCGATTGTAGATGGAGTTGGATGTCGATCGGGAGTGGGTAAATGATTAAGGTGCTGAGGTGTTTTAAGGATCCGACAGAAGTATTTTTTAGGAGTTGGAGCATTGTAGACCTGATTCAAGAGGGTGGTGCTCAGTTTGGTGTTACTGTCTGAGAAGGAGGGTCGAGGTCAACAAGTTGGGGAAGTTGAAGCTGCTGTTGAGTTGCTCGACGAAATGTCCGAGTGAGATTTAGGTAATTTATTTAATAGTTGTCATTAATTTAATTAGAAAAGGTGTCATTAGAGAATTAGTTTGTCATTTATTTAAAGAAAATTAATTTATAAAATCAGTTACATAAGAAATTAATTGGTATAGAAATAAAATAAAATATGTAGACAAATAGTTGAGCATACAAAATAATGTTTAATTTGATTTGAAAAGGTAGGGTTATCATTTTTGGATTTATACCAGGTTTTAATCAGGGTTTAGATAATTGATCTAAAATAATTTGTGATGATTTAATTAAATGAAAAAGAAATTTATACATATATAAGGAATTTATTTATTCATAAATAAATAAATGTTAATCATTTAATTAAATAAAACGTAGGTAAAAAGGAGGAATACATTCGAGTAGATACATTGACGCAACAGCCTGGGAGATAAACAAGATTTTCCGCAGAAATAAAATCTGGTGAGTAAATCTCACCTTTTATTTAGAATTATTTTTATATAGTTAAAAATAATTGTCTGTGCTTGTTTGAATGTTGTCTGATTGTTTTAAAATATATATTAGTTATTTAGGACTATTATATATATATATATATTGGGTTGATTGGTTGGATTCCCGCAGTCTCATGTGAAAACCCGTAACTTCCCCGTAAAGGAAAGTGTCGGATAGTTCGAGAACAAGCCACAACAGAACACATATAAAAGAACATTTCATTGTATATTACAACAATGCATCAGATTACAAGAATATACAGAGTATGAATAATTATTACACAGAAATATCAGAGATTTAAATTACATTTAAATACATAGCAGCGGAAAATAATACAATACACAACTAGAAGTAGATATACGGATACAAAGCTTTCCGGATATCGTTCCAGCTGTAAACCAGGATCCTGTGAATATAAATCTGCAAAACCAAACTACTAGCTGCCCGTGTCAAAATAAGGGCACCCAGAGTTTAGGTTAAAACAATAAACTCCAGGTCAGTCATGTGACTGGTGTGAGAACTAAAACAGTTATTAATCTTTATTTTAAAGATAGGTAAATCAAGGGACCACGCCGTATAACACGGAACGGGTTTCCTCCCAAGAATACCAGTGCATAAACAAACAGCGCAATGCTAAATAAAGAAAAATGAAGCTGTTATAAGACCCAGGTCCCATCACACAATGCAACGCAGCCGAGGATAGGGTTTTCCCTTAAAACAGCCAAAGAATGCTTGATACGTTTAAAACAAATCATTTGATACTATTATAAGTGCATAGTGTATAAAACAACTTCAAATCATAAGTATCAATCATAGGCGGCATGAGCGCCCCATCCCACTATGTCGCCATACTAGGCTCTACAAATAAAACCGCAAATGTCACGTATTTGGAAATTGGATTTCCGTCTATGAACCGAGGCAAAAGATAGTCCTCAACCGATTCGAGACAATCTAGCCCATGTCTCAGGATCAGAGCTCGAGTGACCCTTGGAGCGACAGGGTCGGTCCAGCGATGTGGATTAAAATGCCTGAACACTACGTTTCCCCGCCCTTTGGGGCGTAAATGAGCCAACTAAATGACTCCATCGGTTCGAGAACGACCGATCAATCCGAGGCGCCTCGCAACAGCAACAACCACATAAGTCAAACTCGTTAGGGCGTGTAAAACCACTGACGCCACTTTTTATCTAGAAGGAAACGCATGCCCTCCCTGAGGTCCGTCTCCCGTTTTTGGTTCATACCGGGTGTGAAACTCGCGAAGTAAACGTTACACAAAGCTACGCCACAAAGGCCGTGCTTTGATCATCACCACAAGACTTTGCTTTTCAACAGAAGCCTCGATCAATTGCCACTTAGGCATGCCACACAGGCAATTCACTCCATGCGTTTGATATCCATCAATATATAACCCCTGAGCTCGTACGTCTCAGAGAAGGGCGTTAAACAAGAGAATAAATTCTCCGCCGCCAAACAGATATATATTTAATAGAGATCAATCACACGGACTGAAATCCAATGTCAGACACACAGTCAATTTACAAGTCCGTTCTGGGTCTGAACGAAACCGGAGGCACCTAGTACCCCGCCTATCCATCGATCTCCAAGTACGTCTGGACGATCACTAACTGTTTCCATCTTCTTGGGTGTACAGCCCAATCAAGATCATCAGTTATCACCCAAACGACGTGAAGACCTCCGGTCTTCGACCATCGTCTTCGTCTTCGACTTATCGTCGTATCAGTTATTCAGAATGGGATAAACCCGGTCTTTCCGAATAACTCGCGTATATCTTAAGTAAGTGTTACACAAACACAACATACGCCTCATTCCAATTCATTAGTCACTAACCGTAAATTAATCAAGAGAATAATTCCCCAAATATTAACCCCGAGGGCCGAAACCAACATCAGATCAATATCCAGAAAACCATTCTGCTTGGCTAACCGACAGTTAGTTTCTAAATTTCACATTCATATGGAAAGGTTCCCACTAATTTTATCCAAGATAAATTCTTTAAAATTTATCCTGTAATCTATTTTTGAATATCAATTCGAACTAGTCGGGATTAACGAAATTTACCGAAGTAATTATTTGTTTTAATTTCCCAATCCCAACCTATTCGTCCCATGAAGTAAAACTGGTAATACTTCATATCTAACACCACGGTGTTATCGGTAAATTCAATTACCATTTCACGTTCAAATCTAATTAAAGATTTAACTATCGCCTGGAGCAAAACTGGTGATACTCCATTTTCGATCATTTCAATCTAATTAAAGATTCATTAAAACTCCACTTAGTTTTAATCTTCGACTGGGTTAAAGAATCAGTGTCATTTAAAACACGGTTCACGATAAACCCAAAATCACATTCATTAATTATCGGGTTAAAGAACGAGTGTTATTTAAAACACTGTTCACGATAAACCCAAAAATCAATATCGACTCGATTCCAATTAAATATTATTTAATTGGTACATTTCATTAAATCTAAATAAAAAGATTTAATCTTTTCTCCACTGGGTTTAAGAACAGTGTTAGTGAAGACACCATTCACGACAAACCCAAATCACATTTGATATTCAATACAAGGCTCTGAATAGAAAATATACCGGCTTATATTCAATATCAAATTCTACGACTAACAAATATCGTATTGGAAATAACGATATATATATCTATATCTTTCAAATTTCCATAACAACAGTTGTATAATCACGAAATCCAACATCGAAATATTCCGAAGACAATTTCGATTCAAATCCACTCCAATGCAATCATTGGAAATTCTGGTTATTTTTAAAACCCTTTTCGAATTCAATTTATTTATTTAAAAATAAATAGAATTATAATTCTAGTTCAAAACTAGTTCATTTCGATAAAAATCTATTTTTATCTTTTCAAATATGGAGTTTTTCATCCCAATTCTTTCTAAATCATTTCTTATGATTTTACACAAATTATTACTATTTTTAATAATTTTATCAAGGCCCGTACAGTCGATTTCCACCAATGGCCATCGAACTGCACTTACAGCGACCTTTTTCAAATTTGATTTGGACATAATTCCAAATCCAACCGTTAGATTTCTAATTTCTAACATTCGTTAGAAAGCTCTTTTCGATACGAACCCAACGGTTCCGGTTTTAGGAGAATCCGACGGTCGGATCTCCCGCAATGTCCGTTTGAAATAAATGGTCGAAATTCACGAACTGCCGCGGCGCGGCGCGTTCTATTCAGGCCATTATATTATATATATAATATATATAATATATATTTCGTCGATTCCTATTTAAAACGAATTATATAAATAGTTTTAAATTCGTTTCAAAAGCAATTTCAACTCCCATTTCAATTCAAATCAAAATTGAATTCTTCTTTATAAATTCGTTTCAAAATTCAATTCTATTCAATTCAAATTTCAATTCAATTTGAATTCATTTCAATTCGCTTTCAATTCAGTTTGAATTCGTTTTCAATTCAATTCATTTCGAAATCGTTTTCAATTCAATTCATTTCGAAATCGTTTTCAATTCAATTCATTTCGAAATCGTTTTCAATTCAATTCATTTCGAAATCGTTTTCAATTCAATTCATTTCGAAATCGTTAAAATCGATATAAATATCGTTCACGTCAAAATGGCGTCAATCTAACCAACACGGCTTCATACATTTCTATTTCCAAATATTATATTTAACCAATGAATATTTATTTTCTAAATTAGAATGAGGCCCAATCAATTACCATATAAAGTTAATTATATGGATTTTCATACAACACATGTATATAATAGCATTGAAAAATAATCAATCATCAACCAAAGTGCACTACACTGTATAAGCATCAGATATAGATATCTAACGCTTATAACAGCCTGTCAATCAATCGATCGACATATTTAATCAATCAGGATGAGTGAACTTCAAATTTCATCCCAACACCCGTGTGGGGTTTCAAACAATCAAACACATATTTTATTCGTGCAGTTGGGCGATGTGTAAAATTTATCGACCCAATCCATGTCATTCAAATAGGTGTACATAAACAAACCGTCCGGCTTGTAAATGAACATTTATTTATTCACATTCACGTTATTCATATTCACGTTAAAAATTATATTTTAACGATAAAACATTTTTTATTCAACCTATGAATTTTCTATTCGATTCATTTTTTCAATAAAATGATATTTTTATTTTTCTAACATATTTTAGAAAATTTCGGCGGCATAACGGCACGATACTAGAAACGGGACAAGGCCTAGCCTTATCCCCGGTCTAGTGAAGGCCCACGCCATTCACACATCAATCATATCAATTCATTTCACCAAAACAATCCAATCCAAATCAAATAATCTAACCAACTACACAACCAATCAAACAAGTCCATGGTCTGTGGACGGGTGTCGGGTGCTACTAAGCACCGTCTGCATCCTAGTATATATATATATATATATATATAATTAGAAAAGAAATTGAAAGGTGAGAAATTCCCACAGATAGCTATCCAAGCTCCACGGCACTTCATTGATAGAAATCTTCATTGCTATCGCGTCTTCGTCATCTTCGTTGTCCGCTTTCACTACCTATGTAAAAATCGAATTTTTACTTCGCTATTCCATATATAAAAATCATATTTTTAACTCGAAGTTCAACATATAAAAATCATATTTTTAATTCGAAGTTCAACATATAAAAATCATATTTTTAATTCGAAGTTCAACATATAAAAATCATATTTTTAATTCGAAGTTCAACATATAAAAATCATATTTTTAATTCGAAGTTCAACATATAAAAATCATATTTTTAATTCGAAGTTCAACATATAAAAATCATATTTTTAATTCGAAGTTCAACATATAAAAATCATATTTTTATAATCGCTTCATACTTTTAAACATCGAATTTTCACTATGCTATTCAATATATAAAATCGAATTTCAAAAATATAAATTCCGTCCTTTCAAAAACAAAGATTATATTTTTAATATTCCTATGATGTAAAAATTATATTTTTTTTTTACTTTAAAAATACAAAAATCATGTCTTGCTCCTTCTACCTAATAAAAATCCCGTCTTTTCTCTTTTTAAAAATATGATCTTTATTTTTGCAAGTTCAAATCTTTTTCTATTAAAAGTTTAAACCTTTAAAATAAAATCAGTTTTATTTATTTCTTTTCAAATCAGTTTTTAAAACTTTATATAAAAAACAGTTTTTAATATTCCTAAAAAAAATCAGTTTTAAAGTTCTAACAAATCAGTTTTTTTTTCCATCTTAAAAAAATCAGTTTTTACATCATGTAAAAATCCAGTTTTTATATCATTTAAAAATCCAGTTTTAAAATGCTTTTAAAAATCAGTTTTTGAAGAATTAAAATAAAAACGAAATAAAGAGAAAAAAAACTTACTGTTATTGTACGAAGAGGGAGGAGGAGGGGCGCTGTTCGTCGGAGGGCGCTGGAGGGGTTCGACGATGCTGGTGGAGGGCGGCTAGGTCTAAATCAAAGAGGAGGGGGAAGCTCGAGGTCCCTCGAACGGGGCATGGGGAAGGAGGGAGAAGAAGGGGGAGGGTCGTTGGTCTGAGGAGAGGGTGAGGCGGCGGAGGCGGGCGGTCCTGGCGGCGGCGATGGCAGCTGTCGCTGCTTCTTCTCTCTTTTTTTTTTTTTTCGATTTTGTTCTGAAGAATGAAATCGGGGGGGGGGGGGGGGGCAGAACGGAGATAAAGAGAGGGAATGAATTTTTTTATTTATTATTATTATTTAATTTTTCAAAAGGGTTGACTTTTACATACGACCTCGAAACGAGGCCCACCGCCTGTCGTCCATAGCGTTTAACCCCCATTCCGAACACAATGGGATATGTATCGCAAGCTGATTTGACCATTTGAATCAGTTTCCGTTTAATTTACATTTAAATCACTATATTGAATTTTAAACGTACTTTTCAATTTACCGGGGCCACATACTAACTCTTAAAATTCTCGAAAAATATTTTCTAGCTTCGTATTGACGATACGGTCCTAACAAAACTAGTTTCGTCGAATTCCGAGACCGTATGAAAAATGTCCATTTTCCAGTCGATTAAAATCAACTGAAAATGGTCAAACGCGTTTTCCTTTGCCACGCTCACATATTGATTCGAAAAATTATGAAATTTGAAACCTAGCAATAACTTTACATCACGGACCCAACAAAACTGGTTTCGTCGAAATCCGAGGTCGTTTGCAAAATGTCCATTTTTAAGGGCCTGAATTCCATAGCGACTATTCAGAATTTTCAACTGGACATATCTTTTGATTCCCGCTACGAACTTTTGATTTTTCGGATTCGTTGGAAAGATATCATCAATTAGATCCTAATTTTTTGGTTTCACTAAAATCCGGATTGTTTTGCACCCGGTACATTCAATTGAAGTTTGAAATCGAATTATCGAACTACCGCGCCATTTTCAATTCTATTTATAATTATATATAATTATTTATATTCTAACGACGACGCGTATAATATATACGTTCGAATTATATTCAAAATAAATTTCTCGTCGATATTATTTAAAATAATTCATTTTAAATAATCAAAATTCGCTATAATTGCCAAAATAAAAATTTCAAACTGGCTCGCATTTTACGGGTTGTTACAATCTCCCCCACTTAAAACTTTTCGTCCCCGAAAAGGAACAAAGTCGAAAGTGGTTTGATTAATCAACTCTACATTCGATCTGGCTTCCATTCTCCAACTTTTCAGTTTCTGAGAATTTTCAAAATTTCAAAAATTTGGCTAACACCCTAAATTTTCGAAAAATTTCGCCATAACCTCCCCTGCAATGGGAGCATCGGGGAATTTCAAATAGCTTCCCCGGTCCTTCAGATCTCAAAAAGAAAAAGAAAAAGCCAAGCGGCTAGCCAATAGGCTCATAAAATCATCATCACCCAAACAAAACAGTAAATCATGTAGTAAACATGTACCTATTTGTCGGGCAAACAAATTTTATTCTCTGGCTCTAGCCTCCTTGCTATGACCTGCTCAATGATATATATGTATATGCAAGCAAATACGACCAATTTTCAATACAATTCATTATTCGATCAAATTAGGCATAATGGTTCAAAATTATCAAACAACTAAACAAACAACACAAACATCAATCAATTAGTGAATTAGAGTTTCAAATTCATAACTTTGATATATAGTCAAAAATCAGATTTTTGATGCCAAATCACAACAATGTATTCTAGCTATATTAGTTTTGGTTCTCACACCAGTCTAATGGAAATATATAGAAAATCACACCTTCGAAACTCGAATACCAATTCTGATGATGTCTAGACTATCATCGGAATCATCTCCGGGCGACTAGAGTGTGACTCTATATCTATCCAGTATATTAAAACTTTGAATATACGTTTGCAAGGCGTATATGCAAATTCTTTATATACTGAACTGTCCAAATCAATACTAATAAATAATCAAATACGAATGATTGATTTAGATTTTCAAAACAAAATTTGTTTTCACTTTAAAAATATACCCTTCACACTCGTTCTAGGATACTACTGATCCTATCTCTAATGAGTCATTCCCATTGGATATTACTAATCCAATATCTGATGAATTCTTTCGTATGGTTCTAATGTGTCTTGTTCTCTAAGCTTTGTAAACCAAAGCTCTGATACCAACTGTGAAAACCCGTAACTTCCCCGTAAAGGAAAGTGTCGGATAGTTCGAGAACAAGCCACAACAGAACACATATAAAAGAACATTTCATTGTATATTACAACAATGCATCAGATTACAAGAATATACAGAGTATGAATAATTATTACACAGAAATATCAGAGATTTAAATTACATTTAAATACATAGCAGCGGAAAATAATACAATACACAACTAGAAGTAGATATACGGATACAAAGCTTTCCGGATATCGTTCCAGCTGTAAACCAGGATCCTGTGAATATAAATCTGCAAAACCAAACTACTAGCTGCCCGTGTCAAAATAAGGGCACCCAGAGTTTAGGTTAAAACAATAAACTCCAGGTCAGTCATGTGACTGGTGTGAGAACTAAAACAGTTATTAATCTTTATTTTAAAGATAGGTAAATCAAGGGACCACGCCGTATAACACGGAACGGGTTTCCTCCCAAGAATACCAGTGCATAAACAAACAGCGCAATGCTAAATAAAGAAAAATGAAGCTGTTATAAGACCCAGGTCCCATCACACAATGCAACGCAGCCGAGGATAGGGTTTTCCCTTATAACAGCCAAAGAATGCTTGATACGTTTAAAACAAATCATTTGATACTATTATAAGTGCATAGTGTATAAAACAACTTCAAATCATAAGTATCAATCATAGGCGGCATGAGCGCCCCATCCCACTATGTCGCCATACTAGGCTCTACAAATAAAACCGCAAATGTCACGTATTTGGAAATTGGATTTCCGTCTATGAACCGAGGCAAAAGATAGTCCTCAACCGATTCGAGACAATCTAGCCCATGTCTCAGGATCAGAACTCGAGTGACCCTTGGAGCGACAGGGCCAATCCACCGATGTGGATTAAAATGCCTGAACACTACGTTTCCCCGCCCTTTGGGGCGTAAATGAGCCAACTAAATGACTCCATCGGTTCGAGAACGACCGATCAATCCGAGGCGCCTCGCAACAGCAACAACCACATAAGTCAAACTCGTCAGGGCGTGTAAAACCACTGACGCCACTTTTTATCTAGAAGGAAACGCATGCCCTCCCTGAGGTCCGTCTCCCGTTTTTGGTTCGTACCGGGTGTGAAACTCGCGAAGTAAACGTTACACAAAGCTACGCCACAAAGGCCGTGCTTTGATCATCACCACAAGACTTTGCTTTTCAACAGAAGCCTCGATCAATTGCCACTTAGGCATGCCACACAGGCAATTCACTCCATGCGTTTGATATCCATCAATATATAACCCCTGAGCTCGTACGTCTCAGAGAAGGGCGTTAAACAAGAGAATAAATTCTCCGCCGCCAAACAGATATATATTTAATAGAGATCAATCACACGGACTGAAATCCAATGTCAGACACACAGTCCATTTACAAGTCCGTTCTGGGTCTGAACGAAACCGGAGGCACCTAGTACCCCGCATATCCATCGATCTCCAAGTACGTCTGGACGATCACTAACTGTTTCCATCTTCTTGGGTGTACAGCCCAATCAAGATCATCAGTTATCACCCAAACGACGTGAAGACCTCCGGTCTTCGACCATCGTCTTCGTCTTCGACTTATCGTCGTATCAGTTATTCAGAATGGGATAAACCCGGTCTTTCCGAATAACTCGCGTATATCTTAAGTAAGTGTTACACAAACACAACATACGCCTCATTCCAATTCATTAGTCACTAACCGTAAATTAATCAAGAGAATAATTCCCCAAATATTAACCCCGAAGGCCGAAACCAACATCAGATCAATATCCAGAAAACCATTCTTCTTGGCTAACCGATAGTTAGTTTCTAAATTTCACATTCATATGGAAAGGTTCCCACTAATTTTATCCAAGATAAATTCTTTAAAATTTATCCTGTAATCTATTTTTGAATATCAATTCGAACTAGTCGGGATTAACGAAATTTACCGAAGTAATTATTTGTTTTAATTTCCCAATCCCAACCTATTCGTCCCATGAAGTAAAACTGGTAATACTTCATATCTAACACCACGGTGTTATCGGTAAATTCAATTACCATTTCACGTTCAAATCTAATTAAAGATTTAACTATCGCCTGGAGCAAAACTGGTGATACTCCATTTTCGATCATTTCAATCTAATTAAAGATTCATTAAAACTCCACTTAGTTTTAATCTTCGACTGGGTTAAAGAATCAGTGTCATTTAAAACACGGTTCACGATAAACCCAAAATCACATTCATTAATTATCGGGTTAAAGAACGAGTGTTATTTAAAACACTGTTCACGATAAACCCAAAAATCAATATCGACTCGATTCCAATTAAATATTATTTAATTGGTACATTTCATTAAATCTAAATAAAAAGATTTAATCTTTTCTCCACTGGGTTTAAGAACAGTGTTAGTGAAGACACCATTCACGACAAACCCAAATCACATTTGATATTCAATACAAGGCTCTGAATAGAAAATATACCGGCTTATATTCAATATCAAATTCTACGACTAACAAATATCGTATTGGAAATAACGATATATATATCTATATCTTTCAAATTTCCATAACAACAGTTGTATAATCACGAAATCCAACATCGAAATATTCCGAAGACAATTTCGATTCAAATCCACTCCAATGCAATCATTGGAAATTCTGGTTATTTTTAAAACCCTTTTCGAATTCAATTTATTTATTTAAAAATAAATAGAATTATAATTCTAGTTCAAAACTAGTTCATTTCGATAAAAATCTATTTTTATCTTTTCAAATATGGAGTTTTTCATCCCAATTCTTTCTAAATCATTTCTTATGATTTTACACAAATTATTACTATTTTTAATAATTTTATCAAGGCCCGTACAGTCGATTTCCACCAATGGCCATCGAACTGCACTTACAGCGACCTTTTTCAAATTTGATTTGGACATAATTCCAAATCCAACCGTTAGATTTCTAATTTATAACATTCGTTAGAAAGCTCTTTTCGATACGAACCCAACGGTTCCGGTTTTAGGAGAATCCGACGGTCGGATCTCCCGCAATGTCCGTTTGAAATAAATGGTCGAAATTCACGAACTGCCGCGGCGCGGCGCGTTCTATTCAGGCCATTATATTATATATATAATATATATAATATATATTTCGTCGATTCCTATTTAAAACGAATTATATAAATAGTTTTAAATTCGTTTCAAAAGCAATTTCAACTCCCATTTCAATTCAAATCAAAATTGAATTCTTCTTTATAAATTCGTTTCAAAATTCAATTCTATTCAATTCAAATTTCAATTCAATTTGAATTCATTTCAATTCGCTTTCAATTCAATTTGAATTCGTTTTCAATTCAATTCATTTCGAAATCGTTTTCAATTCAATTCATTTCGAAATCGTTTTCAATTCAATTCAATTCATTTCGAAATCGTTTTCAATTCAATTCATTTCGAAATCGTTTTCAATTCAATTCATTTCGAAATCGTTAAAATCGATATAAATATCGTTCACGTCAAAATGGCGTCAATCTAACCAACACGGCTTCATACATTTCTATTTCCAAATATTATATTTAACCAATGAATATTTATTTTCTAAATTAGAATGAGGCCCAATCAATTACCATATAAAGTTAATTATATGGATTTTCATACAACACATGTATATAATAGCATTGAAAAATAATCAATCATCAACCAAAGTGCACTACACTGTATAAGCATCAGATATAGATATCTAACGCTTATAACAGCCTGTCAATCAATCGATCGACATATTTAATCAATCAGGATGAGTGAACTTCAAATTTCATCCCAACACCCGTGTGGGGTTTCAAACAATCAAACACATATTTTATTCGTGCAGTTGGGCGATGTGTAAAATTTATCGACCCAATCCATGTCATTCAAATAGGTGTACATAAACAAACCGTCCGGCTTGTAAATGAACATTTATTTATTCACATTCACGTTATTCATATTCACGTTAAAAATTATATTTTAACGATAAAACATTTTTTATTCAACCTATGAATTTTCTATTCGATTCATTTTTTCAATAAAATGATATTTTTATTTTTCTAACATATTTTAGAAAATTTCGGCGGCATAACGGCACGATACTAGAAACGGGACAAGGCCTAGCCTTATCCCCGGTCTAGTGAAGGCCCACGCCATTCACACATCAATCATATCAATTCATTTCACCAAAACAATCCAATCCAAATCAAATAATCTAACCAACTACACAACCAATCAAACAAGTCCATGGTCTGTGGACGGGTGTCGGGTGCTACTAAGCACCGTCTGCATCCTAGTATATATATATATATAATTAGAAAAGAAATTGAAAGGTGAGAAATTCCCACAGATAGCTATCCAAGCTCCACGGCACTTCATTGATAGAAATCTTCATTGCTATCGCGTCTTCGTCATCTTCGTTGTCCGCTTTCACTACCTATGTAAAAATCGAATTTTTACTTCGCTATTCCATATATAAAAATCATATTTTTAACTCGAAGTTCAACATATAAAAATCATATTTTTAATTCGAAGTTCAACATATAAAAATCATATTTTTAATTCGAAGTTCAACATATAAAAATCATATTTTTAATTCGAAGTTCAACATATAAAAATCATATTTTTAATTCGAAGTTCAACATATAAAAATCATATTTTTAATTCGAAGTTCAACATATAAAAATCATATTTTTATAATCGCTTCATACTTTTAAACATCGAATTTTCACTATGCTATTCAATATATAAAATCGAATTTCAAAAATATAAATTCCGTCCTTTCAAAAACAAAGATTATATTTTTAATATTCCTATGATGTAAAAATTATATTTTTTTTTTACTTTAAAAATACAAAAATCATGTCTTGCTCCTTCTACCTAATAAAAATCCCGTCTTTTCTCTTTTTAAAAATATAATCTTTATTTTTGCAAGTTCAAATCTTTTTCTATTAAAAGTTAAAACCTTTAAAATAAAATCAGTTTTATTTATTTCTTTTCAAATCAGTTTTTAAAACTTTATATAAAAAACAGTTTTTAAAATTCCTAAAAAAAATCAGTTTTAAAGTTCTAACAAATCAGTTTTTTTTCCCATCTTAAAAAAATCAGTTTTACATCATGTAAAAATCCAGTTTTTATATCATTTAAAAATCCAGTTTTAAAATGCTTTTAAAAATCAGTTTTTGAAGAATTAAAATAAAAACGAAATAAAGAGAAAAAAAAACTTACTGTTATTGTACGAAGAGGGAGGAGGAGGGGCGCTGTTCGTCGGAGGGCGCTGGAGGGGTTCGACGATGCTGGTGGCGGGCGGCTAGGTCTAAATCAAAGAGGAGGGGGAAGCTCGAGGTCCCTCGAACGGGGCATGGGGAAGGAGGGAGAAGAAGGGGGAGGGTCGTTGGTCTGAGGAGAGGGTGAGGCGGCGGAGGCGGGCGGTCCTGGCGGCGGCGATGGCAGCTGTCGCTGCTTCTTCTCTTTTTTTTTTCGATTTTGTTCTGAAGAATGAAATTGGGGGGGGGGGGCAGAACGGAGATAAAGAGAGGGAATGAATTTTTTTTTAATTTTTTTTATTATTTAATTTTTCAAAAGGGTTGACTTTTACATACGACCTCGAAACGAGGTCCACCGCCTGTCGTCCATAGCGTTTAACCCCCATTCCGAACACAATGGGATATGTATCGCAAGCTGATTTGACCATTTGAATCAGTTTCCGTTTAATTTACATTTAAATCACTATATTGAATTTTAAACGTACTTTTCAATTTACCGGGGCCACATACTAACTCTTAAAATTCTCGAAAAATATTTTCTAGCTTCGTATTGACGATACGGTCCTAACAAAACTAGTTTCGTCGAATTCCGAGACCGTATGAAAAATGGCCATTTTCCAGTCGATTAAAATCAACTGAAAATAGTCAAACGCGTTTTCCTTTGCCACGCTCACATATTGATTCGAAAAATTATGAAATTTGAAACCTAGCAATAACTTTACATCACGGACTCAACAAAACTGGTTTCGTCGAAATCCGAGGTCGTTTGCAAAATGTCCATTTTTAAGGGCCTGAATTCCATAGCGACTATTCAGAATTTTCAACTGGACATATCTTTTGATTCCCGCTACGAACTTTTGATTTTTCGGATTCGTTGGAAAGATATCATCAATTAGATCCTAATGTTTTTGGTTTCACTAAAATCCGGATTGTTTTGCACCCGGTACATTCAATTGAAGTTTGAAATCGAATTATCGAACTACCGCGCCATTTTCAATTCTATTTATAATTATATATAATTATTTATATTCTAACGACGACGCGTATAATATATACGTTCGAATTATATTCAAAATAAATTTCTCGTCGATATTATTTAAAATAATTCATTTTAAATAATCAAAATTCGCTAAAATTGCCAAAATAAAAATTTCAATCTGGCTCGCATTTTACGGGTTGTTACATCTCATTAGCGGATGCCCGCAGTTTCATAGCGGATGATTACCCTATACGCCCCACACTATGATTAGTGGATGACCTTCTATACCGCGATATCCTGCCTCGAAGCAGGATGGGTATTACTATGTTGACTAACGTCTGTGGATGCAGGGAAACAGGTTGGAGGAATCCAACTGGATTCCTCAAAAATATATTATCTGTTTGTTGTTTGTTTGATTTCATATATAATCCTATATGATGTGTTAAAATCAAATAAATGAAAATTGGTTGATTGATTGTTTAAAATATCACTGGGGCTTGGGATATGGATTTTTAAAAATAATATCAAAAAGGGTATTTAAAATTTAAAAGGGGAATTCTTTTTTTTTTTAAATAGAATTTGAATTTTAAATGAGGTATAGAAACATTAACTTGTTTTGAATATATATAAACAAGTAATTCCATTTATAAAGTTGTTTATAAATGAAAGGATGGAATTTGAATCGAATTTATAAAGTTGTTTATAAATGAAAATATGGGATTTGAATCGAATTTATAACGTTGTTTATAAATGAAAGGATGGAATTTGAATCGAATTTATAAAGTGTTTTATAAATGGAAAGGTGGGATTTGAATTGAAGTTATAAACGTTGTTTATAAATAATGTCGAGAATTCAAATGGACTTTGAATATAAGGAATTAAACAATAGAATTTGAATATAGAGAATTCAAATGGACCTTAAACTATATATTTGAATATAGAAATTCAAATGGACCTTAAACTATATATTTGAATATAGAAATTCAAATGGACCTTAAACTATATATTTGAATATAGAAATTCAAATGGACCTTAAACTATATATTTGAATATAGAAATTCAAATGGACTTTAAACTATAGAATTTGAATTCAAAGGAATTCAAATGAAGTTTAAATAAAGAGAATTCAAATAGAATTGAATTGGAATTTGAATAGAGAAGTCGATAAGGAAACAAGAGTATGAGTATAATTAGAATTTGTTAATATGCAGTTAAAAATATATTTGAACATGTCATGTTCAGATATGAAGGTGAAATAGACTGAAAAGTTAAGTAACAGATTTAATTAACAAATTGAGTTAAAACGATTGGTATAGTTAAAATAGATTGGGCAGGTATAGATACAGGAGACAGGTATGGAATAAAGTATAGAAGTGAAATAAATAGAATGCCCGAGAAAAAGGTACGTATTTAATTCATATATGAGATTTTATGCGCCGTATTGGCTAGCCGCTTGGCTTTTTCTTTTTCTTTTTGAGATGAGAAGGACCGGGAAAGCTATTTGAAATTTCCCGATGCTCCTGGTACAAAGGAGGTTATGGCGAATTTTTCCGGGAATTTAAGGAGATAGAATATTTTTAAGATAATTTGATAGTTAGAAATTTACATATCAAAATATATAGAAGTCGATAAGGAAACGAACTTAGAAATAGAATAGTATAATCAAAAAGGAAGTATAAGAATAAAATCTAGTAAGAATAGAAAGAGAAAATGTATATGTGTTTGAAGGTGAATAATCAGTTGTATGGTATTGATTATTCGAGTAAGTAGTCTTGTCTGTTTTGACGTTAAATGTTATTCAGTCAAGGTCTGAGAGGTAATTATACCCCAACTTGGTTGATTTCATGATATACCGATAAGTAGCAAGATTCAGGCTCGAAGATCAATGTGGAATAAGAATTCGTTAAATACTGTATTTGGGTTGTCGTAACGATGTTTTACACAACATCTGTTTTAGCCCAAATATGTGCAAAGCTTGGAAATAGAATAATGAATATTTGTAAAGCTAGAAATTTAAGGAAGGCGATATATGGAAATGTTTTCCAAAGAACGTATAAGGCCAATATGGTTATTGAAAATATTTGGTTAACAAATATTGATAAAGAAATAGAGAAGCGATTTAATTAATGGAATATTAATTAAAGGTTCAGTGATTGTTGGATGTTTGGATGAACACTTGTTTTATTCGATAGTTAAATCATCGACTATCGAAACACTTGTTTTTATTCGATAGTTAAATCACAGACTATCGAAGTTTTGACCATCGTTGTCAATATGGAGAGACCGGTTGGATTATTATCCGAAGAACCACTCCATATCGGCAGTAGCGTGCGAATCAGATTATATAAAGATAATCGAAGACGGAGTAGAGTGCAAGGACTTTTTCTATAAATAGAAATAGTGCCTTCAGTTCATCCTGTTCCTGGGTGACTCGTATGGATGGATGTCTGACAGAGTATTTCCAGAAAGGTCACGTACATTGATTTCTTCAACTGTACCAAGAGTGGAAGCGGAGGAGGAAACTTCTTTTAACTGACACGTAATGTACTGTTGTAGACGTCAATTAGTGATTTTCGATGGATTTGACGATGTGACATTCGAAGTGAATCTGGTGTGATGATAAAGCGTAGCTTCTAGCCTCATCAACCGGTAAATGACAGAAATCGGGCAAGCAGCATGGCTATGTAGGTCGCACCTATTAGGCTGTATAATCACCTGATCTAGAGTTTCATTTACTTCTAAAAATCTATTGTCGATGTTGTCCCATTCGGGAAACGGTTGCTGATCCCAACCGTTGGTGATATACATTCGATACACTCAAGCGAAATGAGTGGTCGGTCATGTGTGGCTGAGTTGCAAGATGTTCTTGTTGAACTCGGTGTATTCTCCTCTAGAGATATACCAGCGGAAGGTGATTCCATACCTTGTCATACTTGGAGACCCATTACCCAATACGTGCTTGCGGTTTATGATTGTAATTATATATGTGGAACGTGAGATGCAAACGTTCCACTAGATTGTTATTTACTTGATTTAGACATTATTATAATATCAAAAGAGTTTTGATATAAAGATAAGTCAAGTGTTTGGATTCTCATAAGGAAAAAAACCCGTTCCGTGTTATATGGCGTGGTCTTATGAGATATCATTTAGTTTTCTGAAACTGTTTTAAACTGTTTACTCATACCAGTCCCATGACTGACCCGGAGTTTATTTTGTTTGTTCTACCTAAACTCTTGGGTGCCTAAATTTGTACGGGCAGTCAAGTAGTTCAGGATTTTTCAGATATATCTAAAAGAGCTTGGAGCAGGAGGCTTCAGCGTCATCTAGTTATAGTGTTGTTCCGTTGTGTTGTAAGTGTTGTACTCTGATAAGTGTATGTTATACAATTGAGATTTTGTATTTCAAAGATATGATATATTATATTTTGTTCCGCTGCGATGTGAGATTCTGTGTTGTTATTTCTGTTCTTCTTCTACCTCTTTCTTCTAAAAAAAATGTTTCGTATTTTCGTGATATTTGGGTTGGACGTATGATGTATATAGTCAACTCTGATGTTGCAGATTTGCGGGTCATTACAGTTGGTATCAGAGCTTAGGTTGAGCGAATACCTAGGCTTGTTGGAATGTGCTCATTAGAGATAGGGTCAGTAGTACCCTAGAATGAGTTGAGTGTATATATATATATACGAGAGCGCGTATTTGTTATTTGATATAAAAACTGTTTTATATTGTGTTGACTAATCTGTTGAGTGAGTTATAAATTTTGGTCGAATCGTGGGATGCCACGACGTCGATAGGAGTTTATAAACACTTGAACAGAAGATTGGACACGATATTGTTTTAAATAGTTGAGTTGATTGTTAGGATTATAATCAAATAAGATTATAAAACAGAAACAGATATATAACCAATAGAATTAGTATATGAAATCAAATATACAAAGGTGATAAATTGAAATTGAATTCCAACCAGAATTCAGAATTTAAAATCCTGGGAGTTTGGAAAATATTTTTCTAAATGGAGTTGAAGGAAATATAGTACTGAACACATTCAGTAGCTGGGAAATAATTCTGATGATGGTCGCAACATCATCAATGTTCGTTTTCGAGTTTCTAAGTGATGAATTGCTACCTTAGAAAAGTTTTGATGGAAATTTGTTTGAAAGAAAACAAGTTTAGTTGGAAAATTCAAATGTTTTGAATTTGAAAAGATTATAAATATATACATTTATGTGGTTTCGAAAGAAAAATCAAATGAAACTTGAATATATGAAATTTCAGTGAAGAGTTCAAATAGAAAATGCAAAGATATTTAAATAAGGTATTTGAATTCAAGAGAATTCAAATATAGAATTTGAATATAGAAATTAAAATGGGATTTGAATTCAAAGGGGATTTAAAATGGAATTTGAATTTAAGGGGAATTAAATATAGGGATTCAAATAGAATTCAATGGAGTTAAAATATAGAAATTGAATATAGAAATTCAAATGGAGTTTAATTATTTAAATTCAAATATAGAATTTGAATATAGAAATTCGAAAGGGATTTGAATATATAAAATGCAAATAGGATTTAAGCTATGGAATTTGAATAGAAAATTCAAATGGGATTTTAAAATATGGAATTTGAATATTAGAAATTCAAATAGAAATTTAAATAGAACTAAAGGAGTTATCGATTATTGGTTATTCGAAGGGAGTTATTGAATTTAGTCAATCGAAGGAGTTATCGATTTTTGGTTATTCGAAGGGAGTTATCGAATTTAGTTAATCGAAGGAGTTATCGATTATTAGTAAATTAAAGAAGTTATCGAATATAGTTTATTCGAAAAGAGTTATCAATTAGTTTAATCGAAGTGAGTTATAGAATATTGGTTATTCGAAGGAGTTAATTGAATATTAGTTTGTTCGAATAGAATTAAAGGAGTTAATTGAATATTAGTTTATTCGAATAGAATTAAAGGAGTTAATTGAATATTAGTTTATTCGAATAGAATTAAAGGAGTTAATCGAATATAGTTTATTCGAAGAAAGGTCTTCGAATCTAGTTATTCGAAAGAGAGATTATCGAATATAGTTATTCGAAGGGAAGAGTTATCGAATAGGGAATTATTCAAAGAGAGTTACGTAAGGAAGTTTGAAATGTTGAGTATCAACATAAATAAGTTTTGAAAAGATAAATGGGTTTGTAGCACTTTTCTACCTTAGCAATTTCGAGGACGAAATTATTTTAAGTGGGGAAGATTGTAATGACCCGGGGTTTGGCCAAATACTTTTATAGTTTTAAATATTTAGTTGACAATATAAATTTATATTTATATTGAGTTGTATATTTTATAATCGAAACACAGCTTATTTCGAATATATTTATCGAAATACGAGCTGTAATAATTCAATTCGAATTTAAAACGAAGACAAATTATTTTAAATAATTTATTAGAATTCTGTTTTGAATTTATAAACGATAATATTAATTTATTATCGAAGAAATAAATTGTTATGAAATTAAATTTATATCAATTTAAATTTATATCTGTTCGGGGTGATCGAATTGGACCTCGTGACCTATCCCAGTGTGTCCGGAATAGGGGTATTACCCTAAGATTGACAGTTGTTGGGTTCAGAAAGGAGTTCGGCATCATAGGTAATTTAAATTAAAGGATATCAGTTTAAATTAAATTTAAATTAAAAACAAAATATTCGGTGTTGGTGGACCAGAACAAAACCCGTCCCTCCTACCCGTGCCCTCCTGTATTTCCACAAACTTAAAACAGCCCTGTGCTTCTTCTTTAACCACGAACTAAACCAAACCCCTCTCCTTTATAAAACCGTCGGCCCTCATCTTTTCGTTTTTTTTTACTTCATCCGTTCACGATGAAACCAAAGCAAGCAAAGAAAAAATCGAAACCCACCAAATCAAATCCAAATCGAGTTCGTTTCTGGTGCAATCATCGAGCGAGGGACGTGGTGATTTAGGCGTTGGTTCTGGTAAACAATGAAGTTCGAGAGGTTTCAACTGGCGGCGTGGGATCTAGGAAGAACAGCTCTGGTGGGACTCATGGATCTCGAGGGTTAGTTCGAAGTCGCGGTTGGTCCTGACAACAAGGAGTTGAAGTCGCGACAGTCATGAGGCGATGGGTGTTGCGCGATAGTGGTTGCGATGTCCAGATGTTCGGTGGTTGTACCATGGGGTCAGTTCGATTGTAGATGGAGTTGGATGTCGATCTGGAGTGGGTAAGTGATTAAGGTGCTGAGGTGTTTTAAGGATCCGACAGAAGTATTTTTGAGGAGTTGGAGCATTGTAGACCTGATTCAAGAGGGTGGTGCTCAGTTTGGTGTTACTGTCTGAGAAGGAGGGTCGAGGTCAACAAGTTGGGGAAGTTGAAGCTGCTGTTGAGTTGCTCGACGAAATGTCCGAGTGAGATTTAGGTAATTTATTGAATAGTTGTCATTAATTTAATTAGAAAAAGTGTCATTAGAGAATTAGTTTGTCATTTATTTAAAGAAAATTAATTTATAAAATCAGTTACATAAGAAATTAATTGGTATAGAAATAAAATAAAATATGTAGACAAATAGTTGAGCATACAAAATAATGTTTAATTTGATTTGAAAAGGTAGGGTTATCATTTTTGGATTTATACCAGGTTTTAATCAGGGTTTAGATAATTGATCTAAAATAATTTGTGATGATTTAATTAAATGAAAAAGAAATTTATACATATATAAGGAATTTATTTATTCATAAATAAATAAATGTTAATCATTTAATTAAATAAAACGTAGGTAAAAAGGAGGAATACATTCGAGTAGATACATTGACGCAACAGCCTGGGAGATAAACAAGATTTTCCGCAGAAATAAAATCTGGTGAGTAAATCTCACCTTTTATTTAGAATTATTTTTATATAGTTAAAAATAATTGTCT
This sequence comes from Allium sativum, assembly GCA_030737875.1. Classification (NCBI taxonomy): domain Eukaryota; kingdom Viridiplantae; phylum Streptophyta; class Magnoliopsida; order Asparagales; family Amaryllidaceae; genus Allium; species Allium sativum. Next base: position 832,110,624 of record CM060918.1, on the reverse strand, counting down.
GTGCTTGTTTGAATGTTGTCTGATTGTTTTAAAATATATATATTAGTTATTTAGGACTATTATATATATATATATTGGGTTGATTGGTTGGATTCCCGCAGTCTCATTAGCGGATGCCCGCAGTTTCATAGCGGATGATTACCCTATACGCCCCACGCTATGATTAGTGGATGACCTTCTATACCGCGATATCCTGCCTCGAAGCAGGATGGGTATTACTATGTTGACTAACGTCTATGGATGCAGGGAAACAGGTTGGAGGAATCCAACTGGATTCCTCAAAAATATATTATCTGTTTGTTGTTTGTTTGATTTCATATATATTCCTATATGATGTGTTAAAATCAAATAAATGAAAATTGGTTGATTGATTGTTTAAAATATCACTGGGGCTTGGGATATGGATTTTAAAAAAAATATCAAAAAGGGTATTTAAAATTTAAAAGGGGAATTCTATTTTTTTTTTAAATAGAATTTGAATTTTAAATGAGGTATAGAAACATTAACTTGTTTTGAATATATATAAACAAGTAATTCCATTTATAAAGTTGTTTATAAATGAAAGGATGGAATTTGAATCGAATTTATAAAGTTGTTTATAAATGAAAATATGGGATTTGAATCGAATTTATAACGTTGTTTATAAATGAAAGGATGGAATTTGAATCGAATTTATAAAGTGTTTTATAAATGGAAAGGTGGGATTTGAATTGAAGTTATAAACGTTGTTTATAAATAATGTTGAGAATCCAAATGGACTTTGAATATAAGGAATTAAACAATAGAATTTGAATATAGAGAATTCAAATGGACCTTAAACTATATATTTGAATATAGAAATTCAAATGGACCTTAAACTATATATTTGAATATAGAAATTCAAATGGACCTTAAACTATATATTTGAATATAGAAATTCAAATGGACCTTAAACTATATATTTGAATATAGAAATTCAAATGGACTTTAAACTATAGAATTTGAATTCAAATGAAGTTTAAATAAAGAGAATTCAAATAGAATTGAATTGGAATTTGAATAGAGAAGTCGATAAGGAAACAAGAGTATGAGTATAATTAGAATTTGTTAATATGCAGTTAAAAATATATTTGAACATGTCATGTTCAGATATGAAGGTGAAATAGACTGAAAAGTTAAGTAACAGATTTAATTAACAAATTGAGTTAAAATGATTGGTATAGTTAAAATAGATTGGGCAGGTATAGATACAGGAGACAGGTATGGAATAAAGTATAGAAGTGAAATAAATAGAATGCCCGACAAAAAGGTACGTATTTAATTCATATATGAGATTTTATGCGCCGTATCGGCTAGCCGCTTGGCTTTTTCTTTTTCTTTTTGAGATGAGAAGGACCGGGAAAGCTATTTGAAATTTCCCGATGCTCCCGGTACAAAGGAGGTTATGGCGAATTTTTCCGGGAATTTAAGGAGATAGAATATTTTTAAGATAATTTGATAGTTAGAAATTTACATATCAAAATATATAGAAGTCGATAAGGAAACGAACTTAGAAATAGAATAGTATAATCAAAAAGGAAGTATAAGAATAAAATCTAGTAAGAATAGAAAGAGAAAATGTATATGTGTTTGAAGGTGAATAATCAGTTGTATGGTATTGATTATTCGAGTAAGTAGTCTTGTCTGTTTTGACGTTAAATGTTATTCAGTCAAGGTCTGAGAGGTAATTATACCCCAACTTGGTTGATTTCATGATATACCGATAAGTAGCAAGATTCAGGCTCGAAGATCAATGTGGAATAAGAATTCGTTAAATACTGTATTTGGGTTGTCGTAACGATGTTTTACACAACATCTGTTTTAGCCCAAATATGTGCAAAGCTTGGAAATAGAATAATGAATATTTGTAAAGCTAGAAATTTAAGGAAGGCGATATATGGAAATGTTTTCCAAAGAACGTATAAGGCCAATATGGTTATTGAAAATATTTGGTTAACAAATATTGATAAATAAATAGAGAAGCGATTTAATTAATGGAATATTAATTAAAGGTTCAGTGATTGTTGGATGTTTGGATGAACACTTGTTTTATTCGATAGTTAAATCATCGACTATCGAAACACTTGTTTTTATTCGATAGTTAAATCACAGACTATCGAAGTTTTGACCATCGTTGTCAATATGGAGAGACCGGTTGGATTATTATCCGAAGAACCACTCCATATCGGCAGTAGCGTGCGAATCAGATTATATAAAGATAATCGAAGACGGAGTAGAGTGCAAGGACTTTTTCTATAAATAGAAATAGTGCCTTCAGTTCATCCTGTTCCTGGGTGACTCGTATGGATGGATGTCTGACAGAGTATTTCCAGAAAGGTCACGTACATTGATTTCTTCAACTGTACCAAGAGTGGAAGCGGAGGAGGAAACTACTTTTAACTGACACGTAATGTACTGTTGTAGACGTCAATTAGTGATTTTCGATGGATTTGACGATGTGACATTCGAAGTGAATCTGGTGTGATGATAAAGCGTAGCTTCTAGCCTCATCAACTGGTAAATGACAGAAATCGGGCAAGCAGCATGGCTATGTAGGTCGCACCTATTAGGCTGTATAATCACCTGATCTAGAGTTTCATTTACTTCTAAAAATCTATTGTCGATGCTGTCCCATTCGGGAAACGGTTGCTGATCCCAACCGTTGGTGATATACATTCGATACACTCAAGCGAAATGAGTGGTCGGTCATGTGTGGCTGAGTTGCAAGATGTTCTTGTTGAACTCGGTGTATTCTCCTCTAGAGATATACCAGCGGAAGGTGATTCCATACCTTGTCATAGTTGGAGACCCATTACCCAATACGTGCTTGCGGTTTATGATTGTAATTATATATGTGGAACGTGAGATGCAAACGTTCCACTAGATTGTTATTTACTTGATTTAGACATTATTATAATATCAAAAGAGTTTTGATATAAAGATAAGTCAAGTGTTTGGATTCTCATAAGGAAAAAAACCCGTTCCGTGTTATACGGCGTGGTCTTATGAGATATCATTTAGTTTTCTGAAACTGTTTTAAACTGTTTACTCATACCAGTCCCATGACTGACCCGGAGTTTATTTTGTTTGTTCTACCTAAACTCTTGGGTGCCTAAATTTGTACGGGCAGTCAAGTAGTTCAGGATTTTTCAGATATATCTAAAGGAGCTTGGAGCAGGAGGCTTCAGCGTCATCTAGTTATAGTGTTGTTCCGTTGTGTTGTAAGTGTTGTACTCTGATAAGTGTATGTTATACAATTGAGATTTTGTATTTCAAAGATATGATATATTATATTTTGTTCCGCTGCGATGTGAGATTCTGTGTTGTTATTTCTGTTCTTCTTCTACCTCTTTCTTCTAAAAAAAAATGTTTCGTATTTTCGTGATATTTGGGTTGGACGTATGATGTATATAGTCAACTCTGATGTTGCAGATTTGCGGATCATTACATGTTAAAAAATATATTTTTAACTATAAAATATTTATTTAATCTCATTAATATTTTATACAGTTCATTTATGCAATAAAAATGATATTTTTATTATTCTAATATTTTTAGAAAATTTCGGCAGTATAAAGGCGTGATACTAGAACCAGAATAAGGTCTAGCCTTATCCCTCACCTACTAATGGCTCGCGCCATGTGCATACCAATTCTAATCAATATATTTCATTTTCCAAACCAAATTCAACCAAATAATCTAATCAACCAAACAACCAAACAAACAAGGTTTCAAACAAAGGTGTCGGGTGCTACTAAGCACTGTCTGCATCCTAGTATATATTTTAACTAGAAAATAAATTAAAGTGAGAAGTTCTCACCTTTGGGATCCACTCCTCCATTCCTTATTTCTGAACAGTTCGGATTTGTATTTGATTCCCGTCGGTTCCATCGTAATCTGTTCCATACGATTTTTATATTAAAAATCGCATTTTTATTTCAACGCTACATATATAAAAATCATATTTTTATACCAATGTTAATAGTATAAAAATCATATTTTTACATTCGTTACTTCATTATAAAAATTATATTTTTATACTCGCTACTTCATTATAAAAATTATATTTTTATATTCGCTACTTCATTATAAAAATTATATTTTTACATCGCTATTCAAATAATAAAATCAAATTTTATTTCGATAATCAAATAATAAAAATCAAACTTTTATTTCAAATCCATATAGATAAACACCATATTTTATTCTTTGTTTTCATAAATACAAATTGCATCTTTATTTCTAAAATCATTAATATAAAAATCAAATCTTTATTTCACTACTTCATATATAAAAATCAAATTTTTAAAAATCGTATCTTTATAACATAAAAATCATTTCTTTCTAATATCACTTCATGTATATAAAAGATCCCATTTTTATATTGATGTATACCTTATAAAAATCATATTTTTATATCAATATCTACTATAAAAAAAATCAAACTTTTCCTTTATAAAAAATATAATTTTTTCTATTATAAAAATATAATCTTTATACTTTATTAAAAATCCTATTTTATATTAATAAAAATCATAACCTTTTATCATATTAAAAATCAAGTTTTATCAAATTAAAAATCAAAATTTTATAATATTAAAATCAAGTTTTTATAAACTAAAGAAATCCGTTTTTTTCTAACTAAAGAAATCAGATTTTTAATATATAAAAAAACATTAACACTTACAGGGTTCCAAATCGGATAAAGGGGAAAAGTGAAGGAGGTCGGAGGAAGGAGGGGGTGCTGGGGGACCTACGACGCCTATCAAGAGGGTGGCGGTTCTATGGTTTTGCCGTGGGGCTTCGGGGAGGCAGCGTCTCGATTTGAGGTGGAGTAGAGAGGAGAGGGAGGAGCGGCAGAAGGGGGGTCCAGAGGGGTGCACTGATCACCTGAGGGGCGGCGGCCAACGCTGGGGCGCGGCTCCCGATGGCGGAGGAGGATGGAGGAGCGCGATTTTTTTATATTTTGGGAAACAATTCTGATCGAAGAAAAGGAGAAAAAGGGGGAGGGTTAGGTTATATAATTTTATTTATTATTATTTTAATTCAAAAAGGTGAATTTTTGTCCGAACTCCAGTTCACATCCAACGACTGTCGACCCTAGCTAATCACCCCCATTCCGAACGCAATGGCATATGTATCATAAGCCAGTTCGGCAGTTTCGATCAGTTTTCATTTAAATTACAATATAAATCAATATATATTTAATTTAAACGTACATTTCAATTTATTGGGGCCACATATGGACTCCAAAAATCCCAGGAAAATAAATATGCCTATGTTTTGACGATACAGTCCTAAAAAACTAATTTCGTCGAATTTGGAGACCATTTGAAAAACGGTCATTTTCCAGTCGATTAAATTCAAACTGAATTAACCAAACACGTTTAAATCCGCCACGTTCACATATTGATTCCAAAAATTATGAAAATTGGAATCTAGAAATAACTTGATATTTCGGATCTAACAAAAGTGGTCTCGTCGAAAATGGAGGTCATTTGCAAAATTGCTATTTTAAGGGCTATATTTTCCATAGCGACTATTCTGAATTTTCAACTGGGCATAACTTTTTATTCCTGCTATGAAATTTGGATTTTTCACATTCTTTGGAAATATATTTTCAAACAGATTCAAATATTTCTGGTTTCACTAAAATCCGGTTTATTTTGAATCCTGTACATTCAATTGAATTTTGAAATTGAATTTTCAAACTACCGCGCCATTTTCAATTCCTTTTACAATTAAAATAAATATTTATATTCTAATTTCGATTTAAATAAATTTATACATTCTAATTCTATTCAAAATAAATTTCTAGTCATTATTATTTAAATAAATTATTTAAAATATTTAAAATTCGTTAAATTCGCTAAAATAAAAATTTTAAATTGGTTCTGATTTTCCGGGTTGTTACATGTACCATCTATTGTATTCATAATATGTCCCCCTCTTTCATAATTAAATAATTTGAACTTCTCTTTTACCCTGATATTGTGCGTATTTCATGTGGCATAGGGAATACGACAACATAGCAGATCCGGATATTTTTGGGATTAAAATAAACATTCCTTATTTATTATTATTGGTCTGCACTATAAGTACATATGGCTTATGACCATATGTACAAAGTGTTGTCGAATATGTCTTTCTGGTTCCACTTTCAACTAAACATATCACTGTTACTTATTTATAATTGACATATCTTGTGTGTTACCATGACTTTGATTTTATTGTCTTCTCTGGCAGCGTTATGATACACTTCCAGTTGCGATAGCACTTTTGGCAATTATTGCCCCTTAATTGCCTATTTTATTGGGCATCACTACTCATTTTGCTAGGTAATATAATAAACTTACATTAGAATCTCCCAATGAATTTAAATAACATCCTTTGCGATAAAATAGAACTTTAACTGGAGACTAAAAAAATTTTGCTGTAATTTGCCATACATTTACCAACAAATGTTACTGTTTTTGCCTTGCCATACAGAAAATTGATAGATCATTTGATGTATGGATAGTTTAAAAGGAACTATACCTATATATCTATATTCTATGTAATTGGTATTTAAATTTTAGTTAATGTGTTCCCTTATTAAATACTCTGTTTATAGCTCTTCGCTATCGTAGTTTAGTTAATATGTTGACTATGTAAAATTTTTACTTATATCCATATTCAAGTTTAAGCTTGTAATGTAATGGAATTTTCATCAATTCTTATGAGTTTTAACCAAGTACTATACTATTTTGCATTCACGTATTTTTGAAAATTGGTTTTTCCATCAAGTCTAATTTTGGGTTCCATATCATTATTATTTTAAAAAAAACTTTTTCAAACGACTTTTTATCTGTTTGGTTATTTTAAACCCTTTATATATATATATTATCATCATTATTTATTTTATTTTATTTTAATTTTGGGTTCCATATCTTGCCAACCCCAACTTGTTTAGGATATATGGCTTTGTTGTTGTTGTAGTAGTTGTTGTTGGTTTTTCCATCTAGTTTAATAAAGAAGTAAAGGAAGTTTATTGGTAAGGTTATTACTGATCGTCTCTATAAATTGTTCTGTTTCTACTAATAAACTTTTACATCTTTAACATAAACGATACATTCTAAATTACTAAAGAAAAGATGATATGATCATTATCGACTTTGATTTAAAAACTGCAGAAAAATAAGTATATGTAAATGATAACAATTTAAAAAATAAGTATTCGTAAAGGAAGATAATAAGTTGATATTTTTAAATAACTTGTTGATACTTACAATAGTTAGTTACTTCACTTATTTAAGTAAAAAATGTTTAATCGTAATTGATATCCATTAATCTGATATTACTTGTAATCCAGGTTGGGAACCATCTCCATTGGCGGTTTGCCTTCTTTGGGGAGTTAATTTTGGCGCTCCCGTGTGCTATTCTTGTTTTCGTATTCGGTATTTGTATAATTTCACTATGAAGTATAATTGTCTTTTGTTATTCCATAATTGTTATGAAAGTATTGATTATGTATTGAATTTAGCAATTTAATTATGTATTGTGCTTGTATGTTAAATGATATTCTATGTCGTTACCTGATTATGAATGGTTTTATTTATGAATTTATATTAACTAAGTATCTTAATTAACATTGGCGTTCGTCAGTTGTAAATTAGTATTTTATTGTAGTAACATTTAGCAACGGAATAGAAAGGGAATACGAGTGAGATTTGCAAATCTGCATGTGATTGCCGACAAAAATAAAAACAACTGTAAAAAAAACCTTGCTAAAATGTTAGCATTTGTGATGAATTACCGACATATATCTAAGGTGAAGCAAAAGTTGAAATTATCCATTTCTAATCCCTTGTTGTTTATTTAGCAAGGGATCTCCGATGGAATTTTTTTAAAAATATATATAAAAGAAATATATATCCAATGGTAAAATATGGGTAATTTTTTTAAAATTAAATTTAAATATATTGACAAATGACGGTAAAACGTTGGAGAATTGACATTAAATTTCGTCGCAAAATTGTCATTGAAGTACCGACATGAAATTTACCGACTAGTGCTATCTGACACAAATCTGTCGCTAATACATGTTTAGCGATGGATTTGCGATAGATTCGTCCACTACAAAATCAGTGTTTTCTTGTAGTGGATGACATTAAAAAAAGTTGTATAAGTTCCCGCCCTTTACTCATTAATTTGACAAATAAAAGCAACAAATACAAATAAGAGTGTGATGGCAAAAGCTAGCATAATAATAGCAGGTATTTTGTCCTGATGACTTATCAACATATTAAACTAAATCACTATCCTTTTTTGCAATTATTAGCTGCTAATGGTAAAAAAGGAACTAATAAGTTACGTCAAAAACCAAAATGCCTTTTTAAAATTAACTCACGAAACCTAAGCAGAACCAGTAAAAACCAAGATGATGTTTTTATTTATAATTAGAAAATAAATTATTATTATTATTTAAAAAAAAAAACTTTGCTGCCTATAAGGCTGCGACAATATGGAGCATCACATTAAAAAAAAATCCTGAATGTCAACTTCTTATCATAATAAAGAAAATGTTTCTCGTTGAAGAAGCAAAAAAAAGTCGGAAAGGAAACAATACTTTCAAGAATGATTACCTGATGCCATAGCTGAAAAATCAATCATTTTAAAGATAAAGAACAAACACAAAGGACTGTAATATTTTGTGTATGAGTGAAATGAATTTAAAGAGTTACAGCAATGAAATGTATAACAGTGTTAGCACATAATTTATGAAGAGGTTCAATGCAATGGACACAAAGGAATATAGCAAAAATAAGTATAGAAAAAATCAAAGCCGAAACATGTCTGCAAACTAGATAATACAATTATCATTTTCCATTTCCTAGAGTCCCCTAGTTTCCTTGAAGTCAATTAGGAAGTAGCTACATGCGAACAAATCACGCCACGTGTTAGTTTGAAGTCACTAAAGAAGCATCTTCTGAAGTTAGTTGTGAATTATTTCAGAGGCTCCTAGTTTTGTAGAAGCTAACTAGGAGTTAAGCCTCATCCTCCTCTGTGTTATGCATCCAATATAGTTGGTTTTATACCAAGATCATAAATACAATGTTGAAATCAAAAAACTGATCTCAACACCAAAGGTGCTTCTAGAACACTTCACCAAAAGGTAGGATTTGAGATTACGGAGCCACAACCACAAAATAAATAGCAAAAAAAGTAAAGAATAAGGAATTTTAGAGTGGTTCAGTCAATTTAGACCTACGTCCACTATGGAAGCACATTTCATTATCTCTTTTGGATTTACAAAGTACATGATATCGCTCATATCACTCATTTTTCTCTCTCAAAATGATCTTCTGTTTTTTCTCTCTTTTTAGATTTTGATTTCACTTGAATTCACAGAGAAAACGATGAGATCTCTTGATTTGTGATGTTAATTGTGTAGATCTTCAATCACTTGATCAATTAGGCAATCTTCGTTAGCTCCATGGTGAATTTGCGTTGGATCTAAGCTCTAGAGAGTATTATTGGAGATTCGGGATCAGTTGGGTTGTGTTTGAGAGATTTCTAATGGAGTTTGGAGAAGATTTGATCACTTTGTTGTTGGAAGAAGATAGATTGAGTTGAAGAAGCCATTAATGGAGCTTAGAGTGTTTGAGAGCGGTGGAGAAATGATTTGGACAGCCCTTCCCGGTGGAAAAATCGGTCCCTTGAATGGTAGAGAAGTGGGGTATTTATAGGTGTACTTTTGGGGTAATGGCACTGTTGTAATTATGGTATACAGGGTTTGGGTCAGCCTCAAACAAATTTACGAAAATGCCACTGTGTTTACTTTATAGCTAGATAGAGTTATTTATACTTTTTCGCAGCTTTTATTGGCAAATTCTTGCCACGCAAGCTTCAGGTTTCCCTAACCATATTGTTGACGTGTACCATATAACGTCCCTTGTTATTGCCTCTCCTGGAAGCAGGCATGCGTACTCATCACAACACATGAGACGGACCACTTTAATTACCAATGTGCCACCGCTTGCCAAAACAAGGACCGACCACCGTGATGTTAACAGCTCGACTCACGTGGCATTACCATGGAGGAATCATGCAGTTTCTGTTTTCATTCTTTGCAATTGGGGTTGATAACAAACTAATGTTACCTTTTGTATGTTGCTACGTGTTGTCTCTATATGTCTCACATACAATTGAGCAAACCCAAATATAATACAATATTGCCATCGCTTTGTCATGAAGATTGATCCATGCATCACATGGAGCCTTTGTCTGGCACGTATGAAGCTGATTACTCAAGTACATATATTTACTTGATTATCATAGAAAACATGCCAACCCATAGATTCATGTAGAACATGCTAAACTATATGTATGTTCAGACCAACCCATGGATTTGTAATATGCTGATTCACTTAATTTACGTCTTTGCCACGTGTCACCACTTCATGCTTTGAGTCACCAGTCAACATATGTACACCCAAACCATTGTATGCTAATTTTGTAACTGATCTCAGGCCTTTATACGATCACACTTGTGCCTTGGGATCAATATTTAGTGCTAACATTTGTGCATTTTGTTATGCTACGAGATAACACCATGCTATGTTCATGCGTGTGTATTGCGGCCGACCCATACATTGAGACTAGACCGACCCGTATATCTGAGACCGACCCATTGTCATAGACTGACCCATATAGCTGAGACCGTCCCATTGTTTACAACGTGACCGACCGATCCATATTGGAATGAAGTGATCGATCCACACACATTGAGGTTGTCCGACCCATACAAATTGAGTTTATCGTCCGATCCATCAATTTTAACATTGAATTAGATCCAAAAGTATATGCATGATTTTTAGTGGATAACATTTTCCCCTCAGAGTTTATAATTTTTATTTTGTAAAAAATTGTAAAGTCTGAAGTTAACGTTCAAATACATTGGGTTTTGATATACAAACTGTTGGATGATTCAAGTTCTTTCTTCTTTATATGCATGGGTCGGGACATACATTCTATGTATGGATCAGGTACTTTCTTGTATAACGAATTGGAGTTTATCTGATAATGGGTCTGTAACGATAAGGAATTTCGCTCGATCTGAATCGATTGCTAAACCGACCAAGACTGTTCGAAAACCCTGATTGTTTTGAGAACACGACAAGTTGGAACGCAAACAGAAGAACATTTCATTGCTTATTACAACAATTCCATCAGAATACAAGAATATACAGAGTATAAATCAATATTACACATTCACTAAATATCAGAGATTACATTACACTTCATAGCAGTGGAAAAATAATACAATACACAACTGAAAGAGATATACGGATACAGAGCTTTCCGGATATCGTTCCAGCTGCAAATCAGGATCCTGTGTATATAAATCTGCAAAACCAAAACTACTATCTGCCCGTGTCAAAATAAGGGCACCCAAAGTTTAGGTTAAAACAATAAACTCCAAGTCAGTCATGTGACTGGTGTGAGAACTAAAACAGTTATTAATCTTTATTTTAAAGTTAGGTAAATTCAGGGACCACAACGTATAACACAGAACGGGTTTCCTCCCAAGGATACCAGTGCATATAACAACAGCGCAATGCTAAATAAAGAACAATGAAGCTATTATAAGACTCAGGTCCCATCACACAATGCAACACAAGCCGGAGGATAGGGTTTTTACCTTATAATAGCCAAGAATGATTGGTACGTGAAATTTCATGTTTTATTATTACTATAAGTGTATAATGTCAAAACAATTTCAATAATAAGTATCAATCATAGATGGCATAAGTGCCCCATACCACTATGTCGCCATATATAGGTTCTACAATCAAAACCGCAAAGTCACGTATTGGAAGTTGGATTTCCATCTGTGAACCGAGGCAAAAGATAGTCCTCACCGATTCGAGATGCTCTAGCCCGTGTCTTAGGATCAGAGCTTGAGCGACCCTTGGATCGTCAGGGCCGGTCCACCGATGTGGATTAAAATGCCTGAACACTGTGTTTCCCCGCCCTTTGGGGCGTCAATGAGCCAAGACTCCATCGGCTCCACATTGTCACTGATATATCCGAGGCGCCTCGCAATCCAACAATCACACAGGTGAAAATAACATAAATGTCAGGGCTGGTAGGTCACTGACACCACCCTAGCTAGAAGGAAATGCATGCCCTCCCTGATGTCCTCTCCCGTTTCTGGTTCACAAATGGGTGTGCGGCTCGCGAATCAACGTTACACAAAGCTATGCCACATAGACGGTACTTTGATCATCAACCACAAGACTCTGCTTTTCAACTAAAGCCTTGATCATTTTCTACTTAGGCATGCCACACAGGCAATTCACTCCATGCAATTGATATCCATTAATATATAACCTCTGAGCTCGTACGTCTCAGAGAAGGGCGTTAAGCAAGAGAATAAATTCTCCGCCGCCAAACAGATATATATTTAATAGAAATCAATCACACAGAATAAAATCCAATGTCAGACACACAGTCCATTTACAAGTTTGTTCTGGATGTGAACGAAACCAGAGGCACCTTGTACCTCGCATATCCATCGATCTCCCAGTACGTCTGGACGATCACCAACTGATTCCCTCCTCTCGGGTGTACAGCCCAATCAAGATCATCAGTAATTATCCAAATGATGTGAAGACCTCCGGTCTTCGACCACCGTCTTCATCCTCGACACATCGTCGAATCAATTATTCAGAATGGGATAAACCCGGTCTCTCTGAATAACTCGCGTATATAATAAACAAGTGTTACACAAACAAAACATACGCCTCATTCCAATTCAGAATATTCTTTTATTCAAATATTCTTATACTTTGGGAAAGGTTCCCATTAATTTTATCAAAGATAAATTCTTTAAATTTATTCTTTAATCTTCTTTTGAATAGCAATTCAAATTTGTCGGGATTAACGAAACTTACCAAAGTAATCGTTTGTTTTAATTTCCCAATCCCAACCTATTCATCCCATAAAGTAAAACTGGTCATACTTCACATCTAACACCACGGTGTTGTCGGTAAGTTCAATTACCATTTCACATTCAAATCTAATTAAAGATTTAACTATCGCATGGAGCTAAACTGGTGATACTCCATTCTCGATCATTTCAATCTAATTAAAGATTCATTAAAACTCCACTTGGTTTTAATCTTCCCAAAAATCACTATTAACGATTATTTAACTTGGGAAATCATATCATGTCTTTAACTGGGTTAAAGAACCAATGTCATTTAAAACACGGTTCACTATAAACCCATAAGCACATTCTATTAATTATCGGGTTAAAGAACAATTGTTATTTAAAACATCGTTCACGATAAACCCAAAAATCAATTCCAATTCCATTCCAATTAAATATCATTTAATTGGTATACTCCATTAAATATAAATAAAAAGATTTAATCTTTTTTTTTCTCAACTGGGTTTAAGAACGGTGTTAATGAAGACACCATTCACGACAAACTTAAATCCCATATGATATTAAATACAAGGCTCTGAATAGAAAATATATCGGCTTATATTCAATATCTATAAATATATCTTTCAAATTTGCATAACAATATATGTATAATCACGAAATCCAACATCAAAATATTTCAAAGGCAATTTCGATTCAAATCCATTCCAATTCAATTATTGGAATTTCTGGTTACTTTTAAAACCCTTTCACATCCAATTTATTAATTTCAAAAATAAATGTATTTTAATTCTAGTTCAAAACTAGTTCATTTCGATAAAAATCTATTTTTATCTTTTCAAATATGGAATTTTTAATCCTAATTCTTTCCAAATCATTTCTTATGATTTTACACAAATTATTACTATTTTTAATAATTTTATGAAGGCCCGTACAGTCGATTTCCATCAACGGCCATCGAACTGCACTTACAGCGATCTTTTCCAAATTTGATTTGGACATAATTCCAAATCCAACCGTTAGATTTCAAATCTCTAACATTCGTTAGAAAGCTCTTTTCAATATGAACCCAACGGATCCGGTTTTAGGAGAATCCGACAATCAGATCTCCCGTAATGTCCATTCGAAGTCAATGGTCGAAATTCGCGAACTGTCGCAGCGTGGCGCGTTCCATTTAGGTCATTATATATATATATATTATATATATTTCGTCGATTTCCTTTTAAAACGTATTTTATAAATCGTTTTAAATTCATTTTCAAAACGATTTCAACTACATATTCAATTTCGAATCAAAATTGAATATTTCACATCATTGATATACAAATGATAATATTTTCAAAACATTCGATTTTGAAATCAATTCCTTTTCGATATTCATTATAAAAATGAATAAAATCGATATGAATATCGTTCGCGTCAAAATGGAGCATATCTAACCAACACGGCTTTATATATTTCAATAACTTCGTTATTCTATTCAACAAATGAATATTTTCTTCAACACATGAATATATAGTTTTATTCAACACATGAATATATATTTTATTCAACACATGAATATTTATTCAATTCAACACATGAATTTATATTTTTATTCGACACATGAATATTTTGTTCTATTCAACACATGAATTTTCTTTCTTTTCAACACATGAATTTTTATTCTATTCAACACATGAATTTTTATTCTATTCAACACATGAATTTTTCTTTCTATTCAACACATGAATTTTCTTTCTGTTCAACACATGAATTTTCTTTTATAATATTCCTTATTTTCCGAATTGGAATAAGGCCCAATCAATTACCATATAATGTTAATTATATGGATTCCCTACAACGCATGTATATAATAGCAACGATAAATCATCAACCATCATCCGGAGTGCACCACACAACTGCATAAGCATTAAATATAAATAATTAACGCTTACACAGTGACATACAACTAAACAATCGGGATTAGTGTACGTCAAATATCATCCCAATACCCGTGTGGGGTTTCAAATCAACAAACACATGTGGGGTTTCAAATCAACCAACACAGATTTTTATCTGTGCAGTTGGGCGATGTGTAAAATTTATTATCCCAATCAATATCAGTCAAATGGATGTACATAAACAAATTGACCGATTTGTTTATAAATATTTATTTTATATACACATTAAAAATTATGTTTTTAACTATAAAATATTTATAACGATAAAATATTTTATTTCATTCCACATCACACAATCAAATTTCACAACATAGCAATCAAACAAACAAGTCATCCATGGTCTGTGGACGACGGGTATCGGGTGCTGCTAAGCACCGTCTGCATCCTAGTATATATTTCAACTAGAAAATAAATTAAAAGTGAGGAGTTCTCACCTTGGGGATCCACTCCGCCATTCTTATCTTCAAACAGTTTGAATTCAGATTTGTTTTCTGATAGTATCATCTCCTTCTGTATCATGCAGTTTATTATTAAAAAACACATTTTTATACTGTTACTACATACATAAAAAAACATATTTTTATGTTGATGTTTATATTATAAAAATTATATTTCAAAGCTACTTTTACAAAATTCCATATGTTATTTTTATTTATAAAATTCATATTCCTTATATTTTATAAAATAATGCCACTTATACTTAGAAAATCATGCTCCTTATATTTTAAAAACAAACTGATTTTATATTATATAAACAAACTGATTTTATATTATATAAACAAACTGATTTTATATTTATATAAACAAACTGATTTTATATTTTCAACATTATATACATAAACCATATTTTTATATTGAACATTATGTATATAAAAAGAAAACCCGGTCCTTAGCAATGTGTTTACATTAAAATTTTAGATTTTAATCAATGTAATATAATTAACATTTTCTAATATAATTAATAAATAATTAACTAGATTATATAACGTTTAAACATAATGGAAAAAAATCAGTTACCTTCTTCTTGTTCAACTCCAGGAACAGATCGTTCCTTCTTCACGATGTGCCAGGTTGTTTAAACCCATTCACGAGCCATTAGGGTTCCACCGTGCCTCCTCTTCGTGAAGCTGGACCGTGATTAGCAGACGAGACATGAAGCACTGCCGTGTGAACCCCCTGCCGCCTGAACACCATCGAGATCGATGGTCTCTCCTGTGCATGAAACCAGTTCGAAGGCGGCGGCTTCCTGAAGCCGATCCAGTCACCTCGGCCAGCACCAGCCAATCACCGTCGTTGAACGTCCTCATCTCGATGAGTTCTTCGATCCTCACGTTGATGATTCCTCGAATTTGTAGAGGGATTTAAAGGATTTGGAAGGGGGAGTAATCAAACGTAGCCGTCGTTCTTTTCTGGGAGAAGCAGAAATGGAGTTTGACCACGATGAATAAAGGGTAGGGTTTGACCCCCATTTGACTTATGTAATATATATATATATATATATATATATATATATTATTTTAGTTCCCGAAAATACTTGTTTATTGCCACGCACTTCAAATCAAACTCAACGACTGTCACCCTTAACTAAATACCCCCATTCCGAACTCAATGGGATATGTATCGTAAGTTGATTCGATTATTTCAATCAGTTTCCGTCAAAATCAAAATATAAAACTATATATTGAATTTGAATGCACATTTCAATTTACCGGGACCACATACGGACTCTAAAAATTCCCAAAAAATATTTTCTAGCTTCGTATTGACGATACGGTTCCGTCAAATTCCGAGACCATTTGAAAAATGGTCATTTTCTAGTTGATCGAAATTGACTGAAACTGAAAAACACGTTTTCCTCTGCCACACTCACATATTGATTCGAAAAATTATGAATTTTGGAATCTATCAATAACTTGACATTCCGGATCCAACAAAAGTGGTTTCGTCGAAAACAGAGGTCGTCTGCAAAATTTCAATTTTTAAGGGCCAAAATTCCATAGCGACTATTCTGAAATTTCAACTGGGCGTAACTTTTTATCCCCGCTATGAAATTTCAATATTTCAGATTCGTTGGAAAGATATTCTCAAATAGATTCTAATATTTTTTTGTTTCGCTAAAATACGGTTCATTTTGAATCCTGTACATTCATTTGAAATTTGAAATCGAAATTACGAACTACCGTGCCACTTTCAGTTCCTTTTATAATTAAAATAAAATATTTATATTCTAACGTCGATCTCTATAAATGTATACGTTCTAATTATATTCAAAATAAATTTCTCGTCATTACTATTTAAAATAATTCATTTTAAATATTCAAAATTCATCAAAATTGCCAAAATAAAAATTTTAAATTGGCCCAGATTTCCGGGTTATTACAGGGTTGGACACGTGCTACTCTGGAGGATCATTTTTCCGGACATTGGCATCTCCGCTGCCAGGTCGAAGTTTAGAAAGTCATCTTTGACGCTGGTTTATGCCATAGTATTGGCTGCTTGTTTTTGAGCACCTGCTTGGTCACTAAGGTTCTTTTGAAATAATCCCATCCTTTGAAGGCAATTCATAATGATATTTTTTTGCAAGCTCGAGCATGTTTTTTTAGTACTATGCCCTATTCTGTAATAACAGAAAAATATTGCATGCTTTTGGGTGAATATTTTGCTATCGACTGCCCATATTGATAACTGGTTAGTTAATCATTAAAAATTTAACTATGGAGAATTTTATGATTTGAGCAAAATGACGTAAACAGAATCGTTTCGTTTTATTAACTTGTCGAATATTACCTGCGTAGATACAACATTCTACTCTGAATTCGCTGTGACGCTTGAAACCGACTAACCAACACGTACCGACTATGAATTTCAAGCATCGTCTTTTTATGACTTATGTATTCTTGTACAATGGTTCATATTTCATGAAACGTGTACCTGTTAAAATTGGAACTTTGATTTTATAAGTTTTCAAGGCTAGAGCGACCACAACTTTTGGATTGTGAATGAATTAGTCCTTGGTTATTCTCTGTCTACTTGACAATTTTCCGGAAAGATGCCATTCTGTGCTAACTCAATTTGTTTCAAACCAAGTGTGCACTTATTTTGGCCTTCCCAAATTTGTTGCAAATTTGCCATGGAAATAAGAATTTGCTGATTGTTTATTTTGGGCATGTTGCAATAGCTTAGTTGGATTTCAAAATTTGAATCCAGTACCTCCACTCGTGGAGTACTCGTATTTCGTGCCCCCACTAGGGGAGGTCTTATCTTTTATGCCCCGCTAGGGGAGGACTTTGGATTTAGTGCCCCCGCTCGGGGAGGTCTTTATATTTTGTTCCCTCTTTAGGGGAGGTCTTTGGATTCACTCCCCCCGTTAGGGGAGGTCTTGGGATCCAGTGCCCCGCTTGGGGAGGTCTTTGATTTTGTGCCACCAATCGGGGAGGTCTTGAGATTTAGTGCCCCAGCTCGGTGAGGTCTTTGTATTTTATGCCCCCGCTAGGGGAGACCTTTGGATTTAGTGCCACAGCTTGGGGAGGTCTTGGGATTTAGTGCCCCCGCTCGGGGAGGTCTTTGTGCTTCACACGGGAAGCATTTTCTTTATTTGGGGGCTTTTTTGTTGCACCATTTCGCGGGGCTAGCGCCAGTTCCTTTTTCAGATGCATGACTTGGCAGGCTGTCTTAATTAAGGAACTAGGGTCTTGGACTTCTCACTCGGAAAAGGGCCCCTTCGACAAAAGCTAAAACCCTCTTGTTTGCTTGTCGTGACGCTTGCTCACTATTTGAATCTTTGCGACTCTTCCCATTCACTTTTTAAGGCGGTGCTTTTCTATCTTTGCATTTGTTCATGTTTGTATTTACGGCATTTTGCGCTTGAACTAGTGTCGTTGGCGTCGCTATGCTTTGTTAGATTTTAAAGGAACAAGCGCTCAATTAATGGACTGCAATATAAAATCTTCTTTAATAAAATTTTCATTTGACAAAGATTTTTGCAAGTAAAGAATTTATTCAAGTAGAAATGCTCTAAATAAAGAGCTAATTGTGTACACAACATTTATAAATATTACACACTATTTTACAAGAATTTTGAATATAACATGAAGTAAAGCATGCAGTAAAGCATGAAATAGAGTTGTGGCGATGATGATCGCTTATTCCGAGCCACTAAAGTTGGAGCACCACCATTGGTCACTATTTTATGACCAGCTTTGCATTAACAAGTGCTGGAGTTTCGTTGCTTTGACCAAATTGACCATTTGATGTCTCTTGCCCCTGGGGAGTTGCAGAAGGATTTGTAGCTTGTGAATTTTTCACATATTACTGTAGTTTGTTCTTCCTAATCAACTCCTTGATTAATTTCTTCAAGTGTCGACATTCATTAGTATCATGCCCTGGTTGATTATGAAAGCAATAGAATTTTCCAAAATTTGTAGCTTCCGTAAAGATATTCAGCGATGGTGGTTCTGGATAGTGTTCTGCGTCTCTGGTGGTGAAGTAAATGTTCTCTGGAGTATTATTCATAGGGGTGAATTCAGTGGGTGTAAAGACGTGAGTCTTCTTACCATCTCGATTGTCCTTCCCATCGTTTCCTTTTTTTGATCTCTGGGATTCTTCGAGTAGCAACGTTTTTGGGGGCTTCAAGAAGTAGGTTACCATCAATAATTTGAAGAGGCATAGGATTATTGTCCACCCTCATATACTCCTCTACATTTTTGTAGAATTTTTCAAGCTTGTTTGGTTCTTTCACTTTAATCCATCTACCAAATTCGCTTTTCTCATCAATTAAAGACATTAAGATCATGCGGGGTTCTGGATTCCCCACCTCGGACAAAGCAGTGTTGAACCTCTTGAGGAAAGCTTTAACAGACTCTCCTAGATTCTGCTTCGTTGATGTCAGAAAGATAACATCCTTAGCCTTTGTAGCTTGCAGCCTAAACTGCTCCTTAAATTTTAGAGTCAAGTTGTCAAATCGGTCAACGGATTTGGGCAGCAGCCTCATGAGCCATAATGATGCCACGCCTTCTAGATAGAGAGGGAAGCAAAGGCACTTGATTTTGTTTGTAACTTTGGCTTCATTCATATGCCATTAGTATCTGTAAAGGAAGTGATTTTGGATCAGAAGTCCCATTGTACAGAGGTAGAGTAGGAAGAGTGAACTTTTTAAGGAACTCAGCTTTGCAGATCCACATCGTGAATTAATTTTTGCTGGGGAAGAAGTCCCATTCTCTTTCACTATCATTGAGAGCCATGATATCTTTCATGTTTTGCTTTACCATATCCGTGATGTATTTCTTCGAGTTGTGTTGTTCTGCAGAGCAGACTTCAATCTCTTTCCCAGATGCTCGTCTTGGCGAGCGGTCGCGGTTAGAGAATCTAGGTCTTCTACCTTCACCATGGGGAGGTGCCCCCTTGACGGGACTAGCAACTCTTCTGGTACTTCGACCGGAATGGTTTTTAGCTTTCGGCTTTGAATCCTAAACTTTAGCTTCGTTCATATCGCTTTCCCATCAATTGAGGCATTCCATGTTATCGTTACGATTATGATCAGAAGCGGCCGAATATGAGTTCTCTTTGTTGGATCTAGGTTAACCCTAGAGGGGGGTGAATAGGGTTTATCACAGTTTTTCCCTAAATTAAAAAACTGATAGGATATTAAAATAATAAACAGATCACAAACTCCAGTAGAAATAAAAAGAAAAAAAGAAATAACACACAGAGATACCCAGCTTCGGCAAAATCCTGCCTACTGCTGCATTTCTAAGGTTTCTGCTAGGTGTTATAAACAGATCCCGCATACAAGACCATGTGCACTCGCAACGCCAGCTCCTTTCCTAACCCTACACACAAAACCCTAAACTGACTGATATCCCCTCGATCAGATTTCCCCTAGTTACGACCCCGTAACTAGTTACCCAAATTTTACAGACTTTGTCAACTGTCAGTCAACCCCTGACAGAATCCTCTATATTTTTACAGAATTGTAGAAACTGTTTGGACGGTTTACAACAGAGAATAAAAACAATATAAAATAAATATAAAAACAAAGAAAAAATAACATAGAAAAACCCTAGTATATAACTAAGGGGTCATCCCCTTTTAAACTTGGCCGACCACTTCACAAATTTGTTGCCCTCTTGTTTTGACCTGATCACTTTGTCTCTGGAGAATAGAAATGGCAGCTTGCACTAGGGTTTCTTTGGATCCCCAAATCAATTTCAACTTCGAAATGAATTACTCTGGAAATTCTTTGTAGCTCCAATTCTTGTTGATGAATTCAATCGATTGCTGATGCTCCTTGCTTCAATGATTTTGGGGTTCCTTCTGCGATCGGAAACTGTGAGTTAATTTGATGTGGAAAAAAAATGATTTATGCTCTTTGAAATTCTAGCTTGTTTATTTCGATTCAGTAGTTTGTGGTCTCTGTCTTCCTGCCGATGATGTAATAGGTGTTAAATACATAGGGTAAATAGAAAACCCTTAAACCACTCTGATTTCACTTATATGGCTCGATCTGATTGTGTGCTTTCCCCTTTTTGAATTTCTCGACTTTGATTGAGTGCCGTGAACATGTTGCCAAAACAGATTTGTGAAATGCTGGAAGGTTTCCTCTTTTGAAATTCTTTGATTGGAAATGATATTGATGAACCTGGATTTGTTCTTGACCTTCAAATAGATTTTCCCTTTTGGATTTAAAATCACTCGGCTTTGATTGCATATGGCATTACTGGAAAATTATTTCGTCTGTTGTCCACTTTAAAAAATTTACAAACAAATGCTTGCTGATTTTCTACAATTAACACTTGCCAAATATGATTCATGAATTTCTGGAAACCATGTATTTGTCTTTTCATTTCTGAGATAATTTCATGCCATTAAACATTTGCCATAACTATGTTCATTTCTGGAAACAAACTGAACTTTAAATTGTGGCCTCTTAAATTTCTCTTTGATTGAATTCGAATAATTCTGTAAACGCATTAAAAGCTTTTCCCTTTTTTGATTACTGTAATTCCTTGCATGATTAATTTTCTCGTGTATATTTAGAAATGATTTGTTCAAAAACTGGAAATGTAAACATGCTGTAATCTTGGAATGAAATTTCTGTTTGTCCATTGTGTATATACATATCACACTGCTCGGCTTGTCCACTTTAATGCTATCCAGATTTTGACCATTCTTTATTTTGGCATTCATTCACATTGAATTTTTCTTGAACCTAAATTTAATTGTTATAAACACGCTCTGATCATTTCATGCTTGTGCACTTGGGTATTCATGTTGCTACACCCTCACCATTGAAAAAAAAACTTTATCATGTAATTGTTGTGTGTATCCATGTGTGTCTTGAACCTGAAATGTGAATGATTCGACCATGTTCTTACTGTATACATTTTTTGAACACCTTTGCTTTGTCATTTGAGAACTTGAAAAAAAAAAAGCTTGCTTGTGGGTTTACTGCTGTGAGCACTTGCATCTTGCACTGCACTGTTCATTTCTAAACTTGTATACATGCTTGTTGAACTGCTTCTTGACACTGTATATTTGAACCATGCCAATAATACAATGCACACATGTATTTACTGGTTTGACCATTTTCTTGCTTATACTCGACCATGTTGATTTCCATGTTTTATGTATTTTACTGAAAAAACTGTAGCTCAACCATGTTATTGCTGCTATATGTGATCGTCCATGCTTGCTTGAAATCATGTCTAATTTCTTTGACCATTTTTGAACTGCCACTGAGTTGTTGAATGCTTCATGTTCACTGCATGATTGTGATAGAACCTGTGTAGCCACGGCCATGATGACACAGCTGCATCATATACTTGATACTTGAACACAACTGGATTTGTACACAGACTTGGGTTTTGCCTTGTCTTGAAACTACATGAAAGCTTGTGCACAATTGAATTTGTTGTTTGGTATTTGAAGAATATACACATGCAATGTACACTATTCACCATGTTTTGTTGACTATCATATATGCTTGGCCCCATTGTTGCACATTTGACTTTTGGCTTGAATGTTCACTGAGTAAAGCATTGAGTTAAGACGGTCCATGTGGCTACTCCTTAGTTGCTCGCTAGTTGGCGAGGCAGTGCACACGTGTATATTTATACACGTGTGTATATTCAGTCATCAGACAATATTTTCCGTCCCTGTATATACAGACTGACTAAACACAAATGAATCAGATCGAGTCATGAAAAATGATGAGAAACACACTAGAAATCTAAGGCAAATAAAATTTTAAAAATAAAATTTACATTCATATGTATTCAGTTTAAATTCTATTGCAATGTACTGTGTGTGTGTTTCATTGTGATAGGTAAGAAGATGATGACTGGACTGACAGAAAGCTGTGAAGACAGAAGACTGAAGACAGCGAATAAATCAGTGTCAGTAAATGCGTTTGTATATGAAAGTGAAAATGTATGTATATATGAATTGTACTGTTATTTGTAATAACAAATTCGTTTGAAATAAAATATTATTTTATTGTTGTCGAACAAACTTTTCTATTTTATTCAGCCAATTTACAAATACAAATATTCTGTGAATGTATTTAAATAGTGGAGTATTAAATAGCTATACTGTTTGAATGTCGAAATAGAATATTAAATTTAAATAAAATACTGTATGAATATATGAATTTCTGTACAGTTGTACTTTATTTAAATTTAAATATTATATTCCTGCCTGTAATGCATATATAAAACAGTACAGTAACAAACACATTTATAATAAAATATATTTGGTTGTTATCATCAAACAAAAATCATATAATTATGTATACAACACTGTTATATACAACAATCTCCCCCTTTTGATGATAATAAATATATAAAAGATTTTGAGCATAATAAATGTGTTTGACAGTGAAAAACGAACTTCACCTATTTATCAGCTCCCCCTACAACAGACAACTCCCCCTATATCTGTGCATGAATGAAATGAATAATCATTATTTTTCAAAATTAAAAATATTTATAAAATATTCACTCATAAATCAAAATCTAATCCATTCTCCCCCTTTTGTTATCATCAAAAGGATTCAGACCTTAAAATATAGATGAAGACTGATTAGAAAATACAATTTCAACATAAGAGGAAGAACGATCATCATAAATCTCAATCAGTCAAACAAAAATCATAATAAACTGAGAAAAGGTGGCATATTTCACATTGTAAAACGATGGATTTACAATGAAATTTAAAAAAATGAGGAGAGTTGTATACATACGAATTTCAATTATTTTCAAAAGATTTATAAAAAAGATTAAAGCACAAAAACAGTGATGGATTTGGACTATTGTTAATAATTCAACTTAAGTGACAAAATCGAATAATCTTAAATCCCAATACCTATCAATCAACAAATCATAATACGTCATAAAATATCAACATATTTCACAAATTAGAATATGGATTGATATACTTGTTTTTACACACCAAGGAGAATTTCATATAAATTTTTTTTATTCAAATTATTTTCTTTTCTTTTTCTTTTAATTTTATTTAAGAGCACACTGATCACGCATAACCAGAGCTTGGATTTTTAAATGAGGTCGGTCGCAACTTAAATTATAAGTTGTCTCATAACCATGCATGATCAGAGCTTGGATTTTTAAATGAGGTTAGAGACACACTTATGTATTAATTATATATTTTATCATTTTCAGCTTTGAATAGAAAACTCCTCGGTATATACAACCAATATGAATGATAGAAATGTGGTAGGTATAGAAATGAACTGTGAAATAAATTTCTAAATTAATTATATTATGAAATATGACCAAATGTACCGGGATCATTGAAAATTCTCAATTTCACTAATTCTGAATAATAACACAGTCACGTTTCTATCACGAATATTTCCACTTTTTATTCAAAAAGAATTTTATAAAATATTAAACTCTCCACATTAATATAAAAAACATGATGGATGTCAAAATGATGATAGATAAAGGAGATGGTCGTGAAATAATTGCCAATTCAAAGATATTATAACAAATGTTCAACCATCATGAAAATCTAAATAAAATCTCCTCTTGTTGTTATATATATTGCAGTCACGATTCATCACAATTTCGAAATCCGATAATAATTTTGATGAATTATAAATACAGTTCAATTTGGATATTGATTTCAATTTCTAAATGAATAAACAATAAATAATTTTAAAATTAAAACACAATTACAAGAGGGATATGCAGATCTATACAAGATAAGAGGGATTAAAAAATATATATATACAAAAAAATACTCAACACTTCTAAACTGATACCACTTGATGTCTCTATTAACGAGGATTATGAAACTGGAGACAAAGAAGGATAATTCAGATAACTGAATTTTAACCACAAAGCCCAAGTAGACAAGACAACAAATTAGACACATTATCAAAGCAGCAAACAATTTTACTTAACACAAACAGTTATTTGAGAACATTTTTCAAAACAGTATCAGAGCAGCACAAATAGTTTCAAATCAAACTTTTCAGGATGACGGTCACATAAGATGATTGATGATCCAATGATTACAAATACCATTTATTTGAAATCATTTGAGGAATATGAAACTTTCAAGATTCAGTGAATCAATCACACCAGAATTTCAAGTTCAAGATATGTGTGAGATTCAATAAATGAATAATTTCAAATGATTTTAAATAAGCAAATATTTAAATCAAATAACCATGAAATGACAGTAAGTTTCATGACCTGTATTTCAAAAGAATTTTTCACAATTTTCTCTAACAAGCACAAGAGTAATTTACATCAAGATTGAGTAATAATTCATAATCCAGAAATAACGTTTTATTTGAAATCACTTGAATAAATGTAAGTGATGAGATACAAAGAATCAATCACATAGAATTAATAATTTCAGATCTGAGTGGTGTGTGAGATTCAAAATAACAAAAATTTCAAATGATCTCAAATAAACAAATAATCTAAGCCAGATGATCATGAGTGACAGTGAATTTCAAGATATAAACAATGTGATTCAAGACATTCAAAATTTCCAAGCCAATTTGAAAATCACTGAAATTATCACAACTGATAAATAGCAGAGTGTTGTAGTGAGTATAATATTTTAAGCTTTTTTAAAATGAATTAGAAGAAAACTCAAAACAGCAGATTTGTATGAAATTTCAATTGTTTTTCAGATCAATTTAGAATTCAAATTAACAGTGTTCAAGATATGACAGGAATACATCAACATTGTTATGAATTCAGAAATCAGAAAGATAAACTTCAAAACAATTGCAGGGATTTACAAGATTAAGTTCAAGATCTGGAAAAGATTAAAAGCATAAGAGTTTTATTCAAGAGAAGAAAATTTCCAGAAAAAACATGACTTCTGCAATTGGAAGTTAATCAAGCCCATAAAGAAAAAAAATGGCAGTGATAAATCAATTAAAAAAACTGAAGAAAAATAGAAGGGTTAGAGGAAGAAATAAACACAAAAAATAAAAACAGAGAGAATATACAAAGATGAGTTTAGAGATATATCTGAAATCCATGTAAGCAATTGAATCTCTAACTCAGCAGATGTGGCTAAGGAACCGTGAATGATTCTTTGATATGTAGCAGTTTGAATCCAATTTTTCTTTAGCTATGCAATTCCTCAGGCTCCTTTGGTACCTAACTGTTAAGAGAATTGAGTGATCTAACAAAAGTAGTAAAACCACTGACAGTTTTGTTCACATCTTTTGGTACCCAAATCTATTTGTATAACAATCCGTTAAAATCAACTAGAGTACCCTTTGAAACCCAAATTCGTTTAGTTTTTCCAAAAATCATTTTATTTCTTTTTGGGGTCCACAACTGTTCAACTGGATTGTTATCAAACCAATTCTTGTCTCGTTTGTGATTCAAAAATCTTTTGGAACTTTCAAAATTCAAATTTTCAGAATGACCCATCTTGAAGCAGTTTGAAGGATTTTTAAAATCACAAGAATTTAGTTTTTCAAAAACATTTTTTTTTCCCAAAAGCAAGACCACATTTATTTCCAACAGAAATTTGGGGTTTCAACAACATATTCAAAGATTTTTATCCATCAGAAAATTTACTCAAAATTATTTCAAGTTGTTGAATTTTAGTTTTAAGATCACTGTTTTCTTTCATTAAATATGAGCAGCGATTTTTAGTGATCTTACATCTCTCAAAATCAGATTTCAAAACCAAATTTTCATCATTAAGCAATTTAATTTTGGTTTGGGACTCAGCAATTTCGAATTCAAAATGTTTTTGACTCTCAGATTCAAATTTCTTGAGTTTTTCAATCTCAATTTCTAGCTCATTCAGAATAGACTCAGTTTTTGACAAACTTTGTCGTTTAGCAAAAATATATTTGGAATATTCAGTCATCTTAAAATTTTCAAATTCTTTTTGCAAACAATTATTTGTGCTTTCAAGCTCCATCTTGTTCTCTTTTAAAATCAGGATTTCATTTTCAAGTTTCTGAATATTTTTATTTTGATGAACAAGATCATTTTTCAAATTTAAACAATTTTTGCAACTAGAGTTTGAAGACTTCTGAACGTTTTTGAGTTTCGATTCCAAAAGATTAATTCTGCAGATCAACTCAAGCTTCTCAGATTTCAGAAGTTTATTTTTAGATTTTAGATTCTCAACAGATTCAGTTAAACCATTTGAACGATGAGTTAAATATTTATAAGAAATATTTCCTGTTGAGTCTCCAACTGAATTTCCATCTATACAACCTGTTAAGCACAAATCTGAGGCTAAGTTGACTTCTAGGATTTTGAGCAGTTGTCAGACTTTCCATACAGTGCATTGAGAGTTTCCCAGATTTCCTGCGCAGTCAAGCATTGAGAGATAAGATCAAGTTGATTATTACTACGATAAGAATACAGAATATGCATCGCATGAGCATTTAAAACTTTATTACTCTTATCTGACATATCTCTCAAATTTATAATAATATTCCAATATTCAGAATTAACAGATTTTAAATAGGATTCTGTTTTCGATTTCCAAATTAAAAAATCTATTCCATTGAAAATAATTGGAATATCACTGGACCGACTCTCAGAAGACTGATAACTAGGATAAACCATGACTCTAGAGTTAATGAAATAACCTACTCTGATACCAATTGTTGGATCTAGATTAACCCTAGAGGGGGGTGAATACGGTTTACCACAGTTTTTCCCTAAATTAAAATACTGACGGGATATAAAAATAATAAACAGATCACAGACTGCAGTAGAAATAAAAGGCAGAAAAGAAATAACACACAGAGATACCCAACTTCGGCAAAATCCTGCCTACTGCTGCATTTCTAAGATTTCTACTAGGTGTTATAAACAGATCCCGCATACAAGACCATGTACACTCGCAATGCCTGCTCCTGTCCTAACCCTACGCTCAAAACCCTAGACTGACCGATATCCCCTCGATCAGATTTCCCCTAGTTACGACCCCGTAACTAGTAACCAAGATTTTACAGACTCTGTCAACTGTCAGTCAACACCCTGACTGAATCCCCTAGATTTTTACAGAATTTTAGAAACTGTTTGGACGGTTTACAACAGAGAATAAAAACGATACAAAATAAATATAAAAACAAAGAAAAATAACAAGAAAAACCCTAGGATATAACTAAGGGGTCATCCCCTTTTAAACTTGGTCGACCACTTCACAAATTTGTTGCCCTCTTGTTTTGACCCGATCACTTTGTCTCTGGAGAATAGAATTGGCGGCTTGCACTAGGGTTTCTTTGGATCCCCAAATCAATTTCGACTTCGAAATGAATTACTCCGGAAATTCTCTGTAGCTCCAATTCTTGTTGATGAATTCAATCGATTGCTGATGCTCCTTGCTTCAAGGATTTTGGGGTCCCTTCTGCGAATCGGAAACTGTGAGTTAATTTGATGTGGAAAAAATGATTTATGCTCTTTGAAATTCTAGCTTGTTTATTTCGATTCAATTGTTTGTGGTCTCTGTCTTCCTGCCGATGATGTAATAGGTGTTAAATACATAGGGTAAATAGAAAACCCTTAAACTACTCTGATTTCACTTATGTGGGTCAATCTGATTGCGTGCTTTCCCCTTTTTGAATTTCTCGACTTTGATTGAGTGCAGTGAACATGTTGCCAAAACAAATTTGTAAAATACTGGAAGGTTTCCTCTTTTGAAATTCTATGATTGGAAATGATATTGATGAACCTGGATTTGTTCTTGGCCTTCAAATAGATTTTCCCTTTTGGATTTAAAATCACTCGGCTTTGATTGCATATGGCATTACTGGAAAATTATTTCGTCTGCTGTCCCCTTTAAAAAATTTCCAAACAAATGATTGCTGATTTTCTACAATTAACACTTGCCAAATATGATTCATGAATTTTTGGAAACCATGTATTTGTCTTTTCATTTCTGAGATAATTTCATGCCAATAAACATTTGCCATAATTGTGTTCATTTCTGGAAACAAACTGAACTTTAAATTGTGGCTTCTTAAATTTCTCTTTGATTGAATTCGAGTAATTCTGGAAACGAATTAAAAGCTTTTCCCTTTTTCGATCACTGTCTTGAAATTCCTTGCATGATTAATTTGCTCGTGTATATTTAGAAATGATTTGGTCAAAAACTGGAAATGTAAGCATGCTGTATTCTTGGAATGAAATTTCTGTTTGTCCATTGTGTATATACATATCACATTGCTCGGCTCGTCCACTTTAATACTATCCATATTTTGACCATTCTTTATTTTGGCTTTCATTCACATTGAATTTTTCTTCAACCTGAATTTGATTGCTATAAACATGCTCTGATCATTTCATGCTTGTGCAAAAACATACTAAAATATATACATAAGGGCAACATGATTAATCATATAATTCTTATGTTGGAAGTATACAATGATATTTTTATGACTAAGCCTATAGAAGTTTATTAAATTGGTGGATTGACTGCAAAATGTAACATATAATCCTATATAATGATGAACTCAACAATAAAATTCAATGAAAAAACATTCAAGTTATAGTGCTTAAGATATTACCAATTAGTTGGTAGAAAAACGGTGGCTAAACTATCATTTAGTAATTTAAAAAATATTATTTTCAATTTTATACTAGTATTTTGTGCTTTTGGTTAGCATAGTTTTCTTCCTTCAAATATTTTGTAAATGCTAGCAAAGGAAAAATGAATAGTATTACCCAAACTATAACAAAGATAATGCTTTAATTTCGAAAGCTTGAAAGAAATTTAATCATTACAAAAAGTGATCAAAATTTGTTAATATACTAATCAAACAAAGAAACTAAAATCAAAAGTAGATTATAAATATACTCAATATGATTTTGTAGCATATTTACATTAACAAAAATAAATTATAAGTAATAAAGAGATAATAACTTGAAATGGTGTACATACATTAAGTATAAGCAGTATATATACTACGTAGTGCAAATACTGTATAATCTAGCGTGAACACATGCTCTGCACACAAAAGCTCACATATTTTATTTTACTTCACATTTTTAGAGTTATTTCAGTTGCATAAAAGCAAAAAAAAAAAAAATGTTTTTAAGTTGTAATTTTTCTAGAATGATATTCTATCAAAAAAGTTACGTAATAAATATTGTTAAATAATTTCAAAGGACACATGATATAACTAAAGTTTTTAGATTCAAATGTAAGAAAAAACTAATTACTTTCAAAGGACCAAAACTACTTGAGTGATACATGTTGTAGGTAGGTGAAGTTTTTGCAAATTTGATACCAAACAAAAAAATTAATTTACTTAAGAGAAATACATTTTGAAATGAAATAAGTGTAGCTGAAATAAAATACAATAGTGCCTTCATTTATTTATTAATTCAAGTGGGAAAATGGAAAATAATTAACAATGAAATTTGAAGCAAGTTATGATTTTTTTATGCACACACACACATAGAGCTAAAGGTACCCAACATATTAAAGGATGCAGAAATGGATCCATAATTTTGTACTGTTGACATATTATTAATGCAAAAAAGAAACAAAAAAATTATTGGATAAAAGTAAATACTTATGGAAATATAAGGAAACTACAATAGTTTTTTCATGCTACATGGAGCATAATAAAAGAAAAATAATTCTCATTTATTGCAAATTTCCTACAGGCAAACTTTTAATCCAATTATTTCTCATTAAGTTCAATCAATTTCAATTGTTTAAAGGTCTATATTTTCACCAAATTTATCAGAACACTATGAATGCCCTTATTATCCAAATATTTTGGTACCATATATTCCATCAATTATTCACTTTGTCTAATATCTATCAATCGTTAACCTCAAAGATGCTAAAAATAAGAATCAGCCAAATGTTACTCTTGAACTTTTCATTTTATAAGGATTAAATAAGGTGTACGAAATATTACTGAACTTCTAATGTGTATAGTGATCCATAAAACATAGAGTCAAGAACATACCTAATCACTTTATGTGCATCAAGTAACACTGGATTATTAGATATTTAGTAAAGAGATGAATGCTCATAACCAAATATTGGCCTTGCATGCTTATAATTTAATATAGGGAAAAATCCATAATTTGATTTGCAATGATAAATTTTGGTATTCGCGAACATAAAGCAACGCATCATGTAACATAAAAGCATTCGGCGGTTATTAAACTACTTGGAGTTTGATTTCTTTCTAGCGTAGGAAGGATCGAATTTTAGAGAAGATAATGGATAAAAATAGAGGAAAAAGAGGATTAAAAAACATGTAGCTACGATTCTACACAAAGAAAAATTCTGCAAAAAACGATGAGAATTTTTAAATTGGCATGTGGAAGCTGGAGATAAAAGGAGTTCGACCAAACTTGATAAGGCAGAAGATTAAAGTATTTGAAGTCGGTGTTAGTGCTATATTATTACAGATGGCATTTAATAATTTAAAAATATGGTGTGCACTTAGGAAAATTAAGGCAGTATAGCATGACTTATTACCTTTACACTGTAAGGCATATATGGAAAGAGAGAGCTTCTTGCAACCTTATGTACATTAACTCAATGTGATGTTGACCTTGGATTAGATTATCTTTTACCTAACATCAAAATAATGTAGATACATGAGAAGTGAGATATGAAAATCTATTTTTTCAATAACATGTCTATATTTGATAATATCATAAAAAAAAATTTGTAATAGCGCATCTCATTAATAGCTAGTATTGTATGCAATCAAGCCATTCAAAGGTCTTTCCACTACTTCAAAAGAAAATAAGTTAAAACATTAAGTGATAGCATCAATGTTTTCAAAAAAGTGGTAAAAACGACTATTAGAAAAAGAAACTAAAAGTAACGGAGGGAAAAATGACGGGGAGAAAATCTGCGCTTGAGAACCTTTGGACAACAATTAGATGGATGTTCATTGATGCGTAGCCACCATTAACAAAGGAAAAGCGATAGTGATGAATTATGAATATTATAAAAATTATTGCTAAGTTTTTCCAACAATGTATTGGTATTAGATATTCAAAGAAGACATATTAATAACTCAGATGTATTCTATTAATTACCCATGAAATGTTATAAGCTAACATCTCATAACTAAAAATGCAAGGCACATCCATATTAGCTAATCAGAAAATGATATTTGACTTAAAGCTTAGTTCTCAATGCATGTAACTTATGTTACAAAGTTGAAGCATTGCCACATCTATAGAAAAAATGACAAATCATGCTGAACGGATCTTAACCCAGTAACATGCACACCATACCTCTCTCGCATACACACGTATGCATATGTGAACAAAGAATAATAAATAGAGTAAATGTTACATGTTTTATCTTATTTATACAAATGCTTAGATAAAAAAGACATGAATACGAAAGTAAAGGATGTTTTACAACTAAGAAACTAACTATGGAATCTTTCTCTTGGAAACAACCAAGTGAAAGATTTTCACTCATATTGAGTGTTTTTTTCTATAAAATATTGCGTATCTTATTACGTTAAACTGCTAAAAAAGAAAATTAATAGTGCTGAGGAAGACAAGAACGTTTTTTTGAAAATACACTATAGTCGATCAATAAATAATTGTTTCGAAAAGGTAAAATAGAAATCCATAATTCGAAACTGAAGTTCCTGATTTCCTGGAAATGTATTAATTATGTATCACTTCAAACCATCGTGTACTTCTCATGTAAATCAGAATATACATATTAAAATAAATATATAAACCATAAATGAACCGATACCCGGTAATATACACACTCAAATCTATACTATACTAATAAAGCTAAGTTGGTTTTAGATGGCTCACAAGCAACCTACAATTTTTGAGAGAATTGCATCTCATCACGCCAAGTGAAATGTCAGTTGAACCGTTCTTTTTTTCTCCTCTCCAAAATTATATTTCAACATTCCTTAGTTTGGCATACTCATCAATCATGATTCTTTTTTCCCCTAGGCTACTGATTCCAATCTCGCTCTTCTTCAATTACACCTCTCCCGTTCCCCCTAAAAAATAACATTCCACTGATTTTGGGCTATCCACTCTGCACTTTATCGTCCATGGTTCCTGCAAGTGCCGCTCACTAAATTGTGGGTAATTGGAATTGGTTCGTTAGTAGGGTGTTTTCAAGGTTGTTACTCCTTCATCCGCTATAAGCACCTATTATCCTTCTTCCTTGAAACAACTTTAAATTTGTTAGCTTTTCCTCCATGTCAATTCTCTTTGATTAGGGCTTTTAGTTTTTGCATCAAGAACCAATTCTGAATACTTAGGTTGCTTGGTTTGTTGTTTGGCACAGAACCCTTATTCGATTCTTAGCTTAGATTTTTTTTTTTTTTTTTTACGGTTTGAGCATGTATAAATGTTTTTTTTTGCTGTGGTGTTGCTCAGTTTTAAGAAAATTTATTTTGGGGTCTTTGTTTTTTTTGTAAATTATAATTTCCCATTTGACCTATTCATTTAACGTAGGTACCAAATCATATGTTTGGTGAGTGTTTTGCAGAATAATACTGCTGTGTCTAAATTAAATTACATTTATATCTAGATGAATGAATTTTCTATTTGTTAAGTCATGCATTTATCATGTTTTCAATGTAATAACCATGGGCAGAACAATGTAGTTTACAAATAAAGTATACATATTACATGTTCAAGCAAAGGCATTTGGATTAAAACATTTTAGTAGAATAATAGTACCAACATGTTTATGTAATTGCATGTTTATACATATTACATATTATAATGCTTACTTCCAAGCTCTTCATCATATTGTTTGAATAATAACAAGTATTTTGCTTCTTATTTTGGTTTGTTTTGTATTTTCCTTCTTTCTTTCGTGGGCATTTAGACTTGAAACAATTTAATAAATAATAAAACCAATATTTTGCTTCTTTTTTTAAGCACTTCATCATACTAATAATACCAATATTTTATTATAATGTTTATGCAAAGGCATTTGTTTGTATATTTGAATAATTTAATATACTTTGCTTCTTATTTTGGTTTGTTTTATATTTTCCAGTCCTTTCCAAATCAAATTTATATAGATGTTTTTTATTTTATTTTTATTTTTTACGTTTGTTTTTGTACGAATTTTGGTTACATAATTTATTGGGCTATTGTAACACCCCACCTCCGCCAATGCCACTCTTGCAAGCACACTAGCTTTGGAGGGGCGTTAAACAAGGTAAACATGCATGCAGATATCACAAGACAGAACATATAAGTAAAAAACAGAGTAAATAAAGCAGCGGGTAAAAACTAACATTTCCAAAACCATAGTCAAGTTACATCAAAGTACTTGGTCATTATTTTCCACAAAACAAAGTCTAGAAACATCAACTGAAAACTGAAAAGAAAATCATAAAGTAACTATCCCCAAGGTCGAATAAAGCCATAGCAAGCTCAAGTCCAAACCGTACAAGAGCTATCCAGAAAAGCAGCTAAAGATCCAAGCTAGGTGCCAGTGTTCCCACCCTGTAAACCTTGGGGGGGGGGGGAACGAAAGAAAAGAGGCGAAAGAAAATGGGTCAGTCAAAAGACTGGTAAGTCCTATCTACTATTAGTATAAAAACTAATAAAGTTAACTGGCCATGTAAAACAGAGATGAGATATAGGGTGTTAACTGGCATGGTGAAAAGTTAACAAGATAGATCAAGTGTGGCATTGCATATACAAGGTCAAGTTTTTGCACCAAGTGTACTAGTATTCCAACCCATGTCAAGTATAAATAAGAAATGATCCCTTGGCCCAAGTTTGGCCCAATACCATGAGATAACCTAAATCAAGGTCCAACAACACGGTATAGTCGATCGGCTCCCTAAAAGCCTAACTCGTCAAGTGTCGGTGTCATACGGCCCAATCACGAAGTGTAGTCAAACTGTGCTAGGTCCACCCTAGGGTGTATCAAGCCCTAGGGTGCCAACCACGGACACAAATCAAGCACGCACAGTCTAAACCTACTGGTGCCCGTGTCTGCTTTTTCAACTCCGGACTATGTGCACGACCATAGTCCTCCTGAACCTACACCGGCGCACCTACTCAGCCGTCGTTTTGGTCGCTTACATGTCAGCCCAGTAATCGTGCCCCACCCTAGCCTAGTCCCTAGGGTACCATGATACAATCAAGAGGATTACTGGTGAAAAGGACCACGTAACTAGGGTTTCTAACGGGTTAAATATGGTTAACCCTATCCAATCAAGTATCAAGTTGGTTAAGTGTACCTAAGGTTCATGACTTAACCCCATCAACCCATCGTGTTTAATTGGTTAAGTATTCAATTGGTCCATGACTTAACCCTATCATGTGGCATTAATTAATTTAATGCACCCAAACTCTCACGTTAGACCTTGTTGTGGTTACTAGTTAAGCCGGGCGGGTCCGGGTAGCTTTACACCACAACTTAGTCTAACCTTGGGTTTCAAGTGCGACATGACCAACTACTCACATTGGGTCCTATTGCTTGTAGCCACTAATTAAGCCGGTCGGTTCTGGGTAGATTTATGCTACAAACTCAACCCAACCTCGAGTTGGTCATTCTCATGTTTTCTAGAAGTCATGTCCAAGTTCATGATCATGTTTCAAGCATAATCAGATGTCATATTTCATGTCATCTTTTCAAGTCATGTTTTTATGTCATCTTAGTTTACCCATAACGTAGCCCCATCGCATGCAAGTTCGCATAAACGCAAATAGATCTCAAAGAGGGGAACTTAGAAGCATGACATAATTAATAAGGTTTGGCCACAAGTTAAACATGGTGGCATATAAGGCAAATGTGTTCATAAACTTGCATATTACATTATAGCCTCAAAACATGCATGATATCAAACTTTAGCAAATAGGTGAAACATGATCATAAGTGACATAGGATGATAGCTAGTGATTCGCATATAACATCATATGCAAGATAACATAAGGTTTATGAGAGATCATAAACTTTCATATTGCATTATAAGCCTCAAAACATGCATGATATCAAACTTTAGCAAATAGGTGAAACATGATCATAAATGACATAGGATGATAGCTAGTGATTCGCATATAACATCATATGCAAGATAACATAAGGTTTATGAGAGTTTCTATGTTGCTTTATGCAACAATTCAAATCAAAGCTCATAGCTTTTTATGCACAAGGTCAAGGTGATAGCTTTACAAACATGCATAGAATAAATCTATGCATAACATGATAGAATCAAAGCACAAATCATACTTAGGCCCAAAAACAAACTTGCAACATGTCACATTTAACTTCATAGTTAGAATCTAAGAGTAGTATAGGGCTTACAATGCTATGAAGACTTATAAAATATAAATAAGATTGAGACGAAGCCACTAGCAACTCTAAAACTCCCAAATGATAAGCTCCAATGAAAACCCAAAAAGAAGATACTTGCTTTGATGAAGAAAGATTGAACTTTGGCCTTGAATCAAGCTTAGAAATTCTCAAACAAGCTTAGGAACTCTCATATGAATGAAGGTGGAGGCTATGACAAGAGGGTGGAGGCCATGATTAAACATTTTGGCATAATCAAGTTGTAGGATTGATTTATGATGGTTTAGGCTAGGTATTAGGGTCCTTTTATAGAAGCTTAGGTTAGTTTAGACCATAGGATTAACCCTAATTCAAATCTGGGCCATTAAAATCCGTCACAAGCCTCCAAACATGTCTTGAGAAACAAGTCAGGTGCACCCAGGCCAGACTGGCCGACCACCCAAGTCGACAGGGGTGTCGACTGGGCAGTCGACACAACCTGGGGTGTGTCGACTCCCAAGTCGACTCCCCAGTCGACTTGGGGTGGAGGGAATTTTTCACGCCTGTCCTGCCCAGCTGAATTTGAATTTCTGAATTCAAATTTGAACTTGAAATTTTCTGAAAACTTTGACGGGCCATAACTTGGTCATACGCGTATTTTTCCGAGATGAACGCAATGGCACAGCCTGTTTCCCCTTGATTCAGATTTTATCATTTAATTCTGCCTTGATTTATGTTATAACATGTTATTTTAAATACGGGTTGTTACATCCTCCCCACCTTAAAGGATTTCATCCCCGAAATCTCTAAGTTAGGAAGAACGTATCCTACCATCCATCACCCATCTACTCAAAACATCATCCACGAGCAATCATTGTCCTTAAAAGATTCTAAATACAGTATGATCATATGCGAAAGGTGTGTGTATATGTACTTATCTAATGCGAAAATCAGGCGGTTACTGATTCAGTAAACCTCCTTAATGCAAAGTATGTTAGTGAAATGAGTCCATATGTATGCAAATTCCTAACAAAATTTATAATCTCTACATGAGTGCACATAACATTCATCCATATGCAACATCCACGTAATAGCATAACAAGTTTCAGCCATGAATAAGTAGAGCACTCATGCATATGCAATATGAAAGTGTGTGAGCCGATCTTAGTGCCTAATGTGTATCATGCATCCACGAGTATCCACTTGCAAACACTTGCAACCACTTGCAAACATCAAGCATAACATGTTTCAAATACATGTTTCATCCAAAGGGTTCCTACCTAAGGTTCTCATGACAAGGTTAACGAAGTTACAAGATAAACAGGATAAACATGGATAGCAAAAAGGAAGATATGCTAAAAAGGAAAAGAGATTGAGAATGTACCCTCAAAAAGAAATGGAAAAAGCCCACGCATCTTCTCCACGGTTTCCCAAGTTGCATCCTCTTCGGCTTCACTCCACTGGACTTTCACCAATTTGACTCCTCGATTCCTTAGCTTCTTGATCTCCGTTCCCAAGATACGAATCGGAGCTCTCCTCAAGCTTGCCTCTTTCTCTACCTCCATGTCTTCAAGAATGCTAGGTTCAACCACCTCAGCGGACTCATGTAGGCACTTTCGGAGATGCGAGACATGAAAGACATTATGCACTCCGGCCAGCTTCTCGGGCAATTGCACCTTATAAGCCATCTTCCCAATTCTCTCTATGATAGGGAAGGGTCCTACGAACCTTGGTGCCAGCTTCTCTACTGCTCCAAAGCGAACCACATTACGCAAAGGAGAAACCTTCATGTAAACCATGTCTCCAATCTCGAATTCCAAATCTGTCCTTCGCTTGTCAGCATAGGATTTCTGTCTGTCTTGGGCCGCTTTCATCCGTCTTCTCACCAATTCAACTTTCTCGGATGTGTCTCATATCATATCGGGCCCAAGTATAAGCTTATCCATTGTCTCCCACCAACAAGATAGTGACCTACACGGCCTCCCATACAAAGCTTCAAATGGTGCCATCCCTATGCTAGCTTGATAGTTATTGTTATAAGCAAACTCTACAAGAGGGAGGTGGTCTTCCCAAGTACCACCAAAGTCAAGCACACAAAGCCTCAAAATATCTTCTAGCACTCGATTCACCCTTTCGGTTTGGCCATCCGTCTGGGGGTGATAGGTTGTACTTAGATTCAATCACGTACCCATTGCTTCTTGCAAACTATTCCAGAACTGGCTAGTGAAAATTGGGTCACGATCGCTAACTATGCTAGAAGGAACTCCATGCAATCGCACTATCTCTCGAAGATAAACAGATGCTAGCCATGATGCGGTCCTCTTACTCTTCACTGGAATGAAATGAGCACTCTTCGTAAGTCTATCAACTATGACCCATATGCTCGTATTCCCTTTCCTTGACCTAGGCAATCCATCCACAAAATCCATAGAGATACTTTCCCACTTCCATTGCGGGACCTCTAATGGATGTAATAGCCCACCGGGTTTCTTCGACTCGGCTTTCACTTGTTGGCACACCATGCACTTTGAAACATACTCTGCCAGATCTTTCTTCATTCCAGCCCAAAAGAAAATGCGCTTCATATCCCTATACATCTTATCTCCTCCAGGATGTATAGTCATCTTCGAGTGATGCGCTTCTTCGAGAACTTTATGCACCAAGTCTCCTACTTGTGGAACGCATATCCTTCCATCACGCCTTAGCCAACCCTTGTCATCAATAATATATCTAGCAAGGTGACTAGACGTCTCACCACGAAGCAACTTGTCCATGATCTTGACTATCTGCGGATCTTCCTTCTGCGAAGTCCCTACTTGATCAAGAAGTATAGGTCTAAGCTCAAGAGATGCTAACGAACCCGTCATCGACTCAACAGCTGTTGTGAAATCAAAGGTTGCCAAGAACTCTAGGCTCCTCATCTCAACAAACAAGGGACTCAAAGTCAACCTACTTCTGCTTAGTGCATCTGCCACAACATTACCCTTGCCAGGGGTATAAACTATCTCGAAGTCATAAGATTCCAAGAATTCCATCCACCTTTGCTGCCTTAGATTCAGATCTTTCTGCGAGAAGAGGTACTTGAGCGACTTGTGATCAGTATATAACTCAAACCTTTCGCCTAGGAGATAGTGGCGCCAGGATTTGAGTGCAAAGACGATCGCCGCCAACTCCAAGTCATGAGTGGGATAATTCTTCTCATGAACTTTAAGTTGCCTACCCCCATAACATATCACTCTTCCTTCTTGCATTAGAACAACACCTAACCCCGTGCCACATGCATCGGTGTATACGGTAAACATCTTACCACCGTCGGGTAATGCCAAAACTAAAGTTGTGGTAAGGGCCCTCTTGAGCCTTTGAAAAGCAAGCTCACACTCTAAGTCTTATGCAAAGACTAAGTTCTTCTTCATCAACTTAGTGAGAGGGGCTGAAATCTTAGCGAAGTCCCTGATGAACTTCCTATAGTAGCCCGCCAGACCGAGAAAGCTTCTTAGTTCGGTTGCATTCCTAGGAGTCTTCTAGTCTTAAACCGCAACCACTTTCGCGGGATCCACCACTATGCCTTGCTTAGAAACTATATGTCCAAGAAACCGAACTTCCCTTCTCCAAAAATGACATTTGGAGAACTTGGCTTTCAACTGATGAGCTCTAAGCATATCCATCACTTCCTTGAGGTGTCTAGCATGTTCTTCCTCATCTTTTGAGAAGATTAGAATATCATCCATGAAGACAACTACAGACTTGTTAAGGAACTCCCTGAACACCCTACTCATCAAATCTACAAAGTAGGCGGGTGCATTAGTCAAACCGAATGGCATGACAAGCCATTCAAAGAATCCATCTAGAGTCCTAAACACAGTCTTATCAATACTATCCTCAGCCACTCTAAGCTGATGGAATCCGGTGGCTAGATCGAGCTGAGAGAAAACAGAAGCACCAACAAGCTGGTCAAAGAGGTCATCTATCCTTGGTAACGGGTGCCTATTCTTCTTTGTCAGCTTGTTCAACTCTCGATAATCAACACATAGACGAAGCGAACCATCCGCCTTAGTAGCGAATACCACAGGGGAACCCCACGCCTAACAAAATTCTTCTCAAGCAGCTCCTTGATTTGCTTACTGAGCTCTCTTCTTTCTCGTGGGGCCATGTGCCTAACAGGCAATGAAACTGGCTTGGCATTATCAACAAGATAAATGCGGAAATCTATCTCTCGTTTAGGGGGTAACCCCTTAACCTCTTCAAAGACATCAGGATATTCTCGAACCACCCTTACAGATTGCAGATCATCGATGGACGAGTCAAGAGATTCAAGATAACATAACATGACGGGATCTAGCGGGTTGCAAGAAATCTCTAGGGTATTACCGAGGCGAGTCATGAGCCTCACCACCTTATGCTCACAATCGAGGATGGCTCCATAACTGGACAACCAATCCATGCCCAAAATCAACCCGTATCCCGTGAATCCGAGAACATAAGCATTACACGTGAATTCTACGGTCAAGATAGAAATCCTCAAATCCATACAAATCATAGATAAATGGGCGGAACCCCCGATTGGATTTGAAACACTAACGGGATCCTCAACAAGACTAGTACTTAGGTACAAACTTTCAATAATGTCAGAAGAAATAAAAGTATGCGATGCGCCAGAATCAAATAAAGTGCGAACAGGAAAATCAGAAATGTAAACAAGACTTTCTACCGAAATACTACCTCGGTCCTGAACTGGAGCAGTGTTGAGAGCATGCACTTTCCCTCCAGAAGGTCCTGCACGCTGAGTCTGCCCTTGCCCTTGTCCTTGCTTCTTGGGGCAATCTTTGCTAAAGTGTCCAGTCTCTCCACAATGAAAGCATTCGCCCAACTTCCTCTTTTTCTTCCTACAATCTTTGGCTATGTGCCCAACGATCCCACAGAAGTTACATTTTCTTGGGTCCTTTGTCTTGTTGTTGTTGGCCTTATTGCCCTTGTTGTTCTTATTGTTCTTATTGTTCTGATTGCTCTGATTTCCTCCCCACTTTGAGTCCGTCTTCTTGGTTTGAGTCTCATTAGGCTTGACTTCTTTCTTGCCATTCTTATCGTCTCCTTGAAGCAATGCCATGTCCACTAGGCCTTCAAAAGTGGCCCCCATGGGTATATGAGACAGGGCTAGACCTTGTAATGGCTCATTCAACCCTCGTGCAAAGCGTAAAGCCTTCTTCTGGGGAGTATTAACCATGTCCAAACCGAATCGAGCAAGCTGGTTAAACTTATTCACATACTCCCTCACTGTCATGTCCCCTTGCTTCAAAGATATAAACCTCTCCAATTGCAGATTTGCCTTAGCAGATGATAGAAACTTAAGCCCAAACCTCGTCCTAAAGTCGGCCCAAGTCTCTATAGGCCTAGTAGCATTGGTGACCTCCCACCAATAAGCAGCTTCTTCTTTCAATAGCCATGCTGCCAACAGAACTTTTCTACGGTCTTCCACATCAAAGATGGCGAAGAGATCTTCAGTTTCTTTCAACCAATTTCTCGCCTCCACAAAAGTCTCTGTCCCAATAAAATTCTTGCCACCCATCGCCTTAAAGTCTTTGCAAACCTTTGCGAAGTCTGCTTGTGGATGCTGAGGAGGAGGAGGAGGAACCTTAGTTACGGTGGGGGTGTTTGTTGGGCCCACATCATTGGCCCTAGCTTCCAAGTATCTCCGGAACCATCCAGGAATGGTTACTCCCTCGGGAAGGTTAAGATCGGCCATGCTGAAAAAAAGGAAAAGATAGATTTAGAACGAGGAGACAAAGGATAGTGCTAATGGCTTTTGGAGAGTAGCCTTTTAAAATAACTAGACTTTTCTTGGAAAATACTTAATTGGTTTTGAAAATAGTTTTTCAAAAAGTAAGTTTTAAAACTTTTGTCTGGTCTAGTAAAACCTTATGCTCTGATACCAAATGTAACACCCCACCTCCGCCAATGCCACTCTTTCAAGCACACTAGCTTTGGAGGGGCGTTAAATAAGGTAAACATGCATGCAGATATCACAAGATAGAACATATAAGTAAAAAACAGAGTAAATAAAGCAGCGGGTAAAAACTAACATTTCCAAAACCATAGTCAAGTTACATCAAAGTACTTGGTCATTATTTTCCACAAAACAAAGTCTAGAAACATCAACTGAAAACTGAAAAGAAAATCATAAAGTAACTATTCCCAAGGTCGAATAAAGCCATAGCAAGCTCAAGTCCAAACCGTACAAGACCTATCCAGAAAAGCAGCTAAAGATCCAAGCTAGGTACCAATGTTCCCACCTTGTAAACCTGGGGGGGGGGGGGGGGAACGAAAGAAAAGAGGCAAAAAAAATGGGTCAGTCAAAAGACTGGTAAGTCCTATCTACTATTAGTATAAAAACTAATAAAGTTAACTGGCCATGTAAAACAGAGATGAGATATAGGGTGTTAACTGGCATGGTGAAAAGTTAACAAGATAGATCAAGTGTGGCATCGCATATACAAGGTCAAGTTTTTGCACCAAGTGTACTAGTATTCCAACCCATATCAAGTATAAAAAAGAAATGATCCCTTGGCCCAAGTTTGGCCCAATACCACGAGATAACCTAAATCAAGGTCCAACAACACGGTCTAGTCGATCGGCTCCCTAAAAGCCTAACTCGTCAAGTGTCGGTGTCATACGGCCCAATCACGAAGTGTAGTCAAACTGTACTAGGTCCTCCCTAGGGTGTATCAAGCCCTAGCGTGCCAACCACGGACACAAATCAAGCACGCACAGTCTAAACCTACTGGTGCCCGTGTCTGCTTTTTCAACTTCGGACTATGTGCACGACCATAGTCCGCCTGAACCTACACCGGCGCACCTACTCAGCCGTCGTTTTGGTCGCTTACATGTCAGCCCAGTAATCGTGCCCCACCCTAGCCTAATCCCTAGGGTACCATGATACAATCAAGAGGGTTACTGGTGAAAAGGACCACGTAACTAGGGTTTCTAACGGGTTAAATGTGGTTAACCCTATCCAATCAAGTATCAAGTTGGTTAAGTGTACCTAAGGTTCATGACTTAACCCCATCAACCCATCGTGTTTAATTGGTTAAGTATTCAAGTGGTCCATGACTTAACCCTATCATGTGGCATTAATTAATTTAATGCACCCAACCTCTCACATTAGACCTTGTTGTGGTTACTAGTTAAGCCGGGCGGGTCCGGGTAGCTTTACACCACAACTTAGTCTAACCTCGGGTTTCAAGTGCGACATGACCAACTACTCACATTGGGTCCTATTGCTTGTAGCCACTAGTTAAGCCGGTCGGTTCCGGGTAG
Organism: Allium sativum; assembly: GCA_030737875.1. Classification (NCBI taxonomy): domain Eukaryota; kingdom Viridiplantae; phylum Streptophyta; class Magnoliopsida; order Asparagales; family Amaryllidaceae; genus Allium; species Allium sativum. Next base: position 832,066,683 of record CM060918.1, on the reverse strand, counting down.
ATTTATGCTACAAACTCAACCCAACATGTTTAAACATTTTGGCATAATCTAGTTGTAGGATTGATTTATGATGGTTTAGGCTAGGTATTAGGGTCCTTTTATAGAAGTTTAGGTTAGTTTAGACCATAGGATTAACCCTAATTCAGATCTGGGCCATTAAAATCCGTCACAAACCTCCAAACATGTCTTGAGAAACAAGTCAGGTGCACCCAGGCCAGACTGGCCGACCACCCAAGTCGACAGGGGTGTCGACTGGGCAGTCGACACAACCTGGGGTGTGTCGACTCCCAAGTCGACTCCCCAGTCGACTTGGGGTGGCAGGAATTTTTCCCGCCTGTCCTGCCCAGCTGAATTTGAATTTCTGAATTCAAATTTGAACTTGAAATTTTCTAAAAACTTTGATGGGCCATAACTTGGTCATACGGACTCCAATTTTCGAAAACTCGGACTTTATTTCGCGTATTTTTCCGAGACGAACGCAATGGCACAGCCCATTTCCCCTTGATTCAGATTTTATCATTTAATTCTGCCTTGATTTATGTTATAACATGTTATTTAAAATACGGGTTGTTACAGCTATTTAATGATGTAATTGGAAGAGAAGATCCATCATAGTCAAGTTTGAAGATGTTCTAAGCCTGAGGTATTTTTACTTTATTTTTTTGCAATTCAATGATAATACTACTTTTGTGTACTAAGGCTACTTATTGAATTAAAATGATATTTGAAATTTATTTTTGAATATATGTGTGTGTGCGCACACGCATGTGCTCGCGTGTGTAGTATGTCCAATTATTACTGCTGTGACGATCTCAAAACCCTGTACGACGGTGTTAAGGATAATAATTGGAATATAACACCTTAATCATCATTAGCAAAGAACAGATAATAGCTAAACAGAAAATAGAATAATTTACATCAATATGACAGTGGAATCATAATATGTAACATCATCTGAGTAGCACAGTATAGGATACAACTTAGTGCATAAAAGGAAATGACCAGTCTACATCAAGATCACTAGGACATATACATCATAGGTACATAATAGAAGTAAATCTGTCTACATCGTGATCAACAGAATCATATACATAAGATACTAATGGCGAAGTATCAAATAGCCAAAATACTGAGAGATCTAGTCTTCGCCATACAAGCCAAAAGGCGCACTCCCTACTGCAGTGCAAAAGCCAAAATATAACCTGTCACCTATCACTAGGCTGCCCATGTGAAAATAAGGGCACCCGAGTTTGCAAAGTGAAACAAACTACGAGTCAGTCATGGGAATGGTATGAGAAATCTACTTAACTGGTTAAACAACAATAAGAAGGCAAATCATAGGACCACGCCACTTTCGCAGAACGGGTTTACTCCAGTGATTGCCAGTGCATGAAATAAAGTAAATCTTTTGAATAACGCAATGCTTTTTTAAAAATGAAGCCGTTATAAGACTCAAGTCCCATCACACCATGCCACGCAAACCGGAGGATAGAGTTTTACCTTATAATGGCCAAAATATGCTTCATACGTGGAAAGCAAATCATTTGATATTATTACTAGTGCATATATGTTTCAAAAGCAAATTCAATCATAAATATCAATCCTAGATGACATAAGTACCCCCATACCACTATGTCGCCATATATAAGCTACAACCAAATCCGTAATTTCGTATTGGAAATTTGGATTCCATCATGAGTCGAGGCAAGGGATATACTCCTCGCCGGCTTCGAGACACTCTAGCAAATTCCTCAGGATTCCCCGCAGAGAACCCTTGGAATTGGCTGGACCGGTCCATACTTACGTTAGTGGATTGGCAATTCCTGAACACACGTTTCCCGGTCATATCAGACCAATACATTGGCTCCGTAGAGACCGATATAACCGAGGCGCCTCGCATTCCAACATCCACAAAGGTATAATAATCAACAATGTTAGGGCTAGTAAAACGCTGACACTACCCATAGCTAGAAAGAAACGTCGTGTTCTCCCAGCGTTCCTTATCCCGTTTTTTACACATACCCCGGGGGGGTGAGGCTCGCGAATCAATGTCATTGTAACGACCCAGAAAATCTGAACCAATTTAAAATTTTTAAATTGGCTAAAATAATGGATTTTAAATATTTAAAATAAATATTTTAAATAATGGCGATGAAAACTGAGTTTGAATCGACAATTGAAAACGAATATAATTAATTATAATTATATATAGAATTGAAAATGGCGCGGTAGTTCGATAATTCGATTTCAAACTTCGATTGAATATACCGAGTGCAAAACAATCCGGATTTTAGTGAAACCAAAAACATTAGGATCTAATTGATGATATCTTTCTAACGAATCCGACCAATCGAAATTTGATAGCGGGAATCAAAAGGTATGTCCAATTGAAAATTCTGAATAGTCGCTATGGAATTTAGGCCCTTAAAAATGGACGTTTTGCAAACGACCTCGGATTTCGACGAAACCACTTTTGTTGGATCCGTGATGTCAAATTATTGCTAGGTTTCAAATTTCATAATTTTCCGAATCAATATGTGAGCGTGGCAAAGGAAAACGCGTTTGACCAGTTTCAGTTGATTTTAATCGACTGGAAATTGGCCATTTTTCAAACGGTCTCAGAATTCAACGAAACTAGTTTTGTTAGGACCGTATCGTCAATACGAAACTAGAAAATATTTTTCTGGAATTTTTCTAGTTAGTATGTGACCCCGGTAATTTGAAATGTACGTTTAAAATTCAATATAAGGATTTAAAATGTAAATTCAACGGAAACTGATTGTAACGATCAAACCAGCTTACGATACATATCCCATTATGTTCGGAATGGGGGTAAAACGCTATGGACGACAGGCGGTGGGCCTCGTTTCGAGGTCATATGTAAAAGTCAACCCTTGTGCAAAATTAAATAATTAAATAATAAAAAAAAAATATACTCCCTCCCTTTTTCTTCTGCTTGCCCCCCCTCCCCCCCCCCCCCTCCCCCCCCCCCCCCCGATCATTTATCAGAAAGAGAAAAAAAACCTAAATTAAATACGAGCCGCCCCCTGACCTGGAAGCCACCGCCGACGAACCCCTCGACGCCCCCCCTCTGTCAGACCTCAACGCCGACGATCGAGCTGAAGCCCCCACCACCCTCGCGACCTCCTCCTTCCAGCGAAGACGCCGCCGACCATCAAACCGAAGCCTGGAACCCTGCCGCGAACCTCCGAACGCCACCTCAGAGACGCCTCTTCTTCCCTCCTCCCCTTCGCATACCACGGTGAGCTTTTAAGTTATTTTATTTTGATTTTGATTTTTGATTTATAAAACCGATTTAAAAACAAACCGATTTAAAAACAAATTTCTGATTTGTTTAAGAATTTTAAACTGATTTGTTTTAGGTTATAGAAAACTGTTTTTTTTTTATGATGCATGAACAGAATTTTTTAAAAAATAAAATAAAAACAGAATTTTTTTTAAAAGAAATAAAACTGAATTTTAAAAAAAAAAAACAGAATTTTTTTTAAAAGAAATAAAACAGAATTTTTAAAAGAAAATAAAAACAGAATTTTTTTTAAAAGAAATAAAACTGAATTTTTAAAAGATGTAAAAACAGAAATTTTTTTAAGAAATAAAACTGAATTTTTAAAAAGATGTAAAAACAGAATTTTTTATATTAGAAAGTAAAAATAGAATTTTTGAAAAGAATTTTGAAGACTGATTTTTAAAAAGAAATAAAAACTGATTTTTATTTTAAGGTTTAAAATAGAAAAAAAGGGGGTTTAAACTTTGAAATTAAAAAGGTTGAATCTTTTAAAAGAAAAAAGATTTGAACTTGCAAAAATAAAGATCATATTTTTAAAAAGAGAAAAGTCGGAATTTTTGTTAAGTAGAAGAAGTAAAATATGATTCTTATATTTTTAAAGCAATAAAAATATAAATTTTACATCATAGGAATATTAAAAATATAATCTTTGTTTTTAGAATATGATCTTTATATATTGAATAACATAGTAAAAATTCGATTTTTACTTATGTAGAGAATACGGGCAACGAAAGCGACAAGAAGACGAAATAGACGAAGATTTCTAGAAAAGGAAGAGTCGTGTAATTGGATAGCTATTGGTGAGATTTCTGATTTAAAATTTATATATATATGTGTGAAGTAAAAGTGAATTGCTATATAAATATATATATATATATATATATATATATATATATATATATATACGCCCCTCGTCCACAAACCATGGACGATATTTATTGGTTGAAATTGTTGTGGAAATTTGATTGATAGCGAATGATTGTTTGGGATTGTTTGTGATTGATATTGGTTGATTGTGGTTGAAAAATACCCATTGGTGGTTGTGAAATATTTGGTTGAAACCACTTAGGATTAGTTTGTGGAAATGAAATAAATATATACATGCCGCCTGCGTGCGAACTAGATGCATGAACCCCATTGTCAAAAACCGCGAGGTTTTAAGGTAGAGCGAGGAGCCGTACTAGAGACGGTGCCGGTTTAACTACCCTGCCGTTATGCTGCCGAAATTTTGAATAACATTTGTGTGTTTGAATTATTTTCATATGCTTAAACTATATTTATTCATTGTATAGAAAACATTCATGTGTTGAATTGATATTCATCCGTTGTTTAGAAATTCATGTGTTGAATGGTATTCATATTTTGAAATAAATTGTTTGATAATAAAAATCACATTTTTATCTATATATAGAAACTATAGAAAACATTCATGTGTTGAATTGATATTCATCCGTTGTTTAGAAATTCATGTGTTGAATGGTATTCATATTTTGAAATAAATTGTTCGATAATAAAAATCACATTTTTATCTATATATAGAAACTATAGAAAACATTCATGTGTTGAATTGATATTCATTCGTTGTTTAGAAATTCATGTGTTGAATGGTATTCATATTTTGAAATAAATTGTTCGATAATAAAAATCACATTTTTATCTATATATAGAAACTATAGAAAACATTCATGTGTTGAATTGATATTCATTCGTTGTTTAGAAATTCATGTGTTGAATGGTATTCATATTTTGAAATAAATTGTTCGATAATAAAAATCACATTTTTATCTATATATAGAAACTATAGAAAACATTCATGTGTTGAATTGATATTCATTCGTTGTTTAGAAATTCATGTGTTGAATGGTATTCATATTTTGAAATAAATTGTTTGATAATAAAAATCACCTTTTTTAGACTATATGAACTATATAGAAAAATAGTGTTTTGAAATGAATTGTTTTACAATAAAAATCACATTTTTATTGTATGCATAAATCGTTGAAATGTGAAGTGTTAAAAATAGCCACTTGTTCAAAATAAACATATATGAGATGAAATATTCATTAATTAGCTAATGAAATGATTTGCACCTATTTATGTAACATTAGAATGAATGGGGTTTTTAAACCAAATAGAAATCGAATATGAAGTCGAATAGAAATTGATAAATGATAAGAACTGCATATATATGTACATGCAATATTCATTGAACAGGTTATAGCAAAGGGGCTAGAGAAGAGGAATAAAATTTTGTGCCCGACAAATAGGTACACATTTACTGATTTGTTTGGGTGATGATTTTGAGCCTGTTGGCTAGCCGCTTGGCTTTTTCTTTTTGAGATTAGAAGGACCGGGAACGCTATTTGCGATTTCCCGATGCTCCCGGTGCAGGGGAGGTTATGGCGAAATTTTTCCAAAATTTAAGGCGTTAGAAAAATATTTGAAGTGAAAACGATATTGAAATTGTTGAATGAACTATATTTATATAAATAAAATTAAAACGAAATGAAGCCGTGCAATTCGTGTTTTGAAACCGTGATTTCAAACAACTAGTACGGGAAATCCGACCATTGGATTTTCCCGGAACCTCAACCGTCGGGTCCGCCTTGGAATAATCTTTCCAACGGCACCAACCTTGTAGAAATCCAACGGTTGGATTGTCTGGAATGTTTAATTCAAATTTGAAGAAAAACAACGCCAGAATCGATTATATTTATATATAAATATAAATATAATTATATTTAATCGAATAACGACGCTGCAGTTTGTATTTTGAAATCGAAATTTCAAACGATTGTACCGGGAGATCCGACCGTCGGATTTTCCCGAAACTGGAACCGTTGGATTCGTTTTGAAAAGACCTTTCTAATGATGTAAATTTTGTGAAGATCCAACGGTTAGATTTTCAGATGTGTGTAAATCAAATCTGAAGAAAAACAGCGCCACGGCCGCCTTATGGCCCGAAGCGTCGTTTTGAATAAAATGGCTATTTTAAAATAAATAAAAATAGCGATAAATAGTTATAAAATATCATAAGCGATATGGAATGGAAATAAACTGAATTTGCTTGATTTATGTGATGTTTGATGGTTGAATGTGTTTGGTGTAAAAATTACATTAAAGGACAAAATTGGTGTAGTCGAATAATTTAACCATTGAAATAAATTGAATTGAAATTCTAAAGATACGTGAATTATTTGAGAAGGCCGAGTTAATTCTCATTTCAAATAATTGACCGACGATTGAAAGTCGAAGATGAAGACGATGGTCGAAGACCGGAGATCTTCACCTCGTTTGGATGGTAACCGAGGTCCTGATTGGGAGGCATCCCGAAATATGGATAATGAGTGGTGATCGTCCAGACGTACGTGGTGATCGATGGGTTTGCGAGGTATTTAGTGCCTCCGGTTTCGTTCAGACCCAGAACGGACTTGTAAATGGACTGTGTGTCCGACATTGGAATTTGTTCTGTGTGATTGATAGCCATCAGTTGCACGGTGTGAATTGCCTGTGTGGCATGCTAAGATGCAGTGATCAGGACTTCTGTTGAAAAGCAAAGTCTTGTGGTGATGATCAAAGCACCGCTTGTGTGGCGTAGCTTTGTGTATAACGTGAATTCGCGAGCCTCACACCCCGGTATGAACCAAAAACGGGAGAGGACATCAGGGAGGGCCTGCGTTTCTTTCTAGCTAGGGTGGTGTCAGTGACCTACCAGCCCTGATATATATATACTTTTCACCTATGTGGTTGTTGCTGTTGCGAGGCGCCTCGGTTTGATCGGACGATCCGGGTCCGATGGAGTCATTCGTTGGCTCGTTTGCGCCCCAAAGGGCGGGGAGACGTATTGTTCAGGTATAATAATCCACATCGGTGGACCGGCCCTGTCGCTCCAGGGGGCAGTTGCGGCTGTTCCTGAGACATGGTAGGCTAGATTGTCTCGAATTCGGTAAGGACTATCTTTTGCCTTGGTTCATGACGGAAATCCAATTTCCAAATACGACATCGTGCGGTTTTGATTGTATATATATATGGCGACATGATATATGGTACCCATGCCGTCTATGATTGATAGTTATGATTTGAAATTGTTTTCAAAACATATAAACACTAGCAATAATATTAAATGCCTTTGTTTTATTCGTATCAAGCATATTTTGGCCGTTATAAGGTAAAACTCTATCCTCCGGTTTGCGTTGCATTGTGTGATGGGAACTGAGTCTTATAACGGCTTCATTTTTATAAAAAGCATAGCGATGTTTAAAAGAAAGAGTTGTTTTAAAGCACTGGCGATCCAATGGAGTAAACCCGTTCCACGAAAGTGGCGTGGTCCTGTGATTAGCCAATTATATATGTGTTGAGTGGATTTCTCATACCAGTCCCATGACTGACTCGTAGTTTGTTTCACTTTCAAACTCGGGTGCCCCTTTTTCAACACGGCCAGCCTTGTATTCAGGTTTAGCTGATTCTTTCTGGATAGCTGGAGCTGAAGATGGATTCTATCATTTATTTCTTTTTATGTTGTTCAGCTCCTATTGTACATATTTTGTTTATTTCCGCTGTAGACATTTATGTATAGCTGAACTGTATTTGTACTAAGTAAGATACTGTATACTGTGTAACTCTGATGATTACTTTTATCCAGTATATTTTGTTGTTCATTCTGGTGTATTTATTTAATTCTGTTATGCTATTATCTGTTTCTGTGTTATATTCCAAAAGATAACCTTGTTTCCGTGAGAACGGGAAATCGGGTCGTCTCAACGTGGTATCAGAGCTTTGGTTAAGATTAGTTCTGGAATATAACATTTGAACGAACTCGTCAGAAATAGAACCAGTAGTGTTCTAGGATGGGTAACTCCATACAGATAGGATCAGTAATATCCTAGTATGAATAAAGCAGGATGAATAACACCTCGATAGACACATTTACATTCAAGTATATGTTTCTATATTTTAAAATACCTTTTCTATGACCTGACACTTGATCTGCCATTTGCAGAAGAACTAGAAAATGAGTGCCAGAAACAGAAGAAGTAATACTAACCCGGATATTGAAGCTCTATTCATGAAGTATAGAAATCTGGGTGGAAAGTCGTTCTCGGGCAAAGAAGCAATTATGAAAACACAAGCTTGGGTTCGTTCGGCTGAGAAAATATTCGAAGCATTAAAGCTTAGTGATGACCAGAAAAGATTGCTGGCCTCCTGGGCTCTCAAAGATGAAGCTTTGTTTTGGTGGGATTCAGTTATTAAAGATAATACAGAAGGTGATATCACCTGGGATAGATTCAAAGTAATTTTCTTGAAAAGATTTACTCCTCCCGAAGCGACCGAGCGACTATGTGACGAATTTTCTTATCTAGTACAAGGTGATATGACCATCCCAGAATATCATAAGAAATTCAACGAACTTTCTCATTTTGCGCCTCATCTGATTAAAAACCCAAAGAGGAAGAATCTTAGATTTATCCATGGGCTTCAAAGGAAATATCAGAATAAAGTATTGGGGCATGTGAAGCTTCCTTTTTCAGAAATGATTTATATGGCTTATCAATATGAAGACCTCCATATGAAAGGTATGTTGCGAGACGAAGAAGAAATCAGCTCTAGCAGCAAAAGAAAATTAGAGGCTGATAGCCCAGAGACAAGTGAGCAGCCTGAGGCTAGTACGAAGGCTGAAGTCAAAAAGAGGCCGAAGATTAATCAGAAAAGGGTAAAGGCAGTCGTATGTCTGAAGTGCAATCAGCAAGGGCATTCGATGAGAAATTGTAGATCTTCGAACAGACGAAAGGGAGATGGGTCTAAATCCGGGATGAATTTTCAAGAAAATAGTAAATGCAATCTCTGCCATCAGGCTGGTCACGTAAAGCAAGATTGCTGGCAGTTGAAAAAGACTGAAATAGTTCAAGTGAATGAGGTAGCAGAAACTTCTGATCCCTCGGCAAGTCAAGGAAGATCTGATGTTTTAGAAGGAACGCTTACTGTCAAAAACATTCCAGTCAAAGTACTGTTTGACACAGGCGCGTCACGAAGCTTTATTTCAAAGAGTGCCGCTAAGAAACTAGATTTGAATTTGAGGAAGCTTAAGGAACCAATGACTGTCCAGAATCCGGTCGGGGGTTCTATCAATCTCAGTTGGATTTGTGCAGTACCTGTCTCCTTTTCTTGCTATAAATTCCCTATTATCTCTATCGTCATGAATTTTAATGAATTCGATATCATTCTGGATTGGATTGGCTAACCAAATATGAAGCGGATGTTAGATGCGCTGAGAGAGTGGTTAAAGCAAAGGCCCAATTGGGGAATTATATAACCATACCATGTGAAGGCCCAACTTCTAATAGAAGAGATTTCTGGGCAGCTTTGGATGTTTCTCCAGCCCAAATAGAAAATATCCCTGAAGTTACGGAGAATATTCCTGACCTCATCAAAGACATTCCTGTCGTCAAGAATTATGCGGATGTGTTTGAGGAAGTCGTTCGCTTACATCCGCAAAGAGAAATAGATTTCAAGATTGCTTTGATTCCCAATGCAAGGCCGGTAGTTCACGCTATCCGAAGAATGTCCTTGAAAGAGAAGGAGGAATTAGACAATCAAACGAGACAGCTAGTATGGAAAGGTCTGATCAGGCCTAGTTTCTCTGATTGGGGTGCAGCAGTGGTGTTTGTCCCAAAATCTGACGGTACTCTACGTCTATGTGTGGATTATCGTGATTTGAACAAGCAGACCATAAAGAACAAATATCCATTGCCGCGGATTGATGATTTGTTGGATCGATTAAATGGAGCACAAGTATTTTCGCGAATGGACCTAGCTACAGGATTCCATCAACTTCGAATTGCCGAAGAGTGTGTTCCAATGACAGCGTTCAGAGGCCCCGACTTATTCTACGAGTGGTTAGTAATGCCGTTCGGCTTATGTAACGCTCCTGCCTACTTCGTCGATCTAATGAACAGAGTATTTAGGGGAGTATTGAATAAATTTGTTCTGGTTTTTATTGATGATATTCTAATCTTCTCTAAATCAAAGGCCGAACATGAAAAGCATCTGGAACAAGTGTTAGAAATCCTCAGAAGGAATGTATTGAAAGCCAAATTTTCCAAATGTATATTCTGGCAAGATGAAGTGAAATTTCTGGGCCACGTTGTATCTAAAGAAGGAATCGCGGTGGATCCAAGTAAAATCACGGCTATTCAAAATTGGAAACAGCCCAGTACTCCCACTGAAGTCCGCAGTTTTCTTGGATTGGCTAGCTATTACCGGAAGTTCGTTAAAGACTTTTCGAAGATATCTGGCCACTTAACGAAGCTTACAAAGAAGCATTCTAAGTTTAAATGGACTCAAGAGAGTGAGGAGGCTTTCGAAGAGCTGAAGTTGAGATTAACGACAGCTCCAGTGTTAACCATCATAGATGGCAACCAGGATTTAAAAGTATGGACTGATGCTTCTAGAGAAGGCCTTGGCGCAGTGTTAATGCAAAGAGGTCAAGTGATCGCTTATGCTAGCCGTCAACTTAAGCCACACGAGAAAAACTATGTAACTCATGATCTTGAGTTATTGGCTATCATATTCTCTTTGAAAATCTGGAGACACTATCTTCTGGGCGAGAGATTTGAACTGTTTACAGATCACCAGTCGTTAAAATACCTGTTCACTCAGAAAGACTTAAATTTGAGGCAGCAACGTTGGCTGGAGTTTCTTGCAGCATATGACTTTGAAATTATATATACTCCCGGGAAAGCCAATGTCGTAGCTGATGCGTTAAGCAGAAAGAATGTAATGATCGCCAGTTTTATTATCACGACTTCATTGCTAGATAAGATATCTGCTCTTCAGGAGGATGATCACTTCATTCAGAAGATCAGAGGGATAATTCAACAAGGCGAACCTTCGAGTTTCCAAGTTGACAACGATGGGATTTTAAGGCTCAAAGGTCGAATCTGTGTCCCTAACATTCCTGAACTTCGAAAGGAAGTACTGGATGAATGCCACAAGTCAAAACTCAGTATCCATCCGGGAGTAAGCAAAATGTATAATGACATCAAACGCACTTTCTGGTGGAAGTCGATGAAAAGAGACATTTCCTTATATGTTAGCCGATGCCCTACTTGCCAGCTAGTCAAGAGTGACCAACAGAAATTGGCTGGATTATTACAACCACTGGAAGTTCCTGGTTGGAAGTGGGAGCATATTTCAATGGACTTCATCGATGGTCTGCCCAGGACCAGAAAAGGAAATGACAGTATTTGGGTGATCGTAGATCGTTTCACGAAAACCGCCCATTTCATACCTGTCAGATCAAACAGAACTGCTCAGAGTCTGGCGCAGATATACTTCAGGGAAATAGTTAGACTACATGGAGTGCCGCTCAGCATAGTAAGTGATAGAGATACGATATTCACTAGTAAATTCTGGGAAGCATTTCAAGTCGAGCTGGGAACGAAGTTAAACCTAAGCACCGCTTATCATCCTCAGACAGACGGTCAGACTGAGAGGGTGAATCGCATTCTAGAAGATCTATTGCGGGCTTGTGTTATAGATTTCGGTGGATCATGGGAAGACAATCTACATTTGGCTGAGTTCTCTTATAACAACAGCTACCAGGCGAGTCTGACAATGTCGCCATTCGAAGCATTATACGGTAGACCGTGCCGATCTCCTGCTTGTTGGGTCGAGCCTGGAAATAGACTTGTGTTGGGTCCTGATATGATTCGAGAAGCGGCCGACAAAGTCGATTTTATTAAGAAGCGATTACTCGCCGCTCAAAGCCGACAAAAGAGCTATGCTGATAAAAGAAGAAGAGATATATCCTTCGAAGTTGGCGACTATGTATATTTGAAAGTATCGCCGATGAGAGGAGTTATCCGGTTCGGTAAAACTGGAAAGTTAGCGCCCAAATTTATTGGTCCGTTTCCTATTCTGGAACGGATTGGAACTCTCGCTTATAGGGTCAAACTGCCTGACTGGTTGCCTGGAGTGCATGATGTATTTCATATATCTCAACTTCGAAAGCACGTTCATGATCCAGACTTGATCGTGGAAGAAGCAGCTCAGCAGGACATTGAAATTACTCCAGAATTAGCCGTGAGGCGTGAGCCACTAAAGATTATCGGCAAAGAAACCAAAGAGCTGAGGAACAAGAAGGTTCACTTAGTCAAAGTGCAATGGAGTGGAGATCCGAGAGATTGTACTTGGGAAACCGAGGAGAGCATTCAGAAAGCTTATCCCAGATGCCGAGTAGATATCTCTGATTGACTCCGGTGCAAGGTATATTTACCATACTTTACCTCACCATTTAATTCTCTATTCTATTATAATTGTTTGAATGATTTTAGAAGAAAAATAGGAATTAATTTGTATGGCTTTGAAAGGTTAAAAACAATTGGATTGGTTGTTGTGTTGTGTGATTGTAGATTTATCAAACCACTTTCGACTTTATTCCTTTTCGGGGACGAAAAGTTTTAAGTGGGGGAGATTGTAACGACCCAGAAAATCTGAACCAATTTAAAATTTTTAAATTGGCTAAAATAATGGATTTTAAATATTTAAAATAAATATTTTAAATAATGGCGATGAAAACTGAGTTTGAATCGACAATTGAAAACAAATATAATTAATTATAATTATATATAGAATTGAAAATGGCGCGGTAGTTCGATAATTCGATTTCAAACTTCGATTGAATATACCGAGTGCAAAACAATCCGGATTTTAGTGAAACCAAAAACATTAGGATCTAATTGATGATATCTTTCTAACGAATCCGACCAATCGAAATTTGATAGCGGGAATCAAAAGGTATGTCCAATTGAAAATTCTGAATAGTCGCTATGGAATTCAGGCCCTTAAAAATGGACGTTTTGCAAACGACCTCGGATTTCGACGAAACCACTTTTGCTGGATCCGTGATGTCAAATTATTGCTAGGTTTCAAATTTCATAATTTTCCGAATCAATATGTGAGCGTGGCAAAGGAAAATGCGTTTGACCAGTTTCAGTTGATTTTAATCGACTGGAAATTGGCCATTTTTCAAACGGTCTCAGAATTCAACGAAACTAGTTTTGTTAGGACCGTATCGTCAATACGAAACTAGAAAATATTTTTCTGGAATTTTTCTAGTTAGTATATGACCCCGGTAATTTGAAATGTACGTTTAAAATTCAATATAAGGATTTAAAATGTAAATTCAACGGAAACTGATTGTAACGATCAAACCAGCTTACGATACATATCCCATTGTGTTCGGAATGGGGGTAAAACGCTATGGACGACAGGCGGTGGGCCTCGTTTCGAGGTCATATGTAAAAGTCAACCCTTGTGCAAAATTAAATAATTAAATAATAAAATAAAATAAATAAAAAAATATACTCCCTCCCTTTTTCTTCTGCTTGCCCCCCCCCCCCCCCCCGATCATTTATCAGAAAGAGAAAAAAAAACCTAAATTAAATACGAGCCGCCCCCTGACCTGGAAGCCACCGCCGACGAACCCCTCGACGCCCCCCCTCTGTCAGACCTCAACGCCGACGATCGAGCTGAAGCCCCCACCACCCTCGCGACCTCCTCCTTCCAGCGAAGACGCCGCCGACCATCGAACCGAAGCCTGGAACCCTGCCGCGAACCTCCGAACGCCACCTCAGAGACGCCTCTTCTTCCCTCCTCCCCTTCGCATACCACGGTGAGCTTTTAAGTTATTTTATTTTGATTTTGATTTTTGATTTATAAAACCGATTTAAAAACAAACCGATTTAAAAACAAATTTCTGATTTGTTTAAGAATTTTAAACTTATTTGTTTTAGGTTATAGAAAACTGTTTTTTTTTTTATGATGCATGAACAGAATTTAAAAAAAAAAAAACAGAATTTTTTTTAAAAGAAATAAAAATGAATTTTAAAAAAAAATAAAAACTGAATTTTTTTTAAAAGAAATAAAACTGAATTTTTAAAAGAAAATAAAAACAGAATTTTTTTTAAAAGAAATAAAACTGAATTTTTAAAAGATGTAAAAACAAAAAAAAATTTAAGAAATAAAACTGAATTTTTAAAAAGATGTAAAAACAGAATTTTTTTTAAAAGAAAGTAAAAACAGAATTTTTGAAAAGAATTTTGAAGACTGATTTTTAAAAAGAAATAAAAACTGATTTTTATTTTAAGGTTTAAAATAGAAAAAAAGGGGGTTTAAACTTTGAAATTAAAAAGGTTGAATCTTTTAAAAGAAAAAAGATTTGAACTTGCAAAAATAAAGATCATATTTTTTAAAAGAGAAAAGTCGGAATTTTTGTTAAGTAGAAGAAGTAAAATATGATTCTTGTATTTTTAAAGCAATAAAAATATAAATTTTACATCATAGGAATATTAAAAATATAATCTTTGTTTTTAGAATATGATCTTTATATATTGAATAACATAGTAAAAATTCGATTTTTACTTATGTAGAGAATACGGGCAACGAAAGCGACAAGAAGACGAAATAGACGAAGATTTCTAGAAAAGGAAGAGTCGTGTAATTGGATAGCTATTGGTGAGATTTCTGATTTAAAATTTATATATATATGTGTGAAGTAAAAGTGAATTGCTATATATAAATATATATATATACGCCCCTCGTCCACAAACCATGGACGATATTTATTGGTTGAAATTGTTGTGGAAATTTGATTGATAGTGAATGATTGTTTGGGATTATTTGTGATTGATATTGGTTGATTGTGGTTGAAAAATACCCATTGGTGGTTGTGAAATATTTGGTTGAAACCACTTAGGATTAGTTTGTGGAAATGAAATAAATATATACATGCCGCCTGCGTGCGAACTAGATGCATGAACCCCATTGTCAAAAACCGCGAGGTTTTAAGGTAGAGCGAGGAGTCGTACTAGAGACGGTGCCGGTTTAACTACCCTGCCGTTATGCTGCCGAAATTTTGAATAACATTTGTGTGTTTGAATTATTTTCATATGCTTAAACTATATTTATTCATTGTATAGAAAACATTCATGTGTTGAATTGATATTCATCCGTTGTTTAGAAATTCATGTGTTGAATGGTATTCATATTTTGAAATAAATTGTTTGATAATAAAAATCACATTTTTATCTATATATAGAAACTATAGAAAACATTCATGTGTTGAATTGATATTCATTCGTTGTTTAGAAATTCATGTGTTGAATGGTATTCATATTTTGAAATAAATTGTTCGATAATAGAAATCACATTTTTATCTATATATAGAAACTATAGAAAACATTCATGTGTTGAATTGATATTCATTCGTTGTTTAGAAATTCATGTGTTGAATGGTATTCATATTTTGAAATAAATTGTTCGATAATAAAAATCACATTTTTATCTATATATAGAAACTATAGAAAACATTCATGTGTTGAATTGATATTCATTCGTTGTTTAGAAATTCATGTGTTGAATGGTATTCATATTTTGAAATAAATTGTTCGATAATAAAAATCACATTTTTATCTATATATAGAAACTATAGAAAACATTCATGTGTTGAATTGATATTCATTCGTTGTTTAGAAATTCATGTGTTGAATGGTATTCATATTTTGAAATAAATTGTTTGATAATAAAAATCACCTTTTTTCGACTATATGAACTATATAAAAAAATAGTGTTTTGAAATGAATTGTTTTACAATAAAAATCACATTTTTATTGTATGCATAAATCGTTGAAATGTGAAGTGTTAAAAATAGCCACTTGTTCAAAATAAACATATATGAGATGAAATATTCATTAATTAGCTAATGAAATGATTTGCACCTATTTATGTAACATTAGAATGAATGGGGTTTTTAAACCAAATAGAAATCGAATATGAAGTCAAATAGAAATTGATAAATGATAAGAACTGCATATATATGTACATGCAATATTCATTGAACAGGTTATAGCAAAGGGGCTAGAGAAGAGGAATAAAATTTTGTGCCCGACAAATAGGTACACATTTACTGATTTGTTTGGGTGATGATTTTGAGCCTGTTGGCTAGCCGCTTGGCTTTTTCTTTTTCTTTTTGAGATTAGAAGGACCGGGAACGCTATTTGCGATTTCCCGATGCTCCCGGTGCAGGGGAGGTTATGGCGAAATTTTTCCAAAATTTAAGGCGTTAGAAAAATATTTGAAGTGAAAACGATATTGAAATTGTTGAATGAACTATATTTATATAAATATATAAATATAAATAAAATTAAAACGAAACGAAGCCGTGCAGTTCGTGTTTTGAAACCGTGATTTCAAACAACTAGTACGGGAAATCCGACCATTGGATTTTCCCGGAACCTCAACCGTCGGGTCCGCCTTGGAATAATCTTTCCAACGGCACCAACCTTGTAGAAATCCAACGGTTGGATTGTCTGGAATGTTTAATTCAAATTTGAAGAAAAACAACCCCAGAATCGATTATATTTATATATAAATATAAATATAATTATATTTAATCGAATAACGACGCTGCAGTTCGTATTTTGAAATCGAAATTTCAAACGATTGTACCGGGAGATCCGACCGTCGGATTTTCCCGAAACTAGAACCGTTGGATTCGTTTTGAAAAGACCTTTCTAATGATGTAAATTTTGTGAAGATCCAACGGTTAGATTTTCAGATATGTGTAAATCAAATCTGAAGAAAAACAGCGCCACGGCCGCCTTATGGCCCGAAGCGTCGTTTTGAATAAAATGGCTATTTTAAAATAAATAAAAATAGCGATAAATAGTTATAAAATATCATAAGCGATATGGAATGGAAATAAACTGAATTTGCTTGATTTATGTGATGTTTGATGGTTGAATGTGTTTGGTGTAAAAATTACATTAAAGGACAAAATTGGTGTTGTCGAATAATTTAACCATTGAAATAAATTGAATTGAAATTCTAAAGATACGTGAATTATTTGAGAAGGCCGAGTTAATTCTCATTTCAAATAATTGACCGACGATTGAAAGTCGAAGATGAAGACGATGGTCGAAGACCGGAGATCTTCACCTCGTTTGGATGGTAACCGAGGTCCGGATTGGGAGGCATCCCGAAATATGGATAATGAGTGGTGATCGTCCAGACGTACGTGGTGATCGATGGGTTTGCGAGGTATTTAGTGCCTCCGGTTTCGTTCAGACCCAGAACGGACTTGTAAATGGACTGTGTGTCCGACATTGGAATTTGTTCTGTGTGATTGATAGCCATCAGTTGCACGGTGTGAATTGCCTGTGTGGCATGCTAAGATGCAGTGATCAGGACTTCTGTTGAAAAGCAAAGTCTTGTGGTGATGATCAAAGCACCGGCTGTGTGGTGTAGCTTTGTGTATAACGTGAATTCGCGAGCCTCACACCCCGGTATGAACCTAAAACGGGAGAGGACATCAGGGAGGGCCTGCGTTTCTTTCTAGCTAGGGTGGTGTCAGTGACCTACCAGCCCTGACATATATATACTTTTCACCTATGTGGTTGTTGCTGTTGCGAGGCGCCTCGGTTTGATCGGACGATCCGGGTCCGATGGAGTCATTCGTTGGCTCGTTTGCGCCCCAAAGGGCGGGGAGACGTATTGTTCAGGTATAATAATCCACATCGGTGGACCGGCCCTGTCGCTCCAGGGGGCAGTTGCGGCTGTTCCTGAGATTTGGTAGGCTAGATTGTCTCGAATTCGGTAAGGACTATCTTTTGCCTTGGTTCATGACGGAAATCCAATTTCCAAATACGACATCGTGCGGTTTTGATTGTATATATATATGGCGACATGATATATGGTACCCATGCCGTCTATGATTGATAGTTATGATTTGAAATTGTTTTCAAAACATATAAACACTAGCAATAATATTAAATGCCTTTGTTTTATTCGTATCAAGCATATTTTGGCCGTTATAAGGTAAAACTCTATCCTCCGGTTTGCGTTGCATTGTGTGATGGGAACTGAGTCTTATAACGGCTTCATTTTTATAAAAAGCATAGCGATGTTTAAAAGAAAGAGTTGTTTTAAAGCACTGGCGATCCAATGGAGTAAACCCGTTCCACGAAAGTGGCGTGGTCCTGTGATTAGCCAATTATATATGTGTTGAGTGGATTTCTCATACCAGTCCCATGACTGACTCGTAGTTTGTTTCACTTTCAAACTCGGGTGCCCCTTTTTCTACACGGGCAGCCTTGTATTCAGGTTTAGCTGATTCTTTCTGGATAGCTGGAGCTGAAGATGGATTCTATCATTTATTTCTTTTTATGCTGTTCAGCTCCTATTGTACATATTTTGTTTATTTCCGCTGTAGACATTTATGTATAGCTGAACTGTATTTGTACTAAGTAAGATCCTGTATACTGTGTAACTCTGATGATTACTTTTATCCAGTATATTTTGTTGTTCATTCTGGTGTATTTATTTAATTCTGTTCTGCTATTATCTGTTTCTGTGTTATATTCCAAAAGATAACCTTGTTTCCGTGAGAACGGGAAATCGGGTCGTCTCAGTCATACACAATGCTACGCTATATTAAATCCGTGCTTTGATCATCAACCACATGACTCTGCTTTTCAACAAAATCCCTGATCACAGCATCTCTGCATGCCACACAGGCAAATCACTCCATGCGACAGATTTCTATCGATATATAAACTGTGAGCTCATACATCTCAGATAAGGGCATTAAGCAAGAGAATAAATTCCCCACCGCCAAACAGATATATATTTAATAGAGATCAATCAACACAGAACAAAATCCAATGTCAGACACACATCCATTTACAAGTCCGTTCTGGGTTTGAACGAAACCAGAGGCACCTTATTCCTCATTCCATATGTCCAATATGGAAGAGAGGCCCTCGCACATTCGTACAATCAACAAGTACGTCCAGACTACTACCACTGTAACCTCGTCAAGGGAGCTACCCATCTCAAAATCACAATTTTCGTTTTTCAAATTCACGTGTTCACTTTAGAGTAATTCAAAATCAGTTTTGAATTTCAAAGAATCATTACTCAAAAATTGACATTTTTCACATTTTGGAAACGGTGAATTCATAACTTTTTCAAGTTTTCTTTCTAAACTGTTATTTTCTTGAACTAGTTTTCACCTATCAGATTTCAATTTCTTAACTTTTAGTTCAGGAGAATCAACGGTTTTTGTGAGGTCGTGACACATTAAAATTAATTCTTTATTGGTAAAATTCAATACCTCACTAGAATCCTCTTCACTGCCTTCCGAATCAGATTGAGCCATAATACACAAATTAGCTTCCTCTTCATTACTTTTAGAAACTTCTTCTCCTTCCTCGTCATCCCATGTAGTAGCAAAAGCCTTCTACTTTTAATTTTTGAGCTGTGGGCAATTCGGTTTGATATGTTCGGGTTTCTTGCAATTGTAGCAAAACACTTCATCGTCCGAACTATCTGAACTTTCGGACTTGTCGGTTTTTGAATTCTTCTTTCGTAGCTTGTAATTTCCTTTGGCCCACTTTCTCAAAACCATGGCTAACTCTTTAGCGGAATCTTCATCATCACTTTCAACAGTATTATTTAGAGCGGTCGTCTTTTTCTTTGATTCAGAATTCTTTCGTTCTTCTCTTACTTTTACTCCATCTCGTAAGTGATGAGATTTCCAATCAACTCCTCCATGCTTATTTTATTAAGATATTTTGACTCTTGAATCACCATAACTTTTCTTTCAAAATTCATCGGTAGCACTCTCAATATTTTTCTGATCAATTCCACTTCGGTATAAATTTTGTCAAGAGCTTTTGCATTATAGACTAGTGATGAGAAGCGTCCATACATCTCTTTTATATCTTCATCTCGTTGCATAGAGAAATTTTCATATTCGTTGCTGAGAAGAGTGAGACGAGATTCCTTCACTTGAGATGTTCCTTCATGTGTGTCCTCCAACGTATGCCATATCTCCTGTGCGGTTTCACAATGAGAAATCCGATTAAATTCAGTTTTATCAAGAGCACAAATTAAAGCATTCATCGCTTTGGCATTAGTTGAAAATAATTTTTTATCATTAGCATCCCACCTGTCTTTTGATTTAGAAATTTCAACACCACTAACAATAACAGTGGGAGATCTATAACCTGTTTCAATAATATCCCACACATCATAATCGACTGAACTCAAATAAATTTTCATCCTAGCTTTCCAATATGCATAATCAGTTCCATTAAACATTGGTGGCCTAGCTATGTACTGACCCTCAGAAAAAGCGTTATTAGACAGATTCATGACTCTAGAGTTTAAACAAAAAATACCTGCTCTGATACCACTTGTAGGATGTAAATTAACCCTAGAGGAGGGGGTGAATAGGGTTTATCGCATATTTCTGCTGAATAATTAAATAATAACAACACAGATAATAATCAGAATAAATGCTAAAAATAAATAACACACAGATATACCCAGCTTCGGCAAAACCCTGCCTACTGCTGCATTCCCCAAGGTTTCTACTAGGAGTTAAAACAATCTCTACGCTTACAATTCCCTGAAAACTCGCGACACTCGCTTCCAACAGTTCTTAACCCTACGCTCAAAGCCCTGCAGTGGTTTCTATCCCCGAAACCAGATTTCCCCAAATTACAAATCCCATAATTCGTCTCTCTAGTTTTATAGACAAACTAGAAAACTATAAACCTGTTTACAAATTGAAAAAAAAACAAACAATTAAAAATCACTTGGAAATTTAAAACCCTAGTTTATAAAAATAAACTCCTTTAAGTCCTTAATAACTTGTCCAGCCATCTTCTATTTGCTCCACCCATTTTATTTTAGCCCGATCACTGGAAAAATGGCGGCTTCAAATCTAGGGTTTTCTTCTGAAATTTAAGTGGCGATGACGATCTAGGGTTTGCAATCTCCTTATATTAGAAGCCGACGCTCTCTCTCTTCATTGATGCTCTGAATCTCCAGTAGCTATCTTCGTTGATTTATGCTTTTATTCGATCCAAGTGATTTCCTAGTATGATTTTAAATTCGAGTTTTCTTGTTTCAATTATGCTTGAACTTGGATGTTAGAAAGCCGATGATGATGTGGGTGTTAAATAGGCTTTTGAATTCAAATAAATCTCTGATTTCATATATGATTTGGCCTGAGATTGTTGCCTGAATTTTGGGGCATTAAAATCTTCATATATGTTGATGATATCGCATGAGAATTCTGTACTTTTGACCATATCTTTTGGTTCAACACTCTGTTGTTTTTTTTTTCTTTGACATTTTCAACGTGGATTAGAACTGAAATTGGTTCGAATAAACTGCTGTCTTTAATAATATTCCTGATTGATTTTTTTTAAACTGATAAGAACAGATATAATGCTTGATCATCCCTTTAGATTCTGATACTTCATTTATTTGTCTCGACAAATTTATGCCTTAAAATTTAACAGCTACTATACACTTTGCCAAGTCGTTGTTGCACTGATATCTCCATCCCCGTTTACTGTTTCATGCACTTTGCTATTTCATTATTGCTCGTAGTAGACTCGACCAATATGAGAGCTTGTTTTGGACTTGTTGTGTATACTTTTGTTTCACCCTTGCTGACTACATTGCACCAGTTTTGTGCATGGATATTTTTCCTTTGTGCACTTGCACCCATTTCTAGAAACGGTCAAAACTTGCCAATTTGGCTTGATACATTTGCTTGCTAATGACTGAGCTATGTTTTTGCTGCCTTTACTATTGAGTTTTAACTTTTAAAAAACTGTCTGTATATGTTATATGAACCTGAACCTTATAACATGTGTAGTCCATTGTGTTGTTGCCGAGTTACCATATACACAAAAACTTGTGCACCATACACCATGTTGTTCGACTTAAAAGATGTTGTGCCATGATTACTTTCTTTAATCTGATATGGTCTTGACTTGTACATGTATTTGAAACTGCCTGAAACTGTAGTGCCCTTGTGTTCACTTACAACTGAACATTGTAGTGCCATGCTTAACTATGCTAAACCCTGGTTTCATTTGAGCTGAACTTAACACTTGTTCACATATAGCTTAGCCTGAACTGTAGCACTTGTAAAACTGAATTTTGAACCTTGCTCTATTTCATGTTATTGGCATTTGTTGATACCCAAAATTTCCGGTACTTTGTTCATTTTTTTTAATTTAATTTTATGTTCTTGTCTTATGTACTTCTCGGCCATTTGAAGTGCTCTTAGAATTATTCACTTGAACTGTTGCTTGACTATTGATGCTTAGTTTAGTTTTGTATTAAACAGCTTTACTGCTTTGAGTCTTTAATTGATGTTGTACTTTTTGTTGCTTTGACATGCTATTACATTGCTGAACCATTTTACTATAGTTCCATTCATGTACTCGTACATGCTCTATGTTTACTGACTTGAAACATGATCGATCATCTTGCTTTTATCACTCTTGCATTTGTCAGTTTACTTGAAATAACTCATGTTGGCTTGACATTTGGAGTATGTATTTTCACCTTGATGTTGCCATGTATTTATCACCGTGTAGCTGCACCATGTCCATTCATTGTTCCTTATATTTGAGTAGCTTGACCACTGTGACTTGTTCATCCAGTTCATGCTTTTATTCAAATTTGTTGATCATGTAGTGTATCCATGCATTTGAACCCATACTTTATGCACAATTCACTTGAAACAGATCATTTCTGCTGCATATACATGATAGAGACTGAGCCATTATGACTTGAACTCATTTACATTTTGACTATGCTGATTTGTGTATCGACTTTTAAAATTGTGTCGTGTCTACATGCACTTATGTCTTGACCATCTTTGAACTGGAGACTGAGTTTTGTGTTAGCACTTGTACTTCAGACTTGAGTTGCTACATCTTGTTGCTCGCATTGCATGTCATATATCATGTGTGACATCTCATTATTGCTCAACCATTTGTCGTGATTACTTGTGCTCGACCTCTCATGCAAGCTTTGATTTCATGTTGCATTGAGTTGTTCACACTCTCGACCATATTCAAATAGACTGAGTTGAGATGGTCCTTGTGGCTACTCCTCAGCTGCTCGCTGATTGGCGAGGCAGTGCACACATGTATATTTATACACGTGTACATATGCAGCCATCAGACTGATTTTCTGCCCCTGCATATCAGACCAATTCTAGAAAAATGATGAGAAACACACCGTAATTCTAAGGCAAACAAATTCAAATTTGTATGCTCTTCAGATTTATTTCTATTGCAGTGTACTGTGTGTGTTTCTGTTTTATGTGACAGGTAAGTAGATGGTGAACTAAATTGGAGCACGTGAAGATTCAGAAGACTGAAGAAGAGTGTCAATGTGTGTGTATATGTAAATATACTGAGTAATGAGTGATATATGAGGAATCTGTGTGTATGAAATCAATTATAGTCGTGAATGAAATTGTACTGTTATTTGTAATAAACAGATTTGATTGAAATAAAATATTATATTATTTTATTGTGTTTAATTCAATATGTCTGTTTTAATTTGAATTCCTTTAATATTACAATTTCATGTGTGATGTGTCATGTCAGAAATATTCAAACATATTCAAGTGAATTATAAATAGTGGAGTTATAAATAGTTGTACTGTTCGAAAGATTGAAATGTAATATTTAACTTAAATAATATATTGTATGAATATATGAATGTCTGTACAGTCGTATTCTATTTAAATATAAATACTATATTCCTGTTTGTGATGTATATATAGAACAATATAGTAACAAACACATTTGAAATAATATTTATTTGGTTGTTATCATCAAACAAAAATCATATAATTGTGTATACAACTATGTCATATACAACAAACTTATCTCCAGTCTCTGGCCAGCAAGCCGGAGAGTTACACTGTCTTCCGTACAATTCCTCATATGGTGCCAGCCCAATGCTTGATTGGCAACTGTTATTATATGCAAACTCAACTAAATGTAGATGATCTTCCCACAATTCCCCAAAATCCAATAACAAGCCCTTAGGAGATTTTCCAAAACTTGGTTAACCCTCTCGGCTTGATCATCGGTTTGGGGATGATAAGTCATATTCAAACACAACTCGGTTCCTAAAGTTTCTTGCAAACTCTTCTAGAATCCACTCGTGAACAATGTATTTCGATTACTCAATATGCTCTTCAGGATACCATGAAATCAAACTATCCATTTTATATAAAGCTCAGCCAACTACGATGTTGTCCTAGTCGATTTGACTAGAATAAATCTTGCACTTTTGGTCAAGCCATCCACGATGACCTAAATTCCTTCGTTTCCTGTCTTGGTTCTAGGTAGTCCATCAATAAAATCCATCGATATCTGCTCCCACTTCCATATATGAACCTCCAATGGACGAAGCAATCCACTAGGATTTTTCTGTTTAGCTTTCACCAAGTGACAGTTCAAGCACTTGGAAATAAACTTTCCAATATCCCTCTTCATACCTTCCTAGTAGTAAGACCGCTTCATGTCCTGATACATCTTAACACCACTAGGATGAGTTGTCAACTTTGAGTGATGACATTCCCTCAGAACCTCTTCTCTCATTTTGTTAATATCATGAAGAACTAGTCGTCCTTGTTTCCAAATCCAAGCTTCTTGATCGACCTCGAATTTTTTATCCTCTGGTTCCAACTTTTGGACGATTTAAACAAGCTTTACATCACGCTTTTGGCTTTCACCAATCCTTCCGAGGAGAGTAGGTCTTATCGATAAGCTTGCCAACATTTTAGGTTCCAATTCACACCATGGTCTGAAATCAAATCCTGTCAAGTACTCGAGGTGTCTCCATTCCGAAAACATCACTCCCAAATTTGTGTGCCTTCGACTCAACGCATCTGCCACTATGTTACCTTTACTAGGAGTATAGGCTATACCAAAATCATACGATGCCAAAAACTCTAAACACTATTGCTGCCGAAGATTCAAATTCTTTTAGGAGAAAAGATATTTTAACGACTTATGATCCGTAAACAATTAGAATCGAATTCCCAACAGGTAATGTCTCCACATCTTCAGAGCAAACACGATTGCTGCCAACTCCAAATCATGAGTCGGATAATTCCTTTCATGCAGCTTCAGTTGTTGACTTGCATATGCCACAACTTTATCTTTCTGCATTAGCACTACCCCAAGTCTAGCATCACTTACATTTATATAAGCAACCATATCTTCATTCCAACTCAGAATGGTAAAAACAGGAGCACTTGTCTGTCTCCCTTTCAGGATTTCAAAAGATTGCTCATACTTTGTATCCCATGTGAACACTTGGTTCTTCTTCATCAATCGTGTTAACGGTGTAGCTTCCTTAGAGAAATCCTTGATAAACCCTCGGTAATAACCTGCCAATCCAAGGTAACTCCTCATGTCGATCGCATTGTTAGGTCCATCCCAATCCTGGATTTTTGCCACCTTAGTGGGGTCAAAACCGCTATTTCATTTCTAGAAACAACATGGCCTAAGAACCTAACTTCATTCTTCCAGAAGTGTCACTTTGAAAACTTAGCTCTCAATTGATGCTTTCATAAGATTTCCAAAACAACTCGCAAATGCGTCTTATGCACTTCCTCATTTCGAGAGTAATCCAGAATATCATCCACGAACACAAGCACAAACTTGTTCAACTGATCTCTGGACACCCTATTTATAAGATCCACGAAATTTGCTGGCGCGTTAGTCAACCCAATTGGCGTTACCAACCATTCGAAGAAACTGGATGGTGTCCTAAAAGCAGTCTTGGGCACACTATCCTTTGCTACTCTCAATAAGTGAAATCCCATTGCCAAATCTATCTAAGAAAACACCTTGGCTTCGTGAAGCCGATCAAACAATTCGTCTACTATTGGCAATGGATACTTGTTCTTCTTGCTCACCTTGTTCAGGAACGATAATCCACACGCAATCTCAACGATACGGAAGCCTTAGTGGCAAATACAAATGGTGCACCCCATTCGGATACACTTCTCCGAATGAATCCTTTTCCCAAAAGGTTACGTACTTGCATCTTTAACTCTCGTTGTTCCTTAGGCGCCATCAGCCTAAGAGGCATGACGATAGGTCTAGCACCCTCGACCAAATCGGTTCTTAAACTCAATGTCGCAATGTAGTGGCAAATGTTTGAACTCTTCAAGGCATCTTCAAACTCATTAGCAATCAGCACAAATGACAATTCTTCACATGGAATCACAAGTGAATATAGAAAGCTCACGAAGACACCATCTTCAGGCTTATATCGAATCATGGGCTTATATCGAATCACAACAATTCACCCTTCCATATTCCCGACTGCCACCTCGAGCTTCTCGCAATCCACATTTACCACATACCTTGTAACACCCCGTAATTTTATAACATTAAAATTCAAAAATTAAAGTATACTTAATTTTTAGAAAAGAATTAAGTGAAATGGGTTGCGCAGAGAAATATATATATATCTATATTGATATATATATAAATTAAAAATTAAATAAATAAATATGCGAAAAAGTTCAAAATAGCGAATTGGGAGGGGAAATAACCGAACCGGCCTATTTTTGAGGTCGACCCGAGCCCTACTGGGTCAACTAGGGGTTAATCCAGGGTGTTTGGCTGTCAACCCATGGGCCGATTCGCTCAAATGCAGATTTTGTATTTGATTGGTTCTCATGGTTCAGGGTTAATCTAATGGTCCTAAATAACTTCCTACACCTATAAATACATCCTAATGCTAACCCTAAACCTAATTAAAATAGAATAGTTACCGTCGCCATGGAAATCAATGGAGCCGCCGCCAACTAAGAAGGAAGAAAAGCTAATTCAATTCTAATTCTCTCAACCCTAAAGCAAAGCAAAACTCTCCCTTTTCTTCTCTAAATTGTGAGTATGATGATCTTAATAAGATTATTATCATTTTAATTAGGTTGAGTTATGAATGGATTATGAGTAGATGATGTGAGTTATCATATATGTTGTTGTAAACCCCTTTTGCTACCATGTATATTGTAAATCCAATGTTATGTGATGATGATATCTTATATGTTATAAATCATGCTATGATGATGTTATGTATGTTGAAAGTTTCTATGCTAAGTTGTGATGAATCATACATGTTAAAAAGGCCATGATGTTACCATCTATGCTAGTTAGTTCATATTAATTAAATCATCATGTTTGGGTTATGTTGATCTATATGACAAGTCACATATGCAAGTTAGATTGATTAGAAAAGTTATGAACATATGCCAAGACATCTATTATGACATCTAGAATTATGCTATGACATATGTGATATCCTATGCTAGTTCACACCATCATTATGTTGCCTAAAAACCCCATATGCTAGTTTATGTATAGATTTGGGCTATGATCATATCATGTAAATTGAGACATTTAACAAGTTGACAACTTATGATCCTTAACATGTGTAGTTTATGCAAGTTTCACCCCTATTATGATTAGATTTATTTTAATTGTCTATATGTTGTGATAATTTATCTTTGTGCTAGGTGTTAGACTATACAAGTCTAGCCTATATTATGCGTTGAATAAGCGAACATATAAACGTGGGGTAGGGGTAATATTAAGGATTTAATATTAAAAAGTTGGCGTGCAATTGATATGATTTTGCATGCCATAAGTGGATGGCCATAATTGAGTCAATTATGGACATCATTAAAAGTTGACTTAATTAATAATTTGAATAGGGAATTATTAAAACTGGGGTAAAAGATTTTAAGTGTTAATCAATGCTTAGGACACGAGGTTGGACTCGTTTGTGACGTAAACCTGCCCGGACCCGCCCGGCAAATCCAGTGGTCACAAATGTCAGCCCAATGTGAGAGGTCCTAGGCCTAAACTAAAGCATAACGGTTGTAAAGACACGAGGTTAGACTCTTTTATGGTGTAAGACTGCCCGGACCCGCCCAGCAAATCCAGCTGCCATAAATGCCAGTCTAATGTGAGAGGTCTTTATGAGGTTATGGCCTGAATGAATTAAGAAATACTTAACCAGATAAACATGTAAGGTGGGACATGGGGGTTAAGTAGGTGCCTTGGGTGGCATGAGGAATCTAGGGGGTGCCCTTAGTGGCATGTGAAATACGATTAGTAAGACTTAACCAAACACACATGTAAATGAACATGACTAAGAGGGTTAAGTGGGATATACTAGTGACAAGCTTAGGTGGGTAGCTTGTGGGGGCCCATTTCGACCAGTATCCCAAACGTATCTTTGTGGGCTCGACCCAAGTCGAGGACGGGACACGCATGCTGGGTTTGACTGTAAGAGGCCAAAACGGGGAGCGGTGGCAACGCAAGTCCAACGGGTTTCATATGCGTGTGTGGACCCGAGCTGGTAGGTAAGACGTTGTTGCATCGTGTAGGTATAAGCCGTGCATTCTCAAGTTGTATCGGGTTGCCACTTTAGGGGAGTGATACACCCCACTATGGGGCCAACACGGGTATCTACGAGTAGGGAGCCGATCGAAAGTGGGTAGTGGGGTACACCTAGTGGAGATAGGGGCAGACGACACCTATGTAGTCAGCTAGGGGTACGTAAGGCTATTTATAAAGTTTCTGTGTGAAGCAAGTGGGATCAAACAATAGGGTGACTGGTGTGGTGCAGTGTAGTAATGTGCGGTGCAGTGTAGTAATCATTCGTTAGTAATTAGGTGTGCCTTTACCGTTATCTTTAACGTTATCTTAAACGCTATCTTTATCTTCCTAAGAGTTCATAGACATTTACTTGTCTTCCAGCTTATGCCTTAGTCTAGTTATTTTGATAATAGTATTGTTAGAATCATAATACTCGCCAGACTTTATGTCTGACCCCCTCTATTTCTATCCGTTTTCCCCCTCCAGGTCCTCAGGTTGGGCCCAGCTCTAGGCGAGTTTGATCGAATTGCTTCATCTCTCTTTGGAAAGCTTGGACCGTTGAAGTAAAGTCCAGCTTGTTATCTTTTTAATGGCTATTTATATAATGGGATTATGTATTTTGTTTTTATGAAGATGGATATTGTACTTGGTTATGATCTATGGTTTTATGATGTAACAAACATGTTTAATTTCCGCTGCAATAAAATGAAGTTTTAGATTTCCAAGTACTATTTATTATCTGTCTTGTTGTAATTTTTCTGTTCTATATTCACTTATAACCTCCATGTAAGTTAATGCATTCCCTTTGTGGGTGACATTAATGGACGTGGGGTGTTACATACCTCGTGAGCTAATCCATACCCAAGATATTTCAAACCCAGCGAAGTTTAATACAAAACAATCACACACAAAGGAGCAACCATGACTCAATAACACAAGACCACGAAAAAGCATACAAAGGCTGGACGAACCCCCAACTAGATTAGTCACAACCAAAGGTCTATCACAAATCTCGGGTTCTAAACCCAAGCGGCATACAATCTCATTGCAAATGAATGAATGCGATGCTCGAGTATCAAACAACACTCGAACTGAGATACACCTAACTGAAAGTGTACCATGAACGATGACACTCTTCCCTTTCTCCTCTGTAGCCAGAGCCTTCGAAGAAGACGGAACGCCTTACAAAGCATAGGCCTTCATATATGCTTTCCCTTAGCTGGTTCCGGATAATCTTTTTTGACATGCCAAGGCTTTCCACAGTTGTGACACTTCCTCTAAACCGTTGGGTTCTTGCATTCATTAGAGAAATGGCTCTTAATTTGGCAGTTATAGCAAACCACCTCTCTTTTTGGCTTCTTTCTATTCTTTCCTTTCTACTACTATTGCTTCCTCTTCTTGTTGTTGCCACCCTGCTGTGGTTTCCTCTCCCCCTTGGCTGCAACAACAACAATTTCTCCTTCCTTGGGAAACAAGGTTTCATATCTCCTAGCTTTTCCACAATCTTCTTATACGGGTCATCCAGATGGTCAGCTAACGGCCTCCCTATATAGGTATCCAAACCCATAACAAACTTCTTGTTCTTCTGATAAGTGGTCTTAATATACGAACAATCATACTTGGATATACCCGCAAAATCATAAACATATTCCAGCACTGGTCGACCATTTTGTTTCAACTCCACAAACTTTTTGAATAGAACGGACTTCTGAGTGGTCGAAATGACCTTTTTCTCAAACTTGACTTGGAATTGATCCCACGTAATCTCATCCTCTGGAGTCTTAAGAGTGATAGAATTCCACCAATCCACGGCTCTACCCTATAGCTTCCACGATGCAAGGTTTCTCTTGGTTGCATCGTCTATGCCCATGTCTCTTAAAATCCGAATACAAGCATCTAGCCACCCCTATATTTCAACAGTCGGTTATGTCCCTTTCAACAGTTTCCCACTAAGAGAAGTGAAGTCCTTGCCCAGCTTGCCAAGTCCACAACCCTCGATACTTGCACCTGAACCCCTACATCTACCTCGGTTGCTCCTTCTCATGAATGCTTCCGTCATAGCCTCTAACATGGATGGATAATCTGGTGTACCGATATTTCCCTCTCCAGGAACAGACTCCTCCCTATCAGCGTGTCTCAATGGTCGACAACTCATTCTAAATCTGTAATTTAGAATGATTAGCCCACATACGAGAGAACTGCAACGGAGTTCAAGTGATATTATACTATACACTAATATATATAGTATACACCCATTAGAAATCTACAAATACCTCTCTTATACGTTATTACATCTTCGAACTTTTGCTAAAATCGATTAACCAGATCTCTGATACCAAATGTGACGACCTCCCATAACTCCCGCACTTAACAAGGGGAATAGTATGCTAAAAGGTGTGTCAGGCAGCTATGGATGATCATCAAGGTAGGATAACAAAAGCAGAACATGTCGTATAACTCACAACGCAAGGATAAAATATAATGGAACATATACAACAGGCAATAATAATGAAGTAGAGTTGGAAAGAATCTTAGACTTTTCATATCATTATGAAATATCCATACAACTTTCGATTACACTAAGAGTATGTACAAGATAATTGGGTATTCATGTTGCTACACCCTCGCCATTGAAAAAAAAAACTTTATCATGTTATTGTTGTGTGTATCCATTTATGTCTTGAACCTGAAATGTGAATGATTCGACCATGTTCTTGCTGTATACATTTTTTGAAAACCTTTGCTTTGTCATTTGAGAACTTGGAAAAAAAGCTTGCTTGTGGGTTTACTGCTGTGAGCACTTGCATCTTGCACTGCAGTGTCCGTTTCTAGACTTGTATACATTCTTGCTGAACTGCTTCTTGATACTGTATATTTGAACCATACCAATAATACTATGCACACATTTATTTACTAGTTTGACCATTTTCTTGCTTATACTCGACCATGCTGATTTCCATGCTTCATGTATTTTGCTGAAAAAACTGTAGCTCCACCATGTTATTGTTGTTATATGTGATCATCCATGCTTGCTTGAAATCATGTCCAATTTCTTTGACCATTTTTGAACTGCCACTGAGTTGTTGCATACTTCATGTTCACTGCATGATTGTGATAGAACCTATGTGTGTAGCCACGGTCATGATGACACAGCTGCACCATATACTTGATACTTGAACACAACTGGATTTGTACACAGACTTGGGTTTTGCCTTGCCTTGAAACTACATGATAGCTTGTGCACAACTGAATTTGTTGTTTGGTATTTGAAGAATATGCACATGCAGTGTACACTATTCACCTTGTTTTGTTGACTATCATATATGCTTGGCCCCATTGTTGCACATTTGACTTTTGGCTAGAATGTTCACTGAGTAAAGCACTGAGTCGAGACGGTCCATGTGGCTACTCCTCAGTTGCTTGCTGGTTGGCGATGCAGTGCATACGTGTATATTTATACACGTGTGTATATGCAGTCATCAGACAATATTTCCCGTCCCTATATATACAGGCTGACTAGACACAAATGAATCAGATCGAGTCATGAAAAATGATGAGAAACACACTGTAACATCCCATAATTTCGCATGATTTTTTTTACGTAGAAAAAAAGGTTAAATTAATAAATTTGAAATATTAAAATATGGTATGTATGATAATATTTTGAAATTTGTATATGCAAAGTACGGTTGACATTTGTCTAGTATATAATGATTAATAACTAAATATGAACGTTGAATTATAGGGAAACTTTATATTTTCCTAGCGCAATTTGAAAGTATAAATTTATGAACATTTATTTTGTTTAAAATATGTTAACGTTCGCATAAAAAAATTGATTGATAGTTAATGAGAACATTAATAACATTTAAAATTTATTATCACCTTCCTTTTAAAACTTAGCTTATTAGGAAAGCTTTTGACAACTTAACCATTAATTCAGGAATCAATTGACGTTAGAAAATTTGAAAGGTCTTGAAAAATTGATTACACGATGGTTCCATTATATACATTATTTATTCCTTTTCTGAGTAAACCTATTCGTCCCAATGTATTATCGTTCCATTTGCTGAGAAACCAGTTTGCTCTCTCCTTCAAACATTTATTCTTCCAAACTCAGAAATCCTTCGCAAGGTAAATCTACTGATCTTCTCTTTTATTTTATTTCTTTATTTATCCTTCTTCTTGTTTGATTAGAACCGAACTGTTGTTTTAAAATAAAATAAAAATAAAAATCAGAATTTGCTGGAATTGAGATTCCCTTGGCCGAGACTGAGAATAGGAAACCCCATGTTTTCCTCCTTTTACAATTGTCTTGCTGTCTCAAAAATGGTTGAAACTTTAGTAATGAATACTTTAGATATGAAACTCTTGTTTTGCTTAATTTATATGTATATTATGTTTAAAATTTTAGTACTGTGAATCATTTTAGCTTGCTGAAACATATTGCATACTTTGGGGTTTAGAGAATTAAAGTCTAGTTTGTGTAAAACTATATTTTACTGAATGGTTGTGCCAAGACTTTACATTGGTAGCTATGGACCAAAATAAGTTTGGTTTTATATTTTAAAAAGGGAAAAATATGTGGGTGTGTTTGCTGCCACGGCATGCGTGGTAGGATAGGAGTTAGTGAAGATGTACATCAGCCTATTTTCACGTTGAAGCCTTATTTCGGTGTATGGATTTGGAAAAAAAATTAGCAGCTTGATGGCTTGAACCCATGCCGATGTTAGTCCGACCGAACCCTTACAGCCGAGCCTCTCCTCATGGCCGAACCGTTGTGCTGGACGTTAGAGTTTTAGTTGTTTATAGTGCATGAAGTTTTGTTCTTTATGCCAACTTTGAAAGTGTTAAATAAGTTGAAACCTGGACTATTAGTTTATGCCTGCACACTAATTAAAATGGCAACGGTGGAAATTTCAAGTTTTATTTACATTGGCCTGCACACTAGTTTTAAGTTTATATATATTAAACTTCACTGAAACTTTGTTTTGCTGAAACATTTGTGCCAGAACTATATGCTAATTGAATGGCTTGAAGCCATGAACTGGTACACGTATGGAATCTCTTTTCAAATAAGTTTACTGCAGGTGTTCTGGGCTTTGTTAAACTTTATGAATCAACGTTTTTTCCTTTTGTTCCACCTTGCCATGCGTATTTCACTAACAAAAAAAAGTGCTATTCAAATGCATGTAACATTTTATCCATTTTGCCGCACACCTTTGAGCCTAAAATATATATATATATATATATATATATATATATATATATATTTCAAAATCAAACTCTGCTGAAATTGTACGTATTTTAACCATAATTTGTTTGTCCAGTTCATTGAAGTTTCAGTGCCGTTCATTTCTACGCCTCTCTGTTATCGTCTCTATTTTTGTGCCACTGAAGGTGAGTTCAACTCACACCTAACTAAAATATTTGATTGTTAGTTAAATTAATATCATGTCATGATATGATTGTATGGATTGATGTTTGATAGTTAAATTACATATTTATATTGATTTGCATCGATAGCGTAATTAAATTTGACTGTTAGTTTAAATTTCACCGTTATGTTAAAATTCGACATTTAATTACTGTATAAAACCTGACACCTGATAATTTGTAAATTTATACGATGTTAGACTGTTGTATGTACTGATGTGATGAATGGCTTGAATTTGATATGTTGACAAATTGATGTTAATTGTGTGAATTTACCTGTTATTCACATTTATTCATATATGATCATTGTTTGTGCTGATTTATCCCAATCATTTACCTTAGATGTTACGGGCATCGAATAAACCCGGGATTAATCATTAAAATGAATTAAGAACGTAGGTTGAAATGATAAATACCTATGACCCTGATTTGGATTGAAATGATATATATCCTTTCCCTAAATACTAAAATTAAAATTTAAGTATCACTTGGTCATAGGATAGAAAATTATATACGGACACCGGTTGGTTAAATAAAATTTGTTTTAACCATGAATTTTGAAATATTGTTTTAAAGACAATATAAGCGATGTTTTATAATTTATTTTTCTTTGAACTTGAACTTTTAATTTTAAAATATAAATGAAAGGGGTAATAAATTAGTGTTGTAACAGAAGCTAAATAAAGTGAAATATAATGTAAATCAAATTTATTGAAATTGAAAGGTTTCACCCACTTTTGAAATTCATTATGAATCAACATTGATTTGAATTATATATGAATTGTGTACTATATTCGACATAAAGTGAAATCATTGAAAATGTGAGTCTGATTTGGAATGTAACTATTTGAATTAATTTGATCGAATTGAAATGAATGTAAATTGGAAGTTTAATCGATGGTATTATCGAAAATTGAGTTGGTTGAATTGAAGTTGAAATATGACTTGAGGTTTAATTGAAAGGAAACGATTCTAATTCCAACTATAGTATTTCAAAACCATTTTATAAACTATTTTAATAATAATTATATTTTCTTTATAAACTATTTTACTTTATTACTATTTTATTTTATAAATTATTTTAAATAAATCATTTTATAATTAACTATTTATTTATACATTATTCTAATATTTTACTATAGATTTACTAAATTCGATAATTTTTTTTTGATTACAAACTATTTATTTTTCAACTATTTTAATTATATATATCTAAACTATTTTAAATATACTTTAAACTATTTATTATTCAAATTATTAAAGTTGGAATTGTTTCAAGATTTTAATTGGTTTAAATGGAAATTTTATTATGAATAATATTCTATCTTGAAAATTAAAATGACTTTTGAAACATGATATTTTGATATGAAGTACGAACCTCTTTGAAATGTAAAAGAACTGACCGGTGTGAAAAATGTAAACGATTGGTTGTTAAAGAGACCGGGATCGGATATTGTCATACTCTCTGCCAATACCGGAACCACTTTAACAACCGTGTACGCGGTGGAGTTACAGAAATGGTGTTGGATGAATTTGGAGGCGATTACTGGAATTGAAGAAAGAGAACGATAATGGATATCCTTGACCTTCGGGTCATAATTAAAATGACTAAAACAGGGCTATACCGTGACCAAGTGGGGTTAGCTACCCCCATCGGCAACACTTCTTCCTTTATTACTATAGTCCCTCGGTTTGATTTGATTTGATGCGCATCCGTGATTCGGGAGTGTTGTCCGAGGTGGGCGGTAGTCGCGGCTATGCGTTACCACCAGTCCGGGCGTGCAACTAGTATATTTATACTCTGGGCATTCCTCGTGTGCCTTATCATATTATCCTGATCGAGCCCCCTACGATTTTGATTTAACGTTGTCGTATAGCGACGCATCCCTGTCCACTGACCGTTACTGGTGTTTTATATGCAATGTCTACGATAACGTATAAACGGTGTAAGGGTAAAAATGTAATCCCGCTTACGCTATTTTAATATGTTATATTTAACTATAGACACTATTATAACAGCGTATTATATTATATGATATTGTTTGACGGATCCTTAGGAGATGGAAATTCTCGTAACATCTTCTAAGTTATTGCACTCATATTTTCACATGAATTTGATTTAACTAATATGAGAATGATTTAGTTCTGATCCGAGTGTTTGTTGTGTTTCTTTTTATGCAATACGCTCGGGTCAGACCGAGTTACAATTAGCAAAGATTCCCTTGCTTTGAAGATTCCATTATGAAGATGAAGATGGAGCTTAATAGACGTATTAAAATTATTATTCCGCTGCATATATTGGTATGTTGTATGTTAATTTACTCTGATAAATTGTGTAAATATAATCAAATGTATGTTTTAACAACTTCATGAACTGTTATTTAATTATTATATTTTATCCTTCCGCTGCGAGATTCTGTATTTGTTTCCTTCTTTCTTCTTTTTCTTATTTTAATCCCAATAACTATCCGTATTTTTGATCTGTTTATGTCGACATTAAGGATCATTGTTGATTTGATCGGTCGAAAATCGTGGATGTTACATTTGGTATCAGAGCTTTGGTTTAGCGGAAACCTTGGCTCTATTTGGGATTAACTCATTAGAGATTGGGTAGTATTACCCTAGAATGAGTTTGAATGTATATGAGAGAGCATATTTTTATTCTGGTATAAAAATGGTTTTATATATTATGTTGGTTGTTCTGTTGAGTATTTATGAATTCTGGTCGGTACTTGGGACGCCAAGGCATCGATAGGGATTTCTAAACACTCGAACAAGACTTATCGACATAATATTGTTTTGAATTTTATTTTATATATATATATATATATAGAATTATTTGAAAATATATTAATTTTGATTTTGTTGATGATAATATTAAATTTTCATCATTAATCATTCGATTAATTAATAGTTAAAACCATTGGTTGTTGATGGTTTAAGAAAAATTAAATATTGAAAATTTATTGATAATGACATAAGAAGTAAAATATGAATTTGAGAATTTGATTTCAGGTGATTTGCAAATGGTTGAAATAATATATTTATATTTTAAAAGTGTTTCATATTGAAATTGTTTTAAATGAATTATTGGAAAAAAAATGTATACCCTCTTTTCTTTGAAAATGATTTCGGTGATGAGTGCACGCATCATCGATGTTTATTTTCAAGAGTCTAAGGAGGGAGACATTTAATATTTTGTACTTTGTTTTACAAAATTGAACTTTATTTAAATCGTTTTATAGTATGGTTTTATGTAAATGATATATTATATGAAACATTTCAAAAAAAAATGATTTGAAAAGAAACCCGAAATTTAATTCTTGAAATCTTGAATAGTTAATGAAATGAAATAAACTTAAACTTTTGAAACTTCTGAATATTATGAATATAAGAGAGTTATAATTAAAATAATACTCTTAAGAATTGGATAATAAATTGAAATGAATGGTAACCATTGAAACCTATGTAATAATAAATTCTTTTCTATAGCACGAATAACTTACCAATTAATTAAGAAGTTATACGTTATAAGAATAAGCAATTAAATAATGCACACGTATTAGAATGGATAATGAACGTGCAAAATTGATTGGTTATAAGTGTCAATAAAACATAAATTCTGATGATAAATGATATAATTAGTTATGTTTTGGAATTGAATTCGACTAAGAAAGGTAAATAAATTAAAACTAGTGTACGTATTGTTAAATTTATTTAATTTATGGAAATTAATGAAAATGAATAAATGAATTTGGAAAGGATTAAATTGGTAAAATAAGTCAATTGAAATGGAATTGATGTAATATGGTAATGAATCTAATTTGTGAAGTGAAACAAAAATAGTGAACATAGATGTTTGTAAATGAGTCGATTGGATATAAGGTAATATGCATTAATTGAATATGAATTCATTGTAAGAAAATAAATGTATATAAACCTAAAAAAAATTAAATGAATCAAATTGAAATAGAATGAAAACAACTAATGTGCAATAAATTGAATACTACCAATAAATGTTAGTCAATTGTATATTCGTACGAAATGTAGAGTAATAGATTTAATATTGATATTAAAAAGTATGAATGAAATTTTTGTTAAAATTTTGAATGAATACTAGTTGGAAGTTTGTTAGGTGTATTTGTTAAGCGTTATATAATTTTCTGCATATATTGTTTACTATGTATATATATGATTTGTTATATGAATTGACAACCGTCTTACTACGCCTTTTTGAGGACGAAAAGATTTAAGTGGGGGAGAGTATAACATCCCATAATTTCGCATGATTTTTTTTTTTTACGTAGAAAAAAAAGTTAAATTAATAAATTTGAAATATTAAAATATGGTATGTATGATAATATTTTGAAATTTGTATATGCAAAGTACGGTTGACATCTGTCTAGTATAGAATGATTAATAACTAAATATGAACGTTGAATTATAGGGAAACTTTATATTTTCCTAGCGCAATTTGAAAGTATAAATTTATGAACATTTATTTTGTTTAAAATATGTTAACGTTCGCATAAAAAATTTGATTGATAGTTAATGAGAACATTAATAACATTTAAAATTTATTTATCACCTTCCTTTTAAAATTTAGCTTATTAGGAAAGCTTTTGACAACTCAACCAATTAATTCAGGAATCAATTGACGTTAGCAAATTTGAAAGGTCTTGAAAAAATGATTACACGATGGTTCCATTATATACATTATTTATTCCTTTTCTAAGTAAACCTATTCGCCCCTATGTATTATCGTTCCATTTGCTGAGAAACCAGTTTGCTCTCTCCTTCAAACATTTCTTCTTCCAAACTCAGAAATTCTTCGCAAGGTAAATCTACTGATCTTCTCTTTTATTTTATTTCTTTATTTATCCTTCTTCTTGTTTGATTAGAACCGAACTGTTGTTTTAAAATAAAATAAAAATAAAAATCAGAACTTGCTGCAATTGAGATTCCCTTGGCCGAG
The DNA here is from genome assembly GCA_030737875.1 of Allium sativum. Taxonomy (NCBI): domain Eukaryota; kingdom Viridiplantae; phylum Streptophyta; class Magnoliopsida; order Asparagales; family Amaryllidaceae; genus Allium; species Allium sativum. The sequence continues at coordinate 832,027,670 of CM060918.1, read as the reverse complement.
ACTGAGAATAGGAAACCCCATGTTTTCCTCCTTTTACAATTGTCTTGCTGTCTCAAATGAAACTTTAGTAATGAATACTTTAGATATGAAACTCTTGTTTTGCTTAATTTATATGTGTATTATGTTTAAAACTTTAGTACTGTGAATCATTTTAGCTTGCTGAAACATATTGCATACTTTGGGGTTTAGAGAATTAAAGTCTAGTTTGTGTAAAACTATATTTTACTGAATGGTTGTGCCAAGACTTTATATTGGTAGCTATGGACCAAAATAAGTTTGGTTTTATATTTTAAAAAGGAAAAAATATGTGGGTGTGTTTGCTGTCACGGCATGCGTGGTAGGATAGGAGTTAGAGAAGATGTACATCAGCCTATTTTCACGTTGAAGCCTTATTTCAGTGTATGGATTTGGAAAAAAAAATTAGCAGCTTGATGGCTTGAACCCATGCCGATGTTAGCCCGACCGAACCCTTACAGCCGAGCCTCTCCTCATGGCCGAACCGTTGTGCTGGACGTTAGAGTTTTAGTTGTTTATAGTGCATGAAGTTTTGTTCTTTATGCCAACTTTGAAAGTGTTAAATAAGTTGAAACCTGGACTATTAGTTGATGCATGCGCACTAATTAAAATGGCAACGGTGGAAATTTCAAGTTTTATTTACATTGGCCTGCACACTAGTTTTAAGTTTATATATATTAAACTTCACTGAAACTTTGTTTTGCTGAAACATTTGTGCCACAACTATATGCTAATTGAATGGCTTGAAGCCATGAACTGGTACACGTATGGAATCGCTTTTCAAATAAGTTTATTGCAAGTGTTCTGGGCTTTGTTAAACTTTATGAATCAAAGTTTTTTCCTTTTGTTCCACCTAGCCATGCGTATTTCACTAAATAAAATAAAAAAAAAGGTCCATGCAACCATTGGTTCCATGCGTTTATACATGTAGCATATATGGTGGCAAAGTGCTATTCAAATGCATGTAACATTTTATCCATATTGCCGCACACCTTTGAGCCTAAAATACGTATATGTATATATATATATATATATATATATATATATATATATATGTATGTATGTATATATATATATATATATTTCAAAATCAAACTCTGCTGAAATTGTACGTATTTTAACCATAATTTGTTTGTCCAGTTCGTTGAAGTTTCAGTGCCGTTCATTTCTGCGCCTCTTTGTTATCGTCTCTATTTCTGTGCCACTGAAGGTGAGTTCAACTCACACCTAACTAAAATATTTGATTGTTAGTTAAATTAATATCATGTCATGATATGATTGTATGGATTGATGTTTGACAGTTATATTACATATTTTTATTGATTTGCATCAATAGCGTAATTAAATTTGACTGTTAGTTTAAATTTCACTGTTATGTTAAAATTCGACATTTAATTACTGTATAAAACCTGACACCTGATAATTTGTAAATTTATACGATGTTAGACTGTTGTATGTACTGGTGTGATGAATGGCTTGAATTTGATATGTTGACAAATTGATGTTAATTGTGTGAATTTACCTGTTATTCACATTTATTCATATATGATCATTGTTTATGCTGATTTATCCCAATCATTTACCTTAGATGTTACGGGCATCGAATAAACCCGGAATTAATCATTAAAATGAATTAAGAACGTAAGTTGAAATGATAAATAACTATGACCCTAATTTGGATTGAAATGATATATATCCTTTCCCTAAATACTAAAATTAAAATTTAAGTATCACTTGGCCATATGATAGAAAATTATATACGGACTCCGGTTGGTTAAATAAAATTTGTTTTAACCATGAATTTTGAAATATTGTTTTAAAGACAATATAAGCGATGTTTTATAGTTTATTTTTCTTTGAACTTGAACTTTTAATTTTGAAATATAAATGAAAGGGGTAATAAATTAGTGTTGTAACTGAAGCTAAATAAAGTGAAATATAATGTAAATCAAATTTATTGAAATTGAAAGGTTTCACCCACTTTTGAAATTCATTATGAATCAACATTGATTTGAATTATATATGAATTGTGTACTATATTTGACATAAAGTGAAATCATTGAAAATGTGAGTCTGATTTGGAATGTAACTATTTGAATTAATTTGATCGAATTGAAGTGAATGTAAATTGGAAGTTTAATCGATGGTATTATCGAAAATTGAGTTGGTTGAATTGAAGTTGAAATATGACTTGAGGTTTAATTGAAAGGAAACGATTCTAATTCCAACTATAGTATTTCAAAACCATTTTATAAACTATTTTAATAATAATTATATTTTCTTTATAAACTATTTTATTTTATTACTATTTTATTTTTTAAATTATTTTAAATAAATCATTTTATAATTAACTATTTATTTATACATTATTCTAATATTTTACTATAGATTTACTAAATTCGATAATTCTATTTTGATTACAAACTATTTATTTTTCAACTATTTTAATTATATATATCTAAACTATTTTAAATATACTTTAAACTATTTATTATTCAAATTATTAAAGTTGGAATCGTTTCAAGATTTTAATTGGTTTAAATGGAAATTTTATTATGAATAATATTCTATCTTGAATATTAAAATGACTTTTGAAACATGATATTTTGATATGAAGTACGAACCTCTTTGAAATGTAAAAGAACTGACCGGTGTGAAAAATGTAAACGATTGGTTGTTAAAGAGACTGGGATAGGATATTGTCATACTCTCTGCCAATACCAGAACCACTTTAACAACTATGTACGCGGTGGAGTTTCAGAAATGGTGTTGGATGAATTTGGAGGCGATTACTGGAATTGAAGAAAGAGAACGATAATGGATATCCTTGACCTACGGGTCATAATTAAAATGACTAAAACAGGGCTATACCGTGACCAAGTGGGGTTAGCTACCCCCATCGGCAACACTTCTTCCTTTATTACTATAGTCCCTCGGTTTGATTTGATTTGGTGCGCATCCGTGATTTGGGAGTGTTGTCCGAGGTGGGCGGTAGTCGCGGCTATGCGTTACCACCAGTCCGGGCGTGCAACTAGTATATTCATACTCTCGGCATTCCTCGTGTGCCTTGTCATATTATCCTGATCGAGCCCCCTACGATTTTGATTTAACGTTGTCGTATAGCGATGCATCCCTATCCACCGACCGTTACTGGTGTTTTATATGCAATGTTTACGATAACGTATAAACGGTGTAAGGGTAAAAATGTAATCCCGCTTACGCTATTTTAATATGTTATATTTAACCATAGACACTATTATAATAGCGTATTATATTATATGATATTAGTTTGACGGATCCTTAGGAGATGGAAATTCCTGTAACATCTTCTAAGTTATTGCACTCATATTTTCACATGAATTTGATTTAACTAATATGAGAATGATTTAGTTCTGATCCGAGTGTTTGTTGTGTTTCTTTTTATGCAATACGCTCGGGTCAGACCGAGTTACAGTTAGCAAAGATTCCCTTGCTTTGAAGATTCCATTATGAAGATGAAGATGAAGCTTAATAGACGTATTAAAATTATTATTCCGCTGCATATATCGGTATGTTGTATGTTAATTTACTCTGATAAATTGTGTAAATATAATCAAATGTATGTTTTAATAGCTTCATGAACTGTTATTTAATTATTATATTTTGTCCTTCCGCTGCGAGATTCTGTATTTGTTTCCTTCTTTCTTCTTTTTCTTATTTTAATCCCAATAACTATCCGTATTTTTGATCTGTTTATGTCGACATTAAGGATCATTGTTGATTTGAACGGTCGAAAATTGTGGATGTTACACACACCAGAAATCTAAGGTAAATAAAATTTTAAAAATAAAATTTACATTCATATGTATTCAGTTTAAATTCTATTGCAATGTATTGTGTGTATGTTTCATTGTGACAGGTAAGAAGATGATGACTGGACTGACAGAAAGTTGTGAAGACTGAAGACAGTGAATAAATCAGTGTCAGTAAATGCGTCTGTATATGAAAGTGAAAATGTATGTATATATGAATTGTACTGTTATTTGTAATAAACAAATTCGTTTGAAATAAAATATTATTTTATTGTTGTCGAACAAACTTGTCTATTTTATTCAGCCAATTTACAAGTACAAATATTCTGTGAATGTATTTAAATAGCGGAGTATTAAATAGCTGTACTGTTTGAATGTTGAAATAGAATATTAAATTTAAATAAAATACTATATGTATATATGAATTTCTGTACAGTTGTATTTTATTTAAATTTAAATATTATATTCATGTCTGTAATGTATATATAAAAAAGTACAGTAACGAACACATTTATAATAAAATATATTTGGTTGTTATCATCAAACAAAAATCATATTGTAATGACCCATATTCTACATGTCATAGGATCGTAGAATATTTATTTCTTTCCCATATGAAGTCGTATGGTCATGTAACCTTGGGAAACATCTATTAGAGTCATTTCCCATGTTCATGATTTTTGTAGATTTTTAAATGACCATTTTGCCCCTAATTGGTACTGTTTTGGCCATAACTTTTGATAGGAAAGGAATTTTGACCTAAAACCACTTCCATTTGATTCGTTTGATGGTTTCTCTTTCCGTAGAGTGGTCACAATAGCCAAACGGACTTACCGTTTAAGAGATATGGCTGAAACAAGGTTTGGAGGGTGAAAAGCTGCTTAACCGGGCCAAATCGGGTGATTAGTGAGTAGGCCCATAACCCATTTCGGGATTAGGGTTATGGGAGGACTGAAATGAGATGGAGAATCATTCCATTTCAGTTTTCTAGCCTCCACTTATCACCAAGGATCCCTAAAAATGGCCTCCAACCTCTAAATCACCTCCAAATCACTTTTAGATTAAGGATTTGGCTTAGCAACCCCTAATCAAGAAGGATCTTCACCAAATCAACAAAGGAGCTGCTGTTTGGTATTGAAATTCGCATCAAATCAAAGAATCATTTCAGATCTTAGTTTATTTTGTGGCTAAGGTGAGTGATTTGCTTAGTTTTGCACTAATTATGGCTAATTAGGGGTGATTAGTGTTAATTAGCGAATTTAGATATGATAAAATTCTGGAAAAATGTTTATAAAATTCGGAATGATGTTTTAGACCTCTGATATGAATTTGGGTTAATTTGGTTAAGATTTGCTAATCCTATCATTAGTTTCACTTAAACATGCTTAAGGGGAAATATGGGATTTTGGGTAAGTTTGATCCATTTTTCATGCTATGATTGTTGTTTTGGTATTTGAGGTCATTTCTACTTGTTGCTATGACTGTATGGTATGTTTTGTGATTGATTAGAATAGCTAGAATGGTCGAAAACGCCGTCGAATGGCGTAAAATGCTCGCTGGAAGGACTGCAGGAAATTGCAAGCGGGATCGGATCAGACCCCCTTTTTCCCGACCCGAACCGATCGTGGGCATATGCCACGATCCGATCTGAAGACAGCGATCCGCATGTCCACCCTCGATCGCGAATCCTCTCCATGATCCGATCCAGATTGATGAGGCGCAACGATCCGAAGGGAGGAGCACGAACCGATCCATTTCAGAAGCTCATGAGCTGACTATCTGGGAAGTTGCACCCGACCCGACCCGACCAGCGGGGAAAGCACGATGAAGGAGGAACCCCGACCCGATCCGAATGGGTGACCACGATCCGACCCGAAATGGTGACGCCGATCCGAGCCAGGAGAAGGAGCCACGCGCTGGAGGAACGCGATTCGATCCGCAGGGGGTGTTGGCGATCCGAACTAAGCCGATCCGATCCGATGAAGAATGTGAAGGTTGATCCGATCCGATTCGATTGTGATGACCAATAACCCGAGATGCAAAGGTAGTCCAAATGGAAGTTAGAGCTCAGGATCCCGGAACCAGTTGGGAACCAATGAGTTCACTTCATGGTTGGACTTTGCTGCGGGACGTGTGCTAAGGAGTTGTCGACGTTCATAACTTCGATTCACCACTAAGAATGAATGATGGGTTACTTATCAGTGCAGTAGGGTCATTATGACCTGAGGGGCAAAGTGATGGTAGCAAGACTACGTTATCAGTGCAGTAGGGTCATTATGACCTGAGGGGCAAGGTGATGCGTAGTAAGACTATGAGCCAGCGCAGATGGAGTGAATAACTCCATGGGGCAAGTGGACATAGTAAGGATTAGTAAGGCTATGAGCCAGTGCAGTGGGGTTCTTGTGACTCCATGGGGCAAAGTGGACATAGCGAAGGATTTGTGGCTACGTTATCAGTGCAGTGAAGCCATTTATGACTTCATGGGGCAAAGTGATCGTAGCAAGGTATGTTGGGTGATCGAAGTGGTGAATATCGTATGCTTTACGCACTGAGTGAGAGATGTGAGGATGGATGCTATGTTTGATTGTTTTCCATCATTACGACATGCACACCTCCCCACCTCCGTATCCTTATATTGATTGATATGATACCTTAGAGTGTTGTACGGTATGTAGTGCTAACTCTTTGGTTGCAGGTCCAGGTTCAGGTATGTTTGGTCTACCTGTTATTGTTCACTTCAGATGTTTATCGCTCATACCAGGCTTTATGTCTGACCCAGAGTTTTATGTCTCCTCTTATTACTCTGGGTGCTCACACGAGCAGACTAGAGACAGGTTAGCTGGTGGTGCGCGAGTAGCTGATTCGGAGGCGGGCAGGAGGCTTCCACGTATTATATATACATACACATTCTCCCTGTGTCGTTGGTGGTCGCTACTTGGGCATTAGTAGTGTACCTCTTTTATCTTACTTTGCTTTGAGACAGTTGAAAAGTTGTAATAAGCTGTATTTTGGATTTCCGCTGCTGTGATGTTTTAGTTCTGATTTTCAGCTTATGCACTGTCTCTCCTGTTTTATGTCAAGTATGTTATTATTATATTTTGTTCGATGCACTGTGAGACATTCTACAGGTTCTTTGTATGTTCATTTTCCTTCTTCCTTTTCCTTCTGGCGACCCGTTCTGTGCTAACTGGACATGTGTACAGCGCACTTTTGGAGTAAAATGTCGGTTGGTGCGGGGCGGGCCGTCACACTTGGTATCAGAGCTCTAGGTTGCGTAGTTAACCTAGGGAAAGACACTAGGGAGAGTTAGTACGTATATGAGAGCGCGTATTTGTGATTACTTTGGTTTTCAAGAGCTATGTATATATACTATTAGTAGTATAAGAATGAAGTTGCACTGCACTAGTACCACTATGGGGTCGTTGATCGTTTTCCTTTTTCAGATTGACGATGAGCCGACATGTTAGAGGTACCGATAGAGGGGCCAATAATGGGAATGCCGCTGACATGAGGGCGATGTTTACCAACCTCATGAGAGACATGCTTAGAGAAGTGCAAGGGGCGGTTCCCAATCCCGGAGCTGGTGTTGGCCCAGTAGTGCAGGCGCCTAGGGTCGATTTCGCCAAGTTGTGCAAAGATTACACTAATCTTGGTGGGAAGCCGTTCCATGGAACGGAGTCGGCCACAGATGTTCAAGATTGGATGGATAGCTGTGATCGTATCTTTGATGACTTGGGTCTTGAGGATGCGATGAATAGAAGGCTAGCGTCTCGCCAGCTGCAAGGGAGAGCGATGAATTGGTGGAATGCCATTAGAACAGCTACTCCAGAGGACCAGGTTACTTGGGTTCAGTTCAAGGCTCGCTTTAGCGAGAAGTTTATTTCAGCTGCCCAGAAGTCAGTGTTGTTCAAGAGGTTCTTGGAACTCAAGCAGAATGGGAGGGCAGTTTCTGATTATATTGCTGAGTTCGACACTTTGTCGAAGTATGGACTGTCTCTCATCGATACTCCTGAGAAGAAGAATGAGAAGTTCATTACTGGTCTGGATGGGTACTTGGGGGAGAGGCTCATTAACCACATCGATGAGACTTTTGAATCGATTGTGGGGAAAGCTTTGAGGTCAGAGAGCCTTTACCCTAAGTCAAAGACTGAGGCTGCATCTGCAGAAGGTCCAAAGTCGCAAGCAGGCGGTAGAGGCAAGAATAGCTCTCAGAATAAGAGGAAGCAGGACCAATCTAAAGGTGGCCAGAAAAAGAGCAAGAAGGATGTTGAGTGCTTCAGCTGTGGAAAGAAGGGCCATTATGCTAAAGAATGTCGGGCCAAGCCAGCGGAAAGGAAGTGCTACAACTGTGGTCAAGTGGGACATCAGAAGGACAAGTGTCCGCAACCTCTTAAGGAGAAGCAGATTGTGAAAGCATATGCTCTTGATGCTATTCCTTCTTCGTCGAATGCCCCAACTGTGGCGGAGAAAGGAAGGAATGTAGTTATTCAAGGTATGCTTTCTATTTATGATATACCAGTTCGAGTTTTGTTTGATACTGGGGCTTCCCGTTCCTTCATATCTAGTGACCTGGTAGATAGGTTGGGACTGGAACCCGAGATAGTCGACAGACCATTGGTTGTGACGAACCCGATTGGTGGTTCGACTAGCCTTAGTATGATTTGCAGGAATTTGGTCTTATCGAGTCATGGATGTATGTTTGTATGTGATTGCTTTGTTTTGGGCTTTACTGGGTATGGCATTATATTGGGAGTCGATTGGCTCCAAAGATACGGGGTGGTGGTATACTGTGAGGGCTTTTTGGTGACAGTGAGGGCGGATGATGGGCGGAGGGTAGTGTTTGGTAGTCTACCTAGTGATGGGGTTATGGCTAGTTTTGTAAATTCCCTCGACATCCCGCAAGTTGAGTTGTCAGATGTGCCCGTGGTTGGCCAGTATCCGGACGTCTTCGAGGAGGTGACCGGGCTTCCACCACACCGAGAGATTGAGTTCCGTATTGATTTAGTGAAAGATGCCAAACCTATAGTGATGCCACTTCGTCGTATGGCACCAAGGGAGCAGCGAGAGCTCGGGGTGCAAGTCAGCAATCTTTTGAAGAAGGGATTTATTAGAAGGAGTGTCTCCGAGTGGGGAGCACCAGTTGTGTTTGCCACTAAGGCAGATGGTTCCCTTCGTTTGTGTGTGGACTATCGCGAGTTGAATAAGGTGACGAGGAAGAATAAGTATCCTCTACCGCGGATAGATGATTTGTTTGATCAACTGGAAGGAGCTAGAGTGTTCTCCCAGTTGGACCTCGCGACAGGATTTCATCAGCTTCGAGTAGCAGCTGAGAGTGTTCCGAAAATGGCATTTAGGACGCCGTCTGGATTTTATGAGTGGTTGGTCATGCCATTTGGGTTGACCAATGCACCAGCCTATTTTGTGGATCTTATGAATCGAGTATTCAGAGATCAGTTGAATAAGTTTGTTCTTGTGTTCGTGGATGATATCCATGTTTACTCAAGGACAGAGGAGGAACACAAGGGACACTTGAGGATAGTGATGGAGGTGTTGAGGAAACACCAATTGAAAGCGAAGTTCTCTAAGTGTCATTTTTGGAGAAGGGAAGTAAGATTCTTGGGTCATGTTGTTTCAGAGTGTGGTATTGCCGTGGACCCTGCGAAGGTGGCTACGGTACAGGATTGGCCTACGCCCAAGAATGCTACAGATGTAAGAAGTTTCTTGGGATTAGCCGGATATTACCGTAAGTTTATCCAAGACTTCTCCAAGATAGCAGCACCGTTGACTCAGTTGACTAAGAAGAATCAGTCCTTCGTTTGGGACGGAGTGTGTGAGGATGCCTTCAAAAGTCTAAAAGAGAGGTTGACGCGTGCACCAGTGTTAGTCATTCCTAAAGGGAATGAAGAGATGACGGTATACACAGATGCTTGTGGTACCGGACTGGGTGCTGTATTGATGCAAGGAGGTAGGGTTGTAGCTTATGCTAGTCGACAGCTAAAGCCGCATGAGAAGAAGTATCCTACCCATGATTTGGAATTGGCAGCGATTGTATTTGCGCTGAAGATGTGGAGACACTATCTCTTGGGAGAAAGATTTGAGTTGTTTACAGATCATAAATCGTTAAAGTATCTCTTCTCACAGAAAGATCTGAATCTCCGTCAGCAGAGATGGCTAGAGTTCTTGGCTTCGTATGATTTTGATATCGCATACACACCTAGGAAGGGTAATGCGGTAGCCGATGCCTTGAGTAGGAGACATGCCAGCTTAGGGGCAATGTTTCTTAAATGGAAGCAGTTGGAGTATATCGCGGGGTTTGATTTCAGACCAAAATGCGAATTGGATCCAGTTATGCTAGCTAGTTTGACGATCAGACCCACTTTGATAGAGCGGATTGGTTCTAGCCAGAGGGACCATCCTAATCTATTGGAAATCATCTCCAAGTTAGAGATGGGTATCAATGAGGAGATGAATGTGTATGGGCTTGATCGAGATGGATGGCTTCGAAAGAATGGAAGACTAGTTGTGCCCAACGTGAATGGTTTGAGGGATGAAGTGCTTAGAGAATGTCATCACTCAAAACTGACTATACACCCCGGTGGTAATAAGATGTATCGAGACATGAGATAGACTTACTACTGGGAAGGGATGAAAAGAGACGTTGGGAAGTTTATATCCAAATGCATGAATTGTCAGCTAGTTAAAGCCGAGCAAAAGAAGCCTAGTGGGTTGTTGCAACCATTAGAAATTCCCGAATGGAAATGGGAGCAAGTCTCGATGGATTTCATCGATGGCCTACCAAGGACTAGGTCGGGATATGATAGCATTTGGGTAATTGTGGATCGATTGACTAAGAGCGCAAGATTTATACCAGTCAAATCCACCAGAACGGCAGCCAAGTTGGCAGAATTGTATATGAAGTGGGTAGTGAGATTTCATGGAGTACCCAAAAGCATTGTGAGTGACCGAGACCCGTTGTTCACTAGTGGGTTTTGGAAGAGCTTACAAGAGGCTCTAGGGTCAAGATTACATCTCAGTACCGCATATCATCCTCAGACCGACGGTCAGACGGAGAGGGTGAATCGTATATTGGAAGATCTCTTGAGAGCTTGTATATTGGATTTTGGTAGATCATGGGATGACCATCTGCATCTAGTAGAGTTTGCATATAATAATAGCTACCAATCCAGTATCGGTATGGCTCCATATGAAGCTTTGTACGGAAGACCGTGCAACTCACCATCATGTTGGATAGAGACTGGCGAGAAGTTTGTGCTTGGACCAGATGTGGTGAGAGAAACATCGGATAAGATTAAGGTCATTCAACAACGAATGAAAGCTACTCAAGATAGGCAGAAAAGCTATGCCGATAAGAGGAGAAGAGACTTGAAATTCTCCGTTGGTGACTTGGTGTTCGTCAAGATCTCCCCGTTGAAGAGCGTGATTCGATTTGGCAGGAGAGGCAAGTTGGCACCAAGATTTGTTGGGCCATTCCCTGTTCTTGAATTAGTCGGGAATTTGGCGTATAGAGTTAGCTTACCAGAGAAGATGGCGGGAGTTCATAATGTATTTCATGTTTCCCAACTAAGGAAGTTCGTTCACGACTCGGATGTGACTATTTCACCTGATCAGTTAGAGGACTTCGAAGTAGAACCCGAGGCGGTTGGGAACCGCAAGCCGATTCGTATTGTGGGGCACGATACGAAGCAACTTCGAAGGAAGGCGGTGAAGCTAGTCAAGGTTCAGTGGGGCGAGAACGAGAATGATTGTACTTGGGAGACAGAGGAGAGCATTAGGAAGGCTTATCCAGAACTCTTTGCCTGGTAAGATTTACTTTGCAGCTTAATTTTCCGCATGCTAGGGTAGACTTATTTTGCTTGTTTGCATGTTTGATTGTTGTTTTATGATTGATAGGCATGCGGGAACCTTTGTGTGTGTTTTGATTAGGGAATTTCGGGGGCGAAATTTCTTAAGGGGGGAGAGTGTAATGACCCATATTCTACATGTCATAGGATCGTAGAATATTTATTTCTTTCCCATATGAAGTCGTATGGTCATGTAACCATGGGAAACATCTATTAGAGTCATTTCCCATGTTCATGATTTTTGTCGATTTTTAAATGACCATTTTGCCCCTAGTTGGTACTGTTTTGGCCATAACTTTTGATAGGAAAGGAATTTTGACCTGAAACCACTTCCATTTGATTCGTTTGATGGTTTCTCTTTCCGTAGAGTGGTTACAATAGCCAAACAGACTTACCGTTTGAGAGATATGGCTGAAACAAGGTTTGGAGGGTGAAAAGCTGCTTAACCGGGCCAAATCGGGTGATTAGTGAGTAGGCCCATAACTCATTTCGGGATTAGGGTTATGGGAGGACTGAAATGAGATAGAGAATCATTCCATTTCAGTTTTCTAGCCTCCACTTATCACCAAGGATCCCTAAAAGTGGCCTCCAACCTCTAAATCACCTCCAAATCACTTTTAGATTAAGGATTTGGCTTAGCAACCCCTAATCAAGAAGGATCTTCACCAAATCAACTGTAATGGCGCGTTTTGTAAGGTATAATAATTAAGTTATTTAATTATTTAAATAACGAATATATTAAATAAACGATAGTTGAACGTATAAATTATAAATATAATTATAATCGAGCTCGAAATGGCGCGGCAGTTCGCTATTTGGCGATTCGAACTTCAACTGAATGTACAGGATTCGTTTTAAGCCGGATTTCTGTGAAACAAGAAACGTGTGGAGCTGGTGGAGTATATCTTTCTAGTAGAAGAGAAAAATCGGGATTTCGTCGTATAGATTTTGATGTACGTCCAAATCAAATTTCAGAAAAGTCGCTGTGGAATTCCGTTATAATTCGTAACGCTTTATATACGTTATAAATCAATTTTTGATACGAACTGAATATCGGGATAATCTGGAGGCTGGAAATCAAGTCATAAAATCTGAGGTGATAGTCTGGAGCTGTATGGTATGCCACTGTGGATATAGACGATAATAATTAATTTTAAATAATTAATTTAAAAATATTTAAATATATTTATATATTTAAATAGGCTATTTAGAGCGTTAAAAATAGCCACTTTTGCAAACGAAGTCGGAATTCGACAAAACCAGTTTTGTTGGATCCGCAATGTCAAATTATTGTTAGATGTGAAGTTTCATGATTTTTAGAGTCACTGTGTGGCCGTACGGATTTTTAGAGTGAGAAACAGTCAGTATTGTGACAGTTAAAAATACACTGTGTGAGCATACGGAGTCGGAATTCGACGAAACCAGTTTCGTTGGGACCGTAATGTCGAACTCTAGCTACATGTTCAGTTTGGTGATTTTTGGGTATTGTATGCGGTCACAATGATTTTTAAAGGACCAAGAACGAGAAGAAAATCACTAAAATAAATAAATAAAAAGAAATAAAATATCCCACTTCATTCTCTGATCATATGGGAGGCCACGCAGCCTGTATTCCCAGCCACAAGTGCCACCAACCACAACAACATATATAAAACTCCATCCAACAAACACAGCCAACAATTTTCCCATAAGTAAAAATCAAAAGAAGAAAAATCCCAAAAGAAAACAAATAACTCTAAAATCCTAATACCATTATATATGGAATACTGGTGGTCTTCTCTTTGATTCGGTACGACCTATGAGGAGTGCGATGTCGTTTTGGGGGTACTGGACTTCCACGAGTTCGACTAGGGCTTTCGTTTGCTGGATGTAAGGAAGGCCGGAGGTGGAAAGAAGGTGGTAGTCGACCTCCTGGAAGCAAGGCGCAACTATTGGCACCACAGAGGAGGGGTCCGATCGCCCCGATGACTGCGGTGGTGGGTTCACGTTGTCGAGGTTCTTCGTTGAATACTGAAAAGTTTAAAGTCGGATTTGTTCTATTTTTCCTGGTTGCTGCGAGTGGAGGGAGCTGGTGACAGGGGGGTGGGCGATAGGGAGCTGAGGTGTTTGGTACGATCGGCGACGAGAATGGATGGACGGAGGTGGAGCTGTGACAGTCGGCAGTGGTGGTACGATTCAGTATTTTCATTCTTGTTCACTGAAGAGGATTGATGAGAGGAACTATGGTAATTTCAATTTGGATTTCGGTGGAAAGTTTGAAATGGTATTGTGGGAAATGAAAATCGATTAATGGTAATGAGAAAAGGGATTCGGGTTCTGTATCGATGTTTGTAGGAGAAGAGGTTACGGGTGGAATTTGGTATATGGGCTGAGTTCATGTGGTAAGGCCCAAGTCTAAAAACCCTTAGTTTAATTTAATTTAAAATGTACACGATCTTATAAATGTGATACCTTCGTCATACGATGTCAGAATTGAGTGAAACATGATCCGACAGGATCGTATGGACGGGAGCAACACAATGAGACTGACCGGGAGTCAATCCGAGCTCGTTACAATTTATGGCGGAATAAATTGTCCAACTGAATCAAATAATGCAAACCTACATTTAACGGTTAACGCGTCCAATGTGAGTAAATCTCACTAACTTTGAACAGATTATAATTTCATGTTGTATTGTTAGAACTGTTAAAATTGTCTGTTTGACTGTGTGTTGATTGTTTGATTGAACTGCTAGTCAGTTAGTTAAATTTCTATATTGATTCTGTTTAACAGAATACATCATATGGAACTGAAAGTGATGTTATCTATATTGTCTAACATCTGTGATGCATGGAAACAGGTCGGAGGAATCCGACTGGATTCCTCAACATTTATTTTACCGTTTTTCATATATTGTGATATATGATGTGTTATGAAATCTGTTATTGATTTCATATGTTTTGAATGATACCAATCAGTGTTATACGACACGGTAAACACCGTAGGTGATACTAGAATGTAAAAAGGGAATTTTCAATGTTTATATTGAAAATAAATCTTATTTATAAAATCGATAGGATTTTATAAAATGAAACCATTTATTTATTTGGGAAATAAATAAAGGAACATTTACTTAGATTTTAAATAAATGGAATAAAGGAATATTTATTTAGGAAATAAATAAAGGAACACTTGTTCGGAAAATAAATAGAATTATACAAGGATAGGTTTAAAACCCGTGCTTCGCACACGGTATAACATGATATGGATTCAAATTAGATATTTGAATAGAATTAAACACATGAGAGTGATTCGAATTACTTATTCGAATAGAGTTAAACAAAGTAATTTGTTAGGTTAACCAAAGCAAGTTAGTCGAGTAAATCAAAGTAATTGGTTAAGTTAACCAAAGTAAATTAGTTAAGGTAAACTAAGCGGTTAATCGAAGTGAATTAGTTAAGTTAAACTAATTGGTAAATCAAAGTGAATTAGTTGCGTCAAACTAAGTGACATAGCTAAGTTGAACTAATTTGTAAGTCAAAGTGAATTAGTTGTGTCAAACTAAGTGAATTAGTCAAGTTAAACTAATTGGTTAATCGAAGTAAATTAGTTGGGTTAATCAAAGTGAATTAGCTGAGTTAAACTAAGTAAATCGGTTAGAGTTAATCAAAGTGAATTAACTAAGTTAAACTAAGTGGATTAGTTCAGTTAATCGAATATAGTTATTCGAAAGAAAGTGTTAATCGAATATAGTTATTCGAGTAAAGCTAAAGGAGTTAATCGAATTTAGTTATTCGAAATGAGTTATTCGAATTTGATATTTGAATAGAGTTAAACACATTAGAGTGATTTGAATTACTTATTCAAATAGAGTTAAACACGTAAGAGTTAATTGAATATTAGTTATTCAATTCGAGTTAAATCGAATTTAGTTATTCGAAAGGAGTTAATCAATTTGAGTTAAGTTAATCGATTTGAATTAAGTTGAATCGAAATGGAGTAAATCGATTAGAATTAAGTTAGTCGAGTTAGAGTAAATCGAATATTGGTTATTCGAAGGTAAGTTATTCGAATTAGTTATTCGAAGGAGTTAATCAAATGAGTTGATCCAAAGGAGTTAGTCGAATATTAGTTATTCGAATAGAGTTAAAGGAGTTATCGATTTTAGTTTGATCGAAAGGAGTTATCGATTAGTAAATCGAAAGGAGATTTTCGAATATAGCATATTCGAAAGAAAGAAATCGAATATTGTTTATTCGAAAGAGAGAGATTTCGAATATGAGTTATTTGAAGAGAGATAATCGAATATAGGTTACTCGAAGAAGAGTTAATCAAATAGAGATTACTCGAAAGAGAGTTATACGTCGATTTCGAGTGTAGCGAATTAGGGAAAGTACTATTTACTTTCCAGGGTTTAAATCAAGATTAAGTTATTGATTTAGAAATTAGGTGTCTGTTAAATTATTCGAGTTAGGAAATAAAATATATAGGGGTAGGAATTATAACGTTATAGTCAAACACAGTCATATAAGAAGTGGATTCGTAACCTGAATCCGAGAATTTGCGTAAACAGATGATTGTAAAAAGTGAGCGATGAGCTTCATCTATTTCACAGTAAAGGACGTTGTTCAATTAAGGTCTAAGAGGTAATTATACCCCAACTTGATTGACTTCAGAATTGACAAAGGAATAGTTGTGGTTCGATAGAAAAGGTTGATTTGAAATATAGTTAAGTAATAAGCGATTAATGGATTAAGCGTAACGATGTTTTATACAACGTTCATTGGAAATCCGTAAATGAGTTTTGGAAACGTTTTCCAAATATAGTCAGATATGTTTTCTAAATATAGAAAATGAAATGTTTCATGATAAGAATTTAAGAAATAGAGTTAAGCAAATTCAGAAACTGACTGGAGAGGGTAAGTTGAACGGTTTTCTAAGTGACGATCTGATGTTGGTTTCGACCTTCCGAATTGATACTTAGAGAATTATTCTCATACTAGTTACATTTAGGGACTGATAGTTGCGAAATAATAGTGATGTGAAAATAAGCTATGGAAATGTTTTCCAATGAGTAATAACATATATTTTCTAAATATATGAAATAAGGAAATATAAACATATGATGATTGATCGATCGAATTTCCATTTGGAAATAAGATCGTTGTTTGTACACCGACATGTTTTCATTTGATAGTTAGATCACAGACTATCAAAGTTTTGACCATTTTAACATTGTTAATATGGAGAGACCGGTTGGATTATTATCCAAAGAACCACTCTGTATTGGCATAAGCGTTGCGAGCAATATATGCCAAAGATAAATTGAAGACGGAGTAAAGTGCAAGGGCTGTTGTATAAGTCTTAGATAACAGTGACTAAGATGGATATACTGAATAGTGCCTTCGGTTTGTCCAGTCCCAGGACAACGTATATGGAAGAAGGTCTGACATAGTATATCCAATGGATCGCGTAAGTTGATCTGTTCAAACGTATTCACGTTTGGTGGCGGAGGAATTCGTTTCTCTTAGCTATATACCCGTGTTATTTTTGTATAAGTCAATTTGTGATTTGGCGGGTATGACGATGTGGCATTCAAAGTGAATGTTGATCAGATGTTCTGAAGATAGACGCAGCTTCTAGCCTCACACCGGGAAGTAGCAAAAGTTGGGCTAGGCAGCATGGCTAGTTGGGTCATTCCCAAGCAGGGTGTATTGTCACCGATCTAGGGAATATCCATATTTATACTTCTTTTTGATTCTGTATCTTCGGATGACGGTTTGATGGCCTACAACCGTGGTGGCAATATATTCGCGACACTCAAGCTAAATGAGTGAGCGGTCATGTGTGGCCGGGTTGCAAGACGTTCTTGTTGAACCCTGAGTGTATCACCTCTAGAGTACACTATTCAGAAGGTGCTCCCATACCTTGTCTGTTGGAATCCATTCTCCGATAAGCGCCCTGCGGTTTATGATTCTATACTATGTATGTAGAACGTGAGATGCAAGCGTTTCTGCTAGATTGATACCTATTTGTACTTAGACATTATTATAATATCACAATGATATTACTTGTCAAAGTTGTTCAGATACTCATAAGGGAAAAACCCGTTCCGTATTCACGGCGTGGTCTTATGAGATATCCTATACCTGTTTTAAACTATTTTACTCATACCAGTCCCATGACTGACCCGGAGTTTACTTTGTTGTTTTCCCCAAACTCTTGGGTGCCTAAATTTGTACGGGCAGTCAAGTAGTCGGGATTTACAGATATACTTGGAGAGCTTGGAGCAGGAGGCTGTAAGATTTGATAGCTATAGCTATTTCCGCTGTGTTGTAAGTGTTGTACTCTGATAAGTGCTATTGTATATATATAACTGTGTACTTCAAAGTTATGTTATATATTATATGTTATTCGTTCCGCTGTGAGATTCGTGTTACTCTAATGATTCTGATGTTCTTCTTCTTCTTCTATTCTATTAGTTCTATCTTTTCTTTCTCACCTTCTAAATTCTTTCACTAACGTCGCGGAATTTCCGACTCTCGAGGAGTCGGAAATTTCCAGCCGTTACAGTTGGTATCAGAGCTTAAGTTAAGAATTACTTGGCTCTGTGGCGTGACTCGGTAGAGATAGGATTAGTAATATCCTAGATTGAGTTTGAGTGTATATATACAAGAGCGTATTTGTTATTCAATATAAAATTGTTTTATATTGTGGAGATTTATTGGTTGAGTCGTTTGTGAATTCTGGTCGATCAGTTTGATCCACTGTATGGGTAGGAGTTACCAAACACTCGAATACGATGGACCATCATGGTATATTTTGAAAAGAGGGTAAATGAAATAATTTTACCCAAAGTATATTTGATATATATTGAATTAATAATATATGGGATATATTGATTGTTATTATAATCGAGTAAAATTATAAATGAAATGGTTATGTAAATAACCAATCAGAAATCATATAAGTATAATATATGAAATCAAGATGAATTAAATCTGAAATTTGAGTAAGTATTGATAAATGAATCAGGAATTAAAATAAGTAAATTTTAAGTTCCTGGGAGATTTTAAATTGATTTACGAGTATTAAGAAAGAATATTTGTAATGTATTTCAAAATAAAAGAGTTTAAAATGATTTTGAAAGTGATATAGTATTGAACTCACTTCGATCGCTGGAAAATAATTCTGATATTTGCTGCAGCATTATCAGTGTCATTTTCGAGGGGTAAGTGACGGATTACTACCAAAGTTTTGTTTTTAAATTATATTGAGAAAACAAGTGGTTTAGAAATTCAAAAGTTTTGAATTAGTATTATGATTTCGAATTGATTTGAAATTTACCCAGGAATTTAAGTTCCAGAAATTAAAATTTAACTAATGAAGTTAAATAAAATGAGATGGTAAAAATAAATTGAAATTTAACTTGAACCGAGTTAAATAAAATTGAGTTGGGATTAGAGATAATCTAGAATGGAACCAAATTGATAAGTCAATAGTTTGAAATTCGATATTGGAGTTGGGATGGAATTCGGCTTGGGTATAAGCGAATGATTTGGTTTGAGGATATAAACTGAGTGGAATGACCATGATATATGCAGAAGTGATAACAGATCAAAAGGATATAATGATACGACCGACAAAAAGGTACAAGTTTATATCATATATGAGTTTGGATTTTATGAGCCAAATTGGCAAGCCGCTTGGCTGTTTGATTTTCTTTTGGATTGGAGAACGCCTAGAGAGGCGAGGGGTGGTTTGTCATATTGACCGATACAAAGGAGGTTATGGCGAAATTTTTTCGAAAATTCCAGGCGTTAAAACATTCTCATGATTTATGGAAATTCAGTTAGCCAGAATGAATTAATAATTTAATTGAAAATTTAATGGTTCAGTTGAAACAGGAGTTGAGAAGTAAACTAAAAGATATTTGAATCTAGTTAGTAAAGTTGGTAGCATTTGCCTAGCTTAGCAATTTCGAGGACGAAATTATTTTAAGGGGGGAAGTCTGTAATGGCGCGTTTTGTAAGGTATAATAATTAAGTTATTTAATTATTTAAATAACGAATATATTAAATAAACGATAGTTGAACGTATAAATTATAAATATAATTATAATCGAGCTCGAAATGGCGCGGCAGTTCGCTATTTGGCGATTCGAACTTCAACTGAATGTACAGGATTCGTTTTAAGCCGGATTTCTGTGAAACAAGAAACGTGTGGAGCTGGTGGAGTATATCTTTCTAGTAGAAGAGAAAAATCGGGATTTCGTCGTATAGATTTTGATGTACGTCCAAATCAAATTTCAGAAAAGTCTCTGTGGAATTCCGTTATAATTCGTAACGCTTTATATACGTTATAAATCAATTTTTCGATACGAACTGAATATCGGGATAATCTGGAGGCTGGAAATCAAGTCATAAAATCTGAGGTGATAGTCTGGAGCTGTATGGTATGCCACTGTGGATATAGACGATAATAATTAATTTTAAATAATTAATTTAATAATATTTAAATATATTTATATATTTAAATAGGCTATTTAGAGCGTTAAAAATAGCCACTTTTGCAAACGAAGTCGGAATTCGACGAAACCAGTTTTGTTGGATCCGCAATGTCAAATTATTGTTAGATGTGAAGTTTCATGATTTTTAGAGTCACTGTGTGGCCGTACGGATTTTTAGAGTGAGAAACAGTCAGTATTGTGACAGTTAAAAATACACTGTGTGAGCATACGGAGTCGGAATTCGACGAAACCAGTTTCGTTGGGACCGTAATGTCGAACTCTAGCTACATGTTCAGTTTGGTGATTTTTGGGTATCGTATGCGGTCACAATGATTTTTAAAGGACCAAGAACGAGAAGAAAATCACTAAAATAAATAAATAAAAAGAAATAAAATATCCCACTTCATTCTCTGATCATATGGGAGGCCACGCAGCCTGTATTCCCAGCCACAAGTGCCACCAACCACAACAACATATATAAAACTCCATCCAACAAACACAGCCAACAATTTTCCCATAAGTAAAAATCAAAAGAAGAAAAATCCCAAAAGAAAACAAATAACTCTAAAATCCTAATACCATTATATATGGAATACTGGTGGTCTTCTCTTTGATTCGGTACGACCTATGAGGAGTGCGATGTCGTTTTGGGGGTACTGGACTTCCACGAGTTCGACTAGGGCTTTCGTTTGCTGGATGTAAGGAAGGCCGGAGGTGGAAAGAAGGTGGTAGTCGACCTCCTGGAAGCAAGGCGCAACTGTTGGCACCACAGAGGAGGGGTCCGATCGCCCCGATGACTGCGGTGGTGGGTTCACGTTGTCGAGGTTCTTCGTTGAATACTGGAAAGTTTAAAGTCGGATTTGTTCTATTTTTCCTGGTTGCTGCGAGTGGAGGGAGCTGGTGACAGGGGGGTGGGCGATAGGGAGCTGAGGTGTTTGGTACGATCGGCGACGAGAATGGATGGACGGAGGTGGAGTTGTGACAGTCGGCAGTGGTGGTACGATTCAGTATTTTCATTCTTGTTCACTGAAGAGGATTGATGAGAGGAACTATGGTAATTTCAATTTGGATTTCGGTGGAAAGTTTGAAATGGTATTGTGGGAAATGAAAATCGATTAATGGTAATGAGAAAAGGGATTCGGGTTCTGTATCGATGTTTGTAGGAGAAGAGGTTACGGGTGGAATTTGGTATATGGGCTGAGTTCATGTGGTAAGGCCCAAGTCTAAAAACCCTTAGTTTAATTTAATTTAAAATGTACACGATCTTATAAATGTGATACCTTCGTCATACGATGTCAGAATTGAGTGAAACATGATCCGACATGATCGTATGGACGGGAGCAACACAATGAGACTGACCGGGAGTCAATCCGAGCTCGTTACAATTTATGGCGGAATAAATTGTCCAACTGAGTCAAATAACGCAAACCTACATTTAACGGTTAACGCGTCCAATGTGAGTAAATCTCACTAACTTTGAACAGATTATAATTTCATGTTGTATTGTTAGAACTGTTAAAATTGTCTGTTTGACTGTGTGTTGATTGTTTGATTGAACTGCTAGTCAGTTAGTTAAATTTCTATATTGATTCTGTTTAACAGAATACATCATATGGAACTGAAAGTGATGTTATCTATATTGTCTAACATCTGTGATGCAGGGAAACAGGTCGGAGGAATCCGACTGGATTCCTCAACATTTATTTTACCGTTTTTCATATATTGTGATATATGATGTGTTATGAAATCTGTTATTGATTTCATATGTTTTGAATGATACCAATCAGTGTTATACGACACGGTAAACACCGTAGGTGATACTAGAATGTAAAAAGGGAATTTTCAATGTTTATATTGAAAATAAATCTTATTTATAAAATCGATAGGATTTTATAAAATGAAACCATTTATTTATTTGGGAAATAAATAAAGGAACATTTATTTAGATTTTAAATAAATGGAATAAAGGAATATTTATTTAGGAAATAAATAAAGGAACACTTGTTCGGAAAATAAATAGAATTATACAAGGATAGGTTTAAAACCCGTGCTTCGCACACGGTATAACATGATATGGATTCAAATTAGATATTTGAATAGAATTAAACACATGAGAGTGATTCGAATTACTTATTCGAATAGAGTTAAACAAAGTAATTTGTTAGGTTAACCAAAGCAAGTTAGTCGAGTAAATCAAAGTAATTGGTTAAGTTAACCAAAGTAAATTAGTTAAGGTAAACTAAGCGGTTAATCGAAGTGAATTAGTTAAGTTAAACTAATTGGTAAATCAAAGTGAATTAGTTGCGTCAAACTAAGTGACATAGCTAAGTTGAACTAATTTGTAAGTCAAAGTGAATTAGTTGTGTCAAACTAAGTGAATTAGTCAAGTTAAACTAATTGGTTAATCGAAGTAAATTAGTTGGGTTAATCAAAGTGAATTAGCTGAGTTAAACTAAGTAAATCGGTTAGAGTTAATCAAAGTGAATTAACTAAGTTAAACTAAGTGGATTAGTTCAGTTAATCGACTATAGTTATTCGAAAGAAAGTGTTAATCGAATATAGTTATTCGAGTAAAGCTAAAGGAGTTAATCGAATTTAGTTATTCGAAATGAGTTATTCGAATTTGATATTTGAATAGAGTTAAACACATTAGAGTGATTTGAATTACTTATTCAAATAGAGTTAAACACGTAAGAGTTAATTGAATATTAGTTATTCAATTAGAGTTAAATCGAATTTAGTTATTCGAAAGGAGTTAATCAATTTGAGTTAAGTTAATCGATTTGAATTAAGTTGAATCGAAATGGAGTAAATCGATTAGAATTAAGTTAGTCGAGTTAGAGTAAATCGAATATTGGTTATTCGAAGGTAAGTTATTCGAATTAGTTATTCGAAGGAGTTAATCAACTGAGTTGATCCAAAGGAGTTAGTCGAATATTAGTTATTCGAATAGAGTTAAAGGAGTTATCGATTTTAGTTTGATCGAAAGGAGTTATCGATTAGTAAATCGAAAGGAGATTTTCGAATATAGCATATTCGAAAGAAAGAAATCGAATATTGTTTATTCGAAAGAGAGAGATTTCGAATATGAGTTATTTGAAGAGAGATAATCGAATATAGGTTACTCGAAGAAGAGTTAATCAAATAGAGATTACTCGAAAGAGAGTTATACGTCGATTTCGAGTGTAGCGAATTAGGGAAAGTACTATTTACTTTCCAGGGTTTAAATCAAGATTAAGTTATTGATTTAGAAATTAGGTGTTTGTTAAATTATTCGAGTTAGGAAATAAAATATATAGGGGTAGGAATTATAACGTTATAGTCAAACACAGTCATATAAGAAGTGGATTCGTAACCTGAATCCGAGAATTTGCGTAAACAGATGATTGTAAAAAGTGAGCGATGAGCTTCATCTATTTCACAGTAAAGGACGTTGTTCAATTAAGGTCTGAGAGGTAATTATACCCCAACTTGATTGACTTCAGAATTGACAAAGGAATAGTTGTGGTTCGATAGAAAAGGTTGATTTGAAATATAGTTAAGTAATAAGCGATTAATGGATTAAGCGTAACGATGTTTTATACAACGTTCATTGGAAATCCGTAAATGAGTTTTGGAAACGTTTTCCAAATATAGTCAGATATGTTTTCTAAACATAGAAAATGAAATGTTTCATGATAAGAATTTAAGAAATAGAGTTAAGCAAATTCAGAAACTGACTGGAGAGGGTAAGTTGAACGGTTTTCTAAGTGACGATCTGATGTTGGTTTCGACCTTCCGAATTGATACTTAGAGAATTATTCTCATACTAGTTACAGTTAGGGACTGATAGTTGCGAAATAATAGTGATGTGAAAATAAGCTATGGAAATGTTTTCCAATGAGTAATAACATATATTTTCTAAATATATGAAATAAGGAAATATGAACATATGATGATTGATCGATCGAATTTCCATTTGGAAATAAGATCGTTGTTTGTACACCGACATGTTTTCATTTGATAGTTAGATCACAGACTATCAAAGTTTTGACCATTTTAACGTTGTTAATATGGAGAGACCGGTTGGATTATTATCCAAAGAACCACTCTGTATTGGCATAAGCGTTGCGAGCAATATATGCCAAAGATAAATTGAAGACGGAGTAAAGTGCAAGGGCTGTTGTATAAGTCTTAGATAACAGTGACTAAGATGGATATACTGAATAGTTCCTTCGGTTTGTCCAGTCCCAGGACAACGTATATGGAAGAAGGTATGACAGAGTATATCCAATGGATCGCGTAAGTTGATCTGTTCAAACGTATTCACGTTTGGTGGCGGAGGAATTCGTTTCTCTTAGCTATATACCCGTGTTATTTTTGTATAAGTCAATTTGTGATTTGGCGGGTATGACGATGTGGCATTCAAAGTGAATGGTGATCAAATGTTCTGAAGATAGACGCAGCTTCTAGCCTCACACCGGGAAGTAGCAAAAGTTGGGCTAGGCAGCATGGCTAGTTGGGTCATTCCCAAGCAGGGTGTATTGTCATCGATCTAGGGAATATCCATATTTATACTTCTTTTTGATTCTGTTTCTTCGGATGACGGTTTGATGGCCTACAACCGTGGTGTCAATATATTCGCGACACTCAAGCTAAATGAGTGAGCGGTCATGTGTGGCCGGGTTGCAAGACGTTCTTGTTGAACCCTAAGTGTATCACCTCTAGAGTACACTATTCAGAAGGTGCTCCCATACCTTGTCTGTTGGAATCCATTCTCCGATAAGCGCCCTGCGGTTTATGATTCTATACTATGTATGTAGAACGTGAGATGCAAGCGTTTCTGCTAGATTGATACCTATTTGTACTTAGACATTATTATAATATCACAATGATATTACTTGTCAAAGTTGTTCAGATACTCATAAGGGAAAAACCCGTTCCGTATTCACGGCGTGGTCTTATGAGATATCCTATACCTGTTTTAAACTATTTTACTCATACCAGTCCCATGACTGACCCGGAGTTTACTTTGTTGTTTTCCCCAAACTCTTGGGTGCCTAAATTTGTACGGGCAGTCAAGTAGTCGGGATTTACAGATATACTTGGAGAGCTTGGAGCAGGAGGCTGTAAGATTTGATAGCTATAGCTATTTCCGCTGTGTTGTAAGTGTTGTACTCTGATAAGTGCTATTGTATATATATAACTGTGTACTTCAAAGTTATGTTATATATTATATGTTATTCGTTCCGCTGTGAGATTCGTGTTACTCTGATGATTCTGATGTTCTTCTTCTTCTTCTATTCTATTAGTTCTATCTTTTCTTTCTCACCTTCTAAATTCTTTCACTAACGTCGCGGAATTTCCGACTCTCGAGGAGTCGGAAATTTCCAGCCGTTACATCAACAAAGGAGCTGCTGTTTGGTATTGAAATTCGCATCAAATCAGAGAATCATTTCAGATCTTAGTTTATTTTGTGGCTAAGGTGGGTGATTTGCTTAGTTTTGCACTAATTATGGCTAATTAGGGGTGATTAGTGTTAATTAGCGAATTTAGATATGATAAAATTCTGGAAAAATGTTTATAAAATTCGAAATGATGTTTTAGACCTCTGATATGAATTTGGGTTAATTTGGTTAAGATTTGCTAATCCTATCATTAGTTTCACTTAAACATGCTTAAGGGGAAATATGGGATTTTGGGTAAGTTTGATCCATTTTTCATGCTATGATTGTTGTTTTGGTATTTGAGGTCATTTCTACTTGTTGCTATGACTGTATGGTATGTTTTGTGATTGATTAGAATAGCTAGAATGGTCGAAAACGCCGTCGAATGGCGTAAACTGCTCGCTGGAAGGACTGCAGGAAATTGCAAGCGGGATCGGATCGGACCCCCTTTTTCCCGACCTGAACCGATCGTGGGCATATGCCACGATCCGATCCGAAGACAGCGATCCGCATGTCCACCCTCGATCGCGAATCCTCTCCACGATCCGATCCAGATTGATGAGGTGCAACGATCCGAAGGGAGGAGCACGAACCGATCCATTTCAGAAGCTCATGAGCTAACTATCTGGGAAGTTGCACCCGACCCGACCCGACCAGCGGGGAAAGCACGATGAAGGAGGAACCCCGACCCGATCCGAATGGGTGACCATGATCCGACCCGAAATGGTGACGCCGATCCGAGCCAGGAGAAGGAGCCACGCGCTGGAGGAACGCGATTCGATCCGCAGGGGGTGTTGGCGATCCGAACTAAGCCGATCCGATCCGATGAAGAATGTGAAGGCTGATCCGATCCGATTCGATTGTGATGACCAATAACCCGAGATGCAAAGGTAGTCCAAATGGAAGTTAGAGCTCAGGATCCCAGAACTAGTTGGGAACCAATGAGTTCACTTCATGGTTGGACTTTGCTGCGGGACGTGTGCTAAGGAGTTGTCGACGTTCATTACTTCGATTCACCACTAAGAATGAATGATGGGCTACTTATCAGTGCAGTAGGGTCATTATGACCTGAGGGGCAAAGTGATGGTAGCAAGACTACGTTATCAGTGCAGTAGGGTCATTATGACCTGAGGGGCAAGGTGATGCGTAGTAAGACTATGAGCCAGCGCAGATGGAGTGAATAATTCCATGGGGCAAGTGGACATAGTAAGGATTAGTAAGGCTATGAGCCAGTGCAGTGGGGTTCTTGTGACTCCATGGGGCAAAGTGGACATAGCGAAGGATTTGTGGCTACGTTATCAGTGCAGTGAAGCCATTTATGACTTCATGGGGCAAAGTGATCGTAGCAAGGTATGTTGGGTGATCGAAGTGGTGAATATCGTATGCTTTACGCACTGAGTGAGAGATGTGAGGATGAATGCTATGTTTGATTGTTTGCCATCATTACGACATGCACACCTCCCCACCTCCGTATCCTTATATTGATTGATATGATACCTTAGAGTGTTGTACGGTATGTAGTGCTAACTCTTTGGTTGCAGGTCCAGGTTCAGGTATGTTTGGTCTACCTGTTATTGTTCACTTTAGATGCTTATCGCTCATACCAGGCTTTATGTCTGACCCAGAGTTTTATGTCTCCTCTTATTACTCTGGGTGCTCACACGAGCAGACTAGAGACAGGTTAGCTGGTGGTGCGCGAGTAGCTGATTCGGAGGCGGGCAGGAGGCTTCCACGTATTATATATACATACACATTCTCCCTGTGTCGTTGGTGGTCACTACTTGGGCATTAGTAGTGTACCTCTTTTATCTTACTTTGCTTTGAGACAGTTGAAAAGTTGTAATAAGCTGTATTTTGGATTTCCGCTGCTGTGATGTTTTAGTTCTGATTTTCAGCTTATGCACTGTCTCTCCTGTTTATGTCAAGTATGTTATTATTATATTTTGTTCGATGCGCTGTGAGACATTCTACAGGTTCTTTGTATGTTCATTTTCCTTCTTCCTTTTCCTTCTGGCGACCCGTTCCGTGCTAACTGGGCATGTGTACAGCGCACTTTTGGAGTAAAATGTCGGTTGGTGCGGGGCGGGCCGTCACACATATAATTGTGCATACAACACTGTTATATACAACAATCTCTCTCTTTTGATGATAACAAACAAATAAAAGATTTTGAACACAATAAATGTGTTTGACAGTGAAAAATGAACTCCTCCTATTTATCAGCTCCCCCAACAACAGACAACTCTCCCTATAACTGTGCATGAATGAAATGAAATGAATAATAATGATTTTTCAAAATTAAAAATATTTATAAAATATTCACTCATAAATCAAAATCTAATTCATTCTCCCTCTGTTGTTATCATCAAAAGGATTCAGACCTTAAAATATAGATGAAGAATGATTAGAAAATACAATTTCAACATAAGAGGAAGAACGATCATCATAAATCTTAATCAGTCAAACAAAAATCATAATAAACTGAGAACGGGTGGCATATTTCACATTGTAGAACGATGGACTTACAATGAAATTTATAAAAATGAGGAGAGTTGTATACATATGAATTTCAATTATTTTCAAAAGATTTATAAAAAAGATTAAAGCACAAAAACAGTGATGAATTTGGACTATAGTTAATAATTCAACTTAAGTGACAAAATCGAATAATCTCAAATCCCAATACCTATCAGTCAACAAATCATAATACATCATAAAATATTAACATATTTCACAAATTAGAATATGGATTGATAGACTTGTTTTTACACACCAAGGAGAATTTCATATAATTTTTTTTTATTCAAATTTTTTTTTCTTTTAATTTTATTTAAGAGCACACTGATCACGCATAACCAGCGCTTGGATTTTTAAATGAGGTCGGTCGCAGCTTAAATTATAATTTGTCTCATAACCATGCATGACCAGAGCTTGGATTTTTAAATGAGGTTAGAGACACATTTATGTATTAATTATATATTTTATCATTTTCAGCTTTAAATAGAAAACTCCTCGGTATATACAACCAATATGAATGATAGAAATGTGGTAAGTACAGAAATGAACTGTGAAATAAATTTCTATATTAATTATATTATGAAATATGACTAACTGTACCGGGATCATTGAAAATTTTCAATTTCACTAATTCTGAATAATAACACAGTCACATTTCTATCACGAATATTTCCACTATTTATTCAAAAAGAATTTTATAAAATATTATGATATGCAGGGTTTGGATCGGCCTCAAACTTATTTATGAAAATGCCACGGGGTTTACTTTACAGCTGGATACAGCTGTTTCCAAAACTGCCGACCTATTTCAGTACCGACCACGAATTGGTAAGTGTCGACCACATGTATTTCACCGAAGCCACCTTTTTTGTTTGAGGCCGATCCATTTTTATATAAGCCGCCATTCCACGATGTTGTAGCCGATCCGTACATTCAGCAAGTACCGAACCGTTCCAAGTTCTGCCACGTCACGTCAGGTCATAAAGAGTTATTTATTTTTTCACAGCTTGTATTGGCAAATTCTTGCCACGCAAGCTTCAGGTTTCCCAAACCATATTGCTGACGTGGAACATATCACGTCCCATGTTATTGCCTTTCCTCAAAGTAGGCATGCGTACTCATCACAACACATGAGACCGACCAAATCACCAATGTGCCCCTGCTTGCCAAAACAAGGAACAACCACTGTGATGCCAACAACTCGACTCACGTGGCATTACCATGAAGGACTCATGCAGTTTATGTTTTCATTCTTTGCAATTCGGGATGATAACAAACTAATGTTACCTTTTGTATGTTGCCACGTGTTGTCTCACCTACAATTGTGCCGACCAAATATATTACAATATTTCCATCACTTTGGACAACAATTCTTGTGTGTCCAGCCCCTGTTTCCGTGTGTACCCACCAATCAAATCTCTCTATTTCTATTTTTTTGCATTTAAGCCCCTAGACAATTAAAGGGTCTAACTGCAAAAGTCGGAAATCAGGAGACTGTGATTGGTTGGGACACCGAGCACACACAATTTTGGAACAGAAGAATTGGTGCGATCACTTTGTCATGCAGATTAATCCATGCATCACATGGAGCCTTTGTCCGGCACGTATGAAGCTGATTACTCATGTACATATATTTGCTTGATTATCATTGAAAATGTGCCAACCCATAGATTCATTCAGAACGCGTTGAACTATAAGTGTATTCCAACCGACCAACGGATTTGTAATATGCTGATTCACTTAATTTACGTTTTTGCCACATGTCACTGCTTCATGCTTTGAGCCACCAGTCCATATATTTACACCTAAGCCACTGTATGCTAATTTTGTAACCAATCTCAGGCCTTTATAAGATCACACTTGTGCCTTGTGATCAATATTTAGTGCTAACATTTGTGCACTTTGTTACACTATGGGGTAGCACCACGCCACGTCCATGCGTGTGTATTGCGGTCGACCCATACATTGAGACCGGACCGACCCGTATATATAGCTGAGACCGACCCATTATTATAGACCGACCCATATAGCTGAGACCAACCCATTGTTTACAACGTGACCGACCGACCAATATTGAAATGAAGTGACTGATCCACACACACTGAGGTTAACCAACCCATATACATTGCGTGTATCGTCCGATCCATCAATTCTAACTTTGAATTAGATTCAACAATATATACATAATTTTTAGTGGATAACATACAATTAATTAAGGATGTCATGGAAATCCTATAAAAAGAAGAAGAAAAATTATAACCTTTGAACTATACCCTGCGAATACTAGTCATAATCAATAGACACAATAAACTAGTTAGTTTACCTTAAAAAAAATTATTCAACGACTTCTCTCCCACCTCATCCTGTTGCTGCCATGAAAGTTTTCTAAATAAATAAGAATCAAATACCAATTCACATGCAGGATGGAATAGAACAACATACTATAAATAAAATAAAAACTAAATACATACCAAATAAGTACACAAGAACCCTACAATTGTCGGTTTAAAATTATAACTTTATACCCGCATCATCCTAAATTCAAGGAAGTGAAAAGCATACGTTTACCAAACATGTGTGCACTTTTTCATACAAGTGCATAAAAAATCAATCAAACAATAATCACAACTCCAAAGCCACAGCCAAACTTTCCTTTTGAACAGCTATGGCACTTGTCCGATCATATTGGCATCTTGAAAGAATGATGAATTATAATATAACATGTTACAAAATTGAACTGACAATAGTGAGATGAGATATTCGACTCCATGAACATTGTTACAAAAGCGTTAAACTATATCACATGTAACCACGTAAGTTAATCAATATACATGCACACTACGTAAGTTAATCAATATACATGCACTTCGGATTTAATGAAGTGTCTTAAACATGAACCTATCATCTTGGGAAATGAAAAACACATTGTCGCCCTTCGTGGTAGCAGATAACTCTTTTATAGCAGCTAGTTGCACTCAGCTGACAGCGGTCATCATATTCACTCACCTTTCTAGCGATTTAAGTAATTGGATAGGAAGAAAAAAACACATGAAGTCATGAACTATCCTTGCCTTTTTAGCATTTTTAGTTTCAAGTTTTTCGTTTGTATTTGTATTTATGTTATTGAATTCCAAGCGCATAGCACTTATCCTCAATAGTGTCAGGTGCAAGAGGACGGTTGACAACATACAGTGAAATTTTATGAAATTTCGGTTGACAACATACAGTGAATTTTATGAAATTTGCTTGAAATTATTTGATTTATTAGCAAACCAACTAATATACAATATAAATATCAGCCCGTGAAGCAAATTTAGAACATCTATGAAATTAATTTTGAACATCTATGAAATTAAATACAGTCAATGTCTTTAGTGAAAATATGAAAGTAAAAAATAATTATGATAAAGCACATACCTTTTTTCTGAATTGACATGTGGAGAACCCATAATGATGAGGTTTATATCTTTGCAGAAGTCATGAAAATTCATCTCAAGTAGCATTTACTGATTCGAAACCATTACATCACCACAAAACTATTGCTTGAATCTGATTTTATGTTCCATAAAATTAACACTATATATGGACAAATTACTACAGACGTGTTTAATCTATAATTTAGAAGTAGGTTGAACCATTGATCACAAGGCACAAGTGTGATCTTATAACGTAAATCTCAGTAAGCCATTCTAGAAAATCAAACTATATTTCATTCTTGTAGCAGCGCTAGTACAAAAAAGAATTTGAATTAGTCATTAAAACTATTTCTGATGTCATCATATATACCAAATTTTCCCAGAACTAAGCACTCAGTTTAGAACTGAGTGTACTGTTTGCACTTGGATCAAGTGCTCAGCTAAGAACTGAGCGCCCTTGTGTTATGTCAATTTTTTTTTTTTTTTAACATACCACTGATTATATTAACTAGCAACAAAATAACTTATTTTTCTTAGTGTAGACTTTGCACCGTTAAATTTCAAGGGTGTTCCCAGTAACAATACATTCAGGGGAAGGAAAATTGTGTATTTCAGGGAATGTCGATCCAGACATACTAGTAAAAAGATCTAGTTTGGAAAACATGTAGAACCACCATATGCTTTCCAAAAACAGCAGCAGCAAACAGTTTCCAATGGCAGTAAAGGCCAGCAAAATAGGAAGTCACATAATGAAAAGAGTGGAAACGACAGCGGCAAAGGCAGAGGAGGAAGGGGAGGAAAAGACTAAACACCCATATGCTTTCCTCACTGCCACCTCAGCAACAGCAGCAGCTGCAACTGTTATAGTAGATGAAAGGGTATGAAGACTCAAATTAGCTGCCTCAGTTATAAAACATCATCCAAAAATATTTAGTTATCAATTACCTAGAAAGACTCAATAAATGCAAACTATAACCCAACTTAATCACATTAATATGCCTAGAAAGCCCAAAAAGGAACCCACCATAGCCAAAGCCTCCTGTTTTAAATTATTTAGTCATCTGAAAATCATGGATATTAGGTAATTAGAAGCAATAGCTGCAAGCAAATAGCTCTATGAACTATGAACATTGTAAACATGAGAACACCTGAAATACTTTTATTCTTTCATGGCTTAGGAACCCATATTTTGCTTTGCAAAAGAATTTTAGAAAAATAAGATTTGAAGAGGCTCAAAAGAAAGAAGTACCGGTTAAATAGATGTAGAAAATTAGAAATAGTACTTCAAACAATTCTCAATTTCGTATTATGGGAACAAGAATATATGAAGAAGCTGATGCTTGAATAGGCACATAAATAAATAACAGACAGAATAAGGGTTATAACGTGCAATGTGATTACCACATGCCATAAATAAGATGCAAATCTATTTGTAACTAATTGAGCTATCTTATTAGTATGTAGATATGTTTAGGACATTTTTTTTATTCTAACATGGATGGATACTACTAAGATACCGTTGAAGTATGTGGTACTATGTGTTAGAGCTAGAGGATATTTTGGATCTAGAGAATATTTTGGATCTGAAGAATACTTTGGATCTAGAGGATATTTTGGAGGAAATTTTGGGAATTTCCATATACTTCTCTATGCCTATATAAGCTACGTCGAATACAAAAGGAGGTGGATCACAAATCAAGAGATTAGATCTAAGTTTATTCTAATTAGGGTTTAGGCAATCCTAATCTTCTTCAATTCCTTTCTCCACAAAATCAAATTTTTCTAGTAAATTTGATCATTATAATCGATCTCTTGTACTCTTCTATTGATATTAATAAAGGTTTCTCTCTCAGAGTGGACGTACACTTACAAGACGTTGGTGGAACCACTATAAATCCCTGTGTGATTTAGTTTCTCGTTATTGCTCTATTATTTCCATTGTTTGGTGATTGTGATTGGCTTGGATAAGATTGAGATTGTTCGATTGGTTGTTTTTGCACTATTACTAAGATCTCGTTTTCCGCAGCATTGGAGATTTTTGATTTGAGCGGTCTTGAATCAAAATTTCTCCACAACATTTGGTATCGGAGCATTGGTGTTGGTAGATAGTTGTAGAAATGCCAGAATCAGGTTCAAATAATCCATCAACAGGTGGTCCAAGTGGTGTAGCTCCTTATGTACGTGGGTCGTATGCAGCAGCTGGTTCACAATTGGTTATCTATAAGTGGAATGGCGATAATGATTTCGAAAAGTGGCAATGGAAGATGAAAGCGTTCTTAGGCGGAATCGGGTACATCGGGTGGTGTTTGATACACATTTATTGACAGAGGACATCTCAGATGTAGAGAGAGAAGAAATGGAAGAGTGGGCATTCAATACACTTCAACTTGCCATGGGGGAGAATGTAATTTCCGAAATTAGTGGTGAGACGACTGCTAAAGGTATTTGGAACAAGTTGGAGGAGTTGTATATGAAGAAGCACTCACAAATCGACTGATCTTGTTGCGGACTTTCTTTACCTACAAGATGAAGGAAGGAACTTCGCTAAAGGCGCACTTAAATGTGTTTGATGATTTGCTAATGAAGATGAAGGCAGTATATTTGAAGATTGAGGAGGAGAAAAAGGTGATGATATTGCTATGTTCGTTGCCTGAACGCTATACAGGGTTCTCA
Organism: Allium sativum; assembly: GCA_030737875.1. NCBI lineage: Eukaryota > Viridiplantae > Streptophyta > Magnoliopsida > Asparagales > Amaryllidaceae > Allium > Allium sativum. Next base: position 831,993,481 of record CM060918.1, on the reverse strand, counting down.
AATAGTTTGATCTATGGCCGGGATACATTGACTCTAAATGATGTCAAGACGGGTCTTCTTAGTGAGGAACTGCGAGATTAGATGAAGGAGCTGAGTGATGGTAGTAGTGGTGCTGGTAATGGTCAAGGTTTATTTGCGGAGAAAGAAAAGTCGGAGAAGAAGGGAAACCGGGGGCATTCTAAGTCTAAGAAACCCGGTGGAAGAGAAAAATCGAAGGAAAGAAATGGCAAGTACTTTATATGTAAGAAACCTGGTCATTGGAAGAATGATTGTCCAGATAAGGGGATGAAGGAAGTAGCATCTTCATCAGTTGCGGTGGAGAGAGATGTTGGTGAGGAAGACGTAGATGTTTTGTCGGTTGTAGCATCAGATGTTTCGGGCAGCGATTGGGTGCTTGATTCGGGGGCTTCATATCACATGACGCCTTATAGGAATTGTTTTTCTTCATATGTTGATCGAGAAGGAAATTCAATTTTTATGGGAAATGGTGCAGTTTGCAAGTCGAAAGTCATTGGATCCATGCAAATTCGGATGTTTGACGGAGTGGTTTGTACTCTCACTAATGTGCGCTATGTTCCGGGACTACGGAAGTCACTTATCTCTTTGGGACAGTTGGATTCTCTAGGTTGCAAGATCACCATTGAGAGTGATAGCTTGAGGGTTTCGAAGGGTGCGCTTGTGGTTATGAAGGGTGCTAGAACTCATGGTATCTATTTGCTTCAAGGAGTGACCATGGAAGGCGAAACTTATGTCAGTGTTGATAGTTCTCGTGGCTTAGATGCGACATGGCTGTGGCATTTGATATTGGGTCATGTCTCGGAGAAGAGTTTAGATGTTCTTCGTCGAAGGGAGATGATTGATGGTGAGAGTTTCAGCAAGTTAGAGTTTTGCGAGGAATGTGTCATGCGGAAGCAAACTAGAGTGTCATTCGGTGAAGGAAAACATGATTCAAGAGGGATTCTTGAGTATGTGCACACAGATGTTTGGGGACCAGCACCTGTTAGTTCTTTGGGAGGAGCAAGATATTATATTTCTTTCATTGATGATTTTTCTCGAAAGGTTTGGGTGTATGTAATGAAGGCCAAGTCGGAGGCATCTGCAAGATTCAAAGAATGGAAGGCTCTTGTTGAGAATGAGAGTGGAAAGACTTTGAAGGTTCTTAGGTTCGATAATGGCGGCGAGTCTGTTTCCGGAGAATTTCTGAATTTTTGCAAGCATCATGCTATTCGGAGGCATTTTACTACACCGGGAGTTCCGCAATCTAATGGAGTGGCGGAGGGAATGAACCGAACTCTATTAGAGAAAGCTCGATGCTTGAGATTGACATCGGGTTTGTCTAAGGGATTTTGGGCCGAAGCTTTGTCAACCGCAGTGCATATTATCAATCGAATTCCGTGCTCGGCTATTGGTAACAAAATTCCAGAGGAAGTGTGGAAGGGGAAGAGCATTGACTTGAGTTATCTTCGTGTATTTGGAAGTCCTTTTTATGTGCATGATCCGGGGAATGATAAGCTCTCACCTAGAGCTTTCAAAGGGATTTTGCTTGGTTATATGGATGGAGTCAAAGGCTATCAGATTTAGAATCCGAAAACGAAGAAGGTTTCAGTTTCTCGTCATGTTACTTTTGATGAGTCGGCTATGTTCAAGGATAATGAAGGCTCATCGGATGTTCCGGATTTGGTTCATGGTGAATCAAAGGAGAAGGAAGTTATTCCCACTTTCAGACCTAGAGAGAGTAGAGTTGTTGGAGGTGCATGCGAGGTGAATGCGGTTGATGTTACATCACATAGTCCACAGGATTCTTCTAGTAGTATTGGTGATGTGCACGAGCCTAGAGAAGATTCAATTCAAGGTGGAGCTGAAGGAAGACCGGGTGATGGTATTGCTACTCGAGTTGGTCGTCGTGCTATAAGGCCACCCGAAAGATATGGTGATTGGAACTATCTTAGCTTTGTGAGAATTTGGACTATGCTCTTCATGTAGTCCAAGATGAGCCGATGTACCTTGATGACGTCATGGATTCGAGTGATAGGTCGAAGTGGATTTGCACCATGGAGGAAGAAATGCAATCGTTGATGAAGAACCAGACTTGGGAGTTGGTTCCACTTCCTCAAGGAAACTGTGCTATTGGGTGCAAATGGATATATAAGATGAAGGACGATGGAAGATACAAAGCTAGGCTAGTGGCTAAGGGGTTTGCACAGAGGAAAGGAAAGGAGTATGATGAGATCTTCACACCAGTTGTGAGGCATACTTCTATCCGGATATTACTTGCATTAGTTGCTATTCACGACTTGGAGTTGGAGCAACTAGATGTGAAAACCGCCTTCTTGCATGGAGACTTGGATGAAGACATCTACATGGAGCAACCGGAAGGGTTTGTTGTAGAAGGTAAGTCAGAACTAGTTTGCAAGCTGAAGAAATCACTATATGGTTTGAAACAATCACCTAGGAAATGGTACAAGAGATTTGATCATTTCATGCTTGAAAGTGGCTTCCATCGAAGCATCAAGGATGCTTGCGTTTATTTCAAGAGGTTAGGAAATGATTGTTGGGTGTATTTACTCTTGTATGTGGACGATATGCTCATTGCTTCTAAGGACAAGGCAGAAATCAACAAGTTGAAAGAGAAATTAAAGGCAGAGTTCGAGATGAAAGACCTTGGAGAAGCAAAGAAAATATTGGGCATGGAGATTGTAAAGGACCGAAAGCGTTTTGAGTTGAGATTGACTCAAAAGGAGTACATTAAGAAAGTGCTTTATCGGTTTAGCATGGAGGATGCAAAGGCGTCAAATACACCTTTACCTTTGCATATAAAGTTTTCGAGTAAGGAATCACCTATCGAGAAGAAAGACAAGGCTTACATGGCAAAGGTGCCATATCACTACAACAAAAACACCATATTACAACTTTAATTTTACAACTGTGCGTAAAGCACAGTTGTAATAAATGCTTTTTTACAACTGTGCAAAACACACTGTTGTTATAAATGCTTTTTTACAGCTATGCAAAACGCACTGTTGTAATAAATGTTTTTTACAACTGTGGAAAAAATCACTGTTGTAATAAATATATATATCACAAATTTTCATTTTATTGGTTGTAATAGAGATGCCTAGTACAAACTTCATGTTTATAATATCTATATTTAATAACTAATTATATTGATATTTAATAATAATAATAATTAATAATAAACTTAGGAATCAATAATATTTGTCAATTATTATTAAATAATTAATAGTTAATAAGTAGTAATTTATTTTTAATAGTTAAATAATATTAATTAATTTTAAATGTGAACTGACTAATATTGACAATTAACATATGCGTAGTTAATAACTAATAAATAGTATTAATAATTTTAAATATGAAATAACTAATAAATAGTTAATAACTAGTAACATATACATAGTAATTAACTTTTAATAATTAAAACATTTTACTTATAAAATAATAATTGACAATAATTTTATCTATTAAATTACACGAAAATATTAAGTATAATTTTATTTTCACTCAAACAAACAATCATCGAATGCGAGTGAGACCATATTTTTTTTCTAATATCAAATAATTTTTATTTTTCGAATAAGGATACAGATGAATTCTGTTTTTTTTTTTTGAATATTTATTATAGAATGTTATACGGTGGGACATACAAATTCTCTTCTGGTAACAATAAGTAATATTTAATATTTTTAATAAAAATCAATTCTCTAGAAATCCATATTATATTTAATATAAATTTTTGCTTATTAATTCTAACTTATAACATTTAATTCTATATATTTAGGTGAAAATATGATTATGATCAATGAAAAATTAACAGTCATAAAATGTTAACGCAAAAGGACGAAAGTTAAGTGGAAAGAAAAATGAAAATTCGATCCAAAATGCACTGATGCTAAATGGCTCGGCTAAAATTCGCCTAAATGTGTGCAGAAATGATAACAACCCCACGAATTTCAGCATTCCCTTTATTTCAACCGTTGGATTGAAAGCCACACACTCCTGCATCCGATTGGATTATAAGTTAAAGTAGTTTACGTTCTTGTCTAAATCAAAAACTTGGTGGGAAAGGTGAAAATTTAGGTGGGCCGCCTCATTCTGTACTGCACTCTAAATCAAAATGGATGACGTTTCATCTGGATAATTCTAAACGAAATGGATATCCCCCTTTTCATTTTATTGGCCGCCGCTCCTGAAAATTTTCCTCCTCCAAATTACATACGAAATAAAAAATCTCACCTTCTCGCGCAAGCTAACGGATCTGATCAAGTGCTTACGCCTCCACCGGCCTTTATGAGAATGGTCGATCAACCTTGATGAGAAATCTCGTTTTCTTTTCCTTGCCGAGTTGTTTCTTAGGATCGAATTTCTGAGCCTCCTTCATTCGTGGCGGCTAACATCTGGGTAAGGTTTCATTACCATTCGTAATTGTTTTAATTTTTCAGTTTAGAAAAAAGGGTCAGATTTCATGTTTTTGAGCCAAAATATACAGTTCACACTCTGAGTTCTGTGTCACAGTTTGATATCAACTGTTGAAGACTTACTGGATTTGGTCGGTGAACTGAGAATCATCCAGCCAGGCAATATGTGATATTGGCTTTGAAAGTTTTAGAATTGGTTTGATAACAAAATATATGAGGAACAAAGGTAGTAATAGTATGGAGATTGCTGCATACATAAATAGGATTTCGTATCCCTCCTTGACTGATTATGAGGTAATGAAAACTAGAATGAAAATTTTATAAATTGATTTGTGTATTTAAAGGTAGCCAGTTATATATAGGACTGTCTCAGTCCAGTGATTTTATAATTATATCTGTTAAGCGAGCATTTATGTACTACCTAAACTTTGTTGGTAATATGTCTACTTCATATATTTGTGTTGTAACACTCAAAACAACTTCAACAATGCAAGATTCAAGATGTTAGCAATATCGTACTATTAAAATCAAAGGCTGTCAGTTGAAACAAGACTCCTGCATATTGTGGTTGGGTTATGAACACGTCTTAAAGTTAAGTAGACTTGGACTAATTAATTACTCAACACACATAACATTGCCATCTCAGCCCAAGATTTCACATATCACGTGAGACTGCGATCAAACATAGCATTCAATGTCATATAACTTAGCCAAAAGCGATATATTTTTGTATTTGTGATCATGAGAAAATTGACTATATTATACTTGTGATACCTAACATCATGAAACTACAGTCAGCTACCTGAACTGGTCAGTTAAAGCGGAAATAAATGATTGACACAAAAGGGAGTTGATCAAAATCTTATCAACTCATCAAAGCATTGTTGATTTGTTTTTCAGACTTCAAATGAAGTGTTTGTCTGCTAGTAACATGCTACATTCTCACTCTTTGTAGTTTATTAGACATCTACTTATCACATTTACTCTTTGCCAAATTCTGCAAGGCTGTGAACGAACAACAATGATAACATTGCTTGCAGTTTATTAGACATCTACTATTCGCTTATAATCCATCAAGAGGCCATGTCAGGCTATAACTCACACTGTATTCAGTAGCATAGTCAAGGTATGGTGATATTCATGCCGACTGTTTGATATAGATATGCATGAATTGATGATTTGGTGTGCGGATGCTTGTATGCGGTGATTAATATGTATTTCTTGGTTGAATGATTGGGTATTATGTCTGTGATGGTTGACACGGGGCGAAATAGTAATTACTAAATGTTTGTGTGCCAAAATAAAAAAAATATTGATGCCTTATTTGGGTATTCACATCAGGATTGGGGTATGAATACCAATAAGTAATAGGATTTAACCTGATTTAAGTAAAGAAATTGGGACGGTTAGGATGTTAAGGGTCATAAAACTGTTCTAGTTACAGTTTGCATGCATTTGAGTTGAGATGATTGTTGAACTGGTTGTTAAGGGTAATAAAACTGTTCTAGAAATTGGGACGGTTAGGATTTAAAGGAGAACTGGTTGTTGGATAAACATAGTGTTTATATGAGATGATTGCTGAATAGTAATATAATCTTTACCAGTAGTTAAATTTTGGTATAAACAATGTACAGGTTAAAATAGGAGATCTTGGAGAAGCAACAGTAGTAGAAAGGAACCATGCAGCACGCACAATGACCGGAACGCCCGAATACATGGCAGTTGAACTATACGAAGAGAACTACACAGAACAAGTCGATATTTACTCATTCAGGATGTGCCTAATTGAAATGGTCGCTCTCGAAATACCCTACAGTGAATGTGAAAATGTCATTCAAATCTATAGAAAAGTCACGGCCGGTTCAATGCCCGTTGCCATGGATAAGGTTAAGGACCTAGAAATCAAGGCCTTCATAGAACGATGCATTGCTAAGCCTAGAGCTATACCGTCTACCTCGGATTTGTTAAGCGATCGGTTTGTAGTGAGGAATGTATGTATTGTTATGACTGTATTATGTAAAAGTGAGTTGTACGATAGTGGATCACAAAGTTGTACTAATTCAAATATTGAAATAAAATATTTAATCGATTATTTCAATTCAGTGTAGTATCATTTTATTCAATATAAATATTTATTTTTATATGAAATGTAATGTATAAAGAAACAAAAATCATATTATTATAATTAATTGTAGTAGGAATTACTACAACGGTGAAAAAAAGTTGTAATATGTATTACTACAACAGTGCAAAAATGTTGTAATATGTATTACTACAACGGTGGAAAACAGTTGTAAACTATACATTTAACAACGGTGTCTAAAAGTTGTAAAAGATTCCAGTCTATTACAACTTCTTAATAGACGACGGTGGCTCCACCGTTTTAAAAAGTCTTTTACAACTGTTTTCCACCGTTGTAATAGGGTCATTTTTTTGTAGTGTATGCTAGTGCGGTTGGAAGTTTGATGTACGCCATGGTGTGTATAAGACCCAATATTGCAAATGTCGTCGAGGTGGTTAGTCGGTTCATGGCTAATCCGGGGAAATCGCATTAGGAAGCAGTGAAGCTTATCTTGAGATACTTGAAAGGTACAACATCTCATGGCCTTGTTTTTAGGGGTAGTAAAGAGAAGAATTGCATGTTGGTTGGTTACTGTGATTCAGACTACGCTGGTGATAGGGATCGAAGAAAATCAACTTCTGGATATGTCTTCACTCTTGGTGGTACAACCATAAATTGGAGATCGAGATTGCAGACCGTAGTTGCTTATCCACTATGGAGGCGGAGTTGATAGCTGCGGTAGAGGCAACAAAGGAAGCAATCTATTTGAAGCGACTGTTGTGTGACTTGGGTTTTGAACATGACAGTGTTGATGTTCAATGTGATAGCCAAAGCGTTATTCACTTGGCTGAGAATTTGGCATTTAGCTCACGGACGAAGCATATTGAAGTGAGGGAGTCATTTCTAGTAGCCATGGACGAAGACAAGCAAGTATGCCTTCGGAAAGTGCACACAAAGGATAACGCGGCGGACATGTTCACTAAGGCATTACCGGTTGGGAAGTTCGAGCATTGCTCGAACTTAATTCGCTTGGAGAGATGCTAGGTGCCACGGGGTGGCACATTTGAGAGAGAAACTTGGATGTAGAGGAGTATCGGTGAGAGGTTGGTGTTCTATCTTCATGGGAAGTACTCGTTTTCACTCCCGAGTACATTGTCTTTTGGTAAGACTGGTTTAGGAGTTGGATGTTTCAACACTTCATTGACGGGTGGGGGCTATGCCTGAACTCGTTAGTGAAGTGCAATGGGCGGTGGCTATGCCGGAGTTCATTGGGGAAACATTCAAGCTTTCTTGATTGAAGATAGAAGGAAATTCTTGGGTGCATTGGAGTTTGTGATGTAGACGGATATAGTATCGAGGTGGAGTCTTGAAGTATGCGATACTATGTGTTAGAGATAGAGGATATTTTGGATCTGGAGGATATTTTGGATCTAGAGAATATTTTAGATCTGGAGGATATTTTGGATCTAGAGAATATTTTGGATCTAGAGGATATTTTGGATCTGGATAATATTTTGAAAGAGGATATTTTGGAGGAAATTTTGGGAATTTCCATATACTTCTCTATGCCTATATAAGCTACATCGAATACAAAAGGAGATGGATCACAAATTAAGAGATTAGATCTAAGTTTATTCTAATTAGGGTTAAGGCAATCCTAATCTTCTTCAATTCCTTTCTCCACAAAATCAATTTTTTTAGTAAATTTGATCATTGTAATCAATCTCTTGTACTCTTCTATTGAAATTAATAAAGGTTTCTCTCTCAAAGTGGACGTACACTGACAAGACATCGGTGGAACCACTATAAATCCCTGTGTGATTTAGTTTCTCGTTATTGCTCTATTATTTCCATTGTTTGGTGATTGTGATTGGCTTGGATAAGATTGAGATTGTTCGATTGGTTGTTTTTGCACTATTACCACGATCTCGTTTTCCGCAGCGTTGGAGATTTTTGGTTTGAGCTGTCTTGAATCAAAATTTCTCCACAACAGATACGGTATGAGAAATATTCAGTACATTTTGAATTAAATATGCCATTCTTATTTTGAACAATTGGGTAACTTATAAAAGAGCATTTATATGTTTATTTATAAATGAAGATAGGATTTTTTTTTAAAAAAAAATCCAAAATTAGAAAATATTTCTGCATAACATGCTTTGTTATTATAAATAATATCTATCTGGCATGGCAAACAATGTTATTTTTGGAATATTATTTTGAAAACTAAAAACAGAATACTTACATAAGTACATTTTTTTATAAACATGCCATAAATAAGATGCAAATCACAAATTTGCCTCTTGTCCGTATAATAATAAGTTACCTTTTATATGGAATGACTTAAAAATATCTATTAATACTAACCAATGATACTGCATAGCAGTGAGTACCCAATAAAAAGATCAACATATGAAATGGAAATCCAACAAAAAGATATAATAGTAAAACACTTTTATCCCTTTCAACTATGTAATGTATATTATGTTGTAAATGCCAGCAAATTATTAAATGGGCGAATGATAAAATTATAGACTTGTAAAATTATCCCACATTCTCTTTTCAAGTTCCTTAGAGTTTTTCATTCTTCGGTTTAAACCATTGACCATGCTAAGATTATAAGTATACCATATCTAGTGGCATAATTCATGCTAGATCCATATATTAATTGTTAAAATATAAACCAAAAAAGGAAAAGAAAGAAACATAAACATAAAGGATTCAGGAGCCTGATACTTTCGCTTATTCTATGAAATCTTTCCTCAAGGCACCATGATTTACAATAAGATTTTAGATGTTTTAACTAACTGCAGTAATATAAAATCTTCCTAATAGAAAAAAAATCACCATTTGTATTTTTCTGTTAGTGACAATTAACATTGTAACTCTGCCAATAATAAAGTTATATTGGTGCTTCAAAATAATTAGTTCATAAATAACTAGAACTAGCGTTTAATGTGTTTAGGAAGAAGTCAGCACATGTATCCTAATTGTTTGATAGAAGTGGTCTTGTTCTTATCTTATTAGCTTAGGTTTAGGAGGTAGTTTGATATTTTTATCTTTTCTATTTAAAGCTTTGTATTTCACATCAATCAATGAAGCAATAACAATGTAGTCGTTCAATTATTCTACGTTTAATTCATCTCCTCCTCTCTATATCAAAAATATTCTAACATGGTATCAGAGCTAGGTTGATGAGAGGGGGATAGAGAGATCTCTAGAAAGCGGAAAAAAATCAGTTCTTTTTTAACAATTCAAAGACAGACCGGCTGAAGCACAACAAAAGCAAGCAGATCTGTTCATGAAGAAAACGATTGTTGACATAAGGGAAAACCTAAGTGTTTCAAGTGTCAAAATTTTGGGCATATGGCAAGGAATTATGGGTTCAAAGATGAAGAGCAAGAGAACATGGCTCAAGTGGTTGTGGAAGAGAATTTATTTTAGATTTGTGGGTGATAAGTGCATCATGGAGAGAAGTGCTCCAATATTCAAAGAGTAGAGTTGATGGGACGTGCTTCAACAACTGAAGATGATGAGAAGTGCATCACAATTCGAAGAGAAGTGCTTTGTTTATTATCTCAACAACTTTGAAGCAAAATGGTGTGTTAAAGTTATATTGGTACTTCAAAGTAATTAGTTAATGAATAATTAGAACCATCGTTTAATGTGTTTAGGAAGAAGTCAGTACATGTATCCTAATTGTGTGGTAGAAGTGGTCTGGTTCTTATCTTATTAGCTTATGGTTACGAGGTAGTACCGGTTAAATAGATGTAGAAAATTAGAAATAGTACTTCAAACAACTCTCAATTTCGTATTATAGGAGCAAGAATATATGAAGAAGCTGATGCTTGAATAGGCACATAAATAAATAACAGACAGAATAAGAGTTATAACGTGCAATGTGATTACCACATGCCATAAATAAGATGAAAATCTATTTGTAACTAATTGAGCTATCTTATTAGTATGTAGATATGTTTAGGACATTTTTTTTTAATTTTAACGTGGATGGATATTACTAACATACGGTATGAGAAATATTCAGTACATTTTGAATTAAATATGCCATTCTAATTTTGAACAATTGGGTAACTCATAAAAGAGCATTTATATGTTTATTTATAAATGAAGATTCAATATTTTTTCTCAAAAATCCTAAATTAGAAAATATTTCTACATAATGTGCCTTGTTATCCTAAATAATATCTATCTGGCATGGCAAACAATGTTATTTTTGGAATATTATTTTGAAAATTAAAAACAGAATACTTACAGAAGTACATTTTTTTTATAAACATGCCTTAAATAAGTTGTAAATCACAAACTTGCCTCTTGTCCGTATAATAATAAGTTACCTTCTATATGGAATGACTTAAAAATATATATTAATACTAACCAATGATACTACATAGCAGTGAGTACCCAATAAAAAGATCAACATATGAAATGGAAATCCAACAAAAAGATATAATTGTAAAACACTTTTATCCCTTTCAACTATGTAATGTATATTATGTTGTAAATGCCAGCAAAATAATAAATAGGCGAATGATAAAATTATAGACTTATAATATTATCCCACGTTCTCTTTTCAAGTTCCTTAGAGTTTTTCATGCTTCAATTTAAACCATTGACCATTCTAAGATTATAAGTATACCATATCTAGTGGCATAATTCATGCTTGATCCACATATTAATTGTTAAAATATAAACCAAAAAAGGAAAAGAAAGAAACATAAACATAAAGGATTCAGCAGCCTGATACTTTCGCTTATTCTATGAAATCTTTCCTCGGTGCGCCATGATTTACAATAAGATTTCAGATGTTTTAACTAATTGCACTAATATAGAATCTTCCTAATAGAAAAAAATCATCATTTGTTTTTTTCTGTTAGTGACAATTAACATTGTAACTCTGCCAATAATAAATTTATACTGGTGCTTCAAAATAATTAGTTCATGAATAACTAGAACTAGCGTTTAATGTGTTTAGGTAGAAGTCAGCACATGTATCCTAATTGTGTGGTAGAAGTGGTCTTGTTCTTATCTTATTAGCGTAAGTTTAGGAGGTAGTTTGATATTTTTATCTTTTCTATTTAAAGCTTTGCACTTCACATCTATCAGTGAAGCAATAACAATGTAGTCGTTCAATTATTCTACATTTAATTTATCTTCTCCTCTCTATATCAAAAAAATTCTAACATGGTATCAGAGCTAGGTTGATGAGAGGGGATACAGAGATCTCTATAAAGCGGAAAAAAAACAGTTCTTTTTTAACAATTCAAAGACAGACCAGCTGAAGCACAACAAAAGCAAGCAGATATGTTCATGAAGAAAATGATTGTTGACATAAGGGAAAACCTAAGTGTTTCAAGTGTCAAAATTTTGGGCATATGGCAAGGAATTGTAGGTTCAAAAATGAAGAGCAATAGAACATGGCACAAGTATTTGTGGAAGAGAATTTATTTTAAATTTGTGGGTGATAAGTGCACCATGGAGAGAAGTGCTCCAATATTCAAAGAGTAGAGTTGATGAGACGTGCTTCAACAATTAAAGATGATGAGAAGTGCATCACTAATCGAAGAGAAGTGCTTTGTTTATTATCTCAACAACTTTGAAGCAAGGAGGTGTGTTAAAGTTATATTGGTGCTTCAAAGTAATTAGTTCATGAATAATTAGAACTAACGTTTAATGTGTTTAGGAAGAAGTCAGTACATGTATCCTAATTGTGTAGTAGAAGTGGTCTTGTTCTTATCTTATTAGCTTAAGGTTACGAGGTAGTTTGATATTATTATTTTTTTCTATTTAAAGCTTTGTATTTCCCAACTTTCAGTGAAGCAATAACAATGTAGTCGTTAATTGATTAAATTCTAATAACTCTCTTCTCTCTGGATCAAATTCTAACATGGTATTAGAGCTTGGTTGATGAAAGGGAATCGAGAGATCTCTAAAGAGCGAAAAACAATCAGTTTTTTTAACAATTCAAAGACGAATTGGCTGAAGCACAACAAAAGCAAGCAGATCTGGTCATGAAGAAAAGAATTGTTGGCATAAGGGAAAACCTAAGTGTTTCCAGTGTCAAAATTTTGGGCATATGGCAAGGAATTGTAGGTGAACATGGCACAAGTGGCCGTAGAAGCGAATTTATTTTAGAGTTCTGGGTGAGAAGTGCACAATGGAGAGAAGTGCTCCAATATTCAAAGAGTAGAGTTGATGAGATGTGCTTCAACAATTAAAGGTGATGAGAAGTTCATCACAAATCCAAGAGAAGTTCTTCATTTATTATCTCAAAAACTTTGAAGCAAGGGGGTGTGTTAAAGTTATATTGGTGCTTCGAAGTAATTAGTTCATGAATAATTAGAACTAGCATTTAATTTGTTTAGGAAGAAGTCAGCACATGTATCCTAATTGTGTGGTAGAAGTGGTCTTGTTTTATTTTATTAGCTTAAGTTTAGGAGGTAGTTTGATATTTTTATCTTTTCTGTTTAAAGACTTGTATTTCCCATCTTTCATTGAAGCAATAACAACGTAGTCGTTCAATTATTCTACGTTTAATATCTCTCCTCCTCTCTATAACAAAAAATTCTAACAGCCAATTCAAAACCTATTGATTATACACCTATGTTAACTTTTAAAGGAATAGGTAAAATAATATATTTATCTATAACCAAAAAAAATCAAGTGTTACACTGCTTTGACTGTCAACATTTTCTCATTCATTACACCTTCTCTCCTCAACTAACCTTCTGAAATAAGGAACACGGGGTGGTAGTGTTGGAATCCTATCCATTCCATTTGGATTGGTAGACTAATTTTAGTTATTAAATGGTTGCACTAGGTACTTGCTACAAAGCAGGATTCTTACTGCAAACAGTCCGTACCTTACTTGTTGAATGTGCGTTTTGGCACCTCCTTGTCATCTCATGTTACTTTGCTTCTGTTTGTCACCTCTGAAGGAACAATATAGTAGTTCCCCTAATTTTGACCAGTCAACTTTGATTCGTAGAAATTTCAATTTCCACCTATTCAATGGCTGCAAGCCTACAATAGATACATGCTATGCAGCAGGCCTTCAATCTTCCTAGCATTGACATTTGATTATGTAAAGTATTGATATAAAATAAATCAATAGATACAATAGCTTCACATCCTAAAACCTGGTATAATATATGCTTACTCTTCATCCCGTTCAAATGTCCCAAAACAAAACAAAAACATGAAGGATGGAGGAGGGATTTCAGAGATATACAATGATGTATAGTAAAAGAATAAATCTAACTGTAACACCACACCTCTGTTAAGGTCACTCGCAAAGGGAATGCCTTAACTTTGGTGGAGTGTTTTTAGTAGACAGAACAGAAATTTACAAGACAGATAAATTAGTACTTGAAAAAAAAAATTATAACTTTATTACAACAGAAACAAAAATAAGTTTGGTTACATCTTTCAAAATCACAATATCGGAATTCAAGTACATAACAGTACTTCAAACACTTCTAGTATCATGGCATGTAATTAAAACTGGATGAGAGATAACCGTAACAGGAATAGCAGGTTAACAGAAGAAACGGAATGATATAGGCTAAGCTAAGCTTTTCACTTCTCTGCACTGATACTAGTGTAACAGGATTAGGTGTTACTCTAATGTCTAAACTGAAACAGAATAATCTCTGCACAAACAGAATGCTAGTAATGGACCTTTACCACCCGAACAGACAGAAGGTACAAAAACTGAATCGGAAACGGAATCAGAGACAGAACCACAATAATCCCTACGGAAACAGAATGTTAGAATTAGGTGTACACTAGTAATGGGCCTTTACCACCCCAACAGACGGTACCATGCAGAAACAGACAGGTGTTACCACGCAACAGAAATAGACGGTACCAACAGAAACAGACAGAACTAGTGTACCCTAAGTCCTACCCCCAAGCGATCGGCTCCTAATACAAAATACCTTGTGTCGGCCCCACAGTAGGGTGTATCACTCCCTAAAATGACAACCTATTGGCACAGACCTATTTACAGATGTCACGGTGTCTTACATCCTCAGAGCAGACCGGATCCATGCACGCACATGACCCAGTTGGAACGCACCATCACCACCCCTCATCATTATCAGAATGAACCGCTTATAATTAGTTCAGTAAGCGTGCCCGGACCCCTACATAGCGTGGGGTCAAAGTTTTTGATACCAGAAAGGGTTACTGACTAATATGGGTCCCAAACAATAGATGACACCCCTCCTAACCTTGTGTCCCTAGACTAACAGATTTCAGATTAACTTGTTTACAAGTTTCATACATACAGAGTTCAGATTACTAGTTCACAGATCAGACAATCAAGTTAACAAGTTTTCAGATTAACAGATCAGATGTACGGATTTAACAGACTTACAAATTGTCTAACTTTGTATTGAGCCTACAGATTCACGAAACGGGTTTATTAGATTCATCAGTCCAGTTGGTTTAACCCTACCCACCCAACACGTTTTTAGACACTACATTTCTCTTAAATTTGCATTAATTAAATATTAATGCATAGACCTCTCACATTAGGTTGGTAGCTTGTGGCCGCTAGATGTGTCGGGCGGTTCCGGGCAGACTTCTGCCACAAGCCAGTCCTAAACTCGTGTATAAGCATATTTTAGTTATGCCTACGACCTCTCACATTAGACTGACAGTTTGTGGTTGCTGGTTAAGCCGGTTGGTTCCGGGAAGGCTTCTACCGCAAACAGAGTCTAACCTCGTGTCATAGCCAATTTAATCCAATACAGATTATAAAGATATCAGACTAATTATGTCCATTTAATATATTAAACTTCTTTACAGGTTACAACAGATCAATCAAATTTCCATGTTATACTCAATCTTAGATCGGGCCTACGGATTTTCATACCCAAATTACAATTATTTAGCCTTCAACAGATTAGGAAATTCAATAGATAACAGATCTAGCAGATTAGGTGATTCAACAGATTTAGCATATAACAGATTTAGCATATTAGGTAATTCAACAGATTTAGCAGATAACAGATTTAACAGATTAGGCAATTCAACAGATTTAGCAGATAACAGGTTTAGTAGATTAGGCAATTCAACAGATTTAGCAGATAACAGTTTTAGCAAATTAGGCAATTCAGTTGATTAAACATTTCTAAAATTCTATTTACATATCTTGCCTAATCATAAATTAAGCCTAAACTTACATGCCTAAATCATGGTCATAATTCATAGTACAACATATGCCCAAATTTTTTAGTTAAACTTTGCACAGTACAGAATAATCTCTAAAAGCCCCAAATCATGATATAAAATATGAATTATGCCAAATTATAGCCTTTAATGCCAATACCCAAAAATCCATTTTTAGGCGCATTCACATTAATAGTTATCCTATATTAATATAGGTCTTTACACCTAAGTCACATATTCCTTTTTCAAGTCATGAATCGTTATATAAGAATATGCCCAAGAATTTAGATCTTTAAATTATAACATCTCAAAATCAGATCTTAATTTTAAACATGCGTTATGCCCCCTAGTTTCAAGTCATATGTTAACATACAATGGTTTCTCTTCTTCCAAACTACAGAGTATACACAGATCTTGATCTAATTTTCAACATATGTCCATTCCTCAAACCAGTCAAAGATCAGTCATGTCCAATTATGCATTATCCATTATTTATCCCAAAATTTTGCGTTTGTGCGTTAATCTCTTATGAGATTTGGCGCAGGCTCGTGGTAGCCTGGCTATAAATTAAAAGGAAGAAAAGAGAAACAGATACATAACAGTCACCATAATATTAACAAGATAGGTCCACAGAAAAGTATGCATAACCTCATATCCAGATTCACAAAAATGTCAAGATAATTATTAAATTTCATATCTGAAAATAATTGTACTCACAAAAAGAACGATTCTTGTATTCTGGAACCTGTGTTCTGAAACTGAAATGCTCGCCTTTGATGTAGACTAATCATTTTAAATTTGATTCTCTTTTAATTCTATTCAGATTGGAAGAAGATGCAATAATCCTAGTTTTGATTCCAGTAGAGTAGCGACGCCATTTTTATTTTTAATTAGAATAGAGGAAGAATATAGGCAGAATGAAACTTTGTGGAGAGAAAGCTAGGTTTGGGGGTTTTAAATAGGTTAGAGCTCACTAACCCGGTCAGAAAGGCGTCCAGGTGCAGAAAAATGGATTTGTCTCCAGATGTGGAAAAAGGGGGGAGGTCGACCTGTTTACCCAGGTCGACCCCCATGTCGACCCTAATGTCGGCCTGGGTCCTGGGCGGGAATTTTCCCGCTCAGCTCGGGTGTCTGTTTTGAATTTCGAAATCTGAATTTTGAATTACGGGCTGGTTTTTATTGAAACTTCCGAAGGCCGTATCTTCTTCATACGGAGTCCGATTTACGCAAACTTGGACTCTATTCCAAGCAGAATTTCGAGACGAACGCAATGGCATAACCCGTTTCCTTTAATTATTTTGTTACAATTTAACTATTCTCTGATTTGTTACTCTTATATTCACAGAAAATATGGGGTGTTACATTCTCCCATCCTTAAAGGATTTCGTCCCCGAAATCTTCAAGTTATGAAGAATGTGTCCTGCCATCCAATCACCCATCTACTCAACCATCATCCACAAGCATCCATTGTCCTTAGAAAACTTCTAATTTTTTATGAACATATGCAAAAGTGTGTGTATATGTTCCCTATCTAATGCAAAGATCAGACGGTCCACTGATTCAATTGACCTCCTTAATGTGAATTATGTCAGTGCCATGAGTCCAACATGTATGCAATTTTCCTATTTGATACATTTCATTTCTATATGAGTGCACAACTGTTCATTCATATGCAACATCCATGTGCTGATTCAACCATTTCGCATCCATAAAAATTTTAAAAATGCACACACATCCATATGCAGTATGAGAGTGTTTTTGAGCCGATCTAGTGCCTAGTGAGTGTATATGCATCCACGAGCAACCACTTGCATCCACTTGCAATCATCAAACATAACATGTCTCAAACACATGTTTACACCCATTAGTTTCTACCTAAAGGTCGAAGATTCGATCGATATGATACAATTGAGTGTTAGAAGCAAGTATAACTAAAACAGAAGCTTTGTTCCTATTAGGCATCGATTTAAGAGAATAACCCCCTAAGTATCAACCCCGAAGACTGAAATCAACATCAGATTGACACTCAGAGAATCACTCCCATTAAACAAATGTCCAACTGGAAATGTACTTCATGCTTTGAGTAAAACCCCTATCCTTTTCAGAAATATTCAGATACTTACAGATTACCGGTACAGATCAGATTACCAAATGATTCTTAGGAAACTAAACATGATAAAAACCCAGAATGTATGTGTCATACTCAACTTAATGCCCAACACAGATACCCTCAAACCCCAACTTATCACAAACAGATGAGTCATAACCCTTATGGGTCTGAGTCTACAGCGGGATCAGAAACAAGACTAGTATTAAAGTGCAGAGTTTCAATTACAGAATCAAAATGCCAGAATCAGAAAGAGTTTTAACTCCACAATCAGATAAGGAAATTAAACCTTCTACAGAAAGTTTTCCTATTTCTATCTGATCCACCAACCTCGAGGGTATTCGCCTGCCCTCCAGAAGTAGGTCCTGCCCTCTGCCCTTGTCCTCGTTTCTTTGGGCAGTCCCTAGTGAGGTGCCCCATTTCTCCATAGTTGAAGCAAGTGCCCTTCCTCTTTCTGCAATCCTTGTTCAGATGGGTCGAGCTTCCGCAAGTAAAGCACTTCTTCTCCTTCTTATCTTCAGATTTTTCATCCTTTTCTTTTTTGGGCCCCGCCTTCTTGTTCTTTTGTTCTTCAAGCTTTTCTTCTTTCTTCTCACTTTTGGTTTCCTCTTCATGCATCAATGCCATTTCAACTAATTTCTCGAAGGTAGCCCCCATAGGAATATTGGACATTGCCAATCCGTGTAGCGGCTCGTTCAAACCTTTAGCAAACCTTAGTGCCTTCTTATGCGGTGTATTTACCAAATCTAAGCCGAATCTCGCCAACTAATTAAACTTGTTGACGTACTCCCTCACTGATAAATTTCCCTGTTTCAACACTAAGAACCTCTCTACGTATAGACTCTCTTCCGCTCGTGAGAGAAATTTCATCTCGAACCTATGCCTAAAATCCATCCATCTCTCTACCGAACGCTCTCCATTTGTGACCTCCCACCAAAAAGAAGCTTCGTCCTTAAGCAACCATACTGCCAATTGTATCTTCTGCCTATCATCCACCTCGAAGATAACGAACAAATCCTCAGTTTCTTTGAGCCAGTTCCTTGCCTCCACGAAGGATTCAATTCCATTAAAGTTCTTCCTACCCATGGCTCGAAAGTCTCTACATATCTTCGGGAAAGTATTCACGCGTGGAGGAGGAGGAGGAACCGCTGCAGCTGGGGGAGGAGGGACGTCTGCTGGGCCTGCATCATTAGCCCTAGCTTCCAGGTACCTCCTGAAACAGTCAGGTATCGGTACGCCCTCCGGAAGGTTAAGATCCCCAGACATGCTGAAACGAAAGAAAAGGAAAGATTCAAAACAAAGGATAGAAAGATAGGCATATGGCTTTGGGGATTATGTTTTTCAAAATAAACTCTACTTTTGAAAATACTTCCTTTTTGAAAATAGTTTTCAATTTTTTTTTTAATCGAATCTGGTAACCTTCAGCTCTGATACCAAGCGTAACACCACACCTCCATTAAGGTTACTCGCAAAGGGAATGCCTTAACTATGGTGGAGCGTTTTTAGTAGATAGAACAGAAATTTACAATACAGATAAATTAGTACTTGAAAAAAAAATACAACTTTATTACAACAGAAACAAGTTTGGTTATATCTTTCAAAATCACAATATCGGAATTCAAGTACATAAATATCGGTCTTGTACAAAAGCCTTCAGAATGCATAGTTTTTAAAGCAATAATCCCCAATATAAACTGCCATGGAAAGATAGAGCCAAAGCCAAGCAGTACTTCAAACACTTCAAGCAGAGGGAATCTGAATCAAGCTCCTATGTTTCCACCCTGAAAACTGGGGGGACGGAAAGAAAAGAGGTGAAACAAACTAGGTCAGACATAAGTCTGGTGAGTCCAGTGACTTTCAGCATATAAACAGATAATAGTATCATGACATCTAAGTAAAACTGGATGAGAGATAACCGAAACAGGAATTGTAGGTTAACAGAAGAAACGGAATGATATAGGCAAAGCTAAGCTTTTCACTTCTCTGCACTAATACTAGTATAACAGGATTAGGTGTTACCCTAACGTCTAAACTGAAACAGAATCGGAAACAGAATAATCTCTATAGAAACAGAATGCTAGTAATGGGCCTTTACCACCCGAACAGACAGAAGGTACGGAAACAGAATCGGAAATGGAATCAGAGACAGAACTAGAATAATCCCTACGGAAACATAATGTTAGAATTAGGTGCACACTAGTAATGGGTCTTTACCACCCCAACAGACGGTACCACGCAGAAAAGAACAGGTGTTACCACCCAACAGAAACAGATGGTACCAATAGAAACAGACAGAACTAAGTGTACCCTAAGTCCTACCCCCAAGCGATCGGCTCCCTAATACATAAATACCCTGTGTCGGCCCCACAGTAGGGTGCATCACTCCCTAAAGTGGCAACCAATTGGCACAGACCTATATACAGATGTCACGGTGTCTTACATCCTCAGAGCAGATCGGATCCACGCACGCACATGACCCATTTGGAACGCACCATCAACACCCCTAGCCATTATCAGAATGAACCGCTTATAATTAGTTCAGTAAGCGTGCCTGGATCCCTACATATCGTGGGGTCTAATTTTTTGATACCAGAAAAGGTTACTGACTAATATGGGTCCCAAACAGCAAATGACACAAGTATTTCCCCTCCTAACCTTGTGTCCCCAGGCTAACAGATTTCAGATTAACTTGTTTACAAGTTTCATACATACAGAGTTCAGATTACTAGTTCACAGATCAGACAATCAAGTTAACAAGTTTTCAGATTAACAGATCAGATGTACGGATTTAACAGACTTACAGATTGTCTAACTTTGTATTGGGCCTACAGATTCACGAAACGGGTTTATTAGATTCATCAGTCCAGTTGGTTTAACCTTACCCACCCAACACGTTTTTAGACACCACATTACTCTTAAATTTGCATTAATTAAATATTAATGCATAGACCTCTCACATTAGGTCGGTAGCTTGTGGCCGCTGGATGTGCTGGGAGGTTCCGGGCAGACTTCTGCCACAAGCTAGTCCTAACCTCATGTTTAAGCATATTTTAGTTATGCATATGACCTCTCACATTATACTGACAGTTTGCGGTTGTTGGTTAAGCCGGTTGGTTCCGGGAAGGCTTCTACCGCAAACAGAGTCCAACCTTATGTCATAGCCAATTTATTCCAATACAGATTATACATATATCAGACTAATTATGTCCATTTAACAGATTACACTTCTTTACAGATTACAGCAGATAAATAAAATTTCCATGTTTTACTCAATCTTAGATCGAGCCTACAGATTTTCATACCCAAATTACAATTATTTAGCTTTCAACAGATTAGGCAATTCAATAGATAACAGATCTAGCAGATTAGGTGATTCAACAGATTTAGCAGAGAACAGATTTAGCATATTAGGTAATTCAACAGATTTAGTAGATAATAGATTTAGCAGATTAGGCAATTCAACAGATTTAGCAGATAACAGGTTTAGCAGATTAGGCAATTCAATAGATTTAGCAGATAACAAGTTTAGCAGATTAGGCAATTCAACAGATTAAACATTTCTAAAATTCTATTTACATATCTTGCCTAATCATAAATTAAGCCTAAACTTACATGCCTAAATCATGGTCATAATTCATAATACAACATATGCCCAAATTTTTTAGTTAAACTTTGCACAGTACAGAATATTCTCTAAAAGCCCCCAAATCATGATATAAAATATGAATTATGCCAAATTATAGCCTTTAATGCCAATACCCAAAAATCCATTTATAGGCGCATTCACATTAACAGTTATCCTATTTTAATATATGTCTTTACGCCTAAGTCAGATATTCCTTTTTCAGGTCATGAATCTTAATATAAGAATATGCCCAAGAATCTAGATCTTTGAATTATAACATCTCAAAATCAGATCTTAATTTTAAACATGCGTTATGCCCCCAAGTTTCAAGTCATATGTTAACATACAATGGTTTCTCTTCTTCCAAACTACAAAGTATACACAGATCTAGATCTAATTTTCAACATACGTCCATTCCTCAAACTAGTCAAAGATCAGTCATGTCCAATTATGCATTATCCATTATTTGTCCCAAAATTTAGCGTTCGTGCGTTAATCTCTTTTGAGATTTGGCGCAGGCTCGTAGTAGCTTGGCTATAAACAAAAAGGAAGAAAAGAGGGAACAGATACAGAATAGTCACCATAATACAAACAAGATAGGTCCACAGAAAAGTATGCATAACCTCAGATCTAGATTCACAAAAATGTCAAGATAATTATTAAATTTCATATTTGAAAATAATTGTACTCACAAAAAGGAATGATTCTTGTATTCTGGAATCTGTATTCTGAAACTAAAATGCTCGCCTTTGATGTAGACTAATCGTTTTAGATTTGATTCTCTTTTAATTCTATTCAGATTGGAAGAAGATGCTTTTGATTCCAGTAGAATAGCGACGCCATTTTTATTTTTAATTAGAATAAAGGCAGAATATAGGCAAAATGAAATTGTGTGGAGAGAAAGCTAGGTTTGGGGGTGTTTAAATAGGTTAGAGCTCACGAACCCGGTCAGAAAGACGTCCAGGTGCAGAAAAATGGATCTATCTCCAGATCTAGAAAAGGGGGGAGGTCGACCCTAAGGTCGACCCTAGTGTTGACCTGTTTACCCAGGTCGACCCTGGTGTCGACCTGGGTCCTGTGCGGGAATTTTCCCACCCAGCCTGGGTGTCTGTTTTGAATTTCGAAATCTGAATTTTGAATTTCGGGCTGGTTTTTATTGAAACTTCCGAAGGCCATATCTTCTTCATACGGAGTCCGATTTACGCAAACTTGGACTCTATTCCAAGCAGAATTTCGAGACGAACGCAATGGCGTAACCCATTTCCCTTAATTATTTTGTTTCAATTTAATTATTCTCTAATTTGTTACTCTTAAGTTCACAAAAAATACGGGGTGTTACACTAACGATGTTATCTTGTAGTGACAGAGGGGAACTACCTGATTGCTAACGAGACGGGGGAGGTAAAACTGACTGAGGCGAAAACCAACAATCTGAATTTATTTCTTTTAATTGCAGCGCCAAAAAATTGAAATATTTCAAGTTCAACGCCAAAAGAGTGAAAGAAGTACAAGCGTGAGAAAGTATTTTGGGCACGAATAATTTACAAATTGACGATTATGTCCATGGTTGGGTAACGATTAAAAATCTTATCATGTGTAGTAGCGGTTAAAACCGTGATAAGGGGTTACAATGGCAATATCCATCGGAAGTTTCTGACGGTTATAAACATTATGATTTGAAATGAAATAAGTGTTCGATCGGAGCCTGTTTGGTGTAGTGGCTCCACCGCTCTTATTCCATTCTATTCTGACAAAACAGTCATACATTATAAATTTAATACGGAGTTTACTTTTTTATTTAATACTATTAATATTTGAAAATAATTTATTTACAAATTCTGCTAATGTTGATTTAATGTTGATTAAGCAGATTAAAATCACATTAGCACATTAAATTATAACAACCAGGCTCCGTCATATATAGATTAAACATATCAGTTGATATGAACCGTTAGGTACATATAGGCATGTTTAAAAATCCTCCCAAGTACCATGTTAAATATGTATATACCATTTGCTTAATCCTCACTTACCTTAACTAACTTGGATGAGGAACAAATAATCTTCGAATCACGTTACAGTATTTGTTTTGTATAAATATGGTTAATACTATTTTATTAAATTGGATATACGTTATGCCAACCAAGATTAGGCAAATTAGATTATTAATTACTAAATTGCAAACTTATATTACCCAGGCTTCTTCTTCCTTGTGCCACTGTTCCGTGTCCTCTGTCTTTACCACTTATCATTCCACTGTTCACTTGACACCAACTCATCCGTTGTAACTCCCCATGTCTAAGCGCCACGTCCAACTTTAGAAACCCCCAACATGTAAACATGGAAGACCCTCCTCAAATACCCTTCATCAACATACATACCACCTTCAATGCGATTCAGCCCACAGTCCTTAACCGAAACTCGCGCCACGTTCTGCACTGCCTTCATCTGCTATTCATCCTTCTTTCCTCCATCTCACGCACTGTTGTTTTACCTAACTCCAACGCACTTCAACCCCTAACGCTACTTCATGTCTATTTCCTCCACAAAGTAAACACCATTAGCATCTCCATTCATCGTTCACCTCGCCTTCGATCGACGCCCCATCACCATACCCAAAGGTCACGCCTTCTCACCATCCAGTACACCTTTCTTTCTCTTCTTTAGGTTATTTTCCTTTTACATATACTGTTGCGTTAGACAATCACCCTCACTGACGCAAACATCCACTCATCGTCCCCTCGCTTTAGTTCCAACCTCCCGTAACTTGCTTAACGTCGATCCTTACACTACTGCGTTTTTCTTTATCTCTCCAATTCTCAGAGCCAATGCTGACCCACCTACGTCTGTCTCCATCACTGAGTAGAAATTTTATATTATTTACACGGTTTAACGCTGCTGCTAAATATATGCACCGCTAAACACCAATCTCAAAATTAACAAAAATAAATTACAATGCTACGTCTTGACGATCCGGTCCTAATGAATTTATTTCGTGGAAAACGGACTTCGTTTGCACAACGTCGTATTTTTAAATTATCGGTTCACCTTTAAATTTCACGCACCGATAAAACAACTCCGATTGGCTCCAAATTGAAAACTTAGCAATAATTAGGCATACGTATTCCAATAAAATTTGTTCCGTCAAAAATGGAGGTCGTTTGAAAAGAAAACAATTTTAAGGACTATATAATATCGATAAAATATTATGTAAATTCCAAAATAATTAAATTTAATATAAATAAATTATTATTATCATAAATACCCAAAGGAAATATCATATAGCATTAAATATAAATTATACAACTCAATATCATCAGTTTCATGTTAAACGATGTCCAAATTATATTGAAACCCTTTTAAATATATAAAATTAACGTTATATTTTAATAACGATTTTCATAGCGACTATTTTAAATTTTATTTGGACATAACTAGCAACCTATAACACGAAATCTGGATTTTTCTCTTCCATATGAAAATTATAATTAACTAGATTCCAAGTTTCTTGTTTCACAGAAATCTGACTTATAACAGATCCTGTATATTCAATTAAAGTTCAAAACTCAATGCTACGAACTACCGTGCCATTTCAAGCTCGATTTGTATTTATAAATAAATTTAACATTCAAATTTCAATTTAATAAACGAATTAAATATTAAAAAGCAATAATATTCCAAATATAATTTTTTAAAATAATAAATTAAATTAAATATTTGACTACAAAAAAATATGGGACATTACATCCTTCTCCCTTAAAAGAAGTTCGTCCCAGAAACTACTAAGGTGAGAAAATTGTTACAAGCCCATATATTTAAAAAAACATTTTATATTAAATCGAAAACTAATTTACTTTGGTAAAATAAAAATTTTAAAAATATCAAAAATTCTATTACACTTTAAATTCCCGAAAAATTCAGTAGAGTCTCACCTGTACGAAGTGACTTTTGCGATATTGCAGGAACAAAATAATATATGTATATCGACCCACAAGGTCGAAAAACAAAACTCAAAATTTATATTTTCGCGTAGGCGTATCTTTTATGAGTGCTATAGAGCATACCTGCTCAATTTACGTGTAGTTAACGCGACCAACTTAATTTTCAAGCCTTCTGGCACCTGTACTCAACTCAGTTCAACATATAAGTAACAGATATATGAAAATCTAGATAACATTTCATTAGTTAGCAAGTATAACCTTCCAAATTTCCAAGAATTAAACAGGAATTATCAATTCAGTTTATACAGTACAAGGTTATGTTACCCAATTCTAATTCATACGCGGTTTCATTCTAATTTGTAATTCAGGAATTCATTTCTCGATTTACAATTTATTCATCTCCATTAGATTGTCGATTATTTCTATTCTACCACCCAACAACAAACAATTCAAAATCAACAAATAATACACAACCAATTCAATTGAATTTACACTAAAAATTAATATTTACTTTAGTTTATCACATTTGAACATTAATCGGTTTATATTCGAATGATTTTTATTTATAATTCATTCATTCAATTTCCAATCTATTCTATTTCATTTCAATATCATTCTTAGTTTAATTTCACTTAGCCAAGTTAAGCTCCAATTCAAATTCTAATCTAATTTGAATCTTATTCAAATCAATCAACATATCAAATACAACACTGTCTCAATAATCAGATAAATTTATTTATTTACTATACCAAAAATATAATTTGGGTAAAATTATTTCATTTCCCCACTTTACAAAGCAATATTGTATCCATTACCAGTTCAACGCTTCTCAACACTTGAAACATTCAAATAACATAATATAAAATACTTGTATATAAAATTTAACAAATACGCTCTCATATATATATATATATATATTCAAACTCAACCTAGGGTGTCACTAACCCCATCTCTATCGAGTTACACCACAGAGCCAAGGTTATTACTAAACCAATAACTCTGATACCACTATAACTAACGAAGGATTTTCAGCCCCAAAAATCGACATAAATACATTTACCATAACTCATGTCGACCTTCCAAACACCGAAAACATTGGAACGTTTATAGAAAAAAGTTAGAGGGTGAGAAAAGAGAGAAAGAAATATAAGAACAGAAGAAGAAGAAGAACCAACACAATCAGAGTCTCACATCGTAGTGGAACAAAGTATAATATAGAAATAAATCTTTATTGAGAGCTTTAAATAAAACTTATAATCGTTAGAGTACATCAACACATCTGGACAGTTATAATAACCTGTCCTCCTATGCAGCCACAACGGAAAAATATTATATAATATAATATGTCTGAAATCATCCAACTCGTCTCTGGACTTTGCAGCATCCGATAACCTGGACATGTACGACCCGGTCTAACCCGAGCATTACAAACACCAGGTAAGTCTGGTGAACCAAAGTGAGAAAAACTCGCAAAGTTTCAAGGGGAATCATCTAACTTGATTTTAAAGTTCAAATTCTTTTCGAAAGAAAAAGATAATCGTAAGATCAAATCCACACATAAATACGGACGGTTTTTTACCTTACGATAACACAAAACATTTTTGAAAACAATATTATTTTCTAATATTATAATAGTGTCTAAATACAAGTAAATAACAATCTAGCAGAACGCTTGCATCTCACGCTCCATATATGTAGTATACAATCAAAATCGCGGACGCTTATTGGAGATTGGATTCTGACTATGACAAGGTATGGAACCACCTGCCGATAGTGTATCTCTAGAGGGGAATAACTGGGTTCAACAAGAACGTCTTGCAACCCGGCCCACACATGACTGACCACTTATTTCGCTTGAGTGTATCTAATGTTTATCACCAACGGTTGGGATCAGCAACCGTTTCCCGAAAAGGGATAGCATTGAAATAGATTAAAGAAGGAAATGGAATTTCTCTAAATAGGTGATTATGCACCCTAATGGGAGCGACCCACATAGCCATGCTGTTTGCCCGATTTTTGTCATTTCCTAGTTGATGAGGCTCAAGGTTTGAATTTACCATTAGATCATCTGGCCACCATTAACTTTGAATGCCACATCGTTAGATCCGCTAGATATCACTAATTTACATCCACAAAAATACTCTAGTTTAAGCTCAGAGAACCTTCGCCCTCCGCCACTAACTATGGTACGTTAGAAGAAATCAACGTACGCGATTTCTTTGGAAATACTCTGTCAGACATCGATCCGTACAAGTCATCCACGAATAGGATGAACCTAAGACACCCTTCTACCACATCCAATGTAGGAATCACCCCATGGATCAGTAGGGAGTAGCCCTTGCAATCCTTAGATTCAAACCACAACCGAATCACAATGTATCTCGGGCCGCTAAGCCAGAGATTATAAGTGATCCTTCCATTTTGTGAAGATCCACGGTCTTTAGTGCTTCATCTTCAAATTTACATTTTCACGTATTTGATGGTTCGGAATGGTTTTCGAATATAAATTCGATCCCGGTCTTTCCGTGCTAACAATCATTTGGACAGGTTTGATAGTCCGTGATTTAACTATCAAATAAATAATCATGAGAATAAAATAGGTTCGCTAATTCAGTACTTGACATTACTTGGACCTATTTTTAATTATAAATAATTAACGAATTATTAAGTAAACTTCAAAATCTTTTAATATTTTAAAATACGATATTTACTTCTTATTTAATAAAAGAATCTCCTCTAAACAAATTTTAATACCTAGAACAACATATCATAGTCATATCCAATTAACCATTTAGCTATCATTTCTAATTATTAATCACAACATTTCTCATGCATTTCTATACTTCAACCTTTATTAGTCCCTAACCGTAAATTGGTAAAAGAATAATCCCCTTAATATCAACCCCGAAGACCGAAATCAACATCAGATTAATACTTAGAAAATCACTCAACTCCACCAATCTCCAATTAGGTTATAATTCTTATCTTAACTCGTCATCCACTCATTATATTCCACTTTAAATCCATCCAACCTTTTTCCACTTTGAAATTCTCGTTTCAAATACCATTCTTAATTTATGTTAATTTAAATCTTAACGTCTTAGCCTCACACCCCCTTTTCATTGTTTACAAAACTCAGATTAATATAAAACCCTTTTATCTCGCTTTCTTTACTTACTTCCAATATAATGTAAACATTTATTTAAGCTATTTCATTTGCTTAAATCCTCTTTTCTTAACTAAATAAATATTAAATTCCTTTTTAAAATCTTATTAAAGTAAAAACAAATATTTGTTAAACCATTTCATTATGTTAATTCAAACAAATAATTTAATAATTATTCCCAGTTAAAAATGGTCGACTTAATCAAGAGTTAGTCAACCCAAACCACAATTATCTCGTCAACCAAATTCAATTGGTCCTTCCTTTAAATTAATTAATAATATTATTAATTAAAATAATTCCATTTAATTGTTTCTTAACAAAACAATTATTAAACTCTATACTATTAAGTTAATTTCTGCTCATTCGCTTATAAATCTGATAAATATCAGATTTTTATATTATAAAATCACTTAATAATTAATTTTAAACTTAATTAATATTATTTTCTTTTAACAAACTTTTATTCAAGATACAGATTTTAAAATCTGTCTTCAGTATTAAATTAAATATTTTAATTTTATTTCATCGATTTACCTGAAGGTAAATCGATATTTATAAAACAATTGATTTATAGGCCATGTACTGCCAATTACTTTACCAATAATACCCATTGGTTTAAACAAAACAAATATTGAATTTTCGGTCCATAGCCAACACCCAAATCGATCATCAAATCAGAACAGTTTATATAATGATAATATGAACATAAATAATATTAAATATATTTGGAGAATCCCGTTGGATCCCCCCAACTTGCCCTTCCCAACATTAAATATGTTATCTCAAATATGATCATTTAATTCAAATAATAATGGTTTTCATAAAAGTCAATAACGATAATTCAATATCAAGCAATTTATTTCACACAACCATAATAATTCATTAAATTAAACATATCTATAAATAAACGTGACTAATATGGTAAGTTACTTTAATTGGGACCGATCGTTAAAATAACGATTTGGTTTTTCATTGAAATTAAACAACCGTTTAATTTTATGGGTTCAATCAATATATGAATATATATTTAACAAACAACAAACAGTCAACCATTGGTAACCATAGCACACAAAAATAAAAATCTGACTTATATGAAATATAAGTGGGAAGAACTGAGTGAGTTTAACTCACCTTATTTTTATTCACTAATGAAACAATTCGTTTTAATTAAACTATACCGCCATTTAATTTAATTAAAAATCCTCGTGTCTACCAATCATGACCAAACTAGCTTCATCGTGTTGCATTCGTCGATACGGCTCTATCGCTCTTATTCCATTCCACTATGACAATACAATCATACATTATAAATTTAATACCGAGTTTACTTTTTTATTTAATATTATTAATATTTAAAAATAATTTATTCACAAATTCTACTAATGTTAATCTAATGTTGATTAGGCAGATTAAAATCACATTAAATTATAACAACCAGGCTCCGCCATATATAGATTAGACAGATCAGTTGATATGAAACATTAGGTGCATTTAGGCATGTTTAAAAATCCTCTGAAGTACCACGTTAAATATGTATATACCATTTGGTTAATCCTCACTTACTTTAACTAACTTGGATGAGGCACAAATAATCTTCGAGTCATGTTATAGTATTTGTTTTGAATAAATACAATTAATACTATTTTATTAAATTGGAACTTATATATTTTATACCAACCAAGATTAGGAAAATTAGATTATTAACTATTAAATTGCAAACTTATATTAACCAGGCTTCTTCTCCCTTGTGCCACTGTTCCACGTCCTCTGTCTGTACCACTTCTCATTCCACTGTTCACTCGACATCAGCTAAGCCATCGTAGCTCCCCACTTCTGAATGCCACGTTCAACTTTAGAAACCCCCTAACACGTAAACATGGAAGACCCTCCTCAAATACCCTTCACTAGCATACCTCATCGCCATCAGCAAATTTAACCCACAGTCCTTAACCGAAATTCGCGCCACGTTCTGCACCGCCTTCATCTACTGTTCATCCTTCTTTCCTCCGTCTCACACACTGCTGTTTTACCCAACTCCACCGCACTTCAACCCCTAACTCTACTTCATGTCTATTTCCTCCACAAAGTAAACACCGTTAGCCTCTCCATCCATCATTCACCTCGCCTCCGATCGATGCTCCATCACTAAACCCAAAGGTCGCGTCTTCTCGCCATACAGTACCCCTTTATTTTTCTTCTTTATGTTATTTTCCTTTTACATATACTGTTGCGTTAGACAGTCATCCTCATCCATACAAACATCCACTCACCGTCCCCCTGCTCCAGTCCCTTAACTCGCCTTGCATCAATCCTTACACTGCTGCGTTTTTCTTCATCTCCCAAGTTCTCAAATTCAATGCTGACCCACCTCCGACTGTCTCCATCACAGAGTCGTCTTCTCCTGAGGATCACCATCGGAGATCGTCTCTCCGTCCAACTTCCCTTCCTGAAACCGCAACTCCGTCAGCCTACCAGAAACGCCAGATACGAAGAGCAGTCCCCTACCACCAAATACTGACCGCGTGGGTAATTCGAATAGTTTGAGGGAAGATTTTGATTTTGATTTGAAGAGTAGTGCTTCGGTTTTATTTATGAAGAATTTAAGAAGGAAGATATGGTGAAAGAGAGGTTGCTTCAGTATTTAGCTGGAGAAAAAGAAAGCAGGGACTTTGTATATGTTTATATAGGCAAGGAAATTTGAGTAACACGTTTCCTTGGGTAGCACGCAGTAGGGAATGGGTATGCAGAACCATAGGTATATGTGGTTGCGAGCTTGTGCTTCGTCATGTGCACTGTGATATGTAGGACTCCTAGTTGTACATGTGTATTATCATAGGGTAGGTTGGACTTATGAAGAAATTTACAGCTTGGGGTGTGTATGTGTTGGTACAGTGAAGCTGTCATATAGGGATGCATAGCCTATAGTTTTAAATGTGATAAGAAAAAGGGAGCTTAGGACTTAAGTAATAGTTTGGGGTAGTTAGAAGAAGGGCAGGCTTGCTCATTTAGGGTAGAAGTTTTATATTATTTACACGATTTAACGCTACCGCTAAATATATGCACCGCTAAACACCAATCTCAAAATTAACGAAAATGAAATACAGCGCTATGTCTTGACGATTCGGTCCCAATGAATTTTATTTCGTGGAAAACGGACACTATTTGCACAACGTCGAATTTTTAATTTATCGGTTCACCTTTAAATTTCACGCACCGATAAAACAACTCTGATTGGCTCCAAATTGAAAATCTAGCAACAATTAGGCATATGTATTCCAAGAAAATTTGTTCCATCGAAAACGTAGGTCATTTGAAAAGAAAACTGTTTTTAAGGTCTGTACAATATCGATAAAATATTATGTAAATTCCAAAATAATTAATTTAAATAAAAATAAATTATTATTATCATAAATACCCAACTGGAAATATCACATAGCTTCAAATATAAATTATACAACTCAATATCATTAGTTTCGAGTTAAACGATGTCCAAATTATATTGAAACCCTTTTAAATATATAAATTTAACGTTATATTTTAATAACGATTTTCATAACGACTATTTTAAAATTTTATTTGGACATAACTAGTAATCTACAACAGGAAATATGGATTTTTCTCTTTTATATAAAATTATAACAAACTAGATTCTAACATTTCTTTTTTCATAGAAATCCAACTTATATCGGATCTTGTATATTCAATTAAAGTTCAAAACTCAATATTACGAACTATCGTGCCGTTTCGAGCTCGATTTATATTTGTATATAAATTTAACATTCAAACTTCGTTTTAATAAATGAATTAAATATTAAAACTAATAAGATTCCAAATATAATATTTAAAATAACAAATTAAATTAAATATTTGACTACAAAAAATATGGGATATTACATCAACTTGAGTATTCCCACCGTGAGAACTTGGAAGGGAACGGAAGAGAAAGAAGAGGAAACAAAATGGGTCAGACATAAAGTCTAGGGAGTCGAGTTACTTTTAACATATAAATAAGTAAAAGCATCATGATAGGCATATAAGTTGGAGAGAGATAACAGTGTCATAAGGCAGGTATAACAAGGTAAATAGGATAAACAGAACATAACATGAATTGCGCTTCTCTAATACTTTTCTATACACCAATACTAGTATCACAGAACAAGATGATCCCAACAAATACAAGATGGTAGACGTAGGTGTACTTCTAGTGAGAGGTTTTATCCCCATACAATAACAGGTGGCCCAACAGAACTGACGGGTGTTACCCCCAATGATAATAACGAGCTCCTAAACAAGAAAGACTAGATGTACCCTAATCACTACCCCCAATCGATCGGCTCCCCAACTAGTAGATACCCTGTGCTAGCCCCGTAGTAGGACGTATCACTTCCTAATATGGCAACCCTTTGTTTAACAGATTTTCACAACCATATCTATTGATGTCACAGCGTCTTATCTTCCCTACCAAGCGGATCCATGCACGCACATGACTCCGTTGGAACGCACCGTCAACACCCTCACCCAACTGACCTCTTATAATCACCTCAGTAAGCGTGTCCAGACTCCGACCTAGTTTGGGGTCGTTTGGTACCAAGATGGGTTACTGACTGAAATGGGTCCCACA
Organism: Allium sativum; assembly: GCA_030737875.1. Classification (NCBI taxonomy): domain Eukaryota; kingdom Viridiplantae; phylum Streptophyta; class Magnoliopsida; order Asparagales; family Amaryllidaceae; genus Allium; species Allium sativum. The sequence continues at coordinate 831,960,331 of CM060918.1, read as the reverse complement.
CAACAGATGATACAAGCTTCCTCTCAGGCTTGCATCCCCCTACTAGCATTTTAACAAGTTATGCCTACTAGTTTAACAAGATTTCATAACCCCTACAGGTTAAGTTTGTCAGGTTTATATGTATAACCCATCCCCACATATTTAACAAGAGTAACTTAACCCTCCCACTGATTGAAGCAAGTTTACTTAACCCCTACTCAAGTTAACAGGTTCATGTAATCCTTATGGATTCAAACAGGTTAAGTATTACTAATTCATCACCATTCATTCATTTATGGTTATAATGCGCTAGACCTCCCACATTAAGTCTACCACTTGTGGATGTTGGATATGCCGGTCGGGTTCGGACAGATTTCTTCCACAAGTCAGACTTAACCTCGTGTCTTAGCGCCGTCACGTGAACGTTTATGCACTTAGACCGCTTACATTATATTTACCACTTGTGGACGCTAGATTTGCTGGGCGGTCCCGGGTAGGCTTCTACCATAGTGTAATCTGACCTCGTGTCCAAGCGCGGTTACAGTTTCTAATTACTGTAAATCTAGGCATTTTCATTACTAACCAACTACCATGTTCATTTTGCCCCCAAATCCCCGTTCAATCGACGATACAATTATTCCCCAGATTAAGGTTTAAATCAAGATATAGATTATGCCCCCCCAAGTTTTGGCTCAAGGTACAAATTATGCCCAAAATTCCCAATCATGTTTTACAATATGAATTATGCTCCAAACTAATCATTTTCAATCATTCCCAATTTCGTGCTTTCGCATATTTCAGCGATAGGCATGGGCTCGAAGGTAGCCTGGCTATAAAATCAAAAAGGGAAAGAGGGAGAGAAGAGAACAAGAATAGGCATAGTAAATAAAACTGGCATAAGATGACATAATTAGGCAAACTAACATAATAGGCATAAGGTGACATGATTAGGCTAGCTAACATAATATGCATCAGGTGACGTGATTTGGCAGACTAACATAATAGGCATAAGGTGACATGATTAGGCAAATTAACAGAATAGGGATATCATGAATAGTCATATAGGCACTAATCAATAGATCAGGTGTACAAGTAATGGCGGATCTATTACGATTCAGGTTACTAACAGGAATAGGCTTAGATCCAAACTTATAAACATGTCAAGATTACATTTTAGGTGTTTATATCTAAGAGCAACATAAACTCACTATGATTGGATCTAAAGAACAAAAGATTGATTGTAGATGTTGTAGCATAGATCTTTGAATCTGTATAACTTGTTGTTGAAGAGGAATAGGCTAGATCAAACAGAGTTAGGGCAGCACCTCGTTGTCTCCATTGTTTTGGTTAAATAAAAACAATGAGAATGAGGTCCTATTTATTGCTCAGGGTTAACGAATCTAGTCAAGAAATGAGTCAACGTTCATAAACTGAATTATGCCCAGATCTTGGAGGGGTCGACATGGGTGTTGACACCCCTATGCTGGGGTCGACCCATGGGTCGACACTCTTAGGGATGGGGTCGACCCATAACGGGCCGATTTCCCCCCATTTTTCCCCGCCTTTGATTTTGATTTTCTAGAATTATTTTATTTATATATAAATGGCTTATATGTATATAAACTTCAAATATTAGTATCTTCTTCATACGATGTATGTTTTACGCAAACTTGGGGTCTAACTTAAGCAGAACTCCGAGACGAACACAATGGCATAGTTAGTTTTATTTTATTCCAAATATTTGATTAAATATTCCTTAGTTTATCATTATAGTATTGTTAGAATTATGGGGTGTTACATCACCCATCAACCGACCCGACCGACCTTCTCACCTACCAAGCTCGCCCCCCGTTGTCTCTCCCATCCCACTAACGATGGCACTGAAGCCCGTGCCTAAGTCCACAACTCACCTGAAACCGCCGCCTTGAACCACGCGCCTACCCCTCTTACCCGCACCGAAGTCTGAATCCATTGACCCAAGCCTTAGTGCCTTCGCCTTGACCTGCTCTGCCATGAACCACCGACTGCCTGAACCACCGACCCACCGACTGCCTGAACCACCGACCCACCTCCCACCAACCGGCCGTGACCCCTTTGCTTCCAACTGTTTCTCCTTCTCCTATGTGCGTGAGTTGGTGTGTGTGTTTTTATGTGTACATAGTGCATGTTTATGTGTATGTATATGTCAGTGTGCATGTGTGAAGATATGTGTGTGCATGAAAATGTGTGTGTAGTGCATGTTGCATGTGTTGTGTATATTGTGGCTTCGGTTTCTGTTGTATGAATGGGTGTACACAAAGTGTGTATTTGTTTTTAACTATTTTGTGTGTATATTGTGAGAATGTATTTGCATGGGGTGTGAGTTGCTTTTAAATTTATTTTCTTTGTAAAATATACGTATACGTATATTTTATTTAAATGTTTATATATATATATATATGTATATATGTAGGCAAGCGTTCGGTTGCACCCCAAAAATGAAGCATCCAAATGTTCCCCGATATCAGCCACGCATTTATATTAAAGAAAGTGAGTGGGAAGTGATAAAGTGAGTGAAAGGAGAGAGAAAGGAAATACTTGGTGGAAATAGGGGGAAAATTGGGTGATGCACTGTTATGGGTGCCATTGAATTTGCCTCCCTCTCTACACACACACACACGAACGAGCGTAAAGGCACGCACTCCACGCGTGGATTGTTATTGATCTATTATTCAATAGGCAATGCATACATAAATGAAGTTTTGAAAGGAAAAAAACCAACTGCACAGATTCTGTTTTTACGGGATAGTTTTTTAATTTAAATAAAGAGCAATTTTAGCACTTCACGATTGAACCAAAAATATGTGTTTACAACACAATTATTAATAAAGATATACTCCACTTGGCATAATCTTAGCTATCAATTTGGATGGTAATTAATATAGAAAAAAGGGGAAATGACTAAAATAAGGTAGCATCTCGTGTTATTTACCCTTGGAGTGTTATGGTTATGGCAACCGTCAATTTTACCGCTGACCATAACTGCAACCGGTTTTGATAGTTAGTAAATTTTATAACCGTTGCCATAACCGTCTAATCATTACCGCAACCATTACTGTAAATTTACATTGTTATCCACAAATAATTCAATTTCTAACTTTTTTCTTAATAATTTGTTTGTTTATCTATGAAACAAACTACCATGTGCAGGTTGTCTATGAATAAAAACGCTAAAAATTTATTTATATGTTATTTTTCTAGCTTAAGTTATTAAAAAAATTATGAAATACTACAAAAAGATCATGTGCAATTGGTATGGTTTTCCGCTGTTATTAAAATCCACAACTGTTACCATCACCGTAGTAGAAGGTAACCGTGTAAACGGTTGGTATGGTTTGACGGTTGAACGGTCCAACTGTAACAACCCTAATTTACACTGACAGAAAAATGATAGCAGCAACTTTTGATCAGAGTGCAACATCTCCAATTCTTCTCTGGATAAAAGGCATATATATCTTCAACAAAATAAAAAGTTTCCTATAGTTTGACTTTGTGCTCCTTGAACTTTCAGATATTTTCCACAAATGCTTGAAAACAGCTATTTGTTGTGTCAGCAAAAACAACTATGCATAAAAGGACATGAATTACAATAAAAAAATTAATAACTCTGATTTTCTACGGTAAGCAAAAGGTAGTAATTTATGCTTTAACTTTTTTTACCGAGTCCAAAATAAGTAAATTAACGCACCGGTTAGGTAGGCTATTACTTAGTTGGGAAATGAACTCCAAACTTCTATTGATATTCTTCTCTACTAGGAAAGCTGGGATAAAAGAAAATTAATGTATTAATAACAATAACAAATTATGTGGTTAATACTCATAATGAGCTTTAAATTGGGGTTTCCATTCCTCATAAAAAAAAGTAGCAAACTTGTAGCATTATGAATTATGTGGTTAATACTCATAAATGAGCTTTAAGTTGGGTTTCCATTTCTCATGAATTATTGTAGCATTATAATGTAGTAACAAATAAGTCAATGAATTTTCAATGAGAGAAGCATATAAAAACCACAAAAAAAAAAAAAAAAAAAAAAAAACACAATATGAAATCCCAAACCAAGAATGAAATACTTACATGGCCAGAGTCTGAAATCAGTAGTAATTCAATGTTTTGAAGGTTCAACAAATTTACACCATAAAATATAACCCATATTTTGTCTTTGTAATATGTTTATGAATTTCAATAATTCATATAAAACAATGCTTGTGCTCTTTGGAGGAGCAATTTTTTAAAGCAACTCCATTGTATCAAAATGAGTATCAATTAATGAACATTTATTCTGATAATTCAAACAAAACATCATTAATATAATACCAATCATGTATTACATTCCTAAAGTCGAATGCAAGTATGTGTTACTGAAAGACGAACGTCTAAGTTCCTCAGTATGCATAAGCATCTTTGATGTTTTCTAATCTAATTACCAAAGTTCCCTCAAGAAACCATCCATGTATATTTTAAAATAAAATAAAAACTATAAAAATTAGAATATTCACTATATAGTTGATATACACATGCAATGAAAATGATTGCAAACTCTGAAAAACAAAAGGAACGAATAGTACTCCAATCATCGTTAATATGAAACCATGAAGAATTTCACCAACTTTAACCAGTTACACAATCAAACCTCTACATATATGGCATAGAATGAAAAAAAAATTTCAAAATATTTTCAAATAAAGAACTTGTAAGCAAAAAAAAAAAAAAGAATGCTATATTGTTGTCATTGTAAACAACACAATGGTTGTTTAGTTGATGGATCAATTTCACAAACATCTCTCTACCTGTCTCCAATGTTAAAACTAATCTAGTTGTAAAATAGAACAAATGTAGAAAAGCATCTAAATGGTAAGTTAGTATAACAACATTTTTTTAACTGTAGATTTTATTGTAGAATAATATTTGATGGTCATAATAATCATGGCTAATATTTGAATGTAAATTTTGCATGTTAAGCAAGCCTCATAAACTTCCTCATAAATGGTATAAACGCACACATGCTTAATAAATATTAATGATCAAGACACATGATAATATAGAATTCATTGCAACTAAATTCAGTCAGCGGCTCATGGCACAGCTCCAAAGTCCCATTAACATAAAGCAAAACACACACACATTTTCTGAGATAAAAATTGATAATTTAAAAATGGAAAAAGTTATTAAGTTCAAACAGAAATGAAAAGCATCTAAAAAAATTGAATTTACCATAAATGTATGAATTGACAAATACTTATATTCATCGATATTTTGATGCTTGACATCTTGCACTTGAAGTCCCCAAGTTCATTTCAACTGTGTGTTTTCGGGCCTTGCATTTCTCAAAAAAAAAAAAAAAAAAAAAAAAAAAAAAAAAAAAAAAGCAAATCCAAAGCTTTCAAGTAACCAATTAATACAAATACTATAGTAGATACTCAAATGAAAACCTACCAAATTTTGATAAACTTTGTAACGTAATGTCAACTGCAAAAAAGGTACGATGTTATAGTCATTAAGGAGACAAAACTATTTTGTAAATAAATAGTAAATTTCAATAGGAAAAGATATTAATTGAAAAATACCTTAATTGACATTTTGGGATCTGTTCATCCTTAACCTGCAACAATAGCAAATAACTATTCTATCACTACAAGAAAAATACCATATTGCAACTAGCTATTTGCAACAGGCAACAAATGATAGTTGCAGTAAACGTTATTTAGCAACAAACCTATTAACGCAGTTACAATAGATGAGATTTAGCAACAAACTTTTTTTTTCTGTTGCGAAAAACATATATTTAGCAACTGCGCTTCCCTTCTTGTTGCAAAAACATACTTTCCACAATATTGCTTCCAAAATAGTCACAACAAGCATATTATTCGCAACTGCGCTTACAAGCCAATTGCGAATAAATATCTTTAGCAGCTGTTTTCGCCGCTTGCAATAACTATATTTTTTTACAACTAGTAAAGCCAGTTGCGAAAAACATACTATTAACTTTTAATAATTAAGTTTGAATAATTACTATTCTATTAGTAATTATGTAAAAGATTAATAATTAATAAAAAAATAATTATTACAAATTAATATTTATAATTGATAATTAAATAATAATTATTATTATTAATTAACAAATAATAATAATTAACAATTTAAAAATAAATAATCACTAAATAATAATGATAATAATAATAAAATAATGGATAAAAATTAATAATTAACTTGAAATATGAATATGTATAAATAATAAATAAATTCATAATCAACAAAAAAATAATACTTTATTAATTTTATTATTAAAAAGTAATTAATAATTTTTTGTATGAATTAATTATAATTCGTGTTTGAAAGAGGTATTTTTATGAATTAATTAATTGTTTGTTATTAGTAATTGTTGATATTGTCATTTTTATTTTTTTCAAGTATTTTTAAATTTATGTTTAAATAAATATAAAATGTTCTAAAATTGATGCTTTTATATATGTTTAAAAATAATAATCGCTAGTTTTTTGGTTCCACCTTAAATTTTAAGTTTAGCTATTTAAATAATTCATAATTAGTATGAAATAACTAATAATTAATCAATGCTAATTTTTAATAACTAAAGTATAATCGCCTTGCAAGAAAAAGTGACTAAAGTTTAGTATTTATTTATTAGATTTCAACAGCAACTTTACTTGATTGATAGTTGCACATATCTTTTTTGCAACTCGTCACTTCCCTTTCAGAAATGTTTGTTGGCTCGAAACTGCTAAACATTTGGCGCTTAAGTCTGAAATTTTGGCTCCAACTCTAAAATTTGAGTCAAAATATTCCCCCCTTATCGAAATCATGTGGCATCTTCCCCAATAGAGCTTAATTATTGCTCAACCGCTTGGAAAACAAAAATAAATAAATAAAAAATTTGGCTCCTCCCCAAAATTGTTCTGCTGCCGCCATCATCCTCTCACCCTGATTTTCGCCATCATCTTCTCCTCAAATTTGTTCTAAGAAGCCGCTTTATATAGCCTACTCCACCTAGCTACCTTCGAACCTGCTCTTGGGTCTTCCTATTCGTTACCGCCTCTCTCCTATGGTACTACCCCATACCTGAGTTCCTTGCCCTTTCCCCTCCGTTCACCTCCTCCTTCGCTTGTTCATTAGCTCCAGTCGTATGAAGAAACCAGAGGTTTATTTGGTAAGGTTTACGCTCTCAAGAGGCAAGTCATTACTCTTTATTTGTTTGGTGGTTTCATGATTTAGTCAGTTGTTGTTGAGGAAGTAGCGTCTTGTGTATAATTTAGTCTACTTTGTAATTGAATTTCATCATTGGAATTGAAAAAACATGGGGTTGACAGGTCAGTAATCGTCTTAATGGCTTAGGTAGCGTTTGATTTATGAACTGGGCAGTTAATGTTCGCGTCTGCGTCCGACGCGTCAACGGTGGGACCCCACACTTTTGCCCCTTCAAGACGAACGATTGAAAAGGTGGCTTTCGCGCCGAACGCCACGAAATTTCCAGAACAGCTGATTCCTTCCCCTCCATCTATATATTCGGCCATCTCATTCTCCCTTCCATCACCAAAAATAGTTGTAACCCGAAAATTGCAGCTCCAATCACCTTCTACTCACCGATCTATTCAGGTTTTTGCTTTTATATTTGTAATTTTCAGCTTTTTTACTTCTATATTTATTTTATTCATATTTTTTTGGGTTTTTTTTCAGAATGGCCGCAAGTCAGTCTTCGTCAACTCGTTCCATTACCGAATGAAACAAAGATACAATGAACGCTTTCATCGATGTGTGCATGCAACATCTCAGTTCCCGTGCACATAATGTTGAAGGATGGTATCAGGTGATTGCAAGGCATTCAATGAGCGGACCGGGTTGGACTACAATGCTGGTCAAATGAAGAACAAGTTTGACAACATGAAAAGAGATTGGGCTCCGTGGAACAGACTTCTACAGTTTGGGGGAGGGGGATGGGACGAGCAATTGGATATCGTCACAGGAACGGATGATTGGTGGGCGACGGTGCCAATACCGATGCACAAGTTCAAGTGTGGGTCTCCGGCACGATTAAGCGAGTTGGACTCCATGTTTGCAGGATGCATGCGTACCGACGGATGTTATTATTCAATTCCGAATGCTCCACCAGTTCGTCTGCAAGAGGCTCAGCTCTTTGGCGATATCATTCCTGGCGATACTGTGGAAATCTCGAGTCATCCGACTCGTAGGCCGGTCAGGTCTGGTGCTGGCCCTTCTCGTTCAGCTCTTTCGCGCATGGACCGAGACGAGCTTATAGATTTATGCATGTTTGTACGCCGTGAGGATGATGACTATCAGGAATGGAAGGTGGTTGTTATTATGTCTACTCATGACAGATTGGGCCACAACCCATTTTATTCTGTGCTTGACAAGCCCGAACAGCTTAGGGGTTGTGTTATTCATTTTGTTACAAAGCTGAGGGCAGGACAGATGTGATGTTTTCTTTTATGTGGGTGTTGTAGTTGTGTTGTTTTATTTTCTGATTGTGTTGTGGTTTGTGATTGTGTTGTGATGTTTTCTTATGGTTGTGTTGTAGTGATGGTTTTTTTAAATGGTGTTGTAATGCGTTGTACTTGCTTTAGGATTCTGCAATTTAAATTCTGCAATTTCAATTCAGTAATTTTTATTTCTGTAATTTGTATTCTGCATTCTACTATTCTGTTCAACAATAAACACACACAAACAATTAAAAATAATATATACAAAAACAATAAAATAATAACTCTGCCCCTTCCAAAATGCCCCTTGTGTAAAAAGAACACATTCCCCATTCCCAACAATTCCCCTTTAAATGCCCCTTCCAAATGTCCCTTCCTGTTCAAAATCAAACGGACCCTTAAAGGTTTGTGTCTTCATTGAATAGTCAAACGTCAAATAATATTTTATGTAATCAACATTCAACAGTCAAACGTCGTATTTGACCTTGTAGTTTATTGTTGTTGCTACAAGAATACATTATATGTTTCTAGCATGATGAACAGTTTGTTGTAAGTGTGTTATTCTTGTTTGAATTACGCAAGTTCCCGTCTAGTACTGGGAATAATTTCAAAACGGTGTATTGAATACATTTTACAACTTGTCTTAAATTTTTGTCTGCTATATTTTTGTTTGTCAAGTTTTTGCCTAGTTTTTAATTTTCTTGGTTAATAAACATGAAGTTATCCGATGAGTTTGAGTATTTGTTGTTGGGAAATTGGTTAAAGGAATTTTTTTATCCATCTCATGTTGATTATTTACTTTATGATCCAGTAGTTAAAAATCTTATGTTGAATTTCAATAGCCATGCAAAGTCTATTATAAAATAGTCAGTTTCAATCAGTGACACGACTGGGTACAAAATTGACAAAGTGTTTGGCAGTTATGACTTTATCAAGGAAAGAAAACAAGTAGCAAATAATTGTAGAGGTTGTTAATATTGTTAATGTGTGTGGATATAGTGATATGGTGGATGCGATGGCCTTTGAAGTTTTTTATGTGCATAGGGTTGATAATCCTTCTGGTATTATGGATGTTAAGGTGCATGAAGGTATGTTTTGTGCATAGCGTCTAAAAGTTGCACAAAGGTATGGTATATTCCTTCAGTTAGGTCGAATTTAATACATAGAAACATTGCAATGGTCTAATGTCGACAGATCAATTTGTTCTGTTGAGTTTTTAAGCTTTAATGTGGAAGAAGGAATGAATCTGTTGATTTCTACTGTGCTGTTCATGGATGAGTAAGTGATATCAGTTCATGTTTAAAAGGAGAATATAAGGATGTTCAGCTATGCATAGACGTTAGGTGGAACTTCATTTTCATTTCTAAAGGAGTTTAACATGTACGAGTTGATCTTTAGCTGCTTCTACAAGTATATTTAATATTCATACATATTGACTTCCACCGAGTATTAATCATTTCAGCCTTGGTTAGTAGATGAGAAGTAATAATTATTGTTGTTATGGTCCTGTAAAAATGATTAATGTTTTTGTTATGAAATTTCATTCATTCTTTGTATATAACTATTGTTATGAAATAATAGGCTATAGTTTTTAGCGAATGGCTCATGCATTAGACTGGATAAGTGGTTTATCTTAAATGGAGGATGGATAGCTATGGAAGAATATGATGAAAGTGGTTTATTTGCATAAAGACGATTGCTTAGAAGGTGTTGGATTTTCCTCTCCTACTTATAACGAAATTTAGTCGATGGAGATGGCGATGTCATTTCTTGCTACAGTTGCTTTCTTGGTTTGTTTTGGGCATTGGAGCAAAAAAATTAGGTGCTGTTTTGGGCATTGGCATTTAAGTATGTGTTATTGATCTTCTAGTTCATATCTTTCAGGTGAGTTTACTTTATTATAACTGATTTCTTTTATTTGATTATCACTCAGTGCCTTATACATGTCATTGATATGGAGATTTATTCGTTTTCTATTCTCTGCTTCTTAAGGAAAAAGCATTCTCTTCCTCCATCCAAGACATCTCAGGCTTAGAGTTATTTCTAGATTTTTGTGAGAGATTTTGATAGTGAAAACTGATTTTCATCATTTCATGAACTACAAATTTTGGCATGTGCATGTTCATGAGCGACAACAAACATAGAGCGTGAACTGCAGATTTGTTCTAGTGAACTGATGATATTTATTCTCTTCTTATAGTATATGTATGATAGCGTAGGAATATGATTAGAAAATACTCTATTCGAAAAAATGTATTGTGTGAGAGAAGAAATTGTTATACATGATTGGTGTATGAAACTCGTAGAATTTTTTGTTATATTTGTTTGTACTATAAAAACTTTGTTAAATAAATTTTTTATTTGTTTATTTCATTCTGCGATATACACTATAACTAAAAGAAATACATTTAATATGTAATATCTATAAGCTTTAATATATTTTTTTGTTTACAGATTTATGTATCTATTGCAACAGGGATATATTGTTGCAACAGCAAAAGCCTGTTGTAAAAAAGTCTACCGCAAAGGGAAATAACCGTTGCAAAAAGGGACCGACCTATTACAACTCTGTCTATAGAGATGAGCGCTTGCATGTTGCAATAGGCCTACTGCAATAGATATTGCCTATTGCGAAAAGCATTTTTTTTTTAGTGTATGTATTTCATCTATACATGCATGATACAAATGTTGCAAGTATTGATCCTAAAAGCACCAAATACAAGAAAAGCAAAGAAAATGTTAACATAACAAACACCATAGGTGTAGTGGACATTTAATCTTATAGAAAAAAATACAATAAAAATAGCATCATGCTGAAGATGTAAGTTAAATGGAAAATTATGGACTACTTGGCAAAAAATTTGTATATCTAGTGACCTTAGTTCCTCCACGCCGATGTACAAAAGAGCATGGCGATCGATGCAGGAATAAACAAAATAAGATGAAACAGTTAGCAGCAATGTTAGGTCTAAGGAAAAAACTATAATTTCGGTTGGTAAACCGTAACGTAGAAGTATAATAACGAAAAAATAGTAAGAAATTGGACGAAGATGGGAAGAAGAAAAGAAGTAAAGAAATTTACCGGCAATGGCGTTGTTGATGAGGAAGAAAGGTTCATCCAACACCAGATATGAACTACAATAGAAGTTCTAAGGAAAAGTAGAGTTTTGAAGCTACTTTAACTAAAAACCGGTCAGTAGGTTAGAGGATGTGCAAGGAGATTGCGGATCTCGAGAGGAGCCGGTGAAAAAATGAAGGATTTTAAGTTCGAAACAGGTGAAGGGTGGATAAAGGTGGACGATGGAGTAGACTAAGTTTTGGGAATAGGGAAGAAAAAATGGTGAAAAGAGAATAAAGGTGGAGAACGAAGTGGGTAAACGAAGAAAATAAAGAAATGTGTAGAGATGGGTGGACTAATCGTATGTGCTAAAGTAGGGAGGACAAAGTAGAAGGATAGAAGAATGCTTTGCCCTCCACCGGATATTGTGACATGTTCAGTTATGAAAGGTAAGATGGGTTTTTTGGAAGTGCGTAAACGCTTCACCACATCCAAAATATTTGCAATATTAGTGTGTGTGTGTGTGTGTGTGTGTATATATAAAACTTTACTGTGTGTATTCGTATATATAAAAATATATAATGTTTTTTGTAAGGAGTTATTGTGTTTTATTTTGGTTGATTTGAGTTAGTGTTGTGTCTATTTTGAGTTCAGTTTGGTGTTGAATTTGAAAATCGTTCCAAAACCCAATAGTCGTACCAATCCGTTGAAAATTTCCCTAGCCTCCTCTTACATATATATATATATATATATATATTGAGTGGTTACCGTGATTGAATCTATTATTGGTCGTGCCTGGAATGGAAGTCGTCCATTCACTCTGTGTCAATCCGTCTACTGTCTCCATTTCTGTGGCATGAAAGGTGAGTTTATCTCACACTTGACCTACATTATTTCATGGTTGTTAGATTCAGCACAAATGAATTGATAGGATTACTAGTAGAAATTGTTTTAACTAATATGTACACGTTTCATATATGACATGATATGTATGGCAAATAGGTGCACTGATGATATTTGACTTGTGATGTGATGATATTAATGCTATGTGATAAATTATTTTGTTCATCAATGTTGCTGATTCCCATAGTTTTAGGAAAAATCACTATCGGTTGAAATGATACATACTCGAATGGACATTAGATTATGGGAAAATCGTTATGGGTTAAAATGATAGACCTGAACGATTTTTATTCGGGATTACGGGTTGAAATGATATATACCCGTAAAGTTATAAAATTGCGGGTTGAAATGATAAATATCTGTATCACCTGACCATAGGGTAGAAAACTATATACGGTCATCGTTGATCATGTTTTCGAAGTAAATTAATTTGGAAATTTTGATTTTAAAAATAATAAATTAAAATTTTATATTTTTATTTTAAAGCTATATGTTTTAAAATGATTTTATGAGTAAATATTAATTTTATTTATTTTAAACCATATAATTTAATCATATATGTATTTTCAAATTTTAAATTTAATATATTATAATATATAATTCTTTCAAACCATTTCTAAATTATTTTTAAACTAATATTTATAAAGCTATTTTCTATCAAATTTTAGAATTTATAAACTAATGTTTATATCAATTTTCAAAGTTAACTATCTATATTTTAATAACAAATTAAAAGGTAGATAAATTAAGGTTTTCGCGATTTGAATTCGAGGTTCAAAGATTTAAATTAAACTTGACTTAACGAATGAACTTATATAAGATATGAATTTGAATCCGAATCGATATAAACTTATAAGAGATGAACTTGAATTGTGAGTTTGAATTTCCAAATTTAAGGAATGAATTTGAACCTATAACGGATATGAAACGAATTTGATTATAAATTAACTAAATGTGAATTTGAATTGGTTTAAATATTGAACTTTTATGTGAATTGCGTAATTGATTTTAATTTGAATTTATAATTGATATGAAATGAATTCGATTTTAAGTGACTGAATGTGAATATGAATATATATATATATAGAGTTAATTTTATAAATCATTTGGTTTGAATTAAGATATTTGTTAAATCGAATTTATTAGAATGGTTTTAAATTGTACTGATTGTTTAAATTTAAATATAAAGTTTTGATTCAAATTTATAAGTAATGAATTTGATTTGTACGACTTGAGTTATAAAATATGATATGATTTGTTGTAATTGGAATATAAGTTTTGATTTGAATTGTACATATTGAACTCCAACCAAAATGTTGGATTTTATGAATAGACTTGAAACGAATTCTTAGAAAGGTAAATTTAATCATTTGAATTGTTTGAACTTGAATTTTCGAGGAGAATAAATCAAACTAAATATCCTCGAAGTTAAATATTTTAGTTTTGATTTAAATGGCATTGGAGATCTTTAAGCTATGATTCAAGTATAACTTGATTTTTGACTTGGAATGAAAATCATAATGTGTATATCTCGAAAATTAAATAAATTGAAGTTAAATATTTTATTATTGATTTATACTATAATTTGAGACTTTTAAGATATGATCTTCTAATTCGATTTTGTTAAAGCGAGTTAAGTGAGTAGTTTTCAAAATTAAATATAATCGAAGTTAGATATTTAATTTTGATTTCAAATTAATTTCGTATTGATGATTTTTAAAGTGATTATAAAATTACCACGGTGTGAAAAATATAAACATTTGGTTGTTAAAGAGACCAAGATTGGCTATTGTCATACTCTCTGCCAATACTGAAAACCACTTTAACAACTGCGTACGCAGTAGAGATCCAGAATGAAGTAGGATGATTTGGAGATTACTGGATTTGAAGAAAGTGAACAATGATGGATAGCCTTGACCTTCGAATCATAATTGAAATGCCTAAAACAAGAGCAATACCCAGGCCAATGTGAGTTAGCCACTCTTAGCAGGCATGCTTCTTTGATACCATATATATTTCTTTTTGATTGATTTGGGCGCCTCTGAATTTGGGAGTATTATCTGAGGTGGGCGGTAGTCGCAGCTATGCGTTACCACCAGCTTGGGTCCTCAATCCGGTTGAATCCTACTGATGGGTATTGCCTGGATGCCATGTCATATTTTTCCTGATCGAGACCCTACAATTTTGATTTAATGTTGTCATATAGCGGCGCATCCCTATCCACCGACATACTGGTGTTTTATATGTAATGTTTATGACAAGTATAAACGGTGCAAGGGTAAAAATGAAATCCCGCTTACGCTATTTTCAATAGTATATTTAACCATAGACACTATTATAATAGTGTATTGTATTATATGATATTAGTTTAACAGATCCTTAGAGGATGGTGATCCCAAACATCCTTTAAGTTACTGATGCATTTCATTGAACATTTCATTTGAGTTGATTTACTTCCATGAGAATGTTAGTCCTGATATCTTGGAGTTGGAGCTTATATTGGGTTTGCTCACTTATGTCTACCTATTCAGTTGATCCAGTTTAACTACTCTTGTCATTTCTGTTTCATACTGTTATCTCTTATCTTTGTATTAGAAATTATTATATTAAACTTCCTGTAACAACCCGCCCGGAATGGGCCTAAATTTCGATCCAGAAAAGGTCCATCGAAACTTAGAGCCATTCTAAACGGGTCTTTGATTCCTGTAAGGATTACATTTGCATAGATAATTATAAACATATACTTCAAATGGAATTCTCACATAGAGAAAAGAGAAAATATAATACTTAAATAAGATGTACCACTTATTTAAAAATCACAGAAATACAACAGTCAAAGTTACATCTGTTCAATTGGTACATAAAAATAATTCATTCTCATAAGTTTCCAAAAGATGTAAAGCATTAACTACTAATAATAGCACAACAACTTTGTCTTCTACTTCAACTCCAGTCATGACCTCATCCATGGCTTTTACTCCATCTACTTACATGTTGGATATGTTAAGGAGAGGGGTCAGAACATAAAGTTTTGTGTGACTGAAATATGGTGTTACATAATGTCTATACCTTATATTTCTAGCAGGTTACATTTGTCAAGGTATGTCTATGTAGCACAAAAGATTCATACAAACACAAAGTATCCAACCAATGGTTGGATATCCAAGTCAATCGCCCATTAGTATTTTAGGGTAAAGAACCAACGAGGTGGGCATTCTCGGTCACTTATGGCCCTATTAAAGGTGGATTCTTATGGTCTCTTTTAAGCCTGAGGAGGATCCCTAGCCCCTTAGGACCCCGTCCTAATATGCTAACGTTCTTAAGTCTATACTCTCACTTGTAATATGAGAAATAGTATTGTGAACATTACTACTTAACTGATATTACGGTAGTACACCTATGTCGCTTAAGACTTCCCTTAGACAGTTTGTTTGCTGCAATGGCCACATATATTTCACTTACCAATTCTGTCACTAGTTGAGCCCTTACAAGTCTCTAATGGAAGTGGACATCCCCGGGAACTACCCTACTTTGTTACCGTTTATACCTAACCAGTTTTAGAGAAGGCGGACCCAAAGACTTCAAATCTAATAAGGGTGGGTCTCATGCTCCGGTTCCTCTCCAAGGAAAAAAACTTCGAGGGAATCCTAGACCTAACCACCTAAAATCCAAATTATATAAATAGAAAGTCGGTTACTTAAGACCTTCTCAAGGTGTAGTAAACCTTCCTATTTTCATATGCAATAGACTTATATAAATATACTCACTAGACCTCTCACATTAAACCATATACCTGTAGATGTTGGATATGCCGGTCGGTCTCGGGTAGGCTTCTACTACAAGTTGGTTTAAACTCATGTCTAGTGTACTAAGTTTGAATGTTCATGACATCAAGACCTCTCACATTAGTAGGGCCTACATATGGTTGGTGGATTTGTCGGTCGGTTCTGGGCAGACTTATACCACAAATGGCAACTGTAACAACCCGGATTTTCAGAACCAATTTAAATTTTTTATTTTAGCTATTTTAATGGGTTTTGAATATTTATAATGGTTTATTTTAAATAATAACGACTAAAAATTTATTTAAATCGAAGTAAGAATGTATAATTTTATTTTAAATATAATACAAGCCCGAAATTGCGCGATAGTTTGAAAATTCAATTTCTGATTTCAATTGAGTATACAGAATTCACTTTAAATCCGAATTGGACGAAACAACAAATGTTGAATCTGTTTAACTATATCTTTCTAACAGATATGAAAATTTTAAATTTCATAAAATAAATTCAAAGTTGTGTCTAGTTTAAAATTCAAAATAGTCACTATGGAATTTATATATATTTTAATATAATATATAGCCCTTAAAAATAGTCATTTGGCAAACGACCTCCATTTTCGAAGAAACCACTTTTGTTGGATCCGGAATGTCAAATTGTAGCTAGATTCCAATTTTTGTAATTAATATGTGAGTACAGTGAATTTAAACGTGTTTGGTAATTTCAGTTTGAATTTAATCGACTGGAAAATGGCCATTTTTCAGACGGTCTCCAAATTCGACAAAATAAGCTTTGTTAGGACCGTATTGTCAAAACATAGGTAGATTTATTTTTCTATAATTTTTGGAGTCAGTATGTGGCCCCGGTAAATTAAAATGTACGTTTGAATTTAATATACACTGATTTATATTTTAATTTTGATTAAAACTGATCAAAACAGTCGAATGGGCTTACGAAACATACTCCATTATGTCCGGAATGAGGGTGTTTAGGTAGAGGCGATAGTCGTTGGGTTCAATTTGGAGTTAGTATCAATAAACAACTATTTTTGGAATTTAATAAAATAAATAATTCATATAAATGCCCTCCCCCCACCCCTCCCCCCCCCCCCCCCCCCCTCCCCGGACCGCCCGGCAAACAAAATTCATGAAAAAACCCTAACTCTATACATTGTTCAGCCACCGCCTCCTGCGATGAATGATCAGTTTCATTTAAAACTTCTCTGCCAATTTGCATCCAATCGTGCAATAAAAATCAATATTTATAAAACAAAAATCCTAGCCCTCTCCACGAGCTTTCCATCCATACTTGTCTGAAGATCTAATGTTGTGTGAGCCCCTCGAAATTGCAGCTTAAAGGTCAATCGTTTGAGGTCATTTTTCTTGGCACCGGGGACCTCGAGCTGAGCGCCATCATTAGTGCAAGGAGGAGGCGCTGGGGGGGAGTCGAGTGGCGCTCCCCGATTCTGGTCCGGTCAGCCATGGCACATGCAGCAAGGCGATTTTTCTTCTGAGTAGTGGGTTTGAGGGTTACAGGAAGGGTTCGACGGATTTTCAACGTGGTGAAGGTAATTAGGAAATTCATTAGCGATTAATTAATTAATTAGTATAAAATGTAATTAACGTATATATTGTCGCATCTTTCTCATACGAGGTCCAAATCGCGCGAAACTGGATCCCTTGGGATCGTGGGGACGAGAGCTTCGTAACAAGACTAACTGGGTCCAATTTGGAGCTTGTTAGAATTTAGGGCTGAATTAAATCCGAACCGTCCAATAAAGAATGACGGGGTGGAACCCAAAGTGAGAAATCCTTCTCACTCTAATTATTTTACAGTTAAATATATACTAGGTTGCAAACGGGGCTTGGTAACCCCCGACACCATTTATTGTACAAGCCATGATTGTATGTTTGGATTGTATTGTGGAAATTTGGTTGTGTTTAAAATTGATTGTATTGTGGTGTATTGAATGTGATTGACTATTGTGTATGGCGCGAGCCAGTATCAGGAGAGGGGTAATGCTGAACATTACTCTGGTTCTAATATCGCGCCGTTATAATGCTGAAATTTTCTAAAACAAATATTTATTCATTACAAATATATTTCTTAATGTGTATATGAACTATATAAAATATTCATGTGTTGAATAAATCGTTTGAACAATAAAAATATCATTTTTATTGAATGTATGAACTATATAAAATAGTCAAGTGTTGAATCAAATATTTTATCGTTAAAAATATAATTTTTAACGTATATATGAATGGCATAAAATTCTTCCGAAATGAAAATAAATATTCATTTACAAATCGGACGATTTGTTTATATACACCCATTTAACTGACATTGATTAGGACGATAAATTTTACACATCGCCCAACTGCACAAATAATATTCAGTATTTGTTGGTTGAAACACCACACGGGTATTGGGATGATATTTGACGTACACAAATCCCAATTTTTAAGTTGTATGTCAATCGATTGGTTGACAGACTGTTGTAAGCATTAATTATTTATATGTAATGCTCATGCAGTTCTGTAATGTACTCTAGACGATGGTTGATTGTGCATCATTATTGTTGTGTAGATGTGTTGTATGAAATCCATATAAATAACATTATATGGCAATTGGTTGGGTCTGATTCCAATTCAGAAATAACGAATACTCTAAAATAATATTCAATAAAGGATTAAAATGTGGATTTGATGTCCGATTTTGGATGGATACGAAATTATTAAAATGTGTGAAGCCGTATTGATTAGTTATGCGCCTTTTTAATGCAAACAATATTTATATCGATTTTATTCATTTTTATAATAAATATCGAAAAGGAAATTATTTCGAAATATGACATTTTGAAAATATAATCGTTTAAACATTATAATGACATGGAATATTCAATTTTTATTTAAAATTGAAAATGAAGTTAAATATTTTAAAACGAATTTATAAACAATTTATAACATACATTTTAAATGGAAATCTACGAAATATATTATATATAAATTTAATGGCCTGAATAGCGACCATTCGCGAATTTCGACCATTGACTTCGAATTGACATTATGGAAGATCTGGCCGTTAGATTCTTCTAAACCGGAACCATTGGGTTCGTATTGGAAAGAGCTTTCCAACGAATATAAGAGGTTTGAATTCTAACGGTTGCATTTGGAATTATGTCCAAATCAAATTTGAAAAAGGTCGCTATGGATGCAATCCAGTGGCCGTTATTGCAAACCGACCGTACGGGCCTTGATAAAATTATTAAAAATATTAATAATTTGTGTAAAATCATAATAAATGATTTGGAAAGAACTCGGATGAAAAATTCCATATTTCTAAAGATAAAAATACATTTTTATCAAAATGTATTAGTTGTTAACTAGAAAGATAATCCAATAATTTTTATATAAATAAATTAGATATATAAAGGGTTTTAATAAAATAAGAAATTTCCAATATATAAATCGGAATGGATTTGAATAGAAATCATCTTCGGGATATTTCGATACTGGATTCCGTGACTATACGGATATTGTGGAGGAATTTGGAAGATAGATATATATCGTTATTCCCCATACGATATGTGTTGGTTTCAGAATTTGATATTGAATATAAGCCGATATAATTTCTATTTAGAGCCTTATATTTAATATCAAATTGGATTTTGGGTTTGTGGTGAATGATGTCTTAAATAACACTGTTCTGAAACCCCGTGTGAAAAGAATAAATCATTCAATTAAAATTATTAGAGTTTCCAGTTATATTTAGTAATTGGAATAAAATGGAATGTAAATTGGGTTTATTGTGAACTGTGTTTTTTAACGACATTCATTTTTTTAACCCAATTAATAGTGAAAGGTGATTTGGAATATATAAATCTTTTATTACGATTTAATGGAAATTTTCCAAAGTAAAGTTTTCCAATTTAATAAAATAAATTGGAATTGAATGGAATTCAATTTGGTAATAATCGAAGTGAGCTTCTGTGGAGAAAGACTGTTAATATATATGGAATTTAAAAGGATTTGTCGTTATTCCATTTATATTATTACTCGGATACGAAAATTGATATCGATTATATATTGGTCTGTTTTCCATGAAGATTCCATGGTTAATGGAATGTGATTTTGGGTTTATCGTGAATTGTGTTTTAAATGACATTGGTTCTTTAACCTAGTTAAAGACAAGACTACGTGTCTAACATTATATTTCGAACTGTATTGTTGAACTCTTCTAAATATATATCTGTTTGGTGGCGGAGAATTTATTCTCTTACGTAACACCCTTCTCTGAGACGTACGAGCTTAGTGGTTATATATTGGCAGAAATCAGTGGTACGGTGTAAATTGTCGATGTGGCATGTTTGTGTTTCCAATGTTAAATAATCATTAAATAATGATTGTTGGGAGATCAAAACTAGGTGGAGTTTTAATGAATCTTTAATTAGATTGAAATGTGAATGTGATAATTTAAATTATCAAATTTGGGAAATGATCGAGAATGGAGTACCACCAATTTTACTCCAGGCGATAGTTAAATATTTAATTAGATTTGAACGTGGGATGGTAATTAATTTTACCGATAACACCGTGGTGTTAGATATGGAGTATTACCAGTTTTGCTCCATGGGATGAATAGGTTGGGATTGGGAAATAAAATAAATGATTACTTCGGTAAGGTTTGCTAATCCCGACTAGTTTGGAAAACCTTAATTTGGTTTAAATTGTGAAAAGAATAATTGAATATAAAAATATTCTGGATTGGAATGAGGCGTATGCTGTGTTTTTATAGCACTTGATTATAAGATACATGAATTATTCAGAAAGGCCAGGTTTATGCCCAATCTGAATAATTGATTCGACGATAAGTCGACGAGGAAGACGGTGGTTGAAGACCGGAGTTCTTCACATCATTTGGATGATTACTGATGTTTTGATTGGGTTGTACACCCAAGACAAGGTAATAAGTGGTGATCGTCCAGACGTACTTGGAGATCGACTGGATATGTGAGGACCTCTCTCCTGTATTAGACATATGGGACGAGGATTAAAGGTGCCTCCGCTTTCGTTCAGACCCAGAATGGACTTGTAAATGGATGTGTGTCTGACATTGGATTTTATTCTGCGTTAACTGATTTTTATTAAATATATATCTGTTTGGTGGTGGAGAATTTATCCTCTTGCTTAACACCCTTCTCTGATACGTTCGAGCTTAGAGGTTATATATCGATAGACATCAGTTGCATGGCGTAAATTGTCAGTGTGGCATGAAGAGATGTAGTGATCAAGGATTCTGTTGAGAAGCAGAGTCTTATGGTTGATGATCAAAGCACGGCTTTAAATAGCATAGCTTTGTGTATAGCGTTAATTTGCGAGCCTCACACCTCGGTATGAGTCAAAAACGGGATAAGAAACCTAAGGAGTGCACGATGTTTCTTTCTAGCTATGGGTGGTGTAATAGTATGGAACCCAGACATTTATTTACTTTTACTTGTGTGGATGATGGAATGCGAGGTACCTCGGATATATCGGTCACTACGGGACCGATGGAGGTCCGGGAAACGTGTGTTCAGGAATAACTAATCCTCAAACGTAAGGGAGGATCGGCCTTGGAGGATCCAAGGGTTGACTACAGCAGATCATGGGTCATCTTGCTAGAGGTGATCCGAATCGGTAAGGAGTACATCCTTGCCTCGATCATAGATGGAAATCCAATTTCCAATACGTGACTTTTCGATTTTAGTTGTAGAACTAGTACGGCGACATAGTATATGGTAGCTATGCCGTCTATGATTGATACATTTATATTTGAAGTGATTTTGACACTATACACTTATAGTAATATCAAGATGATTTGTTTTAAATGTACCAAACATGTTTGGCAATTATGAAGGAAAACTCTATCCTCTAGCTTGCGTTGCATTGTGTGATGGGACCTCAGTCTTATAATAGCTTCATTTTTCCAAATGGAATTGCGCTGTTTGTTTTATGCACTGGTATTCTTGGAAGAAAATCCGTTCCGTGTTATACGGCGTGGTCCCTTGATTTACTTTATTTTAAAGTAAAGTTTTAATAGCTGTTTCTGTTCTCACACCAGTCCCATGACTGACCTAGAGTTTATTGTTTCTACCTAAACTCTGGGTGCCCCAATTTTCCATACGGGCAGCTAGTAGTTTTGGTTTTGCAGATATTATTTCCCAGGATCCTGGATTTACAGCTTTAGCTATATTCGAAAAGCTTTGTATCCATGTATCTCTTTCAGTTGTATTATGTATTATTTTTCTGCTGTTATGTAATGTATTTTAATCTCTAGTATTATTTTATTTTTCTGCTGGATATTATTCATTTATACTCTAATTCTTGTACTCTAATGTAAAGTGTTGTAATAGCAATGAAGTGTTCTACTGTTTATGTTCTGATTTGACGTGTTCTCAACTCACCGGGCTTTCCCTTATGGGTGAGTTTGGGTCGTCTCAGTTTGGTATCAGAGCTTTGGTTTACCGAGCTCGAGAACAAGACACATTAAAACCGAACGAAAGTACTCATCAGAGATGGAATTAGTAATATCCTATAAGAGTGACTCGTTAGAGATAGGGTTAGAAATGCCCTAGATCAGTTCAAAGAGTGTTATTTTTTAAAAAAATAAAAAGGAAAACAAATTTTGTTTTGAAAATTGAAAACTTATCATACATATTTGAGCATTTTGTTTTAAATCGATTTTAGACTATCGAGTATATGATGATTTTGCATATACGCGTAGCTAGCGTATATTCGAAGCCTCAAATATACTGGATGGATATAGAATCACACTCTAGTCGCCCAGGGATGATTCTGATGATGAGGCCTCATCATCAGAGTCTATGGTCGAGTTTCGAAAGTGGGATATCTATATACTTCCAACTGACTAGTGTGAGAACCAAAACTAGATAGGGATTATTGTTTGTAAATAGGTCTTGAAATTGGATTTTTTTTGAGTATATATAAAATTTAAATGTTAGAAAAGTTAACCAACTAATTGATTGCTGATTGTGTCGTGTGATTTTGAGTTTGACTAATTAAAATGTTGGCAAAATCAAACCAATATGTGAATCAATGGTAAATTAGCCAAATTGAATCAAATATGGAACTGGATTGAAAATTGATTGAAGTTGCATACATGTACATATATATGTGTGAACAAGTCATAGAATGAAAGTTAAGGAGAGGAATAAAATTGTGTGCCCGACCAATAGGTACATATATACTGTATTCCTTGGGTTTGATCATTTTATGAGCCGCTTGGCCTTTTCTTTTTTTCATTCGGATTGACGAGGGCCTTGTGAAGCTAGTTTGGATTTTACCGATCAGCCCGTACAAAGGAGGTTATGGCAAAAAAATTCTAAAATATAGGGTGTTAGCCAATTTTTTGAGAAATATGAAAATTCTTAGAAACTGAAAAGTTGAAAAATGAAAGACAGAATGAAAGTTGAGTTGGTTAGTTAAACAACTTTCAGCTCCATTCCTTTTCGGGGACGAAAAGATTTTAAGTGGGGGAGATTGTAACAACCCGGATTTTCAGAACCAATTTAAAATTTTTAGTTTAGCTATTTTAATGGATTTTGAATATTTAAAATGGTTTATTATAAATAATAACAACTAATAATTTATTTAAATTGAAGTTAGAATGTATAATTTTATTTTAAATATAACAACAGGCTGAAATGGCGCGGTAGTTTGAAAGTTCGATTTTTAATTTCAATTGATTATACAGAACTCACTTTAAATCCGAATTGGACGAAACAAGAATGGTTAGAATCTGTTTAATTATATCTTTCTGACGGATGTGAAAAATTCAGATTTCATAATATAAATTGAAAGTTATGTCCAGTTTAAAGTTCAAAATAGTCGCTATGGAATTTACATATATATATATATATATATTTATATAATGTATAGCCCTTAAAAATATTTATTTTGCAAATGACCTCCATTTTCGATGAAACCACTTTTGTTGGATCTGGAATGTCAAATTATAGCTAGATTCCATTTTATTAATTTCTGAGATTAATTGTGAGCGTAGTGAATTTAAACGTGTTTAGTAATTTCAGTTTGAATTTAATCGACAGGAAAATGGCTATTTTTCAAACGGTCTCCAAATTCTATGAAATTAGATTTGTTAGGACCGTATTGTCAAATCATAGCTAGATTTATTTTTCTGTAATTTTTGAAGTCAGTATGTGGCCTGGGTAAATTAAAATGTACGTTTGAATTTAATATACATTGATTTATATTTTAATTTTGATTAAAACTGATTAAAACAGTCGAATGGGCTTACGAAACATATCTCATTCTGTCTGGAATGGTAGTGTTTAGCTAAGGGAAACAGTCATTGGGTTCGATTTGGAGTTAGTATCATTAAACAACTATTTTTGGAATTTAATAAAATAAATAATTCATATAAATACCCTCTCCGACCGGCCAATCAAAATTCATGAAAAAACCCTAAACCTATACATCGTTCAACCGCCGCCTCCTGTAATGAATGATCAGTTTCATTCAAAACTTCTCTGTCAATTTGCATCCAATCCATGCAATAAAAATCAAAATTTGTAAAACAAAAATCCTAGCCCTCTCCACGAGCTTTCCATCCATACTTGTCTGAAGATCTAACGGTGTGTGCACTGGTCGAAATCACAGCTCAAAGGTCAATCGTTCGAGGGAGTTTTTCTTGGCACCAGGGACCTCGAGCTGAGTGCCACCATTGGCGTAAGGAGGCGGCGCCGGGGGGAGTCGAGTGGCGCTCCCTGATTCTGGTCCATTCAGCCGTGGCATGTGCAACGAGGTGATTTCTGTTCTGAGCCGTGGGTTTGAGGGTAACAGGAAGGGTTCGATGGATTTTCAACGTAGTGAAGGTAATTAGGAAATTCATTAGCGATTAATTAATTATTATAAAATGTAATTAACGTATATATTGTCGTATCTTTCTCATATGAGGTCTAAATCGAGCGAAATTGGATCCGTTGGGATCGTGGGGACGAGAGCTTCACAACAAGACTAACTGGGTCCAATTTGGGGCTTGTTAGAATTTAGGGTAGAATTAAATTCAAACCGTCCAATAAAGAATGACGGAGTGGAACCCAAAGTGAGAACTCCTTCTCACTCTAATTATTTTACAGTTAAATATATACTAGGTTGCAAACGGGGCTTAGTAACCCCCAACATCATTTATTGTACAAACCATGATTGCTTGTTTGGATTGTACTATGGAAATTTGGTTGTGTTGAAAATTGATTGTATTGTGGTGTATTGAATGTGATTGACTATTGTGTATGGCGTGAGCCAGTATCAGGAGAGGGGTAATGTTGGGCATTACTCCAGTTCTAATATCGCACCGTTATAATGTTGAAATTTTATGAAATAAATATTTATTCATTAAAAATATAATTTTTAATGTGTATATGACTATATAAATTATTCATGTGTTGAATAAACAATTTGAACAATAAAAACATTTTTATTGAATGTATGAACTATATAAGATAGTCAAGTGTTAAATCAAATATTTTATCGTTAAATATATAATTTTTAACATATATATGAACAACATAAAATTCTCCTGAAAGGAAAATAAATATTCATTTACAAATATGAAGATTTGTTTATGTACACCCATTTAACTGACATTGATTGGGGAGATAAATGTAAGACCCCGTAATTGTAAATATTAAAATTAACAAATTTAAGAACACTTAATTTTTAGAATAAGAATTAAGGGAAATGGGTTAGGCCATTTCATTCATCTTGGAATTCTGCTTGAGATAGAGTCCGAGTTTGCGTAAATCGGGCTCCGTATGAGGAAGTTATGGAGCTTAGAAGATTTCAAGTTTATATAAGAATGAAATAAATAATTAATAAATCTAAATTCGAATCCAAACCAGCGAAAAGCAGTGGGCAGGAAATTCCCGCCAGAGGGTGTCGACCCCCTTAAGGGGTGTCGACACTGGTGTCGACCCCCTCCCCCCCCCCCCCCAGTAGGGGTCGACCCCTGCTGACTGTTCTGGACAGTGACGATTTTCTGAGTCGTAGGGCTACGTGGCGACTTCTGATTGGCCTGATGAAACATTTTCTTGGACTGAATGGTCTGGATAGATCCTATGCTGATCGAAAGGCTCAAAATAATCCTATAGTCCTATATAATCACATCTAATCTAAACCCTAAGCTAAACTAAATTCGTTCATGAGCCTATATGCTGCTGAATCCTAAACTAATCTAGCCTCCACCGTAACAAATAAAATTCAAGGTTAAAGATAAAGATCAAAGCCTACATCAACGGATTAGCTTATCAACTTTAGAAATCAAATTCCAAATCTTCTCTTCTTTCTTAATCTCTGTGAATTCATATAGCTTTCACAAGATAATTAAACTAAAGTAATTATGATAAGTTGTAAATTGCGATCATATGATTATGCCTATAATGGATCTTATCCAATTTGCAAGTTGTCATCTTTTTTGATTCATAGCCTATTCTTTTCTGATCAATTCTATCAGTTCATGCCTGTTCGTGCTCGTGTATTTATGCCTATTTTGATACCATGATTCTCTTCCCTCTTCCTTTTTCCATTTTTTCTTTTTATGAGTTAGGCTAACTTCAAGCCTAACATATTATGCGAAATTCACGCACGTGTAACGCTTGAATGTTGGGGAAAAGTGTGGGAAATGTTGAATAACATGTGATTTGTAAAAAGACATAAATTGATGATGGTTATGGTTTGGGAAAAATTGTATATAATAAGCAAACATGAGACTTGACAAAAATGGGTTTGAGTGTAAACTTGTGATAATTTGGTAAGTTCAGTTATTTCTTAGATTTGGAACATGTAATAGGAATCATGACTTGTAATGTATCGAATCTAGAACTATTCCTAATTGTAAGATAATCAATTCTGATTCATGCTTATCCTTTTGGTCAAACCTGAATTACCTATGCCTATGAGACTGTTGTGATTGATACAATGGAACCTATCATGTTGTACACCAAACTGGTGATTCTTTTATGTTCAGTACTGTCGAATCTTTATACTTATGATGTAACTTGCTCAGTTTAGCCATACTTATTGTTAATGTACAACATGTCTATTGGAAACATGATTCTTGAGTTGGGTACACCTTTACATGCCTATTTTGTTCCTTATGTCAATTCTTGTGTTTCTCCTCTATCCCTCTCCGTTTTATTTTGGACCTTGTTGTACTTGCGATTGAAACGCGGGGAATTGGGTATAACTTAATTAAGTAATTTTGAGCATAACAAGTAAATGATGCATAATTTGAATTGACCATACATATGGATATTTTACATATAAATCTTGATTTTGACAGTAAATATGTAAATTGGCTAAAAGATGAACGCCTAAAACATGAGGTTAGACTTGGTTTGCGGTATAAGACTGCCCGGAACCGCCCGACATATCTAGCAACTTCAAACGGCAGTCTAATGTGAGAGGTCAAAGGCATAAATTAGATGCTTAGATACAAGGTTAAGTCTGGCTTATGGTGGAAGTTTGCCCGAAACCGCCCGGCATATCCAGTGGCCACAAGTGATCGAATTAATGTGAGAGGTCTGTGCATTAATAACTAATTAATGCTGATCAAAGATGAATATGATACCTAAACGAGTTAGGTGGGTGGGTTAAGTTCACATGGGTAAGAAGGCAACTTAACCAATATTACATGAATAAAGTGGATAGCGTTAAGGCAAGCTTAACCAATAATACATGTGGACTTGATAAGTGGAAGGGTTAAGTAAATCTCGGGTAGGTGGGTAATATTAGTATATATAGGCCCATAAACTTAACCGTTAAATAAACATGCATGAATCAGTGGGGAGGTTAAGTGACATATGGATAGGCGACACTTAACCTATACAACATGTTAATTAAGCAAATGGGTGGGGTTAGGTTAAATTGGGAACACTTAACCGTTATAACATGTTGGTTAGGAAACCCTAGTAACGGGGACCCATTTCAGCAGTAACCCACATAGATGTATCATGGTACCCTGAACTATGCAGGGTGGTGCATGATTACTGGGCTGATTATAAGCGGTCAAAATAGCGGCGGGTGGTGCATCAGTGTAGGTTCCGACAGAGTACGGGCGTGCACGTGCTCTGGAGTGGAAAAAGCAGGCACTGGGCATCAATAGTTTTACACTGCATCTTGAATTGTGTCGGGTTGCCATCATAGGGATTGATACACCCCATGGTGGGACCAGCACAGGTATCTACAAATAAGCGGGGCCGAATGACACAAGTTATAAATACATGCGAGTTAGGGAGCCAATCGATTAGGGGTAGTATGGAGACATCTAGTATCTATTATGGGCAAGTAGGCTGTTAAGGATTGTACGGGGTAGATACCTCTTACTAGATGTTATGCGTGAGGGCTACCAATTGCGGGATTGGGATTAATTTTCAATATGGAACTAGTAACGGTGCGATATATTTAGCATTAGTGCAGTGTAGTAGTTACCTATAGTGATTAGAAGCGCAATCAATATTTATCTTATTCATCTTGCCTACCTTGTCATGCATGCTTATGTACAGTCATTTCTTACTTTCCAGTTTATGTTCTTATCCTGTTACTTTAATGATTATATTGTTAAAGTTACTGGACTCACCAGACTAATGTCTGACCTAATTTGTTTCGCCTCTTTTCTTCCATCCCCCCCCCCCTCCCCAAGGTTCTCTGGGAGGAAATACTCAAGCTTTGTTCAGATGTCTCTTTCTTCCAGCTTGAAGTTGAAAGATTTATTGCTTGGTTTTGATTCTGCTTATGGCATTTTCTATTGCGGGTTATGGCTTTAAAATTATGTACTCTGAAGGCTTTTGTACAAGACTGATATTATGTACTTGGTTTTGTTGTTTTGAAGGTGTAACCAAGCCTATTTCTGTTTCCGCTGCAATAAAGTTATAAAATTTTCAAATACTACTTCATCCATCTTGTAATATTCTGTTCTGTTTACTTATAACGCTCCACGAAACTTAATGCATTCCCTTTTGAGTGACATTAACGGACGTGGGGTGTTACACTTGGTATCAGGGCTGAAGGTTACCAGAACAGATAAAAGATTTTGAAAAACCGTTTTCAAAAGCATTTTTATAAAGAAGTATTTTCGAAAACATGTTTTAAAGAAGGGGTTTTCAAGAGAAAGGTTTATTATGAAAAAACATAATCCCCAAAAGCCATATATCTTTCTTTCGATTCTTTGTTTCGAATTTCTTCCTTTTTCCTTCTTGAGTTTCTTTCCTCGCATGGAGATGCTTTTTCTAAGATATGTAAGGACTTTCGTGCGATGGGTGGAAAACCAGTTCATGGGAATGAGACATTTGTCGAAGCTAGAATTGGCTCAGGGAAGTGGAGAACTCGTTTGGTATCTTTGAGATAGACGATGGAAGGTTCAACTAGCTGCTAGGTAGATGAGGGAGTTTAGGCTAAGGGCACAACCCAAGGATGAGGAATTTGTTGATATGGCTTTAATCCACGAAGAAGGTAAAGGAGAAAGTGGAAAGAATAATTAATCCCATGACAAAAGAAGGCGTCTTTATTATGGTATAACGGGCCATTTAATTAAGGACTATAGGAAGAAAAAGAAGCCTGGTTTTTTTCATTGTGGTGAGGCAGGACATCTGATTAAAGACTGCCTGAGCAGGAAAGGACAAGGGCAAGGGACAGGACCTACTTCTGGAGGATAGTTCATGCTCTCATGGCACCAGGACAGTAGAGAGATAGAAATGTTTTTGTTGAAAGTTTGATTTTTCCTTTTTGATCACCCTGTTTGAACTTTGTTTGATTTTGGCGCTTCGTACTCGTTTGTATCTGCTTCGTTAGTTGAAACACTGCATCTAAATAACTAGTCTAGTTCTGGATCCCATTGTAGTCTCAAATCCTACTGGAGGTTCGAGTCATTTATCTTTGCTTTGTCGGGACTTGAGAGTGTCTATCTTGGGTGTTGGGTTTGAATGAAATGCCTACGTTCTTGGTTTCATAGGCTACGCCTTGATTCTAGGGGTGGATTGGCTAGCCAGGTATGGTGCCATCCTAGACTGACATGAGGTAGTTAGATTGTTGATTCGTTGTAGAAGAACCCTTGATATTTCTTGTGACCCTAGAGGTCCGGTGATGCTTAGCTACCAAGAATCTCTTGACGCATCCATCGATGATTTGGAATTTGTTCGTGTAGTCCGTGAGTATGGTGACGTCTTTGATATGGTTTGGGGTTTAACCCCAAGGCGCGAGATAGACCTCCGTATATATTTAGTAGGTAATGCCAAGCCAGTTGCATTACCAGTGCGCCACATGGCTCCGAGAGAGAAGGGAACTCAGTAAGCAAGTAGGGGAGCTACTTGAGGAAGGTTTCATAAGAAGAAGTATTTCGGAATGGAGTGATCTAGTTGTTTTTGCTACGAAGGTTGATGGTTCGCTTAGATTGTGCGTGGACTATAGGGTCCTGAACAAGCTCACGAAGAAGAACAGACACCCATTGCTGAGGATAGATGACTTGATCGATCAATTGGTTGGCGCTTCGGTTTTCTCGCAGTTGGATTTAGCTACAGGATTTCATCAACTAAGGGTGGCTGAAGATAGCATAGATTAGATTGCATTTAGGACTCTCAACGGTTTCTTCGAATGGCTCGTCATGCCTTTTGGTTTGACAAATGCACCCGCATATTTCGTAGACTTGATGAGTAGGGTGTTTAGAGGGTTTCTAAACAAGTTTGTGGTAGTCTTTATGGATGGCATTTTGATTTTCTTTAGAAGTGAGGAAGAGCATGCCCTACATCTTAAGGAAGTTTTAGAGACCCTACGAGCGCATCAACTCAAAGCTAAGTTCTCCAAATGTCATTTTTGGAGGAAATAAGTGAGGATCTTAGGACACGTGGTCTCTAAGGAAGGGATAGCAGTGGATCCTGCAAAGGTAGTGCCAATCCAAGACTGGAAGGTTCCTAGAAGAGCAACGAAATTAAGAAGTTTTCTATGGTTGGCAGGCTACTATAGGAAGTTCGTTAACGACTTTGCGAAGATATCAGCCCCATTTTTTGACTTTGCTAGATAGGAGCAAACCGTTCACAGTATATACCGGTGCTTGCGGGACAAGGCTTGGAGTAGTTTTCGATGCAAGAGGAAAATGTGATATGCAAAAAGGCGGTAGGTACGCAGTTAGGTTTGAGCATCGCGTATCGTCCATAGACGGACAAAAAGGGTGAATAGAATCCTTAAAGATCTTTTGAGGTTATGTACCCTAGATTTTGGAGGGACATGAGAAGGGCACCTTCCATTTGTGGAGTTCACTTATGACAACAGTTATTAAGCTAGTATTAGGGTTTTTATGGATGATCGTGTCGATCACCAACTTGTTGGTGGGAATCTACAGATAAGATTTTGCTTGGACCCGTGCTAATTAGAAAGAGACTTCGAAGAAGGTGGACTTGATTCAAAGGCAAATGAAAACGGCACAGGACCGACAAAAGTCGTACACTGATAAGAGTCGAACCGATCTTGAGTTCGATGTTGGAGACATGGTTTTTATTAAGGTGTCACCATTGAGGAACGTAGTCCGTTTTGGATCGGTAGGGAAATTGGCACCGAGGTTCGTAGG
The DNA here is from genome assembly GCA_030737875.1 of Allium sativum. Taxonomy (NCBI): domain Eukaryota; kingdom Viridiplantae; phylum Streptophyta; class Magnoliopsida; order Asparagales; family Amaryllidaceae; genus Allium; species Allium sativum. Next base: position 831,928,486 of record CM060918.1, on the reverse strand, counting down.
ACAGATGGTGTACAGAGTGAAGTTGCCGAAGAAGCTTAGTGGTGTTCATGACGTGTTTCACGTGTTGCATTTGCGGAAGTGTTTACATGATACCGCGGAAGTGGTTAAGCCGAGCATGCTTAGGGAAGTGGAAGTGGAGCGAGATGCCACGATTAGACGAACTCCTACATGCATCCTTGGACCGAAGGTCAAAAAGTTATGCAACAGAGAGGTCAAGTTGGTTAAAGTTCAATGGTAAGATGATCAAGGAGATGCGACTTGGGAAACGGAAGACATGAAGCGTGCGTCATACTCTTTCCTTTTTTAGGGTACGTTCTTTACTTCTCCTTTTTCTACCGCTTTGTTTATACTTGTTCTATCGTTTAGTATGTCCTCTCGTTTACATCCTCGATCTTTAGATAGGAAAATCCTATGGTTATAAACATGTGTTTGAGATATGTTATGTTTGATGGATGCAAGTGGATGTAAGTGTTTGCTAGTGGTTGCTCATGGATGCATTTGCACACACAATAGGCACTAGATCGCCTCAATCACCTTCATATTGCATATAAATGAGTGTGCATATTTAATTAAATGGATGTACATTGAATGTTTTATCATATGGATGTTTTATTTGAATAAATAGTTGTGCACTTATGTAGGAATAATATGTATCATTAGGATTCTTTTGCACACATAATGGACGCATGGCACTATCATGAATTGCATTAAGCAGGTCAACTGAATCAGTAGACCGCCTGATTTTTGCATTTGGGTAAGGACATATACACACACTATGCATATGTTCATGAAAAGCATTAGAAACCTTTTAAGGACAACGGATGCCTGTGATTGAATGGTTGAGTAGATGGATGTTGGATGGTAGGATATACATTCTTCTTGACTTGGAGATTTCGGGGACGAAATCCTTTAAGGAGGGGACAATGTAACACCCTGTAATTTTAAATATTAAAATTAAAAAATATAAGAAAACTTAATTTTTAGAATAAGAATTAAGGAAAACAGGTTACGCCACTGCGTTCGTCTCAGAATTTTGCTTGAGATAGGGTCCGAGTTTGCATAAATCGGGCTCCGTAAGGATAAGTTATGGAGCTTAGAAGATTTCAAGTTTATATCAGAATTAAATAAATAATTAATAAATCTAAATTCGAATTTAAACCAGCAAAAAGCAGTAGGTGGGAAAATTCCCGGCAGAGGGTGTCGACCCCCCCCCCCCCAGTAGGGGTCGACCCCTGCTGACTGTTCTGGAGAGTGATGATTTTCTAAGTCGTAGGGCTATGTGGCGACTTCCGATTGGCCTGATGACACATTTTCTTAGACTGAATGGTCAGGATGGATCCTATGTTGATCCAAAGGCTCAAACTAATCATATACTCCTATATATTCACATCTAACCTAAACCCTAAGCTAAACTAAATTCGTTCTTGAGCCTATATGCTGTTGAATCCTAAACTAATCTAGCCTCGACCATAACAAATCAAATTCAAGGTTAAAGATAAAGATCAAAGCCTACATTAACGGATTAGCTTATCAACTTCAGAAATCAGATTCCAGATCTTCTCTTCTTTCTTAATCTCTGTGAGTTCATGTAGCTTTCACAAGATAATTAAACTAAAGTAATTATGATAAGTTGTAAATTGTGATAATATGATTATGCCTATAATGGATCTTTTCCAATTTGCAGGTTGTCATCTTTTTTGATTCATAGCCTATGATTTTCTGATCAATTCTACCAGTTTATGCTTTCTCGTCATCGTGTATTTATGTCTATTTTTGATACCATGATTCTCTTCCCTCTTCCTTTTTCCTTTTTTTTATTTTTATGAGTTAGGCTAACTTCGAGCCTAACATATTATGCGAAATTCGCACACGTATAACGCTTGAATGATGGGGAAAAAGTTCACGAATTGTTGAATAACATGTGATTTGTAAAAAGGCATAAATTGATGATGGCTATGGTATGGGAAAAATTGTATATAATAAGAAAACATAAGACTTGATGTAAATGGGTTTGGGTGTAAACTTGTGATAATTTGGTAAGTTCAGTTATTTCTCAGATTTGGAACATGTAATAGGAATCGTGACTTGTAATGTATCGAATTTAGAACTATGCCTAATTGTAAGATAATCGATTCTGATTCATGCTTATCCTTTCGTCAAACCTGAATTACCTATGCCTATGAGACTGTTGTGATTGATACAATGGAACCTATCATGTTGTACACCAAATTGGTGATTCTTTTATGTTCAATTCTATCGAATCTTTATGCCTATGATGTAACTTGCTCAGTTTAACCATACTTATTGTTAATGTACAACATGTCTATTGGAAACATGATTCTTGAGTTGGGTGCACCTTTAAATGCCTATTTTGTTCCTTATGTCAGTTCTTGTGTTTCTCCTCTATCCTTCTCCGTTTTATTTTTGGACCTTGTTGTACTTGCGATTGAAACACGGGGAATTAGGTATAACTTAATTAAGTAATTTTGGGTATAATAAGTAAATGAGGCATAACTTGAATTGACCACACTTATGGATAATTTACATATAAATCTAGACTTGGACAGTAAATATGTAAAATAGCTAAAAGATGAATGCCTAAGACACGAGCTTAGATTTGGTTTGCAGTATAAGACTGCCCGGAAACGCCCGGCATATCCAGTAACCGCAAACGGAAGTCTAATGTGAGAGGTCAAAGGCATAAATTAGATGCTTAGACACGAGGTTAAGTCTGGCTTGTGGTGGAAGTCTTCCCGGGACCGCCCTGCATATCCAGCGGCCACAAGTGATCGACTTAATGTGAGAGGTCTGTGCATTAATAACTAATTAATGCTAATCAAAGATGAATATGATACCTAAACGAGTTAGGTGGGTGGGGTTAAGTTAACATGGGTAAGAAGACAACTTAACCAATATTACATGAACAAAGTGGATAGGGTTAAGGCAAGCTTAACCAATAATACATGTGGTCTTGATAAGTGTAAGGGTTAAGTAAATCTTGGGTAAGTGGGTAATATTAGTATATATAGGCCCACAAACTTAACTGTTAAATAAACATGCATGAAACAGTGGGAAGGTTAAGTGACATATGGATTGGCAACACTTAACCTATACAACATGTTAATTAAGCAAATGGGTGGGGTTAGGTTAAATTTAGAACACTTAACCGTTATAACATGCTGGTTAGGAAACCCTAGTAACGGGGACTCATTTCAGCAGTAACCCACATAGATGTATCATGGTACCCTGAACTAGGAAGGGTGGGGCACGATTACTGGGCTAATTATAAGCGGTCAAAATAGCGGCGGGTGGTGCATCAGTGTAGGTTCCGACGGAGTACGGGCGTGCACGTGCTCCAAAGTGGAAAAAGCAGGCACTGGGCAACAGTAGTTATACACTGTGCATCTTGAATTGTGTTGGGTTGCCATCATAGGAATTGATACACCCCATGGTGGGACCAGCACAGGTATCTACAAACAAGCGAGGCCGAATGAAACTGGTAATAAATACATGCGGGTTAGGGAGTCGACCGATTAGGGATAGTATGGAGACATCTAGTATCTATTATGGGCAAATAGGCTATCAATGATTGTATGGGGTAGATACCTCTTATTAGATGTTACGCCTGAGGGCTATAATTGCGGGGTTGGGATCAACTTTCAGTATGGAACTAGTAACGGTGCGATATATTTAGCATTGGTGCAGTGTAGTAGTTACCCTATAGTGATTAGAAGAGCAATCAATGTTTATCTTATTCATCTTGCCTAACTTGTCATGCATGCTTATGTACAGTCATTTCTTACTTCCTAGTTTATGTTCTTTTCCTGTTACTTTAATGATTATATTGTTAAAGTTACTGGACTCACTAGACTAATGTCTGACCTAGTTTGTTTCACCTCTTTTCTTCCATTCCCCCCCCCCCCCCCCCCCCGGTTCTGAGGGAGGAATACTCAAGGTTAGTTCGGATGTCTCTTTCTTCCAGCTTGAAGTTGAAAGAAGTATTGCTTGGCTTTGATTCTGCTTATGGCATTTTCTGTTGGGTTATGGCTTTAAAATTATGTAGTCTGAAGGCTTTTGTACAAGACTGATATTATGTACTTGGTTTTGTTGTTTTAAATGTGTAACTAAACCTATTTCTGTTTCTACTACAATAAAGTTATAAAATTTTCAAGTACTACTTTATCCGTCTTGTAATATTTCGTTCTATTTACTTATAACGCTCCACGAAACTTAATGCATTCCCTTTTGAGTGACATTAACGGATGTGGGGTGTTACAACAAATTTTACACATCGCTCAGCTGCACAAATAATATTCAGTATTTGTTGGTTGAAATCCCACATGGGTATTGGGATAATATTTGACATACACTGATCTCAATTGTTTAGTTGTATGTCAATCAATTGGTTGACAAACTGTTGTAAGCGTTAATTATTTATATTTATTGCTTATGCAGTTGTGTAATGCACTCTGGATGATGGTTGACTGTGTGTCATTATTGTTGTGTACATGTGCTGTATGAAATCCATATAAGTAACATTATATGGTAATTGGTTGGGTCCGATTCCAATTTAGAAATAACGTATATTTTAAAATAATATCCAGTAAATGATTAAAACGTTAATTTGATGTCCGATTTTGGATGGACACGAAATTATTAAAATGTGTGAAGCCATATTGATTAGTTGTGCGCCATTTTAATGCGAACGGTATTTATATCGATTTTATTCATTTTTATAATGAATATCGAAAAGGAAATGATTTCAAAATCTGATATTTTGAAAATATTATCGTTTGAACATTATAATGACATGGAATATTCAATTTTGATTTAAAATTGAAAACGAAGTTAAAATCGTTTTAAAATGAATTTATAAATGATATATAAAATACATTTTAAATGGAAATCAATGAAATATAAATTATATATTATATAGGGGATTTTTCCCACAAGGACAAACTCACCCAAAAACTTGTCTAAAAGGACAAGAGCCCAAAAACTTGCCCAAAAGGACAAGTTTTAGTGCAAATGGTGGAATTCAGGGGGGTCCCATGTTTTTCCACTTTGCACTAAAACTTGTCCTTTTGAGCAAGTTTTTTACCCCTTGTCCTTTTGGGCAAAATTTTTGGTCTTTTTGTCCTTCACAATTTTTTCCTGTATTATATATTATATACATATTTAATGGCCTGAATATAACGCGCCGCGCTACGACCGTCCGCGAATTTCGACCATTGATTTCGAATTGACATTATGGGAGATCCGACCGTCAGATTCTCCTAAAACCGGAATTTTGGATTCGTATTGGAAAGAGCTTTCCAATGAATATAAGAGATTTGAAATCTAATAGCTAAATTCGGAAGTATGTCCAAATTAAATTTGGAAAAGGTCCTATGGATGCAGTTCGGTGGCCGTTATTGGAAACCAACAGTACGGGCCTTGATAAAATTATTAAAAATATTAATAATTTGTGTAAAATCATAATAAATGATTTGGAAAGAATTGGGATGAAAAATTCCACGTTTGTAAAGATAAAAATACATTTTTTATCAAAATGAACTAGTTGTTAACTAAAAAGATAATCCAATAATTTTTAAACAAATAAATTGGATATATAAAGGGTTTTAATATAACTAGAAATTTCCAATCTAAAAACTGGAATGGATTCGAATAGAAATTATCTTCGGGATATTTCGACATTGGATTCCGTGACTATATGGATATTGTGAAGGAATTTGGAAGATATATATATATATATCGTTATTCCCCATACGATATGTGTTGGTTTCAGAACTTGATATTGAATATAAGCCGATATAATTTCTATTTAGAGCCTTATATTTAATATCAAATTGGATTTTAGGTTTGTCGTGAATGGTGTCTTAAATAACACTATTCTTAAACCCCGTGTGAAAAGAATAAATCTTTTAATTAAGATTATTAGAGTTTCCAGTTATATTTAGTAATTGGAATAAAATGGAATGTAAATTGGGTTTATTGTGAACTTTGTTTTTTAACGACATTCGTTCTTTAACCCGATTAACAGTGAAAGGTGATTTGGAATATATAAATCTTTTATTAAGATTTAATGTAAATTTTCCAAAGTAAAGTTTTCCAATTTAATAACATAAATTGCAATAAATGGAATTTGATTTGGTAATAAACGAAGTGAGCTTCTATGGAGGAAGGCTGTTAATATATATGGAATTTAAAAGGCTTTGTCATTATTCAATTGTATTATTAGACGAATATGGAAATTGATATCGATTATAAATTGATCTGTTTTTCGTGAAGATTTCATGGTTAATGGAATGTGATTATGGGTTTTTCGTGGACTGTGTTTTAAATGACATTGGTTCTTTAACACAGTTAAAGACAGGATTACATGTCTAACATTATATTTCGAACCATATTTGTAACACCCCATAATTTTAAATATTAAAATTAACAAATTTAAGAACACTTAATTTTTATAATAAGAATTAAAGGAAACAGGTTATGCCATTACGTTCGTCTCGGAATTCTGCTTGAGATAGAGTCCGAGTTTGCGTAATTCGGGCTCCATATGAAGAAGTTATGGAGCTTAGAAGATTTCAAGTTTATATCAGAATTAAATAAATAATTTATAAATATAGATTTGAATTCAAACCAGCGAAAAGCAGTGGGTGGGCAAATTCCCGTTAGAGGGTGTCGACCCCCTATAGGGGTATCGACATAGGTGTCGACCCCCCTGTAGGGGTCGACCCCTGCTGACTGTTCTGGACAGTGACGAATTATGAGGTATTAGGACTTATGTGTTGCGCTGTGGTTAGCAGAGTGGTGTATCTCTTCGGTTTGGATGGCCTTGATGACTCCTATGTTGGTTTAAAGGCTCAAATTAATCATATACTTCTATATGATCACATCTAACCTAAACCCTAAGCTAAACTAAATTCGTTCATGAGACTATATGCTGCTAAATCCTAAACTAATCTAGCCTACACCATAACAAATCAAATTCGGTAGAGATCAAAGCCTACATCAACCATTTTAGCTTATCAACTTCAGAAATCAGAACTCTGAATTATTCTCTATCCATAATCCTATCTCTGTGAGTACAGTTACTTTCACAAGATAATTAATTAAATTAATTAGATAAGTTGTGATCTGGATTGTATAAATATGCCTGTTGAATCTTATGCTATCAGCCAGTTCTGTTATCATCTGTTTTTTGATGTCAGTTTTGTTATCATATGTAAGTGGATTCATTTCATGATGTTAGTTCATATGCCTAATTACATATGCAAGTTATGTTCATCTATGCAAGTTTGCTCGATCTATGCAAGTTGTGAAAGTTTATATGCAAGTCATGTTCATATATGCAAGTTCATATTTTTATATGTTTAGATCTATGCAAGTTCATATTTTATATGGTTAGACCTATGCAAGTTTATTTTCTATGCAAGTTATTGTTTATGCAAGTTTAGGTCTATGCAAATTAAGATCATTTGGACCTATGCAATTTTATGATCAATGCTAGTCTATTTTCATATGCTAAGTTAGATCTATATTGTTTTATGCCAATTTGAATGTTGTATGTCTCTTTCTTTTCCTTTCTCTTAAGAGTTGGGTTAATTGCGAGCCTAACGTATTACATGAATTATACGTACGAACGACGTGGGGACGTTGGGAAAAATGTTAAATATTGGATATTGTGAAATTAGCATAAATTGTCTAGAAGACATGTAATTAACTTGAGACATAAATTGCCATAGTTTATATGCATGGAAATTATGGACACAATTTAGATAATAATTATGAACATAGCTTGAATTGGAAATTATGGACAATTTGAAACAAGGGTTTTAATTCAAATTGGGATTGAATAATAGAATGAGTTAATGAATGCCTAAGACACGAGGTTAGACTTGGTTTGCGGTATAAGACTGCCCGGAACCACCCAGCATATCCAGTAACCGCAAACGGAAGTCTAATGTGAGAGGTCAAATGCATAAATTAGATGCTTAGACATGAGGTTAAGTCTGGCTTGTAGTGGAAGTCTGCCCGGAACCACCCGGCATATCCAGTGGCCACAAATGATCGACTTAGTGTGAGAGGTCTATGCATTATTAACTAATTAATGTTGATCAAAGATGAATATGATACCTAAACGAGTTAGGTGGGTGGGGTTAAGTTAACATGGGTAAGAAGACAACTTAACCAATATTACATGAACAAAGTGGGTAGGGTTAAGGCAAGCTTAACCAATAATACATGTGGTCTTGATAAGTGTAAGGGTTAAGTAAATCTTGGGTAGGTGGGTAATATTAGTATATATAGGCCCACAAACTTAACCGTTAAATAAACATGCATGAAACAGTGGGAAGGTTAAGTGACATCTGGATAGGCAACACTTAACCTATACAACATGTTAATTAAGGAAATGGGTGGGGTTAGGTTAAATTTAGAACACTTAACCATTATAACATGCTGGTAAGGAAACCCTAGAAACGGGGACCCATTTCAGTAGTAACCCACATAGATGTATCATGGTACCCTGAACTAAGCAGGGTGGGGCACGATTACTGGGCTAATTATAAGCGGTCAAAATAGCGGCGGGTGGTGTGTCAGTGTAGGTTCCGACGGAGTACGGGCATGCACGTGCTCCAAAGTGGAAAAAGCAGGCACTGGGTAGCAGTAGTTATACACTGTGCATCTTGAATTGTGTCGGGTTGCCATCATAGGGATTGATATAACCCATAGTGGGACCAGCACAGGTATCTACAAACAAGCGGGGCCGAATGACACAAGTAATAAATACATGCGAGTTAAGGAGCCGATCGATTAAGCGATAAGGGGGTAGTGTGGGGACATCTAGTATTTAGTATGGGCAAGTAGGTTGTCAAGGATTGTATGGGGTGGATACCTCTTACTAGATGTTACGCCTGAGGACTACCAATTACAAGATGGGGGTCAACTTTCAGTATGGGACTAGTAATGGTGCGGTGTATTTAGTATTGGTGCAGTGTATTTAGCATTGGTGCGGTGTAGTAATTATCCCATAGTGATAAGAAGCGCAATCAATGTTTTCTTATTCATCTTGCCTATCTTGTCATGCATGCTTATGTACAGTCATTTCTTACTTTCTAGCTTATGTTCTTATCCTGTTACTTTGGTGATTATATTGTTAAAGTCACTGGACTCACCAGACTTATGTCTGACCTAGTTTGTTTCGCCTCTTTTCTTTCCGTTCCTCCCCCAGGTTCTCAGGGTGGGCCTAGTGGAGCTCGATTTGGATCTCTTTCTCTCTCTTTTGGAAGTTCTTGGATTGCTGAAAGTAAAGATCAGCTTATCTCTTTTTATGGCTATTTATGTTGGGGTTATGTTTTTATTTTATGTACTTAGAAAATAATTTGTCTAAGATGGATATTAATGTACTTAGTGGTTTTGATGATGTAACCAAACTATGTTTTGCTTTTCCACTGCAATAAAGTTGCTTTAAATTTTGAAGTACCATTTTATATATATCTGTCTTGTGATTTCTGTTCTATACTCTTATAATGCTCCATGAAACTTAATGCATTCCCTTTGTGAGTGACATTAACGGACGTGGGGTGTTACAGTATTGTTGATCTCTGCTAAATATGTATCTGTTTAGTGGCAGAGAATTTATTCTCTTGCTTAATACCCTTCTCTTAAACGTACGAGCTTAGAGATCATATATTGGCAGAAATTAGTGGTACAGTGTAGATTGTCGATGCGGCATGTTTTTGTTTCCAAAGTTAAATAATCATCAAATAATGATTGTTGGAAGATTAAAACTAAGTGGAGTTTTAATGAATATTTAAATAGATTGAAATGTGAATGTGATGATTTAAATTATCAAATTTGGGAAATGATCGCGAATGAAGTACCACCCGTTTTACTCCAGGCGATAGTTAAATCATTAATTAGATTTGAACGTGGAATGGTGATTAATTTTACTAATAACACAGTGGTATTAGATATGGGGTATTACCAGTTTTGCTCCATGGGATGAATAGGTTGGGATTGGGAATTAAAATAAATGATTACCTCGGTAAGGTTCGCTAATCCCGGCTAGTTTGGAAAACCTTAATTTGGTTTATATTATGAAAAGAATATTTGAATAAAAGAATATTCTGGATTGGAATGAGGCGTATGTTGTGTTTTTATAGCACTTGATTATATGATACGTGAATTATTCAGAAAGGTCGGGTTTATACCCATTCTGAATAATTGATTCGACGATAAGTCGACGATGAAGACGGTGGCTGAAGACAGGGGTTCTTCACATCATTTGGATGATTACTGATGTCTTGATTGGGCTGTACACCCAAGATAAGATAATATGTGGTGATCGTCCAGACATACTTGGAGATCGATCGGATATGCGAGGACCTCTCTCATGTATTGGACATATGGGACGAGGAATAAGGTGCCTCCGGTTTCATTCAGACCCAAAACGGACTTGTAAATGGACGTGTGTCTGACATTGGATTTTATTTTGTATTAATTGATTTCTATTAAATATATATCTAATTGGTGGCGAGAATTTATTCTCTTGCTTAACACCCTTCTCTGAGATGTACGAGCTTAGAGGTTATATATCGATAGTGATCAGTTGCATGGCGTGAAATGTCAGTGTGGCATGCAGAGATGCAGTGATCAAGGCTTCTGTTGAAAAGCAGAGTCTTATGGTTGATGATCAAAGCATGGATTTAAATAGCATAACTTTGTGTGTAGCGTTAATTCGTGAGCCTTACACCTCGGTATGAGTCAAAAAGGGATAAGGGACCCAAGGAGTGCACGACGTTTCTTTCTAGCTATAGGTGGTGTCATGGTATGGATCCCAAAAATTTATTTATTTTTACCTGTGTTGATGATGGAATGCGAGGCACCTCAGATATATTGGTCACTACGGGGTCGATGGATAGGTCTGATAGTGTAACGACTCGGCTTTGACTAACGATACAAATGTGTCGATCATATAAATAAGTAATGCATTGGTTTTAGTAACTTCCATAGATCAATTTGTATTAGAGGACATTAGCTAGTACTTTCCAGCAAATTGATCAATATTTTTTTGAAGTAAATCAGTGGTTATAAAGAAGAATTTAACCCTTCTAAGCTTTTTGAGTTTTAAAATCATTGACCACTTGAACCATTTATACAGAAAAAGCTATTCCTCCTCACCAACCAAAGTTTCCAAAGCAAAACCCATTTTTCACGTGTAAAGTCTTTAACCTGGGTATGCTTACTTAAGATTGAAGTGGCCATTTTTCTTTATATTTGCACATACCCTTGTTAACAAATAAATAAAGAATTCATGTCCTGCATACACTATAATAGACAATTTTTTTCCATTTTTGCACATGTATGTAAGCAAGGTCTGCATATACACTAAAGAGTAGGCAAGAATAGCTAGGATTGGATAGAAACCTATACCCATTGGCCTGAGTATCTCATGATCAGGGGAATTTCAGTATTTACAAAAAAAACGTGGGGGTAGAATAAACATTTTAAAATAATTTGTGTAAACTCAGATCCATGTGAACACCTGAATAAATTCAGCCGTAATACAACTGTACATAGGATGATAGATGCTACCTTTTCTTTCACAAATCAACCAGAGGAAAAGTGATTGCTTGATAAAGTTTTTAGTACAACATGCATTTAAGGAGATAATACCCCTGCAACCATTTCCAATGTATGTTTTATATAAATATACCCATTTGCATGTGCCTTGATACACTGTAGCACTTTGGCACTGGTGAAATAGGGGTTTTCCCTCACAACAGCTATAGGAAACATAGGTTTTCCTTTTAACCACGGTTGCAGTTTGAAGTGAACGTTCTGCCTATGTCCCCTCTTTTTACAGGCATGCATTAATGTTAGGCTTATTTTATAAGTCCCTACACCTATAAATAGAGGCACACACACATGCATTCTCTTCACAAGCAAAATCAGTAAGAACAAAACTAGTAGGAAGAAGAGAAGTAGAGCCTGAGAAACACCGAGCTTGACTGGTGAGTAAACATACAAAATTTATTTTGATTCACAGATAAAATCATGTGTTGAACTTGTGATGAGTGTACTTGCATGACTGAATGTGATAAAGACTTGTTCTGGAAATCATGTATGTGGTAGGAGACCCTGCATAATTTTCCTGTTGAAAACTGAACCTCTGTTTCACCTGTGACACCATGTTAAAATCATATACTTTGTTTATACCCATGGAATGCTTAACTGTGTTCGAATTGTATATTAGATTTGAACGGTTTCCATGTAGATTTAGTTACTCAGACAAATTGAATAATAGCAAAGATATATATATATATATATATATATATATATTTAGTTCTTTAAAGCGAAGAGTATTTTCCAGTAAGATGTTTATATCATGTATTTGATTCATGTATGCCAGTAAGCGACATACAGTAAAATGAAAACCAAAGACCAATCTTGTTTGGATTTGTAGGCTTATTAACTAGTTAGAAATATAAGGTCAGGTTTTAGTCATGAACATATAAAAGTGTAGTGACTGTAAAGAAGTAACATAAGGGTTTGGCTAATATATAGCAACTTATGATTTTCTGAATAATCATTTCCGCTGGTATCAGGGCGAGGTGGACATATTAGCTTAAGCGAATGGGAGAAACTTCAATACTTTCATTTATTTACAAACTCTTTAAGCGCCATTTAGTCGTAGTGTTTATCAGGACTGTTGTATGGCAAGAATGGGAGGGACTGCGGAAACAGAGTTTGAGGAAGGGAAGAGTTATTCAGCAAAGTGGTCGATTACATCGTTGACCATATACGGACGAAGTCCGGGCTTGATCCATGGTGTGTGACAATGGCGGTAACCCATTTCTTTTGAGCGTAGGCTTGAGCTTCGTTTTGGCAAATCCAGTCGAAGTGTCTTTTGCTGATCAAGTGGATCGAAAACGGAAAGTATTGATTATGGTAGTGGAGCTGTCGCACGTTTATGGTTGGTGGAGATAACGGTGTACGGACCGACTTAAGTGTGCACGTGCACATTGAGCACGCAATACACTGTTTTGTGATACTTCAGAAAAGAAGTAGTGAATAACAAGAGGATTGCAAAGCATGAGAGAAGTGATAAGTTCGGCAAAGCATTTGGAGAAGTGGTGGAAGGATTGAATCTCATTACGAAAAGGGGTTGGGCGTGTGAAGTTTAACTGGAAGTAAAAGGCAGTAAGAAGATGGAGGGAATCAAAGTGAAATAGGGGAAAGGGAGTGAAGATATCAGGAAGCATAATAATAATAGGATAGGAATTTGGTGGTAGCAGGTTTCAGCAATTGGGTTTGAAACTGGACGTGAAGGACTGTGCAACAAAGTGAAGACATGGCGAAGGAGCAGACTTTTAAGGTAATGAACATTGACATGGAAACATAGAAGGGGTAGGAGGAATAAAAGGGTAAGTGTGAAAATAGGAAGTAGAAAAGAATAGGAAATTTAAGTAGCAGGTCTCGGCCATGTTAATCAAAGAACAGTGCGGAGGGTATTTGCTTCCTCAGTGGATCACGTGGTTTCGGCAAATTGAAGCAAAAGAGGGCGGAAGTGTTTGGGCCACATGGAAATTAAGGGATGCGTGGACTTCAGATTTTGGGCCACGTTCATATATTGTTTAGTTAAAAGAGGAGTGAGGCCGAAGTTTTTACCCAGGCTCGTTTGTAATGGTAAATTAAAACATAGGGGTGTGGCTTTGAAATATTGGGCCACATATTAATCATTATATTAACAAAAGAAAATATGGTCGTAGCCTTTTTGTTCCGGCCGTTTGGAAATGGTAAAGAAAACAAATATAGAAGAGAGCGTTAGCTATTGTCTAAACCATAGTTTAAGTTGGAAACAAGGTTAGTTTAGACTATCAATTTGTTTTTAAACAATAAGTAAAACGTTTGTAGTAAAACCCAAACCAATGCAAAGACAATTTATACACTTATATGTAATCAAATTTTATAATTTAATTACTTATTTAAATAATTTAAACAATAATTTAATAAGGAATTATTCAATCTTTCTGAAAACTAGGAGTCTTGAAATTGACTTACTGGATTATACTGCATGTAATGACCCGGATTTCTTATGGGCTAATTTTAAATATTTAATACAGGATTTAAATATTGGGTGGATAAAATAAATGGAATTCTATATTAAGTTATCAATTTAATAATCAATTTCGATTTAATATCGTATATATTAAATTATCAAAATCAGTAATCAGCGAATAACAGAATTCAAAGTCAACACTGAATTAGAAACAGTTCAGGTAATCAATTCAAACTCCTGTTTGAATTAGAATAATAATATTAATTGATTTCCGAAGAATTAATTGTTTTGAAATTAATTTAAATCAAGAAATTAAATTATTTTGAATTTAATATATATCGATTTAAATTTATATAGTCTCTAGATGATCAAATAGGGCTCTGAAACCTGTACCAGTGGATTCAGAATGGTGGTTTAACCCTAGGAAGGTCTATTGTTGGGTTCAGAAAGGAGTTCGGCATCATGGGTATTTTAATTAAAGGATATTGGTTTAATTTAAATTTAAAATAAAATAAAATATCAGTGTTGTGTGGCTCCTCCCTCTCCACAAAACCAAATAACTGTGGCTTCTTTTAAATCCACAAATCAAAACCCACCGTGCCTCATTCAGAACCATAGGAGCAAATCAACTGGTGGCCTTTCTTCCTCTACTCCTTCACGCTATAAACCGCGATGAACACTTCCCCTTTCCCTCTTTCAACTCGTTTCTTCCAGAAAGGATAAATTGAAACCGAATGCTTTAAAATCAAATTAAACCACACCTTTTCCTCTTCAAATCGAACGCCAGAGTTCGTTATGAAAATCTATTTCCATTCGAAGTTTCAAATCGCGATTTAAGATCGGAAAAATCATGAAGCTCGATGGCCAAGTGGGGACGCTCGTGGAAAGAGGGCCGCGATTCAAAGCCGCCACGTCCTCTGAAGGCCGATGTCATTGCTGAGGTGTACGCAACTTCGGGAAGGCGCTGTTCATTTTGAATGCAAAGAGGATCACCGCGAGTTCAAAAGAGAGCAGTAAGGTGGAGGGCGACCTCGGTATTGGGAGTGATTGGAGTTTAAATACTCTGACAATGATTTAGGGTTATTGACAGTGGGATGACGGGGTTTCCAAGCTCGATTTGTGAGGGTGACAACAGTGGATGATGTAGTTGCAATAAGAAGCCGCAGGTGGAAATTTAGATAAGGAAGATTTGGAGAAAGGGTTTAAGGCAGTGACAAATAGGGTGCTGGGGATTCAAGGATTTGCAGTAATTGATTATGTTGGCATCGTAGGTATTCAGGAAACAAGGTATGATTTTATGAATTTAAAAATATGGAATAATTTACTTATCCGTTCGTAATTTAAATAAATAAATGTTAAACCGATAAATATAAAATCATATGATCATAGGCGTGATCCATTCAAGAAGAATTAAGTTGAAACAATTCAAGTCAATGCTAGACGAGACTAAATGGAATCAGAATGGATATTCGACAAGTAAAATAAATGTGAGTAAATCTCACTCTGTTTTATTTAGAATTATTTTTATCAGTTAAAAATAATTGTTTTGTTGATTGTTGGATGCTTTAAATATTTATTTATTGCTGTTAAAAATATATTAGTTATCTAGGATTGGTTGACTATTATATATATATTGGGTTGATGATTGGTTGGATTCCCGCAGTCTCATTAGCGGATGCCCGCAGTTTCATAGCGGATGATTTCCCTATGCGCGCCACAAATATATATTAGTGGATGACCTTTATACCGTGATATCCTGCCTCGAAGCAGGATGGGTATTACTATGTTGACTAACGTCTGTGGATGCAGGAAACCATGTTGGAGGAATCCAACCGGATTCCTCAAAAATATATTATCTGTTTGTTGTTTTCTTGATTTCATATATATATTCATATATGATGCGTTAAAAATCAAATGATTGAAAATTGGTTGATTTGATTGTTTAAAATATCACTGGGGCTTGAATATTGATTTATAAAAATATCGAAAAGGGGTATTTGAGATTTAAAAGGGAAATTCTATTTTAGAAAAATAGAATTTGAATTTTTAAATAAATTTGAAATATAAACTTGTTTTGAAACATAAAACAAGTAGTTCCTTTATAAACGAAGTTTATAAATCAAGTGAAAAGAATTATCATTGGATAATTCAGAAATAAAAATACAAGTGTGAAATTGAAAAGGGAATTCTATTTTCCAAAAGTAGAAATATCGATTTCAAAAGGAATTGAAATCGAAACTTGTTTAAAGGAAATGAATATAGAAATTTAAATGGAGTTTGAATATAGAAATTCAAACGGCGTTTGAATATAGTAATTTAAATAGAATTTGAATAATGGGATTTGAATATAAGAGAAGTGAAATGGAATTTGAATATAGAATTCAAATAGATTGATATGGAATTTGAATAATAGAATTCAAATGGAGTTAACTATAGAATTTGAATATAGAAATTCAAATGGGATTTGAATAAAGGAAATTAAACCATGGAATTTAAATATAGAAAATTCAAAGAGGATTTGAATATAGAAAATTCAAAGAGGATTTGAACATAGAAAATTCAAGAGGATTTGAATATAGAAAATTCAAATGAAATTTGAATAAAGAAGATTTAAATAATGGAAATTGAATATAGATTTGAATATGAAATTTGAAAAGAGAATTGAGTATAGAATTTGATATATAGAATTTGAATAGAATTTGAATATAGAAATTCAAATGTAATTTGAATATAAAATTCAAATAGAATTCTAATGGAATTTGAATATAGCATTCAAAGGAAATTTGAGGATTTATATTCGAAATTGAATATGAAGCGTAAATTGAAAATGGAGTTCAAATTAGTTGTAAACAAGTTAAAATATATTTGAACATGTTATGTTCAAATATAAAAGTGAAATAGACTAAAGAGTTAATTAACAAATTAATTAACGAATGGAGTTAAAACGATTGGTATAGTTAAAATAGATTAGGCAGGTATAGATATACAGGGGATAGGTACGGAATAAAGTGTTAAAAGAGATATAGATAGAATGCCCGACAAAAGGTATGTATTTAATTCATATATGAGATTTTATGCACCGTATCGGCTAGCCGCTTGGCTTTTCTTTTTGGATTGGTAAAGGCCATGGGAGGCTATTTGAAATATCCCAAAGCTCCCGGTACAAAGGAGGTTATGGCGAATTTTTCTGGGAATTTAAGGAGTTAGAATATTTTTAAGATAATTTGATAGTTAGAAATCAACGTATCGATATATATATAGAAGTCGATAAGGAAACAAACTTAGAAATAGAATAGTATAATGAAAAAAGAAGACTAGGAATAAAATCTCGTAAGAATAGAAAGAGAAAGAGTATACGTGTTTAAAAATGAATAAGTAGTTGTATGGTATTAATTATTCGAGTAAGTAGTCATATCTGTTTTGACGTTATAAATGTTATTCAGTCAAGGTCTGAGAGGTAGTTATACCCCAACTTGATTGATTCCATTATTAACAAATAAATAGTAAGATTTCAGGCTCGAAGATCAATGTTGGATAAGAGTTAGTTGAATATAGTATTTGGGTTGTCGTAACGATGTTTTACACAACATCCGTTTTGACCCAAATAAGTGTAAGCTTGGAAATATAGTAAAGAATATTTCCTAAGTATAGAAATAAACGAGATCGGAAAAGAGATAAGTAATTGGAATATTTTCCAATTATAAATAGCATATATTTTCTAAAGTTTAGAAAATAAAGGAAGGCGATATTCGAAAATGTTTTCAAATAGCGTAAAAGGCCAATATGGTTATTGAAAATATTTGGTTAACAAATATTGGTAAAGAAATGGAAAAGTGATTTAATTAAGGGAATATTAATTAAGGGTTCAGTGATTGTTTGATAATTGGATGAACACTTGTTTTCTTCGATAGTTAAATCATCGACTATCGAAATACTTATTTTTATTCGATAGTAAAATCACATACTGTCGAAGTTTTGACCATCGTTGTCAATATGGAGAGACTGGTTGGATTATTATCCGAAGAACCACTCCGTATTGGCAGTAGCGTTGCGAATCAGATTATATAAAGATAATCGAAGACGGAGTAGAGTGCAAGGACTTTTTCTATTAATAGAAATAGTACCTTCAGTTCATCCTGTTCCTGGGTGACTTGTATGGATGAATGTCTGACAGAGTATTTCCAGAAAGGTCACGTACATTGATTTCTTCAACCGTACCAAGAGTGGAAGCGGAGAAGGAAACTTCTTTTAGCTGACACGTAATGTACTGTTGTAGACATCAATTAATGATTTTCGATGGATCTGACAATGTGGCATTCGAAGGGAATCTGATGTGATGATAAATCATAGCCTCTGGCCTCATAACCGGTAAATGATAGAAATCGGGCAGGCAGCATGGCTATGTAGGTCGCACCTATTAGGGTGTATAATCACCTGATCTAGAGTTTCATTTACTTCTAAAAATCTATTGTCGATGCTGTCCCATTCGGGAAATGGTTGTTGATCCCAACCGTTGGTGATATACATTCGATACACTCAAGCGAAATGAGTGGTCGGTCATGTGTGTCTGAGTTGCAAGATGTTCTTATCGAACTCGGTGTATTCTCCTCTAGAGATATACCAGCGGAAGGTGGTTCCATACCTTGTCATAGTTGGAAATCCATTACCCAATAAGTGCTTGCGGTTTTGATTGTATATTATATGTGGAACGTGAGATGCAAACGTTCCACTAGATTATTATTTACTTGATTTAGACATTATTATAATATCAAAAGAGTTTTGATATAAAGATTATCGTTCCTTTCAAAAGGATTTTGAAAGGTAAGTCAAGTGTTTGGATTCTCATAAGGGAAAAACCCGTTCCGTGTTATACGGCGTGGTCTTATGAGATATCATTTAGTTTTCTGAAACTGTTTTAACTGTTTACTCATACCAGTCCCATGACTGACCTGGAGTTTTTTTTTTTGTTCTACCTAAACTCTTGGGTGCCTAAATTTGTACGGGCAGTCAAGTAGTTCAGGATTTTACATATCTATCTAAAGGAGCTTGGTGCAGGAGGCTTCAGCCTTAGTTATATAGAGTTTTGTTCCGCTGTGTTGTAAGTGTTGTACTCTGATAAGTGTATGTTATACAGTTGAAATTTTGTATTTCAAAAGTTATGATATATTATATTTTGTCCCGCTGCGATGTGGGATTCTGTGTTGTTATTTCTGTTCTTCTTCTACCTCTTTCTTCTAAAAACAAATGTTTTGTATTTTCGTGATATTTGGGTTGGACGTATGATGTATATAGTCAACTCTGTTGTTGCGGCTCTGCGGGTCATTTCACTGCAACTATCGGAAGGTGGTTAATTATACATGATGGCAATATTGTATAATAAATAATTAAGTTTTATTTAATCAATTTAGGGTAATAACCATTTTAAATAAAGAAACGATTTCAAATTTACGACTAATAAATATGAATACTGGAATTTATTTTTGAATTAAATAATCTGTTCCGTTTAAATACCACTTGTCCCTAAAAGATATTGACGCTGACCGATTCGAAGAGACCGGAAAATTTCTCTACTTTGATTCGATTCCTACGTCGAAATCAGTGTGTAACGAAGATAATAGAAGATGGAGTTATGCAAGGGCTATTCTGTAAATCATGGAGATTTATAGAATAGTGCCATCAGTTTGTCCAGTCCCAGGGCAACTTGTATGGACGAATGTCTGACAGAGTAATCATACCTGATCACGCACATTGATCTCTCCAAACTTAGTTATATGCTGGTAGAGGAATTCGTTTCTCTTGCTTTATACCTATAATATATTTTTGGGAAAGTCAATTAGTGGTTGCCGAGTTTTGACGATGTGGCATTCAGAGAAAATGAAACAACGATGGAAAATGTAAGTCTAGCCTCAGGCCTCACATCCAGGAAATGACAAAAATCGTGCAGGCAGCAAGGCTATGTGGGTCGCTCCCATTAGGGTGTAGCATCACCTATCTAGAAAAATTCTTTTGTTTCTTATATATCGTTTCTGTCCCACTCGGAAAATGGTTGCCGTACACAACCATTGGTGATATACATTCGATACACTCAAGAGAAATGAGTGGTCGGTCATGTGTGGGCCGGGTTGCAAGACGTTCTTGTTGAGCCCAGTGTATTCGCCTCTAGAGATACACTATCAGAAGGTGGTTCCATACCTTGTCATAGTCGGAAATCCATCATCCATAAGAGCCAAGCGGTTTTGTTTGTATACTATATAGGAGAGTGTGAGATGCAAGCATTCTTCTAGATTCTAAATTATTTGTGAAAAACCATAGACACTATGATAATATCTGAATTAAAGTATAAAATGTTTTATTCTCATAAGGTAAAAAACCATTCCGTATTTACGTCATGGTCTCATGAGACATTTTTATTTCTTTATCTTGTTTTAAAATCGTTTACTCATACCAGTCCCCTGACTGACCCGGAGTTTATTTTTTTATGTTTTTCTTAAACTCTTAGGTACTCATAACACTTTTTATGAGTAAACAAGTGAATCGGGTCATGATTTAACTTGGAAAGTTGGATGGTAACTTTCTGTGTGTTGGTCTACCTCTCTTATCTATGTATAATTAAAGTCTACAAGTTTGGTTATCTATGATGTTATGTATAAATAAAGTTGTACTATGAAATGGCATGTATCCCTAGACATAATCTACTCTAATGTATTGTGTTCTGATTGTATAATATTATGTAATATCACCTTTTGTTTAAATTCCACTGTGAGATTCTGATGTTTTCTTTAGTTCTATCTTCTATCTATCTCTTATTCTTATATAATGACATGACCTCCGATGTGTTCGAAAGTTGGGTCATTACAGATAGGACCGGGAAATGTGTGTTCAAGAATAACTAATCCTCAAACGTAAGGAAGGATCGGCCTTGGAGGATCCAAGGGTCCACTACGGGGGATCCTGGATCATCTTGCTAGAGGTGATCCGAGTCGGTGAGGAGTACATCTGTGATAACCCCAAACTCCCATGCCACGAAGCAAGGATAATCATTGGAATATAACACATTAAACACAACAGTAGATTTCAGATAACAGCATAACACATTAAATCATAACAGTGGAAATTAGAAATGTCATCAACATCACAACATCAGAGTCACACAGACACATGATATAACTTAGTACATAAGAAGTCTCAGCAAATAGAAATAGTGCTAAAACATCATCAAGTACAACATGGATAAATGATGTCTAAATGTTCCAAAATAGCTATAAAAGATAGAGATAATCTTCATCTTCTACCCAAGAGCATACTCCACTTCGGTACATATCCAAAATAACCTGTTACCTGTCACTTGGCTGCCCATATAAAGATAAGGGCACCCAAGTTTGCAAGTGAAAACAAACTACGAGTCAGTCATGGGACTGGTATGAGAAATCTTTCTTAACTTGTCTAACAAAAAGGCTAATCACAGGACCATGTTGCTAACGTGGAACGGATGTTCTCCATTGGATTGCCAGTGCATGAAATAAGTAAATCTTTTTATTTAAAACAACGCAATGCTTTTTAGAAAAATGAAATCGTTATAAGACTCAAGTCCCATCACACAATGCAACGCAAACCGGAGGATAGAGTTTTACCTTATAATGATCAAACATGCTTGATACATATATATCAATATTTAATATAATTATTAGTGTCTAATCAGTTTAAAAATACTTTTAAAGTAAATGTATCAATCCTAGACGGCATAGTACCCCATCCTACTATGTCACCATATACATGTATACAATCAAATCTGTAATGTCGTATTGGAAATTGGGTTTCCATCATGAGTCGAGGCTAGGGATGGCTCCTCACCGATTCGAGACACTCTAGCAAATGCCTCAGGATTCGGACGCTGGCGAACCCTTGGATGCGGTAAAGCCAGTCCACAAATACTTTAATGGATTGGCAATTCCTGAATAATATGTTTCCCGGTCCTATCGAACCTATCACTTGGCCAGTAGTGACCAATATATCGAGGCCTCGCAAACTATCATCCACATAAGTTAAAATGTCTGGGCTCCATACCATGACACCACTTCTAGCTTGAAAGAAACGCAAATTCTCCCTATGGTCCTTATCCTGTTTTTGACTCATACCGGGGTGTGAGGCTCGCGAAGTAACGCTATACACAAATCTATGCTAATTAAAGTTGTGTTTTGATCATCAACCACAAGGCTCTGCTTTTCAACAAAAGCCTTGATCATTTGCATCTTGGCATGCCACATTGACAATCCACGCCATGTAACTAACGTCTATCAATATATAACCTCTAAGCTCGTACGTCTCAGAGAACGGTGTTAAGCAAGAGAATAAATTCTCTGCCACCAAACAGAGATATATTAAATAGGAATCAATTCACACAGAGCGAAATCCAATGTCAGACACACATCCATTTACAAGTCCGTTGTGGGTCTGAACGAAACCGGAGACACCTTATTCCTCGTCCCATATGTCCAATACGGAAGAGAGGTTCTCGCATATCTGGACAATCAACAAGTACGTCTAGACAACCACCATTTTAACCCTTTACTGGGAGCTACCCAATGTTGGGCATCAGTAGTCGTCCATTCGATGTGAAGATCGTCGGCCTTCCATCACCATCTTTAATGTCTTTGATTTTAAATCGTCGTATAATTATTTGAAATGAGATTGACTCGGTCTTTTCAAATAATTCTCATATATATATAATTCAAATCATTTCATATCATTAATATTATTTTATAACGATTTATCGCTATTTTTATTTATATAAAAATAGCCCAATTTAATTTAACGACACTTTAGGTCAATACGCGACTCTGGCGCTGTTTTTACCCAAATTTGATTTATACATTTCTCAAAATATAACCGTTGGATTTTAACAAAATTAATATAGTTGGAAAGATCTTACCAAAGCGAACCTAACGGTTTCAGTTTTGGGAAAATCTGACGGTCGGATCATTCGATAAAATCGGTTAAAGTTACGATTTCGAAATGTGAACTACTGCGCGCTATTCGTTTAATTTTAATTTATATATATATATGTATATATATCGTTCAACGATTTCACTAACATACTAAAAATGATTCTTTCAACAAACAAAGCATATATTAGTATTTAAACATTTTCCTATTTTACTAACATGTAAAATGTAACATTTTTAATTACAAATCCTATTTAACCTATAATCCCTTTTTTATGTACATGTAAAATATAACATTTTAATGAAACTAAATGTACATTAAAATGTCCCCTTTAATCTCTAAATAATTTCTAATATACATGTCATTTCTATTTATGAATCATTTTATATATTAAAAATGTTTCTTTTTCTAATATTTACAAAATTTAACAATAAACATGTTACACTAAGTAATGAATCATTTCATACATTAAAAATGTTTCTTTTTAATGTTTATATAATTTGCTAATAAACGTGTTACTTTATATAATGAATCATTACATACACTAAAAATGTATTTTTTTAATGTTTACACAATTTCCTATGTTCACATATATACAATAAAAGAAAGTTTCATTGTCTACACAATTCCTACATTTCATATGTATAAATAAAAAGAAGAATTTTATTATACAACAATTGCTATGTTTTATATGTACAAAAAGAAGAATTTCATTTTCTACACATATTCCATGTTAACATGTGACAAATAAAAAGAAGAATTTTATTGTCTACACATTCCTATATTCCATATGTATAAATAAAAAGAAGAATTTTATTTCTTACACATATTCTATGTTAACATGTGACAAATAAAAAGGAGAGTTTTATTGTCTACACGTTTTCTACATTTCACATGACAAATAAAAGAGAATTTTATTGTCTACACAGATTCTATGTTAACATGTGACAAATAAAAAGGAGAATTTTATTGTTTACCTGTTTTCTACATTTCATATGACAAATAAAAAGAAAATTTTATTGTCTACACAATTCTATATTAACATGTGATGTGACAAATAAAAAGGAGAATTTTATTTGCATAACATTTCTATATTTCTAATGACAAATAAAAAGAGAATTTTATTGTCTACACAATTCTATATTGACATGTGACAAATAAAAAGGAGAATTTTATTTGCATAACATTTTCTATATTTCTAATGACAAATAAAAAGAGAATTTTATTGTCTACACAATTCTATATTAACATGTGACAAATAAAAAGGAGAATTTTGTTTGCATAACATTTTCTATATTTCTAATGACAAATAAAAAGAGAATTTTATTTGCATCACAATTTCTATGTTTTTAATGACAAATAAAAAGAGAATGTAATGACCCGGGATTTTTACACTGATCACAGACATTGATTGATCGTAAGTACGTGTTTACACATACGATTTAAAAATCAAGACTTTAAATTGTTTAAACATGTCGAAGATTTGAATTTGCATTTCTTTAACTTTTGTGTATATGTGATAGCATGTATTTGACAGCACTTTCTAAACTAGTTTTCACACATTCATGTATAATAGCATATGTCAATAGCGTTTGTTGAAATTGATTTTAGACATGTTTGAATAATAACACTTTTATGTATCATGTATTTATGATGCCATTCTATTTTATATGTTTTGTTCATTTTCAAAGTATTTTAGAATTTGAGTTTTTGTAAACTTTTGATTTAAAAGTTTTAACACTTGAATTAAAATATGAAAAAAAAAACATTTTCTTGTCAAAAGCAAGTTCAAGACAAGGTTCAAGTTGGTGGATCTAGATTAACCCTAGAGGGGGGTGAATAGGGTTAATCACAGTTTTTAAAAATCTAACGAAATATATAATAATAAACAGATTACAGAATATAGCAGAAACAGAAATGCAGAAAATAAATCACACACAGATATACCTAGCTTCGGCAAAACCGTGCCTACTGCTACATTTCTAAGGTTTCTACTAGGTGATAGAACAGATCCCGCATACAAGACCATGTACACTCGCAAACCCTGCTCCTATTCTAACCCTACGCTCAAAACCCTAGACTGATTGATATCCCCTCGATCAGATTTCCCTTGATTACGACCCTGTAACCAGTAACCCAGATTTTACAGACTCTGTCAACTGTCAGTCAACACCCTGACTGAATTCCTAGTATTTTACAGACACTAGAAAAAAAATTGTTCAACAATTTTTAAAACAAATACAATAAAATAAGCAAGAGAAATTAAAAATAGAAAAACCCTTGGAGTTAAAGAAAAGAGGGTCATCCCCTTTTATAAAAGACTAATCCCTTTAGAAAATTATGGCGGCCCATTTTAGTTCAGCCCATTCTCTTTTGCTTTTGCCCTGGTGATTAAAAATGGCGGCGTCGATGAATGTAAACTAGGGTTTTTCTGAATATCCCCAAATCAAATCGACTTTGAATGATGATAGATGGTTCTCTGAAAGCTTGAACTTGTGTTGCTTGAACGTCGATCTGTTTTGGGCTTGGCTTCTGATCGGAATCGAATGTGAGTGATTTTAAATTGATATCTCTGTATGCTCTGTGATTTTGTTCCTCTGAAATTTTCAATTTCAATCACTTGCCGATGATGTAAAATGGGTGTATTATAAAAATAGGATTTGGAAAGCCTATAAATCAACACTCTGATTTCAATTAAATGACATGGCTGATTTGCGTGGATGTTTCCCCTTTTGATTTGATTTGCTTTGCTTTTGATAAATTCGGCACTGAATAATTGTTGTTTAAAATTGGCTTGATTCCTTGATATAAATTCGATTTCCATATGCATGATTTCTGGAAATTTCCTCTGTAGAATTCCTTGATTAAGTCGGCTTTAACTGTGAAGTTATGAAGTGAGGAAATCTGGATATTTAGAAAACAATTCCTTGCATGATTCCAGGAATTAAAACAATTCTTGGCTCCATTGTTTGAATTTAAAATTGCCTTGAGTGATATATGCTCTGCCTTTAAAAATTTTCCTTGATTGTATCTATTTCTGAAACATTTTGAACTCTTGCCAATTGTGATTTCATTTCTAGAAACACAGCACGATTTCTGAAATGAAAGATTCTTGCCCCACTGAGATTTTGCACCTTGCACTGATTTCATTCGTGGAAACTATTGAATGCACATACTCAAATTACACACTTGATTAAATTTGAAAAGAAATTTTTTTTCATGCATGATTTACTCCATGTATTCATTTATGAACTGCTCTATAAACAATACTGTTTTGCATCTAACAACCTTGTATTTGAATTTGGACTTGTTGTTGTGTATAAGATCGGCTTGTACTTCATTTTGCCGAGTTTTTTCAACCATTCTTGTATGATATCATGCAGTTTCACTGAATTCATGAACCATGCATTCACTTTGTATCCACACTGCTTTATGTGCTTTGTACCATCATTCTCATGCCAGTACATGTTTTAAAAAATGCACCACTTTAGAACTACTTAGCTCTACCATTACCATGCTGGTTGAACTTGTATTTGTATGCTGATTTGTCATTTTCAGACTGAACAATTCTTTTGGGCTCTGTCAAACTTGTACACATGCTGAAATGAACACTTTGATGACTTGTGACTGCTATATCCATGTTGTTTACAGTCCATTTTGTATTTTGCTACACTGTCCATTTGAATTGACTCGCCATGATCACATTGATGCTGAAACATAGACTTGTTTGTGCTGCGCTATTTCTTGTACATCATGTTGTGCATGTCAGCAATTATCACTTGAAGTAGCTCAAAACACATTGAATATGTCTACTGCCATGATTCCTTTAAGCAGAAACTTCACCATTTATATGCTGTACAGTATGCTAACCTGATGTGTTACCTTAACCAATGTATATTGCTGCACTGTTTGATTGTGCACTGACATGTTTACACAGTCTTGCCTCCTTGAACATGTAAATGCTTGATAAAACTGAATTGATCTGTCTCGACTATTTATTCATTCATGTATGCCATTCTTCTTGACTGTGCTTGCACCATGTCTTACTGCAATTGAACATGACCTGCACTTGTTTGTTCCTGCCATGTCACTGAATTTTATCACCATGCTCTGAATATCCCATTGCTTGTTCACTTGTGTTTATACATGAATTTTGGACTGATCTGTATAAGCTCGACAACCTTGAACTGTGTTGGATTTTTTGACAATTTTGGCTTGCATTGCTCCTCTGCATTTCCATTTAAGTTGAGCTGCCACGACCTTTTTGCTGGCATGTTTTTTTGTGTTGCTTTGGCCATTTGTGTTGAGCTTGGTCCATGTGACTGCTCCACAGTTGCTCGCTACTATATTCTGATTGGCGAGGCAGTGCACACGTGTATATCTATACACGTGTGTATATGCAGCCATCAGACAAGATTTCATGTCCCTGTACAATACATATACATACTGACTAGACACAGATCAGATCAAGTCATGAAAAATGATGAGAAACACTCCAAAACACTGAGGCAAATAAAATTTTAAAAATAAAATTTATATTCACGTGTATTCAGTATTATTCCTATTGCAGTGTACTGTGTGTGTTCATTTGTATGACAGGTATGACGACTGGACTGACTTGTAAGCTGTGAAGACAGAAGACAAGAAGACAGTGAAAATAAGAAGAGTGTCAGTGTGTCTTTGTAAATATATACGAATTTGTGTAAATGAAATTGTATATATGAAATGCAAACTAAGTGAATGTATGAGTGTTATAGTGAGGAACTAATGTATATGAAAAAGTGATTGTACTGATTATTTGTAATAAACAAAATCTGTTTGAAAAAAAATATTATTTCGTTGTTGTCAAACAGACTTGTCTATTCTATTCTATTTATTTATAAGTACAAATATGTGAAGTGATTAAATAGTGGAGTTAAAATATATGTTCTGTTTGAATTGTAGAAATATAATATTTATATTTTAAATAAAATACAGTAAATATTTGAATTTCTGTACAGATGTATTTTATTTAAATATAAATATTACATTCCTGTCTGTGATGTAAATATAGAACAGTACAGTAATAAACATATTAATAAAATATATTTGGTTGTTATCATCAAACAAAAAACATATAATTGTGTATACAACACCGTTATATACAACAATCTCCCCTTTTGATGATGACAAACAAATAAAAGATTTTGAATCCAACAAATGTGTTTTACAGTGAAAAATGAACTCCCCTTATTTATTAGCTCCCCCTACAACAGAAAACTCCCCCTATAACTGTGCATGAGTGAATTGAACTGAATGATAATGAATTTTCAAAAGTAAAAATATTTATAAAATATTCACTCATAAATCAAAATCTAATCCATTCTCCCCCTTTTGTTATCATCAAAAGGATACAGAATTTAAAATATGGATGAAAAAGGACTAACAAATACAATATCAGCTTAAGAGGAAGAACAGTCATCATAAATCTCAATCAGTCAAACAAAAATCATAATATTCTATGAACTGGTGGCATATCTCACATTGTAGAGAATGACGGATTTACGATGAATTTTTTATAAAATGGGGAGAGTAAAAAAAATATAGTCCAAATATTTTCCAAAGAATTTTTTATAAAAATGAGGTTCAAAAACAGAGATGGAATTTGGACTATAATTAATAATTCAATTTAAGTGACAAAAACGAATACGCTCAAATCCCAATACCTATCAATCAACAAATCATAATACGTCATAAGATTTCAACACATTTCACAGATTAGAAAGATGGATTGATAGGCTGGTTTTTAAACACCAAGGAGAATTTCATATTAATTTTAATTTATAGCACATTTTCCTTTTCATTTATTTTTTATTTAAGAGCACACTGACCACGCATAACCAGAGCTTGGATTTTTAAATGGGGTCAGTCGCAGCTTAAATTATAAGTTGTCTCAAAATCATGCATGACTAGAGCTTGGATTTTTAAATGAGATTAGAGACACACTTATGCATTAATTATATTTATTATTTTCAGCTTTAAAAAGGTAAAACTCCTCGGTATACAAAACCAATGTGGATGATAGAAATGTGGTAGGTACAGAGATGGATTGTGAAATAAATTTCTAAATTAATCATATTATGAAATATGCTCGACTGTACCGGGATTATTGA
Source organism: Allium sativum (assembly GCA_030737875.1). Classification (NCBI taxonomy): domain Eukaryota; kingdom Viridiplantae; phylum Streptophyta; class Magnoliopsida; order Asparagales; family Amaryllidaceae; genus Allium; species Allium sativum. The sequence continues at coordinate 831,899,320 of CM060918.1, read as the reverse complement.
AAATTTTCAATTATCACTAATTCTGAAAAATAATATAGTCCCATTTCTATCACGAATATTTCCACTGTTTATTCAAAAATAATTTTATAAAATATTAAACTCTCCACATCAATATAAAATCATGATGGATGACAGAATGATCATAGATAAAGGACGTGATCGTGAAATAATTCCCAATTCAAAGATATTGTAATAAATGTTCAACCATCATGAAAATCTAAATGAAATCTCCTCTTGTTGTGAAATATACTGTAGTCATAACTCATCACAATTTCAAATTCTGATAGTAATGTTGATGAATTATAAAAACAGTTCAATTTGGATATTGATTTCAATTTCTGAATGAATAATCAATAAATAATTTTAAAATTGAAAATCAATTACAAGAGGAATATGAGAGACTATACAAGCCAAGAGGGATTAAAAAAAAATTACAGCAAAAAATATGCAGCACTTCTAAACTGATACTACATGGTGTCTCTATTTACGAGGAATTTTAACATGATACTAAACAAGAATGTCATAGGCAAAAGAATTATTAAGTACAAAGCCCAAGCAGACGAGATAATAGATTATGCACATGTATTAGAGCAGCAAGCAAGTGATTCCAGAACAAACATTTTTCAAAACAATATCAGAGCAGTACTGAACATAGTTTCAAATCATACTTGTCAAGATGACGGCCACATATGATGATTCATGATCTAATGATTAAAATACTGTTTACTTGAACTCATTTGAGGAATATAAAAATATCAGAATTTAATGAATCAATCACACCAGATTATAATTTTTTAATTCGAGATATGTGTGAGATTCAATAAATCAATAATTTCAAATGATTTTAAACAAATAAATATTTAAATCAAATAATCATGAAATAAGGGTAAATTTCAAGACCGGATTTTCAAAGGAATTTTTCACAAAATCTCTGACAACCCAAGAATAATTTCAAATCATTTACACCAAAAATTAAGAGGTATTCATGAACTAGAAAATTAAAGTAATTTATTTGAAATCACTTGAATCAATGTCAAATTCTGGGATATAATGAATCAGTCACACAAGGTTGATAATTTCAAGTTTAGGAGGTGTGTGAGATTAAAAATATCAGGAATTTCAGATGATTTCAAACAAACTAATTTCAACTGTACTAATCATGAATAAAAATGAATTTTAAGATGTATCACTGAGACAAGACATTTAAAAAAAATATTCAAGCCAATCTGAAAAATAATGAAATTATCACAGCTGATGAATAGTAGAGTGCTGTAATGAGTATAAATTTTCAAGCCTTTCCAAAATGAATTAGAAGAAACTCAAACAACATAGGTGTGTGGAATTCCATAAATTTTCAGATCTTCAAAACAATTTAGAATTCAGATTAACAGTGTTCAAGATATAACAAGAATACATCAACACCGTTAGGAATTCAGAAAACAGAAAATGAACTTCAAAACAATTGCAAAAAAAAATTCAATATCTGGAAATGATTAAAAGTATCAAAGTTCTATACACGCAAAACAAATTTCCAGAATATCATGAATACTGCAATTCAATAAGCACAAAGAAAATATGGCAGTAATAAATCAAATTAGAATAGACAGAAGAAAGAGATAGAAGGGAGAAAAAGAAGAAATAAACAAAAGAAATAAAATCAACATAGAAAATATTTACAGAGGTGAGTTTAGAGATCATACCAGAATCTAGTGTAAATCAGAATCTCTAACTCATCCAATCTTGGCTAAAGGAACTGTGAATGATATAGACAACTTTGCTTCACATTTCTTTTTGTACAGCAGTTCCTCAGCCTCCTCCGGTACCTAACAGTTTAGAGGGTTAAGTAGTTTAACAAAATTTGTAAAACCACTCTGAAATGTGTTTACTACTTTTGGTACCCAAACATGTCTGTATAACAAACCATCTGAATTTACCTTTGTACCCTTAGGAACCCAACTCTGTTTGAACTTAACGAAACCCATTTTATTTCCTTTTGGGATCGAAGAATATATAAATGATTTATTATAAAACAAGTTATCATTTCTGTTGTGACTTAAAAACCTTTTTGAATTTTCAAAATTCAAATTTTCAGAATGACTCTTCTTGAAGCAATTTGAAGGATTTTTAAAATCACAATAATTTAAATTTTCAAAAACATTTGTTTCCCAAAACCAAGACCATGTTTATTTCCAACAGAAATTTGGCTTTTCAACAACATATTCAAAGATTTTTCACCATTAGAAAAATGTTTTAGACTCAACTCAAGATTGTTGATTTTGGACTTAAGATCGGAATTTTCTTTCATCAGATTAGAGCAATGATTAATGCTGATTTTCCTTCTCTCGGTATCATTTTGTTTTAAAAACAAATTTTCATTTTCAAGTAGTTTGATTTTGGTGTTGGACTCAAGGATTTCAGATTCAAATTTAATTTGTTTTTCAAATTCAAGTTTCTTGAGATTTTCAATCTCTTTTTCAAGCTCACTCAAAATCTGATCTGTCTTCAACAAACTATTGTTTTCAGCAATTTCATGTTTGGAATTTTTAATAGCCTTAAAATTTATAAATTCCTTTTGTAAACAATTGTTTGTACTTTTTAACTCAATCTCGTTATCTTTTAAAATAAAAATTTCTTCTTCAAGCTTTTGAACGTTTTTGTTGAGATAGACGAGATCAGTTTTCAATTTCAAACAATTCTCACAATCAGAATTATCTAATTTTATGACGTTTGTAAATTCTGATTCCAAACAGTTAATTTTTCTATTTAACTGGTGATTTTTAGATTTTAAAGATTTGTTTTTACGATGGAGTTTATCAATGATTTTTGTTAAATCAGTACACATATAAACCAACTCTTCATATGAGAAACTTTCAGTCTCATTGTCTGTTGAGTCTCCATCGTTTGATCTACTTGAATTTTCATTTGTTTCTTCTCCTGAGCATAGATCTGAATCTGAGTTGCCCATTTTGGATTGTGAGCTGCTGTTGTCAATCTTTCCATACTTCATATCAAGAAAATTCCATATTTCCTGCGCAGTCAAGCAATGAGAAATGAGGTTATATTGGACATCATCAATATAAGAATACAAAGTGTGAATAGCACGAGAATTAAATCCAATATCGTTCCTATTGACCATATCATAACCATTAAAAACAGTATCCCAACATTTAATATCAATCGATTTTAAATATAATTCCATTTCTAATTTCCAATTTAAAAAATCGGTACCATTGAAAATAAATGGAATATGACTGGACTGATCCTTAGAAGACTGACAACTAGTGAACACCATTTCTCTAGAGCTAACAGAAAAACCTCGCTCTGATACCACTTGGTAGATCTAGATTAACCCTAAAAGGGGGGTGAATAGGGTTTATCACAGTTTTTAAAAATCTAACAAAATATATAATAATAAACAGATTACAGAATATAGCAGAAACAGAAATGCAGAAAATAAATCACACACAGATATACCCAGCTTCGGCAAAACCCTGCCTACTGCTTCATTTCTAAGGTTTCTACTAGGTGATAGAACAGATCACGCATACAAGACCATGTACACTCGCAAACCCTGCTCCTATTCTAACCCTACGCTCAAAACCCTAGACTGATTGATATCCCCTCGATCAGATTTCCCTTGATTACGACCCTGTAACCAGTAACCAAGATTTTACAGACTCTGTCAACTGTCAGTCAACACCCTGACTGAATTCCTAGTATTTTACAGACACTAGAAAAGAAACTGTTCGACAATTTTTAAAACAAATACAATAAAATAAGCAAGAGAAATTAAAAATAGAAAAACCCTTGGAGTTAAAGAAAAGAGGGTCATCCCCTTTTATAAAAGACTAATCCCTTTAGAAAATTATGGTCGGCCCATTTTAGTTCAGCCCATTCTCTTTTTCTTTTGCCCTGGTGATTAAAAATGGCGGCGTCGATGAATGTAAACTAGGGTTTTTCTGAATACCCCCAAATCAAATCGACTTTGAATGATGATAGATGGTTCTCTGAAAGCTTGAACTCGTGTTGCTTGAACGTCGATCTGTTTTGGGCTTGGCTTCTAATCGAAATCGAATGTGAGTGATTTTAAATTGATATCTATGTATGCTCTGTGATTTTGTTGCTCTGAAATTTTCAATTTCAATCACTTGCCGATGATGTAAAATGGGTGTATTATAAAAATAGGATTTGGAAAGCCTATAAATCAACACTCTGATTTCAATTAAATGACATGGCTGATTTGCGTGGATGTTTCCCCTTTTGATTTGCTTTGCTTTTGATAAATTCGGCACTGAATAATTGCTATTTAAAATTGGCTTGATTCCTTGATATAAATTTGATTTCCATATGCATGATTTCTGGAAATTTCCTCTGTAGAATTCCTTGATTAAGTCGGCTTTAACTGTGAAGTTATGAAGTGAGGAAATCTGGATATTTAGAAAACAATTCCTTGCATGATTCCAGGAATTAAAACAATTCTTGGCTCCATTGTTTGAATTTGAAATTGCCTTGAGTGATATATGCTCTGCCTTTAAAAAGTTTCCTTGATTGTATCTATTTCTGGAAACATTTTGAACTCTTGCCAATTGTGATTTCATTTCTAGAAACACAGCATGATTTCTGAAATGAAAGATTCTTTCCCCACTGAGATTTTGCACCTTGCACTGATTTCATTCGTGGAAACTATTGAATGCACATACTCAAAATGCACACTTGATTAAATCTGAAAAGAAAATCTTTTTTCATGCATGATTTACTCCATGTATCCATTTATGAACTGCTCCATAAACAATACTGTTTTGCATCTAATCACCTTGTATTTGAATTTGGACTTGTTGTTGTGTATAAGATCGGCTTGTACTTCATTTTGCCGAGTTTGTTCAACCATTCTTGTATGATATCATGCAGTTTCACTAAATTCATGAACCATGCATTCACTTTGTATCCACACTGCTTTATGTGCTTTGTACCATCATTCTCATGCCAGTACATGTTTTAAAAAATGCACCACTTTAGAACTACTTGGCTCTACCATTACCATGCTGGTTGAACTTGTATTTGTATGCTGATTTGTCATTTTCAGACTGAACAATTCTTTGGGGCTCTGTCAAACTTGTACACATGCTGAAATGAACACTTTGATGACTTGTGACTGCTATATCCATGTTGTTTACAGTCCATTTAGTATTTTGCTACACTGTCCATTTGATTTACTCGCCATGATCACATTGATGTTGAAACATAGACTTGTTTGTGCTGCGCTATTTCTTGTACATCATGTTGTGCATGTCAGCATTTATCACTTGAAGTAGCTCAAAACACATTGAATATGTCTACTGCCATGATTCCTTTAAGTAGAAACTTCACCATTTATATGCTGTACAGTATGCTGACCTGATGTGTTACCTTAACCAATGTATATTGCTGCACTGTTTGATTGTGCACTGACATGTTTACACAGTCTTGCCTCCTTGAACATGTAAATGCTTGATAAAACTGAGTTGATCTGTCTCGACTATTTATTCATTCATGTATGCCATTCTTCTTGACTGTGCTTGCACCATGTCTTATTGCAATTGAACATGACCTGCACTTGTTTGTTCCTGCCATGTCACTGAATTTTATCACCATGCTCTGAATAACCCATTGCTTGTTCACTTGTGTTTATACATGAATTTTGGACTTATCTGTGTAAGCTCGACAACCTTGAACTATGTTGGATTTTTTGACAATTTTGGCTTGCATTGCTCCTCTGCATTTCCATTTGAGTTGAGCTGCCACGACCTTTTTGCTTGCATGGTTTTTTGTGTTGCTTTGGCTATTTGTGTTGAGCTTGGTCCATGTGACTGCTCCACAGCTGCTCGCTACTATATTCTGATTGGCGAGGCAGTGCACACATGTATATCTATACACGTGTGTATATGCAGCCATCAGACAAGATTTCCTGTCCCTGTACTATACATATACATACTAACTAGACACAGATCAGATCAAGTCATGAAAAATGATGAGAATCACTCCAAAACACTGAGGCAAATAAAATTTTAAAAATAAAATTTATATTCACATGTATTCAGTATTATTCCTATTGCAGTGTACTGTGTGTGTGTTCATTTGTATGACAGGTATGACGACTGGACTGACTTGTAAGCTATGAAGACAGAAGACAAGAAGACAATGAAAATAAGAAGAGTGTCAGTGTGTCTGTGTAAATATATACGAATTTGTGTAAATGAAATTGTACATATGAAATGCAAACTAAGTGAATGTATGAGTGTTATAGTGAGGAACTAATGTATATGAAAAAGTGATTGTACTGATTATTTGTAATAAACAAAATCTGTTTGAAATAAAATATTATTTTATTGTTGTCAAACAGACTTGTCTATTCTATTCTGTTTATTTATAAGTACAAATATGTGAAGTGATTAAATAGTGGAGTTAAAATAGATGTACTATTTGAATGTTAGAAATATAATATTGATATTTTAAATAAAATACAGTAAATATTTGAATTTCAGTACAGATGTATTTTATTTAAATATAAATATTACATTCCTGTCTATGATTTAAATATAGAACAGTACAGTAATAAACATATTTATAAAATATATTTGGTTGTTATCATCAAACAAAAAACATATAATTGTGTATACAACACCGTTATATACAACACAGGTTACATATGCATAATCTAAACATGAAGGGATCATCTCCCTTTGCAAAGTATATTTCATATAAAGTAGTCAAGGAAATATTTACACTTTTATATGCATTAAAATATAGTTCATGTATGGTCAAAACCACTTGTAAAATCTTATTTGCATTCATATGTCACTCACACCATAGATTTGTTAGCAAAACGAGATCAAAGCAAGGTCATGATCACAAGCACATAAATCAAACATGAAAAATACTATTTGTTTGCAAACATGCTTTCATATTCAAGAAACACCTATACTATGCAAAACTAAATAAAGAGAATCTAGTAGAGATATGCCACATGGCAAAATCATATGGTATCAAGAGCATTTTCAGTTTTCATCTCCTTTCATTTAATTTTATGAAATTTGTCACTTCTCTTGTATTGTCAAAAACATGCTTGCTTTGTCAAGGAACATATGCATAGAAAGATCCACAAAATCATACATAGATACTATTGTTTTGTATACACTAGATCATCATTTAAGAACATAGACTTTCAAGAGGTGTTCATGTCTATTTCATTTACATGGCAATTGATTTTGTAGTACAAGAATTTTCATATTTTTACAACACTTGCAAGGCAAGCATTAATTTTATATACTTTTGTTGTTAAATCAATTTATCATATGAGATTTTGATGGCAAAAACTGATTTTTGATGGTACAAAAATGATGTTTTAAATTTGTTTGAAAACCAAGGTAGATTGTGAAAGTTCATAAGCATTTATTGGAGACAACTCATAGGAACAAATAGGAGGTAATGTAGTGGTTGCCTAAGGGTTTTAGGGGTGAGTTTAGGCTGAGCAAAGCCATGTGAATATGGGTTGTAGTGTTGATTTGATAAGAGGGAAACTTTTCATTTTGAGTTGTTAAAACAAATCTGAAAAACAGTTTTTTTTTCTCTTGCAAAAACAGTTTTAAAATGTACATATTTTATTAGTTTTACCACTATAAATAGGACCATAAAAACACATCATTTACACACAACACAACACCTCAGTTTGATCAGTAGAGGTGAAGAGATAACTAAGGAGTTCAAGCAATTCTTTTGTGAGTAAACCTGCATTCTTATTCACTGTTTTTACAATTCCTGCAGTGCTGTGCTGTGTGAACCATGATTTAAACTTGAATATGTCCTTGATTTAAGTAGTCTATCATGTTTGTTTGATTTGGGTTGTATGAGTAAATCATTGTTTGTTCATAAAAATCCTTAAGTGTTATATGATTGCATTACCTGCTGTGGTCACCAGGCATTGTTCTTTGGTTAAACCCATATAGACTTAGAAAACCGGTAACATAAGTTAGGGAATATGGAAGGTAAGGTCGATGCTGGTTTTAAAAACCTTTTACTTAATCATACATGTTATCAAAATGAAGTATTCTTGCCAAATCCTCTTACTGTTACTTGAAGGTAAAAACAACAGGAGTCCTTTGTAAATCAAATCACACAATGGATTTTCAAACTTCTTGAAACCTTGTTTTGATATAGAAATTTAATGGTAGATCGAAATTATGATTTTTAGAGGAAAAATCAAGATTTTTAGTTACCTAAACTATGAGAAATCTGAGATGATCACAAATTGGTACTTTTGTCAAATTCCGATCATCCGGTTGATCGGATATGATACGGCCATGGGGGAAGTTCCATCTAGGTCTAAGTTTGATAGGAAAAATACAAGCTCAATTTTTAAATGCATGGATTTGGAGATTTTAGTCAAAATAGGGTTTTGAGTGGGTGTTGGGTTCGATTGGAATTCATCCGAATTGCTCGGCGATGGTGGGGTCTTGGGGGTGCGGTCCAGGGGGAATTGAGGCGTCGGAGGGTCATGGTGGCGTGGCCAAGAGGCGGTGGCGGTCCATGGTCGAGGCGAGGCGCAGTGGGGTGATTCTTGGATGATGCTTTTAGGCTGATAAAGTCATGGGACGGTGGAAAATCTCTATGGCCGTGGAAGTGGTGGTTCAGGTGTCGGGAAGGGGTCAGGAGGTGGAAGGCGACGTGGCAGGGTGGTCGCTGGCGGTGGATACTGGCGGGATCGGTTGTGCATGTGCACGCAACAGTGAAAAGAGAAGAAGAAGATGGGTTCAGTCATCTTGTTTTTCATGGGTTTCGAGGGGTTGGCACAGTTTTTTTGGGATGTGGCACTTTGGATGCGGTAGTACCAGGGTGGAGTTTTGGCCAGGGGGAAAATCATGGGGACAGGGCTCGTTTTCATGAGGGCGCGACTGTGTTTTGGATATGGTACTTTGCCAATGTGGTATTTTAACTAAATAAAGGTTTAAATGAAGTTCCTTTTATATAAAAATTTAATTTAAGCTAGTTTTTAAATTAATTTATGGTTTAAATAAATAGAGAGAAATAAATATTTAAATAAAATATTGTTTTTATTTAACAAGAAAAATAGAAAAATGGGGAAAGAGTGAATCAGGATTTTGAATTTCAGTTTCGTCAAAAAACTGAAAATAAAGTACAGAAGAAAAATTTAAATTAAATTATAAATTTAATTTAAAAATAAAAAGTAGAACTGATTTTCAAATGAAAATTTCAAACTGTAGAGCAAATAAGAAGGATCAAGTGTGAAGGAGCAAACCGGGTTCGTGACAGAAGTCGAGAAGTCGGAACTGTAATTTTTATTAAATTATAAATTTATTTTATGATTTAAAATTTGAATTTAACTGAAATATTTAAATTTAAAACAAACAAGATGAAGAGGAACAGTATGTCAAACATACGCTAGATTTGTCAGCTTTGAACCGTATGTCGAGAACAGTTCTGTATTGTATAAAACATGAATTATGAATAACAGTTAATCGTGTTTGGATTAAAAGTAAAAGAGAAATTTTATCGGTATATGATAAAAGAAAGAAAGAAGTAAATCAAGTAGAAGAGAAAGAAAATCAAGTAAATCAAGATCAAAGTAAAATTTTGACGAAACGATACAAAGTGTAATTGTTGTAAAATAGAGTATAAATGGTCAGATTTATTCATTCATGAATAATCAGATTTAGAAATAATGATGAGAAATATTTTTCTAAAGTAAAATAGAGTAAGTATTCATTTTTAAAGATGATGAACAAAACGGAGAGAAAAACCGTGTGCGACGCACACGCTAAAATTAGCTGTTTTGAAAGGATGATCAATATAACCAGATAATCATGTACTGTTTGGTTTGACCATAACTGTATATGTAGATTTGATTATATCTTGTTAGATTTATAATTTAAAGAGAAAATGTTCGTTAATCATTTCAAAGAGGCCGAAATAAAATATTTCACTTTGATTTGATTATACGCCGCGCGTCAGAGATTGTTGAATCGAAGACGACGATATACAAGGACTATTTTCGAATAGTGCCTTCGGTTTGTCCAGTCCCAGGACAACTTGTATAGACGAATGTCTAACAAAGTATACCTAACAGATCGCGTAAGTTGGTCTTTTCAAAACTTTGTTTGGTGGCGGAGGAATTCGTTTCTCTTAGCTTTATACCCTTGGTTTTGGCGAGATCAATTTGTGATTTGACAGGATTGAAGATGTGGCATTCAAAGGAATTAAACCAGTGATAATGAAAAGATAACGTAAGTCTAGCCTCAAGCCTCACACCCAGGAAATGACAAAAATCGGGCAGGCAGCATGGCTATGTGGGTTGCTCCCATCAGGTGTAGCATCACCTATCTAGAGAAATTCCTTTTGTTTCTTAATCTATCGATTCTGCCCATTCGGGGATGGTTGCCGTACACAACCATCGGTGATATACACTCGATACACTCAAGAGAAATGAGTGGTCGGTCATGTGAGGGCCGGGAAGCAAGATGTTCTTGTTGAACTCAGGTGTATTGGCCTCTAGAGATACATCATCGGAAGGTAGTCCCTTACCTTGTCATAGTTGGAAATCCAATTTCTCTAAGTGCCAAGCGGTTTTTATTTGTATACTATATAGGAGAATGTGAGATGCAAGCATTCTTCTAGATTCTAATTTATTTGTAAAAACACCTAGATACTATGATAATATCTGTTTTAAAGTATACAAGTGTTTTGATCTCATAAGAAAAACCCGTTCCGTATCTACGGCGTGGTATTATGAGATATTTTTATTTGTTTTAAACTGTTTACTCGTACCAGTCCCTGACTGACCCGGAGTTTATTTTCTGTGTTTTTTCCCTTAAACTCTTGGGTATTCATAACACTTGTTATGAATAGACAAGTGAATCAGGATTTGGATAAACTTGTGAAGATGGAATGAAGATTGTCTGTGTGCTGGTCCATCTACCTACTGTACAATTATGTCTGCCAGTTAGTCATCTATGATATGTGTAATTAATGATGTACTATGGAATGGGTTGTATCACTAGTCCTATGATGCTCTGATGTAATATATTCCGCTGTGTAATATTATAAAATAGTATCTTTTCAGAAAATTCCGCTGTGAGATTCTGATGTTCTGTGATTTTATCTTCTATCTATTCTTATTCTTATTAATGGCACGTCTTCCGATGTGTTCGAAAGTTGGGTCGTTACAGTTGGTATCAGAGCTTAGGTTACTGATTACCTAGGCTTTGGGTGAGTGTGAGAGAGTGTATTTTTACATAAAATTTGAAATAAATTTAAAACGAATCAACTTGGATGGTATATCTAAGTTAGTTATATCCAATCAAGTCGGGATTGATGACCTGTTATATTCAGGTGATTAAGATGAGTAACCGAGGACGAAGAGGTCGAGCTAGAGGGTTGTCCACTACTTCTGGTCGTAATGCTGGATCCCAGGATCAAATTGAGACTTTGGAGGAAGTTGTACCAGTCCGACAGGATAAAAGGAGTTAATTAATCAGGGTCAACCTCAAGAGAAATAAAATATGGTTAGATTAATTTAGAATAATATCCAATCATACTGATACCGGAAAATCAGGATAAAATTCTAAATTGAAGTAAAATTTGGATTTCCTGAAATGAGGGCTGGACTGGAGGGTTTATTGGATATTGACCCAGAAAAAGTGAACTGGTCGATTTGTGAATCAAATCAGATTTGTGAATCCCGAGATGGAGATCGTTAAGTACGGGAGTGAAGATTTTGGGGAAATACTTAACAGAGGTAAGTGAATCGATCGACGAGTTAAAGAGGGGATTTGGACGGATACTTTTGGTTTTGAATAGGAAATTGCTGATGTGTGTCTTATTTATTGATGTGTGTTTATATAAGTCGATAACCCTGATCTACTATTTAAAAATTTCGGGGACGAAATTTTTTATAAGGGGGGTAGAATGTAATGACCCGGGGTTTTTACACTGATCAAAGGTGTAACAACCCTGAATTTTGAGGCCAATTTAAAATTTAAAATTTAGTAATTTTAATGAGTTTTGATTTTTAAAATAATCTATTTTAAATAATAATGATCACAAATTTGATTCAAATCGAAGTTAGAATGAATAATTTCATTTTAATTATAAAAGGAGTAGAAATAGCGCTGTAGTTTGAAAAGTCAAACTTGAACTTTGACTGACCATACGGGACGCAAAATTTAACGGATTTTAGTGAAACCAAAAATATTAGAATCTATTTTAAAAATATCTTTCTAACGAATCCGAAAAATCGAAATTTCATAGCGGGAATCAAAAGTTATGCCCAGTTTAAAATTTAGAAAGGTCACTATGAAATATATAAAGGTCAAAAATGCTACTTTTCACATACGAAGGAATTTGGACTCGAAACCACTTCCATTGAATTCAGAATGACGTTTCTGCATTAAAAAACAGTAAACACTTATATATTTCGAGTTTGAGAAATTATTGTTTAAAAATGTATTTTTAATATTAAATATATTGGCCTTAAAAATAGTCATTTTTCAATCGACCTCTGTTTTCGACGAAACCACTTTTGTTGGAACCGGAATGTCAAATTATTGCTAGGTTTCAATTTTCAGAATTTTTCGAATTAATATGTGAGCGTGGCGAAATAAAATTTGTTTTGACTATTTTCAGTTAAATTTGAACGCCTTAAAAATAGCCATTTTTCAAACAGTCTCAGAATTCAACGAAAATAATTTTGTTGGGTTCGTATCGTCAAAATAAAGCTAAGAATGATTTTTCGGTAATTTTTAGAATTAATTTATAATTATAATTGATTTTTCAGTGTAAACGGACAATTTTTGACTTTAAAAATTCATTAAAAATTCATACGAGCTCAGAATTGAACAAAATTAATTTTTCTAGGTCCGCAGCGTCAAAACATAGCTAAATATATTTTTCGGGAATTTTTGAAGTTAATTTGTGGCCCCGGCATATTTAAATGTACGGTAGAAATTAAATTATTTATTTAATATTGCATTTTTGAATTAAAACCGAAAAAAAACATTATAGACAGCAGAATTGGAGCCCGGGACATAGCCCATCGCGTTCAGAAGGCCTCAAAACGTTAAGATCGACAGTAAGCAGTCCCAAATCCGACAAAGTCCAAAAATTCACCTTTTTAGCACAAATTTCGAGATTTATTAATAAAATAATATTTAATTTTCGGGCTGAAACCCTAATGGCCAGCCGCCGCCAGTGATCAATGGCCAGAATTGCTCCAGAATTCAAATGCTTATAACTTCCAATCCACTCAACAATAAATCGCATACCATATATCAAATCGAAGAGCTTTTCAAGAGCTTTCAATCGGTACGGGGATGATCGGATTTAGTGGAGCGTGGCGGCCAGAATTTGGTGACAAAGAGGCGGCGGTCGGGGGCGGATTTCCGGTGATGGGGACCACCAGGTCGGTCGGCGGTCACGGCGAAGGGAGGCGGCAGCATGGTGGTTCGGGTGGTGGCTTTTGATCGAAGTACGGTGGTCCGGTTAGAGGTGCGTGCAGAAGCTTCTCAACGTTGGAGATGGGTTCTTCGTGACTGGAAGCAGCGTGAAAGAAGAAGAAGGAGGGGTGACATGGCGTTTCAGGATTGGTGAGAGGGATTTTATTTTATTTTATATAAATTAAATTTCCAATCTTTAAAAATACATAACTCTCTCATACGAGGTCCGTTTTACAAACCGTAAGTTGCGTTGGACTCGTCTTTCCGAGAGCTTCGTGATGGCGCAGAGCAGAGCTGAATCTGAGACAGTCAAATTTTCAGCAAAAATCAAGGTGAGAATTTCTAATTTTAATTAATTAAATTAATTATTTTATCGCTGTTAGATAATTGTTTGTATCTTATTTAATTAGATTTGCGCTGTGATGAATTGTGGTTGTGGTTCTGATGAATTGGATTGTATTGTGTTGTTTAGATCTGTTGTTGTGTTATTTTGATCTGATGAATACTATAAAAATCATCATGTTTTGCAAAGTGGATTAAACTAGAATTTTTAATCCAATTAAATATACTATCTTGTTTGGGAATTAGATCAGGTTAGAATCTTTAATCCAAATAAAATGTCATATTTTGTCATGTTTACCTTATGGACATTAAACTGATAAATGTAACACTTTATATTTTGTTGTGTTGGAATTGACGACGAAATCAAACTATATTTTATTGTGTTAGAATTGACGACAAGACAAAATTAACAATTTGTGTCAATTAGGTATGTAAGACAGAATTTACATTTTCTATGTAAATAGAATTAAAGAGAGAAAATTTACATTTTATGTAAATTGAATAATTAGAAAAGAAATTTACATTTATGTAAATAAGATAATGGAAAAGAAAAAATTTCATTTTATGTAAATAAACTATTGATTTACATTTTATGTAAATGGACAAATAAGAAGGTTAAGAAGGATTTAACATAAAATATATTTTTTTTATGTTAGGAAGAAATGTTTTGGGAAGATTTAACATAGAATTTTTTTTTATGTTAACAAGAAAAGAAAATAGAAAGACAATAGAAGTTACACTTTATGTAATATGTTATATTAGAAATAGAATTTACATTTTATGTAAATTATAACATTAGGTAGAAAAGTACATTTTATGTAAAATGAGATAATAGACAATTAAAATTATATTTTTATTGTAATGTGCATTATTAAAAAAAAATGAACTAAAATTATACTTCTCTATCAAATGTAAAAGAATGAGAAAAATATTCATTTTTATCAAATGTAAAAGAAGGACAAATACAAAGAATGAAATAAAACCTTCATTTTTTTTTAGATAAAAAAAAGGGTAAAATATTATAATTTATGTTATTAAGATTTAAAGAAGGAAAGTTACATTTATGATGTAATTAGGAAAAAGGAAAATTTACATTTATGATGTAATTAGATAAAAAGAACATTTGTTCATTTTTTTTTTTTTTTACTTGTTATTAAAAAGAACATTTGTTCATATTCTCTTTTGTTGTTAAAGAAGAACATGTTTGATCATATTTCTTTTGTCGATAAAAAGAAACATTTTGTCGCTATTTCTTCTTAATGGTAAAAAGGAACATTTTTGTCGCTGATTCTTTTTAGCATTAAAAAGAATCATTTTTATTGTTATTTCTTTTTAAAAAAAAAAATCCTTTTTGTGTCATGATAGTTTAGATAAAAGTAGACACCTTTTTAGTGTCAAAATTGATGAATTAAGCAGTTGCATTGTTTACTTACATTTTTGAAAAAAATATATGAATTTAGCAGTAGCATTTTTACTTACCTTTTATATGAAAGTAAAAGCATGTTTTGAAGAGTCATATTTTTATTTACATGTCAGATGTAAATAAAAGTATAAATTGGAATGTATATGTTTTTATCAATATTTTGATGCGGTAAAAGAGAAATGTTAATATCATATTTCTATCGATATTTCTGGTGCGATAAAAATAGCGATGTTAACATTTCATTCTTATCGTCATTTGAGTTACGATAAAATGAATACATTTCAAAACTGCATTTTTGCTGCGTTTCTTTTGTTAATAAAAAGTTCATTGTTATGCTGCATATAAAGAAGATATATTTATTTGGTAATGTCATGTATTGCATATGAAGAAAATATATTTATTTGTTATATACTGCATATGAAATGAAATGCATGGTTAAGATCATATTTTTGTCAATGGAAAATGGTAGCGATAAAATTTACATTTTTATTATGTAAAACAATAATATGAACTCGCATTTTAAATAGAATTTTTGTTTTATATGTAAACAAAAGTAGGAATGTGCATTGATGATAAAGACTACATTTTTGTTATGTAACTTAGAATGAGAACTTGCATTGCAAATAAAAATTACATTTTTATTTGAACTAAAGATATAATATTTGCTATGCAAATAAAAATTACTTTTTTTTATTTTGAAACCATGATATGCAATTGGCATTGAAAATAAAAATTATATTTTTATTTGTAACTATGGTATGAAATTTGGCAAGCGAACAAAATTTTACATTTTCATATGTAACTATAAGTGAGAATTTGCACTGTAAATTAGAATTACATTTTTATTATGTCATTAAAATGTGATATTACATTGTAAATTAAAATTACATTTTTATGATGTCACCTAAGAATAGAATTTACATTGCCATTGTAAAAAGTCAAGATCATTTTGGTTTTGCATTGAAAGAGATAGGAATTATTATTTTTGTTTGGCATTTAAAAGAATAGCAAAGTTATTATTTTTGTTATATTGAAATTAAGCAAACAAAAATATATTCATTTGTACAGAAATGAAGTGGACACCAAAATATGCATGGTTGTTGTAATGGAAATGAAACACAAAAATACTTATTTTTGGTTGTAATTGGAATGATACACAAAACATACATTTTGTGTATAGTATATTTTTGGAAATTGAAAAATAAAAGAAAACATTGTTGCGTGTGATGATATATATATCAATATTGGATATAAATAAGAAGATTTGTTGTTAGCAAAATATAGTAAAATGAAATGGACGAGGAATTATATTTATATAAATTATATATATATAAATTAAAAGTACTTGAATCGAGCATGGTAGTTCACATTTTAGAATCGTACTTTTAATTGATTATACCGTATGATCCGACCGACGGATTTTCCCAAAACTGAAACCGGTAGGTTCGCCTTGGGAAGATCTTTCTAATGATATGAAGTATATTAAAATCCAACGGTTAGATTTAGAGAAACGTGTAAAACAAATTTGGGTGAAAACAGCGCCAAAGTCGCCTGTTGACATGAGACGTCGTTAAATAGAATTTAATTAAAAATAAAGATTGATCGTTATAAATTAATTTTAACGATATGAAATTGCTTTCAAATTTATATATGCGAGAATTATTTGGAAAGTCCGAGTTTATTCTCATTCCAAATAATGATACGACGTTCGAAGAGTTGAAGACGGTGATTGAAGACCGACGATCTTCACATCGAATGGATGTGTTGCTATTGAGACCCATGATGGGAGTAGCTACCTTGAAGGGGCGACAGTAGTAGCCATCCGGACGTAGTGTTGATTGCACGGGTTTGGCTTTCGCTCAAACCCTGAGCATAAGCGCGTAAATGGATTGTATGTCTGACATTGTATTCCTTTACACTGTATTCGTTGATCTCTGCTAATCATATATATGTTTGGTGTTTTACACCCTTCTTTGAGACGTATGAGCTCAGAGGTTATATGTTGGTAGAAATCAATGGTATGGTATGGATTGACGATGTGGCATGCTAAGATGCATATGATCAAGGCTTTGTTGAAAAGCAGGCCTTGTGGGATGATCAAAGCATAGCCTGTTTAGGCATAGCTTTGTGTATAGCGTGACTTCACGAGCCTCACACACCAGCGGAGTCTAAAACGGGAGAAGGGAACGCAGGGAGAGCAGCACGTTTCTTTCTAG
The DNA here is from genome assembly GCA_030737875.1 of Allium sativum. NCBI lineage: Eukaryota > Viridiplantae > Streptophyta > Magnoliopsida > Asparagales > Amaryllidaceae > Allium > Allium sativum. The sequence goes on along the minus strand of CM060918.1, from coordinate 831,881,855 downwards.
CTAGAGTGGTGTCAGTGACCTACCAGCCCTGACATTTTACTTATGTGGATGATGGAATGAGGCGCCTCGGATAGGTCCTGTAGGAACGGGGAACGTGTGCTTAGGAATTGCCAATCCTCTAAGCTGTATTTGAGGACCGGCCCTGCCATTTCCAAGGGTTAACTACGGGTAATCCTGAGGCATCAGCTGGAGTGTCTCGAATCGGTAAGGAGCTCCTCCCTAGCCTTGACTCAGATGGAAATCCAAATTCCAAATACGACCCTTGCGGTTTTGATTGTATTACTAGTATGGAGGCATAGCATATGGTACCTATGCTTCCTAGGATTGATACATTTACTTTGAAATGTTTTAAAACATATACACACTAATAATAATATCGTTTTTATCGTATCAAGCATGTTTGACCATTATAAGGTAAAACCCTATCCTCCGGTTTGCGTTGCATTGTGTGATGGGACTTGGGTCTTATGATGGTTTCATTTTTCTACAAAGCATTGCGTTGTTTTTGACGATTTACTTAAATTATGCACGACAATCCATTGGAATAAAATCCGTTCCGCTTTAGCGGCGTGGTCCTTGGATTTGCCTTATTACTTTTAGTTATATTAGTTAAGAATTCTCACACCAGTCCCACGACTGACCCATTGTTTATATTCACTTTTGCAAACTCGGGTGCCCTCTTTTCCACACGGGCAGTCGAGTAGCTTTTTGCAGATATTTATCTCTTTAGCAGGATCCTGGATTGAAGCTCAAAGTTGTGTCCAGAGCATAGAAAAGTCTTCCGCTGTCTTAGTTATTTTGTTTCCGCTGCAATGTATTAATATATTGTAATGTATCTTCCACTGTAATTTATTCGATGTACTCTGATATTATGTGCTCTGATGTGACATTTATTATTGATGTTATAAAAGTCTGTTGTTATTGTTCTGATGTTGTTGTATTCCCAAAGTTAAAGTATTCGTGGATTTCAGACCTTTGGGCCAGACTTGTGTGGTTTATGGTCGATCCAAAGAGCGGGAATTTACGGGTCTTTACAAAAGGCATTGATTGATCGTAAGTACGTGTTTACAGATACGATTTAAAAATCAAGACTTTAAATTGTTTAAACATGTCGAAGGTTTGAATTTGCATTTCTTTAACTTTTGTGTACATGTGATAACACGTATTTGACAGCACTTGTTAAACTAGTTTTTACACATTCATGTATAATAGCATATGTCAATAGTGTTTGTTGAAATTGATTTTAGACATGTTTGTATAATAACACTTTTATGTAGCATGTATTTATGATGCCATTCTATTTTATATGTTTTGTTCATTTTCAAAGTATTTTAGAATTTGAGTTTTTGTAAACTTTTGGTTTAAAAGTTTTAACACTTGAATTAAAATATGAAAAAAAAACATTTTCTTGTCAAAAGCAAGTTCAAAACAAGGTTCAAGTTACATATGCATAATCTAAACATGAAGGGATCATCTCCCTTTGCAAAGTATATTTCATATAAAATAGTCAAGGAAATATTTGCACTTTTATATGCATTAAAATCTAGATCATGTGTGGTCAAAACCACTTGTAAAATCATATTTGCATTCTTATGTCACTCACACCATGGATTTGTTAGCAAAACGAGATCAAAGCAAGGTCATGATCACAAGCACATAAATCAAAACATGAAAAATACTATTTGTTTGCAAACATGCTTTCTTTTTCAAGAAAAACCTATATTATGCTAGACTAAATAAAGAGAATCTAGTAGAGATATGCCACATGGAAAAATCGTATGGTATCAAGAGCATTTTCAGTTTTCATCTCCTTTCATTTAATTTTCTGAAATTTGTCACTTCTCTTGTATTGTCAAAAACATGCTTGCTTTGTCAAGGAACATATGCATAGAAAGATCCACAAAATCATACATAGATACTATTTTTTTGTATACACTAGATCATCATTTAAGAAAATAGACTTTTAAGAGGTGTTCATGTCTATTTCATTCACATGGCTATTGATTTTGTAGTACAAGAATTTTTAGATTTTTACAACACTTGCAAGGCAAGTTTTAATTTTATATACTTTTGTTGTTAAATCAATTTATCATATGAGATTTTGATGTGAAAACTCTTGGCAAAAACTGATTTTTGATGGTACAAAAATGATGTTTTAAATTTGTTTGAAAACCAAGGTAGATTGTGAAGGTTCATAAGCATTTATTGGCGACAACTCATAGGAACAAATAGGAGGTAATGTAGTGGTTGCCTAAGGGTTTTAGGGGTGAGTTTAGGCTGAGCAAAGCCATGTGAATATGGGTCGTAGTGTTGATTTGACAAGAGAGAAACCTTTCATTTTGTGTTGTCAAAACAAAACTGAAAAACAGTTTTTTTTTCTCTTGCAAAAACAGTTTTAAAATGTACATATTTTATTAGTTTTACCACTATAAATAGGACCATAAACATACATCATTTACACACAACACAACACCTTAGTTTGATCAGTAGAGGTGAAGAGATAACTAAGGAGTTCAAGCAATTCTTTTGTGAGTAAACCTGCATTCTTATTCACTATTTTTACAATCCTGCGGTGCTGTGCTGTGTGAACCATGATTTAAACTTGAATATGTCCTTGATTTAAGTAGTTTATCATGTATGTTTGATTTGGGTGGTATGAGTAAATCATTGTTTGTTCATAAAAATCCTTAAGTGTTATATGATTGTATTACCTATTGTGGTCACCAGGCATTGTTCTTTGGTTAAACCCATATAGATTTAGAAAACCGGTAACATAGGTTAGGAATATGGAAGGTAAGGTCGATGCTGGTTTTAAAAACCTTTTACTTAATCATACATGTGATCAAAATGAAGTATTCTTGCCAAATCCTCTTACTGTTACTTGAAAGTAAAAACAACAGGCGTCCTCTGTAAATCAAATCACACAATGGATTTTCAAACTTCTTGAAACCTTGTTTTGATTATAGAAATGTAATGGTAGATCGAAATTATGGTTTTTAGAGAAAAAATCAAGATTTTTAGTTACCTAAACTATGAGAAATCCGAGATGATCACAAATTGATACTTTTGTCAAATTCCAATCATCCGGTTGATCAGAGATGATACGGCCATAGGGGAAGTTCCATCTAGGTCTAAGTTTAATAGGAAAATACAAGTTCAATTTTTAAATGCATGGATTTGGAGATTTCAATCAAAATAGGGTTTTGAGTGGGTGTTGGGTTCGGTTGGAATTCATCAGAACTGCTCGGCGATGGTGGGGTGTTGGGGGTGCGGTCCAGGGGGATTTGAGGAGTCGGAGGGTCGTGGTGGCGTGGCCAGGAGGCGGTGGCGGTCCATGGTCGAGGCGAGGCGCAGGGGGGTGATTCTTGGATGATGCTTTTAGGCTGATAAAGTCATGGGACGGTGGAAAATCGTTGTGGCCGTGGAAGTGGAGGTTCAAGTGTCGGGAAGGGGTCAGGAGGTGGAGGGCGACGTGGCAGGGTGGTCGCTGGCGGTGGATACTGGCGGGATCGGTTGTGCATGTGCACGCAACAATGAAAAGAGAAGAAGAAGAAGAAGAAGAAGAAGGGTTCGGTCATCTTGTTTTTCATGGGTTTTGAGGGGTTGGCACAGTGTTTTTGGGACGTGGCACTTTGGATGTGGTAGTACCAGGGTGGTGTTTTGGCCAGGGGGAAAATCATGGGGGCAGGGCTCGTTTTCATGAGGGCGCAGCTGTGTTTTGGATATGGTACTTTGCCAATGTGGTATTTTAACTAAATAAAGGTTTAAATGAAGTTCCTTTTATATAAAATTTTAATTTAAACTAGTTTTTAAATTAATTTATGGTTTAAAGAAATAGAGAGAAATAAATATTTAAATAAAAATATTGTTTTTATTTAACAAAAAAAATAGAAAAATAGGGAAAGAGTGAATCAGGATTTTGAATTTCAGTTTCATTAAAAAACTAAAAATAAAGTACAGAAGAATTTTTTTAATTAAATTATAAATTTAATTTAAAAATAAAAAGTAGAACTGATTTTCAAATGAAAATTTCAAACTGTAGAGAAAACAAAAAGGATCAAGTGTGAAGGAGCAAACCGGGTTCGTGACAGAAGTCGAGAAGTCGGAACTGTAATTTTTGTCAAATTATAAATTTATTTTATGATTTAAAATTTGAATTTAAATGAAATATTTAAATTTAAAACAAACAAAATGAAGAGGAAAGGTATGTCAAACATACGCTAGATTTGTCGGCTTTGAACCGTATGTCGATAACAGTTCTGTATTGTATAAAACATGGATTATGAATAACATTTAATCGTGTTTGGATTAAATGTAAAAGAGAAATTTTATTGGTATATGATAAAAGAAAGAAAGAAGTAAATCAAGTAGAAGAGAAAGAAAATCAAGTAAATCAAGATCAAAGTAAAATTTTGACGAAACGATACAAAGTGTAAAGGTTGTAAAATAGAGTATAAATCGTCAGATTTATTCATTCATGAATAATCATATTTAGAAGTAATGATGAGAAATATTTTTCTAAAGTAAAATAGAGTAAGTATTCATTTTTAAAGATGATGAACAAATCGGAGAGAAAAACCGTGTGCGACGCACACGCTAAAATTAGTTGTTTTGAAGGGATGATCAATATAACCAGATAATCATGTGCTGTTTGGTTTTACCATAATTGTATATGCAGATTTGATTATATCTTGTTAGATTTATAATTTAAAGAGAAAATGTTCGTTAATCATTTCAAAGTGGCCGAAATAAAATATTTCACTTTGATTTGATTATATGCCGCGCGTCAGAGATTGTTGAATCGAAGATGACGATATACAAGGACTATTTTCGAATAGTGCCTTCGGTTTGTCCAGTCCCAGGACAACTTGTATGGACGAATGTCTGACAAAGTATACCTAACAGATCGCGTAAGTTGGTCTTTTCAAAATTTGTTTGGTGGCGGAGGAATTTGTTTCCCTTAGCTTTATACCCGTGGTTTTGGCGAGATTAATTTGTGATTTGACAGGTTTGACGATGTGGCATTCAGGGGAATTAAACCAGTGATAATGAAAAGATAACGTAAGTCTAGCCTCAAGCCTCACACCCAGGAAATGACAAAAATCGGGCAGGCAGCATGGCTATGTGGGTCGCTCCCATTAGGGTGTAGCATCAACTATCTAGAGAAATTCCTTTTGTTTCTTAATCTATCGATTCTGCCCATTCGGGGATGGTTGCCGTACACAACCATCGGTGATATACACTCGATGCACTTAAGAGAAATGAGTGGTCGGTCATGTGAGGGCCGGGTTGCAAGATGTTCTTATTGAACCCAGGTGTATTGGCCTCTAGAGATACATCATCGGAAGGTGGTCCCATGCCTTGTCATAGTTGGAAATCCAATTTCCCTAAGTGCCAAGTGATTTTTATTTGTATACTATATAGGAGAATGTGAGATGCAAGCATTCTTCTAGATTCTAATTTATTTGTAAAAATACCTAGATATTGTGATAATATTTGTTTTAAAGTATACAAGTGTTTTGATCTTATAAGGAAAAACCCGTTCCGTATTTATGGCGTGGTCTTGTGAGATATTTTTATTTGTTTTAAATTGTTTACTCATACCAGTCCCCTGACTGACCCGGAGTTTTTTTTTGTTTTTTTCCTTAAAATCTTGGGTATTCATAACGCTTGTTATGAATAGACAAGTGAATCAGGATTTGGATAAACTTGTGAAGCTGGAATGAAGATTGTCTGTGTGCTGGTCCATCTACCTACTGTATAATTAAGTCTTCCAGTTAGTCATCTATGATATGTATAATTAATGATGTACTATGGAATGGGTTGTATCGCTAGACCTATGATGCTCTGATGTAATATATTCCGCTGTGTAATATTATAAAGTATTATCTTTTGAGAAAATTCCACTGTGAGATTCTGATGTTCTGTGATTTTATCTTCTATCTATTCTTATTATTATTAATGGCATGACTTCCGATGTGTTCGAAAGTTGGGTCGTTACAGAGAATTTTGTTTGCATACATTTTCTATATTTCTAACGACAAATAAAAAGAGAATTTTGTTCGCATAACATTTTCTATATTTCTAATGACAAATAAAAAGAGAATTTTATTTGCATAACATTTTCTATGTTTCTAATGACAAATAAAAAAAGAAATTTATTTGCATAAAATTTTCTATGTATCTAATGACAAATAAAAAGAGAATTTTATTTGCGTAACAATTTCTGTGTTTCTAACGACAAAATAAAAAAAAGTTTTATTTGTCCACATGTTTTCTACATTTCATATGACAAATAAAAAGAATATTTTGTTTGTATGACAACTTCTATATTTAACATGACAAATAAAAAAAGAATTTTTTTTATTTGTATACAATTTCTATTTTCAACATGACAAATAAAAAGAATATTTTCTTTTGTATACAATTTCTATATTTAACATGACAAATAAGAAGAATATTTTTATTTGCATACAATTTCTATATTTAACATGACAAATAAAAAAAGAAATTTTTATTTGTATACAATTTCTATGTTTAACATGACAAATAAAAAGAATATTTTTATTTGTATACAATTTCTATATTTAGCATGACAAATAAAAAAAGAATTTTTATTTGTATACAACTTCTATATTTAACATGACAAATAAAAGAGGAATTTTTATTTGTATACAATTTTCAACAATTCCATTATATTCACTTAAATCAAACAGATTACCACAAACATCATCAACCAATTCAAATCAAATCACATACAACACCCAACTGAATTTAACATCGTATATGTAAGAATTACTCAACGCGATAATAATTAATTAATTTTAATTATTTAAATAAGAAATCTCACAGTGCTTTGGATTTTTCCAAAAATTCAGATCGATCTAAATTCTCTGGTCGCTTCTAAAACGAAGTAGACTCCGCCATGATCCAAACGATTCTTGTTTCACGCGATTCCAATAATGTATGAATAAGTTACGAATTTATTTGTGTTGATAATATTTTAGATTTAATTAATTAAATAATTAAAATAAAAATACCACCTTTCTTCCTCAATCGGAAACCAACAGACAGTTTTTACTCCCCGTTCAAAACTAGGTCAGGACTTAGTGCTAAAGCCGCTCGACTTCGTGACGATCGGAAGCTTCCATGATAGAGAGGGGAGAGTGGCACTCAGGGGGCCCACGCGATCGAGCTCGATCAGGCTAGGGAGGTGCGGCGGTGACCCTTACGGTGGCGGTTTGGGGTGCAAAAACTCGACGATTCTTCAATGACAAGGGGTGTTGTCTGTACTGATTTGAAGAGGATGAAAAGTTCTATAAAAGTATCAAAAGAACGAAGGGATTTCACTGAGTGGATGGAGAGAATTTAATGGCTGAAATTTGGATGGTTTTGGCCATAGAAAATAATGATGGCAGCGGCTCAAATCGGAATTAAGGTTTGAAGTTAATCTATATTTATAATAAAATATTATTAAATTCTCTAATTTACTAAAAAAAACCGTTAATTCCTAATAACTCCAAATCTAGCCCAACGAATTATGCCCCTATCCAAATACCTCTATTCCGGACACAACGGACTAGGTCTCATCAGAGCATTCAATCGTTTCAGCCCATTTTTCTTTAATTTAATATATAAAACATTTAGTATTTAATTTGATCGTACATTTTAGTTTACCGGGGCCACATACTAACTCCAAAAATTCCCGAAAAATAAATCTAGCTATGTTTTGATGATACGGTCCTAACAAAATTAATTTCATTGAATTTAGAGACCGTTTGAAAAATGGCTTTTTCAACAGTCGATTAAATTCAATAGAAATTATCGAATGCGTTTTAATTTACCACGCTCACATATTAATTTCAAAAATTATGGAAATTTAAACCTAGCAATAATTTGACATTCTGGATCCAACAAAAATGGTTTAGTCGAAAACGGAGGTCATTTGCAAAATGGCTATTTTAATAGCTTTAATATTATTTAAAAATGGAATTTTTAAATTCTGGCACATTTTCCAACAAAATTTCTTAAAATAAAAATTTTAAATTGGTTCTGATTTTTCGGGTTGTTACAACATCCCTTGCCTCGACTCATAGATGGAAATCCAATTTCCGATACGTGACTTTTCGATTTTAGTTGTAGAACTAGCATGGTGACATAGTATACGGTAGCTATGCCGTATATGATTGATACATTTATATTTGAAGTGGTTTTGACACCATACACTTATAGTAATATCAAAATGATTTGTTTTAAACATACCAAGCATGTTTGGTTATTGGAAGGGAAAACCCTATCCTCCGGCTTGCGTTGCATTGTGTGATGGGACCTGAGTCTTATTATAGCTTCATTTTTCCAACAAAACATTGCGCTATTTGTTTTATGCACTGGTATTCGAGAGAAAACCCGTTCCGTGTTATATGGCGTGGTCTTTTGATTTAATCTATTTCAAAGTAAAAGTTTTAATAACTTTTTTAGTTCTTACACCAGTCCCATGACTGACCTGGAGTTTATTGTTTCTACCTAAACTTTTGGTTCCCCTATTTTCCACACGGGAAGCTAGTAGTTTTGGTTTTGCAGATATTATTTCCCAGGATCCTGGATTTACAGCTGGAGCTATATTCGGAAAGCTTTGTATCCGTGTATCTCTTTCAGTTGTATTATGTATTATTTTTCCGCTGCTATGTAATGTATTTTAATCTCTGGTATTATTTTATTTTTCTGCTGGGTATTATTTATTTATACTCTGATTCTTGTACTTTGATGTAAATTGATGTAAGAGCAATGAAATGTTCTACTGTTTGCGTTCTAATTTGTCGTGTTCTCAACTCAATCCGGGCTTTCCCTTAAGGGTGAGTTCTCGTCTCAGCAACTAACCTTGTGTCTGTGTGTCACTATATATATATATATATATATATATATATATATATATATATATATATATATATATATATATATATAACCATTCTATAAGCACGCACAAGCAATCAATATTTATATTTAAATGGGGACATTTCAAATTTGAATTCTATCTTAATCGCATTTATTATGCTAATAAATCATTAATTATATTAATTACGTTTATATAAGTATAATAATAACGCATGACAATGTTAAATATTTGTATAAACGAGGAAACGTTCTAACAAGGTGGCAATTGTCAATTTGTCTGTATCAAGATATACAAGTTAGTTTTTCCATACTTTTACTGCTACTACTTAGGGGTGATGGCATAATAACAACATAACAAGTAGAAGTGGATAAAAAATATACATACATACAAATTTCAACTTGCATCCTAGGCTTGTTGGAATGATTTCAATACAAGATCAAAAATAGAGTATTACGGACATTTATACATGTATGTTTATAATTTCTACTTTATCCAATTCACCCCTTTTTGGTGTTATGCACATAAAAACGTTTACATTTGATATATATCAGGCATGAATGCATTTAGATTCAAAATAGAATCTAAACCCTATCAAATCATGAAACACCCAAATTTGAACCCTTTTAGGTTACAATCAAATGTTTAATAAAGGTGAATTACACAAAGCAGAAACAATAGTAGCAACACCACTTTTCATCCTTAATCCAATATTAAAATCAAAAGTCCACAAAAACCAAATACCATGACAATTCATATGCAAATATAAAATAGAGGATTTAGGGGTTTTGGTATTGATGTTATCGATTTCCAAATCCTCTTAGGCATATCTATCAAAATGATAATCTAATAAAAATATGAATATGCCTAAGTAAACGATATTCCACTTATTGATCTAGGAATAATAGAGGGGAATCTTTAGTAGATCTAGATCCGTACTTAATCATTGTGGCAAACGTGCTCTAGCGATTCTCCTTATATATATATATATATATATATATATATATATATATATTGTTCGCAACATCAGTTCAACGGATAAGGACTTGTGTTGAGGCAACAACGATGCGAGTTCGAAAACCTGGAATGACACGCTAAAAGGGTTTACCATGTGCATACGCTACGATTACCCACTTATGTGGTATCCGCGGTCCGGGCTAGGTGCAGTAGGGGGTTTTTACGGCTCCGGTCAGTTTCCCACCTGAACAAATTCATATATATATATATATATATATACACACAAAAGAAATTTGTATTAGAATCTTATATACATATATTTATACCGAATTCCAGAGTACTAAATCTATATGAATTAGAATAGAGAGAAGTTATGAATAAGGTTGGAGGAATAGAAGAAATCGTTAACCTTCTTTTTTCTTCTTCTGGAATTTAGTAGTGGCAGAGAGGCAACATGGAAGCAGGGATAAGAGAATGGTAAGGGTTCTACTGTGTGATATGAGGGGCTATATATAGTTTCCTGTGTGAGCGTAGACCGTTGGATCACTCAGATTTAATCCAGGCCTTTTATTTATATATATCCCTTCTAAAAAAAACCTAACCACATAGATTTATTGGGTTGTCCAACTGCCAGGCGGTCGACCTGAGCAGTCGATACCCCTCTAAAGGGGCGGTCGACCTCTTGGGGGTTGGAACGCCCAATAAACGCTGTGGCGATGAGCTGTTAATTTAATTAATATGTTGCTTAAATTTCTTAATCTTATTCCTTATATATAATATCCTCTATCCCGATGATCTTATCTTTATTTCAAATTTCAAATTTTCCCACTTTAATTTGAATATATTTTGGACACACACACACACACACGTATGTGTGTATATATATATATATATATTATCTATTTAATTATATATATATATATTCTGCGTTTTACTATCCAAATTCATTTGTTCATAACTTCTTCATTCATTGACTGTTTTCAGCATATTATATATGAAAATGATTCGGAATTTCGCCATGAATCAAAATAAAAGAATTTCGAAGCCAAATTCCTAAAGCTGCAAAATCTCATTTTCTAGCCATATTATTTAATTGCTTATTTTTAATTATTCATTTATTATTAATACTTATGTATTTTACAGGGTGTTACACTTCTGCTGTATTGTTTATGTAAACTCTGTTGAATTTTTTATTTAGTTGCTTCATGAACTACTAATCTATTATTTATTTTCCGCTGTGAGATATTATATTGCTCTGTGTCTATGATCTATGATTTATTCTATTTACCTTAGAAGCTAATAACAATCTGTCTTTTCGAACAGTTTGAGTTCGTTTTAGGTATCTCATTATCCTCTCAATAGCGTGTTAATGCTCTATACTAGGTCTACCGGTAAACATGCATAATAATCCCACAACATAGGCAATGTCGGGTCTAGTACAATCTGTGGCATATAGAAGGCTGCCAATGATGCTCGCATAATCGGACTATCTTACACCTTCACCAGTGTTCTTACATAGCTTACACTAGGATCACATCGTGTACATGTAGGTTTACATGCAAAGTAATTGTATTTCTTTAGAAAACTTCTCAATATAACGAGATTGATTCAAAGGAAGTCCCTTTTTGGACCTACTATACTACAAGAAAACTTCACTTAGACATCGGCTAAAAAACGATGTCTTCATTTTTCTGGAGTGATGTCTTTGTCGATGATGTCTAAAGTACCTCTTTTTTACATTAGTTAAAAAACGATGTCGAAGCAGCAATAAGACATCATAAATTAATTAAAAAACGATGTACTAACCCTTTTTTGTTTATTTCCATCAAATGAATGTTGATAATGGCTTACTACCAGTCTTGAATTACCATAAACATGGCATGCAAGTAGCACAAAATGACTAATACATCATTTTTGGTGTGAATAACTGTTGTAATAAGTGTTTTACCATATAATTTCTTTCTAAAATAAGTGATGTCTATACACCAAACAAACATCAATCCAATTTCAGTGGAATGATGTCTGTGTGGCATTTAAACATCATTTCCCTTTAAAGGAGGTGATGTCTTTCTTCTGTTTGTACATTGTTTTATTCTTCGTAACTGATGTCAATTATGATTTTAGACATCAATATTTTTCCCGATATATCATATATGTCCTACCACAAAAATGCAATACGAATACAAAAACAAAAGTTTCCTGCTATTAATCATCCACCACAAACATTAAACAGAAAATGTTCTTACATTCCAAAAAATCATCCACCACAAACATTAAACCAAAGTTTCCTGCTATAAATCATCCACTAACAAGCGCATGTACATTATATTCCAGTCAAAGAAACATTAAACAAGATTTACAAGTGTTCTTCAATATAACCGAGCGCCTCATCACGCACCTCCTCCAAGTGGTCCACCCTGGAACACTATCGATTCTTCACGCTGCACTGCAAAGTTGATAGTCGAGTAATTTACGATTAGTTTGTAATTGAAATGCATGTTGCTACAAAATCTAATTGATGGCATTTTGTGTACTAGTATAATTAAGTGCAAAAATTCACTGTTTTGGTAAATAGCTCAGTATATACTTTATGTCTACTAGAAAGGGTTTGATGTCGCATACAGTATGAAGCAAGCAAGCATGAAATAAACGTAATCATCACGAGATTTTTAAGCATGAGAGAATGGTAGCAAACTAGCAATTACTAAAAATAACAGTATCATGGCGCTGGGCATAGCAATTAGCCGATATGGAGGTTTACACCATAGAGAACCAAAATAAAATAGTCTCAAGCCAAAAATAATAGAATCCTATCTACTGTTTTATTCCTCAAACAATAATGGACTCGACTAAAACAAGTTATTGAGTTGAAATCTGGAAGATAATAACCATGGTAGTCCAATATTGTTATAGATCTAGTTACGTAAGTCCTGTAAATAATTTTTCAACTGCATTGGTACTACCTAAAACAATAAAGTAATGACAGTTCTTTTTATACCCTAGGGAATAAACTGTTAGTGATCTAGAAGGTAGTTGTTGTTACCTTATAATCATGACCATCAAAAGCAAAAATAATAAATGCTATGTAAAGAATAGATAGCTGAACTAAAATTGTTGCTTTGTTAATTCTTAACAGTTAACAATCCAGTAGCTAAATTTTACTACCATTTGTTTAGCTATTATATATATATATATATATATATATATATATATATAGTTCTGGTATAGGGCTCAGTAAAGGTCATATATACATATATACTAGATAGAAACAAAATGCTTTTAACTGACAGTAAAGTTGTCAAAGTTGCATGTTAAATATCTAATGCTCACAGTATTCAAATGCATGCTTCTTCCAAACAAATCTACAAACTAATTACTTATCTAAACAGACCTTTTCTTCGCAATCTAAGCTTAACGTGATATATACCATCACATATCTCCAAATTAGATTATTTGCAAATCATGTTTTTGAAACCTAACCAAAGAACTATGTTAGGAACAAAATTTTCTATGCCATCGCACATTTTTACATTCTTAAGTACAATGCTGTCAGTCCCAAATCCCCTTGAAATCTAATATACGTCCTACCATTAATTTCTCGTTTATCCAACTTGGTCAGGTTATTGTAAGCAATTGATTATGAATGAATTAAGTTGATCAACTGATACTTCCGGATGCGAATAGTGTCAAATCCGTAGATGCATCCAGAATTATTTTTGAATATTGAAATCGAATATTAGCATCTTAGATATCGATCGATATTGGTTAAATATACTCTCCACTGACTATGGATTAACAAAGATATATAATTGAACTTTTTTTATATTAATATAAACATATCTCAATCCTATCGCTTAATAAAATCTTAAAATTAAATGAACATGATGATAAAAATGTGTAACACAGATTATTACCAAAGAAATGACGTCAAGATATAGTACCATTAAAATATAAACTCTATGTACTAGTACATGTTTTACAACATTCAATGGTTCTGCAAAGTAAATCCAGATTCAATATATGTTTACCTTTTTAAGAAAAGTAAATTCCTTATCCTCAGTGATTTCTTTCATGTAGCGCATCACCATGTAACTGCATTCATGGTCACCAGATTGTTTTGGACATCCCTATTCCAATAAAGTAATGACATATATATCAGTTGCCAAATTAATTAAATGTTAATTTAAGTAAGTCATGGTTAGAAGTGGAAAAATACCTACAGTTAGATTCTTTACTTTAGGCATTTTTTTGCCCTTGCCTGTTTAGGAATTGAAACTGTTAACTGCCCTGCAAATTATATAAAAATATTTCATCATGTCAAACTCAAAAAAGCATCGACGACAATAAATAAAATTGGCTGGGAAAAATTACTTCATTAATGCTTTTTTCTAAAGTCGAAAAATGACTCAGATGAGACAATGGATTAAGAATATAAATATCACCATTCCATATTATTCTCAAAATCTAGTGCATGTTGTTATCATAAAAAATATTCCAAAGTCAAAATAATACATATTCACACCAATGTCTATATGCCGAAATATAGGCCTGCACAAAGTATGGGTTGGGTCGGGTTAGACCAAATACTTCATCAGATCCGTATAGGTATGGGTTTAAGATAGTTCAACCTATATCCGACCTTATATGAGGTTGGATATGAGTTGGATTGAAGTATGGGTTGGGTTGGGTTCAGTAGGGTTGGGTTGTGTCGCTTGAATATAATAAAAAATGAGAATATGAGAGATTTTTCTAAAAAATATTATTAAAATATTCAGCATAATATATCAGATTTTAGCTAGCATAATACCACTACAACAAAAATACCCTATTACAACGTTCATTTTATAACGGACATTGGCTGCTCATTGTAATAGATTGCTATTACAACTGTCATTTTCTGCACCATTGTAATAGATTCCTGTACAAACTTTTTTTACAATAGGCATAAATTGCCCATTGTAATAGAGTCCTATTACAATGGTCGTTTCAGGACAGTTGTGAAAGATATCTTTTACAATCCTCTTTTTACAAGGGGTAATGACTGCCCGTTGTAATAGAACGTTATCTACAACGGTCATCTCAGGCCAGTTGTAATAGATGTCAATTTTACCAATCATTAATAATATTGTATTATTTATTAATATTTAATAATTAATCATTTATAATATTATATTAATCATTAATAATTAATTATATTAATATTATTTGATAATTGATAAAAGACGTTAAATAATTTCTTTTTAGTAATTTATACCAAATAATTAAGAATAATATTTAATAATTATTGGTCAACAAATAATTAATATTCATAACTAATAAGTTATATTTTTATTTTGTATTTGATAATTAATAATTATAATTAATATTTGTATTTCATATTTCAAAAAAATTGAAATTTTCTAAAACGTAGAAGCACATTTGGTGCATTAACCAAATCACATAAGTTTTAATTGATCACTTTGCTACACTTTTAACGTACTTGAAAAATATAAATATTATGTTTTAAGTCTCAATACTCATGTCTAATTTTTTTACATGTTCAAATAAAATAAACTAAAGATATATACAGATTTTCGATTGTGGCTTCGAAATGATACTTTTGGCTCTAACGCTGAACGTTTTGGCTCCAACCCTCAAGTTTTCACTTTACACGTACAAAATTTATCCATGCCTCAAAAGTCAAATCCCGTGCTTCACCTCCCTCCTCCTGAATAATGTAGTTATATTCAGATCCAGTCCCCTACATCCAATGGCGGATCTGGCCCTGGGCGGGCCAGGGCTACAGCCCAGAGTCAAAAAAAATTTGCGCGAATTAAATAGGGCATAATCTACAAATCATTATTCTCATGCAATAAACTTGCGTGGAGTGGGGTTAGCAAATTCTGAGTCTTCAAATCATTGTATAAATAACAAGAGGAGACATGAGAGTGAAAGAGATTGTCATGGGATCAGGGAAGAATGACGAAGGCACTAAATAAAAAGGGGGCAGACGACCTTTTCAATTTAGGGTTTTGCTGTAGAGGCGGCTACTACCTTACCTAGAAGAACACGGTATAATACTTTGTACTATACATGAGTTTTGATTTTCAGAAAATTGATTTTGGCACCTTTTTTTTTATTGGGATGGGCCATATAATTTGAATTGGTGCTAGTTGTTCAAACAAGTGCGAGCTACTGATATGCATAAATAAGATTAAAAGCAAAAGTTTTTTTTTTGTTTTTTTGTTTTTTTTAGTAACACTTGGAACCTTAAGATCACAACATACTTTGACGTTGACTTAAGTAAACATCGTGCTGTATGTCTACCCCGCTTTGTATAGTCGTCACACACGGATGCTTAACGTCCTAGCCCCCGAAAAGTGGTTTGCAGCGGGATTCGAACATGCCCGCACATAGTGCTTTGATTCCCATCTCCCGACTTCAAACCACCCGAGCTACGAACGGCGGGTTAAAAGCAAAGTTTATTTCTTTTAATTTGTATTATGCTCAATTTTCCTGCATAAATAAATTGTATTAACTTACTAAAGCATGAATTTCACGGAATCCTTACCTGCTAAAAGCTCGGTCAAAACTTCTACTATAACTCAGGTAATTTCATCAACATTGAATTTTCAAATGTCAAAATTACAAATGCATTGCTATCAAATTGTAAATCAGCCCACCCCTTTGTTAATTTCTGGATCCGCCCTTGCCTACCTACTTGTGCTTCACCTCCCTTTCTATTCCCATGCCACAAATCCTGTGTCCCTCTAGTGCCCCCAAACCCGCATGCTCCACTTATCCCTGAATTCTGTGTACCCCTTATTATTGGGGATTGTTAATGACACCCCATTTTTGGTTAAGGGGTGTCACGAAAATCACTTTTTAAAATTTTGTTAAGGGGCGTACACTACAGGCTAGACACCCCTTAACAATTCACAATAATAAGACCAAAATACCCTTAATCTGAAAACGGTATACTCTTACCGTTTTCGTTGTTTGTTAAAGTTTCTTATAAAGATAGAAAAAATGGTCTAATGAAACCGTTTTTATTAAATAAAAACGGTATACTCTTATCGTTTTTACAGGGTTATTTTTGTCCTGTAAAAGTTTGCCTGATGTTGCCCCTTAAAAAAATTTCCACCGTCGGTTTCCCTAACAAAATGACACCCCTTAATCGAATTGGGCGTATAACAATCCCCTTATTATTTCCAGCATGGTCGATCCCAGATCTATTTCATTCCAAAACCACTTTAAATCGTTTTTCCCTGCCTTGCTCTAGAAATTTCTCATTGCTTTATGGCTTAACCACTAACTCGTTCCTATTCTTTTTCCTTAACCTAAATTTCCCAAAAGGAAAAAAAATCAACGCACTGAAAAAGAGGTAAAAAAGGCAGATGGAAAACCATCGCAACAGAAATAGCGATATCTGAGGCAGCATCGAAGGACGGTTGCACGTTAGGGACGGCTACCGCTTGGAAGCGGGGGAACTTGATTTAACTAAGTCAGTTTGGGTGAATGCGAGAGGCACAATTTGATTTCGCGTGAAGAGGAGATCGATCGATTGTTCTTAGATGAAGACCAAAGTTGAGATGTAGTTGCAGTCAGAATAGGCGAGCATTCTAAGAGCTGCGATGATGATCCATGGGGTGATGTCGCAGGTGGGAGGTGGTGTAGTCTTGTGGTGATTGGTTGTTGTAGAGTGATACATGTTTTTTCTGTCTATACGAACTGCTTGAAATTTCTACAGAAGGAAGTTTCGATGAAATAAAGAAAGCGTATAAGCAGCTAGCAAGAAAGTACCATCCTGATTTTTCTCCACCTGATAGAACTGGAGAATATACTAAAATATTTATCGAAGTGCAAGAAGCTTACGAGACTTTGTCTGATCCCGATTTGAGGGCAATCTATGATAGAGATTTGCCTAGAGAACTGCATCTTGCTTTTTCTGGTAGAAGAAGAGGAAAAGAGGTGAGATTTCAATCTTATGTTAATTCTAATATATTTATCAATCTTTAAGTACTGTTATAAATTGTTCTTTAGATCAGTTTACATTCTGATCCACTTTACTGTTGGGGATTTTGTGCTTTGAGACGCTTTTGGAGGAGTAGAATCTGCCGTACTTCTGACTTCAAGGATTTGCGGAGCAAATTCTTTCAGACAATAGTTCAACCCACCAGGTACAAAAGGGTTATCGAACTATTGACTTCAGGATTCAATGAAGCCTTGAAATAGCGTTATCGGATTCAAAATTTGTACGATTTTGATCCGACCAAGAACACTCTGAATATATGTTTCTGATGATGCTATTTCGAATATAGAAATGAAAGGGAAGAATTAGAAATTAATTCTGCAACAGTTTCAGATTTGTAACACTTCAGAGGTGTTTCGAACAGAACTGTTTTGTAACAGTTTAATGGTGTTGCAGAACGATATATGAAGAAGAAGAATTGCTCAGTAATTTTGCAACAGTTTCTGGCGTCGTATATATAGGTGATGAAGAGGAGACATCCCTCAGCCAAGCGTTGCAACCTATTGAATCGCAACAGTTATTTCTGTTCGATTCCGAACGTATGCAACCTTTCAGTTTTGCAACGCTTCTGAAGCGTCGCAGCCGCTTTAGAACGAAACCGGTCGACCGCCAAAACTCAACCAGTCGACCGTTTTATTCTCTGGTTGAAAAAACGGTCGACCGGTGATATTTTGGCCTGTCGACTGATTTGTTTCTCCGGCCTATTGGATCACAAGACCCCAAGAGCCCCAAGGCCCAAGGCCCATCTTTTGACATTTCAAAGATTATTATTTATGCCAAGTTCATGCTCAAGGCCCATTGCCTTATTCCTCTTTCTCTTCTTTCTTTTGATATCATGTATCAAGCTTTTACCTATATAGAGACAAACTCCTTTATATTCTACAATGTGGGACAAAACATATTTGCCTATTCCTTCTTCCTTTCATTCTTCCTTCTCTTCACAAATAAAATACCCAAAACCAAATCAATTGTTTTGAAAATTTTACAACAATCTCCCCCAATTTTCAAAATAAGAAAATAAATAAAGTGGACGGCTGAGTCCCTAGTGTGACTTCCTACATACCCAAGTGGGATCAAGCCTATGTAGTTCTAAGGTCAAATTTTGCATCATCGTGGAAACAACACATAAATAAAAGTATCTTTTGGATTTGAACTTTTACTTAGTGTAAACCATTCAAAGTTTTATTGAGATTCAATGGTGAACGAATCTTGAACCAAGTATCCCTTAATGATAAAACCGGAACAATCACACATGTTGTATTCCTTAGTTAGAGTGTTCTGTATTGCTCAGCACGTTAATGGCCATGTGCTTAAATCCTGGTTCATGAGTCTACTTCGAAAGCGGTCTTACTTTCTTAGGAAACGGCCTGATTTCCATACTCATATAGGTAAGTCACTTAAGGTGTTTCTGCGAGACACCTTTTAGGGTTTCTAGACTTATTAAGGATATTCATCCATCCTTTGTTCATGTAGAATCCAACACTAAACATTATGGGATTATTGATTTAGTGTTCCATAATCATTTCCTTAACTTGTTGGTACCCATTGAACTTTGTCTATCCTTTTCAAGACACAAGTTGGGTTTCTGTTAAGGATGATCAATCTTCATTCACAGACCTTAGTCTCATTTCTTTTGACTTTATAGAAACCATAGCCTTTGGAAGACTCTTCGTAAGTGGGTCAGCCAAGTTTTTCTTTGTTTCTATGTAGTCAACAGTTATAACTCCACTTTTGAGTAACTGTCTCACCATTTGATGTCTTAGACTCACATGTCTAGACTTTCCATTATATGTTTTATTAGAAACATTATATATCGTTGCTTGATTATCGCAATTAATCAAGACTGCTGGAGATGGCTTCTTCCATAATGGGATTTCTACTAACAAATTTCTAAGCCATTCTGCTTCCTTACATGCGTCTGCTAATGCAATTAATTCTGATAACATAGTTGAATCAGATATACAGGTCTGCTTCTTGGAAGCCCAAGACACAGCAGCGCCTCCTAATGTAAATATCCATCCAGTCGTAGACTTGGATTTCGATTCTACATTGTTCCAGGTTGCATCACTATATCCTTCTATTACAGCAGGATATCCTTTATAAGATAAACCATAGTTGATGGTTCCCTTCAAATAAGCTAAGACTCTGGAAATGGCTTTCCAGTGTTCGAAACCTGGATTACTCGTAAATCGACACAATACACTTATAGCATGTGCGATATCTGGTCTAGTGCAATGCATAGCATACATAAGACTCCCAATAATACTGGAATATTCCAATTGAGAAATGGTACGTCCAGTGTTCTTTTCTAATTTTATACTTGGATCTAAAGGAGTTGGTGTTGGTTTGTCATCATAATGATTATACTTCTTTAGGAACTTTTCAATGTAATGAGATTGAGTTAATAATAACTCCCCCGTTTTCCTAATGATTTTAATTCCTAGAATTACATCAGCCTCTCCCAGATCTTTCATATCAAATTTAGAAGATAGAAACTTTTTAGTTTCATTTACACAGGATATGTTGGAACCAAATATCAGCATGTCATCAACGTATAAACATATTATAACATAACCGTTGTTATCCGATTTGCTATAGATACATTTATCTGCATCATTAACAATGAATCCAAATGACAGTGCAACTTTATCAAACTTCTCATGCCATTGCATGGGAGCTTGCTTCAGGCCATAAAGAGATTTAACTAATTTACAAACTTGCTTTTCTTGGCCTGGGGTTATGAAACCTTCAGGTTGTTCCATGTATATCTCTTCTTCTAAATCTCCATTTAGAAAAGCTGTCTTTACATCCATTTGATGTATGACCAAGTTATGAATTGATGCAAGTGCTATTAAACAACGTATCGAAGATATGCGAGCCACCGGAGCATATGTATCAAAATAATCTACTCCTTGTCTTTGTTTATATCCCTTAGCAACTAATCTGGCTTTAAACTTATCAATGGATCCATTTGTATTCAACTTTTTCTTGAATATCCATTTACATCCTATAGGTTTAGCACCAGGAGGTAAATCGCTTAATACCCAAGTTTGGTTTAACATTATGGAATTCATTTCATCATTGATAGCTTCTTTCCAGAAATTAAAATCTCTAGAACTCATAGCCTCAGAATAAGTTTTGGGATCATCATCGACGTTCATTACATATCTTGTTACATTAAGGACTTCGTCCTTATTGCCTTCTACGAGATATGTTATGAAGTCAGGACCATAGTCCTTCTCTATTCTCGCTCTTTTACTTCTTCTGTGTTCAGTACTATCATCTGGTACTGACACTTCCTTGCTGTTTTGAGCAGGAGCATATTCATCATCATTTGTATCATTAGTCTCAGTTGGTTCTGGACTAGATGATCTCAATGGATTCTCAATAGTTTGATTTTCAAAAAATTCTACATCTACAGATTCTATGACTTCTAAGGTATCAAGAATCATAAATCTATAAGTTATACTATTAAGAGAATATCCAATGAAAACACATTTAAAAGCCCTATTACCTAACTTTGGTCGTTTAGGGTCTGGTTTTCTAACATATGCTAAACAACCCCAAACTTTAAGTCTAGTAAGATTAGGTTTTCTATTGAACCATAATTCATAAGGAGAAAAATTATTTTTCTTAAGTGGTACTCTATTTAAAATGTAACATGCAGATAACATAGCATCACCCCATAGGTTATATGGCAAATTAGAGCTTATGAGCATGGCATTAACCATTTCTACTAAAGTTCTATTTTTTTTTCTCTCAGCAACACCATTTTGTTGTGGTGTATAAGGGGCGGTACATTGGTGAATGATACCATTTTGTTTGCAAAACAAAGTAAACTCATTTGAAAAATATTCACCACCACGATCTGAATGTAACACTTTAATTTTAATTCCTAATTGTGTTTCGACTTCTGCTTTGTAAATTTTGAATTTATCAAAGGCTTCATCTTTTGATTTCATTAGATATACATAAGCATATCTAGAATAATCATCAATAAACGTTATATAGTATTGGTTACCACCATAGGTGATATGACTTTTCAAATCACCCACATCACTATATACCAAATCAAGCAAACCAGTTTTCCTTTCAACGGATTTAAAGGATTTTCGATGTATTTTTGCTTGAATACATATCTCACATTTAGAAATGGATTCGAAATCACAATCAGAAATTAATCCTAATTTATGCATATTTCTAAGTGACTTATAATTAACATGTCCTAATCTACTATGCCATAAATTAACAGAGTCAACAATATAAGCAGAAGATTTCTTTATTAGATTCAACTTAATCATGTCGTTACAAGAATATCCCTGTCCAATAAATTTGCTATTCTTGGACAACACTAACTTATCAGACTCATACTCCATCTTGAATCCTCCTTTGTTAAGAAGGTATCCAGAAATCAAATTCTTACACATATCAGGTACATAAAATACATTGACTAAAGTAAGAACTTTCCCAGAGGTGAATGTCAATTCAATAGTGCCTTTTCCCAGAACTTTGCTTGCAACTTTGTTTGCGCTAGTTACTTCGCTGGATTCTCCGTTATTCTCATCGTAAGTCTTGAACAGATTACGGTCTTTGCAAATATGAATAGTTGCTCCAGTATCGAGCCACCAGTCATTGTCAATGCCAATAACGGAGTTCGCCTCTTGTACGACAGCCACAAGCTTTTCTTCGACCACATTCGCTTTTTGTTGTTTCTTCCGAAGACGACAGTCTCGGGCATAGTGGCCGGGTTTGTGACAATAGTAACAGTCACCCTTCTTCTTATTCTTGGAATTAGTACCTTTCTTTTTGAACTGTGTCTCATTCTTAGGCTTCAACTTATCGTTAATTTCAACATTATTAACCTTAGATTGAGACTCAGTTTGCGGATTATCATCTAGTTCGCGTTTACGAGAATCCTCTTCAATACGAAGATGACGCTGTAAACCGTCTAAATCATAATCGGTTTCCGCATGTTTTAATTTCTTCTTATAATCATTCCAAGAATTCGGGAGTCTCAAAATAATAACTCCAACAACAAATGATTCAGGGAGATTAATACCAGCATCTTTAAATTGATTTACTAACAGTAGTATTTCACTAACTTGTCCAATTATGGACTTGTTAGTGACCATTTTGAAATCCATAAAATTGCATATAAGAAATTTCTTATTACTTGCCTCAGAGATGCGATATTTGCTTTCTAGCGCAGTCCAGAGTGCCTTCGCCGTGTCCAAGGTCCTGTGAGCATTGTATATCGGAGTAGACAGTGCATTCAGTATGTGGCCTCTGCATAGAAAATCTTCCTCTTTTCGCTTTGCCCTTTTTGCTTTTAATTCTGCACTATCCTTATCGGTTTCCTCCGGTATTTTCTCCAATCCGTCTTCGAGAATATGAAATAACTTAACCGTGATCAGAAAGAATTTCATAGTCTCCTGCCAACGAGTGAAGTTCTCGCCATCAAACCGCTCCAACTTCGTCAAATGCTGATTCATCACTTGCAAAGCGCTCAAACTATCCATGGTTGAAGATATTGTCTAAAAAACTGTTGGGGATTTTGTGGTTTGAGACGCTTTTGGAGGAGTAGAATCTGTCGTACTTCTGACTTCAAGGATTTGCGGAGCAAATTCTTTCAGACAATAGTTCAACCCACCAGGTACAAAAGGGTTATCGAACTATTGACTTCAGGATTCAATGAAGCCTTGAAACAGCGTTATCGGATTCAAAATTTGTACGATTTTGATCCGACCAAGAACACTCTGAATATATGTTTCTGATGATGCTATTTCGAATATAGAAATGAAAGGGAAGAATTAGAAATTAATTCTGCAACAGTTTCAGATTTGTAACACTTCAGAGGTGTTTCGAACAGAACTGTTTTGTAACAGTTTAATGGTGTTGCAGAACGATATATGAAGAAGAAGAATTGCTCAGTAATTTTGCAACAGTTTCTGGCGTCGTATATATAGGTGATGAAGAGGAGACATCCCTCAGCCAAGCGTTGCAACCTATTGAATCGCAACAGTTATTTCTGTTCGATTCCGAACGTATGCAACCTTTCAGTTTTGCAACGCTTCTGAAGCGTCGCAGCCGCTTTAGAACGAAACCGGTCGACCGCCAAAACTCAACCAGTCGACCGTTTTATTCTCTGGTTGAAAAAACGGTCGACCGGTGATATTTTGGCATGTCGACTGATTTGTTTCTCCGGCCTATTGGATCACAAGACCCCAAGAGCCCCAAGGCCCAAGGCCCATCTTTTGACATTTCAAAGATTATTATTTATGCCAAGTTCATGCTCAAGGCCCATTGCCTTATTCCTCTTTCTCTTCTTTCTTTTGATATCATGTATCAAGCTTTTACCTATATAGAGACAAACTCCTTTATATTCTACAATATGGGACAAAACATATTTGCCTATTCCTTCTTCCTTTCATTCTTCCTTCTCTTCACAAATAAAATACCCAAAACCAAATCAATTGTTTTGAAAATTTTACAACATTTGCTCAAAACTCATAAGTACACGAAGTATTGAAAAATAGTAAAGAAACATATAGAATTGGAAAAGCTGCTGAAAATATGAGTGTTTCTATCAACTTGCTATTGCCACCTTGATAGTAGTAGTATTTACTTAGAAGAGTTACATAAGCTTATCCTGTACGTAGTAAGGCCATATCGAGTGATACTGACATCCACCATTTGAGATTTATATGCATTTTTTTGGTTGAAATTTTTATTGATGAGTTATTAAGAGGATGATTGATTGAAACTATAGAGAAGGGAAAGAAAAGGAATCAACATAAAATATTGGGATGACTTCTTGTGGGTGGTGTTGGATAAAGAAATTTGAAATTTTGGAGGGTTGCTTAGAGACCTCGAAATGCTTAATTCAGTTAGGACCATCATTTTGTTAGTTTACTAGAATAGGATTCACTTATAAATCTGAACATTTAATTTAGTTGGACATTAAGATAAAGAAACAAATCACATATTGTACTTATTGATGAAACTATTGTCAGCAGACCACTTTCAAAATAGTAGAATAGTTGGATTGTAAAGAACTTAAAATTGTTAGACACGTTAATGTAGGAGATCACTCTTGAATGAAAAGTTAAAAATACGTTGAGATTTTGTAAGTTAACTGGGTAATATATGTCTTTATCTTGATAGTTTTATCTATACGGACAACGATCTATGTTGGTAACTTACCTTCTATCTTAAAGGAAGTTGACTTAACTTCCCTTTTAAAAAGAAAATCTTCAATGGGTATTGCTGCCAAAATAAGAAATGAAACTTGAAAAAAATTAATGGGTTGGCGATAGTGCAGATTTTCCAAGTGTATTTACATACATACGTGTGTGTGTGTCTATATATATATATATATATATATATATATATATATATATATATATATATATAGACACACACACAAACGCACACACACACACACATCAATAAAGATCTGTGCTAACTGCATGTTTGTTCAATATATTTCGTCTGTTGTTATTGTTGATGATAAAGTTGAATATGGAAAGAAGGTTGTTCACTATTAAATTTGATACTGTAATGACTAAAATTTAAATATATTTTCAACATCCAAAAGTATTAATGTTCAAGTTAGTTGTCGTTTGGCTTATATTAAAACTTGCAACTGAGAACAGTTTGTATTATCATACCTTTTTGTGACTTTCGTATGTTAACTTTAACAAACCAAATCAACTCTTTTAGAATGATGCAAAATGATACTTTTAGCGTGAATACGAAATTCAGATCATATGAAATCAATATGATACTTTTGAAATGGTGGGAGGTTTACATTAGAGTGATAAGATTACACGAGAAACTCCATGGCAATTCAATTTAGAAAAGGTGATTTTCTTTGCTCACTGAGGTCGACCCATGCTTTTATTTAATTGTATGGTTAAAGTAATTTGAAAACATGAGGTCGACCCATGCTTTTATTTAGACTTTTTAAGAAGAAGCTATAAGTCCAAATAATTAAATTGGCTACATGTAATACAAAGAAGGTGGCCGTAAAAGTGTCGTCAACTGTTTGGTGTTTCATTACTTAACTACTGGCATAGCAACGTCCAAAAAATTAGTATTAAACTCTTCATTTGAAATCCTAAATGCTAAAGAAATAATTTTAGAACTCGTTGGGTTGCCATACAAGTTTCCATTAGTATATTCAAATAAATTACTAAATTGGCTACATGTAATACAAAGAAGTCCAAATATTTAAATTGGCTACAATTAATATATGGCGTTAAGTAATACTAATAAAGGTAAACAGGAAAGGACAATAATTACTTATGCTTTTTAAAGATCCACCATCAGTTCCCGACACATCGCCTAATTGTTATTCATATATCAAAATGGATAAATATACATTATTCTAAAAAAATGATACTGATATAGATATAAATATATTAACATTCGGAAAATAGTCATTGATTTTTTATCAAGATTATAGCTTATATTATATACTATTTAGTACGATAAATACATGTACTTGTTGTATTATATGTATTAAGTTCTAGTTGTACTTTCACTCCATGCAGTGAATCGTAGGTCCTATTCAATTGTGCTAGTAGTTATAAACTGGTAGTAAGCTTGTATTTAATAAGCGTGTTCCGACTGTTAGGTAAACTCCTTCTTTTTTAAAATAACAAAAAATCAATAGTTTTGAGTGTAAATGCACATGATTTATGTTATTATTCTCTCCTTTTTATGCTACCAAACTTAAAGATCCCCTAAAAAGAATCTCTAAACCACAAAGCAATTGGATGGTAGATTGGACGATTGATTTTTAGAATCCACTCAATAAATTAAGGTTTTGAATGGTTCAATGGAGGTTCGATGTAGATCACGTCCCAACTCTGCTTTTAACCGTCTTCGTTGTTGGCCATCGGATAGTCGCAGTTGAACCTACGGCCGAGTACAGTCTTCATAACACTGATTATAAGTTAGTTTACCAAGTTTAGACAAAATTACAACACCCTTGTAAGATGAGTGAATAGCACATCTACATGTTATTATCCATGGCAAGATGAACTGTCCCAGCCATACGTCTTGAATATGACAACTTCAAGCTTTAAGGAGAAGACTGGAGTTGACAGTTAAAACCACACCACTGATGCTATAAACCTCATCACTGTAACAACCCGAAAATCTGGGCCAGTTTAAAAATTTTATTTTGGCAATTTTAGCGAATTTTGATTATTTAAAATGAATTATTTTGAATAATATCGACGGAAATTTATTTTGAATATAATTCGAACGTATATATTATACGCGTCGTCGTTATAATATAAATAATTATATATAATTATAAATAGAATTGAAAATGGCGTGGTAGTTCGATAATTCGATTTCAAACTTCAATTGAATGTACCGGGTGCAAAACAATCCGGATTTTAGTGAAACCAAAAACATTAGGATCTATTCGTGAATATCTTTCCAACGAATCCGAAAAATTAAGATTTCATATCGGGAATCAAAAGATATGTCCAGTTGAAAATTCTGAATAGTCGCTATGGAATTCAGGCCCTTAAAAATGGACATTTCGCAAACGACCTCGGATTTCGACGAAACCAGTTTTGTTGGGTCCGTGGTGTCAAGTTATTGCTAGATTCCAAATTTCATAATTTTTCGAATCAATATGTGAGCGTGGCATAGGAAAACGTGTTTTGACCATTTCAGTTGAATTTAATCGACTGGAAATTGGCCATTTTTCAAACGGTCTCAGAATTCGACGAAACTAGTTTTGTTAGGACCGTATCGTCAATACGAAGCTAGAAAATATTTTTCGGGAATTTTTCTAGTTAGTATGTGACCCCGGTAATTTGAAATGTACGTTTAAAATTCAATAAAGTGATTTAAATGTAAATTTAACGGAAAATGATTGTAACGATCAAACCAGCTTACGATACATATCCCATTGCGTTCGGAATGGAGGTATTTAGCTATGGGCGACAGTCGTTGAGTTCAGATTGGGGTTCGTTTGAAAAAGTCAACATTTTTACAAATTAAATAATAATAAAAAAAAAAAAAAAAAAAGAAAACTCCTTTCCCTCTTTTAACTCTGCCCCCCCCCCCCCCCCCCCGTTCGTTCAAATCAAAATCAAAAAGGAAAGAAAAAAAAAAATGGCGGACGACAGCGGGGAAGATCCGCCGCCGCCGCATCTGGAGGAGCGCCGCCGACCTCGCGATGCCTCCCCCTCCCAGTAGCCGCCCTCTCCTCTTCTTCCTCCCCTTTTCTTCCTTCTCTCTCCACCGCAGCCTCAACCGCATAGCCCACCGCCGACCGACGCTGCAGAGCCCGACCACCTCCAGTGCCTCCCTGACCCTCCGACGCAGTGAAGACCCCCCCCCCCCTGTTTCTTCGGCAGTAAGTTTTTTTTTCTTTTCTACTTTACTTTATTTTATTTTTATTTTTCAAATTCTGTAATTCTAATTTTGAAAAAGGTTTTTAAAACTGTTTTTTTTTTTTAAAAGAGCAAGACTGCATTTTTTAAGAATTTTAAAAAACTGTTTCTTT
Organism: Allium sativum; assembly: GCA_030737875.1. Classification (NCBI taxonomy): domain Eukaryota; kingdom Viridiplantae; phylum Streptophyta; class Magnoliopsida; order Asparagales; family Amaryllidaceae; genus Allium; species Allium sativum. The sequence continues at coordinate 831,853,463 of CM060918.1, read as the reverse complement.
GTTTTAGAATTTAAAAACTGAATTTTTTTAAATGATTTAAAAATTGATTTTAAAAGGAGAAGGTTTGTGCCTTAAAAATAAAAAGGTGAGTTCTTTAAAAAGAAAAAAATCAGATTTTTTGTATATGGAAAGCGAGATAAAAATCAGATTTTTTATATATGGAAAGCGAGATAAAAATCAGATTTTTTATATATGGAAAGCGAGATAAAAATTCGATTTTTATATATTGAACTTTAAACTAAAAATTCGATTTTTATATATTGAACTTTAAAATAAAAATTCGATTTTTATATATTGAACTTTAAACTAAAAATTCGATTTTTATATATTGAACTTTAAACTAAAAATTCGATTTTTATATATTGAACTTTAAACTAAAAATTCGATTTTTATATATTGAACTTTAAACTAAAAATTCGATTTTTTTTATATATTGAACTTTGAACTAAAAATTCGATTTTTACATATGTAGTGGCTACGGGCAACGAAGACGACAAAGATGCGATAGCGATGAAGATTTCTATCAATGAAGTGCCGTGGAGCTAGGATAGCTATATGTGAGAATTTCTCACCTTTCTATTTTATTTCTAGTTATATATATATACTAGGATGCAGACGGTGCTTAGTAGCACCCGACACAATCGTCCACAGACCATGGACTTGTTTGTTTGACTGTTTGGTGATTGATTGCGATATTGGTTTGAATGTGGTTTGTGGTGTGAAAAATCGAATCGATAAATTGGTTAGGATTAGACGTGCGCCGTTATAAGGCGAAGGAGTAAGGCTAGGTTAGACCCTTACTCCAAAGTTTGTGGTTTGCATAACGAATTGATTTGATTGATGTGTGAATGGCGTGGGCCTTCACTAGACCGGGGATAAGGCTAGGCCTTGTCCCGTTTCTAGTATCGTGCCGTTATGCCGCCGAAATTTTCTAAAATATGTTAGAAAATAAAAATATCATTTTATTGTGTAAATGAATTGAATAGAAATTCATAGGTTGAAATAAAATGTTTTATCGTTAAAAATATAATTTTTGACGTGAATGTGAATAAATGAATAGTTATAAACAAATCGGCCGATTTGTTTGTATATACACTGATTTGACTGATATTGATTGGGACGATAAATTTTACACATCGCCCAACTGCACAAATAAAATATGTGTTGGATTGTTTGAAACCCCACACGGGTGTTGGGATGAAATATGAAGTTCACTCATCCTGATTAATTAAATATGTCGATCGATTGATTGACAGGCTGTTATAAGCGTTAGATATTTATATTTGATGCTTATACAGTGTAGTGCACTTTGGTTGATGGTTGATTATTTTTCAATGCTATGATATACATGTGTTGTATGAAAATCCATATAATTAACTTTATATGGTAATTGATTGGGCCTCATTCCAGTTTTAAAATAGAAATATTTGAAAAAGAAATATTTGAAATAGAATATTTGAAAATAGAACTTTATGAAGCCGTGTTGATTAGATTGACGCCATTTTGACGTGAACGATATTTATATCGATTTTAACGATTTCGAAATAAATTGAATTGAAAACGATTTCGAAATAAATTGAATTGAAAACGATTTCGAAATGAATTGAATTGAAAACGATTTCGAAATGAATTGAATTGAAAACGATTTCGAAATGAATTGAATTGAAAACGATTTCGAAATGAATTGAATTGAAAACGATTTCGAAATAAATTGAATTGAAAACGATTTCGAAATGAATTGAATTGAAAACGATTTCGAAATGAAATGAATTGAAAACGATTTCGAAATGAATTGAATTGAAAACGAATTCAAAATGAATTGAATTGAAAACGAATTCAAAATGAATTGAAAACGATTTCGAAATGAATTGAATTGAAAACGAATTCAAAATGAATTGAAAACGATTTCGAAATGAATTGAATTGAAAACGAATTCAAAATGAATTGAATTGAAAACGAATTCAAAATGAATTGAAAACGATTTCGAAGTGAATTGAATTGAAAGTGAATTGAAATGAATTCAAATTGAATTGAAATTTGAATTGAATAGAAATGAATTTTGAAACGAATCTATAAAGAAGAATTCAATTTTGTTTTGAATTGAAATGGAAGTTGAAATAGATTTTTGAAACGAATTCAAAACTATTTATATAATTCGTTTTAAATAGAAATCGACGAAGTATATATTATATATATTATATATATAATATAATGGCCTGAATAGAACGCGCCGCGCCGCGGCAGTTCGTGAATTTCGACCATTTATTTCAAACGGACATTACGGGAGATCCGACCGTCGGATTCTCCTAAAACCGGAACCGTTGGGTTCGTATCGAAAAGAGCTTTCTAATGAATGCTAGAAATTTGAAATCTAACGGTTGGATTTGGAGATACGTCCAAATCAAATTCGAAAAAGGTCGCTGTAAGTGCAGTTCGATGGCCGTTAATGGAAATCGACTGTACGGGCCTTGATAAAATTATTAAAAATAGCAATAATTTGTGTAAAATCATAAGAAATGATTTAGAAAGAATTGGGATGAAAAACTCCATATTTGAAAAGATAAAAATTGATTTTTATCGAAATGAACTAGTTTTGAACTAGAAATATAATTCTATTTATTTTTAAATAAATAAATTGAATTCGAAAAGGGCTTTAAAAATAACCAAAATTTCCAATGACTGCATTGGAGTGGATTTGAATCGAAATTGTCTTCGGAATATTTCGATGTTGGTATTCGTGATATTACAGGTGTTGTTATGGAAATTTGAAAGATATATATTTGTATCGTTATTTCCAATACGACATTTGTTAGTCGTAGAATTCGATATTGAATATAAGCCGATATATTTTCTATTCAGAGCCTTGTATTGAATATCGAATGTGATTTGGGTTTGTCGTGAATGGTGTCTTCACTAACACTGTTCTTGAACCCAGTTGAGAAAAGATTAAATCTTTTTATTTTAGATTTAATGAAGTGTACCAATTAAATGATATTTAATTGGAATTGAATGGATATTGATTTTTGGGTTTATCGTGAACAGTGTTTTAAATAACACTTGTTCTTTAACCTGATAATTAATGGAATGATTTTTGGGTTTATCGTGAACAGTGTTTTAAATAACACTGGTTCTTTAACCCGATAATCAATGAATGTGATTTGGGTTTGTCGTGAATGGTGTCTTCACTAACACTGTTCTTGGACCCAGTTGAGAAAAGATTAAATCTTTTTATTTAGATTTAATGAAGTGTACCAATTAAATGATATTTAATTGGAATTGAATTGATATTGATTTTTGGGTTTATCGTGAACAGTGTTTTAAATAACACTCGTTCTTTAACCCGATAATTAATGAATGTGATTTTGGGTTTATCGTGAACCGTGTTTTAAATGACACTGATTCTTTAACCCAGATAATGATTAAAACTAAGTGGAGTTTTAATGAATCTTTAATTAGATTGAAAAGATCGAGAATGGAGTATCACCAGTTTTGCTCCAGGCGATAGTTAAATCTTTAATTAGATTTGAACGTGAAATTTAGAAACTAACTGTCGGTTAGCCAAGCAGAATGGTTTTCTGGATATTGATCTGATGTTGGTTTCGGCCTTCGGGGTTAATATTTGGGGAATTATTCTCTTGATTAATTTATGGTTAGTGACTAATGAATTGGAATGAGGCGTATGTTGTGTTTGTGTAACACTTATTTAAAATATACGCGAGTTATTCGGAAAGACCGGGTTTATCCCATTCTGAATAACTGATACGACGATAAGTCGAAGATGAAGACGATGGTCGAAGACCGGAGGTCTTCACGTCGTTTGGGTAATTACTGATGATCTTGATTGGGCTGTACACCCAAGAAGATGGAAACAGTTAGTGATCGTCCAGACGTACTTGGAGATCGATGGATATGCGGGGTACTAGGTGCCTCCGGTTTCGTTCAGGCCCAGAACGGACTTGTAAATGGACTGTGTGTCTGACATCGGATTTCATTCTGTGTGACTGATATCGGTTGCATAGGATGGTTTGCCAGTGTGGCATGCTAAGATGCAAATGATCAAGGCTTCTGTTGAAAAGCAAAGTCTTGTGGTTGATGATCAAAGCACGGCCTTTGTGGCGTAGCTTTGTGTAACGTTTACCTCGCGTGTTTCACACCAGGTATGAACCAAAAACGGGAGACGGACCTCAGGGAGGACTTGCGTTTCTTTCTAGCTAGAAGTGGCGTCAGTGGTTTTACACGCCCTGACGAGTTTGACTTATGTGGTTGTTGCGGTTGCGAGGCGCCTCGGTTATATCGGTTTCGGCCGAATGCATTCTGGTCGGCTGACGGACCAGACTTACACCCCATAGGGTGGGGAGACGTATTGTTCAGGCATAATAATCCACTCCGTGTGGACCGGCCCTGTCGCTCCAAGGCTTGCCTGCGCGCTTGCCTGAGACATGGGCTAGATTGTCTCGAATCGGTTGAGGACTATCTTTTGCCTCGGTTCATAGACGGAAATCCAATTTCCAAATACGTGACATTTGCGGTTTTAGTTGTAATCCTATATATGGCGACATAGTGGGATGGGGCGCTCATGCCGCCTATGATTGATACTTATGATTTGAAGTTGTTTTATACACTATGCACTTATTATAGTATCAAATGATTTGTTTTAACCGTATCAAGCATTCTTTGGCTGTTATAAGGGAAAACCCTATCCTCGACTGCGTTGCATTGTGTGATGGGACCTGGGTCTTATAACAGCTTCATTTTTCTTTATTTAGCATTGCGCTGTTTGTTTTATGCACTGGTATTCTTGGGAGGAAACCCGTTCCGTGTTATACGGCGTGGTCCCTTGATTTACCTAATGATTTAAAATAAAGATTAATAACTGTTTTAGTTCTCACACCAGTCACATGACTGACCTGGAGTTTATTGTTTTAACCTAAACTCTAGGTGCCCTTATTTTGACACGGGCAGCTAGTAGTTTTGGTTTTGCAGATTTATATTCACAGGATCCTGGTTTACAGCTGGAACGATATCCGGAAAGCTTTGTATCCGTATATCTCTTCTAGTTGTATATTGTATTATTTTCCGCTGCGATGTATTTAAATGTAATTTAAATCTCTGATATTTCTGTGTAATATTCTTTTATACTCTGTATATTCTTGTAATCTGATGCGTTGTTGTAATATACAATGAAATGTTCTTCTGTATGCGTTCTGTTGTGGTTTGTTCTCGAACTATCCGACGCTTTCCTTTACGGGGAAGTTACGGGTCTTCACAGTTGGTATCAGAGCTTTGGTTTACAAAGCAGAGAACAAGACACATTAGAACCATACGAAAGAATTCATCAGATATTGGATTAGTAAAATCCAATGAGAGTGACTCGTTAGAGATAGGATCAGTAGTATCCTAGAACGAGTGTGAAGAGTATATTTTTGAAAATGAAAACAAAGTTTTGTTTTGAAAATTTAAATCAACTATTCGTATTCGATTATTTGTTTATATTGATTTTGGACAATTCAGTATATAAAGAATTTGTATATACGCCTTGCAAACGTATATTCAAAGTTTTAATATACTGGATAGATATAGAATCACACTCTAGTCGCCCGGAGATAATTTTGGTAATGCGGCCGCGTTATCAATATTTATTTTCGTGTTTCGAAGGTGTGATTTTCTATATATTTCCATTAGGCTGGTGTGAGAACCCAAAACTTATATATAGCTAGAATTCATCGTTGTGATTTGGCATCAAAAACATGATTTTTGTATATATATCAAATTATGAATTTGAAACGTTAAATTCACTAATTGATTGATGTTTGTGTTGTTTGTTAAATTGTTTGATAATTTTTAACCAATTAGCCTGATGGAACCATATATTGAACTGTATTGAAAATTGGTCGCATTTGCTTGCATATACATGTATATCATTGAACAGGTCATAGCAAGGAGGCTAGAGCAGAGAATAAAATTTGTTTGCCCGACAAATAGGTACATGTTTACTACATAATTTCCTGTTTTGTTTGGGTGATGATGATTTTGTGAGCCTATTGGCTAGCCGCTTGGCTTTTTCTTTTTCTTTTTGAGTTCTGAAGGACCGGGGAAGCTATTTGAAATTCCCCGATGCTCCCGGTGCAGGGGAGGTTATGGCGAAATTTTTCGAAAATTTAGGGTGTTAGCCAAATTTTTGAAATTTTTGAAAAGTTCTTAGAAACTGAAAAGTTGAAGAACTTAAGCCGTAATAAAAAACAATGGAAGTTGAGTTGAATTGTTAAACAACTTTCGACGTTGTTCCTTTTCGGGGACGAAAAGTTTTAAGTGGGGGAGATTGTAACAACCCGAAAATCTGGGCCAGTTTAAAAATTTTATTTTGGCAATTTTAGCGAATTTTGATTATTTAAAATGAATTATTTTGAATAATATCGACGGAAATTTATTTTGAATATAATTCGAACGTATATATTATACGCGTCGTCGTTATAATATAAATAATTATATATAATTATAAATAGAATTGAAAATGGCGTGGTAGTTCGATAATTCGATTTCAAACTTCAATTGAATGTACCGGGTGCAAAACAATCCGGATTTTAGTGAAACCAAAAACATTAGGATCTATTCGTGAATATCTTTCCAACGAATCCGAAAAATTAAGATTTCATATCGGGAATCAAAAGATATGTCCAGTTGAAAATTCTGAATAGTCGCTATGGAATTCAGGCCCTTAAAAATGGACATTTCGCAAACGACCTCGGATTTCGACGAAACCAGTTTTGTTGGGTCCGTGGTGTCAAGTTATTGCTAGATTCCAAATTTCATAATTTTTCGAATCAATATGTGAGCGTGGCATAGGAAAACGTGTTTTGACCATTTCAGTTGAATTTAATCGACTGGAAATTGGCCATTTTTCAAACGGTCTCAGAATTCGACGAAACTAGTTTTGTTAGGACCGTATCGTCAATACGAAGCTAGAAAATATTTTTCGGGAATTTTCTAGTTAGTATGTGACCCCGGTAATTTGAAATGTACGTTTAAAATTCAATAAAGTGATTTAAATGTAAATTTAACGGAAAATGATTGTAACGATCAAACCAGCTTACGATACATATCCCATTGCGTTCGGAATGGAGGTATTTAGCTATGGGCGACAGTCGTTGAGTTCAGATTGGGGTTCGTTTGAAAAAGTCAACATTTTTACAAATTAAATAATAATAAAAAAAAAAAAAAAAAAAAAAAGAAAACTCCTTTCCCTCTTTTAACTCTGCCCCCCCCCCCCCCCCCGTTCGTTCAAATCAAAATCAAAAAGGAAAGAAAAAAAAAAATGGCGGACGACAGCGGGGAAGATCCGCCGCCGCCGCATCTGGAGGAGCGCCGCCGACCTCGCGATGCCTCCCCCTCCCAGTAGCCGCCCTCTCCTCTTCTTCCTCCCCTTTTCTTCCTTCTCTCTCCACCGCAGCCTCAACCGCATAGCCCACCGCCGACCGACGCTGCAGAGCCCGACCACCTCCAGTGCCTCCCTGACCCTCCGACGCAGTGAAGACCCCCCCCCCTGTTTCTTCGGCAGTAAGTTTTTTTTTCTTTTCTACTTTACTTTATTTTATTTTTATTTTTCAAATTCTGTAATTCTAATTTTGAAAAAGGTTTTTAAAACTGTTTTTTTTTTTAAAAGAGCAAGACTGCATTTTTTAAGAATTTTAAAAAACTGTTTCTTTGTTTTAGAATTTAAAAACTGAATTTTTTTAAATGATTTAAAAATTGATTTTAAAAGGAGAAGGTTTGTGCCTTAAAAATAAAAAGGTGAGTTCTTTAAAAAGAAAAAAATCAGATTTTTTGTATATGGAAAGCGAGATAAAAATCAGATTTTTTATATATGGAAAGCGAGATAAAAATCAGATTTTTTATATATGGAAAGCGAGATAAAAATTCGATTTTTATATATTGAACTTTAAACTAAAAATTCGATTTTTATATATTGAACTTTAAAATAAAAATTCGATTTTTATATATTGAACTTTAAACTAAAAATTCGATTTTTATATATTGAACTTTAAACTAAAAATTCGATTTTTATATATTGAACTTTAAACTAAAAATTCGATTTTTATATATTGAACTTTAAACTAAAAATTCGATTTTTTTTATATATTGAACTTTGAACTAAAAATTCGATTTTTACATATGTAGTGGCTACGGGCAACGAAGACGACAAAGATGCGATAGCGATGAAGATTTCTATCAATGAAGTGCCGTGGAGCTAGGATAGCTATATGTGAGAATTTCTCACCTTTCTATTTTATTTCTAGTTATATATATATACTAGGATGCAGACGGTGCTTAGTAGCACCCGACACAATCGTCCACAGACCATGGACTTGTTTGTTTGACTGTTTGGTGATTGATTGCGATATTGGTTTGAATGTGGTTTGTGGTGTGAAAAATCGAATCGATAAATTGGTTAGGATTAGACGTGCGCCGTTATAAGGCGAAGGAGTAAGGCTAGGTTAGACCCTTACTCCAAAGTTTGTGGTTTGCATAACGAATTGATTTGATTGATGTGTGAATGGCGTGGGCCTTCACTAGACCGGGGATAAGGCTAGGCCTTGTCCCGTTTCTAGTATCGTGCCGTTATGCCGCCGAAATTTTCTAAAATATGTTAGAAAATAAAAATATCATTTTATTGTGTAAATGAATTGAATAGAAATTCATAGGTTGAAATAAAATGTTTTATCGTTAAAAATATAATTTTTGACGTGAATGTGAATAAATGAATAGTTATAAACAAATCGGCCGATTTGTTTGTATATACACTGATTTGACTGATATTGATTGGGACGATAAATTTTACACATCGCCCAACTGCACAAATAAAATATGTGTTGGATTGTTTGAAACCCCACACGGGTGTTGGGATGAAATATGAAGTTCACTCATCCTGATTAATTAAATATGTCGATCGATTGATTGACAGGCTGTTATAAGCGTTAGATATTTATATTTGATGCTTATACAGTGTAGTGCACTTTGGTTGATGGTTGATTATTTTTCAATGCTATGATATACATGTGTTGTATGAAAATCCATATAATTAACTTTATATGGTAATTGATTGGGCCTCATTCCAGTTTTAAAATAGAAATATTTGAAAAAGAAATATTTGAAATAGAATATTTGAAAATAGAACTTTATGAAGCCGTGTTGATTAGATTGACGCCATTTTGACGTGAACGATATTTATATCGATTTTAACGATTTCGAAATAAATTGAATTGAAAACGATTTCGAAATAAATTGAATTGAAAACGATTTCGAAATGAATTGAATTGAAAACGATTTCGAAATGAATTGAATTGAAAACGATTTCGAAATGAATTGAATTGAAAACGATTTCGAAATGAATTGAATTGAAAACGATTTCGAAATAAATTGAATTGAAAACGATTTCGAAATGAATTGAATTGAAAACGATTTCGAAATGAAATGAATTGAAAACGATTTCGAAATGAATTGAATTGAAAACGAATTCAAAATGAATTGAATTGAAAACGAATTCAAAATGAATTGAAAACGATTTCGAAATGAATTGAATTGAAAACGAATTCAAAATGAATTGAAAACGATTTCGAAATGAATTGAATTGAAAACGAATTCAAAATGAATTGAATTGAAAACGAATTCAAAATGAATTGAAAACGATTTCGAAGTGAATTGAATTGAAAGTGAATTGAAATGAATTCAAATTGAATTGAAATTTGAATTGAATAGAAATGAATTTTGAAACGAATCTATAAAGAAGAATTCAATTTTGTTTTGAATTGAAATGGAAGTTGAAATAGATTTTTGAAACGAATTCAAAACTATTTATATAATTCGTTTTAAATAGAAATCGACGAAGTATATATTATATATATTATATATATAATATAATGGCCTGAATAGAACGCGCCGCGCCGCGGCAGTTCGTGAATTTCGACCATTTATTTCAAACGGACATTAGGGAGATCCGACCGTCGGATTCTCCTAAAACCGGAACCGTTGGGTTCGTATCGAAAAGAGCTTTCTAATGAATGCTAGAAATTTGAAATCTAACGGTTGGATTTGGAGATACGTCCAAATCAAATTCGAAAAAGGTCGCTGTAAGTGCAGTTCGATGGCCGTTAATGGAAATCGACTGTACGGGCCTTGATAAAATTATTAAAAATAGCAATAATTTGTGTAAAATCATAAGAAATGATTTAGAAAGAATTGGGATGAAAAACTCCATATTTGAAAAGATAAAAATTGATTTTTATCGAAATGAACTAGTTTTGAACTAGAAATATAATTCTATTTATTTTTAAATAAATAAATTGAATTCGAAAAGGGCTTTAAAAATAACCAAAATTTCCAATGACTGCATTGGAGTGGATTTGAATCGAAATTGTCTTCGGAATATTTCGATGTTGGTATTCGTGATATTACAGGTGTTGTTATGGAAATTTGAAAGATATATATTTGTATCGTTATTTCCAATACGACATTTGTTAGTCGTAGAATTCGATATTGAATATAAGCCGATATATTTTCTATTCAGAGCCTTGTATTGAATATCGAATGTGATTTGGGTTTGTCGTGAATGGTGTCTTCACTAACACTGTTCTTGAACCCAGTTGAGAAAAGATTAAATCTTTTTATTTTAGATTTAATGAAGTGTACCAATTAAATGATATTTAATTGGAATTGAATGGATATTGATTTTTGGGTTTATCGTGAACAGTGTTTTAAATAACACTTGTTCTTTAACCTGATAATTAATGGAATGATTTTTGGGTTTATCGTGAACAGTGTTTTAAATAACACTGGTTCTTTAACCCGATAATCAATGAATGTGATTTGGGTTTGTCGTGAATGGTGTCTTCACTAACACTGTTCTTGGACCCAGTTGAGAAAAGATTAAATCTTTTTATTTAGATTTAATGAAGTGTACCAATTAAATGATATTTAATTGGAATTGAATTGATATTGATTTTTGGGTTTATCGTGAACAGTGTTTTAAATAACACTCGTTCTTTAACCCGATAATTAATGAATGTGATTTTGGGTTTATCGTGAACCGTGTTTTAAATGACACTGATTCTTTAACCCAGATAATGATTAAAACTAAGTGGAGTTTTAATGAATCTTTAATTAGATTGAAAAGATCGAGAATGGAGTATCACCAGTTTTGCTCCAGGCGATAGTTAAATCTTTAATTAGATTTGAACGTGAAATTTAGAAACTAACTGTCGGTTAGCCAAGCAGAATGGTTTTCTGGATATTGATCTGATGTTGGTTTCGGCCTTCGGGGTTAATATTTGGGGAATTATTCTCTTGATTAATTTATGGTTAGTGACTAATGAATTGGAATGAGGCGTATGTTGTGTTTGTGTAACACTTATTTAAAATATACGCGAGTTATTCGGAAAGACCGGGTTTATCCCATTCTGAATAACTGATACGACGATAAGTCGAAGATGAAGACGATGGTCGAAGACCGGAGGTCTTCACGTCGTTTGGGTAATTACTGATGATCTTGATTGGGCTGTACACCCAAGAAGATGGAAACAGTTAGTGATCGTCCAGACGTACTTGGAGATCGATGGATATGCGGGGTACTAGGTGCCTCCGGTTTCGTTCAGGCCCAGAACGGACTTGTAAATGGACTGTGTGTCTGACATCGGATTTCATTCTGTGTGACTGATATCGGTTGCATAGGATGGTTTGCCAGTGTGGCATGCTAAGATGCAAATGATCAAGGCTTCTGTTGAAAAGCAAAGTCTTGTGGTTGATGATCAAAGCACGGCCTTTGTGGCGTAGCTTTGTGTAACGTTTACCTCGCGTGTTTCACACCAGGTATGAACCAAAAACGGGAGACGGACCTCAGGGAGGACTTGCGTTTCTTTCTAGCTAGAAGTGGCGTCAGTGGTTTTACACGCCCTGACGAGTTTGACTTATGTGGTTGTTGCGGTTGCGAGGCGCCTCGGTTATATCGGTTTCGGCCGAATGCATTCTGGTCGGCTGACGGACCAGACTTACACCCCATAGGGTGGGGAGACGTATTGTTCAGGCATAATAATCCACTCCGTGTGGACCGGCCCTGTCGCTCCAAGGCTTGCCTGCGCGCTTGCCTGAGACATGGGCTAGATTGTCTCGAATCGGTTGAGGACTATCTTTTGCCTCGGTTCATAGACGGAAATCCAATTTCCAAATACGTGACATTTGCGGTTTTAGTTGTAATCCTATATATGGCGACATAGTGGGATGGGGCGCTCATGCCGCCTATGATTGATACTTATGATTTGAAGTTGTTTTATACACTATGCACTTATTATAGTATCAAATGATTTGTTTTAACCGTATCAAGCATTCTTTGGCTGTTATAAGGGAAAACCCTATCCTCGACTGCGTTGCATTGTGTGATGGGACCTGGGTCTTATAACAGCTTCATTTTTCTTTATTTAGCATTGCGCTGTTTGTTTTATGCACTGGTATTCTTGGGAGGAAACCCGTTCCGTGTTATACGGCGTGGTCCCTTGATTTACCTAATGATTTAAAATAAAGATTAATAACTGTTTTAGTTCTCACACCAGTCACATGACTGACCTGGAGTTTATTGTTTTAACCTAAACTCTAGGTGCCCTTATTTTGACACGGGCAGCTAGTAGTTTTGGTTTTGCAGATTTATATTCACAGGATCCTGGTTTACAGCTGGAACGATATCCGGAAAGCTTTGTATCCGTATATCTCTTCTAGTTGTATATTGTATTATTTTCCGCTGCGATGTATTTAAATGTAATTTAAATCTCTGATATTTCTGTGTAATATTCTTTTATACTCTGTATATTCTTGTAATCTGATGCGTTGTTGTAATATACAATGAAATGTTCTTCTGTATGCGTTCTGTTGTGGTTTGTTCTCGAACTATCCGACGCTTTCCTTTACGGGGAAGTTACGGGTCTTCACAGTTGGTATCAGAGCTTTGGTTTACAAAGCAGAGAACAAGACACATTAGAACCATACGAAAGAATTCATCAGATATTGGATTAGTAAAATCCAATGAGAGTGACTCGTTAGAGATAGGATCAGTAGTATCCTAGAACGAGTGTGAAGAGTATATTTTTGAAAATGAAAACAAAGTTTTGTTTTGAAAATTTAAATCAACTATTCGTATTCGATTATTTGTTTATATTGATTTTGGACAATTCAGTATATAAAGAATTTGTATATACGCCTTGCAAACGTATATTCAAAGTTTTAATATACTGGATAGATATAGAATCACACTCTAGTCGCCCGGAGATAATTTTGGTAATGCGGCCGCGTTATCAATATTTATTTTCGTGTTTCGAAGGTGTGATTTTCTATATATTTCCATTAGGCTGGTGTGAGAACCCAAAACTTATATATAGCTAGAATTCATCGTTGTGATTTGGCATCAAAAACATGATTTTTGTATATATATCAAATTATGAATTTGAAACGTTAAATTCACTAATTGATTGATGTTTGTGTTGTTTGTTAAATTGTTTGATAATTTTTAACCAATTAGCCTGATGGAACCATATATTGAACTGTATTGAAAATTGGTCGCATTTGCTTGCATATACATGTATATCATTGAACAGGTCATAGCAAGGAGGCTAGAGCAGAGAATAAAATTTGTTTGCCCGACAAATAGGTACATGTTTACTACATAATTTCCTGTTTTGTTTGGGTGATGATGATTTTGTGAGCCTATTGGCTAGCCGCTTGGCTTTTTCTTTTTCTTTTTGAGTTCTGAAGGACCGGGGAAGCTATTTGAAATTCCCCGATGCTCCCGGTGCAGGGGAGGTTATGGCGAAATTTTTCGAAAATTTAGGGTGTTAGCCAAATTTTTGAAATTTTTGAAAAGTTCTTAGAAACTGAAAAGTTGAAGAACTTAAGCCGTAATAAAAAACAATGGAAGTTGAGTTGAATTGTTAAACAACTTTCGACGTTGTTCCTTTTCGGGGACGAAAAGTTTTAAGTGGGGGAGATTGTAACAACCCGAAAATCTGGGCCAGTTTAAAAATTTTATTTTGGCAATTTTAGCGAATTTTGATTATTTAAAATGAATTATTTTGAATAATATCGACGGAAATTTATTTTGAATATAATTCGAACGTATATATTATACGCGTCGTCGTTATAATATAAATAATTATATATAATTATAAATAGAATTGAAAATGGCGTGGTAGTTCGATAATTCGATTTCAAACTTCAATTGAATGTACCGGGTGCAAAACAATCCGGATTTTAGTGAAACCAAAAACATTAGGATCTATTCGTGAATATCTTTCCAACGAATCCGAAAAATTAAGATTTCATATCGGGAATCAAAAGATATGTCCAGTTGAAAATTCTGAATAGTCGCTATGGAATTCAGGCCCTTAAAAATGGACATTTCGCAAACGACCTCGGATTTCGACGAAACCAGTTTTGTTGGGTCCGTGGTGTCAAGTTATTGCTAGATTCCAAATTTCATAATTTTTCGAATCAATATGTGAGCGTGGCATAGGAAAACGTGTTTTGACCATTTCAGTTGAATTTAATCGACTGGAAATTGGCCATTTTTCAAACGGTCTCAGAATTCGACGAAACTAGTTTTGTTAGGACCGTATCGTCAATACGAAGCTAGAAAATATTTTTCGGGAATTTTCTAGTTAGTATGTGACCCCGGTAATTTGAAATGTACGTTTAAAATTCAATAAAGTGATTTAAATGTAAATTTAACGGAAAATGATTGTAACGATCAAACCAGCTTACGATACATATCCCATTGCGTTCGGAATGGAGGTATTTAGCTATGGGCGACAGTCGTTGAGTTCAGATTGGGGTTCGTTTGAAAAAGTCAACATTTTTACAAATTAAATAATAATAAATAAAAAAAAAAAAAAAAAAAAGAAAACTCCTTTCCCTCTTTTAACTCTGCCCCCCCCCCCCCCCCCCCCCCCCCGTTCGTTCAAATCAAAATCAAAAAGGAAAGAAAAAAAAAAAATGGCGGACGACAGCGGGGAAGATCCGCCGCCGCCGCATCTGGAGGAGCGCCGCCGACCTCGCGATGCCTCCCCCTCCCAGTAGCCGCCCTCTCCTCTTCTTCCTCCCCTTTTCTTCCTTCTCTCTCCACCGCAGCCTCAACCGCATAGCCCACCGCCGACCGACGCTGCAGAGCCCGACCACCTCCAGTGCCTCCCTGACCCTCCGACGCAGTGAAGACCCCCCCCTGTTTCTTCGGCAGTAAGTTTTTTTTTCTTTTCTACTTTACTTTATTTTATTTTTATTTTTCAAATTCTGTAATTCTAATTTTGAAAAAGGTTTTTAAAACTGTTTTTTTTTTTAAAAGAGCAAGACTGCATTTTTTAAGAATTTTAAAAAACTGTTTCTTTGTTTTAGAATTTAAAAACTGAATTTTTTTAAATGATTTAAAAATTGATTTTAAAAGGAGAAGGTTTGTGCCTTAAAAATAAAAAGGTGAGTTCTTTAAAAAGAAAAAAATCAGATTTTTTGTATATGGAAAGCGAGATAAAAATCAGATTTTTTATATATGGAAAGCGAGATAAAAATCAGATTTTTTATATATGGAAAGCGAGATAAAAATTCGATTTTTATATATTGAACTTTAAACTAAAAATTCGATTTTTATATATTGAACTTTAAAATAAAAATTCGATTTTTATATATTGAACTTTAAACTAAAAATTCGATTTTTATATATTGAACTTTAAACTAAAAATTCGATTTTTATATATTGAACTTTAAACTAAAAATTCGATTTTTATATATTGAACTTTAAACTAAAAATTCGATTTTTTTTATATATTGAACTTTGAACTAAAAATTCGATTTTTACATATGTAGTGGCTACGGGCAACGAAGACGACAAAGATGCGATAGCGATGAAGATTTCTATCAATGAAGTGCCGTGGAGCTAGGATAGCTATATGTGAGAATTTCTCACCTTTCTATTTTATTTCTAGTTATATATATATACTAGGATGCAGACGGTGCTTAGTAGCACCCGACACAATCGTCCACAGACCATGGACTTGTTTGTTTGACTGTTTGGTGATTGATTGCGATATTGGTTTGAATGTGGTTTGTGGTGTGAAAAATCGAATCGATAAATTGGTTAGGATTAGACGTGCGCCGTTATAAGGCGAAGGAGTAAGGCTAGGTTAGACCCTTACTCCAAAGTTTGTGGTTTGCATAACGAATTGATTTGATTGATGTGTGAATGGCGTGGGCCTTCACTAGACCGGGGATAAGGCTAGGCCTTGTCCCGTTTCTAGTATCGTGCCGTTATGCCGCCGAAATTTTCTAAAATATGTTAGAAAATAAAAATATCATTTTATTGTGTAAATGAATTGAATAGAAATTCATAGGTTGAAATAAAATGTTTTATCGTTAAAAATATAATTTTTGACGTGAATGTGAATAAATGAATAGTTATAAACAAATCGGCCGATTTGTTTGTATATACACTGATTTGACTGATATTGATTGGGACGATAAATTTTACACATCGCCCAACTGCACAAATAAAATATGTGTTGGATTGTTTGAAACCCCACACGGGTGTTGGGATGAAATATGAAGTTCACTCATCCTGATTAATTAAATATGTCGATCGATTGATTGACAGGCTGTTATAAGCGTTAGATATTTATATTTGATGCTTATACAGTGTAGTGCACTTTGGTTGATGGTTGATTATTTTTCAATGCTATGATATACATGTGTTGTATGAAAATCCATATAATTAACTTTATATGGTAATTGATTGGGCCTCATTCCAGTTTTAAAATAGAAATATTTGAAAAAGAAATATTTGAAATAGAATATTTGAAAATAGAACTTTATGAAGCCGTGTTGATTAGATTGACGCCATTTTGACGTGAACGATATTTATATCGATTTTAACGATTTCGAAATAAATTGAATTGAAAACGATTTCGAAATAAATTGAATTGAAAACGATTTCGAAATGAATTGAATTGAAAACGATTTCGAAATGAATTGAATTGAAAACGATTTCGAAATGAATTGAATTGAAAACGATTTCGAAATGAATTGAATTGAAAACGATTTCGAAATAAATTGAATTGAAAACGATTTCGAAATGAATTGAATTGAAAACGATTTCGAAATGAAATGAATTGAAAACGATTTCGAAATGAATTGAATTGAAAACGAATTCAAAATGAATTGAATTGAAAACGAATTCAAAATGAATTGAAAACGATTTCGAAATGAATTGAATTGAAAACGAATTCAAAATGAATTGAAAACGATTTCGAAATGAATTGAATTGAAAACGAATTCAAAATGAATTGAATTGAAAACGAATTCAAAATGAATTGAAAACGATTTCGAAGTGAATTGAATTGAAAGTGAATTGAAATGAATTCAAATTGAATTGAAATTTGAATTGAATAGAAATGAATTTTGAAACGAATCTATAAAGAAGAATTCAATTTTGTTTTGAATTGAAATGGAAGTTGAAATAGATTTTTGAAACGAATTCAAAACAATTTATATAATTCGTTTTAAATAGAAATCGACGAAGTATATATTATATATATTATATATATAATATAATGGCCTGAATAGAACGCGCCGCGCCGCGGCAGTTCGTGAATTTCGACCATTTATTTCAAACGGACATTAGGGAGATCCGACCGTCGGATTCTCCTAAAACCGGAACCGTTGGGTTCGTATCGAAAAGAGCTTTCTAATGAATGCTAGAAATTTGAAATCTAACGGTTGGATTTGGAGATACGTCCAAATCAAATTCGAAAAAGGTCGCTGTAAGTGCAGTTCGATGGCCGTTAATGGAAATCGACTGTACGGGCCTTGATAAAATTATTAAAAATAGCAATAATTTGTGTAAAATCATAAGAAATGATTTAGAAAGAATTGGGATGAAAAACTCCATATTTGAAAAGATAAAAATTGATTTTTATCGAAATGAACTAGTTTTGAACTAGAAATATAATTCTATTTATTTTTAAATAAATAAATTGAATTCGAAAAGGGCTTTAAAAATAACCAAAATTTCCAATGACTGCATTGGAGTGGATTTGAATCGAAATTGTCTTCGGAATATTTCGATGTTGGTATTCGTGATATTACAGGTGTTGTTATGGAAATTTGAAAGATATATATTTGTATCGTTATTTCCAATACGACATTTGTTAGTCGTAGAATTCGATATTGAATATAAGCCGATATATTTTCTATTCAGAGCCTTGTATTGAATATCGAATGTGATTTGGGTTTGTCGTGAATGGTGTCTTCACTAACACTGTTCTTGAACCCAGTTGAGAAAAGATTAAATCTTTTTATTTTAGATTTAATGAAGTGTACCAATTAAATGATATTTAATTGGAATTGAATGGATATTGATTTTTGGGTTTATCGTGAACAGTGTTTTAAATAACACTTGTTCTTTAACCTGATAATTAATGGAATGATTTTTGGGTTTATCGTGAACAGTGTTTTAAATAACACTGGTTCTTTAACCCGATAATCAATGAATGTGATTTGGGTTTGTCGTGAATGGTGTCTTCACTAACACTGTTCTTGGACCCAGTTGAGAAAAGATTAAATCTTTTTATTTAGATTTAATGAAGTGTACCAATTAAATGATATTTAATTGGAATTGAATTGATATTGATTTTTGGGTTTATCGTGAACAGTGTTTTAAATAACACTCGTTCTTTAACCCGATAATTAATGAATGTGATTTTGGGTTTATCGTGAACCGTGTTTTAAATGACACTGATTCTTTAACCCAGATAATGATTAAAACTAAGTGGAGTTTTAATGAATCTTTAATTAGATTGAAAAGATCGAGAATGGAGTATCACCAGTTTTGCTCCAGGCGATAGTTAAATCTTTAATTAGATTTGAACGTGAAATTTAGAAACTAACTGTCGGTTAGCCAAGCAGAATGGTTTTCTGGATATTGATCTGATGTTGGTTTCGGCCTTCGGGGTTAATATTTGGGGAATTATTCTCTTGATTAATTTATGGTTAGTGACTAATGAATTGGAATGAGGCGTATGTTGTGTTTGTGTAACACTTATTTAAAATATACGCGAGTTATTCGGAAAGACCGGGTTTATCCCATTCTGAATAACTGATACGACGATAAGTCGAAGATGAAGACGATGGTCGAAGACCGGAGGTCTTCACGTCGTTTGGGTAATTACTGATGATCTTGATTGGGCTGTACACCCAAGAAGATGGAAACAGTTAGTGATCGTCCAGACGTACTTGGAGATCGATGGATATGCGGGGTACTAGGTGCCTCCGGTTTCGTTCAGGCCCAGAACGGACTTGTAAATGGACTGTGTGTCTGACATCGGATTTCATTCTGTGTGACTGATATCGGTTGCATAGGATGGTTTGCCAGTGTGGCATGCTAAGATGCAAATGATCAAGGCTTCTGTTGAAAAGCAAAGTCTTGTGGTTGATGATCAAAGCACGGCCTTTGTGGCGTAGCTTTGTGTAACGTTTACCTCGCGTGTTTCACACCAGGTATGAACCAAAAACGGGAGACGGACCTCAGGGAGGACTTGCGTTTCTTTCTAGCTAGAAGTGGCGTCAGTGGTTTTACACGCCCTGACGAGTTTGACTTATGTGGTTGTTGCGGTTGCGAGGCGCCTCGGTTATATCGGTTTCGGCCGAATGCATTCTGGTCGGCTGACGGACCAGACTTACACCCCATAGGGTGGGGAGACGTATTGTTCAGGCATAATAATCCACTCCGTGTGGACCGGCCCTGTCGCTCCAAGGCTTGCCTGCGCGCTTGCCTGAGACATGGGCTAGATTGTCTCGAATCGGTTGAGGACTATCTTTTGCCTCGGTTCATAGACGGAAATCCAATTTCCAAATACGTGACATTTGCGGTTTTAGTTGTAATCCTATATATGGCGACATAGTGGGATGGGGCGCTCATGCCGCCTATGATTGATACTTATGATTTGAAGTTGTTTTATACACTATGCACTTATTATAGTATCAAATGATTTGTTTTAACCGTATCAAGCATTCTTTGGCTGTTATAAGGGAAAACCCTATCCTCGACTGCGTTGCATTGTGTGATGGGACCTGGGTCTTATAACAGCTTCATTTTTCTTTATTTAGCATTGCGCTGTTTGTTTTATGCACTGGTATTCTTGGGAGGAAACCCGTTCCGTGTTATACGGCGTGGTCCCTTGATTTACCTAATGATTTAAAATAAAGATTAATAACTGTTTTAGTTCTCACACCAGTCACATGACTGACCTGGAGTTTATTGTTTTAACCTAAACTCTGGGTGCCCTTATTTTGACACGGGCAGCTAGTAGTTTTGGTTTTGCAGATTTATATTCACAGGATCCTGGTTTACAGCTGGAACGATATCCGGAAAGCTTTGTATCCGTATATCTCTTCTAGTTGTATATTGTATTATTTTCCGCTGCGATGTATTTAAATGTAATTTAAATCTCTGATATTTCTGTGTAATATTCTTTTATACTCTGTATATTCTTGTAATCTGATGCGTTGTTGTAATATACAATGAAATGTTCTTCTGTATGCGTTCTGTTGTGGTTTGTTCTCGAACTATCCGACGCTTTCCTTTACGGGGAAGTTACGGGTCTTCACAATCACTAAGGTCTGCACGCCAAGTATAGTCACAATACCAAATTTAGCCCACTTTCCAATAGTAGAATACCAGCCAACAATGCGTCTAGAAACAAAATTATAATCCTTAATTTGAACCGCTATCGTGAAGGTGCACATAGACAATCTGACACCAACCACACATCTTTGCCCTATTGCGACATCCATCCTGATCGGACATCCTTCTCCAATCATTGTAGGTTCATGCACCAACATGTTACCCACTAATCTCGGGTTAGGAACCAATGCAAAAATTGTGGTAAAGAAGGCAAGTTGGCAGCCTGAACCAAAGCAGCGTTGAAATTTGTGATACACAAATCACAACAATTTTGGGCAACAAATAATCTATGAAGATTTTGTGGAAGATTTATTGCTATATTTGTGGGATATTTGGAATTGAAGGCTATAATTATTTGGTGTTTATCCAAATAGTTTTTTAACATTTATGAAGATAATTCGGGTGTCAAGTTTACTTGGGTATGAAGAAATTCATTCTATAAAAGGCTTAGTGAACATCTTCATTAGGTAAGTGGGAGCCACCAAGAGTGATCATTCTAGCTATTCCAAATTGAATGTTCTCCTTCAAATTTTTAGCCATTACATATTCTCTACTTATTTCTCAATAAGGTTATTGGTTCAAGTTGCAATTGTTTGTAACGATAGTTGAGATCGGTTGTAAACAATTTTTTTTATTGATGAATCAATAAAGAGGGTGGTTGGGTGGAATATCGTGTGCTCATATTTCCGATATTATTTGTGTTTTTTTTTTGTTTTTCAATCAAATTCATTTTCAAGTGATTGAGTGATAAAGATCCTGTTTTTCGGGCGTTTTGTCAAACATCCGCTGCGCACAAAACCCCAACAGTTTGGTATTAGAGCAAATTTTGCATAACAGATTGGTATCGGAGCTCAGTTCATCGCATATCCTAGAGTGATTTTGGATTGAAGATTGGAGATGTTGGAGATGATGTTGCTTTCATGGATGGTTATTGTGGAGTAGGAGATTTTGAGATTTTGGAATAAAGAACCTAGTCCGCAGCAAGGTGGAAAGGTTGGTTTTGATCACTGCTGAGGATCCGTTGAGGATCATATTTTCGACAGGGGTCTTCACGTTGATGATGCTCGAGGGATCCAGAGTGATCGAGGAAGGAGCTCAGATCAAGTGGTAGATGGGTGTCAATGTGTATTGCAAGCACTTTTAGACCGTTGGTTTATGCGCAGTGCAGCTCATGATGGTAGATGCATCTTTTGCAGACGGTCGGTTGTGTTTGTAATTGAGGTGCAGTCGTAGTCCTTTCAAATGGACTACGTGTGATTGAGCTTGCAAATCAATTGAGCCTTGACTTGAAGAGAAGACAAGATGGTTTTATCTCGTAGCCGTTAAAATCGAGATGGTGTTAATTGAAAAAAGAAGGTTAAAAGTGAGAGCTAAGTTGGCTGGTTTTAAGTGGAGAAAATGTTGCGATTTGGTATCAAGGTGGAGTGTTGAAATTTGTGATACACAAATCACAACAATTTTGGGCAACAAATAATCTATGAAGATTTTGTGGAAGATTTGTTGCTATATTTGTGGGATATTTGGAATTGAAGGCTATAATTATTTGGTGTTTATACAAATAGTTTTTTTTAACATATATAAAGATAATTTGGGTGCCAAGTTTACTTGGGTATGAAGAAATTCATTCTATAAAAGGCTTAGTTAACATCTTCATTAGGTGGGTGAGAGCCACCAAGAGTGATCATTCTAGCTATTCCAAATTGAGTGTTCTCCTTCAAATTTTTAGCCATTAGATATTCTCTACCTATTTATCAATAAGATTATTAGTTCAAGTTGTAATTGTTTGTAACGATAGTTGAGATCGGTTGTAAACATTTTTTTTATTGGTGAATCAATAAGGAGGGTGGTTGGGTGGAATATCTTGTGCTCATATTTCCAATATTATTTGTGTTATTTTTTTTGTTTTTCAATCAAATTCATCTTCAAATGATTGGGTGATAAAGATCCTGTTTTTCGAGCGTTTTGTCAAACATCCGCTGCGCATAAAACCCCAAAAGTTTGGTATCAGAGCAATTTTTGCATAACAAGCAGGAATCTTGAATATATATAGCAAGTGCAACTGACGAGGCCTCCGCGAAACGCTGTAGTCAAAGACTGGGAAGACCAATCAGTCGGCCCTAGATCTCTGAGACCTCTGGGTTAGAGGAGGTAAACTCCTACTGTTAGGTAAACTGCTTTAAACAGTATAGTTTTAAGTAGTTTATTGGAATAGTTTCCAGTATTGACTACAGCTTAAAATTCTATTAGTACTTTTCTTATCATTTGGGTAACAAAAATTTTACTACCACAAAAATAAATTTTTGTGAAATTCTACATTAACGACATAATTTTAAGAGTTACGACACATCAGATTACTATTCGGGCATTTTGACGAAGAAAATGTTTTTTATCCTTCGAAGTAGCAAAACTCCCTCAGTATAACTAGATTCATGTGTCCTTAGTTGATATTAAGATTAGAGTATGACCAATCTAATGAGAATGAAACTTAATTTGAAAAGGCATATGAAGAGAAAGCATAATGGAGGAACAAGTGGGAATAATAGATGGATGAACTGAAGAGGAGAAGCCCAATGAAAATGAATCAGAATGTCTCAGACGAGAATCTTTCATGGGAGCCAAGATCCGTTGCCAAAGTGCTAATTCCTTAGCGTCCTCTGTGTCGTAGTTTGTTGAAGTTATCATATGGATTACATTTTGAGGTCACTTTGACATATTCGTCGACTGGGTAATAACCTTTATTTAAAAGCAGTATAATTTTCATAAGTATTAGAGCTATTTTTTTTTTTTTTTACTGACTAGCAGGGATTTAAGTTTATGCAGGTGATGAACTGAAGTTTTGTGATGACGAATGCATATAACAAGCTTGTAAATTCTGGTGCTATGTGGAAGAGTGCTTAGGTAGAAATTTCTTTTAAGAAAAGGAACATTTTTGATTTGAAACCATATATAACAGATATACATTCTGCTTTACTAGTGGATGGAGGCAATTTTCCATAGCGCATAAACTAAAAGTTGGTGATGGTTTTTGAATTAATCAAGCCAGCAAAATTTAAGGTATGTTCAATTTTGTTTTCTCATGGTATTGCATTTGTCAGTATAAAATCATTGTAAACATTTTGTGGTGCTAAAATGCTAAATTCTGTTCTTGTTTTGGCTTACAATTTTGGTGCCTTAATATTTGTACATACATAATTTTATGATTTTAAATTAGACCAAGAATCCAACTGGAATCAAGCAAGTTCAAATAAAACCGAATGAAAGTAGATATTCTGACTTTAGTAATCAGGGATGTCTCTTATTTTGCGGTATAGATGCCAAGTTAATTATTAGTTAAAGAGTATGTTCTACTATTTATATCTTGTATAAACTCTGAAGCAAGAAGCCGAAGACTAAAACTATAATGAGAGTGTGAGTGACTGTGTACATATAAGTGAATAAGTGTGTAGTGAGGAGTCAATGTATACGAGTGAAATATAGTGAAGAAGTGTATGTACAAGTGATTGTGTAAATAGAGGGGAAACACTATGTGTACTATTTGAAAGTGTAATAAATATTTATTTAAATAAATATTCGTTTGAAAATAATTTTTGAATTAAATACTCAATTCTTGCGAATATTATTAATATTATGTGTAATATTCAAATCCATTGCAACTTTTAGCATTTTACAACGGGCATTAATTGTTGTTATAGAAGATGTTACAACGGTCAATACCTGTTGCAAAAAATATTACAACAGGCTGTTGTTCTATTGAAGGAACATACAACAACAACATAAGACTGTTGTAAAAAGTCTATTATAACCGCCTGTTACCACGTTCATTGCCCGTTGTAAAAGATGACATATTACAACATGATCTAATAAAGCAGGCGGGTTGCCCGCTGTAAAATCCCTATTACAGCGGACGGACTTGCACCATGGTAATAGTGGTGCGGGTTTGAAACCCGGAATGACATGCTAAGAGCTTACCATGTGCATATGCTAAAATCAGCCATTTATGTGGTGCTTGTGGAATGCACCAGGTGCACTAGAGAGGGTTTTACGAATCCGGTCGGTTTCCCTCTTGAACAAATTCAAAAAAAAAGTGTACATTTAAAATAACTAATTCATTAAAAGACATATTTTATTAAATTTCACTGTAAAACACATGATATGAAATTAATTTACTACATAGTAGAACATGTTTTTTATTTTAAAATACATTAAAATGTTCTTTAAAATATATTTTCCAAATTCAATCAAGTTTGGATTGACATGAGATATGTTTTTTTGTACATTTACTATAAAATGCATAAACATTATTCTAGAATTATACTATTCTAACATTAAATGGGTTGATATTAAATTAGTTTTTTAATATAGGGTTGGGTTGGATTAAAATAAGGTTGGGTTGTACAAAATATCAAACCCAACCCGTATATAGTATGGGTTACAAATTATAACCCATATCCGACCCGAACTAGGATGGGTTGGGTTTGGTTTATGTGGGTTGGGTAGGGTTAGTGGGTTGGGTCGGATTGGGTATGGATTATATGCAGCCCTACCAAAATATATATACATATAGGTTTCATCAAACACTTACCTGCTATTATGCAGTATGAAATATATGCGATCACTATGGTATCGTAGCCTTTGCCTAACGTAAGATTCAAAATCTCCGTCAAGATTAACCGTCTGTCCAGGATGAAAAATAACCAAATGTGTCCAAATCATTTGCCGCGCGTATCTTAGTAAACAAGAACCTAGATAAATCAAATATAAACATTTAAACCGAAACATGCATTATTAGAAAAAAAACCTAACATCATATAGGCTGATATAACGGCTTGCCCAATCATTTTAAACTGCAATAATGCTAACACATTCTCATGCAATAAAAAATTTGTCTTCTCTTCCCCAAAATCCTCTGCATTGCATAGAATCTGGATCGAGGCCCCACCATCTTTCATTAAGGTCATTGCATATTTATATATCAACCTCCACCTCTTTGGCACACTCTTAGGTGGCTCTGCTTGAGAATACTAGGTCTGTGATCTCTGCAATGACTCACATGTTTTTGGTGGCGGCAACTCCTTTTGCTTAATCTGTAGAAAATAATCAACCATCATACAAACATCAAAAACATTTCTATTTCCTCATTTCATGCACACAGAATAAACATATATTATTTAGGTAAGCACATACCACAGGTTGTGGGAAGCTGATAAGTTCCACAGGCCAGGCTATAAGAGAGCCAACAACTTGATGTACAACCTCCATTTCACCAGGTACCGGCACAGGAAGTAACGCATATGGGTTGGTACATCCATCCATTGAAACATGAAGACAACCAGGCGGCATATCCCTTCCATGAATTTTATTACTTGATTCATCTTCAACAGGAAAAAAAAAACAATTGCAACCTTGGTGTATATACTACCAACCGACAAATCACATTTTTGCATAACCTACGAACTATAAATAAAAGGTCAAAATAAAAGGTCTTCCCATCTTTTTCTCATGGTAAGTGTATCATATAAATTTTGATTAATATAAATCTAATTATATAATTCATAAGATGAAGATTATATACATCTAATTATTACCTTTATTTCTGGAACTAACGGTTTAGCAATAACTGCATAATCATCAACATCACCATCCAACACCAATCCTTTCGCAAATTTTGGTTTCTTTTCATCTTGATCTCCTCGTGGTTGGAAACTTGCTTTATAGGACAAATTTGGCGATTAAAGATTGGCTCCAGGATAGATCATCGCCTTCGGTTGTTCGATTTTCGCCATCATCTCTTGCTTTGCCAACATCAGATCCTTCTTTTCTTTCTCTAGCTCTCCTGGCCTCTGCCGATCACTCACCATCAGCTCGGACTTGCTGATTTGAAGCTTTCTCTCATCTTGGCAAATTAAAGTATATCTTGAAAGTAATAAAGCTTCCAACTGCCAACTGCCTAACCTGAATGCGCAGGAGTTTCCAGTGCAACAGTTAGAACATCTTTACTTCCACAAGGGATAAACTCCCCCTTCTGTTTCTTTTCAAGCAAGGCATTCTATACACACAAAAGATTAAACGAAAAACCATGTTTTAGGGTGAGTTTGAAAAAAAAACAAAAAAATATATATCACTGGAAGCTTACAATTTTTTCATTCATCTTAGCCAATTCTTCATTAACTTCCATGACATCCTTTGGCTTTCGAGCCTTATTCCAGAAAACTGCTCGATCAACTTCTTCACCATCCTCTAACTTCCCCAACTTTATCTATTTAAGAGGAAGCAATATTTCAGATCCTCCAGAAAATGAGGCAAATTACAATTTACTAGTTAATTGTGTTCTTACTTCCTTTTCCGTCAAACCAATGTACCCTTTTATTGACAAGCGATGATGATATTTCCTCTTACCAACCACAACACTTAGTTTCTCATGAATTGGATGCAACCAAAAATATAAATATGAACCTTTTGTTTTTGTTTTTATTTTTTATTGTTTTGAAAATTATTAGTAAGTAATATGTAACTTAAACTTTTTATATTTCTTTATTACCTTGAAATTGAGATCTACTTATTAATATTCATATTTACGATATACTTGTGTATGCCATGGAATTTTCAAAAGCAAAACTAACAAATTAATATAAGCGTATATACCTGCCGACTAGAAATAGTCCTTTATGCAACAAATTTTTTCCAACTCTACTTACCAACAAACGCATACTGCTTCGGTGGCCTAGCAAGCTTCTTCTTCTGTCCAACAAATGACAGCACAAATTTACGAGTCAAATTTGTCTTGAACTGTCTCCATATACAGCCTGCATATTTTGATGCGAAATTCTCGAGCGTAGGATATATTTTGAATGTATCATGCACAACATTTAAATACACATCTTATATATACACCAAAAGGTCAATATTCTCTATCTCATCACAAATTTAAAGGGAAAAAACTACCTGAACATCGAGCCATATTTTTTCTTTCAAATCACGATCTACTTTGGGACAACTTATAATGTCTATGGGGACCATTGTTCTAGCTAACATGCCTATGTACGACTGCAATATCTTCCAAGTATCCCCTTCGGGAACTCTAAGTGCATTACAGGTAACTTTGAACTTGTTTCCTTGAGCTTTTTTCACCACCACTTCGTGCATTGCACATACACTTCGTACACCGCCAGATTTCCCTTGTGTAGATTCAGTAGTAGTAATCGTTTGCTCGGAGTATGATAATGCCATTTCACTCATCTTTACAAAATGGCATGATAAAACAAATTAATTAAACAATTACGAAGAATCAAATTAATATAAGAATCATATATAAACAAGAAACTAAAAATAAATTATTTAAGGAAAATTTTCATACCAAAGGACTACGAGAACAACAATGTAGAAGAAAATAGCAAATTAACTGGAAGTAGATTCTAACTAGTACATAAGACGTAATGTAGACTACACTACGCGATTCTCGTTTTCACCCAAATCCCCTTAACATTCTATCTTTGATTACCAGCACTAGATTCAATGTCATCCAGGAAATCGCATAAAGGGATTTCAGAGCAGAATGGTGGATTTTGTAAGGAGGCGTCTCCTATAACATCTTCGTAGTACACCTCACGATAGTCTCAAGTCGTAGACTTAAGCACAACAGACCAGGTAGCATCAACTAGATCTTCGACATAAGAAACTTGTTGGACTTGGTCAACTAGCACATATTTGTCCTTCTTGTGGCCTTGCCGACTAAGTCCACAAGTGTAAATCCAAGCTCATCAACCATGATACCTCTATCATTTGCTGTCCATTTACACAAAACCAAGGGGGCTTTGAATGCGTAGTAATCCGACTCTCATATTTCTTCGATTATCTCATAAAATGTCATATCACCTTCCACGGGATTTAAATTTTTAGCACTAGCGACTTGGATGGTCTTGGCAACTAATTACACCTCATTGTTTTGGACAATCCTTGCATCATCTTGGTTCTTTGTGTAGTATCGGACCCCATCAACTAGATACCCGTCGTAGGTTAAAACAGAAAATGTTGGTTTGCCTGCCAACCAAAGTATCGTTCCAGAAACAGCTTTGTCCCCATTTTCCATTATTTATGTACTGGCCTGCAAATATAATTGCCAACACAATTTAAATACACTTCAAATTATCATATATATTAAAAACCATAACTAAGAATACACAATAATACAACAATAAATTTTCTTCTAAGCAACACGACTTCTATTTAATATGATTTTTCATATTTGTACATTATCTAATGTAAACTAACCTTTCTTTCGAACCAATCAGCAAACAGTCGATTATGTTCTCCCACCAACCACTGAACACTCTTTCTATTTCCTCGATAAATCCTTTCCAGATATTCCTTATGCATCCTGAATATAATTACATAATATAAGAATTATTGCACATATATGTACAAAAAATGATAATTCTTAAAGAATTAAATACTTATACAATTACAGAATACTTACAGAATATATGGCTCAACTTCATTGTTGTTAAGAAGGACATGTAGATGCGCTTCATCTCATTCTTTTTCTTCCACTGACTTTATTATTGCAACAGATAATTGACCAAAAAGTTTGTCTTCATCCTTCCCAAGGCCAGCAGTAGTACAACTATGTTTAAGAAACTCCGTATAAAATTCAGTTGATTCTTCTCCGAGATAACTTTCAGCTATACAACCTTCCGGAGAAAATCGATTTCATACATTACTCTTCAAGACTTTATTGAAGCGTTCAAGTGGAAACATCAATCTATAGAACATCGGTCCACATAAACGCAATTCTCTAACCAAATGGACCGTGAGATGTAACATTACAGTGAAAAATGAGGGAGGAAATATTTTTTCCACCTCATACAAGGTCAATATCACATCTGATTACAACTCGTTCAGTTTAGACACATCTATGACTTTGTTGCACAGAGAATTGAAGAAGAAGCACAATCTGATTACACTAACCCTAACATTCTTCGGAAGTACAGAACGTGTATTGAAGCTGGTAGTAATTGTTGAAGGAGGGTATGACAATCGTGGGACTTCAACCCATACAACTTCAAATTAGGTGATGATATACAGCTTTTAATATTTTATGCATGTCCATAGGGAAGTTTCATATTTGACAATGATGATAACATTTTTTTTTGCCTTGGACAAAGTATAAGGGGCAGGGGGTAAGTACGTTTTCTTTTCTCCAATTACAGGAGCTAAATTAGTCCTTATACCCATTTCAATCATATCAAGACGAGAGACGGCACTATCTTTAGTCCTTATACCCATTCTAATTACAGGAGTATTTTTAATCCAAAATTACGAGAAAGCAAGGAAAATATTAAAGAAGATACGTTGATAAGATATATAGTTGTCTTCAGATTTTACATTTTTAGTTTTGTATGGTTTATCAGTACGAGTGAGTTTTCAGAGTGAGTTGTATGTCACTTGTTTTGAATTTGTACAACCAAAGATGGATATATATATATATATATATATATATATATATATCTTTATTATCTTTACTAATAATACCAATACTTTGGTGTGGTGAAGCTTTTTTGAGCTTCCGAAAAAGCCCATTTCCATTTACAAAGATTAACCCATGCAGCTGCTTAAGAAAGAATAAAATAGACAGAAAAAAGGGCGGCTGTGTATTTTTCCCTATTCAAGTTCTGCTCCCCACTAAAATTCAATACGTACTCACTCACCGTGTTCTTCCCCATTTTCTTTTTCCTTGTCGTTACCACCATTTGTTTCCTTCCCTAATAAAGTAACCCCTCATTACATCAACCGTCTTTCAGGATCTTTCACCTACAGAATTGAATCTCATAGAATACCACTTCGTGCTTTTGTTCTACAGCTATTGCTTTTCATATCCAGAGATGGGTTTCATATTAGATCATGTTGCTATTATCGAAGATCTCGACTTCAGGTTTGTGAAACATTTTATCCATTTACTTTCAATTTCATGTTTTTATAGAGTTTCTCTGCTAATTAATGTTGTTACGCTTTCCACATTAATTTTCTGCTTCTGTGATTCAAATCTGACTACCTCATCGTCTTAGTTTCAGGGAACCATGTTTCCTTCATGCATTTTCTATGCCATAATTTCATCTGTGAATATTTTCATTAACGCATATGTAATGTTCGTACCTTTTATTTTCGATCTTCAAGCCTACCACTGATTTATTATCAAATGCCTTTATTCCCAATTCAATATTAAATCTTCTGACCAAACCTTTTGCGCTCAATTCAATTATTAAATCTTCTGACCAAACCTTTTGCTTGGTTGAATTTATCCGTTAACTACGTAATTTCATCAATGTATGTTTGCATTATATTTTTGGGGAATCTTTTTTGAGCTTCCAATTCTACCCATTGACATATGTATACCGTAGTTAAATTGGAAGTTATGACAGGACCATACGTGTACTTTTTGCTGCCCATGTTCTCAGTCCCACTGCACTTACACAATTATTCTTTTTTCTCTTTCAATGGACACATCTTTTTCCCTTTTATTTTTCATGGTTTTCCTTCCCACTACAAAACCCTCTTCCAAAACAACCGCCTACTAAAATTAAAGTTTTCTTTTTCTTTCTTTATCTTCCACATGCGGCGTTTACCGCATCCATACAGTTTTTGATTTGCAATCAAGAGGTTATCCAAGGAAGTATCATTAGTTTGCCTTCCTCTTCCTCCAAATCGACGAATTCGATGCTTGCATTAAGAAGATCGCCTCGTCCACCTACCCATTTTCATTTTTTCTCCGCTCCTTAACCTCTGCCTAACATGATTTTCGGTTGTTTATTTCATGTACAACGCTAGAAGAAAGAGTACCTATTTCAAAGTCCTAAAGCTTCTGATTCAGATTTCACCTATCTGCGATGATTTTAACTTTTGTTGTACGGAAGTTATTTTTTTTTCTTCCATTTTTTCCTCTGCGTTACAATTATTTTTCCGCTACAAATGTATGGAGTGTGAACGTGAAATCGTGAAATAAAAACATAGTCTTCATCTTATTTTCTATAAATTTCATGTTTAAACATATGTTTCCTCATGCGGTTTGTAAATTGGATGTCATCCGTGGCAGATCTGCCTTAAGGCGACCAAAGGCAGCTGTATTCTAAACGAAAACCATTATATTTTATTAGTAAAAATCTTGCCTATGGAGTTTATTTAAACTTGATCTTCTTGCCCGGCACCTACCAAAAGAAGATGAAGTGTTATCCACTTTGGCTATCTTGAAATTGTAGAAGGATCAATATCAGAGGTATTCTCTAAATTTTAAGTAAATCAGTAATTGTCTATCTATATGTATAGGCTATAATATACTCCATAGGGCTAGCACATGCCCGTTTTAACTTAATTTTTTCATCAAGCTTTCACTATCATATATATTGTTTCTCATTTCGCATGTGACGTCGATTCTTATTGCCCTCTTTATATTGCCTTAACCGTTAGATGATTTATTTACTACACAACACGAAACACAAGCCATGCAGAAGGAATATGTCCTTTAATAAAATATGAAGAGTGTGGCTTTGATTTCAAAGTGGGCAAAAATGAAGATGAAAGATTAGAGAGAGTAAATTCTACAATTTTTGTATCAAAATTGTCTTTAATTTTGTGTGTGATGTAAAAGTAGTAATATATGGTAGGTTAAATATAGAAAGTGGGACAATTATTTCAATCTTTTGCATATTAGATCTTTAGGCATCAGTTTTGTATCTTTTGTGCATATGCAGAATGGTATTCCTCACTATCTACATTTTTTCATGACCTGCTATGACATTTTTGAATATGCTCGAACCACATTCGATAACTATATGAAACTCTTTGCTGAATACGATAAACTTGAATTATTCATTTTTTTGGTGTAGGTGAATGCATCCCCTATAGTTGTAATGTGCTAGCATAAATTAAGAGGCAATGTATACAACTGCTATGAACTATATGCACTTGATAAGCATGTGTTCCTAATATGATGGCTAAGTAAAATTTTAGTGTCTTTGTAAATTCATTTTAACAGTATAATGAATGTTCATTTAAAAAAACATTTCCCTATTTTTATTTCCTAATATATATGTCTGTCAAAGTTGCTAGCATATATTTCCTAACGTATATGCACTTTTATTATACTACAATATATATATATATATATAATAACATATAATTCAGTGAAAATGGCGTCCTCATCTGGAGGAATCTCTCCTTCGCCAGATCTGGAGGCGGGCTGGCAGAAAGCTAAGACAGGTCGTCGGCCTCCAGGGCCCAAAGCTCCCGCCGCCTTTACTGGGCTAAATCGCCAGAAGCCTCATCCAATAAAGCTAAACGCGGCACTGGGATCCCGTACGTGGGCGGAGGCCCTGGGGAAACGAGTCCAAATTAAGGACACTATGCAATTTCATAAACCGCTCACCGATTCAGATGGTCACTTTGCTGAGATTGACGACACAGACTACTCCTATTCAACCAAGATCTGGAGTAACTCGCTGTTCATTTACATGGCGGGTAAAAGGCCCTATTACATATACTTTAATGCGTTTATTAAACGTGCGTGGAAACCCAGAGGGTCATGGGAGATTTTCTCAAGAGATAACGGTTTCTATCTGGTCAAATTCGACTTACCTGAAGACCTAGATAAAGTCCTAAATGGGGGACCTTGGTTTATGGACAGCGGATTGATTTTCATGAAGAAATGGGAGGCCAATTTTCAATTCGAGAGAGACATGCTGGCGTCATACCCAGTATGGGTAAAACTAAAAAAACTACACATCGCTCTCTGGAATGCCAGAGGAATTAGCAAATTGGCCAGCATCATTGGTACTCCGCTGGATTTGGATGAAAGCACTAGAAACATACACAGACTAAATTATGCCAGAGTGCTTATAGATATCAAAGCTAGTTCTAAACTTCCAAAAACTATTAGAGCCAAGGATAGCCGAGGAAGGATATATCTACAAGAGGTGGAATATGAGGCTATTCCCCCTGTGTGTGCAGAGTGTGCGTGTTTCGGTCACAGTACTTTACAATGTCCCATACCAAAAGTCAACACGACAGTCCCCACAGTTACACAGGTTTGGCAACGTGTACCAGCTGCTACTACAAATATTCCATCTACCTCCGATTCTATTTCTTCTGAAGGTCAGGCCCAAAAAGAAACATCCACTAACCTTCTATCGGAGATAGAGACTGAACCCCTACCACAAAAGTCTAATGTACATACTACGGCTTCGGCTGTTGTTACTGCTGGGGAGGCTCAGTTGATGGGCCCGGTGGTGCATCCAGAAACCCCTCCACAGAGTAGCCCAGCCAGGCCCATTGTGGAAGCTCCATCTTCGGCCCATTTGACTCCACCTCCTCCTGTTCAGTTCCCTGCAAAGCCTGGCCCAGTGGACCCTGAAAATGTCAAAGAAATTCATGAGTTAGGCATTGATTTGGAGGATCAGTCTTCAGACTCTGAATGTACTAATGAAACTCAAGAGGGTAAATTAACTAAACCGAACCCAAAGTACTCTAGTCAGTTTACTAAAGGTAAACAGAAACTGGGTAGCACTACCGCGGTCTCCGCTCCTTGTACAAGGAGCAAATCGTGCGGTTCTTAATGTCTATCCTTTGTTGGAATGTTAGAGGTCTTAACGGGGATACCCGTCAGCTTGACCTCTTTAATGTAAGAAATAAGTATAATCCTACTATTATCGCAGTTTTAGAAAATAAATTGGCAAACTCCGCTTTGTCCACTTTAGAAAGCCAACTTGGCAATGAATGGGGAACAATAAACAACAATTCGACCTCTTCCACTGGTCGTATTTTAGTGTTTTGGCACAAGTCTATTTGGCAACTTTCTCGTGCCTGCGCAGACGAGCAACAGCTCACGGTCCAAGCTGCAAACGTGGGGGGTCTCAGATTTACTTGTACTTTTGTCTATGCGCATAATTGGGCTTCGATGCGTAAAATATTATGGGACAAGCTGGTGACTCTGGCTAAGAATATTCCCAATGAATGGATGGTGATGGGAGACTTCAATGCTATCCTTCAAACAAATGAAAAGAAAGGGGGGCTTACCATCAAATTAGCACAAGTAGCAGAATTCAATGCTTGCGTCGCTACCACTGGGTTAGTCGAAGCATGCCATACTGGTCTGCATTACACATGGCGAAGCGGAGAAGCTAAGAAAATTAGTTGTAAACTAGATAGAGTGCTAATTCACTCGGACATGCTAATCAAAAATACTAATATCAAAGTGGAAATTCTTCCTTGCTCAACGAGTGATCACTGTCCGCTCCATATTACGTTCAATAACAATGAGCCGCTCACTAAAGGTAAACCATTTCGATATGTTAACTCTTGGCATTTGGAGGCGGACTATGAAGATATAGTAGACTTCCAGTCGATCCAATTTACGGAGGGTAGGGGCTGGTATTCTCTGGTGTGTGTACTAAAATGTGTAAAGTCTAGACTCAAAGAGTGGAACATGCACAGACCAAAAAGTAATTTGAAAGAGTTAGAAACTGAATGTGAAAATGCTCTAATTGCGTTGGACGCGAACCCGTTGGATGATACTCTCAACCACAACTATTTTAGGCTTCAGTCTCAACTTAAATTGGCCCTTTCAATTCAGGCAATCGAGTTGAAACAAAAGGCTAAAGTAAACTGGTTGACGCAAGGCGACGAATGCACAAAATTTTTCTACACAAAAATGTCTTTTAGGAAAAATTACAACAATTTCTACAATACTCTCGATGCAAACGGTGATCCAGTTGTAAATTTACAAGCTTTTGAAGACTCAGCGATAAACTATTTCAATGGCTTATACAATGGAAATTCTGAGAGTAACTTACCCCATGTTAATTGCCGGCGCCTGATATCCAATGAGGGGGCTGCTTGCCTGCTGAACATGGTGTCCGAGGTAGAAGTCAGGGCTGCTTTGTATTCCATCCATGATGAGTCCAGCCCCGGACCCGATGGGTGGAACGCCAAATTCTTTAAACTGCATTGGGAGAAATTAAAAGAGTTAATTGTTTTGGCCATTCAAGAATCCTTCATTACCGGGAAATTGCTGCAGGAAATTAACCACACTTTTATCACGCTCATACCAAAAATAAACAAACCGAGTATGATAGAAGATTACCGGCCTATAGCATGCTGTAACATTATTTACAAATTGCTTAGTAAAGTTTTGTTTAACCGGATTATACAATTTCTGCCTGATGTGATATCTTCTTGTCAATCAGCTTTTATTAAAGGGAGACACATTTCTGAAAACTCGCTATTGGCTCACGAACTGGTACGTCAATTCAATAAGAAGGGGGCTGACAAGTTATGCTTGAAAGTTGATTTGCACAACGCCTACGATAGACTAAATCGAAACTTCATTGTACACATGCTCAACTGTATGGGATTCCCTAGACAGTTCACAGCTATAATTAGAGAGTGTATCTCAACTCCCACCTTCTCTATCATGGTCAATGGTACTCCCAAAGGGTTCATTCGCTCAAATAGGGGCATTAGACAGGGGGACCCGCTCTCTCCCTACCTATTTGCCATAGCTATGGAGTATTTCTCTCTGCAAATGGAAATCGCTTGTCATAATGGGCTCTTCCAGCCTATTTATATCCATCAGCCGCTTGTGCATCACCTACTCTATGCTGATGATCTAATTGTGGTAATAAAATCAAACGAGAAGGCTGCACAGGCAGTAAAGGATATTTTCTTTAACCTTGAGTCTTATGCAGGTCTGAAACTCAACAGGGGGAAATCAAAGTGCTACTTTAATAAATTTTGCAAAGCGAAAGAGAACATTCTCAGTATCCTGAACATAGCTGAAAGCCAGCTCCCAGTAAAGTACTTGGGAGTCCTGCTGTCATCTAATACCATTACTGATAAGGAATGTGGGGACTTGATAGCTAAAATCAAAGACAAAATCAATGGGTGGAGCTCAAAACTTCTTTCCTTTGCTGGAAGGTTAGAGCTAATTCATACGGTGATTTCAGCAAAAGTGAGATTTTGGTTGCAAACTTTCCAAATCCCGGACTGCACTATAGTTAAGATAAACTATATCTGTGCAAATTTTCTTTGGAGGGGTGGGGTTCAAAAAATAAGTTTTGATACCTTATGTAGGCCAAAAAATGAAGGAGGGGTTGTCTGACTAACCTCTTTGAACTCAAGAAAACATACAGTATTAAAATTGCTTGGAAAGCCATCCAAGGGAACACGCTTTGGGCTGAGTGGATGAGGAATAGATATTTGAAATCAAACTTTTGGGTTACGAAATGTGACAACAATTCCTCCTCGGTGTGGAAAAATATCATGGCACATCGGGACATTCTAAAGAAGATGATTCATCGTCGATTTGCGAATGGTAAAGACACCAGCCTCTGGAAAGATCCATGGTTCCACGGTAGAACGCTAATTGATTTCCTAGGTTGGGACTCGCTCACGGCGATCGGAGGCTACGAGCTGACAGTTGACAAGCTTATCTCTAATGATCAATGGAATACTCAAAATCTCTGCTGCATGCAGGCCTTGCAACCTGCTATACAGCAAGTTCAAATAGTGCCGGATCTAACGAAAGATATTTGGGTTTGGAAGGACACCACCGATGGCAATTTCTCTAATGTTTCAGCTTGGAATTACATCAGATCCAAGCATGCAGTGCAGTCCTAGGCGGATCCGATCTGGTGTAAGTCCAACTGCCCTAAAATGGCGTTTACCACTTATAAGGCGGTGAATGGTCGGCTCCCCACAACAGATCGACTTGCCAAATGGAATATTAATGTAAATCTTACCTGCTTACTCTGCAACTCTATGCCTGAATCGCATTCTCATTTATTTTTTGAGTGTAGCTACAGCACTGACATCATTAACACAGCTAGACAGAAGGGTGGGTATTTTTTTCAAGGCAACCTCAACGATGAACTGTGTTACCTGCGCTTGCAGCGCCGCTCGCCAGTCTGCCTGCAATTGCTCCAAATAGCATTGACCACTTCAGTTCACCATATTTGGAAGGAGAGAAACCGCCGTGTGTTCGAAAACAAGAAGAGAAACAGCGAATTAGTGAGCAACCTTATTCAATCTGATGTTAACATTCTAATTCAACGCATCAAGAAGAGAGAAGCTACCAGAAATGACCTGGAAGCAACTTGCATCGTCGCAAGGTGGAGCAAACATCGTAAGCTCATTTGTAGTAGGTTGAAGGACTAATACAGGCACGTGACTTTCATATCATGCTTCTAAGCTACTAACGCATTGACGGTTGATAAATTCCTATATTTCCTCAGTTGTTATATGCTTATTTTCTTTGTTGGCAAACTAGTGATTGGAATGTAGGGTTTGCTGGACAAGTGTCATGGGGAATGAAAGACACTTACTCTCGTGATATGCCCATGACATCAATGTGTGCATATTTTTAGGAGTCTTTCAAATCCTTATTCTTTGACATGTCAATTAGTACAATATTATGTTGTGTTAACCATTTAAAGTTGAAAGACCTGATGAAGGACAATTATGTTTTTTCTAATTTTACATATTTAATTACTAGGACGAAAGCTTTTTAAAGTTCAATAATTAAACAGACAGAAGGGTAAGTAAACTCAACCCAGAACCGACAGAAGGGTAAGCGAACTCAACCCAGGCTATTCGTTGTTTCATGAACTATATTTTGCAGTACTGTGAAACCATGTACATGTGTTTTAAATTTATATTTTTACTGTAAAAACTTATATATATATATATATATATATATATATGGGGCAGGTTCAGTAACACCCCAAATAGTGAGCACCCCTTTAGCCTACCACTTTTCCACTACACATTTCCTCCCTCTCTCCTCCCACTCATTCTCTTACCTTCCACTCACTTTTCATTCACTTTTTTTAACATAAATAAGTGACTGAAATTGAAGTGCAAATGGGGGGTTGAAATTCAGGAGGCTTCCTGATCCTGTCCTTCTATATATATATATATATATATATATATATATATATATATATATATATATATATAAGGAGGGTTTCATAGCACTCCTATTTTGTGGCACTTCAGTTGCCCCTTAATAAGGATCACTCATTTATAATTAAATATGTTAGTGGAAGAAGAGAGAGTCAGTGGAAAAAAAGAGAATGAGAAATATGTGGTGGAAATCAGGAGGTCAAAGGGGTGCTGCACTACTTGTGGTGCTCTTGATTTATATATATATATATATATATATATATATATATATATATATATATATATATATATATGTGTGTGTGTGTGTGTGTGTGTGTGTGTGTGTGTGTGTACACACACACACTGGAGTTAGCCACCCAATACAAATATTTTTTGAATCTTTACTGGAAAGCTTCATCGACTAAGCAGCATACTTGATATTTTTACTAACGTAATGTTGATTTGAAAGCATTAATAGCTAGATCTCTATATGTGTTATAAGCATGGTATTGAGGCTTAGTTGCACTGAACCACACCCTTTTCTCTGAGAAAAATATATGAATAGTGGTCATCCTCCTTTCCAAGAAACTACCAAATATTTTGGTTCAAACGTCTATGCATTTATAAATATTCAGTATGTGTGGCAGCTGCGTTATGAAGATGACTAAGCCTATATATAAATTGATATACTTGGCACTTGGCAGGCATAGGTAGTTGCCAAAATCAGCGTACAAGGCAAGTATCTTTAAGGCACTCATTGACTGAACCTGAAAGTAAGGGAGAAGCCAAGCGAAGGGATCATAATGCTCTTGGAAGTAAATACAGCAACCATTTAGAAAGAGGGGAGGTTAACATTTGAAATGTTACTTATCATTTTCTACTATTTTTGTAAATTTATGTTTTTTTGATTACAATTTAAACCAATGTAATTATGATGTTTTATCCATTATATCATAAATTGAATGAAATATTTTGTTGTTGTTAACAATGATATTAATAGTTTAAAACCAGTTTTTTAGAATTATCGTACAAGCACTAAAGCTGAATAAGAATGATACAAATCATTGGTCTGTCTTATTAATCAAACCGACCGTTAGGCAGGTTTCCCTACTGTAAGAGCCAAAACCAAATTGTCTGAGCCAATAAATTAAGCCTTAATTTTCGCTCAATCTCCGTCATTTCCTTCTTTACACAACACGAAACTTACTCCGCATTTATTCCTCCGCGTTTTCCTTCTTTCTCAAATTTATCAAATTCCGATTCTTTCTTAATGATATTTCTCTCCGCGTAATTTCAACCGGAGATCTACTTCGTAATTACATATTCAACCGGAGACACTTTGTAATTTCAATGGCGATTTGCGTTCTGTGTCCCCTTCTTCTTCGTAATTTCAGATTTGCTCAGAGATCTGCTTCGTAATTTAAAGTTTGCGTTTTGTTGCAATTTCTTGCCAACCTGTTAAAAAATACGAAGCTATTCAACTCGTTTCAGCACAAATTCTTCTTATCTCCTTTCAGCATATGTATTAACAACAATTCTTAGGTAGGTTTAGATTTTGATTGTTCTTTCCAATTTCTATTTCCTGCAACTTTAAATTCTGTAATTAATTGTTAGTGAATCAATTTCATGTTAATTTCAATTAATTTCCTGTTTTGAAACTGATAAATTTGTTACCTACTTTCTACAGCAAGTAATTTCCCTTGCAAGTGTCAAGTAATATTTGCTTCTCCAAGCTTTCAGAGCTTTTGGACTACCTCGTTTAAGAAATTTGTTAACTCGGTAAAATAAAATGCCATATAAAAATTCATTTAATTTACCATTAAATAAATAAATTTCTGTTTAGGGAATAATAACTGTAAATATGTTTGACGGAGTTTTAATATGCTTAATTTCTGTTACTTTATGTCCATCCTAAGATGATTAATAACCTAAGGAGTCTTACAGTATATAGAATACTGTGAATTCGCACAATCCTATCACTCATATAGTGAGACGACCCGAATTCCCGTTCTCACGGAAACAAGGTTATCTTTGGAATATAACACAGAAACATATAATAGCAGAACAGAATTAAATAAATACACCAGAATGAACAACAAAATATACTGGATAAAAGTAATCATCAGAGTTACACAGTATACAGGATCTTACTTAGTACAAATACAGTTCAGCTATACATAAGTGTCTACAGCGGAAATAAACAAAATATGTACAATAGGAGCTGAACAGCATAAAAAGAAATAAATGATAGAATCCATCTTCAGCTCCAGCTATCCAGAAAGAACCAGCTAAACCTGAATACAAGGCTGCCCGTGTAGAAAAAGGGGCACCCGAGTTTGAGAGTGAAACAAACTACGAGTCAGTCATGGGACTGGTATGAGAAATCCACCCAACACATATATATAATTGGCTAATCACAGGACCACGCCACTTTCGTGGAACGGGTTTACTCCATTGGATTGCCAGTGCTTTAAAACAAATCTTTCTTTTAAACATCGCTATGCTTTTTATAAAAATGAAGCCGTTATAAGACTCAGTTCCCATCACACAATGCAATGCAAACCGGAGGATAGAGTTTTTACCTTATAACGGCCAAGATATGCTTGATACGAATAAAACAAAGGCATTTGCTATTATTGCTAGTGTTTATATGTTTTGAAAACAATTTCAAATCATAACCATCAATCATAGACGGCATTAATGCACTTTCTATTTTCTAGGAACTTGTCTTTGGATTTAAATTTATTCTCTCTTCGCTTCTTCAGGGGTCCACAGTTTATTGACAAATGCCCTTTCTGATGGCAGTTACTGCATACGGTGGTCGTTACGGGTTCTTTCTCAGCTCTGGCCCTTTTTCTCTTGGCACTGGGCTTCTTATTGACCTCTGACTTCGTACTGTTTTCAGGAATATCAGTTTCTGACTCTGTTTTGTCACTAGAACAGACTTCTTCTTCGTCACGTAACATTCCTTTCTTATGGAGATCTTCATACTGATAAGCCATATAAATCATTTCTGGAAAAGGAAGCTTCACATGCCCCAATACTTTATTCTGGTATTTCCTTTGAAGCCCGGGAATAAATCTCATATTTTTCCTCTTCGGATTTTGAATTAGATGAGGAGCGAAGTGAGCAAGTTCATTGAATTTCTTATGATATTCGGGAATGGTCATATCACCTTGTATTAGATAAGAAAATTCATCACATAATCTCTCGGTTACTTCGGGAGGAGTAAATCTCTCTAGGAAAATCACTTTGAATCTGTCCCAGGTGATATCACCTTCTGGATTATCTTTGATGATTGTTTCCCACCAGATTAAAGCTTCTTCTTTGAGCGCCCAAGATGCTACTAACCGTTTCTGGTCATCTCTCAGCTGGATATGCTCAAAGATTCTTTCGACAGAACTCAACCAAGCTTGAGTTTGAATAATAGATTCATTGCCCGAGAATTGCGCTCCGTTCAGATTTCGATATTTCTTTAATAGAGCCTCTAGATCGGGTTCTGTATTCCTTCTGTTTCTGGCACTCATTTTTCTAGTACTTCTGCAATTAGCAGATCAAGTGTCAGGTCACAGAAAAGATAATTTTCAAACATAGAAACATATACTTCAAATGTAAATGTGTCTATCGAGGTGTAATCATTCTGCTTTACTCATACTAGGATATTGCTGATCCTATCTGTATTGAGTTGCCCGTCCTAGAACACTACTGGTTCTATTTCTGACGAGTTCGTTCAAATGTTATATTCCAGAACTAAGCTTAACCAAAGCTCTGATACCACGTTGAGACGACCCGATTTCCCGTTCTCACGGAAACAAGGTTATCTTTTGGAATATAACACAGAAACAGATAATAGCAGAACATAATCAAATAAATACACCAGAATGAACAACAAAATATACTGGATAAAAGTAATCATCAGAGTTACACAGTATACAGGATCTTACTTAGTACAAATACAGTTCAGCTATACATAAATGTCTACAGCGGAAATAAACAAAATATGTACAATAGGAGCTGAACAGCATAAAAAGAAATAAATGATAGAATCCATCTTCAGCTCCAGCTATCCAGAAAGAACCAGCTAAACCTGAATACAAGGCTGCCCGTGTAGAAAAAGGGGCACCCGAGTTTGAGAGTGAAACAAACTACGAGTCAGTCATGGGACTGGTATGAGAAATCCACCCAACACATATATATAATTGGCTAATCACAGGACCACGCCACTTTCGTGGAACGGGTTTACTCCATTGGATTGCCAGTGCTTTAAAACAAATCTTTCTTTTAAACATCGCTATGCTTTTTATAAAAATGAAGCCGTTATAAGACTCAGTTCCCATCACACAATGCAACGCAAACCGGAGGATAGAGTTTTTACCTTATAACGGCCAAGATATGCTTGATACGAATAAAACAAAGGCATTTGATATTATTGCTAGTGTTTATATGTTTTGAAAACAATTTCAAATCATAACCATCAATCATAGACGGCATTAATGCCCCATACCACTATGTCGCCATATATAGGTATACAATCAAAACCGCACGATGTCGTATTTGGAAATTGGATTTCCGTCATGAACCAAGGCAAAAGATAGTCCTTACCGAATTCGAGACGCTCTAGCCCGTGTCTCAGGATCAGAACGCATCGACCCTTGGAGCGACAGGGCCGGTCCACCGATGTGGATTAATAATGCCTGAACACTACGTTTCCCCACCCTTTGGGGTGTAAATGAGCCAACGAATGACTCCATCGGACCCGGATCGTCCGATCAAACCGAGGCGCCTCGCAACAGCAACAACCACATAGGTGAAAAGTATATAAATGTCAGGGCTGGTAGGTCACTGACACCACCCTAGCTAGAAAGAAACGCATGCCCTCCCTGAGGTCCTTCTCCCGTTTTAGGTTCATACCGGGGTGTGAGGCTCGCGAATTCACGTTATACACAAAGCTACGCCACACAGGCGGTGCTTTGATCATCACCACAAGACTTTGCTTTTCAACAGAAGTCCTGATCACTGCATCTTAGCATGCCACACAGGCAATTCACACCGTGCAACTGATGGCTATCAATCACACAGAACAAATTCCAATGTCGGACACACAGTCCATTTACAAGTCCGTTCTGGGTCTGAACGAAACCGGAGGCACTAAATACCTCGCAAACCCTTTGATCAACACGTACGTCTGAACGATCACCACTCATTATCCATATTTCGGGATGCCTCCCAATCAGGACCTCGGTTACCATCCAAACGAGGTGAAGATCTCCGGTCTTCGACCATCGTCTTCATCTTCGAATTTCAATCGTCGGTCGATTATTCGAAATGAGAATTAACTCGGCCTTTTCAAATAATTCACGTATATTTAGAATTTCAAATCGATTTATTTCAATGGTTAAATTATTCGACAACCCCAATTGTGTTCTTTAATATAGTTTTCACACCAAACGCATTCAACCATCAAACATCACATAAATCAAGCAAATTCAGTTTATTTCCACTCCATATCGCTTACGATATTTTATAACTATTTATCGCTATTTTTATTTATTTTAAAATAGCCATTTTATTCAAAACGACGCTTCGGGCCATAAGGCGGCCGTGGCGCTGTTTTTCTTCAGATTTGATTTACACATATCTGAAAATCTAACCGTTGGATCTTCACAAAATTTACATCATTAGAAAGATCTTTTCAAAACGAATCCAACGGTTCCAGTTTCGGGAAAATCCGACGGTCGGATCTCCCGGTACAATCGTTTGAAATTTCGATTTCAAAATACGAACT
Organism: Allium sativum; assembly: GCA_030737875.1. NCBI lineage: Eukaryota > Viridiplantae > Streptophyta > Magnoliopsida > Asparagales > Amaryllidaceae > Allium > Allium sativum. Next base: position 831,808,998 of record CM060918.1, on the reverse strand, counting down.
GCAGCGTCGTTATTCGATTAAATATAATTATATTTATATATATAAATAAATATAATCGTTTCTGGCGCTGTTTTTCTTCAGATTTGAATTAAACATTCCAGACAATCCAACCGTTGGATTTCTACAAGGTTGGTGCCGTTGGAAAGATTATTCCAAGGCGAACCCGACGGTTGAGATTTCGGGAAAATCCAATGGTCGGATTTCGCGTACTAGTCGTTTGAAATCACGGTTTCAAAATACGAACTGCACGGCTTCGTTTCGTTTTAATTTTATTTATATTTATATATTTATATAAATATAGTTCATTCAACAATTTCAATATCGTTTTCACTTCAAAAAAATTTCTAACACCTTAAATTTTGGAAAAATTTCGCCATAACCTCCCCTGCACCGGGAGCGTCGGGAAATCGCAAATAGCGTCCCGGTCCTTCTAATCTCAAAAAGAAAAAGAAAAAGCCAAGCGGCTAGCCAACAGGCTCAAAATCATCACCCAAACAAATCAGTAAATGTGTACCTATTTGTCGGGCACAAATTTTATTCCTCTTCTTTAGCCCCTTTGCTATAACCTGTTCAATGAATATGCATGTACATATATATACAGTCCATATCATTTTTCATTTTCTATTCGACTTCATATTCGATTTCTATTTGGTTTAAAAACTCCATTCATTCTAATGTTACATAAATAGGTGCAAATCATTTCATTAGCTAATTAATGAATATTTCAACTCATATATGTTTATTTTGAACAAGTGGCTATTTTTAACCCTTCACATTTCAACGATTTATGCATACAATAAAAATGTGATTTTTATTGTAAAACAATTCATTTCAAAACACTATTTTTTCTATATAGTTCATATAGTCGATAAAAGGTGATTTTTATTATCAAACAATTTATTTCAAAATATGAATACCATTCAACACATGAATTTCTAAACAACGAATGAATATCAATTCAACACATGAATGTTTTCAATAGTTTTTATATATAGATAAAAATGTGATTTTTATTATCGCACAATTTATTTCAAAATATGAATACCATTCAACACATGAATTTCTAAACAACGAATGAATATCAATTCAACACATGAATGTTTTCTATAGTTTCTATATATAGATAAAAATGTGATTTTTATTATCGAACAATTTATTTCAAAATATGAATACCATTCAACACATGAATTTCTAAACAACGAATGAATATCAATTCAACACATGAATGTTTTCAATAGTTTTTATATATAGATAAAAATGTGATTTTTGTTATCGAACAATTTATTTCAAAATATGAATACCATTCAACACATGAATTTCTAAACAACGAATGAATATCAATTCAACACATGAATACCACGTTGAGACGACCCGATTTCCCGTTCTCACGGAAACAAGGTTATCTTTTGGAATATAACACAGAAACAGATAATAGCAGAACATAATCAAATAAATACACCAGAATGAACAACAAAATATACTGGATAAAAGTAATCATCAGAGTTACACAGTATACAGGATCTTACTTAGTACAAATACAGTTCAGCTATACATAAGTGTCTACAGCGGAAATAAACAAAATATGTACAATAGGAGCTGAACAGCATAAAAAGAAATAAATGATAGAATCCATCTTCAGCTCCAGCTATCCAGAAAGAACCAGCTAAACCTGAATACAAGGCTGCCCGTGTAGAAAAAGGGGCACCCGAGTTTGAGAGTGAAACAAACTACGAGTCAGTCATGGGACTGGTATGAGAAATCCACCCAACACATATATATAATTGGCTAATCACAGGACCACGCCACTTTCGTGGAACGGGTTTACTCCATTGGATTGCCAGTGCTTTAAAACAAATCTTTCTTTTAAACATCGCTATGCTTTTTATAAAAATGAAGCCGTTATAAGACTCAGTTCCCATCACACAATGCAACGCAAACCGGAGGATAGAGTTTTTACCTTATAACGGCCAAGATATGCTTGATACGAATAAAACAAAGGCATTTGATATTATTGCTAGTGTTTATATGTTTTGAAAACAATTTCAAATCATAACTATCAATCATAGACGGCATTAATGCCCCATACCACTATGTCGCCATATATAGGTATACAATCAAAACCGCACGATGTCGTATTTGGAAATTGGATTTCCGTCATGAACCAAGGCAAAAGATAGTCCTTACCGAATTCGAGACGCTCTAGCCCGTGTCTCAGGATCAGAACGCATCGACCCTTGGAGCGACAGGGCCGGTCCACCGATGTGGATTAATAATGCCTGAACACTACGTTTCCCCACCCTTTGGGGTGTAAATGAGCCAACGAATGACTCCATCGGACCCGGATCGTCCGATCAAACCGAGGCGCCTCGCAACAGCAACAACCACATAGGTGAAAAGTATATAAATGTCAGGGCTGGTAGGTCACTGACACCACCCTAGCTAGAAAGAAACGCATGCCCTCCCTGAGGTCCTTCTCCCGTTTTAGGTTCATACCGGGGTGTGAGGCTCGCGAATTCACGTTATACACAAAGCTACGCCACACAGGCGGTGCTTTGATCATCACCACAAGACTTTGCTTTTCAACAGAAGTCCTGATCACTGCATCTTAGCATGCCACACAGGCAATTCACACCGTGCAACTGATGGCTATCAATCACACAGAACAAATTCCAATGTCGGACACACAGTCCATTTACAAGTCCGTTCTGGGTCTGAACGAAACCGGAGGCACTAAATACCTCGCAAACCCTTTGATCAACACGTACGTCTGAACGATCACCACTCATTATCCATATTTCGGGATGCCTCCCAATCAGGACCTCGGTTACCATCCAAACGAGGTGAAGATCTCCGGTCTTCGACCATCGTCTTCATCTTCGAATTTCAATCGTCGGTCGATTATTCTAAATGAGAATTAACTCGGCCTTTTCAAATAATTCACGTATATTTAGAATTTCAAATCGATTTATTTCAATGGTTAAATTATTCGACAACCCCAATTGTGTTCTTTAATATAGTTTTCACACCAAACGCATTCAACCATCAAACATCACATAAATCAAGCAAATTCAGTTTATTTCCACTCCATATCGCTTACGATATTTTATAACTATTTATCGCTATTTTTATTTATTTTAAAATAGCCATTTTATTCAAAACGACGCTTCGGGCCATAAGGCGGCCGTGGCGCTGTTTTTCTTCAGATTTGATTTACACATATCTGAAAATCTAATCGTTGGATCTTCACAAAATTTACATCATTAGAAAGATCTTTTCAAAACGAATCCAACGGTTCCAGTTTCGGGAAAATCCGACGGTCGGATCTCCCGGTACAATCGTTTGAAATTTCGATTTCAAAATACGAACTGCAGCGTCGTTATTCGATTAAATATAATTATATTTATATATATAAATAAATATAATCGTTTCTGGCGCTGTTTTTCTTCAGATTTGAATTAAACATTCCAGACAATCCAACCGTTGGATTTCTACAAGGTTGGTGCCGTTGGAAAGATTATTCCAAGGTGAACCCGACGGTTGAGATTTCGGGAAAATCCAATGGTCGGATTTCGCGTACTAGTCGTTTGAAATCACGGTTTCAAAATACGAACTGCACGGCTTCGTTTCGTTTTAATTTTATTTATATTTATATATTTATATAAATATAGTTCATTCAACAATTTCAATATCGTTTTCACTTCAAAAAATTTTCTAACACCTTAAATTTTGGAAAAATTTCGCCATAACCTCCCCTGCACCGGGAGCGTCGGGAAATCGCAAATAGCGTCCCGGTCCTTCTAATCTCAAAAAGAAAAAGAAAAAGCCAAGCGGCTAGCCAACAGGCTCAAAATCATCACCCAAACAAATCAGTAAATGTGTACCTATTTGTCGGGCACAAATTTTATTCCTCTTCTTTAGCCCCTTTGCTATAACCTGTTCAATGAATATGCATGTACATATATATACAGTCCATATCATTTTTCATTTTCTATTCGACTTCATATTCGATTTCTATTTGGTTTAAAAACTCCATTCATTCTAATGTTACATAAATAGGTGCAAATCATTTCATTAGCTAATTAATGAATATTTCAACTCATATATGTTTATTTTGAACAAGTGGCTATTTTTAACCCTTCACATTTCAACGATTTATGCATACAATAAAAATGTGATTTTTATTGTAAAACAATTCATTTCAAAACACTATTTTTTCTATATAGTTCATATAGTCGATAAAAGGTGATTTTTATTATCAAACAATTTATTTCAAAATATGAATACCATTCAACACATGAATTTCTAAACAACGAATGAATATCAATTCAACACATGAATGTTTTCAATAGTTTTTATATATAGATAAAAATGTGATTTTTATTATCGCACAATTTATTTCAAAATATGAATACCATTCAACACATGAATTTCTAAACAACGAATGAATATCAATTCAACACATGAATGTTTTCTATAGTTTCTATATATAGATAAAAATGTGATTTTTATTATCGAACAATTTATTTCAAAATATGAATACCATTCAACACATGAATTTCTAAACAACGAATGAATATCAATTCAACACATGAATGTTTTCAATAGTTTTTATATATAGATAAAAATGTGATTTTTGTTATCGAACAATTTATTTCAAAATATGAATACCATTCAACACATGAATTTCTAAACAACGAATGAATATCAATTCAACACATGAATGTTTTCAATAGTTTTTATATATAGATAAAAATGTGATTTTTGTTATCGAACAATTTATTTCAAAATATGAATACCATTCAACACATGAATTTCTAAACAACGAATGAATATCAATTCAACACATGAATGTTTTCTATAGTTTCTATATATAGATAAAAATGTGATTTTTATTATCGAACAATTTATTTCAAAATATGAATACCATTCAACACATGAATTTCTAAACAACGAATGAATATCAATTCAACACATGAATGTTTTCTATAGTTTCTATATATAGATAAAAATGTGATTTTTATTATCGAACAATTTATTTCAAAATATGAATACCATTCAACACATGAATTTCTAAACAACGAATGAATATCAATTCAACACATGAATGTTTTCTATACAATGAATAAATATAGTTTAAGCATATGAAAATAATTCAAACACACAAATATTATTCAAAATTTCGGCAGCATAACGGCAGGGTAGTTACACCGGCACCGTCCCTAGTACGGCTCCTCGCTCTACCTTAAAACCTCGCGGTTTTTGACAATGGGAATCATGCATCTAGTTCGCACGCAGGCGGCATGTATATATTTATTTCAATTCCACAAACTAATCCTATGTGGTTTCAACCAAATATTTCACAACCACCAATGGGTATTTTTCAACCACAATCAACCAATATCAATCACAAACAATCCCAAACAATCATTCAATTTTTCACAACAATTTCAACCAATAAATATCGTCCATGGTTTGTGGACGAGGGGCGTATATATATATATATATATATATATATATATATATATATATATATATATATATATATATATATAGCAATTCACTTTTACTTCACACATATATATATAAATTTTAAATCAGAAATCTCACCAATAGCTATCCAACTGCACGACTCTTCCTAATAGAAATCTTCGCCTTTTGTTGCTTTCGCCCGTATTCTCTACACATGTAAAAATAGAATTTTTACTATGTTATTCAATATATGAAAATCGAATTTTGACTTCGCTATTCAATATATAAAAATATGATTTTTACTTTTGCTTTCAACTTATAAAAATATGATTTTTACTTTTGCTTTCAACATATAAAAATATGATTTTTACTTTTGCTTTCAACTTATAAAAAATATGATTTTTACTTTTGCTTTCAACATATAAAAATATGATTTTTACTTTTGCTTTCAACATATAAAAATATGATTTTTACTTTTGCTTTTAAAATCAGTTTTTCCTTTATTAAAATCTTTTATTAAAAATCAGTTTTTCTTTTATTAAAATCTTTTATTAAAAATCAGTTTTAAATTTTTAAAACCTAAATCAGTTTTTATCTTTATTTAGAAAACAGTTTTTACTTTATTTTTAAAACAGTTTTACAGATTAAAATAAAATAAAATAAAAAAAGAAAATAAAATACATATATAAAAAAAAAGAAACGCTCACCGAACTGCGAAGAAGGGGAGGGGAAAGAAGAGGTCGTCGGCGGCTTCCAGGGGCTCGCGGTGGCTTCGCGATGGGATTCGACGGGGGGGGGGGGGGGGGCTAATCGGTGTCGCGGTGCTTCGATCAAGGGAGGAGGGCGAGGCCTTCGTGGTGGTTGGGTCTTCGATCGGCGTCGAGGTCAGTGGGGCGGAGCGGTGGGAGGTTGGTGGTTCGGCGGTGGCTCGGCGATCGTCTTAGGGTTCTCTTTTTTTTTTTTTTTTTTTTGTTTAACTGAAGAATGAAATCGGGGGGGGCCAGGAAGAAGATAAAGGGGAGGGAGGAATGAAAATTAATTTTTTTTTTTATTATTTTATTATTTAAATTTGCAAAAGGGTTGACTTTTACACACGTCCTCGAAATGAGGCCCACCGCCTGTCGCCCATAGCGTTTTACCCTCATTCCGAACACAATGGGATATGTATCGCAAGCTGATTTGATCGTTACAATCAGTTTCCTTCTGAATTTTCATTTAAATCACTATATTGAATTTTAAACGCACATTTCAAATTACCGGGGTCACATACTAACACTAAAAATTCCAAAAAAATATTTTCTAGCTTCGTATTGACGATACGGTCCTAACAAAACTAGTTTCGTCGAATTCTGAGACCGTTTGAAAAATGGCCAATTTCCAGTCGATTAAATTCAACAGAAACTGGTCAAACGCGTTTTCCTTTGCCACGCTCACATATTGATTCGAAAAATTATGAAATTTGAAACCTAGCAATAACCTGACACTGCGGATCTAACAAAAGTGGTTTCGTCGAAATCCGAGGTCGTATGCAAAATGTCCATTTTTAAGGGCCTGAATTCCATAGCGACTATTCATAATTTTCAACTGGACATATCTTTTGATTCCCGCTATCAAATTTCGATTGGTCGGATTCGTTAGAAAGTTATTCACTAACAGATTCTAATGTTTTTGGTTTCACTAAAATCCGGTTTGTTTTGCACCCGGTATATTCAATTGAAGTTTGAAATCGAATTATCGAACTACCGCGCCATTTTCAATTCTATATATAATTATAATTAATTATATTCATTTTCAAATGTCGATTCAAACTCCATTTTCATTGCCATTATCTAAAATATTTATTTTAAATATTTAAAATCCATTATTTTAGCCAATTTAAAATTTTTAAATTGGTTCAGATTTTCTGGGTCGTTACATATAGGATATTATTAAATCAATAGTCACGGACACACTCCAATGGCCTTAAAGGATTGTTATTCCAATTGGTGGTGTAGATGTAGACACAAGGTACACAAACTGTTTTTCTGGATTTCTACTATGCGTATATCGTTTTAGTTTATGTTTACTCCTAGATGATTAAGGATAACTAGAGGGAGAATGTATGATAAACCCCATTTAAACTACTGTTTGAGCTATGTTGTTTGAATGGTGCAAAATTTTGAGTAGATTCTTGTTTAATGGATTTTTCACAGTCTTCAATCAGTTATATGTCGAATTCACAGTCGTTTTCCAGGTATCTTACTTAGTAACATCCGTGTATTATTTACTTCTGGAAACATTGTAGCACGTTGATAGTAAAGCATTAAGCATACGTAAATCCTACTTTTAGAATCAATACATTTTTGAAGCATTAATGCTTTGTATCGATACATTTTTGGTGTTTATGCTACAAAACTTTGTCTTCTCTTTTTCGTGTAATTTTTAGAATTTGTTACAAAACTTGGACAAAAAGCCTAAGTAAATTATATGTATTATACAATGGATCGGGTATCTTAAATCTTAACCTTCTTTATGTTTCGAGAAATAAATTTTAACAATATTTTTCTTTTTATATTGAGTCAAAATGACATCTGGTGCTATTATAAAATACATTTTTTGAATTTAGGGAAGGATCAGAAAACATTACAACAAACCAAGAAGTTTTGGTAGGAGTCCAGATTCATTTTGTATTTGGTAGCTAGAAACATTATTTCAAAGTTTTTGTATGTTTTTGCTTATTGTGCAGTTAAAGGTAGAATTTGGAGAAAATCTTGGCCGATGTAACCAATTTAAGCGTCAATCCGGGTAATCAAATGTAGCAATGGCTTAAAGCTGAATTGGGCATTTTTTTAGTCTTTTGCATCTCCTATGCTGCAAGGAGCAGTATATACGTTGTTTAGCTTATGTTATGTTCTTTTTCAACTCAAGAAAGACAATTACATAAAGTGCTAATCTATTAAAAGAGAATGCATCTTATATCTGATAATTAGCCTTATAACAAAGTTTTCCATTTTTTGCCTAGATATATCATGTCTTATTATGAACTTATATGCAACAACGCAGCAAAGAAGGGCATGTGCCTGCCCATGTTGACTTATAAGTTATAATGCATTAAGGTTTTCAATTTTTTGATGCTACACTGAATTCACTTCTAATTTACGAAAATTAACTTCCAGGATTTCAACGAATAAGCGGGTTGTGACAGGAAATATCCACTCTATACAGGAAGTAAGTACTGTAATTCCATCTGAACTTTCTTTTTTCAAATTTATGCATAGGTTTCTAGTTCAATTTTTTGTGTGGCAAATTATGAAACCAATGGGAATTGACTACGTATATGTACTAGACTAATTAAAATACGTACATCATATAGCTTTAATTGCAATAAATTGTGGTCTGTTGTTTTGATGAATATGAATACATTTTTGTATATAATGTTATTGGTTAATTTATTTTTCATTAAAGACGTCAACAATCACTTTTCTAAAGAAGATGGGTAATGGAGTAATTAATTCTCCTCTAATCATTTTAATGCTTATCTCCCTTTCTTTGAATGTAGTGTCAATCGTATCTGGATCATGATAGCTTTCTAATAAATACATCTTATATGATATCTGCACTTTGCTAATATACCCAAGACTTTTTCTAGGAGTGTATATTTTAGGATTACAATGAGTCTGATACTATATTCCCTAAAACAGATGTTGAATTTTGAATTTATCGTATAAGCATGAAATAAAAGGATAATGTCATTTTTTGATCAATACTAAAAAACAATATTAATAGTTAATCCCATATAAGAATGTCACCATATTGCCTTAATCAAGCAAGTTTCATAGTTGCATTCAGGAAAAATATGCAGGTATGTAATTTTGCTAAGTAAATAATTGATTTAATAGTTCTCATTTCTCAACTATTGATTAGCAACACTTACATATTATTTCTGTGTTATAACTGCTTTCAAATTAACCTTTTTTTACAAAATAATTACTATTCATCTAAAAGATGCATGATATGCAGAATAGTGATTACATCATGACTGTTATACATATCTGGTTTTTTTTTCCTTCAATGAACCAAACTTGTCTTTCATCTACTGTAAAGCTATTATACGAGGATTTACTTTATATCAAGCTTGAGTATTACATGATTGCATGATTATCTGATGCGATCTATCTCATATGGTTATTATTGCAAAATCATCATATGAGATCACTTTATCCTAAATAAGGATTTTTTATTACATATTTTCATATCGCATACAGATTATTTCATTTATTTATCAAAATTTCATCCAATGTGTTACGGGCAACATAAACAACAATATACATTTAATTGTAGCTTCCCAATTTCGCAACAAACAAGTATCATAGTCTATTATTTCTAGGTGTTAAAAGAATGCACTACATGATATTTTAAGCCTGCTTATTGCTGTTTGCACAAGTTCTTAGACTTTGTTTTGAGTTTTTGCTACAATTGCTTGATTTACAAAGACAATCGTGACTGAAATAAGCGAAAATCTCAACATTGTATAAGTAGATATAATATTGTAATAGAAACAGTCGAAATCTGTGGCTTAGACAACTGAAAATGGAATGCTAAATCGTCAAATATCTTCCCAGCCGTCCATGTATTGGATGATTTAGATGCTGAGAAAATGGTTGTGGACCAGATCATTTAGATGATGGCCAGCTGAGAGGTTGCATTAAAGTATGTTCCTTTGGACAAATAGTGATGGAGTTGTTGAACAATAACGTTGCTGCCGTTTATTTGGATAATAAAGGACATAGGATGGCCATTGATCAGGCCTTATATCAGGTGGAAATGTTGACTAGTCTGGCAGCTATCTAGTCATTTCTTGCAAACATAGGGTCTTTCCCTATCCTACATGCATTTATAGGAACTATATGTCAGGTGTATATCTAATAAAAATATATGTATGTGTTTGGATGATTACTAGTAATAAATAATATACTTGATGGTATATTTAGTAGTACTCTTGTTTTGACAATTACGAAAACAAAATAAACACGCTTAGTAATGTGAAAAGCAGAGTATTTCTTTTGTTTTCATCTTAGTTTCTTTTCGTGGAATGAGTTTTTGTAACACGGTATAATATTATGTATATGCTTAGAACATACTTTTATCAAACAAGTTTCTTTCTAAGTAGTGTCAAGTGAAACGAGCACGCACTTCCCTGCCAGATTAAATAGACTAATTCTTGCCTGATGCAAATGGTCATTGTAACACCCTAATTTTTTGTAAATATTATTCAAAAAAATTAATTAGTTAAATATATGTATGTGTTTGTGATTGATTTAAATCAGCACGTTGATAGTATATTCTTAGTTTTAAGTTGGTTTAAATGTAAAATTCAATTTAATTGAATTTCCACTTTTTTAATTATTTATATTTTCTCTTAAAGTACCCTTTTTTTAATAAAATCTGAATTTAAATAGGTTTTAATAAATATTTATATATTTTATATTGAACACCATAACGGTCGGTTTTCCCATCGTTGTGCGGTAATACTAGTTAAACGAGTGAGCCAATTCTTTAATGTATGTTTCGTTTGTGTCTTCACAGACTAACATGTGAAGTCTCTAAGTTCACACAACTATTGCGTTATGTATTGTTGTACTATACCACGTTTCTGTATTTAAATATATATTTTAGTTTTATTATGCATGTAAGGTTAAGCTGGAGCATGCCTTCGCATTAAATACCGAGGTGAACCTTTCATTAGCCTTTGTTTTGTTTTATTTCTTCTTTTAGTTTTTCATTCAAGTGCTGTTTTATATATACACGGTTGTGTATGTTCTACCGCTATTCAGTTTACTCCCACGTTGTTGCTGTAATGTATGTGCATATCTTGCAGATTTGCTTCAGCTATTTTGATATAAATATTATGTGTCGGTATTTAAACATGGTTCAAAAATCTTTATTAATAATTTATAATTATGTTGCAAACACATATTTTTAATCCAATCATCAAAACTGCCATTTATTTAGATTAATAAACCATTCCATAAAAATAGGATTTGTTGTTGATATGAGTTGGCTCTTGCATAATTGGTCAATAATAATCCACACGCCGGTGACATGATCATGCGTAGAGCGTGTGCCAACATCACGCGCGCGGAGCACATGCAGTTGCACACTCCTATATATAATAATAAAGTATTAATTGTGTAAAAAAAAGCAGCATTTTGAGCCAAACTTTGTAAAAACAACACTGAAAAATGCAGCAGTATTTCAATGCTGAACGTAATATCATCACAAGCTATTGATGACATAATGATTTGATACGATTAGAAAAGTCAAGCAAAAAAGTCGCATGACCATTATGCAGGTCTCTATGTCTTCATAATAGCTGGATTTCAATCTAGATAAGGAGCGAGATCAATTTTAAATTGCTTTTTGCCCTTCATTGCCCAACCAAGTAAACTGTGAAAGAACAGATGAGATATATCATGAGAACTTACTGCTATTGCTATCAACACTTCTAACAGCTCTTCGAAATTGCGCAGAGGCTACATAATACAACGTAGTAGTTAATGAATACTATATGGTTTTTTTTAATGTACGATCTAATGACACATGCTAAAAATAGTATTCATACGTTAAAGGACCAAAAATAAAAGTCAATTACCTAATTCATCCTTGCAACATAAAAAAATAAGTAACCTTGCAACTTTAAAAAAAAAAAGTGAAATTCAGAATATAATTTTGGCAATTTCATCAAAGTTAAAATGTGTTCTTAGGACAAATTGTAACATTTTCCATAAAAGTATATTACAATACTAACAGGACGAAGAAACCTGACGATCTCTCACACACACACTTACCCATTGTGTTGGACCATCAACTGGTGCATTCAGTGGATCATCATGAACCTAACCAAGCAACAGCACGTTGTTAGAAGTTTATATTAAAAAAAACCACATAGATGCAAATACTTGAATGTTAAGGCTTCAATGAGCACCCAAATCTAGAAAATCATCCATGTCCCGTCCGTATTCGAGAAGTTCCACATTCAAAAAATTTCCTTCAGGTCTGTTAAGATAATAGGCATGCATTGCTTGCATTTCAGTTTACCAAAAGAGAATGAGGTTCTTAACGGGGGTATCCATTGATAGATCAATATATACTAGGCACATACATAAATGTGCAATCCTTAGACAGAAATCGACCAGAGGCCAATTCTTTTTGTCCCCCCCCCCCCCCCCAAACCCCAACAGCCTATATTTCCCTGATTTCCATCTTTTACGATTAAGTCCCACAACAATTGAAGGATTTAACTGCAAAAAATAGAAATCAGGGGGCTATGATTGGGTGGGGCCAGTGGGCACACCGGGGGTGGGGACAGAACAATTCACACCAGACAGAAATGAAGTTGATTAGACATTTGCCTTTTTACAGAATCAACATATATTACTTCATATGTATATGTACAAACAATGACATTTGATCACCACAGTATGAACGAACAAACTAAATGGATCAGAGAGAGCATGTTACCTCCATGAAAATTCCATCAACTCCGACTGCAACTGATGAACGGGCAATACATGGTATTTTCTCCCTTGAACCTCCACTAGCAACACCACCGTCATCCAGCTTCAGCAATGCAGACAAATATTTTTATAGGAATATTAAAAAATAATGGTAGACATGCTAAAAAAAGCGAAAAGGAAGATGATTATCGGCCCAATCTAAGAGGGCTCCTGGTTTCATGTACACGCGTAAGATGCCGAACAGCCAATATCTCCCCCCACCCCTCTTTTTTTCTTTCTACAGTGTCTAATTTTGTGGAGAAGTTTGATAGTGTAAACTTGTGATTTTACAACTAAACCTTGTTAGTAGTAATAGCTAGTGAGGGACGACTCAAGCAGTGTGTGGATTATATCTTCTGTTATACTGATTGTATTATAAGGAAAAGCTTCATGGTTGAAATTACAACTAATAAAATTCACGGGAGTCAAAACAAGTAATAGAATTTTCAAATTTGACGATGAATTTTTTTCTCAAATGGTGTTAATAGTATACTGGATCCTCACCTTTACACTTGCAGGTTGTTGCAGAGCATGAGTCACGTCTGCCACCTAAATATGATGTGCATCAACCAATAGAAATAATCTTCAGATACAAAGATGGATGCAAGGTAAATAAACTAAAATCACTAAATACAAGTTTAGACTAGACTGTAAACTTCAGTGGATTTGTATTATGGTTTGTAACAACTCCGGTATCAAATGTAACAACCCTTTTAGATTCCCGTTGATGCATTTAAAATTAAGCATTGTGTAACACCCCACGCCCGCTATGGTCACTCACTAAGGGAATGCCATAGCATCGGTGGAGTATTTTAGTGAATATAGAACAGAAAAATTACAACAAGACAGATATCATTAGTACTTGAAATTTAAAAATATCATCTCACAACAGCGGAAATAAACATGTCTGGTTACATCATAAAATCACGATAAAAGTCAAGTACAATATCCATCAAAATAAAGAAGTACATAATCCCACTCTCTCATACAATAGCCATAACAAAAGAAAAGATAGCTGGATAACTGGAGCTTTACATCTACCCAAGCTCCTAAAGACTGGAACAGCAATCCGATCAAGCTCTACTACCGCTAGGATCCACCGTAGGACCTGAGGGTTGGAAAAAAGATAAAAACAACGGGGTCAGACATAAGTCTGAGTGAGCCCTATAACTTTAACAATACAATCATTAAAGTAACCAGAGAAGACATAAACTTGACCTACGGTAATACCTGGGGATGAATGGCTACACTAAGCAGCTTGGTAAACCTAGGATAAACTAGGATAACCGTAAGGACGCATCTACCCACCCAAGGATAATTACTAACTGCACCACACCAGTCATTCCTACTTAAAGGAAGGACTTGGAAAATTTCCCCAGTAGTCTTGTGTACCCCTAGCCCACTACATAGGTGCCGTCTGCCCCTATTTCCACTAGGTGTACTTAGTAATTTCACCCAGTAGTTTCGTGTTCCCCTACATAGGTGCCGTCTGCCCCTATCTTTATTAGGTGTTCCCACTACTCCCCAACGATCGGCTCCCTACCGTAGATACCCGTGCTGGTCCCACGATTGGGGTGTATCATTCCCCTAAAGTGGCTACCAGATAATATCAACAGTGCACGGCTTTATATCTACACGATGCAACAACGACTTACCAACCAGCCCGGGTCCACACACGCATATGAAACCCGTTGGTCCCGCGTTGCCACCGCTAACCCGGTTTGGCCTCTTATAGTCAAGCCAATATGTGTGTCCCGTCACTCGACTTGAGTCGAGCCCACAAAGATACGTTTGGGATATTGGTTGAAATGGGCCCCCACAAGCTACCACCTAAGCTTGCAATTTTATCTAGTGCATCCCACTTAACCCCTCTTTATAATCATGCCCACTTACATGTTAAGTTTTGGTTAAGTCATCTATCGTATTTCAATTGCCCCTTAAGGCACCCACTAGATTCCTACATGCCACCTAAGGCACTTACTTAACCCTTTAATCATGTTTACTTACATGTCCCACTTTGGTTAAGTATTCTAATCGTATTTTCACATGCCACCCATGGCATTTACTTAACCCTTTAATCATGTTTAATTACATGTTCCACTTTGGTTAAGTATTCTAATCGTATTTTTCTATTGCCACCCAAGGCAACCCACTAGTCTCATCATGCCACCCCAAGGCGCCCACTTAACCCCTCATGTCCCACTACATGCTAATATGGTTAAGTGTTTCTTAATTCATTAATTAAGATCATGACCTCATAAAGACCTCTCACATTAGACCGTCTTTTATGACTGCTGGATATGCCGGTTGGTTCCGGGCAGACTTCTGTCATCAAAAGGGTCTAACCTCGTGTCTTTACTTTAATCATGTATTTAATTTATGACTAAGACCTCTCACATTGGGCCAATCATTTGTAGCCGCTGGATGGTCGGTCGGTTCCGGACAGACTTCCGCTACAAAAGGGTCCAACCTCGTGTCTTAGTTGATTAATTACACCTAATTAATCATCCCCATATTAATTATCCCTAATTAATATCAAATTTTCCATAACATGGGTAGACCTAACTCAATAGGTAAATTCCCATGGGGTAGACCTAACTCAATAGGTAAATTCCCACTTATGCTAATTTATTTTTTTATGGTATGCTTAATCATACCCAATCATATTTTTATTAACATATTTACCAACCCCATCGTTCCCCACGTAAATCGTTCTCATTTCATGACATAAATAAGGGGAAGATCATCACAAATATCATAGGTTTAGCATACAACTTTGTCATGGGTTAAGAGGATGTCAACTTGCATATATGAGCATATATTAACCCAACTACATATAACCCAAACTTGCATATTATCATACACATATCTTGCATAACATGTTGATCTTGCATATAAGCATTCACATTCTTGCATAAGCATTCACATACTTGCATATTAACTCTTAAACTTGCATAATGTGTCATCATGAACTTGCATATTAACAAACATGTAACTTGCATAACATATCTTGCATATTAACATACATGTAACTTTCATAGCATATCTTGCATATTAACATACATGTAACTTTCATAGCATATCTTGCATATTAACATACATGTAACTTGCATAGCATATCTTGCATATTAACATACATGTAACTTTCATAGCATATCTTCATGAACTTGCATAACATGTATATGATCACATAGTCCACAACTTGCATATTTAGCATCATGTAAACATAACATACATCATACTAAACTTGCATAAACTTACATACTCAACATGCATAAACCCACTTGTTAAACATGCATAAACCAACTTATTAATCATGCATAAATCCACTTATCAAGTATGCATAAACCAACTTATTAAATATGCATAAACCAACTTATTAAATATGCATAAACCAACTTATTCAATATGCATAAACATAGAAAAACATAGAGTAACATATCATTACAAATGATTCAAACTCACTAATCCGCATTCAAGACCATAAGTCTCATTACACCTAATCTACTTGCTTTAACAATTGATGTTAAAGTGATAGAAACTCACTACTAGCAATTTGCACTCCAAATGAAGAAGATTAAGATGCTTAGAATGGATTAGAGGTTGATTAGCTTGCTTTCCTCTTCAATGATTTGTGGTGGCCATGATCAAGTTTCATTTTGCCATAGTTTAGTTACAAGATCTAATTATGAATGAATTAGGATAGGGTTAGGGTCTTATTTATAGGATTAGGTTGCATTTTAGACCCTTAGATTAACCCTAGATTGGTTTAGACCCGTCAGATCCAAGAAGCTTCCAGAACCAGCCCTCCAAGCCAGCCCAAGAACCAAAACTGGTGCACCCAGTTTCACTGGGCGTCGCACCCCTGTCGACAGGCAAGTCGACAGGGCAGTCGACACCCCTGTCGACAGCGCTGTCGACATGGCTAGGGCGGGAATTTCTCCCGCCTGACCCGCTGCTTCTATTTCAAATTCTGAATTTGAATTTTTAAATCTGTTTTTATCTTTGAATTTTCTGAAAACTTCTTTGGGCCATAACCGGGCCATACGGACTCCGATTCTCGAAAACTCGGACTCTATTTCGCGTATTTTTCCGAGACGAACGCAATGACGCAGCCCGTTACCCCCAATTCCCACATCTGAGATTATTTATCCTGTAATTAGTGAATTTTAGTATTAACTAAAATTCGGGGTGTTACATTCTCCCCTCCTTAAAGGATTTTGTCCCCGAAATCTCTAAGCTAAGGAGAATGCATATCCTACCATCCAAACAACCATCTACTCAAACCATCAACTATGGGCATCCATTGTCCTTAAAACAATTTCTAATGATGTATGAGCATATGCAAAAGTGTGTGTATATGTTCCCTATCTAACGTATGAACATATGCAAACCATGATAGTGCCATGCATCCATTATGTATGCGAGAAAACCCTATCGACACATACAATATCTACATGAGTGCACAATCATTCACCAAAATGCATCATCCATATGATAACACAATCATTATACATCCATAATATAGCTTCCTACACACAATTTTTATGCAATATGCAATATGAAGTGATTGAGCCAATCTAGTGCCTAGAGTGTGTGTATATGCATCCACGAGCAACCACTAGCAAACACTTGCATCCACTTGCATCCATCATACATAACATGTCTCAAACACATGTTTCAACCATAGGACTATCCTATCTGAAGGTCAAAGGTACTATCGAGAGGACATACTAAGGATAAGATAAGCACAAGATATGCGATGAAGGAGAAGCAAAAGGACATACCCTCCGAAAGAAAAGGGTACCTCGAGCGCATCTTCGCTTCCGTCTCCCAGGTAGCGTCACTCTCTTCATCTCCCCTTTGTACTTTGACTAGTTGAACCTCTCTGTTTCTCAACTTCCAAATCTCTGACCCAAGGATGCAAGTAGGAGCTCGTCGAATCGTCGCATCACGCTCTACTTCCACTTCTTTAAGCAGGCTCGGCTCTACCGCCTCTGCGGTCTCATGTAGGAACTTCCTCAAATGTAACACATGGAATATATCATGTACACTACTAAGTCTGTCAGGCAACTCCACCAATGGAATATGCTCCTCCCATGTACCTCCAAAATCCAAGATACATAGTCTCAAAAAGGTCTTCTAAAACATGATTCACCCTCTCGGTCGGGCCGTCCGTCTGAGGATGATATGCGGTACTCAAACACAGCTGAGTCCCTACCGCCTCTTGCAAACTCTTCCAAAACTCTCTAGTAAAGATAGGATCTCGATCGCCCACCATACTGGAAGGTACATCCTGTAATCTAATAATCTCTCGAATGTAAACTGAAGCTAGACATGGAATAGTCCTCCTACTCTTCACGGGTATGAAATGGGTACACTTAGTAAGTCTATCTACCAAACCCAAATCCCCGTATTACCCTTCCTTGATTTCGGTAATCCTTTGAGACACTATCTCATTTCCTTAGCGGAACTTCCAATGGGTGCAGCAACCCACTTGGTTTCTTTTGCTCCGCTTTCACCAAGCCTCTAGCGACATATTTGGCCATGTCTTTCTTCATACCGGCCAAAAAGAAAACTGACTTCATGTCTTGGTACATCTTGTCCCCACCGGGATGAATGGTCATCCTAGAACGGTGTGCATCATCAAAAATAACCTTCCTCAAATCCTCGTCTTGCGGTACACAAAGTCTACCGTCTCTACGCAAGCACCCCCTATCGTCTAGGGTGTACCTACTCAAATGGCTGGACGACTCCCCCCTTATGAGCTTCTCCACCAACTCAACCAATTGTGGGTTGTCCCTCTGTGCTTCTCCAATCCGCCCCAAAAGAGTAGGTCTAACCTCAAAAGAAGCTAGCTATCCGGGTACAAAGTCAACGGAAGGTCTAAAGTCAAACATAGAAATAAACTCTAAGCTCCGTCGTTCAACGAACCACAAACTCGAGGACAACCTTTTTCTACTTAAGGCGTCCGCTACCATGTTACCCTTGCCGTGGGTGTACGCTATCTCAAACTCATAGGACGCTAAGAATCCTATTCACTTTTGCCGTCTCAAGACTATGCGCCTGGAGAGTCTCCAATACTTCCCTAAGATGTAGGGCAGGTTCTTCTCCACTCCTAGAGAAAATCGGGATATTTTTCCCATGCAAAATCGTCACAACTATCCATCTCTCACGCAGACAACCCTAGTCGAGCTCGATGTCCCCCAAATGCAAGCCCCAAAGGCCTAAACCAATATCAGACAAACACCCAAGGGATATCTCCTTCGAGTTCAGGCGACCTACGTGAGATGATACTAGTAAAAATGGCTAAATAATTAAGCCCCTTGTCCAACCCTGGATGTCCTCGCCAGTCTTACTCCAACACCACCGTTTTTCCCTAACTGGCTTTGCTCACCCTATTGAGCACATACGAAAACTTATTTCGCTCCTAGAAAAGACCAAGATGTCATCCACAAAGACCAACACGAACTTATTTAGGTACTCCCTGAACACCCTTCTCATCACATGCGGGGGCGTTCGTCAAACCAAATGGCATCTCCATCCACTCATAAAAAAAAAACCATTCGGAGTCCTAGAGGCAGTCTTCTCTATACTATCCTCAGTCATTCCCAACTGACGAAACCTCGTGGTTAAGTCCAATTGCGAAAATACTGAGGCGCCCACTAACTGATCAAAGAGATCATCAATCCTCGACAATGGGTGTCTATTCTTCTTTGTGAGTTTATTTAGCTCTCTTTAGCCTACACAAAGTCTGAGGGACCCATCCGCCTTCATAACAAAAACTACTGGAGCGCCCCACTCCGATATACTTCGTCTTATGAACCCCTTCTCAAGCAAATCGCCTACTTACTTATGGAGTTCCCTCCTCTCACTAGGAGCCATGTGGCACACTGGCCAAGATACTGGTTTAGCATTATCCACCAGATATATTCGGAAGTCAATCTCCCGCTTCGGAGGTAAGCCCTTCACCTCCTCAAACACATCCGGGTATTCCCGGACCGCTCTAACAGATCGCAGACTCTAGACCAACGTGTCAAGCGATTCTAGATACCATAGCATAACAGATTCTAGGGGATTACAAGAGATCTCGAGAGTGTTACCCTAGCGGGCCATAAGCCTAACAACTCTCCCTTCAAAATCAAGAACGGCACCCCTACTGGATAACCAGTCCATGCCCAAAACTAACCCATAGCCCGTGAAGCCCAACAAGCATCACATCTAAACTCAATGCTAAGTATAGCAACTTTCAAACCCAAACACATCGTGGAGCCCCAATTGGGTTTGAAACAACTAAGGGATCATCAACCAAACTGGTGTTTATGTGCAGTGATTCAACTAACGATGAGATAAAAGAACTCAATGCGTCAGAATCAAATAAAGTACGGACAGGATAATCGATCAGAAAAACTAGACTTTCAATAGAAATAGTTCTACCTCTTTCCCGAATTGCGAGAGCCTGTACTTGCCCCCTAGCCTGACCAGGTGCCACAAGAGCTTGCACCTGTCCTCCTGAGGTAGACCCCGTCCTTTGCTCCTTCTTTGGACAGTCTTTCATCAGATGCCCTGCTTCGCCACAGTGGAAGCAGCCAGTCTTAGTCTTCTTGCGACAGTCTTTGTTTAGGTGGCCTAGTGTCCCACAATTGAAGCACCTCTTCTTTCCCTTGCCACCATTGCCTTTCCCACCCTTGTTTTGCTGTTGAGGTCTCTTCTGATCTCCTTTCTTCTCGTGTGCTTTATTAGCATTGGGACCCTTCTCTTCCTCATGCATAAGTGCCATGTCCATTAGCTTCTCGAAAGTGGCCCCCATAGGGATATGAGACATAGCCAATCCGTGCATCGGTTCGTTCAAGCCTTTAACGAACCTCAAAGCCTTCTCCTCCGGTGTGTTTACCAAGTCTATATTGAACTTCGCTAACTGGTTAAACTTGTTAACATATTCTTTCACTGACAAGTTCCCTTGCTTTAAGTTCAAGAACCTTTCCACGTGCATATTTTCTTCCGCTTTTGAGAAAAACTTTGCCTCAAACCTTTGCCTGAAATCCACCCAAGAGTCAAAAGGGCGTTCTCCATTAGTGACCTCCCACCAGAACGAGGCCTCTCCTTCCATTAACCAAGCGGCTAACCTGACTTTCTTTCCCTCTTCTACTTCCAAGATTTCCATCAATTTTTCCGTCTCATTAAGCCAATCCCTAGCTCCCACAAAAGGTTTTCCTCCCATAGCCTTAAACTTCCTACAAGTCATAGCAAAAGTATCCGTGCGAGGAGGAACGAGTGCAACGGGTGGAGGAGGAACATTTGCTGGACCTGCAGCGGTGGCCCTAGCCTCTAACAACCTCCTATACCATACTGGTACCGCTACACTATCCGGAAGATAAAGATCTTCAGTCATGCTGAGACGAAAAAGGGAAAGATTCAAAACGGAGAATTCGAAAGATAAAGATATGGCTATCGGGGATTATGCTTTTCTTTCAAAAACTTTTCTCTTTAAAGACATGTTTTTGAAAATATTTCTTCCAAAAATGTTTTTAGAAAAATAGTTTTCTAAAAATTTTATCTGTTCTGGTAACCTTTGCTCTGATACCACGTGTAACACCCCACGCCCGCTATGGTCACTCACTAAGGGAATGCCATAGCATCGGTGGAGTATTTTAGTGAATATAGAACAGAAAAATTACAACAAGACAGATATAATTAGTACTTGAAATTTAAAAATATCATCTCACAACAGCGGAAATAAACATGTCTGGTTACATCATAAAACCACGATAAAAGTCAAGTACAATATCCATCAAAATAAAGAAGTACATAATCCCACTCTCTCATACAATAGCCATAACAAAAGAAAAGATAGCTGGATAACTGGAGCTTTACATCTACCCAAGCTCCTAAAGACTGGAACAGCAATCCGATCAAGCTCTACTACCGCTAGGATCCACCGTAGAACCTGAGGGTTGGAAAAAAGATAAAAATAACGGGGTCAGACATAAGTCTGAGTGAGCCCTATAACTTTAACAATACAATCATTAAAGTAACCAGAGAAGACATAAACTTGACCTACGGTAATACCTGGGGATGAATGGCTACACTAAGCAGCTTGGTAAACCTAGGATAAACTAGGATAACCGTAAGGACGCATCTACCCACCCAAGGATAATTACTAACTGCACCACACCAGTCATTCCTACTTAAAGGTTGATCCCTTCCAAGGACTTGGAAAATTTCCCCAGTAGTCTTGTGTACCCCTAGCCCACTACATAGGTGTCGTCTGCCCCTATTTCCACTAGGTGTACTTAGTAATTTCACCCAGTAGTTTCGTGTTCCCCTACATAGGTGCCGTCTGCCCCTATCTTTATTAGGTGTTCCCACTACTCCCCAGCGATCGGCTCCCTACCGTAGATACCCGTGCTGGTCCCACGATTGGGGTGTATCATTCCCCTAAAGTGGCTACCAGATAATATCAACAGTGCACGGCTTTATATCTACACGATGCAACAACGACTTACCAACCAGCCCGGGTCCACACACGCATATGAAACCCGTTGGTCCCGCGTTGCCACCGCTAACCCGGTTTGGCCTCTTATAGTCAAGCCAATATGCGTGTCCCGTCACTCGACTTGAGTCGAGCCCACAAAGATACGTTTGGGATATTGGTTGAAATGGGCCCCCACAAGCTACCACCTAAGCTTGCAATTTTATCTAGTGCATCCCACTTAACCCCTCTTTATAATCATGCCCACTTACATGTTAAGTTTTGGTTAAGTCATCTAATCATATTTCAATTGCCCCTTAAGGCACCCACTAGATTCCTACATGCCACCTAAGGCACTTACTTAACCCTTTAATCATGTTTACTTACATGTCCCACTTTGGTTAAGTATTCTAATCGTATTTTCACATGCCACCCATGGCACTTACTTAACCCTTTAATCATGTTTAATTACATGTTCCATTTTGGTTAAGTATTCTAATCGTATTTTTCTATTGCCACCCAAGGCAACCCACTAGTCTCATCATGCCACCCCAAGGCACCCACTTAACCCCTCATGTCCCACTACATGCTAATATGGTTAAGTGTTTCTTAATTCATTAATTAAGATCATGACCTCATAAAGACCTCTCACATTAGACCGTCTTTTATGACTGCTGGATATGCCGGTTGGTTCCGGACAGACTTCTGTCATCAAAAGGGTCTAACCTCGTGTCTTTACTTTAATCATGTATTTAATTTATGACTAAGACCTCTCACATTGGGCCAATCATTTGTAGCCGCTGGATGGCCGGTCGGTTCCGGGCAGACTTCCGCTACAAAAGGGTCCAACCTCGTGTCTTAGTTGATTAATTACACCTAATTAATCACCCCCATATTAATTATCCCTAATTAATATCAAATTTTCCATAACATGGGTAGACATAACTCAATAGGTAAATTCCCATGGGGTAGACCTAACTCAATAGGTAAATTCCCACTTATGGTAATTTATTTTTTTATGGTATGCTTAATCATACCCAATCATATTTTTATTAACATATTTACCAACCCCATCGTTCCCCACGTAAATCGTTCTCATTTCATGATATAAATAAGGGGAAGATCATCACAAATATCATAGGTTTAGCATACAACTTTGTCATGGGTTAAGAGGATGTCAACTTGCATATATGAGCATATATTAACCCAAACTTGCATATTATCATACACATATCTTGCATAACATGTTGATCTTGCATATAAGCATTCACATTCTTGCATAAGCATTCACATACTTGCATATTAACTCTTAAACTTGCATAATGTGTCATCATGAACTTGCATATTAACAAACATGTAACTTGCATAACATATCTTGCATATTAACATACATGTAACTTTCATAGCATATCTTGCATATTAACATACATGTAACTTTCATAGCATATCTTGCATATTAACATACATGTAACTTGCATAGCATATCTTGCATATTAACATACATGTAACTTTCATAGCATATCTTCATGAACTTGCATAACATGTATATGATCACATAGTCCACAACTTGCATATTTAGCATCATGTAAACATAACATACATCATACTAAACTTGCATAAACTTACATACTCAACATGCATAAACCCACTTGTTAAACATGCATAAACCAACTTATTAATCATGCATAAATCCACTTATCAAGTATGCATAAACCAACTTATTAAATATGCATAAACCAACTTATTAAATATGCATAAACCAACTTATTCAATATGCATAAACATAGAAAAACATAGAGTAACATATCATTACAAATGATTCAAACTCACTAATCCGCATTCAAGACCATAAGTCTCATTACACCTAATCTACTTGCTTTAACAATTGATGTTAAAGTGATAGAAACTCACTACTAGCAATTTGCACTCCAAATGAAGAAGATTAAGATGCTTAGAATGGATTAGAGGTTGATTAGCTTGCTTTCCTCTTCAATGATTTGTGGTGGCCATGATCAAGTTTCATTTTGCCATAGTTTAGTTACAAGATCTAATTATGAATGAATTAGGATAGGGTTAGGGTCTTATTTATAGGATTAGGTTGCATTTTAGACCCTTAGATTAACCCTAGATTGGTTTAGACCCGTCAGATCCAAGAAGCTTCCAGAACCAGCCCTCCAAGCCAGCCCAAGAACCTAAACTGGTGCACCCAGTTTCACTGGGCGTCGCACCCCTATCGACAGGCAAGTCGACAGGGCAGTCGACACCCCTGTCAACAGCCCTGTCGACAGCGCTGTCGACATGGCTAGGGCGGGAATTTCTCCCGCCTGACCCGCTGCTTCTATTTCAAATTCTGAATTTGAATTTTTAAATCTGTTTTTATCTTTGAATTTTCTGAAAACTTCTTTGGGCCATAACCGGGCCATACGGACTCCGATTCTCGAAAACTCGGACTCTATTTCGCGTATTTTTCCGAGACGAACGCAATGACGCAGCCCGTTACCCCCAATTCCCACATCTGAGATTATTTATCCTGTAATTAGTGAATTTTAGTATTAACTAAAATTCGGGGTGTTACACATTGACTCACAGCACATGGACTAACAATCAAAATATCGCACAAGGTGATGGGTAAAAAGTACAGTAACATACTAAATTTTAAAATCAATAACTTCAGCTTGCCGTTTTAACATACAGTGCATGCTCAATGCACACCACCACATTCACAAACCGCTTTATTATCTAATTTGAAATCAACTGCTCAAACCATGAATAAATCATCTTGTATATCACAAATAACATTATTAGCATTTCATCGAGTAATTAAACATTTATACAAATTATACTGTTATTTGTTACACACACACACACGGTTGTTTACTTATGGTTCGAGTAAAGGTTAATAGATCTTCAATTGGATAATAAATCAGGCATCGTCTGAATACACATGGGTGCAATTAAAACGTGTGTTGTATGTATAAATGGAAAATAAAAAACTGTTCGTTGATTTTAAAATTGTTATTATATGATGTTGTATTTTTATCAGTTGTGTTATGTTATTTGTTTGTTGATTTTAAAATTGCTATTATATGATGTTATTTTTATCAGTTGGGTTATGTGATCCCCAGCAGCTAGTTAGCTTGTGTACTTTGAGTTAACGCTCATCATATTTTTATCAGTTGGGTTATGTGATCCCCAGCAGCTAGTTAGCTTGTATACTTTGAGTTAACGCTCTTTTTTAAATGCTTGTGTGTTAAAACCAGCTTTGGGTTAAAGAAAAAGTATATATATTCATGAAGTAGACTTATTATATAATGTCGAATGTCAAAAGCAAACAAAGATGGTCCAAATCATATGAATTGAAAAGGCGGATATAATTATGGTCCAAAACATATGAATTGAAGGGGCGGATTTAATTTCTTTGGTTTAAAGAAAGAGAATTGACAGAATCAGGATACCGTTCAAGGTACAAACCTCAAACGATAGTTCAAATGATTAATTTTTTATCCACCTACATAATGTTCTGGCCATCAACAGTGGTAACATCCAAGGAAAACATTCAAAGGAGATGATAAAGGAACTTCAAGGGATCATGGCATGTTTTATTACTTCCAAATAGAGCTAATTAATAACATAAAACATGCATAAACTATGAAAGAAAAGAATGTGATTTTTGAAGCTTACAACAGGGCAATTTGCTTCTCTCATCCACTCAAAGCTTCGAGGATCGAAAATTAGGTCATCTGCAGAATCGACAACAGTATAAGAAATTTTGCGGGCTTCACTTATGAAACAATTAGTCAATAGGTTTTTTTTTTTTTTTTTTTTTTTTTTTTTTTTCAGCTTTTGTCCATTAAACTCTCGTTAAAATCATACCATATAACTAATGAATAAAGCACCGGATACAATTCAAACAATGGTGATTTCTTCATCTCTTGAATGATTATTATTCAAACAATGGAGATTTCTTAATATCATAAATGATTATTTGTTTCATATTATAGTCAATAGTTCCATTTTGTTCTGTCTAAAAATTACTTCTAAATTTTTTGACATAAACCAAATGGCAAAGACATGGAGAGATCGTCGGGAGCACCCAAAAATAGTCTCCTTGGTTATACTGTATTTGGATAAACCTATTTTTCCATACAGCACAATAAAATCCAGTCATTCTCAAAATTTGACTGTTCAGATTAATGAATCATGGCCTGAATTCCCAGATGTTATTTGAATAAAACTTCCAAAAATAGCTCATTGAATTTTAAAAAACCTATATCAAGAAGGAATGTGAGTTCAACTTACGATAACCGAACGCTGTGCCTCGCTCACAAAGCATGACATTCGGGTTCCCAGCATGTCTTACCTTTTCAGCAGCATTAACCATGACTTAAACCAACACATGCACAAGCCATATAAATTTAAATATCTAAATGGCTGGTTTATAATTAATCCCTCAGAGACTTCAGGTGAAACAAAAAAGAATCTAACAATATAATATATATTGCAATCACTTACAGAAGGGGCACAAGACTGGCCCTTTTTAATATTAACTATCCTTCCTGTCTTAGCAGCTGCAACTAAGAGATCAGTCTGTTACAGTAAAAATCCTAATATAAGAAATTGGCAAATATGAAATACACATAAAAGTATAAAACAAGGATAAGGTTAGACAAGATAATCTCAGAAGTAGAGGGAATTAAAAGACACCTGTCTACATAGTAAAGCTGGAATTTGAATCATATCTGCAACTCAGCCAACAACTTCACACTGGACGCAGGTAAATTTGTTTAGTATGAAAAAATATATGTGCAGTACAATTTGGTGCTTTATTAAACTAATGTATGACTGTATAAAAGATTTGAAGAGGGGAAAAGTATGCTAGAAATAATTTTTGTGGACATAATATTAGATACATGCACAATAATATACCTAAGAGCGAATAACGATTTGATGTATATTCAACTAATACAAGCTTAAAATGAAGTATCCATGCTCTTTCATGTATTTTATATGCAGTAAAATCATTCCTAACAAGAAGTCAAAACTACAAATGACTATAATACATTTTACTTTTTGGTGCAATTTTAAATTGACGTATATTGCACAATTTCAAATATATCATCCATTTTGAAACAAAATAAAACATCAAAATATCATTCTTTGATGAACAGTGGTATATATATTGGCATCACTTTTATTACGGCGCTCGACTAATCGAATAGTCGAGATTGAAGCCCCGACATGAAACGTCGACTTGCCAAACGTCGACCGAAACCCTAGAAATCGAACTCAAATCAGAACCCTAAATCGAAGTCTCGATGTCGATTTGGAACCCTAAAATGATGAACTCAAACTCGATCCGCATTGGAAGTCTCGATGTCGATTTGGAACACAAAAATGATGAACTCGAACTCGACCTGCATTGGAAGTCTCGATTTGAGTTTTGGAAGTTGTTCTGGAAGTCATTTTGGAAGTCTCGAACCCTAAAATGACGAATTCGAACTCGATCTGTACTGGAAGTCTTGATTTGAGTTTTGGAAGTCATTCTGGAAGTCGTTTTGGAAGTCTCGAACCCTAGAAAGATGGCTAAACATTGAAGATGCTGTGTGTGTTTCTTTAGCTTCAGACCAACAAATTCTTGTTATTGGGTGTAGCAGAGGCGCTGTGGAACTATATAATTTGGAAGAAAGTGTTTCACATATTCGCACTACTTCTTTGTACTATTGGGGGTAATTTTCCTGTAACATCAAATTCTCGAGTTTAACTAGTGCCGCTACTGCTACTTTATTTGTTTATTTATTTTCTAATAATGTATCTCTTCAGTTGAAAGTGATTAATTATTTACTACTATGTACAATCTGTCTTCTACGACTTACAACAGGTATGTCAGTACATATTTCAATTTTATCCACATGTATTAGTTAGAAATTTCAAATTGTATATGTATATATTTATCTATCGACTAGTCCGACTAGTCTACGACTAGTCCACTAGTCGACTAATTGAACCTCTATCGACTCGACTCGACTTACCGTCGTGATAACGATGATTGGCATATCTGAATTGACATATGAACTTAGGAAATCATTAGATAGATAATGGGATCTGCAAAACTTGTCCGACTAAGATTAAATTTAAACAAAACTTATAGCCAGTGTTGATAGTTCTGTATGATGGTTTAAAGGTCAAGTTGCACACCAAAAAAAGAACGAAACTCTACCTGGCTACTCTCATGCACATCAGTCACTAATGGAAGATCATATTCAATTTTCACTTTCTCCAAGATCTACACATAAAAATAATATTGTCTAAATTTCGTATCAAAACGAACAACCATGGTTGCATCTGCACTAAAAAATAATATTGTCAAAATTTTGTATCAAAACAAACAACCATGGTTGTATCCGCACATAAAAATAATATTGTCGAAATTTTGTATCAAAACAAACAATCATGGTTGCATGCCAGGATGTAAAATACAATCAATAAAGAACAAACTATATAAATGTAAACACAAAATGGAAAATTAAAATTTGAATTAGCTCAATTTGCATAGTAAGAAGCCTTCACACAAATTTCTTACGATCTCGATAAAGCTACATATAATAGATTGGCAAGAAGGAAAAAATATTCGATTTAAATTTGCGTCCTATAGAATCGGAATATAAAAAGACTATTCAAGTCTAGCGATGTCACTATATTATATATTGATAATTCCAAAAACAAAAAAAAAAACAAAAAACAAAAAAACAACTATTCGTACTATCAAGTATCAACAATGCCTTGTTGTACCGTACTCCAGTCTTTAAGGGAGACTATGCCAATATGATCTTAATGAGGTGCGGAGCTTTGCTAGTTCAGCACAGAAAAATGAATGGTAACTTTTGGCATGGCATCTTTGCCTCGTCATGTCACTATAATATGATTAATCATACATGGTTATATTATGGAAGTATAGAA
This sequence comes from Allium sativum, assembly GCA_030737875.1. Classification (NCBI taxonomy): domain Eukaryota; kingdom Viridiplantae; phylum Streptophyta; class Magnoliopsida; order Asparagales; family Amaryllidaceae; genus Allium; species Allium sativum. The sequence goes on along the minus strand of CM060918.1, from coordinate 831,779,565 downwards.
GTGTGCATCAGGTTGCACGCTTGCGTACGAGGAAACTACAAGATGGGGTTCAAGTATGTACAAGGACTTTGTATGTATGAACAACTGAAAATGAGCCTGCGCGTCTAAATATTTATGAAAAGAAACAGCAATGGTAAAAAAAATTACCTTCAAGCCCTGTTCCAACCCGGGACCTCTGAAAGATTTTGCCGATGTGAGGTTGGCTTTGTCAAAACTAGACTTGAACACTAGTGGCACACCAAGCCTGCCAAGCAAAATTTCAAAACCCCAAGTATAATTACTATCAGACAATAAATTGTTCAAAAAATAATAAAGCTGCGATCCTACTTGGAAGTAGTATATTTTATATGTTTCGCCATCTTAAGTACGTGTTCCTCAGATTGAATGACAATGGGTCATTTTCCATATTGATTCCATTTACCTGCTAACCTATTTAGTCGGTTTCCCATATATCTCCCCCGGCACATTATTATGCTTAATTACATTCAAACATTCAGCTACTTCTCTGAAACTTCTGTAACCATTACTACACATATCAACCACAACACCACCACCAAAAAATCCACACCTACAATTTCACATGCACAATGCATTATCAAACTACTGCACATACTTTAGCCATCATCCAATTCCAGCGACTCATGAGCAAGTCTCCTAAACCATCCTCAACCCGTCACCTTCACCTTCCCAATCATCCAGCCATCACCATTTAGCCATCACCCTGAACCACTTCTAGTCACCAAGCACCAACACACACTTCAATCTGCCTCGAATAACCTCACCGCAAACCAATCTCCTCGACTCCCTCGAATAAATCATCGACATCCAAATTCGAAGACCCTCTTTGCCACCGCAACTTCATCCACGACCTCAACTCACCAACTCATCAACGTTATGGAGGCCTAGAAACCAATTTGCCTCGTTCCACATCCTACCAACCCTAACCAGTTAAACACCAACCGCAACCTAATCACAAGCCCCAAATCGACCATTACCACCCTACCTGAATCACCACAAAACTAATTCGCGCCCAGATCCTCAGTTCACATTGAGGAAGCATAAAACCGGCCAAACAGGCAGCAGGTAATGAGATCCAAGGGACCTCAAACTTATATTAATTAAAAATAACTCAAACTATACGAAAATACACCGTACACATGAAACTTCATAGGCAAATTCTATTTGGACCCAAGAATTTGCTGAGTATACCCAAAAAAACGATGACAAAACTGCCCTTACTTTACAATATTTTTTTGTTCAATTTTCAGCATACCTCGTAGGACCCCTACGAGATTCTTTACTGCACCTCGTAGAGCCCCTACGAGATTCTTTACTTTACCCCGTAGGCACTCTACGAGGTAAAGTAAAGAATCTCGTAGGGGCTCTACGAGGTGGAGTAAAGAATCTCGTAGGGGTCCTACGAGGGAGGGTAAAAATGTCTTTTTTTAAATAATACATGGGTGAACTCAGCAAAACATTGGGTTCACCTTGTTTTTTCGGATTTGCTGGGTTTACTCAGCAAATTGTTGGGTTTAAATAGAGTTTGCCAACTTCATATTGTGTAAATTTACCTAATAACTTTTAGTTGATAATACACAAATGTTGAAATACCAGACCCAAAAATTTAATGCACAATTCAAAGAGAATAAGAAAAAAGAAATTAATTCACTCCAAACAATAGCTAAGTAAAATATTTTGTGACTTTTTTTTTTTTTTTTTTTTTTTTTTTTTTTTTGAATTTGTTCAGAAAGGAAACCGACAGCTGTCGTAAAACCTTCTTTAGTGCATTTATTTTGGTCCGCAAGCACCACATAAGTGGTTTATCTTAGCGTATGCACATGGTACGTTCTTAGCTGATGTACTTTATAAATGACAAATCAGTAAATCCTATATTCGAACGAGTGTAATGGCATGTGTTTTGCGCCTGAACATGACAAATGCATAAATTGTTGTTTCTAAAATATTTTGTATTTTATATATTCATTTGCATGTGAATTATACAAATGTTACATAATTTATAAGCTCACTCAAAAGAAAGAAATAGAAATACTAAACATTAAACCGACATTTGAATGACATGAATGGAAGATATATATTTGTTTTGCCTTATGATAATACTTAAATTAGACATTATTCTTACAGAAACGTTACAATTATTACCGAACATTCATGTAGTTCGTAGATCTTGTTGGAAATGAATAAGCAAGAGGAATTTTGGAAGAAAAGTGGAAAGCAATCTAAGTCCCACATTATGAAATATGAGTATCTACTTCCCTATAAGCTTATATAAATAAAGGAGAAGAGGGCTTGTGAATGGTGTGGCTAAACCAAAACATAATATTATATTGATTGATGTCAAATTGGGCGTAGTGCCTTGGGACTTTTGGAGTCCACGACACAATATTATATTGATGTCAACTTGGGCTTAGTGCTTTGGGACTTTTGGAGTCCATGACATAATATTATATTGATGTCGACTTAGGCTTAGTGTCTTAGAACTCTTGGGGCACATGACACAATATTATATTAGCGTTGAAAATTGGGATTTGTGTCTTGGAACTCTTTGGGTCTCATGGTTAAATACGTCGCTGCTTGCAGCTTGGGTCTGTTGCATTGAAACGAGTTATTTAATTACTTTTGATCTGTTATGTCCATTCAATTGAAGAGATACAACCGTTTCATTTTTAAATGTGAATGCACATCCATGCACCGCCTGATTAAAGGGTCGCAACCTTTCCAAAGGTCATTAATGTTCGAATAGACATTTCCTATAGCCTATAAATACATGATCCAAAACGAGATAGAATACACATTAGTTATTTTTCTCAATTTGCTACTTCTTCAAAGTAATCCTCTGTTCAAGTTTCTATAATCTACAACAGTTCATTGGAGCTCCGTTTGTTGGCACCGCACTACGGGGTTGGTCTGTTTTATCCTGAGAAACAAATTGCTATCACATCAATCAGTGCATATGACGGCTATATTGTTTTGAGTAAACATAATCATTTCTAGACTCGGACATTACTGAAATATTCTTCTTCTAGTCTGCTGGAGACAGTTCTGTACCGCTCCAATCTAATGCATAATCGGTCTCACTTACTATCATTGGTATAATCACAGTTTGACTTGACAATTATGAAATTATTAAGTAACATTGATAATTGTTATTGTCTATTTGCGATACAATCGTGTAGTGACAAAAGGATATAACTTTGTAATGCAATCGTGTATTGACAAAAAGATCTAACCTTATAATACAATCATTTGTTGACAAAAGTACTTAAAAGTTTCTAACAATCTTAAAACAATATTGATTGTTGCAGATGATAATAAGCTATATCGTAAAATGGCAACAATAATTTTACACTGAAACAGACGGTGACCAACGCTCTGATTGCGCCAGTGGTTCCAACAATGGCTGTCTCATGGAGAAAAGTCAGAGAAGTTCAACATCATTAATTTTAACGTCGACAACATAAAAATGTTGATTTATCTAACAACATTGGGACTTGCCAGATTTCTGACCAAATATGTTCCTAAAAGATCAAAATCAAATTTGGCTGAAATCTCATAAAAGGCATTGCTGATATAAATTTATGTGCAGTAATATTAGAATGCATCCTAAAAAGGAACTAACTTTAAATGATGTTCTCTATTTTCTAGAAATTTGTAAGGACCTGATTTCAAGATCATTGTTCAGTAAATATCGATTCAAACTAATCCTTGAAGCTAAGAATGAAGTGTATGTTGGAAGATGATATGTGTGTGATGGTTCGTTTAAGAAAAAAATGTAACTATTGCACCACACACTGATACGAATAAAAGTGAATCTTTTATTTATATTATTGACTCTTCCAACATGTGGCATTCTAGATTAGGGGATGTAAACTTTGATACATTGCACAAATTGATTAGTCTAGACACTAATTTAAGTGTCAAATTTGTGCAGAAGCAAAATTGACGAAAACTCGTTTCATCATGTTGAACGAGAAACAGAACTGCTAGATATAGGGTGCTACCATTTACATCTCGATTTATACTTCTGCCCACTAAAACTAAAAGCACCCTAAGTATTTCACATTTACTCTACTGGTCACCGTCTAAATTAATAACCTAAAAATTTAGAGGCCACCAACACCTTCTTCTACATGAAGACTTCCTTCCTCATTTGCATCATGCGTTTATGTCTTTTGAGTCAATTGATCGAACATTTTGCATCATATTATCAAAATTATTATGTTTATCATCCAATTTATCATCATTCAAATACCCCATCTATCAAACGACAAAAAAGAGAGTTAATGTATCAATTTGTAAAAGAAGATACGTAAGTTACACAGATAAAATCCCTACAAGTCAAAACTTACATTGTCATTCTCTATTACAACGTCGTCAAATTTAATGTCTTCCAAGCTTGAAATTTCCAATTGGAGTGGAAAAATATCCTAAAACGCAATGGAAAACCCTAACAACGTGTTCAACATAATAGAAAACAATAAAAATCAAGTAATTCTAACCATTTTTTTAATCTTCATCTTCCATCTTGTTAGACACAAAAGAATATCTTCTTTTGTTGGGGTTTAGGATTTGAAATTATAGAGAAGTACACGTTTTTCTTAAGAGAAGTATGGCGGTGAATAACTGAGTGAAAGAATAATACATGGTAGCCAGAAGAATATAAAAAATATTCATTTATATTAAACTCAGAAAGGTGGCCGGAAGTGTAAATTGGGATGTAAATAGTAGCACCCTATATATAATACATACAGATGTATGTGATTTAATGTGTTTAAATAATACAATGCGGAAGTTGAGAATCAACTCAACAAGAAAATCTTTAAGAAGTGATAGAGGAGGAGAATATGTATTACCTTTTGAAGAATTTTGCGCTGAACATGGTGTTTTACACCAAACTACAGCACCATATTCACCTCAATTCAACGGTATAGCCGAACGGAAAATAAAACTCTTAAAGAAATGATGAATGCTTTATTTTGGCTTACTTGATAACTTTTGGGGAGAAGCTATTCTTTTAGGAAATCATATTTTAAATAAATTATCCCGAAAGAAAACATCTAAATCTCTGCATGAACTTTGGAAAAACATACCACCATCCTACAAATACTTAAAAGTGTGGGGGTGTCTTGCCAAGGTAGAGGTATCAAAACCAAAGAATGTCAAAAATAGTTGAGTGTGCATTCATTGGATAAGAGCAAAACAATCCCGCATACCCATTTTTGGTACACAAATCTAAAATTGATGATATTCATGAAAATACCATCATTGAGTCAATAGACACTAGATTTTTTGAACATATATTCCCCTTGAAACAGGGTACTGAAAAGCATACACCTAAAAGACCAAGGGAGGATGAAGTTTCAAATTCTCGTGAGGATGTTGAACAAAATAATACTCAGCAACGTAGTGCTGAGCTGCAAGTGGAAGAACCAAGAAAAAGGTAAAAGATCAAGGACCTTAAAAACATTTGGATCAGACTTCTATACCTTTATGTTAGAAGATGATCCATTGACATACAAGCAAGTTATGTCTTCCAACGATGCCCCTTATTGAAAAGAGGCAATTAACAATAAAGTTGAATCCATTATGTCCAATCATACATGGGAATTGGTTGATTTACCTTAAGGATGTAAGACCTTAGGTAATAAATGGATATTTAAAAAGAAAGTGAAACCTAATGGTTCAATAGACAATTACAAAGCTCGTAGTCCAATGACCTAGATAAAAGGAAGACCTGGATTGTTTTGATACATATTAACCAGTAACATGGATAAGATAGCTTATTGCATCCATACATGAGTTAAAAATACATCAAATGGATGTTAATATAACATTCTTGAATGGTGAACTAAAGGAAGAAATCTATATGAAACAACCTGAAGGATCTCTAAGCTCAGAAAATGAGAATAAAGTTTGCAAACTGGTAAAATCTCTTTATGGCCTTAAGCAAGCTCCAAAATAGTGGCATGAGAAGTTTGATAAAGCTATGTTACCAAATGGATTCACGATAAATGTGTGTATATAAAACACACACATATTGGATATGTCATTGTTGTTCTCTATTTTGATGATCTATTGATTCTAGGAAATAACAAGGCCATAATAAGATTTACAAAGGATAAGTTATCCTCTAGACTCGATTTAAAAGACCTGGGACTGGCTGATGTGACATTGGGTGTAAAAATTCTGAAAACACCACACAGATATGCATCACTAAAATACTTGAAAAATTCAAGCAATATAATCTTACTATTGCAAAATCACCAGTAGATATGAACCAAAATTGAGTAAAGAACACTAGTGATGATATCTACCTATTATAATACTATCGTAAACTAGGAAGTATCATGTATGTACTAGGCCTGATATCGCATATGTTGTAAGCAAACCAAGTAGATTTACCGGTAATTCTGGTAAATACCATTGGAAAACGATAATAAGAGTTCTTGGATATCTAAAGTATACGCAGAGTTATGGTCTATACTATATAAACTATCCTTCAATAGTGGAAGGATACAGTGATGGAAATTGGATCACTGGATCACATGATACAAAGTCTACAAGTGGATATGTGTTCACATTAGAAAATGGAGCAATTTCATGGAAATCATCCAAACAGGCTTGTATCGTTAGATCGACGATGGAATCAGAGTTCATTACACTAGATTAAATTGCATAAGAAGCAGAATAGATTTGAAGCTTCTTGGAAGACATTCCTAAATGGAGCAAACCTATGCCTCAATATGTATACATTGTGATAGTCAATTAACTATTAGAAGAACTAATAATACACTATACAATGGTAAATCTTGGCATTTTCGTCGTAGACATAAAATGATATGATAACTTCTCTCTAATGGGGTAATCACAATAGATTACATTCAATCTAAAGATAACTTAGCAGATCCACTTACAAAAGGCTAGCCAAGAGATAAAAAATTCAAATCTTATCGATGGGAATGGGGCTAAGGCCTATAGAATAAAGGTTTTTCTAAAATGGAAACCCCACCTAGTTGACTGGAGATCCCAAGATCTAGGTTCAAAGGGACAATGAAGTTTAAGAGAAACTTGATGGAACTGTTACTCACAAACCATTCCTATGATAAGTCAGTGCATTACGTGTTGAAAAGTATAAGTATTAATACTTTTAATGATGTCTTTATTTGAGGGATTAGAGAATAACCTTTACAGAATCACCTACGTAAGTGCGAAAGTGTCGCTTCAAAGAGAATTATGAGGCCAAATTCTCTAAGCACTTATGAGACCTGACAAGGTGTTCAAGGCAAAAACGAACACATACAGAGAACGAAGGATTATAAGAAATATTTATCGTGTGTTATCTACTTTGGAATTACATAAAAGGCTTACAGTTCAAGAACATTCTATGTCTACTGATTCGCCTGTGATTCAAATAGGTTATCACTAGGAAAGTTCAAGGCCCATGTGCTACTTTAACCGATGCGATAAATGACTCGTGAAACTAAGAACGACTGCTCATTCATGTAGGGGATTGTTGGAAATGAATGAGCAAGAGGAATTTTGGAAGAAGAAGGGAAAGCAATCTAAGTCCCACATTATGAGATATAAGTACCTACTTCTCTATAAGCTTATATAAATAAAGGAGAAGAGGGCTTGTGAATGGTGTGGCTAAGCCAAAACAAAATATTATATTGATATCAAATTCGGCCTAGTGCTTTGAGACTCTTGGAGTCCATGACACAATATTATATTGATGTTAACTTGGGCTTAGTGCCTTGGGACTCTTGGAGTCCATGACACAATATTATATTGATGTCGACTTAGGCTTAGTGCCTTGGGACTCTTGGGTCCATGACACAATACTATTTTAGTGTCAAAAATTGGGTTTTGTGCCTTGGAACTCTTGGGGTCTCATGGTTAAATAGGTCGCTGCTTGCAGCTTGGGTCTGTTGCATTGAAACGAGTTACTTGATCACTTTTGATCTGTCATGTCCATTCAATTGAATGGATACAATCGTTTCATTTTTAAATGCGAATGCACATTCATGCACCGCTTGGTAAAAGGTCGCAACCTTTCCAAAGGTCATTAATGTTCGAATAGGCATTTCCTTCAGCCTATAAACACATGGCCCAAACGAGATAGAATACACATTAGTTATTCTTCTCAATTTGCTACTTCTTCAAAGTAATCCTCTGTTCAAGTTTCTATAATCTACTTCAGTTCGTCGAAGCTCCGTTTATTGGCATTGCATTGTGGGGTTGGTCCGTTTTATCCTGAGAAACAAATTGCTATCACATCAATTATTGCATACGACGACAATATTGTTTTATGGAAACAGAATCATTTCTGGACTCGGACATTACTAAAATATTCTTCTTCTAGTCTGTTGGAGACGGTTCTGTATCACTCCAATCTAATGCATAATCGGTCTCGCTTACTGTCATTGCTATAATCACAGTTGGACTTGACGATTGTGACATTATTGAGTAACATTGAAAATTATTATTGTCTATCAGCAATACAATTGTGTAGTGACAAAAAGATCTAACTTTGTAATACAATCGTGTATTGACAAAAAGATCTAACCTTGTAATACAATCATGTATTGACAAAAGTACTTAAAAGTTTCTAACAGATCTTAGGATGTAAATGTAGTAATATACATTCTAATTTGCAAAGAGTTGCTTAATTTTTAGAAGCAGAAAGGGGTTTTGCACTAATGAAAAAATAGTTGGATTTTTTATAACAAAATTGCATTTTTCCATTAAAGTTTGTAATAGGTCTATAAAAATCTAATTGTATTTTCAAAACCTGCTTGCAGTTTTAGAATATTTGTTTATAAGGGTATGCCTGAAATCAAACAATATCTCCCAGTTAATTTGTATCATAGTAAGCAAATCAAAGGTAAATCCGAGATGAAAAAGAAAAAGAAAAACATAATATATTTTTTCTATTTTAGTACATGTGCGATATTTGAACTCAAGGTAAAAAATGTGTCAATTATAAGGATAAGGAAGTTGAAGGCAGTTACGCATAGGATAAGTCATTAAGTGTATTTAGTGAAATAATATATAAAAATGAGTATATATTTATGGAATAAAATTATATAAGAGTGCGTAGAAAGGAAAACCTAGAAGTATGGCGTGAGAGCAAACTGAAGAGCGAAAGAACTAAGGATGAAGAGATATGAGCAGCAATGAATATGGTATACAATATTTATAGGGCACTAGAGAATTTTCTAGAAGCCTACTCATACGGGAATAGTTTTAGATATTATGCGAGGTAGACTTATTTTAGGGCTATAAAAGTGGTCAGATTATATAATATAATAATAAGTTAATAAAGAGTTATTCCTGGTTCTCTTCCCATGTTTCATAGTACAAAAATGCGTCGTTAACCTATTATAGAATTAAAGATGATATTTATAACAAACTGACTTATTCTTGGTTCTCTAGTAAAAAAGTGCAGAAGGAAGGGTGAAAGAAATTAATAAAAGTGATATTTATGCCAAGTTGACATATTCTTGGATTACTTTAGCGACAAGTTTGTAACGACCCGACAAGAAATTCGATGCTCGAATTTCGACAATAATACATAAAACCCGTATTATTGCCAAACCCAGGTATCAAACAACACCAGATAGTTATTAGAAAGAAATTAGAAGGTGAGAAAAGAAATAAAGAAATATTAGAATAGAAGATAAAGAAGAACACATCAGAATTTCACAACATAACAAATAAATATAATATATCAAATCTCTTTATACAAGAAACTATATATATATATATATATATATACATACCATTTATCAGAGTACAACATACATCAATCACAGCGGAAATACACTTTATATAACTAGTGGTGAAGCCTCCTGCTTCTAGCTCCTGGACTCCAAGCGAAAACCCAACCTGTAAATATACTCGGTCTGACCCGAGCACATTTGAAGCAAAGAAAAATTCACCCGGATCAGTCTGGAATATTTTCAGTGATAAATTCACAGCACAAAAAACTTGTTTACTTTGAAAAATCCTTTTTGAAATCAAAGGATAATAGTAAGACAGCCCGCACATAAACACGGACAGTTTTTACCTTACTATAACCCGAACCGTTTTTGAAATTAATATCTTTTCTGATATTATAATAGTGTCCATCAAATTACAAATAAATATTAATTTAATAGAACGCTTGCATCTCACGCTCTACATAAATCGTATACAATCAAAATCGCGGACTGTTATTGGAGAATGGATTCCAACTATGGCAAGGTATGGGACCACCTTCTGACAATGTACCTCCGGAGATGAATACATTGGGGTTCAACAAGAATGTCTTACAACCGGCTCACACATGACTGGCCCCTCATTTCTCTTGAGAGTACCGAATGTATCACTACCACGGTTGGGGGCCAGCCAACCGAACCGATAGCATAAATATAAGAATAAAAAGGGGCAACCGAAGGCATTTGATTTCTCCAGATCGGGTAATGATATACCCTTTTAATGGGTGCGACCCACATAGCCATGCCGCCTACCCGATTTTGTGCCATTTCCCGGTTGGTGAGGCTAGAGGTTACGCTTATCCTTCAGCACAATATATCTCTATCCACTTTGAATGCCACATTGTCAAATCCTCCAGAAATCACTAATTGATTTCCATAAAAATACTCCAGTTGTTAAGCTAAAGAAGTTTCCCTTCTATGCCATCAACTTAGTACGTTTAAATAAGTCAACGTACGCGATCCTTTTGAAAATACTGTGTCAGACATTCGTCCATACAAGTCATCTAGGAACAGGATGAACCGAAGGCACTCTCCTACTGCATCCTAGGAGTCACCCTATAGATCAGTAGCGAGTAGTCCTTGCAAATCTAAAGATTTAACCACGACAGAACCACGGTATATCTCTGGTCATGAGTCAGAGATTTAAGTAGTTCTTTCATTTTATAAATATCTACGATCTTCCATTTACTCCATATTTATCTCCTTCAAGTTAGTCGTGTTTGCACTATTGATTCGAAGTGGTTTTGGGTTTAGTCCACATCCCAGTCTCTCCGAAATAACATGCCAAAAAGGCTCAGGAATAATATTCATTTGATAGTCGGTTATTTAACTATCAAATGTTAACAATACTGTTAAGTATATTGGCAGCTCAGGTCATTTATGTTAACATATTTCATTTAAAAACTATTCCATCGATTTTTATTATCTATTTCCTAAATTCTATATCGACACAACTCTGCCGGTTCATTACTTTGAATGCCTACTTATTTGTTGTTCTATGCATTTTGTTTTGACACTTGCGTGTAACGCTCTGTTCCTCCCAAAATTTTCATGACCCCGCTAAATTCCTTCGTCTGCCTCCCAAGAACAAAATAATTTTGACGTTCCTCTCCAAAAAAAATGTGTTCTTCTCCACCAACTCTCCCTTCCCCCGAAACAAATTTCATCTCTAAAACACATTATTCGCATCGTTCTTCTCTACTAAACTCTCCGCGCCATTTGTCTTCATCGCAGTCGCTCTATTCCATCGTTTGCGTTCTGAAACCCTAACCTCTGAGGATTCAGGTAAGCGAAACAATTCCATCGAATTTTATACTGTTTTATGCTATAATTTTTAGTGCCTTTGCCCAATTGAATTGACTATTTTCATACTTTTTCCTATTTATTTAATATGCTTAACCGCTTGTAAATTATTTTAGTATGACGACTATCTGTGTTTGCTTATGCAGATAGAGCATTTTGCATTAGTTATTATTGGGAACTGCTCCGCCGACTCAATTGATTTCCCAGATTCTAGTTGTTGAGTACAAAAATATATGTTAGAATGATACCAATGGACACAGTTCAGCAATAATTTCATTTTGTGTTAGAATTAAGACATATGATGTACTTCATGTTTTATGCTAATATTCCTTCATCGTTTTCTTAATTATTTCATATTTTCGTTTTAAAGGGTTAGTAGTTTATATCGAAACTTTGTTAATGTAGCTCACCAATAATTATCCAAAATTTTCCTTATTTTTATATGTTATTAAAAAAATTGTGTGCCAAGATGATTGATGCAGCTTCTTATTTATTAGCAAACTAGGGCCATGTATTATCTTAGTTATTAAAGCACCAGCATACAAGGTGCAACATTTCATACTTTGATATCAACTTAAATTCTCCATCCTCATGAGCAAATTTATATTATTTCTCAAATGTTAAAGGTTTTAGCTTCATGCAAGTGCATTGTCAAAGTACCATATTTAAGACTTTCTACTATCACGACGATATCAGGTAGTGTAAAACATATGCTTTTAGCGCCTTCTTTGCCAACCAAGATTATGGCATTTTATCATCTTCACATTATAAAATTTTAAGCTGCTTTGTATTAAACTTTTCCCCACTTCCAGTGGATTAGAAAGTATGTAGTTGAATTTTTATCGCAATTCATGCTTAAGATAGCTGATATAAAAATTAACAAATTTGTAAGTAGTTTTGGTTTCGAAGTTTGAAGAGATATCCTAATTTAGTTGTAGCAATTGAATTATTAATCTAAAATAATTTTGCCTCTTCGTTCTTTTAAATGCACTTCTTCCAGATTTAGAGCAATCATAAAATATTTGCAAAACATACAATTAAATATTTAATTGTACGTGCTAATCTAAAAAAATTATATACCTTTAACCGTATACAAAATATTCAACATATAATGGTTTCATGTTTCATGATTTAGTCTTATTACAATCAAATGATTTATTTGTAAAGCAACTATTCACAAATATTTAATTATACGTGCTATTCTAAAAAAGTTAGTCTATTGCACATTAAGTATAAGTTCTTAAGTTGGATTTCAAGCCATGTATCTATTTAATTTATGGTCTTATGTTCTATTTAACCTTCTCTGAGCAAATACAAATCCTTATGTTACTGCGATTTTACTTGTAAATTACAACCATTTTGGCACATCGCACATGGCCAGCTGCAGTGTCAAGGCAAGAACTTTTTTTTTTCTTCCTTTTTTTGAAGCCTCAGTTTGCAATAATAGTAAATTTAGTGGCTGGCACACCTATTGAGAAGCAAGCTATGTAGAAGACTTCAAGTCGATATGTCAGGATTTGCCTTCAACAATACTGCATTATGGGATAGTGTAAGATGGCACTGTCAAACTATATTGGCAGCCGACATATCTAAAGACAATCTCCAGGTCAGTCTATTTCACAAATCTTTCTCTATATTGTACACTGATTTTATTTTCTTGTTAAAATGTGCATATACTAGATACAACCCGTTCTTGCATTAAACAACGTCCAACTTGTGGTATTTTGTAGGTGATTACATAAATTTAAAATTATGGATGTCACGTTATTCTACATTACTTGGTAATGACATAAATGAATATTAATCATTTCCGATCATGTCTGCCTTGGGATACATGTTTAAGTGGGACAATATTAATCATTTTTTATAGTCTGGTAGTAGTAACACTATAATATTGTATTTTTGCATATTCGACTTAGATCATCTTCTGCCCATATGATCAGAAGATTCCATATTCAATCGAAGGGGTTGCCTAAAAAAGTAGAATGAGGTTCTTATGAAAATCAAAAGCCATTTTTTATGTGTTAACATCTGATATGTCTAATTCATGTATTGTGTGATTGTCCTGATTAGTAAGTTCATCCTTGTTTATTACATCTTATGATTCTGTGATAAATATAACTTCTATATGAATTGATAATGTTTCTCATCTACCGTTGTAGAATGGGCTAGCTCATGGAATTGCCAATAAGAAAGTTAGAAAAACTTAAGGACTAAGTTTGCTGCTATTAGGCCTGTTGTGCAGAGGTTCATTCTTGTCTTTTTTGAGTTGGAGCATAAACTATTTGATTCGTTTTGAATCCACTGGGCACAAGGTATCTATTTTGGGAACCATGACTATTGGCCTCTTGCTGTTTCATCTAGGTCGACATTGAAATATATCTTATTTCGTCTTTATCCTCTTATAAAAGCTATCACATGTTCGATCTATTTTAGTGGAGTAGAATCTGTTGTCCTTACTCGTGGAAATCACACCAAATCCAAATCTATCGGCCCTAAGAATAAAATAAATTTTCATTTGCAGTTATATGAGAAGATTTAGTCGTTATCTAACACATGTTTGCTTCCTGCTTGGTTGGGTTAGGATGTAACAATCACTCAGATTCAAACTCTTGAATGTGCGCGTCAATGATCCAAAAGAAAAGCTTAATTCCAGTCTTAATCCTACAGTAGATTTCTCTCCTTATTTAAGTCTTAAATATGATTTGTTATAACAGGACGCGTGTAGATGCTGATATGTAGGTGGTTTCAGTACACAGGATTAGTTGGGATAGCTGCAGTCATCTCTTTCATTTACTCCTGCATGAATAGGTTCGATCTTAGGCATCCTGCAAGTTGCATGTACGTCAAATACATGAACTCTTTATTTATTAGATTTATCATAATATTCTAATGCTTTTATCTATCGATTGCAGCTAATGGTGTTATAAAACGAAGTCTTGCAGGATTAAGTGTGGGTGCTGTATCAGAAATGGATAAAATATGGAGAAGCCTCCAAGCATTTGGTGATATAGCATTTATTTACTCCTACTCCATCATCTTGTTTGAAAGTTAGGTATGCTTTTTATTGTACAGTTTTTCTAGAAAACTAGTACTTTACTATGTCATATTATAAACCAAAATTATATTAAGTAAGAGTTGTGAGACATGTTATTTAACAGTAACATGTATTTGACAAACTTGAGGTGAAGAGATACATATAGACCAATAGATTGATTTTTGTAATAGTTTTAGCCCTAGTTACAGGATGAAACATCAAGAAATCACAATATATGGAATAACATAGTAAAATTTACAAGAATTGATCTAAACAATAACTGCGTAATAATAATGTAATCAAGAAATTGACAATAAAAATTGTATTTAGCCGCTTGCTCAGAAAAATACTTCATTGTATGCCTCTGCCTCAAGCCATGAAAATCACCGCTAGGGTGGTACTCCATGATCAAGCAGGAAAATTTTGGAATCTCAGAATGTGTATCCAATGTAGGCAAAAAAGGATGATCAAGACACTTACAGTAATTCTCTCTTGATTTATGCTTTTGGAAGCATGTGAATCTATACAGAATAGAATTACAAATAATACATAGTAGTAACTACAAAATTCAACAAGTAATCAATCTTCAAGACATTAAATTATAATTTATTATTACCTTGTCCAAGTTGAACTTAAAATTATTATGTCATAAGCACCAAAGCATTTCTGTACAACTAATTAGGCAGTTAATTGTTTTTATTTGAAAGCCTGGATTTATTGCTTAAACTTAAAACAGGATGACAGTATTGACCAAACAAGATGACAGTATTGACAATATTCATATAATAGTCATAATATGTCAAATGTCAACTTGTTTACGAGCATGGACAATATTTTATTGTTTCAGTTCACATTCTTTGACTGTGAACTAAATGTGTCATAAAAGTCTGATTAACATAGAAATGTGTTTATTTTATGCTCTTATATTTTATCTTTTGTAAATAAATAAATGATACTTTGGGTATTTTTTGTGTTTTACAGATTTCAAGTGATGCCTCCTTCGTTTCAAATTAAAGGCCAACTACAAAGAAAAAAGCTACTTCCCCATATCAAAGCCATCTCAATTGCAAAAGTAGTTGTAGCCCACTGGTAAAAACATAGAAATGTGTACAGAGTGGCCTGAGTTTGATCCTTGGCAAGTGCTATTTTTTTTTGAAGAAAGGAATATGAATGCATTCACACCATGCCTTATGCATTTTGAAGAATAAATGAACTAAGTGATATTATATATATAGTCATAATAATGCATATATATATATATAATATGCACTTAATGAGGATTTTTTGAATTTCGGCGTAATCCTCTCAAGAATTGAAATCCAATAAATCACATTTGATTATCGTGCAAAGAGAAGGGGAAAGTTTTAATTACACATCTTCTATTAAACGCATCCTTATCTTCTCACCGACCGTGCAATGCATCAAAAGGAAGGACATTGATTACAGGTCGCCAATCAAGCGTCATGAAAGGATTATTCCTTCATCTTTGGAAAGGATATTTTCATATATTTATTTTGTGGGCCTTGTATTCAAATAAAAAGAGAAGGCTACATCCTGTATAAAAGGACCATTGTATCATTGTAAAAAGTATTCCATTTTTCTCTCCACTATTTGGTATTCTCGTTTATTAATAAAAAGTTTTTCTTCATGTTAGTTGACTGTCTTTTTCTTCTATAACGATTTGTGTGTCTACTCAATTAGTTTTGATAGAACACATATTGTTATTTTCTTTTATTACTGCATGTTAGCGAATGTCCATTTGATTAGATTCAACGGTACATTCTGCTTTTAATTTTCTGTTATTGTTCTAGTTATTATTGTCTTTTTCTAGTAATTGATTCCCTTCTTTTCAGTTGTTGAATTTGACATCGGTTTGATTAGATTCAGATTCGTAGTAGTTTCAATAACATTAATTCAAACAAAAACTTCTCCAAAATTTGCCTAACTCACCTAAGAATAGATAAATAATAAGATTTAAACACCTCCCTGTGATTCGACCTGCATATTACGCGACCTGTGCACCTGCAGTATTTAATTTAAAATTCGCGTTTTTCTAATTCATAGGAAAGCGACGAACAAGTTTTTGGCGCCGTTGCCGGGGAGACAATAATTAAATTTTATTATTTATTTAATTTCTGATTCGTGTTAGTTTTTATTTTATTTATTTGTTCCTTTTGTTTTTGTGTATATAAAAAAAATAAAAAAAATCTTGATTATTAACGTGGTGTGTCAATTTCATTTGCACTATCATGAACAAAGCAAGAGAAAAAAAAATTTGCCAAATTTTCTCAAATTTCTTCTCACCTTTCTGGTCTTTCCATCTTTGATTTCCTTGCTATTTTCTTTTCATTACTTTCCTTTTTAAAAAAAACAACAAAAAATTTCTTTTCACTTTTTTTTTTTTTTTTTTTTTTTGCTTTCCTATTTTCTTAAATGCCTTGATTCTCTCCTCTGCCATAATTCTCATTTATTTCTTTCCCCTTCTTCTCTCTGTTACAATTCTATACCACGTTCATACCTCCACAACAATTCACAACTCCATCTCCACCATAAATTCTTCATCTTTTTCAAATTGGCAAAGATCCAACTCTCACAAATTTCACCACTATCTGAACCCCTCCATCACCCAAAATTACAACAAACCAAAAACCATCCTCTTGCACCAAACCATATATCACGCCACTTTCATCATCCTTTGGTAATCATCACAACAGTCCACCCTTTCACCAAGTTCTGCCAAGCTAGCACAAGCCCTAAATTACCAATACCCTAATCGCACCTTACTTTGAACCTTGCTGAAAATTACCAACAACCACAACCAATTTTCTGAACACAACAAACGCCTTCCATAACCAATGTTCATCCCCTTCAACAAACACCTTCAAATCATCACCACGGCAATCACATACAACCCTCCTACCGCAATTCATAACATCCACATCCATACGCAATACCTTCCACCATCTTCAGACCAAACAACACCGTCAGCAAATCACGGACCGAAATCAATTCGAACAACCTAATCTTACCCCAAAATTCCAAACCCAAGATCGATGATTTCCAACCGCCTAGCTGACTTCGAACCCAAAATCCAGCAAGGAAGCATATCGATTTCAGAAAAAAGAAAAAAAAGGAGGCGCGAGTTTTTTTCTTTCTGTTGGATTTTCTTTCGGTTTGGTTAAAAAGCTTGTGTTTGTCTTTGTTGCTTTAGAAGAAGGTGTCAGTGCGTTTAGTTAAGATTGGTTGGGGTATCATATATCTATGTGAGTAAGTGTCTGTTTATTATTGAAGCTTTGACAAGTTTTTACAAGTGTGTGACATCAGAATTTGTAGTGCGTGCCTCTGAAAGATTTTTTTGTGTGTGTGGATTATATTTAAGTGCTTGAGAAGTGAGGTTTTATTCTAGTTGATTTCTGATTTTGTTTGAGTTAGTTTTGTTAAGTCAAGTTTCATGGTTATTTAGTTTTTTTTTAGCTAAGTAGTTTTGCTTGTTTTACTTATTTGTTTCTAGTTTACGAATTTTCTTCCTTCTGATTTTTTGTTTTTGTTTTTGTTTTATTTGCTTTTCTTCATTTTTTTTAAAAAGAAAGAAAGAGAAAGAGACCAAATTCAGAAATCAAAGTGAGAAAGAATTCAAACAAGCGACAAGGATTCGGGGTCAACCGACTTGCAGACAGTGGAGTTGAATAGCTAACACTACTCAAATTCTCTGGACGGACTGCCATACCCCACTGTAATAATTTCTAAACTATACAGGTGCTCTGTTGCAAAGAAAAAAAATGTAGACATTGCTTGTAAAAAAATTCTGCAGGGGCATCGGCTTGCTTGTAAAATTCTTTTATTTTTGCAATTATTTGTGTTTGATTGTTGCTTTGGCTGCATTTTGAAATAAATCTAGTTACGAGCAAAACCCTAACAAACATAAGGTGAGGAAGTCATTACCTTTCCTTGGCTCCAAAAGAATTAAAATCTGTCATTTGCATCCTCCCTGGACTTAATTAAAATTGATTAGACGTTGGCCTTAGGAGCAAAACTCAAGCTCTATAGGACAAACAAATTGGGTTGAATAGCTTAGATTTAAAAATTTATTTTGCTGTGTGGAATTCGTTCTATTCCTTTTGTAAAGGACGGTGATACGTATTACATCCAGAATTTTTCGACATTCTAGCAAATTAACCTTTTCAATCTATTTATTTAATTTGATTTGCAAAATATTTAACTGCAAGAGTGTATTTTGTGAAATTGATCTTCTCAACGATTTGATCGCGGATATATATTAGTTCAATTTATTGAACTTTTAGCAAAAGAGGTTGCATACTACCCGTAAAACATTGGTTGTATCCCTTAGTATTTATACTATACGTAAACGGCCATAAGACTCTCTTCCCCCTTCAAATCGAGATTGTCAATTAATAAGATACACTT
The DNA here is from genome assembly GCA_030737875.1 of Allium sativum. Classification (NCBI taxonomy): domain Eukaryota; kingdom Viridiplantae; phylum Streptophyta; class Magnoliopsida; order Asparagales; family Amaryllidaceae; genus Allium; species Allium sativum. The sequence goes on along the minus strand of CM060918.1, from coordinate 831,760,524 downwards.
GAGTTTGTTATTTATTTTGATTAGGAGCTTCTTGTGTCAACCTTAAGTCTAGGATTTTCTTTGTTTGCATTTAACAACAATGAGTGAAAAAAGTGTTAGCCAACACAATTCTCCTAGAGGTTCTCAAGTAAACCAAAACTTTCAAAACGAGATGGATCAAAATCAAACAAATCAAAACTTGCATAATCTCAATATGGATAGACCCTTATCTCTTCGTGATCGATGTTATCCAACTAGGACCGTTCAACCCTCTATCATCGTATTCCCACCAGCTAAAGGAAACAATTTTGAGCTTAAACAATCTTTTATTCAAGGGGTACCAAAATTTACTAGGTCTGAAAATGCTTATGAATTTCTAAGTGAATTTGAATTGTATGCGTCCACAACAAAAATGCAACAGTTGTCTAATGAATCAACCAAGCTAAGGCTAATTCCATTTGCATTACTTGAAAGCGCTAAAAGATGGCTAAATTCTCTTCCTAGACATTCCATAAGAAGTTAGGATGAATTTGTCACTATATTTTTGAAAAAGTTTTTCCCTTTCCATAAAACTCTCAAAATTTGAACCGAGATAAATCAATTTTGTCAAAATAAGGGGGAAACATTTTCAAAATACTTTGAGAGATTCAACCAACTATTATATAGTTGTCCTCATCATGCATTTCCCAAAGATCACTTATGTTAAATTGCATATGAAGGGCTAAACTATCAGACTAGAACTCAACTAGAATCAATGTGTGGAGGAGACTTTATGTCTACGACGACCGATGAAGCTTGGCAATTCTTAGAAGATTATTCTGAAAAGGACATGCAATGGGAATCAATTCGTGTTCCCACTCGTACTTCTACTAGAGGAGTGCATGTCCTGGACCCAAGTCAAATTTCCTTAGAAAATCAAACTCTTCAAGCCGGAGAAGGGCAACCCCACTATTACTCTCAAGACCAAGCCAATGCTATAGCCCAAAATAATCCTTACTCATCCACGTACAATCCTGGTTGGAGGAACAACCCAAATTTTTCTTGGTCAAACCCCAATAATTTGGCAAACCCGTCTCACGTGCAACCCTTTATTCCAAATACGAATTATCAAGCTCCATCTCCCAATTCTCAAACCTCTCAAGCTGCACCTCAATCCAAACAACCTTATAGGCACCCCAACTTTCAATCATCAAACCAGCCCTCTCAATCTTCTCAACCGTCACAAGATATTGTTCGATTAGAAAAACAAATAAATAATCAAGATGTTAAACTTGAACAAATGATGAATATGAGGAAGGAACTAATGAAAAGTAATGAGCGAGGAAAGTTGCCTAGTCAACCCGAGGTGAATCCAAAATATAACTCTCGCGCTCTAAATTCTTGTGAGGATGAAAACCACAATCCGGTCAATGTTGTTACAACCCTTCGATCTGAAAAGGGGATTGATAGTAATGTTGGCAACCCTGACAAACCTTCGAACTCAACCCAAATACAAAAGTTTGATGATCACTTAATGGCTACAAATGCCATTTCTTCTAAACCTCCATCTTCCTTAAATGTTGGCAATCCCAACAGTTCTTCTCCTAGTGTTGGAAAACCCGACTCACCTTCTGAAATCGATGTTGGTAATACGAACATTTCATCTTCTACACCCTTACCACCTTCTTCTTCCATGGCTAAATCTTCATCGTCGAATGATGAAACTAATCGTAGAGTCGAAAAACCCATAGCTCCATTTCCCCATAGACTCAATAAGAAGAAGAAAGCGGCAAATTTCGATAAAATTTTGGAAATTTTCAAACAAGTCCGTGTGAACATTCCTCTTTTAGACACCATTCAACAAATTCCTCAATATGCTAAATGTCTTAAGGAATTGTGCACACAAAAACGTGCAACTAATGTCCCAAAAACCGCCTTTCTGACTGCGAATACAAGCTCTATTCTTTCGAATCTTACCCCAGTCAAGTACAAAGACCCTGGCTGCCCTATGATTGACTGTAAAATAGGAAACACTCACATCTCTCGTGCCCTACTCGATCTTGGTGTCGGTGTCAATCTTCTTCCTTATACTGTTTATCGTCAACTTGGACTAGGGCAGATTAAACCAACAAACATCACTCTTCAGCTAGCTGACCGATCTGTCAAAACACCATTGGGAATAATCGAAGATGTCTTAATACAGATCGAACAGTTTTACTTCCCTGTCGATTTCATTGTTCTAGAAACCGAGACTGTCTCAAATCCCAATGTTCAAATCCCGTTGATATTAGGACGCCCCTTTTTAGCAACCTCAAATGCTATCATTAATTGTAGGAACGGTCAACTTCGACTTTCCTTCGGGCATCTAACTATTGAGCTGAACATCTTTAATCTCAACAAACAACCTAGGGATTTTGAGATCAATGAAATTGACATGATTCAAACCATCGTTGATGAATCGTTTAGTGACACTTCTGAAGCCATGAAAATGTGTCTTGACCATTTCAACTCCGATTTCGATCAGCTCGAATACGTTTCTGAACTAAATGAATTTCTTGAATCCACACTTTCTCCATCTGAATCTGACCAAAGAATGTTGACCAATGTGGACACACACGAACATCCCAAGTTGGACCTCAAACCATTGCCATAAGACCTTAAGTATGCATACTTGGACCCATCACAAACTTTTCCCGTAATCTAGGCCTCTGATCTTACCGAGGACCAAGAAGAAAAACTTTTGGAAATTTTACGGGAAAATAAAGAAGCTTTGGGGTGGGAAATTAGCGATATAAAAGGTATTAGCCCATCAATCGTAGAACATCGCATGCATTTAGTTGATGAGGCTAAACCTACACGTGAGGCTCAAAGGCGATTAAACCCAAAATGAGAGAAGTGGTCAAGGAGGAGATAATCAAATGTCTAGACAATAACATCATCTATCCCATCTCTGATAGTACTTGGGTGAGTCTGGTACAAGTTGTACCAAAGAAGTCCGGAGTCACAGTGATCAAAAATGAAAATAATGAGCTCGTCCCAACAAAAATCAAAACAAAATGGTGCATGTGTATTGACTATCGAAAGCTCAACTCAGCAACACGAAAAGACCATTTTCCCTTACCTTTTATTGACCAAATGCTCGAACGCTTAGCGGGACATGAGTACTATTGTTTTCTCGATGGATACTCTGGCTATAACCAAATTCCTGTTGCTTTAGAAGATCAACATAAGACCACCTTTACTTGTCCCTTTGGAACATTTGCTTATCGTCGCATGCCTTTTGGTCTTTGTAATGCCCCCGCGACTTTCCAAAGGTGTATGATGAGTATCTTTTCTGATATGCTGGAAGAATTCTTGGAAATATTAATGGATGATTTTTCGATCTATGGATCATCTTTTTCCCAATGTCTCACTCATTTAGAACTCGTCCTAAAACGTTGTAAGGAGAAATCACTCGTGCTTAATTGGGAAAATGTCATTTCATGGTAAAAAGAGGGATAGTTCTAGGTCATGTCGTCTCAAAAGATGGCCTTGAAGTCGATAAATCCAAAATCGATTTGATTGCTAATATACCTCCTCCTAAGTCTGTTAAGGATGTTCATTCATTTTTTGGCCACACGCGATTCTATAGAAGATTCATTAAGGATTTCTCGAAAATTTCAAAACCTCTCTCGAACTTACTTGCCAAAGACGTCAAGTTTGAATTTTCCAATGATTGCCAAACATCTTTCGAAACTCTTAAGTCAATCTTGACCACAACTCCGATCATTCAACCCCCTGATTGGACTTAACCCTTTGAACTAATGTGTGACGCTTCTGATTTTGCAATTGGAGCCATCTTGGGTCAGCGAATCGATAAACTCCCTTGAGTCATTTACTATGCTAGTAAAACCTTAAATGAGGCCCAATTGAATTACTCAACTACTGAAAAGGAATTTTTAGCAGTTGTTTTCGCTCTTGAGAAATTCAGACCATATCTAATAGGATCCAAGGTCATAGTTTACACTTACCATGCAGCTTTACGATATTTGCCTTCTAAAAAAGATGCCAAGGCCCGCTTGATTCGTTGGATCCTTCTTCTTTAAGAGTTTGACATAGAAATACGAGATAAAAAGGGTTCTGAAAATGTTGTAGCGGATCACCTCTCTCGAATTGTGCACGAAAATGTTGATGACACCCAAACCGATGACTATTTTCCTGACGATCAAATCCTTTCGATCTCTAACACCCCTTGGTATGCTGGCATTGTGAATTATCTTGTCACACAACAAACACCCGCTGAATGGTCGAAACAGGATAAACAAAAATTTCTCTCGAAAGTTCGAATCTTCTATTGGGACGACCCATATCTTTTCAAATACTGTCCAGACCAAATCATTCGAAGGTGTGTGCCCGATCATGAACACCAAAGTATTCTCTCTTTCTCACATGACCATGCTTGTGGCGGTCATTTTGGAGCAAGAAAAACTGCTGCAAAAGTATTGCAAAGCGGTTTTTATTGGCCCATTCTCTTCCGTGACGCTTTTGAATTTTGCTCTAGATGCGATCGATGTCAAAGAACGGGTCGAATAACTAAACAAAACATGATGCCACTCAACCCTAATTTAGTAATTGGATTATTTGATGTTTGGGGCATCGATTTCATGGGACCTTTCCCTAACTCGTTTGGTAATCTTTACATCTTGCTTGCGATAGACTATGTCTCAAAAGGGGTTGAAGCAATCCCAACCAAAACCAACGATAACAAGGTTGTTATCAAATTCCTCAAAGAAAACATCTTTTCACGCTTTGGCACACCTCGAGCGATCATTAGAAATAATGGCACTCACTTCTGTAATCGTGCTTTTGAATCCTTGCTCAAAAAGTACTCAATCACACACAAACTATCTACCCCTTACCATCCACAAACTAGTGGGCAAGTAGAAGTTTCCAATAGACAAATCAAACAAATCCTTGAAAAAACCTTGAATTCCAACAGAAAAGATTGGTCCATAAAACTGGTTGATGCACTTTGGGCATTTCGCACTACTTACAAGACCAATCTAGGGATGTCACCATATTGATTAGTCTTTGGAAAGTCTTGTCACTTACCTCTTGAATTGGAGCATCGTGCTCTTTAGGCTATAAAAATTTTGAATTTTGACTTAGAGAAAGCCGGTTCACATAGGAAGTTACAGATTTCAGAATTAGAGGAAATAAGAAATGAAGCATATGAAAATGCGAAAATCTATAAAGAAAGAACCAAAGCCCAACACGATAAGAACATACTTCGTAAGGAATTCAACGTAGGTCAAAAAGTTCTTTTATACGACTCTAGATTTCACTTGTTTCCAGGAAAACTTAGATCTCGATGGACTGGACCTTATGCTGTGAAAACAATATATCCTCATGGAGCAGTCGAAATTGAAAATCCTAAGGATGGAAAAGTCTTCAAAGTGAACGGTCAACGACTGAAACCATTTTTGGAATTCGAGCAATACGAGGACGATGAGCTTATCGATCTTCGTGAGCCTGATCATCCACCATGAAATTAGGTGGTACACGTTTTTCTTTTATTTTTCATTTTTTCCTTCCATTTTGGTCAGCACACCTTAGACAGTTGGGACACTGTCTCAATCTAGTGTGGGGGAGTCAGGTCTGCATTACATCAAAAAAAAAAATCATTTTTACTACATATTTTCTCTTCTCCATTTAAAAAAAAAGAACACACACACTGACACGACTCATTTTAGAATGATACTGCAAAATAAGTTTACAATTTTTAGTCAGTTGATAGTATTTTTTTTCTCTCAACTTTGATCGAATAAGAAATATAATGAAAAGTTTAATTTTGAGGAATAATAATGTAACCGGTACATAGGGAGATTCTTAGGTGATGGCCATGAAATCTATTCTATATTGTAGTCTTTTTTTAAATAAGTGGAGGACTTAAAATACTTATATTGGCTTTTCGAATATTTAAAACTAAGTTATGTTAAGTTGAATTCGCGTAACTCCCTTTTGTGCTTATATTTTCAATAATAATAATAGTAATCCAAGGGTATCCAACATTGCTTGTATATCTAGCGTTGGTGTGCAAACCCGCCAAGCTCTATCCGACACTTCTTTGACAAAGTCAGCATTGGAATATCTTGGTCTCATTTTATGAGATTGGACACCTTAGGATTACCGACACTTTGTTGACAAAGTCAGCGTCGGTCTGCACTATCCGCCAAGCTCTGTCCCAACTCTCCGTCAGTCCACAAGGCAGTGTATGGGTGGTATACCTTGGTCTTTTAAGTTAGGTGTATGTAATTAATCATAAATTTTAACTTTTATAAATAGAGAATAAGCGATGATGCCCAAACATTTCTTGACCTTATTGATTTGACTAGTCATACACAAGGAAATTAGAATACCACTTTACAAACTGTGACAAGCAAACTAAGAATTTATTTCATGGCTGCACTATGTATCCACCGAACCAACTGGCCAAACTGGAATTTAACCTTTGAAAACTTGATTTATGTTGAAAATTTGTGACAATTGAGGTATCTAAAATAAAATCAACTGATTAGAAATTATTAACTTAACTTGTTGTACCACTTTTCTGAAACAAGCCATGTTGTCATTTTTGTTTTTTATTGTATATATCCATTGCATTCATGTAGTTGCATTAGATCCACATGGTGCATTTGGATTTTGTGGGTAGTATCCGCTAAAAACCCTCACGAGACACCACTCGTCCTACTAGGGACACCTAGAGGTTTAACGGCTTGTTGCATACGCTCAATGCAATCGTGTTTCTTACTAAAGTGTGACCCATCTAGTTTAATCTTTTATTTTTGTTTTACTCGAGGACGATTAAAAGATAAGTGTGGGAGTATTTGATTAACATAGAAATGTGTTTATTTTATGCTCTTATATTTTATCTTTTGTAAATAAATAAATGATACTTTGGGTATTTTTATGTGTTTTTACAGATTTCAAGTGATGCCTCCTTCGTTTCAAATTAAAGGCCAACTACAAAGAAAAAAAGCTACTTCCCCATATCAAAGCCATCTCAATTGCAAAAGAAGTTGTAGCCCACTGGTAAAGACATAGAAATGTGTACAGAGTGGCCTGAGTTCGATCCTTGGCAAGTGCTATATATTTTTTTGAAGAAAGAAACATGAATGCATTCACACCCTGCCTTATGCGTTTTGAAGAATAAATGAACTAAGTGATATTATATACATATAGTCATAATAATGCATCTATCAATCTATATATATATATATATATATATATATATATATATATATATAATATGCACTTAATGAGGATTTTTTGAATTTTGGCGTAATCCTCTCAAGAATTGAAATCCAATAAATCACATTTGATTATCATGCAAAGAGAAGGGGAAAGTTTTAATTACACATCTTCAATTAAACACATCCTTATCTTCTCACTGACCGTGCAATGCATCAAAAGGAAGGACATTGATTACAGGTCGCCAATCAAGTGTCATGAAAGGATTATTCCTTCGTCTTTGGAAAGCATATTTTCATATATTTATTTTGTGGGCCTTGTATTCAAATAAAAGGCGAAGACTACATCCTGTATAAAAGGACCATTGTATCATTGTAAAAAGTATTCCATTTTTCTCTCCACTATTTTGTATTCTCGTTTATTAATAAAAAGTTTTTCTTCATGTTAGTTGACTGTCTTTTTCTTCTATAATGATTTGTGTGTCTACTCAATTAGTTTTGATAGAACACATACTATTATTTTCTTTTATTACTGCATGTTAGCGAATGTCCATTTGATTAGATTCAACGGTACATTCTGCTTTTAATTTTCTGTTATTGTTCTAGTTATTATTGTCTTTTTCTAGTAATTGATTCCCTTCTTTTTAGTTGTTGAATTTGACATCGGTCTGATTAGATTCAAATTCATAGTAGTTTCAATAACATTAATTCAAACAAAAACTTCTCCAAAATTTGCCTAACTCGCCTAAGAATAGATAAATAATAAGATTTAAACACCTCCCTGTGATTCGACCTGCATATTACGTGACCTGTGTGCTTGCAGTATTTAATTTAAAATTCGCGCTTTTCTAATTCATAGGAAAGCGACGAACAGTCACTTCCAAAACTTTTTAAAACTTGAAGTGTATGTAAGCTAAAGGGGTATGTAAACTTAGCCTGTTGTTCCACTTAAGAATCTTCTCTGGAAGAGCTCTTTATTATCTAGTTTAATATATATATATATATATATATATATATCATTGCAAAGACAATGCAGATGCATTTACATACCATTTACAACAACAAAACGACCACATTACAATATTTAAACTATGAAAGTTTCGATTACAATCTACAAAATTAAGCTTAACAGAAAAGTTGATCATCCAAATTCTGTCTTCTTGGTCAATTTTATTTTTCCTAGAAACTTGAATTTTAAATATGAATAGAAGATTTGGCCCATGACATCTTACCAAACATTTAAAAATTCACTTATTTGACATTAAAAATATTATTAAGGGTCTCGGATAAAATTACATATATACCAATTTCAATGGATAACCAATTTGATAATTTAAAACTTCTTTGCTGCTCAATTTAGTTTGTTCCCTAGATTGAATTGACTAATGATCATATGAAAAACTGATCTTGTTACATAAATACATCCGTACGCACGCATGTTTGTGTTTATACGTATGTACATATATAGCCATGTAATACTACGCATTTGCATTTTTTTGATTGGTTTTGAAATGCTTTGTGGTTTATGATGCATCAAAATATCAATGAACTATAATGTAAAAATACCGAAGGAGTTACGCTATTTGTCAATTGATGTTTATTTTCAAATCAATATAATTTTTGGTTCAACTCAATCATCTCTAATGCTCTTTGTTAAATATCACTCAGGAAAATATGGCTAACTAAAAGAGCAGTTTAGTAAGATACCAACTTTTTTTTTACTCAACAAAGTATTCTTTTGTAACAGACTGAGTTTAGAACCTTGCTTGCTTTGTTTTTTTAACTGACTAAAATTTATTGTATTTGTGTCAAGGCAATTTATTCAGTTGATCTTGGATGCTAATTTATTTAGTGAATCCATAGCAACAATAATCAAATTGGATAAGTTAACTTCTCATTTGGTTCGGTCAACTTAAACTTACTCCTATTCTATATTAAAATAAGATCACTAGGTGTCACAGGGTGTACAATAGTACTTTGGAGGCTTAGCTATCTGGATAAGGTGTATTTCATATTTCAACATTCAACTTCTACAAAGTCTGATTTGTATTGTGTAACCTAAATCAAAATTTCCAATTGAGAAAGTCAAATAACAGTAGTTGTTTTTATATATTTATTTACTTCCTTTGGGTTACTCTGAAGGTTCTTATCTTAGTTTATAATTTTGGATTTATTTTAGTTTTATTATGATAACCTTACATCGTACCTAATACCAACAAAAGAGAGTTACAACATTTGGAGGGTGCTGCACTGGAATCTTTACTTTACATGCAAATTTTTGTGTTAATGTCAGGGGGGGTTCTTGCTGCAGTGACTACTCTTTGGTTTCTTTTCCAAAGGGTTGGATAACTTTTATTTGTCACTGCCTTATGCTTTCCTTGGTTTTACTACTTCTTGGGACTTATTTTGCACCCTTTCTAAACAAGTAAGCTTTATATATAATCACCCATCAAAAATTCTAGCTACAATAAAACTGTTTAATTAGTTCAGTAAAATGATTAGCATTTATTGTCTAAGAATATCATCTCACAATATAATGCATGCTGGTTATGGCTTCTAATTATCATTCAGGAAACCTTCAACTCTACCAGAGGTTCTCTTGCCTGAGGATTTGTTTCTTAGCATAGCACATTTGTTGAGACAAAAACTCAATGAATTATATGCTGCTTTAAGATGTGTTACTTCAAGGAAAGATTTCAAGAAAATGCTCAAGGTAAATGATTCAATCAGCTGATTTTTTTTCCTTTTTTTGATTCCATCTCTACGCCACTTTCCTTACATGGTGATAAATCAATCACTCTGTAATAAATAATGCATGTAATAGGGAGCTTGTGGATTGTTTCTAAAATTGGTGGATGGTTCACTTTTCTGACTCTAGGATACATTGGTAAGAACTACTTTTAACAAATATAAATATTTTTTGCATGAATTGTTTTGTATGCTTGTATTAGTTTTATCCACAAAAATTCTTTCCATGTTAAAATGAAATGAGCGTGTTCATTTTTTGTATATGCTCAGGGGAAGTATTAATTATGGTTGCTAAAATTGTAATAATAATAGCTAAATTGGCCTCAAAATAATAATAGCTAATCAGATTCATTTATTTATGTACTGTTACTGTAGTCTTGCTAATGGCTGCCACTCTTCCTGTTCTTTACGAAAAATACTAGATTGAAGTTGATTCTGCAGCTAATAAAGCACCGATTAAGATCAATAAGCAGTAAACACAGTCGCCAAGCCTGAGGTTCGAACCTGCTATAAAAGAACCACTAAACCTAGGTAAATTCACTTCCTTTCCATTGATTTCTTCGATGTTCTGCTTTTAAGCAGGGTCGGTTTTTTACTAATCTGATCAGCTTATTTTTTAGAATAGTTTATTAGTAACCATTGACTTCTCACTTATCACGTTTATTCTGCAGTTCTATACAAAAATTGTACTGAGCTGGATCATATAGTTTGGAAACGAATAGGAGGCAGTGCTGCTGAGTCAAGTCTTTGCAGATCATCAACTTGCTGACTTGAATTCCTATAAGGTATGATGCAAGTATTGAGCTACCAAAATCTATTTTATGTATATTAGCTTATTAATATAAGAAAATACCATAATACCAGTGGATATATGGTTTTTTACTAATCTGATCAGCTTATTTTTATGTATATTAGCTTACCATTCATTACTGCAACCGCCGAAGGTCCCAAGCACATCGAGACAACTATCACAAGGGCTAAATTTGAAGAATTGTGTTCAGATCTTGTTGATAGGTGATTTTTTTGTGCTTGTCTTGAAGAAGTGTAAATTATTTTTCTTATTGATAGGTATTGTGAATTTTAGCATGAATTGAATGATTTTTCTTATTTGTGGATTTAATTGGTTTTTTAATCGTAATTTGAAATCGAATCTTAGTTGGAGAGAATCACTGGTGCATAGTTCTATCTATGTTTTGGGGATAGTAACAATAAAAAAAATTGTGTCTAAAAACCTTCCATTTTTATTTTATAGGAGTTGGTTGATAGAAAAAGTGAGAATATATTTTCTCCGTTGTGTTATATATATATATATATATATATATATATATATATATATATATATATATATATAATCCGCCCTTTTTCCATTTTGTATTTTCTTTCTTGTTTATCCTATGGCGAGGTGAATCAAGCCACAAATTATAAGATTTTAAGCTTTATGCAATCATTCCCGATAAAGGAAAAAAATATTACTCCTACATTGTGATTACAAAAATCAATCGATTTGAGTATTGTTTCAAATTCTTCCCCCGTAGTTCAGTTTGGTTCACATATTATGAATCAAAACTCAATTGAAACCACAACTAAAAAAAAAACTTTCAATCCATGCTGAAAAATATTAATAAGTCAAGATGCTTATTTGAATCTATGATTCAAATTATCGTTTTCAGAACAAAATGGAACATGAGCATTAAACTTCATATTAAGAGATGTAGAAGCTCAAACATTGAAATTTAAATAATTTTAAAACTACAAATTATTGCTGTGAAAAAACCGCAATGTTTTTACATGTGTAAATATTAGTCGATGACCTACATCCATCAAAATCTAGCATACAAACACGTGAACTACACACACACATGCAGGGTCCGCAAGTAAATCGTTTCAATTTGTGATTTATGATTTGAGTTATGTTCTTAAAACATAACTCCCATATAAACATGCTATATAAGATCCAGATAAAATGATTTGTCAGTATATAAACAATCTGTGATTGGTTTGGTCTAATTATGATGTTGGGAATTCCATTCGACAGCTAAATATTCCATATATCAAAAACTGTAATTCCTTTATGCATATCTACATTGACATCGTATCTAGTATATACCACAACACAATTAGCTCAAGTTGTTCTTGTCGTTTAGCTCAAGTTGCTCTTGTGGTTTAGGCTTAGGCGACCAGTGGACAATTCTTTGAAAGATGCTAAGCTTGCATTCAGTGATTTGAATGAAGTCATCCTTGTCGGTGGATCAACCCGAATTCCAGCAGTTCAGGAATTAGTGAAGAGATTGACTGGAAAAGATCCCAATGTCACTGTGAACCCCGATGAGGTTGTTGCTCTTGGTGCTGCTGTTCAGGTTTGCCTTTGTAGCCTGTTACATTTTTCTTATTCTACTCGTAGGTTGCATTCAAATAAGATGTCTGATTGCTGGATGTTGATTGGTATTTAAATGTGGTGATTTGCTGATTTTTTTTTAGAAATTGTTTAATATCATTAAGCATTTATTGCAACAAGTTTTTTTTTGCTTAATGTCATTAAACACTTGCATCTTAAATAGATTCGATAACCATAATATTTGATCGTAAATAATTATGTTATAAACTATTCAACATCAAACAATTATACTACTTGTTCAAATTACACACATTCATAGCTTGCATCTTTTTACAACAAGAAGTATGATTGCCAGATGGCAACCATTTTATGCTTAATAAGCATCTAATACTGTTACTGACTTATTGCAAACAAGTGTTTGGTAATTTATCATTACCATTAAGCATTTATTGAGGTTCTTACCGCTTATTACACTGTAATAATACTCAAAAAACTAATTCTCTAGTTCTAGACAAATACATTCAAAACTACTCAATGTTCAACCATTAAGATTCTTATATCTGAAGTAAGTTTCGATTTAAAATTGTATACTTTATAACATAGTAGGGATTAAAAATTTCAGCAAGCATAAAACATCCTTAATGCTTGATGATTATAAATTGTCACAAAACATTTTTTTTGAATTTTTGTACTGAGGTATTTTGGATTTGATATTTACGAAAAAAAAGTTGCATCTTTATAAATTTATAGCGTATTTTATAACAAAAATATATTATGGTATGATCGACCAATTTGTGCGGTAGGGATATAACAGAAATTTTGAGCCTGGGTTATCCAAACCTATTATACTTTGAGCATTTTTATTGTGATACGATTGACCATTTTGCGCTTTAAGTGGTCATTTCATTATGTAAGTATTTTTTAATATGCATGCTCCACCTCAACTCATGTGGCAACAGCTACTTCAGACTTATAACTGTTTCATTGTCTTATTTTTGTCAATTGATTTAGGTACAATTTTCTTAGTGAATTTTATAGTCGATAATCCGGGATGCAAGCCAATACGAGCAATGACGAGAAAAGAAGTACACACAAGTAGGAATACCGTAGAGCTGCTTGTGCGCGCAGTAGAAAAATATGTAAGTTCACTGCTGTAAACTCACAAAGATACATTTACAGTCTTCCACATCATGTTTTCATTTTTGGTTCTGTGTTTTTCTTTGCAGTTTTTTTTTGTATCTGCTGTATGCTTTTGTACCGAGTACCTAGAAGAAAATACTGGCATATAAGGTGTCAATAACAAAAGTAGTACTATGATATTTTTCAAAAATATAATAAATAACAATAGCAATGGCATATAAGGTGTCAATAACAAAAATACTCATCGTTTAATAAATAAAAACCAAAACCGGAAAACAAGTCTATAAGCACAAGAAGCCTTGTCTCCAAAACAAACCGAGCCCATGAGACTAACATGAAATAATTGTTTACAAAAATTTTATCCTCTATTTTAAATATATTATATGGTCCAAATGAAGTTATCTTATAGGCACGTAATGCCATGTGGTTACAACATATTTGTGAAAGTACATTTGCTTCCATTTTCCATGTTCTCAAGCTCTTCAGAACTGTTTATCCTCTATTTTAAATATATTATATGGTCCAAATGAAGTTTGTCTTATGGGCACGTAATGCCAGGTGGTAGATAATGGTTATAGCAGATTTGTGAAAGTACGTTTTCTTCCATTTTCCATGTTCTCAAGCTTCAAAACTGTTTATTTGGTTTTTTCTTTCATGAAATAATGAATGCATTACTTAGTTCCAGTATTGTTGATTTCATTATTCAACTTCAAAACATGACTAAATGACTATGCTGCTAAGTTAACAAAAAAACATCGTAAAAGTTGATAAATTTGTTGAAATATGTTTTACTTGATTAGGCCCCTTCTTAGTTAATTTAAACATTTTGTTTCTAACAGATGTATTCTACAGACCAGACATGTAGCAGCTTCTTGTTTTGCAATGGGTTAGCCTAGTCTATGCGGGTAGACATGGCAATTGTTTTAGAACACCATGGTACCGTCTTCCACACATGGACATTTTCCCTTGAGTTCAAGAAGTGAGTTTTTGGAATATCAATGTTATCCATTGAACTGCTGTGATTATGGTTCTAAGCGATATTTAAATCTTTGCAGGTGCAGAACCAAAGATTGAATTGAACCTCTGGGATTTTGCTAATAACGAATCAAATGATTGCTTTGTCGGTTTGACATTTGTTGTCAAGCCCAGTGTAACTTCTTTAGGTACTTCTACTGATTTTATTTGTTTGAAAGTTGATACAGAGACATTTACCTAATTTCTTTCCATCAATCAAAAATTGGCTTGGATAACTTAATCAGCATGTCCCACGTGTGATCATAAACATATTTGGATATAATTTATCTGACTTTAGAAAGAAAAAATGTCTGAGAATGGCTCAATGAATTGATTTAGTGGTTCTTATGAGTGAAAATATATGAGTGAAAATATATTCCACCAAGCGATACTAGAATGGTATTGTGTTTATCTTTAAAGATATATGAGTGAAAATAGGTAGGTTCAGTCGACTGGAACAAACAAGGTAATCAGTAGCAATATTAGATTGGATTAACATGTTTAAAAAAAAAATTACTTGAAAAAAATCCATATAGTTTGTGTATATGTCTTAGTTGACAGGGTCAGCTGAAATGATTATAACAGACTTAGTTTGTAAGCATTGTCGTGTGATTCACATAGTTTGTATGCATTGTCCCTGGAGCTTTAGGGCCTTTGTGTGTTTGATTTTAGTGGCTTTCGCATGTACTATTATAAGCTTGATTGCATATCATCGATTGATTATAACAGACCCAGTTTGTATAAAGCTTATTGCACAGTGCTTAGTTCAGCAAGATTATAACAGACCCAGTTTGTATGCATTGTCATGTGATTCACACATTTCTTATATTTTACTCCTCATCAATGATTCGTTTTTGTTGTATACAGGCCGACAAAGGGTGATGAGGCAATGAAAGTAAGACGGAGGTGCTAAGTTGTTTGGGGTGTTTTGTCTAGAAGGTTTGGGCTATTTTATCTAGTAGGATTGGGTTGTTTTGTCTTGTGTTTTTGTGTGTTAACTGAACAATTATGAACTATGTTTTGTATTTTGTGTACTCAATTTACCATCAATGGGAATTGAAAACATATGTATTGAATTTCTTTTGTTAATTGATACTTTATTTGCTATTAGTATATTTTGTGTGTTCATCTTTAATTTTTTATGAAGATTCATTTTGATTATTATTGTTAAAATGTATGAGCTGCAGAGATATTTTTACTATAAAATGTTAATTTAATAACGTCCTATGGAAGCTATCAAAGATATATGTTATAGCAGTAAAACTGTGTTATGAATAATCTCAAATTTATTGAGATTTAGGTGTATAATAGCGGTGAAAATGAGCTATTGTATTGATGTAGCATAGCGGCAAAAATGAGCTGTCAAAGGGTTTAGTAAAACTATAACACGTTTATTTAATAGCGTTGGATATTTGTTATTGAACGCTTATTTTATAGCGGCAATACGGTGTTATAAATGTTTTCTCTTTGAATGAGATTTTGATGTATTATAGCGGTCAAAATAAGCTACTGTAACAAAATAACATAGCGGCAAATCACCACTATTAAACGGGATCTTTCATAATGGCATACAAAGCGTTATTAATATTTAGCAGTTTTTTATAACATGTACATATACAACAGTTATGAAACCGCCATAGATCTTATTCATAGCGGCTGTGGGCCGCTATAAAATAGCAGTTCTGTTGTAGTGTCACTAATTGATTTCCACAAAAATACTCCAGTTGTTAAGCTAAAGAAGTTTCCCTTCTATGCCATCAACTTAGTACGTTTGAAGAAGTCAATGTACGCGATCCTTTTGGAAATACTGTGTCAGACATTCGTCCATACAAGTCATCCAGGAACAGGATAAACCGAAGGCACTCTCCTACTGCATCCTAGGAGTCACCCTATAGATCAGTAGCGAGTAGTCCTTGCAAATCTAAAGATTTAACCATGACAGAACCACGGTATATCTCTGGTCATGAGTCAGAGATTTAAGTAGTTCTTTCATTTTATGAATATCTACGGTCTTCCATTTACTCCGTATTTATCTCCTTCAAGTTAGTCGCGTTCGCACAGTTGATTCGAAGTGGTTTTGGGTTTAGTCCCATCCCAGTCTCTTCGAAATAACACACCAAAAAGGCTCAGGAATAATTTTCATTTGATAATCGGTTATTTAACTATCAAATGTTAACAATAATGTTAAGTATATTGGCAGCTCAGGTCATTTATGTTAACATATTTCATTTAAAAACTATTCCATCGATTTTTATTATCTATTTCCTAAATTCTATATCGACACAACTCTGCCGGTTCATTACTTTGAAAGTATTAATCCATATCTTCTTGGAATAACGAATTCATCTAATGTCACTTTTATTTCCTTTGTCAAGGAACATTACCCTTTTCTATAAAACATCTTGGATTACCCATTTGTCCTGGTACAACGTTTACCTTCTCAAAACCGTTTCGTACTTCTTATCTTTGAAATTATCACCATAGTTTATAACCCTCCTTTCATTTCCTTTATCATTGGAAATATCGTTATATTTCTATTTGAACAGATGGCATGGTTTAATTCCAAAACCATTCCCTTGTTTCAATTAAAAACGTTTCACTTACTCCAACTCTCAATTGAACGCTGTTTTTAGAATTACCATCTTGGGTAAAACCCTCTTTACAAGGTTTTATTATATGATTTGAGTTGAACTTCAAATCCTCTTCATATTAATCCAATCCATAACCTTTATTTTGTTTTAAATAAAAGAAGTTCCAATTGTCTAACACTCGTTTTAGTTATTATTAAATAAAAGTAGTTATCTTTCCAAATTGACTAAAACTAGCCTATTTTATCCCTTTTAAAAGGTTATTTAAATAAATGATAAATTTTATTAATCATAATTAACTCAATAATCATTTTCCTACACATTACAACTAATACTATCTCCCGATAAAAGTGAAGTTGTTCAAGTTGGGGTATTCTAATTTTCTCTCGGACCTTGACCGACGATGCTCTTATCTTAAGATAATAGAAGTTTGCCACTCAGACATTTGTTATTCCATTTCCATTTAATTTGGTTTTATAAACCATTTCCTTCTACTGAAAACCCACTTTACAAGTTAAATTCTTTTTACTTCATCGAGTAAACTTAACAACCATATTCACCATTCGAATTTAATATGATTTTCCACTGCTCATTTCTTACATTGGCAATTGCCTTGTAATCTTTCCACTTAAGCTATTAGACTATCCAATATTCCTTTTTCACAAATCCATTTAACCCTCCTATTATAATCACCTCTATTTTACTTAATGATGTCGAAATTCCCTTTCTTCTTTCTCCTATTATTCCACATATTTCATTTACCATTCGATTTAAAACATGGTTTTATTATCATACTTCCTTTTTGAAATTCTATTCCTGTCTTAACGCGTTTACTTAGTTTAAGTAAATTTTATTAACCTTCACTATTCACTTTACAGTCTTTTAAAACAATATATACACAAATCTTAGTTCTATTATAGATTGAAAACTTCATAAACTATGATAAGTTTATTTTAACCCATTTGGTTACGTCTCGATAAAACTTCACTCCTTATTTGATATCGCAAATTTATTTCGAATCCTAATAATTTTACTCGCCCACTTAATCGCTTCATAATTAAATTCCAATTAAAAATCATTGCTTTACTTATTATTGACTAAAATAATAATTAACTTAATATTGACTGTATGAAAAATAGTTAACTTTGTTATTAACTAATAATGGAATAACTAATCATTTTTAAAAGTTTACTAATTAATAATTGACTTTAATTACAATAAAAAATTCGATAATAACTTTTAAATTTATAGTTAATTGAAGATTAACTAACTGCTAACACTATTCGTTAAATTTAATGAATATCCAGGAAATTCTTCATTTGATTTATTTAAATCAAATAAGTCCAGTTGTCGATTTTCAGTTAGAACGGTTGATTTTCGCCAACCCTACATATCAGTTATCTGTTAACTGATTTCCATTATCATGACCTCCTTAAATTAATTAAATAACCACTACAAGAAAAACCGCAAATAGCGACAGATTTTTAGCAGTGGAAAGTTTCGTCGCAAATTAACGACCGGATTTTCGTGGAATCTGTAAGAGATATTATCTAGGAATTTTTATCTCAACTTATTTTAAAATATTACCATCGATTTCTTTTTTCTGTCGCTAAACCATAGCAAATTGCAACGGTTTAACATCATCATTTTTTCGTCGCTGATTTCCATTGCAATTTGTGATAGTTTACCATCATGTATTTTTTGAAGCTATTTTACAGTAGGTTTTCAAGGGATTTGCGAGGGATTGATATGCTTATTCTTTATAAAATGTTTTACTTTTATGTTTTTACTAAGTTATCGATAAGTAAAATTAAATTTTAAATAATTAATGTTAATAATAATATACTAATAACGAAAAATATATAATTACTATTATAAAGTTCAATAGTTAGAATTGATTAATTAATAATTACTAAATAATTAAGAAGTAATAATAAGTAATAATGTAGATTAATAAGTAATCTATAATAATCAATGATTAATAAGTAATTTTTAATAATTAACAAGTAAAATTTATTATCATGTATCTAAAATTCAATAATTATAATTGATAATTATGTTTAATACGTATTAATTCAAAAAATTAAAACTTTCATATTTTCTAAAATAATATAAAGTTTAAACATAAACTTTGGAAGTTTTCATATTTTGAAACAAATATAAAGTTATAACAAACGCGTTTTTAACAACAGTGAGTTTCCGCTAGTTGAAATAAACAAACTTTTAACAAACTTCATTTTTTTACTAGTTGGAATAAAAATATTTTTTACAACTGATATGCAAGGGACTGTTATGCTTGTTCTTCATAAAATGTTTTACTTTTATGTTTTTAATAAGTAATTGATAAATAAAAATAAATTTTAAATAATTAGTGTTAATAATAATATACTAACAACAAAAAATAAATAAATATTATTAATAGTAAATAAAGTTCAATTATTACTATCGATTAATTTATAATTGCTAAATAATTAAGAGGTAAGAATAATTAATAATATAGATAAATAAGTAATCTTTAATAATTA
Source organism: Allium sativum (assembly GCA_030737875.1). Taxonomy (NCBI): domain Eukaryota; kingdom Viridiplantae; phylum Streptophyta; class Magnoliopsida; order Asparagales; family Amaryllidaceae; genus Allium; species Allium sativum. The sequence goes on along the minus strand of CM060918.1, from coordinate 831,740,987 downwards.
ATGATTAATATATATTTTTTAATAATTAAGAAGTAAAATTTATTATCTATCATCTAAAATTCAATAACTATAATTGATAATTATGTTTAATACGTATTAGTTCTAAAAATTAAAACTTTTGTATTTTCTAAAATTAATATAAAGTTTATACTTTGAAGTTTTCATAATTTTGATATAAATATAAAATTTTAAAAATAAGAAATTTTATAACTATTAAAAAATATATTTATTCTTTAGTACTTAATATATAAGAATTACATTTAACATGTAATACTACGAAAAAACAAATGTAATTTTTCTTCATAAAATAAAATAAAAGAAATTCATAATATTTGAATTTTATTGGAAATTTTCTTAAAAGTCAATAATTAAACTATTTATATTGCTTGCTATTGCGTGGTTTGTTTCAGTCTCCCTCCTGGTTTCCTCCAATTTTTCATTTCCCGCTTAAGTCCTTAACCCTAAATTAATTCAATTCCCTCCAGCGATCCCTATTCTTTCGCCGCCTCCCTCATTTAATCCAAAACAGAAATCAATTCCAAAATATTCCTCCTTCCTCCTCGTTTCAATTCGTTCGCTCCTCACACTTCTGATCTCCTCACCGATAACCTTAGCTTTTCCCATTGCTGGTTTACTGTTTTTAGCTACTCACTTGAGCCCCGTTTAGATCTAAACTTCCTTATCATTCTATCAGCCTTTTTCAACTTCTCTGATGAACCGTCTTTGTTCTCTTCTCCATCAGACTTTTGGATCTGCCTTCAAAAACACCTTGCCTTAGTTTCATCAAATTCTTTCGTCGTTAGCCCTTGTTTACAGCGGATCTAGCATTTCTTGGGTCGATCTTTCAAGCTTAGTGGTTGTCGCATGCTTCTCGTTCGGTCTCTATGACGCAGATGGAAATGGTCTGTGTTTGATTTTGATTTTGGTATAATGGGTGAGTTTCTTGTTTTCATTCTATTCATCCGCTTTAGGCCTCTTAAAAATCTAGGGCACCATTCTATACAATTTTTTCTACACGTAAGTAAATAAATAAAATTTGCAGATTAAATTGCACATTAAATTGGCAGAATTTTATTTTGGTATAATGGAGATTGCTGGGGAATGGATGCCTGCTAAATAGCAAACCTGGATGTGAATGAAAATAGTAGTTTGGAGTATGAAATACTTTAAGAATTTAGTTTTTTTTAACTTCTGTGTCCATTGAGTTAAACATAATCTGCCATCTCTATTTGTTTGTTCTCCTGAAGCAAAATATTCAATCCAGGTATTCAAGCAAATATGGATTCAAGGATGAAGAACACAGATTTTAATTACTTTAAAATGATATTCTCATGGTTCCTAAGACTCATTTCAGATGAAGAGAGCAAGTTAACTTCTGTGGCGTCAACGGTTACTGCTGCAGAAGCAAATATTGTTGCAGGTCAGTTTAGTGTTGATGTATATAGGTCAGTTTAGTCTTTCGAATGATCATGTTTACAAATTGTAATTAAAATCCTGGATGAATCTTACCACACACACATTGAAAATACTCATTCGTGTGAAATCATCATTCTGTCACCTATTTATTTTACCATGCTTGTAGCCGATTTTACATTAGTCTTCCACGTTAATTTCTCGTTGCAATAGTACTATAGTAGTAGCATTCAAAGAATCAACAAAATAACGAGGAATTGTCTTTCATACAGAATTGGAAAAGCATCAACAAAATGATGTTATAAGCATTGAAAATTCAGACTTGGCACTTTTAATGAACATGGATTGTGATGCATGATGCATGATAAAATAATATTCTGGTCATAACTCTCTTGTTTTAGCTTATTTTGGTTAATGTCTCCTTTGCAAAGTAACGTTGCTTCTTCCATGAACAATACATTGTGTTGGTTGTGCTTAAGAAGAAGTCACCTGATTGCATCACTTGGACTTCCGTTACATCACACCAGCCACTACGTACTCTCCATTGGTGCCATAGGTATGTGCCAAACTTCAGATTCAAGCCCGAAGCCGAATTCATTAAATTCTAAATGAATCTCAAGTTTGAATGTTTATTTGCTTCATTTATTTGTCAAATTTAGTTTGATCGGGATAACTAATGAATTAAATAGTCGAAACGTTTGAAAGAAAACACAAGCTGGTTTACTAATGTGTTTTCCATTTTATTACTTATATTGCATTCATGTTTGATTCATGTTGTCTTGCATTGAATGTTATTACCTTCCTGATGGATGTTTGAAGAATCAAAATGTTTCATTTAATTGATTACTAGATAAATCACCTGAAGTAATGGTTGTGTTACATAAACACCTAATCAGAGTCTAAACGTTGGGTTTGATTTCAGCTTACTAATACTGGCGGATTAGCAAAGGCAAGCTGCAAGCATATTTTTGATGCATAACCTTCAATTGTTGCAAATTTGATTATTTAAAGTATCTTAGGATTTTACTTTGTCATCATTTTGTGAATTGCTCAATTTGTTTGACATGTTAGCACTGCCTAAACCCTTGGTTTTAGAATAAATTTTTTGTTGAAATGTTTTCTGTGTATATCGAAGCGGGCATTACTTCTTTCCAGAGTTCTATTTTCAACTACCACCTTATTGTATTTTAGAAAATGGTGAGGTTCCAATGGTACATTGAAAAGTTGGGTCTGCTTAATGCAGAATACAAGAGTCAACTAGAATAGACAATTCGAGAAAAGGCTTCAACTGCTAAACTATTTGAGCAAGGTTTAAAAAAATAAAATATATTTTTCAGTAATTTTATTGTAAGGACATGTATTTTTCTCTATATTTACATTTTATTTATCGTTTAATTTCTTTGGCAGTGGGTTTGCAAAAGATATTGTGGTTGCTATGAAATCGATGTCTGTATCCATGCTGTAAAAGTGGTTGTAAAAGCGCTAGCAGATCCTTTAGATTGCATGTTTGGCTAAGGAGATGCCAATGAAGCCTTATGATTTGGAAACACCATGCTATTTCGAAGGCCATTAGACTATCAGCTGTAGCAGCAGGAGGAGAATCGGAATGCTGTGCCTTGTGCAGTGATGCCACAGAAGTGAATAACTGAAATAGGTTGATTTTTTTGGTATTTTTGAATCTTTACATTGCTGCATGGACACAACAAAGTGTTGTGTTTATAATGGATGTTGTGGTTTTTTTGTATGTAATTATGAATTTTTTTTAGTTCTAAATTAATATTGTTGACTAATTTATCTTTGTTTTTTTAATATATTGTTTATTTTAGTGTTCACATTTGAATGTTGCTTGTTGTGTATATATATATGTATGTATATGTCTCTCTCTCTCTCTCTCTCTCTCTCTCTCTATATATATATATATATATATATATATATATATATATATATATATTGGTAGATTAGAAGGGGAATAGCAGCAGATTACCAACAAAAAAATGAGGTTAAGTTTACTTTAATTTAATTTCCGTCGCTAATCCCTTGGCAAGTAGTAAGGGTTTACCAACATCTATTATAAATGATAATTTATTATAAATTAATTATCCATCGGTAAATAAATTAAAATTAAATTATTAAATAAAATTATATTTTTATCAAAGAGTAAAATGATGGAAAACTGTCGGAAAACTCATGCTATATTCCGTCGCCAAAATCTAACACTATTACCGTCATGCTTTTTACCGACCACCAAATTATACAGGAAATCCGTCGCTAACCCAATATAGCGACGGATTAGAAGCGGATTACTGCCGTCGCTATTTGCTGTTTCTCTTGTAGTGAACATAATTAATTTTAAAAATCACTTAATTGTTTATAAAAAAATTATCCCATTATTACTAACTTGTATGTTAGTTTCAGACTTTCCATTCAGAACATGACATAAGAATATGTCATATAAAACGTTTAGTGATCCTTTTTGAAAAAAAAACATGATTTAACTATAAATATATTTTTAAGATTCCCATTTTAGTTGAATTGTATAAAATAAATTTAAAACTTCAAATTAGTTATAAAAATAAATTTATAACTAAATATTACGTTAATTCGCCCGACGGCAGAACAACATCTTAAATAGTAAATTTTATTCCCTCACTGCCAACCACTTAATCAATACCGTCGATTGATTTAAAAACACAACAACGATTTACATCCATACAACCATCACTATATGAACAGAGTTTATTGTCAATTTGGGGGTTCAATCAGTTCATGGATAAACAACATAAAGATAAACAATATACAAAATATTTTGAGGAATCCGGTCGGATCCCTCCAATCTGTTCTTCCCTGCATCACAGATATTATAACATTTCATGACAGTAGATAATTTTAATAAATAAATTAATGATGATAATATAATTAACAAAAACTATTAAATCAACCATTAGCAACCAAAGCAGACAATCAACCAATTTGTATTTTTATATGGATTTATCACATCATAGAAGTCCAGAAAAATGTGAGAATTAACTCACCATTTTATTCAATCGACGGTTTGGGTGCATTATTTCGTTTAATTTTAAACAAGCGTTAACTGAAATCCCAGTTTCATCCGATTCCAACCAAATTATTCAATTCATTAAAAGTTCCTTTTTATTTATTAAATAAATCATTATCATTTATAAATGATTCCATAACGACAATTTGAAAATCAAATTTGGACATAACTAAAAATCTACAACATGGAATCTAGATTTTTCTCTTTCAGTAGAAAAATATAATCAAATAGATCCCAACGTTTTTTATTTGTTTCAAATAAATACGACTTATATTGGATCTTGTGCAGCCGATTAAAGTTCAAAACACAATATTATGAAATGTCGCGCCGCTGCAGCTCGATTTATAATTAAATTATAAATTAAATGTTCTAGCGCCTTTTAATTAATGAATCGTAAATAAAATTGCACTATAAACAATAACAAACCATTTTAAATTGTTCGTTCACCCTATTCAACATTTCCCAAATATTTTGGAAATAAAATATTACTATATATTTCTATTAATAACCTATTCAAAATAATATGGTTAAATTCAATTATTTAAATTCAAATCAATATTTTAAATAATTGAATTATTCAAATAATTGGCTAGAAAATATGGGACGTTGCATTTCTTCCTCCTTAAAAGAATTTCGTCCCCGAAATTTCTAAGGTAGAAGAAATGTTGCAACCCATTATCTTTATAAAAATATTTAATTAAAACTCAGTTTTAATTTCAAAATTAATCCGATCAGTTTTAAAACCAATTTATTTAAAATAACAAAATTTTCTTAAAAATCTTCAAAAATATTCCAACACCTTAAATTTTGGAAAATTTTTGGCTGAGTCTCCCCTGTACGGAGAGACATCTGCAGGTTCAAGAAATATATATACGTCGACCAATACGGTCGAATAATTTCAAAATCAAATCTAAAATCCAAATAAAACCCAAAATTTTATACTTTGCGTAGGCGTACCTTTTTGCGAGCGCTGTTACGCTATATGTGATAAATTATTCTTGAGCTTGCTCAATTTTTATGCTGCTCTATTCAAGCTGGATTCAATTTACTCCAGAATTTTCTTCGATGGATTTAAAGTTGAACTAGCTCTTCTGCACCTGTTCTCAACTCCGATGAACTTCATTAGTTTCCAAAACAAGGTCAATAAGATTTAAATATCCATATCATCCATATCATTCATATCATTCATCCGACCAGTTTGAAATAAGCATACCACTTTATCCAATTCTCATGTATCAAATGATAACCAAGACTTAGTAACCCATTTATTTCTTTAAATACCCATTCCGATTAAGTCATCTTGGATTAACTTATTTATTCCGATTGGTTTTCAACCAAGTTTAATCATTCCAGGTTTATATTCAAGCAATCCACTACATACTCCAATCATATCATCCATTTCATATTATCCAGTTCACATGAAATTCCTTAAGAGCCAATCAATGTCAATTCATTCAGAGCCATTAGACTTTTATTTCAATAATCAGACTTATTGATTTCAGAAAGATTTAAATCAAGTTTATTCATTTTTAAGTCTATATTTATGCAACCATCCATCCAAAAAATCTAAATGTTTCATTCAAATTAATATTGGCAAATATTTCTACTCCCAAATCAAGTCAAATACCTACTGACTTAAGTAAAAATTCATTTCGGCATTGCAATCCAAATCATAACTTATATAATTCATTTTAGCTCAACTCAAGTTAATGTTTCATATTTTCACATTTCAAATATGAAATGTCCTCTGGTTGGTTTAATCCAACCTCATAATTAGTCCATTCCAATCAACACTGGTAAATCTAATTGGCCATATTATAATAATTTAAGAAAATTATTATCTTTACTGCTTCATAAGATATATTGGGCAAAAATAATTTAAGAATAATTTATATCAAATACGCGCTCTCATATATATACTCTCAACTCAATCTAGGGCATTACTAACCCCATCTCTATTGAGTTAAGCCACAGAGCCAAGGTTATCACTAAACCAATAGCTCTGATACCACTGTAACGACCCGACAAAAAATTTGATGCTCGAATTTCGACAATAATACATAAAAACCGTATTATTGCCAAACCCAAGTATCGAACAATACCAGATAGTTATTAGAAAGAAATTAGAAGGTGAGAAAAGAAATAAAGAAATATTAGAATAGAAGATAAAGAAGAACACATCAGAATCTCACAGCGGAATGAATAAATATAATATATCAAATCTCTTTATACAAGAAACTATATACATACATACATACATACATATATATATATATGTAATGACCCGGGGAATTTGCGATCCTGGTTATCAACACCAAACACGATGTCGACTAATCAAGCATCGAAAATACCGGATAGTCCATGAAAGAAATTAGAGGGTGAGAATAGATAAGATAGAAACTTAGAATAGAAGAAGAAGAACATACAACATCAGAGTAACACGAATCTCACAGCGTAACGAACAACATATAATAGATAACATATCTTTGAAATAAAATTAGTATATGTATACAGTAACATTTTCAGAGTACAACACTTACAACACAGCGGAAATAACAATAGCTATATAATCCTGAAGCCCCTGCTCCAAGCTCTCCAAGTATATCTGTAAAATCCTGACTACTTGAATACCCGTACAAATTTGGGTACCCAAGAGTTTAGGGAAAACAAAACAAAATAAACTCTGGGTCAGTCATGGGACTGGTATGAGTAAACAATTACAACAGTTTGGGAAAATAACGATATCTCATAAGACCACGCCGTATAACGGAACGGGTTTTTCCCTTATGAGAATCCAAATAAATTTGATTTAACTTTCAAATCATTTTGAAAGAAACAATGATCTTTTATATCAAAACTCCTTTGATATTATAATAGTGTCTATCAACCACAATATAATAATCATCTTGCACAACGCTTTCATCTCATGTTTCACATATATAGTATACAATCAAAACCGCGAGCACTTATTGGGTAATGGATTTCCAACTATGACAAGGTATGGAACCACCTTCCGATAGTGTACCTCTAGAGAGGAATACACTGGGTTCAACAAGAACATCTTACAACCCGGCCACACATGACTGACAACTCATTTCGCTTGAGTGTATCGAATGTATATCACCAACGGTTGGGATCAGCAACCGTTTCCCGAATGGGACAACATCGAATAGATTAAAGAATTAAATGAATATCTTTAGATAGGTGATAATGCACCCTACTTGGCAGCCAACCACATAGCCATGCCGCCTGCCCGATTTTTGTCATTTCCCGGTTGTGAGGCTAGAGGCCACGCTTATGTAACGACCCAGAAAATCTGAACCAATTTAAAAATTTTAAATTGGCTAAAATAATGGATTTTAAATATTTAAAATAAATATTTTAGTTAATGACGATGAAAACTGAGTTTGAATCGACATTTGAAAACGAATATAATTAATTATAATTATATATAGAATTGAAAATGGCGCGGTAGTTCGATAATTCGATTTCAAACTTCAATTGAATATACCGGGTGCAAAACAATCCGGATTTTAGTGAGACCAAAAACATTAGGATCTTATTGGTAATATCTTTCTAACGAATCTAACCAATCGGAATTTGATAGCGGGAATCAAAAGATATGTCCAGTTAAAAATTCTGAATAGTCGCTATGGAATTCAGGCCCTTAAAAATGGACATTTTGCAAACGACCTCGGATTTCGACGAAACCACTTTTGTTGGGTCCGCAGTGTCAAGTTATTGCTAGGTTTCAAATTTCATAATTTTTCGAATCAATATGTGAGCGTGGCAAAAGAAAACGCGTTTGACCAGTTTCTATTGAATTTAATCGACTGGAAATTGGCCATTTTTCAAACGGTCTCAGAATTCGACGAAACTAGTTTTGTTAGGACCGAATCGTCAATACGAAACTAGAAAATATTTTTCTGGAATTTTTCTAGTTAGTATGTGACCCCGGTAATTTGAAATGTGCGTTTAAAATTCAATATAGTGATTTAAATGTAAATTCAAAAGGAAACCGATTGTAATGATCAAACCAGCTTGCGATACATATCCCATTGTGTTCGGAATGGGGGTGAAACGCTATGGGCGACAGGCGGTGGGCCCCGTTTCGAGGTCGTGGATGAAAGTCAACCCTTTTGCAAATTTAAATTAAATAAAAAAAAAAAAAAAGGGTACTCTTTCTCCCCCTTTTTCCCTTCTGATTGGCCCCCCCCCGTTAGTTATAATTCGAAACAGAAGAAAAAAAAAAAGAAAAAAAAAACCAAAAACCTAAATCTAATCGGAGCCGCCCCCCCCCCAACCTCGAGCCGCCGACGAACTCACGCCGCCACCCCCCATCTCGAAGCCACTCACCGCCTCCCCGCAGCCTCCGCCTCCACCTCGAGCACCCCCCGTCGAATCCAGTCGCGACACCACCGTTCGAACCAGCGAACGCCCACCTCCTCCGACGCCTTCATTTCCCCCCCCCAGAAGTGCCGCCGCCGACATCAGCATCCCCCCCCCTTCTTCGAAGCACTGTAAGTTTTTTTTAATTTGATTTATTTATTTTATTTTTGTTTTAAGTTCTGATTTTAAATACTGTGATTTGTTTAATAAGTATTAAACTGAATTTTATAAAAAGTATAAAAACCTGTTTTTGAAATAAAAAATAAATAAAATAAAACTGCATTTATAAAAAAAAAAAAGAAGAGAAAAACTGATTTTGAAAAGGAATAAAAAAAGGTAAAAACTGAATAAATTAAATAAAGTTTAAAACTGAAACTGTTTTAAAATATAAAGAAATAAAACTGAATTTTTTTAAAGAATAAAAACTGATTTTGTTTTTTTAAATAAAAACTGATTTGATTTTAAAGAAATTTTAAAGAATATAAAAACTGATTTTAAAAATGACTTATAAAATAGAAAACATATTTTTATATGTGAAAGCAAAAGTAAAAATCATATTTTTATATATATTGAATAGCATGGTAAAAATTCGATTTTTACTTATGTAGAGAATACGGGAAACGAAAGCAACAACAAGGCGAAGTAGGCGAAGTTTCTATTAAGGAACAATCGTGTGAGTGGATAGCTATTGGTGAGGATTTCTCACTCTTCAAATTCTTTTTATAAATAAACATATATGAGTTGAAAATGAACTGCTATATATAAATATCTATATATATATATATATATATACGCCCCTCGTCCACAAACCATGGACGATATTTATTGGTTGGAATTGATTGATTGTTTGGGATTGTTTGTGATTGATATTGGTTGATTGTGGTTGAAAAATACCCAATTGTGATTGGAAAATATTTGGTTGAAACCACATAGGATTAGTTTGTGGAAATGGAAAAAAAATATAAACATGCCGCCTGCGTGCGAATTAGATGCATGATTCCCATTGTCAAAAACCGCGAGGTTTTAAGGTAGAGCGAGGAGCCGTACTAGGGACGGTGCCGGTGTAACTACCCTGCCGTTATGCTGCCGAAATTTTGAATAATATTTGTGTGTTTGAATTATTTTCATATGCTTAAACTATATTTATTCCTTATATTGAAAACATTCGTGTGTTGAATTGATATTCATTCGTTGTTTAGAAATTCATGTGTTGAATGGTATTCATATTTTGAAATAAACTGTTAGATAATAAAAATCACATTTTTATCTATATCTAAAAACTATTGAAAACATTCGTGTGTTGAATTGATATTCATTCGTTGTTTAGAAATTCATGTGTTGAATGGTATTCATATTTTGAAATAAACTGTTAGATAATAAAAATCACATTTTTATCTATATCTAAAAACTATTGAAAACATTCATGTGTTGAATTGATATTCATTCGTTGTTTAGAAATTCATGTGTTGAATGGTATTCATATTTTGAAATAAATCGTTCGATAATAAAAATCACATTTTTATCGATATATAAAAACTATTGAAAACATTCATGTGTTGAATTGATATTCATTCGTTGTTTAGAAATTCATGTGTTGAATGGTATTCATATTTTGAAATAAACTGTTTGATAATAAATATCACCTTTTATCGACTATGTGAACTATATAGAAAAATAGTGTTTTGAAATGAATCGTTTTACAATAAAAATCACATTTTTATTGTATGCATAAATCGTTGAAATGTGAAATGTTGAAAATAGCCACTTGTTCAAAATAAACATATATGAGTTGAAATATTCATTAATTAGCTAATGAAATGATTTGCACCTATTTATGTAACATTAGAATGAATGGTGTTTTTAAAACCTAATAGAAATCAAATATGAAGTTGAATAGAAAATGAAAAATGATATGAACTGTATATATATGTACATGCAATATTCTTTGAACAGGTTATAGCAAAGGGGCTAGAGAAGAGGAATAAAATTTTGTGCCCGACAAATAGGTACACATTTACTGATTTGTTTGGGTGATGATTTTGAGCCTATTGGCTAGCCGCTTGGCTTTTTCTTTTTTTTTTCTTTTTGAGATTAGAAGGACCGGGACGCTATTTGCGATTTCCCGACGCTCCCGGTACAGGGGAGGTTATGGCGAAATTTTTCCAAAATTTAAGGAGTTAGAAAATTTTTTGAAGTTAAAACGATATTGAAATCGTTGAATGAACTATATTTATATAACTATATAAATATAAATAAAATTAAAACGAAACGAAGCCGTGCAGTTCGTATTTCGAAACCGTAATTTCAAACGACTAGTACGGGAAATCCGACCATTGGATTTTCCCGAAACCTCAACCGTCGGGTTCGCCTTGGAATAATCTTTCCAACGGCACCAACCTTGTAGAAATCCAACGGTTGGATTGTCTGGAATGTTTAATTCAAATCTGAAGAAAAACAGCGCCAGAAACGATTATATTTATTTATATATATAAATAAAATTATATTTAATCGAATAACGACGCTGCAGTTCGTATTTTGAAATCAAAACTTCAAACGATTGTACCGGGAGATCCGACCGTCGGATTTTCCCGAAACTGGAACCGTTGGATTCGTTTTGAAAAGACATTTCTAATGATGTAAATTTTGTGAAGATCCAACGGTTAGATTTTCAGATATGTGTAAATCAAATCTGAAGAAAAACAGCGCCACGGCCACGTTATGGCCCGAAACGTCGTTTTGAATATATTAGCTATTTTAAAATAAATAAAAATAGCGATAAATAGTTATAAAATATCGTAAGCGATATGGAATGGAAATAAACTGAATTTGCTTGATTTATGTGATGTTTGATGGTTGAATGTGTTTGGTGTGAAAACTATATTAAAGAACACAATTGGTGTTGTTGAATAATTTAACCATTGAAATAAATCGATTTGAAATTCTGAATATACGTGAATTATTTGAAAAGGCCGAGTTAATTCTCATTTCGAATAATCGACCGACGATTGAAATTCGAAGATGAAGACGATGGTCGAAGACCGGAGATCTTCACCTCGTTTGGATGGTAACCGAGGTCCTGATTGGGAGGCATCCCGAAATATGGATAATGAGTGGTGATCGTTCAGACGTACGTGTTGATCAAAGGGTTTGCGAGGTATTTAGTGCCTCCGGTTTCGTTCAGACCCAGAACGGACTTGTAAATGGACTGTGTGTCTGACATAGGATTTATTCTGTGTGGCATGCTAAGATGCAGTGATCAGGGCTTCTGTTGAAAAGCAAAGTCTTGTGGTGATGATCAAAGCACCGCCTGTGTGGCGTAGCTTTGTGTGTAACGTGAATTCGCGAGCCTCACACCCCGGTAGGAACCTAAAACGGGAGGAAGGACCTCAGGGAGGGCATGCGTTTCTTTCTAGCTAGGGTGGTGTCAGTGACCTACCAGCCCTGACATTTATATACTTTTCACCTATGTGGTTGTTGCTGTTGCGAGGCGCCTCGGTTTGATCGGACGATCCGGGTCCGATGGAGTCATTCGTTGGCTCGTTTACGCCCCAAAGGGCGGGGAAACGTATTGTTCAGGCATAATAATCCACATCGGTGGACCGGCCCTGACGATCCAGGGGGCAGTTGCGGCTGTTCCTGAGGGGCGGGCTAGAGCGTCTCGAATTCGGTAAGGACTATCTTTTGCCTTGGTTCATGACGGAAATCCAATTTCCAAATACGTGATTGTGCGGTTTTGATTGTATACCTATATATGGCGACATAGTGGTATGGGGCATTAATGCCGTCTATGATTGATAGTTATGATTTGAAATTGTTTTCAAAACATATATACACTAGCAATAATATCAAATGCCTTTGTTTTATTCGTATCAAGCATATTTTGGCCGTTATAAGGTAAAAACTCTATCCTCCGGTTTGCGTTGCATTGTGTGATGGGAACTGAGTCTTATAACGGCTTCATTTTTATAAAAAGCATAGCGATGTTTAAAAGAAAGATTTGTTTTAAAGCACTGGCAATCCAATGGAGTAAACCCGTTCCACGAAAGTGGCGTGGTCCTGTGATTAGCCAATTATATATGTGTTGAGTGGATTTCTCATACCAGTCCCATGACTGACTCGTAGTTTGTTTCACTCTCAAACTCGGGTGCCCCTTTTTCTACACGGGCAGCCTTGTATTCAGGTTTAGCTGGTTCTCTTCTGGATAGCTGGAGCTGAAGATGGATTCTATCATTTATTTCTTTTTATGCTGTTCAGCTCCTATTGTACATATTTTGTTTATTTCCGCTGTAGACATTTATGTATAGCTGAACTGTATTTGTACTAAGTAAGATCCTGTATACTGTGTAACTCTGATGATTATTTTTATCCAGTATATTTTGTTGTTCATTCTGGTGTATTTATTTAATTCTGTTCTGCTATTATATGTTTCTGTGTTATATTCCAAAGATAACCTTGTTTCCGTGAGAACGGGAAATCGGGTCGTCTCAGCTTATCTCTGACAGATCACACATTTATTCACTTTGAATGTCACATCGTCATACCCGCCAAATCACAAATTGATTTCTCCAAAAATACAATGGGTATACAACTAAGAGAAATGAATTCCTCTGCCACCAAACGTAAATACGTTTGAAGAGATCAACTTACGCGATCCATTAAATATACTCTGTCAGACATTCTTCCATACGGGTCGTCCTGGGACTGGACAAACCTAAGGCACTATTCTGTAAACAGGACAGCCCTTGTATAACTCCATCTTCAATTATCGTCATCATATTTGATCGCAACGCTGATGCCATACGGAGTGGTTTTCAGATAATATATCTGATCCGATCTCTCCGTATTGACAACGGAAAAATGATCAAAAACTTCGATAGTCGGTGATTTAACTATCAAAGAAAACATGTATACAAACAACGATATTATTTCCAGATGGAAATTCTATCGATCAATCATCAATCACCATTTATTTCTTAAATTAATTTATCATTTTCTCCATTCCCTATTTCCATATATATACAGAAATTCTTATCTTCTAAATTTAGAAAATATACGATATTAACATTGGAAAACATTTCCATCTTTACTTCCCTTTCTTATTTTCTATATTAGAAAATATTTTTGATTCTTATTTGGAAAATATTTCCAAAACTCCTTCATTGGATTTTAAACAGATGTTTAAATAAAACATCACTATGCCAACCCAAACCATTATACTCGTTAACTAAATTCACTTAACCAATCTTCACTGTCGAACCTTAACCATTCCTTAGTTAAAAACGAAGTCAATCAAGTTGGGGTATAACTACCTCTTAGACCTTAACTGAACAACATTTCTAACTTCGAAATAGACAAGGTTCACCTTCTAAATCTTTAACAAACTTCCTTACGAAACTCTTGGATTCTATTTACGAAACCACTTCTTTATTGAAAAACATTGGTTATAACTATAACGTTAAAATCCCCGCTTCTGAAATATCTAACTCAAAAATATAACTCGATTAACTCAAATCAATTAACCCTAACTCCATTAACTTTAACTCGATTAACTTTAATTCATTAACTCTTATCACTTAACTCCTTTCGAATAAACTATATTCGATTAACTTCTTTAACTCTATTCGAATAAACTATATTCGATTAACTCGTTTAACTCTATTCGAATAAACTATATTCGATAACTCCTTTAACTTTATTCGAATAAACTATATTCGATAACTCCTTTAACTCTGTTCGAATAAACTATATTCGACAACTCCTTTCGAATAACTAATATTCGATAACTCCTTTCGAATAACTAATATTCGATAAATCCTTTCGAATAACTAATATTCGATAACTCCTTTCGAATAACTCTATTCGATAGTTCCTTTCGAATAACTCTATTCGATAATTTCTTATCTTCGATTAATCAATACTCGATGAACTCTGTTCGATTAACTAACACTCGATTAACTAACACTCGACTAACTCTAACTCGATTAACTCTTATTCGAATAACTCTATTCGACTAACTAATATTTGATTAACTCATTTCGATTAACTCCTTTTGATTAACTCCTTTAATTCTATTCTAATAAACTATATTCGATTAACTCCTTTAATTCTATTCGAATAAACTATATTCGATTAACTCCTTTAATTTTATTCGAATAAACTATATTCGATTAACTCCTTATAACCAATATTCGGTTAACTCCCTTCTCGAATAACTAATATTCGATTAACTCCCTTCTCGAATAAACTATATTCGACTAACACTATTTGATTACAATACTTCCTTTTCTATTTGTTTATACAAATATTTCCTTTTCCATTGGTTTTACATGTTTATTTAACAAATAAATATTTCCTTTCCTATTCTATTTATTTAACAAATAAATATTTTGTTTCTCAATCCTATTTATTTAACAAATAAATATTTCCTTTTCAATTCTATTTGTAAATGTTTTACAAAGATTTCTTTTTCCATTTTATTTGTAAATGTTTTACAAATATTTCCTTTTAAATTTGTTTATACAAATGTTTCGTTTTCCATTGGTTTTACACATGGTCCTTTTCTATTTGTTTTCACAAATATTCCTTTTCTATTTATTTTCACAAATATTCCTTTTCTATTTGTTTTTTGATTTTATAATTTTCTTTTATAAAATTCTTTTCCTTTTATATATAAAATCCATTGATTTTATATAAATAATTCATTTTCAAAATACACTTTGAAAATCCCCTTTTCTACATCCCAATATTTCTTATGATATTTAAAATACCAAATAACAATGATTAATATCATTTAACACACGAAATCAACACAGATTATATATCACATCATATATTACAATATATGGAAAGAACAGTATGATAAATATTGGGGAATCGAGTTGGATCCTCCAACCTATTTTCCTGCATCCACAGATGTTAAACAATATAATTAACATCACTTTCATTTCAACATGAAATATTCTGATCAACAGAATCCATATTTGATTAACGATATATATATATATATATCACTAGATCTATAATTTCAACCAATCAATTATCAGTACAACCAAACAGTCAACACACAGCAATCCATCATCATTTATCAGTTCAAAAAATACGTTATAAAACTATGAACTAGTAAAGTTGGTGAGGTTTACTCACATTGGACGATTATCGTTAATAACGATAACCATTGCTTGATTCAGACGGACAATTTATTTTGATATAAATTGTAACGAGGTCTGATTCGCTCACAGTCAGTTCCATTATGGAGCCACCATCCATACGATCCTAACGGATCCAGTCGCATCCAATTCTGATCACGTTTGAGCAAGTTATCGATTTTACAAGTCCATACACTATTTAATTTTAATTTAAACATAATCATTTGTTTCAGGACTCACCTTCCTTCCATCAGGCCCATCCCCTTGCTAAAAAGCCCACTTCAAATTACATCAATCACGACAGAAATACACTTTATATAACTAGCGGTGAAGCCTCCTACTTCTAGCTCCTGGACTCCAAGCGAAAACCCAACCCATACAAATACTCGGTCTGACTCGAGCGCATTTAAAGCAAAGAAAAATTCACCCGGATTAGTCTGGAATACTTTCAGTGATAAATTCACAATACAAACAACCTGTTTACTTTGAAAAATCCTTTTTGAAATCAAAGGATAATACTAAGACCAGCCCACACATAAACACGGATGGTTTTTACCTTACTATAACTCAAACCGTTTTTGAAATCAATATTTTTCTGATATTATAATAGTGTCTATCAAATCACAAATAAATATTAATTTAGCAGAACGCTTGCATCTCACGCTCTACATAAATAGTATATAATCAAAATCGCGGGTTCTTATTGGAGAATGGATTCCAACTATGGAAAGGTATGGGACCACCTTCCGACAATGTACCTCCGGAGATGAATACATTGGGGTTCAACAAGAACGTCTTGCAACCCGGCTCACACATGACCGGCCCCTCATTTCTCTTGAGAGTACCAAATATATCACTACCACGGTTGAGGGCCAGTTAACCTAACCGATAGCATAAATATAAGAATAAAAAGGGGCCAACCGAAGGCATTTGATTTCTCCAGATCAGGTAATGATACACCCTTTTAATGGGTGCGACCCACATAGCCATGCCGTCTACCCGATTTTGTGCCATTTCCCGGTTGATGAGGCTAGAGGTTACGCTTATCCTTCAGCAAAATATATCTCCATCCACTTTGAATGCCACATTGCCAGATCCTCCAGAAATCACTAATTGATTTCCACAAAAATACTCCAGTTGTTAAGCTAAAGAAGTTTCCCTTCTATGCCATCAACTTGGTACGTTTGAAGAAATCAACGTACGCGATCCTTTTGGAAATACTCTATCAGAAATTCGTACATACAAGTCATCCAGGAACAGGATGAACCGAAGGCACTCTACTACTGCATCCTAGGAATCACCCTATAATCAGTAGCGAGTAGTCCTTGCAAATCCGCAGATTTAACCACGACAGAACCACGGTATATCTCTGGTCATGAGTCAGAGATTTAAGTAGTTCTTTCATTTTATAAATATCTACGGTCTTCCATTTACTCCCTATTTATCTCCTTCAAGTTAGCCGCGTTCGCACAGTTGATTCGAAGTGGTTTTGGGTCTAGTCTCCATCCCGGTCTCTTCGAAACATCACGCCATAAAGGTTCAGGAATAATATTCATTTGATAGTCGGTTATTTAACTATCAAATGTTAACAATACTGTTAAGTATATTGGCAGCTCAGGTCATTTATGTTAACATATTTCATTTAAAAACTATTCCATCGATTTTTATTATCGGTTTCCTAAATTCTATATCGACACAACTCTGTCGGTTCATTACTTTGAAAGTATTAATCCGTATCTTCTTGGAATAACGAATTCACCGAACGTCACTTTTATTTCCTTTGTCATAGAACATTACCCTTTTCTATGAAACATCTTGGATTACCCTTTTGTATTGATACATCATTTACCTTCTCAAAACCCTTTCGTACTTCTTATCTTTGAAATTATCACCATAGTTTATAACCCTCCTTTCATTTCCTTTATCATTGGAAATATCGTTATATTTCTATTTGAACAAATGGCATGGTTTAATTTCAAAATTATTCCCTTATTTCAATTAAAAACATTTCACTTACCCCAACTCTCAGGTGAATGCTATTTTTAGAATTACCATCTTAGGTAAAACCCTCTTTACAAGCTTTGATTATATGATTTGAATTGAACTTCAAATCTGTAACACCCCACACCCGCTACGGTCACTCACTAAGGGAATGCCATAACATCGGTGGAGTATTTTAAGTGAATATAGAACAGAAAAATTACAACAAGACAGATATAAGTAATACTTGAGAATTTAAAACATCATTTCATTCCAGCGGAAAGTAAAACATGTTTGGTTACATCAAAACCATAAATAAGAGTCAAGTACATAATATCCATCCTGATAAAAACAAAAGTACATAATCCCACTACATAACCTAATACCCATAATAGAAAAGATAAACTGAGTTTTACATCCACGGTCCAAGCTCCAAAAGATAGATAAAGCAGTCTGATCAAAGCCCACTAGTGCTAGGCCCACTCTGAAAACCTGAGGGTTGGGAAAAAGATAAAGAAACAACGGGGTCAGACATAAGTCTAGGTGAGTCCTATAACCCTAACAATACAATCATTAAAGTAATTAGGGTATGATATAAACAAGGTACGGTACCTCTGAGGATAATGACTACACTAAGTAGCCAACTAAACACAGGATGTACTAAGATAACCGAAAAGACGCATTTATCCACCCAAGGATAATTACTAGATTGCACCACCCCAGATCTACCCACCCAAGGGTAATTCCTACACTGCACCACACCAGTTCTACCCACCCAAGGGTAATTCCTACTTAAAGGTTGATCCCACTAAGTGTACTTAGTAATTTTTACCCAGTAGTTTCATGTACCCCTAGCTGACTACATAGGTGCCATCTGCCCCTATCTCCACTAGGTGTACTCAGTAATTTTTAATAGTAGTTTCGTGTACCCCTAGCTGACTACATAGGTGCCGACTGCCCCTATCTCCACTAGGTGTACCCACTACTCCCAAGCGATCGGCTCCCTACCGTAGATACCCGTGCTGGCCCCACAATGGGGTGTATCACTCCCCAAAGTGGCAACCCGATACAACAAATGGTGCACGGCTTATATCTACACGATGCAACAACGTCTTACCTACCAGCCCGGGTCCACACACGCATATGAAACCCGTTGGACTCGCGTTGCCACCACTACCCCGTTTTGGCCTCTTATAGTCAAGCCCAATATGCGTGTCCCGTCCTCGACTTGGGTCGAGCCCACAAAGATACGTTTGGGATATTGGTTGAAATGGGCCCCCACAAGCTACTACTTAAGCTTGTCATTTTATCTAGTGCATCCCACTTAACCCCTTTTATAATCATGCCCCCTTACATGTTAAGGTTTGGTTAAGTCATCTAATTATATTTCAATTGCCACTTAAGGCCCCCACAAGCTACTACTTAAGCTTGTCATTTAATTATATTTCAATTGCCACTTAAGGCACCCACTAGATTTCCGCATGCCACCCAAGGCACTTACTTGATTCCCACATGCCACCCAAGGCACTTACTTAACCCTTTAATCATGTTTAATTACATGTTCCACTTTGGTTAAGTATTCTAATCGTATTTTCTATTACCACCCAAGGCAACCCACTAGTTTCCTCATGCCACCCAAGGCACCCCCACTAGTTACTACATGCCACCCAAGGCACCCACTTAACCCCTCATGCCCCTCTACATGCTAATTTGGTTAAGTGTTTCTTAATTAATTAAGATCGTAACCTTTGTAAAGACCTCTCACATTAGACTGTCTTTTATGGCAGCTGGATATGCCGGTTGGTTCCGGGCAGCCTTACACCATAACAGAGTCTAACCTCGTGTCTTTACACTTGTCACGTATTTAGTTTATGACTAAGACCTCTCACATTGGGCCAATCATTTGTAGCCGCTGGATTTGCCGGTCGGTTCCGGGCAGTCTTATGCTACAAAAGGGTCCAACCTCGTGTCTTAGTAGATTAATTACACCTAATTAATCACCCCCATAATTTGTATTAATTATCCCTAATTAATTACAAATATTTAAGAATATGGGTAGACCTAACTCAGTAGGTAAATTCCCAATTCCATAATATGGGTAGACCTAACTTAATAGGTAAATTCCCAATTATGTCCATCCACTTTACAGTATGTTTAATCATACCCACTTCACACAATTTTATGTGTTCATTAATTTTTACCCCATCGTCCCCACGTAAATACGTTAACATGACATACTTCAAAAGAGAAGATTCATCATACACACAATGGGTTCAACTTAGCATATCATTAGCATTATCATGGGTTTAAAAGGTGTCAACTTGTATATATGACCATAAACCCAACTTGCATAAATAACCAACCCAAACTTGCATGAATCACATATGTCATAAAGATGGTAACTTGCTTAAATGTTCATGTCATAGACCTATCATAAAGGTGTCAACTTGCATACATGTCATAGGTCTAAAAGGGATGAACTTGCACATGTACTTATGTCATACATAGAGGCAAACTTGCATATGAACTTGCATCAGAACTTGCATATGAACTTGCATCATAACTTGCATATGAACTTGCATACCATGCCATACTTAGAGGCAAACTTGCATATATTATGCATATCATAAAAAGAGACAAAGTTGCATATGAACTTGCATCATAACTTGCATATGAACTTGCATATGAACTTGCATCATAACTTGCATAAAACCAAACATTTAGTATGCATAAAACCAACTACTTAGCATGCACAAAACCAAATACTTAGCATGCATAAAACCAAATACATAACTTGCATAACATGTTACATATAACTTGCATATAATCTCACATATAGTTTGCATAACATGTTACATATGCATCAATGTTCAACATAGTGTTTTGCATAGTGAGCATCATAAAACATAGCATTAAACTTGCATATAGCATAAAACTTGCAAAACACACAACATACACTATACTAAACTTGCATAAGCACATTTATCCACAAACATAGCCATATCTTATCATATCCTATCATAATCAATTTAACAATTGATTATTAAGGCTATAGAAACTCACCACTAAACTCCAATAAGCAAACCCTTGCAAAAAATCACCCAAAAACTCTAGCCTTGAACATAAAGCTTGCAACTTGATGATGAATGCAAGTTAATGATCACTCATACAACTCAAAGATGCTTGTATGAACATGAAAGCCTTCATAGAAATAGTATTTAAAGAGGATGGAGGCTAGGCTTTTGAGTGGAGGCCATGATCATAGAAAATTTTGGCATAGTTTAGTTAGAGGATAGGATTATGATCATTTAGGGCTAGCTTAGGGTTTTATTTATAGGATTAGGATGTGTTTCTAACCCTTAGATTAACCCTAATTCAATTTAGAGCCATCAGATTTCGTCCAGCCCTCCAAAACACAGCCCAAAACTCAAACTGATGCACCCAGGCCAGAATCAGCCGACAGGGCAAGTCGACAGGCAAGTCGACAACCCTGTCGACTGCCAAGTCGACAGGCATGTCGACAGGCAAGTCGACAACCCTGTCGACAGCCAAGTCGACTTGGCTGGGCGGGACTTTTCCCGCCTGGCCCCATTTCTGCATGTTTCGAAATTCAAATTTCCCGAAAACTTCTTTGGGCCTTAACCGGGTCATACGGACTTCGATTTACAAAATTTCGGAATCTATTTCGCGTATTTTTCCGAGACGAACACAATGACGTAACCCGTTTCCCCTGATTCTCACATCTGAGATTATTAATTCTGTAATTAGTGAATATCAGTGTTAACTGAAATTCGGGGTGTTACATTCTCCCCTCCTTAAAGGATTTCGTCCCCGAAATCTCCAAGTTAAGGAGAATGCATATCCTACCATCCAAACAACCATTTACTCAATCCATCAAACACGGGCATCCATTGTCCTTAAAACAATTTCTAATGATGTATGAGCATATGCAAAAAGTGTGTGTATATGTTCCCTATCTAATGTATGAACATATGCAAACCATGATAGTGCCATGCATCCATTATGTATGCGAGAGAACCCTATCGACACATACAATATCTACATGAGTGCACAATCATTCACCAAAATGCATCATCCATATGATAACACAATCATTATACATCCATAAGTATAGCTACCTACACACAATTATATGCAATATGCAATATGAAGTGATTGAGCCGATCTAGTGTCTAGAGTGTGTGTATATGCATCCACGAGCAACCACTAGCAAACACTTGCATCCACATGCATCCATCAATCATAACATATCTCAAACACATGTTTCAACCATAGGTTTACCCTATCTAAAGGTCAAAGGCACTAACAAGAGGACATACTAAAGATAAGATAAGTACTAGACAAACGATAAAGGAGAAGTTAAAAGACATACCCTCAAAAAGGAATGGGTATAATGAACGCATTTTCGCTTCCGTCTCCCAAGTAGCGTTGCTCTCATCTTCTCCCCATTGCACTTTGACTAGTTGAACCTCCCTGTTTCTCAACCTCTTAATCTCTGACCCAAGGATGCGTGTAGGAGCTCGTCGAATAGTCGCATCACGCTCTATCTCTACTTCTCTAAGCAAGCTCGGCTCTACCACCTCTGCGGTCTCATGTAGGCACTTCCTCACATGGAATACATCATGTACACCACTAAGTCTGTCGGGCAACTCCACCAATGGAAGATGATCTTCTCATGTACCTCCAAAATCTAAGATACATAGCCTCAAAAGGTCTTCTAAAATACGATTCACCCTCTCGGTCTGGCCGTCCGTCTGAGGATGATATGCGGTACTCAAACACAACTGAGTGCCTACCGTCTCTTGCAAACTCTTCCAAAACTCTCTAGTGAAGATAGGATCTCGATCGCTCACTATACTGGAAGGTACACCATGCAATCTAATAATCTCTCGAATGTAAACTGAAGCTAGCCATGGAGCAGTTCTCTTACTCTCCACGGGTATAAAATGGGCGCTCTTAGTAAGTCTGTCTACCACAACCCAAATTCCCGAATTACCCTTCCACGATCTCGGTAATCCATCGAGACACTATCCCACTTCCATAGCGGAACCTCCAATGGGTGAAGCAACCCACCAGGTTTCTTCTGCTCCGCTTTCACTTGCTAGCACACCAAGCATCTAGCGACATACTCGGCCACATCTTTCTTCATACCGGCCCAAAAGAAAACTCGCTTCATGTCTTGGTACATCCTGTCCCCACCGGGATGAATGGTCATCTTCGACCGATGTGCATCATCAAGTATAGCCTTCCTCAAACCCTTGTCTTGCGGTACACAAAGTCTACCGTCTCTACGCAACCACCCCTTACCATCTAGGGTGTACCTACTCAAATGGCTGGACGACTCCCCCTCCTCATGAGCTTCTCTACTAACTCAACCAACTGTGGGTCATCCCGCTGTGCTCCGCCAATACGCCCCAAAAGAGTAGGCCTAACCTCCAAGGAGGCTAGCAAACCGGGTACAAAGTCAACGGAAGGTCTAAAGTCAAACATAGAAATAAACTCTAAGCTCCGTCGTTCAACGAACAATGAACTCAAGGACAACCTTTTTCTACTTAAGGCATTCGTTACCACGTTACCCTTGCCATGGGTATACGCTATCTCAAACTCATAGGATGCTAAGAATCCCATCCAAAATCATCACAACTGTCCATCTCTCACGCAGACCACCCTAGTCGAACTCGACATCCCCCAAATGCAAGCCCCAAAGGCCTAAACCAATATCAGACAAACACCCAAGGGATACCTCCTTCGAATTCAGACGACCTACGTGAGATGATACTAGCAAAAACGGCTAAATAATTAAGCCCTTGTCCAACTCTGGATGTCCTCGCCAGTCTCGCTCCAAAAACCACCGTTTATCCCATAACTGGCTTTGCTCAACCTATTGAGCACATACGAAAACTTATTTCGCTCCTAGAAAAGACCAAGATGTCATTTACAAAGACCATCATGAACTTATTTAGGTACTCCCTGAACACCCTTCTCATCAAATCAATATAGTATGCGGGGGCGTTCGTCAAACCAAATGGCATCACCAGCCACTCATAAAAACCCATCCGGAGTCCTAAAGGCAGTCTTCTCTATACTATCCTCAGCCACTCTCAACTGACGAAACCCCGTGGCTAAGTCCAACTGCGAAAATACTGAGGCGCCAATTAACTGATCAAAGAGATCATCAATCCTCGGCAATGGGTGTCTATTCTTCTTTGTGAGTTTATTTAGTTCTCCTTAGCCTACACAAAGTCTGAGGGACCCATCCGCCTTCGTGTCAAAAACTACTGGAGCACCCCACTCCGATATACTTCGTCTTATGAACCCCTTCTCAAGCAAATCGCCTACTTGCTTATGGAGTTCCCTCCTCTCACGAGGAGCCATGTGGCACACTGGCCAAGATACTGGTTTGGCATTGTCTACCAGATATATTCGGAAGTCAATCTCCCGATCCGGAGGTAAGCCCTTCACCTCCTCAAACACATCCGGGTATTCCCGGACCACTCTAACCGATCGCAAACTCTCGACCGACGTGTCAAGCGATTCTAGACAACTTAGCATAACATATTCCATGGGATTACAAGAGATCTCGAGAGTGTTACCCAAGCGGGTCATAAACCTAACAACTCTCCCTTCAAAATCAAGAACGGCACCCCTACTGGATAACCAGTCCATGCCCAAAACTAACCCATAGCCCGTGAAGCCCAAAAAGCATCACATCTAAACACAATGCTAAGTATAGAAACTTTCAAACCCAAACACATCATGGAGCCCCAATTGGGTTTGAAACAACTAAGGGATCATCTGCTAAACTGGTGTCTAAGTGCAGTGACTCAACTAACAATGATGAGATAAACGAACTCGATGCGTCAGAATAAAGTTCGAACCGGATAATCAAGAAATCCAAATTCCAACCTAGACGGTCTTATCCCCATCTGGTACACTAGCCGTGAGGGAATACAACTACCCCCCCAAAAGATTCCATACCTTGCCCTTGCCCCTTTGGACAATCCTAATAAGGTGTCCTATTCCTCCCAAAAGGATAACTACTAGCCCTCTTCTTCCCATTCTCCACTCGTAACCTCCCATCAAAATGAGGTTTCGCTCTTCATTAACCAAACAACTATTTAAGCCTTCCTCCCATCGTCCATCCAATAGGTACCTACAAGTCCTCCTCCTTCTTGAACCAACTTCTAATCCGACTAATGTCTAAGTCCCTTGAAGTGGTTTTCTATTCTTATCTATCTTAGAAAGATCATCTACACACGGAGGGGAAACTCCAAACGAGAGAGGAAGAGATTCAAAACGGAGAATTCGAAAGATAAAGATATGGCTATCGGGGATTATGCTTTTCTTTCAAAAACTTTTCTCTTAAAAGACATGTTTTTGAAAATACTCCTTTCAAAAATATTCTTAGAAAATAGTTTTTCTAAAAAATTTATCTGTTCTGGTAACCTTAAGCTCTGATACCACGTGTAACACCCCACACCCGCTACGGTCACTCACTAAGGGAATGCCATAACATCGGTGGAGTATTTTAAGTGAATATAGAACAGAAAAATTACAACAAGACAGATATAAGTAATACTTGAGAATTTAAAACATCATTTCATTCCAGCGGAAAGTAAAACATGTTTGGTTACATCAAAACCATAAATAAGAGTCAAGTACATAATATCCATCCTGATAAAAACAAAAGTACATAATCCCACTACATAACCTAATAGCCATAATAGAAAAGATAAACTGAGCTTTACATCCACGGTCCAAGCTCCAAAAGATAGATAAAGCAGTCTGATCAAAGCCCACTAGTGCTAGGCCCATTTTGAAAACCTGAGGGTTGGGAAAAAGATAAAGAAACAACGGGGTCAGACATAAGTCTGAGTGAGTCCTATAACCCTAACAATACAATCATTAAAGTAATTAGGGTATGATATAAACAAGGTACGGTACCTCTGGGGATAGTGACTACACTAAGTAGCCAACTAAACACAGGATGTACTAAGATAACCGAAAAGACACATTTATCCACCCAAGGATAATTACTAGATTGCACCACCCCAGATCTACCCACCCAAGGGTAATTCCTACACTGCACCACACCAGTTCTACCCACCCAAGGGTAATTCCTACTTAAAGGCTGATCCCACTAAGTGTACTTAGTAATTTTTACCCAGTAGTTTCATGTACCCCTAGCTGACTACATAGGTGCCGTCTGCCCCTATCTCCACTAGGTGTACTCAGTAATTTTTAATAGTAGTTTCGTGTACCCCTAGCTGACTACATAGGTGCCGTCTGCCCCTATCTCCACTAGGTGTACCCACTACTCCCAAGCGATCGGCTCCCTACCGTAGATACCCGTGCTGGCCCCACAATGGGGTGTATCACTCCCCAAAGTGGCAACCCGATACAACAAATGGTGCACGGCTTATATCTACACGATGCAACAACGTCTTACCTACCAGCCCGGGTCCACACACGCATATGAAACCCGTTGGACTCGCGTTGCCACCGCTACCCCGTTTTGGCCTCTTATAGTCAAGCCCAATATGCGTGTCCCGTCCTCGACTTGGGTCGAGCCCACAAAGATACGTTTGGGATATTGGTTGAAATGTGCCCCCACAAGCTACTACTTAAGCTTGTCATTTTATCTAGTGCATCCCACTTAACCCCTTTTATAATCATGCCCCCTTACATGTTAAGGTTTGGTTAAGTCATCTAATTATATTTCAATTGCCACTTAAGGCCCCCACAAGCTACTACTTAAGCTTGTCATTTAATTATATTTCAATTGCCACTTAAGGCACCCACTAGATTTCCGCATGCCACCCAAGGCACTTACTTAACCCTTTAATCATGTTTAATTACATGTTCCACTTTGGTTAAGTATTCTAATCGTATTTTCTATTGCCACCCAAGGCAACCCACTAGTTTCCTCATGCCACCCAAGGCACCCCCACTAGTTACTACATGCCACCCAAGGCACCCACTTAACCCCTCATGCCCCTCTACATGCTAATTTGGTTAAGTGTTTCTTAATTAATTAAGATCGTAACCTTTGTAAAGACCTCTCACATTAGACTGTCTTTTATGGCAGCTGGATATGCCGGTTGGTTCCGGGCAGCCTTACACCATAACAGAGTCTAACCTCGTGTCTTTACACTTGTCACATATTTAGTTTATGACTAAGACCTCTCACATTGGGCCAATCATTTGTAGCCGCTGGATTTGCCGGTCGGTTCCGGGCAGTCTTATGCTACAAAAGGGTCCAACCTCGTGTCTTAGTAGATTAATTACACCTAATTAATCACCCCCATAATTTGTATTAATTATCCCTAATTAATTACAAATATTTAAGAATATGGGTAGACCTAACTCAGTAGGTAAATTCCCAATTCCATAATATGGGTAGACCTAACTTAATAGGTAAATTCCCAATTATGTCCATCCACTTTACGGTATGTTTAATCATACCCACTTCACACAATTTTATGTGTTCATTAATTTTTACCCCATCGTCCCCACGTAAATACGTTAACATGACATACTTCAAAAGAGAAGATTCATCATACACACAATGGGTTCAACTTAGCATATCATTAGCATTATCATGGGTTTAAAAGGTGTCAACTTGTATATATGACCATAAACCCAACTTGCATAAATAACCAACCCAAACTTGCATGAATCACATATGTCATAAAGATGGTAACTTGCTTAAATGTTCATGTCATATCATAAAGGTGTCAACTTGCATACATGTCATAGGTCTAAAAGGGATGAACTTGCACATGTACTTATGTCATACATAGAGGCAAACTTGCATATGAACTTGCATCATAACTTGCATATGAACTTGCATCATAACTTGCATATGAACTTGCATCATAACTTGCATATGAACTTGCATACCATGCCATACTTAGAGGCAAACTTGCATATATTATGCATATCATAAAAAGAGACAAACTTGCATATGAACTTGCATCATAACTTGCATATGAACTTGCATCATAACTTGCATATGAACTTGCATCATAACTTGCATAAAACCAAACACTTAGTATGCATAAAACCAAATACTTAGCATGCACAAAACCAAATACTTAGCATGCATAAAACCAAATACATAACTTGCATAACATGTTACATATAACTTGCATATAATCTCGCATATAGTTTGCATAACATGTTACATATGCATCAATGTTCAACATAGTGTTTTGCATAGTGAGCATCATAAAACATAGCATTAAACTTGCATATAGCATAAAACTTGCAAAACACACAACATACACTATACTAAACTTGCATAAGCACATTTATCCACAAACATAGCCATATCTTATCATATCCTATCATAATCAATTTAACAATTGATTATTAAGGCTATAGAAACTCACCACTAAACTCCAATAAGCAAACCCTTGCCAAAAATCACCCAAAAACTCTAGCCTTGAACATAAAGCTTGCAACTTGATGATGAATGCAAGCTAATGATCACTCATACAACTCAAAGATGCTTGTATGAACATGAAAGCCTTCATAGAAATAGTATTTAAAGAGGATGGAGGCTAGGCTTTTGAGTGGAGGCCATGATCATAGAAAATTTTGGCATAGTTTAGTTAGAGGATAGGATTATGATCATTTAGGGCTAGCTTAGGGTTTTATTTATAGGATTAGGATGTGTTTCTAACCCTTAGATTAACCCTAATTCTATTTAGAGCCATCAGATTTCGTCCAGCCCTCCAAAACACAGCCCAAAACTCAAACTGGTGCACCCAGGCCAGAATCAGCCGACAGGGCAAGTCGACAGCCCTGTCGACTGCCAAGTCAACAGGCAAGTCGACAGCCCTGTCGACAGCCAAGTCGACTTGGCTGGGCGGGACTTTTCCCGCCTGGCCCCATTTCTGCATGTTTCGAAATTCAAATTTCCCAAAAACTTCTTTGGGCCTTAACCGTGTCATACGGACTTCGATTTACAAAATTTCGGACTCTATTTCGCGTATTTTTCCGAGACGAACACAATGACGTAACCCGTTTCCCCTGATTCTCACATCTGAGATTATTAATTCTATAATTAGTGAATATCAGTGTTAACTGAAATTCGGGGTGTTACAAAATCCTCTTCATACTAATCCAATCCATAACCTTTATTTTGTTTTAAATAAAAGAAATTCCAATTGTATAACACTCGTTTTAGTTATTATTAAATAAAAGTAGTTATCTTTCCGAATTGACTAAAACTAGCCTAGTTGATCCCTTTTAAAAGGTTATTTAAATAAATGATAAATTTTATTAATCATAAGTAACTCAATAATCACTTTCGTACCCATTACAACTAATACTATCTCTCGACAAAAGTGAAGCCGTTCAAGTTGAGGTATTCTAATTACCTCTTTGACCTTGACCGACGACGCTCTTATCTTAAGATAATAGAAGTTTGCCACTAAAACATCTATTATTCCATTTCCATTTAATTTGGTTTTATAAACCATTTCCTTCTACTGAAAACCCACTTTACAAGTTAAATTCTTTTTACTTCGTCGAGTAAACTTAACAACCATATTCACCATTTGAATTTTATATGATTTTCCACTACTCATTTCTTACATTGGCAATTGTCTTGTAATCTTTCCACTTAAGCTATTAGACTATCCAATATCCCTTTTCCACAAATCCATTTAACCCTCCTATTATAATCACATCTATTTTACTTAATGGTGTCGAAATTCCCTTTCTTCTTTCTCCTATTATTCCACATATTTCATTTACCATTCGATTTAAACCATGGTTTTATTATCGCACTTCCTTTTTGAAATTCTATTCCTATCTTAACGCGTTTACTTAGTTTAAGTAAACGTTATTAACCTCCTCCATTCACTTTACAGTCCTTTAAAACATTATATACACAAATCTTAATTCTATTATATATTGAAAACTTCATAAACTCTGATAAGTTTATTTTAACCCATTTGATTACGTCTCGATAAAACTTCACTCCTTATTTAATATCGCAAATTTAGTTCGAATCCTAATAATTTAACTTGCCCACTTAATCGCTTCATACTTAAATTCCAATTAAAAATCATTGCTTTACTTATTATTGACTAAAATAATAATTAACTTAATATTGACTGTATGAAAAATAGTTAACTTTGTTATTAACTAATAACGGAATAATTAATCATTTTTTAAAGTTTACTAATTAATAATTGACTTTAATTACAATAAACAATTCGATAATTACTTTTAAATTTATAGTTAATCGAAGATTAACTAATTGTTAACACTATTCGTTAAATTTAATGAATATCCAGGAAATTCTTCATTTGATTTATTTAAATCAAATTAGTCCAGTTGTCGATTTCCAATTAGAACAGTTCATTTTCACCAACCGTACATATCAATTATCTATTAACTGATTTCCATTATCATGCCCTCCTTAAATTAATTAAATAACATAATTAATTTTAAAACATCACTTAATTGTTTATAAAAACAATTATCCCATTGTTACTAACTTATATGTTAGTTTCAGACTTTCCATTCAGAACATGACATAAGAATATGTCATATAAAACATTTAATGATCCTTTTTGGAAAAAAATGATTTAAGTATAAATATATTTTTAAGATTCCCATTTTAATTGACTTGTATAAAATAAATTTAAAACTTCAAATTAGTTATAAAAATAAATTTATAACTAAATATTACATTAATTCGCCTGACGGCAGAACAACATCTTAAACAGTAAATTTTATTCCCTCACTGCCAACCACTTAATCAATACCGGCGATTGATTTAAAAACACAACAACGATTTACATCCAATTCAACCATTACAATCTGAAAAGGGTTTGATGTCAATTTGGGGGTTCAATCAGTTCGTGGATAAACAATATACAAAATATTTTGAGGAATCCGGTCGGATCCCTCAAACCTGTTCTTACCTGCATCACAAATTTTATAACATTTCATGATAGTAGATAATTTTAATAAATAAATTAACGATGATAATATAATTAACAACAAGCATTAGCAACCAAAGCAGCCAATCAAACAATTTGTATTTTTGTATGGATTTATCACATTATAGAAGTCCAGAATAATGTGAGAATTAACTCAACTTTTTATTCGATCGATGGTTCATACGTTATTTCGTTTAATTTTAAACAAGCGTTTAAAATTAATGAAATCCCAGTTTCATCTGATTCCAACCAGATTAGTTTGACGGCGGTGCCTTCATTTCTGCGATTTCAACGCGACTTGCCTCGTCAAATTCTATGAACGAATAAATTATAATTGTTACACGTTATAATTGACTTAACAAAACATAACCTTAAACTAACTGTTTAATCATTCTTATTCTCGTTACTGAACTTACTAATCATGTATTTTTCCAGCCCAGATGTTATGGTGGCCTACTTCATCATTCCTTGTTCCCAGGCGTCTTTCTATTCTTTTCTCTTTTTTTCCTTTGTCTTATCAAACAAAGGCCCAAGCCCACTCATGCCAGTATAGCCCGCCTCTCCCTTACATTCATCTTCTCCTTCCACATATTTGAACTGCTCCGCCTTAATCCCTTCTTCCTCCATTATAACCAAGGGGATTATTATTGACACTCCAAATATTATTAAGGGGGGATCAATTTAAAAAGAAAAAAGAATTTGTTAAGGGGAGTATCAATGCAGAGGGCACCTCCCTTAACAAATAAAGTTTATTTTACCAAATTAGCCTTCTTTACAATAATCATTTTTTTAGTTGTTAATTTAAAAATATTATATGGTATATTAGTCGTACTGCATTAGATTTTTATATCAAAATAGTAATAATCTCATTTGTCGGTCGCTTTTTTTAAATAATTTTCATTTCTCATTTGTCAATCGTTTTTTTGAAGTAATTTCATTTCTCATACGCTAAATTATCAATAATCTCATTTGTTTCACATTCTTCATTTACGCCATTATTTCTCCCCAAACGACCGCTCTTTTTTTGTTTGCAAATAATTCAGAGATTTGATTCTTTTTGCATTTGAAATTGATTGGGATTTGGGATGATAACTGATGTTATTACCAGGGTAAAAAGGGAAGATAAAAAATTAAGTACGTGACTCTCCCTAACATTTTTTTAATGGCTGGAGTGTTTTTAAAATTTGACCCCCCTTAACAATATTTGGAGTGTCAATAACAACACCCATAACCAACCATACGGTCTCCTTCCCAGATATTATCACCACCCTGTAGCACACTTATCCCATAACCGAACACTCCCAGCTCCCTCCTCACCCCTTTTCTCCAAATATATATAACGTATGCTGAGACTATAAAAATGACGCATCGAGATATGTGTAACGATTTTGGGTAGGACTGTTTAGATTTGTTCACATGCGTTAATATTTGGTTTAGATTTAAACGTGATATCATGGAAATTACGCTTGTTCTATAAAATATCTCACGGTTAAGAATTACGATAACATATATAACTACTCAGAAACCTTTCTTATTAAATTGCAGGTTAAAACATTATTCAATTCATTAAAAATTCCTTTTTATTTATTAAATAAATCGTTATCATTTATAAATGATTCCATAGCGACAATTTGAAAATCGAATTGAACATAACTAAAAATCTACAACATGGAATCTAGATTCTTCTCTTTTAGTAGAAAAATATAATCAAATAGATCCCAACATTTCTTGTTTCAAATAAATCCGACTTATATTGGATCTTGTACAGCCGATTAAAGTTCAAAACGCAATATTACGAACTGTCATGCTGCTGCAGCTCGATTTATAATTAAATTATAAATTAAACGTTCTAGCGCCGTTCAATTAACAAACCGTAAATAAAATTCCACTATAAACAATAACAAACCATTTTAAATTGTCCGTTCACCCTATATTGTAAATTCAACATTTCCCAAATATTTTGGAAATAAAATATTACTATATATTTATATTAATAACCTATTCAGAATAATATGGTTAAATTCAATTATTTAAATTCAAATCAATATTTTAAATAATTGAATTATTCAAATAATTGGCCAGAAAATACGGGACGTTACAAAGTTAAATGATTAAAGGAAAAAAATTAAAGGGCAATTTTGGAATTTCACGGTGGGACCAAAAAGATGTGCTTTTGACACAATTATTAATAAAGATAATAAAGATGACAAATTCTATTCATACACCCATAATTTTTTAACATACACCAATATTTTAATAAGAAAAACCATGACTATGTTACCTCTATACTAAATTGCATTTTCATTCCTTTTCTCATAATGCATCTAATTAAGAACTTTAAAGTCAATAATATATGATTAAATATATAGAATTTCATGAAGTTAATAAAACATAAAATATCAACTAAGGTGACTTTTATAGTTAAATATTCTAACTCAAATGGTTCAATCATCTAAAAATAGAGCTGATTTTTAAAATGCAATCAATAAATTTGGCCCTTCAACAAATTGAAAATTACTCTAGTCTGTACAAATTTTTCATGATAGTTATATCTTTATGCATTATTTACTATATTACTTTGTTTGATCACTCTAATAAGGCATTACACCATTGTAGCATAACACATTCTATTTTATCAAACCGACTTTGTTGGTTTTTCTTAATTCTACCGAGCCTTCAAAAACTTGTGTCCGTCTTAAGCCCTAGACAATACCCATTTTGTACTCCTTCGAACGAAATCATGACTTACGCATTAATTACAATGTCTATTGAAATCATGACTTAACATTAATAAACAAAATCAGTCACAAGTTATTCATTTGTTCCCATAAATCCCCTTTAATTATATGCTACAAATGCATGTTTGTCAACAACTAATGAACATTTATTAAACATTTAATGTTAAGTTACTAATTTGTAATTAGTAATTGATTCATTTAAAATCAATCTCATTCATCCATTTGTCCATATCTAGTAAACTTATTCGAATTCCAATCTCATTTATTGCCTTATTTATTTATTGTCCCACTTTTAATTAAAAACATTAATTTCATTAATAACCCTTTAGGAATTTAATTCTCACAAATTGCATTAATTTACAATTGCAATTCTCTTTATTTCTTAAATTTGCGTTCTTAATTAACCACATTAATTCTTGTCTAAGTTATGTATTCTTCTTAATCAACTAAATTGTTAAATTTAACCTTCTTACTGTTGACTTATGATCCCTTTTAATTAAAAACATTAATTTCATTAATATAGTTGATTGATTTTAGTTACATTACCATGTTAACTACATCAGCATGCCCAACATATAAGAACATTTTGATTTGATAAAGTGCCCAACGAAATACTTTATGTGATTTAATAAATTAACAGTTGAAAAGAGCGGATATCAGAAATGAATCATGGAAAGTATAACATTTACTAAACCATATAAAAATGTAAATTTGGAAAGAAATCCTCATTAACCTCTTTTAAAATGGTTAGATGACCTAATTAAGGCATTGACAACACTGATGACCAGTATTAATCACAATAGG
The DNA here is from genome assembly GCA_030737875.1 of Allium sativum. Taxonomy (NCBI): domain Eukaryota; kingdom Viridiplantae; phylum Streptophyta; class Magnoliopsida; order Asparagales; family Amaryllidaceae; genus Allium; species Allium sativum. Next base: position 831,706,480 of record CM060918.1, on the reverse strand, counting down.
CCTATGAATGAAAATAGTTTACCCTACCAAGCGAAAAAAGAATTCAATGCCCAATTCACATCAGCATGAAATACCTATTGGATTTAGTATGATAAAAATGAATTAGGAACTATCCTGGCAATTTTTTATTATTACTTATTTCATTTTTTAATCTAAATTGACTTAAATGGATCCAACCTATTATAGTTGATTGATTTTTTATTATTAATTATTTTTTTAATCTTAATTAAAAACATTAATTTCATTAATAACCTTTTAGGAATTTAATTCTCACAAATTGTATTAATTTATAATTACAATTCTCTTTATTTCTTAAATTTACCTTCTTAATTAACCACATTAATTCTTGCCTAATTTATTTATTCTTCTTAATCAACTAATCTGTTATATTTAACCTTCTTACTGTTGACTTATGATCCCTATTACAAAGTCGGTTTTCCCACCGTTATGCGGTTATATTAGTATGTGTGGCACACATATTAAAATTTTCTAACCTCTCCCCCTTCAGCCATATATGTAATAACATCAAAAAAATGTCTTTAAATTTATGAGCATCAAAATTTGCTATTTATAGTATAGTATCTAAAACAATCTCGTCCATTAACTATATTGACAAACAATCAAAGTTGTTTTCATCATATTTATTGTAACTAAACTCATATCTAGTCACATATATCAATATAATCAAATGACATAGATCAATCATGGAATTACATAAAACGTGATATATACATCTCCATTTTCAATTGATTCCACTTTTAGTAAGATCAAAAAGTTTAATATTTGAAAAACTTAGAGTGTAAAAAATTTTTTATTACTTTATTTCTGATTAAAAAAAGGACTTTATATATATATATAATGTAACTGTAGCATGAAGCCACAAGTGACGATACCACATACAACTTGTTGGAAAATGTTTTTGCTTATGAAGTGAATTTATTAAAAAAACACGTTAAGAGTAATTTATTTATGAACCATTACCGTAATTGAGTTATTATAAAAGCTAATAATATTAAATATTATTTTAAATAAGAATAAATTAAATTTCATTAAATGATACATTTAATTTTGACCTAAAGTTACTATTGTTAAAACTTAATTTTTGTTATTAGAGAATTTGAACCTTCGGAATTATTTCATGTTAACCACTTAAAATAATGTGTAAAAGGATAGTCGTTACTCTATTACATTTACTTATTGTTATTCTGAAACTACTAATGTACATCTAACGGACAATAACAATTAAGTGCAGTAAGGTTTTTGAAAATGTCACTACAGTTGACATTAATTAAATGCAAAATTTGAAAACGTCTTTATTATAAATGGACATTAATTGCGTGCATAATGTTTTCGAAAATGTTATTAAGGAATGACATTAATTAATTGAATAATCTTCTACATTAAAATAAATTGACATTAATAAATGCATAAATTATTTGAAAATGACATTGAAAATTGGCATTAATTGAATGAATAATTTTTTTGCATTAAAAAATTGACATTAATTAAATGTATAAGTTTGGAAAATGTCATTGATAAAATTTGACACTAATTAAATGCAAATTTAGAAAAAGTCTATAATAAGAAATAACATTACCCAAATGACAATGATTTAATAATCAATGAGTTTTTTTTTGAAAATGAATAGCATTGACTGAATGCATAAGTAAAAAAACATTAATTGAATAATCAATGCATATATTTGAAATAGTAATTAAATAAAAGTGAAACTAATTGAATATAGAATGTCATTTATAATGTAGGTTATTGACATGAATTTTATTTTACCTTTCGAATAAATAGTATTCCTAAATCTAGGAGAAAAATATTTCATATTGGAGTCCTTAAAATAAATAATGTATGATTTTTGAAATCTTAAGAAATTATAAACCAATGTGTCTTATTTTAATATGTGTATTTATTGGATATGCTATTAATAGTAAAGCATACAAATTTTATGACTTTATACACATAATATAATTGAATCTAATGATGTTTATTTTTATTAATTAATATTTCCTTTTAAATTAAGGAATAGTGGGGGCACATCAAAAAATTCTATGCCAATTAGAACATAACTTAATGAATATTTTGAAAATGAACCTATAAGAAGTAGAAGAGTAAGAACATCAAAAGATTTTGATTCAGATCCTTGTGCTTTTATTATAGAAAAGAATCCTTTAAACCTCCAAGAGGCCTTTATCTTCCTTAGATGCTCATTTTTGGCAAGAGGATATAAATGATGAGATGGATTCTTTGGGATCTAATAAGATTTGACACTTAGTGGCCCAAAAGGGGACTTCATTTGAACCAATCTCATTGTATTGAGAAGTTTCTAAAGAAATACAATTACTTTGATTGTAAACCTGCATGTACAGTGTAAAGCTATGTAAGAACACTAGTGAAGGTGTAAGATAATCTGATTATGTGAGCATTATTGACAGATTTCCGTATGCCACTAATTTTACTACACCCGACATTGCATATGTCACAGGATTATTACACGGGTTTACCAGTAGACCTGGTATAGGGCATTAACATGCTATTATGAGACTTATGAGATACCAGAAACGAACTATGAACCTTGGATTACATTATGAAAAAATTTCAGTTGTTCTTGAAGGTTACTTCGATACAGATTAGAGTACTTTATCTGGTGATTCAAAAGTACCTAATGGCTATATCTTCAGCATTGCCGGGGAAGTTATTCCTTGGAAATCCAAGACACAAACTATGTTGGCTCAGTTTACCATGGAGTATAAGATGATAGCACTAGCCACAACTAGTGAAGAAGCAGAGTACTTAAGGAATCTGCTAGCTGAGATTCCTTTATGAGAAAAACCAATACCAGTTGTAAATATCCATTTGCGATAATACCGCGCTTATGGAAAAAATTCTGATCCATCATTACAACCGTAAGAGACGATAGATACGTCGTAAGCATGGTACTATTGGAGAGTTACTTTCCTCGGGTACTATTAGAGTGTACCACACACACTCAGTGACGATAATATAGTAGATCTTTTGACGAAAGGATTGACAAGAGAGAAAGTCCTTAATACTTCTAAAAGAATAGAACTATTACCCTTTGATTTTAGAGACATACACAATGATAATCCGACCTAATGACGGAAGATTCCAAAAAACTTGGTTCAATAGGTAAAAACAAATTGTGAAGTGATATTAGTTAAACATGCTATTTTTATATTAAGAAGCATGTGTTCCTGGATTGATTATAGGATGAGTTAATAGAAACCATTTACGAGATCTATAATATATTTGGTGTAGAGTACTAACTTTCTGGAGTACTTTTGATACACTCACCTATGTGAATGTGGAAATAAGGTTGTTTCATATGGAGTTTTAGACAAAGCTCCTAGAGCATTCACAAAGCTAGGATAAATTTGCACAGATATAAACACCAAGGCTTATTTAATTACACTCTAGAAAGGATGGGTGTTTGGTCTGATGTCAGGAATAGTGTAACGACCCGCATTTTTAGTCAATTTAAAAAATGAAATTTTAGCTGATTTTTAATGAATTTTAAATGGTCAAATATTAAATCTATACTTGAAAAACTATTTAAATTGAATTTAACTTTGTTTTATATTCTACTAAAGATAAAATAAGGTTAGTGAACTTTTTAAATTGATTTTAAAGTAAATGTATTAAAATTTGATAGTTTAATATTATTTTAATAACTTGAAATTAGATCATTTTTGAGACAGTTAAAAAATTCGATGAGACTAGTTTCATTCGATTAGTATCAGTGAAATATAGTAGGATTTCAAGTTTTGTATTGATTGGACTTATGGTTTGATCATACGAGTTGAAATGCGTAGGAATCATCTTATTGAAATTCGATTGAAAATAATCAGTTTTAGGTAATATTGAAAATGTTGATAAATTAGACATAAAATGGTTTAAAGTTAAATATAGATGATAATGAACTCGTTTATAATTTTTCTATTTAATTTTATCTATAAGGATCGTTAGTTCATTACACTTGTTTTCAATTGGAAATTTAAGTCGTTTAGAGATTTATATTTGTAAAAGGCTGTTTGGAAACCTTTTAATTTTGCTTTAAATGGTTAATGACAACTTAATGACCTAGTAACATGTGCTAATGTTTTCATAAAGTATTAGACATTTCAAGTATAGGTAATACCTTCCTTATATACACCTATAAGTGTTAATTCAAAAAAAAAAAAAACTTTGCCATTTAGTACCCTTAAACTTCCATCCTTAGATAACTCATGTCCTTCCCCTACCACTTGTCAAACTCTTCCATTGCACTTTTTTTCATGGTACTAAACCCATGTGAATTACCTTTTGATGTGTCTTCCTCTCATCACTTTCTCCTTTTCAAAAAACAAAACTTCTCTTCTGTTTCCTTTTCATTTCACTTTCCCCTTTTCTTATTTTTCTTCCAAGCTTCATTCTTCCAGTTTAATGGCCTCCTCCTCTTAAACTCATGGCTCAAGGCTTGTTTCCCCTTCCTCTACACTTAAAACACATCTGAAACACCTTAAATCTCTTACTTTCCTCCATATTAGCCTATATCTACCAGCTCTTCCCCTCTTTCATCTATGGTCGTGCCTTATTTCCCTATGGTTGGGCCCTACCAACTCTATAAACACCACCTTTCTTCCTCCAAACCACTTATGCACTTCTCTACTTCATAGATCTAGGCTCTTAACACATAAAAATCCAACCATTAGCACTTTAAACCCACAAAAAACCCACCTTTATGTTCAAAGTTCCACCTTTCCTCTTTTAAGTACAAACAACTTATATATTGAGTTTGTGGTGATGTTTAAGCATTTAAGTTACTATCTTGATTTCAAAAGTAGAGTTTGAAGTCATAGAAAAACAAAAGGTCCTACCTTTTCAAAGATTCATGGAGTGGAACCTTCGGTGAGAACTCTACACTCACATTTGGATAATTAGCTTAAAAATTAGTTATTTATGTTGGTTAATGATGCTTTATAAGTTGTTTGTGATGATATCAACTTGCTAATGATGTTCATGGTGATAAATTATGGTTATGTTTGTTACTAATGTGATGGAATTGGTTTGGATGTTAATGAGCGCTAAAAAAAAATGTAAACACTTAGTTTAAAGTGTTAAAAATTGGCCTTTTGGTGTTAAAAATGTAAACACTATGTTTTAAAATGTTAAAAAGGCCGCCTTTTAGGTGTTAACTATGTAAACACTTAGTTTTAAAGTGTTAAAGATGTTGCCTTATGTGTTAGCTATGTGGAACCTGATTTTAAGTGATAGAAATGTCACCTTTAGGCGAATATGGTATGAAACCTTGTGGAAATGACACTCTATGATGTTATTGGATGTTGTATGAAGTTATTGGATGTTGTGCGATGTTATTGGATGTTGTATGATGTTATGATGAATAGCAAATGAGCTATTGGATATGTTATGTGGTTGTTAATTTTGAATGTTAAGTGTATTTGTAACGACCCAGGGATTGTCGACCCCGAATATCGACACAAAACACCATGTCAACTATTCAAGTATCGGAAATACCGGAACATTAATAGAAAGAAGTTAGAGGGTGAGAAATAGAAAGAAAGAAAGTTAAAATAGAAGAAGAAGAAGATCACAACAGACAGAATAAGAGTAAATATGAATCTCATAGCGGAAGGAATGAAATATATTATATAACAACTTTGGAAATACAAACTTGTAACCATATGTACATACCATTATCACATAACATCACAGCGGAAATAAACTCTATATATATATCTAGTGTTGAAGCCCCCTGCTCCACGCTCCTCCAAGTATATGTAAATTCCTGACTACCTGACTGCCCGTACAAATTTGGACACCCAAGAGTTTAGGGTAAAACAAAACAAAATAAACTCTGGGTCAGTCATGGAACTGGTGTGAGAAAACTTCAATCACTGGGTTTAACTTTTAAAAATCCTTTTAAAAGAAATGATAACCGTAAGACCGATTCACACATAAACACAGATGGTTTTTACCTTACGATAAACCAAAACATTCTTTTTTTAAAACAATGTTATTCTGATATTATAATAGTGTCTAAATCAAGTAAATAAAAATCTAGCAGAACGCTGGCTCTCATGCTCTACATATATAATATACAATCAAAAACTGCGGGCTCTTATTGGAGATTGGATTCTGACAATAACAAGGCATGGAACAGCCTTCTGATCAGTGTACTCTAGAAGGAATACATTGGAGTTCAATAAGAACATCATGTAACTCAGCCACACGTGACCGACCATTCATTTCGCTTGAATGTTCCGAATATATTGTCACCTTACGGTTGGTATACCAACATAACTGTTCTCGGGAGATACAAAAATGAAAATAAGTAATAAATATGAATATTCTCTAGATGGTGACAATATACCATAATTGGGTGCGACCCACTTAGCCATGCTATTTGCCCGATTTTTTGTCATTTCCCGCTTGATGAGGCTTGAGGTCATAACGTATCTTTTGACATATCACACCTTTATTTACTTTGAATGCTACATCGTCATACCCGCCAAATCAAAAATTGATTTCCCCAAAAATATCACGGGTAAAAAGCTAAGAGAAACGAATTCCTCTGTCACCAACGTAAATACGTTTGAAGAGATCAATTTACGTGATTTATTAAATATACTCTGTCAGACATTCGTCCATACTCGTTGTCCTGGGACTGGACAAACCGAAGGAACTATTCTGTAAGTCCATCTTAGGCAATTTCTACCTAGGATCACTAGAACAGCCCTTGCATAAATCCGTCTTCAATTACCTTCATCATATTTGATTCGCAACACTAATGCCCATACGGAGTGGGTTTCAGATAATAAATCTGATCCCGATCTCTCCGTATTTGACAGTGGAGAAATGGTCACAAACTTTGATAGTCGGTTATTTAACTATCAAAGAAAACATTCAAACAAACAACGATCTTATTTCCAAATGGAAATTATTTCGATCAACCATCATTCAACACTAAGCCCCTTTAAATAAATTTATCATTACTTAAATCATTTCCCAATTTCTCTTAAATATCTTTACTCAAATATTGCTCTAGCTTGTTTAGCCTCTCATGATTTTCGGAAAAACGTTTCCATATATTCACAATTCCTTATTTCCTATATTTCAAAAATATACACTATCAATATTGGAAAATATTTCCATATATATCTTATTCACGTATCACTATTCTTCCACATCATCGGTCCCTAACCGTGAACTAATAAGAGAAAAACTCCCTAACTATTAACCCCAAAGGCCGAAACCAACATCAGATCGATACTCAGAAAGCCATTCAACATAACTAATCTCCAGTCAGTTTCTAATTTCCTTAACTCCATTCTTAACTTCAAAATCATTTCAAATATTTACCAATTTCTTTTTTCAACATAATCTAATATGCAAAATGTTTGCTTTTAAATCGTTATTCACTTTAAAAGGTGAATATTATTTCTTTACTGAAAACTGAACTTTTTATCTTGATCAATCTTGACTTTTATTTATGGATGTCATGACAGGTCTAAATCCCGTGTGACGACCCCAAACCCCCGTTCCACAGTGGCAAGGGTAATTTTGGAATATAACACATAAATAAATAATAGCAGAACAGAAATATATCATTACACTAGATAATTTACAACAGAATACGCTGGATAAACATAATCATCAGAGTTACACAGTATACAGGATCATACTTAGTACAAAATACAGTTTTAGCTTTATATAAAATGTCTACAGCGGAATCAAAAATAATATACATAACAGGAGCTGAACAGTTGAAAAGAAGTGATAAAATCCGTCTTCAGCTCCATAGCTATCCAGAGAGAGCCTGCAAAAACCCAAATACAAGGCTACCTATGTAGAAAATACGGCACTCGAGTTTGCAAGTGAAACAAACTATGAGTCGGTCATGGGACTGGTTTGAGAAATCTACTTAACTTATTTTACATTGAGGCCAATCACAGGACCATGCTGCTAACTCGGAATGGGTTTACTCCATTGGATTACCAGCGCTTCAAGCAAGTAAATCATTTAAACATCGCAATGCTTTTTTACAAAAATGAAGCCATTATAAGACTCAGGTCCCATCACACAATGCAACACAAACTGGAGGATAAAGTTTTTACCTTATAATGGCCAAAATATGCTTATACGTATAAAACAAAAGCATTTGATATTATTACTAGTGTTTATATGTTTCAAAAACGATTTCAATCATAAATATCAATCATAGATGGCATAAGTGCCCCATACCACTATGTCGCCATATATAGGTTTACAATCAAAACCGCACGATGTCGTATTTGGAAATTTGATTTCCGTCATGAACTAAGGTAAGAGATTGTCCTTACCACTTCGAGATGCTCTAGCCCGTGTCTCAGGAAAGCACGCAGGCAAGCCTTGGATCATCAGGGCCGGTCCACACAGAGTGGATTAAAATGCCTGAACATTGCGTTTCCTCGCCCTATGGGGCGTCAAACTGGCCGGTATATCTACCAAACCATCCATCGGCTGTATAGAGACCGATATAACCGAGGCGCCTCGCTATCCATCATCCACAAAAGTAAAACATCCGGGCGTGTAAAAACCAGACACCACTCCTAGCTAGATGGAAACGCATGTCCTCCTTGATGTCCTCTCCCGTTTCTGGTCCATACCGGGGTGTGAGGCCCGCGAATCAATGCTATACACAAAGCTATGCTATTTAAAGCTGTGCTTTGATCATTGACCACAAGGCTCTGCTTTTCAACAAAAGCCTTGATCACTGCATCTCAGCATGCCACACAGGCAATTCATGCCATGCAACTGACGTATATCAATCACACAGAATGAAATCCATTGTCGGACACACATTCCATTTACAAGTCCGTTCTGGGTTTGAACGAAACCGGAGGCACCTTATTCCTCATCCCATATGTGTTCAATACAGGAGAGAGAGGTCCTCACACATCCGAACGATCAAAAGTACATCCGGACAACCACCACTATAACCCCTTCAGGGTAGCAACTCCAATCAAAGGCATCAGTAGCCATCCATTCGATGTGAAGATCATCGGTCTTGCACCGCCTTCATATCTTCGGCTTCTAATCGCCGATCAATTATTTGAAATGAGATTTGACTCAGCCTTTTCAAATAATTCACGTGTATTTAGAATTCAAATCATTCATTTCCGTGGTTAAATTATTTGACATCCATAATTCAGTTCATTAATGTAATTTTCCTATCATACACATTCAACCATCAAATATCCAATAAATCGAGTAAATCAGGTTTATTTCCATTCCATATTATTTATAATATTTTATAACGATTTATCGCTATTTTTATTTATTTAAAAATAGCCTATTTATTCAAACGACGCTTCAGGCCATAAAGCGGCCATGGCGCTGTTTTTCTCCAGATTTGATTTACACATATCTGACAATCTAACCGTTAGATCTTTACAAATTTTATATCATTGGAAAGTTCTATTCAAAGCGGACCCAATAGTTCCAGTTTTGGGAAAATCCGACGGTCGGATCTCCCGGTACAATCGTTTAAAGTTACGATTTCAAAATACAAACTACAGCGTCGTTATTCGTTTATTTTAATTATATATATATATATAAATATATATATATATATATAAATATATATATATAAATATATATATATATATATATATAATCCATTCTGGCATTGTTTTTATTCATATTTGAATTAAACATTTCACACAATCTAACCATTGGAACTTTACAAATTTGGTATCATTGGAAAGATATTTTCAAAGCGGACCTAACAGTTTTGGTTTCGGGAAAATCCGACGGTCGGATCTCCCGTAATAATCGTTTAAAATCACGATAACATCATTATTTGTTTTATTTTAATTATATATATAATTATATATATATAATCCGTTCTTCGATTTCCAAACCATTTTCATTTCACATATTTGATAAAAATAATATTTTTATCCAATAAATATTTATTTCAATACATAGCTATTTTTAACACTTCATATATATATATATATATATATATATATATATATATATATACAAGGAAAGGTGATTTTTACTGTTAAAACAATTTATTTCAAACAGGGATATTTTTATCGATTCATATATGTAATAAAAATGTGATTTTTATTGTTAAAACAATTTATTTCAAAGATGAATATTTTATATACTTCATATACAATTTATTTTAAATAATTCGTCATATGAATATTTTTCCAACATATGAATATATTTCAACACATGAATGTAAATCAAACACATGAATATTTCAGAAAATTTTGGCAACATAATGGCAAGGGGTTTAAAATCGGCACCGTCCCGAGTACGAATCCTCGCACTACCTTACACCTCGCAGCGTTCCCTAAGAGGCTTATCCTTATAATCTAAATATTTCGATCATTTTCATATCACAATGAATTTTTCCACAAACAATTCCAATTTTGTTTCAACCACAAATAACCATTATCAACCATTCACATTTATCAACCAAATTTCACGTCAACCAAATTCCAAACAATCACAACCAATATATATCGTGGTCTGTGGACGAGGGGAGTATATATATATACATATATATATATATATATACGTGTCTAAATATATTTCATTTAAACTCCGTTCAACTCACATATGATTTTTTTTACAATGTATATATAACTTATACATCGCACATATCATTTATACAACGCTTATACATTAGGTGTACAATGCTTATATAACTTATACATCGATTATATAATTTATACATCGCCATTCCATATCGTTTTGAATTTAGAAATCTCACATTGTGTTCCACTCCTCCAAAAATTGTAGGAAGCTCCAAAAATTCTCCGGTCTCTTTTAGAATGTAGAAGACGTCGTCAAGAGTCCAATGTCCCATGTTTCACTGGATTTCGACAACATAGCAAAAAGATATGATTTTTACTCTAAAATCAACTTCGCAACGCTTTTGAACTGTTGAAATTAGTTTAAATAATAACATCCGTATACCTTTCTTGTTCGTTCAAAAATAGGTTTAGATTTTTACTCCAATCCGTTGCACTTGAAGTCAATCAGAATATACCACGTTGACAGGCTAGGAGAGGCGCTCCCAAGAGTACCACCCTCGTTGAACTTGCACGCGCTTTGGGGGGTGAAATCGAGGGCGATGCGGCCAGCTTTAGAGGCGCGATTCGGCGTGGATACTTCACTATAGCAGCCGAGACAAGTGTGGATCTCAAGCTCTCGAAAATCGACACAAAACCCCCTTCTAATCAGTGGATTTCATTGCGTATTTTGGAAGAAAGGGAGAAGAGAAGGTGGGAACAGGCATCGTCATTCATTTGAAGGGTTTCGGGTTTTTTTCTATTGAACAAAAAAGTGATGGTGAAACGTGATTGGCCAGTTAATTATATTTTATTATTTATTCTTCTTAAATTCAAAAATATCTGTTTCTCCATACTAACTCCAATTCAAACCCAATGACTATCATCCCTAGCTAAATACCCCAATTCCGAACACAATGAAATATGTTTTATAGGCCCGTTCGACTGTTTTAGTCAGTTATTCTTCAAATTAAAATATAAAACATTCAAATATGGATTTGAACGTACATTTCAATTTGCCGGGGCCATATAATGGTTCCAAATATTCTAGAAAAATAAATCTAGCTATATTTGGACGAGGTCCCAACAAAATTGATTTCGTCGAATTTGGAGACCGTTTGAAAAATGGCCATTTTCTGGTCGATCCAAATTGACTGAAATTAACCAAACACATTTTCTTTTGCCACGCTCACACATTGACTCCAAAAATTATGGAATTTTGAATCTAGCAATAATTTGACATTCTGGATCCAACAAAAGTGATTTCGTCGAAAACGGAGGTCGTTTGCAAAATGTCTATTTTCAAGGGCTATATTAATTCCATAGCGGCCTTTCTGAAAATTCATTTGGCCATAACTTTGATTCCCGCTATGAAAATTTGATTTTTCAGATTCGTTAGAAAGATATTCTTAAACAGATTTAAATATTTTTGTTTCACTAAAATCCGTTTTATTTTGCGTCTTGTACAGTCAATCAAAGTTCGAATTCAAATTTTCAAACCGCCGCGCTATTTCAGGCCTTGTTTTATAATTAAAATAAATTATTTATTTTGCAACATCGATTCAAACAAATATATACATTCTAATTCTCTTCAAAATAAATTTATTATCGTTATCATTTAAAATAATTCATTATAAATTTTCAAAATTCATTAAAATTGCCAAAATAAAAAATTTAAATTGGTTCTGATTTTCCGGGTTGTTACATCCTGTTTTTCGAGCTATTTTGTAAATTCATATTTAGGTTTCATTCCATATACTCTATTTATAAATCAACTTCCTATCAAATAAATATCAAGTTTATAACTTTATCTCGATTACCTATTTGATTACTAATTATTGGTTTCAAAGCAAATATCAAATATTTTGCCCATTTTGCTGAATTATATAATATATAATTTTTAAGAATAAATTATTTTAGTAATATTCGACATCGTCGAATTATAATTATAAATTCTTATTGATTTATTTCATTTCTATTCCCATTTCGAACATCGAAATAATTTCATCGTTTTCTTTTGAAAAGATGTCTCAATTTCCCTTCCTAAATTCACTCTTATATTTTCAAATTATTTAATATAATTATTCCACTTTATTTCTAAACATCATTTATAAATTGAACTACTTGTTTAAATATAATTAAAACAAGTTATTATAATCTAGTTTATTCGAAATTCAATTTCTATTTAAAAATAGATTGTCCTTTCTGAAAACCCAATTTCTTTTCCTATATATTCGAGTATATTTTATGGTATTTAATTACCAATTATTTCATGTCAAAGTTATTCAAACATCCCAAAACACACAATAATAAATCACTGATTATTTGTCACATCATATATTGAAACATATGAAAATCAACAATAAAATTGTTGAGGAATTCAGTTGGATCCCTTCAAGTTAATCAATATAAATAACACTAATTTTATACCAATATGAAATTATTAAATCATTATTTTCAACGACTTCATATATATAACCATCAACCAATTTATTTGTAAATCATCCAAATAACCATAACACGGTATTCAATCATTATTTATCAATATTAAATAACATTTATAATATTATAAAACTGGACAGAGTTAGTGAGTTTACTCACCTTGGTCGTTAATCGTTGAATAACGATTAACGTTGGTTGATTAAACCAGACATTTAATTTTGCCTAAAATTCAAATGAGCTTTAGATAGTTCCAGACTAACTTCATAGCGTAGCTTGCATCCCCAGGATTCCAATGTGACAAACCGTTCGTAAAACTGATAATGGATGGACGAGGTATTATAATTCCAAGTCATAATATGCTAGGATTAAATTAAAACTTAAATTATTATTTCATAACGGGCCTTACCCTTTAATATCAGCCCACCATCCGCTTAGTATCCACCGACCCGCTAATAACAGATCCTCTTCCACCATATGAGCTCCACCCGTAATTCGACTGGCCTTTTCTTCTCGGTTTTTGATTATCATCCTTCCTTTATATATATATAAATATGTATATTATTTGGCTTACATTTTTTTATTTGCCGATACCCATTTCGTTAAGACTCAGACGTATCTTTCTTCCCCCTAGCAAATTCGAACACTGCTCCTTTTACCCTTTTTTTGTCACGTAAGCTTTCACGCATGGCACAACTCCATCGTGCACACACCAAATTACCACTTACGTATTTTCTTTTCCTTCCTTTTTATATATAATATAGGCCTTGCTCCTTTAAAAACTGGTCCAACTACCAATATAAAAACCCACTCGCTCACCACTACATACTTCATCTTCTACGTTAATTTCTTCAATTCGCTGCTCCTGCTCATCCATTTCCATTTTATCACCTTTCTTTCCCTCATTCTCAAAATGAAAAGCACCCTGCTTCTTCCTAACATCTTCTCTTTCCAACCATTCCCAATATTATCTGTTCGAGATTCACCCCCTTCAAGCTTAACACCACAACTCCTATACTGTTTCCTCAATGTGCCAAAATTCGAACTCTCCTATAGGCATCATCATGGCTTCGTGCGACAGTAAGCATGACCCTCATTTCTTCACAAACTTCCCCATGCATCAACTTCCACACCAGTACACTCCACAAACCCCACAGCCACCCTCACCATTTACATCTTCTCCATCCCCTCGTCCATGCCATCAGATCCCCGCTAAACGTAACTCGAAAGCATCACCAAACCCGTATTGCCATAAACGTTATGACAATTTGTTTTTGTTTAATGTTTTCAGAAGCCATTACAACTCGTTTTCTTTGTTTCCTTCCTAAAACGAAGTGTGGCAGCTCGCGTGTATTTATACAGAAAGTATACTTTGCTCTCAAGCATTAGGTAGGCATGCTAAAGTCGGAGAGTACTTCGTTGATTTGCAGGTAGGAGGAGACTTCTTTTGATGGAAACATGGGGTACATACGGGGAGGGTAGTTTGCCTTAAATGGGAAGACATATTTGAATAAGGCTACACTGTTTAGTTTATAGGGTAGGCAAGCCGTTGACAATTCAGTATGTAGAAGGGAAAACATAGGCTGGTGAATTATTTAGGCATGTGCACGCATTTACTTTGCTTGGTTCTATTTGTTTACACTACTTGTATTGCTTACATATTTTGTAGCATTTTGGGTACACAACACATTTTGTTTTTAGTAGAAATGTTAACTTGTAAAACGATTACTGCGGCATGATCATAGATAATGATTCCATTTGCATCGTTAGTACGTTTAGATGTGCGCGTTTACTTTTTGCGCTAAAGAGATGTGTGAAAATTTCAGTTATTCGCTTCTTAAGGATCCAAAAAAGGACAAGGTGAGATTCTAGAGATTTTTAGTGTTTTAACGTTTTTATGATTGGAATATTGTTGGCTTCAGCTCTGCGCCCTTTATTTAGTTTGGTTTAAATTATTAAGTTTAGCGTGGCTTGATATAAAAAAATTCCGTTCACGTATGGTCTGTCATGGACAAAAAATAAAAATACTATCGTGTCAGACGATGTGTCACGATCCTAAAAATATAATAAAATAGGCAAGTTAACTTATATTGAAAAATCCCAAAACGCTGATTAAGGGTGCAAAATACGTTAAACAAAAAGTTGCTTATTTTCCAAAATAAAAAATATAGAAAAATCCTAAAAATAAATATTAACTACGTATCAAAGATCTTGTCCAAATTCGAAACTAACGTTTAATTATATTAAATAAACCGTTATGGCTTATAAACAATTCCATAACGACTTTTTGAAAATTTGATTTGGACATAACTTACAATATATAAGACGAAATCTCGATTTTTCACTTCCATTAGAAAAATGCAGTTAATTAGATTCGAAGGTTTTTTTTAAATAAATCCGATTTATAACGAATCATGTATAGTCGTTTGAAGTTCAAAATTCAATATTACGAACTACCACGACGTTATGAGCTCGTTTTAAATTATATTATAGTTTATACGTTCAACTTGTCATTTTTAAATAATAAACTCGTTATATTAATTTAATTCTAGACTGAATTAAATCTATTAAATTATCCAGTTTACAGAATATTGCAAATTTAACTATATTATGATTATTCGGGAATTAAATATTATTATTCAACTATTTAAAATAATTAAATATTCAAATATTTGAATTCAAACCACTTTAAATTATCAACAACTATCAAAATAATTAAATTAATTAATTATTGAATCATTAAAATTTCCGAGATGTTACAATATTAACTCTTATGTAAACGATACCCATTTGGAAATAAAGTGTTAATGATATAAACACTTAAGTGAATGACATATATGTATGGATACATATATATTGATGAAGTCTCTTTCGAAAAATACCGGAACGCTCTAGGATGACACAGGGAATAATGTCTACGCTTGGGTTTGGAAAAGTTAGTTTCCTGCTCTCCCCGGCTATCCCTGACTGATCCAGTGAACGGGATGGTTAATTCAGATTTAATTTGAAATCTATTTGAATTTAGAAATGAATTGGAATTTTCTTTAATATTTTATTAATAAAATATTAAGTGAAAAATAAAAAGTTTGAATTTTAAATCTGAAATGATTTGGAAAGATAATCTTAGTAATATCGTAAAGAAAGAAATATTATTTGAATAAGTTCAAGTAATAAGTGTATGTTTTAAATTTTGAATTTAAAATGAATATCGATTTTTAAAAGTGAAGTTTGATTCGGGTATTCGGGAAATGTTTTAATAAGATTTTATTTTACAAACTATCTTATTTTGTTTATAATGGACTTCCGGAAAAGTTGTACCTCAAATAATAAGTTTTAAAAAATAATATTATTTTAATGATTCAATAACTTTAAAATACTCAAAATCGAATGTTTGAATTTAAAGTTAAATATTCAAAATATAGTTTCCAAAAGTTATTTTATATGATTTGTATAGTTAATAAATATTTTGGAGGCAATTAGACTTAGTTTTGTTTTAAGTCAAAGTTTGGTTTGAATAGGACTTGTCGCGCATCGGTAGTTCGCAAATTCCGATCATTGACTCGAAATTGACTTTTCGGGAGATTCGACCATCGGATTTTCCCGAAATCGTAAACATTGGGTTTGAAATAAAAAGAGCTTTAAAATGGAATGTTAAATTTTAAGATTCAATGGTAAGATTTCAAAATAAATAAAAATCAATTTTTTAAAGAAAAACACGGGTTTTGCAATTAGTGACCCGAAATTGGATTTTAACGAAATAAGTTATTTTTAAATTATTAAAAATAGGGAAAATTGTGATAAATCATAAAAAATGATTTAAAATTTATTTGGATTATATATATTAAATTTTTGAATGATATAAAGCTTTTTTGTGAAAGCTAGCTATGTTGATAATAGTATTAAAACATTTTGAAAGTAATAAGTACTTAAGAAGTTAAAATTTTCCAATGTATGAATTTAATTGGATTTGGATGTAAATAATCTTCAGATATTTCAATATTAGATTCCGTAGTTATACGGATACTATTGAGGAATTTGGAAGATATTTATGTTGCTATTCCCCATATGGTATTTGTTGATTTCAGAATTTGATGTTAAATATTAGTCAATATGATTTCTATTTAAAGCCTTATATTTGATATCAATTTGGATTGGGTTTGTCGTGAATGATGTCTTGAATAACATATATTCTTTAACCCATCTAAAGACAGAATTGGCATCCAAAGTTAAATAATCATTGATTAATGATTTTGAAGTTTTAAAACTAAGTTAGATTTAAATAAATCTTGGAATAAAGATTTGGATGAATGATATGAAAAAAGGATTAATGAAAATAGTTAGAACTTACCTAAATAAATGTAGATATGGATTGAGGGTTTGGAGTTAGTTCCATTTTATTGTATGCAGAAATTGCCCTAGACCGATAGAATGGGACTGGTGCCCTCCTCTTTGTTTCATTTAAGAAATGGGTTGGGGATTAAGTAAGTATGTTTTCCCATGGGGATAAAAAGAATCTCTTAAATACAATTTGGAATTTTGGAACGAGACTAATAAGGTAATTAGATTTACCAAAATAAGAGGGAAATTAGATGTTGAGTATGGCCAGTTTTGCTTTATGTGGTTGATAGGATGGGAATGGGATTTTGGTTTAACTAATAACCTTTGTGTTAAGGTTTAATTGAAATCAAAGAATAATCCAAAATAGAATGTATGTTATGATATCCCTATATATTCTCCACACATTTTTAAACTTGCGCTTATTATTTGGAAAGACCGAGAACGATATTTGGATCGGTAAACCATTCCGAATAATAAAATGATGTGTTGGAGCAGATCAAATGCTATTGAATACGATGGTGAAGACAGGGACCCTTCACATCAGAAGGACTACTTGTTGAATGTCTCAAATGGTTTAGCGGCCTTTTGAAGATGGGTTTTATACTAGGTAAATGGCAGTAGTCCGGATGTACATGAAGAAATTCCAGATTTGCAAGGGCCCCTCTCCATTTGTTGGACGAGGAATAAGGTGCCTTTGGTTCCGTTCAGACCTAGAACATACTTATATGGATGTGTGTCTGACGTTGTATTTTGTAGTGTATGATTGATCTTCATTAAAAATATTTCTGTTGGTGGCTAGGAGGTTTATCCCTTAGTTTAAAACCCATTTTTTGAGACATACGAGCTCAAAGGTTATATGGCTAGTGATTATCGATTATATATTAATGAAATGACAGCGTGGCATACTAAGTGATGTGCTATAATGATCAAAGCATGGCTTATTGAAGCGTAACTTCGTGTAAGGAGATTTTGAAAAGCCTCACATACTATGACCGAAACGGGAAAAGATGTACCAAGGTTATGGGGTCACGCACCTTAGGGGATGGCCATTTCCTTCTAGATTTTTGAAGCAAAACTATGGTATGGAGCCCAGGTGCTTGCTAGGTGGCTATTATGTGGTAGTGCTATGGTATGAAGCCCTAGCATTTAACTATCGTGGTTTTGTTGGAAATTCGGGTGCCCATAGAGAAATGGCGATAATGACCGCGAAATGGCATACTTGTGCGACATGGCTTTGAACCGCATCGACAACCTTGTGTTGGCAGAGAAGGGTTTACTTCTCGGGGTGTTTGCTAAAGGCATATCCATTCATAAGAAAATTTCTTAACCTTAGTCATTTGTTGGAAAAACTCATTTTGTGAACGGTTTGTGTCGCTATATGATTCTAAACTAGAATCATCCTCTACGTGCCCATTCGATTTTCTATTGTAGATCTAGCGTAACGTGTAGGAGCTCAGTATAAAATTATGGTAACTATGTTAGCTAAGATTGATACATTTATTTGCAAAAGTGAGTTTCACATTCTGCACTAATAATAAGATAAGATGATTTTCACGTATCAAAAAAATTTAGTTATTATAAGGGAAATCTCGCCTAAGTGTGCGTTTGCATTGTGTGTGTGGCGCGAGACCTTATGGTAGCTTCATTTTCTAAAGAGCACTGCAAGTTTTTATGCATTGGTGTTCATATAAGGAGAACCCATTCCATGTTATACGGCGTGGTCCTATGATTACCTTACTCTAAAAAGGAAGTACTATTTTTTCTCTCATACCAGTCCCGTTACTGACTCAGAGTTTATTATTTCCCACCTAAAGTCTGGATACCAATAATTTTTCAATACGGGCAACTTGGCATTTTTGGTTTTGCTGATTTAGACTTGGATTCATCCTTAGAGCTAGATTCTGGATTATGGTTGGAACTATACTCTGGATCATTGGACAATCTTCCACTGGGAGTTTTATTTTCCGCTATGTCTTTGTTTTCCTCTGATTTTTGCTATGTACTCTGATATACTCTTGTACTCTGATGTAATATAGTAAGGGGGTTAATGAAAAGTTCTTTCTTTTTTTTTCCAATGTGTAAGTACCTCTAACAATCCACATTTAAGAATGGTTGAAGTCGGTTTAATTATCGGTTTGAACTAAACCCGAAGGTGGGATGTTACAAAATGGTATAGGAGCTTTGGTTTACAAAGCTTTGAAGTACAACTCATTAAAATAAGTTGAAAAGACTCCGTAACGACCTGAGGTAATTCGATGTTTGAATTCTAACAATAATACACAAATCCTGTATCACTAGTCAAAACCCAAGTATCTAAATCACAAATAGTTATTAGAAAGAAGTTAGAGGGTGAGAAAATAAAGAAAGGAATATTATAATAGAAGAAGAAGAATGAACACAACATAGAGACTCACAGTGCATGGAACAAAATATAATATAAAAATAAATCTTTATAGAGAGCTTTAAATAAAACTTACAGTCATCAGAATACATCAACACATTTGGATAGTTATATTAATCTGTCCTCATATACAACACACAGCGGAATAAATACTAGATATCATACATCTGAACACCTCCAGCTCATCTTTAGACTTCGCAGCATACGATAACCTGAACTTGTTAAAACCCGATCTACCCCGAGCGTTACATACGCTAGATCAGTCTGGTGTACCAGAGTGAGAAAAATACACCAAGTTTGAAGGAATCACCCAACTTGATTTTTAAAGTCAAAATCTTTTTGAAAGAAAATGATAATCGTAAGACCAATCGGCACATAAACATGGATGGTTTTTACCTTACGATAACCCAAAACGTTTTTGAAATCAGTATCTTTTCTGGTATTATAATAATGTCTAAATACAAGAAAATAACAATCTAACAGAACTCTTGCATCTCATGCTATACATATACAACATACAATCAAAACCATGGGCTCTTATTGGAGAATGGATTTCCATGGCAAGGTATGGACAATCACCTTTCTGACCATGTACCTCCGGAGATGAATACATTGGGTTCAACTAGAACATCATGATACCTAGGCTAAACATGACCGGCCCCTCATTTCGCTTAGGAGTACCGAATATATCATCACCACGGCTGGAGGCCAGCCAACCGCCGAAAGCATATAATTCAAAATAAAGGGACAATCGAAGGCAATTGATTTCTCCAAATTAGGTAATGATATACCCTAATAGGTGTGACCCATATAGCAATACGACCTACCTGATTTCTGCCATTTCCCGGTTGATGAGCCTTGAGACTACGCTTTACCTTTATAATCAGCGTATCACTAGGGCTGTATATCAGACATGACAGTCCGTTGTCCGACTCGGTCCGAAGCTATAAGGTGTCCAGTCCGTGTCCATCTGATTCTCTTATAGGACAGAGCTTGGACACACTAGTGTTCGGTCTGATTTAAAATGTTCGATGTTTTTTTTATTATCCAAGGCTATATCAGACATGACAGTCCATTGTCCGGCTCGGTCCGAGGCTATATGATGTCCGGTCCGTGTTCGTTCGAATTCTTATAGGATAGAGCTTAAACGCACCGCCGTCCGGTCTGGTCCGACCTGTTTACACCCCACATATCACATTCACTTCGAATGCCACATCGCCAGATCCATCAAAATCACTAATTGATGTCCAAAGAAGTTTCCATCTCCGCTTACACTCTTGGTACGGTTGTAGAATTCAATGCACATGACCTTTCTGGAAATACCTAGAAACAGGATGAACCGAAGGCACCCTCCTACTGCATCCTAGGAATCACCCTGAGAATCAGTAGCGAGAAATCCTTACGAATCCTAGATTTCCAACCACGACAGAATCACCGTCAAATAACTCTACTTTCAAATCAGAGAGATTCAACAAGCAGTCCTTCAGCTTTTAATGATCAACGGTCTTCATTTTCCCCATCTCGAATCAGCATCTTTAATGTATTCGTATTTGGTGGACAGAATGGTTTTCGAATATAAATTCAGTTCCGGTCTTTCCGTACCAACAATCATATGGGCCAAATTTGATAGTCGGTTCTTTAACTATCAAGTAAAACAACCATTCATCCATAAAAGAAAATGGATTCATTAATTCAATACTCAGTATCATTTAGCCTCTTTAATGAACCGTCTGTTAATTATATTCTTTAAATTTCCTGGTATTTGAAACATCGCTTTTACTTTTTGTTATAAAATAAGAATATTCTCCAATTCCATTTTATTCAGCTTATAAACTTTTCAAAAATAGTTTATAATGTCATTCATGGAAATCATAACTTATGTATCCCTCAACTACTCTCGTTTATAAACTAATACTATCCTGGGATATTCACGGAGTCATTCAAGTTGGGATATTGTATTTATCTCGCAGACCTTGACCAACAACATTCATATCTTCAAAATAAATAGAAGTTTATTAACCACACATTCCTTTTGAAAACCTATTTAAATTTCGACCTCGTTTACTTAACTAATTATTAAGTAAACTCTTATTAAACTCTTTCTATTTAAGTTAATAATTCTTTATAATATTATATACGAGCTCTGATTCTATTATAATAGAATCCTTATGAAAATCCCTTAATATCTCTTTATTACTATTTTACAAATTATTTTCGACAACTCAAATTTTCTTTTTTAAAACTACATAAACAAAGCCTTTATAAATCCTATATTAATATCTTATACAATTATTATATTGATTTCTTTTCAAATTCTTTTATTAATATTTATAAAAATAGTTCAACTTATCATCTGTAACAAACGTCGCAGATTTCATTTCAAAGCCATTTTACTTTCATTTATCACATTCTTTTCAACTCATATCCGATAAATTATTTGTTGTTTAAAATAATTTAACATTCCTTTTAAAATCTTATATCTAAAATTAGTCCATATCCTTTGTAACAAATGTTATAGAACATATTTACAAACCCTTAACTTTATTTACTAATTCTATTCCATTTCCAAAACTTCAAATTTCCATTTACAAAATCTTTTGTACATTAATTACGACAACTTACCAATCGTTTTCATTTCCACATCTTTAACTTCATTTAAAACTCCCATTTGCAATTCATTATCGACAACTAACATTCATTGTCATTATCCAAACCTATAACTTGATTTACTCCTACCTTCAGTTAAAATTCCAAAATTTAGAATACCACATTTCGAACCTCGGAATAAAACTCACTTTGATTAATCATTCTGAACTTCGGGATACCATACTCCGAACCTCGGAATAAACCTCGCTTAGCTGTTTCATATCATTTCACAACTTTTCAATTTTTTTACTAATCTCATTCCTTAATTCTAGGAATTTAATTAACAACTATTTCACGTATAAATCAACTCATACTCGTATATCCAATTATATTATATTTTGGGAAAATCCTGATTTAACAATCTATTTCCACTATCGGGTTTAAATCCAATTATAAATTCATATTTGTCATTTCGACCGAACCCTATTTATAAAACTCACTCCTATTTATTTAACTCAATCCCATTTATAAATCCGTATTCATATTTTTAATTTCGATTTCATTTAAAAATCTGAAATCTCATTCCCAAATCAATACTCATTTCCAAATCCGTCGATTTGTTAATCTTATTCACGAAATGTTATTTAATCACATTTCATATATTTAAAAACCAACGTTCAAAATGATCATTTATTTACAAAATTATCACGTTTAATCTCTTTTATAAATTCTAGTATATTCTATGATTCCATCATTTCATTCTAATATTTTTGAATCGATTTAAACTTCCTTTATAGTCGTTAAGACCTTTACAAAACCTTTTCAACATTTAAATAGCCAACACGCTAAATTTATATCGTTTAACCATTTATTTAATAATATCTTAGATCTCTACTAGTTATATTTTATCTATTTATAAAAATTGCAAATTTAACTTCACCAATTATCTTTACAATCAAAATCGTATTTCAAATCCATATAAAATATATTTATGTCTTTGAAACTGCTCGAAATCCATTTAATATCGATTTCAAAAAATCATTTCTTTCAATCGATGGTGCTAAAGAGGCAAATGGCTACTATAGTACCAAACTGTGAAATATGAACCAATTTCACATTCAATACTAACAATATGATCATACTGATAAACGTTATCAATATAAGTGAGGAATCCTGTTGGATTCCTCCAACCTATTATACTTCAATTCAAATCATTCAATTCAATATGGCCAATCAATATTCGTTTTCCATCTAAATAGATGACATAAACAGTTTAATAATAATAATCAATAATAAATGCAATAGTCAGTATTGGGCTAATAACAGAAATTCGAGCATTTAATTATTTATTTATAATGTTTATATTATTATAAACATAACAATTAAGGTAAGTTACCTCAATTGGATTTAATTGTTAGAAATAACGATTAGTTTCAACTAAATTAAACGAACGTTTAATTTAACTATTTTAGTCAATATATGAAATGAACAAACAACCATTAACAACCATAGCACACAATTCTAAAACCCGACTTATATAAAATATAAATGGGAAGAACTAAGTGAGTTTAACTAACGTTGAGTTTCCATTTCTTGTCAAAATGGTTTATTTTAATTAATTAAACAAGTGTTTAATTTAATTAAAACATCCGGCTGCACCCCACTCTATTCAAACCAGTTCCATAAGTGTCCTGCAAGCCGATATAGTTCCAACATTACTAATTTCATTTCATTCTGTTCGCTCACACAAGTTATATGAATTACAAGTAATACAGTTTAAAATTAATTTATTTAACTTTTAATTTAGTATGAATTTTACTATTAAATACATGGCTACATTAAGTATTCTTCCCCTCACATGCTTTGAAATTTCTACTGCTATTGTTCTTTTTTTTAACCATTTTTTTCCTTTCATTTTTATCAGAACTTTATGAAATAAATCACCAAGCCTCTTTGATAAATAGTGCTAGCATTGGTATACTTGACTAAACAATAATTATGGTAATAAATAAATATTATCAATATGTCCAAGTGATGATTAACATGTTAAATACGACTTGGCAGTTTAAAACGAATAGGGACAACGACCACATAATACTATATATATTATTAACTAAGCAACATTAGGCACTTCTTTAATTATGATTAGGCATCTTTAAAATTAATTAGGCACAATGGAATATTGATTAGGTAAATTTTTAATTTACTATATGTCTCCCTCACCATCTTTATTTCTTCCGTTCTGTCTGCTGCCATACTTCATTCAAACCCATCCTTCTCTCTCTGTTAAAAAACCATGCGCAAGCCTTCTTCTCACCTTAATATGCAACTGCCTGCAACCAACTACCCTAAGCGCAACACCTCTCTCCCTCTCTTCAGTCCCCCTTCATCGCACTGTTCCATACTTCCACCCAGTCCCATATTTTTTTACAGACATGATCTCCACCATGAAACGGACCAACCTCCGCAATCAACGACCTGAACGGTGTTGCCGCCTTGCACCTGTGCTGATCTTCTTAGTATGCCACCAGTTAGTACGACCGCGACTGCCCATGCATGTTGTGCCACGCTGCCGAGCACCAGTGAACGGGAACACTATACTGCATCATTTAAAGCAACCCCCACCTCATATTCACCATCCGCCTACCGTACCAAACGCCGACCCCCTGTGCCATCCATCTCGAACTGCCCAACTGCTTCCTTCTTCTTCCAGTTGAGGTCGTCGACAAGCGGTTGGTGATGTTCGGGATTTTAATTTTTTTTAAAGAAAATATCAGATCATTACTGGAAATGAAGGAAATCAGAATGGAGAAGCAAATCAATTTATAGGAGAGAATGTCGTCGAGGCCACGATTTAAAATGCAGGTTTGCAGAGAGGGTGTAGAGTAGTTGACGGCATAGGGGATTTCCAAAAACGTGAACAACATGGTGTTAAGTGGATTAACACCCAAGGAAAACAAAAGTGTGGCACGCAAGGTAAGATTGCTTGGGGCGAAAATAAATGAAAACATCTTGGACCGCAGGTAAAAGAAATGATGGGGAAGTTTTATTGAATTAAGAGTATAACGAAACTTCATTGTGAATTATTGTGTTAAGATCCACTACGTACGATTTCCAAATGAGATAGAACTCTTAATCCTAGCATAGATAAATATTCCAAACATGATGAGACATGCTTCGTCGAATTCCGAGGTCGTTTGTAAAAAGTCCTTTATAATTCATGGGCAATAAATCACGCGTTTAATTTTTCCACGATCACAAAATAAATCCAATCAACTTGAAACTTTGAATTCTACTAGATCTTTTCCTTACAGATCCAACAAAATTTGTTTCATTAAAATCGGGGTTGATTTGGCTAGTCGTTTATTTCTTAAGTTACCCATGTCTAAATTGGCCAAAATAATATAAACGATTAAGGCGTTTATCGTTGCCACGATCAAACGGTAAGTCCTATTGGCATGAAAATTGAAATATTGTAATAATTAATTAATACAAATCCAATAGCACAAATTTCGTCGCAATCCGAGACTGTTTCCCTACACGATATTTTTATATACCAAACAACGCTATTTTGGACACTGAAATACCCGATGTCCAAAAATAACAAACTACCTACCTATCTTGACTCTAGTCGTCGATACGAATTCAACTGAATTGGTTTTGTGGCTTAATTTGATCGTGTGCTCAAGTTATACACAAATACCACTCTATTTAATTTAATTAATTTAATTACGCGCTATAGAAAATGACTGGGCGTTTATGGCTGTCGTTGTCACATATGACATTGGTTGCCACAAAATTTGGTTTTCTACAATAATTTAACGTTACGTGTCCAATGAATTTTAGTTCATCGAAAACTGAGGCTCTTTGCAAAATAACTATTTTTAAGGCTTATAATAATATCGATAGAATATTATTTAAATGCCAAATTAATTCAACTAAATAATAATAAATTATTATTATCGTAAATATCCAAATAGAATAATATATGCAGCTTCAAATATAAGTTATACAACTTAATATCATCCATTCGAATTAAAACGATACCCAATTTATATAAAAATCCATTTAAATTTACTAATAAACGTTATATTTTAAATAACGATTTCCATAGCGACTATTTTAAAATTTGAATTGGACATAACTAACAATCTAT
The DNA here is from genome assembly GCA_030737875.1 of Allium sativum. Taxonomy (NCBI): domain Eukaryota; kingdom Viridiplantae; phylum Streptophyta; class Magnoliopsida; order Asparagales; family Amaryllidaceae; genus Allium; species Allium sativum. The sequence continues at coordinate 831,679,959 of CM060918.1, read as the reverse complement.
CACACGAAATCTGAATTTTTTTCTTCCATATGAAAATTTTAATCAACAAGATTCAATCGTTTTTGTTTCACAAAAATCCGACTTAAAACAGGTTCTGTATATTCAATTGAAGTTCAAAACTTAATATTACGAACTACCATGCCATTTCGAGCACGTTTTAAATTATATTTAAATTTAACGTTCAAACTTCATTTTAATAAACGAATTAAATATTAAAATCCATTAATATTCCAATATAATATTTAAAATAAAAATATATATTAAATATTTGGCTACCTAGAAATATGGGACATTAATTCTTCCCGTTGAAAGGATTTCATCCCCGAAATTACTTAGGTAGAAAAAAATGACACAAACCCATTATTTTCCAAAATCCAATTTATTTTAAATCGAAAACTAATTTATTATTATTAATATAAATTTTCAAAAATATCAAAAAAAATTCTAACATGTTAAATTCTCTAAAATGAAGTTTGAACGTTACAAAATAATGGATTAATAATATATATACATCGACCCAAACTGTAACACCCCGTAATTTTCAATATTAATGTTCACAAATTAAATAATAACTAATCTTAGATGTGATAATTAAGGGAAACGGGTTGCGCCATTATGTTTGTCCCGGAATTCTGGTGTAGATAGAGTCCGAGTTTGCATGAATTGGACTTCGTATGAAGAAGTTATGGCCATCGGAAGTTTCAGAAAATTTAAACAGATTTCAAAAATTCGAATTTCAGAGTCAGATTGGGCTAGGCGGGAAATTTCCCACCTGGGCCAGGTCGACCTGTGGGTCGACCTACCCACACAGGTCGACCAGGGGGTCGACCTGCTCCCCTCGGGCAGATTTGATTGATGACCTTTTATTGACTGTATGCTGAGTCATTAGGGTTTCTGATCTGGTTTGAATGGCTGGGTTTAATTCTGGGTTGATCGGACGACCTAAATTAATCCTATACTCTATAAAAACACATGTAGACTCAAACCCTAAGATCAAATTAAAATTAAATCATGGCCTCCATGCCGTCACCTTGCAACCTAGTGTAGCCGCCACCAATTGGAGAGGAAGAAAAGCTAATCAATTCAATTTTAATCTAAACCGCAACAAATTGTCTTCCTCATAGGAAAGCTAAATCAATATTAGAACTCAAATTTCAGAACTCAAGACCTTCTTTGAGTTGTGAGTTCGATTTCTTTAATAAAATAATTAACAATTTAATTGGATTGAGCTATGATGTGGATTATATGGTTATGTTGTGAATGATTGACCGCATGTTATTATCTATGTTATAAGTTTTATGATGTTATCATCTATGTTGTAAAGTTATGATGTTATCATCTATGTTGTAAAGTTGTGATGTTATCATCTATGTTGTAATTCTATGATTGGCTTATGTATAGTAAATTCATGATGTTGTTTCATATGCTAGTTTGGTTATGTTGTTGGAACAAATTCAAATGATAAATCATATGTATGTATGCAAGTTAGGATGTTAATTGAGGCATGGATCATATGCAAGTTAGTGAAAATTATATATAACCTTACATGTTTCATGACATCTATTTTATGTGTAAACTGGATCTAAAGTTAGGCTATGACATGTGTGAGTTATATGCTAGTATACAAGATTCTATATGCTAGTTTACATGTTTAGATGTAAGTTTACACCATCGTTTATGTTGCATAAATCACATATGCAAGTATGTATGTATATATATATATATATATATATATGTGTGTGTGTTTGGAATATGAATAATGTAATGTAAGTTTGTGACTATTACCTAAACAAGTTTACACCTTTAGATTTAGATCTATGACATAGGTAGTTTTATGCAAGTTTGTGACTTTAGCCTATGCAAGTTTTTAGATGAAGAATCTCATTCTCACATGCAAGTTCACCCCTTATGCTTAGATCTAGTTTTATTTCTATGAATGTTGTGATGTTTTCTCTTTATTCCATAAGTTAGACTATTCGAGTCTAATGCATATTTTACGTTAATCGAACGAACGTACAACGTGGGGCAATGGGATAATATAAAAAGATTTAATATTGAGAATTGGCATAAATGCCATAAATGGCATAAAATAAATTTGTGATGATAATTGGTATGATTTTACATACCATAAATAGATGGACATAATTGAGTCAATTATGGCCATAGTTAAATTTGGAATTGATTGATAATTTGAATAGGGAAATTAATTCAAATTGGGGAATAATTAATTTTGTGTAATTAATCATCTAAGACACGAGGTTAGGCTCTTTTGTGGTGTAAGACTGCCCGGACCCATCTTAGGCATAAATTAAATGCGTAACAGTTGTAAAGACACGAGGTTAGGCTCGTTTATGGTGTAAGATTGCCCGGACCCGCCCGACAAATTCAGCTGCCACAAATTCCAGTCTAATGTGGGAGTTCTTTACAAGGTTTCGGTGTTAATGAATTAAGAAACACTTAACCAGATAAACATGTAGTGGGACATGGGGTTTAAGTAGGTGCCTTGGGTGGCTTGTGAAATACGATTAGAAATACTTAACCAAAATTGAAACATGTAAGTGAACATGAATAAGAAGAGGGTTAAGTGGGATGTACAAAAGGGGACCAAGCTTAATTGGATAGCTTGTGTCAAGTAATGGGGGCCCGTTTCAACCAGTAACCCATAAGTATCTTTGTGGGCTCGACCCAAGTTGAGGACGGGAAACACATACTGGGCTTGACTGTAAGAGGCCAAAACGGGTTAGCGATGGCAACGCAAGTCCAACGGGTTCATGTGCGTGTGTGGGCCCGGGCTGGTAGGTAAGACGTTATTGCATCGTGTAGGTATAAGCCGTGCATTGTTGGTGGTATCGGGTTGCCACTTCGGGGAGTGATACACCCCACTATGGGGCCAGCACCGGTATGTACGAGTTAGGGAGCCGATTGTATGGGGGTAGTGGGTACACCTAGTGGAGATAAGGGCAGGCGACACCTATGAAGGCAACTAGGGGTACACGAAACTACCATTATCATTGTTAAAGTCTTGTAGGCGGGATCTACCCTTTAGGGTGACTAGTGGTTGTGCAGTATAGTAATTATCTTATAGTGGTTTAGGTGCGCCTTTAACGTTATCTTTGTTCATCTTATTTCCTTGTTTACTCTGTCATACCCAATTGTTCACAGTCGTTTCCTTTTCTTCCAACTTATGCCTTAGCCTAGTTATTTTGGTAATTATATTGTTAAAGTTATCGCACTCGCCAGATTTTATGTCTGACCCCCTTTGTTTCCACCTCTTTTCTTCCTTTTTTCCCCAGGTGCTCAGGGTGGAACTAGCACTAGTGGAGCTTGATTTTGGACAGCTATATCTCTTGCTTTTAGAAGTTGCTTGGATCGTTGAAGTAAGAGTTCAACCTATCTTATTTATGGCTATTTTGTGTTGGGGTTATGTCTTTCAATTTATGTACTCTAATTTAGTCAAGATGGATATTATGTACTTTGACTCTGGTTTTTGATGATGTAATCAAACCTATGTGTTTACCGCTGCATTGAATAAACATTTTAACGTTTTAAGTAATGTTTATACCTTTCTTGTTGTTAAGTTTCCGTTCTATACACACTTAAAACGCTCCATAGAAGTTAATGCATTCCCTTTGTGAGTGACATTAATGGACGTGGGGTGTTACACGTGGTATCAGAGCTGAAGGTTACCAGAACAAGTATGAATTTTGAAAATCTGTTTTTCAAAAACACTTTTGCAAAGAAGTACCTTCAAAAACATGTTTTAAGGAAAGTATTTTCAAGAGAAAAGCTTATTTTAGAAAGCATAACCCCCAGAGCCATATATCCTTCCTTCGGTTCTTTTGTATTGAATCTTTCCTTTTTTGTTTCAGCATGTCTAGAATTCCCGAGATACCCGAGGGGATACCAATACCAGGATGGTTTAGGAGGTATTTGGAGACTAGGGCCACCACCGCAGGTCCAGCAAATGCTCCTCCTCCTCGTGTCGATACTTTTGCAAAGATATTTAAGGACTTTCGGGCAATGGGCGGAAAACCTTTTCACGGGACAGAGACATTTGTTGAAGCTCGAAATTGGATAAAGGAGGTGGAAGAAATGTTTGGGATCTTTGAAGTGGAAGATGGAAGAAAGGTCCGGTTAGCTGCCTGGCTAATGAAGGATGAGGCCTCGTTTTGGTGGGAAGTCACTAATGGAGAGCGTCCAGTTGATACATGGCCAGATTTCAGGCATAGGTTTGAGGCAAAGTTTCTCTCACGGGCTGAAGGGAATTTATATACGGAAAGATTTTTGGCACTGAAGCAAGGGAATCTATCAGTGAAAGAATACGTCAACAAGTTCAGTTAGTTGGCGAGATTTGGCTTGGACTTGGTGAACACACCAGAAAAGAAGGCCCTAAGATTTGTTAAGGGTTTGAACGAGCCGCTTCATGGGTTAGCTATGACCCAAAACCCCATGGGGGCTACCTTTGAGAGACTAGTTGACATGGCGCTTATGCATGAAGAAGAGAAGGGCGCCAATGCTAATAAGGCACCCGAGAAGAAAGGGGATCAAAAGAAACCGCAACATCAACAACAGAACAAGAAAGGTGGTAAAGGCAACAATGGTAAGGGAAAGAAAAGATGTTTAAACTGTGGGACACCCGACCATCTAAGAAAAGATTGTAGGAAGAAAAAGAAGACGGGTTGTTTCCACTGTGGCGAAGCGGGACATCTGATTAAGGACTGCCCAAGGAAAGGGCTGAGGGCAGAATCTACCTCAGGAGGACAGGTGCAGGCTCTCATGGCACCAGGGCAGGCAAGGGGGAAAGTTCAGGCTCTCATGGTCCCACCGCTGCAAGAACGAGGTAGAGCGATTTCCGTTGAAAGTTTAGTTTTTCTGTTTGATCATCCTGTCCGTACTTTATTCGATTCTGGCGCATCACATTCATTTATCTCTACATCATTAGTTGAAACACTGCACCTAAATACTAGTTTAGTTGCAGACCCCTTAGTAGTCTCAAATCCTATTGGTGGTTCGGCTCATCTTTCTATGATTTGTCGGGATTTGAGAGTGTTTATCTTGGGTGTTGGGTTTGAATGCAACGCCTTTGTTCTTGGCTTCATGGGCTACAGCTTGATTCTAGGTATGGATTGGCTAACTAGATATGGGGCCATCCTAGATTGTGAAAGAAGGGTAATTAGATTGTTGACTCGTTGTGGAAAGACCCTTGATATTTCTTGTGCCCCTAGAGGTCAAGTAATGCTTAGCTACCTAGAATCCCTTGACGCATCCAATGATGATTTGCATTCTATTCGCATAGTCCATGAATATGTTGATGTCTTCGATGAGGTGAGGAGTTTACCCCCAAATCATGAGATAGACTTTCGAATATATCTAGTAGATAATGCAAAGCCAGTTGCATTACCAGTGCGCCATATGGATCCCAGAGAGAGAAGAGAACTCAATAAGCAAGTGAAAGAATTGCTTGAGAAAAGGTTCATAAGACGTAGTATATCGGAGTGGGGTGCTCCAGTAGTATTTGCCACGAAGGCAGATGGGTCCATTAGACTTTGTGTGGACTACAGAGAACTTAATAAGCTTACTAAGAAGAATAGGCACCCACTGCCGAGGATTGGCGATCTCTTCGATCAGTTAGTTGGCGCTTCAGTGTTTTCGCAGTTGGACTTAGCCACTGGTTTCCATCAGTTGAGAGTGGCTGAGGATAGCATAGACAAGACTACCTTTTGGACTCTAGACGGCTTCTTCGAATGGCTTGTGATGCCCTTCGGTTTGACAAACGCCCCCGCATATTTTGTTGACTTGATGAGTAGGGTGTTTAGGGAGTACCTTAATAAATTCGTGGTAGTCTTTGTGGACGACATCTTGATCTTTTCTAAAAGCGAGGAAGAGCATGCCCTACATCTTAGGGAAGTGTTGGAGACCCTTCGAGCACATAGCCTTAAAGCTAAATTTTCTAAATGTCACTTTTGGAGGAAGGAAGTGCGATTCTTAGGGCATGTGGTTTCCAAAGAAGGGATAGCTGTGGATCCCGCGAAGGTAGTGGCCATCCAAGATTGGAAGGTCCCTAAAAATGCTACCGAGGTGAGGAGTTTCTTAGGGTTGGCTGGCTACTATAGGAAGCTTATCAAAGACTTCGCAAAAATATCAGCCCCATTAACACGCTTGACGAAGAAGAACCTAGTTTTCACATGGGATGTAGATTGTGATGATGCGTTCCAACGTTTAAAGAGTGCTTTGACCACAGACCCAGTCTTAGTGTTGCCAGATGGGAGTAAGCCATTTACCGTTTATACCGATGCTTATGGGACTAGACTAGGCGTAGTCTTAATGCAAGAGGGGAGGGTAATAGCTATGGAGGAAGGCAGTTGAGAGTGCATGAGAAAAATTACCCTACACATGACCTAGAGTTGGTCGCTATTGTTTCCGCGTTTAAGTCTTGGTGCCAATATCTTCTTGGTGAGAAATTCGAATTGTTCACTGACCACAAATCACTAAAATACTTCTTCTCTCAGAAGGACTTGAACTTAAGGCAGTAAAGGTGGATGAAATTCTTAGCGTCCTACGATTTTGAGATAGCATATACCCCTGGGAAGGGTAACGTGGTGGCAGACGCCTTAAGTAGGAAAAGGTTGTCCTTGAGTCCATTGTTGGCTGAGCGGCAAAGCTTAGAGTTCATCTCTACATTTGACTTTAGACCTTCCATTGACTTTGTACCTGGTTTTCTAGCATCCTTAGAGGCCAGACCTACGCTTTTGGGACGGATTGGTGAGGCACAGCAAGATGACCCACGGTTGGTTGAGTTAGTAGAGAAGCTCAAAAGGGGGGAGTCATCAAGCCATCTCAGTAGGCATACCCTAGATGATAAGGGTTGGTTGCGTAGAGACGGTAGACTTTGTGTACCACAGGACGAGAATTTGAGGAATACCATTCTTGATGATGCACATTGTTTGAAGATGACCATCCATCCCGGCGGGGACAAGATGTACATGGACATGAGACGAGTTTACTTTTGGACCGACATGAAGAGGGATGTGGCTGAGTTTGTCGCTAGATGCTTGGTGTGCCAACAAGTAAAAGCAGAGCAAAAGAAGCCCGGTGGGTTGCTTCACCCATTGGAGGTCCCACAATGGAAGTGGGAAAGTGTCTTGATGGACTTTATTGATGGGTTACCAAGATCGAGGAAGGGTAAAACGAGGACTTGGGTCGTGTTAGGCAGACTTACTAAGAGCGCCCATTTCATTCCCGTGAAGAGTAAGAGGACTGCTCCATGGTTAGCTTCCGTATAGAGATAGTTCGTTTGCACGGTGTTCCTTCTAGCATAGTAAGCGACCGCTATCCTATCTTTACTAGCGCGTTTTGGAAGAGCTTGCAAGAGGCGGTAGGGACTCATTTATGTTTGAGCACCGCATATCATCCTCAGACGGACGACCAGACCAAGAGGGTGAATCGTATTCTAGAGGACCTATTGAGGTTGTGTATCTTAGACTTCGGAGGTACATGGGAGGAACATCTTCCTTTGGTGGAGTTCGAATATAATAATAGCTTTCAGTCTAGCACTGGCATGGCACCGTTCGAGGCTCTTTATGGACGGCCGTGTCGTTCGCCTACATGTTGGTGGGAATCTACAGATCAGATCTTGCTTGAGCCCGATATGATTAGAGAGACTTCGGAAAAGATCGATTTGATTAGAAGGAGGATGAAGATGGCGCAAGATAGGAATAAATCTTATGCGGGCAAGAGGAAGACAGATCTTGAGTTTGATATTTGAGACATGGTCTTTGTCAAGGTGTCTCCATTACGGAATGTTGTTCGCTTTGGGTCCGTTGGGAAGTTAGCACCAAGGTTCGTAGGGCCGTTTCCTATTAAGGAGAGAATTGGACAGATGGCATATAGAGTGGAGTTGCCCGAGAGACTTAGTGGGGTACACGACGTATTCCATGTATCGCATTTGAGGAAGTGCTTGCATGAGACCACGGAAGTGATAGAACCGAGCTTGCTTACAGAGGTGGAGATAGAGCGTGATGTGACGATTCGACGATCTCCTACGCGCATTCTTGTGTCGGAGATTAAGAAGTTGAGTAATCGAGAGGTCAGGCTAGTCAAAGTGCAATGAGGAGATGATGAGAGCAACGCTACTTGGGAGATGGAAGAGAAGATGCGTTCATTGTACCCTTTTCTTTTCAAGGGTATGTCTTTAAATTTCTCCTTTACCGCTTAGCTTGTACTTGTTTTATCTTTAGTGTGTCCTCTCGCTAGTATCTTTGACCTTTAGATAGGGTAGTCTTATGGTTGAAACATGTGTTTGAGACATGTTATGTATGATGGATGCTTGTGGATGCAAGTGGTTGCTAGTGGTTTCTCGTGACTGCATATACACACACTTTAGGCACTAGATCGGCTCAGTTACTTCATATTGCATATTGCATATAAATGTGTGTATATTTAAGTTAATGGATGTATAATGGTTGTGTTATCATATGGATGCTGCATTTTGGTGAATGGTTGTGCACACATGTAGAAATAAAATGCATCGATATGATTCTTTCGCATACATAATGGACGCATGGCACAATCATGGTTTGCATTAAGGAGGTGAACTGAATCAGTAGACCGCCTGATTTTGCATTAGATAAAGAACATATACACACACTTCATGCATATGTTCATACATCATTAGGAAATTTATAAGGACAATGGATGCATGTGTTTGATGGTTGAGTAGAGGGTTGTTTGGATGTTAGGATATGCATTCTCCTTAACTTGGAGATTTCGAGGGCGAAATCCTTTAAGGAAGGGAGAATGTAACACCCCGTAATTTTCAATATTAATGTTCATAAATTAAAGAATAACTAATCTCAGATGTGAGAATTAAGGGAAACGGGTTGCGCCATTGTGTTCGTCTCAGAATTCTGGTTGAGATAGAATCCGATTTTGCATGAATTGGACTTCGTATGAAGAAGTTATGGCCATCGGAAGTTTCAGAAAATTTAAACAGATTTCAAAAATTCGAATTTCAGAGTCAGATTGAGCTAGGCGGGAAGTTTCCCGCTAGGGCCAGGTCGACCAGGGGGTCTACCTACCCACACAGGTCGACCTGCCCCCTCCCTCCCCCTCCCCCCCCGGGCATATTTGATTGATGACCTTTTTATGATTGTATGCTGAGTCATTAGGGTTTCTGATTTGGTCTGAATGGCTGGGGTTAATTCTGGGTTGATTGGACGGCCTAAATTAATCCTAAACTCTATAAAAACACATGTAAACTCAAACCCTAAAATCAAATTAAAATTAGAATCATGGCCTCCATGCTGTCACCTTGCAACCTAGAATAGCCGCCACCAATTGGAGAGGAAGAAAAGCTAGTAAATTCAATTCTAATCTGAACTGCAACAAATTGTCTTCTTCAAAGGAAAGCTAAATCAATTTCAGAACCCAAGACCTTCTTTGAGTTGTGAGTTCGATTTCTTTAATAAAATAATTAACAATTTAATTGGATTGAGCTATGATGTGGATTATATGGTTATGTTGTGAATTATTAGCTGCATGTTATTATCTATGTTATAAGTTTTATGATGTTATCATCTATGTTGTAAAGTTATGATGTTATCATCTATGTTGTAAAGTTGTGATGTTATCATCTATGTTGTAATTCTATGATTGGCTTATGTATAATCAATTCATGATGTTGTTTCATATGCTAGTTTGGTTATGTTGTTGGAACTAATTCATATGAGAAATCATATGTATGTATGCAAGTTAGGATGTTAATTGAGGCACGGATCATATGCAAGTTAGTGAAAATTATATACAACCTTACATGTTTCATGACATCTATTTTATGTGTAAATTGGATCTAAAGTTAGGCTATGACATGTGTGAGTTATATGCTAGTATACAAAATTCTATATGCTAGTTTACATGTTTAGATGTAAGTTTACACCATCGTTTATGTTGCATGAATCACATATGCAAGTGTGTGTGTGTGTGTGTGTGTATATATATATGTTTGGAATATGAATAATGTAATGTAAGTTTGTGACTATTACCTAAACAAGTTTACACCTTTAGATTTAGATCTATGACATAGGTAGTTTTATGCAAGTTTGTGACTTTGGCCTATGCAAGTTTTTAGATGAAGAACCTCATTCACACATGCAAGTTCACCCCTTATGCTTAGATCTAGTTTTATTTCTATGAATTTTATGATGTTTTCTCTTTATTACATAAGTTAGACTATTCGAGTCTAATGTTATTTTACGTTAATCGAACGAACGTACAACGTGGGGCAATGAGATAATATTAAAAGATTTACTATTGAGAATTGGCATAAATGCCTTAAATGGCATAAACTAAATTTGTGATGATAATTGGTACGATTTTGCATACCATAAATAGATGGACATAATTGAGTCAATTATGGCCATAGCTAAATTTGGAATTGATTGATAATTTGAATAGGGAAATTAATTCAAATTGGGGAATAATTAATTTTGTGTAATTAATCGTCTAAGACACGAGGTTAGGCTCTTTTGTGGTGTAAGACTGGCCGGACCCGCCTGGCAAATCCAGTTGCCACAAATGCCAGTCTAATGTGAGAGGTCTTAGGCATAAATTAAATGCGTAATAGTTGTAAGGACACGAGGTTAGGCTCGTTTGTGGGGGTAAGACTGCCCGGACCCGCCCGACAAATCCAGCTGCCACAAATGCCAGTCTAATGTGGGAGGTCTTTACAAGGTTACGGTATTAATGAATTAAGAAACACTTAACCAGATAAACATGTGGTGGGACATGGGGGTTAAGTGGGTGCCTTGGGTGGCTTGTGAAATACAATTAGAAACACTTAACCAAAATTGAAACATGTAAGTGAACATGAATAAGAAGACAGTTAAGTGGGATGTACTAGAGGGGACCAAGCTTAGGTGGATAGCTTGTGTCAAGTAATGGAGGCCCGTTTCACCCAGTAACCCATAAGTATCTTTGTGGGCTCGACCCAAGTCGAGGATGGGACACACATACTGGGCTTGACTTTAAGAGGCCAAAACGGGTTTGCGGTGGCAACGCAAGTCCAACGGGATCATGTGCGTGTGTGGGCCCGGGCTGGTAGGTAAGACGTTGTTGCATCGTGTAGGTATAAGCCGTGCATTGTTGGTGGTATCGGGTTGCCACTTTGGGGAGTGATACACCCCACTGTGGGGCCAGCACGGGTATGTACGAGTTAGGGAGCTGATCGCATGGGGGTAGTGGGTAACCTAGTGGAGATAGGGGCAGGCGGCACCTATGAAGGCAACTAGGGGTACACGAAACTACCATTATCATTATTAAAGTCTTGTAGGCTGGATCTACCATTTAGGGTGACTAGTGGTGGTGCAGTATAGTAATTATCTTATAGTGGTTTAGGTGCGCCTTTAACGTTATCTTTGTTTATCTTATTTCCTTGTTTACTCTGTCATACCCAATTATTCACAGTCATTTCCTTATCTTCCAACTTATGCCTTAGCCTAGTTATTTTGGTAATTATATTGTTAAAGTTATCGCACTCGCCAGACTTTATGTCTGACCCTCTTTGTTTCCACCTCTTTTCTTCCTTTTCCCCCCAGGTGCTCAGGGTGGAACTAACACCAGTGGAGCTTGATTTTGGACAGCTGTATCTCTTGCTTTTAGAAGTTGCTTGGATCGCTGAAGTAAAAGTTCAGCCTATCTTATTTATGGCTATTTTGTGTTGGGGTTATGTCTTTCAATTTTTGTACTCTGATTTAGTCAAGATGGATATTATGTACTTTGACTCTGGTTTTTGATGATGTAATCAAACCTATGTGTTTACCACTGCAATGAATAAATTTTTTAATGTTTTAAGTACTGTTTATATCTTTCTTGTTGTTAAGTTTCTTTTTCTATACACACTTAAAACGCTCCATAGAAGTTATTGCATTCCCTTTGTGAGTGACATTAATGGACGTGGGGTGTTACACACACGGTCGGAAAACAAAATTCAAATACCAAAATTTATATTTTTCGTGTAGACGTACCTTTTACGAGCGCTATTGAGCATACTAGCTCAATTTACTTGCAATCCACTTAACCAAACTCTATTCTCTAGCCTTCCGGCACATGTACCTACTCAACTCAACATATAAGTAACCAATACATGAAATTTTCAATAACATTTTATTTATTAACCAGAAATACTAAGAAAATCCCCATAATAAAAATATAACATCATTCATATGCAAACATAGGTTTTAAATTATCTAGTTTCAATTCATATGCAATTTCATTCTAGTTTATAATATTGAAGTCCATTCCTCCTGGTTTCCAATTCATTTAACTTATTTTAGACCATTAATGAATATATTTCAACCAATCTAACACACAGTCAATAACCAATCAACAACCAATGCACAATCAGCTTAATTAAATCGATTGAATTTTTATTCAATATTTATATTTACTGTGGCTTAACATATTTAAATAATAATTCATGAAAATTTCAAATCCAAATTAATTTTATTTATTTCAACATCATTCCTCAATTTAATTTCGCTTAACCAAGTTAAATTTCAATTCATTTTTCTAATCCAAATTTGAATAGAATTGAAATCAATCAACTACCCCAATATCTCAATAATATAATAAAATTATTTCTTTTTTGTATAAAAATATATTTTGCGTAAAATTATTTCATTTACCTTCTTTACAAAAAAATATCGTGTTCATTACCAGTTCAACGCTTCTTAACACTTAAATCGATCAAATAACACAATACAAAACATTTGTATATAAAACTTACAAATACGCGCTCCCATATATATACACTCAACTCAAACTAGGGTATTACTAACCCAATCTCTATCGAGTTACACCACAGAGCCAAGGTTATTACTAAACCAATAGCTTTGATACCACTGTAACGACCGGAGGGAATTCGACGCCTAAATTCTAGCAATAATACACAAATCCTGTATCACTTGTCAGAACCAAAGTATCGAAATCATAGATAGTGATTAGAAAGAAGTTGGAGGGTGACAAAAGAAAGAAATATTATAATAGAAGAAGAAGAATAAGAACCAACACAACACAGAGTCTCACATCACACGGAACAAAATATAATATAAATATAAATCTTTATAAAGAGCTTTAAATAAAAGTTACATTCATCACAGTACATCAACACATCAGGATAATTTTATTAATCTGTCCTCATATACAACACACAGAAGAATAAATACTAGATATCATACGTCTAAACACCTCCAGCTCGCCTCTGGACTTCGCAGCATACGATAACCTGAACCAATTAAAAATCCGGTCTAACTCGAGCATTACAAATGATGGATCAATTCGGTGAATCAAAGTGAGAAAAACACAATAAATTTAAAGGTATCACCCAACTTGATTTTTAAAGTCAAAATCTTTCCGAATAAAAATGATAATCGTAGCACCAATCCACACATAAATACGGATGGTTTTTATCTTATGATAACCCAAAACGTTTTTGAAATTAATATCTTTTTAGATATTATAATAATGTCTAAATACAAGTAAATAGAAATCTAGCAGAACACTTGCATCTCATGCTATACATAGATAGTATACAATCAAAACCGCAGGCTCTTATTGGAGAATGGACTTCTATGGAAAGGTATGGACAACCACCTTTTTGACAATGTACCTCCAGTGATGAATACATTGGGGGTTCAACAAGAACATTTGCAACCCAGGCTAAACATGACTGACCCCTTATTTCACTTGAGAGTACCGAATGTATCATCACCACAGTTGGGTGCCAACCGCTGAAAGCATACAATTAAAAATAAAAGGACAACCGAACGCATTTGATTTCTCTATATCAGGTAATGATATACCCTAATGGGTACGACCCACATAGCCATGTGATCTACTCGATCTCTGCCATTTCCCAGTTGATGAGGCTTGAGCCTACGCTTTACCTTTACATTCATCATATCACATTCACTTCGAATGCCACATCGCTAGATCCATCAAGATCTCTAATTGATGTCCAGAACAATACTTTGTGTATTAGCTTAAAGAAGTTTCCTTCTTCACTTCCACTCTTGGTATGGTTGATGAAATTAATGTACATGAACTTTATGGAAATTCTTTGTCAGAAATCCATCCATACACGTCACCCAGGAACAGGATGAATCGAAGGCACCCTCCTACTTCATCCTAGGGATCACCCTGAGAATTAGTAGCGAGAAGTCCTTGCGAATCTGTAGATTTTCAACAACGACAGAATCACCATCAATTAACTCTGTTTGCAAGTCAGAGAGATTCAACAAGCAGTCCTTCATCTTATGAAGAACAACATTCATCATTTTCTCCATCTCGAATCAACACCTTTAACGTATTTGTATTTGTTGGACGGAATGGTTTTCGAATATAAATTCAATGTCGGTCTTTCTGTACCAACAATCGTATGGGCCAAATTTGATAGTTGGTTATTTAACTATCAAGTAAAACAACCATTTATCCATAAAAGAAAATGGATTCACTAATTCAATACTCTGTACATTTAGCCTCTTTAATGAACCGTTTTTTAATTATATTCTTTAAATTTTCTGATATTTGAAACATCGCTTTTACTTCTTATTATAAAATAAGAATATTCTCCAATTTCATTTACTCAACTTATAAACTTTTCGAAAACAGTTTATAATGTCATTCACGGAAATCATAACTTATGTTTCCCTCAACTACTCTCATTTATAAACTAATATTATCCTTGGATATTCACGGAGTCATTCAAGTTGGGGAATTTTATTTACCTCTCATGCCTTGACCAACAACATTCATATCTTCAAAATAAATAGAAGTTTATTAACCACACGTTCCTTTTGAAAACCTATTTAAATTTTGACCACGTTTACTTAACTAATTATTAAGTAAATTCTTTCTATTTACGCTAATAATTCTTTATAATATTATATACGAGCTCTAATTCTATTATAATAGAATCCTTATGAAAATACCTTAATATCTCTTTATTGTTATTTTACAAATTATTTTCAATAACTCAAATTCACTTGTTTAAAACCACATAAACAAAGCCTTTATAAATCCTATACTAATATCTTATACAATTATTATATTGATATCTTTTCAAATTCTTATATTAATATTTATAAAAACAGTTCAACTTATCATCTATAACAAACGTCGCAGATTTCATTTCAAAGCCATTTTACTTTCATTTATCACATTCTCTTCAGCTTATATCTGATAAATTATTCGTTTTTTAAAATCATATAACATTACTTTTAAAATCTTATATCTAAAATTAGTTATCTCCTTTGTAACAAATGTTACAGAACACATTTACAAACTCTTAACTATAATTACTAATTCTATTCCATTTCCAAAAATTTAAATTTCCATTTACATAATCTTTTGTACATTAATTACGACAACTTACCAATCGTTTTCATTTCCACATCTTTAACTTCATTTAAAAATCCCATTTGCAATTCATTATCGACAGCTAACAATCATTGTTGTTATCCAAACCTTCAACTTCACTTACTCCTACCTTCAATAAACATTCCAAAATTCGGAATATCACATTACGAACCTTGGAATAAAACTCACTTCGATTAATCATTCCGAACTTCGTAATACCATACTCCGAACCTCGGAATAAACCTCACTTAGCCGTTTCATATCATTTCCCAACTTTTCAATTTCTTTACGTATCTCATTCCTTTATTCTAGGAATTTAATTTACAACTATTTCACGTATAAATCAACTTATACTCATACATCCAATTATAATATATTTTGGGAAAATCTTGATTTAACAATCTATTTCCACTATCGGGTTTAAATCCAATTATAAATTCATATTTGTCATTTCAACCGAACCCTATTTATAAAACTCACTCCCATTTATTTAACTCAAACCCATTTATAAATCACATTTATAAATCCATATTCATGTTTTTAATTTCGATTTCATTTAAAAATCTGAAATCTCATTCCCAAATCAATATTCATTTCCAAAGCCGTCGATTTGTTAATCTTATTTAAGAAATGTTATTTAATTACATTTCGTATATTTAAAAACACAGTTCAAAATGATCATTTATTTACAAAAATATCACTTTTAATCTCTTTTATAAGTTCTCCTATAATCTATGATTCCATCATTTCATTTTAATATTTTTGAATTGATTTAAACTTCCATTATGACCGTTAAGGCATTTACCATACCATTTCAACATTTAAGTTGCCAACATGCTAAATTTATATCGTTTAACCATTTATTTAATAATATCTTAGATCTCTACTAGTTATGTTTTATCTATTTATAAAAATTGTAAATTTAACTTCGCATATTTATCTTTACAATCAAAATCGTATTTCAAATCCATATAAAAATATATTTATATCTTTGAAACCACTCGAAATCCATTTAATAACGATTTCAAAAAAATCATTTCTTTTAATCGATGGTACTAAAGGGGCAAATGGCTACTATAGTACCAACCCGTGAAATATAAACCAATTTCACATTCAATACAAGCAATATGGTCATATTGATAAACTTATCAATATCAGTGAGGAATCCTGTTGGATTCCTCAAACCTGTTATTCCTTGCAAAACAATGGGTTACCTCAATTCATATCATTCAGTTCAATACGGCCAATCAATATTTGTTTTCCATCTAAATAGATGACATAAATAGTTTAATAATAACAGTCAATAACAACTGTAACATTCAATACTAGGCTATTAACAGAAATTCAAGCATTCAATTACTTATTTATAACATTTATATTATTATAAACGTAACCACTGAGATGAGTAACCTCAACTTAGTCATTAGAAATAACGATTAGTTTCGATTAAATCAAACAAATGTTTAATTTAACTATTTCAGTCAATATATGAAACATACAAACAACCATTAACAAACATAGCACACTTTTATAAAACCTGACTTATATAGAATATAAGTGGGAAGAACTAAGTGAGTTTAACTCACCTTGAGTTTCCATTTCTTGTCAAAATGGTATTAAACAAATGTTTAATTAAATTAAAACATACAACTGCTCCCCACTCTGTCCAAACCAGTGCCATAAATGTCTTGCAAGCCGATACAGTTCCAACATTACTGATTTCGTTTCATTTTGTTCACATACACAAGTTATACAAATTACAAGTATTACGGTTTAAAATTTAATTTATTTGACTTTTAATTTAGTATGAATTTTTCTACTAAATACTTGGCTATGTTTATTCTTCCCTCAGGTGCTTTGAAATTTCTACTACTTTTGTTCTATTTTTTTTCTTCCCGTTTTCTTCTTTTCAATTTTACCGAAACTTTATGCAATAAATGTCCAAGCCTCTTAGATAAATAGTGCTAGCATTAGTATACTTAACTGAACAATCATTATGGTAATAAATAAATATTATCAATATGTCCAAGTGATGATCAACACGTTAAATACGACTAGGCAGTTTAAAACAAATAGGGACAAAGGCCATGTTATATTATATATATATTATTGACTAAGCAACATTAGGCTCTTCTTTAATTATGACTAGGCATATTTAAAATTAATTAGGCACAATGGAATATTGATTAGGCAAGTTTTTAGTTTACTATACATCTCCCTCACCTTCTTTATTTCTTTCGTTCTGTCTACTGCCATATTTCGTTCAAACCCATCCCTCTCTCTCTTTAGTCCCCCTTCACTGCACTGTTCCATACTTCCACGCAATTTTTTTTTACAGATGTGATCTCCACCATGAAATAGACCCACCTCCGCAATCAACAACCTGAATGGCGCCGCCGCATTGCACCTGTGACAATCTTCTTAGTGCGCCTCTAGTAAGTACGACCGCGACTCCCTATGCATGTCGTGCCACGCTGCCGAGAGCCAGAGAATGGAAATCCCATACTGCATCATTCAAAGCAACCCCACCACCTCCTCTTCACCATTCGCCTGCCATACCAGATTCCGAACCCTGTGCCTTCCAACTCGGACCGCCCAGCTGCTTCCTTCTTCTTCTTCCAATTGAGGTCGTCGGTACGCAGTTGGTGATTTTCAGGATTTTACAGGTTTTTTTTAAGTTTTAGATCATTACTGGAAACGAAGGAAAGAAGAATGGAGAAGAAAATCATTTTATAGGAGAGAATGTCGTGGAGGCCACGGTTTAAAATGTAGGTTTACAGAGAGGGTATAGAGTAGCTAACAGCATAGGGGATTTTCAAAAAACGTGAAAAGCATGGTGTTAAGTGGATTGGCACCAAAGGAAAACAGAAGTGTGGCATGCAAGGTAAGAATATTTGGAGCAAAAGTAAATGAAAGCACCTTGGGACACACGTAAAAGAAATGATGGGGAAGTTCTATTAATTTAATAATATAACGAAACTTCGTTGTGAAGTATCATGTTAAAATCTACTACATACGATGTCCAAATGAGACGAAACTCCTAATCCTAGCATAGAAAAATATTCCGAACACGATGACACATGTTTTGTCGAATTTCGAGGTCGTTTGTAAAAATTCCTTTATAAAAAATCACGCGTTTAATTTTCCTATGATCACAAAATAAATCCAATCAACTTGAAACTTCGAAATTCTACTAGAACTTCTCCTTACGGATCCAATGAAATTTGTTTCGTTAGAATCGACATTTATTTGGCCAGTCGTTTATTCCTTAAGTTACCCATGTCTAAATTGCCCAAAATAATATAACTAAAATGACCCAGACTTTCCCGAGCCCCGAGGAGACGGAGGAGCCTAGATTGTTTTGAGAACATGACGCATCAGAACACAAACAACAAAATATTTCGCTGCTATTACAACAATTTACATCAGAGTTCAAGAATCTCAGAGTCCAAATAAATAATATCAAGTGGAAAATAAATATCAGAGGTTTACAAATTAGAAAAGCAGCTGAAAATAGTACATAAATATAATGTAGCAGAACAATCATCAACTAGCACAACTAAATGAAATACAGCGATACAAAGCTTTCCGAATATAACTCTAGTTGTAAGTCCAGGATTCTGTTAAATAGAAATCTGCAAAACCAAACCTACTGACTACCCATGTGGATAATATGGGCATGCAGAGTTTAAGTAGAAACAATAAACTCAGAGTCAGTCATGGGACTGGTGTGAGAACTAATACAGGAATTAAATCTTTACTTTAAAAGTTGGGAAATCATGGGACCATGCCGTATAACATGAAACGGGTTTACTCCACATGAATCTCAGTTTAGAACAAAACAACGCAATGCTTTTTGGAAAATGAAGCTATTATAAGACTCAAGTCCCATCACACAATGCAACACAAGCCGGATGATAGAGTTTTCCCTTATAGTAGCTAAACATGCTTGGTACGTTTAAAACAAATCATTTTGATATTACTATAAGTGCATAGTGTCGAAATAAATTTCAAATATAAATGTATCAATCATAAATGACATAGATACCATATATTATGTCGCCATACATAGGTTTACAACTAAAACCAAAAGGTCACGTATTGGAAAGTGGATTCCAACTATGAGTCGAGGCAAGGGATGGCTCCTCCCGATTCGAGAAACTCTAACACATGTCTCAGGATCCCCCACAGTGAACCTGCGAACGGTAGGGTCGGTCCATAGTTACTTTAGTGGATTAATTATTCCTGAGCAATACATTTCCTAGTCCGAAGGTCAGTACGTCGACACTGTGAGAATATAGCCCTATATCTGAGGCGCCTCGCAATCCATTATCCATATAATTAAAAATGTCTGGGCTCCATACCATGACACCACTTCTAGCTAGAAAGAAACGCAAGTTCTCTCTACGGTCACTATCCCGTTTTTTGACTCATACCGGGTGTGAGGCTCGCGAATTAACGCTATACACAAAGCTATGCTAATTAAAGTCGTGCTTTGATCATTATCCACAAGACTTTGATTTTCAACAAAAGCCTTGATCATTTGCATCTCAGCATGCCACACTGACAATCCATACCGTACCGCTGATTTCCAACAATATATAACCTCTAAGCTCGTACATCATAGAAAAGGGTGTTATGCAAGAGAATAAATTTTCCGTCACCATATATATATATATATATATATATATATATAGCAAAGATCAATGAATACAGTATAAAGGAATACAATGTCAGACATACCATCCTTTTGCAAGTCCGTTCTGGGTCTGAACGAAACCGGAGGCACCTTATTCCTGGTCCCATATGTACAATGCAAGAGACCGGTCCTCGCATACCCGGTCGATCTCCAAGTAAGTTTGGATGATCACCACTTATTACCTTATCTTGGGTGTACAGTCCAATAAAGCCATCAGTAATCATCCAAATGATGTGAAGATCTTTGGTCTTCAACCACCGTCTTCATCGTCGGCTTTTAGTCGCTATATCAGTTATTCAGAATGGGGTAAACCCGGTCTTTCCGAATAACTTGCGTATTTCATAATCAATAATCAAGTGCTATAAAAACACATCATACGTCTCATTCTAATTCAGAATATTCTTTTATTCAAATATTCACATCTTAGGGGAAAGGTTCCCATTAATTTTATAAAGATTAGTTCATTTAAACTATTTCTTTAATCTTCCTTTGGATATCATTTCAAATGATTTTATTACATCTTTTCACAATCCTAAACCAAATTAAGGTTTATCAACTAGTCTGGATTAGCGAACCTTACTGAAGTAATCATTTATATATTAATCCCAATCTGAACTTGTTCATCCCACAGAGCAAAATTGGTAGTACCGCATATCTAACATCCACTATGTTATTAGTAAATTTAATTACCATTTCACGTTCAAATCTAATTAAAGATTCAATTATCGCCTGGAGTAAAACTGGTGGTACTCAATTCTCGATCATTTCATGAATTTGATAAATTTAATTACCTCATTCATATTCCAATCTAATTATAGATTCATTAAAACTCTAGTTCAGTTTTAATCTCTGGACTTCATTACTTAATGATTATTCAACTTTCTGGAAATTAATCCTGCATTTAACTGGGTTAAAGAACCAATGTTATTAAAAAACACATTTCACAATAAACCCAAAATCATCTTCCAACAAATATGGAATCTTCACGGAAAACATATCAATATATATATATATATAATCGATATATTTTCGTATCAGACTGATAATATAAATGGAATAATGGCAAAGCCTTTTAAATTCCATATATAGTAACAGTCTTCCTTTACAGAAGCTCATCTCGATTATTACCAAATCGAATTCCATTCAATTCCAGTTTAATACTTTAGATTGGAAAACTTTACTCTGGAAAATTTCCATTAAATCTTAATAAAAATATTTATAAGTTCCAAATCATATCTTCACTATTAACTGGGTTAAAGAACCAATGTTAGTTAAAGCATTGTTCACGATAAACCAAAAATCAACTTTCATTTCATTCCCAATTAAATTAATTGGTAAACTCGTTTAGTCTTAATTAATAGATTTGTCCCTTTCTCAACTGGGTTTAAGAACGATGTTATTTAAGACATCATTCATGACAAACCCAAAATCCAGTTTGATATTAAATACAAGGCTCTAAATAGAAATTATATTGCCTTATATTCAGTATCAAATTCTGAAACCAACAAATATCATATTGGGAATAACGATAAATATCTTTCAAATTGCTCAACAATATTCGTATAATCACGGAATCCCATATCGAAATATTCCTAAGATTATTTCCATTCAAATCCTTTCCAATTCATACGTTGGAAAATTCTTGTTATTTCAAAAACCATTTACAAATCCAATTTATTTATTTAAAAAAACTGGATTATTATTCTAGTTAATAACTAGTTCATTTAGATAAAAATAACTTTTTATCTTTTCAAAACTTGGAATTTTTCAACCAAAATCTTTCTAAATCGGTTATTATGATTTTACATAAATTTTCCATATTTTTAATAATTTTATTAAGGCCCTTACAGCCGGTTTCCAATAATGGCCACCGAACTGCATCCATAGCGACCTTGTCCAAAACTAATTCGGATATATCCTAAAATCTAACCGTTAGATTTCAAATCTTTTATATTCATTGGAAAGAACTTTTCTATACGAACCCAATAGTTCCGATTTTAGGAGAATCCACTGGTCAGATCTCCCATTACGTCCATTTGAAGTTAATGGTCGAAATTCACAAACGGTCGCTGCACATCGCGTTCTATTCAAACCATTATATATATAATATATATATCGTTGATTTCCATTTAAAACGTATTTTATAAATCATTTATAAATCCATTTTAAAACGATTTCAACTTCATTTTCAATTTTAAATCAAAATTGAATATTCCATATCATAATAATATTAAAATGATAATATTTCCAAAATATCTGATTTTGAAATCCATTTCCTTTTCATATTCGTTATAAAATGAATAAAATCGATAAACAAATCCGTTCGAGTTGAAATGGAGTTTAACTACTTAACTCGGCTTCACAACATAGTTTTTTGGATATGTTTGATCCATATTGACATGTTAAGTTGTTGTTTTGGTGCTTATTGTTGATTCTCTATGTTGCTATGACCGTATGGTATACTTTGTGGTTGACTAGAAAAGTTAGAGTGGTCGAAAACGCCGTCCTATGGCGTAAAACAGTTGCTGGAAAAGTTGTAGGAATTTGACCCCAACCGGATCGGATCGGTGGAGGAGGGCACGAACCAACCCGCTTATGGAGCATCCCACAACCCGACCCGCTTGTGGAGCATCCCACAACCCGACCAGCCTGCATATGGAGTTCTCCGAACCGACCCGCTTGTGGACGGTGACCATGAACTGATCCACTCGCGGCCTACATGCAACGACCCAAACCAGAGTGCCAGCCAAGGACCAGAAGCCTCGAACTAAACAGAAGCTCACGATCCGAACCAGGGAACTACTCCGAACCGAACCACTAGAAGAATAAGCGTATGGGCCAACCCAAGTGGAGAAGCCCGACCCGAACCGATGGGGTCATCATGAGCCGACCCGTATGGAGTAATCCGATCCGAAGCAGGTGATCACGAACTGAACCAGGATGGCCGAACCGAACCGATGATGACTGAAGGACCGAACCTATGACACTATTAATTATGCTCATTTATGTATTGACATTAATATCACTTATATTAATGATCAATGGGATATGATCATCAGTCAATCAACATATTAGTCTCAATGTTTCATTGTTGTCCTATGTTTACAATAAAACTTGAGTATGGATATTTAAGAATTATAATACTTAATACATTATATAATATCATGTTCAAGTCATTTACATGAAACTATATAATTCCACTTCTATTATGTTAATATTTATATTACGTAGTAAATATAACATAACAAAATATTTTATTTAAAATAAAATATAACATCAACAATGTTATTATTCACATCAAGTAGATTGCCTCTATGGCACCCACTTTAACTAAAAGTTGCACAATCAAATATATTTTCTTTCAGCATACAAAATTTTAATCGATAAAATAATTTTGATTGAAGGTGTACACCCACAGTAACAACTTGCATAACCTGAAAGTGTACAAAAAGTACACCATTTCCTGAAATCATTCCACCGCAGTCACCCCTTTGACAACCAATAACTACGCCGAAAAAAGCTGCTCCAAAGAATAGCAACACCATCTCTATGCGGTAGATATAAAGCCAATTTCAATATTTTTGTGTCCATCCAAAATCGGACATCAAAATCAGATTTTGATTCTTCACTGAATATTATTTACAAATATTCTTTATTTAAAAATATTTGTTATTTCTGAATCAGAATGCGACTCAATCGATTACCATATAATTTCAGTTATATGGATTTCATAGATCGCATGTATTCAACAATAATGATAAATAATCATCCAATGTTCAAGCATCATCCAGAGCGCATTCTATAATTGTATAGGCATTAAAATAAATAATTAAATAATGCTTACAATCGTCTGTCAATCCATTGATTGACATATAACTTAATATTGTGATTAGTGTATGTCAAATATCACCCCAATACCCATATAGGGTTTTCAAACAACAACAGTCTATTTAAATAAATCATTGGTTAATAAATTTAAACTATTCTAATTCGGTTTGAATTATTTTTCTAATTAACAAATTTTCACTGTTCAAATTATAAATGGATATTTATATCACATTTCAACAACCAAAAAGTGTATCCACGTTGTTTGAAATATGAGTGTCAGATATTCAAACAACGCTTCTTATGCAGATGAGTCGTGAATAGTTCATGTGTTGAACTCAAGCAATGTCACATACAACAGATAAAAATCAATCCTGGCAATTTCTATATATTTACAGTTATGAAATAAACTAAATAACTGTACAAAATTTTAGCGAGAGAGTTCTCGCATTGGTTTCCACTCTGTCGGTCTTTATTTCTGAATTTATATTTTTAAACTGAATTAAACGACCGTTTAATTTAGCTCAAGCTCCAACTTGCACCGCTTCCATTCTGGTCAGTTCCATGTTATAGTGTTCGTTGTTGCGAATCCAATGCAACTAAAATCACCCAATTCCGATCTCGTATGAAATAGATACAATAATTTATACATTGCATTACATAAATTAATTATTTAAAATAATTAATTAATTAATTACACTTATTAATCACCCTTAATCTTTATCTTCCTCCCAAAAATCGTTTCGGCCCGTAACCCATTTGCTCCGCCCCAAAGTCGAACGTCGGCCGCCCAAACAATGATCGGAGTTCGATCCGTACCTCCCATGCCACGCGCCTATGTGGCGCCTCCTATATCCTCCAACCCTGACAAAATCGAACCCCTTAACCACCCTGAAATCAAAGCCGAACTCTGTACATTCATTTGAAATTTAAAATCGAATTTTCAAACTACCGCGCCATTTCAAGTTCGTTTTATAATTAAAATAAATTTATACGTTCCAACTTCGATTTAAATAAATTTTTTGTTGTTATTATTTAAAATAAATCATTTTAAATATTCAAAACCCATTAAAATAGCTAAAATAAAAATTTTAAATTGGTTCAGAAATTCCGGGTTGTTACAATCTCCCCATCTAAAAATCTTATCGTCCTCGAAAAGGAAGAAGGAACTGAAGGTCATTTACTTAACCAACTCCACTTTCGCTTGACTCAAGTTCTTCAACTTTTCAGTTTCTAAGAACTTTCTAATTTCTCAAAGTTTGGCTAACACTTTAAATTCTCAAAAAAATTCGCCATAACCTCCTTTGTACGGGTTGATCGGTAAAACCACAACTTGCCTCATAGGGCCCTCATCAATCGAAAAGAAAAAGAAAAATCCAAGCGATTAGCAGATCGGCTCATAAAATCATCAAAACTTAATAAATACAGTAAATATGTACCTATTTGTCGGACATACAATTTTATTCCTCTTCTTAGCTTCCATGATATGACCTGTTCAATATATATACATGTGTATGTATGCAATTCCAATCAATTTTCAATTCAGTTCAATACTAAATTCGATTTGGCTAAATATTACCTGTCATTTTCATATTGGTTTTATTGTTCCAATATTTATTAGTTAAATTAATAATCACACATCACATCCAACAATCAATTAGTTGATTAGCTTTTCAAACATATATAACTTTTATATATTCAAAAATCATATTTTCAGTGCCAAATCACAAACAATAAACTCTAACTAAGTTTTGGTTCTCACACCAGTCAATTGGAAATATATAGATACCACTTTTGAAACTCGAACATAAATACTGCTGATGCCCGGGCATCACCAGAATTATCACCGGGCGACTAGAGTGTGATTCTATATCTAGCCAGTATATTTGAGACTTCGAATACACGTGGATCATACATATATGCAAAATCTCCTATACTCGATAGTCCAAATCAATATGAAATAAAATAATCAAATACATATAATAAGATTTTTTTTCTTTTCGAAACCAAATCCGTTTTAATAAATAATACTCTTCAAACTCATTCTAGGGTATTACTAGCCCTATTTCTAACGAGTCATTCTTATAGGATACTACTAATCCTATTTCTGATGGATTCTTTCGTTCGGTTCTAATGTATCTTGTTCTCTAGCTTTTTAAACCAAAGCTCTGATACCAAACTGAAACGACCCAGACTTCCCGGATCCCCAAGGAGACGGAAGAGCCCACCGTGGCCTACATTGATCCCCCAGACACCTTGTTTTACGGCGAACCTCTCGACTCTTCTCCAACCCTCAAAAGGGACATTTAAGGGTAAGAGCCCACTGTTCACCACCAAACCACATGGTGAGAACCCCCACCATGCAAAGCCAGCCTCTGCCAGCAACAAGGACTGGTGTGAGAACTAAAACAGTAATTAAATCTTTACTTTAAAAGTTGGGAAATCATGGGACCATGCCGTATAACACGGAATGGGTTTACTCCACATGAATCTTAGTTTAAAATAAAACAAAGCATTGCTTTTTGGAAAATGAAGCTATTATAAGACTCAGGTCCCATCACACAATGCAATGCAAGCCGAAGGATAGAGTTTTCCCTTATAATAGCCAAACATGCTTAGTGCGTTTAAAACAAATCATTTTGATATTACTATAAATGCATAGTATCGAAATCAACTTCAAATATAAATATATCAATCATAGACGACATAGGTACCATATAATATGTCGCCATACATAGGTTTACAACAAAAACTGAAAGGTCACATGTTGGAAACTGGATTCCATCTTTGAGTCGAGGCAAGGGATGGCTCCTCCTGATTCGATACACTTTAGCACATGTCTCATGATCCCCCGTAGTGAACCCTGTGAACGGTAGGGCCGGTCTACACTTACTTTAGTGGATTAATTATTCCTGAATAATACATTTCCTGGTCGTATCGAACCTCTAAACAGTTCAGTACGTTGACCCTATGAGCATATAGCCCTATATCCCAGGTGCCTCGCAATCTATCATCTACATAAGTAAAAATGTCTGGGCTCCATACCATGATACCACCTCTAGCTAAAAAGAAACGCAAGTTCTCCCTATGGTTACTATCCCGTTTTTGACTCATACTGTAATGATAAGGAATTTCTCTCGATCTGAATCGATCTCTAAACCGACCAAGATAGTTCGAAACCCCTGATTGTTTTGAGAACACGACAAATCAGAATACAAACAGAAGAACATTTCATTGTTAATTACAACAATTCCATCAGAATACAAGAACATATAAAGTATGAATAAATATTATACATTAGAGATTTAATTACATTACTGCAGCGGAAAAATAATACAATACACAACTGAAGGAGATATACGATAATGATCTTTCCGGATATCATTCCAGCTGTAAATCAGGATCCTGTGAATATAAATCTGCAAAACCAAAAATACTAGCTGCCCATGTCAAAATAAGGGCACCCAGAGTTTAGGTTAAAACAATAAACTCCAGGTCAGTCATGTGACTGGTGTGGAACTAAAACAGTTATTAATCTTTATTTTAAAGTTAGGTAAATCAACGGACCACGCCGTATAACACGAACAGGTTTCCTCCCAAGAATACCATTGCATAAAACAACAGCGCAATGTTAAATAAAGAACAATGAAGCTATTATAAGTCCCAGGTCCCATCACACAATGCAACACAAGCCGGTGGATAGGGTTTTACCTTATAATAGCCAAAGAATGCTTGATACGCTAAATTCCATCTTTTATTATTACTATAAGTGTATAGTGTCGAAATAATTTCAATCATAAGTATCAATCATAGACGGCATAAGTGCCCCCATCCCACTATGTCGCCATATATAGGTTCTACAATCAAAACTGCAAAGTCACGTATTGGAAATTGGATTTCCGTCTATGAACCGAGGCCAGGGATCGTCCTCACTGTTTCGAGACAATCTAGCCTACCATGTCTCAGGAATAGCCACAACTGCACCTTGGATCGTCAGGGCCGGTCCATCGATGTGGATTAAAATGCCTAAACGCTATGTTTCCCCACCCTTTGGGGCGTAAATGAGTCCAACGACTCCATCGGCTCCATACAGTCACTGATATATCCGAGGCGCCTCGCAACAGCAACAACCACATAAGTCAAACTCGTCAGGGCGTGTAAAACCACTGACGCCACTTCTAGCTAGAAAGAAACACATGCCCTCCCTGAGGTCCTCTCCCGTTTCTAGTTCACAACCGGGTGTGAGGCTCGCGAATCAATGCTACACAAAGCTGTGCCACGCAGGCTGTGCTTTGATCATCACCCACAAGACTTTGCTTTTCAACAAAAGCCT
Organism: Allium sativum; assembly: GCA_030737875.1. Classification (NCBI taxonomy): domain Eukaryota; kingdom Viridiplantae; phylum Streptophyta; class Magnoliopsida; order Asparagales; family Amaryllidaceae; genus Allium; species Allium sativum. The sequence continues at coordinate 831,651,691 of CM060918.1, read as the reverse complement.
TGATCATTTGCCACTTAGGCATGTCACACAGGCAATTCACTCCATGCGATTGATATCCGTCAATATATAATCCCTGAGCTCATACGTCTCAGAGAAGGGCGTTAAGCAAGAGAATAAATTCTCCGCTGCCAAATAGATATATATTTAATAGAAATCAATCACACAGAATAAAATGCAATGTCGGACACACAGTCCATTTACAAGTTCGTTCTGGGTCTGAACGAAACCGGAGGCACCTTGTACCTCGCATATACATCGATCTCCAAGTACGTCTGGACGATCACCAACTGATTCCATCCTCTTGGGTGTACAGCCCAATCAAGATCATCAGTAATCACCCAAACGATGTGAAGACCTCCGGTCTTCAACCATCGTCTTCATCCTCGACACCACGTCGAATCAGTTATTCAGAATGGGATAAACCTAGTCTTTCTGAATAACTCACGTATATAATAAACAAGTGTTACACAAACACAACATACGCCTCATTCCAATTAAGAATATTCCTTTATTCAAATATTCACATACCTTGGGAAAGGTTCCCATTAATTTTATCAAAGATAAATTCTTTAAATTTATTCTTTAATCTTCTTTTGAATATCAATTCAAATTAGTCGGGATTAGCGAACCACACTGAAGTAATCATTTATTTTATTTCCCAATCCCAACCTATTCATCCCATGAAGTGAAACTGGTCGTACTTCATATCTAACACCACGGTGTTATCGGTAAATTTAATTACCATTTCACGTTCAAATCTAATTAAAGATTTAACTATCGCCTGGAGCAAAACTGGTGATACCCCATTCTCGGTCACTTCCATCTAATTAAAGATTCATTAAAACTCCACTTAGTTTTAATCTTCCCAAAAATCAATATCCCGTCTTTAACTGGGTTAAAGAACTAATGTCATCTAAAACACGGGTCACGATAAACCCAAAATCACATTCCATTAATTATCGGATTAAAGAACAAGTGTTATTTAAAACACCGTTCACAATAAACCCAAAAATCAATTCCATTTCAATTCCGATTAAATATCATTCAATTGGTATACTTCATTAATCTAAATTAAAAGATTTAATCTTTTTCCCAACTGGGTTTAAGAACATTGTTAATGAAGACACCATTCACGACAAACCCAAATCCCATTTGATATTAAATACAAGGCTCTGAATAGAAAATATATCGGCTTATATTCAATATCAAGTTCTACGACCAACAAATATCGTATTGAAAATAACGATATAAATATATCTTTCAAATTTCCATAGCAGTATCTGTATAATCACAAAATCCAACATCGAAACACTCCACAGACAATTTCGATTCAAATCCATTCCAATTCAATTATTGGAAATTCTGGTTACTTTAAAACCCTTTCAAATCCAATCTATTTATCTAAAAAATAAATGGATTATAATTCTAGTTCAAAACTAGTTCATTTCGATAAAAATCTATTTTTATCTTTTCAAATATGGAATTTTTCATCCCAATTCTTTCCAAATCATTTCTTATGATTTTACACAAATTGTTACTATTTTTAATAATTTTATCAAGGCCCGTACAGTCGATTTCCATCAACGGCCATCGAACTGCACTTACAGCGACCTTTCCAAATTTGATTTGGACATAATTCCAAATCCAACCGTTAGATTTCAAATCTCTAATATTCGTAGAAAGCTCTTTTCGATACGAATCCAACGGTTCCGGTTTTAGAAGGATCCGACAGTCGGATCTCCCATAATATCCATTCGAAGTCAATGGTCGAAATTCGCGAACTGCTGCGGCGCGGCGCGTTCTATTCAGGCCATTTAATATATATAATATATATATTATATATATTTCAACGATTGCCTTTTAAAACGTATTTTATAAATCGTTTTAAATTCGTTTTCAAAACGATTTCAACTTCACATTCAATTTCAAATCAAAATTGAATATTCCATATCATTAATCTATAAATGATAATATTTTCAAAATGTTATATTTTGAAATCAATTCCTACTCAATATTCATTATAAAAATGAATAAAATCGATATATATATCGTTCGCGTCAAAATGGCTCATAACTAACCAACACGGCTTTATATATTTCGATAACTTCGTTATTCTATTCGACAAATGAATATTCTCTTCAACACATGAATATATATTTTTATTCAACAAATGAATATATATTTTATTCAACACATGAATATGTATTCTATTTAACACATGAATTTTTATTCTATTCAACACATGAATTTCTTTTATAATATTCCTTATTTTCCAAATTAGAATGAGGCCCAATCAATTACCATATAATGTTAATTATATGGATTCCATACAACTATGTACATAATAGCAACGATAAATAATCAACCATCATCCAGAGTGCACCACACAACTGCATAAGCATTAAATATAAATAATTAACGCTTACACAGTCTGTCAACCCATCGATTGACATACAACTAAACAATCGGGATTAGTGTACGTCAAATATCATCCCAATACCCGTGTGGGGTTTCATATCAACAAACACAGATTTTTATTTGTGCAGTTGGGCGATGTGTAAAATTTATCGTCCCACTCAATATCAGTCAAATCAGTGTATATAAACAAATCATCCGATTTGTTTATAAATATTTATTTTATTTCAACACATGAATATATATTTTACATCACAACCAACAGTCAATTTTCACAACACAAACAATCACGCAAGTCGTCCATGGTCTGTGGACGACGGAGAGCAGTTTATATATGCAGTTATAAAATAAATAACTGAACAGAAAATTTTAGTGAGGAGTTCTCACCTTGGGTTCCCACTCCGTCATTCTTTATTTATGAACGGTTCGGATTTTGTTTTGATTTCAGACCATTCCGTCGCAATCCTTTTCACGCTATTCATAATAAAAATCATATTTTTATCGCTTCCTTCAAATAGATAAAAATCAAATTTTTATTATCTCTATAATATAAAAACCATATTTTTATTTCCACTTCATATATATAAAAATCGAATTTTTATGTCAATGTTCGTATAATAAAAATCATATTTTTCTCTCGCCATTCTCTATATAAAAATCACATTTTTATATACAAAGATCGTATTTTTATATCTCTACTACATATGTAAAAATCACTCCTTTACACCGCTACTTCCATGATAAAAATTATATTTTTATCTTGCTAGTAATATAATAAAAACTATATTTTTACTTCCCTACCTACATAGAAATTATATTTTTACCTGTCTTTCTTATATAAAAAATTATATTTTTATTACTCTACATAAATAAAAATCATATTTTTATTACTCTACATAAATAAAAATCATATTTTTATATTCCATATTTTTTAAAAATCATATTCTTAAAACGTTTTCTATAAGATAAAAATCACATCTTGAATCGCTATTCAAACAATAAAAATCTCAACTTTGTTCATATAAAAATCTCGACTTTGTTCATAATAAAAACATAAACTTTTTAGTGTATAAAAATCCTAATTTTCTTTTATAAAAATACTATTTGAATATATATAAAAGAATTGAAATTGATATTATGAAAACTTACGGTGTTTTCGGATTTTTGGCAGTTGGAGATGGGGAAGACGGCGTCAGGCCTGGAGTCGGCGGCGCGGGGCTCAGGTGGCGTCCCTGGAGGCGGATATGGGTCAGAGGGGGGTGCGGTTTCTTGGATCGATTTGGGGGGTTCCGGTCTCCGGTTGCAGCGGTTTAAGGAGGAGAGGGAGGGAAGAGAAGAGAGGGAGTAAGGCACGAGAGAGGGGGGCGTTGGAGGCTGTGCGGTGGCGCGACCATCGCCTGGGGCGGTGTGTTGGGTGAACGATTGCAGTTTTTCTCTTTTTTGTTATACTGAAATCGGGTTTGACTTAGAGGAGAGAGAGGGAGAAAGGTGAGGGTATATAATTAACATATATATATATATTAATCTCCATAAAGTAACTTTTTTATTCGATCTCAGAACGAGACCCAATTACTATCTCCGCTAGCTAATTACCCCTATTCCGAACACAATGGGATATGTATCATAAGCCATTTCGGCTGTTTCGATCAGTTTCCATTAATATCAGAATATAAATCTATATATTGAATTTAAACGCACATTTCAATTTACCGGGGCCACATACTAACTCTAAAAATTCCAAAAAAATATTTCTAGCTTCGTATTGACGATACGGTCCTACCAAAAACAATTTCGTCAAATTTGAAGGCCGTTTGAAAAATGGCCATTTTCCAGTCGATTAAAATCAACTGAAACTGGTCAAACGCGTTTAACTTCGCCATGCTCACATATTGCTTCAGAAAATTACGAATTTTGAAACCTAACAATAACTTGACATCACAGATCCAACAAAAGTTGTTTCGTCGAAAACAGAGGTCGTTTGCAAAATTTCAATTTTTAAGGGCTAGAATTCCATAGCGACTATTCTGAATTTTCAACTGGACGTAACTTTTTATTTCCGCTATGAAATTTCAATCTTTCGGATTCGTTGGAAAGATATTTTCAAATAGATTCTAATATTTTTGGTTTCGTTAAAATCCGATTTATTTTGAATCCTGTACATTCATTTGAACTTTGAAATCGAAATTTCAAACTACCGCGCCATTTTCAATTCCTTTTATATTTAAAATAAATATTTATATTCTAACGTCGATTCAACATTTATACGTTCAAATTCCATTCAAAATAAATTTCTTGTCGTTATTATTTAAAATAATTCATTTTAAATAATCAAAATTCGCTAAAATTGCCAAAATAAAAATTTTAAATTGGCTCAAATTTCCGGGTTATTACACATACCGGGTGTGAGGCTCGCGAATTAACGCTATACACAAAGCTATGCTAATTAAAGCCGTGATTTAATCGTCATCCACAAGACTTTGCTTTTCAAAAAAAGCCTTGATCGTTTGCATCTCAACATGCCACACTAACAATCCATACCGTACCATTGATTTCCACCAATATATAACCTCTAAGCTTGTACTTCTCAGAGAAGGGTGTTAAGCAAAAGAATAAATTCTCTGCCACCAAACAGATATATACTTAGCAGAGATCAATGAATACAGCAAAAAGAAATATAGTGTCAGACAGACCATCCATTTGCAAGTCCGTTCTGGGTCTAAACGAAACCAGAGGCACCTTATTCCTCGTCCCATATGTCCAATACAAGAGAGAAGTCCTTGCATACCCGGTCGATCTCCAAGTACTTCTGGACAATCACCAATTATTACCTTGTCTTGGGTGTACAACCCAATCAAGACATCAGTAATCATCCAAACGAGGTGAAGATCTCCGGTCTTCAACCACCGTCTTCATCGTCAACTTTTAGTCACCATATCAGTTATTCAGAATGGAATAAACCAGGTCTTTCCGAATAACTCGCGTATTTCATAATCAATAATCAATTGCTTTAAAAACACATCATATGCCTCATTCCAATTCAAAATGTAATAATCAATTTTGAATATTTGAAATGGATTATTTTAAATAATAACGACGAGAAGTTTATTTTGAATAGAATTAGAACGTATATATTCATATACGTCGTCGTTAGAATATAAAAATTTATTTATATATATAAAAGGAATTGAAAATGGCGCGGTAGTTTGAAAATTCGATTTCAAAGTTCAAATGAATGTACCGAGTGCAGAATAAACTGGATTTTAGTGAAACCAAAAATATTTGAATCTAATTGAGAATATCTTCCCAACGAATCCAAAAAATTGAAATTTCATAGCGGGAGTCAAAAGTTATGTCCAGTTGAAAACTCAGAATAGTCGCTATGGAATTCTGGCCCTTAAAAATGGAAATTTTGCAAACAACCTCGGTTTTCGACGAAACCACTTTTGTTGGATCCGTGATATCAAGTTATTGCTAGGTTTCAAAATTCGTAATTTTTCGAATCAATATGTGAGAGTGGCAAAGGAAAACGTGTTTGACCAATTTTAGTTGATTTTAATCGACTGTAAAATGGCCATTCTTCAAACAATCTTAGAATTCAATGAAATTAGTTTTGTTAGGACCGTATCGTCAATACGAAGCCAAAAAATATTTTTTGGGAATTTTCTCGTTAGTATGCGACCCCAGTTAATTGAAATGTGCGTCCAAATTCAGTATAAAGATATATATTTTGATTTTGATGAAAACTGATTGAAACGATCGAATCAGCTTGCGATACATATCCCATTGTGTTCGGAATGGGGGTAATTAGCTGTGGACGACACGCGGTGGGCCTTGTATAGAGGTCGAATGAAAAAGTCAACTTTTTGAAATTAAAAATAATAAAATATATATATTTATATAATCCCACTCTATACCTTTCTCTCCCTCCACCCCCTTTCTATTCTAACAGATCAAGAGAAAAAAAAGAAAAAAAAACCCTTCAAGCGCCCCCCTCCACCGATCGCCACCGCTGCCGCTTCTTCTTCCTCCCCCTCCACCTGCTCTGCCTTTCTTCCTCCTCCCCTACCCCGACGCGACCCCCCTGCTCCTCCCTCCTCTCGAAGCTCCACTGTGAACCCAAACTACCACCGCCCTCCCTCCTAAACCCCTAAATCGATTTGACAGCCACCGTGGGCCCCTAGCCCGACGCACCACCACCTTGTCGCACCGCCTTCTTCCCCCTTCCTCTCCGATTCGACTGTAAACCCCCCTCCTTCATATCGAAAATCCATAAGTTTTTATTTATTGTATTTATTTCTATTATTTAGTTCGGTTTCTTTTAATTATTTATTTTATATAATACTGAAAAATAAAATGAGGAGTTTCATTTATATACGATAGCGAAGTGAGAAAGGTTAGCTTTTTATTTTAAAAGAAAGTTTGATTTTTATCATGTGAAGAACAAAAATAGAAATACGATTTTTATGGATATATATTTGAAATAAAGATATGGCCTTTACTATGAAGTTGGATTTATAAAAATAGGATTTTATGCGAAGTAAAGATTCAATTTTTATAAAGTAAAACGATTTGATTTTGTTCATGGAAAAGTTTGATTTTTCATTGTAGAAATATTAGATTTTCATTTAGAGATAATTAAATTTTGATCTTTATAGTATAGGAAGAATAAAAATATGATTTTTATTTATGTAGAATAATAAAAATATAATTTTTATTATATACTAGCAAGATAAAAACAGAATTTTTATCTATATAGTAGCGATGTAAAAATAGAATTTTTATCTATATAGTAGCGATGTAAAAATAGAATTTTTATATATATAGTAGCGATGTAAAAATGGAATTTTTATCCATATAGAGAGAATTTAAAAATGTGATTTTTTATATAAATAGCAACAATATAAAATTGTGATTTTTATATATGTAGTGGCTACGGACAACGAAATTGACAAAAGGCGAGCACGGCGAAGATTTCTACATAAGAAGAGTCATGGCGTTTGGTTTAGCTAGTCGGTAAGAACTCCTCACTTCTATTTTTATTTCTATTTTGAAATATATACTAGGATGCAGACGGTGTTTAGTAGCACCCGACACCCGTCATCCACAGACCATGGATGACTTGTTTGTTCGATTGCAGTGTTGTGGAATTTGATTGTGTGATGTGGAATGAAATAAAATATTTTATAGTGGAAAATATTTTATAGTTAAAAATATGATTTTTAACGTGTAAATAAATATTTATAAACAAATCGGACGATTTGTTTATATACACTGATTTGACTGATATTGATTGGGATGGTACATTTTACACATCGCCCAACTACATAAATAAAATATGTGTTTGTTGATTTGAAACCCCACACAGGTATTGGGATGAGATTTAACGTATACTAATCCCGATTGTTTAGTTGTACGTCAATCAATGGATTGACAGACTGTGTAAGCGTTAATTATTTATATTTAATGCTTATGCAGTTGTGTGGTGTACTCTGGATGATGGTTGATTATTTATCGTTGTTATTATATACATGTGTTGTAGAAAAATCCATATAATTAACATTATATGGTAATTGATTGGGCCTCATTCCAGTTTTGAAATAGAATATTTGAATAGAAATATTTGAAATAAAATATTTGAATAGAAATATTTGAAAAAGAAATATTTGAATAGAAATATTTGAAAAAGAAATATTTGAAATAGAATATTTGAAAATAGAAATATATGAAGCCATGTTGATTAGATTTGCGCCATTTTGATGCGAGCGATATTTATATCGATTTTATTCGTTTTTATAACGAATATAGAAAAGAAAGTGATTTCAAAATATAACGTTTTGAAAATATTATCATTTGTATATCGATGATGTGGAGTATTCAATTTTGATTAGAAATTGAATATGAAGTTGAAATCGTTTTGAAAACGAATTTAAAACGATTTATAAAATACGTTTTGAAAGGAAATCGACGAAATATATATTATATATATATAATATAATAGCCTGAATAGAATGCGCCGCACCGCGGCAGTTCATGAATTTCGACCATTGATTTCGAACGAACATTACGGGAGATCCGACCGTCGGATTCTCCTGAAACCAGAACCATTGGGTTCGTATCGAAAAGAGCTTTCCAACTAATATGAGAAATTAGAAATCTAATGGTTGGATTTGGAATTATGTCCAAATCAAATTGGGAAAAGGTCGCTGTAAGTGCAGTTCGATGGCCGTTGATGGAAATCGACTATACGGGCCTTGATAAAATTATTAAAAATAGTAATAATTTGTGTAAAATCATAAGAAATGATTTGGGAAGAATGGGGATGAAAAACTCCATATTTGAAAAGATAAAAGTAATTTTTTATCGAAATGTACTAGTTTTGAACTAGAATAATAATTTATTTATTTTTAAAATAAATAAAGTGGATTTGAAATTGTTTTGAAAATAACTAGAATTTCCAATATATAAAGTGCAAATGGATTTGAATTGAAATTGTCTTTGGAATATTTGGATGTTGGATTTCGTGATTTTACAGATATTGTTCTGGAAATTTGAAAGATATATTAATATCGTTATTTCCAATACGATATTTGTTCGTCGTAGAGTTTGATATTGAATATAAGCCGATATATTTTCTATTCAGAGCCTTGTATTTAATATCAAATGGGATTTGGGTTTGTCGTGAATGGTGTCTTCATTAACACTGTTCTTAAACCCCGTTGAGAAAAAGATTAGATCTTTTTATTTGGATTTAATGAAGTGTACCAATTAAGTGGTATTTAATTGGAATTGAATTTGAATTGATTTTTGGGTTTATCGTGAACGGTGTTTTAAATAACACTTGTTCTTTAACCCGATAATTAATGGAATGTGGTTTTGGGTTGTCGTGAACGGTATCTTCAATAATACTATTCTTAGACCCAGCTGAGTAAAGAAAATCAGAAACTAACTGGAGATTAGTTAAGTTGAATGGTTTCTTGGGCATTGATCTGATGTTGGTTTCGTCCTTCGGGATTAATACTTAGGGAATTGCTCACTTGCTATTTTACGGTTAAAGGCTGATAGAATGGAATGTGATTTTGGGTTTATCGCGAATCGTGTTTTAAATGACATTGATTCTTTAACCCAGTTAAAGATTAAAACTAAGTGGAGTTTTAATGAATCTTTAATTAGATTGAAATGATCGAGAATGGAGTATCACCAGTTTTGCTCCAGGCGATAGTTAATTCTTTAATTAGATTTGAACGTGAAATGGTAATTGAATTTACCGATAACACCGTGGTGTTAGATATGTAGTATGACCAGTTTTACTTCATGGAATGAATAGGTTGGGATTGGGAAATAAAATAAATGATTACTTCGGTGTGGTTCGCTAATCCCGACTAGTTTGAAGTGATATTCAAAGGAAGATTAAAGAATAAATTTAAAAGAATTTGTCTTTGATAAAATTAATGGGAACCTTTCCCTAAGAATGTGAAATTTAGAAACTGACTGTAGGTTAGCTAAGCAGAATGGTTTCCTGGGTATTGATCTGATGTAGGTTTCGGCCTTCGGGGTTAATATTTGGGGAATTATTCTCTTGCTAATTTGCGGTTAGTGACTGATGAATTGGAATGAAGCGTATGTTGTGTTTGTGTAGCACTTGTTTATTATATACGCGAGTTATTCAGAAAGACCGGGTTTATCCCATTCTGAATAACTGATTCAACGATAAGTCGAAGATGAAGACGGTGGTCGAAGACCGGAGGTCTTCACGTCGTTTGGGTGGTTACTGATGATCTTGATTGGGCCGTACACCCAAGAGGAGGGAATCAGTTAGTGGTCGTCCAGACGTACTTGGAGATCGATGGATAAGCGAGGTATATGCTGCCTCCGGTTTCGTTCAGACCCAGAACGGACTTGTAAATGGACTGTGTGTCTGACATTGGATTTTATTCTGTGTGGTTGATTTCTATTAAATATATATCTGTCTGGCGGCGGAGGATTTATTCTCTTGCTTAATACCCTTCTCTGAGACGTACGAGCTCAGAGGTTATATATTGATGGATATCAAACGCATGGAGTGAATTTCCTGTGTGGCATGCCTAAGTGGCAAATGATCAAGGCTTCTGTTGAAAAGCAAAGTCTTGTGGTTGATGATCAAAGCACGGCCTGTGTGGCATAGCTTTGCGTAACGTTGATTCGGGAGCCTTACACCCCGGTTGTGAACTAGAAACGGGAGGGGACCTCAGGGAGGGCATGCGTTTCCTTCTAGCTAAAAGTGGCGTCAGTGGTTTTACACGCCCTGACGAGTTTGACTTATGTGGTTGTTGCTGTTGCGAGGCGCCTTAGATATATCAGTGACTATGTGAAGCCGATGGAGTCATTTGTTGGCTCATTTACGCCCCAAAGGGCGGGGAAACGTAGTGTTCAGGCATTTTAATCCACATCGGTAGACCGACCCTGACGATCCAAAGGTCACTCAAGCTCTGACCTGAGACATGGGCTATATTGTCCCGAATCAGTGAGGACTATCTTCTGCCTTGGTTCACAGATGGAAATCCAACTTCCAATACGTGACATGTGCGGTTTTATTTATAAACCTATATATGGCGACATAGTGGTATGGGACATTCATGCCGCCTATGATTGATACTTATGATTGAAATTGTTTTTGACACTATACACTTATAGTACTATCAAAATAATCTGTTTTAAACGTATCAAGCATTCTTTGGCTATTATAAGGTAAAAACCCTGTCCTCCGGCTTGCGTTGCATTGTGTGATGGGACCTGGGTCTTATAATAGCTTCATTTTTCTTTATTTAGCATTGCGCTGTTGTTTTATGCACTGGTATTCTTGGGAGGAAACCCGTTCCGTGTTATACGGCGTGGTCCCTTGATTTACCTAACTTTAAAATAAAGATTAATAACTGTTTTAGTTCTCACACCAGTCACATGATTGACCCGGAGTTTATTGTTTTAACCTAAACTCTGGGTGCCCTTATTTTGACACGGGTAGCTGGTAGTTTTGGTTTTGCAGATTTATATTCACAGGATCCTGATTTACAGCTGGAACGATACTCGGAAAGCTCTGTATCCGCGTATTACTTCTAGTTGTGTATTGTATTATTTTCCACTGCTATGTAATGTATTGTAATCTCTGATATTTTTCTGATGTACATTGTTTGTTTATACTCTGTGTATTCTTGTATTCTGATGAATTGTTGTAATTAACAATGAAATGTTCTTCTGTCTGCGTTCCTTTGTGTGTTGTTCTCAAAGTATCCGCTCTTTCCTTACCGGGGAAGTTACGGGTTATCACACAGAATATTCTTTTATTCAAATATTCACATCTTAAGGGAAAGGTTCCCATTAATTTTTATCAAAGATAAGTCCAGTTAAACTATTTCTTTAATCTTTCTTTGGATATCATTTCAAAATATTTTATTACATCTTTTCATAGTTCTAAACCAAATTAAGGTCTATCAACTAGTCGGGATTAGCGAACCTTACCGTAGTAATAATTTATATATTAATCCCAATCCCAACCTATTCATCCCATGGAGAAAAACTGGTAGTACCCCATATCTAACACACATTGTGTTATCGATAAATTTAATTACTATTTCACGTTCAAATCTAATTAAAGATTCAACTATCGCCTGGAGTAAAACTGATGGTACTCCATTCTCGATCATTTCATGAATTTGATAAATTTAATTACCTCATTCATATTCCAATCTAATTAAAGATTCGTTAAAACTCTAGTTCAGTTTTAATCTTTGAAATTCATTACTTAATGACTATTCAACTTTCTGGAAATTAATCCTGCCATTAACTGGGTGAAAGAACCAATGTTATTTAAAACACAGTTCACAATAAACCCGAAATCATCTTCCAATAAATATGGATCTTCACAGAAAACAGATTAATATATATAATTGATATAGATTTCCGTATCAGACTAATAATATAAATGGAATAACGACAAAGCCTTTTAAATTCCATATATAGTAACGGTCTTCCTTTACAGAAGCTCATCTTGATTACTACCAAATCGAATTCCATTTAATTCCAATTTAATATTTTAAATTGGAAAACTTTACTTTGGAAATTTTCCATTAAATTTAATAAAAATATTTATAAATTCCAAATCATATCTTCATTGTTAATCAGGTTAAAGAACCAATGTTACTTAAAACATTGTTCACGATAAACCCAAAATCAACTTTCATTTCAATTACAATTAAATTAATTGGTAAACTTCTTTAATCTTAATTAAAAGATTTATCCCTTACTCAACTGGGTTTAAGAATAGTGTTATTTAAGACACCATTCACGAAAAACCCAAAATCTAGTTTGATATTAAATACAAGGCTCCAAATATAAATTATATCGGCTTATATATCAAATTCTAAAACCAACAAATATCGTATTGGGAATAACGATAAATATATCTTTCAAATTCCTCAATAATATACGTATAATCACAGAATCTCATATCAAAATATTTTGAAGATTATTCAATTCAAATCCTTTCCAATTTATACATTGGAAAATTCTGGTTATTTCAAAAACCATTTACAAAACCAATTTATTTATTTAAAAACATTGAATTATTATTCTAGTTAATAACTAGTTCATTTAAATACAAATATATTTTTATCTTTTCAAAACTTGTAACTTGTCATCTAATTTTTTTCCAAATCATTTATTATGATTTTATATAAATTTTCCATATTTTTAATAATTTTATTAAGGCCTTTACAGTCGGTTTCCAATAACGGCCACCGAACTACATGCATAACGAACTTTTCCAGAACTGATTTGGACATATCTTAAAATCCAACTGTTAGATTTCAAATATCTTATATTCATTGGAAGGATCTTTTCGATATGAACCCAACGGTTCAGGTTTTAGGAGAATCCACTGGTCGGATCTCCCGTTACGTCCATTTGAAGTTAATGGTCGAAATTCGCGAATAATCACTGCGCGGCGCATTCTATTCTAATCATTATTTATATAATATATATATCATCGATTTTCATTTAAAATATATTTTATAAATCATTTATAAATCCATTTTAAAATGATTTCAACCTCATTTTCAATTTTAAATCAAAATTGAATATTCCATATCATTATTATATTAAAATGATAATATTCTGATTTTGAAATCCATTTCCTTTTCATATTGATTATAAAATGATTAAAATCGATGAACAGATCCATTCGAGTTGAAATGGCGTTTAAATACTTAACTCGGCTTCACATTTCAATATTTTTGTGTCCGTCCAAAATCGGACATCAAAATCAGATTTTGATTCCTCACTGAATATTATTTTAAAATATTCGTTATTTTAAAATGTTATTTCTGAATCGGAATGCGACTCAATCAATTACCATATAATTTCAGTTATATGGATTTCATACATCGAATGTATTCAACAATAATGATAAATAATCATTCAACATTCAAGCATCATCCAGACTGTAGTCTATAACTGTATAAGCGTTAAAATAAATAAATAATGCTTACAATCGTCTTTCAATCCATCGATCGACATACAACTAAATATTGGGATTAGTGTATGTCAAGTATCATCCCAATATCCGTGTTGGGTTTTCAAACAACAACAGTCTGTTTAAATAAATCATTGGTTAATAAATTTAAACAAATCTAATTCGGTTTGAATTATTTTTCTACTTAACAAATTTTCACTATTCAAATTATAAATGGATATTTATATCACATTTCATCAACCACAAAACGTGTCCACATTGTTTGAAATATGAGTGTCGGATATTCAAACAACGCTTTTTGTGCATATGAGTCGTGAATAGTTCATGTGTTGAATTCAAGCAATGTCACATACAACAGATAAAAATCAATTCTAGCAATTTCTATATATTTACAGTTATAAAATAAATTAAATAACTATACAAAATTTTAATGAGAGAGAGTTCTCACATTGGTTTCCACTCCATCGGTCTTTATTTCTGAATTTCTGTTTTTAAACTAAATTAAATGACCGTTTAATTTAGCTCAAACTCCAACTTGCATCGTTTCCATTCCAGTATGTTCCATGTTGTAGTGTTCGTTGTTGCGAATCCAACGCAACTGAAATCACCCAATTCCGATCTCGTATGAAATAGATACAATAAATTATACATTGCATCACATAAATTAATTATTTAAAATAATTAATTAATTGTTTACACTTATTAATCACCCTTAATTTTTATCTTCCTCATGGAAATCATTTCGGCTCGTAACCCATTCGCTATGCCCAAAAGTTGAACGTCATCCTCCCAAACAATTATCGAAGTCCGATCCGGACCTCCCACGCCATGCGCCTACGTGACGCCTCCCATCTCCTGCAACCTGACAAATTCGAACCCCTTAACCACCCTGAAATCAAAGCCGAACTCGGCGGTTTTGAGCATGGAAATCGACGACGATGGGGATCAATAATTGATCATACCCATACCAAAATAAAGCTCGTACTTCACTCTTTGATTTTTGTTTTACAAGCTTCTGATTTCGATTTTCCATTTTGGAGAAAATTAGGAATTTAATTAAGACGATTTAAGCCATCGAAATCAAGAAGGCGGCGACTCTGTCAAGTAATTAGGGTTTTGGGAGAAACTTAGCTACTTATATAATATTTTATTATTATTTAATCCTAAAAGGTAAGGTTTTGCATACGAACTCCAAACCAAACCCAATGACTATCGTTCCTAACTAAATACCCCCATTTCATATACAATGGAATTTGTTTCGTAAGCCCATTCGACTGTTTCGACTGGTTTATATCAAAATTAAAAAATAAATTAATATAACATTTAATATTGAATTCCAACGTACAATTTAATTTACCGGGGTCGCATACTGACTCCAAATATTATGAATATTGAAATCTAGCTATGTTTTGAGATAGTGTCCTAACAAAATTAGTTTTGTTGAATTTGGAGATCGTTTAAAAAATGGCCTTTTTAACTGGTCGATTAAATTTAAAATAAAATTCAAAACACGTTTAAATTCACTACGCTCACATATTAATTCCAAAATTTATGAAATTTTAAACCTGGCTATATTTTGACATTCCAGATCTAACAAAAAGTGGTTTCGTTGAAAACGGAGGTCGTTTGCAAAATGGCCATTTTTAAGGGTTATATTTATTATAAAAATATATATAAATTTCATAGTGACTATTCTAAATTTTAAACTCGACATAACTTACAATTTATAAAGTGAAATCTCTGTTTCTCACATTCGTTAGAAAGATATAGTTAAACAGATTCTAACGTTTTTGGTTTTACTGAAATCCGATTTATATTGAATTCTGTACATTAATTTGAAATTTAAAATTGAATTTTCAAGCATTGCCGCCATTTAAAGTTCGTTTTATAATTAAAATAAATTTATACGTACAAAATCCATTAAAATAGCTAAAATAAAAATTTTAAATTGGTTCAGAAATTCCGGGTTATTACATAAACGATTAAGGCGTTATTGTTGCAACGATTAAACGGTAAGTCCGATTGACACGAAAATCGAGAATTTTTAATAATTAATTAATACGAATCCAATGGCACAAATTTCGTCGCATTCCGAGACTGTTTCCCGGCATGTATTTTTTATATGCCGAACAATGCTATTTTGGACACTGAAATACCCGATGTCCAAAAATAACAAACTTCCTACCTATCCTAACTTTACTCATCGATACGAACTCAACGGAATTGGTTTCGTTGCTTAATACAATCGTCTGCTCAATTTATACACAAATACTCCTCTATTTAATTAAATTAATTTAATTACGTGCTATAAAAAATGATTGGGTGTTTACGGCTGCCGTTGTCACATACGACATTGGTTTGCCACGAAATTTGGTTTTCAAAAATAATTTAACGTTACAGGTCCAATGAAACTAATTTCATCAAAAACAGAGGTTGTTTGCAAAATAACTATTTTTAAGGCTTATAATAATATCGATAAAATGTTATTTAAATTCCAAATTAATTCAATTAAATAATAAAAAAATTATTATTATCGTAAATATCCAAATAGAACAATATATGCAACTCCAAATATAAGTTATACAACTTAATATCATCCATTCGAGTTAAAACGATGCTCAGTTCAAATTTATTAATAAACGTTATATTTTAAATAACGATTTCCATAGCGACTATTTTAAAATTTGAATTTGGACATAACTAATAATCTGTAACAAGAAATCTGAATTTTTCTCTTTTATATGAAAATTAAAATCAACAAGATTCAAACGTTTCTTGTTTCACGAGAAATCCGACTTAAAACAAATTCTGTATATACAATTGAAGTTGAAAACTCAATATTACGGGCTACCGCGCCATTTCGAGCTCGTTTTAACTTATATATAAATTTAATGTTCAAACTTCATTTTAATAAATGAATTAAATATTAAAATCCATTAATATTCCAAATATAATATCTAAAATAATAAAATATATCAAATATTTGATTACCTAAAAATACGGGATATTACATTCTTCTCCCCTTGAAAGAATTTCGTCCCCGAAATTACTAAGGTAGAAAAAATGTCACAAACCCATTATTTTCCAAAATCCAATTAATTTTCGAAAACAAATTTATTATTATCAATATATATTTTCAAAAACATCAAAAAAAAAAATCTAACACATTAAATGCGCAACAAAATTCGGTAGAGTCTCCCCTATACGGAGTGACTTCTGCGATATCGCAGGAACATATAATATACATACATCGACCCATACGGTCGGAAAAAAAATTCAAAAACCAAGAATTTATATTTTTCACGTAGGCGTACCTTTTACGAGTGCTATTGAGCATATTGCTTAATTTGCTTGCAATGCACTCAACCAAACTCAATTCTCTAGCCTTTCGGCACCTGTACTTACTCAATTTAACATATAAGTAACCAATACATGAAATATTCAATAACATTTCATTTATTAACCAGAATAACTAAACAAATCCCCACAATAAAAATATAACATCATTCATATGCAAACACAGGTTTAAATTATCGAGTTTCCATTCATATGCAGTTTCATTCCTGTTTATAATATTGGAATTCATTCCTCTTAGTTTCCAATTCATTAAACTTATTTTAAACGATTGATGAATATATTTCAACAAATCAAACACACTATAACGGCCTGCATTTTTGACCGCTTCAAGTCGGTATTTAAACCAACTCGAACCGTTGACAAAGGTAGATCGTTATCTAGCTTAACGGGTTTAATAGAATAAATTACAAAAAAAATCGAAGTACACAATATTTACAACGAAATATTTTTTTTTACATATCAAAGTTTTACAAAAAAAAATTATAGCGGAAGCAAAATATAAAATATGTACATAAATTTATAAAGTTTTACGGTTCTGTCGAGCGCGTGCATATGCTTCTTCACGTGCCTCTCCAGTTTGCGACCTAAAATCTTTAAATCTGGAACACTTGGGATTTGACCCGAATGTTTCATGCAAAAAACACAAAACACCCGAGTCAGAATTAAACTTATTTCAAGTTAGCAAACTTCGATAAACACTAAATATAATTAGTTTAGTCCTAACAAGTTATCAGATAGTTCGAGCATAATGAATCAATGGACTGCCGAAAATATAACATCGTAGTCTTAACAAAATAATGAAGCATTCAAGTATGTCTCAACGAAACTAGCATGGAAGGAGGCATGGATAATTTGCACTTCAAGGGTAACAGTCACGACAAGAGTGAATCAGTGAAACAACAATTTACCAGGTACGCATGCAAGTTATATCAAAACGGTAAATGCTTATGCTTGAAAATAAAGGGTTGGACTCGTGACACGACATCTTAAGCCCAACCAATATGGAATATATACAGGACAGTGTGACACATAGGCGTAAGGTAGCATAAATATTCAAGTGGTGCCAAAAACATTCACTAATACACTAGTAGGCTTAAGGGACCTCAAACTGAAATATGGACCAGTAACCATGCTACAAATATAACTAGGCAGTCTAAACACATAGAAAACAAGCATGCATGTATTCCTAGACAATGAGACGACTTTTGATCATGTACATATATTGTCATGCAATTAACAAAACTAACGCGATAACAGGCAGTGATCCATGCTCATAAGACAACTGAGATAAGGAGCAACAATTTGGGGTTTTCACTATATACAACGTAAGAGTTTAAGCCAAGCAAAATAAATGTTACATCAGGAAATCGTATAGGGAAAATCCGGAACCGCATGATGAGTTCAATGTGAACCGATGCTTGCGGTTAAGGTTTTATGCATGCGACACAATCCCAATATCACGAAAATCCAACATAAGTGGGACAAATACTACTGCAACTTTAACTAGAAAAATAAGCTATGTTGGAATTTATGCACTAACAAATTATGCACATAACAATGGAATTTTCCTAACAAGTCCTAACCCTTAACCAGTCTTAGCATTTTTGAAAAAGGAAAAAAATTCTAACTTATCAATGTTAACGAGACAACAGAACTAAAAAAAGGGTACTGGTTACAATAGGTATGCATGCAAAGGAAAGTACTCAAAGTAAATAGCAAGCAGGTATGCCAAGTGACCGGGTTCGGACTGTATGAAGTCGAATTCGGGTAACAGCTACAGGTTCAGGAATTACAGGCTTAATGTTTAGACAAGGAACAATATATGCTGCATGACATGGATCTCAAGACTCAGCACCAAAGAGAAGAGCAAGATTTTGAAATGTTCACTGGATTCAAAAGCAAGAGGAACATACATACTCACACATCGTGGCTTGTATACAAAACCAGATGTCCAAGTTGGGAAAGGGACCAAGTACTGGTGAGGCATAACTAAGGGTACAGTAATTAGTATATGATCAATCAATAACTAAAAGAGTATTGAAGCTCAGGTGTTCCTAAAGGCATTCGGTTTCTAGTTCTTTTCCCATGTTAAATGAAAGCAATTATAAAATAAATTGAGTATTTAACCTATCAGTAAGGGTTCGTCGATTCAAACAGCGACCGGTTTCATGCATGCATATAGAAATTCTATTGCGGCATCTCATTCATGTTTTATGAATTCTTACAGCATGCTCCCGGAGTTCTAGGCCTTAGTGACAAAACGTGTGGCAAGTGATCAACCGAAAAATGACACAGCAACCCAAAATGATAGAATATAGAAGTAAACAACCCAAACTAATTGTGTTTAGTGAAACCGAAGTGGGAAGCTTGCAATAAATTTAATCGTAAGCTATGCTAACCTTTGGTCAGTCGATGGACGGCGGAAGAAGGAACATGAGCTGTTGCGATGGAAAATAGCGGGTGCAGCTACCGGGCTTCGCGGATTGACTCGGTGGCGAGGAGACGGCGACGAGCGCTTTAGGTGCAACTAAGGAGGAGGAATTTTGAACGGAACGATGCGGCTTCAGCCCGCGGTTTTAAAGGGAAGAGGGTTCGCGGTCATCGAGGTGATGCAAACTCGAGAGGGTGGATTCAGACGGAATTTGGAAGGAGTCATTATTGACTGATTTGGGCAATTGATTTCTGGAGAAAGAAGTAATTTGGTGTAAAGAAGTAAGTGAATCGGCTGATAAAGTGATGGTGGAAACTTAAAAGGCGGAAAATGGACATAGGGAGAAAATCAGAACCAATTGGACAAGTGTCGCATACCTTATTTAAAATTTCTACAAGTGCCTAATCTCCTATAAATTTAATTTAAACCACTCTCAAATTTAAATTAAATAGATTATATTATAAATTATTAAGTCAAATAATATTTCAAACTTTAATTTAAAGCCAATCCAATTAAACAAATTAAATTATGATTAAATAAAAAAATAAATAAAAAATTCCTCAACCGATGATTTGATTAGTTTAAATTACTAATGTTTAAAATTAACAAAATGTTTAATATAAAATTTTAAATTTACAATTACAATAATCAATTTAAAACTAAATTAAAGAGATAGATTTTAAATTATACCAAAAATCAATTTCTGAAATACCAAGTCCAAGTTAAATTCAAAGATAATTGTTTTTCAACTTACAAAATAATTTAATAATATAAATTATTTGAAAACAAATTAGATTAAAATAAAGTCGAATATCAAGTACATAAATAAATTTCCAACACTGAATCATGTTAACTACAAACTTAAATGCAGAAAATTTCTAGTTCGTTACAATCTCCCCCCTTAAGGCTTTTCGTCCTAAAAAAGGAGAGCGTGTAAAACCAATTAACAATAGAAATTTAAAATTTGAAAATCAAAGCATGGTGTAATTTCTTCGACTTAAATCCTGGTTTTATTTTTTTCAAATCATTTGAAATCCTATATTTCTTTTTCATATCGAATCTTACTTGCTTCAAAATTTCAAATCTATAAATTATTTAGAAATTTCAAATATTTTACGATAGACAACATAAAACATTTATCTCCCAAGTCGGGATATTTCTCCCAGAGACAAGGCAACAAGGCACGACCTACGCATGTTTCAATATCGAATAATGATGTCTCTCCGGACCCCAGAGCAGACCATCATCAACCAAGGGCTTACACCCACATTGTACCTTTCTTTAGTCATGGGTTACTCGAATCTTAGTACGAATCATTTCATTTCATATCCCGAAGTTAAAAACATTTTGAAATCATAATTTACAAATACTTTCAAATCATATTATTGTGGTTTTCTGAATATTTCAAAATATCGGGATTTCTAGTCCTCGAAATTTCTATATTCATAAACCAATTTATAAATTATTTCAATTTTAAAGTCATACAAAAGTTTCAACTCATTTTCGAAATATTCTTGCAATAAGATTTCCAACTTTACATAAGATATATTTTCCAAGAGATCCATACAATCATGAAATTTTCCTTTTCAAATTTCATTTCAAAATCATTTACACAAATATAGGATTTTTTCATTCTAGTTTCAAATACTTAAATCTCATTTGAAAAGGTTTTTTCATAGTCAAAAATCTCTTGAAACAATTTATTTCGAAAATATTTTCATGCTTTCCTATGCTACTATGATCTATATAAACATATTTCAAAAAAAAATTCCAAAATATTAATTCTAAGATATTAGAAATCAATTTCAAAATTTTGGAAACTACATTCTCAAACAAAAACTTCTTTTCAAAATCTAATTTTTCCCCAGATTCATCAAAGTGCGACAAATAATTTGGGATAAGATTTGGATAGTATCAGACATTGAAGCACGAACGGTTCAAATCGATAAGCATAAGATGATGGCAAGACAATGCAACAAACACAACAACAAACAAACAGCAAAAAATTTATTTTTTTGATATATTCATTTCTATTCAAATTTTATTAAATTTATTTTCAATTTCAAATTCATTTGCAATTCAAATTATATATTACAGATAATGAAAACACTATTTATTTAAATTTTGCATATCTATTCCAATTCATAGAAATCTATCAAAACATTTCTATTAATGTTTATCCAAACAATCCCAATTACTTATCTAAACGGTTTCAAGTATTTCTCGATGTTTAAATCAGGACCATACAGTCATCCCATTTTCGAAAATTGAAAATAAATTTCTGATGATGATCAATCAATTAACATAATTATCCTCAAGTGACTAGAATGTGATTCTATATCTACCTAGTATACATTGGACTTCATATATACGTTGATTAGGCGTATATGCAAAATATCCACATACTAAATAGTCCAATATCGACGTCAATAAATACTCAAAAATCTTATCATAAATTATATTTCAAAAATAATTATGTTTTTTGAAATGATTTATTTAATTTCAAAATAAATTTTATTACATTTCCAACTCTTTTGGTTATAAGACTGTTATAAAATTTTAATTTACACCACTTAAACTTAATCTCAAAATTTTCATGTTAGAACTTTAGAAAAGGTATTTCAAAGTTGTGAACTTGTAAAATCTTTGAAACCCTCTTCCTTAGTTTATTTGTTGAAGTTATACAAGTTTTACTTTCATAATGTTGAATTCTAATTTAAAGTTCGAAAATACTTGATAACTCGAAGTTTAACAAGTTTACTTTTGTTCTTACAGAAATTTAAGCATAAGTGGTTCTAACGCATGACTAAAAATTTCCAAGTACTAAATATATACTTGTTTCAACTTCCAGTGGAAATACTTTAAAATCTTTTAGAAAAATAGATATGGAAAGTACAATCCAAATAAATCGAATCACGAATCGCGGATACATAATGGTTACGTCTGGCTCACCTAGATAACATCCATACGCTTGAGCAATCACTGCCCTACAAATTTTACCATGACACACAACACAACCATAGATCGCAGATACACAATGGTTTCGTCTGTATCCCTAGAAAACATTGTAACTTTGAGCAATCTCTACTCTACAAATTACGCTATGTGGACCGCAGATACACAATGGTTATGCCTGGATCCCCCAGGAAATATCCGTACTCGTAGGCACTCCCAGCCCTGTGGATTACGCCATCACAAATCGATCATAAATCGTAGGAAACACAATGGTTTCGCCTGGATCCCCAAGGAAACATCCATCGCCGTAGGTGCTCCCAGCCCTGCGAATTTCGTTATGCAGTCGAGTTCATAAGACCATGGGTTACCCCACGGAATTCAAAGGACTACTCGAGTAATATATCTGGAAAACCTAATCAAGATAAGATGAATCGATAGAATGAATCCACGATGTGGCCACAACACGGATATCAAGTAGAATGTACTTCCATATCCTTAGTTCAAAAACATATATACTATGCATATAGTACTTCATTTCAAATTACATTTGTATAAATATCCATTTACATAAATTTTCCAAATCTCATTTCCAAATGTGTCATCCTGATATAAATTCATTATATAAGAGTATCAGTTCCACATCGATTATATTCCAAATCAATAGTTTTTGAATCTCATACTTATATAATTCGTATATAAGTTTCAAATTTTCATATCAAAATATTCATATATCGATAATCTTCAAATTTTCCATTTTCAAGATCAATTAAATTGATTTCAATGATTCAAGTATTCAACATCATTTCAAAATTTAAGTTCTCATTCATAACTCGATTTGAGTATTCAATATCCTTCCAAAAGTTAAATCCACATATACAAATTGATTCATCGTCGACATTCATATTTAACTTTGGATTTCACATTATGATTATCAATACTCAACTGAGTCTTTACATTTGAACATTTAGATCTTAATTTGTTCGAATTAAACATATACCTCTATCAAAATAACTAATTTTTATACAATAATTTTTTTCTTTTTTTTTTGAAAAATAAGAGCTCAATGTAAAATTAATTTGAATAAGTAAATAGATTTTGAAAATGGTTTTGAAATAAACATATAGTTTTGTAAAATAACAAGCATGGTATAATTATGTAAATAGATAGTTTTGGAAAATAGGTTAAAAGATTATATAGGTTTTGCAAATGGTTTGAAATAAATAAACAGTTTTGTAAAAATAAGTTTGGGAACAAAGATAATTGGGTTCATGACAAAATAACTTAATTTATATGAATGGATCTAATAATATAATTTCAAATAAAATAGTTTTATAATGAATACTACTTTCAAAATAATCCAATTCGAATAAATTATCCAATTCATATTTTTTAATTTTTGTTGGTTCCAGTTTCAAGGCTAAACTAAATTTAGCTTCAGATTCAATTCATTTACATTTAACTTGAACCAAAGGTTCTCACTTTCTCATTACTTGAGTTTCCTTTTTTTCATCTGAAAATACATATATAATTTACTAGCACGGTTAAATTGCTTGGAACAATTTCATTTGAAAATACTTGAGACTAGTTTCAAAATTCCGGACTCATATTCTCTAGTTTTAGTCAAACAGTTTCTTTTAGTCATAACCAAGACAATATGTCGATCGATATACATTTCATATTTTCTCAATGGTTGACATCTTCAATTTATTTATTGACTTTTAGTTGTCATTCATTAATATATTTTAAGTATATAATAATCGAAGATAAACACTGATTTTTTTTCACATTCATAGCTTCAACCATTTTTCCTAGTTAAATCTAAAACCGAGCCAAGGAACCCTATCGAATAAAGGCAATCAAAGATACATATTCGAAGAGTGAAGATCTATGAAGGGTTTTCAATTCCAAATTTATTTATATTTTACAATACTTTAGTTCTTCGAATCAATTTCAAAAATCTTTATTTTCATTTTCAAAAATATTTTTCTTTTCAATAAATTTATATCCAAAATGCTTAGATTTCAAAATACTTTACCTTCTAAATCAACTAATATTTCCAGAGTATTTTACATTTCAAAGACACTTTATAATTTCAATTTCCAAAATATATCATTTCAAATTAATTTTAAATTCAAAATCATTATGCTTTTCAAAACAATTTATTTAATTTGAAAAATAATTTATATTTTCAAAATACGCTCTCTACAGTAATTCTTGTGCCAATTCCACTCATTCTAGAGTATTGCAACTCTATATCTAATGAGCTTTTAAACCCGCTAAGCTAAGTTTTGTCAAACCAAAGCTCTGATACCACGTTGTAACAGCCTGCCTTTTTGACCAATTCAAGTCGGTATTTAAACCAACTCGAATCGTTCACAAAGAAAATAATTATCTAGCTTAAAGGGTTTAACAGGATAAATCACAAAAAAAATCACAGTACACAATATTTGCAGTGGAATAAAAATTTATACATATCAAAGTTTTACAAAAAATTTGTACAGCGGAAGAAAAATATAAAATATATACATAAATTTATAAAGTTTTACGGTTCCGTCGAGCACACGCATATACGTCTTCACGTGCCGCTCCAATTTACGAGCTGAAATATTTAAATTTGGAACACTTAGGACCTGACTTGAGCGTTCCATGCAAAAAACACAAACACCAGAGTCATAATTAAACTTATTTCAAGTTAGCAAACTTCGATAAACACTAAATATAGTTAGTTTAGTCCTAACAAGTTATCAGATAGTTCGAGCATAATGAATAAATGAACTGCCGAAAATATAACATCGTACTATTAACAAAATTCAGATATGGTCTCAACGAAACTAGCATGTAAGGAGGCTGGGATAATTTACACTTCAAGGGTAACAGTCACGACAAGAGTGAATCAATGAAACAATAATTTACTAGGTACGCATGCAAGTTATATCAAAACGGTAAATGCTTATGCTTGAAAAGAAAGGGTTGGGCTCGTGATAGAGGATCTTAAGCCCAACCAATATGGGATATATACAGGACAGTGTGACACATAGGCGCAAGGGAGCATAAATATTCAAGTGGTGCCAAAAACATTCATTAATACACTAGCAGGCTTAAGGGACCTCAAAGTGAAATATGGACCAGTAACTAGGCAATCTAAACACATAGAAAACAAGCATGCATGTACTCCTAGACAACGAGGTGACTTCTGATCATATACATATACTGTCATGCAACTAACAAAACTAATGCGATAAAAGGCAGTGATCCATGCTCATAAGGCAACCAAGATAAGGAGCAACAACTTGGGGTTTTCATTGTATACAATATAAGAGTTTACGCCAAGCAAAAAAAATGTTACAATAGGAAAACGTATAGGGAAAATTCGGAACAACATGATGAGTTCAATGCGAACCAATGCTTGCGGTTAAGGTTTTATGCATGCGACACAATCCCAATATCACGAAAATCCAACATAAGTGGGACAAATACTACAACAACTTCAACTAGAACAATAAGCTATGCAGGAATTTATGCACTAACAAATTATGCACATAATAGTGGAATTTTCCTAGCAAGTCCTAACCCCTAACCAGTCTTAGCATTTTTGAAAAAGAAAAAAAATCTAACTTATCAATGTTAACGAGACAACTGGACTGAAAAAGGGTACTGGTTACTACAGGTATGCATGCAAAGGAAATAACTCAAAGTAAATAGCAAGCAGGTATGCCAAGTGATCGGGTTCGGACTGTACGAGGTCGAATTTGGGTAATAGCTACAGGTTCAGGCATTACGGGCTTAATGTTTAGACAAGGAACACTATAACTCAAAGTAAATAGCAAGCAGGTATGCCAAGTGTCCGGGTTCGAACTGTATGAAGTCGAATTTGGGTAACAGTTATAGGTTCAGGCATTACAGGCTTAATGTCTAGACAAGGAACAATATATGCTGCATGACATGGACCTCAAGACTCAACACTAACGAGAAGAGCAGGTTTTTGAAATGATCATTGGATTCAAAAGCAAGAGGAACATACATACTCACAGCATGGCTTGTACACAAAACCAGATGTCCAAGACTGGAAAGGGACCAAGTATTGGTGAGGCATAACTAAGGGCATAATAATTAGTACATGATTAATCAATAACTAAAAGAGTATTGAAGCTCAGGTGTTCCTAAAGGCATTCGGTTTCCAGTTCTCTTCCCATGGTAAATGAAATAAATTATAAAATAAACTGTGAGTATTTAACCTATCAGTAATGGTTCATTGGTTCAAATGGCGAGCGGGTTCATGCATGCATATGGAAATTCTAGTGCGGCATCTCATTCATGTTTTATGAATTCTTACAGCATGCTCCCGAAGTTACAGGCCTTAGTGAAAAACATGTGGCAGGTGATCAACCGAAAAATGACACAGCAACCCAAAATGATAGAACATGAAAGTAAATAGCCCAAAGTAATTGTGTTTAGTGAAACCGAAGTGGGAAGCTTGCAATATATTTAATCGTAAGCTATGCTTACCCTTGGTCAGCCGATGGGCGACGAAAGAAGGAACATGAGCTGCTGCGATGGAAAACAGTGGGTGTGGCTACAGGGCTTCGCGGATTGACTTGGTGGCGAGGAGACGGTGACGAGCGCTTCAGGTTCAACTGAGGCAGAGAGTTTCGAACGAAACGATGCGGCTTCAGCCCGCGGTTTCAAAGGGAAGAGGGTTCGCGGTCATTGAGGTAATGCAAACTCGAGAGGGTGGATTCAAATGGAATTTGGGAGGAGCCATTATTGACTGATTTGGGCAATTGATTTATGGAGGAAGAACTAATTTGGTGTAAAGAAGTAACTGAACCGGCTGATAAAGGGACGGTGGAAACTGAAAAGGGGAAAATGGACTGGGGGAGGAAATTAGAACCAGTTGGACAAGTGTCGCATACCTTATTTCAAAACTCTACAAGTGCCTAATCTCCTATAAATTTAATTTAAACCAATCTCAAATTTAAACTAAATAATTATATTATAAATTCTTAAGTCAAATAATATTTCAAACTTTAATTTAAAGCCAATCCAACTAAACAAATTAAATTATGATTAAATTAAAAAAACAAATATTAAATTCCTCAACCGATGATTTGATTAGTTTAAATTGCTAATGTTTAAAATTAAAAAAATGTTTAATATAAAATTTAAATTAACAATTACTAAATCAATTTAAAACTAAATTGAAGAGACTAGATTTTAAATTATACCAAAAATCAAATTTTGAAATACCAAGTTAAATTCAAAGATAATTATTTTTCAACTTACAAAATAATTCAAAAATATAATTACTTGAAAACAGACTAGATTAAAATAAAGTCGAATATCAAGTATATAAATAAATTTTCAACACTGAATCAAGTTAACTACAAATTTAAATGCCGAAAATTTCTGGTTCGTTACACATGTAATCAATAATCAATCAACAACCAATGCACAACCAACTTAATTAAATCAATTGAATTTGTATTCAATATTTATATTTACTTGCTTAACATATTTCAATCAAAATTTCAAATCCAAATTAATTTTATTTAATTTCAACATCATTCCTCAATTTAATTTCGCTTAACCAAGTTAAATTTCAATTCAAATTTCTAATCCAAATTTGAACATCATTCAAATCAATCAACCACCCTAATATCTTAATAATATACTAAAATTATTTCTTTTCTATACAAAAATATATTTTGGGTAAAATTATTTCATTTACCCTCTTTACAAAACAATATCGTGTTCATTACTAGTTCAACATTTCTCAACACTTAATTCGATCAAATAACACAACACAAAACATTTGTATATTAAATTTACAAATATGTGCTCTCATATATATACACTCAACTCAATTTAGGGTATTACTAGCCCAATCTCTATCGAGATACACCACCGAGCCAAGGTTATTACTAAACCAATAGCTTTGATACCACTGTAACGAACTGAGGGAATTCGACGCTAGAATTCCGACAATAATACACAAATCCTTTATCACTTGTCAAAACCAAAGTACCGAAATCATAGATAGTTATTAGAAAGAAGTTAGAGGGTGCGAAAAAAAAGAAATATTAGAATAAAATAAGAAGAAGAACCAACACAACACAGAGTCTCACATCGCAGCGGAACAAAATATTATATAAAAATAAATCTTTTTAGAGAGCTTTAAATAAAACTTACAATCATCAGAGTACATCAACACATCTGAACAGTTATATTAATCTGTCCTCATATACAACACATAGAGGAATAAATACTAGATATCATATGTCTAAACACCTCCAGCTCATCTCTGGACTTCGTAGCACATGATAATCTAAACTGTTAAAAATCTGGTCTAACTCGAGCATTAAAAACACCAGATCAATCTGGTGAACCAGAGTGAGAAAAACACATTAAGTTTGAAGGTATCGCCCAACTTGATTTTTAAAGTCAAAATCTTTTCGAACGAAAATGATAATCGTAAGACTAATCCACACATAAACACGGATGGTTTTTACCTTAAGAAAACCCAAAACATTTTTGAAATCAACATCTTTCCTGATATTACAATAATGTCTAAATACAAGTAAATAATAATCTAGCAGAACGCTTGCATCTTACCCTCTACATATATAGTATACAATCAAAACCACAGGCTCTTATTGGAGAATGGATTTCCATGGCAAGGTATGGACAACCACCCTTCTGATAATGTACCTCCGGAGATGAATACATTGGGGTTCAACAAGAACATCTTGCAATCCAGGCTAAACATGACCGACCCCTCATTTCGCTTGAGAGTACTGAATAAATCATCATCACGGTTGGGGCTAGCCAACCGTCGAAAGCATACAACTAAAAATAAAGGGACAACCGAAGGCATTTGATTTCTCCATATCAGGTAATGATATAGCCTAACGGGTTCGACCCACATAGCCATGCGACCTACACGATTTCTACTATTTCCTTAGTGATGAGGCTTTTGGCTATGCTTTACCTTTATCAACATATCACATTCACTTCGAATGCCACATCGGCGGATCCACCAAAATCACTAATTGACGTCCAAAACAATACCTTATGTGTTAGCTTAAAGAAGTTTCCTTCTTTGCTTCCACTCTTGATACGGTTGAAGAAATCAATGTACATGACCATTCTGGAAATACTTTATCAGGCATCCATCCATACACGTCACACAGGAACAGAATGAACCAAAGGCACCCTCCTACTACTTTTAGGAATCACCCTAAGAATCAGTAGCGGAAGTCCTTGTGAATCCGTAGATTACCAACCACGACAGAATCAACATAAAATAAATCTGCTTGCAAGTTAGAGAGATTCGACAAGAAGTCTGTAACACCCACCTCCGTTAAGGTCACTCACAAAGGGAATGCCTTAACTTTGATGAAGCATTTTAGTAAACAGAACAGGAACTTACAAGATAGATAAAACAGTACTTGAAAAATTTATAACTTTATTACAACAGAAACCGAAATAAGCTTGGTTACATCCTTTCAAATCACAATATCAGAATTCAAGTACAAAATATCAGTCTTGTACAAAAGCCTTCAGAATGCATCGTTTAAAATCATAATCCCCACGGAAGAAGACAAGCCATAATTTAAGCACTTCAAGCGGAAGAAATCTGGATCAAGCTAGAGTATTCCCTTCTACAAAACCCGAGGGGGGAACGGAAGAAAGGAGGCAAAACAACAAGGTTCAGACAAAAAGTCTGGCAAGTCCAGTGATTTTCAGTTATGAACAGATAATAATAACATGACATGAACGTAAAACTGGATGAGAGATAACGGTAAGAGGTGTAGCGGATATAACAGAAGAACAGAATGACATAAGCTATTTCTTTACACTTCTCTGCACTAATACTAGTATAACAGAATTAGGTGTCACTCTATTGTCTAAGCTGAAACAGAAACGGGTACAGAATAATTTCCACAGAAGAGAGTGCTAGTAATGGGCCTTTACCACCCGAACAGAAACAGACAGAAGCAGAAACAGATTAATCCCTACGAAAATAGAATGTAGAATTAGGTGTACACTAGTAATGGGCCTTTACAACCCAATAGATGGTACCACGCAGAAACAGATAGGTGTTACCACCCAACAGAAACAGACGGTACCAACAGAAACAGACAGAACTAAGTGTACCCTAAAACCCTACCCCAAGCGATCGGCTCCCTAATACATAAATACCCTGTGTCGGCCCCACAGTAGGGTGTTTCACTCCTAAAGTGACAACCAATTGGCACAGACCTATTTACAGATGTCACGGCGTCTTACATCCTCAGAGGAAGACCGGGATCCATGCACGCACATGACCCGGTTGGAACGCACCATCAACACCCCTCGCCATTATCAGAATGAACCGCTTATAATTAGTTCAGTAAGCGTGCCCGGACCCTACCTACTGTTGGGTCAAAGTTTTGATACCGGAAAGGTTACTGACTAATATGGGTCCCAAACAACAGATGACACAAGTAATTCCCCTCCTAACCTTGTGTCCCCAGACTAACAGATTTTAGATTAACTTGTTTACAAGTTTCAGACATACAGAATTCAGATCAACTAGTTCATAGATCAGATAAGTTTTCAGAATAACGGATCAGATATACGGATTTAACAGATTTACATATTTGTCTAACTTTGCAATTGGGCCTACAGATTCACGGAACAAATTAATTAAAATCATCAGTCTAGTGGGTTTAATCCTATCCGCCCAACACGTTTTAGACATCATATTTATCTCATATTTTCATTAATTAAATATTAATGCCCAGACCTCTCACATTAGACTGACAATTTGCGGCTACTGGTTAGGTCGGTTGGTTCCGGGCAGATTTCTGCCGCAAACTGAGTCTAACCTCGGGTTTCAAGCACGTTATGACTAACTTCTCACATTAGAACCTATTGTTTGCGGCCACTGATGTGCCGGGCGGCTCCGGGCAGAATTACGCCGCAAACTCATTCTGACCTCGAGTCAGCCATGTTTATCTTTGCGGCCAATTAATTAATAATTTACCATTTATGCCCACGCCTAATATACATGTCAATTATTCATAGCTAATTCAGATTATGTCAATAACAGACTGAATATATCAACTTAACAGATATAGCAGATAACAGATTTTCGCAGATTAGGTGACTTAACGGATTCAGCAGATTAAGTAATTTAGCAGATTTAGCATATAACAGATTTGGCATTTTCAGCAGACTTAGCAGATGACAGATTTGGCAGATGAATAGATCTAGCAGACTAGGCAGTAGAGCAGAACTAGCAGATTAAGCAATATAACAGAACTAGCAGATTAGGCAATATAACAGAACTAGCAGATTAGGCAAATATAGCAGAACTTGCAAATTAGGCAAATATAACATATTTAATCATTCCTTAAAGTTTCACGAACAAATCTTGCCTAATTATGAATTTGGCCTAAGTTTGCATGCCTAAATAGTTGTCATGATTCACACTATGCTCATATACCCCACGTTTGCATTGAATTTACATGTCATAGATTATGGTCATAATTTACATGTCCCAATTTAGTTCAACTTGCCTAGTACAAAAGATTCACATATAAATTATACCAAATATAGCCATCGATTTCAATGCATGTCATATATTCAAAAATCTCCTACTTAGGTGTTATTCACATTTGATAGTTATCAAATCTTAATTTAGATCTTCACACCTAAGTCATATTCTCTTTCAAATCATGAATTGTTATATAAACAATATGCCCAACAATCTAGTTATAATAGATCTTAATTCAAAATATGCGTTATGTCCAATGTCTCAAGTCACATGTTAACATACCATGGTTCCTCTTCTTCCAATTCACAGAATATCTATAGATCTAAATCTAGTTTACAACCTATGTCATTTTTCTTAAATCAGTCACAGATTAGCCATGTCCAATTATGCCACATTCATTATTTGTCCCAAACATTTTAGCGTTCGTGCGTTAATCTCTTAGGAGATTGGCGCAGGCTCGTAGTAGCCTGGCTATAGAACATAAAGAAGAAGAGATATAGAATAAAATAGATTAGAACATACACAATCTCAAATTCAGATTTACAATCATGTCACAATTATGATTAAAGTTTATATTGGAAAATAACTGCACTTGCCTTGGTTGGATTAAAGAAAGAACTTTAATTGTTGTAGAATCGTTGCAGAAGCTTTAATCTCTAGTTTGAATTGAGTTGCTTAGGTTGATGTTGATTAGCTTCTAGTTTTGATTCTAGCAGAGTAGCGACGCCATTTTTATTTTTATTTAGAATAGAGGCAGAGTAGAAGCAGAATAGAATTGTGTGTAGAGAAGGCTAGGTATTAGGATGTATTTATAGGTGTAGGAACTCATTTAGGCCCTCAGATTAACCCTAGAACTCATCAGGTCCGTCCAAACATGTCACAGCCCTCAAAATCGCACACACACGCATCAGGTTCGACCAGGGAGGTCGACCCCCAGGTCGACTGTCCAGTCGACCTGGTCTGTGGGGTCGACTCCCCAATCGACCTGGGTCCTGCGCGGGAAATTCCCCGCCTAGACCGCTTATGGGTTTGAATTCGAATTTTGAGTTCGAATTTCGAACTGTCTTCGATTCTGAAATTTTTTGAAACTTCGGAGGGTCATATCTCCCTCATACGAACTCCGATTCTTGCAAACTCGGACTCGTTTCCAAGAAGAATTCCGAAACGAACACAATGGCCCAATCCATTTCCCTTGATTCTTATTTTAAAAATTAATTATCCTCTGATTCGTTACTTATACGTTCACAGAAAGTACGGGGTGTTACATTCT
The DNA here is from genome assembly GCA_030737875.1 of Allium sativum. Taxonomy (NCBI): domain Eukaryota; kingdom Viridiplantae; phylum Streptophyta; class Magnoliopsida; order Asparagales; family Amaryllidaceae; genus Allium; species Allium sativum. The sequence continues at coordinate 831,618,219 of CM060918.1, read as the reverse complement.
CCCCTCCTTAAAGGATTTCGTCCCCGAAATATTTAAGTTAAGAAGAATATGTCCTACCATCCAACATCCATCTACTCAATCATCAATCACTGGCGTCCATTGTCCTTAGAAACTTCTAATGTTGTATGAACATATGCAAAAATGTGTGTATATGTTCCTTATCTAATGCAAAGATCAGGTGGTCCACTGATTCAGTTGACCTCCTTAATGCGAGTTATGCCAGTGCCATGAGTCCAACATGTATGCAATTTTCCAACTCGGTACATATCATTTCTATATGAGTGCACAACCATTCAGTCATATGCAACATCCATGTGCTGAGTCAATCATCTTGCGTCCACAAAAATTGAAAATGCTCACACATCCATATGCAGTATGAGAGTGTTTTCGAGCCGGTCTAGTGCCTAGTGTGCATATATGCATCCACGAGCAACCACTAGCAACTACTTGCATCCACTTGCAACCATCAAACATAACATGTCTCAAACACATGTTTACACCCATTAGTTTCTACCTAAGGTTCGAAGATTCGATCGATAGGATACAGTCGAATGATGGAAGCGAGTACAGATAAAACAAAAACTTGGTTCCCATTAAACATGGGTCCTAAGTATCGGCCCCGAAGACCGAAACCAACATCAGATTGACACCTAGAGTATCAGAAATATTCAGATATTTACAGATTACTGGTATAGATCAGATTACCGAATGATTCTTAGGAAACTAAGCATGATAAATCCCAGAATGTTTGCGTCCTACTTGATGCCTAACACGAATATCTCTCAAACCCCAATCACAAACAGATGAGTCATAACCCTTATGGATTTGGGTCTACAGCGGAATCGGAAACAATACTAGTATTAAAGTGCAGAGTATCGATTACAGAATCAAAATGCCAGAATCAGAAAGAGTTTTAACTCAACAATCAGATAAGAAAATTAATCCTTCTACTTAAATTTTCTTATTTCTACCCTATCTACCAGTCCCTTGAGCATTCGCCTGTCCTCCAGAAGTGGGTTCTGCCCTCTGCCCTTGCCCTCGTTTCTTCGGGCAGAACCTAGTGAAGTGTCCCATCTCACCACAGTTGAAGCAAGTGCCCTTCCTTTTTCTGCAATCCTTGTTCAGATGAGTCGAGCTTCCATAAGTAAAGCACTTTTTCCCCTTCTTATCTTCAGACTTCTCATCCTTCTTTTTTGTTTCCTTTTTGGGCCATGCTTTCTCATTCTGTGGTTCTTCCTTCTTTGTCTCTTTCGGGCCCTTGTCTTCCTCGTGCAGTAGTGCCATGTCCACCAATTTCTCATAAGTCGCTGCCGTGGGTACATGGGTCATGGCTAGGCTGTGCAGTGGCTCGTTCAATCCTTTAACAAAGTAGAGAGCCTTTTTACGCTGAGTGTTAACTAAATCCAATCTGAACCTAGCCAGTTGGTTGAATTGGTTGACGTATTCCTTGACCATCATACTTCCTTGCTTAAGAGATAAGAACTTTTCCAATTGTAAACTCCGTTCAGCTTGCGAGAGAAATTTTGTCTCAAACCTTGTTCTGAAATCCATCCATGTTTCAACTGGCCTCTCGGCGTTAGTGACTTCCCACCAATAATAAGCTTCGTCTTTGAGCAGCCATACCGCCAACTGTACCTTCTTCCTATCGTCCACCTTGAAGATAACGAATAGATCCTCAGTTTCTTTGAGCCAGTTCCTCGCTTCTACGAATGATTCAGTTCCCTTGAAATCCTTTCCACCCATGGCCCTAAAATCTCTACAGATCTTTGAGAAAGTAATTGCATGAGGAGGGGGTGGAGGAGGGGGATCATTTGCTGGACCTGCGGCGGCGGTACTAGCCTCAAGATATTGACGAAACCAACCGGGTACATGAACACCCTCTGGTATCTCAGATGCTTCAGACATGCTGAAATGAAAAAGGAAAGATTCAATTACAAAAAAAGGAAAGATTCAATTACAAAAAAAGGACTGAAGGAAAGGTATATGGCTCTTGGGGATTATGTTTTTCAAAATAAGCTTTATTTTTGAAAATACTTCCTTTCAAATCCTTTTTGAAAATAGTTTTCAAAAACTTTACCCAATCTGGTAACCTTCAGCTCGGATACCAAGTGTAACACCCCACCTCTGTTAAGGTCACTTACAAAGGGAATGCCTTAACTTTGATGGAGAAATTTAGTAAACAGAACAGAAACTTACAAGACAGATAAAACAGTACTTGAAAATTTTATAACTTTATTACAACAGAAACCGAAATAAGCTTGGTTACATCCTTTCAAATCACAATATCATAATTCAAGTACAAAATATCAGTCTTGTACAAAAGCCTTCAGAATGCATCATTTAAAATCATAATCCCCACTGAAGAAGACAAGCCATACTTTAAGCACTTCAAGCGGAAGAAATCTGGATCAAGCTAGAGTATTCCCTTCTACAAAACCTGGGGGGAACGGAAGAAAGGAGGCGAAACAACAAGGGTCAGACAAAAAGTCTGGCAAGTCCAGTGATTTTCAGTTATGAACAGATAATAATAACATGACATGAACGTAAAACTGGACGAGAGATAACTGTAACAGGTGTAGCGGATATAACAGAAGAACAGAATGACATAAGCTATTTCTTTACACTTCTCTGCACTAATACTAGTATAACAGAATTAGGTGTCACCCTAATGTCTAAGCTGAAACAGAAACGGGTACAGAATAATTTCCACAGAAGAGAGTGCTAGTAATGGGCCTTTACCACCCGAACAGAAACAGACAGAAGCAGAAACAGATTAATCCCTACGAAAATAGAATGTAGAATTAGGTGTACACTAGTAATGGGCCTTTACCACCCCAATAGATGGTACCACACAGAAACAGACAGGTGTTACCACCCAACAGAAACAGACGGTACCAACAGAAACAGACAGAACTAAGTGTACCCAAAAACCCTACCCCAAGCAATCGGCTCCCTAATACATAAATACCCTGTGTCGGCCCCATAGTAGGGTGTATCACTCCCTAAAGTGACAACCAATTGGCATAGACCTATTTACTGATGTCACGGCGTCTTACATCCTCAGAGGCAGACCGGGATCCATGCACGCACATGACCCGGTTGGAATGCACTATCAACACCCCTCGCCATTATCAGAATGAACCGCTTATAATTAGTTCAGTAAGCATGCCCGGACCCTACCTACTATTGGGTCAAAGTTTTGATACCAGAAAGGGTTACTGACTAATATGGGTCCCAAACAACAGATGACACAAGTAATTCCCCTCCTAACCTTGTGTCCCCAGACTAACAGATTTTAGATTAACTTGTTTACAAGTTTCAGACATACAGAATTCAGATCAACTAGTTCACAGATTAGATAAGTTCTCAGACTAACGGATCAGATATACGGATTTAACAGATTTACAGATTTGTCTAACTTTGCAATTGGGCCTACAGATTCACGGAACAGATTAATTAAAGTCATCAGTCTAGTGGGTTTAATCCTATCCGCCCAACACATTTTAGACATCATATTTATCTCAGATTTTCATTAATTAAATATTATTGCCCATACCTCTCACATTAGACTGACAGTTTGCGGCTACTGGTTAGGCCGGTTGGTTCCGGGCAGAATTCTGCCGTAAACTGATTCTAACCTCGGGTTTCAAGCATGTTATGACTAACTTCTCACATTAGAACCTATTGTTTGCGGCCACTGATATGCCGGGCGGTTCCGGGCAGAATTACGCCGCAAACTCATTCTAACCTCGAGTCAGCCATGTTTATCTTTACGGCCAATTAGTTAATAATTTACCATTTATGCCCACGCCTAATATACATGTCAATTATTCATAGCTAATTCAGATTATGTCAATAACAGACTGAATATATCAACTTAACAGATATAGCAGATAACAGATTTTCGCAGATTAGGCGACTTAACGGATTCAACAGATTAAGTAATTTAGCAGATTTAGCATATAACAGATTTGGCATTTTCAGCAGACTTAGCAGATGACAAATTTGGCAGATGAACAGATCTAGCAGACTAGGCAGTAGAGCAGAACTAGCAGATTAAGCAATATAACAGAACTAGCAGATTAGGCAATATAACAGAACTAGCAGATTAGGCAAATATAGTAGAACTAGCAAATTAGGCAAATATAACAGATTTAATCATTCCTTAAAATTTCACAAACATATCTTGCCTAATTATAAATTTGGCTTAAGTTTGCATGCCTAAATAGTTGTCATGATTCACACTATGATCATATACCCCACGTTTGCATTGAATTTACATGTCACAGATTATGGTCATAATTTACATGTCCCAATTTAGTTCAACTTGCCTAGTACAAAAGATTCACACATATTATACCAAATATAGCCATCGATTTCAATGCATGTCATATATTCAAAAATCTCCTACTTAGGTGTTATTCACATTTGATAGTTATCAAATCTTAATATAGATCTTCACACCTAAGTCATATTCTCTTTCAAATCATGAATTGTTATATAAACAATATGCCCAACAATCTAGTTATAATAGATCTTAATTCAAAATATGCGTTATGGCCAATGTATCAAGTCACATGTTAACATACCATGGTTCCTCTTCTTCCAATTCACAGAATATGCATAGATCTAAATCTAGTTTACAAACTATGTCCTTTTTCTTAATTCAGTCATAGATTAGCCATGTCCAATTATGCCACATTCATTATTTGTCCCAAACATTTTAGCGTTCGTGCGTTAATCTCTTAGGAAATTGGCGCAGGCTCGTAGTAGCCTGGCTATAGAACATAAAGAAGAAGAGATACAGAATAAAATAGATCAGAACAGAACATACACAATCTCAAATTCAGATTTACAATCATGTCACAATTATGATTAAAGTTTATATCGGAAAATAACTGCACTTGCCTTGGTTGGAATAAAAAAAGAACTTTAATTGTTGTAGAATCTTTGCAGAAGCTTTAATCTCTAGTTTGAATTGAGTTTCTTAGGTTGATGTTGATTAGCTTCTAGTTTTGATTCCAGCAGAGTAGCGACGCCATTTTTATTTTTATTCAGAACAGAGGCAAAGTAGAAGCAGAATAGAATTGTGTGTAGAGAAGGATAGGTCTTAGGATGTATTTATAGGTGTAGGAACTCATTTAGGCCCTCAGATTAACCCTAGAACTCATCAGGTCCGTCCAAACACGTCACAGCCCTCAAAATCGCACACACACGCATCAGGTTCGACCAGGGAGGTCGACCCCCAGGTCGACTGTCCAGTCGACCTGGTCTGGGGGGTCGACTCCCCAGTCGACCTGGGTCCTGGGGGATCGACTGCCCAGTCGACTCCCCAGTCGACCTGGGTCCTGGGCGGGAAATACCCCGCCCAACCCGCTTCTGGGTTTGAATTCGAATTTTGAACTGTCTTCGATTCTGAAAATTTCTGAAACTTCGGAGGGTCATTTCTCCCTCATACGGACTCCGATTCTTGCAAACTCGGACTCGTTTCCAAGTAGAATTCCGAGACGAACGCAATGGCGCAACCCGTTTCCTTGATTCTTATTTTAAAAATTAATTATCCTCTGATTTGTCACTTATACGTTCATAGAAAGTACGGGGTGTTACAAAGTCCTTCCGCTTATGAAGATCAATGGTCTTCATTTTCTCCATCTCGAAACAACATCTTTAACGTATTCGTATTTGCTGGGTGGAATGGTTTTCGAATATAAATTCAATCCTGGTCTTTCCGTACCAATAATCATATGGGCCAAATTTGATAGTCGGTTATTTAACTATCAAGTAAAACAGCCATTCATCCATAGATGAAAATGGATTCATTAATTAAATACTCGGTTTCATTTAGCCTCTTTAATGAACCGTCTGTTAATTATATTCTTTAAATTTTCCGAAATTTGAAACATTGCTTTTACTTCTTATTATAAAGTAAAAATATTCTCCAATTCCATTCTATTCAACTTATAAACTTTTTGAAAACAGTTTATAATGTCATTCATGGAAATCATAACTTATGTTTCCCTCAGCTACTCTTGTTTATAAACTAATATTATCCTTGGACAATCATGGAGTCATTCAAGTTGGGGTATTTTATTTACCTCTCAGACCATGACCAACAACGTTCATATCTTCAGAATAAATAGAAGTTTATTAACCACACGTTCCTTTTGAAAACCTAATTAATTTCGACCACATTTACTTAACTAGTTAGTAAGTATACTTGTATTAAACTCTTTCTATTTACATTAATAATTCTTTACAATATTATATACGAGCTCTGATTCTATATAATAGAATCCTTATGAAAATTCCTTAATATCTCTTTATTATTATTTTACAAATTATTTTCAACAAACTCAAATTCACTTGTTTAAAACCACATAAACAAAGCTTAATAAATCCTATATTAATATCTTATACAATTATTATATTGATATCTTTTTGAATTCATATATTAATATTTATCAAAACAGTTCAATTTATCAAAATAGTTCAACTTATCATCTGTAACACACGTTGCAGATTTCATTTCAAAGCCATTTTACTTTCGTTTATCACATTCACTTTAACTCATATCCGATAACTTGTTCATCATTTAAAATCATATAACATTCCTTTAAAAATCTTATATCTAAAAATAGTTCATCTCCTTTGTAACAAATGTTACAGTGCACATTTACTGACCCCTAAATTATTTACTAATTCTATTCTATTTCCAAAACTTAACATTTTCATTTACAAAATCTTTAGTAAATTAATTACGACAACTTACCAATCGTTTTCATTTTCACATCTTTAACTTCATTTAAAAATCCCATTTGCAATTAATTATCGATAACTAACATTCGTGGTCGATATCCAAACCTTTAACTTCATTTACTCCTACCTTCAATTAAAACTCAAAAATTCAGAATATCACATTCCGATCCTCGGAATAAAACTCACTTTGGTTAATCATTCTGAACTTCCAAATAACACATTCTGAACCTCGGAATAAACCTCACTTAGCCGTTTCATATCATTTCCCAACTTTTCAATTTCTTTACTTATCTCATTCCTTTATACTAGGAATTTAATTTACAACTATTTCACGTATAAATCAACTCATACTAGTATATCCAATTATATTATATTTTTTGAAAATCTTGATTTAACAATCTATTTCCACTGTCGGGTTTAAATCCAGTTTTAAATTCATATTTGTCATTTAAACCGAACCCCATTTATAAAACTCACTCCTGTTTATTTAACTCAATCCCATTTATAAATCTCATTTATAAATCCATATTCATATTTTTAACTTTGATTTGAATTAAAAATTGGAAATCTCATTCCCAAATCAATACTCATTTCCAAATCCGTCGATTTGTTAATCTTATTCACGAAATGATATTTAATCACATTTCGTATATTTAAAAACCACAGTTCAAAATGATCATTTATTTACAGAAATATCACGTTAATCCCTTTTATAAATTCTCATATAATCTATGATTCCATCATTTCATTTTAATATTTTTGAATCTATTTAAACTTCCTTAATGACCATTAAGGCCTTTGTAAAACCATTTCGACATTTAAGTAGCCAACACGCTAAATTTATATCACTTAACCTTTTATTTTATAATATCTTAGATCTCTACTAGTCATATTTTATCAATTTAAAAAATTATAAACTTAACTTCGCCTAATATCTTTACAATCAAAATCATATTTCAAATCCATATAAAAATATACTTATATCTTTGAAACCACTCGAAATCCATTTAATATCGATTTCAAAAAATCATTTCTTTTAATTGACGGTACGAAAGAAACAAATGGCTACTATAGCACCAAATTGTGAAATATAAACCAATTTCACATTCAATACAAACAATATGATTATATTGTTTAACGTTATCGTTATCAGCGGGGAATCCTGTTAGATTCCTCCAACCTGTTATTCCCTGCAAAACAATGAGTTACCTCAATTCAAATCTTTCAATTCAATATGGCCAATCAATATTCGTTATCCATCTAAATAGATGACCTAAACAGTTTAATAATAATAGTCAATAATAATTTTAATAGTCAATACTGGGCTAATAATAGAAATTCTAGCATTCAATTATTTATTTATAACGTTTATATTATTATAAATGTAACCACTGAGGTAAGTTAACTCAATTGGATTTAATCGTTAAAAATAACGATTAGTTTCATTAAATTAAATGAACTTTTAACTTAACTGAAATAAGCAATCAACCATTAACAACCATAATATACATTTATAATACCTGACTTATATAAGTTATAAGTGAGAAGAACTGAGTCAGTTAAACTCACCTTGAGTTTCCGTTCCTTGTCAAAATGGTTTATTTTAATTAAATTAAACACTTTGTTTAATTTAATTAAAACATCCAGCTACGCCCCACTTTTTCCAAACCAGTTCCACAAATGTCTTGCAAGCCGAAACAGTTACAACATTATTGATTTTGTTTCATTCTATTCACGTACACAAGTTATACGAATTATAAGTAATATGGTTTAAAATTTAATTTATTTGACTTTTAGTTTAGTATGAATTTTACTACTAAACACTTGGCTATGTTAAGTATTATTCCCCTAACGTGCTTTGAAATTTCTACTGCTTTTGTTCTTTTTTTCTCCCATTTTCTTCTTTTCATTTTTATCGGTACTTTGTTTAATAAATGTCCAAGCCTCTTAGATAAATAGCGCTAGCATTGGTATACTTGACTGAACAACAATTATGGTAATAAATAAATATTAACAATATATCCAAATGATGATCAGCATGTTAAATACGACTAGGCAGTTTAAAACAAATGGGGACAACGGCCATGTAATATTACATATATTATTAACTAAGAAACATTAGGCACTTCTTTAATTATCATTAGGCATATTTAAAATTGATTAGGCGCAATGGAATATTGATTAGGCAAGTTTTGAATTTACTGTACATCTTCCTCACCTTCTTTGTTTCATCCGTTCTGTCTACTGCCATACTTCTTTTAAACCCATCCTTCTCCTTCTGTTAACAAACCATGCGCAAGCCTTCTTCTCACCTTGATACGCAACCTCCTGCAACCAACTACCCTAAGCACACCACCTCTCTCTCTTTAGTCCCCCTTCACCGCATTGTTCTATACTTCCACGCAGCCCCGCTTTTTTACAGACGTAATCTCCACCAGGAAGCGGACCCACCTCCGCAATCCCACCAGTTAGTACGACCGCGACTCCCCATACACGTTGTGCCACGCTGCCGAGCACCAAAGAACAGAAACCATACTACATCATTCAAACAATCCCACCACCTCATCTTCACCATCCTCCTGCCGTACCGGACACCGACGCCCTATGCCATCCATGTCGATCCGCCTAGCTGCTTCCTTCTTCTTCCAGTTGAGGTCATCGACACGCGGTTGGTGATGTTCGGGATTTTACATTTTTTTAAGAAAAATTTCAGATCATTACTGGAAACGAAGAAACCAGAATGGAGAAGAAAACCATTTTATAGGAGAGAAGGAGGCCATGGTTTATAATGTAGGTTTGCAGAGAGGGTGTAGAGTAGCTGACGAAATGGGGATTTTCAAAAACACCCTGGCACACAAGCAAAAGAAATGATGGGTAAGTTTTATTAATTTAATAATATAATGAAACTTTGTCGTGAAGTATCGTGTTAATATCCACTACATATGATGTCCAAACGAGATGAAACTCCTAATCGTAGTATAAAAAATATATTTCGAACACGATGGGACAGGTTTCATCGAATTCCAAGGTCATTTGTAAAAAGTTCTTTATAATTCACAAGCTAAAAATCATGCTTTTAATTTTCCCACGATCACAAAATATATCCAATTAACCTGAAACTTTGAAATTCTACTAGACCTTTTCCTTATGGATCCAATGAAATTTGTTTTGTTAAAATCGTAGTTCATTTGACCAGTTGTTTATTCCTTTAAAGTTATCCCTGTATAAATTGGCCAAAATAATATAAACGATTAAGGCGTTTATCGTTGCCACGATCAAACGATAAGTCCGATTGACACAAAAATCAAAATCTTATAATAATTAATTCATATGAATCCAATGGCACAAATTTCATCACGTTCTGAGGCTGTTTGCTAGTACAGTATTTTTATATGCCAAACAATGTTATTTTGGGCACTGAAATACCTGATGTTCAAAAATAAAAAAAATTCCTACCTATCCTGATCTAATCGTCGATACAAACTCAACAGAATTGGTTTCGTGGCTTAATTCGACCGTCAGCTCAAGTTATACACAAATATCCCTCTATTTAATTAAATTTATTTAACTACGTGCTATAGAAAATGACTAGGCGTTTACAGCGACCTTTATCACATATGATATTGGTTTACGGTTCCAACGAAACTAATTGCATCGAAAACCAAGGCTGTTTGCAAAATAACTATTTTTAAGGCTATAGTAATATCGATAAAATATTATTTAAGTTCCAAATTAATTCAATTAAATAATAATAAATTATTATTATCGTAAATATCTAAATAAAATAATATATGCAGCATCAAACATAAGTTGTACAACTTAATATCATCCATTCGAGTTAAAACGGTGCCCAATTTATATAAAAATCCTTTTAAATTCATTAATAAACGTTATATTTTAAATAATGATTTCCATATTGACAATCTATAGCACAAAATCTAAAATTTTCTCTTTCATATGAAAATTATAATCAACAAAATTCAAACATTTCTTGTTTCATAGAAATCTGACTTAAAACAGATTCTATATATCTAATTGAAGTTCAAAACTCAATACTATGAAATACCACACCATTTCGAGCTCGTTTTAAATTAAATATAAATTTAACATTCAAACTTCGTTTTAATAAACAAATTAAATATTAAATCCATTAATATTTCAAATATAATATTTAAAATAATTAAACAAATTAAATATTTAACTACCCAAAAATACATGACATTACAGACTCATCAGAGGTTGGATTAGTAACATCCTATAAAAGAAAACTCATCAGAGATTGGATCAGTAACATCTTAGGATGAGTGACTCATCAGAGATAGGGTTAGTAATTCCCTAGAATTAGTTAAAAGTGTATTATGTATATGAGAGAGCGTATTCGTAATAAGAAATGGATTATAAATAATTTTTTTAAAAGATTATATTTTGAATATACAAGGATTATATATAGAATTTGGACTAGAAATTGAAATTATCAATGATTTTGGATAGTCGATATGTTCTAAAACCTGATAAGTAAGAAAATTTAATGCGTAGGGTTAGTAACAAATACCTTGTGGATTAAGTTTCATAATTTTGACAAAAAGATATTTGGTAACTAATTAGAAAGTGTTTTCTAGATGGGATTATAAATAAGTTTACTTACGTCTACGAATTCGAGGACGAAATCTTTTTAAGTAGGGACGATTGTAATAACGACCTGTATTTTTAATCAATTTAAAAAATTAATTTTTAATGGATTTAAATTGTCAAATATTGAATTTAGACTTTGAAAACTATTGAAATTGAATTTTAACTTTCTTTATATTTTATTAAAGATTAAATAAGGTTAGTGAGTTTTAAAATTGATTTAAAAATAAATATATTAAAATTCAATAATTTAATATTATTTTAATAACTTGAAAATAGTCCATTTTTGAGACAGTCTCAGAATTTGATGAGACTAGTTTCATTTGATCTGTATTAGTCAAAAAAAGTAGGATTTCAAATATTGTATTGATTGGACTTACGGTTTGATCATACTAGTTGAAAATGCATAGGAATCATCCTATTAAAATTCAATTGAAAATAAGCAGTTTTAGGTAATATTGAAAATGAATATATTGATAAATTAGACTCAAAATGGTTTAAATATAAATACATATGATAATGAATTGATTTATAATTTTTCTAGTTAATTAATCTATTAAGGTCGTTAGTTCATTTACGCTGGTTTTCAATTGGGAATTTAAGTCATTTAGAGATTTATATTTGTAAAAGGCTATTTGGAAACCTTCGATTTTATTTTAAATGATTGATGACAACCTTAGTGACCTAGTAACATGTGCTAATGGTGTCATGAAGTTTTAAATAATTCGAGTATACGTAATACCTTCCTTATGTACATTTTTTAGTATCAATTCAAAAAAAAAAAAAAAAAAAAAAGCCTTTACCATTTAGTTTCCTCAACCTTTAATCCTTAGACAACTCATGTCCTTCCCCTACCACTTGTCAAACTCTTCCATTCCACTCTTTTTCATGGTACTAAAGCCAATGTAATTACCTTTTGATGTGTCTACATCTCATCCCTTTCTCCTTTTCCTAAAAACAGCACTCCTCTTCTCTTTCTTTTTCATATCACTTTCCTCTTTTATTCTTTTTCTTCCAAGCTCCACTCTTCCACTTTAATGGCCTCCTCCTCCTCTTAAACTCATGGTCCAAGGCTTGTTTCCCCCTTCTCTCCTCCAAAACACCTTAAATCCCCTCCTTTCCACCTTACTAGACTAAATCTACCACCTCTTCCCCTCTTTCTTTTATGGACGTCCCTTATTTCCCCATGGCCGAGCCGTACTAAGGCCAAAAACAACACCTTTTCTCCTTCAAACCACATATACATTCTCTACTTCGTAGGTCTAGGCTCTGACCACATAAAATCCTGACCTTTGGCACTTTAAACCCATAAAAACCCTACCTTTATGTACAAAGTTCCACCTTTCCTCTTTAAAGTACAATTTTTTTTATATATTGAGTTTGTGGTGATGTTTAGGCATTTAAGTTACTATCTTGATTTCTAAAGTGGAGTTTGAAGCCATAAAAAACAAAAGGTCCTACCTTTACAAAGATTGGTGCAGTGGATCCCTCGGTGAGAACTCTACACTCACATTTGGATAATTATTTTAAAAATTAGTTACTTATGTTGGTTAATGATGCTTTATAAGTTTTTTATGATGTTAATAGCTTGCTAATGATGTTTATGGAGATAAATTATGGTAATATTTGTTACAAATGTGATGGAATTGGTTTGAATGTTAATGAGCGCTAAAAAATGTAAACACTTACTTTAAAGCGTTAAAAATGTGGCCTTCAGGTGTTAAAGATGTAAATAGTTAGTTTTAAAGTGTTAAAAAGTTTTTCTTTTAGGTGTTAACTACGTAAATGCAATGACATGTTTGGAACCAATTTATTTTTTTTATTCAAATTTGAATGGTATATATAGGAATTTTCAATCAATTTAAAATTGTATATTTTAAAATTACCCTAATAGCCTATAAAATTTGCAATCGATCTTAGAATCCGACGAAACCACTTTTATCGGATCCGAAACATCGATAAATGGTAGGATTCCAAATTTCGCTTCATTTGGAGTTAGTATGTGACTTGACGAAATTTAAGTCGAAACCGCTCGATAATTTGAACTCGACTTGAGCTCGAACGGGCACTTTTTGAGCAAATGGACACTGAATTTGATGAAATAAGTTTTGTTGGAACCGTAATGGAAAAATATGCTGAGATTCCAAATATCATCGAAAATGGAATCAGTATGTGACCACACGAGTAAATTGCTTGAAAAGAGATTACACGTGCCTTAATTTGTGTTTACACCTTGAGCTAGTTAATTACTATTTGTGTTTATTTGTGGTCGTCATTCATCCAATGGCACTAAGTGTGCTTTCTCCCCTATGCAGGAAGAGTTACAGCTCACTAATTCATGTAGTCAAATTTTGACTATAAATGCAAGCACCATTTACACCATTTCTCGTTTTACATTCACATTCTTTCTTACTCTCTCCCTCCTTTCTCTCCTACCTCCCTTCCACCACCCCATCCCTTGCTGCAGTAGTAGCCCCCACCAAAAAGCCCCACCATGGCCAAGCACCCCGTCCATATGGGCCCCTTTGTAACTAAAACCTTCATACACCCTTAAATCTCCACTTATGCACCCTTTTCTCCTCTTTAAACCTCAAGACAACCCCTCGTCGACCCCACATATCCCGACCCACCGCCACCTAGTCCCCACAACACACAACCAGCCCCCACTCAGTGCACAGGCCCTACCTCTCTAATCTCGAACCCCGTTTACCCAGAAACTATACTTCGTTCATTCTAAAAACCAAGTATATCTCCACTTTTATTTGCCCGAAAATCCATAACCAAATAGCTTCAAACCCCAACCAAAATTTACTTAGAAAATATTTGGTGGAGCCAGAAGACTACTTTATTTTTTCGAGATAGCCGGGACGTCTTACATTCAAAGTTGGGTAGAGTGGAAACCAATGTTAGAAACGTTGAATGAAATAAAACTAATTATATATTGGTTAATGTGCATGTGCTTGTTCAAATATAATTTTGACATATGATAGTGTGTATGAGTTCATATTGTAGTTAGACAATGTCTGGATGGTCTAATGTGGTGCAGTATAAAAATGATGAGATCTTTAATGAGATATATATTGTCATTTACATATTTGACCCCATGAACTGACTTTGTGGACACTGGGATGGGTGTGCACCTTAAATGGACATTGTTATGGAAGTTAAACATTACATTGGTTATTTTATATGGGTATGAAACCCATTGATGTTGAATACATGTGTTGATTATTTGCAGTTAATCCACTGATTGACAAAACCATATAAGCACTAATGGTTTAAGGCATATATGGGGTGAAATGGTATCACGATAGTCGTGATTGATGTTTTCATAGTTGATAATAATATGGTATGTGATTATCACGGTTGTATGTGGCTAATAATTATAATTATTAGCCCATTGGTTAAGTCTCCATTAAAAAAACAATTTTGATGAATATTATTATAGGCAAAAAATAAAATATAAAATTTGATGTCCGATTTTGGATGAACGTAAAGTATAATTCATTAAGATAACTTTTGAAAAAGATAAATTTGATTTTGAAGAAATTATTGGCAGGTTAGGGCCTGTCGAAGTTTTAATTTAAAATGAATAGTAACAAGACAAAGTGAAGTTCGGTTAGAGATCAAGGAATGGTTTTAAAAGAAATTTCTTTTTAAAACATTATTATTTATTTTTATAATGGATATTAGGAAAATTTGGGTTTAAAATACTAAAGTTTGAAAATTAATATTAATTTAATAATAAAATTATATTATAATAGTCATTTATTGGAATATTTGAGTTTTGAGTTGAAAATGGAAAAAATAATTTTTGGAAATTTTTATATAGTTAAAACATAATTTTAGAAGCAATTCAATTTTATTTTAATATAAAATCGAAGTTTGGTCTGAATAGAACTCGTCGTGCAGCGGTAGTTCGCAAACTTCGACTTGTAACTTTAAACCGGTATATCGGGAGATACGACGATCAGATTTTCCCGAAAATGGAAACGTTGGATTAGAAATGAAAAAACTTTCAAATGAAATGTGGTTTTTAAAATCCAACGACTAGGTTGTTAGTTATGTTCAAATCAAATTTGAATATAAACATCGTTATTGCAGCTTAATGACTTGAAACGTCGTTCGACTTAGATGACCTGTTTTAAAAATAATAATAATAATAGGGAATATTGTTATAAATTATAATAAATGATTAGAAAGATGTTAGAATTAAATACACATCGTTTTGAATGATAAAAAGCGGTTAAGTAGAAACCAGCTGTATTTTGAAACACTTCTACATACAGGTTTTTAAGGAATCATTTAGGATAAAAGATTTTGAATTCCTAAAACGAATCTAACCTTTGAAAAACCTTTTTATAAGGTAAATGTAAAGATTTCTAACTAAAGGAGACTTACTTAGTGGGTTGGTAATCTAATAAGGATTTTTTTTAGGTGCTAATTATTTCAAAAAGACCAGGTTTAACCCATTTCGAATAATTATACGACGATTAAAAGTCTAAGATGGTGGAAGATCAGAAATCTTCACATAGAATGGATTGTTTGTTGATGCCTTCAAATGGTTTGATATCATTGAAGGGTCGTAGTTGCAGTAGTCTAGACGTACTTGCTGATTTTTCGAATTTATAAGAGCCTCTCTTTATATTGGACGAGGAATAAGGTGCCTTCGATTTCGTTCAAACCCAGAACGAACTTGTAGATGGATAGTGTGTCTGACATTGTATTTCATGACATAACCGATTGGTTTCTATTAATTTTGTATCAGTTGGTAGTGGAGATTTTTTTCCTTAACACCCTCCTTTGAGACTTCGGCATCCAGAGGGTTATATATGAATAAACACCGATTATATGTTGTGAATTGACAATGAGGCATGCTAAGTGCCGCTAGTAGATTGATTAAAGCTTTTGCAGAAAAGTAGAGTTTTGTGGTTGTGATTCTAGGGCCTCACACCTTAGAATGAGCCGAAAAAAGGATAGTGGACCGTAGAGATACGGGCTAATGTTCCCTTCTATCTATATATTGTTGCCATGGTATAGAGCATGGGCAAGTTTACTTTTGTGGATGTAGGTTGAGGCTCCTTGTGTGACGATAAAATACGACTGGGGAAACGTTATGTTCAGGTAAGATTCCAATCAACCGCGTTTAGTGCTGACCGGCTTTGCAGACGCGATGGATCAATAGTTGATTTCAGGGACATTTGCTAGGGTGTTCCAAAAACAGTTAAGAAAGGTCTTTGTCTTGGTTCATAATCGGAATACAATTTCCAATGCAGAATTTCATGTTTTTTGTTGAATACTATATAGCCAACATAATGGGATAAGGAATTATGCGATGTAGAATTTATACATTTATTTTTGGAAGTGATTTCCACACCTAGACAAAAATAATAATATCAAAATATTAGTTTTAAAGAATATCAGGCATGTTTGACTAGTATAAGGTAAAAATCTATCCTTCGATTTGCGTTGCATTGTGTGATGGGATTTGAGTCTTATAATGACTTCATTTTTATCCAAATCATAAATTTCGAAGTTCTAATCTTGGTAGATGGTTATTTGCGCTAGTATTCATGTGGAGGAAACTCGCTCTGTGTTATACGGTGTGGTCCCGTGATATGCCTCACTTATAGATAAGTTAATAATAATTTATTAGAGTATCTCACACCAGCCCATGACTAGCTCATAGTTTGTTTTTCCCTTGCAGACTCGGTTCCCCTTATTTCCATACGGGTAGGCTAGTAAACAGGTTTAGTTAGACTAGTATTGGAAGCTATGACTTCATGTATATGGAAGCTATTTGGGAATGCTGGTTTTGGATCTAGAGTTGGATCAGGAATAGGAATTTTTTTGGACTCTCCATAGGACTCTGTCATAATATATCTGTAATTCTGGTATGTATTTTTTTTTCTTATCATCATTGAAATATATGGCATTTGCATCCGATGGGATATTGTGACTCTTAAATATCATTAGATGTAATATGATGAATATTCTAATGTTTAATGCAAGTTTTACTTTCTGCTATTATATATGATGTGTTATATCCTAAAGGCCATATGTTCTTCCAGGGATCGGGAGTTTGGGTCGTCTCACTTAGTATCAGAAATGAGGGTTAACCTTAGTTCTGGGGTATAATGCATTATAAGATTCATCAGAGATTAGATCAGCAGTATCCTAGGATGAGTGACGCATTAGGGATAGGGTTAGCATTACCCTAGAATGAGTACAGTAGAATAACACACACTTGATGAGCACATTTCTGTGCATTTATTTTTCGATGCTTTTACAAATTCCTTAAGATATATTTTCTTCTTGCCTAACTCTTTTGTTTCTATTTGCAGATATAGCAGAAAACAGATGGTAGAAGAGGTAGAGGAAGAGGAAAGGTAACATCGCAGCTCAACAACCTGACCCCATAGGACCAGCTAATGAAGCAGCTGTGCCACCCGAACAAAAACCCGATATGGAAGTCTGGGCTAAGAAATACAAGAATCTAGGAGAGCAACCATTATTGGGAAAAGAATCAATCATCGAAGAACAAGACTGGCTGCGTTTTTGTGAAAGGATTTTCATTGGCTTAAGAATGAATGAAGGGCGGAAAAGGTTCCTAGCCTCCTGGTTGTTGAATGATGAAGCTTTAAACTAGTGGGAAACGACTACTATGGAAAATCCTAAGGCGAATTTTACTTAGGATCGCTCTACGGAAGTCTTTGGAAAAAGGTTCATACTGTCTAAACAATAGCCCGCAAGTACTATGAGTTCTCCAATCTGAAGCAGGGAGAAAGGACTATCCAGTAATATCTGAGTAAGTTCAACGAGCTTTCCCGCTTTGCTTCAGAATTAATCTAGGCTCTGGTCAAAAAGAATGTGAGATTTTTTGATGGTCTGCAAAGGAGGTATAAGAATAGGGTAACCGCTCATATTAAGTTTCCATTTGTAGAGATGGTAGAGATGGCAAGCCGCTATGAGTCTATAGACAAGAAGAATTTTGTGAAGGACAAAGAGAAGGGAAATTCCGATAAGAAAAGAAAATTCGAGAAAAAGAAACCGAAAAAGAGTAACAAGGGGAATCAACCCAGGGAAGAATGGTTAAAGAACAACAATTGTTTAAGTTGTGGGTTGCAGGGAAACTTGTCAATAGAGTGTAAATTCCTAAAGCGGCAGAAGAAGAATGAGTCTGAACTCGGCAAGAAGTCTCAGGAAGGCAGGGAGTGCTCCAACTACCACAAGATTTGTCTTCCAAAGAATTGTCCACTATTAAGGAATGTCACAGCAGCTCATGTTTATAACCTAAAAGAAGCTCCAGCAACGTCAGCTGGTAGGACAGGTATGGAAGTTTTAAAAGGTACACTTTCAATTAATAATATTCCTACTAAAGTATTGTTCGGTACTGGTGCATTACGTAGTTTTATATCATAAACGATGGCATAAAAATTAAACCAAGACCTCAAACACATTGAAGAACCCATTTGTGTTAGAAATCTAATAGGAGGCTCCAACATCCTTCATTTATACTGTAATGTGCTTATCTCTTATTCTCATTATCAATTTCCCTTTGGTTTGATCGTTTTGGATTTCACTGAGTTTGATATTATAATTTGTATGGATTTCGATACAAAGCTAGTGTTAAATGCATAAAAAGAACTTTAGGGTAAAGACCAAGATTGGAAATTTTATAGAAATACCATGTGAAGGGCCAAGTCAAATTAGGGATGAATTTTGGTGTGCTATTGTTATTTCCCTCACTCCTCTAGAAACAATCCTAGTTATTAAAGAATTTGCAGACATGTTTGAGGAAGTAGAAAATCTTCCTCCATGTAGGGAGATCGACTTTAGGATTGATTTAGTTCTCAATGCGAGGCCAGTCGTGCATGCAATTCGGAGAATGGCAATGAAGGATAAAGAAGAACCAAACTTAATAACTTTTATAGTCTGATAAGACCAAGTTTCTCGAGCTGGGGAGCAGCAGTGGTATCCGTTCCAAAGTCACCCGCAAACTATGGATGGAATATCAAGATCTAAATAAGAAAACTTTTAAGAATAAGTACCTTCTTTCTCGTATCGATGACTTGTTGGATCGCTTAAATGGAGCTCAAGTAATTTCCAAGATAGACTTAGCTATAAGATTTCATCAATTGAGGATTGCAGAA
Organism: Allium sativum; assembly: GCA_030737875.1. NCBI lineage: Eukaryota > Viridiplantae > Streptophyta > Magnoliopsida > Asparagales > Amaryllidaceae > Allium > Allium sativum. The sequence continues at coordinate 831,598,681 of CM060918.1, read as the reverse complement.
GATTGCATTCCTCTAACAACTTTCAGAGAACCTAACTTATTTTATGAATGATTAGTAATGCCTTTTAGACTATGCAACACCCCTGCCTACTTCGTAAACTAGATGAACTGGGTATTTCGAGATGTATTGAACAAATTCGTGCTTGTCTTTATTAATGACATTATTATCTTCTCTAAGATAGAGGAAGAACATGCGAAGCATTTGGATATTATCCTGGAAATTCTGAGAAAGAATATATTGAAGGAAAAACTTTCCAAGTGCCATTTCTGGAAGATAGAGGTAAAATTTCTTGGACATAAGGTGTCGGAGATAGGAATCCTGATAGACCCGAGTAAGATAGTTGCCACCCAAAGTTGGAAGCAACCAAAGACCCCACGGAAGTCAGAAGCTTTCTAGGATTAGCCAATTACAGGAAGTTCGTAAAGGATTTTTCAAGGTTGTCTTGTCCTTTGATGAAGCTTACTAAGAAGCATGCTAAGTTTATTTGGACTCCAAAGTGTGAAGAATCTTTCCAGGAGTTGAAGGAAAGGCTGACCACCGCTCGATATTAATGATCATATATGGTAACCAAGATCTAACTGTCTATACGGATGCTTCTGAAGAAGGAGTTGGTTCAGTACTGATGCAGAAAGGAAAAGTAGTTGCTTATGCAAGTGAACATTCGAAACTTCATGAAAAGAACTATGCCACTCATGACTTGGAACTTCTTGAAGTCATATTTGTTTTGAAGATTTGGAGGCATTATTTTCTGGGTGAGAAGTTTGAGCTTTATACTGATCATAAGTAGCCGAAGTATCTTTTTACCTAGAAGGAATTGAATACAAGATAGTAATGTTGGTTGGGGTTTCTGGGAGCATACAATCTGAATATTCTATACACTATAGGAAAAGCTAATATTATGGCAGATGCGCTCTGTAAAAAGAATGTTGTTATGGACCATCTGGTTGTTACACCCACATTGATATAGAAGATTTTCGTCCATCATAAGGATGATGAATTTATTCAGAAAATTAGTAAGAGAATTCAAGACGGTGAGGTCTCGAACTTCAAGATTGATAATAAAGAAGTTATGAGGTTGAAAGGTAGAATTTGCGTTTTGATATTCCGGAGCTCAAAAGAGAAGTACTGGATGAGTGCCACTGGTCCAATTGCAGATTTCATCTGGGTGTTCATAATATGTATCGAGACTTTAAGTGTACGTTTTGGTGGAAATCGATGAAAAGATATATCTTGATATACATTTGCAGATGCCCAACTTGCCAACAGATTAAAATGATTAGCAGAAGGTCGTTGTATTGTTGCAACCTCTGGAAATCCTGGGGTGGTAGTGGGACCAGATATCCATGGCTTTTATAGACAGTTTTCCATGAACCAAGAAAGGTAATAAGGGTATCTGGGTTATAGTGATTGTCTAACGAAAAGAGCTCATTTTCTCCCAGTGAAATAGACGAGAATGGTTGATAGTCTAGCTCAGTTGTATGTAAAGGAGATACTTCGACTACATGGAATACCCAACAGTATTGTTAGCGAAAGGGACCCAATCTTTAATAGTAGATTCTAGGAAGCATTTTAGTCAACATTGGGGATAACATTGAGCCTTAGCACATCTTATCACCCCTAAACATATGGGAAGACTAAAAGATTGAATAGAATTACGAAAGACCTGTTAAAAGCTTGTATCCTTTATTTCGGGGGATCGTGGGTGGACCAGTTGCATCTGGTGGAGTTCTCTTATAATAATAGCTTCCAAGCAAGTATTAAGATGTCACCTTTTGAAGCATTAGATGGTCAACCTTGCAGATCTCCTGCATGTTGGATTGAGTCTGGAAATTGACTTGTGTTAGGTCTGGACATAGTCCGAGAAGCAACATATACGGTTGACTTCATTAAGAAGAAGCTGAAGGCTGTGCAAAATAAACATAAAAGTTACGCTGATTCTAGAAGAAAGGATTTAGAATTCAAAGTTGGAGATCAAGTATACTTGAAGGTTTCTCTGCAGAGAGGAGTTATATGATTCGGGAAGACAGGGAAATTATCATCCAAGTATATTGGTCCATTTCCGATATCAGAAAAGATTAGAACCCTAGCTTACAGGATGTGGTTACTAGAATAGTTATCGAAATTGCTTAATGTATTTCATGTTTCTCATCTTCAAAGATATGTACATGATCACGATTTAATTATTGAGGAAGCCACACAAGAGGACTTGGAAATCACCCCAAGTTTAGAAGTTTAGAGAGAGCCTTTGAAAATGATAGGCAAAGAGATAAAAGAACTGAGAAATAAGGAGGTTAAATTAGTCAAAGTGCAGTGGAGCGGAGATCCAAGAGACTGTATATGGGAAACGAAAGACATTATTAGGAAGTCTTATCCCAAGTGCCGAGTAGATATCTTGGAACAACTCGTTTTTTAAGTAAAACTCATTTCTTAGATGTCATTTCTTTTCAGCTTTACTTTCATCAGATTTCCAGGAGGAAATTCTTTTAAGTGAGGGTGAATGTAACGACCTGAAATTTTGGAACCAATTTAAAATTTTTGAATTCAAGTTTGAATAGTGTATATAGGAATTCTAAATCAATTTAAAATTGGATATTTTAAAATTATACTAATAGCCTAGAAAATATATATTTTGCAAACAATCTCGGAATCCAACGAAAAAACTTTTATTGGATCTGGGGCATCAAAAAATGGTAGGATTCCAAATTTCGCGTCATTTGGATTTAGTATGTGACTTGATGGAATTTAAGACTAAACCGATCAATAATTTGAACTAGAAATAAGCTCGAATAGACACTTTTTGAGCAAATGGACTTGAAGATCGACGAAATCATTTTCGTTGGAACCTTAACGGAAAATTATGTTAAGATTCGGAATTTCGTCGAAAATGGAATTAGTATGTGATCATACGAGTAAATATCTTAAAGAGAGATTACGTGTGCCTTAATTTGTGTTCACACCTTAAGCTAGTTAATTACTATTTGTGTTTGTTTGTGGTTGTCATGAATCCAATGGCAATAAGTGTGCTTTCTCCCCTAAGTTAGAAGAGTTACAACTCACTAATCCATGTAGTCAAATTTTGACTATAAATACAAGCACCATTTACACCATTTCTCACTTTACATTCACTTTCTTTCTTACTCTCTCCCTCCTTTCTCCCCTACCTCCCTTCCACCGCCTCCCCCTTTCTTCAGTAGTAGCCCCTACCAAAAAGCCCCACCACCGCCAAACACCCCCTCTACGTGGGCCCCCTTGCACCTAAAACCTTCATACACCCTCAAATCTCCATTTAAACACCATTTTCTCTTTTTTAAACCTCAAAACAACCCCATCTCCACACCCACATAGCCCCGACCCATGACCACTTGGGCCCTACATCAGGCAACCAGTCCCCACTCAGCCAAGGGGCCCCACCTCTACAAACTCGAACCCTGTTTCCCCCGAAACTATGCTCCTTTCATTCCAAAACCCAAGTTATAGCTCCACTTTTATTCACCCGAAAATCCAAAACCCAATAGTGTCAAACCCTTGCCAAAATTTTCCTAGAAAATATTCGGTGAACCTGGAAGGCTACAGAATTTTTTCGGGATAGCCAGGACGTCTTGCATTCGAAGTTGGGTAGAGCGGAAACCAAGGTTAGAAACGTTGAACAATATAGAACTAACTATATATTGGTTAATGTGTATGAACTCGTTTGAATATAATTTTGTCTTATGATATTGTGTATGAGTTCATATTGTGGTTAGACAATGTTTGAGATGGTTTAATGCGATGTAGTATGAAAAAGATGGGATCTTTAAGTGAGATGTATACTGTCACTTACATATAAACCCCAAGAACTTAATTTATGGACATTAGGATGCGTTGTCACGTTAAATGGACATTGTTATGGAAGTTAAACTTAACAATGGTTGTTGTAAATGGGTATAAACCCCATTGATGTTGAATATATGTGTTGATTGATTGAGTTTAATTTATTGATTGATAAAACCACGTACGCGTTAACGGTTTTATGTGTATATGGGGTGAAATGTTTTCACGATGGTCGTGATTATTGTTTCATAGTTGATAATAATAATATGGTATGTAATTATCATGGTTGTATGTGGCTAATAATTATAATTATTAGCCCATTGGTTACGTTTCCATTTAAAAAAAATCAATTTTAATGAACATTTTATTAATATTATAATAGGTGAAAAATAAAAGTCAAAATTTGACATCTAATTTTGGAAGACGTAAAGTATAATACATTACGATAAACTTTTGCAAAAGGTAGAAATGATTTTTAAGAAATTATCGACAGGTTATGGCATGTCGAATTTTTTATTTTAAAATGAATAGTAACCAGACAAAGTGAAGTTCGATTAGGGGATCTAGGAAAGGTTTTTAAATAAATTTCTTTTCAAAACGTTCTTATTTATTTTTATAATGGATGTCAGTAAAATTTGAGTTTAGAATATTGAATTTTGAAAAATAATATTATTTTAATAATAAAATAATATTATAATAGTCATTTAACAAAATATTTGAATTTAAGTTGAAAATGGGAAATATAATTTATGGAAATTTTTATATAGTTATTAAACTATTTTAGAAGCAATTCGATTTTATTATAATATAAAATTGATGTTTGGTTTGAATAGAACTCGTTGCGCAGTAGTAATTCACGAACTTCGACCTGTAACTTCAAACTTATATACCGGGAGATCTGACCATCGGATTTTCCCAAAATCGGAAACATTGGATTAGAAATGAAAAGAGCTTTCAAATGATAAATGGTGTTTTAAAATCCAACGGTTAGAGTGTCAGATATGTTTGAATCAAATTTAAATAAAAACAGCGTCACTGATAATCTAATAAGTATTTTGTTTAGGTGCTAATTATTCCAAAAAGACCGGGTTTAACCCATTTTGAATAATTATACGACGATTAAAAGTCAAAGATGGTGGAAGACTAGAAATCTTCATGTCGAATGGATTGTTTTCTGATGCCTCGAAATGATTTCCTCCCATTGAATGGTTATATTGGAAGTATTCCAGACGTAGTTGTTGATTGTCCAGATATGCAAGGGCCTCTCTCCATAATGGACAAGGAATAAGGTGCCATTGGTTTCGTTTAAACCTAGAACGAACTTGTAGATGAGCAGTGTGCCTGACGTTGTGTTTCCCAATATAACCGATTGGTTTCTATTAATGTTATATCAGTTGGTGATGAAGAATTTATTCTTTATCTTACCACCTTCTTTAAGATTTTGGTATTCAGAGGATTATATATTAATAGACACCGGTCATATATTGTTTATTAACAATGTGGCGTGCTACGTGCTATTGGTAGATTGATCAATGCTTCTGTTGAAATGAAAAGTTTTGTGGACGTGATACTTGGGCCTCACACCGCATAATGAGCTGAAAATAGGATAGTGGGCCATAGGGATATGGGCTAACGTTCCCTTCTAGCCAAATAGTGTTGCCATGGTATAGGGACTAGGCAAGTTTACTTTTGTGGATGTTAGTTGAGGTGCCTCGTGTGATGGTTAAATACGACCAGGGGAACGTTATGTTCAGGTAAGATTCCAATCAGCCGTGTTTAGTGCTGACCGGCTCTGCAGATCCGAGGGATCAATAGTTGATTCCTAGGATATTTGCTAGAGTGTTCCGAAAATTGTTAAGGAAGGTCCTTAGTTCATAGTAGGAATCCAGTTTCCAATACGAGATTTCGTATATTTTTGTTTTATACTATATAACCAACATAATGGGATGAAGCATTACGCGAGCTAGGATTTATGCATTTATTTTTGAAAGTGATTTCCATACCTAGACATTAATAATAATATCAAAATATTTGTTTTAAAGAATATAAGGCATGTTTGACCATTATAAGGATAAAACTCTATCCTTCGGTTTGTGTTGCATTATGTAATTGGACTTGAATCTTATAATGGATTTATTTTTATCAAAAGCATAAATTTCGAAGTTTTAATCTTGGTAGATTGTGCACTGGCATTCATGTGGAGGAAACCAATTTCGTGTTATAAAGTGTGGTCCCATGATATGCCTCACTTAAAGATAAGTTAATAATAACTTATTAGAGTATCTCATACTGGTCCCATGACTGGCTCATAGTTTGTTTTTCCCTTGCAAACTCGGGCCCTCTTATTTCCACATGGGTAGGCCAGTAAATAGGTTTGGTTAAACCACTTTCGGAAGCTATGACTTTATATATATGGAAGCTATCTAGGAAAGCTGGTTTTGGATTTGGAATTGGAGCAGAAATAGGAATTTTTTTTGGACTCTCAATAGGACTCCGTCATAATATATCTGTATCTCTACTATTGTATTGTTTTTCTTATTATCATTGTAATTTATGACATTTGTATCCGATGGGATACTGTGACTCTGAAATATCATTCGATGTAATATGATGAATATCCTAATGTTTAATGCAAGTTTAACTTTCTTCTGTTATATATGATGTGTTATATCCTAAAGGCCATCTGTTCTTCCGGGGATCGGGAGTTCGGATCGTCTCATAAGCACTTAGTTTTAAAGTGTTAGAGATGTTTCCGAAGGTGTTAACCATTTGGACACTTGATTTTAAGTGATAAAAATGTCACCTTTAGGTGAATATGGTATGAACCCTTTTGTAAACGACACCCTATGATTTATTGGATGTTATGATGAATAGTAAATGGGTTATTGGATACATTATTGGGTTGTTAACTTTGAGTGTTAAGTGTATAACACTTATGTTAAATGATACCCATTTGGAAATCAAAGTGTTAATGTTATAAAAACTTAAGTGAATGACACGTATGTATAGATACATATATATTGATGAAGTCGCTTTTGAAAAATACCGTAACGTTCTAGGATGACAAACTGGATAGCGTCTACTCTTGGATTTGGAAAAGTTAGTTTCCTGCTCTCCCTGGCTATCCCTAACTGATCCGGAGAACGAGATGGTTAATTCAAATTTAATTTGAAATTTATTTGAATTTAGAAATGATTTGGAATTTTATTTAATATTTTATTAATAAAATATTAAGTGAAAAATAAAAGGTTTGAATTTTGATTTTGAAAAGATTAAGAAAGATAGTTTAAGTAATTATAAATAGTCTTTGTAAAGAAAGAAATTTTATTTGAATAAGTTCAAGTAATAAAGGAATGTTTTAAATTTTGATTTAAAATGAATAGTAATTTTTAAAAGTGAAGTTTGGTTTGGGTATTTAGGAAATGTTTTAATAAGATTTTATTTTCCAAACTATCTTATTTATTTTTACAATGGACTTCATGTAAATCTAGACTTTAAATAGTAAGTTTTGAAAAATAATATTGTTTTAATGATTTGAATAATATTAAAATGTTCAAATAATAGATTATTTGAATTCAAAGTTAAATATTCGAAATATAGTTTCCAAATATTAATTTATAAGTTTTATATAGTTAATAAAATATTTTGGAGGCAATTCAACTTAATTTTATTTTTAGTCGGAGTTTGGTCCGAATAGGACTAGTCGCGCAGCGGCGGTTCACGAATTTCAACCATTGACTTCAAATTGACTTTTCGAGAGATCCGACCATCGAATTTTACTGAAATAAAAAACATTGGGTTCGAAATGAAAATATCTTTAAAATTTTATGTTAAGTTTTAAGATTCAATGGTTAGATTTTGAAATAAGTAAAAATCATTCATTTAGAAAAATATGGGTTTTGTAGTAAATGACACAAAATTGGATTTTTAATGAAATAAGCTATTTTTAAATTATTAAAAATAGGAAAAATTATGATAAATCTTATTAAATGATTTAAAAGTGATTTGGATTAGATATATCAAGTTCTTGAATAGATCTTTAACCCATCTAAAGAAGTAATTGGCTTCCAAAGTTAAGTAATCATTGATGAATGATTTTGATGATTTAAAATTAAGTTAGAGTTTTAAATAAATCTTTGAATAAAGGTTTGAATGAATGATATAAAAAAAGGATTAATTAAAACAATTAGAACTTACCCAAATAAACGTAGATACAGGTTAAGGGTAAGGAGCTAGTTACATTTTATTATTGGTAGAAATTACCGTAGACCGATAGAATGGGACTGGTGTCCTCCTCTTTGTTCCATTTGAGAAAGGGGTTGGGGATTAGGTAAGTATGTTTTCTTATGGGGATAAAAAGAATCTCTTAAATAAAATTTAGAATTAAGGAATGGGGTTAATAAGGTAATTAGATTTACCAAAATAAGAGGGAAATTAGATATGGAGTATGGTCAGTTCTGCTCTATGGGGTTAACAGGATGGGAACGGGATTTTGATTTAAGTAATAACCTTTGTGTTAAGGTTTAATTGTAATTAAAGAATAATCCAAAATATAATGTATATTATGATATCCCTATATGTTCTCCACACATTTTTATATTGCGCTTATTATTCGGAAAGACCGGGAACAATATTTAGGTCCCTAAACCATTCCGAAAAATAAAATGATGTGATGGAGCACATCGAGTGCTATTGAAGACGATGGTGAAGACCGGGACGCTTCACATCGGAAGGATTACTTGTTGAATGTCTCAAACAGTTTGGCGGCCATTTGAAGATGGATTTAATATTAGGTAAGTGGCAGTAGTCCAGACGTACTTGAAGTTTTGGATTTTCAAGGGCCTCTCTTCATTTGTTGGATAAGAAATAAGGTTCCTTCGGTTTTGTTCAGACCCAGAATGGATTTATATAGATTTGTGTTTGACATTGTATTTTGTAGTGTATGATTGACCTTTATTAAACATATTTATGTTGATGGCTAGGAGATTTATCCCTTAGTAAAACACCATTCTTTGAGATAGATGAGCTCAAAGGTTATATGGTTAGTGATTATAGTTTAAGTAAGGACAACCACTGGATTCCGTGGGTCGTTTTGGGGAGTATTGGAATTTTGGAAACTATTGGCAAGGCCATATGGAGGCTTGCGGAACTGGTGATTTACTTGAGAAGAAAATCAAAGTAACTTACACAACTATTGAATGGTAAGGTTTTGATGGTTTCTTGGAAGACCTAAAAGGGTAAAGGTTACGGATCTAAGGTATTCTCATATATCTAATGAATCAATGGTAGAGAATATCTATGAAGTTTCAAATCAATATTACTACTAATGGAAGCAGGATCTGGGCACTATCACCTAAGTATTCTCAAGGGAGATTGGAATGAGATTTTATGGTAAGGTTTCTCATGTACTTGTTTAACCCATAAAACCATCACTGAAACGTTAGTGCAAAATAAGATTAATAATAATTGCATATGTAATTAAAAATAGTCTGTGTAGTTACCTTAAGGACCCGACAAAAGTTCTTTATTAAGATCTTCAAATGTTATAAGTATTTTTACCTAAATTGATTTACAAATTAGGGTTTCACATCGTGAATTAGAATTACAAATTTTTTAAATGAATTGAATGTCCTGGTCTTGGACCCCTAGGTCCTATTTATATGTGTGCACTGGCCTTATTCTATCATAAGGATCTCGCTTTGGTCACTTGGATGTGGTGTATGAGAAGGCCTTGCGACAACATTCACGGTTCTCCTTATGAAGACGTCGACGATGCCTACTAAAGCTTTTGATAACTGGCTTCTAAAAGTATGAATCCTCACCCGTGTTTAAGGAAAGGTGCAATTAATACCTTCAGACCCTCCTTCTTCATAAAGATGAGTAGGCGAAGGACATAAATCGATATGCATTCTCTCTTCTGGTGGATAAAGAGGGGTACAGGCTTCACATTTTTTTTAGCATGGGTTAACAAGTCTTGGGCTAATGCCCTTTGATAAATACTGAAAGGGGCTTTCTGGGCTAAAAAAGTAGACCTATCTTTCCCTCTTTTAGGATTTCAAAAGTTGTTATCGGAAGCCCGAAATTATCTCCTTTGGTAGGCAGTAGGTTCCTACCCCCCTTCACCTTAGTTCTTGTCCATAATGTGCCTTGGTTATTTTTGGTGCTAACAACAACCAATCAATATCTCAAACTCAAACATGATCAATCCAACATCCAATCATAAACAGTCGACAAGCAATATTAAGAGCAATAACGATAAATGAATCACACACTGATTTATAGTGGTTCCACTAATGGTGTGTTAGTATATATCCACATAAGAGAGAGCTTTTATCAATACCAATAAGAAGAGTACAAGAGATTGATTACAATGATCTCAATAATACACAAACAAATAGCTGATTTTGTGGAGATAATAATTGAAGAAGATTAGGATTGCCTAAACCCTAATTAATGGAGGATAAAACCCCTGCTTGGAGTATAATATGGATTGCCCTTCCAAATCTGAAAGATAGCTTATACAGGAGAATAGAAACCTGGGAAAATACACCGAAATACTACTTAATAAGAACAAATCAGATTTAGGCCCAAAGCTAGTTTAGATGTCATACATGGGTTGCCAGATGTCAGGCCTAAGCCATTGGAAATCTCATTTCCAATGCCCAGATATCCAGCCTCTAGGGTTAGACATCTGACTTGGTGCTAGAACTAAGCCATTGGAAATCTCATTTCCAATGCCCAGATATCCAACCCCTAGGGTTAGACATCTGACTTGGTGCTAGACTTCTAGCCCAATTAGCTAGACGTTTGGTTCTGCTCTCTTTCTCTCTCTCTCTCTCCCTCTCTTCAGCTTCATCCCCGCTTAGACATCTAACCACCCCAGTCATATATTGGAGTTGCTGGTATATATATTTCCATCTTTGGAATCGCCATTTCTTCCACCTTCGAGCTTCAATTTGCGAACCGTCTTCTCTGCTCCATTGCTACATTCACCCACTTCAATTCAACCTATATAGTGTAATCTATTTTCAACATTCCACCTCGACATTTACCAATCTCCAACAATAAAGGCAATGGTACCATACCATCTCCAATCAATCGATAGCTCCAACTATTATCACATCTACCTTCAACCAAGCTTGAAAGTTTTCACAATGAGTTCCATCAAATCCACCACTCATTATAACTCCATCAAGGAGTTCAAGTAAAGCCTCCACCCATCAACGACGTGCAGGTAGCACCCACTCCAAAAATGTCTTACCAAAGACAAAGTAGAAACAAAACCTCATGCCAATACTCTTCCTCATTCAAAACTAATATACAATTTCACCCATGCCACCTTGCGGCACTTAGCACTTCTTCAACGGTGTTAAGTTCGTGCAATGCTCAAACTATCCAACCAGCAATGCCTAACTGAACTTATCCGCCATAATATCCTATGTGTGCACTTCCCGAAAATATACATGCCTATCTTTATCCATGGCTACTATAAATGACTCTTTCACTTCAATAGCTTAGTTTGTGAGATAAACGCCAAATTCTTCACAAAATGGATAACACTTTAGCTATCATATTGAACATCGATGCTATCTTGTTCAAAACCTAAGTCATGCAACATTTGCTTCAAATAGAGAGCCTCCTTTTCCGCCTCCACCGCAGCTATCAACTCGGCCTCTGTAGTGGATAAAGATAGTACCTTTGCAATCTAGACCTCCAACTTATGTCTGTACCTTCACATAATAAGACATATTCAGAAGCTAACTTCCTTCGATCCCTGTCACTAACGTAGTCTGAATCAAATTACAAACCAAATTACAATTCATCCCTTCACTACCACCAAAAACAAGACGGTGATATGTTATACCTTTCAAGTATCTCAAAATAATCTTTATCGCTTCCCAATGTGATTTCTCCGTATTAGCGACATACCGATTAACCATCCCGACGGCATTTGCAATATCGAGCCTTGTATACACAATGGCATACATCAAGCTACTATCCGTACTAACATAAGACACATTTTCATATAAGCTTTGTCAATTTCCTCGATAGGTTATCCCTTACTCGAAAGCTTTACATGAACGGTAAATGTGTATTTGACGCATTTTGCAGCCTTTATGCTAAATCGACAAAGCACTTTACTAATATAATCCTTTTTAGTCAATTCCAACTCAAACCGCTTTTGATCCCTAGCAATTCCATATCCAAAATTTTCCTTTCTTCTACAAGGTCTTTCATCTCGAATTCTGCTTTTATTTTCAATATGAACTTGTTGATTTCTTCTTTTGTCCTTAGAAGCAATGAGCATGTCATCCACATACAAGAGTAAGTAGACCCAACAATCATTTTTTAACTTTTTTAAATAAACACAAGCATCCTTGGTGCTCTATCAAAACTACTCTTTTAATCATAAAATGATTAAACCTCTTGTACTATACCCTAGGTGATTGTTTCAAACCATATATTGTTTTCTTCAACATGCAAACTAAATTTGACTTACCTTTTACACCAAAACCTTCTAGTTGATATGTGTCAATGCCTTCATCCAAGTCACCACGCAAGAAGGCAATTTCCACGTCAAGTTGCTCCAACTCCAAGTCATGAATAGCATATGTGGCAAGTAATATTTAGATAGAAGTATTTATCACAACCGATGTGAATATCTCATCGTACTTCTCTCATTTCCTTTGTGCAAACCCCTTATCCACTAGCTTAACTTTGTATCTTCCATAACCCTTTAACTTGTATATCAATTTGCTCCCAATATCATGGTTTCCTTTAGGAAGAGGAACCAAATCCATATTATAGTTGTTCGTTAACAATTGCATCTCTTCCTCCATGGCATAAATCCACTTTGATCTATCGCTCGAATTCATTACTTCATCAGGGACCATTAACTCATCTTGAACAACACAAAGAGCATAGTCCAAAGTATAAATAAAATAAAGATAGTTCCAATTACAATATCTTTCGAGTGGTTTTATCGCATGTCGACCAACCCGAGTAGCAATTCCTTTACGCAGTCTTCCTCCAGCTCCACCTTGAACCGAATCCTCTCTAGAATCGTGCATACCACCCTCACTACTAGAGGAACTCTTTGGACTATGGGATGTACCATCGGCCGCTACCTCTTACAAGCATCTTCAACTACTCTACTCCCTCTATTCCTTGGAAAAAATATGGGAATAACTTCCTTCTCTTTTAATTCACCATAAATCAAATCTAGAACATCCGATGAGTCCTCATTCTCTTGAACATAGCCAACCCATCAAAAGTAACATTATGAGAATTCAATGCCTTCTTCGTTTCCAGATTCCAAATTTGATATCCTTTAACTTTGTTTGTATAACCAAGAAAAAACACCTTAAAAGCTCTAGGCGCAAGCTTATCATTCCCTTGATCATGCACATAAATTAGACTTCCAAACAATTGAAGATAACTTAAGTCAATGCTCTTTCCCTTACACACTTCCTTCGGATTTTTGTTACCAATATTTGAGCATGGAATTCAATTCACTATATGCACCATGGTCGATAAAGCTTTGATCTAAATTCCTTAGTCAAACTTCATCTTGTTCTCAATCATCAGGCTTTCTCTATTAGAGTTTGGTTCATCCTCTCTGTAAATCCAATTGATTATGGATCCCCTAGTGAAGTAAAATTTCTTTGAATACCATGATGGTTGCAGTAATCCAAGAACTCTCTAGAAACATACTCCCCGCCAACTTCAACGGCTTACCACTCTCATTCTCAACAAGAGCCTTCCATGCTTTTAATATTATAAACGCCTGCGACTGGACCTTCATTATAAACACCTAAACTTTTTAAGAGAAGTCATCCATAAAGAAAATATAATATCTTGCTCCACCCAAGGAAGCTACCGGTGTTGGCCCCTAAACACCATGTGCATATACCCACGAACTCCTCCATAACCATGTTTCTCTTCACCGAACGATACTTAGTTTATTTCTTTATGATACATTCCTCACAAAACTCCAACTTGTTGAAACTCTCTCCATCAATCATCTCCCTTTTCCAATGAATGTCCAAATTCTTCTCGGAGACATGACCTTATCTCAAATGCCATAACCTTGTCGCATCCAAGCCATGACAACTATCAATACCAATATAGATTTCACCTTCGATTGTAACCTTGAACCAAATAAACTTCATTGGCCCAAGCACCTTTCATCAAAACAAGCACACCCCTTGAAACCCGCAAGCTATCACTCTCAATAGTGATCTTACGTCCTAAAAATCCAATTTCCATAAAGAGATAAGAGACTTCCAAATTCCAGGGATGTAGTGCACATTAGTGAGAGTATAAACCACTTCATCAAACATTCTAATTTGCATGAAACCAATGCATTTAGACTTAATAATAGCACCATTTTTTTAATAACAATTGCATTTTTTTCTTGTCGACATAAGAAGAAGAACAATTTCGATTTGCTGTAATATGACAATACGCCCTTGAATTGAGCACCCGCTTGGTATCTGAAGCATCAAATGTTATCATTGTCAAAACATCAATTTCTCCCTCATCAGTACCTCTCTCTACCATAACCGATGAGGATGTTAATTCCTCCTTTGCCTTCTCCATGTTTGGCAACTAATTCTTTCAATGACTAGGCTTCTTATAAATATAGCGGTTGCTTTTCTTTTACTTCGAATTTCCTTTCCAATCTGGATTCCAAGATTTGGAACGCCGGCGGTTCTAATTTTTCATATCTCTCTCCTTCTCCACAAACAAACCTTAACCATTAACATCACTACTACTTCCAACACTCAACTCTTTTATTCGATCTCGCAGTTCCTCATTAAGAAGACCCATCTTGACATCATTCCATGCCAATTTATCTCGGTTATAGATCAAACTATTAGGCAAATTTATGGTTAACACCCCGAAAAAGAGATCTGCGTACTGAACTCCTATTTTGTGATGGATTAGAGCTCAAACTTGGAAACCACCTACATTCCGTGATTGTTGTGAAAATGCCACTATAGAATACCGTAGGTATATTTCCTACTGAGAACTAATTCAATTACGAATTTTATTCCAATTTCCTAGATGGGAGGATTGCATTCTTATAATATATATTCCTCAAGAGTGTCTTGATATTCTCATATAGTTCACTCTAGATATCCAATGATCATGAAAATGAGCTCAAAGATGTTAATTCTTCTTAAATAGTTATCAAATGACGAGTTTTTGTGAGTTTTCCATAGTCTTTCAAAGATTTGGCAGAATGGTAGAAATATATTCCTAATTCTAGTTGAGCATTTGAATCCTATAAGTCACTTGGTGGACGATCTTAAAACAAATCTTAGGTCATAAATATAACCAGTTGTGACGACCCCAAACCCCGTACTGATGGTGGCAAGGGTAATCCTTGGAATATAACATAGAAACAGATAATAGCAGAACAGAAATAAATAAATACACCAGATAATGCAAAATAGAATATACTGGATCAACATAATCATCAGAGTTACACAGTATACAGGATCATACTTAGTAAAAATATAGTTCAGCTATACATAAATGTCTACAGCGGAAAACAAACAAAATATGTACAATAGGAGCTGAACAGCATAAAATAGATAAATGATAGAATCCATCTTCAGCTCCAGCTATCCAGAAAGATCCAGCTAATCCTAAATACAAGGCTGCCCATGTAGAAAAAGGGGCACCCGAGTTTGAAAGTGAAACAAACTACGAGTCAGTCATGGGACTGGTATGAGAAATCTACTCAACACTTTTAAAATATGGCTAATCACAGGACCACGCCACTTTCGTGGAATGGGTTTACTCCATCGGATCGCCAGTGCTTTAAAACAAATCATTCTTTGAAACATCACAATGTTTTTATAAAAATGAAGCGATTATAAGATTCAGTTCCCATCACACAATGCAACGCAAACCGGGGGATAGAGTTTTACCTTATAATGGCCAAAACATGCTTGATACGAATAAAACAAAAGCATTTGATATTATTACTAGTGTTTATATGTTTCAAAAACAATTTCTAATCATAACTATCAATCATAGACGACATGGGTACCATATATCATGTCGCCATATATATACACAATCAAAACCGCACAGTCACATATTTGGAGATCGGATTTCCATCATGAACCAAGGCAAAAGATAGTCCTTACCGAATTCGAGACAATATAGCCTATGTCTCAGGATCAGAATGCATCAACCCTTTGGATCGTCAGGGCCGGTCCACCGATGTGGATTATTATGCCTGAACACTACATTTCCCCGCTCTATGGGGCATAAATGAGCCAATGAATGGCTCCTTCGGCTTCACATAGTCACCGGTATATCTGAGGCGCCTCGCAACAGCAACAACCACATAAGTAAAATGTCAGGCCGTGTAAAAACACCGACACAACTCCTAGCTAGAAAGAAACGCAGGCCCTCCCTGATGTCCTCTCCCGTTTCTGGTTCATACCGGGGTGTGAGGCTCGCGAATTCACGTTATACACAAAGCTACGCCACTCAGGCGGTGCTTTGATAATCTATCACAAGACTTTGCTTTTCAACAGAAGCCATGTTCACTACATCTTAGCATGCCACACCGGCAATTCACACCATGCAACTGATGGTTATCAATCACACAGAATGGATTCCAATGTCAGACACACAGTCCATTTGCAAGTCCGTTCTGGGTTTGAACGAAACCGGAGGCACTTAATACCTCGCATATTCATCGATTCCCACGTACGTCTGGACGATCACCACTCATTATCCATATTTCGGGATGCCTCCCAATCAGGACTTCAGTGACCATCCAAACGAGGTGAAGATCGGTCTTCAACCCCCGTCTTCATCTTCGACTTCTTATCGTCGATTCAGTTATTCAAAATGGGATAAACCTGGTCTTTCTGAGCAACTCGCGTATATAATAAACAAGTGCAACACTAACATACATACTCATCATTCCAATTCATTAGTCACTAACCGTCAATCAGTAAGAGAACGATTTCCCAAATATTAACCCCAAAGGTCGAAACCAACATCAGATCAACACCCAGGAAACCATTTGTCTTAGCCAACCTTCAGTTAGTTTCTAAATTTCACATCCATATCATTTATAATATTTTATAACGATTTATTGCTATTTTTATTTATTTTAAAATAGCCAATTTATTCAAAACGACGCTTCAGGCCATAACGCGGCCGTGGCGCTGTTTTTTGTTCAGATTTGATTTACACATATCTGAAAATCTAACCTTTGGATCTTCACAGAATTTACATCATTAGAAAGATCTTTTCAAAACGAATCCAAAGGTTCCAGTTTCAGGAAATTCCGACGGTCGGATCTCCCGGTATAATCGTTTGAAGTTTCGATTTCAAAATACGAACTACAGCGTCGTTATTCGATTATATATAATTATATATATATATATATATAAATATAAATATAATCGATTCTGGCGCTGTTTTTCTTCAGATTTGAATTAAACATTCCAGACAATCCAACCGTTAGATTTTTACAAAATTGGTGTCGTTGGAAAGATATTTCCAAAGCGAACCCAACGGTTGCGATTTCGGGAAAATCCGATGGTCGGATCTCCCGCACTAATCGTTTGAAATCACGGTTTGAAATACGAACTACAGCTTCGTTATTCGATATATTTCAATTCTATTTATATATATATATATATATCGATTCTTCAATTTCAAAACCATATGAATTTCATACATTTGATAAAAATGATATTTTTATCTAACTGTTTTCTATTTCAACACTTCACTATTTTTAACAATTCATGTATATAATAAAAATGTGATTTTTAATGTAAAACAAATTATTTCAAAACTCGACTATTTTATATAGTTAATATGGGTGATAAAAATAGGATTTTTATTATAAAACAATTTATTTCAAAACAAAATTATTTTATATAGCTCATATCGATGATAAAAATTGGATTTTTATTATAAAACAATTTCTTTCAAAATATGAATACCATTCAACACATGAATTTCAATTCAACGAATGAATTTCAATTCAACACATGAAGGTTTTCTATAGTTTACATATATAGATAAAAAGGTGATTTTTATATTTAAAACACGAATACCATTCAACACATGAATTTCAAAAATCCAATTTTTTATATATAGTTGCAAATATGAATATATAGTTGCAAATATGAATACCAGTCACGGTTGCGATTTCGGGAAAATCCGATGGTCGGATCTCCCGCACTAATCATTTGAAATCACGGTTTGAAATACGAACTACAGCTTCGTTATTCGATATATTTCAATTCTATTTATATATATATATCGATTCTTCAATTTCAACAAATTTTTGTTGAATAATTGCAGAAATTTCCACAGTTTTTTTATATACTTGCATTAATATCTGCAACTATTCACTGAATAATTGCATTAATTTATGCAATTATTTCTGAACTTAATTCAAGGGACCTAATTTACTTACATTTTTTGGTAAGGATGTTTTGTCTATTTTGAAACTTAATAGGGACTTTAGCCAAAATATCCCTAAATTACAACCGAAAGCTCTTTCATAACTAAATCATGAGAGGACATTCCAGATTCTCCAAAACATGCCAAAGAATGCCCCATCAAAACCAGAAGAGAACATTTCGTGTTTTCTGTAAAAGGCGAGAAGGGCTTCCCCTATTTCTAGAAAAATATTCTCTGGACTTTTATTATCTTATTACCTGGAAGTAGGTTCCTAAGCTGAGAGTCAACTTTGTTTTTTTTCTCAATAACCGAATTTGGGTTCCTAAGCCATGATCGGCTTCGTTCTTTTCTCATTACCAAAATATGGGTTCTTAAGCCGAGAGCGGCTTCATTCTTTTCTCATTGCCTGAATCTGGGTTCCCAAGCCGAGAGCGACTTCCTTCTTTTCTCATTACCCAAATCTGGGTTCCTAAGCTAAGAGCGGCTTCCTTCTTTTCTTATTACCCAAATCTAGGTTCCTAACCCGAGGACGACCTCGTTCTTTATTATTACTTGAATCTGGGTTCCTAAGCCAAAAGCGAGTTAATTCTTCTATTATTATCTGAATCTTCGTTCCTAAGCCGAAAGTGGCCTCATTTTTCGGTTATTACCTGAATCTGGGTTCATTAAGCTAAAGGCGTCTTCATTCTTGTGTTCTTACCCAAATCTAGGCTTATTAAGCTGAAAATGGCTTTGATCGACTAATTATTTCCCTAATATGGGTTTCCAAGTCGAAAGATGGCTTTACTTATACCAAAAAATAACATGTAAGCTGCTATTACCTAAAATCTGGATTTTTTTTAAAAAGAGGGACCCGTCTGTTTCCAAAACGCAATCTTTGGGATTCTATCACTTTATTGCTCAAGTCCGAGTTTAGATCCTCTTAAAACCATATATGAGTTTATATGTTCTTCGTGCATTTCCGAACTTCTATTATGTCAGCACCGAAACCTGGGTTCCGGTTCTTAAGCTGTATGAAATTTCAAACGATCAGAAACCATTGTTATATCATCATACATATGTTGGTTAAGTTACTAACGACGAAAGTGGTTCTACCTTTCTAAGGGCCGCGAAATGAAGCTCCATCCAAGAAATAATTCTTCTATCGAAACTCCAACACCAAAGATGGAATTTTAACTTCATTACACCTTTTGAAAAGGTGATACAAGGTACCGCTGCATAATTCTCAGCCAATTTATATTGTTCATAAATAGTTTATATTTTTAAGCTTGAACTCTTAGAATTATAGTTATGAGCCTACCATGGCAAATAGAGAGGCAATGTTACAAAGGGGAATTCCCAAACTACCATTTGCAATTTTTTAGGCTGTACATAAAACTAACAAACAGGTGGGAACCTTCCTATGCTTTGTTAACCTACGAAAGGGATTTGGTGACACAAGTGCCTTTTGTCTAAAGTGAAAAATAATACTTCTACCTAAAATCTCTTATTATAACTTGCTTCAAATAAGATGAATTATCACTTTTTTGGTGTACCGTGGGATAGTTTACTAACTTAAAACTTCAATAAACTGTGAATTTAAACTTTTTGAAAAACAATGCAAAGTATCTAAATCCGACTGAAGGATGGAATGAATCAAATGAAAGACGAAGGGAAAAATTTAAAGACTTGCTAACTCTAAGGCTTCAATATTCCCTATTAAAAGGAGAATTTTGCTCTAATCTCATAAACCTTACTTACCCCGAAAGTCATTTGCTCTTTTTAAATGCCTATGCTAAAAGTCAGATTCTTTTGGATCAAGCGTTCCGTAATTAAGCAAGACGAAAGCCAAAAATAACTAAGGCATAATAAATTCTAAAGGTTATCGTTTTCCAC
Organism: Allium sativum; assembly: GCA_030737875.1. NCBI lineage: Eukaryota > Viridiplantae > Streptophyta > Magnoliopsida > Asparagales > Amaryllidaceae > Allium > Allium sativum. Next base: position 831,578,542 of record CM060918.1, on the reverse strand, counting down.
AAAATTTGTATGGGTGAAATGTTAGTTTAATATATTTTTTAGTAGAACAATTAACGAAGGTAAAAATTCTGATAACGAGGATATTATATCTCACAAAGTTGTGAAGCGAAGGCAACACCTTTCGTAGGCATCTTTGGATAAGTTAAAATTTCACTCCTTAATGAATATCTGAGAGCCGAGATAAATTAAAGGTTAATTAGCTTCCGTAGAAGGCCTTCACAAGAAGGACCTCGAGGGTGCAACCAATAAAAACCTTCCTAATAATATACTTCTTAATGAATGTAAATAAAACTCGAAATAGTAAGGCTTCTTAAGATTAAGAGATACAAAATTACGCTTTGATCTACGTTAAAATTATTATAAGAAATTGTACAAGTCACAATATAAATATATCAGATTAAACTTCCTTTTTTCTATAAGACTTAAGGAGATTCTCAGGTGATACCCGGGGGGAAGCTAATTGTCAAATTCTCACCTTTTATATAAATCTCAAGAAAGAAATCTAGATTGTTGCCCCTAAAAATGGTTAAAAGGGAATTATAATATTTTTTGGAATTTTCAAGCATAAGAGGAAGGTGTAAATTAAACTAAATATTGCAGACCTGAAAAGGAAATTAGGAAGGAGGTGCTTACCAATGATTATCTCCTTAACTATTCTAATTACAACTGCAAAACTTACCAAACAAAATCATCATATAAAAAAATCTCTTTGCAGAATAGCAAATTTCATATTAAGAAAAGGGTTCCCAATTGATCACGAATAGAGAATTTGGTAAATGAAGAAGATTATGTTTTCAGTCTAAAACCAATGCCCCACCTTACTAGTTGGTGTTAATAGTGATAAAGGTTAATATCACATTTCTGAAACTTGGTGGATCTGCTTAATGCAAATTATGGTAAAGCATTTAGCCTCTGTTGGAGTCTAAAAAAATAGACTCCTTGATTAGGACCAACCATTTTATTGAATTCGAAGAAGATACATACATCAAGGTAAAATAAAGATGCTTGAAGAATTGAAAGAACATATGGTACAATAATAATAATATTAATAATAATAAAATATATACTATGGAAGTTAACTATGTTTCCCTTTACCAATTTAGGCACAACATTTTTTTTTTGGATAAAACTTAGTCGAGAAAACCCTCTAAGCTTTAGTTCGAATGCTCTGCCAAATTTGTAGAAGGCAAAAACATTAAGGGGAAGCCTCTAAATTCCAAAATATTAGAACCATAGAAAATATTAATTCTGGTGAAGAAGTTTCTTTACAAACAGGAACATTAAGACAAAAAGGAAGAATGGAGTGATTTATTGGAAAAGCTTCTCCAACACGAGACCATTGGATCACATTTGAAGGGGAAGGTAACAATGGAAGAAAAGATGAGAAAATCAAGAAGAGATACAAATGTCAGCTAGATCAATTAATTGTCACAGTCTGAAAAGACACTTACAGGTAAAGAGCCTGAAAAGGAAAGAGCAAAATATGTCGTGTGTAGAAAAACAAACAAAAGAAATGAATTATGTAACGACCCGCAATCTACGCATCGAAGGATCATATAATATTTATTTCTCTCATATAGGAAGTCGTATGGTCGTGTAACTTTGGGAGATGACTATTGGGGTCATTTCCCATGTTCATGATTTTTGCCGATTTTTAAATGATCGTTTTTCCCCTAGTTGATCTTGTTTTGGCCATAACTTTTGATTGATAAGGAATTTTGACCAAAAACCACATCCATTAGATCCGGATGATGGTTTACCTTTCCGTAGAGTGATCATATGTGAAAAACGGACTCACCGTTTGGGAGATATGGCTGAATTAATGTTTAGAAGGTGAAAAACGGTTTAACCGAGCTTAATTGGGTAATTAACAGCTAGGCCCAGCGGGAGATTTCGGGATTTGGGGTATTTAAGGGCTGTTAAGGTTAGGGATTTCTGTTTTTAGTCACTTTCCAACCGCCACATACATCATAGAAACCCTAACAATGGCCTCCAACATCTAGAATCATCTTTAATCACCGTTTAATCGAGGATTAGCCTAACCTACACCAAATTAAGGAGGAATAACACTAAAGCAAGGTTGGAGCTGCTGTTAGGCATCAATATTCACCGAAAGCAGTGGAGTTTCAGTTAGGATGTTTTATTTATGGAAAATGTGAGTGATTAGCATTGTTTTTACACTAATTACAGTTAATTAGGGTGATTAGTGTTAATTAACGAAATTATGCAAGAGTAAATTCTGGCAAAATATTTATAAATTTCGAAATATTATTTTAGACCTATGTTAGAAGTTTGGATTTATATGGTTAAGTTTTGCTAATCCTACAATTAGATTTGCTTAAACATACTTTAGGGGAAAATAAAGGTTTATGGGTATGTTTGATCCGTTTTGACATATCATATTGTTGTTTTGCTGTTGTGGATGATTATACATGTTGCTATGATTGTATGGTATGCTTTGTGACTGATTAGAAAGGTCAGATTGGTCGAAAACGCCGTCGTATGGCGCAAAACAGTCGCTGGAAGAGTTGCAGGAAAATATGCAGGGAATTGAATCGGATCGCCCCCCCCCCCCATACCCGAACCACTAGTGGCAAAAGACCTCGACCCCGATCCTGCTCGTGTTGCACTTTGGCTGATCCGAAATGTGACGGACTAGAAGCCCCGACCTGACCCGAAGTCACGACCGGAACCGAGGCTGGCACTCGCGACCCGAACCGACCTGGAGCATGCACGGCCAAGCCTAACCAGGGTGGTACCATGACCCGATCCAATGGAGTTGGAGCATGTCACGACCCGAGCCGGAGGAGGATCACGACTTGGAGATGAAGCCACGAGCCGACGCCATGGGGCGATCCACATGTCATATATCGAACTAGGACTGGGTGGAAGCTTGGAGCAAGACTGAAGGACGAACAGAGATAAAGACCAAAACCAGAGATGCAAAGGTAGTCCAAATGGGAAGTAGAACTCAGGATCCAGTTGGGAAGAAACGAGTTAACTTCATGATTGGACTTTCCTGCGGGATGCATGCTAAGGGGTTATCGACGTCTATAGCTTTGACTCACCACGGAAAGATGACATTGGCTACGGATCAGTGCAGTGAGGTCATAATGGCTTCATGGGGCAGAGTGATCGAAGCAAGGCTATGAGCCAGTGCAGTAGAGTCGTTATGACTCTATGAGGCAGAGTGGACATGGCAAAGGATTAGTGGCTATGGATCAGTGCAGTGGTGTCATTGCGACTCCATGGGGCAGAGTGATCATAGTAAGGAATAGGGTGGTCAAAGTGGTAGATATCGTGCGCTTTACGCACTGAGTGAGAGATGTGAGGATGGTTGCTATGCTTGATTGTTTGCCAACACTATGACATGCACACCCCCTCCCCCGTCTCTTTACACCTTATGTTTAGTGGCACCTTAGAGTATTGTACGGTATGTTGTGCTAACTCTTTGGTTGCAGGTCCAGGTTGAGGTATGGTTTAGTATACCTGTTATTGTTCTGTTTTGCTGCTTATCACTCTTACCAAACTTTTGTCTGACCTGGAGTTTATGTCTCTTCTTATTACTCTGGGTGCTCTTAAACGGGCAGACTAGAGATATGTTGGTTGTGCACGAGTAGCTGTCCGGAGACGAGCAGGAGGCTTACACGTACTATTATATATATTCTCCCTGTGTCGCTGCTGGTCACTACTTTGGGCACTAGTAGTGTACCTTTCTTTCTTTTGCTTTAGAGATAGTTTTAAAGTTGTAATAAAGATGATGTGGAACATAAGCTGTAATTTTGGAATTTCCGCTGCTATGATGGTTTAAGTTTTCAGCTTATGCACTGTCTCACCTATTTTATGTCAAGTTATGTCATTATTATATTTTATTCCATTCACTGTGAGATATACTATAGGTTCCTTTTTAGTTCAAATTCCTTTCTTTTCCTTTCTTTGGCGACCATCCCATGCTAGTCAGGCATTGGCACAGCGCACTTTCATTGGAAATGTCGGCTGGTGCGGGGCGGGCCATCGCATTTGGTATCAAAGCCAGGTTGCGTATTTAACTTAGGGACGATACCGGAGAGAGATAGTACGTATATGAGAGCGCGTATTTGTGATATTTTGGTTTTCAAAAGCTATATATATATATACTATTAGTATATTTAAGGATGAAGTCGCATTGCACTGGAACCACTGAAGAGATGGTTAATCGTTTTCTCCTTACAGATTGAACGATGAGCCGATATACAAGGGGTGCTGGTAAAGGAGCTAATAATGGGAATGCCCCCGATATGAGGGCGATGTTCATTGACTTCATCAGATAGGTTCTTAGAAATGTGCAAGGAGCAGTTCCCAATGCTGCAAATGGTGGTGGTGCAGTGGTGCAGGCGCCTAGGGCCGATTTCGCCAAGCTATGCAAGGATTACACTAGTCTTGGTGGAAAGCCGTTCCACGGAACGGAATCAGCTACAAAAGTTCAGGATTGGTTGGATAGCTGTGATCATATCTTCGAAGAATTGGGTATTGAGGATGCGATGAAGAGAAAGCTAGCATCCCATCAGCTACAAGGACTAGCGATGAATTGGTGGAATGCTATTAATGCAGCTACTCCAGAGGATCAAGTTACGTGGGATCAATTTAAGACCCGATTCAGTGATAAGTTTATCCCAGCTGTCAGAAATCAGATTTGTTTAGGAGATTTCTGGAGCTTAAGCAGAATGGTAGAGAAATCTCGGAGTACATTGCTGAGTTCGATACTTTATCGAAGTATGGATTATCCCTCATTGACACTCCCAAGAAGAAGAACGAGAAGTTTATAACTGGTTTAGATCAGTACTTGGGGGAAAGGCTTATAAACCATATTGATGAGACTTTTGAAACGATTTTTGGGAAAGCATTGAGGTCAGAGAGCCTTTATCTAAACCCAAGACTGAAGTTGCTGTCACATTTGCAGAGGGGCCAAAGCCGCAAGCAACGGTGGAGGCAAGAATAGTTCTCAGAATAAAAGGAAGCAGAGTCAGAACCAAGCTAAGGATGGTCAGAAAAAGAGCAAGAAAGATGTTGGGTACCTTAGCTGTGGCAAGAAGGGCCATTATGCTAAAGAATGTCGAGCAAAGCCAGCAGACAGGAAGTGCTTCAACTGTGGCCAAGTGGGACATCACAAGGATAAGTGTCCACAACCCCCCTAAGGATAAGCATATTGTGAAAGCATATGCTCTTAATGTTGTTCCTTCTTTGTCGAATGCCCCAACCACGGCGGAGAAAGGAAAGAATGTCATCATTCAAGGTATGCTTTATGTTTATGATGTTCCTGTTCGAGTATTGTTTAATGTCGGAGCTTCCCGTTCCTTCATATCTAGTGACCTGGTAGATAGGTTGGGATTGGAACCCAAGATAGTCAATAGACCTTTAGCGGTAACGAACCCGATTGGTGGTTCGACTAGCCTTAGCATGATTTGTCGAAATTTGGTTCTATCGAGTCATGGATGTATGTTTTCTGATGGTCGGATTAAACAATAGCTATATAATCCTGAAGCCTCCTGCTCCAAGCTCTCCAAGTATATTTGTAAAATCCTGACTACTTGACTGCCCATACAAATTTGGGCACCCAAGAGTTTAGGGTAAAACAATTCAAAATAAACTCCGGGTCAGTCATGGGACTGGTGTGAGTAAAACAATTTAAAACAGTTTCATGGGACTGGTGTGAGTAAAACAATTTAAAACAGTTTGGGAAAAAAACGATGTCTCATAAGACCACGCCGTATAACACGAAACGGGTTTTTCCCTTATGAGAATCCAAACACTTGATTCAACATTTCAAAATATTTTTGAACGAAATGAAAAACTTTATATCAAACTCATTTTATATTATAATAGTGTCTATCAATCACAACTAAATAATCAACTAGCCAAATGCTTTCATCTCACGTTTACATACATAATATATAACCAAAAACCATGGGCGCTTATTGGGTAATGAATTCCAAATGGCAAGGTATGGGACCACCTTCAAATGGTGTATCTCTAGAGAGGAATACACCGGGTTCAACAAGAAAATCTTGCAACCCAGGTTAACCATGACTGGTCACTCATTTCGGTTGAGTGTACTGAATGTATTACCACCAACGGTTGGGATCAGCAACTGTTTCCCGAAAGGGACAACATCAAAATATAATTTAGAAGTAAATGAAATTCTAAATCAGGTGACAATACACCCTACTTGGCAGCTAACCACTTATCCATGCGACCTACCTTTTATACCATTTCCTGGTTGTGAGGCCTAAGGCTACGCTTATCTCTGACATATCACACATTTATTCACTTTGAATGTCAAATCGTCATACCCGCCAAATCACAAATTGATTTCTCTAAACATACCACGGGTATACAGCTAGGAGAAATCAATTCCTCCGCCACCAAATGTAAATACGTTTTGAGAGATCAACTTACGCGATATATTAAATATACTCCATCAGACATTCTTCCATACAGGTCGTCCTGGGACTGGACAGACCGAATGCACTATTCTGTAAACAGGATAACCCTTGCATAACTCCGTCTTTAATTATCTTCATCATATTTGATCGCAACGCTAATGCCCCTACAGAGTGATTTTCAAATAATATATCAGATCCCGGTCTCTCCATATTGACGACAGAAAAATGGTCAAAAATTTTGATAGTCGGTGATTTAAATATCAAAGAAAATCGTGTGTGCAAATAACGATATTATTTCCAGATGGAAATTCTACCAATCAATCATCAATCAACATTTATTCATTTTCCCATTTCTCGTTTCCATATTTCATCAAATCCTTATTTTCTAAATTTAGAAAATATATGTTATTAACTTTGGAAAACGTTTCCATTTCTGATTCCAGCATCACTATCTTCTCACATATATCAATCTCTAACTGTAAACTAGTAAGAGAACAACTTCCCAAGCATAAACCCCGAAGGCCGAAACCAACATCAGATCGATACCCTGAAAGCCATTCAATTCAACTAATTTCCAGTTAGTTTCTAATTTTAGTAACTCCATTTAAATCCCTAATTCAAACTCCAAATTCCTTTATAATATTTTGTTTGCAAAATATTTACTTTAAATCAATATCATGTTACACCCATGTACGAAGCACGGGTCTAAACCTTCCTAATGTAAAATTCTCTTTTTATAAAACTCTATTCATTTTCCAAATATTTTCCTTTTATAATTCTATTTACTTTCTAAATCAATATTCCTTTTATAATTTTATTTATTTTATAGATATTTCCTTTTATAAAATTCTATTTATTTTCTAAATAAATATTCCTTAATTATAATTTGCTTTTATATATTCCAATATTTGTTTTCCAAATATTTTATTTCCAATATACACTTTGAAAATTTCCTATTTGTTTACATTCCAGTATTTCTTACGGTATTTAAAATAACAAATAACAATGATCACTATCATTCAAACACACATATCAACAACAGATTATATATCACATCATATATTACAATATATGAAAAGAACAGTATTATAAATATTGAGGAATCCAGTTGGATCCCTCTAACCAGTTTCCCTGCATCCACAGATGTTAAAAAATATAATTAACATCAATTTCACTTCAACATGAAATATTCTGATCAACAGAATCAATATTTGATTAACGATAAATATATCGTTATCTATAATTTCAACCAATACATCAGCAATTCAACCAAATAATCATTACACAACAGTCAATTATCATTTGTCCTTACTAGATTATGTTTATAAAATATAAAGAGACCAAAGTTAGTGAGTTTACTCACATTGGACGATCATCGTTAAATAAAGATAATTGTCGGTTGATTCAGACAGACAATTTATTTCACTATAAATTGTAACGAGCTCCAGTTCACTCCTAGTCAGTTCCATTGCGTAGCCGCCGTCATACGATCCCAATGCGACAAACGGTTTGTAAAACTATGATGTATGTCCAATTTATTACGATTACAAGTTGTGTATATATATTTGATTAAAATAAAGTTGATTTATTTTTAGCACTTGGGCCTCACCGTTATGTACCGGCCCACTCCATCATTAAAAGCCCAACCCGCCGAAACCTTCTTACCCCTTCTGATAAACCCGTATCACCTCATACACCATGTCCACATTGTCGACGCCCCTTTCTCCTTCCATTCATCGTCGTTCTCCTTGAAGCAAACTCCATTCTTTATCTCTTCGATTCCTCTTCCTACCCGTACCCATTTCGTCCAACTCGAACTCCTCTCCTCCGTCACGGTTTCAGCAGCTTCGCACGCAAATCCACAGCAAACCATCGCCACTTTTGATCACCGAAATACACAAAACCCCTCACCGAGTTGCTAAACAATCCCATGAACCCGAATTCAAGATCAAATAAATGAATCGATGCTTCATACTCACCGTATCCTAAACCCTAGAATTTGAAATAGCACCATCGAAAACCATTATCGAAAACCATACTATGTTGAAGAGAACAAACGCAGGAATCCATATATATAAATATAGTGATTTATAAATTTTACTTTGAATTTCTATGAATTAATGAAGATCAGAAATAATTTCCTGGAAGAACAGCTCGCGGCGGAAATATTTTTGAGCAGAGGAATAAAAATTTAGGGTTAGTGTAGTGACCCGAAAATCCAGACCAATTTGAGCTGACTAAATAACACAAGTCCAACCCCAAATTGCACTGGAAATTCAAGAAATTATTTGAAAGAAGATAGAGGGTGAGGATAGATAAGATAGAACTAGTAGAATAGAAGAAGAAGATGAACATCATCATCAGAGTAACACGAATCTCACAGCGGAACGAATAAAATATAACATAACTTTTGAAATACAAAGTTATAACTGTTTATACATACCATTTTCAGAGTACAACATATAACATCACAGTGGAATAAATAATAGCTATCGACTGCTGAAGCCTCCTGCTCCAAGCTCTCCAAGTGCATCTGTAAATCCCGACTACTTGACTGCCCGTACAAATTTAGGCACCCAAGAGTTTAGGGAAGACAAAACAAATAAACTCCGGGTCAGTCATGTGACTGGTGTGAGTAAACTCAAATCATTTAAACATGTATATGATATCTCATAAGACCACGCCGTGAATACGGAACGGGTTTTTCCCTTATGAGAATCCAAACATCTTTGAAAAGCAATATCATTCTGATATTATGATAATGTCTAAATACAAATAGATATCAGTCTAGTAGAAACGCTTGCATCTCACGTTCTACATATATAGTATACAATCAAAACCGCAGGTGCGTATTGGATGATTGGGTTTCCAACTATGACAAGGTATGGAATCACCTTCCGATCAGTGTACTCTAGGAACGATACACTGGAGTTCAACAAGAACATCTTGCAACTCAGCCACACATGACCGACCACTCATTTCGCTTGAGTGTATCGAATGTACATCACCAACGGTCGGGATCAGCAACCGTTTCCCGTATATATATGGGACAGCATTGATAGATTAAAGAAGCAAATGAATATTCTCTAGATAGGTGATTATACACCCTACTTCGGTGCGACCGACTTAGCCATGCTGCCTGCCCGATTTCTGTCATTTATCGGATGTTGAGGCTAGAAGCTACGCTTACTTTCCATCCATTGATAACACGATCACTTTGAATGCCACATTATCAGATCCGTTAATCATTAGTTGGATCTGCACAAATAGATTCTGGATATTATGCGAAGGGAATAAATCCGTTGGCCACCATATATATTTGTACAGTCCAACTCTTTCGATCATTGGAACTATTCTGTCAGACATTCGTCCATATACGTTCGTTCTGGGACTGAACGAAACCGAAGGCACTATTCTGTAAACAGGACAGCCCTTGCACTTTACTCCGTCTTCAATTTTTTCATCGTATTTGGTCACAACGCTTATGTCGATACGGAGTGGTTCTTCGGATAATAATCCAACCGGTCTCTCCATATTAACAACGTAAAATGGTCAAAACTTCGATAGTCTGTGATTTAACTATCAAATGAAAACATGTCGGTGTACAAACAACGATCTAAATTCCAAATGGAATTATCGATCCAATCATCAACCATATATATATATATATATATTCATATTTCCTTATTTTCTAAAATTAGAAAATATATGTTTTCAACATTGGAAAACATTTCCAATCCTCATTTACGCATCACTATCATTCCACAACTATTAGTCCCTAACTGTAAACTAGTAAGAGAACAATTCTCTAAGTATAAACCCCGAAGGTCGAAACCAACATCAGATCAACACTCAGAAAAATATTCAACTTACCAATCTCTAGTCAGTTTCTAATATTGTTTAACTCTATTTGATTTACTCTTTTTCGAATACTATAGTCGATTAACTCTAGTGATTTAACTCTATCGAATAACTAAATTCGATAAACTTCTTTTGATTAACTTGTATTCGATTACTAAATTCGATTAGCTAATATTAGACTAACTCAATTCAGGTTATTTCTAATTGAATGACTAATATTCAATTACTCTATTTCGATTATCTCCTTTATATCTCATCAATTTCCTTTTTATAACGTTTATTTTCCGTTACAACTATTTCCTATTTACAACTTCTATTTACCGTTACAAATATTTCCTATTTACAACTTCTATTTACCGTTACAAATATTTCCTATTTACAACTTCTATTTACCGTTACAAATATTTCCTATTTACAACTTCTATTTACCGTTACAAATATTTCCTATTTACAACTGTTTATTTATCCTCTAAATAAATATTCCTTATTTCTATTTATTTTCTAAATAAATATTCCCCTTTTCAATTCTATTTATTCTCTAAATAAATACCCCTTTTATAAAACTCTATTTGTTTTATATAAATACTTCCTTTTATAAAACCGTGTTCGTTTTATAAATAATTTCCTTATATAAAATCCTGTGATTTTATAAAATTTCTTTATTTAAATATACATTGAAATATTCCATTTTCACAACTCAGGGTTTCTTATGATATTCAAAATATCAAACAACGATGATCAATATCATTCTAACATCCATAATCAATAACAGATTATAAATCACACATATATGAAAACAGTAAAATAATTGTTGAGGAACCCAGTCGGATTCCTCCAACCTGTCTTCCTGCATCCACAGATGTTACACAGCAAAATATATATCATATTTCATTTTGAAATGAAATATCCTGCTGTACAAAACCATATTTGATTAACAGTACATAGATTAACTATAACTACGTTTTCAATCAAATCTATTTAACAATCCAGTTTAACAATCAATATACAGCAGTCAATTAATAAAGTACAATTTATATTAAAATATAAATTGAGGAGAGTTAGTGAGTTTTACTCACATATTGTCCGTAATCGTTAAATGACGATTTACGGTTGTTGATTCAGATCATACAATTTATTTCACTATAAATTGTAGCGAGCTCCACATCATTCCCAATCAGAATCAGTCTACGATAGCATGATTCCAATCTGACAATCCGTTTGTAAGACCCAATTTTCCATTTTAGCCCATCATAAAATCGCAGACCTAGTTAGCCTTCTTCCTAAAAATCCTAACCCGGTTCGTTTTCTTCAATTCATTACAAAATATCCACCGAACAGCGAACAAACAAGATCTTCTTCCTTGGAAAAACAGTATTCACTCTAACACTTTGTTTTGCCTCCATCATAACCGAAAATACCCAGCTCCATTATTCTCCTCGTTTTCGCACACTAACCCACCATCTCAATTTGCATAACCTCATCATAAAACTCCTCACAAAAATCCACCTGCTATGAATCTCGACCTCACGTTTTCACCCAGTACAGGTCACGCACTCCATTCCCATCTCCAGTATAAGATTTCAAACCCAAAATTGAAGAACTCCTTCTTCTCCTGTGTAACTCTCGAAGTCGATGCCTGCTTCAGCAGCCTTCCCAGAACCTGAGCGACCCCTTTTTGTGACCACCCACGGCACCCGAGACCGCCGAGCTACGCCGTGCTCTGATCAGAACAAGCCCTGGACTCCCTGGACGCCTCGCAACCATCAGTTGACGCTGCGTCTCCTTCATTTCTCACGAGAGCCAGCCCGAGCTCCACTGTGCTTTACTGGACATGCGAACCAAAAGATTTACGAACAACCCAGAACTAAATGATTTTTAAGAGGGTGTATATTTGGATCTTATTAGTGGAAGAGCGGTTTTGTTTGAATTTTTGAAACGAACGAATTAGTTTTCTTTTTGGGTGTGGCGGCTGAGAACATATCATAGAAAATGAGGAAGTTTTTAGGTCTTAAGGATACTACGTTGGTTATTTATAGGGTTTCTTTTTTTTGAATTGGTGGAGGACCTCTTTCCACGTTTCAGTATTGCTGAGGGTAAATGAAAGGGAGCGGTGGCATAGTTTAGGTTCACACAATAGCTAGGATATTTATTTACATTTGAGAGTACCCCGTTACACACTACCTCCTATACATACGAGCCACGAACAACGAAAACAAACTTACCGTTGTGATCAACGATGTGCCAGGATTCCAAAAATATAATAACGTCGGTAGATTAACTCATATTTTGAAACCCCAAAATCGCTGATTAAGGGTGCAAAATACTCCAAATAAAAATTGACGTATTTAATTAATTAAAAATTACAATAAAATTCTAAAAATTAAATTATCGATATGTCTCAAAAGAACCTTGTCTAAATTCAAAACCAATCTCTAGTTATATCGAATAACCCATTACGGTCTATAAACGAATCTATAGCGACTATTTCAAAATTTGATTTGGACGTGAATCAAAATCTACACGACGAAATCCTGATTTTTCTCTTCCACTAGAAAGATATACTTCACCAGCTCCTGACGTTTCTTATTTCACAAAAATCTAACTTAAAATGGGTTCTGTATATTCAGTTGAAGTTCAAATTGCCAAATTACGAACTACAGCGCCATTTCAAGCTCGATTTTAATTATAATATAATTATACGTTCTAACGTCGACGATTAAATAATATATTCGTTATTTAAATAATTAAATAAGTTAATAATTACCCCGTCAAAAATCCGGGTCATTACAGTTAGGATGGAATGATATGTATTTATAGAAGTTTTAAATAATTTTATATTCATTATTTAATTTATTTTTAATACAACGCTGTTTGTATTTATCATTCAAAATTCGTATGATCACATATGATACTCAAAAATCATGAAAATGGGCATGCAGCTGCATTTCGACATTACGAACCCAACGAAACAGGTTTCATCGAATTCCAAGTCCGTTTGCTCACACAACATATTTTTAAAGCCAAATTATCGATTGTTTTTCACATTAAAATCCCGTATAGCCACATACTAACTCCAAAAATCTCGGAAATTGAAATCTAACAATAATTTAATATTCCGGATCCAACAAAATTAGTTTCATAAAAAACGGAGGTCATTTGCAAAACTCGCTATTTTTAAATCCCTAAATAAACCCATTTTAATATCAATATATTTAAAAATAATTAAATTAAATATTAACAAATAAATATTATCGTATATATTCACAGTAGAATATCATACAACTCCAAAATATTCTTGTCTGAATTTATAACTCGACATTTCAAATCCAGATTAAATTCAATTTATATTGAAAATCCATTTATAATATATATAAATTATATAGGAATTCCATAGCGACTTTTCGAAAATTTGATTTGGACATAAATCAAAATCTACACAATGAAATTCCGATTTTTCACTTCCATTAGAAAAATAGACTTCACCAGCTCCGAACTTTTCTTGTTTCAAAATAATCCGGCTTAAAACAGATTCTTATATTCATTTAAAGTTCGAATCGCCAAATTACGAACTTCCACGCCATTCCGAACTTGATTATAATTATAATATAATTATACGTTCAACTATCGTTTATATAATATATTCTATAATATTATTCAACTCTAAACTGAATTATATATTATAAAAGATCCGATTCACACAATATTGTAAATTCCACTATTTCCAACTATTTCGGAAATTAAATATATTATTATATTATTTATATTAATTAAATATTCAATATTATTTAATTCTAGTCATTTTAAATTACCAAACCGTTGTTTAAATAATTAAATCAATATTTATAATACCATAAAAATACAGGTCGTTACATTCTCCCCCCTTAAAATAATTTCGTCCTCGAAATGGCTAAGATAGAAAACAAACCCTATTGATTGGTTAAAAATTATTTGTTCACTTCTTAACTTCAGTTTCAACTGAACCAATTTAATTTCAATTAAATATTTATTCATTCCTACTAATGAAAATTTTCAAAAATCCTAAAACTTTTCTAACACCTTAACTTTTCGAAATTTTTTTCCAGCACCTCCTTTGTACTGGTCAATCGGTACAACTACAACTCGCCTCTCTGGGCCTTCTCCAACCCAAAAGGAAATCAAATAGCCAACCGCCTGGCCAATTCGGCTCATTAAAATCTCAAACCCATATATAATATAAAATGGTACCTTTTTGTCGGGCATATCATTATATCATTTCCATCTGTTACCAATACTGCATATACCAATGTTATCCCAACCAAACTCCAATCACTTTTATCTCCAACACAACCATTCGTTTATCCAAGCCAAATTCCATAATCATTCTCAAGCACCATTCTTGATTTTCAATTTAGTTTCACAAATTTCCATCTAATTTGATTTAATTCGAACAATCCGTTTCTGGGAGTTTTTAAACAACTTTGCTTTTCAAAAATCAAATATTCATTTCAGAATATCAAAATAACTTGTTTTCTCAAAACTTTTCCAAAAACAATATCTTTGGTAGTAATCTATCACTTCAACTTAAAAATGAACACCGATGATGGTCGACTTCATCATCGGAATTTATTTTCCAATGACCAAAGTGAGTTCAATAATATTCCACTTTTCAAAACCATGTTTAAACATTTCCATTTGAAATCATTTCAAAATACCATTCACAATGCTTGTAAAACAAATTTAAAATCTCCCACGATTTTGAAATTCCCATATATTTAATTCTATTCCATTTACAAACACTTTTCATGTTTTTTGGAATTTTAAATTCCAATTCTGATTTAAATTCAGATTTAATTCATCTGATTTCAAATATCACACTTATACGAATTCTAATTGGTTATTTACATAACCATTTCACATTTTATAATCTTATTCAATTATAATTACGACCAACACATCCAATATACGATAATACTTCAAATAACTATATTTTGTTTATTTCAAAATATATTCTGGGTAAAATTACTGCATTTACCCTCTTTTCAAAACATACTGTGTCGGTTCATCGTATTCGAGTGTTCATAAACCCTTACCGATATAGTGGATCAAACTGATCGACCAAAGTTCATAAATTACTCAATTAATGAATCTACACAATATAAAAATCATTTTTATAAAATTAACAAATACGTTCACTTTTATATATACACTCAACTCAATCTAGGGTATTACTAACCCCATCTCTACTGAGTCACATCACAGAGCCAAGGTAATAACTTAACCTTCAGCTCTGATACCACTGTAACAACCCAGGGAATTTGCGACCTTGGATATTGGCATACAACACCATGTCGATCATCCAAAAACCGAAAACACCGAATAGTCCATGAAAGAAATTAGAGGGTGAGAATAGATAAGATAGAAACTTAGAATAGAAGAAGAAGAAGAACATAAAACATTAGAGTAACACGAATCTCACATCGGAACGAACAACATATAATAGATAACATATCTTTGAAATAAAATCAGTATATGTATATAGTAACATTATCAGAGTACAACACTTACAACACAGCGGAATAAACAATAGCTATATAATCCTGAAGCCTCCTGCTCCAAGCTCTCCAAGTATATCTGTAAAATCCTGACTACTTGACTACCCATACAAATTTAGGCACCCAAGAGTTTAGGGTAAAACAAAACAAAATAAACTCCGGGTCAGTCATAGGACTGGTGTGAGTAAAACAATTTAAAACAGTTTGGAAAATAAACGATGTCTCATATGACTACGACATATAACACGGAATGGGTTTTTCCCTTATGAAAATCCAAACACTTGATTCAACATTTCAAAATCTTTTTGAACGAAATGATAAACTTTATATCAAACTCATTTGATATTATAATAGTGTCTATCAATCAAAGCTAAATAATCAGCTAGCAGAACGCTTTCATCTCACGTTTTACATACATAATATATAATCAAAAACCGCGGGCACTTATTGGGTAATGAATTCTAACTGGCAGGGTATGGGACCACCTTCCGACAGTGCATCTCTAGAGAGGAATACACCGGGTTCAACAAGAACATCTTGCAACCTGGGCTAAACATGACCGGTCACTCATTTCGCTTGAGTGTACCGAATGTATTATCACTAACGGTTGGGATCAGCAACCGCTTCCCGAAAGGGACAGCATCGAAATAGATTTTAGAAGTAAATGAAACTCTAGATCAGGTGACAACACACCCTACTTGGCAGCTAACCACTTAGCCATGCGACCTACCCGATTTTATACCATTTCCTGGTTGTGAGGCTTAAGGCTACGCTTATCTCTGACAGATCACACATTTACTAGCTTTAAATGTCACATCGTCATACCCGCCAAATCACAAATTAATTTCTCCAAACATATCATGGGTATACAGCTAAGAGAAACGAATTCCTCCGCCACTAAATGTAAATACGTTTGGAGAGATCAACTTACGCGATCTATTAAATATACTCCGTTAGACATTCTTCCATACAGGTCGTCCTAGGACTGGACAGACCGAAGGCACTATTTTGTAAACAGGACAGCCCATGCATAACTCCGTCTTCAATTATCTTCATCATATTTGATCGCAACGCTAACGCCCATACAGAGTAGTTTTTAGATAATATATCTAATCCCGGTCTCTCCGTATTGACGATAAAAAAATGGTCAAAAACTTTGATAGTCGGTGATTTAACTATCAAAGAAAAACATGTGTGCAAATAATGATATTATTTCCAGATGGAAATTCTATCGATCAATCATCAATCAACATTTATTCATTTCCCCATTTCTCATTTCCATATTTCAACAAATCCTTATTTTCTAAATTTAGAAATTATACGTTATTAACTTTGGAAAACGTTTCCATTTCTGATTCACGCATCACTATCTACTCACATATATCAATCTCTAATTGTAAACAAGTAAGAGAACAACTTCCCAAGCATAAACCCCGAAGGCCGAAACCAACATCAGATCGATACCCGGAAATCCATTCAACTCAACTAATTTCTAGTCAGTTTCTAATTTCAGTAATTCCATGTAAATCCCTAATTCAAACTCCAAATTCTTTTATAATATTTTGTTTGCAAAATATTTACTTTAAATCAATATCATGTTACACCAGTGTGCGAAGCATGGGTCTAAACCTTCCTAATGTAAAATTCTCTTTTTATGAAACTCTATTCATTTTCTAAATATTTCCCTTTTATAATTCAATTTACTTTCTAAATCAATATTCCTTTTATAATTCTATTTATTTTATAAATATTTCCTTTTATAAAATTCTATATAGTTTCTAAACAAATATTCCTTAAATATAATTTCCTTTTATATATTCCAATATTTGTTTTTCAAATATTTTATTTTCTATATACACTTTGAAAATTTCCTCTTTGTTTACATCCCAGTATTTCTTACGGTATTTAAAATACCAAATAACAATGATCACTATCATTCAAACACACATATCAATAACAGATTATATATCACATCATATATTACAATATATGAAAAGAACAGTATTATAAATATTGGGGAATCTAGTTGGATCCCTTCAACCTGTTTCCCTGCATCCACCAATGTTAAATAATATAATTAACATCAATTTCACTTCAACATGAAATATTATGATCAATAGAATCAATATTTGATTAACGATTTATATATATCGTTATCTATAATTTCAACTAATACATCAGCAATTCAACCTAACAATCATCACACAGCAGTCAATTATCATTTGTCCTTACTAGATTATATTTATAAAAATATAAATTGATCAGAGTTAGTGAGTTTACTCACATTAGACGATCAACATTAAATAACGATAATTGTCGGTTGATTCAGACAGACAATTTATTTCACTATAAAATGTAACAAGATCTAATTCACTCCCAGTTAGCTCCATTGCGTTGCTGCCGTCGATACGATCCCAACGCGACAAACGATTTGTAAAACTGATGATGTATGTCCAAGTTATTACAATTACAAGTTGTGTGTGTATATATATATTTGATTAAAATAAACTTGATTTATTTTTAGCACTTAAGCCTCACCCCTATGTACCGACCAACTCCACCATTAAACGCCCAACCCGCCGAAACCTTCTTCCCCCTTCTGATAAACCCGTATCACCTTATACACCATGGCCACATTGTCGACGCCACTTTCTCCTTCCATTAATCGCCATTCTCCTTGAAGCAAACTCCATTCTTCATCTCTTCCATTCCTCTTCCTACCCATACCCATTTCATCCAACTCGAACTCCTCTCCTCCGTCACGGTTTCAGCAGCTTCGCACGCAAATCCACAGTAAACCATCGTCACTTTTGATCACCGAAATACACAAAACCCCTCACTGAGTTGCTGAACAATCCCATGAACCCGAATTCAAGATCAAATAAATGAATCGATGCTTCATACTCACCGTATACCAAACCCTAGAATACACTATTGAAATAGCAGCGTCGAAAACCATTATCGAGTTCAACAAAAACCATACTATGTTGAAGAGAAAAAACGCAAGAATCCATGTATATATATAAATATAGTGATTTATAAATTTTATTTTGAATTTCTATGAATTAATGAAGATCAGAAATAATTTCCTGGAAGAACAGATCGCAGCGGAAATATCTTTGACTAGAGGAATAAAAATTTAGGTTTAGGATGGAATGATGTGTATTTATAGAAAGTTTTAAATAATTTTATATTCATTATTTAATTTATTTTTAATACAACATTGTTTGTATTTATCATTCAAAACTCGTATGATCATATACGATACCCAAAAATCATGAAAATGGGCATATAGCTACATTTCAACACTACGGACCCAACGAAACTGGTTTCGTCGAATTCCGAGTCCGTTTGCTCACACAGCATATTTTTAAAGTCAAATTTTCAACTATTTTCCACATTAAAATCCCGTACAGCCACATACTGACTCCAAAAATCACGGAAATTGAAATCTAACAATAATTTAATATTTCGGATCCAACAAAATTAGTTTCATCGAAAATGGAGGTTGTTTGCAAAACTGACTATTTTTAAATCCCTAAATAAACCCATTTAAATATTAATATATTTAAAAATAATTAAATTAAATATTAATAAATAAATATTATTGTATATATTCACAGTAGATTAAATCAGTATTCAATTTATATTGAAAATCCATTTATAATATATATAAATCATTATAAATTATAAAGGAATTCCATAGCGACTTATCGAAAATTTGATTTAGACATAAATCAAAATCTACACAACGAAATCCCGATTTTTCCCTTCCATTAGAAAAATATACTTCACCAGCTCCGAACATTTCTTGTTTCACAGAAATCCGGCTTAAAACAGATTCTTTATATTCGTTTAAAGTTCGAATCGCCAAATTACGAACTACCGCACCATTTCGAGCTCGATTATAATTATAATATAATTATATGTTCAACTGTCGTTTATATAGCATATTCGATAATATAATTCAACTCTAAACTGAATTATATATTATAAAAGATCCGGTTCACACAATATTGTGAATTCCACTATTTTCGACTATTTCGGAAATTAAATATATTATTCTATTATTTATATTAATTAAATATTCAATATTATTTAATTTTGGTCATTTTAAATTACCAAACCATTATTTAAATAATTTAATCAATATTTATAATACTGTAAAAATACGGGTCGTTACAGTTAAGGTCACTCACAAAGGGAATGCATTAACTTCGGTGAAGCATTATAGGTAAAAGACACAGATAATTTACAAGACAGACATATAAACAGCGGAAAAACTGGAATTATTTCATAAGCAGCGTGGTCTACTCAAAACATTACAACCATTGTCTCAAAACCCAACTTCCAAGTTATTACAATAAAACTTCTGTCTTGATCGAAAACTCAAAATACATAAAGAAGCATAGAGTAGTAGTAAAGTGGCATAAATCCCCAATAAAAGTGTAACCACAACCATAGCCCAAGAAAAGAGAACCCAAGCAATACATCTACTCTCTTCAAGCTGGAAAAGGTTTGAACTATGTTGAAGTATTCCCTCCCTGTGGACCTTGTGGTGGTTGGGGGGGACGGAAGAAAAGAAGACAAAATAAAATGGGTCAGACATAAGTCTGGTAAGTCCGGTGATTTTTCAGCATGTTAACAAGAAAAAGGATCATGACATAAATAAACTGAATATAGGACAATACCATAGTGACAAGATAACATAAGTCAAGATAAGGCAAGTTAAACTGAATATGCCATCACACTCATTTCCATTTCTCTGCACCTACCAACAAATGTTTCAACTAGCATTATGTGCTCATAATAAAATGACCCGTTTATCAATCGGCTCCTATTCGCATGCATTTATTACTTGTGTCATTCGGCCCCGCTTGTTTGTAGATACCTGTACTGGTCCCACCATGGGGTGTATCAATCCCTATGGTGGCAACCTGACATAATTCAAGATGCACAGTGTATAACTACTAATGCCCAGTGCCTGAATTTTCCACTTAGGAGTACGTGCATGCTCGCACTCCATCGGAACCTACACTGACGCACCACCCACCACAATTTTGACCGCTTGTAATCAGCCCAGTAATCGTGCCCCACCCTTCCTAGTTCAGGGTACCATGATACAACTATGTGGGTTACTGCTGAAATGGGTCCCCGTTACTAGGGTTTCCTAATTAACATGTTATAATGGTTAAGTGTTCTCCATTTAACCTAACCCATCCCAACTGTCTAATTAACATGTTGTATTGGTTAAGTGTTGCCTAAGTAAACTTAACCCTACCATTCTTAGCATGTCCGTTCATTAACAATAATTCATTCATTAATGCCACAACCTCTCACATTAGAACTGTTGTTTGCGCTTGTTGGATGTGCCGGGCGGTTCCTGGCAGACTTCTACCGCAAACTCATTCTAACCTCGGGTTTTGGGCTTAATGCACTAACCTCTCACATTAGATTTTTTTGTTGCGGTTGCTGCATGTGCTGGCGGTTCCGGTTATCCCTACACCGCAACTCAATCTAACCTCGTGTTAGACATGTTCATCTTTTAGACAAATTACATATTTACCATACATGCCCAAATCTAGATTTTTTATATGCCAATTACCCACAATTGTAGTCAATTCAAGTTATGCCACATTTACTTGTTAGGCCAAAAATTACTCAATTAAGTTATACCCAATTCCCCGCGTTTCAATCGTACGTACAACAAGATTCAAAAATAAAACGGCGAGGGATAGAGGAGAAACACAAGAATTGAAATAAGGAACAAAATAGGCATGTAAAGCTGTACCCAACTCAAGAATCATGTTTCCAATAGACATGTTGTACA
This sequence comes from Allium sativum, assembly GCA_030737875.1. Classification (NCBI taxonomy): domain Eukaryota; kingdom Viridiplantae; phylum Streptophyta; class Magnoliopsida; order Asparagales; family Amaryllidaceae; genus Allium; species Allium sativum. The sequence goes on along the minus strand of CM060918.1, from coordinate 831,556,898 downwards.
TTAATAATAAGTATGGACAAACAGAGCAAGTTACATCATAGGCATAAAGATTCAATAGAATTGAACATAAAAGAATAACCAATTTGGTGTACAACATGATAGGTTCCATCACAACAGTCTCATAGGCATAGGTAATTCAGTTTTGACAAAAAGGATAAGTATGAATCAGAATTGATTACCTTACAATTAGGAATAGTTCTATATTCGATTCATTACAAGTCATGATTCCTATTACATGTTCCAAGTCCGAGAAATAACTAAACTTACCAAATTATCACAAGTTTACACCCAAACCCATTTACGTCAAGTCTCACGTTTTCTTATTATATACATTTTTTCCCAAAACATAGCCATCATCAATTTATGCCTTTTTACAAATCACATGTTATTCAACATTTCGCAAACTTTTTCCCTATCATTCAAGCATTATGCGTGCGCGAATTTTGCATAATATGTTAGGCTCAAAGTTAGCCTAACTCATAAAAAAAGAAAAAGGAAAAAGGAAGAGGGAAGAGAATCATGGTATCAAAATTGGCATAAATATACGAGCATGAACAGGCATGAACTGATAGAATTGATCAGAAAAGCATAGGCTATGAATCAAAAAAGATGACAACTTGCAAATTTGATAAGATCCATTATAGGTATAATCATATGATCACAATTTACAAATTATCATAATTACTTTAGTTTAATTATCTTGTGAAAGCTACATGAACTCACAGAGATTAAGAAAGAAGAGAAGATCTAGAATCTGATTTCTGAAGTTGATAAGCTAATCCATTGATGTAGGCTTTGATCTTTATCTTTAATCTTGAATTTGATTAGTTAAGGTGGAGGCTAGATTAGTTTGGGATGCAGCAGCATGGTGGCTCAAGAATCAATTTAGTTTTGATTAGGCTTTAGGTTTGATGTGATTATATAGAAGTATAGGATTAATTTGAGCCTTTAGATCGACTTAGGATCCATCCAGTCCAAGAAAATGCGTCATCAGGCCAATCAGAAGTCGCCACGTAGCCCTACGACTTAGAAAATCGTCACTGTCCAGAATAGTCAGCAGGGGTCGACCCCTACAGGGGGGTCGACACCTATGTCGACACCCCTATAGGGGGGTCGACACTAGTATCGACACCCCTTAAGGGGGTCGACACCCTCTGGCGGGAATTTTCCCACCCGCTTCTTTTTGCTGGTTTGAATTTGAATTTTGATTTATTAATTATTTATTTAATTCTGATTTAAACTTACATCTTCTAACCTCCATAACTTCTTCATGCGGAGTCCGATTCACGCAAACTCGGACTCTACTTCAAGCAGAATTCCGAGAAGAACGTAATGGCATAACCCGTTTCACCTAATTCTTCTTCTAAAAATTAAGTGTTCTTAAATATGTTAATTTTTATATTCATAGAAAATACGGGGTGTTACATTCTCCCCTCCTTAAAGGATTTCGTCCCCAAAATATCTGAATTAAGAAGAATGTGTCCTAACATCTAACATCCATCTACTCAACCATCAATCACATGCATCCATTGTCCTTAAAAAGATTTCTAATGCTTTCATGATCATATGCATAGTGTGTGTATATGTCCTTATCTAATGCAAAATCAAGCGGTCTACTAATTCAGTTGACCTCCTTAATGCGAATTGTGTCAGTGCCATGAGTCCATTATGTATGCAATTATTTCTAATCATACCTTATAACTTCTACATGAGTGCATAATCAGTCATACAAATAAAACATCCATATGATAACACATCAAGTTTCAATCCATATAAAAATACATATATGTGTATGCAATATGAAAGTGATCGAGCCGATCTAGTACCTAATGTGTGTGTACATGCATCCACCAGCAACCACTAGCAACCACTTGCAACCATCAATCATAACATGTTTCAAATACATGTTTACATCTGTTGGTTTCTACCTAAGGATTAAGAATAGGACCGAAGAGATATACTTAAAAGAAAGATACAAGCATGCATAAATTTATGGAAAAAAAAGGAGATCAAGGATGTACCCTCAAAAAGATAAGGGTAGGCTGCACGTATCTTGTCTTCAGTCTCCCAAGTCGCGTCTTCTTCACCATCACTCCAATGTACTTTTACTAGCTTGACCTCACGATTGCGTAGCTTTTTAACTTATATTCCCAAGATACGAGTTGGAACTCTTCTCACCGTCGCTTCTCGTTCCACTTCTACTTCCTCGAGTATGCTTGGCTCCACAACTTCCGCAGACTCATGTAAACACTTTCGTAGATAAGAAACATGAAAAACATTATGAAATCCAGCCAATCTTTTGGGCAGCTCAAGCCATCGTCCCAATCCTCTCAATGATAGGAAATGGCTTTACAAACCTTGGTGCCAATTTCCCTATGGATCCAAAGCGAATGACATTCCTCAAAAGAGATACTTTAAGAAAAACCCTGTCTTCAGCCTCAAACTTAAGGTCGGTCCTTCTTTTATCCATGTAGGACTTCTCTCTATCTCGTGCGGTCTTCATTCGTCTTCATATCAAGTCCACTTTCTCTGAAGTTTATCTAATCACGTCGGGCCCAAGTATGAGCTTGTCTGTAAATTCCCACTAACAAGTTGGTGATCGACATGGTCTTCCATATAAAGCCTCAAAGGGTGCCATGCCTATGGTGGCTTGGTAGCCATTGTTGTAGGCGAACTCCACCAAAGGAAGATGATCCTCCCATGTTCCTCCAAAATCAAGTATGCACAATCTCAAGCGATCTTCTAGCACTCTGTTCACCCTTTCCGTCTGACCATCGGTTTGAGGGTGATAGGCAGTGCTTAAGCATAGCTGTGTGCCTAGAGCCTCTTGCAAACTCTTCCAAAACTCACTCATAAAAATAGGATCTTAATCACTTACTATGCTAGAGGGTATACCATGCAGTCGAACTACCTCTTTGAGATAAATGAATGCTAACGATGAGGCAGTCCTCCTACTCTTAACAGGTATAAAGTGAGTACTTTTAGTGAGCCTTTCAACTATTACCCAAACACTGGTATTGCCCCTTCTTGACCTAAGCAACCCATCTATAAAGTCCATCAAAATGCTATCCCATGTCCACTGTAGGACCTCTGGGGGATGAGGCAGACCACCAGGCTTCTTCTGCTCCGCCTTGACTTGCTGGCATATCAAGCATTTAGAGACAAATTCAGATAAATCCTTCTTCATTCCATTCCAAAAGAAAACCCTTTTTATGTCTTTATACATCTTGTCTCCACCTGGGTGTATGGACAACTTAGAATGGCGTGCTTCTTCGAAAACTGTCTTCACCAAATCCCTTGTTTGTGGGACACATAGTCTTCCATCCCGTCTCAACCAACCCTTGTCATCGATGAAGTGTCTATTGAGGTGACTAGAAGTCTGACCTCTAATTAACTTATCCATCATATCAACTATCTGAGGGTCTAAAGTCAAAGGTTGCTATGTACTCCAAGTTTTGCCTTTCCACAAAGAGAGGACTTAAGGTCATCTTTTTCTTACTTAAGGCATCTGCTACCACATTGCCCTTGCCATGGGTATAAGCAATCTCAAAATCGGATGAGGCAAGAAACTCCATCCACCTTTATTGGCATAAGTTAAGATCTTTTTGTGAGGAAAGGTACTTTAATGATTTATGGTCAGTAAACAATTCAAACCTTTCTCCTAGTAGGTAATGACGCCATGACTTAAGAGCGAAAACAATGGCAGTTAGCTCTAAATCATGAGTTGGGTAATTCTTCTCATGTACTTTCAACTACCTTCCCCCATAACAAACTACCTTGCCTTATTGCATCAAGACAACGCCTAATCTTGTACCGCATGCGTCTGTGTATACCGTAAACATCTTACTCCCATCAAGCAATCTCAGAACTGGGGCTGTTGTCAGAGCCCTTTTTAATCATTGGAAAGCGACATCACAATCCAAGTCCCAGGCAAAAGTTAGGTTCTTCTTCGTCAATCTTGTGAATGGGGCTGAGATCTTCGCAAAGTATTTAATGAACTTTCTGTAATAGCCCGCTAGTCCAAGAAAACTTCGTACTTCGGTTGCATTCCTTGGAATCTTCCAATCTTGCACCGCAACTACTTTTGCGGGATCCACTGTTATCCCCTCTTTGGACACCACATGCCTAAGAAATCTTACTTCTTCTCTCCAAAAATGGCATTTGGAGAATTTTTCTTTCAGTCGATGTGCTCGAAGAGTATCCATAACTTCCCTTAAATGCAAAACATGTTCTTCCTCACTTTTTGAGAAAATCAAAATGTCGTCCACGAAGACCACTACAAATTTATTAAGGAACTCCCGAACACCCTACTCATTAAGTCAACAAAATAGGTGGGTATGTTTGTCAAGCCGAAAGGAATGACAAGCCATTCGAACAAACCATCTGGGGTCCTGAACACGGTCTTATCTATGCTGCCTTCAGCCACTCTTAGCTGATGGAATCCGGTGGCCAGATCGAGTTGGGAGAAAACTGATGCACCTACAAACTGGTCGAACAAGTCGTCTATTCTTGGAAGTGGATGCCTATTCTTCTTGGTCAGCTTGTTTAGCTCCCTATAATCCACGTATAGGCAAAGTGAACCATCCGCTTTGGTTGCGAACACTACTGGAGCACCCCATTCAGAAATACTCCGCCTTATAAACCCCTTCTCAAGCAATTTCTTTCCTTATAAACCCCTTCTCAAGAAATACTCTTTGACTTGCTTGCTGAGCTCCTTCCTTTCCCTTGGAGTCATGTGTCTAACGGGTTTTGCGTTATCAACCAGGTATATGTGGAAGTCTATCTCTCGCTTTGGAGGTAAACCCTTCACCTCTTCAAAGACATCCGAGTATTCACGGACTACTCTAATAGATTGCAAGTTTTCAACAGACGCATCAAGAGATTCTAGGTAGCTAAACATAACAGAATTCATGGGATTACAAGAGATTTCGAGAGTATTACCGAGGCGAGTCATAAGTCTAACCACTCTTTTTTCACAATTGAGGATGGCACCATTTCTGGATAACTAATCCATGCCTAGAATCAACCAATAGCCCGTGAAACCCAAAACATAAGCATTACATCTAAACCCAATGCTTACTATAGAAATTTCCAAATCCAAACAAATCATTGACAAATAAGCCGAACCCCTAATTGGATTTGAAACAACCATGGGATCCTCTACTATACTGGTATTTAGGTGCAGGTATTCAACTAAAGCAGTAGATATAAAAGACTGTGATGTGCCATAATCAAAAGAGTACGAACAGGATGATCAGAAAGATAAACTAAACTCTCAACAGAAACATTTCTACCTCTTTCTTACGGAGGTGCAATGAGAGCGTGAATCTGCCCTCCAGAAGTAGATCTAGTCCTCTGCCCTTGCCCTTGCCTTTTTGGGCAGTCCTCAGTCATATGTCCTGTCTCGCCGCATTGAAAACAACCACCCATTTTCCTTTTCTTCTTTCTGCAGCCCTTAATCAGATGTCTAGGTATGCCACAAAAATTACACTTCCTCTTGTCATAGGGTTTGTTATTCTTCCCGCCCTTCTTGGAATCCGTCTTCTTATTCTGCGATCCCTCCACTTTCTTGCCTAAAGGTCCTTCCACCTTTGTCTCTTTCTTCCCATCCTTGTCTTCCTCCTGTAAGAGTGCCATATCCACCAGTCTCTCATAAGTTGCACCCATAGGAATATGGGACATAGCTAGGCTGTGCAGTGGCTCATTTAACCCTTTAACGAAACGGAGAGCCTTTTTATGTGGAGTGTTTACCAACTCCAATCCGAATCTAGCCAGCTGGTTGAATGGTTGACGTATTCCTTAACCGATAGGCTTCCCTGTTTGAGTGCTAAGAACTTCTCTATCTGTAGGCATCGTTCAGCTTGTGAGGGGAACTTCATTTCAAACCTCGTTCTGAAATCCTCCCAAGTCTCAACTGGTCTTTCAGCATTAATAACTTCCTAACAGAAAGAGGCTTCATCCTTAAGTAACCATACATCCAATTGTATCTTCTGCCTACCGTCCACTTCGAAGATAACAAACAAATCTTCTGTTTCCTTAAGCCAGTTTCTTGCTTCCACGAATGATTCAGTCCCATTAAAGTTCTTTCCACCCACAGCTCGAAAGTCTCTACATATCTTCGAGAAAGCATTCACACTCAGAGGAGGAGGAGGAACAGATGCAGCTGGAGGAGGAGGAACGTCTGCTGGGCCAGCAGCATCAGCCTTAGCCTCCAGGTACCTTCTGAACCAGCCGGGTATCTGTACGCCCTCGAGAAGATTAAGATCTCCAGACATGCTAAAATGAAACAAAAGGTTCAAAACAAAGGATTGAAAGATAGTGCGTATGGCTTTGGGGAATATGCCTTTAAAATAAAACAACACTTTTCTTGAAAATGCTTTTTTAAAACTTCTTTTTGAAAAATAGTTTTCAAGAATTTTAATCTGATTCGGTAACCGTCAGCTCTGATACCAAGTGAAACACGCCACCTATGTTAAGGTCACTCACAAAGGGAATGCATTGACTTCAGTGAAGCATTATAGGTAAAAGACATAGATAATTTACAAGGCAGACATATAAACAGCAGAAAAACTGGAATTATTTCATAAGCAGCGTGGTCTAGTCAAAACATTACAACCATTCTCTCAAAACCCAACTTCCAAGTTATTACAATAAAACTTATGTCTTGATTAAAAACTCAAAATAAATAAAGAAGCATAAAGCAGTAGTAAAGTAGCATAAATCCCCAATAAAATTGTAACACAGCCATAGCCCAAGAAAAGAGAATCCAAGCAATACATCTACTCTCTTCAAGTTGGAAAAGGTCTGAACTAAGCTGAAGTATTCCCTCCCTACGGACCGGGGGGGGAGGGAACGGAAGAAAAGAAGACGAAAGAAAATGGCGCAGACATAAGTCTGGTAAGTCCAGTGATTTTTCAGCATGTAAACAAGAAAAAGGATCATGACATGAATAAATTGAATATAGGACAATACCATAGTGACAAGATAACATAAGGCAAGATAAGGCAAGTTAAACTGAATATTCTATCGCACTCATTTCCATTTCTCTGCACCTACTAACAAATGTTTCAACTAGCATCATGTGTTCATAATAAAATGATCCCTTTATCAATCGGCTCCTATTCGCATGCATTTATTACTTGTGCCATTCGGCCCCGCTTGTCTGTAGATACCTGTGCTGGTCCCACCATAGGGTGTATCAATCCCTATGATGGCAACCTGACACAATTTAAGATGCACAGTGTATAAGTATTGATGCCCAATGCCAAACTTTTCCACTTTGGAGTATGTGCACGCCCGCACTCCGTCGGAACCTATACTGACGCACCACCCACTGTTATTTTGACCACTTACAATTAGCCCAGTAATCGTGCCCCACCCTGCCTAGTTTAGGGTACCATGATACATCTATGTGGGTTACTACTGAAATGGGTCCTCGTTACTAAGGTTTCCTAATCAACATGTTATAATGGTTAAGTGTTCTCCATTTAACCTAATCCCACCCATCTATTTAATTAACATGTTGTATTGGTTAAGTGTTGCCTAAGTTAACCTAACCCTACCATTCTTAGCTTGTCCATTCATTTAGCATTAATTCATTCATTAATGCCTCAACCTATCACATTAGAACTGTTGTTTGCAGTTGCTGGATGTGTCGGGCGGTTCCGGGCAGACTTCTACCGCAAACTCATTCTAACCTCGGGTTTTGGGCTTAATGCACTAACCTCTCACACTAGATCTGTTGTTGCAGTTGCTGGATGTGTCGGGCGGTTCCGGCCAGCCTTACACCGCAACTCAATCTAACCTCGTGTTAGGCATGTTCATCTTTTAGACAAATTACATATTTACCAAACGTGCCCAAATCTAGATTTTTATATGCCAATTACGCACAGTTGTAGTCAATTCAAGTTATGCAACATTTACTTGTTATGCCCAAAATTAATCAATTAAGTTATACCTAATTCCCTGCGTTTCAATCGTACATACAACAAGATTCAAAAATAAAACGAAGTGGGATAGAGGAGAAACACAAGAATTGACATAAGGAACAAAATAGGCATGTAAAGGTGTACCCAACTCAAGAATTATGTTACCAATAGACATGTTGTACATTAACAATAAGTATGGCTAAACTGATCAAGTTACATCGTAGGTATAAAGATTTGATAGAATAGAACATAAAAGAATCACCAATTTGGTGTACAACATGATAGGTTCCATCACAACAGTCTCATAGGCATAGGTAATTCAGTTTTGACAAAAAGGATAAGCATGAATCATAGTTGATTATCTTACAGTTAGGCATAGTTCTAGATTCGATTCATTACAAGTGATGATTCCTATTACATGTTCCAAATCTGAGAAATAACTGAACTTACCAAATTATCACAAGTTTACACCCAAACCCATTTACGTCAAGTCTCACGTTTTCTTATTATATACAATTTTTCCCAAACCATAGCCATCATCAATTTATGCCTTTTTATAAATCACATGTTATTCAACATTTCCCAAACTTTTTCTCTATCATTCAAGCGTTATACATGTGCGAATTTCGGATAATATGTTAGGCTCGAAGTTAGCCTAACTCATAAAAAAAGAAAAAGGAAAAAGGAAGAGGGAAGAGAATCATGGTATCAAAATAGGCATAAATATACCAGCACGAACAGGCATGAACTGATAGAATTGATCAGAAAAACATAGGCTATGAATCAAAAAATATGACAACTTGCAAATTTGATAAGATCCATTATAGGCATAATCATATGATCACAATTTACAACTTATCATAATTACTTTAGTTTAATTATCTTGTGAAAGCTAGATGAACTCACAGAGATTAAGAAAGAAGAGAAGATCTGGAATCTGATTTCTGAAGTTGATAAGCTAATCCGTTGATGTAGGCTTTGATCTTTATCTTTAATCTTGAATTTGATTAGTTAAGGTGGAGGCTAGATTAGTTTGGGATGCAGCAACATGGTGGCTCAAGAATCAATTTAGTTTTGATTAGGGTTTAGGTTTGATGTGATTATATAGAAGTATAGGATTAATTTGAGCCTTTAGATCAACCTAGGATCCATCCAAACCATCTATTCCAAGAAAATGCATCATTAGGCCAATCAGAAGTTGCCATGTAACCCTACGACTCAGAAAATTGTCACTGTCCAGAACAGTCAGTATGGGTCGACCCCTATAGGGGGGCTGACACCTATGTCGACACCCCTATAGGTGGTCGATACCTATGTCGCCTTAAGTGGGGTCAACAGCCTCTGGCAGGAATTTTCCCGCCTTCTTCTTTTTGCTAGTTTGAATTCGAATTTTGATTTATTAATTATTTATTTAGTTCTAATTTAAACTTACATCTTCTAACCTCCATAACTTCTTCATGCGGAGTCCGATTCACGCAAACTTGGACTCTATTTCAAGTATAATTCCGAGACGAACGCAATGGCAGAACCCGTTTAACCTAATTCTTCTTCTAAAAATTAAGTGTTCTTAAATATGTTAATTTTTATATTCATAGAAAATACGGGGTGTTACACCTAATTTACAATCTTTGTTTGGGACGGAGATTTTGTGCATTGATTTTTGTTTTAACGAACTGAGCCTAATATTGACTTTAATTTATTTTTGGACATTATAGGCATTTTTCTAAAGCAGAGGATTTGGCATGCTTTAGTGCTCCTTCTAAGAATTTGATCCTTTCTTTGGAATATGACATAAATAGAGGTAGTGCGTGCTTATACCGAAGAAAAAGCATGGCTTGATCATGTGACGATTAGAGGCTGAGCGTGCTTCCTTTGGAGTCGGGCGCATATCCGTGGGCTTACCCGTCCCTCCTCTAAATAGCGCCTTAACCTAGTCCTTGGACGCTATTAAGGGCTAAGGTGCTTTACTTTAGCCCTTGGGTGTAGATAACGGCTTACCCACCTCCCTCTAGGAGGAGCCAAGGATATACTCCGGGCTTGGGGCCTGGCACGCGATTTCCTAGGCTTACTCCCTTCCATTTCCGGGGAAGGACCTATGATATACCCAACAATTTATAAACTAATCCATTGTAAGAAGGGAACTTCTCCCTTATTCAAGTAGAAACTCTTATATATTTTACACTGGTTTAGAGTAATCCTTAATTACTTAGATTCCTTTTTGTGGATTGTTTTTACTTCAGAATGGTTTTCAATTCATAAGATACTTCCGTAATTTCCCTTGCTTACAAAGGTGGTGCATTCTCTTTTCGAGTAATCTACACTGATTGGTTCCATGTCCATTCTTTAGGTGATAGTAGCAATAAATTCCTCCTTTCTATTCATACTTTATGTCATTCTTTCTTTCATGTTGGCCAGTAATCAAGTTCTCTTTAGTCAGGTGGAAGATATTTTCTCTTGAAGTGGTTAATTTGTATTCCATAGCTGGGTGGGATTTTCCCCTTTTCCTTAAGGGCTTGATCTCTAAATTTCTCTTTTTTGGTTGCATCATGTAGTATCATGAAACATTTTCCTTTTTGATCCTATCACGAAGGGATATTGTAAAGAGAATCTGGTGGTGATGCTTGTGTGTTTTCCTGATTTATATGGGTTTTGACCATCTTGGGGCATGGTCATAGTATATTGCCTTTTCCAAGCGAAAGCCTCATAGTCCTTATTTATTTCTTTTTTAGAGATTGAGTCTCATGAAAAAGTTTATATCCACTCTTATATGATGAAATAACAAGTTGATCTGATTGCTAAAGGATGAGGTTGATTCTCTCTAGAAAGGCTTATTCCTACTATATTGGAGTCATAATCTTTTTCCCTCTTTTGGTTAATTATACTCAAAGCTTTCATTCACAACATTTGTTTCTTGTGAAACCTCAAGTCCATATAAGATACTTCCTTTAGGAATGGTTTGGAAGATTCTTGTTCTGATTTTGTTGATCGGACATCCATACCTAAGGATTGATTTGCCAAGCTTAATACCCTTACCCATTTCTTTTCCTTAAATAACTGACTTAACTTTTCCTTTATTTTTTCTTGGTTATCCTTATGTTGGCAATAAATTTGAGTCATGATCTATTTTCTTTTTCTGGACTATGGAGGTTTCTGTATATCCTTATTGATTTGATATTTTATCCAATGGGGATGCTTTCTTGTTTCACTACGATATTTATTTTTGACACAACCTTTGTCTTCTGGTTTGTTTGAAATATTTTTTGAGGTTTCTATGATCTTTTGTAATACATTAAAGGCCATGTTATGTTTATGTCCCATTAGTTTTATCTTCTTAAGAATAAATTTTAGTAACACTAGTTGGAAGAAAACAAGATCGGAGGTTCAATCCTTCCTTCTAGCGCCCAAAATGTTAGCCAAATATATGGTTAACACCTCAAAAAAGAGACTGCCTGCTGAATTCTGTTTTGTGATAGATCAGAGCCCAAACTTGGAAACTTCCTATATTCTAAGATTCTTATGGAAATGCCACTGTAGAATACTATAGGTATATTTCCTATTGAGAACTAATTCAGTTGCAACATTTGTTCCAATTTCCTAGATGGGAGGCTTGTCCTCTTATGATATATATATTCCTCAGGAGTGTCTTGAGATTCTCAGATAGTTCGCTCTAGATATCCAATAATCGTGAAACTGAGCTTAAAGATGCTAATTTTTCTTAAATAGTCAACAAATGATAGGTTTTCATGAGTCTTCCTTAGTTTCTCATAGATTTAACGAGATAACAGGAATATACTCCTATCTATAGTTGAGCATTTGAATCTTATAAATTGCTTGGTATTGAGATCTTAACACAAATCTTAGGTCATAAATGTAGCCATTAGATTGTGGATGGCCTCTGTTTCATCATCTAAGAATTTTAGAAGTGATTGTGGGTCAAGGTATAAGACAAATCTAATTATGCATAGATCGAATTTTGTACCTGCGATGTTAGTGAAAAAGTAATTATAATAGACCGTTGAAACAGGATTTCTTACGATTACCTTAATCACGTATGTTCCCTTTTTATTGATAATATCCAATGTTATAAATCTTTCTTCAAGATAATTTAGCATTTAGGTTTGACCCCGCCATAAGAGATTACAAAATGTCAAAAATGAACTGAATTTTTGTGCGTAGAATCCCCTTCCTCTTTGAGTTTCTAGGGTCCTACTTATAGGTGCGGCTGGATCCTTCTTTCAACTTAAATGCTCAACTTCGATCACTCGATAGGGTTTAACCATTTAGGCTTTGCGAGAACACCAATGGATTTCCTTTGAGAGCAAATCCAAGTAGCTGCTTGTGAAGGTCCCGATGAAGTGGACTCTCATTTTAATGTGAGATGGATGGTCTTGCATGGGCTCTCGTCTCTCTTCTAACATTCATCTGTGTTTTGTCTTTTAGGCTTTAAGGTCCAGAATTTATGTTCCTTGCCCATTGTGTCATGCCAGCTGTATCTTGCTCTTCCTTGTCCTTGGAGGTATACATCGAAAGCCTTGCTTTATTTCTTTCAAAAGGCTCCTTGTATATTCATATTTTATTATCCTTCCTGCGTTTGCCTTTAGCAGCTTTTAAAGATCATTTTCTTATATTTTTTCCTTTCTTTTTACTCAAATGATCTCCAGGCTTCACCTGTTGTTGCTTTGGAAACCCTTCTGATGGTTACATGAAGGATCTATTGACTCCAGCTATTCTTTTTTATTAGTATCCTTAAGGCAAACCCCTTCAGTTTCGATCTGAGCGGTTGCAAGAGGCATAGATGTATCAATACTCTTGGCTTATAGTGGTGGTTATCTTCAAATTCTCTTACTCCTTGATGGTGTTAGGTCTGCGAGATCCTTTTTCAAATTCTGATTTTTTTCGATAGGCATTTCGTCTCATTTACCTTTCCTTCCAATCTTGTGCATTGAAATATATTTTCTTCTAGTTCACTTGAGGGATGAATTTGTCTTCTCAATGTCGTTTTTCTTATGGAAGATTGACCTTTACGAATACGATCATAGGGCTTTATCAGTTGCAATCTTCCCTGCTTTCGGCTCTTATCTCATTCTCCGTTTCTTCTAATGCTTTATCCCTGATTTTCTCCTTTTGCCTTTTCTTACAGGTTTATTACATCCGAAATTAGTCCCCTTTTAGTTAAGGCCTTCGGTTTGAAACTAGTGCCCTTTCGGTTATGGTGGAAAGAGGCTTTCTGGATGGAGGGAAATTCTCCTTTCTTTCCTTCCCTTATTTTTAAGGGATGCTGCCGATGATCCAGCACTACTCCCTTCAGGGCATTGTTGTCTTTCGCACTCCTTCACTTCAAATTCAATTCTTGATTTTCCTTGGATATTTTTGGCGCTAACATAAACTATTTTAGAAACCCATATAACGGTCTGGTAACGAACAAAACAATATCATTGCCTTTTGCTCCTCCTCAATTTTCAAATCTTCTTCCTTCATCTTCATTAGCAAATCATCAAACACATTCATGTATGTTGACGGAAAAAATGTCATAAGCATGGAAGATTCCAATTATTAGGAGTTATTATTTTGGTCGTGTAAATAAGTGTGGTAAGCAGTAAATAACACGAGAGATTTATAGTGGTTCGGCCTCGAGAGAGGCCTATGTCCACTTTGAAGAGTTGTTGGATTGTTATTTATCACCAAGGATTACAAAGTTGAGACTATCTCATGATATCTCATTAATATTCACTTTCGAGTCATATGAAGTCATAATCATCATATGCAAAGTATTTGGGAAAAAGACAATTTAGTCCTTCGTCTTCCTCAAAGAGGAGATGCCATTAAAGAGGCTCTTGAAGCTCTCTAGAGGTCCTAAGTGATAGAATTCCAACCCTTTGAAGTGTGAGGCCAAGGAGTATTTATTGGAGAGAGGTTAAGTAGGAGTAGGTAGAAATAGGGGATCGCACCCAGAATTTCGCACCCCCCCTCGCTTGCATGCATATATTTTGAACCCCTCCTTGGGGTACGAATTTCGCACTCCTTGGGGTGCGAAATTTGCACTTCGTTGGATGTGCGAAATTCGTACCCCAGTGGCTAAGAATTTCGTACCCCTTAGGGGTATGAATCTCGTGCCCAAAGGGTTCAAATTACGTACCCCTTCAGGGTACGAAATTTGTACCCTGAGGGGTTCGAATTTCGCATCCCTCTGGTTATGAACTTCATACCCCTTGGGGTTTATAATTCATACCCCTTAGAGGCACGAATTTCGCACCCCTGAGGGGTACGAAATTCATACCCCGAGGGGCATGAAGACTATGTGAATGGGCGCTTGGGGGTTCGAGACTTGGGCTTGCAACTCCTGGGGGTTCGAAGCCTTGGTCAGCAATATGTGAGCGGAGTTGTGAGGTTTTCCATTGGCGCGATCCCTCTTCACCCTGCTGCCTTCGCTCTGAGGCGAGTCTCTCGGCTTCAGCTCTGCGCAATACGTTGAGACGAGCGTGCCTCATGTACTTTTGGGAACTGAACCAAATAGACGGTTAAAATTAGCCCTTTGGCATGATGCGCTTTGCATTGGATGTGGTAGTAGTCGTGTTGTCGAATGGTCCGGTGAAATAAAAGAAAGTCATATGTTAGCTGTTTGGTTCGTTCGCCATGGAATTGCGAACGAGCTATCGTTGGATGCGGTGATGTACTCACACCGCTAAATACTCGCAGTGTGTTGTCTCTGCGTGCTCGCGGTGATCGGTACGCAGGTGCGTGGAACACGTATCTGCGAGTGTTATGTCATCGGCATAAATGATGATTTTTTTCTTTTTTTTTTGTATTATGGTACCAAATTTCGAACTCAAGGAGTACGAAATTTTTTGCCCGGTGGGTTCTAATTTCGTACCCTGGGGGTGCAAAATTTTGTACCCAGTGGGTTCGAATTTTGTACCATGTGGGTGCGAAATTTCGAACCCAGTTGCTTCGAAATTTCGAATCTAGGGGATTCGAAACATCGGGAATACCAAGGGACATTTCCTTTCTTTTATAAATAGCCCCCCTCACTTCATTTCTCTTCTTTCTTTATTTCGAACAGACCGCCATTAACGCCCGAGCTCCAAGCTTTCTACACTTAGGTATTTCGCACATAAATAGGTGGGTCATGATAGTTTGGAGGCACGAGTGAAGGAGAGGAAGGCGCTGGGGGGCGAATGCCAAGGGGTAGCTCTGAACCTTGGGGCGGTTCAAGAATTTGAACCCTAAGGAGGCTCGAGCACTCGAAACTCGATGAGGTTCGAGCATTCGAACCCTGACGACATTTGAACATTCGAGCCCGGATGGTGTTCGAGCTCTCAAGCCTCGCTGGGCTTGAGCCTTCGAACCCCTGATGGGGGCTCAAAGTTCCGAACCCGATGGGGTTCGAGCCTTTGAACCCGGACGGGGCTCGAGCCTTTAAACCCTAATGCGGTTCGAGCTTTCGAACCCCGACACAGTTCGAGCACTCGAACCCTGGAATGGTTCGACCGTTCGAACCCTGGGAGTTCGAACATTCGAACCTGTGGGGGTTCGAGCGTTCGAACCTCGAAGGGGGGTTCGAGCTCTTGAATATCGAAGCGGGAATCCGAGCCTTTGAGCCTCGAGTGGGGTTCGAATTCGCGGTAGGCCCCATTGCTTTGTTCCTTCGCTCTTCCATGTCGTTTTCACGACTGCGTTATTGCAAATATTTTGACCTTTCATATAGGATAGAGCATAAACTTGGACTGGAACTGAACTGTTAGACAGGTTCGAACTTTCTTTGTGTACCTTGACTTTGCATACCACTACACACACATGTTAGTTTTCAATAACACAAGGGGTACAGGTTACTTTACTGCCATGTCGAACACTAGTGTGTCAAGTATAGCTGGTGGTGCATACAAAATTGATGACTGGAAAGACTTCGGATGCCGAGGCTTCCCTGCCACCACTGCATACATTTGATTCTACCAATAGTGGTAGCTCGACTGGCAGCGAGCTTGAGACTACTAAAGGATCCGTTCCTTCTCAAATGGCCAGTTCACCTGGAGTGTCCAAACATAGAGAACGAACAGAGGGACAACATTCTCCAGTCATACACGAAGAGGCCGAGAATGTGGACATTATGAGTGGGGATGCGCCGGCGGCTCTGGTGGCCCCGGATATGCTGCCTGATGCGGTAATCTTGGAAAATCCGATAGACTCGGTACTATAGTGCCTGGATGTCACAACAGTTAGGAAAATGGCACTACGGTTCAATATACCAGTGGGTGATGCCTGTGCACCGGGAGAGGATGGTAGGGCTCATGTGCCGCTCGAGGGTTTCACTGCTTAGAACAGACAAGCTTGTTTTGCTGGGTGCGTGCCCCGGCCAATGACTTTATTTGGGACATTCTATGCTATTTCCACCTTATACTATCGCAACTGCATCTGAATGCTTATTCCTCACTTGGAGACACATATGTTCTCTACTGTGAGTATTTGCATTTGGAACCCACCAAAGGGGATATTCAGTACTTTTTCCATCTTAGGAGAACGGTCAATATATCGCCCTCCCAATGGTTCCTAGAAGTGTCATCGGCCACCGAACTCTTTGTCGAAAAATGGCCCAGGCCATCCGGGTTTAAGCATGAGTGGTTCTTCGTGCGCTGTCCTCCTGGGTTTGCAAGGAGATAGATTGAAGGGAGTAAGTATTCTTGAACTCTACCTCTTATTATAATTTTCTTGAGTCCCATGTCTCATTTTTGGTCATGGCAGGGAATCTTAAGGCATCTACCGGCGATGAGTATCAGTAACGCCCTAATGCTCTACAAGCAATCCCAGCTGAGTGTCGCAATACCGAAATAGTGACAAGTCAAGAGTGTCTTCGACGCACCGGGCTGCTTCCAGATGACAGGCTATAATTAGGCATGCGGTTGCGAGTAGTGGGCTGAAGGAGAAGGTGGTGAAAGGTCATGTGGTCCCAGGTCAAAAGAGAAACCCGCCCCTGCTAGGTTGAAGCCGAAAAAGGCTGTCAAGTTCCAAGGAGATATCAGTGGATATGGGGCTCGTAGTGAAGAGGTCGTGGCCAGAGATAAGGACCCATCAAGCACTCTTGTCCCACCTCTAGTAGGAGAGGTGGGGGTAGGGGTGTCGATCAGGCCACTGTCTCCAGTGACTTCTTCTGGAACCGTCGCCTCGCTCGAGGATGAGGGCCAGTTCGATGGCTTGAATAAACTTGACTTAGAATTTTCCCCATGGTTGGTTACAACAAGCATGGAAGAGCTAACTCTTGTTGCAGAGGGGTTAATTCCTTCGAGCAAACCACAATCTGGTTTATTGAGAGAACATTTAGGGCATACACTTATAAACACTGCATTGCATAGAGGTTCGTCTGAGCGTGTGACTTGACTGAATTTTAATTCGTTCCTATGACAAGTGATCTGGCTAAAGGGCGCGAAGGACGAAGCTATGGATACAGAGACCGTCGACGCCCTAGGAACCCTTTCTTCGAGGACTTTAGAAGAGGGACTAGCTTGTACGAAACTACACCTCGCCGAATTGTGGTAGTGAACACCAAGGTAGGGATCGATCTCGGCAATCTCCGACCCCTTTGACCCCTCCTCCTCCTCCGATTTGAGTGTTCGTGGTAGGTCATTCACATACCGCGCCCGTGGTGCCCACTCAAACTGCTTAGGGTAAGGAGACGACGCTCAACCATTCGAGACTGGCGGGAGTGACGGTAGTAAGGAGACAAGACCTTGCGGAGCCCGAGAGGCGAGAGCTTTCCATTGATGAAAGCAAAGCATTACTGAGGAGAAATTTCCCTCAGCCTTATTTTGATGAGATAATGTTCCTCCCTGATCTCCATCCGCCCTCAATCAGGGAGTTGGGGGAGGTCTGGATGCACGTCAGTGTTGAGTATCATCAGGCCGACCAACTTCCTAAGTATTCCCACCAACTCTCGGAACTAATTAGGAGGAAAAACCTAGAGCTCATCCATCGGGGGCTGGCCATCGATGCCGAGTGGACCACCGTTGGCAATTTGAACGCTGAAATTGGTGAGTTTGCTTTCTATATCATAGATATAATGTTGCCCATTCCTGTGCCTTTGAATATTAACTCAGGGTTTTCGTCGTCGCATCTGAGATGATGGAAGCATATGATATGCTCAAGAGGGAGGATGATCACTCCCGATCTTCTTTTCAGGAGACAGTATCTGATCTGACCATCTAGAACACGACCCTAAAGAGGGAAAAGGATGAGGTTGGACACTTACTCAGATATAAGGATAACGTCCAGCCTTTGAAGGCCTTATCGAGGAAGGAGAGGTGGTTGACTGACAAAGTGCCCACGCCAGAGGCTCAGTGGAAGCCGATGTGCACTCGATGGCGGCTATGGTGGAGGCCCAAAAAGACCAAATGGTGGCAAAGTGTGAAGAGATAGAGGAGAAGGGCAGGCAGGACGAGGCTGCCATATAGGAGGTCCTAATGAAGACCAGATAGGAGGCTGAGAGGAGCGCCACTGAGATGACTGAGCAGAGGACGGATGATGAGGAGGCAGAAAAGAAGAGGGCTGATGACGAGGCCCAGAAGAGAAGGGAGGACGACGAAGCCCATTGGAGGGCCATCGAAACCTTTGAGAAATCCGAGGTTGACGAAGTCACGATGCATAAGTCCCAGAAGTTGGCTGATCGACGGGCTTCCAGGAAGAAGAAGTCAGAGTGGGAAGCCAAGGATGTCCCGAGGAAGAGTGACGCTGTGGTAGCCCTTACTGCTGGGAATGTACCCAGGCCGACTGTTCCTACTGATATCACGAAGATCTCGAGCGGCGATAGTGCAGGTGAGAGGCGCCTCTCGGCTTCTCATGAGTTGGCTACTCCTCTAAAGGGCCGAGGAGGAAGGAGCGGATCAGGAAATAAGAGGTCCGGTATGGGGGATGAACTGTCGAGTGTCGAATCTGCAAAGAAAATAAACAAGCAAAAGAAGAAAAAATACGATTAGTGTTAGCGGCTTAAGTAGAAGTTACCGATATTTTGGTAGTGTAGGCCGATAGTTTACACGAGTACAGCCCTCGCTTTGGGTTTTTCGAGACACGATGTGGTTTTCATGTACACCATGTCATTATCAAAGAAAGATATTATGCATGTAGTCTGTTTAGTGTGTGAGTGTGTATGGAAATAGAACATGACTTAGTAAAGTTCGCAATTTATGTCGAGTGTTTGGATGTTCTTCCCATGTTTTCTAGCGTCCTGTACTTTCATAAGTGTACTTATCGTTACAGTTAACACAAAAACGATCAAGGACCGCGCTCTAGAGAAATTATTCCAGAGGGGTGAGATAGAGCATTGGTTTCAGTAAGTCTCCCTCAGCTCAAGAAACCCGTAGTTTGTGAAACCAGACTAGTCTCCTACTGTTTTGGGCTGCTCGGATTAAGTTCCAAGTAGAGCAAAGGCATAGGACGTTGAGTAGTCCAGTAGGGGGCTCTCCCGTCGTTCATTCGGGTTGTTGCGAGCGGTAGACGTCGTTTATTCGCCAAAATAGAAGCATGAATCATCAACCTGTAGGGTCCGGTCGTGGTCATGGGCTACCCCTAAGCCTTGAGTGCTTCGGGGAAGAAACGATTTAAGGTCGGTCTCGGTGTTGCGCCAAGATTTGACTGGCACCCGCAGCCAGGGGAGAAATTTGCATTGCTCTTGGCTGGCTATTGGGTGGCCCCAAGTTGCATGGAACTTGGGCATGGACGATTTATCCTCGATCTCGGCGCGGGGCTAAGGTTCGAGTTCGTGGTTATTTATACTTGGTCGCGTCATGGGCCAGCGACTCGAGTAGCATTGCCGGCTCCTGTGCTCGGGGTGTCGGTCGTAGTCAATGTTGTTTGGCCTCGATGTTGGCTCGAGGTTCAGACGGCGGCACCGGCTCTCGTGCTCGGGGTGCCGATGCGGCGATCGACTATTCGCACGTAGGCTGGTTACCAGGACTAATCAAACGTGTCATGTGCGGAGTAAACAAGCAAAAAGAGATAGGAAGCTGAACATCATTTCTACTAATAACTTTGGAAGTAATAGCCTTTAAAATGCCTTGAATTGTTAGAAAACAAAACATCGTTGGAAAGCATAAACAACTGTGTACTAAGTTATGTAAAGTGGCGATGGAGATGTTAATTGTTCCATGCCCTTGGGAGTTCAGCTCCATCCACGACTGCGAGTTTGAAAGATCCATAGATGAACTTCCGTTGTATGGAGTATGGGCCTTCCCAACGTGGGGCAAGGCCTACTAGTAGAGGGAAGACCCGTTTTAAAAGAAGGTCGCCAATGTTGAGATCCTTATGGCAGATCCTGGAATTGAAGTATCAGGCCACTTGTTGCCATTGGGCGGTGGCCCTGAGATCAGCTTCACTCCTCTTTTCCTCTAGCAAGTTGAGTGATACCAAAAGTAAGTCTTGATTTGTCTTCGGATTGTAATAAATAACTCGATGAGATTGAAGCTTGAGCGAAAGGAGTGTGTCCGGTTGTTGTCTTGTGGGTGGTTCGGTAGGCCCATAGGGCTAGAGGAAGTTCATTCGCCCACATGCCCCCGGCCTTTTCCAGATGCTTCTTGATGGTGGATTTAATGACTTTGTTAACTGCTTCGACCTGCCCATTGGCTTGAGGATGAGCCACTGCTGAGAATCTCTTTTCGATGTTGTGCCACTGACAGAAGGCTTTGAACTCGGCGCTCTCGAACTGGGTGTCATTATCAAAAATGATAGCTTGAGGGACCCGTAACGGGTGATGATGTTGCGGACGACGAAGTTGATCATCTTCTTGGTTGTTATTGTGGCGAGAGCCTCGGCCTCTACCCATTTGATGAAATAATCAACTACGATGACAGCATAGCGTGCCCCACCTTTGGCTCCAATGTTTTCGATCCCCCACATGGCGAATGGCCATGGGCTGATCATTTGCGTCAACTCTGTAGGCGGGGCTCTTGGGATCTTTGAGAAGCGTTGGCACTTATCGCACTTGCGAGCATAGTCTATGGCATCTTGATCGAGCATAAGCCAATAGTAACCATGTCTGAGTATTTTTCTTGCCAAGGTTTGGCCTCTAGTGTTGTCGTCGCATTCCCCTTCATGTACATTAGTTAGCACTTGGATGGCGTCGTCATGGGCTACGCATCTGAGCAACAGGACAGGGAAACCTCTGCGGTAGAGTACTCCATCCATAAGAAGGTAATGAGCTGATTGGTCGGTGTGTGCTCCTCTTTCTTTGTAGCATCCCGGAAGGGTCCCGTATTGCAGGTAACTCTTGATTGGGGTCATCCAAGATTCAGGTTTGGTTTCGGCATTCATGACCACCTTAGTTTGCATCTGCTTAATGCTCGGCGAATTGAGCACTTCGACTAGGGCGAACCCCATAAGCTGTGAATCCTCGGAGCTTGCCAACTTGACTAATGAATCTGCCCTTTCATTTTGTTCTCGAGCGATGTGCGCGATGACAAAGTGGTTGAAGTTGTTGAGCAACTTCCAAACCTGGGTCAGATATAGCGCGATTTATGCCTCCAAGGCTTGGAACTCTCCCTGCACCTGGCACATGATAAGTTGAATTCCTAAAAGATCCGAATGGATTTTATATTAAGTTCGATTGCGATTTTGAGCTCAGCTATTAGGGCTTTGTATTTTGCATCGTTTTGGTAACAGGGAAGTTGAGTTTTAATGCGTAGTATATCGGGCTCTCCTCGGGAGTGATGAGCATGACTCTAGCCCTGGAGCATTTGTTTTCGGAGGATCTGTCCACAAATAATTTTCATTGAGTGTCGGGTGCTTCGATGTTCTCCGTAAGAGTCTCCTAAGGAGTAGTGAATTCTACTATGAAATCGGTGAGAGCTTGTCCGAGGATGGCTCGGTAGGGGATAAAAGTTATCTCGAACAGACTTAGCTCTATATTCCATTTCAGTAGTCGTCCTGGTACTTCAAGCCGCTATAAGATAGGCTGAAGTGGTTGGTTGGTGAAGACCTTTATAGGGTGTGACTGGAAATATGGTCGCAACTTCTGGGAGGAGATTAGCAGACAGTCGGCCAATTTATCGAGCTTCGGATAGTTCTTTTCTGCCCTCGTTAATCTTTTGCTAATGTACTAGACGGGTCGTTGTACACGGTCTTCGATGCGTACCAGTGCCGAGTTGATTGCCTGCATGGAAACAACCATATAAACGTACAAGTCCTCGTGGTCCACGGGCCTGGATAAGATAGGCGGTCGCTCTAAGTGATTCAGAAGGTCCTGGAATGCAGAAATGTATTCTGGGGTCCATTTGAAGTTTGCTTCCCCTTTCTAAGTAAGTCGAAAAAGGGAATGCAATTGTCTGTAGCTTTTGATATGAATCGACTTAAAGCAGCGACCTTTCCTTTGGCTTCGAGTCCCGGTCTCTTCTCATATGTGAGGGAAAGGCTGTGTGCACTAATCGACCACCACCAGAACCTGGAAAGCCGTGAGAATAGTACTGGGATGGGAGACTG
This sequence comes from Allium sativum, assembly GCA_030737875.1. NCBI lineage: Eukaryota > Viridiplantae > Streptophyta > Magnoliopsida > Asparagales > Amaryllidaceae > Allium > Allium sativum. The sequence continues at coordinate 831,534,516 of CM060918.1, read as the reverse complement.
CCTAGGAAGTCCTCTCGCGCTTGAGTACAGGAGCCTTTGGCACTGGGTATCCACCTGGGCTTCGATGCCTTGAGAATTGACGATGAAACCCAAGAATTTCCTTGAGGAGAGTCCGAAGGAGCACTTCAGAGGATTGAGTTTCATGTCATATTGGCGGAGGACATCAAACATTTCGGAGAGATCGCTGACGTGGTTTCTTGATACTTTGGATTTTACTAGCATATCATCCACGTATACCTCCATGGATTTCCCAATTTGGTTTTTGAAGAGATGATTAACCATTCACTTATAAGTGGCACCGACACTCTTGAGACCGAAGGGCATGACGCGATAGCAGTAAAGTCCAAGGTCGGTTATGAAAGAGGTATGATCCTGGTCGCGGAGAATCATCGGGATCTGATTATACCCCGAATAGGCATCCATGAAAGATAATAGCTGGTATTCGATGGTCGAATCAACAAGTCGGTCATTCTTCGGAAGTGGGAAGCTGTCCTTGGGACATGCCTTGTTTAAGTCGGAGAAGTCGACGCATGTTCACCATTTGCCATTAGCCTTTTTGACCAGAACTAGATTGGAGACCTATTCGGGATAGTCAGCTTCTCGAATAAAGTTGTTGAGCAGGCGGTTTACCTCTTCCTCGAGGGCTTTGGACCTTTCAGGTCCCAAGAAGTAGCGCTTCAGCTTGATTGGAGGCATTGTCGGATCGATACTTAGACAATGGCAAGCAACCGCGGGGTCGATGCGAACACGTCTAGGTTAGCCTTCAAGAAATTCATAAGATCTTCTTTGATTGGGGGATGGAGTTGCGATCCTATCTCTAGTACCTTTGATGGATCGTCGGGATTGACTAGAACATACTCTGTAGGTTCAACTGGAGTAGCCCTCTTGTATTCAGGCTTTTCGTCATTCCTTGGATCGAGCTCGCCGAAAAGACGGCAGTGGCGCCTGAGCCAAGGCTCAGATGCTGCTGATTGCTATACGGAGATAGTTTTGGTGCATAAGGGCGCAGGTATGGTCTCACCCTTGTCCTTACTGTGTGCATTCTTGCATTCTATTGCATAACATTCTCTGGCATTAGTTTGGTCTCCTCTAATTGTTCCAATCCATTTTCCGTTGAGAATTTCATTAGGAGGGACCATGGTGACATGCATATCCGAAACTCTGTGATGAAAGGACATCCAAAGAAGATGTTTTATGGGGAGACAATGTCAATAAACACGAAGATGAGGACTCAAACTCGACTTCGGTCCCCGTCCCGAAGTTCGACAGGTAAGTTGATGATTCCTACTGGACAATTGGAAGCTCCTTTGAAGTCGTGGATTGTGGCACGACATGGTTTAAGGTCCTTTGTTTCTAATCTCATTTGGTCGTAAGCAGCTTTGAAAATGATGTTGATCGAGCTTCCCGTGTCAACCAATATTCTTCAGACGAAAGTGGCACCGATTTGGGCTGTGATAACAGAGGATCGTTGGTCGGGATCTCAATTCCTGCAGAATCTCTTTCGCGGAAGATAATGTTGCCCCGCATAGATTTTTGAAGCTTGGCTGGGACGGATTCGTCTGGAGCGGAGCAGGCCTCAAAAATAGCGTGCTTGATGGAACTCACATATTCCTCCGTTTTCTGAAATCTGTCGTGTATTGGATAAGGTCCTTCATATATAGTGTTGATCACGATTCCTCGCCTTGGGTTAGATGGACCAGGAGGCATCTTGGCGGACACCATGGGCTTTGAATTTGGTTCGGGTTGAAAGGGTTCTTGAACGTATTGCTCGAGTCATTTCTGACGGATAAGCTTCTCGATTACGTCCATGAGTTGGCGACATTCATTAGTGTTATGCCCGTATACGTCGTGGTATCGACAATATCTGCCAGTATTTTTCTCGAAGTTGGTGGATTCCCTGGTATGCGTCTTCTTGTATGGAAATGTGTTGCATGTTTCCAAGTAAATCGTTTATAAGTTTTCTTTCAGCGGAGTGTAGGTCTCGAAAGCGCGGTAAAGTCCGTGTTTTCGGGGCTCAGCCGTGGCCTGACCATTGTTTCGACTGCCTTGCCTGCCGTTATTTGGCCTTTGCCTATAAGGACCTGCCCCCTTGTTTTGATCGAATGCCTCCCTGACTTGTTTCCCTTTGATGTGATTATTTGCGGTATCCGTAAGCAGATTGTTAGGGTGACTTGTCTCGGAGAGCCAGTTCCGTCTTGCTTCTTCTTGACATAAGTACTGCCCTGCCTTTTCATAGAAAGCGTTGAGGCTTTTAGGTTGCTTCCGGTCGATCCATGCCCCAAACTCAGTAGTAGCAAGGACACCTTTTGCTAGTTGAAACAGTACGGGGTGAGGATCTCAGTCCTCAACCTCGACGAGGGCGGTGTTGAACTAGGAAAGGTAGCTTTTGAGCGACTCAGCGGGCCCTTGGTATAAGTTAGACAAAGTGAGGGCATTCTTTGGAGTCGGGATATGCACCATGAATTGCTTGACCAGTTCTGTCACTATTGGATGAAGTTGTTGATGAAATCAAGTGGGAGGCGAGAGAAATAGAATAAAGCAATCCCGGATAGGAAGACTGGGAATCACTTGCATTTGACCGAGTCATTACCCCGGCTCGAGTCCGTTTGCCATTCATATCGATTCAGGAAAGCACAAGGATCGGTGGTGTCGTCATAGGGTGGCATTTGTGGCATGCTGAAACATCGTGGCCATTCGGCCTCTTTTACCCTTCTCGTGAAGGGGTTACACCTATTGTATGCCTCCCATGAATCGTGCACGTTCCCTCACAATTCCCTCATGATCTTTCAGACCATGTCGGGAAGATAAGTTGGATAGGGATCCGCCGTTGGGATCCATGTATTTTGGAGGGGTTCCGGAGTTCTGTTGCAAGGGTGTCTTCTATATGAATGTCCGGGTCATCATTTTCCATATCCTCGACACTTTGATCGGGTTTTGGTATAGACATTGAGGCGAAGCGGGTAGATGTGGATCCTGTTCTGGACGAGCGCGGGCTGCTAGAATAGTAGTTCCATCATCCTAATTGGCGACAGTTGGGTTTTGTCGAGGAAGGGGTTGAACGGTCTGACCCGTACTGTCATTGATGATCAAGCGATAGCGATCTCGGTATTGTCCTCCCCCTCCACTATATGTGACTGTAGTTCGGTCGCCTTTGCCTTTTCCATTGGCATGGCCATTGTCCAAGGCGTTGGCGTGGACAGCGATGTTGTTAATGAGACTGTTGTTAATGAGACTAAACCTCCTTCGTTGATGCGGGCCCCTTGATTTTGATGAAGAGGTTTCCGAGATAGTTGGTCGAGGGCGAGTGTTATTCTGAGCTAGTTGAAGTCAAGCGATGATGCGCTGGCTCTCTTGAAGTTGCCACATATGGTCAATGTTATTCCTTAATGCTTAATTAAGCTTGGCAGCTGTGTTCTCATACTTTTCATTAAGCGCGCGGACCTGCGCTTGTGTTGCAGGCGCTTCGAGGTCCATAGGAGGAGTGGTTTCCGTAGTGGCCGGGATGCCCGCCGGCCGAGGCTGTTGGGATGTTCCGGCTTCGGCTGCGGCTCAAGAGCCGACCATTGCGTTCTTTGGTCGCTTTTCCATCGTGAGCGGACTCGGCAACAGGTTTAGAAAAGGAATCTAAAGCTCATCGAAGTGGAGATAACAATGTGCGACAAATGCGCATATCCGAGTTTTCACAGTGAAAGCACCAAATGTTGACGACAAAAAATATCGTAAACACCCAAGATTCCAATTTCTAGGAATTATTATTTTGGTCATGTAAATAAGTGCGGAAAGCGGTAAATAACACGAGAGATTTATAGTGGTTCGGCCTTGAGAGAGGTCTGCGTTCACTTTGAAGAGTTGTTGGAATATTATTTATCACCAAGGATTACAAAGTTGAGACTGTCTCATTACATTCACTTTCGAGTCATATGGAGTCATAATCATCATATGCAAAGTATTTGGGAAAAAGACAATTTAGTCCTTCATCTTCCTCAAAGAGGAGATGCCACCGAAGAGGCTCTTGAAGCTCTCTAGAGGTCCTAAGTGATAGAATTCTAACCCCTTTGAACTGTGAGGCCAAGGGGTATTCATAGGAGAGAGGTTTGGTAGGAGTAGGTAGAAATAGGGGACCACACCCAGAATTTTGCACCCCCCTCACACGCATGCATACATTTTGAACCACTCCTTGGGGTACGAATTTCGCACCCCTTAGGGGTACGAAGCTCATGCCCTGAGTGGTTCGAATTTTGTACCCCATGGGGGTATGAAATTTGTACCCTGAGGGGTTCGAATTTTGCACCCCTCTGGGTACGAACTTCGTACCCTTTGGGGTTGTGGAATTCACACCCCTCTGGGTATGATCTTCGCACCCCTTGGGGTGTGGAATTCGTGCCCCTTAGGGGCGCAAATTTCGCACCCCTAAGGGGTACGAAATTCATACCTCGAGGGGCATGGAGATTATGTGAACGGGCGCTTGGGGGTTCGAGACTTGGGCTTGCAACTCCTGGGGGTTCAAAGCCTTGGTCTGAAAATATGTGAGGGGAGTTGTGAGGTTCTCCATTGGCGCAATCCCTCTTCACCATGTTGCCTTCACTCCTGGGTGACTCTCTTGGCTTTAGCTCCATGCGATACGTTGAGTTGAGCGTGCCTCATGTACTTTGGGAACCGGACCAAAAAGCCAGTTAACAATGTACACCTTTACCCTCTTTCATCTTATAGGTGAAAAACATTCACAACATGATCAAATGATTAGTAAGTGACTTCTTCTTATATAACTCTTCAATTGTCCCAAATTCCTATAGCAGTCGTCTCACCACTAATTTTGGAGATAATATTCTCCCTCATCGCAAGTTGAAATGGAGTAAATGCCCACTCTTTCATTTCCTCTCTCTCCACATTCGAGATGTCCGCCGATAGTAGATGTGTACCAATCACTACCTGACGTACCTAATTCCGCCTAAGAACTGCTTTCATCTTCCATTGTCACTTTTCAAAGTCATTATCATCATTCCACTTATCAATAATCAATTGTGGTCCTAAAGCTACATACGATCCAGGTATATATGGAGCTATATCACTTGAACTAACCATTGATAGACTATTTGAACTTGATTCCGACATTTCGGTAACTTTTGACTTAAAGCTTTGATAACAATGATGTGGAGTTTGCCTACTCGAGATCACTCAAACACAAAACCGATGTAGCGGACATGAGCTAGACCTTAATAGAAGTGCAAAAACAACTAATCAGAATCTCTAATCCAATGTAACAACCAATCACAATCAATCAACAAACAATATTAAGAGCAATAATGATAAATAAATCACACACCAATTTATAGTGATTCCACTAACATTGTGTTAGTGTACGTCCACTTAAAGAGAGCTTTTAATAATACTAATGAAAAGAGTACAAGAGGTTAATTGCAATTATCTCAATAATTCATAAAAGAAAAATCTGATTTTGTGAAGATAAGAATTGAAGAAGACTAGGATTTTCTAAACTCTAATTAATTGACGATAAAACCTTTGCCTGGAGTGTATTAAAGATTATCCTTTCAAAACTGAAAGATAGATCATATATGAGAATGAAAACCCAAGTAAATAGATGAAAATGCCTCTTAATAACTACAAATCATATTTAGTTCCAAATTCGGCTCAAACTCCTAACTCGGGTGGTTAGATGTCTTATTTAAGCCACATGAAATCTAATTTCCAATGCCGAAACGTTTATCCCCATGGGTAAGACATCGGACCTGGATAGCCGAACATCTGGTTCTGATCTCCGTCTTATGTTGCATTCCTTTTTAGACATCTAATCATCATAGTCAAACATTTGAGCAGTTGCTCTGTCAATTTTCACCTTTGGAATCGTCATTTTTTCTACCTTCGAGCTCCTATTTCTGAACCGCCTTCCCGCTCTATAGTTATATTCATCTACTTCAATTCAACCTAAATAGTGTTGTCTAATTTCAACACAAAAAACCTTCTAATTGATAGACAAATTTAATATGAAATCTTCCTATTTTAAGTAAATAAATTTCAAACACAAGTTCTCAATCATGTCCAACTACAATGGTATAATAATGATATGTATTGTACATTCTAACATATATGCACTTCATAGTCAGCCAGCACATCACACAGGTTGTGTGGATATGATACATTTTTGGAGGATAAATGATTCTTATAAGTATTGTAGGTTCTTCAAATTAAGGTGATTAAATGCTCATTATATGCATGCATTTCTATAATTAATAAGCAATTAGAGATTTATTGTAGAAATGTGAGGCAAGGGCTTCTAGTTCGAAAATTAAGGACATCTCTCTATTTGTCCATGTTAATTTAATACACCATTATACAATGTCCTTGGCAACCATCTGAATCCACATTCTTAAAGCACATACAATATACCAACATCAATTTCAACATTAAAGGTAAGAACATCCCAAAATTTAACCAAAAGCACTTGCATTGATCGAGAAGTCTGAAATCACTTCCATATATAAGTTTATAAATGGTTGATTCCAATAGTTTAATAGTTCCTTTAGTAAAATTTATGGAGTAATTCTTAAGAATCTCAGCTCTTAGCGTAGTATATACAAAAGAAGTGAAATCATATACATAATTATCTCATTCTACTAATAAGCCCCTTAGCATAATTTATTGTGTGAGCAAGTGTTACTACCAGATTTCGGCACTGAAACCAGGTTTAGGAGAAGGGGTACTGGAGCACAACAAGCAACAAAAGATGGTTTAGGAAGAAAGAAACTGACACAAGCAATTAACAAGGAGCGGAAAGAGCTAGTTCCGACATCATAATAGAGCCATCAAAAGAGAACGGAGGTCGACAGTCAATTCTGAAACAAATAAAGAATTATCATTATCGGTTGGTTTATTATTGACAATCATTGAAAGGATGAAGTCTACTATCAGAACACAATACCCGGAGCAAACAAAAGCAAGAGATTATCAAAAAATTAAAAGCTCCGATAAAGGTGTTATCGCTACTAGCATGCTTGGTAGCTGTACCAAAAGCAAACAGTCTACACCAAATTGTAGGAGCAACCGATACCGAAAGCAAAAAGTGGAAGATCTAGTCAACATGCTATCGGTACCAACACAGAAGGCAATGGCTTGGTACCGATACAAAATGAGATAGCGGCAGGATAGTGCTGACACTGAAAGAAATATACATGGGTTTATTTCTTGAAGCATACCATTTGAAACCGAGAGAAGATAAAACGATTGACCGAAAGCATAAGTTCGAAACCAAGAATCGCGAAAGAAAGGCATAAAGACAAGCTAGGAGGAAGCAAAAGACTATCTCCATCTGATACAGATAAAAACCCATAAAGTATCTTAAAAATCATCAGAAGGCATACCAAAAGCAAGCTATTGCAAAGATTGAGCTAAAACCAAGAATTCACTAAAGTAACCTGAAGTCACAAGAAGAGGGCTATCCACACTAATTTACTTATTCTCGATACCAAAACAAATGAAGATGATAAAAGGAATGGAAGCATGAAGGTAATATTCTAAAGACTTACTTCCGAGACCAAAGCTTATTGCCAAAACCGAAAGTAGCTCTCGAGGCTATCAATACCAATGGACTTGATATCGATACATTTTGAAAAAGAAGCATCAAAGCTAAGCTTCAAAAGCCTGAAACTGAAAATCCAAAAGCAGGAAAGGCATAATAACAACGCCCAATAGAGACAAAGGCGGCCGAAACCATGCTACTGGAACCGAAAGGCATAAAAGCGGCCGAACCCTATTGCCACATCCGAAAGTGGCTTCTGTTGAGCTGTTACCAAAAAAAGGCCCAATATTCCTATAAATAAGACCCCACGGATCTCATTTTGGGGACTTTTCTCATTCCCATTCTTGTAAACTTTTCTTATAGAGTAAATTCTAATTTCTAAATTGATTTGGGGATTTTATTTAGAAACTTCTATGTACTCCACGAAAGTGATCAATAAAGAGAGAATCTATACTTGAGACTTATATCGTGAATTTCATGATCTCTTATGATGTTAATTTATTAATGCTTCCTCACGACAAGGTTCTATGCATAAGCCAGATTACCCAATATACCCTTCTACAAGCCGTTTAGCTTTTTAACTTGCGTTGCGCTTAGGGAAACCTTATCCCAAGATCACTTCAAGAATGATTCAATACATTCATTAGATCCAAGCATTGCCCTTATTATATGTTTTCATTCCATCATATGGTTTTTAACAATGATTGCTAAAGTGTGGACAAAGAGTTAAAACATTATGTAAATGGTCACACCCAAAAGATAGGAAATAACATAGCACTAATACCCAAAACTCGAGTGTCCTGGTGACCAAGTCCTCGGAAACACGATTACGAGTTGTTGAAGTAACCCTTAGTGTAGGAAACAAACCTCTTAAACTTATTCAATGAGTTAGCACTGAGAGTAAGTGTAGAGTCGAATGGAATTTCGAATCCTTCGGGAGTATAAGCAGGAGGAAATTTATGATAATCCCATTTTCGAGCCGGTGGACTTTCGTAAACCCGGATTAGCTATGAATGGTATGTTCAATCTCTTTTAGGAAGTAGTACTTCTCGTCACATAGGAAATCGAGATGAAGTCAGGTTTGTTGAACAAGCGTCCTCTCAAGATCTCTAATAAAATAGTATCTTACTAACTTAGAAGACCTAATAAGAGAGCACTTCTCGTGATAGTCTCTCTTCAATCTAACATAGCTTTCTAGGAAGTCCCTAGAAAGTGAGCCCCGTTATGGGCAGGGAACTCTGAAAGGGTATTAAAAAACATCAAGAAAAAGTATTACAATAAAACTAAAAATAGAGAAAGTACACATACTACAAACATTCCTCTTGTTTACACAAGACAGATCTCTTAAAGGTTTTAGACACAAATCTATTTTTGTTAAATTTAAGTTTGTCCAGAGGAAACTCTTTGGGGATTGAATTAACCCTTGGAAGATTCCAGTAAGCTCCTGGGTGAAGGTCAACACCACAATCATCTAAGCATCTTCTGTGAAGACGTCTGAGCAGGCCTCCGCTAAGGTAACCTAAAAAGGAAAATTCTAATATTTCATATCTATTATAAACTTCATTTAGAAAATCAACTAGAATGTCACAATCTTCGATCAGCATCCAAAATAGTCCCATTAATTCAGCATGCTCTTCCAAGAGTCTTCCACGACGCAATCAAACAACCATCAACTTAGGCGCTACTTCATTTTCTTTAAAGGATAGTAGTCTTGTGGCACACACATCTAGCCAATGATATTTTTTCGATAAGGCACTGTAGTCATTTGTTTGCTTATTTAACTCTTTAGTTAGACGAGCCACCTCTGATTATGCTCTTTCAAGCCTTACATGCATAAAACTTGTTTTTTCTTTTTGTCTAATTGGGAAGGAAGAGGATAATTATTGAATGCATGAATAAAGGAAGATACTATTGAAATTACCATACCTTGGAAACTAAGGCAGAAGCTTGATGAGCCTTATCATCGTTCACACTTTTTGAGTATGAGCTTTCCTTCACTTCGTGAATTGCCAAAGGTTCAAGAGTACTAGATGGTAGGGCTTTAGAATCAAGAATTTTGAAATCATCATTGTCCGTAACTTCATCATGGCAATTAGGGCTTGAAAAATATCATCAATACCAGCTAAGTTGTCACCACAATCACCTCTATCTACAAGGATATCCTCCAGACCATGGTTTTCACACGCGACACAATCGACCTTCGATATAAAAATAGTGTCTTCTTCATCATAAGCATTTGGCTCTTCTATAGGAATATCCTCTATGAACAGAAGTTTTTCCACATCTAATTCTCCTCTCTCGGGAACATCATTTCTACCCTTCATGGAAGTTATCTTCGACATAAACCTTTCCACCAACAGTGGGTCAAGAGAAGGAAAGCTTAAATCTGGACATTTCTCTATATTATCCGCATATATAAGTAGGAACACATTTTCATAGGAATTGACCATAATCTCGTCTAGCGTGTGTTGAACAAAGGAAGAAATTCTTTATTTGGCTTTATTTATAACTAAAATAGCTTTTGTCAAAGACGTATCACACCTATCAAGTTCGTTTATAAGGAAGGTATCTTTTCTTTGAAAAGATAATTATCCTTTTGCAAAGAAGAAAAGTTGGAATCAAGTGCAAAAAACTCTCTCCTAGACTCATCCAAAGCCTCCTTAAGGATTTTAACCTCCTCATTCAAAGAAAGGTTGGTTTTCTTTTCCTGAATTACTAATGATTCAGCCTCAGCCAAACGGTTTCTAGTTGACCCTGTTTTTTCATCGTATTGTCCTTTACATTGACAAGAGTAGCCACTCCTTTCCTTAGAGAAAAATTGTCTTCTTTAAGCTTTGACAGATTAGGAGAAGCTTTGGGAGTATCTTCTTGTAATAAAAACCATTTCCTAATGACCTAAGAGAAATAAAGGCATGTTAGAATTGAGAAACATGGTCACGAAATAAGGAAAAAAAATTGTGCCGAGAGATGTTGCTCAACTAGAAAATCACAATATCTAGAAAAATAAGGAATAGAGGATGGAAGACCAATGCTAGAAAACGAAGAGGAAGACATAATTTGCTTAACCAATTCATCAAAGCCTTCTGCTATAGGTGGTAAAGGGGTTTCTAAGGAATTAAGGTCCTCAGAAGAGGAAGAGAACCCCAGCGCACGGCGTATCGTGGAAACAACTCTAAGGGTCTCAGATATATAATCATCTGTTTGGGAAGCTACCTTCGGAGAAGGAGCTGTGGGAAAATTAGCATTCATGTTTTCATAGGGAATTTAGTCCACAAAGCCTTTGGGTCTCTTAGTTGTAGAACCCACGGGAATCACATCTACAAGTTTTTTTTGATAACCTCTCTAGATTTGGATAGGGTACTCCTCAAAGTGAGAGTCTTTGCCTTAGGGACCAAAGAAGACAAAGCAATCTTACTTGATTCATAGAAAATAACACCTAATGTGTCATAAATAGGATAAGAAAATAAAGGTGAGTTGGGCTATTTACTAGAATTTGAATTATCTGAGTGAACTACGTACCTGAAGCATTAGGGAATATGGGAGAATTGGAGTAAAATGGAGCATTCTTTACCAGTGATAATGATAGGATTCCTTTATGAGAAGTAATTAGTGGAGGTTCCCCAAATATGTTTTAATCATTCGGTAGAATAGAATGTTTGCAAAGGACACTAGGGGTCAACAATGAAGCTCTTTTACCCAACTTTTTAGAAGCACCAGTACAAAGGTCGACTACCTACTTATCCACAAAGCTTGGAAGCTTAGGAGTTGTGTCTACATAAGAAAAAAATGAGGAGTAAACAAGTTGATAAGAGCAAAAAAGTTAAAGGGAAATAAATAAAGGATTCATTCAAATCCCATACTTGGAGTGTTGAAATTTCTAGAAATATCAAAGGGCCATTGTATAAAGAAAAATTCAGTCTCCCAATCTTTAAATCTCACTGTTCCTTCGGACAACAGTTTCTTAGTAGGATTCACATGGAAAATTTAATGGTCCAGCTCATTAAGCTTGGAAGGACGAACCAGGTAATCAAGAAGGGAATGGCTTAAGGAAAGGTTTCCCAATCTAGAGATAAAGGTTCAAGGCCTAAATAATAGGTGTAAGTGTTTGGGGATAGCTATATAGGGGCAATCTTTAGATATAGCAAAAATCAACCGATAAAGGCCGGGAAAGGAATGAAACCACCATGCCAAATGTGAATAGCAGAATAAACAAATTATCCTTTTGGAGGAGATGCAATAGTGTCTTCTTGCGCGGAGGGATGGCTTCCACACCAGAAATGTTAAAATCTCGGAGGATGGCATCAACCTCCTCTTGTGAGGTAATGAAGGAATGCTTTTCTGTAGAACCAATCTTCTTTGAAGGGAAGAGTCAAGTAACAAAGTGGGTATTAGCATGTTTAGTCACAATATTTTTCTTTCCCATAATGCCAGGTGCAATCTATTCCTTTACCTAAATCAAAAAAACATTACAACAAGATAAAGGGTAATTTTTATCCTTCCGAAAGCACTTCTAAAGAAACAACATTTGGATCAAGCCCGTGGTATATGCTTTCGGAAGGATAGGGATTGACGAAAGTACCTAATTGTGTTATCAACCAACTCATGAACGAACAATATTGATGATGAAACTGAATTACATCAACTTCCCAGTTGAGTAAGGTTGTTTGATAGACAAAAGGGAAAATTAGTCACACAATTGATTCGATGCACGTTAACAATCCTCTCAAGTCATCAAAAGCTGAAACTAAACAAGAGAGGTTGTTATGCACCAATCCAAATTGTGTGAGTGAAATTTTTGCAATATTCAAAGGGCACTTGTGAAATCAAATCAAATAAGGCATTTCAAATGATTTCGAAATGAAAAAGATAGATCATTTAATACTAGAAAAAGAAATTATTGATGCTTGCACTAGAAAATTTAGAAATGGAGGAAAATGAGGAGGGACGTAAAGGAAACTAGCAAAAGGGAAACGAAGCAAGCATTTATAGGCAAGACAAGGTGGAAACGAAAAGGCTTGACTTGAAAAGTCTTAAATATCCCTGTACGAAGGTGAGGATAATTGTTAGTACCAGATTTCAGCGCCAAAACCAGGTTTAGGCAAAGGGGTGTCGGAGCATGACAAGCAACAAAAGATGATTTAAGAAGCAAGAAACCGACACAAGCAATGAACAAGGAGCCAAAAGCACTTGTTCCGAGACTAGATTATAGAGCCATCAAAAGAGAATGGAGGTTGACAGTCAATTCCAAAACAAATAAAGAACTATCAATATCGTTGGTTTGCTGCTGACGATCATTGAAAGGATGAAGTTTACTATCAAAATACGGTACCCAGAACAAACAAAACAAGAGATTATCAACAAAGTAAAAGCTCTGATAAAGGTGCTATCACTATCAACATGCTTAGTAGCGATACCGAAAGCAAACAGTCAACACCAGATTGTAGGGGCAACCGATACCGAAAGCAGAAAGTGGAAGATCTAGTCAACACGCTATCGGTACAAACACAAAAGGCAAAGGGTTAGTACTGATACAAAAAGAGATAGCAGCAAGACAGTGCCGATACCGAAAGTAATAGCCATGGGTTAATTTCCGAGAGCATACCACTTAAAACAGGAAGCAGATAAAAGGGTTGACCGAAAGAATAAGGTTCGAAACCCAAAACCGCGAAAGAAAGGCATAAATAGAATCTAGGAAAGAAAAAGGTTATCAGCATCTCATACTAATATACCGACCCTAAGAATTATCTTCAAAATCATTAGAAGGCATTCCGAAAGCATTCTATCGCAAAGCTTAAGATAAAACCAAGAATTCACTGAAGTAATCCGAAGTCATAAGAAGAGGTGTTATCCACACTAATTTACTTATTGTCGATACCAAAAAGATGAAGATGATAAAAGGAACGGAACATGAAGGTAATATTCTGAAGACTTGCTACCGAGACCGAAGCTTATCGCCGAAACCGAAAGAAGCTCTCGAAGCTAACAATACTAATAGATTTGGTATAGATACATTGTGAAAAAGCAGAATCAAAGCTAAGCTTCTAAAACCTGAAACCAACACTCTGGAAGTAGGATAAGATAACAACGCCCACTAGAGAGAAAGGCGGCCAAAACCATGTTGTCAGAATCGAAAGACACAAAAGTGGCCGAAACCCTGTTGCCACATCCTAAAGTGACTACTGTTGAGCTATTACCAAAAGGAAGCCCAATATGCCTATAAATATGACCCAAGGGTCTCATTTTGGGGGACTTTTCTCATTCTCCGTTCTTGTAAAATTTTATTATAGAGTAAACCCTAATTTCTAAATCGATTTGGGGATTTAACTTAGAAAATTCTATGTACTCTATGAAAGTGATCAATAAAGAGAGAATCTATACTTGAGACTTATATCGTGAATTTCATGATCTCTTAAGATGTAAACTTTTATGCTTCCTCACGGCAAGGTTCCATGCATAAGCCACATTACCCAAAATGCCCTTCTACAAGCCGTTTAGCTTTCTAACTTGCATTGCGCTTAGGGAACCCTTATCCCATGGTAATTATTGGTCATTGAGTCTCGTAAGCATGATGCTCACCTCTTAAAAGAAGAGTAACTAATATTCGGGCTCAAGACCTTGATATTTAGGAACGACGAACTAACCTAAGCCTTGTTGTTAACGATATTTTAGCTTAGACTTATTTCTATGAGTTGACAAAAAATATCGTTAATAACAAGGCTCCCCTTAAACTTATCATAAACACAAATTTTATTTTTAATAGAGGATAAAATACATGCACAGTAAAAAGTATTAACATGCAACCTAAAATTTGTTTTACAACGAGTCATGCAATTAGTAATTGTAATAAACTAGCATATAATCTCTACTTTGTTTATGGATAGCATTTAACATAATGTGGTGATTTAAATTTGCCTGACTTTCAAGCATGATTGAACAAGTGTAAAGCACTGGTTGAATATTGGCAACATGAGTTTGGAAACAGTAAGATCAGTTGCAAAATTATGTGTGAGGGGAAAAAAGGATTGAAAGTGGATAAATTTGGAAGTACGAAACTGATTAAAGTACAAAGTCCAATAAACATGCTTGAAAGTTATGAAAATAAAGGACACTTAGATCCCTTTCTTCTTCTTTCTTTGTTGCTCGAATCCAAAATAGAGTATGAAAAAAAGGTTAAAGTTACAATAACACAGTCATTTTATTCTTAAGATAAAAGGTAAATATGATGTAATCGATAGAGAATCAGTATAAGCATTCCTTAGGTGAGTATTTGGTTGGTTTAGTTTATCTGAATATGAAAATTGTAAAACTAAACTAAAACCAATAAAAATGAAAGCCGATCCAAAGTGACCAAATTAAGTTTGGTTGCTTATCTGATTTAACCAAACTAAAAATGTTTTAAACTTTATGTTTGGAACATCCACTATAATATGAAGTAACTTATAAATACATGATTAAACTATTTTTATTTATGATCCTTATGTTATCTAAAAGTAATATGGACTCATATGTAATAATTGAACTTTACCTGGATAACTAAAATAACCTAAAATACTCATTATAACACTAATAATTTTGAAAATATAAGAAAAGTTTGGTTAACTTGGTTAAACTGATAACCAAACTAAATATATTTTTGAATAGTTTAAAACGATCTACTTTCAAAACCAAAACAAACCGATTAAAATTATTTGGTTTGGTTGGTTTAACCAAATAATACTCACCCTTAGTGTTCACAACCACAGTTCTTCAATTAAGAAAATGGTAGAAAATAGTAAAGAAGACTGATGAGTTAATAGGTATTGTAACCTCTAAGGTGTGCCAACAATCTTGTCATCAAGAAATTAATTGTAAAACCCCGTAATTTTCAATATTAATGTTCACAAATTAAATAATATTTAATTCTTAATGTGAGAATTAAAGGAAATGGGTTGCGCCATTGTGTTTGTCTCGGAATTCTGGTTGAGATAGAGTCCGAATTTGCGCGAATTGGACTTCGTATGAAAAAGTTATGGCCATCGGAAGTTTTAGAAAAATTTAAACAGATTTCAAAAATTCGAATTTCAGAGTCAGATTGGGCTAGGCGGAAAATTTCTCGCCAGGGCCAGGTCGACCAGGGGGTCGACCTACCCACACAGGTCGACCAGGGGTTGACCTGGGGGTTGACCTGCCCCCCCCCCCCCCGGGGCAGATTTGTTTGATGACCTTTTAATCACTATATGCTGAGTCATTAGGGTTTTTGATCTGGTCTGAATGGCTGGGGTTAATTCTGGGTTGATCGGACGGCCTAAATTAATCCTAAACTCTATAAAACACATGTAGACTCAAACCCTAAAATCAAATTAAAATTAGAATCATGGCCTCCATGCTGTCACCTTGCAACTAGAATAGCCGCCACCAATTAGAGAGGAAGAAAAGCTAATCAATTCAATTCTAATCTAAACCGCCACAAATTGTCTTCTTCAAAGGAAAGCTAAATCAATTTCAAAACTCAGATTTCTGAACTCAAGACCTTCTTTGAGTTGTGAGTTCGATTTCTTTAAAAAGATAATTAACAATTTAATTGGATTGAGCTATGATTTGGATTATATAGTTATGTTGTGAATTATTGACCGCATGTTATTATCTATGCTGTAAATTCTATGATGTTATCATCTATGTTGTAAAGTTGTGATGTTATCATCTATGTTGTAATTCTATTGTTGGCTTATGTATAATCAATTCATAATGATGTTTCATATGCTAGTTTGGTTATGTTGTTGGAACTAATTCATATGATAAATCATATGTATGTATGCAAGTTAGGATGTTAACTGAGGCATGGATCATATGCAAGTTAGTGAAAATTATGTACAACCTTACATGTTTCATGACATCTATTTTATGTGTAAATTGGATCTAAAGTTAGGCTATGACATGTGTGAGTTATATGCTAGTATACAAAATTCTATATGCTAGTTTACATGTTTAGATGTAAGTTTACACCATCGTTTACGTTGCATAAATCACATATGCAAGAGTGTGTGTGTGTATGTGTGTGTGTGTGTGTGTATATATATATATGTGTGTGTGTGTGTGTGTGTGTGTGTGTTTGGAGTATGAATCATGTAATGTAAGTTTGTGGTTATTGTCTATGCAAGTTTACACCTTATGATTAGATCTATGACATACATGGTTTATGCAAGTTTGTGACTATTACCTAAACAAGTTTACACCTTTAGATTTAGATCTATGACATATGTAGTTTTATGCAAGTTCGTGACTTTGGCCTATGCAAGTTTTTAGATGAAGAACCTCATTCACACATGCAAGTTCACCCTTTATGTTTAGATCTAGTTTTATCTATATGTATTTTGTGATGTTTACTCTTTATTCCATAAGTTAGATAATTCGAGTCTAACGTATATTTTACGTTAAACGAATGAATGTACAACGTGGGGCAATGGGATAATATTAAAAGATTTAATATTGAGAATTGTCATAAATGCCTTAAATGGCATAAAATAAATTTGTGATGATAATTGGTATAATTTTGCATACCATAAATAGATGGACATAATTAAGTCAATTATGGACATAGTTAAATTTGGAATTGATTGATAATTTGAATAGGGAAATTAATTCAAATTGGGGGGATAATTAATCGCCTAAGACACGAGGTTAAGCTCTTTTATGGTGTAAGACTGCCCGGACCTGCCCGGCAAATTCAGCTGCCACAAATGCCAGTCTAATGTGGGAGGTCTTAGGCATAAATTAAATGTGTAACCGTTGTAAAGACATGAGGTTAGGCTCGTTTGTGGTGTAAGACTGTCCGGACCCACCCGGAAAATCCAACTGCCACAAATGTTAGTCTAATGTGGCAGGTCTTTACAAGGTTACAGTGTTAATGAATTAAGAAATACTTAACCAGATAAACATGTGGTGTTACATGGGGGTTAAGTGGGTGGCTTGTGAAATACGATTAGAAACACTTAACCAAAATTGAAACATGTAAGTGAACATGAATAAGAAGAGGGTTACGTGGGATGTACTAGAGGGGACCAAGCTTAGGTGGATAGCTTACGTCAAGTAATGGGGGCCCGTTTCGACCAGTAATCCATAAGTATCTTTGTGGGCTCGACCCAAGTCGAGGACGGGACACGCATATTGGGCTTGACTATAAGAGGCCAAAACGGGTTAGCGGTGGCAACGCAAGTCCAACGGGTTTATGTGCGTGTGTGGGCCCGGGCTAGTAGGTAAGACGTTGTTGCATTGTGTAGGTATAAGCCGTGCATTATTGGTGGTATCGGGTTGCCACTTTGGGGAGTGATACACCCTACTGTGGGGCCAGCACGGGTATCTACGAGTTAGGGAGCCGATCGCATGGGGGTAGTGGGTACACCTAGTGGAGATAGGGGCAGGCGGCACCTATGAAGGCAACTAGGGGTACACAAAACTACCATTATCATTATTAAAGTCTTGTAGGCGGGATCAACCCTTTTAGGGTGACTAGTGGTGGTGCAGTATAGTAATTATCTTATAGTGGTTTAGGTGCGCCTTTAACGTTATCTTTGTTTATCTTATATCCTTTAGTTTGCTCTGC
Organism: Allium sativum; assembly: GCA_030737875.1. Lineage (NCBI taxonomy): Eukaryota > Viridiplantae > Streptophyta > Magnoliopsida > Asparagales > Amaryllidaceae > Allium > Allium sativum. The sequence goes on along the minus strand of CM060918.1, from coordinate 831,516,403 downwards.
CATACCCAATTGTTCACAGTCATTTCCTTATTTTCCAACTTATGCCTTAGCCTAGTTATTTTGGTAATTATATTGTTAAAGCTATCGCACTCGCCAGACTTTATGTATGACCCCATTTATTTCCACCTCTTTTCTTCTTTTTCCCCCCAGGTGCTCAGGGTGGAACTAGCACCAGTGGAGCTTGATTTTGGACAGTTGTATCTCTTGCTTTTAGAAGTTGCTTGGATCGCTGAAGTAAAAGTTCAGCCTATCTTATTTATGGCTATTTTGTGTTGGGGTTATGTCTTTCAATTTATGTACTCTGATTTAGTCAAGATGGATATTATGTACTTTGACTCTGGTTTTTGATGATGTAATCAAACCTATGTGTTCACCGCTGCAATGAATAAAAATTTAAATTTTTAGGTACTGTTTATATTTGTCTTGTTGTTAAGTTTCTGTTCTATACACACTTAAAACGCTCCATAGAAGTTAATGCATTCCCTTTGTGAGTGACATTAATGGACGTGGGGTGTTACACATGGTATCAGAGCTGAAGGTTACCAGAACAGATATGAATTTTGAATAACTGTTTTTCAAAAGAATTTTTATAAAGAAATACTTTAAAAAATATGTTTTAAGGAGAGTATTTTCAAGAGAAAAGTTTATTTTAAAAACATAACCTCCAAGAGCCATATATCTTTCTTCCGATTCTCCGTTTTGAATCTCTTCCTCTTTCCTTTTTGAATCTCTTCCTCCGCATATAAACGCTTTTTCTAAGATATGTAAGAGCCTCCGTGTGTTGGGACTGGGACGTTTGTCAAAGTTAGAAGTTTGCTCCAGGAAGTGGAGGACTTGTTGGTGACTTCGAGATGGACGATGGAAGGAAGGTTCAACCAGCTGCTTGGTTAATGAAGAGTGAAGCTTCATTTTGGTGGGAAGTCACGAATGGAAAACGTGCCGGGGAGACATGGATAGGACACACGATAAGAAAGTGGATCCAAAGAAAGACGGTAATGATAACAAGGGTCAGGAAAAAGAAAAAGGGGAAGTGACACACTTGTGAAATACCTGGCCACCTAATGAAAGGCATTAGAAAGAAGAAGAAGACTATTTTTTATCATTACGAAGAGACGGGACATCGTATTAAGATTGTCCAAAGAGGCAAAGGCAAGGGTAAGGACAAAGTACAGGATCTTCTGGAGGGCAAATTCGTTCCCTCACGGCTGATACACCTGCTAGAGATAGAGACATCTCGGTCGAAATTTGGTTTTCCTTTTTAATCGTCATGTTCGAACTTTGTTTGATTTTGGCGCTTCACACTCGTTTGTATCTTCTTCGTTAGTCGAAATACTGCACCTAAATACTAGTCTAGTTATGGATCCCATTGTAGTCTCAAATCCTATTGGTGGTTCATCTCATCTTTCTATGATTTGTCGGGATTTGAGAGTGTCTATCTTGGGCGTTGGGTTTGAATGCAACGCCTTTGTTCTTGGCTTCATGGGCTATGGCTTGATTCTAGGTATGGATTGGCTAACTAGATACGGGGCCATCCTAGATTGTGAAAGAAGGGTAGTTAGATTGTTGACTCGTTGTGGAAAGACCCTTGATATTTCTTGTGACCCTAGAGGTCCAGTAATGCTTAGCTACCTAGAATCCCTTGACGCATCCAATGATTATTTACATTCTGTTCGTATAGTCCATGAATATGTTGATGTCTTCGATGAGGTGAGGGGTCTACCCCTAAAACGTGAGATAGACTTTCGAATATATCTGGTAGATAATGCAAAGCCAGTTGCATTGCCAGTGCGCCACATGGCTCCAAGAGAGAGAAGAGAACTCAGTAAGCAAGTCAAAGAATTGCTTGAGAAGGGGTTCATAAGACGTAGTATATCGGAGTGGGGTGCTCCAGTAATATTTGCCACGAAGGCAGATGGGCCCCTTAGACTTTGTGTGGACTATAGAGAACTTAATAAGCTTACTAAGAAGAATAGGCACCCACTGCCGAGGATTGACGATCTCTTCGATCAATTAGTTGGTGCCTCAGTGTTTTCACAGTTGGTCTTAGCCACGGGTTTCCATCAGTTGAGAGTGGCTGAGGATAGCATAGACAAGACTGCCTTTGGGACTCCAGACGTCTTCTTCGAGTGGCTTGTGATGCCCTTCGGTTTGACAAACGCCCCCGCATATTTTTTTGACTTGATGAGTAGGGTATTTAGGGAGTACCTTAATAAATTCGTGGTAGTCTTTGTGGACGACATCTTGATCTTTTCTAAGAGCGAGGAAGAACTTGCCCTACATCTTAGGGAAGTGTTGGAGACCCTTCGAGTGCATAGCCTTAAAGCTAAATTTTCTAAATGTCACTTTTGGAGGAAGGAAGTGCGATTCTTAGGGCACGTGGTTTCCAAAGAAGGGATAGTTGAGGATCCTGCGAAGGTAGTGGCCATCTAAGATTGGAAGGTCCCTAATGATGCTACCGAGGTGAGGAGTTTCTTAGGGTTGGCTGGCTACTATAGGAAGTTTATCAAAGACTTCGCAAAAATATCAGCCTCATTAACACGCTTGACGAAGAAGAACCTAGTTTTCACATGGGACGTAGATTGTGATGATGCGTTCCAACGTTTAAAGAGAGCTTTGACCACAGCCCCAGTCTTAGTGTTGCCAGATGGGAGTAAGCCATTTACCATTTATACCGATGTTTGTGGGACAGGACTAGGCACAGTCTTAATGCAAGAGGGAAGGGTAATAGCCTACAGAGGAAGGTAGTTGAGAGTGCATGAGAAAAATTACCCTACACATGACCTAGAGTTGGCCGCTATTGTTTTCGCGCTTAAGTCTTGACGCCATTATCTTCTTGGCGAGAAATTCGAATTGTTCACTGACCACAAATCGCTAAAATACTTGTTCTCTCAGAAGGACTTGAACTTAAGGCAGCAAAGGTAGATGGAATTCTTAGAGTCCTACGATTTCGAGATAGCATATACCATTGGCAAGGGTAACGTGGTGGCAGATGCCTTAAGTAGGAAAAGGTTGTCCTTGAGTCTGTTATTTGTTGAGCGGCGAAGCTTAGAGTTCATATCTACATTTGACTTTAGACCTTCCATTGACTTTGTACCCGGTTTGTTGGCATCCTTAGAGGTCAGACCTACGCTTTTGGGACGGATTGGTGAGGCACAACGAGAAGACCCACAGTTGGTTGAGTTAGTAGAGAAGCTCAAAAGGGGGGAGTCATCGAGCCATCTCAGTAGGTATACCCTAGATGATAAGGGATGGTTACGTAGGGACAGTAGACTTTGTGTACCACGGGACGAGAATTTGAGGAAGGCCATTCTTGATGATGCACATCGTTGGAAGATGACCATCCATCCCAGCGGGAACAAGATGTACATGGACATGAGACGAGTTTACTTTTGGGCCGGTATAAAGAGGAATGTGGCTGAGTTTGTCGCTAGATGCTTGGTGTGCCAACAAGTAAAAGCAGAGCAAAAGAAGCCCGGTGGGTTGCTTCACCCATTGAAGGTCCCACAATGGAAGTGGGAAAGTGTCTCGATGGACTTTATTGATGGGTTATCAAGATCGAGGAAGGGTAATACGGGGATTTGGGTCGTGGTAGACAGACTTACTAAGAGCGCCCATTTCATTCCCATGAAGAGTAAGAGGACTGCTCCATGGTTAGCCTCTGTATACATTCGAGAGATAGTTCGTTTGCACGGTGTTCCTTCTAGCATAGTGAGCGACCGCGATCCTATCTTTACTAGCGAGTTTTGGAAGAGCTTGCAAGAGGCGGTAGGGACTCAGTTATGTTTGAGCACCGCATATCATCCTCAGACGGACGACCAGACCAAGAGGGTGAATCGTATTCTAGAGGACCTATTGAGGTTGTGTGTCTTAGACTTCGGAGGTACATGGGAGGAACATCATCCTTTGGTGGAGTTCGCATATAATAATCGCTTTCAGTCTAGCATTGGAATGGCACCGTTCGAGGCTCTTTATGGACGGCCGTGTCGTTCGCCTACATGTTGGTGGGAATCTACAGATAAGATCTTGCTTGGGCCCGATATGATTAGAGAGACTTCAGAAAAGATCGATTTGATTCGAAGGAGGATGAAGACGGCGCAAGATAGGCAGAAATCTTATGCGGACAAGAGGAGGACAGATCTTGAGTTTGATATTGGGTACATGGTCTTTGTCAAGGTGTCTCCATTACGGAATGTTGTTCACTTTGGGTCTATTGGGAAGTTAGCACGAAGGTTCGTAGGGCCGTTTCCTATTAAGGAGAGGATTGGACAGATGGCGTATTGAGTGGAGTTGCCCGAGAGACTTAGCGATGTACACGATGTATTCCATGTATCACATTTGAGGAAGTGCTTGCATGAGACCGATGAAGTGGTAGAGCCGAGCTTGCTTAGAGAGGTGGAGATAGAGCATGATGCGACGATTTGACGAGCTCCTACGTGCATTCTTGGGTCGGAGATTAAGAAGTTGAGGAATCGAGAGGTCATGCTAGTCAAAGTGCAATGGGGAGATGATGAGAGCAACGCTACTTGGGAGACGGAAGAGAAGATGCGTTCATTGTACCCTTTTCTTTTCGAGGGTACGACTTTTAATTTCTCCTTTATCGCTTAGCTTATACTTGTTTCATATTTAGTGTGTCCTCTCGCTAGTATCTTTGACCTTTAGATAGGGTAGTCCTATGGTTGAAACATGTGTTTGAGACATGTTATGTATGATGGATGCATGTGGATGCAAATGGTTGCTAGTGGTTGCTCGTGGATACATATACACACACTTTAGGCAATAGATCAGCTCAGTCACTTCATATTGCATATTGCATATAAATGTGTGTACATATTTAAGTTAACGGATGTATAATGATTATACTATCATATGGATGTTGCATTTTGGTGAATGGTTGTGCAAACATGTAGAAATAATATGTATCGATAGGATTCTTTCGCATACATAATGGACGCATGGCACTATCATGGTTTGCATTAAGGAGGTCAACTGAATCAATAGACCGCCTGATTTTGCATTAGATAAAGAACATATACACACACTTCTTGCATATGTTTATACAGCATTAGGAATTTAATAAGGACAGTGGATGCCTATGTTTGATGGTTGAGTAGATGGTTGTTTGGATGTTAGGATATGCATTCTCCTTAACTTAACGATTTCGGGGGCGAAATCCTTAAAGGAGGGGAGAATGTAACACCACGTAATTTTCAATATTAATGTTCACAAATTAAAGAATATTTAATTCTTAATGTAAGAATAAAGGGAAATGGGTTGCGCCATTGTGTTCGTCTCGGAATTCTGGTTGAGATAGAGTTCGAGTTTGCGTGAGTTGGACTACGTATGAAGAAGTTATGGCCATTGGAAGTTTCAGAAAAATTTAAACAGATTTCAAAAATTCGAATTTCAGAGTCAGATTGGGCTAGGCTGGAAATTCTCCGCCAGGGCCAGGTTGACCAGGGGGTCGACCTACCCACACAGGTCAACCAGAAGGTCGACCTGGGGGTCGACCTGCCCCCCCCCCCCCGGGCAGATTTGTTTGATGACCTTTTAATGACTGTATGCTGAGTCATTAGGGTTTCTGATCTGGTCTGAATGGCTGGGGTTGATTCTGGGTTGATCGGACGTCCTAAATTAATCCTAAACTCTATAAAAACACATGTAGACTCAAACCCTAAAATCAAGTTAAAATTAGAATCATGGCCTCCATGCTGTCACCTTACAACCTAGAATAGCCGCCACCAATTAGAGAAGAAGAAAAGCTAATCAATTCAATTCTAATCTAAACTGCAACAAATTGTCTTCTTCAAAGGAAAGCTAAATCAATTTCAGAACTCAGATTTCTGAACTCAAGACCTTCTTTGAGTTGTGAGTTCGATTTCTTTAATAAGATAATTAACAATTTAATTGGATTGAGCTATGATTTGGATTATATGGTTATGTTGTGAATTATTGAACGCATGTTATTATCTATGTTGTAAATTCTATGATGTTATCATCTATGTTGTAAAGTTGTGATGTTATCATCTATGTTGTAATTCTATTGTTGGCTTATGTATAATCAATTCATAATGATGTTTCATATGCTAGTTTGGTTATGTTGTTGGAACTAATTCATATGATAAATCATATGTATGTATGCAAGTTAGGATGTTAATTGAGGCAAGGATCATATGCAAGTTAGTGAAAATTATTTACGACCTTACATGTTTCATGACATCTATTTTATGTGTAAATTGGATCTAAAGTTAGGCTATGACATGTGTGAGTTATATGCTAGTATACAAAATTCTATAAGGTAGTTTACATCTTTAGATGTAAGTTTACACCATCGTTTATGTTGCATAAATCACATATGCAAGTGTGTGTGTGTGTGTATATATATATATATATATATATATATATATATATGTGTGTGTTTTGAGTATGAATCATATAATGTAAGTTTGTGGTTATTGCCTATGCAAGTTTACACCTTATGATTAGATCTATGACATACATGGTTCATGCAAGTTTGTGACTATTACCTAAACAAGTTTACATCTTTAGATTCAGATCTATGACATATGTAGTTTTATGCAAGTTTGTGACTTTGGCCTATGCAAGTTTTTGGATGAAGAACCTCATTCACACATGCAAGTTCACCCCTTATGTTTAGATCTAGTTTTATCTATATGTATGTTATGATGTTTTCTCTTTATTCCATAAGTTAGACTATTCGAGTCTAATGTATATTTTACGTTAAACGAACGAATGTACAACGTGGGGCAATGGGATAATATTAAAAGATTTAATATTGAGAATTGGCATAAATGCCTTAAATGGCATAAAATAAATTTGTGATGATAATTGGTATAATTTTGCATACCATAAATAGATGGACATAATTGAGTCAATTATGGACATAGTTAAATTTGGAATTGATTGATAATTTGAATAGGGAAATTTATTCAAATTGGGGGGATAATTAATCGCCTAAGACACGAGGTTAGGCTCTTTTGTGGTGTAAGACTGCCCGAACCTGCCCGGCAATTCCAGCTGCCACAAATGCCAGTCTAATGTGGGTGGTCTTAGGCATAAATTAAATGCGTAATAGTTCTAAAGACACAAGGTTAGGCTCGTTTGTGGTGTAAGACTGCCCGGACACGCCCGACAAATCCAGCTGCCACAAATGCCAGTCTAATGTGGGAGGTCTTTACAAGGTTACGGTGTTAATGAATTAAGAAACACTTAACCAGATGAACATGTGGTGGGACATGGGGGTTAAGTGGGTGCCTTGGGTGGCTTGTGAAATACGATTAGAAACACTTAACCAAAATTGAAACATGTAAGTGATCATGAATAAGAAGAGGGTTAAGTGGAATGTACTAGAGGGGACAAAGCTTAGGTGGATAGCTTGTGTCAAGTAATGGGGGCCCGTTTCAACCAGTAACCCATAAGTATCTTTGTGGGCTCGACCCAAGTCGAGTACGAGACACGCATATTGGGCTTGACTGTAAGAGGCCAAAACGGGTTAGCGGTGGCAATGCAAGTCCAACGGGTTCATGTGCGTGTGTGGGCCCGGGCTGGTAGGTAAGACATTGTTGCATCGTGTAGGTATAAGCCATGCATTATTGGTGGTATGGGTTGCCACTTTGGAAAGTGATACACCCCACTGTGGGGCTAGCACGGGTATCTACGAGTTAGGGAGCCGATTGCATGTGGGTAGTGGGTACACCTAGTGGAGATAGTGGCAGGCGGCACCTATGAAGGCAACTAGGGGTACACAAAACTACCATTATCATTATTAAAGTCTTGTAGGCGGGATCAACCCTTTTAGGGTGACTAGTGGTGGTGCAGTATAGTAATTATCTTATAGTGGTTTAGGTGCGCCTTTAACGTTATCTTTGTTTATCTTATTTCCTTTAGTTCGCTCTGCCATACCCAATTGTTCACAGTCATTTCCTTATTTTCCAACTTATGCCTTAGCCTAGTTATTTTGGTAATTATATTGTTAAAGTTATCGCACTCGCCAGACTTTATGTCTAACCCCCTTTGTTTCCACCTCTTTTCTTCCTTTTCCCTCCAGGTGCTCAGCGTGGAACTAGCACCAGTGGATCTTGATTTTGGACAGCTGTATCTCTTGCTTTTAGAAGTTGCTTGGATCGCTGAAGTAAAAGTTCAGCCTATCTTATTTATGGCTATTTTGTGTTGGGGTTATGTCTTTCAATTTATGTACTCTGATTTAGTCAAGATGGATATTATGTACTTTGACTCTGGTTTTTGATGATGTAATCAAACCTATGTGTTTACCGCTGCAATGATTAAAATTTTAAATTTTTAAGTACTGTTTATATATGTCTTATTGTTAAGTTTCTGTTCTATATACACTTAAAACGCTCCATAGAAGTTAATGCATTCCCTTTGTGAGTGACATTAATGGACGTAGGTTGTTACATTAGTTGTCAATTGCTATCCTAAAGATATGGATTTAGAAGAGAAGGCAGATTTTGGGTGGTACCTGCATAACATGTTTGTTAACAAATTTTTTAATCGGTGTCTTTTTCAATTTTCAAGATTTGCAAGTCTTCATTTCGAAGACGGTAGATTCTTGAGTCAGAGGCTCATTCATCGCTTGGCTTGTATGTTGTATCAACAATAATTACAATATTTTGGAAGATGTGGGAGTAGAAACAAAGAAAGTTTCTTATATTATAGGAAAATTGACACGTTTAGCCTTGTTTACAGAAATTATAACATGTTTAGCTTTGTTTTTGGAAATATTTACAAATACAGACCTATTTTGTTCGGGGTGAGGGCAGGGCGCATTTTTAAAGTTCGCATGTGTATTTGTAAATTTTATATGTACCCACCTACTCCTTCATAATTCTGATCCATACTCAACTATATCTTGTCAACACTGTTTCTCTTAACAATGCCTTCATAGCCATCGATCATCTCATGACTCTGATTTCGGCAACATCGCCTTCTCCCTTCCAATGTCTAGCGATCACACTAATATCGATTGTGAATATAAACTATCAAAAACAACATTACGAAGAGCTTGCTCTTGAATACCTGGATCATCACCTACTAACAATTCAACAAGGACTGAAAGAACCTGCATATGTCCCACGAGTAAATGGACATCCTGTTTATCAACCCTATCTAGAACAAGAGGTTGAGCAGGTATCAATAAATCAACCCTCGTCTGAAGAAGAGATTAACTCTTACCCAGTTTGTTGTCACTATGGATATACGACTGAAGTTGTTGTTATAGTTGATAGCCAAAACAATGGTCATCGAATTCTTCTTTCTTCCAATTTTCCCGACGATTGCAATTTTTTCAGAATGGATAAACGAACCGTTGTGCCCAAAGTTCATAGCATATGAAAATGAGCCGGAACAAGAAATTAGACGTCCCAAGCAACCCCTAGAAGACACGTAGTTTGACTGTAACCACTAGTGTTCCTATTATCTGTTGTCGTAGTAGTATTTCGATTGTGTGTTTGTATGAATGCAGAACTTGGAAGATTAATATGAAGTGTTGTATGTTTGTTTTTGTCTAAGAAAATGAGTTTGTTTATTAAACAAATTTCAAACTGTTCGAAATTCAAATTTTGAAATGGACATTCAATTATTACGTAAATCTATGCCAAAGCTTTTCCAAACAGTAAGATCTACCACAAAATAGGTGATTTGACTAGACACGGATAAAGCTAGTCCAAAATTGTCCTATTTGATAAAGCTGGCCAAATGAGTCATTATTTCGAAATAGATGAGTTGACAAGACTCTGCCAAATCTGACCCAAAGCTTATCCATTGTGATAAAGCTGGACAAAAAGGACATTGATGATGCTTTATTTTGAAATATATGAGATGATTAAAGCTATCCCAAATCTAACTTGACAACGACATTGCTAAGATGATTAAAGTTGATTAGACAATGACATTGTCAAGATATTTTGCCTATTTCAACACTCTTCAACATAGCATTTCTCATTTCAGAAACACTCCTATACTTACTTCAAATAACTTCAAAACTAACATACTCACTCAACAATGGCACCAAAATTTATTCCTATACTTTGCTACTATGGCGGTGAATAGCTCGTGGATGAGAACCAAAATGGAAATTATGTTGGAGAATTCTGCAAACTAGGGAGAGTTCGCAAGGATTGCGTACTTGATGCTTTGAAAGAATCAGTCTTCAAAGAAACAAAAATTAACCCTATCGAATATAATATTGAGTTGTCGGTTAACCGGCCTACTGATTCGAGGCCGAGAGCATTATCACTCTTAGACGATGAAGATGTAGAAGTGATGTTTTCTATTGTTAAGAAATCGATTGGGTTGTTAATTGGTAAAACGAAAAAAGCAATCGTGGAAGAAATCGCCCCACCTCCCGTCATGAGTACCAATTTAGGGTATTTCACAGAAATGTTGCAAACTCATGATCCTTCACTCATCTTTAGTTCCTTTATGTGCACCAATCCATATTTTCACCCGAATGTGGACAAGAAACATTAGCCACAACAACAAACTTCTCAACCATATGTTCATGAGCAACAACAACAAACTTTTCAATCAGACGACTATGGGAAATAATTGCAATAAGATGTATTTCCTTCTCAGTCAGAACTGTACGATATGAGCCAACGGTATGTGTTGTGCATTAATTTAGTTTACTAACTACTCATTGAACTGTAAGATGTGACTGAAATGTATTTATTAACAGATTGACTGAAGAATCCAAATTAGACTAGGGTGCAAGACATTCAGAACAGACAAATGCTCTAAACAAAGACATAAATATCGAAGTAAATGACCCTACTGATAGCATGGTGGTTGCGATAACTGTTGATGATACGTGTTGGATGAGATAGTATTCCGAAGAAAAGAAAAGTTTCTACACCATCTTATGGAATGGTTTATTCTACACGATAATTCGTACAAGCCAATCAAGTTGAATAAAACAATATATACTACTGCATGTAATGTTGATGCTACATGACTATGGCAAATACATGCTATAATGTCAAAAAAAATCTCAAACTAGATGGTGAGAAATCAGAAAACTGCTTCATGAGCATAACTGTGTCAACCCTACAATTAATTCCAACCACAGGCAAGACACTTCTGAATTTCTTGTTTCCAAAATCCTATCTTTTGTGAAGGCCAATTTTTATATCTCAGCTAGTATGTTTCAGATGCTTGTCGACGACCAGCACTTCATCAAAATCAGTTACATGAAAGCTTGGCGAACGTTGAATAAAGAGTTGAAAATTTTTATGGTGGATCGACTGAACCGTATACAAGTTTGCCTCGATATTTTGAGGAAATAAAAAGAAGCAATCCAGATTCACTAGGACATATAACACACGATGATTTTGGGGTATTTGATTGTGCTTTTGGGCATTTGGTCCTTCCATTGCAGGTTTCATACACTACCGTGCATTGGTATGTATTGACGAGACACATTTGTACGGTTTGTACAAGGGAACACTGCTTGTTGCTACTGCTGTGGATGCCGACGGCTGCAATTTCCCATTAGCTTATGCAGTTATCGAATCCGAATCATATGATATTAGGCCTGGTTCTTCTCATGCATGCATGAATTCATTTATAGTGTACAAAATCGTCGCATTACTTTTATATCTGACAGAATGAAAGGGATTCCAAAAGCTTTGTAGTAAAGATGGCATGAACCGCACAAACATAGGTTTTCTGCAAGACATGTTAAAGCCAATTTTCGAGCTGCGGGTTATCGAGAGAAGCGACTAACAGGCTTGTTTTACACTGTTGTATGTGCATCAGAAGTAGCTGAGTACACTAAAATTAGAGATGAAATCAAGGCAACTAATCCGCGGACGGATGACTAGATTGAACGAAGCCTAGGGAATTCTGAAGAAACTGGGCAATTTGCACAGATGACGATGGTCGCTTCCATGCATGTTATTACTACCAACTCATTTGAATGTTTTAATGGTGTACTAAAAGGCGTCAGATCGTTGCCTATAAAGGCATTGGTTGAAATGACGTTTTATCAATCAATTGATTATTTCAATAAGAGACAGGCAAATGTAGGCTCTAAAGACAAAACTTACTCTGAAATAGGAAGCTAAAAGTGAAGCTCGTGCTTTTGATGCACGTTGTTGTAAACTTGTTCGATTTGGTCGATCTAAATGGCAAGTGATTCATTATTACTAAGATGAATATGAAGTTGAGATCGAAGGTTCTCATTGCTCCTGTACATGCAACATCCCACTTCTGCAGAAGATATTGTGTGCTCATGTGATGACGACCTGTTCAACGCAGGATTTGGGTATAAACAGAGTACATCACGATTTTGCTTCTGAGTGGTAGTCCATCCAAAGTTATAAAGCTTCCTACAAGCCATGGTTTCATCCTGTACGTGATAAGAAATACGGGGCACCATGCAATGGTCCACATATATTGGCTCTGCTGGTAAGAAGACAACCCAAACGACCTAAATCTACGAGATTCAAAAATGATATGGACGAGCATCAAACACCTAAAACAAACAGGTGCAGCAAATGTGGATCACAAGGCCATAACAGAAAGCGGTGTACTTCAGTAGCTTAAAATGAAGATATATGTGTGTTGATGAGATGTCATTGTGTTGAATTTTGCGTATCTGTATTTTTTATGTTTCGAACTTATCTATCGTGCATCAGACTTTGTATCTCTCTAATTTTCGAATATTTGAAATTTTCATTTGTTTTATGTTATTTGGTTAGGATTTAAATGCTATTTGCATGTGTAATTTAAATATAATTCAAAACAAGCTCATAACGTCGCGGTACATCGTAGTTTTACGTTTTGAACTTCAGTTGAATATATAGAAGCCGCTATAAGTCGAATTTCATTGAAATAAGAAACGTTCAATCTATTGAACTATATTTTTATAATCTAACAGAAAAAAGGAGATTTCATGTTACAGATTTTAAGTTATGTCCAAATCAAATTTTCAGAAAGTAGCTATGAAATTTAGTAACAAATTGCATTGAAGAATTTTGAAAGCTCGCCAATTGGCGAATTCCGAAACTTCGCCATTGTGTTTTCAAAACAGGTATATTCTTGTAATTATTTCCAAAACTAATCTAAATTTGTTATTAAACTTATAAACAAGGCTAAGCCTGAAGTTTATCCTACATTATATAAACATTTACTGTTTGTTATTTTCTTTGTCTATTGCTTAAAACAGGAAATACGTGACACCACCTAGCACCATAGTTTTCGCTTGCTATGTGGGATAAAAACATACACATCTTATGAGTTATAATATTATGAGTTATGGCTATCAAATAGCATTTAATTAGAACTACTGATATATCATGTAATAGTAAGAAATCAGATATTCTAAAATATAGTTACACTAATAATTATGTAATAGTCTGAATGGTAAAAACAACGGAAAACCGGATTGTTAATTGAACTAGATACTTTGTATACACGATCGTATATGAATAAATATTTATTATAAGTGATATACCTTGCCAAACAAGTGACATAGGCAACCAATAATATTATGTGCAGTATCACCATATGTGCAAGGCATGAAACGTTTTTCATTGTTTATTTAACAAAGCACTAAATTTTCTGGACTTATTTAATTATGATGGTTATGTTAGAGTCCAGTTTGCACTTGTTTCTTATCAGATGTTTCTTATATTCTTTCTTCGAGAATACTGTTTATTATGCTATCTGCATAATTAAGTCAACAAATCAGCAAAATGGATCTTATTGCAGAATTTCGACAATTGCGCTATCCATTCCTATATACCTATTTTATCTTGGATGCTATTTAAACTCAACAACTTTCAATTTTTGCATTTGTATATCAAATCGTTGTACCATATGCAATTTATTCAGCATGCCTACTTTATAACACACACTGTTGGGAAACAAATGGCTGAGTCATGTACTTTGTCGCTTTCATGAAGACGATTCGGCGATCTGGTCGGTGGTGCAAAACCAGTTCGTACTTTCACCGCCGCCTCTAGGATAAAACAGCCTCTCCGAAATTAATAACTGATTTGCTTTGCACAAATACACCAGTGCAGATTTGCACTTTCTGATTTTTAACTACTCGAAAATTTCTTAAGAATATTTTTAATGGTGGAGGAAGAGAAAAGCAGAATTTTTTCTATATATGGATCTCGTCTGATCTGATGATAATATATAGACGAGGATTAGGTTATTCGAAAATATTGGTCAGTGGAGGAAAATAGGATCTGCGAAATACTTGGTCAAAATTTTTATCGCTTCATATTAAAGTCGGTTTAGAAATATCCGAATTTTAAAAAAAACAGGTTCGAAAAATGCAGTGTTTTCTGGACCAAAAATATAAGTGTCTACACCACATAGCCAAGGCCCAAAGCCCAAGTCCAAGCCCGAACCGAACCGAGCCGAGCCGGGTCGGGTCGGGTCGAGTCGGTCGGTCGGTTGCGCGTGCATGTGTGGTGGTCATGATGCATGGGCTCCCTCCTCACAACAAAGCATGTATTGGGAGCCCCAAGGCCCCATCAAAGCTTCTTAGAAACAAGTATAAATACTTGCTTCTTCCATATAATCCCATGATGTGGGACTATTCACATTAAGGAGCCACTCATACACCTATTCAAATATTTTAATAATTCATAACCACTTGAATTTCAAACAATCCCCCACTTGAATTTTTAAAATATTATCGAGCAGTTTCTAAAAAACATAAGACTGTGCATAAACAAAGATGTCATCTGACTTGAACCTTTGCATAGTGAGTAAGATTCAGTTTTTACTAGAGTGACACGTAGTCTTGAACTCTATTCCTGACATCAAACCACACACAATCTTTTCTATAGTGCAATCAAATAAGCCCATGCGTTTATGGCCATGCACGTCTATCCCAGTTTAGTGAACGCTCTAGAAGTTTTGCCCAAAACTCCATAGGAAACGGCCTCATTTCCACATTCACATAGGTGAGTCTATCAAGAGTACTCCTGAAGGTAGGTACTCCACTCCAAATAGAGTATAGATCTCATTAAGAGTTTCTATTAACTCATCCTCTATCACTTCAGGAATACATGCTTCTTAGTTTGTTAAATAGCATGTTCAACTTCTATCACTACACAACTTGTTTTTACCCATTGAACCTATTTCTTGGGATCTCCAGTCATTTAGGTCGGGTTACCATTGTGTGTGACTCAACAATCTAAGGGCAATAGTCCATTCTTTTTGAAGAATTATGGACTTTCTCTCTTGACAGTCCTTTCGTCAAAGGATCTGCCAAATTTTCTTCACTACGTACGTAATCTACTCTAACGGTACCTGTAGAAAGTAGCTCTCTAACCGTGCTATGCTTACAACGTATTTGTTGTCTCTTACCATTATAATAACGGTTCTGAACTTTTGCAATAGCCGCGGTACTATCACAATGTATCAACACAGCCGGTATCGGTTTTTCCCATAAGAGAATCTCAGCTAGCAGATTTCTCAAATACTCTGCTTCTTCACTAGCTATAGCTAGCGCTATCATCTCAGATTCCATAGTGGACTGAGCCAAAATAGTCTGTTTCTTGGATTTCCAAGAAACAGCTCCTCCAGCGATGCTAAATATATAGCCACTGGTCGCTTTAGAATCATCAGATAAAGTATTCCAGTCTGCATCTGAGTATCCTTCAAGTACAGCTGGAAACTTTTCATAATGTAATCCAACGTTCATAGTTCGTTTAAGGTATCTCATGACCCTTTCAATAGCATGCCAGTGCTCTATACTAGGTCTACTGGTAAACCTGCACAATAATCCCACGACATAGGCAATGTCGGGTCTAGTACAATCAGTGGCATACCGAAGGCTGCCAATGATGCTCACATAATCAGACTGTCTTACACCTTCACCAGTGTTCTTAAATAACTTCACACTTGGATCGTATGGTGTACATGCAGGTTTACAGTCAAAGTAATTATATTTCTTTAGTATCTTCTCAATGTAATGAGACTGATCCAAAGAAATTCCCTTTTCTGACCTAGTAATTTTAATACCAGGGATTACACTCGCCTCACCTAGATTTTTCATATCAAAATTGGCACTAAATAAGGATTTGACTGAATTTATGGCATGAATGTTTGACCCAAAGATGAGTAGGTCATCTACGTAAAGGCATATAATAGTGCAAATGTCATTCTCATATTTGTAATAAATGCATTTGTCACTTTCATTAACTTTAAAACCATTTGAAATGATTAAGTTATCAAATTTTTCATGCCATTGCTTAGGTGCTTGTTTTAAACCATATAATGATTTATCCAATTTGCATACTTTATGTTCTTGACCATGTACTACAAATCTTTCAGGCTGGTCCATATAAATTTCTTCGTCTAATTCACCGTTCAAAAAAGCAGTTTTAACATCCATTTAGTGTATTAGTAAATTATGAATGGAAGCAAGTGAGATTAATACCCGAATGGATGTTATTCTAGTTACAGGTGAAAAAGTATCGAAGAAGTCTATATTTTCTTTTTGTCTAAAACCTTTAGCTACTAGTCTTGCTTTGTATTTATCTATAGTACCATCAGGTTTTAGTTTCTTTTTAAGTACCCATTTACAGCCTATAGATTTACAACCAGGGAGTAAATCTGTCAAATGCCAAGTCTTATTGGATTCAAGAGAATCCATCTCATCATTTATAGCCTCTTGCCAGAAATCGGCATCTATTGAAGCTAAGGCCTCTTGGAGGTTTAAGGGATCCTCCTCTATAGTAAAAGCGCTAAAATCCGAACCAAAATCTTTTACGGTTCTTGCTCTTTTACTTCTTCTAGGTTCAACTTCAGAACTTTTATCAAGTTCTGTTCTAATAGGCGTACTTGATGTGCCCCCACTATTCCTTAATTTAAAAGGAAATTTAGTTTCATAAAAATCGGCATCATTTGATTCAATTATATTATGTGCATTTAGATCATAAAATCTGTATGCTTTGCTATTAATAGCATAGCCTATAAATGCACATTCATATGCTCTACTTGCCAATTTTATTCTCTTAGGGTCTGGAATGCGAACATATGCTAAACAACCCCAAGTTCTAAAGTATGAGACATTGGGTTTATGATTCTTTAAAATTTCATAAGGTGAAATTTTATTCTTAGATTTGGGGATTCTATTCAGAACATAGCTTACAGTTAATAAAATATCCCCCCACCAATGTTTTGCTGCACCAGAATTTAGGAGGATGGCCACTACTAATTCGGTAAAAGTCCTATTTTTTCTTTCAGCTTTACCGTTCATTTCAGGTGAATAGGGTGCAGTTCTCTCATGTACAATACCGTGTAATTTATAGAAGTCCAGAATTGAATTAGATTCATATTCTATTCCTCTATCACTACGAAGTCTCTTAATTTTTCTATTTACTTGACTCTCAATTTCAGTTTTGAATGTTTTAAACATTTCAAAAGCATCACTTTTATTTTTCATAAGATATACATATGTGAAATCAGAACAATCATCGATAAAAGTGATAAAATAGCGATGTCCATGTCTAGTCAAAGTACCATCAAGTTCACATATATCAGAATGAATCAAGTCTAAGGGTTCAGATTCTCTATCAACAGACTTGTGAGGTTTCTTTGTGATTTTTGCTTGTGTACAGAATTCACATTTATCAGATTCAGATTCTGCTATCTTAGGTATCATATCTAGAGTGCTCATGTTATGAATTATTCGCTTATTAATATGACATAATCTAGAATGCCGAATATTAAAATCACACAACATATAAGCAAAATTATTCACTTTATTAGATTCAACATTTAATTTGAACATTCCCTCACAATCATAACCCTTTCCTACAAAGTTTCCCTTATACACAATGGTATACAAGTCTGCCCCAATAAATTGAGTAAACCATGCCTTATTAAGGAGATAGCCAGAAACCAGATTCTTCCTCATCTCTGGAGTATGCAAAACATCTTTGAGGATCACAGTCTTTCCAGAGGTAAACTTGATCTCCACGTTTCCAACCCCTACAACTTTAGTGGTGTGAGAATCTCCCAGCAACACTTTCTGATCTTCAGCAGCCGTGTATGTGGAGAACATAGCACGATCATAGAGAACATGGCGAGAAGCACCAGTGTCTACCCACCAACCCTCTGATCCACCAACAAGGTGAATCTCAGTAATCATAGCCATAAGAGGCTCCTCTTCAGTCAAGTTAGCCTGTGGTACAGAGCTAGGCTTGTTCCGACACTTTCGTGCCATATGACCTGGTTTTCCACAGTTGTAACATAGAAACAACTGTCCAGAGTCATTCTTTTGGGCTGATTTTTGATGTCCTTTTGGGTTTCCTTGCGAATTCCTATTTTGTTTGTTGCGTCTGTTCTGATTCTTGAAAGACTTCTGATTTGGTTTCAGAACTGCGGGTCTGGTCTTTTTAGTGTTGTTGTTTGAAACAAACAACACTTCCTCTTTCTGGTCCTGTTTGTGTGCTGCCTCCTCAATGCGAAGGTGAGTGATCAAACTCTCTAAGGAAAATTCCTTAGCCTTATGCCGTAAGAAATTCTTAAAGTCTTTCCAACCTGGGGGCAGTTTGTCTATAATAACAGCAATTTGAAACTGTTCATCTAAAACCATACCTTCGGAGATGATCTCATGAGCTATTTTTTGCAGCTCATGAGACTGCATCTCTACTGACCTATCGTCTGTCATATGGTACTTCAGATAGCGGCTCACAGCATACTTCTTTGCCTCTGCCTCCTCTGTATCGTATTTCTTCTGCAGTGCTTCCTAGATCTACTTCGCTGTCTTGTCCTCTGAGTTGTAGTAATCATACAAATCATCGCTCAATCCGTTCAGAATAAAATTCTTGCACAGATAGTCCTGTTCTATCCAGTTCTGCTGCTGTTTTGACTGTTCAGTCCAGGATGTCATCTGCGCTTCATCAGTTCCATCAGGTTTATCTGGCAACTGCGGTTTATCGGTGGTTAGAGCAGCAACCACCTTCCTCATCGTCAAGTAGAATTCCATCTTCTGACGCCATCGTTTGAAGTGTAGCCTTCGAAACGGAACGGGGCAGCAGTCACCAATGACTGGAATGCAGATGGAGGAGCAGCATCATCTACAGTTGTTGTCGAAGCCATTGTTTCTGTTCGTCTTCAATCTGTTGGGAAACAAATGGCTGAGTCACGTACTCTGTCGCTTTCTTGAAGATGATTCGGCGATCTGGTCGGTGGTGCAAAACCAGTTCGTACTTTCGCCGCCGCCTCTAGGATAAAACAACCTCTTAGAAATTAATAACTGATTTGCTTTGCACAAACAAACCAGTGCAGATTTGCATTTTCTGTTTTTAACTGCTCGAAAATTTCTTAAGAATATTTTTAATGGCGGAGGAAGAGAAAAGCAGAATTTTTTCTATATATGGATCTCGTATGATCTGATGATAATATATAGACGAGGATTAGGTTATTCGAAAATACTGGTCAGTGGAGGAAAATAGGATCTGCGAAATACTTGGTCAAAATTTTTACCACTTCATATTAAAGTCGGTTCAGAAATATCCGAATTTAAAAAAACAGGTTCGAAAAATGCAGTGTTTTCTGGACCAAAAATATAAGTGTGTACACCACATAGCCAAGGCCCAAAGCCCAAGCCCAAGCCCAAGCCTGAACCGAACCGAGCCGGGTCGGGTCGAGTCGGTCGGTCGCGCGCGCGTGTGTGGTGGTCATGATGCATGGGCTCCCTCCTCACAACAAAGCATGTATTGGGAGCCCCAAGGCCCCATCAAAGCTTCTTAGAAACAAGTATAAATACTTGCTTCTTTCATATAATCCCATGATGTGGGACTATTCACATTAAGGAGCCACTCATACACTTATTCAAATATTTTAATAATTCACACATAAATTTCCAACATACACATACTTATTTGCATAGCAAGTCACATTATTAGATAGTTATTTATTTTTATTGTTTGCATAACCAAATGATTGTATGAATATTAAGTAACTTTAATGATGTTGATGTTGTTGACAGCAAAACGCAAGCTAAGGAAGTAGAAGCAAGCATTAAAAAAGGAGATTGTTTTATCATTGACAATAATATTTTAACAAAAAGAAATATTATTCAAAGAGATATATGGCTATGGTTTCAAATAGGTCTGATACATTAAGAGATTATGATGATTCAGTCATACGATGTTGAAAGTAAGGAAAATTTGGTTGAAGATAATGAAAAAGTTGGCAAATATGAAGATGAAAAAAACCTGCATAATGATATAAAAGGACCCTATTCTAAATGTGCACATTGTTGTAGTTCTAAAGATAACAGTTACAAATGTGACGAGATGCCTAAAGATATACATGCACACAGCTGTAGCTGAAATGAAGTTGAGTGTGCATAGAGATGATTTAGTAACCAAGCAAGGACACACATGAGGAAATAAGGCTACAGGATAAGTCAAGATCTGACATACATCTCTTTATATACATACAATGGTATAAAAGTTTGGTTGAAAATTTTACTTCATTATTTTGATATGTAAGTTGTTGCTAGCTTGAATATTGTCAGCTTAAATGCTTGTGATAGCTTTACTGTGGCAGAACCATGTTTGGAGAGTATAGCTTGAATGGTTGTGGATGGTTTACAGGAAAGGGTTTAAAAGGGGATTGACGGGCTTTAAGAAGGTATGGGTTGCCTGAAATATCTGCAGAGAAACCATATTTTACTCTGAGAGTGACAACTACAACTACAGATTTAAAGCATAAGAGGAATGACTGTTGTACACACGCGTGCACATTGCACTTAACATCCACCACATCATCACAGTGGCCTAACCTTTTACTAACATATGACTTAATCATATCAGCATCCGTTTGCACCCGTTGGCAGGCCAACACTCAGGCCCCGTTCGCAGGCATAATTTGGCATGCTCATGATTGCGTTCGCATCCGACGCGTCAGACGCAAGCAAACACGCCCAAATAGAACGTTGTGGGAACATTGGAAATCAAGCCGTTGGAATCAAGCCGTTGGCGTTGGACGCCAACGGCTTGATTTCCAACGTTCTACTTCTTTGGATATAAAACAACCACGAATTCTTACCTTCTTCATCTCCTTATCTTCTACAGGTACTTCTTCTTCTTCTTATTCAACATAAATAATGTCTTCCTCCGATTCATCCTCCGAGTATGACAATATTATTAATCTCTACGGGATATCATTGTGTCTGAATGGCAGGAGAAATCATATGACTCGAATTAATACTTTAGAGTTTATTGGGTTAGCTTGTATCAATGACATTCTGAATAGTCACCAACAACGTTGTCAAATTAATTTTCGAATGAAAAGATTTTGTTTTTACTCATTATGTGAAAAACTGCAGCAGCATGGTCTCTCTTTCACGTCAGAAATTTGTGTCCTCGAAATGGTTGGAAATTTCGGTTACACAATGGCTACTATGCTTTCAAGTAGACAACTTAGTGAAAGGTTTCAACATTCAACGGTCAGGTAGCACAATTTCCGTTTGTTTTCATGTTGTTCTAAACGCTTTTCAATTACTCGCTGCTAATGTAATAAAGTCAGGGGATCAACAATTTCCATACCTTTCCACATCACATCAGAAGTTCAACCCGATATTATCCCTATTTCAAAAAAATTATTGGTGCTATAGATGGTACACAAGTATCTGCATATTTACCTGCTGATAAATTATCCCTTATATCGAAAGAAAGGGGTTTGCAACTCAAAATATTTTTGCGGTTTATGATTTCGATTTACAGTTTACCTATGTTGTGGCTGATTGGGAAGGCTCTACACACGATAGTAGAATTTTTAATGAAGTTACAAATAATAGAAACTCTAACTTCCCTAAACTTCCAGCTGGGCAGTATTATTTGGTCGATTCGGGCTATCCACTTCAGACTGGATATTTACCACCATATCGAAATATAAGGTATCACACTACTACAAATCTGCAATTTTCTGACGTGCATCTGGCGACTTTCACTACAAGAAAATAGGCTATTTCCGATGGCTGAAAACCATCGGCGGCCGTTGGAAATAGCCGTCGCTAATAACGGCGTCGAAAATCAAAGTTTCTGACGGCTATCGATGCAGCCCGTCGTTCGCATTTCCAACAGCTACCGACACAATCGTCGGAAACCGTCGCAGATTCGTGTATGTATTAGCCGTCGGTAGCCGTCGGAAATACTGCATTTTTTGTGTGTTTCAGCTGCTATTTATCTTCCAACTACACTTCTCATATAAACCACTATCTCAAAATAGCAACTAAATATCATCCAATTCATTGATTCAAGAATCAAATTTATTCTATTTGAATTGATCAATGCCACAACTAGACGAAAATAATACTCAGATTAGAACGAAATTAAAATATCAAACACTATGGTCAAACTCATCTGAGCTCATTTGAGAATTGTGCACATGTCATGGCAATGAAAGATAAACTGTAGGGACGGGATTGTATTTACCATCTTGATGTGCCTAGGTATAGATATTCAAACTTGTAAAATAAATAGAATTTTTGTGACAAATTTACCTCTTTCTTGGTATAGATATAACATTCAGCGCCCAATACTAAAAATAAAATGTATATGGCTTTTACAAATTTACCTCTTCCTTGTTTCCCACCTATATAGCTAACACGGTATCCATTTGGAGTGATTGCCTCAATGGTTGCATCATACCTATACGTTCAGGTTGGACATGTATGCTAGAAAACTATGATGCAACATATCATTCTTATACGAGGGCATTACAAAATTAAATAAAAGCATATTTTCAGTATAAATTCTTCGACAAAATTGACATGCTACAAGCGAATTCATATTTCAATAAGAAATCTTACAGTGCCAGGCGGTACCAAACTATTGTGTTTCTTATGTGACTGCGCCACCATCCTAACCTGAACATTGTTTTACGGCAGCTAAGAGTTCTTCAGTAAGTGCAATGGCCTGCATTTTGCATACATCGCCTTATCAGCTATATATACAATTATACCTAATCATCAGTTCGTGCAATCGAAATATGAGTTTCAAACTTACAGATTCAGCATGGACACAACACATCATGAATAACCATGCACGTAAGGAAACATATTAGACCTGCAAAATAATTAAAAATAAAGGGTGATGGGAATTTTTATAAAGCCAAGATGTACATACTACATTATTGTTTGTATCAAACATCTCCAAAGTTTTTTTCTCCACTTTACCTAGTATAATAGGTACATTCATCACATCTTAATGGCTATATAAAGTTATGACTTTTGTTAAAAGCATCATGAGGCCGCAAGGTAGACTTCAACACTTAAAAAAAATGAACTTCGAAATAAGTAAAACATTGAGAATTAGACATCCAGATTATTTTATAGACATGACCACAATTTATACTAACTCATTCCCATAATTATATACTCAATGACCAAATAAAAATTCATTTCAAAGAAGTGAATAAAATATAGAAAAAATGCACACATAATAGGATGTTATAACTCACTACAACGCTATTGGAACCAAATGCAATAAATAGATAACCCTAATTTTCTAATTTAGGCAAATATAGGTTTAGATAAAAACTTAATTTTTATGAAAAAAAGAGATTATATCTCAAATTACTTGCTGTAGAGGTCTGAATTGAACCCGGGGAGGTTTCTACACGAAGAAATCAGTGTTTAGAGGCAAAAAAATCGAATTTGGGGGTAATAGGGTTTAAAACCCGTATGCTGAAAAAATAAGAGGAGCAAAAGAAATGGGGAAGAAAGCGTTCGGATGGCTATTTATCACGATAATTTCCGACGGCTTCCGACGGCCGCCGACGGCTCTTCTGAAGCCGTCGCAAATAGCCTGTTTTCTTGTAGTGTTTATGGCGTTGCTAAATTTTTTAGGCATGTTACACTGGCACCAAATGCGAGTCGGAAAAATGAGCATTACTAAATCGCATGACATCGCTAAGGTGCCACAGAACTGTCGTCACTATGGTGTCAATAAACATCAACGAGGTCATAGCAATGCCATTCTTATGATGCCTTAGCAACCACTACAAGAAAAGGTCAGTTTAGCGACGGCAAAAAGCCGTCGCCAGCCGTCACCAATAGTCGTCGCTACGTATTCGGAAACTAAGCAAATAGCGTCGGCGTTAGTGACGGTTGTGGTCTCCTATATATCGACGGCTGGCAACGACACACTTGCCATGTGGACAAACAGTTGGACTTTCAACTCTCGTGACAAGCCGTCACTAACGGTAAGCAAGAAAATCGTCACTAGCCGTCGCCAGCCGTCGCTAAACCATGCCAATAAGACGTTGTAAGACGTCACTAGCCGTCGCTAAACTGTGTTAGTAAGCTGTAACAAACCGTCACCAGCCGTCGCTAAAATGGGTAAATAAGCCATGACCAGCCGTCGCTAAACTGTGTACATTTTTCTGTTTTCCAGCAGCCATAAGGCCTTCAAGCCACACCAACTCATATACTATCACTTTCACAATCCATCACCTCATATATACTCCAATTCACCGCATAAACCAACATATATGATATTAAACGTCACATACACGACTAAATAGCTAGTAAGCGATAAATAAAAACAATATAACAGTCCAAAAACCAACATCATGTCTACATAATATAAACAAGCCATTATCGTCTCCAAAAAACATCACGTCCAAAAAACAACTAGTTTATATATACAAACCAAGTCCAAAATCAAAAATGAGGGAAAGTACCTACTCATCCTCCTAGTCGTCGTCCTCCTCCTCCTGGTCCTCCTTCCCTGTAGCAGGCTCACTTGGTGGCATATGCCCATGCTCCTGGAGATATGCAACAATCCTCTCATCCAGCATGGTCACAAGCCTGTTCTTATGGGAATCTTGTAAATCTGCCACTTGCTATCGAAGCATGGCAATCTCCTCCTCATCATGACGCCTAATATAGGAGGCCTGAGTCCCCGCTATCTGTAATTATTATATTATAAGCATGACTTGATAAATGTATTATAAATTCGTTATGTTTAAATATGTTAACACTTTAAACTTTTAATAGCACTTGGATATGTCTAAATTCTTTAATAAAACGTTTTACCTCTATGTTTCCAAAACCGTAGCGTCTACCCCTGAGAGGCGGGTCGATGATGGTGTTCCAAATGCGATTGCACTCCTCCACGTCCGGATCTTAACATAACTGTGGTGCTCGAGCATTTAACTTCGCATTGTATTTCTTCTGCGATAACGAACAATTATGGAATACATTAAATATATAATTTCTAAATAACAATGTGAAATACAAATTATTACGAATGCTAACCATCACTCCACGGCACTTATTGTCCGTCGATGTATATGAGGTGTTACCCTCCTCGTTGGCCCGCTCGACAGCATGAGTCTGTGTAAACACCTCAGCAAGTGTAGGCTTCCAATGGAGAGATGACATCTAAAATGATACAATATATATTTGGAATTTATCAATACGTTAAAAAAAATTAGAACTATCTATATATGTGATTTATCATTCGTACCAATTCGCGACGGTGCTGCGAGAAGGACTTAAACCCACCCCGATGCAAAGCAGGATTCTTGAGTCTGTCTGCCCGGTTTCGCTCTGAAAGCTCCTGTATATTTAGTTATACGGTTAACTGATTGATATACAAAACAAAAATTGAAAATCAGCTTAACTAATTTACCTTCGCTCTTTTCGTAGCCCACAGTTGCAGGAAATCGCCGCAGGCCTCCTCGCTCATCCATGGAGGCCTCTTTCCCGCTTTTTTTGCCTTGTGTACGTTGCTTGAATATATTTTTCTCATCTTTTGATTCCATGCAGTGAGGCAAAGATCCATATCTTCTTCCCTAACCTGTACAACAATCTATAAATTAACAAACAAATTGTATTACATATTTTATATAATTTTTTAAATGAGAAATATATTTTACTTACAAGAACCTCCGCGAGAATGACATTCCTAATATGCGTAGGAATATCGTCCCAGTAGGCCTACGCCTCTGTCCACCTGGCGATATATGCATTTCTAGACACATAAAACAAGCTCTGCAGGAATAATATCAAACCCCCTGCAGAAAGTACGATATTAGCATTTAATAAGTTTTGAATACTAAACATTTAAGAAATTTAAGAACTTACCATGCGGTCTTGGGTACGAGCTCTATGACCGGACGTGTATCTGGTGTTGTACCGCTAGCACCTGCCTCCAAACTGTGGGTAGATCGGCATCTAGGAGGCATATCTGTCACAAACATATTATTTCGTATAATAATAACTCATATATCATTATGCACATCCATTATCAAATAAACTCATACAACATATATTATCAAATGCAACTACAAGACCCATTTACATAAAAGAAGAAGAACCAAATAATAGATAACCATAGCACGTCAAATAAGTCCACAACATAGCACATCATATAAAACATATCACTGTACATCATAGCTCACAACATAGCACATCATATAAAACATATCATTGTACATCGTATGTAAACAACTAATGATACAAATAATATTATTCATCTTCATTTTCTGATTCAATCTCGGTCTCATATTCTATATCGTTGTCCTCTGTACTCTCAAATGCTTCTATTAATTCATTTGATTCATCGTTCAAAAACCCTTAATTAACATCATTAGCAATTATTATTTCATTGTTTTGGTTTGCATCCGTTTGATACGCTGCATCGTCTGGAATAGCAATTCCTTCAAATGTAAATATTCCCTTTGTTTTAATTACAACAGACCAATATGCTTTATCTCTTTTTAAGGACGGATACAGAGCAAAGTAAACTTGTAATACTTGCTTTGCCAATACAAAAGGATCATACTTATAGTAATGTGATGTGTGCTTTATTTCTATAAGCATATAATCTTTATGCACGCTGATTCCAGTACCAGAAACATTGCTGAACCAGTTGTACTTGAATAGAACAACCTTTTCAATGGGTTGTGCATAATATGTCAACTCTAAAATCCGTGTCAAGACGCCATAAAAGTCTTTTATATGTTCTTCGGGATCATCACTACCTTTAACAAATACACCACTGTTATATGTTAATCTGTCAGTACTATGGTCTTTAATGTTGAATTTAAATTTATTGACGAAGAATATTGGATAAGTCTTAACATTTCTTTTTGGTCCAAGCGCAAGATGTTGCAAACCCTCATCGTTGTTTTTTGGATCGTAAACATACTTCGAGAACCATTTAGCAAAATCTTTACTGAGATCGCCATTTGGATTTTCTGATTCGTAAATACTGCAAATATAAATGATTTTATTGCTAGCTAACAATTGATGTACACATAATTGTAATAAAGTTAAAAATTTAGTACCTAACAAATGGTGCAACTTTAGCACAATTTAGAAGAACATATGTGTGTGCGACATGGTGATCTCTATCATGTAACCATATTTTTACACATTTTTTAGAAGATTGTCCATGTTGTCTAAAACAGATAACATTATCAGACCAAAATTGGGTTCCATGGTTTCATCATTACGAGAATCACTTACAAATGATAGGTTCACGTGATCACTGAAGTAATGAGAAAAAAGAATGAAGCTTCTTCTTCAAGATAAGTTTTGCAAATCGAACCTTCAACTCGTGCTTTTTTGTCGTACTTTTTTATTTAGATGATTCAAATACCTAAAATAAAATTAATTCAATTTACATGCACTAATGTCACTTTGAATTGTAAGCATAAATTTTACCTTTCAAAAGGATACATCCATCCATATTGCACTGGACCTCGAAAATTGCTTCGGATGGAAGATGAGTAGGTAAATGCTCCATTACATTAAAAAATCCTGAAGTGAAGATTTTCTCCAATTTGCAAATCAATATCGGAATTTCTACTTCAAGTTTACGGAGACGATCAATTTTTAATGTTGCCGAACAAAGCTGTTTATAGAATAAGTTTAACTCTGCTAAAACACCCCACACTTTTACAGGCAATAATTCTTTGAACACCACTGGCAATAAATATTTCATCATGACTTTTCATCCCACTCAATTTATTGTTTTTATAGTCAACACATCTACAAAGATTAGAAGAAATCCCATCCGGACATTTCAGTCCCTCAACCCATTTCAGTACAAGTTTTATTTGTCTGTTGTCTAGTTTATAGCACGCTTTGGGTTTTTTATTGTCATTGAGCTTCATATGAAGTTCTGGACATTTACAATATTCTTCCATGTCGCGTCTCGAATATATATTGTCCTTTATTTTTCCTTAAACATTCAAAATAATATTAAACACGTTATCAAATACATTTTTTTCATTGTGCATAACGTCGATATTATGTCGAAGTTTGGTATCTTTCCAGTAAGGTAGCTCCCAGAATATGTTTTGTTTACATCAATTATGGATGTCATATTTATCCGGAATTTCTGTCTGTTCTTCAGTCTCATGGATCTTGGGATAACCTTTACAATATCGTATATTTCTTCACTTGTCCAAATTTTGGGTGCTTGCTCAATCATTTTGCTGTTAACTTTAAAGTTTTTTTTAATCTCTTCTAAAAGTATGATTGGTATGCAGAAAACAACGTTGACAATCAAACCATGAATGCTTCCTTCCATACCATAAGAAAAATGTGTGTTTCTTCCATGCATAAAGAACAAGATAGACGACCGGCCGTATTCCAACCTGAAAGCATCCCATAATGCAGGAAAATCACTAATCGTCCATAACAAAGAAGCGAACAGACGAAAATTCTTTTTTTTGAAATGTCGTATGTTTCAACTCCTTCATCCCATAGTTTTTTCAACTCTTATATTAATGGTTGTAGATAAACATCGATGCCTTGTTTTGGATCACTAGGACCAAGAACGACAACGGTGATAAACATATATGAAGTTTTCATACACATCCACGGATATAAATAATAAGAAGTAACGATAATAGGCCAAGATGAATATTTACTACCAAACTGAGAAAATGGTGAAAACTCATCTGTACATAAACCAAGTCTGACGTTACGGCTCTCTGCGGTAAATGTAGGATATGTCATATCAAATTGTTTTCATGCTTCTTTATCCGATTGATGTGTCAAAGTTTCATCTTCTTGTGTTCGCACACTATGCCATCGCATATGACATGCAGTGACTGAGGATGCATATAACCGTTGTAGTCTAGGGATGATTGGTAAATAATGCATTCTCATATAGGAACTTCCTTACCTTTCTTTTTTCTAGGTTTATACCTTTCCCCGCCACATTTTTTACAATTTCTAAGATTAATATCATCTTTCCAATACAACATGCAACCTTTAACACAAGTATCTATTTTTTGGTATGACAAACTGAGAGCCGATATTAGTGTTTTCACTTTATAATACTATCGCACATCAGATTATTGGGTAGCATATGTCTTTTTGCAGCTTGTACAACCGCTGTAAATGCAACTTCTGTAAGGTTAAATTTTGATTTCATGGTGATGTACTCAACGGTTACCGATAATTCAGTTCCACTTTCACAACCATTCCACAATGCCCGCTTAGCTGGAGCCAATAAATCATATATTTTTTAACTTCCGTGTTCGGTTCTTCTTCAATATTGACGTCATCATCGTCAACTTGACCGGTAGGGAACATTGACCGTGCAGCTTCTTTCACCATATCTTCTATTGGATTCATCATAACTAATTCGACCTCCGAAGCTACAGGATTTACTGTACCGCAACAATGTCTCCATGACGATCCTATAAATAATAATTTGGGACAAACCTAATTTATACAAATGTACTTTAATGATGTCTGGTTTATGAAACCTCATCAGTTTACACTTACTACATGGACAATGAAGCTCCTCGTAATTTCGATTATTAGATACTGCAAATTTAACAAACTCATTTACACCATTATAGAAATGTTCTTTCACTGAGCCTTCATTCCAATTCTAACTTCTTACATCCAACTATGGTCAATGTAATAATCGAACATTTTTCCTAATTCAAAATATATATGCCAGTGATTTCGATAACACATACATATGTTATTATAAAGCCTTTAGGGACTAAAGCATTTACGTACCACACTGTTATATCTCGACAGTATTTTATTTTGGATTTCTTAACTAAGCGATAAACTTTAAAACTTATCTTTCTGAAAATTCCTATGCATTACCAAACTGTTTTAAAAAAAATTACCATTACAACGACGCCATTTTGTAGCACCGGAGTAACGTCTATGCATTACCCCTCTCCTTAACTTGGCTTGCGACATTAACAAATTTTTTATCCAGTAACTCCTTTAATAGGATTACCAAACCCATATACAACAATTTCAGAACCATAGCTTTTAAATAGCTATATCCAATAACGTATATATCAATCCCATATCCAACAATTACAAAACCCATATCCAACAACGTATATATACCTATCGGCTTTAAAACTTATCTTTATAAAAATTCTTATGCATTACCAAACTGTTTTAAAAAAAAACGGCCATTACAACGGCACCATTTTGTAGCATCGGAGTATTGTCTATGCATTACCCCTCTCCTTACTTGGTTTGCACCATTAACAACAATTTTATCCAACGTATATACCAACAACTTATTTAATAGGATTACCACTCATATACAACAATTTCAGAACCATCGCTTTTAAATAGCTATATCCAACAACATATATACCAATCTCATATCCAACAATTACAAAACCTAGAAACAACGTATATACCAATTAACTAAATTCACAAAATTTATTAATCAATTTCTAATCGATAATCACCTAATTAGCTTTTAAATTTAAAATCTAATTGGCTATATTATAAATTCAGTTTCAATAATTGATTATTATAAAGTAACGGTTCATAAACACATACATACACACAAAATCAACTAAATCCACATTTTCATCGATAAACAACTAAATCTACATTTTAGGGTTTCCAATCATTACTAAATCAACAATAATTCAACAATCATAATCTACTCACGTAACACATACATTTAAATAACTGTTAATTAATTAAATTAAGAAATTAAGGTATAAATTATACCTCTAGAAGAGAGGAAAGCAAAGGGAGAAGGGGGACACGTTGGGCGGCGACGACAAGGAGAGAGACGGCGGCAGCAAGGGAGACGCAATGTTGTAGAAGGGAGCGAGAGGGAAATGTTATTTTCCCTGTAGGCTTGCGGGTTATATTACATCGGACGACGACTAGCGAGAACCGCATTTTTTAGCCGTCGCTAGGGTTCGTAGCGAAATGATACGTTCCTTATAGTGAACGCCAAACAATACAATGATGTCCATTTTTCTAATCGCATTTGGGGTCGCTATGAAGTTGATAAATACATTTGCGACGCCTTCTTGACGCGTGTTTATATCAAAAACCAGTGTTGTGATGGCGTCACTAAATTTTGGTGACATCACTGCAGCACCAACATTCTAAAGTAGAAAATTCATCGATCACCTAACTACAATAGCAAATAAATAGAATTGTCTTATAAAATCAAACTATCTGTGTCAACCATGCCACAATATATATTTAAAGTATGATAAACAAATACAATTTAAGTCATGGAAGAGTACAAGTACAACTTAATATGTCTAAATAACACTTAATAATATAAATACATATATTCTACTCAAATCATATTGCTCTAATGTTTTAGGATATTAGCAAATGAATTTATTACTATAATGCTGAAATTTGATTGTGGTATTTCTTCATTATCATCTTGGTATCATTGACCAAATAAGCTACCACTTGATGTTAGTCTCTATCCTTTCGAGCATTTGACTTGCTACTACTTTCATTTGCCACTTATCTCACACGTGAAACGTACGGTAATCACATCTGAAAGCCTTCATGAATACCTTGATAAGTAGTTATCAAATTATTAAATACTACTCTCTTCTACCAGCCGATAAAAAAAAGAAACAGAGAACAAATCATATATCATACCTCGGATGACATAGGAATAAAGGAATAAACTTTGCACATGCGTTCATCTCAGCTGAACATGCCATGGCTACACAAAGCACAACACGACTGCAAAAGATAACAAATTGAAAAATCACAACCAAATTTTTGTTATGTTAGTATAGAGTACAAAAAAAAAATTATGCATTATGCAAGTAAATGGGAAGCTAAAAAAATATAGACGACCAAAGAGGCATGTATCTGGTTAATGAAGTTAAAATAAAACCCTTGAATCGGATTTCTTCTCATATGGGCGCGCAAACTAAAACCACTAGTGCATATAAGACCATGGCTATTGGATCTCAAGCCCTAGTTGACTGCTCGACGCTGGACACTGTTATGGTAGGCGAAGGAAGAGCATGAACTATGTTCATGTTGCTTTGAGTTAACATGTTTACTAAGGGAAAGAGAAGGCATGCAAATAACACATCGAAGTACCAAGTGCCTTTCAGGTTAAAGTGGAACCAACCGGTGGGGAGGGAATGAAACCTTGAAAGGTAGCAATGGAGTATTGTTACTCCGGCAAGGCCAGCTGTTGTGTCTGTAACCGAGCTGTATAGAGTTTGGCCTCTATACATCAGGGAATGCTTGCTGAAATTAAATATGTGCGCTAAGAATGGGATTATCCAAGAACCAACTATCCAAAATGAACAAATCCATAGAAGCATTACCTTTCAAAACTAATAAAACATGGATGAGATTCTTACTAATATGAAAAAAGTTATCTACTCTTTGATTTAAAATTTAATACAAGTCGTTCTCAAAACAGGCTTCATAGTAGATGTATGTCGATGTTTCCAATGAAAATGTGAATTTTAAACTGCACAGAATTGCAGTAAAAGCTGCAAATATGATTTGTTGTTCAAAATGCAAATAGGTAAAGCTTAGAATGCACATATTTGTGAAATAATGCAATGTGAACTTCAAATGATTAAAGTGCAAAATGCACATTCTTACGGTGCACACTGCAAATTTTCATTTTACAAATTAAACATGAGCACTTAATACTGAAAATACTTGTAATGTATATAATTCAAATATTCACAGTTCTAACTGCAAATATCTGCACTTTAAAACGTACATTTTCGCTGGAAATGTTTACAGGTTTCTTTGTGAAACCTATTCTCATAAATGTAAGTAAATTTTGGTACTTCTGTTAGACGTTTGATTAAACATTGATATATTTTTTTCCTCGTTGGTGAATAATACCTGAAAGATGGTTCGGGTAGACCATGGTACTGTCCATGGTTTGGACTGCAATGTGAAAAATAACCTCTTTACCTGAAAGAAAAAAAAATGGCGTTATAACACCAGAAGAAATGGGATTTTAATTTTTAATTTTTTCATTGTAAACTATCATTGAATCCCTCATAGCTTTGCCACCTAAAATTTTGATCAATGAACGATAACAGTTATTTTATTAAAATCGTATACCTCCTGACAGGAGCTACAGTGTAAATTATATGTTTGGAAATGCACAAGTAAATGGAAATTAACCTGCAAGAAACCACCTATTTATTATAACTCTAAACGCAAAAAGCAACCTCGTTTTTTACACTACAATTTTGAGCCATGAACATCATGTTTTTATCATGTTGGTGTGAACTCTAAAAGACTTTTTCCCCTAATATCCCATTGCATGCTGCAACTTCTTCGTGAAGGTTTCACATGTTGCTTTTGTTGAATAGTCACGATCAACTGAACATAATAGGTGGATTCATTTTGGGATCAATTTTCCTAATAAATCTTTTAGGATATAATGGATAGATGAACAAAAGTTCCAACGACAAATTATTGATTTGATATACAAAAATGTTCTGAAGAATTTGGTTAGATATAATTCAAAACCAAATTGACGGCACTTGCACACAAATGCGTTCACCACAGCTATACGATGCCCATTAAGATCTACCAAAAATCACATTGTCCTGTTAAAACGCTTGCTTAATGCACGACCAAGTCATTCCAAATTAGAAGAATTATAATTCACTCGTGCATTGCCATGTTCCAGCAAGATTTTGATAGCATCTTTTAAATTCTTACAAAGTTAAATAATTGAGCTTACCGAAATATTGCAGACTAATTTGCATTACTTACAAATGCATTAAACAATGAACAGTGAACGAAAAACTTACAAATGCATTAAACAATGAACAGTGAATGAAAAACTTACTTTTTGAAATGGAATAATCCAGCTATCTTTCTCAGTGCCCAATCAATTTGAATCAGTCTTCCAGTTCTTTCTGGAATTCAAAGGATTCAAGTACCTCACTATTTGAAAGCTCTAATTTTTCATGCCTCAAACATGATAACCTATTAAATCTCCATCTCAGCGAAAAGGATTATTTTACATAAATTTATCCAACAAGTTCTCATGTTTTCGAAACAGCCATCCAAGAACGTACCGGATCTTTATGAGAAGATCGAAGAAATCTGAGATTAGGAGAAAGACCGGATCTGAAACTTTTGGCCGATGAAAAAGGGAAACATGGAACAAAAGTCAATTGATGTCGAGCAAGGCCAGAGCAGTAGGTCATATGATATAGTGATCCAAATAGTTTAAATTCCACCTGGCCACTGATGCAATCCGGTTACAGTTCGTTCCACCGTGAATTTTAATTAACTATTGCGTGGCAGTGCAGATGAAGCTGAGGAGATGCAGTTGAGGTAATCCGATGGAACCCCAATCTATGCAGAGGTGCAACTTCGAATCAGGTGATCTTTGGATGTAGACCTAGCGATCTTCGATTAGGTCTTCTGCTCCTGATTTGATAAGCTGCTGGAGCCAAATCCGCATCTGTACTCCGCTCAGACTCCATCACCAGTCTTCTTGCCCTCTTTTCCCCAACCTCAGGCTTGACTTCATCTTCCAATTTCACAAACTGATCATCCTCCGATTCAACTATCTTCTACTACGATTCTACAAACTCATCCTCCATATTTCCAATCTTTTCGGCATCCAATCGAGTCTTATTAAAAAAAAAAAAACCAAACAAACAAACATTGTCTAGATTGTTAAATTGAGCGATGGATTTTTTATAATTAATGGTTCATAGGAAATGTAAACGAAAGGTGCGCATAGCTAAAGTTTAATGGCATCACAAATGCGCGGATAAAATATGATGTTTTTATGGCATATTTTTTTTCTTTCAAACAAAATGTATTTGGCGTCCCTATGATGTCACAATTTCTTTGGTATCGCAACTGCATAGATAATTTCTAATGCATTTGAGATGCCAAATTTAAAATGTCGTAATATTCATGGCAACACTAAGGCATAACAAATTAAAGACTCCCACGTGTTGTCTTAGTGACATTTTACCAATGAAGTTTAATTTAGTGACGCCGAATCGACGCCGAGTCGCTATGGCATCGCTAATCTATGTCAGAAATTAGCAGTTTTTCTTGTACTGTCATATTCCGCATTTCCGTGAAACTGTGGATCAACCAAAATCAGCCAATGAAGTGTTTAATTTCTAACATTCGAGTATATGGATGACCGTAGAAAGAACTTTTGGCATTTGAAATTTTTTTTTTTAACCATTCTGATTAATATGCCTACATATCGACTTAAAACTCAAGTCAAAGTTGTCGTATCTACAATGGTCTTACACAACTTCATACGCAAATATAATAGTGGTGACCCAAATTTTATGGTTTTTGATGATGATCCTGAACTAATCTCCGATCAGTACTTGGGAGGAATATTATGCTATGAGAAATACGACGAATAGAGGCACTGGACGGGTACAACGAGATGAGACCAAGAAATGTCATTACTTCAAGATACCATTAAAGATGAGTTGGTTGTTGCTGGGCTGCACTAAATTTATTTGTATCCATAACTGTACTTGTATTTGTATATGTAGTTGTCTCTGTATTTGTATTTATATCTGTAGCTATTTTTGTATTTGTAAGAAGGTTTTAGTATGCAATATCATATCTATTTATATCTTATTTTAAAAATACCACGCTTAAATGCCCAGCTCAGATACCACGCTCAAATACCCCGTTCGCAGCAAAAAACACATTCCCCATTTGTTACAGTACCATGCTCGAATAATCCGCTCAAATACTCCGTTTTCGTTCGTTAAAAACGCACCCTCAATAAAGATTTGTTTTTCGCATGATGCTAGAATGATGTGTGCTTGTCATGTCTTTCAAATTGCCACGGATACAAATGTTTAAAGTGCAGAAGAAAATTCTGTTGACGATATGACATTAGCATACATCAAACAAGTTGCCAATAAGCTCCCAGAAATCAACTAATATACCCCGATACAAAGATCAGACAATAATCTTAATTTTATTTTAGAAGTATAAATTTGATGAACGCTTCTTTCAGTCGCTTAAGACATATTACATCAAATTGAACAAGAAGACAGACGGTTCAAGACAAGCCCATTTATTTAAAGTTTAAAACCCCTCAATCTTTCCTTGATAAAACTACAAATGGAAATTTAAGAAAAAAGAAAAATATATATTCAAATGCTTCATGAAAGATTAGAGTATAGGGCCTTATGCATGGGCTGAACTTTGGTCACCCTAAAAGAAATGAAAGCGTACCAATTGCTAGAAGTAGATGAAATCAACAATACTATATGATTATATCTAATACAGTAGAAACTCTTGCTGCTACGATGATTATATAACAATTAACGGTTTCAGGACATCACGATAAGTTCCATCTCTGGCCACCCTAACAGTCCCAAAGCCTTCATTTTACTGTTCTAAATTATCTGTGCCGTCTTTATAATATAAGACAACTCGATAAATTGTAGGTAAGCAAGCACTATATTCAATGATCATAATAATAGTACAACTAGAATATATAAAGTAGAAAGCAAGCAAATGTACGCATTTTTAAGCAAATAAAATAAAATTATTTTAATCTCAAAGCTAAGAGATAAAAACTTCACAATGTAAATTGTGAGCTTCAACTTGTAGTTCAACACAGACACAATCTGATCAAAGTGAGACAACATAATTTGATATCCAACTGGTGTTATCTTATTTTCATTTCAGGTAAATGTAGAAAAACTAAACTTAAATAGGATTATGAAATTTTAATTATTTTTCTAAGACAAATTGTTTCATAGGCCGGGAAAAGTGTTTATCAGAGGCATCATTTAAAGAAAAAATATCTTACCAATCAAAGATTCAAAAACAGAATGGGAATACCTGATATCATGAAAAGTGCTCTCGTTGGATGCATATCAGCTGAAAGACTGCAAGCATATGTTGTTACTCATTTGCGAGTCGAAAACATAGTATGTTGTCCATTAGTCAAATTATATTACCAAAAAAAAAAACATAAGCGAACTAGTTTCCATGGATCATTAAAACACATCGTACAAAATATTGCAGGTTCAATTGGTTATCATTTCTTTTTATCCACTCATTATTTCATTTTCCCAACTGACAACAGGCTTTCCTTGTATTCCACCAAAGGCTCTCCATGTATCTCTATCAAAGATAAATACTTTATTTCTTGTTGGAAATAAATTAAACTTGCATTAAATATTGCATGTGTTAATTACAATATAATTTCCTGATTTGCTTATTTGGTTATACTAGGTAATGTATTATTGTGAACTTATCTAGAATTTTCTTTTGATTAGAATAAGCATGTATAAAAAGAAGCATCTTGTGTCAATGTAAGCAATTGAGCAAAAAATAAAAGCAATAAAATTTGTCTTCTCCAAAACTTCATCTCTTCCTCTCCAATTAATTTTCTACAAATTGGTATCAGAGCTAGGTTCAACAAAAATGAACAATTCTTTATTTGTTCCTTTTGTACCTCAATTAAACAAAGAAAATTATGGTAAATAGAGTGTTCAAATGAAAGTTCTTCTTGGATCTCAAGAATTATGAGAGATCGTTGAAAGCGGGTATACCGAAGTTAAAGATAAGGAAAAATTGACACAGGCTGAAAGGATAAATTAAGAAGATTGAAAATGAAAGACAAACAAGCTTTGTTTTATATCTATCAGGGAATAAATACATATGATGACGTTTTTGACAAAATATATTGTGCCACTTCTGCAAAGCAAGCTTAGAAGATTTTGCAAAGCTCATTAATAAGAGAAGGAAGTAAAAAAGTGGAAGAAGAGAAAGAAAAGAAGATTGTTGATGAAGATCAAGAAGAAGACGATAGCGACGGCAACGACGCAAAGGAGAAGAAAGAGAAGAAAAAAGGAAAAGAAATAAAGGACAAAAATGAAGAAAATGGGGACGAAGGCAGAGAAGCAGAGAAGATGAAAGGAACGGAGAAGAAAGAAAAACAAGAAGACTATGATAATGAAGATGGAGATGCAAAGGAGAAGAAAAACAAGAAAAAAAGGGGAAGAAAAGGACGATGATGATGTTGTAAATTTTGATTTTGGAAAGATGAAATCAAAGAAGAAAAGTAGTAATAAGTTCGCTGACATTGAAGAAGATGAAGCTGAGATTTCTACTAGTAATCATGTGGATGAGAAGAACGATGAAAGCGTTGAGCTTGAATTTGATTTTGGGGAGAAGAAAAAGCCTAACATGAAGAAAAAAAGGAGAAAAGTCCACAAGAGGATAAGTTACTCGCCGAGCTTGGAGAATCAAAAGAAATTGAAGAAAAAGCACCTGTAGCTGAAGAGACAAAAGAGAACGAAAGTTACGAAATGGATTCGAAGAATAAAAAAAAGTGGTAAAACGGTAAAAGAGGAAGAGATGAAGAAGTTTTGGAGAAGACAAATTTTATTGCTTTTCTTTTTTGCTCAATTGCTTACATTGACAAAAGATGCTTCTTTTATACATGCTTATTCTAATCAAAAGAAAATTCTAGATAACATCACAATAATACATTACCTAATATAACCAAATAAGCAAATCAGAAAATTATATTGCAATTAACACATGCAATATTTAATGCAAGTTTAATTTATTTCCAACAATGTTTCCCCTAAATTAAACTTGTTTTTTTTTTCAAACCTTCCGGGTGTCTTCTCTCTCAAAAAAAAAAAACAAAAAAAAAGCAAAAACGAAGAAGAATGAGAGAGAGAAGACACACGGAAAGTTTGAAAAAAAAAAACAAGTTTAATTTAGCGGAAGCGTTGTTGGAAATAAATTAAACTTGCATTAAATATTGCATGTGTTAATTGCAATATAATTTCCTGATTTGCTTATTTGGTTATATTAGGTAATGTATTATTGTGATCTTATCTAGAATTTTCTTTTGATTAGAATATGCATGTATAAAAACATCTTGTGTCAATGTAAGCAATTAAGCAATTGAACAAAAAAGAAAAACAATAAAATTTGTCTTCTCCAAAACTTCTTCATCTCTTCCTTTCCAATTAATTTTCTACATTTCTTTGGTGACCACATTGTATCTGCACGCTATTCCGGTAATTACATCACCTAATATGTCCATACGACCCACTGCCCTAAAAAAAAGATGGTTCCCAATCATAGAAAGCCACCTCACTGACGTTCCCGTCTCTATTGTCGGAAAGGGATCAATCGTATAGAGTTTAACCCAAGACTCGTTTGCACTTCCATATCCATCAAACACCCAAATTGTTGTCTCGTAGTCAAATGTATTGAAAACACATCCAACTTTATCATTTAAAACGATCGCATTAATGTTGAAGGAATCGCTAAACACATCCAGAGCTAAAGTTAAAGCAACGAATAGCCTCACTTCCAAACTTCATTGTGTACCAGAAGAAACAAGTTCCATTGTTAAAAGGAACTCCAGGATTACTCCAACAGCCTTGAAATGGAGTAATAGTTGTTATACTTCTCCAAGAATCAGTACTCAAGCTATATACCTCAACAATTTCAACATTACCGCGAATATTTGTGCCAATATTCACTACTTTATAGTCACTGGTTTCAACATCAAAACCAAACCCTAACATGGTTAATAGGAGGGAATTATGTTCTGTTTCTAGTCCAAGTGCAGGCGATTGTGGAAGCATTCTCAATTGTTTGGTTGCAGGGTTACAAAGACAAATACTATGTTCTTTAATGTGGATAAGATTCAGACAAATGATTCCGTTATAGCTCACTATATCATCCGTTGTACAAGGGAAGTATTCATGTAGGTCAAAACAGTGTTGTTGCATGCATGTGTTTTGACCCTTGAAAACTGTAAGTCGATAAGGAAAATCAAACTGGTGGATGGCTACATGCCTAGGACTAGACAATGATTTTTATCCTTCAGATTAGGATCGTAACGATGATGATGGAGACGTTGTTCGATAAAATCATAACTACTGATCAAAGCATGACATGTTCTGCATACAAGCTTGAATCGTATTAGAGAGATAACAGGCAACCGTAGCAAGATTTGATACATCACATCATCATTTACTGACAGTCTGATTTTTATTTTTATTTTTGGCTGCGCTATGGTGTTCTCTAATTCAGCTGTCCCCTGCCTCCTGTAATGATAATTAATAATATAACCATAACTTCACAAGTGAATGGAAATTATTTACAAAAATTTAATTTACTTAAAAATTACAAAACTGACAAATGTAGATCAACAAAAGGAGACACTGCTTCTAAAATTACAATGCAGTAGGTTGTTGATGGGTCCAAACCAAGGTTGTAAAGAAGCACTTTTAAGTGCAGATTGTGGCCACATTGGTTCAGTTGACTAGAAAGTGCACTAAGACTCAAGGTTGACTTCCGAAAGAGATATGGGGGTGGTAGGGCTGATACAGCAATTGCCAAAAGTCTCAACAAAGAATTTGGGTATGTTTTGCTGTA
Organism: Allium sativum; assembly: GCA_030737875.1. Lineage (NCBI taxonomy): Eukaryota > Viridiplantae > Streptophyta > Magnoliopsida > Asparagales > Amaryllidaceae > Allium > Allium sativum. The sequence continues at coordinate 831,475,725 of CM060918.1, read as the reverse complement.
CTATTTATCAAAAAGGTTACAGTTTCTCCAACACAATGGTCCATAACATATTATATATCCTTGTTAACAAACTTTTTAATTCTTTGTAGACCAATTATAAAAGAACATATGCAGTATGCCATTGAACATGCGGACGAGATAGAGAAGCTTGTAAAAGTTAAATCCCAAGTTGGAGGTCAAAAGCATAATGTTGGAAAATATTGAGAAGGTGTGCAACTTTTGTTCTTTTCCTGCCTTTGAAACATGCAGGTGTTAGGATTGTCTCGCATGTTGTTAAGGAGGAATGCCGGGTTGGAATTAATAGTCCCACATCATGAAATAAATTGAAGGAGTTGTGTACAAATATGAGTTGGTAGGCACGTAACATCAAAGATTTCTTTTGTTATATGGGAGTTGCGTGCCAGCTCATATGCGTGCAAGAAAGAGGGGGCTTTGTTCCTACCGTCGTTACATAACAGTGGTATCAGAGCCAAAGGTTCGGACAGGGCCATGCGAGCAAGGCAGTGCTCTCAAAAGATACTCGCAGGATGCGAGTCAAGGGGGAGACTGTTAGGATTGCCTCGCATATTGTTAAGGAGGAATGACGGGTTGGAATTAACAGTCCCACATCATGAAATAAATTGAAGGAATTGTATACAAATATGAGTTGGTAGGCACGTAACATCAGGGATTCCTTTTGTTATATGGGAGTTGCGTGCAAGAAAGGGGGCTTTGTTCCTACCGTCGTTACATAACGGCTGGGTCATGCAAATGCTTCAAAATAGTTGATATAAAGATAACAATGGTTGCAACCTAATCTTGTATATTTCAGACCGTTGATCGAGGAGAAGCTCAGTGATCTTTCTGATAAAGCAACAGATTTGCATTCTCAGGTATGATCTAAATTTTTGAATACTTGTTCACAAACTTGCGTCATACACCTTTATCTAAGCATGTGTGTGCGTGCACATCACACACAAAAATGTAGTCTCAGAACTCCAATAATGTAATAAATACTGGGTTTTTTTTTATAGTCCCAGGATTTTAGAAAACAAAGAACTAAACTCCGAAGAAAAATGTGGTATAAGAACTACTTGAAAATAAAGATGGTACTTTTAGGTGTCTCAATACACATCAGCTTAGTACACATTGGCTTAGTACACATGAAAACAAAAATGTGGTGTAAGAATATGAAAATAAAGTGCACTTTGTAGTCTTAGTACACTTCTGATAATGAAAATAAACATGGCTTCGGATAATGATGATGTTTACGATTTCAGATGAGATGTCCAGTGTGCACAAAAGAACGGTTGACTACACTTCTGCTACAAAGCACAAATGGAAAATCAGACATGCTTTCCGGTATAATTTTTGTTAATAAAATGGTCTGTGATTCAAAGGTGAGCAACAAACCTGGTAACAGCAGGTCTTAAAACTATATTCAAATGTTGAAAATAGGTTTTTTCTTTTTTTTCAATTTATTTGAGAAAATTATTCTATTTTTATTATTTTTTGAGTTTAAATCATTAACAATCATAAATAACTTAAAATTAACTATTCATAAAAATACATAGACTTGCTTATTTTTATCTAATTACAAACATGTTTAATTGATTATCGGACACAAACAAAATATCATTTTTAACTAATCGGGGTCGGGGACATAATAAAACACAGACAATAAGAGCACTTTTAAGTAAAAAACTAATTGATTTTTTTAATAATTAACCAATTAAGAAATTACCCTAGTTGAAGACAGCAGCAGGTGGACTGAAGGAAGCCAGGCAGCGATTATGCGATGGATCGGTAAAGCGCGGGATTGAGATAGTCGGAAGCAGCGGAAACGATATGACGAAGAACCCTAGTCCGAACTTAGGAATTAAAAAAAAAAAAAAAAAAAAAAAAAAAAAAAAAAAAAACCGAAATTATATAATAGTAGAAGCGACGGCGGCATGGGTGAAGCCCATTAACAATAAGGCCCAAAGTTGTGTAAGTATAATGATTCTAAGACGCATGGAAATGGTCATGGAATACACGAATTTGCAAGCAGCAGTTTAAGGGAAATAAATTATTATTATTTTAAAAAACAAAGGGTAGGAGAGTTTACTCCAGGATAATTCAAATTTTACAAGTTAATTTCATGGAAAAAAACACAATTTCGCATTTTCGGACTTAAACTTTTGTTTCTTAAGTCAATTTCTTGACATCGTCATTATAGCATTGTTCCAGCCGGTTTAGCAGAATCCAGAGTGTATCATTATTGATTTTGTTAATTTTAAGGAGAAATCCATGTTTCTAGTTTCGACGTTTCAACTTTACTGATTTAAAATTTAAGATTGTTGATTTCTCAAAAGTCCGTATACTCGTTTCAAACTCTTTATAGAGTTACGTAGAAATCATTCAACAAAAAGACAAGAGTTTTTATTGAAATACCAATTTATTCTCTATATTCTACACGAGTATATAGGCACGTTCAGGTGGGCTTGCATCTAATCATAATATGTATGCATTAGTTCAAATATGTGTGGACTGCCTACAGTAAACTTACATGGTGTGATACGAAAATTTTAAAATCAAACTCCAATTTATTTCCAAGCAAACATCGTTATTGTAACTACATGTAGGTTTCTAAACAATTTATACGTGGTTTCTGAGTGTAATAAATGATGATTATTTCCTAGCATAAACTTGTTGATTATGTAGGTTTCAAAAAATTCGAGGATATGTTATTTTATATATTGTATAAATTACAAAAAAAGCATTTTTTGATGAAAAAAGCAAGACATCTAATATTCAAAACATCACTAATAGTACTATATATACGATAAGCTAATAAAAACAAAATTAAAAATGGATGCAGCACCTAATGAGTTAGTAATAAAATAATATAGTAAATTCACATATAAAAAATGAAACACAATGAATCATACGTAGTTAAATTACAAAAATACCTGAGATATTCAATAGCCAAGCATTTTGCTTGGGATTCTATACTAGAAAATGAAATAGTTTTTGATTTCAAATTTAATTGGATTTTGGATTTGATCTGATCTAAATGTGGATTTAAATGAAGTTACGAAGATAGTAAGGAAACAACATGTAATGAATCACTATTTTCTGATGTTACAACTGCCATTAGAGCATTTCCAACGGTTTTGCCATCCAAAATTACAAATGTCTCACTTACAAAATGTAATTGGGGTGTCACTCCAACAGTTCTCCTATTCAGGCGCCTGTTGAACAGACGTCTTGGTTTCAGGTGCCTATTCAACGGTTGCCTGAATTAAAAAAAAATCGGGCGCCGGTTGAACAGGCGCATGAAGCCATGGCGCTTGTTCAACAGGCGCCCGAAAAGGGGCCTATGAGAAACAAACCCTGTTTTATGTTTGTTTACTTGGCCACGTAACCTGTGAGCCATTATTAAAATGCATTAGTCAATGATTCCCGTATTTATACTCCAGCAACATTTGAGCATCTTATTTTGGTCGCAGCTTTCTATAAAGAAGTACATGGGACCAGGCAAATTATAAATTGTTTGCCACAAAAAAAAAAAATCCAAGCGCTTGTTGAACAGTCGCCTGGTCCCGGGCGCCGTTTCAACAAGCGCCTCTATACCGAGCATCATTTCAACAGGCGCTCCTATATCGGGCGCATGTTTAACAGCTGCCCCGTCCAATTACGTTTTTGTAATCGAAATCACTGAATTTTCGATTAATCTAAAATTCTACATCCTGTTGGAAGCATTTCTGAGTGTATATATTACATATCCGTAATAATTGATCATTGTTGGAGATGCTCTAATTCGAACTTACGAATTTAAGAAAGAAACCAGAATTATATCCTCGTAGGAGCGACGACGGCATTGGCTGAAGCCCATTAACAATAAGGCCCATAGCCGTGTAAGTATAATGATTCTAAGACGCATGGAAACGGAAGACACGATTTGCGAGCTGTAGAGGGAAATGGAAGACGATTTCTCAAAAGTTCTTATGCCATACCATTTGTTTCAAACTCTTTACAGAGTTATGTAAAAATCATTCAACAAAAAAACAAAAATATTTATTGAAGTACCAATTTAATCTCTTTATCCTACATTAGTCATTATTAAGTCAATTCCAAGCACACTAGTGTTGTTTTTTTTAAATACAATTAGAATAAGCCTAATTGACGAACTTCATCAAAAATATCAATAATAATAATAATAAGTGGCTATGTAGTTATAGTCATCGATGTTATTTTCAAATGATTATCACTAGATGTTTGACCAAAAAAGGGCACAAATAGCCAAATAGGGATTATGTAGAGAAATAAATCAAGATTAGTAAATTAAAACGAGAGAGCCAGCCAAATAAAGATTATGTAGAGAAATAAATTAAGATTAGTAAATTAAAACGAGAAAAACAGCAAAAACATGCTATTTCTAGTGGTTTGGCATTGAATGATGTCCACTTTATAAATCTTTTTAATATTACTCAAGAAATTGATCACAATGCAAGGGGATTGAATAATTTCGGTATAATAGTATTGCTGAAAGTAAAGTGCAGAAAAAGAGATTAAAATTCCTCTCTTTGGTGCCCTTGGGGGCTTTTTATAGTAGAGGGTTGTGGCCTTTTCGATCGAGCCACGTGCAGGTCGATTGGCTCTTTCGTGCTCGTGGAGGTGGTCAGTTCGTTGTTGGAGCGAGTCTTAAGAACGATATTTGTCTGGCTTGATCAGATACGAATCGATATAGTCGAACCAAGAGATCGCTTATTGGGAACTGAATTCCGAATCTTCACCGAACCGAGTGCTTATCGAACCGCGGTTTTCCACCCATGCCTTCATCGAGCTGGTGGTTGACTTTCAACTCCTTAGTCCAACCGGATGCACACTGAACCGGGGACACCCTATGTCCATCTTGGTCAATCCAAGACTATGTCGATCTAGGTGTGGCGCCATACTAAGTTGTCATGTTTCTTGATTTGCTTAAACATGCTTTAATAAAGCCTCGAGCACCATGATCGCGAATGTTAGTGAACCTTGACGGCCTTGCTAAAATCCAAGTCAGCTTTTACCCCCCAAAGCATATTGCATCGTAGGCGGTATGTATTTTAAATCTGTTGAGCTGCAACTCCCCACGGTGTCATCTGTCTTGAGGAAAATGATGATGATCAGTCATGCCTCTTTGAACCGTCGTTACACTTGAATTTTCCTTTCCTGTATAAACAGTTAGTCATTCTTCGTACTATGCCCAATGGTACTCGCTAAGCCAAAGTCGTTCACTTAGAGCAATCCGGAAACACAGGAAATACTGAAAACCCCGTCGACTCAGGAGTTTGAATATGTTAGTCACACAGTCGAGCTGTGTCAAGTACTTGGCTCTCGGGTGCGACGGTACACATACAGGTCGTTGCCAAACGACATCGTCCTTTCGCGGCTATCGAGTGCATAATCGAGTCATACCATCTTTCACATACAAGTTAGTACTTGGAGTCATTGATTGATTTATAAGAGGATGGAGTCTCTTTCCCTTTTTTTTACATCGGATCGATGGTCGAACTGGTCTTCGGTTCGAACTAGTCGATTGAACTGCTTCGGTTCGAGATGTTCGAATCAGACCAAGTCAAATCAGATAGGGACAATATGTCACTTCAGGGGATAATGCGAGGAGTCTCTCATTTTTACTATATATCGGTCCCACAGCAGTAACTCCACTTTTTACTTAATCACTATACCTACTTCAAACAGAGTAAACTCCAATATTCGTATAATCCTTAATTCTGAATTTTCATTTAATCAATCGAAATCCACAACTTCAATCTTGAATCTAGATGTACTAAGTGAGTTTCGATAATTTGTTCTACGTTTTTATTTTTGATTTCACACTAATAAGGTTGTGAGTTCATGTTTTCTGGTGTCGTGGAGTTAGCCACCATCGTCGGCGGTAATGTTGGAGATGCCATCTGAGCCAGTGGCGCTATCACGGTTTCGCAAGGCGACACAAAGTGGCTAGAGAATCGTTTTAAGGAGGAGTGATGTATTGATATGAGAGGGATGTTGTTGGATTTGGGCTGTTGAGGTAGACGATGTTATGGACTATGATTTAGACATATTATAGACGAAATTAGATCAAAATTTTGCCATGAATACAATTACGATATTTTCGTGGTCAAATTCCTAATTTTGAAAAATTGCATTTTTCAACCTTTTAATATACTATTATTTTATTTTAAATTAGATTATCTTAAGCTTATTTCGGTATATTTTACGGGATGTTTCGTTCTCCCCCTCCCCCCCCCCCCCTTTAAAATAAATTTTGTCCCAAAATTGCCTAAAGGGGAGAAAACCACAACTCACCCATGTTATGTACCCATGTTGTTTTTAATTCATTCATAAACATCCATGACTCGTAGTGATTATGAATAGTAGACTTACTAAGGTATGCTCAATCCCGATGCGTCTGCGAAATAAGTGATGTAGTTTGTGTGGAAAACATCCTAATATGCATATATTTTTATATAAGTGCACTGCGCAATTGTGTTGCATCCATTTCCCTAACATCCAATCTAGCAACCACAATGCATCCATAAATGTAATTTTAGAGGGAAAAATTACCCGTGAAAAGCTCTGGGTGAGTCCATCTCATCTTGTCCTCAGTCTCCCAAGTGCTTTCTGTAGGGTTGTCCCCCGATTATACTCGGACAAGGTGTATTGTCTTATTGCAGAGTCTTTTGATTCCATGCTCTACAGTCTTTGTAGTGGCACATGGCACCCTAGACTCTAACTTGAGGTTCCTTATGTCCCTAGTCTCATCAAGCTCGAGTTCCATAGAAGAATCATGATGGCACTTTCTCAAATGAGACACATGAAAAACATTATGGATCCCTGATAGGCGTTCAGGAAGATCCACTCGATATGCCAAAGATCGTATTCTCTCGACGAACAGAAAGGCCCAATAAATCTGGGAGCCAAATTCCTAGTCTTCCCAAACCGAACAAGCTTCTTAAGAGGGGAAACTTTGATGAATACCAAGTCTCCTGTACTGAACATAATTTCCTTCCTCCTCTTATCAGCATATGATTTTCGACGGACTTGGGCTTCCCCCATCCTCTGCCTAATCAAAGAAATCTTCTCTGTAGAATCACGGATGAAGTATGGTCCGAGTAGAACCTTGTCGGTAGTCTCCCACCAACACACTTTTTGATTTTCATGGCCTCTCGTAAAGCGCTTCAAAAGGGGTCATACCAATCGTTGCTTTGAAACTATTGTTATATGTAAACTGCACAAGTGGTAGGTGATGCTCCCAAACTCCTCCAAGGTCGATAATTCAAGCTTTGAACAAGTGTTATAGGATCTGATTTACTCTTTCCGTCTGGCCATCCTTTTGTGGGTGATAAGCTGTACTTAAGTTCAGTGTCATCCCGAATCCTACTTGTAAACTTCTCCAAAACTCACTTATGAATAAGGGTTCTCGTATCGCTCTCTATACTAGATGGGATACAATGCAATCTGACTATTTCTTTAACATACAACTGGGCCAGCGAAGTCGCAGTCCTATTCTTCTTGACTAGTGTAAAGTGAGCACTCTTAGTCAAACGGTCCACTATAAACCAAACAGCCTCATTTTCCTTCTGACTTCTTGGAAGTACGTCATAAAAATCCATGGAAATATGTTCCTACTTCCACATGGGAACTTATAAAGGCAACAATAATCCTCCGAGATTTGCTTGTTCCTCTTTTACTCTTTGGCATGCTAAACACTTGGCCACAAACTCAACTGTCTCCCTTTTCATCCGTTCCCAAAGGAGATTTCTCTTTCTATCTTTATACATTTTATCCCCACTAACGTGTGTATGGTCATCCTCGACTTGTGGCATTCGTCAAAAATTTCCTTACTCAACTCCTCATCCTTAGGGATGCAAAGTCATCCATCCCTATGCAAACTTCCGTTGTTTCCTAGCAAATGTCGAATTGAATAAGGAAAGGCCTCCTTCTTCTCTACTTTCTCCTTCAACCTTCTTATCGCTTCGTCAAGATCTTGCATACTCTAAATCATTTCTCTTAGAACGGGTCTAATAAGCATAACTCCAAGGAAACTACTAGAAGCTACTGGCGAGGGAACCAAGTTAAAGTTAGAAACTCCTACTGTTTCCATTTCGAGATTGCATTTAAAAATGCATGCCTTCTACTCATCGCATTCCATACCACGTTCCCTTTCCTTGAGGTATACTGGATCATGGAATCAAAAGAGGCAATTTACTCCATCCATCGTTTTTGTCTTAAATTCAGGTCATGTTGAAAGAATAAATACTTTAGGGATTTACAGTTAGTGAAAAGCTTGGACTTCTCCCCCAAAAGATAATGCCTCCGTATTTTCAAGGAGAAAACTACCGCTGCTAACTCTCGATCATGAACTGGATATCTTTTCTCGAGGTCCTTGAGTTGCCTACTAGCATAAGTAACAACCCTTCCTTTTTGCATGAGAACTACTCCTAAACTGGTTCCGCAGGCGTCAGTGTAGACCATGAACTTCCTTGAGCCATCAGGTATAATAAGAACTGGTGCATAATCAATGCTTCCTTCAATTTCTTAAAAGCCACATCGCACTTAGTACTCCAAGAAAATACCAAAATCTTCTTCGTTAGTTGAGTTAAAGGAGTAGCAATCTTTGCGAAGACCTTAATAAATTTTCGGTAATATCCTGCCAATGCAAGAAAGCTTCTAACCTCCATAGCATTTCGAGGTACTTTCCATTCCTTAATTGCCTAGATTTTCTCTGGGTATACTGCTAAATCTTTGCTTGACATGATGTTCCCTAACAATCTAACTTCTTTCCTCCCGAAATGACATCTAGAAAACTTGGTTTTCAACTGTTTCTCTCTCGGTATCCCTAGGACATGTCCTAAGCAACTTTCAAGCTCCTTATGGTCCTCAAAAAATATAAGGATATCGCCCATGAAGATCACCATGATCTTGTTCAGAATGCCCCTAAACACTTTACACATGAGGTCAACAAAGAAGGCGGGTGCATTTGTTATCCCAAAGGGAATAACTTCTCATTGGAACAATCCATCTGACGTCCTAAATGCGGTCTTATCCTTACTATCTTCTGAAATTCTCATTTGGTGAAATCTAGTTGCAAGGTCTAATTTGGAAAATACTCGGGCTCCTCACAGGTGGTCGAACGGATCATCAATTCTGGGTAAGGGGTACCTATTCTTCTTGGTTAGTTTATTTAACTCTCTATAATCCATGCAAAGTTTTAAGGATCCATCTGCTTTTGTGGCAAACACAACAGGTGCACCCTTTTCTGATGTACTTCATCGAATGTGGCCTTTTTATAGCAATTCCGAAATTTATTTACCCAAATATCTTCTTTCTTTTGGCACCATATGCCTTAAGGGTAAAGCTACTAGTCTAGCATCCTTCTCTAGTTCCATACGGAAAGTGATCTCCTTATGAGGTTGGAGTCCTATCACTTCCTCGAAGACGTCCAAGAACTCACATACTGTAGGGATCTAAGATGGTCCTTCCGAACTAGGAGACATGGTACACAATAGGGCTCTATTCTTAATTCTTATATCACAAGGGATATGAAGACTACTTCTTCATCGGCTCCTAAGTTGAACAACCCTCTTGTCGCAATCTAGGATGTCTCCATAAAATGACGACCAATCCACACCTAGGATAAGGTCATACCCTATAAAATCTAACACATACTCTTTGCAAAGGGATTCGACATCGTCGATTTCCAATACTAGGTCTTTACAAATCAACTCAAGATACTTAGATCCTCCAATAGGGTTAGCCACCTCATTGGATTACTAGCGATGGATAAGGAAAGGTTCAATAAATCAACTAATCTTTTAGAAAAATAAAAGAACGGGCCTCTCCAGAGTCAAACAAGGTGTATACGGAAATTCCTAAAATAAAATTTATACCTTCAAGTGTGGGTTGATCTTGATCTTTCAGGGTGGGCTTTATATTGGTGCTGCTTCTAATAAATAATTCTGATTGTTCTGAACAAATCTAGGCTTTGGGAAATCCCTAGGCAAGTGTCCTTCCTCATGGAAGTTAAAGAACGTTCCTATAAACTCTTTCTTTGCTAAAGCGGTAATACAGTCCTTGGCCTCATGGCCCTTGTGATTGCACCTTGTATAGGTCTTAGTCTCTTTCTTAAACTTACTCCCTTTCTTCTGGTTTTTCCACCATTCTTTCTTCATATTCTTATTAGAACCAGAACTACCTTCCCCTTTATAACCATTCTTGTTCTCTTTAAATCCTTCAGCTGTGCACAAGATCGTCGTCTCCACTAATGTCTCGAAGGTTTCCCCGAATGTTACTTAGGCCATCAAGGTGTGTTTTAGTGGGAAGTTCAACCCCTTAACAAATCTTAAACCCTTGTTCATTAGGGTATCCACCAAACCCCTACCAAACTTACATAACTCGGTGAATTTAGCTAGATATTCTTACAGACTCAGATTCACTTTTTCGAGATGGATAAAGTTCTCTAATTGGATTGTCCTCTCAACCTTAGGTAGAAACTTTTCTTAAAAACAGGTCTTGAATTCAGTCCATGTAAATATTTGGCCTACATTCTCTCCAAATACTATGTTCCATCATTCAAGGCATTCCCCCTTTATGTGCCAAGCTGTTACTCTCCTCTTAATTTCGTCTGACCATCTCGTAGGCTCAAAAATCCTTTCACAGTCCATTATCCAAGACTGGGTTCCAACAAAACCCTTTGTCCCTAAGAATGGTTTTCCACCAAGGTTCGCGAAGCTCTTATAGAGCCAGGGAAAATAAACAGCTACACCAGCGGTAGGAGCTGTAGGCTCCACTAGGGTGGGATTGGAGACAAGGACTTGCTCCATAGTATGAAGATACTGTTGGAACCATTTTGGCAAATACCATGGTCTTGCCAGGATTTCTTGATCGGAAGTATTATCATCCAATCTACTATCTGAAAAATAAAGGAAGAATACTTCAGTAGATACTCCTGAGATAGTATTTAAGCTAAAAAAGGAAAGAAAACAATAAAGTTTCCTAGTATAGTTGCATATGCTTATTGGGGGTAAATACATACATACATATATATATATATATATATATATATAATATAGTTTGAAAACCATTTTCAAAATACAAGTACGCCTCTCATACGTTTATGTTCCCTATAATCGGGTAAATTAGGCTCTAATATCAAATGTAACAACCAGCCCGGAAAGGGCTCAAATTTCGACCCAGAAAAGGCCCATCGACACTTAGAGCCACTCTAAATAGGTCGTCGGTTTCTATAAGGAATTACATTTGCACAGAATAATATAACGAGATGGAATCTCACACAGGGGAACGATAAAGTATAATAATAATAAAGTAAATGTACCCTTTATTCAAAAGCCACTGATCCAAATACAAAATACCAAATACATTTGTTCATAACGGTACATCATTATTATTCATTATTTAGAGTTTCCAACAATAACAAAGCAATAATAACTAATAGCAATATAATAGTCTCGCTACCTTATCCATGCTCCATTATCATTTCTTGCATCAAGCCGCTACCCCACCTACTAAGCTTTTGGACATTTTAAGGAGAAGGGTTAGAACATAAAGTTCTGATGACGGAAAATAATACGTGCTTAAAGAATATACTCTAGATTTGGCAGGTTATCTATATTTCAAAATATGTCTACAAAACACACAAGCACATATACAAGCGAATATTTTAATTAATAAGGTGGATATCCCAGTCAATCAATTAAGACATTCATTAATGCATTTAGAGTGTAACTATGATCACTTTAGACCCAACGAGGTGGACATTCTCAGTCACTTAAGGCACATTCTAGTATATTTATTAAGTGTGGATTCTCATGATTTCTTATGACCCTAAGGAGGACCCTAGCCACTTAAGACCCCATCCTATCACATCAACATCCCTATAGATATATATTCTCACAAGGAATATGATAAGTAGTACCTCACCGCTTAATACTGGTTTAAGGTTGGCCCACATATAGCCATTTAAGATCCCTCTAAAGGACGCCTCATGTAACTACTTAACTAATATTACGGTAGTAGACCTATGCCACTTAAGACTTCCCTTAGACGGTTTGGTTAATTAAATTGCATGCTACGTCGCACGTATACCAAATCTATCCCTAGGTTGGCCCTCACAAAGCTCCGGGAGGAGGTGGATATTCCGGTAAACAACACTACTCTGTTATTGGCATGACCAAACCACTTTTTAGAGGAGGACCAATAGACAACTTCAAATCTAATCAGGGAGGGTCCCCGACTTTGGTCCAAATCCAAGGAATAAACCTTCAGAATGTTCCTAGTCCAAATAACCACTTAAGACCCAAACTAGATAAGAAGATAGTCATCCACTTAAGACCTTCTCAAGGCGGTGGTAAGCCTACCTATTTACACACATAATAGGTGTATATGTATACACTAGACCTCTTATGTTAAATCGAATACTTGTAGATGTTGGATATGCTGGGCGTTTCCCGACAAATTTCTACTACAAGCGGATTTAACCTCGTGTCATAGTGTACTAAGTTAAATGGCTCATGGAACCCAAACCTCTCACATTAGCCTAATTCACTTGTGGTTGCTTGATTTGCCAATTGGTTCCGGGCATATATCTACCACAAATGACGACTAACCTCGTGTCTATGTGTCATTATTTAATATATAAAAATAAGCCATATATTTCATACACATAAGGAATAATTTATATGGGGACATTTCAAGTTTCCAATTTTATTCTAAAATATTTATTACGCCATTATTACGTTTGATTACGTTGATTACGCCAATTAAATATTTAATTAAATAGTGCTATAAACATTAATTTCTGCTCGAATTAAGAAACGTTTTAACAGTGTAAATTGTCAATCCTGTTCACATAAGAGGTATACAAGTGCAATTCCCATACTAAACTACTTAATTCATGGCTTAATCAATAATAAGCAGCAAATCGGAAAATAAAAACATGACTGTTCAAACCTGTATCCTCGGTTTGTTAGAATGATTTACGTAACGAAAGAGAAACAAGGTGTTAAATACGTACATATATATATATATATTTGTCATATATATAAATGTATACATACATATATACGAAAAACTTTATTTTAATAAAATTTACACTTTTCTATGTTGCACATAAAAACGTTAACATTTGATTATTTCAAATCTAAATATGTTCAAATTATCCATTTTGGAAAGGAAATCTGAACCTATTCAAATAATAAAACCAAACCAAATCTTAATCTTTTAACATCACAAACACTTTTAAATAAAAAGAGGTAAATCCAATTAAACAAAAGTAAAATCGCCAAACTATTCCTCAAACATTAACAGAACAATTCACAAACCCAAAATATTGAATGACAACTTTGTGATATATACAAAATATGAGACTTGGGGGGTTTTGCATTATAGAGATTTTAGGCAAAGAAGATAATATTGATTTGAATGTTGAAAACATCGTTCTTCGATTCTACTGCAGATCTATATAAAAGAATCACATAGATTTGAATCTCATTTATAAAAAATAGAAGTTCTAGAATATAATCTAAATAGAAATATATTAGAAATGAAATAGATTAGGGATAGAAGAAGATACCTATTCCAACCTAGTTTCTAGAATTTTAGATGCAGAATGGAGGCATAAAAATGAGAGGGTTTAGGGAATTGTGAGCTGAGTTTGGTGGTATTTATTGGTGTGTAAACAAACAGTAACGGTTAGATTAACATAGATTTAATCTAGGCAATTCATTGTCTATAAAACAAACCAAAACACCATCCAAACCAGCCTCATTGGGCTCTGGCTGCACCAGGCGATCGGCACCCTCCCGAGGAGGGCTGTCGACACCCCTTCAGGGGGGCGGTCGACCCTCTGGTCATGAAAATGGCCAGTGGCCTGTGGTTGATTGCTTGAAAGGATTATTTTATTAAATATTACTTATTATATTAATTCCTTTCCATTTAATCAATATTCTTGTCCCCTCTTATATGTATATACACACACACGATTTTAAATTTAATGGAATATTCTAATCAACCATTAATTAGTTATTTTTATTCCATATATTCATACTTTCAACTCAAATCTCAAGCGTTCGTGTGTGTGTGTATATATATATATATATATATTAACGTACAGTCTTTTTAAATGCGAATCCTTCGTACAGACTCCGATTTAGACATATTATATATGAAATTGGATCAAAATTTCGCCATGAATACAACTATCAAAATTTCGTGGCTAAGCTCCTAATTTTGTAAATTCCATTTTTAAACCCATTAATATATCATTATTTAATTTTACATTAGATTATCTTAAGTCTATTTAGGTATATTTTACGAGGTGTTACATGAAGATTCTTCATTTTAACCAATGATGTTTCTTGGGTAGCACAACAAATATGTCCAAACGATACCGTGTCAGACTCTCTGAGGCAAAGAAAGATAAGGTTATTTAACTAGATCGCGAAAAACCTCCAATTCTAGGACTTATTTGGATGATGATGACTCACGGTTTGTCATTCAAACTCATGAGTGAGAGAAAAGCGCTTCTAAGGAAGAAACTTCTGTTGAAGAAGAGGAAGGAGGAGTGGAAGAAGAAGTGAATATTGATACATTGTCTGGGGTCATTTTTTTGAATTATCCAACTGAAGGGAAGCTAAAACGGTTGTGTGCGAAGCACAGAATTCCCTTTGAGCATATTCAGGTGCAGTTGAGGGCGAGACTGCCCAAAACCCACAAGAAGATTAATGTTAATAAGTCACCAGATGTGCACGGTTGAGCGTATCCCTCATTTCAATCCCTTCATCGTTAGTTTTCTTCGACGTACGAAGTTAGTGCCAATGCAACACACCCCACTGCATGTTCCTACCTCTTCTCGTTGTGTATAGTTTCGAGGAGCACCTCGAACCAGAGCTAACCTTTAATGATGTCATTTTCTTCTACAACTTTAAACATCGAAAGGACATAACTCCCACTTTCCTTTTGTTCAAATCTGCACAAGGAAGGTAAGTCATTATGGAGGGATTCACAAAACTCAGGGATATCATAAATGAATGGTTTTACGTTCCTCTAAAGCAAGGTAGCGCTCGGAGATGGATCCAATGTAGTAAGTGTTATGCCTTGGCTTATTCTCCTCCACTTCACTAGAGAATTCCTAACATTTATTGTCCTATGCAGGTGACAGCCCATCTAAGCCTACCGAAGATGAATACTACCCAAGTATGGCTATCCTGTACAATGTTGCGATTGGTGATCAGACTATCATAAGAAGTATCGTTGATGAATTCTAGCACCGTTCCATCTACCAGATCCCAATCGAATTATGGGATTGGGTAAAGATCAAGCTCCAGCAGGCGTGCCCCTGGCAGTCCTGCACCAATGGCTGTGGAGTCAGAGGGTGTTCCCCCATTCGGTAGGTTAAAAGCCGCCAAGCCCAAAACTCATGCCCACATCAAGGGCGTCGCCAAGGGAGCAAACGCATCCAACTCCAGTCGGGAGCATGAAGAAGGGGCAAAGGAAAAATCGTCTATGAAGATAACTGAGGCAAGGCATAAAACTCCCTCTCTAGAGGAACTAATTTTTAAGAAATCTCCCATCATGGGGAAGGAAGGTGAAAAAAAATCCACATCTGAACATACTTCGCCACCACAGGGTCAACTGCCTCAACTACCTGTCCAAAAAAGTGGATTACTTTCTATGGAGAGTCTTTATAATGGCCTGGAAGAGTTAGACATTCCATATGAGCAGTATTCCTTTCCGGATTTAGACTCATGGACCTTTTTCCCAATGCCCAAGTGGGAAAATGATGCAATTATTTTTGGAGAAATCATGCCTACTAGAAAGGCATTGGCGACTGGTTTATCGGGGGTACATACTAACATGCAACACACATACTGCACGTCAACGCACTTGCTTGTTGTACGATCTCCTAGTTCTGACACTAATTCATTTTGGATTGCAAGTACCATGTCTTACCGATCATATGATCCTAAGAAATCCCTCAGCAGCGTCTATAATAGTGGGGTCCCGCCTAAGTACCACACGAATCAAGAGCGGGAGTATAAAGATGATCGCGATAGAGAGGATTGAGAGAGGGAATGGAGTTACCAGTAATACAAATATCACCCCCGTTCTCATTCCCACTTCCGCTCTACCACAACATCGATATACCAAAAAGCTACAAAGATCCCCACGAGGGTGAAAAGTCAGTTGTCAAGGCCCTAACCTCTCAATAAGAACACTATACCAAGAAGCATTCCGAGTCCAAAGGAAAAAGAAAGGACAAGACGACAACTGTTATGGGGAAACATAAATCCATAAAGATATCCATTTCAGAGCCCGTCGTACATGAAGCGCCTGCTGCGGAAAGAATGAATGTTTTGGAAGGGTAGTTCCCTCAGTACTATGTCAAATGCATGCACTTCGTCCTTGGACTGCAACTTATGCACGACAATGTTGGTGACAGGCTCAAAAAGGAGGTAGGCTTATTTGTCGGCAATACAAAGAAACATGCAAATATTCTTGGAAGCTATCTGAAATCATCGACGATCTTGAGTTGGACTTGACCAATCAAAAGAAGCTATCGGATTGTGACAGAAACTCTCTAGATCATATTGATAAAGAACTTGTGGATGTTAAAGCGATGTTGAAGATGGCGAAAGCGGATGCTGAAAAGTGGAAAACTTCGCACAATGAATTAAAGGACCTCTTCCATAGAGAGCTTAATTCCTAGAGACTGAGAATGAAATCCATTGAGAATGAATGTTGGGCTGTTACTCAGGAGAATGACGATTTAAAACTTAAGTGTAGCACTCTTGAAGCAAATAGGTGTTCTTAGGAGAAAGAAAATGCCAACATGAGGGACAAGCTGGCCAAGGCTTAAGCCAGCGTTAAACAGACCGAGGAGAATGCTAATGCTGCCTCAGAGTATGCTTCCAATTCCCAACTCCAACACGACATACAAATAAAGGAGTTGAAGGAAGGAGCATCTTGAAGATATGAAAACGGTCGAAGAGTACTTTGGGTAGTGATGACTTTCTTTTCCAAGATCCTATGGTACCGTGATATCTCTTAGGTAGAAGACTACCCTACAACTCTAGCCGACACATGGAGTGAGTTGGTTGAAGAGGAGAGGCATGCTTCAAAAAGCAGAGCCATGGATGTAGATAAACTAATGAAGACATTCTTAAGGAACAACGATCCTAAAGTTCTAGCAGAAGGAAGATGCCTGCAGAAAGAGGCCGAAGATGCCGCGAGGCTTTTGGCAAAGAGAAAAACTATCATTGAAGATAGTTCCAGCCCTTCTTCTGCAGCTACCGGATACAGAGAAGTGGAGGGTTATGATCCTGACTTCCCAGCTCCGAAAATCTCTAAGCCTCTAAATCAAATCACCGAGATGCCCGAAACTCGGGGACTCACAAGTGGTGGCTCCACAAACAAATCAGGATAGGTCTCGTTAATCATATCTTCGGTTTCGCAAGTTTAAACTTGTTAACCCCGTTAATATAACGCAGTCCCAAGGTCGAACATCATGGCTCGAGCACCATGGTACGAACAAGCCACCTCGAGCACCATGGATCGAACAAGCCAGCTCGAGCACCCTGGGTCGAACATTGGACGATCGAGCGCAAGATGGTCGAGCGACCTTGGGGTCGAGCAAAGCACCTTCACCAGTTCGGGTCGATCGACTTTGAGTCTCACGGACCGGTCACTTGTAGAAAAAATGGGTTAGTACCATTGGAAAAGAGTGGGTCGATCATTATTATTTCATGGATGCTTACTGCGCAAAACATGCAAAGATAACAAATGAGTCCCCACGTAAAGCTATTATTACTTTACATGTACATACATGCCATGTGTCAATGTAAGGATGCAACATGGACTTGTTGATACAAAACAATACGCGCATGGACCCTTCATGGCGGGACTCATAACACAATATGGTTTCATGAATCCTGAGTATGTTAATGTGTTATATGGCTACTGAAACAACATGGAATAAGCTTGCAGACTTCATATGTTGGAAACATTTACACATGGCTTCAAAGTAGAATACGAGGTATATTCAACGGCAGTATGTTGTTTAAAGAAAATGGCACCATTTTGTACATGTAACGCAACGTATTATACAAGTACGGTTCGACCTCAAATGGTTTACATGTTTCTAATTTGTCATAAAGCAATGAAAAAATATAATATAACTGGGTCGATCATGTAGAAATAGTGGCAGCAACACTACAAGAAAACACTGATTTAGCGTCAAATGTTTAGAAGCGCAAATTTCTGTCGCTAATTTGCAACGAATTTCCATGTGATCTACAACGGATAGTTTTTTGTTTCTTTAACTTTATTTTCTTTTATTTATTACCATCGTCTTCTGTCATCCCTCTAAGTCGTTGCAAATTGCATTAAATTACCGACAAAAAGTTTCTGCTGCTATTTTCCGTTGCAAATCCAAGCAGAATACCGATAAATATTTATCAAAGCTATTTTGCAGCAGAATTCCAACAGATTTGCAAGAGATGTTTATATTATTTTTCTAGGATATAGTTTAGTGTTATTTGTTTAATAATTATTAACATGTTCAATAATTAATAATTAATTTGTTCTAATTAATGATTTATAAGTAATAACAAATAATAATTTACGTTCTATAATAAACAACTTATAATCATTGCTTATATAAAATATTATTTGAAATTTATAATAATTAATGATTATTAATAAATAATTCATAATTATTAGTTCTTATCTATAATCAATAAAAAATTATATTTATAATTATTAATTCTTATCTATAATCAATAAAAAAAATATTTAACAATTTTTTTGGTTAATCATTAATAATTAGTCAATTACATTTTCTGCTTATTAATTAGATTAAATAATTAATGAATATAATTAATAACTGATATTAAAGAATTAATAATTAATACTATTAAATAATTGATGATTAATAATTAAAATTTAATAGTCAAAGCTAAATAGTTAATATAATTAATAACATGATTTTTGTTTCCCAAACCTGTTTTCGTTTCCCAACCCTGTTTTCGTTTCCCACCCCTGTTTTCGTTTCCCGCTTATCATTTACACTTAACCCTAAGTTACCGCCTCCTCTTTCGTCTTAACAGATCTATTTTGCTTCTTTCTTTCATCCCTCACCGCTTTACATAAAGTTTAATGGTTAATAGGCTAATTTTACTTATTCGCGTTCTCTATTCTATAATTTTCATTTCCGGCTTGAGCCATTTCCTTAACCCCAGGCTATGCCGCTAACTCCTAAAATGAGGTAAATTTAGGGATTAATTTCTGGCATCTAAAATCCATGGCAGTGAAACATATATTTTACAATCATCTGAAGGAGAGCATCACTGTTGTAAATTTGAGGTAAAGACAATACCGGGGGTAGAACCTTGAAAGAAACTCAGGAAAATGCGGTCATCGATACTTCTCCCCCTCGGAAGCGACTCAGATCTGATTCCGATCAAGATTCAACTCCAGTCGAGAATCAAACTTCGACTAAGTGGATTTCACCTCGCAAATTGCAGAAGTTCGGTGACAAGGTAAGAACTTATTTAGGTCTGATTTCTTTACTCGATTAGGTTGTCCATTTATATATTTGAGCGATTCCGATTTTTAATTTTGTTACGAAGCAATTGTTGACTGATCATCAAGAAAAAGAGTTTTGAATCAGTTATCTCAGAAACTTAAATGAGATCCATGAGGTAACCAATTATATTAAACGTTTCTAAATGGGGTCGCCATTGGTTCCTATTTCCAGCCTACCGACGCTAAATCGATAGCTATTGCTGAGTTCCAATGGAAGGGGAATTCCAAAAACGGGCTTTGGACGCAGCCATGTGAATGGACACAAATGCGGGTATTTGTCTCATTCTTCGTTGCCTTCATCGATTCCATGAAAGATTTTGGATATTTCAAAATTTAAACAATGCAGATGTTTTTCTTATATTGTAGCTGATATTGTTTGCTAATGTGTTGGCTTTTGATGAAAATTCTAAATTTATGCATTCTATGCTTTTTTCTGTGTAGTTTCTTTGTTTTTCCTCATTTGCAACAACACCATCTGTCGAGCCTAAAGAAACCTTTTGAGTTCGTGTTTCTTGACAGTGCTTGTGAACTATGATTGATTAGCAATGCCTCTGTATATGACTTGGATAAAAATTAATCTTTTTAAATAGTTGGATTTACAAATTTATTTAAAATTAGCTTTCAAAAGCTATGCAAATAAATTATTTTACAGTGCAATCAACTGTTACTACTTATATAAACGCTATAGTTTTTGGACACTCAATCTTAGCTCAACTTTAATTAGCCTAATTTGCTCTTCATATGAACTGAGGTAGAGTTTCCTTCGCATATGTACATCGATGTAGAAGGGTGTAATTGAATCATGACACTACAAGAAAAGTTGCTTACAATAGCAAATTATTTCAGCGTTTTAAATTCACATGTTGTCTGTTTTCTTCTTTAATATGTCACTTATATATAATTATAACATTGGTACTTTAATGTTTTTCGTTTCTTTCATTTTTTCTTTAATATTTTCGGTTTCATTGCATGAATATTTATGTTGCTAGTGACGATTGCTTCATTTACCTAATTGAAACTATATAGATTGAATATTATAAAGAAAACTAAAACTGGTTATCCTCAAAATTTTCATACTTCTTTCTATATTGTACCTATATTGTTAATATAATATGAACTGCCTTTCTTAAACATGATACACAATATCTTTGGATTTTATTAAAGAAACTACTTAATTCGATCAGATTTCTCAAGTATATTAAGAAATATATACTAATTAAAGGGGTTTTGGAAAGGAATTATTATATTACTTCCTCAAAACTTATTCTATAAATTGAGGCATGCATGAAGAAATAGAAAACCATTCATCGTATATCTGGAAACATATTTATATTCTTGGAAAAATTGATTAGTATTTAATTATAGATACACAACAATATAGAGAATAATTGATAAAATATCTTACTTAGTTAACTTTTCATTTCTTCCTTGAGATAAAGTAAGAGAAAGATATCTTCTCATAGTAATTCATGTAGGCTACCCAGATCTTATGCATCTTCTATTAAAAAAAGCTTCTTCTCCCGTCTATACGTTAAAAAACCACTTCAACAGAAAAATCATGTGTCACTTTCAATGATATTTCAGCATTTTAGATTTGGTTGTCTCAGATGAATATTTTCTTCTCGGTTCTATGTTTTATTTTAATTTTTAGTTGGTCACCAGCTTAGGGAAGAAATACTGTGCTAGTAATTAAAATACATTTTCTTTATGTTACAGTGTACCTTTTTGAACAATTTGGAAACCATTGCAAAATTTGGAGAAGAGATTCTTGCTCAACTGGATAGAGACTTGAATCAAGAGATAGAATAAGTTATGGGAGAAAGCAAAATGGAGGGACTAGACTACAAGTTGCATGAAGTAAGTTTTATTTATTTATGTGGTTATTATTTTTTATTTTTTTCTTATCATCTTACTAGAACTTGACTTTATAACATTCACTTCAGTCCACGACTTTGATTAGGCCATCTGTTATGATATAATTTTATTTTTTCTTTCTTTCCCATATTAGTTTAGTAACAGACTTATGTTATCTTGAATGACACATATGCCCTTAGAATTTCCTCTGTTTTCCGTCTTGCACATACTGCTGAGTACGTAATTCACATACAAAACTGAATTGCAGTACTGAATTTTATGTTTGAGCTTCAAAAGCTTTGATAAACATTATCTTCTGTTTGGTATAAACAAATGAACATGTATAAAAATACATGTTTGGTATAAACAAGCAAACATGTATGAAAATATATGTTTGTTTAACCTTAATATTCTGTTTGGTATTGCACTATGCTGTTAATATTAATTGTAGGTGATAATTATTATCAGATCTGTTTTACTTTATTGTTCTGTCTGGTATTGCACTATGTTGTTAATTTTAATTTTAATATTATTGCATGTGTCTCCTTTCCTATCATTTTTAATGATTTTTTTAAATGGTGGGGTCCCTTCGTGAATGAAACCATTCTTTTGATGTATTTGAATTTCGGTCTTCACATAGATGCACTTCCTCTCTTTTACGTTTAAAAACATATTTTCACTTTGTGTACATATCCCTTTCTCTTGACTGCACATTTATTTCTTTCCTGATGTTTTCATATTGATGGTCTTCACATTTATTTCTTGCCGATGACATATTGGGAAAATAGTTAGAGGAGAAGATCTCTTATTGCCAATAAAATGCTACTGGTGATACTCTTTTTTGATATCAACATAAACTGTAGTTTAAATTTACTTGGTTATTACGATTGTTTTATTCCCTAACTGTTCAAAGCCATATATGGTAAATTTTAGAATAAATTCACTTGGGTATTCCAATTTTTTTATCCCCTACTTGCCGATATTACCGTGTAGATTCACAACTCTTCGAAAACAATGGCTGAGTCGCGGACTAGGTCGCTTTCTTGAAGGCGATTCGGCGATATGGTCATAGGTGCAAACCAGTTCGTTCCTTCACCGCTGCCTCTAGGATAAAACAGCCTCTAAAAACGATAACTGATCTGCTTGCACAACAAATCATTGCATATTTGCACTTTCGAAAATAATATTGCTCGAAATTTCTGAAAGAAAGTTTTTAGTGGCGGAGGCTAGAAGAAAATAGAATTCAGTGTATTTTCTTGTCTGGAGATAAAAAGTATATATAGAACGAGAATTAGAGTTTGAGAGAAAAAATCGGTTTTGCTAAAATTTCGGGGGACAAAGTTTTTACCGTTGCAAACTTTTTACTGTTGCAGAAAAAAGAAATTATCAGTGTAGAAAATAATTTTCCATAAAAAAACGGTTCGAAAATTGAAAAGTTTTATGGTTCAAAAATATAAGTGTCTACACCACCAAGCCCAAGCCCGAGCCCGAGCCCAAACCGGACCGGGCCGGGTCGGGTCGGTCGGTCACGCATGTGTGTGGTGTTCATGATGCATGGTCTCCCTCCTCACAACAAAGCATGCATTGGGAGCCCAAGGCCCCAACATGATTTCTTAGAAACAAGTATAAATCCTTGTCTCTTCCATATAATCCCATGATGTGGGACTATTCACATATAGGAGCCATTCATACACTTATTCAACATTTTTAATAATTCACTTAATGTTTGTAATACATTTCCAACAACAACTACAGTTTGTAATGTACCCATACATTGCATTGCAAGGGAAAACAATATGCAAAATGTCAAATTCAGGTTCCTTCACTGCATTTATTTTTCTTTTAACTCTTCTCAACCACAATTATGTGGATTAATTTAATATCAACATTTTTCAAAAGCTTCCATTCGCATGTTATTGCATGTTATGAGGAAGGTTTATTATAAACCTTTGTTTTGATGATGCTATTATCCTAAAACACGTTGAATAAATTTGTTTTATCCTCAACTAATGAAACAAAAACTTCTGAAAAGGATTATTATCATCTCCAACTATCATGTCCCATATCTTTCCTTAGTGTTGCAAGTCATTAAAGTTTATGCAAGCTATCAGAATTTCAGTTCATTAATAAAAAGCTGACATTAACAATTGTAATCATTTCAATTTAGTAAATGATTTAAGATTGCAGTTCTGCTTATTTCATTGAAAGTTTCACTTATCATGTTATTGTTGTCTTAGAATATGTATTCAATTATTTTTTACATGTATTCAAGTTCTGATTTAAGCTAAAAACTTAATTTTCTCTGATCGAAAATCATGGTGAATTCTTTCTATTGGGCATAGCTGTAAAACAGATGCAAAACTGTAAACTAGTATGATGAAATTTATGCTTATCCGACCCTTCCATCTATCATTAGTTTTAAATCTTATTTCGGCTTTATAACTTATGCAATTTACAATTTCACATATTGATTTGTATAGGCTAATTGTGTAAATGGCAGTGGCAGCGAATGATTTGATGATGATGGTGAAAAGGAACAACCTTACAAGTTAAGGTAAGCCTATCTACTATTTTTATACCTTTCTTTTTTTATTGAGTTTTTCAACAAGAATATGCAGTGCCTATTTGCGTCTGCAACTTGACTAATCGGTCTAGTTACAAATACAACTAAGCAGTGTCTAGTTTCATTTGCAACTAAACTAAGCAGAGTCCAGTTGCACATGCAACTGAACTGGGTGCCTAGCTGTAGTAGTCGAGGCACTGCTCAGTTCCTTTGCAAATGCAACTGAGCCCAACAATGCCCAGTTGCATTTGAAATTGAACCAAGTTGTTCAGTTGCTAATGCAGCTGAACTGGACAAGGTGCCCAGTTGCATTTGCAACTGAGCTTAGTTCATTTTTGAATGCTCGATACATATGTTTCATTCTGATTACATTTATACTTATGCTTAGTAGTGCTTTCTAGGATTTTAGCTGGAGTTTTGATCATTCTTTCACATTTATTGAACAGACTGATGCAAACACAGATGGAGAGGTTAACTTTTCGGAATTTGTAGTTGCAACGTTGCATGTACATCAGCTTGAACGTTACAGTTTCGCGTTCGCCTTTGGTTTCACGTTTGCTTTCGACTTCGTCATTGTCATCATCTTCGTAAGCTGGTTGGGTATGTTAGTTAGACTTATTTTGGTGTAAATATGGCGTTATGTGGTTTTAGTATGGTTATGGATGATATGTGTTTGTATTTAGCATCATGTTAGCACCAACTGGATAGTTTTATTGTTCATAATTCAGCTTGGTGTATGGATTGATGAAGGATTATGGATGTTGTGGTTTTTTTTGTATGTGATTATGAATGTTCTTTTTAGTTCTAAATTAATATTGTTGGCTAATTTATCTTTTTTTTAATATGTTATTTATTTCAGTGTTACCAGTTGAATGATGTTTGTTACATATGTATATGTGTGTGTGTGTGTGTGTGTTCGCGCGCGTGTGTATGTATGTGTATGTACACACACACACACACACACACACAGATATATATATATATACACACACACACACACATATATAGGCAGATCAGAAGGGGAATAACGACGGATTACCAACAAAAAAGTGAGGTTAAGCTTACTTCAATTTAATTTTCGTCGCTAATCCCTTGGTAATTAGTAAGGGTTTACTAACACCTCTTGTAAATTATAATTTATTATAAATTAATTATCCATCGGTAGTTGGTAAATAAATTAAAATTAAATTATTAAATAAAATTATATTTTTATTAAATAAATAGTAAAATCACGGAAAACTATCGGAAAACCCATGCTATATTCCGTCGCTAAAATCTGACACAATTACCGTCAGGATTTTTTACCGACCCCCAAGTTATACAGGAAATTCGTCGCTAAGGCCAATTTAGCGACGGATTAGAAGCGGAAACCTATGCAAATATGGGATGGCTCCAATACGAAGAGCCAGTTGTCAGAGCAACAAAATAGTTCCTGGTCGGTTTGTAAAATCATTTCTGGGTCGTGCATCATGTAATGACCCGGGTTTTTGTCGACCTTGGTTATCGCATAAACTCAATCATGACTAACCAAACATCGAAAAATACCGGATGATTAATGAAAGAAATTAGAGGGTGAGGAAAGATAAGATAGAAACTTAGAATAAAAGAAGAAGAAGAACACAACATCAGAGTAACACGAACCTCACAGCGGAACGAATAACATATAATAGATAACATATCTTTGAAATATAAATATGTACTTGAATATACATAACATTTTCAAAGTACAACACTTACAACACAGCGGAAATAAACTATAGCTATATGATCCTGAAGCCTCCTGCTCCAGCTCTTCAAGTATCTGTAAATCCCGACTACTTGACTGCCCGTACAAAATTGGGCACCCAAGAGTTTAGGGAAAACAAATAAAAAATAAACTCGGGTCAGTCATGGGACTAGTATGAGTAAAACAGTTTAAAACAGTTTAAGCAGGTAAATGATATCTCATAAGACCACGCCGTATAACGGAACGGGTTTTTCCCTTATGAGAATCCAAATATCTTTATATCAAAATATAATTTGGGTATTATAATAATGTCTATCAACCACAGTATAATAATCACCTAGCAGAAACGCTTTCATCTCATGTTCTACATATATAGTATACAATCAAAAACCGCAAGCACGTATTGGGTAATGGATTTCCAACTATGACAAGGTATGAAACCACCTTTCGCTAGTGTACCTCTAGAAAGGAATACACTGGGTTCAACAAGAACATCTTGCAACCCTGCCACACATGACCGACCACTCATTTCGCTTGAGTGTATCGAATGTATATCACCAACGGTTGGGATCAGCAACCGTTTCCCGAATGGGACAGTATCAATAATAGATTTTTAGAAATAAATGAAACTCTAGATCAGGTGATTATACACCCTACTTCGGAGCGACCGACTTAGCCATGATGCCTGCCCGATTTCTGTCATTTACCGGTTGATGAGGCTTGAGGTTACGCTTCATCATCACATCGGATTCACTTCGAATGCCACATTGTTAGATCCATCGAAAATCAGTAATTGACATCTACAACAATACATTACGTGTTAGCTAAAGAAGTTTCCTTCTCCGCTTGCACTCTTGGTACGGTTGAAGAAATCAATGTATGTGACCTTTCTGGAAATACTCTGTCAGACACTCATCCATACAAGTCATCCAGGAACAGGATGAACCGAAGGCACTATTCAGTACATCCATCTTAGGCACTGTTATCTAAGACTTATACAATAACCCTTGCACTTTACTCCGTCTTCAATTATCCTTGGCATATATGATTTGCAACGCTTATGCCAATACAAAGTGGTTCTTTGGATAATAATCCAACCGGTCTCTCCATATTAACAATGTTAAAATGGTCAAAATTTCGATAGTCTATGATTTAACCATCAAAGGAAAACAGGTGTGCAAACAACGATATTATTTCCAAATGGAGATTATATCGATCAATCATCAACCATATATATATATATTTCCTAATTTTCTATGTTTAGAAAATATACGTTATTAATACTGGAAAACATTTCCATGGCTTATTTACATATCACTATCATTTCACGACTATCAGTCCCTGACTGTAAGCTAATGAGAGCAATTCTCTAAGTATAAACCTCGAAGGCCGAAACCAACATCAGATCGATACTCAGAAAACCATTCAACTTATTAATCTCTAGTCAGTTTTCCAATTTTTGTTTAACTCCATTTGATTAACTATATTTCGAATACTAATATTCGATAAACTCTATTTCCGATAACTTTGTCTGTTTTAACTCTATCTCGAATAACTATATTCAATCAACTCTAATTCGATTAACTATATCTGTTTTACTCCTTTTGATTAACTATGTTTGATTGACTTACTTCGACTAATAATATTCGATTAACTTACTTCGAATAACTCGATTTAACTTACTTCGACTTTGTTAATTCCCGTTTAAAATCCCATTTAGTTTCCAACTAAATATTCCTTTATGATATTCTATTTATTTTCTAAATAAATGTTTCCCTTTATAAAATCTATGGTTTTATAAATACTTTATTTCAAAATATTTCCTTTTATAAAATCGGTTGATTTTATAAAATTCCTTTATGATATTCTATTCGTTTTATCAACATTTTTCCCTTTTATAAAACTCTATTCGTTTTATAAACATTTTCCTTTTATTTACTTTCGAAATATTTCCTTTTATAAAATCTGTTGATTTTATAAAATCCCTTTTTCAATATACATTGAAATAATTCTTTTTACATCCCTGGGTCTTTTTATGATATTAAAAATATCGAATAACAAGGATCAATGTCATTCTAACACACATAATCCATAACAGATTATATAACACATCATATATTTCGATATATGAAATAAATCGTAAATTAAATATCGAGGAATCCAGTCGGATTCCTCCAACCTGTTTCCCTGCATCACAGATGTTAAACACACGAATATAAAATATTCTATTAAACAGAATCAATATTCGATTAACGATTTATATATATATATCGTTCTCTATGATTTCAATCAATACACAAACAACTCAACCAACAGTTAACACACAGCAATAGTCATCATTTATCAGTTCTAAATATACGTTATAAAAATAGAACTGTTCAGAGTTGGTGAGTTTTACTCACTTTGGCAGTTCATCGTTAAAGAATGATAAACTATTATTTGATTTGAATCAAACAATTTATTTTGCCATAAATTCAAATGAGCTCGAATCCATTCCCCATTAGTTCCGTGGTGTAGCCACCGTCCATACGATACCAACGCAACTTACGGTTCGAAATTCTGATAATGTATGTTCAAGTTACATAAATTTAAAGGATTGTCGTATTTGAAATTTTAAACGAAACTTAAA
Source organism: Allium sativum (assembly GCA_030737875.1). Taxonomy (NCBI): domain Eukaryota; kingdom Viridiplantae; phylum Streptophyta; class Magnoliopsida; order Asparagales; family Amaryllidaceae; genus Allium; species Allium sativum. The sequence continues at coordinate 831,447,342 of CM060918.1, read as the reverse complement.
TGAATTAAAAGGTGGGCCTCACCCCTCTTATTAATCACCGGACCATTCCAAATTAAAAGCCCAGACCCGTTGACCCAAGTCCTTCTTCCTCCATCATTCTAACCGACGAAACCTGGAGCCTTCAAACACCATTACCGCAAATTCCTTCCATCGTTCAAACAATGAATATCACCATTCTCCAGCTCTCACTCTCCTCTTCTTCCTTATACCCCTAATACCCAACTCGCAGCCCTGCTCAGAAATCCATCGCATAGGTGCTCCGCTCGACAACAGTACATCACCGAACCCAAAACATGACCGGAACCCACCAATCTTTGCAAACACCCTCTATTCGATTACCTGAGTTCGGATTCGAACTCGAATTCCACAATAAATCCTCGCAAAAACAACGAGGTCGAACCCTAAGTTTTCTGACTCAAATCGAGCGTGACAAAAATGAATCGCACTCTGCAAAACATGTATAGGATCGAAGAGCAAATGATAAGGATCGCGTGTATATATATATATATATATATATATATATATATATATATATAAAGATTTATCGATTTTATTTCGAATTTCTTTGATTTTCTTTGAAGACCGAAATGTTCTTGGTGGATGATAAAGTTACGGCGGAGCTTTTTGACCAAGGAGAAAAATTGAATTAGGTTTAACTAAGTTAAGGGTATTATATAGAATTTTTGTGTGGATGAAAATAGTGAATGGTGGCTCGTTTTGGTTCACCAAAAATTAATATTTTAGTTTTTAAATATTCATTTCACCTTTTAAAAATTCGTGTAATCACATACGATATTCAAAAATCACGGAACTGGACATACTAGTAGAGTTCGACATTACGGTCCTAACGAAACTGGTTTCGTCGAATACTGACTTCATTTGCTCACACAGCGTATTTTTGACTGTCAAAATACTGATTGTTTTTCACTCTAAAAATCCGTACGACCACACAGTGACTCTAAAAATCACAAAACTGGAAATCTAACAACTATTTGACATTACGGATCCAACAAAATTAGTTTCGTCGAATTCCGACTTCGTTTGCAAAAATGGCTATTTTTAAAGCTTTGGATGACCCATTTAAATATATAAATAAATATATTTAAATATAATTAAATTATATATTTAAAAATAAATATTATCGTATATATTCATCATGGAATACCATACAGCTCTACTGGGATTTATAACTCGATATTTCAAATCCCGATTAAATCGATATTCGATTTAAAATGAAATTCCTTTTTAAAATATAAATAATTCCTTTATAAATTATAAAGGAATTCCACAGCGACTTTTCTAAAATTTGATTTGGACATAAATCAAAATCTACCCGATGAAATCCAGATTTTTCTCTTCCATTAGAAAAATATACTCCACCAGCTCCACATATTTCTTGTTTCACAAAAATCCAGCTTAAAACGAACCCTGTATATTCAGTTGAAGTTCAAATCGTCAAATGGCGAACTACCGCGCCATTTCGAACTCTTTTATAATTATATTATAATTTATATGTTCAATCTTCGTTTATATAATATATTCGTTAATATATTTCAACTCTAAACCGAATTATATATTATAAATTGTCCAGTTCATATTATATTGTGAATTCCATCAATTTTGATTATTTCTGAATTAAATATTTTATTTAATTATTATTATTTTAATTAAATATTCAAGTTATTTAATTCAACGACCACTTAAATTCTCTAAACCATTATTTAAATAATTAAATAAATTAATTATTATATCGCTGAAGATGCGGGTCATTACATTCTTCCCCACTTAAAATAATTTCGTCCTCGAAATTGCTAAGGTAGAAAACAAACCCAATCGACTGGTTAGAACTTATTTATTCACTTCCAAATCTTCAGTTTAAACTGAACTGGTTTAATTTCAATTAAATATCAATTATTCTTATCAACGAAAATTTTCAAAAATCCTAAAAAATTTCTAACGCCTTAACTTTTCGAAAAATTTCGCCAGCACCTCCTTTGTACTGGTCAATACGTCAAACCACCACTCGCCTCTCTGGGCCATCTCCATCCCAAAAGAAAATCAAACAGCCAAACGGCTTGCCAATTCGGCTCATAAATCTTATATCCAATAGAAATATAAATTTGTACCTTTTTGTCGGGCATACCAACTCTATCACTTCCATATGCTATCAACTCAGCATATACCAATGTAATCCCAATCAAATTACAATCTGCTTTTATCCATAACACCACCATTCGCTTATATCCGAACCAAATATCATTTTAACTCGAGTTTCTTCTCGATTCCCAACTCTTAACTTGATTATCCCATTACACTTCAAATTTGAATCTCACAATCCAATTTGTCTTGATATCATTCTAATTCAACCTCAGTTACCACTTTATTGGCTTTACTTTAATTCAAATTTGCTTTCACAAATTTCTGTTAAATTTGTTTTTAATTCAAACAGTCTTTCCCTGGGAGTTTTTAAACAGTTTACTCTTTTCAAAAATCAAATTTTCCTTTTTGAAATTCAACATAACTTGTCTTTCCTAAACAAATTCAAAACAGTATATCTGGTATTAATTCATCACTTACAACTCGAAAATGAATACTGATGATGCAGCTGTCATCATCAGAATCTATTTTCCAGCAATTGAAGTGAGTTCAATACTATAAAACCATTTCTAAACATTTCCACTTTGAAATTCATTTCAAAATATAATTCACACTGCTTGTAAAACAATTTAAAATCTCCCAGGATCTTTAATTTTCCTTATTTTTAATCCAAATCCATTTACAAACACTTACCCAATTTTCCAGAATTTTAATTCAAATTTTGGTTTTAATTTCAGATTTAACTCATCTGATTTCACGTATATCACTTATACGAATTCTGAATGGTTATTTACATAACCATTTAATTTATAATCTTACTCGATTATAATAAGAACCAATATATCCAATATATTGTAATCATTTCAATATAAATCCTTTATATCAAAATATAATATGGGTAAAATTATTTCGTTTACCCTCTTTCAAAACATACCATGGCGGTTCATCGTATTCGAGTGTTTAGAAGCTCCTACCGATACGGTGGATCAAACTGAACGACCAGAACTCATAAACTACTCAACCAATAAATCTTCACAATATAAAATAAATTTTTATATCAAATAACAAATACGTTCACTCGTATATATACACTCAAACTCAATCTAGGGTATTACTAACCCCATCTCTACTAAGTCACGCCACAGAGCTAAGGCAATAACTTAACTTAAGCTCTGATACCAAATGTAATGACCCGGGTTTTTGTCGACCTTGGTTATCGCCATAAACTCAATGATGACTAACCAAACATCGAAAAATACCGGATGATTAATGAAAGAAATTAGAGGGTGAGGAAAGATAAGATAGAAACTTAGAATAGAAGAAGAAGAAGAACACAACATCAGAGTAACACGAACCTCACAACGGAACAAATAACATATAATAGATAACATATCTTTGAAATATAAATCTGTACTTGAACATACATATCGTTTTCAAAGTACATCACTTACAACACAGCGGAAATAAACTATAGCTATATGATCCTGAAGCCTCCTACTCCAGCTCTTCAAGTATCTGTAAATCCCGACTACTTGACTGCCCGTACAAAATTGGGCACCCAAGAGTTTAGGGAAAACAAAACAAAATAAACCCCGGGTCAGTCATGGGACTAGTATGAGTAAAAAGTTTAAGCAGGTAAATGATATCTCATAAGACCACGCCGTATAACGGAATGGGTTTTTCCCTTACGAGAATCCAAAATATCTTTATATCAAAATATAATTTGGGTATTATAATAATGTCTATCAACCACAGTATAATAATCATCTAGCAGAAACGCTTTCATCTCACGTTCTACATATATAGTATACAATCAAAAATCGCAAGCACGTATTGGGTAATGGATTTCCAACTATGACAAGGTATGGAACCACCTTTCGCTAGTGTACCTCTAGAAAGGAATACACTGGGTTCAACAAGAACATCTTGCAACCCGACCACACATGACCGACCACTCATTTCGCTTGAGTGTATCGAATGTATATCACCAACGGTTGGGATCAGCAACCGTTTCCCGAATGGGACAGTATCAACAATAGATTTTTAGAAATAAATGAAACTCTAGATCAGGTGATTATACACCCAACTTCGGAGCGACCGACTTAGCCATGCTGCCTGCCCGATTTCTGTCATTTACCGGTTGATGAGGCTTGAGGTTACGCTTCATCATCACATCAGATTCACTTCGAGCGCCACATTGTCAGATCCATCGAAAATCACTAATTAATGTCTACAACAGTACATTACGTGTTAGCTAAAGAAGTTTTCTTCTCCACTTCCACTCTTGGTACGGTTGAAGAAATCAATGTACGTGACCTTTCTGGAAATACTCTGTCAGACATTCATCCATACAAGTCATCCAGGAACAGGATGAACCGAAGGCACTATTCAATACATCCATCTTAGGCACTATTATCTAAGACTTATACAATAGCCCTTGCACTTTACTCCATCTTCAATTATCCTTAGCATATATGATTCGCAATGCTTATGCCAATACAAAGTGGTTCTTTGGATAATAATACAACCGGTCTCTCCATATTAACAATGTTAAAATGGTCAAAACTTCGATAGTCTGTGATTTAACCATCAAAGGAAAACAGGTGTGCAAACAACGATATTATTTCCAAATGGAAATTATATCGATCAATCATCAACCATATATATATATTTCCTTATTTTCTATGTTTAGAAAATATATGTTATTAATACTGGAAAACATTTCCGTGGCTTATTTACATATCACTATCATTTTACAACTATCAGTCCCTGATTGTAAACTAGTAGGAGAACAATTCTCTAAGTATAAACCCCGAAGGCCGAAACCAACATCAGATCGATACTCAGAAAACCATTCAACTTATTAATCTCTAGTCAGTTTTCCAATTTCTGTTTAACTCCATTTGATTAACTATATTTCAAGTACTAATATTCGATAAACTCTATTTCGGATAACTTTGTTTGTTTTAACTCTATATCGAATAACTATATTCGATCAACTCTAATTCGATTAACTATGTCTGTTTTACTCCTTTTGATTAACTATGTTTGATTGACTTACTTCCACTAACAATATTCGATTAACTTACTTCCACTAACTCGATTTAACTTACTTCGACTTCGTCAATTCCCTTTTAAAATCCCATTTAGTTTCCAACTAAATATTCCTTTATGATATTCTATTTATTTTCTAAATAAATGTTCCCCTTTATAAAATCTATGGTTTTATAAATACTTTATTGCAAAATATTTCCTTTTATAAAATTGGTTGATTTTATAAAATTCCTTTATGGTATTCTATTCGTTTTATCAACATTTTTCCCTTTTATAAAACTCTATTCGTTTTATAAACATTTTCCTTTTATTTACTTTCGAAATATTTCCTTTTATAAAATCTGTTGATTTTATAAAATCCCTTTTTCAATATACATTGAAATTATTCTTTTTACATCCCAGGGTCTTTTTATGATATTAAAAATATCGAATAACAAGGATCAATATCATTCTAACACACATAATCCATAACAGATTATATAACACATCATATATTTCGATATATGAAACAAACAGTAAATTAAATATCGAGGAATCCAGTCGGATTCTTCCAACCTGTTTCCCTGCATCATAGATGTTAAACACACGAATATAAAATATTCTATTAAACAGAATCAATATTCGATTAACAATTTATATATATATATATCATTCTCTATGATTTCAATCAATACACAAACAACTCAACCAACAGTTAACACACAGCAATCAGTCATCATTTACCAGATCTAAATATACGTTATAAAAATAGAACTGTTCAGAGTTGGTGAGTTTTACTCACTTTGGCAGTTCATCGTTAAAGAACGATAAACTGTTATTTGATTTGAATCAAACAATTTATTTCGCCATAAATTCAAACGTGCTCGAATCCATTCCCAGTCAGTTCCACGGTGTAGCCATCGTCCATACAATCCCAATGCAACTTATGGATCGAAATTCTGATAACGTATGTTCAAGTTACATATATTTAAAGGATTGTCATATTTGAAATTTTAAACGAAACTTAAATGAATTAAAAGGTGGGCCTCACCCCTCTTATTAATCACCGACCCATTCCAAATTAAAAGCCCACACCCATTGACCCAAGTCCTTCTTCCTCCATCGTTCTAACCAACGAGCCTTCAAACACCATTACCGCAAATTCCTTTACTCCCATCTCCTCCATCCTTCCATCGTTCAAACAATGAATATCACCATTCTCCAGCTCTCACTCTCCTCTTCTTCCTCATACCCCTAATACCCAACTCGCAGCCCTGCTCAGAAATCCATCGCATAGGTGCTCCGCTCGACAACAGTACATCACCGAACCCAAAACATGACCGGAACCCACCAATCTTTGCAAACACCCTCTATTCGATTACCTGAGTTCGGATTCGAACTCGAATTCCACAATAAATCCTCGCAAAAACAACGAGGTCGAACCCTAAGTTTTCTGACTCAAATCGAGCGTGACAAAAATGAATCGCACGCTGCAAAACAGGTGGAGAATCAAAGAGCAAATGATAAGGATCGCGTATATATATATAAAGATTTATCGATTTTATTTCGAATTTCTTTGATTTTCTTTGAAGACCAAAATGTTCTTGGTGGATGAAAAAGTTACGGCGGAGCTTTTTGACCAAGGAGAAAAACTGAATTAGGTTTAACCAAGTTAAGGGTATTATATAGAATTTTTGTATGGATGAAAATAGTGAATGGTGGCTCGTTTTGGTTCACCAAAAATTAATATTTTAGTTTTTAAATATTCATTTCACATTCTAAAAATTCGTGTGATCACATACGAATTTAAAAAATCACGGAACTGGACATACTAGTAGAGTTCGACATTACGGTCCTAATGAAACTGGTTTCGTCGAATTCTGACTTCGTTTGCTCACACCGCATATTTTTGACTGTCAAAATACTGACTGTTTTTCACTCTAAAAATCCGTATGACCACACAATGACTCTAAAAATCAAGAAACTAGAAATCTAACAACTATTTGACATTGCGGATCCAACAAAATTAGTTTCGTCGAATTCCGACTTCGTTTGCAAAACTGGCTATTTTTAAAGCTTTGGATGACCCATTTAAATATATAAATATATTTAAATATAATTAAATTAAATATTTATAAATAAATATTTTCGTATATATTCACCATGGAATACCATACAGCTCTACTGGGATTTATAACCCGATATTTCGAATCCCGATTAAATCGATATTCGATTTAAAATGAAATTCCCTTTTAAAATATAAAGAATTCCTTTATAAATTATAAAGGAATTCCACAGCGACTTTTCTAAAATTTGATTTGGACATAAATCAAAATCTACCCAACGAAATACAGTTTTTTCTCTTCCATTAGAAAAATATACTCCACCAGCTCCACACGTTTCTTGTTTCACAGAAATCCGGCTTAAAACGAACCCTGTATATTCATTTGAAGTTCAAATCGCCAAATGGCGAACTGCCACGCCATTTCGAGCTCGATTATAATTATATTATAATTTATACGTTCAATCTTCGTTTATATAATATATTCGTTAATATATTTCAACTCTAAACCGAATTATATATTATAAATTGTCCAGTTCACATTATATTGTGAATTCCTCCAATTTTGATTATTTCTGAATTAAATATATTATTTAATTATTATTATTTTAATTAAATATTCAAGTTATTTAATTCAATGACCATTTAAATTCTCTAAACCACTATTTAAATAATTAAATAAATTAATTATTATATCGCTGAAGATGCAGGTCATTACACATCAATTCTTATTAGGGTTGATCACACAACTTCTGGAGGGTCGAGCAAGGCCAATGGCATTTTTGTAATTTTCTAGTCGTGCATGCTTTTTTGGTCGGGCGTGCCAGCTATACACAGTTGGCTCCAACTGTGCAGTGGAAGTTTCATAAATATGTGTACGCTCGACCCATATCATGTACACCATAATTACAGATTTGCCACCTGGTCCAAACTTCTCCTATAAATACCCCATTTCAACACACTTCAAGGGATCGATCTAAGCCACCACAAAGGGCTGTCATTTCGATTTTCCACCATTCTCAAGCTCCTCTAGCTCCATTAATGGCTTTCTAAGCTCACTCTTTCTTCCTCCAACATCAAGTGGATCTCATCTTCTGCAAACACCATTAATTCTCACTCCAATTCAATCCAAGTGATCTCTTACCACTGCTACTCTTCTTTAAAGCACGAATCCAACATTAATTTAATAATGGAATCAACAAAGATTATCTAATCACAAGATCTAATCCGTTCCTTCCCAAATCCAAGTGAGATTTAAAGCGTAAAGAGAGTAAAAAGTGGGAAATCATCATAAAGAGAGTGGACAAGTGTAATAAATGATATGTATGAGATAATGCTCTATGTAAATTTCTCTGTGATAATGAAAATCACTTCAAAGTGGACGTAGATCTTTCCTAGATCGAACCACTATAAAAATCCTTGTATTCTTTACTTGCATTCGTGATTGTGGCCTCATTTTCTATTGCATACCTTTTGGTAAAGTGTCAATAAGACACCTTTGGTGTTGAACCATTTTTGGTTTAAACATTTGGCGCCCAGTGTGGGGACACATTCGTACTTCCTTCTCTCACACTTCTCACAAGGTTAAGAGACTCGCATTGAAGTTCTAAAACACCTCCTTCTCCAAAATCATGGCTAAATCTAAGAAAGCTACAAGAAAAACCATTGGAGGGAGCAATAATGTTGCTAATGAGACTACGCTACTTAATAATCATTTCGAAGCTAGCGAAAATTCAGTTGGTGGAGCCGGTGTGACTAAAAATGAGTTGAACGCCGCTATGATGGAGAAACTTGACGCCATCCTTAATGCTCGACCAAATCCAGCACCTTCGAAAGTCCATGTTGATCTCGAAGAAAATGGCAACTCATCCGCTTCTGATCTTAATCACAACGACAATATGGAAGACGATAATGATTGGTTGAGCGACAAAGACGAAGCAAACATCGAAAACTTAAAGACAAAAGCTAAGAATCATTCTGAGATGAAAGCTTGAAGGATTACCAGTCCTGTCACGGGGGCACCTCCTCGTCGTGAAGGCAAAGGACCTAAGCTCTCAAATCAATACCGCTTGCCTAGACGAACATTTGGTAAAGAGCTCTACTTCGCGGAGCAGCATAACACTGAAGACTACATATCAGATATGATAGAAAAAATTGAAGAAGAATCAAGCTGGCAATGGTGATGAAAGAGAATGGAACTTCTCTCCCGACCGGACTCTATTCACCGAAAGTATCCTTGAAGTAGAGTGTCCAAAGAAATTCAATCCTCCAACTTTGCCTCCGTACAACGGCCTTGTTGATCCTAACTATTTTCGGTTCAAATACAAGTGGCATATGAGTTGTAACACCCCACCTATGATAGGGTCACTCACAAAGGGAATGCACTAGCTTTGGCGGAGCATTATCTTGGTAAACATACACAGAAATATTACAAGACAGAACATATAAAACAGCGGAAGAAAAAACGAAATTTCATTTCTTTAAAATCTAGTAAGGTCTAAAGCCTTTTACATCAAAATGTCATTAAATCCATTACATCGAAATCTACCTTGCAATAGTAAAGAAGCATAAAACCATATTCATAAATTATTCCCTAAGTAAAGCAGTAAAGCAAGCCATAGCCAAGAGAAATCCAAGCCGTAAATGAAAGAGCCTTGGAGCTTGGTAACATCCGAACTAAGCTGTATTCCCACCCTGCGAACCTGGAGGGGGGGGGGGGAACGGAAGAAAAAGAGGCGAAACAAAACGCGTCAGTCATAAAGACTGAGTAAGTCCTAGTGACTTTCAGCATAAAAATAGGTAAAGGTAACATGGCATGAATAAAATGAAAGTAAACATAAGCATGATGACAAGGTAGGCAAGATAAACTAAGATAACAAGATAAACTATGCTAACAAGATAAACTTCGGCATGATGAATCAAGTATAGCATCCCATAAGTAGCATCACAAGGTTCCTACCAAGTATCACATCACAAGGTTTCTATCAAGTATAGAATATTTCTATGATATCTATTTGCTCTGCACCACTCGTACTAGTATCCCAACCCGTGTCATGTGTTGACTATAAAATGTCCCTTGCCAAAAATCATGAAATGGTCCACTTACTAGTAGACCAACCTAATATACCGTATATGTAGGTTTTCCCCAACTCGTATAATCCTTTCCATGTATGTGTACAGTCCCTTGCCATAAATCGTACGGGCTTCATCACGTAATTCTATACTACTACAACGTAGTGCCATCAGTCTTGAAATCGTTTGGACTACCACCATTGATCTGGCTAGGTTTCCTTATCATGAACTATCGCGTGTCCAACTAGGATTTATGCCACCTAGGACCACTAGGGATTATGCTACCTATTGAACGTTTTCTAGATTCGATTAGGGTTTATGCCACCTAGGACCACTAGGGATTATGCTACCTATCCAAATAACGATCTATTAATCGATCGGCTCACTACAAGTCCTATATCGTTCATGTGTCTATGTCATACGGCCCTATCACGAATGTAGTCACCTGTGCTAGGTCCACCATAGGGTGTATCAAGTCCTAGGGTGCCAACCACCGACACGAATCAAGCACGCACAGTGTAAACCTACTGGTGCCCAATGTCTGCTTTTTCAACTTCGGACTACGTGCACGACCATAGTCCGCCTGAACCTACAATGGCGCACCAACTCAGCCGTCGTTCTGGTCGCTTACAATCAGCCCAGTAATCGTGCCCCACCCTGCCTAGTTCCAGGGTACCGTGATAAATTTTAGTGGGTTACTGCTGAAAAGGACCGCGCAACTAGGGTTTCCGTCCCGAAGGTTAAGTGTTGTCATTTTAATTCAAGACATCCCCATCAGTCTAGCATGTCAAGTTGGTTAAGTATAGTCATTCAAGTTCGTGACTTAACCCGTCTACGTGTCTTGTCAAATTGACTAAGTGTTGTCGTTCAAGTGCCTGACTTAGCCCTACGAATCATGTGTCAAGTTGGTTAAGTATATTCAAGCGGTTCGTGACTTAACCCTACCAAATCATCGTGTTAAATTGGTTAAGTATATTCAAGCGGTTCGTGACTTAACCTTATCAAATCATCGTGTCAAATTGGTTAAGTATATGTTAACTTAACCCCATCCACTAGTCATATTATAATGGTTACGTGTTACCCTCGTGAGTTTACTTAACCTTACCTCGCATCACGTTATACCAGTCGGGTGTTATCGACCCATTCAGGTTAAACTAACCATCCGCTAATTGTGTTATATGGTTAAGTGTCATTAAGTAATCAAGCTCAGTTTTACTTAACCCACCCATTCATGTCATATCGGTTAAGTGTTATTAGTCTAATCATATTACTTAACCTTATCATGTGGCATTAATTTACTTAATGCACCCCAACCTCTCACATTAGACTTGGTTGTGGTTACTGGTTACGCCGGGCGGGTCCGGGCAGGTTTATACCACAACCTAGTCTAACCTCGGGTTTTAAGCGCAGTATGACCAACTACTCACATTGGGTCCTATTGTTTGCAGTTACTGGATTCGCCGGGCGATTCCGGGCAGGTTTATACTACAAACTCAACCCAACCTCGAGTTGGCCACTTTCAAGTTATCAAAGTGTCATGTCCATGTTCAAGTTATAACAATGTTCAAATTTCTAAGCAAGTTTCATGTCAAGTTTCTAGGTTTCAACTTATGCCTATTATCAAGTTCATAACTCATGTTTTTGCCCCAAAACGTGTTCCCAAAGTATTACCAAAATTTGCTATAAAGTTATGCCAAGTTATAGCCTTATATTTACAATACAAGCCAACTACCCAAAACCCAACTTAGGCGCGTTCATATATAACATATGAAAATGTTCAGGTCGATAATCCAATATACAGTCATTTTCGCGTTTCAAATTCCCAACTTTACATATTAATATATATACCAAAGTTCTAACTTTTCATGTCGATATACATATGCCCAATTCTAGCCAATTTACATATGTGCCAAGTTTCATATCAAACTACATGTATTCCATGTTTACACCAATTTACCTATAACAAGTTCTAGCTTTTTACATATGTCACGATCCATGTCAAAATTACATATATCAATTTATATGTGTCCAATCCTAGCCAATTTAGATATATACCAAGTTTCATGCCTTTTTACATAGATCCTATTAATGCCAAATTCCATGTATATATTATTTATGCAAATTTCCTCATAATAAGATTATACCAAAATTTACAGATCAAGCCCCAAACTTGCAAATACAATGATAATTTCCAATTTCATGTTTCCAATGATTCCATTATATTCATATAGGCAATAATCCCATAATTCCCCCGTATACATCTCGTACGCAAATCGTGATTTTAGGCCAAGGTCCGAAATTGACCAAGGTTCATCAAAAGAAAATAAATAGGGGAAGATAGAATTTTGCATAAAAATGAGATCAGAGAGAAAAGCATCACCACAGGCATGAAGATTACAACTTGATAATAATATTAGCATGAATCAAGAAAGCTGATTTACAACAGGCTGAATAGATTATGAACAACAGAAATAGATCTGAATCGATAAACATACTTAGATCTAATTTCACTTTAATTCATGGCCATATTATAGTGAAATATTTAAATCGGAAAGTAACTAGAACTTACAAGGCGTAGCTAGAGAATTATGAGCAAGCATTTGTCGTAGAACGGTGTAGGAATGATGCTCTACTCCCTTGATTTGATGTTGATTAGCTTGTAGTTTTGATTCCAGCAGAGTAGCGACGCCATTTTTATTTTTATTTAGAACAGAGGCAGAGTAGAAGCAGAATAGAATTGTGTGTAGAGAAGGCTTGGTTTGGGGTTGTTTAAATAGGTTTAGGCAGATGAATCTGGACAGAATTCGGACTAGATACATCAGAACGAACACTGGCCCAAAAATGGGCTCGGGGACCAGGTCGACACCCAAGTCGACTGCGCAGTCGACCTGGTCCTGGGGGTGTCGACTGCCCTGTCGACTCCCCAGTCGACCTGGGTTTGGGCGGGAAATTTCCTGCCCAGTCTATTCTACGTTTGAAATTTGAATTCGAATTCGAGCTGTTTTGAACTCTGAATATTTCTGAAACTTTGGGGAGCCATAACTTGGTCATACGAACTCCGATTTTCGAAAACTCAGACTCGATTTCATGCAGAATTCCGAGATGAACGCAATGGAGCAACCCGTTTCCCTTGGTTCTTACTTTAGAATTTAATTCTGCCTAGATTTATGGTTATAACACGTTATCAAAATACGGGTTGTTACATTCTCCCCTCCTTAAAGGATTTCGTCCCCGAAATCTCTAAGTTAGGAAGAACGTATCCTACCATCCATCATCCATCTACTCAAAACATCGTCCACAAGCAAACATTGTCCTTAAGAGATTTCTAATGCTGTATGAACATATGCAAAAAGTGTGTGTATATGTTCCTTATCTAATGCAAATGATCAGGCCTGATTGATCTTTCTAATGCAAAATATGTTAAGTGCCATGAATCCATATGTATGCAAATAATCCTAGTCACATAAACACTATATGTGTGCACAACCATTCATCCATATGCAACATTCACATGATAACACATTCAAACTCATCCATAAACAAGTATAAACACTCATTCATATGCAATATGGAAAAAATGACTGAGCCGACCTAGTGCCTAATATGTAAATACATCCACGAGAAACCACTAGCAACCACTTGCATCCACTTGCAACCATCAATCATAACATGTCTCAAACACATGTTTACACCCAATTGTTCTTACCTAAAGGTATAACCGAATGATAGAAGCAAGTAAAAGCTCTGTGCCCATTAGGCAATGTCGGAACTGGAAATCTACGTCACATATATACTGATTAGGAGAAGAACTTCCTAAGCACCAGCCCCGAAGACCGAAATAAACATCAGACTGACACCCAAAGAATTTCTCAACCCAACCAATATATATATTTCTAGGAAACTAAGCATGATGGACTCCTTTTAGGTCACAAGGGAATCCCTTCCTAAAACCAACCCGTATCCTATAAAACCCAAAGAGTTTAGTCAACCCAACGGACATCTTCAAGCCCCAAAATGTATTACTAATAGACGAGTCATGCTCCCTATGAGGTTTCTAACAGAAATGGGATTGAGAATAGGACCGATAGGATATACTTGAAAGATAGCATGCAAATAAGCTCTACAGGAAAAGAGGGATCAAGGCTATACTCTTAAAAAGAGATATGATACGTGTATCTAGTCTTAAATCTTCTGAGTCGCATTTCCTTGAGCTTAACTCCATTGTGCTTTGACCGTCTTTAACTTCACAATTCCGTAACTTCTTAATTCTTGTTTCCAAAATATGAGTTGGAACTCATTCCACTGTTGCCTCTCGTTCCACTTTACTTATTCTTCTTCTAGTATATTCGGCTTAATCATAACTGCGTACTCATGGTTTCATGCAAGCTCTCCAAAATTCACTAGTGAATCTTGGATCTCGTTCACTTACTAGGAGGTATTTCACACAGATGAATTATCTCTTGAAAATAACAAATATCAACCATGTTGCCAAAGGTACTTACTAAGGCGATTTTCTATAACTCATGCATAAGCGAAATGAACCATCCGCCTTAGTGGCGAACACTACTCGAGCGGATCAATAAATTACCAATAAATGTGTCAAGAGATTCTAGGTAACAAATCTTGATAGAATCCTAAAGGTTACACGCGATTTCGAGGGTATTACCGAGGCAAGTTAAGGGTCTAACTACCCTCCTTTCAAAACCAAGAATGGCACCCTTACTGGGTAACCACTCCGTCCCTAGAATCAACCCATAGCCCGAAAACATAAGCATTACTTCATAGACATTCTCAAATCCAAACAAGTCATGAATAAATGAGCCGATTTCCCTACAGGATTTGAGACAAAAGAAAAATGGGATCCTTTACTAGTACTAAGGTGCAGAGACTCAACTATCGAAGCAGAATTAAGAGGATGCAATGTTCAAAAACAGAGTCCTAACGGGATGATAGAAAAGAAAAACTAAACCTTTAACAGCAACGTTACCACCCCTCTTAGGTACGCTAGTAGTGAGAGCATACAATTGCCCACTCGATGATCTTGTCCTTTGCCCTTGTGCTTGTCCTATAACACTTAACTACATGTCCCTTTTTACTATACTAACGATACTCTTTCTTGTCATGGGTTTTATTATTCTTTCACTTTGGCCTCTTTCCTTTCACCTTTTTCCTGCTTCGTGGATTAAGCCATTTCAACAAGTTTCTCATTCTTAGGCTTGTGTTCTTTATGTTCCCACTATCCTTGTATAGCTTGTTGAAAAGTCTCTCGAAAGCTACCTCCATCGCACGGCAACCCTACAAAGCTTGAAATAAGATTAGACGCAGATGGAACTACTGCGGCTACAGATGGAGGTTGGGCACTTCTTTGCCCTCCGATATATGTTGGATGCCTAGAAACTATGGTGAAAAGAGAGATAAGAGAGATTTCAAGAGGGAATCAAAAAAATAGTGCATATGGCTTTGGGGAATATGCCTTTTAATCAAAACAAAATTTTCATGAAAATTTGCTTCTTTGTAAATGTTTTGAAAACTAGTTCAGAAGACTTCAGAAAACTTTTGCCCAGTCTGGTAACCTTCTGCTCTGATACCAAATGTAACACCCCACCTCCGCTAGGGTCACTCACAAAGGGAATGCACTAGCTTTGGCGGAGCATTATCTTGGTAAACATACACAGAAATATTACAAGACAGAACATATAAAATAGCGGAAGAAAAAAACGAAATTTCATTTCTTTAAAATCTAGTAAGGTCTAAAGCCTTTTACATCAAAATGTCATTAAATCCATTACATCGAAATCTGCCTTGCAATAGTAAAGAAGCATAAAACCATATTCATAAATTATTCTCCAAGTAAAGAAGTAAAGCAAGCCATAGCCAAGAGAAGTCCAAGCCGTAAATGAAAGAGCCTTGGAGCTTGGTAACATCCGAGCTAAGCTGTATTCCCACCCTGCGAACCTGGGGAGGGGGGGGGGGGAGGGGGAACGGAAGAAAAAGAGGCGAAACAAAACGGGTTAGTCATAAAGACTGAGTAAGTCCTAGTGACTTTCACCATAAAAATAGGTAAAAGTAACATGGCATGAATAAACTGAAAGTAAACATAAGCATGATGACAAGGTAGGCAAGATAAACTAAGATAACAAGATAAACTATGCTAGCAAGATAAACTTCAGCACGATGAATTAAGTATAGCATCCCATAAGTAGCATCACAAGGTTCCTGCCAAGTATCACATCGCAAGGTTTCTATCAAGTATAGAATATTTCTATGATATCTATTTGCTCTGCACCACTAGTACTAGTATCCCAACCCATGTCGTGTGTTGACTATAAAATGTCCCTTGCCAAAAATCATGAAATGGTCCACTTACTAGTAGACCAACCTAATATACCGTATATGTAGGTTTTCCCCAACTCGTATAATCCTTTCCATGTATATGTACAGTCCCTTGTCGTAAATCGTACAGGCTTCATCACGTAATTCTATACTACTACAACGTAGTGCCATCAGTCTTGAAATCGTTTGGACTGCCACCATTGATCTGGCTAGGTTTCCTTATCATGAACTATCGCGTGTCCAACTAGGATTTATGCCACCTAGGACCACTAGGGATTATGCTACCTATTGAATGTTTTCTAGATTCGATTAGGGTTTATGCCACCTAGGACCACTAGGGATTATGCAACCTATCCACGTAACGATCTATTAATCGATCGGCTCACTACAAGTCCTATCTCGTTCATGTGTCTGTGTCATACGGCCCTATCACGAATGTAGTCACCTGTGCTAGGTCCACCATAGGGTGTATCAAGCCCTAGGGTGCCAACCACCGACATGAATCAAGCACGCATAGTGTAAACCTACTGGTGCCCAATGCCTGCTTTTTCAACTCCGGACTACGTGCACGACCATAGTCCGCCTGAACCTACAATGGCGCACCAACCCAGCCGTCTTTCTGGTCGCTTACAATCAGCTCAGTAATCGTGCCCCACCCTGCCTAGTTCCAGGGTACCGTGATACATCTTAGTGGGTTACTGCTGAAAAGGACCGCGCAACTAGGGTTTCCGTCCCGAAGGTTAAGTGTTGTCATTTTAATTCGAGACTTAACCCCATCAGTCTAGCATGTCAAGTTGGTTAAGTATAGTCATTCAAGTTCGTGACTTAACCCGCCTACATGTCATGTCAAATTGACTAAGTGTTGTCGTTCAAGTGCATGACTTAGCCCTACGAATCATGTGTCAAGTTGGTTAAGTATATTCAAGCGGTTCGTGACTTAACCCTACCAAATCACCGTGTTAAATTGGTTAAGTATATTCAAGCGGTTCGTGACTTAACCTTATCAAATCATCGTGTCAAATTGGTTAAGTATATGTTAACTTAACCCCATCCACTAGTCATATTATAATGGTTACGTGTTACCCTCGTGAGTTTACTTAACCTTACCTCGCATCACGTTATACCGGTCGGGTGTTATCGACCCATTCAGGTTAAACTAACCCATCCGCTAATTGTGTTATATGGTTAAGTGTCATTAAGTAATCAAGCTCAGTTTTACTTAACCCACCCATTCATGTCATATCGGTTAAGTGTTATTAGTCTAATCATATTACTTAACCTTATCATGTGGCACTAATTTACTTAATGCACCCCAACCTCCCACATTAGACTTGGTTGTGGTTACTGGTTACGCCGGGCGGGTCCGGGCAGGTTTATACCACAACCTAGTCTAACCTCGGGTTTTAAGCGCAGTATGACCAACTACTCACATTGGGTCCTATTGTTTGCAGTTACTGGATTCGCCGGGCGGTTCCGGGCAGGTTTATACTACAAACTCAACCCAACCTCGAGTTGGCCACTTTCAAGTTATCTAAGTGTCATGTCAATGTTCAAGTTATAACAATGTTCAAATTTCTAAGCAAGTTTCATGTCAAGTTTCTAGGTTTCAACTTATGCCTATTATCAAGTTCATAACTCACGTTTTTGCCCTAAAACGTGTTCCCAAAGTATTACCAAAATTTGCTATAAAGTTATGCCAAGTTATAGCCTTATATTTACAATACAAGACAACTACCCAAAACCCAACTTAGGCGCGTTCATATTTAACATATGAAAATGTTCAGGTCGATAATCCAATATACAGTCATTTTCGTGTTTCAAATTCCCAACTTTACATATTAATATATATACCAAAGTTCTAACTTTTCATGTCGATATACATATGCCCAATTCTAGCCAATTTACATATGTACCAAGTTTCATATCAAACTACATGTATTCCATGTTTACACCAATTTACCTGTAACAAGTTCTAGCTTTTTACATATGTCACGATCCATGTCAAAATTACATATATCAATTTATATGTGTCCAATCCTAGCCAATTTAGATATATACCAAGTTTCATGCCTTTTTACATAGATCCTATTAATGCCAAATTCCATGTACATATTATTTATGCAAATTTCCCCATAATAAGATTATACCAAAATTTACAGATCAAGCCCCAAACTTGCAAATACAATGATAATTTCCAATTTCATGTTGCCAATAATTCCATTATATTCATATAGGCAATAATCCCATAATTCCCCTGTATACATCTCGTACGCAAACCGCGATTTTAGGCCAAGGTCCGAAATTGACCAAGGTTCATCAAAAGAAAATAAATAGGGGAAGATAGAATTTTGCATAAAAATGAGATCAGAGAGAAAAGCATCACCACATGCATGAAGATTACAACTTGATAATAATATTAGCATGAATCAAGAAAGCTGATTTACAACAGGCTGAATAGATTATGAACAACAGAAATAGATCTGAATCGATAAACATACTTAGATCTAATTTCACTTTAATTCATTGCCATATTATAGTGAAATATTTAAATCGGAAAGTAACTAGAACTTATAAGGCGTAGCTAGAGAATTATGAGCAAGCATTTGTCGTAGAACGGTGTAGGAATGATGCTCTACTCCCTTGATTTGATGTTGATTAGCTTGTAGTTTTGATTCCAGCAGAGTTGCGACGCCATTTTTATTTTTATTTAGAACAGAAGAAGAGTAGAAGAAGAATAGAATTGTGTGTAGAGAAGGCTTGGTTTGGGGCTGTTTAAATAGGTTTAGGCAGATGAATCTGGACAAAAATCGGACTAGATACATCAGAACGAACACTGGCCCAAAAATGGGCTTGGGGACCAGGTCGACACCCAAGTCGACTGCGCAGTCGACCTGGTCCTGGGGGTGTCGACTGCCCAGTCGACCTGGGTCTGGGCGGGAAATTTCCCGCCCAGTCTGTTCTGTGTTTGAAATTTGAATTCGAATTCGAGCTGTTTTGAACTCTGAATATTTCTGAAACTTTGGGGAGCCATAACTTGGTCATACGGACTCCGATTTTCGAAAACTCGGACTCGATTTCATGCAGAATTCCGAGACGAACGCAATGGCGCAACCCGTTTCCCTTGGTTCTTATTTTAAAATTTAATTCTGCCTAGATTTATGGTTATAACACGTTATCAAAATACGGGTTGTTACATGAGTGCGGCTAAAGCGACTGATGAGATGAGATGCACGTACTTTCCTCTTTACATAGAAGGTGCTGCTTCATAATGGTTCACAAAGCTACCACCTAAATCCATAGACCGGTTCTCCGACCTAACACAAAATTTCAAGGAGCAGTTCCTCTTGTATGCTACCAAAGCCAAGGATGCCATAACGCTCTCAGCAATGAAGCAGAAACCAGGTGAAACTGTTTAAGCCTTTCTCAGCTGATTCAATATTGCCTTGTTTTAAGTGAGGAATCTAGAGCCACACATAATTCTCATGGCTTTGGTCGACGCTATAGACAAAACAAGCGAATTCGGGAGATGGATAAAGATGAAGGAACCGAATACGCTTGACAAATTCTATAAGACAGAAGAGGAGTACATGAGAGTGGATGATAATCCTATGCCTCTTCAGATCATTAGTGGTAACCAACTCCTTGAAGCTCCCAAAAGTGCTGCTATTCAATGTAATCAACAGAAAACTCAGGGGCATAAGCGAGCCAATGACGGGAACGAAAACAAAACTAATAAAACGTTTTGTTTTCTTGACTCATCTGAACTAACTCTCTTAAATGACACTCCTGATAACATCTACCTCGCCACGAAGGATGCAAAGGATTACCCGGAGCCTCGGCCAATGAAGATGAATGACCATCTAACCAAATCTGGTAAGTTCTGCCGATTTCATAATCAAGCAGGCCACAATACCAATGAATGTAGGCATATGAACTTGTTAATTGAAGAATTGATTATGAAGAACCGCTTGCAACAATATAAGAAGAATCCCCAAGAGGAAAATCTTTCTACAACTCCCCAGGGGAAGGGGCATCAAATGATCAATCTGGTCCAAGTAACAGAGCTCCTGCTCAAGCTAATCCAAGGCCGATAATCAACTGACGACCATTGATGATGATCTAATATCTACGGTTTAGAATAAGCGATCACTTTCGCCTTTACTTTACTTCTTGCTATGTTCTACTTTCTTGTAATCAGTCTGTAATGATTTACATGCATTGTACCAAACAATAGCTTTATGAATGAAATCTTATCTGCCTTTGTAAATCTCATACTTGCAAAATGTACAAAATTTGCTAAATACGATTTTCTCATTGTAGGCTGTCCATAGGCGTTCATTTCCTCAAATTCCGACCAAGTGAGACAGTCTCGATAACACCAATTCAAATGTCAAGTGCTATAACCATCGATATGCATAATGCAAGGATGAAAGCTCCACTTTAAAAAGTGAATAGGAAAAGTCCCAATGAGTCAAACGACAAAGAGGGAAGCGAACAACCACGGATTCGAAACCCCAAAGGTTGCGGGAATTCATTGCGCGAAATAAAGCGTGGAGTTCACTATAAGTGAAACGAAGCGTGGGAGTTCGTGGAGCGAAGCAATGCAACCCTCCAAGCTCGTTGGAATATGTTGTGCGAAACGAAGTGCGGGAGTTCACTATAAGCGAAATGAAGCATGGGAGTTCGTGACGTGAAGCGATGCAACCCCCCAAGGTCGCTGGATTCGTTGCGCGAAATGAATCACGGGAGTTCATTATAAGTGAAATGAAGCGTGGGAGTTCATGGCATGAAGCGATGCAGCCATCCAAGGTCGCTGGAATTTGTTGCACGAAACGAAGAGCTGGAGTTCACTATAAGTGAAATGAAGTGTGGGAGTTCATGGCGTGAAGCGATGCAACCCTCCAAGGTTGTTGGAATTCGTTGCGCGAAACGAAGCACGGGAGTTCACTATCAGTGAAACGAAGCATAGGAGTTCATGGTGCGAAGCGATGCAACCCTCTACGGTCGCTGGAATTCATTGTGCGAAACAAAGCATGGGAGTTCACTATAAGTGAAACGAAGCGTGGAAGTTCGTGGCGCGAAGGATGCAACCCTCCAAGGTCGCTGGAATTCGTTGCGCAAAACGAAGCGCAGGAGTTCACTATAAGTGAAACGAAGCATGGGAGTCCATGGCGCGAAGTGATGCAACCCACCAAGGTTGCTATAATTCATTGCGTGAAACGAAGTGCTAGATTCCAGTATGAATGAAACAAAGTGTGGGAGTTCGTGGCGCGAAGCGATGCAACCCTCCAAGGTCGCTGGAATTCGTTGCGCAAAACGAAGCGTGGGAGTTCACTATAAGTGAAACAAAGAGTGTGAGTTCGTGGCGTGAAGCGATGCAACCCTCCAAGGTCGCTGGAATTGGTTGCGCGAAACGAAGCGTGGGAGTTCACTATAAATGAAACGAAGCATGGGAGTTCGTGGCGCGAAGCGATGCAACCCTCCAAGGTCGCTGGAATTCATTATGCAAAACGAAGCGCTGGAGTTCACTATAAGTGAAACGAAGTGTGGGAGTTCGTGGTGCGAAGCGATGCAATCCTCTAAGGTCGCTAGTATTCGTTGCGCGAAACGAAGCGCTGGAGTTACCTATAAGTGAAACAAAGCATGGGATTTCGCGGCGTGAAGCGATGCAACCCTCAAACGTCGCTGGAGTTCGCACTGCAAAACGATGCGACAATCAAAAATCCTTTCCATAGAGAAAGAAAATTCTCTACAGGAGAAATCAACAACGCTGGATGAACTCTATAATGTTGATTCAGTCGACAGGAGAACACAGAAGTTGGATTATAATAGCCTTTCCAAAACACAGGGCATACAATAGTGACTTTGAAGCCAAAACTAATCAGCAAAATGGGCAAATATTAAGCTATAAAAATTTCTTCCCACAGTGGAGACTAGAGGACCTCCTAAGTGGGGGCACGAATATTGGGAGTTTCCCAAAGAGAAAGCAGAAAATGAATCACATATACATGATTTACAAATGAGAAATGTCATGTACCATCATATAAGTCACTAAAACGATGACATTTGAAATCCACAGTCGGCTTTAGTTGATTAGTTGATTATAAGCGTTAATGCGAATTCGAATTAGAATATCGTATTTGTGCAGATAATATTCGACGAGTTATAAATCATTGAGTAGAACAAGTCCTGTGCAAACACTTTATTCAATTCAAGATAAAATTCACTGTAACTCATTTTTAATGATTAAACTAATTTGTTATTAATATGGACGACCAATAACAAAGTATAAGACCAAAATCATGCAAATGCTTGTTTTAATTACAGAACAGGTGATATGAAGCATATGAGTTCAACATATGATCTGCTATAGCAAACAAAAGGCTATAACTAGATCTCAATGCAAAGTATATCGATAACAATGTTCAGTTCGAAGCCCGCATTTCTCACAAGCGAAAAATACAAGCTTCGAGGGGCAAATGTTAACACCGTGAATATAACGCAGTCCCAAGGTTGAACATCACGGCTCGAGTACCATGCTTCGAATAAGCCAGCCTGAGCACCACGGGTTGAACAAGCCAGCTCGTGCACCCTGGGTCGAACACTGGACGGTCGAGCGCAAGATGGTCGAGCGGCCTTCGGATCGAGCAAAGCACCTTCACCAGTTCGGGTCGATCGACTTTGAGTCTCATGGACCAATCACTTGTAGAAAAAATGGGTTGGTACCATTGGAAAAGAGTGGGCCGGTCATTATTATTTCATGGATGCTTACTGCGCAAAACATGCAAAGATAACAAATAAGTCTCCATGTAAAGCTATTCTTACTTTACATGTACATACATACCATGTGTCAATGTAAGGATGCAACATGGACTTGTTGATACAAAACAATACGCGCATGGACCCTTCATGGCGGGACTCATAACACAATATGGTTTCATGAATCCTGAGTATGTTAATGTGTTATATGGCTACTGAAACAACATGGAATAAGCTTGCAGACTTCATATGTTGGAAACATTTACACATGGCTTCAAAGTAGAATACGAGGTATATTCAACGACAGTATGTTGTTTAAAGAAAATGGCACCATTTTGTACATGTAACGCAACGTATTATACAAGTACGTTCGACCTCAAATGGTTTACATGTTTCTAATTTGTCATAAAGCAATGACAAAATATAATATAACTGGGTCGATCATGTAGAAATAGTGGCAGCAACACTACAAGAAAACACTGATTTAGCGTCAAATGTTTAGAAGCACAAATTTCTGTCGCTAATTTGCGACGAATTTCCATGTGATCTACAAGGGATAGTTTTTTGTTTCTTTAACTTTATTTTCTTTTATTTATTACCATCGTCTTCTGTCATCCCTCTAAGCTGTTGCAAATTGCATTAAATTACCGACAAAAAGTTTCTGCTGCTATTTTCCGTTGCAAATCCAAGCAGAATACCGGTAAATATTTATCAAAGCTATTTTGCAGCAGAATTCCAACAGATTTGCAAGAGATGTTTATATTATTTTTCTAGGATATAGTTTAGTGTTATTTGTTTAATAATTATTAACATGTTCAATAATTAATAATTAATTTGTTCTAATTAATGATTTATAAGTAATAACAAATAATAATTTACGTTCTATAATAAACAACTTATAATCATTGCTTATATAAAATATTATTTGAAATTTATAATAATTAATGATTATTAATAAATAATTCATAATTATTAGTTCTTATCTATAATCAATAAAAAATTATATTTATAATTATTAATTCTTATCTATAATCAATAAAAAAAATATTTAACAATTTTTTTGGTTAATCATTAATAATTAGTCAATTACATTTTCTGCTTATTAATTAGATTAAATAATTAATGAATATAATTAATAACTGATATTAAAGAATTAATAATTAATACTATTAAATAATTGATGATTAATAATTAAAATTTAATAGTCAAAGATAAATAGTTAATATAATTAATAACATGATTTTCGTTTCCCAACCCTGTTTTCGTTTCCCACCCCTGTTTTCGTTTCCCACCCCTGTTTTCGTTTCCCGCTTATCATTTACACTTAACCCTAAGTTACCGCCTCCTCTTTCGTCTTAACAGATCTATTTTGCTTCTTTCTTTCATCCCTCACCGCTTTACATAAAGTTTAATGGTTAATAGGCTAATTTTACTTATTCGCGTTCTCTATTCTATAATTTTCATTTCCGGCTTGAGCCATTTCCTTAACCCTAGGCTATGCCGCTAACTCCTAAAATGAGGTAAATTTAGGGATTAATTTCTGGCATCTAAAATCCATGGCAGTGAAACATATATTTTACAATCATCTGAAGGAGAGCATGCAAAGATGGGTTGGTACCAGTTCGGGTCGATCGACTTTGAGTCTCATGGACCAATCACTTGTAGAAAAAATGGGTTGGTACCATTGGAAAAGAGTGGGCCGGTCATTATTATTTCATGGATGCTTACTGCGCAAAACATGCAAAGATAACAAATAAGTCTCCATGTATAGCTATTCTTACTTTACATGTACATACATACCATGTGTCAATGTAAGGATGCAACATGGACTTGCTGATTCAAAACAATAACGCGCATGGACCCTTCATGGTAGACATCATAACACAATATGGTTTCGTGAATCCTGAGTATGTCAATGCATTATATAGCTACTGGAACAACATGGAATGAGCATGCAAACTTCATATGTTGGAAACATTTACACATGGCTTCAAAGTAGAACACGAGTTATATTCAACGGCAGTATGTTGTTTAAAGAAAATGGCACCATTTTGTACATGTAACGCAACATATTATACAAATACGGGTCGGCCTCAAATGGTTTACATGTTTCTGATCTGTCACAAAGCAACGACAAAATATAATACAACTGGATCGATCATGTAGAAATAGTGGTAGCAACAATTATACAAGAAGGCGGCGACATGTTGTTCATGAAGCACAGGTTAGCTTGTAGCATTCCAAAGAGAGAGGAATATCAAAATGTGTGGCACTTTCATGCGGATAGACACAATAACGTTTCACATAAGGGTTGGTCCCTCTTTGGTTTATTTGGGTCCGTCTCTCTTTTATATAAGCTGGACGGTCCAAAAAAACTATGCAAATATGGGATGGCTCTAATACAAAGAAGTAGTTGTCAGAGCAACAAAATAGTTCCTGGTCGGTTTGTAAAATCATTTCTGGGTCGCGCGCCAATTCTTATAAGTGTTGGTCACACATCTTCTAGAGGGTTGAGCAAGGCCAATGGCATTTTTGTAATTTTATGGTCGTGCATGCTTTTTGGGTCGGGCGTGCCAGCTGTGCAGAGTTGGCTCCAACTGTCCAGTGGCAATTTCATAAATACGAGTACGCTTGACCCATACCATGTACATTATAATTACAGATTTGCCACCTGGTCCAAACTTCTCCTATAAATACTCCATTTCACCACACTTCATGGGACCGATCTTAGACACCCCGAAGGGCTGTCATTTCTGTTTTCCACCATTCTCAAGCTCCTCTAGCTCCATTAATGGCTTCCTAAGCTCACTCCTTCTTCCTCCAACATCAAGTGGATCTCATCTTCTCCAAACACCATTAATTCTCACTCCAATTCAATCCAAGTGATCTTCTACTGCTACTACTCTTCTTTAAAGCATAAATCCAACACTAATTTCATGATGGAATCAAGGAAGATAATCTAATCACGAGATCTAATCCGTTCCTTCCCAAATCCAAGTGATATTTAAAGCGTAAAGAGAGTAAAAAATGGGAAATTGTCATAAAGAGAGTGAACAAGTGTAATAAATGAGATGTATGAGATAATGCTCTATGCAAATTTCTCTATGATAATGAAAATCACTTCAAAAGTGGACATAGATCTTTCCTAGATCGAACCACTATAAAAATCCTTGTATTCTTTACTTGCATTTGTGATTGTGGCCTCATTTTCTATTACATACCTTTTTGGTGAAGTATCGATAAGACACCTTTGGTGTTGAACCATTTTTGGTTTAAACAAATCTCTTTCGTCAGCACTCCACTAGAATTTAATTAGTTTAATCATTTTAGTTCTTAATTTCCTTTCATCTCTATCTACAGTTCTTACTGGTTGTCTTATGATAGTCAGGTCAGGTTCCACCACCAATTCTTCCAATGCCTTCGGGTCTAAGGTAGCATCAGGGTCATGCACATACTTTCGTTAGTGCGACACAAGAAACATGTATGTTTATGAACTCTCTTAAAGTATGGTAGCTCTACCCTATAAGCAAGCTTTCCAGTCCTTTTCGATATAGGAAGAAGTCCAATAAATCTTAGTGCGAGCTTTCAGAATTTCCTGAAATGAAATACGCCTTTCATCGTTGACACCATGATGAAAACACTATCATCAACCGAAAATTCAAAGTCCTTATGCCTTCTATTAGCATAACTCTTCTTCCAGAACCGAGGTTCCCTCATTCCTTTTTGGATGGTCTCAATTTTTTTGGTCGCTTCCCTTATTAAATTGAAACCAAAAACTAACTCATTGTCTATCTCTAGCCAACATGATGCCGATTTACAAAATCATCCGTATAAATCTTCGAAGGGCACCATTCCTATACTTGTCTGAAAACTATTATTAAATGAAACTTCTACTAAGTGTAAGTGGTCCACTTATGAATCGCCAATATCTAGAAGACAAGCTTCCAACAAATCTTTTAGTACCTTATTGATCCTTTCAATCTACCATCCGCCTGTAGATGTTATGCGGTATTCATCTAAAGTTTCATTCTTAATGCCTTACGTAGGCTCTTTTAGAGATCACTATTAAATGATGGGTCCCTGTTGCTTACAACACTGCTAGGAATTCAATGAATCTTACAATATTCTTTATGAATAACGCAGCTAAAGCTAGTGTCGTCCTTTTAATCCTTATAAGGATAAAATAGGTACATTTGGTTAGGCTATCAATGAGAACCCATATGCTTTCCTTCCCTTTACTTGTTCTCTAAAAACCATTTATAAAGTCCATAAATAACAAATCCCACTTTCAAATTGGAATATCTAATGGAGGAAGCAAAAAAATTGGCTTCTAATGTTCATTTTTCATTTGATGGCAGTTCCCGCGCTACTTCACCCTCAAGCATACATCTTTTTTCATGCCTTTCCAATAAAACATCTCTTTTGGTACATCTTGGTACTGCCAGGGTGTATCATAGACTTAGAATATGACACTCTATAAGAACTTTTTTCCTTAAATCACCCACATCCCAAATGTTTAACCTTCCTTTCTTTCTTAACCAACTGTTTAGGTCTAGGGTAAATCATTTCGGGTTATCATCTTCCATTATAATAGTGAGCACAAATACAATTACATCATAGTAAGATATCGAAAGGAGACCTTAAGACCGTGGAGGTGTATATACATATATATAAAACAAATACAAATACATCATAGTTTCATTATCCTAACCGTTAGTATATTTTTTGATATTTTGGTTTTAAATAAAAATTCCTTTTTTTTGAGAAAAAGTTATTTAAGTTTACATAAACTTATGTTATTTAAGTTTACATAAAGATGTTGCAGTCATCTCTAGCTTCAACTTTTAGATATAGAATATTGAATATTAATCAACAAAGATATCAAATAACATAATAGTATGATTTTTTTGCAGAACATTTTTTGATACAAATATTTCAATCATAAACCCTTCACATAACTTGTTCAAATAAAATATAAGTTATTACAAAATATACCTTATGAGCTACATATGATGGTGCCTCCTTGGGTGGTTAGAGTATAAAAAGTGGCAGTCATAAACTTGTCGATAAACAAAATCCAAAAGATAAAACAAAACACAACAAAACTTCTAAATATCTATAGTATCCTGGTCTCCTTTAGAAGCTTATTCGAACAAGATACCTAAAAGACCTTAACCATCGACCTAGTCGATTGAATACCCTAGGGTTTAATGGGAAAAGAAAAAAAACTACTGGTCAGCCAAAAAAGACTGGTGTAAATATTAATCTTGCTATCTGACATAACTTATACCTAACAAAACGATGTCGAATAGCGGAACAGGTTTCCCTCTCATTAAAATCATTATATGAAATAAGGCTAACCCTATTCTCCTACAATATAGTGGTTAGTTTAATTGATAACAATAAAATTAATTAAGTACAACACCCAATGATTTTCCATCCCCCATTATACTCCTGTACTATGCTTTTAAAAGAACTAGATTAATAAGCAATGGAGCCAAAATAATTTTATCTTTGATTTCCGTAACATGCTTTGTGCTGTCGCATTCCACTTACACGAAACCAACATTCTCTTTTGGTTCCTGTCCTGTGCTTCGCTGGTTACCCACCAGCTAACATGAAACTGGAAGCTCCTTCCCAAATCCTCCACAGTACGCCAGGAAATAGACATGATACCGTTATCATCAATTTATTTTAATTGGTATTTCCCAATTTTCACTAATTGGAACCTTATAATATTTACATACAAATGCAATGTCTAAGCAATAGACAACACTAACAATATAAGAATTTCAATGTAATCTAGTCAAAGTCCAATGTTTAATACAATAGGCCTGACACCTATGCCATTCCCAATCTGCTCCGACTCTCAAAAAGGTATCTAAGTCCATTCTTAAGTTATTCTGTATGGTGTAACCCTTCCGACTTTGCTCATTTACAATAGTTGATCAATGATCTATCGTCCCGCAATGACGACAAGCAATAGAGGCAGAGCCTTTATTCCCTTTTTCAAAATATTTGGATAAACAATCTCCTTGTCATCAGTACTAACATCGATAGCCATAGAGGCATGAACTTATAACATTTGGTTTTAGAAAAGTTCCTTAAATATCCCCATCGGCATCTAACGAAGTAGTTTGTCGAGAAGAATTTTATGAAGGCATATATTCATATGAAATGTCTCCAAGGTTGTGTAAACGTAGGCTTAGATTTAGAAAATACATTTCAAATATTATTCCTTCAAGGGACCCATTCGTCAAATTCTGAAGGAACAGATGCGACAACCTTAATATGAAACAAGCCTCTTTCAATCCCATGGAAAGGTGCGGAGATGAAGGCCTATATTCTTTTCCAAGTTGTGGTTTAGATATACTTCTTTACAAAACATGTCTTTTATGGAAAATCACCCCTTTGGCCCAACCAAAGGAGACAAGGCGAAATTCTCAAGCGGAATAGCTATTTTTCATAACCAAAATATTTATAGGTATCAGGACCAATTCCAAAACCGAAAAGTAAGAGGAGGAAACCTGAATTCTTAAATTATCATACTAGCGGTGTTTTAAACATTCAGCGCTACTAATGGGTGGTTTCGATAATTGTTGGAAGGGTACTTTCGGATTTGGAAGTGGTACTGACGGTAAATTTAGACAAAATTGGTTAATAGAAAGTATTCTAACCAATTTTTTTTCAATATTTTGTATTATATAAAAATGTGATATACATGAGCATATTAACCAATATGATAATACCTATATTAATGTAAAATCGCTCCTAAAGCAAGCACCCTTAGGAGAAATTCATAACAACCTCATATTAGCATAAATAGTTATGAAATTCGAAACTTATCTTCACAATTATATAACACATATCATATCACAGTTTCACGTTATTTAGATATTTTTATCTATGGGTTTTGACCTATAACTTATGCTTTTTCATGCATGTAAGATGTTTATTACGAAGCTAGAAATATATCATAAAACAAATTACATGGGTATTTCTTTAACAGACAAGTAACATAGAAACAACATGACATCATTCAAAAACAACAACATATATTTTGGGTATACTTAAATAACAGGAATCCACAAAGGCAGAAAGTATTATTTACATAGATTGAATTGGGGTGATGAGATTTGTTGAGATGATTATACAAGCCATAAGTTTTCCTAGCTTTTCTTTCTTCTTCTCCAAGCTTTAACGACCAGCCCTTTTCTTAGTATTCTTGAAGGTTTTTAGAAATGAAGATATGATAAAATGTTGGAGAATATGATATATTTATATGGGTTCAAAAGTTCAAATTTTCCCTCCCTATATCTCCATTCCTTATGCAAATTTCACTTAGTTTATTTATTTTACAAGTCAACCCTCTTATTAATTTGTTAAGCATATCACATTCCCTCATCCATTACATTATTCTTATTTAATCCTTTAACTAAAATTTTGAATAATATTTCACGAGATGTTACTCCAGAATCTTCAATAATTGTTTCTACCTGAAACTTTCATAGCATATAATTATCCTACTCTAAATTCATGGTAGTTAATTGACTCTATTGGGTTATTATTCGTTTAATCACTTTCTCTATTGTTGCAGTTTGATTTTGGGAGCTTGCACCATTCTCATAGGTTTCATACCTTATGTGTTCAGCCATGTTGAACAGATATGAGAATTCTTGCACTAAAGGAGCTCAATAGATGAAATGAAGATAGATCTAGATGATGAAAAAGGCAGTCCTGAACTTTAGACAAAATTAGGTAAACGAAATTTGTCAAAAGATCAAGGCCGATGTAGCCATATAAATTTATATGATGATGCTTTAATCTGATGAATTTTCTGTCATGGCACTTTCTTTGATTTTGTGATGACTATTTTTGTTTTCTTGAACTGGCTTTCTGAATTTCTTGATTATTTTGATTTTGTTTTCTTTAATTTGATTCAGTAAAGTGATACTTTGCAACCAAGTAAGTGTATTATGGCATGACACTTTTTCATTTTATTGAATCCACTTCTAAATGACGATATTTAAACTCGGATGAGGGAAAACTCAATTAATGAAATCTTTCAAAGTATTTTAACCAAAGATCTCCGTCAAGCTGATAAGATGTTAAGCTGATTGGACTCTAAAACCATGAAAGAAACGTAGCTTGCATATATCTAAAATAA
Source organism: Allium sativum (assembly GCA_030737875.1). Classification (NCBI taxonomy): domain Eukaryota; kingdom Viridiplantae; phylum Streptophyta; class Magnoliopsida; order Asparagales; family Amaryllidaceae; genus Allium; species Allium sativum. The sequence goes on along the minus strand of CM060918.1, from coordinate 831,415,819 downwards.
GATTTGAGTAATTAAAGTTTACCGAGGAGAAAGAAAGACAGATTATCCCAAAAAATTGATGAAGCAAGTTGTTTGAATTCATTATCGAAACGTTGTGATGTACAAAGTATTTATACAAATGATTTGGGATTGTAAACTAACCCAGTATAATTTTACTTAACTCTGGTCTATATCCGACTTATTATTATAATAAAATCGCATTTCTCATTCATAAAAGAGGCTAACCATCTTCAAGTGGAACCATTGTTGGTACAATTCATCGCTGATTCTTCTTATCTCTGAAAACACAGGTCTCCGAGGCACGATGTGGTGATCGCTCTCCTAAAACAATATTTTCCCTCTTATTACTATGCACAAGTAATGGCAAATATGTATGAAGATACAACAGAGCAGATATTCAATATCTTTAACCGGCGTGGTTGCGCAAACACGGCGATTCACTATGTTAGAATTGATTGATGCAATGACAAGATGATGGAGTTATAGCCCACAGAACTATAACTCGTACAATTTATCAGAAATTCGGCAGAGTAATATGAAGGGAGAAGATGTAGAAAAGAAATGCGTGTGTTTTAAAACTGGAGTGCGGTCCAGTTTCTATAGCAACGAGGAGACACGGCCGCGTCCGTTCAAAAGAACGGTTGCTTCTATTCGAACGACAGTGTCTGTTTGAATTCAAACGGTCACATCTTGTTGTTACCAGTCGACTGGTCTGAGTTCCACCAGTCGACTAGTCTGTACACCACCTGTTGACCAATTTGAACACCACTAGTCAACTGATAACGGCTATTTTCCTGCCGTTCTCTCAAATATGAATACACCATTTTCAAATTTTAAATTTCTGTGTTGAAAGACCCCATCGTGGTTCAAAAATATATGTTTGGCCCAATACACGACACGACGCGACTCGGCTCGACCGGTCGGACAGACAGTGGCGGCGCGTGCGTGTTTTGTTTAACATGCATGGTCTCCCTCCTCACAACAAAGCAAAGATGTGGGAGCCCCAAGGCCCCAATACTCTTCTAAGAAGGCTATTGATATACTTGCCACCTCTACTTATTTTCCAAGATGTGGGACAGGTGTTTCCCTTCTTCCCTTCTCTTCTTTATTTCAAATTCTCCTCCAACAATAGTCCACCAAATTTTAAATAAATTCCTCTTGTCATTTATTTGTAGAAAAATTTGTGCATAAGTATAGATGTCTTACAAACTTGAATCTATACGTAGGGAAAGCTCATCAAAGTATATCAGGATGGAGTGGTGGACTAAGCATTGAGCCATCAATACTATATGACCTACCGGATGTGATTATCACACACTCGTTTTCATATTTTCCAGATAGTATGTACGCTCGACCCGTGGATTGGACTTGGGTTAGCATTTTCTTTCATGAAATGCCCTTAGAGATCAAGCCAAAATCTCGTAGAAGGCGGCACCACCTCTATTGCATTCACATAGGTAGGTTTATCAAAAGTGTTTTATAACACACACCTCAACAGTATATCTGTTATAACCTATTAAGTTCTAAGCAGAACATCCTAGCTTTGTCACTATAAGTACCAATCACTTTTCCTTGGAATGTACGATAATACTTATTTTTTCAGACTAAATATTATAATGCTTCCAACCGCAAACATATGAAGTACGTTTTCTTTTTGAACTCAAGATAACAAATTTCTTAATTATATAGAGTTGAGTTTCCTTCATTGGCAATTGTATTGTATGGGCTTTAAACCCATTCATTGCGATGTTTTTATCACTAAGATCCTTCAAAGTCCTTTAGTAAATGGATCTGCCAAATTTTGACTAGATCTCACAAAATCTATGGTAATTAACCCTTAGTGAGCATTTGCCTAACTAAATGTGCCTTAGACAATTATGTCTTTATTTACCACTATAAACTTGGTTGTATCCCTGTGATAATGTAGATTGACTATCACAATGCACAGATTTTGGTGGCATAGGTTTTGTACACATAGGAATTTCTATTAATAAATTCCTAAACCATTCCGCTTCTTTACTACCGGAAGCCAGTGTTATAAACTCAACAGCCATTGTTGAATCAACAATACATGTTTGTTTCTTTGAGGCCTAGGATGTTGCTTCCGCACCAAGACTAAATATCCATCCATTGGTTGTTTTATTATCTTCACTTCTAGTGTTCCAACTAGCATATGTGTATCCTTCTATTACACTTGGATAACCATTGTAATGTATACCTTAATTTATGGTACCTTTAAGATACTTTAAAATTCTATGTATTGCATTCCAATAGATATAACTAGGGTCACTAGTATATCTACTCATTTTGCCAACTGCATAGGAAATATCTGGTCGTTTGCATGTCATTGCATACATCAAACTCCCAATAACTCTAGCATATTCCAATTGCTCTATAGCTCTTCCAATATTAGTGTATAACTGCATATTTGGATCAAATGGAGTCGACATAGGTTTACAATCAAATAAATTGAACATTTTCCAAATTTTCTCAATGCAATGGGACTGGGTAATTGATAACCCACCTTTTGTTTTCATGATTCTTATTCAAAGAATCATTTCAGCTACTCCCCATATCTTTCAAGTCAAAGCAGAAGATAGATATCTTTTAGTTTCTTCAATACTCGAAGTAACCATTCCAAATATAAGCATATCATCTACGTAAAGGCATATAATTACACATTTACCTTAATAAAACTTGCTATGGACACATTTGTCAGGTTCAAAAAACTTAAACCATTAGGTATATTAGTTTTATCAAACTTTTCATGCCATTGTTTTGGTGCATATTTAAGTCCATTAAGTTATTTGATAAGTTTACATACTTTATGTTCCTTTCCATGCATCACAAAACCTTCCGATTGAGACATATATATATATATATATATATATAAAGTTCTCGATTTAAAAATGATGTCTTGATGTCCATTTGATGAATTTCGAAATTACAGGTAGAAGCTAATTCAATTAAAGTTCAAATAGTTGAAATTCTAGCTACTAGGGCACATGTATCAAAATAATCTATTCCTTCTTTCTATGTGAATCCTTTGGCAATTAATATAGCTTTAAAATTTCCAACTGTGTCATCTTCTTTTAACTTTTTCTTAAATATCCATTTAAATCTTATTAGTTTAGAACTAGGAGGTAAATCTACTAGTTTCCATGTTTTATTTCCCGTACTGGAATCCATTTCATCATTTATGGCTTCTTGCCAAAATGATGAATCTTGAGATTTCATTGCATCATTATATGTTAAATGATCAGATTCTATGTTTGTAGATATCATTAATTGATGCTCTACATTTTTTCTAGATCCTTCAACCAAATATACGATGAAGTCTGGTCCGAAAAATTTTCTATCCTTCTTCATTTACTTCTTCTAAGAGAATCACCATTTTCTCGGTATTTTCATCAGTGTTTTCTACAGGTTCAATATTTGGTTCATTAACGTCCACCGTTCCATTAATTAATGTGTTGACCTCCACCGTTTCATTGATAGGTGTGTTGACCTCCACCGTTTCATGAATCGGTTTATTTTGAATAGATGTAAATATATTCTCATAAAACACTGCGTCCCTTGATTCTATTACTGCATTTACATCAATAGAACTATTAGATTTTATTACTAGAAACCTATATCCTTGTCTCTATTGAGCATATCCTAAGAATATGCACTCGATAGCCTTTTGTCCCAATTTCCTAATTTTTGGTTCAGGCAATCACATAATAGCTCTACAACCCCAGACTCGATAATAATCAAGATTTGGTCTCCGTTTCTTCCAAAGTTCATAAGGAGTAACTTTACTTTTCTTATGAGGTATTCTATTCAGAATGTAGCATACAGTAAGTAAAGCTTCACACTAGATACTTGTATTTAGTCCAAAATTACACAACATTGCATTTACCATTTCGGTAAGAGTTCTATTTTTCCTTTCGGCCACTCCATTTTGTTGTGGAGTATAAGCAATAGAAGTTTCATGTATAATTCTTACTGATTCACAATATTCAGGAAATTGATACTCGCCTCCCTTATCAGATCTAAGTATTTTTATTTTAGCATCATATTGGTTTTCTACTTCAGTTATATAGGTAATAAATGATTTTATCACTTCACTATTAGCATGCATAAGATAAACATAACAATATTTAGAGTAATCGTTTATAAATGTGACAAAATATCTCTTTCCTACTCTAGTAGGAGTACTATGTATATCACACACATCACTATGAATATTTTTTATCAATTTCGTTGCACTTTCTTGTTTATAAGGAAATGGTTTTCTAGTGATCTTAGTTAATGAACACATCCTACGCTTATCTAGCATATCATTTTGATGTTTAGGAATTAGATTCAAAGATATCATATCAAGCATGCGTTTATGATTAACATATCCTAATCTATTATGCCACAATGAAAATGAATCAACAATATAAGCAGAATTAATAATTTTATTAATTTCAAATTTTAGTTTAAATATACCATCATACATGTACCTTTTTCCCACAAACAAACCGCTATTAGTCAATACATATTTATCTGACTCAAATACTTGTTTGAAACCAAACTCATTTAGAAGACTTCCCGAAAGAAGATTCTTCCTAATCTCGTGTACATAATATAAATCATTCAATGTCAGAACTTTTTCGGATGTGAATTCCAAATCCACAACCGCCTTCCCTTTGACTGCGGCCTTTGCTGAATTTCCCATGTATAACTAATCTTCATCTTTAGTCGATTCCAGATTCTTGAATTGATTCTTGTCAATGCAGACATGCTTAGTAGCACCAAAATCGATCCACCAAGAATTGTCTTGTTCAATCATATTCACTTCTAATATGACTGTTGCAAACTTTTCTTTTTCATATTGCTGCTTCTTTTCCAGAAATGACAACCTCTTTTGAAATGTCCCGATTTACCACAAAAGTAGCAACTATTTTTTCTTTCTTTTCTTGTAATGGGAATTTTTGTTATTATGCCCTTTCCTCTTCTTATTAGAAGAGTTATTCAAAGCACTGTTTACTTGATTTTCTTCCGCCATACGAACCTTTGATGTGTCAACAACTGTTTCATCTTGAGCATCTTTATGCCTTAGTTGTTGTCAACCTACAAATACAGTGCAAGGCTGCATAGACTCATATTCTCCTTCTTATGTTTCAGTAGTTTCCTTTGATCTTTCAAAGAAGGGGTAATTCGTCTATTATTGATGAAACCTCAATCTTTTCATCGATATTTAAATTATGTTCGATGAATTGGATAATTATGTGCATGATATCATTGAGTTGCTCTACAACTAATTGATCACCAGTCATTTTGTAATTAAAAAATTTGGTGGCTAGAAATTTCTTACTAGTTGCGTCCTTAATAAGATACTTCGCTTCTAATGAATCCCAGACGTCTTCTGCAGTGGGCTTGTTGTAGTCATTGTCAAAGAGAGCATCAGTCATTGCGTTGCAGATATGGCCCTTGCAAATATAATCATCATGTTCCCATTTGATAATTTCTCTTGTCTATGCAATGGTTCCATCTTTTGTCTTCGCTGGCTTTGGGGTAGTTAGAATATAGATGACTTTCATTCCAGCCAACAAAAAATGCATGTTTTTCTGCAATCGTAGAAAGTTAACACCATTAAAGCGCTTTAGTTTTGTGAAATCAGTGGCGAACTCCTTAAGACTATGAGGACCCATTGCACAAATACTGTTTTAGATTTTTGGTACAATTCGTCGCTGATTCTTCTTATCTCTAAAAACACAAATATCTGAAGCAAGATGTGGTGATTGCTATCCTAAAACAGTATTTGCCCTCTTATTTCTGTGCACGAGTAATGTAAAATATGTTCGAAGATACAACAGAGCATATATTCAATATCGTTAATCGGTGTGATTGCGCAAACACGGCGATTCACTATCTTAGAATTGATCGCTGGTGTGACAAGATGATAGAGTTATAGCCTGTAGAACTATAACTCGTATAATGTATCAGAAATTTGGCAGAGAAGCATAAAGGAAGAAGATGTAGAAAACAAATTTATGTGTTTTAAATATGGAGTGCGGTCCTTTTTTTATAGCAACGAAGAGACACAGTCGCGTCCGTTCAAAAGAACGGTCGCTTCTATTCGAACGGTAGTGTCTATTTGAATTCAAACGTGCACATCTTGTCATTACCAGTCGACTGGTCTAAGTTCCACCAGTCGACTGGTCTGCAAACCATTAGTTGACTGGTTTGAACACCACCAGTTGACTGGTAAGGTCTATTTTCCAGCCGTTCTTTTAAATATAAATACACCGTTTCATTTCTGTTAATAATTTAAATTTCTGGGTTGAAAAACCCCATTTCATCGTGGTCTAAAAATATATGTTTCACCCAATACACAACACGACACGACGACGCAACTCGGCTCGGCTGGTCGGTCGGGCGGAGGCGGTGGCGCGCGGGTGTGTTGTTTAAACATGCATGGTCTCCCTCTTTATAATAAAGCAAAGATGTGGGAGCCCCAAGGCCCCAACACTCTTCTAAGAAGGCTATTAATATACTTGCCACCTCTACTTATTTTCCAAGATGTGGGATAAGTGTTTTCCTTCTTCCCTTCTTTTCTTTATTTCAAAATTTCCTCCAACAATCCTCCACCAAATTTTAAATAAATTCCTCTTGTCATTTATTTGGAGAAAAATTTGTGCATAAGTATAGTTGTCTTATAGACTTGAATTTGTATGCAGTGAAAACTCATCAAAGTATATCAGGATGGAGTGGTTGTCTAAGCATTGAACCATCGATCCTATATGACCTACCAGATGTTATTATCACACACTCATTTTCATATTTTCCAAATAGTATGTATGCCCGACCCGTGGATTTGCTTTGGTCAGTATCTTATTTCATGAAATGCCCTTAGAGGTCAGGCAACTTCGTTGCATTCATATAGACAGGTTTATCAGAAGTGCCTTATAAAACACACCTCAACAATAGATATTATTATAACCTATTAAGTTCTAAGTAGAACATCCTCTCTTTGTCATTATAAGTACCAAGCACTTTTCCTTGGAATGTACGATATTACTTAATTTTCCAGACTAAATATTATAGTACTTCCAACCACAAATATATGAAGTACCTTTTCTCTTTGAACTCAAGATAACAAATTTCTTTATTATGTTGAGTTGAGTTTCCTTCATTGGCGATTGTATTGTATAGGCTTTAAACCCATTCCCCGTGATGTTTTTATCACTAAGATCCTCACAAGTCCTTTAGTAAATGGATCTGCCAAATTCTGGCTAGACCTCACAAAATCTATGGTAATTACCCCTTTAGTGAGCATTTGCCTAACCAAACTGTGCCTTAGACCAATATGTCTAGATTTACCATTATAAACTTGGTTGTATGCCTGTAATAATGTAGATTGACTATCACAATGCACAAATATTGGTGGCATAGGTTTTGGCTACACATAAATTTCTAATAATAAACTCCGTAACCATTTCGCTTTCTTACTACCTGAAGCCAGTGCTATAAACTCAGCAGCCATTGTTGAATTAGCAATACATATTTGTTTTTCTGAGGCCTAGGGTATTGCTCCCTCACCAAGAGAGAATATCCATCCATTAGTTGAGTTATTATCTTCACTTCCAGTGTTCCAACTAACATCTGTGTATCCTTCTATTACACTGAGATAATTGTTGTAATGTATACTATAATTTATGGTACCTTTTAGATACTTTAAAATTCTCTGTATTGCATTCCAATGGATATGACTAGGGTTACTAGTATATCTACTCATTTTGCCAATAGCATAGGCAATATCTGGTCGTGTGCATGTCATTGCATAGATCAAACTCCCAATAACTCTATCATATTCCAATTGCTCTATAGATCTTCCAGTATTAGTGTATAACTGCATATTTGGGTCAAATGGAGTAGACATAGGTTTACAATCAAATAGATTGAACCTTTTCAAAATTTTCTCAACGTAATGTGACTGGGTAATTGATAACCCATTTTTGTTTTCATGATTCATATTCCAAGAATCATTTCAACTACTCCCATATCTTTCGTGTCAAAGCATGAAGATAGATATCTTTTAGTTTCTTTAATACTCGAAGTATCTGTTCCAGATATAAGCATATCATCCACGTAAAGGCATGTAATTACACCTTTACTTCAATGAAACATTTTATAGACACATTTGCCAGATTCAAAAATGCTAAAACCATTAGATATAATAGTTTTATCAAGCTTTTCATGCCATTTTTTTTATGCTTGATTAAGTCCATAAAGTGATTTGATAAGTTTACATACTTTACGTTCCTTTACATGCATCACAAAACCTTCTGGTTGTGATATATATATATCTCTTCGTCAAGTTCTCCATGTAGAAATGCAGTCTTGACGTCCATTTGATGAATTTCAATATTATAGATAGAAGCTAATGCAGTTAAAGTTCTAATAGCTGAAATTCTAGCTACTGGGGCATATGTATCAATATAATTTGTTCCTTCTTTCTGTGTGAATCCTTTGGCAAATAATCTAGCTTTAAAGTTTTCGATTGTGCCATCTTCTTTTAACTTTTTATTAAATAACCATTTACTTCTTATTGGTTTAGAACCAGGAGGTAAATCTACTAGTTTCCATGTTTTATTTTCCATTATAGTATCCATTTCATCATTTATGGCTTCTTGCCAAAATGATGAATCTTGAGATTTCATTACTTCATTACATGTTAAAGGATCATATTCTATATTTGTAGATATCATTAATTGATGCCGTACATTATTTCTAGATCCTTCAACCAAATATATGACGAAATCTGGTCCAATAGATTTCTTTATCCTTCTTCGTTTACTTCTCATAAGAGAATCACCATTCCATCGATATTTTCATCAATGTTTTCTACAAGTTCAATAGTTGGTTCAATAACCTCCCTTGTTCCATTAATAGGTGTGTTGACCTCCACCGTTTCATTAATAGGTGTTTTGACCTCCACCGTTTCATGAATCGGCTTATTTTGAATAGATATAAATCTATTCTCATAAAAAACTACGTCCCATGATTCTATTACTATATTTACATCAATAGATCTATCAGGTTCTATTACTAGAAATCTATATCCTTTGCTATGTTGAGCATATCCTAAGAATATGCACACGATAGCCTTTTGTCCCAATTTCCTAATTTTTGGTTCTGATAATAGGACAATTGCTTTACAACCCCAGACTCGATAATAATAATAATCAAGATTTGGTTTCCGTTTCTTCCAAAGTTCATAAGGAGTAACTTTTCTTTTCTTATGAGGTATTCTATTTAGAATATAGAATGCAGTAAGTAAAGCTTCACCCCAGAAACTAGTATTTAGTCCAGAATTACACAACATTGCATTTACCACTTCGGTAAGAGTTCTATTTTTCCTTTCAGCCACTCCATTTTGTTGTGGAGTATAAGCAATAGATGTTTCATGTATAATTCTTACTGATTCACAATATTCAGAAAATTGATACTCGCCTCCCCTATCAGATCTAAGTGTTTTTATTTTAGCATCCCATTAGTTTTCTGCTTCAGTTATATAGGTAATACATGAATTTATCACTTCCCTTTTAGCATGCATAAGATAAACATAACAATATTTAGAGTAATCATCTATGAATGTGACAATATTAATATTTCCTCCTCTAGTAGGAGTACTATGTATATCACACACATCATTATGAATAAGTTATATCAATTTCGTTGCTCTTGTTGGTTTATAAGGAAATGGTTTTCTAGTGATCTTAGTTAATGAACACATCCTAACATATATAGCATATCATTTTGACGTTTGGGAATTAGATTCAAAGATAACATATCAAGCATGCGTTTATGATTAACATGTCTTAACCAAATGTGCCATAATGAAAATGAATCAAAAATATAAGCAAAATTAATACTTTTATTAATATCAACATTCAGTTTAAACATACCATCATACATGTACCTTTTTTCCACAAACACACCGCCTTTGGTCAATACATATTTATCTGACTCAAAGACTTGTTTGAAACCAAACTCATTTAGAAGACTTCCCGAAAAAAGATTCTTCCTAATCTCGGGTACATAATATACTTTATTCAATGTCAGAACTTTTTCGGATGTGAATTCCAAATCCATAGCCCCCTTCCCTTTGACTGCTGCCTTTGCTGAATTTCCCATGTATAAATAATCTTTATCTTTAGTCAGTTCCAGTTTCTTGAATTGATTCTTTTTAATGCAGACATGCCTAGTAGCGCCAGAATCGATCCACCAAGAATTGTCTTGTTCAATCATATTCACTTCTGATACGACTGCTGTAAACTTTTCTTTTTTAGACTATTGCTTCTTTTTCCAGAAGCGACAACCCCTTTTGAAATATCCCGGTTTACCATAAAACTAGCAACTATTTTTCCTTTTCTTGTTCTGGATTTTTTTCGTTATGCCCTTTCCTCTTCTTATTAGAAGAGTTATTCGAAGCATTGTTTAATTGCTTTTCTTTCACCGTATGGACCTTTGATGTATCAACAACTGTTTGATCTTGAGCATCTTACTGCCTCAGTTGTTATTCAACCTACAAATTATGTGCAAGGTAGTCTAGACTCAAATCCTCCTTCTTATGTTTTAGTAGTTTCCTTTGATCTTTCAAAGAAGGAGGTAATTTGTCTATTATTGATGATACCTTAATCTCCTCATCCATATTTAAATTACGTCGACTGAATTGGTTAAGTATGTGTATGACATCATTGAATTGCTTTACAACTGAACAATCATCAGTCATTTTGTAGTTAAAAAATTTGGTGGCTAGAAATTTCTTACTAGTTGCGTCCTCCATAAAATACTTCACTTCTAATGAATCCCAGACATCTACTGCAGTGGGCTTGTTGTAGTAATTGTCAAAGGGAGCATGTGTTGCAGATATGGCCCTTGCAAATAAAATGAACATGTTCCCATTTGATCCTTTCTCATGTCTGCGCAGTGGTTCCATCTTCCGTCGTCGCTAGCTTTGGCGTAGTTAGAACATTGACGACTTTCATTCCAGCCAACAAAAAATGCATCTTTTATGCAATAATAGAAAGTTAACACCACCAAAGAGCTCTAGTTTGTGAAATCAGTGGCGAATTCCTTAAGACTATGAGGACCCATTGCACAAATACTGTTTTAGATTGTTGGTATAATTCGTCGCTGATTCTTCTTATCTCTGAAAACACAAATCTCAGAAGCAAGATGTGGTGATCGCTATCCTAAAACAGTATTTGCCCTCTTATTTATGTGCACGAGTAATGGCAAATTTGTTCGAAGATACAACAAAGCATATATTCAATATCTTTAATCGGCATGGTTGCGCAAACACAGCGATTCAGTATCTTAGAATTTATCGCTGTGGTGGCAAGATGATGGAGTTGTAGCATGCAGAACTATAACACGTATAATTTATCAGAAATTTGGTAGAGCAGTATGAAGGAAGAAGATGTAGTATAGAAATTTATGTGTTTTAAATATGGAGTGCGGTCCTTTTTTATAGCGGCGAAGAGACACAACCGCGTCCGTTCAAAAGAACGGTTGCTTCTATTCGAACGGTAGTGTCTGTTTGAATTCAAACGTGCACATCTTGTCGTTACCAGTAGACTGGTCTGAGTTCCACCAGTCGACTGGTCTGCACACCATCAATTAACTGGTCTGAACACCACCAGTTGACTGGTACCTGCTACTTTCCTGCTGTTCTTTCAAATATAAATATACCATTTCATTTCTATTCAAAATTTAAATTTCTAGATTGAAAAACCCCATTTCATCATGGTCTAAAAATATATGTTTCTCCCAATACACAACACGACGCGACGCGACTCAGCTCGGCCGGTCGGACAGAGGTGGTGGCGTGTGCATGTGTTGTTTAAACATGCATAGTCTCCCTCCTCACACTAAAGCAAAAACGTGGGAGCCCCAAGGCCCCAACTCTCTTCTAAGAAGGCTATTGATATACTTGTCACCTCTACTTATTTTCCAAGATGTGGGACAAGTGATTTCCTTCTTCCCTTCTCCTCTTTTTTTCAAAATTTTCTCCAACAATCCTCCACCAAATTTTAAATTAATTCCTCTTGTCATTTATTTAGAGGAAAATTTGTGCATAAGTATAGATGTCTTACAGACTTGAATCTGTATGTAGTGAAAACTCATCAAAGTATATCAGGATGGAGTGGTTGACTAAGCATCGAACCATCGATCCTATATGACCTACCGGATGTGATTATCACACACTCAATTTCATATTTTCCAGATAGTATGTATGTTCGACCCGTGGATTGGCCTTGGGTCAGTATCTTATTTCATGAAATGCCCTTAGAGGTCAAGCAAAAATCTCATAGAAGGCGACACCACCTTCGTTGCATTCATATAGATAGGTTTATCAGCAATGCCTTATAAAACAAACCTCAACAATAGTTCTGCTATTACCTATCAAGTTCTAAGCAGAACATCCTCTCTTTGTCATTATAAGTACAAATCACTTTTCCTTGGAATGTATGATAGTACTTAGTTTTTAAGACTAAATATTATAGTGCTTCCAACCACAAACATATGAAGTACTTTTGCTCTCTGAACTCAAGATAACAAATTTCTTTATTATGTTGAGTTGAGTTTCCTTTATTGGCGATTGTATTGTATAGGCTTTAAACCAATTCCCTGTGATTTTTTTATCACAAAGATCCTTGCAAGTACTTTAGTAAATGGATCTGCCAAATTCTAGCTAGATCTCACAAAATCTATGGTAATTACCCCTTCAGTGAGCATTTGCCTAACCAAACTGTGCCTTAGACCAATATGTTTAGATTTGCCATTATAAACTTGGTTGTACACTTGTGACAATGTTGATTGACTATCACAATGCATAGATATTAGTGGCATAGGTTTTGGCCATTTATAAATTTCTAATAATAAATTCCTTAACCATTCCACTTCCTTACTACCGGAAGCCAGTGCTATAAACTCAGCAGCCATTGTTGAATCAACAATACATGTTAGTTTCTTTGAGGCCTAGGATATTGCTTCCGCACCAAGAGTGAATATCCATCCACAAGTTGATTTATTATCTTTACTTCCAGTGTTCCAACTAGCATCTGTGTATCCTTCTATTACACTGGATAACTGTTGTAACGTATACCATAATTTATGGTACCTTTTAGATACTTTAAAATTTTGTGTATTGCATTCCAATGGATATGAATAGGGTTACTAGTATATCTACCCATTTTTCAATAACACAGACAATATCTGGTCGTGTGCACATCATTGCATACATAAAACTCCCAATAACTCTAGCATATTCAAATTTCTTTATATCTCTTCCAGCATTAGTGTATAACTACATATTTGGATCAAATAGAGTAAACATAGGTTTACAATCGAAATGAAATGAGACTGGGTTTTTGAAAACCCATCTTTTGCTTTCTTGATTCTTATTCCAAGAATCATTTTAGCTACTCCCATATATTTCATGTCAAAACATGAAGATAGATATCTTTTAGTTTCTTCGATACTCGAAGTATCCATTCCAAATATAAGCATATCATCCACTTAAAGGCATATAACTACACATTTACCTAAATGAAACTTGTTGTAGACACATTTGTCAGATTCAAAAATGCTAAAACCATTAGATATAATAGTTATATCAAACTTTTCGTGCCAATGTTTTGGTGCTTGTTTAAATCCATAAAATGATCTGATAAGTTTACATACTTTATGTTCTTGTCCATGCACCACAGAACCTTCTGGTTGAGACGTATATATCTCTTCATCTAGTTCTCCATTTAGAAATGCAGTCTTGATGTCCATTTGATGAATTTCAAAATTATAGATAGAAGCTAATGCAATTAAAATTCTAATAGTTGAAATTCTAGCTACTGGGCGTACGAATCAAAATAACCTATTCCTTCTTTCTGTGTGAATGCTTTGACAACAAATCTAGCTTTAAAATTTTCGATTATTCCATTTACTTTTAACTTTTTCTTAAATATCCATTTACATCCTATTCATTTAGAACCAGGAGGTAAATCTACTAGTTTCCATGTTTTATTTCCAATAATAGAATCCATTTCATCATTTATGGCTTCTTGCCAAAATGATGAATCTTGAGATTTCATTTCTTCATTATATGTTAAAGGATCAAATTTTATGTTTGTAGATATCATTAATTGATGGTCTACATTATTTCTAGATCCCTTAACCAAATATACGACGAAATCTGGTCCAAAAGATTTCTCTGTCCTTCTTCGTTTACTTATCCTAAGAGATACACCATTTTTGTCGACATTTTCATTATTGTTTACATAGGTTCAATAATTGGTTCATTAACCTCCACCGTTCCATTAATAGGTATGTTGACCTCCACCATTTCATTAAAAGATGTATTGACCTCCACAGTTTCATGAATCGGTTTATTTTGGATAAATGTTGTTCTATTCTCATGAAACAACGTGTCCCTTGATTCTATTACAGTATTTACATCAATAAGCTATTAGGTTCTATTACTTGAAACATATATCCTTTGCTATGTTGAGCATATGCTAAGAATATGCACTCGATAACCTTTTTTCCCAATTTCCTAATTTTAGGGTAGGTAATCGGACAATTGCTCTACAACCCCAGACTCGATAACAATCAAGATTTGGTTTGTGTTTCTTCCAAAGTTCATAAGGAGTAACTTTACTTTTCTTATGAAGTATTTTATTCCGAATATAGCATGTAGTAAGTAAAGCTTCACCCTAGAAACTAGTATTAATTCCAGAATTACACAACATTACATTTACCATTTCGGTAAGAGTTCTATTTTTCCTTTCAGCCACTCCATTTTGTTGTGGAGTACAAGCAATAGATGTTTCATGCATATCATTATGATGTTTGGGAATTAGATTCAAAGATATCATATCAAGCATGTGTTTATGATTAACATCTCCTAATCTATTGTGTCATAATGGAAATGAATCTACAATACAAGCAGAATTCATACTTTTATTAATATCAACATTCAGTTAAAATATACCATCACAAATGTACCATTTTCCCATGAACATACCACCTTTGGTCAATACATATTTATCTGACTCAAAGACTTGTTTGAAACCAAACTTATTATGAAAACTTCCCGAAAAAAGATTCTTCTAATCTCGGGTATATAATATATACCATTGAATTCCAGAACTTTTCCGAATGTGAATTCCAAATCCACAATCCCCTTCCTTTTGACTGTTGCCTTTGCTAAACTTCCTATGTATAGGTAATCTTCATCTTTTGTCGGTTCTAGTTTCTTGAGTTGATTCTTGTCAATGCAGACATGCTTAGTAGAGCCAAAATCGATCCACTAAGAATTGTCTTGTTCAATCATATTCAGTTTTCGTATGACTACTGCAAACATTACTTTTTTAGATTGCTACTTCTTTTTCTTGAAGCGAAAATCCCTTTTGAAATGTCCCAGTTTATTACAAAAGTAGCAACCATTTTTGCATTTCTTGTTCTTCCCTTTCCTCTTCTTATTAGAAGAGTTATTCGAAGCATTGTTTGCTTGCTTTTCTTCCACCATATGGACCTTTGATGTATCAACAACTGTTTCATTTTGAGCATCTTTCTGCCTCAGTTGTTGTTCAACCTGCAAATACTATGCAATGCTATTTAGGCTCATATCCTCCTTCTTACATTTCAGTATTTTCCTTTGGTCTTTCCAAGAAGGGGGTAGTTTTTCTATTATCAGTGAGACCTTAATCTCCTCATCCATATTTAAATTATGTTGACTGAATTGGTTAAGTATGTGCATAATATCAATGAATTTCTCTACAACTGAATGATCATCAATCATTTTGTAATTAAAAATTTTGGTGGTTAGAAATTTCTTACTAGTTGCGTCCTCCATAAGATACTTCACTTCTAATGAATCCCAGATGTCTTTTGCAGTGGGCTTCTTGTTGGTCATGTCGAAGAGAGCATCAGTTATTGCGTTGCAGATATGGCCCTTGAAAATATAATCATCTTGTTTCCATTTGATCCTTTCTCGTGTCTGCGCAATATTTCCATCTTCTGTCTTTATTGGCTTTGGCGTAGTTAGAACGTAGACGACTTTCATTCCAACCAACAAAAATTGCATCTTTTTCTACCATCATAGAAAGTTAACACCATCAAAGCTGTCTAGTTTTGTGAAATCAGCGGCGAATTCCTCAAGACTGTGAGGAGCCATTGCATAAATACTGTTTTAGATTATTGGTACAATTCATCGCTGATTCTTCTTATCTCTGAAAACAAAAATCTCCGAGGCATGATTTTGTGACCACTGTCCTAAAACAGTATTTGTGTAATCGCCCGTAATTTACATATCGGAGGATCGTAAAATATTTTTATTTTATTCCTTAAGGGTTGGATCATTCCTATATTTTAGTATGTCGTTTATGGGGATGTGAGATATGTCCATAATTTTTACCAATTTTGTTTGTGACCATTTTTCCCCTATTTGTCTTGTATAGGGCATAACTTTTGACTTGTGTTAAATCAAGTGTTGAGACCCGTGCCATTGGAAAGGAAATGATGTTTCCCTTTCCGTAGAGTGGTCACATTAAAGTTTTGGTTTAGAGGTCAGGGAGGAATCGCTATTTTAAGGTTTTACAATTGGCTGTTCAGGTTTGTTAAGCCTTAATGGGCTGATTTGGGAAGGTCCATTAGTGGGCTGGTGGGAGACTATAAATAGGGGGTGGGAGGCATGTATAATAATTTACTTTCTCCATTCTCTCGTTTTGGAAGAGCTTGTGGTCCTTCATTCCTCGATGTTCTTCACCTTTCCACCACTAAATCTTAGATAATCAAAGATCTGCATCGTTTGAAGCTAGATCTACACCATTTCAAGAGGGAATTCATGGAATTGAAGAGTTTGGATCAAATTCTTCGCTGTCCAGATCTAGATCTAAGTGTTTTTGGGGAATTGGTGAGTGATATGCATCTGTAACGACCCATATTTTTATGATATAATAATTAATTTATTTAATTATTTAAATAATGGTTTGGGAATTCAAAATGACCAGAATTGAATAATATTGAATATTTAATCTATATAAATAATATAATAATATATTTATTTTCAAAATAATCGGAAATAGCAGAATTCACAATATTGTGTGAATTGGATCATATATAATATATAATTCAGTTTCGAGTTGAATTATATTAACGAATATATCATATAAACGACAGTTGAACGTATAATTATATTATAATTAAAATCGAGCTTGAAATGGCATTGTAGTTCGTAATTTGGCGATTCGAACTTCAATCAAATATACAGAATCCGTTTTAAATCGGATTTCTGTGAAACAAGAAACATTCGAAGCTGGTGAAGTATATTTTTCTAATGGAAGAGAAAAATCGAGATTTTGTCGTGTAGATTGTGTGTTATGTCCAAATCAAATTTTAGAAAAGTCGCTATGAAATTCCTTTATAATTTATAACGATTTATTTATATTTTAAATGGATTTTTAATATAAATTGGATATCGATATAATCCAGAATTGAAATATCGAGTTATAAATTTTGATATGGCTATTTCAGAGCTGTATGATATTATATGTGATAATATTAAATTATTTTTATTTAATTTAATTAATTTTAAATATATTTATATTTAAATAGGTTTATTTAGGGATTTAAAAATAGCCAGTTTTGCAAGCGACCTCCGTTTTCGATGAAACAAATTTTGTTGGATCCGGAATATTAAATTATTGCTGGATTTCAATTTACGTTATTTTTGATGTCAGGAACGGGATTTTAATCTGAAAAATAATCAATTATTTGACTTTAAAAATACGCTGTGTGAGCGAACGAAGTCGGAATTCGATGAAACCAGTTTCGTTGGGTCAGTAATGTCGAACTGTAGTTGCATGCCCATTTTCATGATTTTTGGATATTGCATGTGATCATACGAATTTTTAAACGATAAATACACATAACGATTGATTAAAATTGAATAGAATAATCAATAAAAAATATATTAAAAACAATCTATAAATACCCTAACACTCCTAACCCTAAATCATTTCCTTCTTTAGTCAACGAATATTTCCGCCACAACTTTTGTTCTTTTTTCTTCAGCAAAACGATAGTTGGAAAATCCAAACAAATCATATATATTCCTATAAATTACGATACATGTATATTTGAGATTCGGACGAGTTTCTCTTCGATATGATATATATTTCAAAGGGTGCGATGGTTCTTTCTTTGTTCGAATTCAAACACAGTAAACTAGGGTTCAAGTTTTCGACGAGGTGAAGCCGTAATTTGAATTTTTGAGTTCGTATATGAGCTTGGGGAGGAGTTTGGCACCTGCGCCTGAACTTCTGTGGAATCTGAAACAAATTTTTGTCGTGGGTTTACAGGGTTGGCGACCGCAAGATGTACGAACGCGATGGAGATCATTGTTTCGAGTTTGGTATTTTGGGTATAGGGAGTTGGAGGAAGGGGAGAGAACTGTAATGGTGCGATTGGTTTGTGAATCGATGCAGTAAAGAGGTAGTTTGAATGGCACAATGAAAGGGAAATAGCGGCTTCAAATTTATGGGATAGGAAATGTGTCGGGGAAGGAGAATGGTGTGAGCAGGTTGGTGCGTGGTGGGCCGGATTTAGGGGTAACGCACACTAAACATTTTATTTAGTTTAATTTTAATTTAAATGAGGTAGAAAACTTGTAAATTAAATAACTATTTCATACGTTATCCAAATTCAGCAAAACAAAATCCGTTGGGATCGTATGGATGGTGGCTACTCAATGGAACTGACTGGGAGTGAATTGGAGCTCGTGACAATTTATAGCAAAATAAATTGTGTGTCGGAATCAACAGATAGTTAATCGTTATTTAACGGTAACTGTCTAAGGTGAGTAAATCTCACTAACTCTGCTCAGTTTATATTTTCATGACATATTCTTAGAACTGACAAATATTGGTTGATTGCTATGTGTTGATTGGTTGATTGAACTGGTAATTGATTGGTTGTAAATATTGATATAGTTATACAAATATCGTTAATTAAATATTGATTCTGTTGATCAGAATATTTCATATTGAAATGAAATTGATGTTAATTGTATTGTTTAACATTTGCGGATGCAGGGAAGCAGGTTAGAGGGATCCAACGGGATTCCACAATATTTATAATACTATTTTTCATATATTCTGATATATGATGTGGTATATAATCTGTTATTGATTATGTGTGCTTGGATGATGATTGATCCTTTTGATTTGGTATTTTAATACCATAAGTGATACTGGAAAGTGAAAAGGGAATTTTCAAAGGGTATTCTGAAATTAAAATACTTATATAAAGTCAATGGATTTTATATAAATGAAAATATTTATGTGAAACAAATATGATTATAAAGGTAATACTTGGAAAATAAATAAAATTAGAAAAGGATTATTTGTAAAATAAATAGAATTATATAAATGGAATATTTATATTAAATAAATAGAATTGTATAAATGAAATATTTGTAAAACAAATAGAAATAGAAATAATTGTAAACCAAATTGAGACGACCCGATTTCCCGTTTTCACGGAAACAAGGTTATCTTTGGAATATAACACAGAAACATATAATAGCAGAACAGAATTAAATAAATACACCAGAATGAACAACAAAATATACTGGATAAAAGTAATCATCAGAGTTACACAGTATACAGGATCTTACTTAGCACAAATACAGTTCAGCTATACATAAATGTCTACAGCGGAAATAAACAAAATATGTACAATAGGAGCTGAACAGCATAAAAAGAAATAAATGATAGAATCCATCTTCAGCTCCAGCTATCCAGAAAGAACCAGCTAAACCTGAATACAAGGCTGCCCGTGTAGAAAAAGGGGCACCCGAGTTTGAGAGTGAAACAAACTACGAGTCAGTCATGGGACTGGTATGAGAAATCCACTCAACACATATATAATTGGCTAATCACAGGACCACGCCACTTTCGTGGAACGGGTTTACTCCATTGGATCGCCAGTGCTTTAAAACAATTTCTTTTTAAAATGAGATTATTTTACACAGATCATATAGTCGATAAAAGGCGATTTTTATTATCAAACAATTTATTTCAAAATATGAATACCATTCAACACATGAATTTCTAAACAACGAATGAATATCAATTCAACACATGAATGTTTTCTATAGTTTCTATATATAGATAAAAAATGTGATTTTTATTATCGAACAATTTATTTCAAAATATGAATACCATTCAACACATGAATTTCTAAACAACGAATGAATATCAATTCAACACATGAATGTTTTCTATAGTTTCTATATATAGATAAAAATGTGATTTTTATTATCGAACAATTTATTTCAAAATATGAATACCATTCAACACATGAATTTCTAAACAACGAATGAATATCAATTCAACACATGAATGTTTTCTATACAATGAATAAATATAGTTTAAGCATATGAAAATAATTCAAACACACAAATATTAATCAAAATTTCGGCAGCATAACGTCAGGGTAGTTACACCGGGACCGTCCCTAGTACGGCTCCTCACTCTACCTTAAAACCTCGCGGTTTTTGACAATGGTGATCATGCATCTAGTTCGCACGCAGGCGGCATGTATATATTTATTTCATTTCCACAACTAATCCTATGTGGTTTCAACCAAATATTTTCCAACCACAAACGGGTATTTTTCAACCACAATCAACCAATATCAATCACAAACAATCCCAAACAATCATTCGCTATCAATCAATTTTCACAACAATTTCAATCAATAAATATCGTCCATGGTTTGTGGACGAGGGGCGTATATATATATATATATATATATATATATATATATATTTATATATAGCAATTCACTTTTATTTTCACACAAACACATTCAACCATCAAATACAACATAAATCGAGCAAATTCAGTTTATTTCCATTCCATATCGCTTATGATATTTTATAACTATTTATCGCTATTTTTATTTATTTTAAAATAGCTAATTTATTCAAAACGACGCTTCGGGCCATAAAGCGGCCGTGGCGTTGTTTTTCTTTAGATTTGATTTACACATATCTGAAAATCTAACAGTTGGATCTTCACAAAATTTACATCATTAGAAAGGTCTTTTCAAAACGAACCCAACTGTTCCAGTTTCGGGAAAATCCGACGGTCGGATCTCCCGGTACAATCGTTTGAAGTTTTGATTTCAAAATACGAACTGCAGCGTCGTTATTCGATTAAATATATATTTATATTTATATATATATATAAATATAATCGCTTCTGGCGCTGTTTTTCTTCAGATTTGAATTAAACATTCCAGTCAATCCAACCGTTGGATTTTTACAAGGTTGGTGCCGTTGGAAAGATTATTCCAAGGCGAACCCGACGGTTGAGGTTTCGGGAAAATCCAATGGTCGGATTTCCCGTACTAGTTGTTTGAAATCACGGTTTCAAAATATGAACTGCACGGCTTCGTTTCGTTTTAATTTTATTTATATTTATATATTTATATAAATATAGTTCATTCAATGATTTCCATATCGTTTACACTTCAAATATTTTTCTAATGCCTTAAATTTTGGAAAAATTTCGCCATAACCTCCCCTGCACCGGGAGCATCGGGAAATTGCAAATAGCGTTCCCGGTCCTTCTAATCTCAAAAAGAAAAAGAAAAAGCCAAGCGGCTAGCCAACAGGCTCAAAATCATCACCCAAACAAATCAGTAAATGTGTACCTATTTGTCGGGCACAAAATTTTATTCCTCTTCTCTAGCCCCTTTTGCTATAACCTGTTCAATGAATATTGCATGTACATATATATACAGTTCTTATCATTTATCAATTTCTATTCGACTTCATATTCGATTTCTATTTGGTTTAAAAACACCATTCATTCTAATGTTACATAAATAGGTGCAAATCATTTCATTCGCTAATTAATGAATATTTCAACTCATATATGTTTATTTTGAACAAGTGGCTATTTTTAACACTTTACATTTCAACGATTTATGCATACAATAAAAATGTGATTTTTATTGTAAAACAATTCATTTCAAAACACTATTTTTCTATATAGTTCATATAGGTGACAAAATAGGATTTTTATCATAAAACAATTTCAAATCATAACTATCAATCATAGACGGCATGGGTACCATATATCATGTCGCCATATATATATACAATCAAAACCGCACGATCACGTATTTGGAAATTGGATTTCCGTCATGAACCAAGGCAAAAGATAGTCCTTACCGAATTCGAGACAATCTAGCCCATGTCTCAGGCCCAGACTCAGGTGAGCCCTTGGATCGTCAGGGCCGGTCCACCGATGTGCATTATTATGCCTAAACACTACGTTTCTCCGCCCTTTCGGGCGTAAACGAGCCAACGAATGACTCCATCGGACCCGGATCGTCCGATCAAACCGAGGCGCCTCGCAACAGCAACAACCACATAGGTGAAAAGTATATAAATGTCAGGGCTGGTAGGTCACTGACACCACCCTAGCTAGAAAGAAACGCAGGCCCTCCCTGATGTGCTCTCCCGTTTTAGGTTCATACCGGGGTGTGAGGCTCGCGAATTCACGTTATACACAGAGCTACGCCACACAGGCGGTGCTTTGATCATCACCTCAAGACTTTGCTTTTCAACAGAAGCCCTGATCACTGCATCTTAGCATGCCACACAGGCAATTCATGCCATGCGATTGATTTCCATCGATATACAACCTCTGTGCTCGTACGTCTCAGAGAAGGGCGTTAAGCAAAAGAATAAATTCTCCGTCGCCAAACAGATGTATATTTAACAGAGATCAATCAACACAGAATAAAATCCAATGTTGGACACACTGTCCATTTACAAGTCCGTTCTGGGTCTGAACGAAACCGGAGGCACTAAATACCTCGCAAACCCATCGATCACCACGTACGTCTGGACGATCACCACTCATTATCCATATTTCGGGATGCCTCCAAATCAGGACCTCGGTTACCATCCAAACGAGGTGAAGATCTCCGGTCTTCGACCACCGTCTTCATCTTCAACTTTCAATCGTCGTTCAATTATTCGAAATGAGAATTAACTCGGCCTTTTCAAATAATTCACGTATATTTAGAATTTCAAATCGATTTATTTCAATGGTTAAATTATTCGACAACACCAATTGTGTTCTTTAATATAGTTTTAAAATTCTTTTAAAAAATCAGTTTCTAAACCTAATTAAAAAAAATCTGTTTTAATACTTTAGAAAAATCAGTTTTTAAATACTTTATAAAATCAGTTTTTTTTCTTCCTTTGAAAAATCAGTTTTTAAATTGCTTTATAAAATCAGTTTTAACTTTTACATAAAATCAGTTTTGAATTCTTAAAAAAAAAAAGTTTTACATTCTTTTTAAAAATCGGTTTTAAAACCTAAAAAACCCACGATATTTAAACTAAAAAAAAAGCATTATTTTCTTATGTAAATAAAATCAGTATTAAAACAAAAATAAAATTAATAAATAAAATAAAAGAAAACTTACAGAGGGGGGGGGGGGGTCGTCGGAGGCAGCTTCGAGGCGGCGGCGCTCGAGGTTTCGAACGGTTGGAGGAGGGACAGGCGGTTGGGCTTGGGTCGCTGGTGAACGAGGGGTGCGGTTGCGCTGCGTCTTCGTCGGCGGCGTTCGCTCGAGGGGGGGGGGCTGGTGAACGTCGCGATGGCTTTTAGGGTTTTTTTTTCTGTTTAACTGAATCGAATGAACGGGGGGGGGGGGCAGAACGAAGATAAAGGGGGAGGAAAATTATATTTTTTTTATTATTTAATTATTAAATTTTTGCAAAAAGGTTGACTTTTACATACGACCTCGAAACGAGGCCCACCGCCTGTCGCCCATAGCGTTTCACCCCCATTCCGAACACAATGGGATATGTATCGCAAGCTGATTCGATTGTTACAATCAGTTTCCTTTTGAATTTTCATTTAAATCACTATATTGAATTTTAAACGTACATTTCAATTTACTGGGGCCACATACTAACTAGAAAATTCTCGAAAAAATATTTTCTAGCTTCGTATTGCCGATACGGTCCTAACAAAACTAGTTTCGTCGAATTCTGAGACCGTTTGAAAAATGGCCAATTTCCAGTCGATTAAAATCAACTGAAACTGGTCAAACGCGTTCTCCTTTGCCACGCTCACATATTGATTCGAAAAATTATGAAATTTGAAACCTAGCAATAACTTGACACTGCGGATCCAACAAAAGTGGTTTCGTCGAAATCCGAGGTCGTTTGCAAAATGTCCATTTTTAAGGGCCTGAATTCCATAGCGACTATTCAGAATTTTCAACTGGACATATCTTTTGATTCCCGCTATCAAATTTCGATTGGTCGGATTCGTTAGAAAGATATTCACTAACAGATTCCATTATTTTTGGTTTCACTAAAATCCGGATTGTTTTGCACCCGGTATATTCAATTGAAGTTTGAAATCGAATTATCGAACTACCGCACTATTTTCAATTCTATGTATAATTATAATTAATTATATTCGTTTTCAAATGTCGATTCAAACTCAGTTTTCATCGCCATTATTTAAAATATTCATTTTAAATATTTAAAATCCATTATTTTAGCCAATTTAAAAATTTTAAATTGGTTCAGATTTTCTGGGTCGTTACAATCTCCCCCACTTAAAACTTTTCGTCCCCGAAAAGGAATAAAGTCGAAAGTGGTTTGATAGATCTACAATCATACAACACAACAACCAATTTGTTTCTAACCTTTTTAACTTTTCAAATATATATCTTTTATATATTCAAAAATTATATTTCTAAATCCAGACTATATATAAATATAATCACAAATACGTTATTTAAAAACATATTACTCTCGACTCGTTCTGAGGCACTTCTGACCCCATCTCTAACGAGTTGTTCTGATTCTGCTACTCATACTAGGATATTACTGATCCTATCTGTATAGAGTTACCCGTCCTAGAACACTACTGGTTCTATTTCTGACGAGTTCGTTCAAATGTTATATTCCAGAACTAAGCTTAACCAAAGCTCTGATACCACGATGAGACGACCCGATTTCCCGTTTTCACGGAAACAAGGTTATCTTTGGAATATAACACAGAAACATATAATAGCAGAACATAATTAAATAAATACACCAGAATGAACAACAAAATATACTGGATAAAAGTAATCATCAGAGTTACACAGTATACAGGATCTTACTTAGCACAAATCAGTTCAGCTATACATAAATGTTTACAGCGGAAATAAACAAAATATGTACAATAGGAGCTGAACAACATAAAAAGAAATAAATGATAGAATCCATCTTCAGCTCCAGCTATCCAGAAAGAACCAGCTAAACCTGAATACAAGGCTGCCCGTGTAGAAAAAGGGGCACCCGAGTTTGAGAGTGAAACAAACTACGAGTCAGTCATGGGACTGGTATGAGAAATCCACTCAACACATATATAATTGGCTAATCACAGGACCACGCCACTTTCGTGGAACGGGTTTACTCCATTGGATCGCCAGTGCTTTAAAACAATTTCTTTTTAAAATGAGATTATTTTACACAGTTCATATAGTCGATAAAAGGCGATTTTTATTATCAAACAATTTATTTCAAAATATGAATACCATTCAACACATGAATTTCTAAACAACGAATGAATATCAATTCAACACATGAATGTTTTCTATAGTTTCTATATATAGATAAAAAATGTGATTTTTATTATCGAACAATTTATTTCAAAATATGAATACCATTCAACACATGAATTTCTAAACAACGAATGAATATCAATTCAACACATGAATGTTTTCTATAGTTTCTATATATAGATAAAAATGTGATTTTTATTATCGAACAATTTATTTCAAAATATGAATACCATTCAACACATGAATTTCTAAACAACGAATGAATATCAATTCAACACATGAATGTTTTCTATACAATGAATAAATATAGTTTAAGCATATGAAAATAATTCAAACACACAAATATTAATCACAATTTCGGCAGCATAACGGCAGGGTAGTTACACCGGGACCGTCCCTAGTACGGCTCCTCGCTCTACCTTAAAACCTCGCGGTTTTTGACAATGGTGATCATGCATCTAGTTCGCACGCAGGCGGCATGTATATATTTATTTCATTTCCACAACTAATCCTATGTGGTTTCAACCAAATATTTTCCAACCACAAACGGGTATTTTTCAACCGCAATCAACCAATATCAATCACAAACAATCCCAAACAATCATTCGCTATCAATCAATTTTCACAACAATTTCAATCAATAAATATCGTCCATGGTTTGTGGACGAGGGGCGTATATATATATATTTATATATAGCAATTCACTTTTATTTTCACACAAACACATTCAACCATCAAATACAACATAAATCGAGCAAATTCAGTTTATTTCCATTCCATATCGCTTATGATATTTTATAACTATTTATCGCTATTTTTATTTATTTTAAAATAGCTAATTTATTCAAAACGACGCTTCGGGCCATAAAGCGGCCGTGGCGCTGTTTTTCTTCAGATTTGATTTACACATATCTGAAAATCTAACCGTTGGATCTTCACAAAATTTACATCATTAGAAAGGTCTTTTCAAAACGAACCCAACGGTTCCAGTTTCGGGAAAATCCGACGGTCGTTATTCGATTAAATATATATTTATATTTATATATATATAAATATAATCGCTTCTGGCGCTGTTTTTCTTCAGATTTGAATTAAACATTCCAGTCAATCCAACCGTTGGATTTTTACAAGGTTGGTGCCGTTGGAAAGATTATTCCAAGGCGAACCCGACGGTTGAGGTTTCGGGAAAATCCAATGGTCGGATTTCCCGTACTAGTTGTTTGAAATCACGGTTTCAAAATACGAACTGCACGGCTTCGTTTCGTTTTAATTTTATTTATATTTATATATTTATATAAATATAGTTCATTCAATGATTTCCATATCGTTTACACTTCAAATATTTTTCTAACGCCTTAAATTTTGGAAAAATTTCGCCATAACCTCCCCTGCACCGGGAGCATCGGGAAATTGCAAATAGCGTTCCCGGTCCTTCTAATCTCAAAAAGAAAAAGAAAAAGCCAAGCGGCTAGCAAACAGGCTCAAAATCATCACCCAAACAAATCAGTAAATGTGTACCTATTTGTCGGGCACAAAATTTTATTCCTCTTCTCTAGCCCCTTTTGCTATAACCTGTTCAATGAATATTGCATGTACATATATATACAGTTCTTATCATTTATCAATTTCTATTCGACTTCATATTCGATTTCTATTTGGTTTAAAAACACCATTCATTCTAATGTTACATAAATAGGTGCAAATCATTTCATTCGCTAATTAATGAATATTTCAACTCATATATGTTTATTTTGAACAAGTGGCTATTTTTAACACTTTACATTTCAACGATTTATGCATACAATAAAAATGTGATTTTTATTGTAAAACAATTCATTTCAAAACACTATTTTTCTATATAGTTCATATAGGTGACAAAATAGGATTTTTATCATAAAACAATTTCAAATCATAACTATCAATCATAGACGGCATGGGTACCATATATCATGTCGCCATATATATATACAATCAAAACCGCACGATCACGTATTTGGAAATTGGATTTCCGTCATGAACCAAGGCAAAAGATAGTCCTTACCGAATTCGAGACAATCTAGCCCATGTCTCAGGCCCAGACTCAGGTGAGCCCTTGGATCGTCAGGGCCGGTCCACCGATGTGGATTATTATGCCTGAACACTACGTTTCTCCGCCCTTTGGGGTGTAAACGAGCCAACGAATGACTCCGTCGGACCCGGATCGTCCGATCAAACCGAGGCGCCTCGCAACAGCAACAACCACATAGGTGAAAAGTATATAAATGTCAGGGCTGGTAGGTCACTGACACCACCCTAGCTAGAAAGAAACGCAGGCCCTCCCTGATGTCCTCTCCCGTTTTAGGTTCATACCGGGGTGTGAGGCTCGCGAATTCACGTTATACACAGAGCTATGCCACACAGGCGGTGCTTTGATCATCACCTCAAGACTTTGCTTTTCAACAGAAGCCCTGATCACTGCATCTTAGCATGCCACACAGGCAATTCATGCCATGCGATTGATGTCCATCGATATACAACCTCTGAGCTCGTACGTCTCAGAGAAGGGCGTTAAGCAAAAGAATAAATTCTCCGCCGCCGAACAGATGTATATTTAACAGAGATCAATCAACATAGAATAAAATCCAATGTCGGACACACAGTCCATTTACAAGTCCGTTCTGGGTCTGAACGAAACCGGAGGCACTAAATACCTCGCAAACCCATCGATCACCACCTACGTCTGGACGATCACCACTCATTATCCATATTTCGGGATGCCTCCCAATCAGGACCTCGGTTACCATCCAAACGAGGTGAAGATCTCCGGTCTTCGACCACCGTCTTCATCTTCGACTTTCAATCGTCGTTCAATTATTCGAAATGAGAATTAACTCGGCCTTTTCAAATAATTCACGTATATTTAGAATTTCAAATCGATTTATTTCAATGGTTAAATTATTCGACAACACCAATTGTGTTCTTTAATATAGTTTTAAAATTCTTTTTTTTTTAAATTCTTTTAAAAAATCAGTTTCTAAACCTAATTAAAAAAAATCTGTTTTAATACTTTAGAAAAATCAGTTTTTAAATACTTTATAAAATCAGTTTTTTTTTTCTTCCTTTGAAAAATCAGTTTTTAAATTGCTTTATAAAATCAGTTTTAACTTTTACATAAAATCAGTTTTGAATTCTTAAAAAAAAAACAGTTTTACATTCTTTTTAAAAATCGGTTTTAAAACCTAAAAAATCCACGGTATTTAAACTAAAAAAAAAGCATTCTTTTCTTATGTAAATAAAATCAGTATTAAAACAAAAATAAAATAAATAAATAAAATAAAAGAAAACTTACAGAGGGGGGGGGGGGGGTCGTCGGAGGCAGCTTCGAGGCGGCGACGCTCGAGGTTTCGAACGGTTGGAGGAGGGACAGGCGGTTGGGCTTGGGTCGCTGGTGAACGAGGGGTGCGGTGGCGCTGCGTCTTCGTCGGCGGCGTTCGCTCGAGGGGGGGGCTGGTGAACGTCGCGATGGCTTTTAGGTTTTTTTTTCTTCTGTTTAACTGAATCGAATGAACGGGGGGGGGGGGGGGGGGGGCAGAACGAAGATAAAGGGGGGAGGATTTTTTTTATTATTTAATTATTAATTTTTTGCAAAAAGTTTGAATTTTACATACGACCTCGAAACGAGGCCCACCGCCTGTCGCCCATAGCGTTTCACCCCCATTCCGAACACAATGGGATATGTATCGCAAGCTGATTCGATTGTTACAATCAGTTTCCTTTTGAATTTTCATTTAAATCACTATATTGAATTTTAAACGTACATTTCAATTTACTGGGGCCACATACTAACTAGAAAATTCTCGAAAAAATATTTTCTAGCTTCGTATTGCCGATACGGTCCTAACAAAACTAGTTTCGTCGAATTCTGAGACCGTTTGAAAAATGGCCAATTTCCAGTCGATTAAAATCAACTGAAACTGGTCAAACGCGTTCTCCTTTGCCACGCTCACATATTGATTCGTAAAATTATGAAATTTGAAATCTAGCAATAACTTGACACTGCGGATCCAACAAAAGTGGTTTCGTCGAAATCCGAGGTCGTTTGCAAAATGTCCATTTTTAAGGGCCTGAATTCCATAGCGACTATTCAGAATTTTCAACTGGACATATCTTTTGATTCCCGCTATCAAATTTCGATTGGTCGGATTCGTTAGAAAGATATTCACTAATAGATTCCATTATTTTTGGTTTCACTAAAATCCGGATTGTTTTGCACCTGGTATATTCAATTGAAGTTTGAAATCGAATTATCGAACTACCGCACTATTTTCAATTCTATATATAATTATAATTAATTATATTCGTTTTCAAATGTCGATTCAAACTCAGTTTTCGTCGCCATTATTTAAAATATTTATTTTAAATATTTAAAATCCATTATTTTAGCCAATTTAAAAATTTTAAATTGGTTCAGATTTTCTGGGTCGTTACACAAATAGAAAAGGAAATATTTATAAAATGAATAGGATAATTATAAAAAGAAGTATTTTTTAAAATAAATATAATTTTATTAAAGGAATTATTTGGAAAATAAATATTAAATGGAAATCTGTTTTTTAATAGATAAATGGAAAAGATTAATTCAAAGTAGAATTAAACTAAATTCTGTTTTAACAGATAAAATGGATAAGATTAATGTATACATAATGATTTTAAATTAAGTAAAATATTTATCTTTTGATAAATGGAATATATAAGTCTGAACTTATATAGAGAAATAGAAATCGATTTTGACACCGATATTTTAAATAGAATTTGAACATAGCATTTATAAAGGGGATTATAAATGAGATTTAAGTGTTAGAATGTAAAAATGGGATTTCGTATGAATAATTCTGTAAATAAAAGTATAAATAGAATTTAGAAATGGAATATTATCTAATTACGAAATCAAACTAAATTGATATATATAAGAAATATTATTCACATTCGATGTGAATAATGGATTAAAATAGTTATTTATAAATTAAAACATTTTAAAGGAAAATTGGGATTTGAAATAGAAATTCAAATGGGAATTTGAATAAGATAGGAATCAGGGTTTAGATAATATTAATTATTGGAAATGGAGTTAATCAATTAGAGTTAATCGAATATTAGTTATTCGAATTAGAGTAAATCGAATATTAGTTATTCGAATTGGAGTGAATCGAATTAGAGTAATCGAATATTAGTTAATCGAATTAGAGTTAATCGAATAAGGGTAATCGAATATTAGTTATTCGAATTAGAGTTCATCAAATAAGAGTAGTTGAATATTAATTACTCGAAGAGAATTATCAAATATAGTTTATTCGAAGAAGAGAGTTATCGAATATAGTTTATTCGAAGGAAAGATTATCGAATATAGTTTATTCAGAAAAGGGTTATCAAATATAGTTATTCGAGAGAGAACTATCGAATAGAGATTTTTCGAGAGAGAATTATACATTGAAATTCGATTTTATCAAATTCTGGAAAGTAATATTCACTTTCCGTTTTTATTCAAGATTTATTTAGTGATAAATAAATTAGTTGTTTGTTTATTTATCCAAATCAATAAATAAAAGTTATATTTAAGTTATTATATTTTGGAAGCATGGGATTATAAAACTATTGTCATAATCAAATGATTTCTGTAAAAGAAATGGATTCGTAAATAGAATCCGAGAGTTATGTAAGGAAGGTTGTTGAAGATTTAAAATGTGAGCTTTGTCTATTTCGAGGTTAGAAATGTTGTTCAGTTAAGGTCTGAGAGGTAGTTATACCCCAACTTGATTGACTTCATTTTTAGCTAGGGAATGGTTAAGGTTCGATAGTAAAAGTTAGTTAAGTGAATTTAGTAAATGAGTGAAATAGTTTGTGTTGGCATAGCGATGTTTTATTTAAACATCAGCTTAAATCCAATGAAGGAGTTTTGTAAATGTTTTGCAAATAAGAATCAGAAATGGTTTCTAACATAGGAAATAAGAAATGGGAGCAAATATGGAAATGTTTTCCAATGATTAGTAACATATATTTTCTAATATAGAAAATAGGGATTTATGAATATATGGAAATGGGAAATCCGGAAATGAATAAATAAATGATAAATTAATTTAAAAGGGGATCAGTGTTGATTGATGATTTGCTTGGTAAGATTTCCATTTGGAAATACGACCGTTGTTTCTACACAAGTTTTTCTTTGATAGTTAAATCACCAACTATCAAAGTTTTTGACCATTTCCGTTGTCAATACAGAGAGGTCGGGATAAGATTCATTGTCTGGAAACCACTCCGTATGGGCATTAGCGTTGCGAATCAAATATGATGAAGATAATTGAAGATGGAGTTGTGCAAGGGTTGTTCTGGCGATCCTAGGTAGAAATTGCCTAAGATGGATTTATAGAATAGTGCCTTTGGTTTGTCCAAACCTAGGACAACATGTATGGACGAATGTCAGAGAGAGTATATCTAATGGATCACGTAAGTTGATCTCTTCAAACGTATCCACGTTTGGTAGCGGAGGAATTCATTTCTCTTAGTTTTATGCCCATGGTATTTTTGGGGAAATCAATTTGTGATTTTGCGGGTATGACGATGTGGCATTCAAAGTAAATGGAGGTGTGATTTGTCAAAAGATACGTTATGACCTCAAGCCTCATCAACCGAGAAATGACAAAAATCGGGTAGGTAACATGGCTAAGTGGGTCGCCCCCATTAGTGTGTATTGTCACCATCTAGAGAATATTCATATTTGTTACTTCTTTTCACTTTTGTATGTCCCGGGAACGGTTATGTTGCTAGCAACCGTAGGTGACAATATATTCGATACACTCATGAAAAATGAGTGGTCGGTCATGTGTGGGTCGGGTTGCAAGACGTTCTTGTTGAACCCAGTATATTCCTCTCTAGAGATACACTATCGCCAGGAGGTTCCATACCTTGTCATAGTTGGAATCCAATCTCCAATAAGCGCCTCCGGTTTTTATTGTATACTATATATATGTGGAGTGTGAGATGCAAGCGTTCTGCTGGATTGTTAATTATTTGTGATTACACATTATTATAATATCAAAAAAGTATTGATTTTGAAAATGTTTTAGGTTATCGTAAGGTAAAAACCATCCATGTTTATATGTGGATTGGTCTTACGATTATCATTTCTTTTGAAAATGATTTTTAAAAGTTAAACCAAGTGGTTGGAGTTTACTCATACCAGTCCCATGACTAACCTAGAGTTTATTTGTTTTTGTTTTCCCTAAACTCTTGGGTGCCCAAAATTTGTGTGGGCAGTTAAGTAGTCGGGATTTACAGATACACTAGATGGAGCTTGGAGCAGGAGGTTTCAACAGCATTTTATAGCTATTGTTTGTTTCTGCTGTGATGTAAGTGCTGTACTCCAATATACAAATATATATTTGTGTTTTAAATGTCACTTCATATACTATATTTTATTCGTTCCGTTGTGAGATTTGTGTTACTCTGATGTTGTGTTCTTCTTCTTCTTCTATTCTAATAGTTCTACTTTATCTATTCTCACCCTCTAACTTATTTCTATTAACTATCCTGCATTTTCGATGTCTGAATAGTCAACATTGATGTTTGTGTCGATTTTCGGAGCCGAAAACCCCCGGGTCGTTACAGTGGTATCAGAGCTGAAGGTTAAGTAATTACCTTAGCTCTGTGGCGTAACTCAGTAGAGATGGGTTAGTAATACTCCAGATTGAGTTGAGTGTATATATACGAGACAGCAATATTTGTATATTTTATAAAAATTATTTTATATTGTGGAGATCTATTGGTTGAGTTGTTTATGGGTCCTGGTCGATCAGTTTGATCCACTGTATCGATAGGGGTTTCTAAACACTCTAATACAATGAACCGACACAATATGTTTTGAAAGAAGGTAAAATGAAATAATTTTACCTAAAATTATATTTTGATATAAAGGAATATATATGGGAAATATTATAATATGTTGTATATATTGGTTGTTATTAGAATCAATGAGATTTTAAAAGTAAAATGGTTATGTAAATAGCCAATCGGGATTCATATGAGTGTAATATATGAAATTAGATGAATTAAATCTGGATTAAAATCAAAATTTAGAATTAAAATTCCGAAAACATGGAAAATGCTTGTAAATGGATTTGGATTAAGTATAAGAGAATTTTAAAATCCTGGGAGATTTGAGAAAAGTTTCAAGCATTGGGAATAGTAATTTGAAATAGATTTCAAAATGGAAGTATTTAGAAATGGTTTTAAAGGTGATTTAGTTTTGAACTTACTTCGATAGCTGGGAAATAACCCTGATGATGAATCGCGACATCATTAGCGTTCATTTTCGAGTTCTAAGTGATGGATTACTACCGAAGATATTGTTTTTGAAATGTTTTGAGAAAAACAAGTTGTTTTGAAATTCCAGAAAAGGATATTTGATTTTGGGAAAAGCTAAGCTATTTGAAACTCCTAGGTAAAAATTGAATTAAAAACAAATTAAATTGAAATTTGTGAAAACAAATTGAAATTGAGTTAAAGCCAGTTAAGTGGAAGCTGTATTGAAATGGAGTAATATCAAGTCGAATTGGAATTTGGTATACAATTGGACTCGGTTGAGTAAATGGTTTGTTTTTTGAAATAAAAATTAGAAGTGTGACTATAGATGAAGATAACTGATCGAATGAATTAGTAAATGGAATATGTGGATAGAACTTAACGAGGTTAAGTAAGTTGAATTGATGAGTTAGGAGTTGGAATCCAGAATGGAGCTTTGGTTTGAAATCGAATTTGGCTTGGATAGAACCAAATGACTGAGTTTGAGGATAGAAGCTGATTTGGAGTTTGACTGGGATGACATTGGTATATGCAGAATTGGTGACAGATGGAAACGATATAATGATATGTCCGACAAAAAGGTACATGTTTACTTTTATTTGAGTTTGGTGATTTATGAGCCTGTTTGGCAAGCCACTTGGCTGTTTTATTTTATTTTGGATTGGAGAAGACCCAGAGAGGCGAGTTGTAGTTGTACCGATTGAGCCGTGCAAAGGAGGTGCTGGCGAAATTTTCTGAAAATTTAAGGTGTTAGAAAATTTACAGAATTTTTGAAAATTTTAGTCAGTCGAAATGAATTAATATTTAATTGAAATTAATTGGTACAGTGAAACTGAAGTTGATAAGTAAAAAAATAATTGTTAACCCAGTTAATAGGGTTTGTTTTCTACCTTAGTAATTTCGAGGACGAAATTATTTTAAGGGGGAATGAATGTAACTACCCGTATTTTTATGGTATAATAATTAATTTATTTAATTATTTAAATAATGGTTTGGAAAATTAAAATGACTAGAATTAAATAATATTGAATATTTAATCAATATAAATAATATAATAATATATTTATTTCCGAAATAATCGGGAATAGCAGATTTCACAATATTGTGTAAATTGGATCATATATAATATATTATTCAGTTTAGAGTTGAATTATATTAACGAATATATTATATAAACGACAGTTGAACGTATAATTATGTTATAATTAAAATCGAGCTCGAAATGGCGCTGCAGTTCGTAATTTGGCTATTCGAACTTCAATCAAATATACAAAATCCGTTTTAAACCGGATTTCTGTGAAACAAGAAACATTCGAAGCTGGTGAAGTATATTTTTGTAATGGAAGTGAAAAATCGAGATTTCGCCGTGTAGATTGTGAGTTATGTCCAAATAAATTTTTTGAAAAGTCGCTATGGAATTCCTTCATAATTTCTAATGATTTTTTTATATTTTAAATGGATTTTTAATATAAATTGGATATCGATATAATCCAGATTTGAAATATCGAGTTATAAATTCTGATATGGTTATTCCAGAGCTGTATGATATTATATGCAATAATATTAAATTATTTTTATTTAATTTAATTATTTTTAAATATATTTATATTTAAATGGGTTTATTTAAGGATTTAAAAATAGCCAATTTTGCAAGCGACCTCCGTTTTCGACGAAACTTATTTTGTTGGATCCGGAATATTAAATTATTGCTAGATTTCAATTTTCTTTATTTTTGAAGTGAGTATGTGACCGTACGGGATTTTAATATGAAAAATAGTCAATTATTTAACTTTAAAAATACACTTTGTGAGCAAACAAAGTCGGAATTCAACGAAACCAGTTTCGTTGGGTCCGTAATGTCAAACTGTAGCTGCATGCCCATTTTCATGATTTTTGGATGTTGTATGTGATTATACGAATTTTTAAATGATAAATACACATAACGATTAATTAAAATTGAATAGAATAATCAATAAAAAAAATTAAAAACTATCTATAAATACCCTAACACCCCTAACCATAAATCATTTTCCTCTGTATTCAACGAATATTTCCGCCGCTGCTTCTGTTCTTTTTTCTTCAGCAAAACGATGGTTGGAAAATCCAAAAAAATCATATATATTCCTATAAATTACGATATATGTATATTTGAGATCCGGACGTGTTTCTCTTCGATATGATATATATATTTCAAAGGGTGCGATGGTTCTTTCTGTGTTCGAATTCAAATACAATAAACTAGGGTTCAAGTATTCGATGAGGTGAAGCCGTAATTTGAATTTTTGAGTTCGTATATGAGCTTGGGGAGGAGTTTGGCACCTACGCATGAACGTTTGTGGAATCTAAAACAAATTTGTGTCGTGGGTTTACAAGTTTGGTGACCGCGAAAAGTACGAATGCGATGGAGATCTTTGTTTCGAGTTTGGCATTTTGGGTATGGGGAGTTAGAGGAAGGTGAGAGAAGTGTAATGGTGCGATTGGTTTGTGAATCGATGTAGTAACGAGGTAGTTTGAATGGCACAATGAAAGAGAAATGGCAGCTTCAAATTTCTGGGATTGGAAATGTGTCGGGGAAGAAGAATGGTGTGTGCGGGTTGGTGCGTGGTGGGCCGGATTTAGGGGTAAATCCCACTAAACATTTTATTTAGTTTAATTTTAATTTAAATAAGGTAGAAAACTTATAAAATAAATAACTATTTCATATGTTATCCAAATTCAGCAAAACAAAATCCATTGGGATCGTATGGGTGGTGGCTACGCAATGGAACTAACTGAGAGTGAATTGGAGCTCGTGACAATTTATAGCAAAATAAATTGTGTGTCTGAATCAACAGATAGTTAATTGTTATTTAACGATAACTGTCCAAGGTGAGTAAATCTCACTAACTCTGCTCAGTTTATATTTTCATAATGTATTCTTGGAACTGATAAATATTGGTTGATTGTTGTGTTTTGATTGGTTGATTGAACTGCTAATTGATTGGTTGAAAATATCAATATAGTTATACAAATATCGTTAATTAAATATTGATTCTGTTGATCAAAATATTTCATATTGAAATGAAATTGATGTTAGTTATATTGTTTAACATTTGTGGATGCAGGGAAACAGGTTGGAAGGATCCGACGGGATTCCTCAATATTTATAATACTGTTTTTCATATATTCTGATATATGATGTGGTATATAATCTGTTATTGATTATGTGTGTTTGGATGATGATTGATCCTTTTGATTTGGTATTTTAATACCATAAGTGATACTGGAAAGTGAAAAGGGAATTTTCAAAGTGTATTCTGAAATTAAAATACTTATATAAAATCAATGGATTTTATATAAAAGAAAATATTTATATGAAACAAATATGATTATAAAGGTAATACTTGGAAACTAAATAAAATTAGAAAAGGGATTATTTGTAAAATATATAGAATTATATAAATGAAATATTTATATTAAATAAATAGAATTGTATAAATGAAATATTTGTAAAACAAATAGAAATAGAAATAATTGTAAACCAAATAGAAAAGGAAATATTTATAAAATGAATAGGATAATTATAAAAAGAAGTATTTTATAAAATAAATAGAATTTTATAAAAGGAATTATTTGGAAAATAAATATTAAATGGAAATCTGTTTTTAACAGATAAATGGAAAAGATTAATTCAAAGTAGAATTAAATAGAAATTTGTTTTAACAGATAATGTAATAACCCGGAAATTCTGAACCAGTTTAAAAATTTTAGTTTAGCTATTTTAGCGAATTTTGAATATTTAAAATGAATTATTTTAAATAATATCGACGAAAAATTTATTTTGAATATAATTCGAGCGTATATATTATATACGTCGTCGTTAGAATATAAATAATTATATATAATTATAAATAGAATTGAAAATGGCGCGGTAGTTCGATAATTCGATTTCAAACTTCAATTGAATGTACCGGGTGCAAAACAATCCGGATTTTAGTGAAACCAAAAACATTAGGATCTAATTGAGAATATCTTTCCAACGAATCTGAAAAATCGAAATTTCATAGCGGGAATCAAAAGATATGTCCAGTTGAAAATTCTGAATAGTCGCTATGGAATTCAAACCCTTAAAAATAGCCATTTTGCAAACGACCTCGGATTTCGACGAAACTACTTTTGTTGGGTTCGTGATGTCAAATTATTGCTAGATTTCAAATTTCATAATTTTTCGAATCAATATGTGAGCATGGCAAAAGAAAACGTGTTTGACCAGTTTCAGTTGATTTTAATCGACTGGAAATTGGCCATTTTTCCAACGGTCTCAGAATTCGACGAAACTAGTTTTGTTAGGACCGTATCGTCAATACGAAGCTAGAAAATATTTTTCTAGAATTTTTCTAATTAGTATGTGACCCCGGTAAATTGAAATGCGCATTCAAATTCAATGTATAGAGTTATATGTTGATTTCAACGGAAACTGATCGAAACGATCGAATCAGCCTACGATACATATCCATTGTGTTCGGAACGGGAGTAAAACGCTATGGACGACAGGCGGTGGGCCTCGTTTTGAGGTCGAAAATAAAAGTCAACTTTTTGAATTAAATAATTAAATAAAATCTCCCTTCATCTCTTTACCTCAGGCCCCCTATACCGATTCATTCCAAATCAACACAGAAAAAAAAGAAAAAAAACCCGATCCCCAATCCGATCGACGACCTCACCGCCCATCCCTCCACGTCGCGCCTGCCACCATCGCCCTCCCCAGCTCCGCCCCAGCCTCGCCGACCTCCACCGACGAGCGCCCTCCGCCAGGCTCGACCGCGCCTCCCCCATCTCCTCCAGTTCGAGCGCGACTCCCCACGAAACCCCATCCCGCCGCCGTAGGTGCCAGACCACACCCCGACCCCACCTCGGATGCGATGCAGCCTCCACCCCCCCAGTCAACGGCTCCTCCTCCTCTTCCCTCTGTAGAACTGAAGATTCCCAAAACCAACCCCTAAAACCCACTGCCAAACCCTGCGACGGCCACAACTCCACCCCGACGCCTTCTCCTCTGTAAAACCGGAAAAACAGTGAGTCCATTTAATTGTTTATTTACATTTGTTTTAATTTTCAGGTTTTAATATATATATATATATATAAAAAGCATTGTTAAACTTCAGATCTTTGTGCGTATGATATAGGAATAAAAATATGATTTTTATATTTTTAAAGTATTAAAAATATGATTTTTATATTTTTAAAGTATTAAAAATATAATCTTTATTATGTAGAAGATGTAAAAATATGATTTTTGTTTATGTAGAGAATTAAAAATATAATTTTTACATGATGGGAATATTAGAAATCTTCATAATTGAAAAGGTGAAATCTTTCTATTTGAAAAGGTGAAATCTTTCTATTTGAAAAGGTGAAATCTTCATAATTGAAAAGGAGAAATCTTTCTATTTGAAAAGGTGAAATCTTTCTATTTGAAAAGGTGAAATCTTCATAATTGAAAAGGAGAAATCTTTCTATTTGAAAAGGCGAAATCTTTATATTTGAAAAGGAGAAATCTTTATATTTGAAAAGGAGAAATCTTTATAGTTGAAAGGGCGAGGTCTTTATATAGAGAATAACGATGTAAAAATAGAATTTTATCTATATAATAGCGGTGTGAAAATAGAAATTTTATCCATATAGCGTGATTATAAAAATAGGATTTTTATATATTGAATAGCGAAGTAAAAATTCGATTTTTATTTATTGAATAGCGAAGTAAAAATTCGATTTTTATATATTGAATAGCGAAGTAAAAATACGATTTTTATTTATTGAATGAAGCAATAAAAATATAATTTTTATTTGAACAGCGTGAAAAGGACTGAATTGGAGTTTCAACCGATCCAGACGGTTCAGCAATTCAAAAGCACAGCGGAGTGGAACCCTCGGTGAGAATTTCTCACTCTTCAATATCTTTTTCTAGTTATATATATATATATACTAGGATGCAGACGGTGTTTAGTAGCACCCGACACAATCGTCCACAGACCATGGACTTATTTGTTTGGTTGTGTAGTTGGTTAGATTATTTGGTTTGAATTGAATTGTTTGGTGAAATAGAATGGATTTGATTGATGTGTGAATGGCGTGGGCCTTCACTAGACCGAGGATAAGGCTAGGCCTCGTCCCGTTTCTAGTATCGTGCCGTTATGCCGCCGAAATTTTCTAAAATAAATTAGTAAAATAAAGATATCATTTTATTTGATAAATGAACCGAATAGAATATTCATAGGTTGAATAAAATAGTTTGGTCGTTAAAAATATAATTTTTAAAGTGAATGTGAATAAATAAATAAATATTCATTTACAAACCGGACGGTTTGTTTATGTTCACCTATTTGAATGACATTGATTGGGACGATAAATTTTACACATCGCCCAACTGCACAAATAAAATCTGTGTTTGATTGTTTGAAACCCCACACGGGTGTTGGGATGAAATTTGAAGTTCACTCATCCTGATTGATTAAATATGTCGATCGATGGATCGACGGGCTGTTATAAGCGTTAGATATCTATATTGGATGCTTATACAGTGTAGTGCACTTTGGATGATGGTTGATTATTTATCGTTGCTATTTTAAACATATGTTGTATGGGATCCATATAATTAACTTTATATGGTAATTGATTGGGCCTCATTCCAATTTAGAAGATAAAGAATATTATGAAATAAAGGTTCATGTGTTGACTGTACTCATCCGTTGAGATTAGTCATGTGTTGAACAAAATATTTTAACAATAAAATTTATATCTTTATCTTTATAAAATAAAGGTTCATGTGTTGACTGTACTCATCCGTTGAGATTAGTCATGTGTTGAACGAAATATTTTAACAATAAAATTTATAGCTTTATCTTTATAAAATAAAGGTTCATGTGTTGACTGTACTCATCCGTTGAGATTAGTCATGTGTTGAACGAAATATTTTAACAATAAAATTTACATCTTTATCATATATAGAATTAGAAACTAACTGGAGAATAGATGAGATGAGTGGTCTCCTGGATATTGATCTGATGTTGGTTTCGGCCTTCGGGGTTAATATTTAGGGAATCGTTCTCTTACTAATTTACGGTTGGAGTCTGATTTAATATCAAACGATAGATACCTTAATTTTCATAAAATATATTAAATAACAAAAATAGTCACACGTGGACAGTACTCATTCGTTGAGATTAGTCGTGTGTTGACAAAAATATAGATTCACATATTGAATAGAATAAATATTCATTTGTTGAATAGAAAAACGGAATTATTGAAATATATAAAGCCGTGTTGATTAGAGATGCGCTATTTTTGACGCGAACGATATTTATATCAATTATATTCGTTTTTACAATTTGAATTGAATTGAATATAAAACCAATTTGAATTGAATCGAATAGAAAACCAATTTGAATTGAATCGAATAAAAAACCAATTTGAATTGAATCGAGTTGAAAACCAATTTGAATTGAATCGAATAGAAAACCAATTTGAATTGAATCGAATATAAAACCAATTTGAATTGAATCGAATAGAAAACCAATTTGAATTGAATCGAATATAAAACCAATTTGAATTGAATCGAAAAGAAAACCAATTTGAATTGAATCGAATAGAAAACCAATTTGGATCGAATCGAATAGAAAACCAATTGGAATTGAATTGAATAGACAACGAATTGGAATTGAATTGAATAGACAACGAATTGGAATTGAATTGAATAGACAATGAATTGGAATTGAATTGAATAGACAACGAATTGGAATCGAATCGAATATAAAACCAATTTGAATTGAATCGAATAGAAAACCAATTTGAATTGAATCGAATAGAAAACCAATTTGAACCGAATTGAATAGAAAACGAATTCGAACCGAATTCAATATAAAACGAATTTGAATTGAATTGAATTGAAAATGAATTCGAATTGAATTGAAAAGGAAGTTGAAATTGTTTTTGAAACGAATTTAAAACGATTTATAAAATTCGTTTTAAATAGAAATCTACGAAACATATATTATATATATAATATAATGGCCTGAATAGAACGCGCCGCGCCGCGGTAGTTTGTAAATTTTGACCATTAACTTCGAACGGACATTACGGGAGATCCGACCGTCGGATTCTCCTAAAACCAGAACCGTTCGGTTCGTATCGAAAAGAGCTTTGTAACGAATATTAGAAATTTGAAATCTAACGGTTGGATTTGGAGATACGTCCAAATCAAATTTGAAAAAGGTCGCTGTAAGTGCAGTTCGATGGCCGTTGATGGAAATCGACTGTACGGGCCTTGATAAAATTATTAAAAATAGTAATAATTTGTGTAAAATCATAAGAAATAATTTGGGAAAAATTGGGATGAAAAACTCCCTATTTGAAAAGATAAAAATAGATTTTTATCGAAATGAACTAGTTTTGAACTAAAATTAAAACCCATTTATTTTTAAATAAATAAATTGGATTTGAAACGGGTTTTAAATAGAATTGATTTGTGGGTTTATCGTGAACGGTGTTTTAAATAACATTTGTTCTTTAACCCGATAATAAATAGATTATGATTTGAGTTTATCGTGAACTGTGTTTTAAATTACATTAGTTCTTTAACCTAGTAAAAGGAGTTTTAATGAATCTGCAATTAGATTGAAATGTGAATTGATAATTCAAATTATCAAATTTAGAAAGTGAGCGAGAATGGAGTATCACCAGTTTTGCTCCAAAGCGATAGTTAACTCTTTAATTAGATTTGAACGTGAAATGGTAATTAATTTTACTGATAACACCGTGGTGTTAGATATGGAGTATTACCAGTTTTGCTTCATGGGATGAATAGGTTGGGATTGGGAAATAAAATAAATAATTACTTTGGTGTGGTTCGCTAATCTCGACTAGTTTAGAAAACCATAATTTGGTTTGAAACAACATCAAAAGGAAGATTAAAGGATAAATTTTAAAGAATTTATCTTGGATAAAATTAATGGGAACCTTTCCCTAAGAATGTGGAATTGGAATGAGGCGTATGTTGTGTTTGTGTAATATTTTTAATATACGCGGGTTGTTCGGAAAGTCCGGGTTTATACCCATTCTGAATAACCGATTCGACGATATGTCGAAGATGAAGACGGTGGTTGAAGACCGGAAGTCTTCACATCGTTTGGATAATTACTGATGATCCTGATTGGGCTGTACACCCAAGAGGATGGAAATAGTCGGTGGTCGTCCAGATGTACTTGGAGATCGATGGATATGCGAGGAAAGTGCCTCCGGTTTCGTTCAGACCCAGAACGAACTTGTAAATGGATTGTGTGTCTGACATTGGATTTTATTCTGTGTTGATTGATTTCTGTTAAATATATATCTGTTTGGCGGCGGAGAATTTATTCTTTTGCTTAACGCCCTTCTCTGAGACGTACGAGCTTAGAGGTTATATATCGATAGATATCAATCGCATGGCATGAATTGCCTGTGTGGCACGCTGAGTTGCATGGATCAAGGCTTCTGTTGAAAAGCAAAGTCTTGTGGTTGATGATCAAAGCACGGCCTACGTGGCAGCTTTGCGTATAGCGTGGATTCGCGAGCCTCACACCTCGGTATGAGTTAAAAACGGGATACGGACCGTTGGGAGAACACGACATTTCTTTCTAGCTTTGGTGGTGTCAGTGACTTACCAGCCCTGACATTTATTTACTTTTCACCTTTGTGGTTGTTGGATGCGAGGCGCCTCGATTATAGGTCTGTAAGGACCGGGAAACGTGTGTTCAGGAATAACTAATCCTCAAACGTAAGAGAGGACCGGCCCAGCCGAATCCGGGGTTGCCCAGAGTGTGTAGTCCCGAGGCATTTGCTAGAGTGTCTCGAAGCGGAGAGGAGCTTGCCCCTTGCCTCGACTCATTACGGAAATCCAATTTCCAATACGTGTATTGCGGTTTTAATTGTAGAACTAGTATGGCGACATGATATATGGTACCCATGCCGTCTATGATTTATATTTATGATTAAAATTGTTTTTACACTATACACTTATAATAGTATCAAATGATTTGTTTTAAACGTACCAAGCATGTTTGGCTATTATAAGGGAAAACCCTATCCTCCGGCTTGCGTTGCATTGTGTGATGGGACCTGGGTCTTATAATAGCTTCATTTTTCGAAAAAGCATTGCGTTGTTTATCCTATGCACTGGTATTCTTGGGAGGAAACCCGTTCCGTGTTATACGGCGTGGTCCCTTGAATTACTCTCTTTTAAAGTAAAGTTTTAAATAACTATTTTAGTTCTCACACCAGTCACATGACTGACCTGGAGTTTATTGTTTTAACCTAAACTCTGGGTGCCCCTATTTTCGACACGGGCAGCTAGTAGTTTTGGTTTTGCAGATTTATATTCACAGGATCCTGGTTTACAGCTGGAATGATATCCGGAAAGCTCTGTATCCGTATATCACCTTCAGTTGTGCTTTG
This sequence comes from Allium sativum, assembly GCA_030737875.1. NCBI lineage: Eukaryota > Viridiplantae > Streptophyta > Magnoliopsida > Asparagales > Amaryllidaceae > Allium > Allium sativum. The sequence goes on along the minus strand of CM060918.1, from coordinate 831,371,320 downwards.
TATTATTTTCCGCTGCTATGTAATTTATTGTAATCTCTGATATTTATCGAATGTAATTTATTCATTTATACTCTGTATATTCTTGTATCTGATGGAATTGTTGTAATATACAATGAAAGGTTCTTCTGTCAGCGTTCTGTTTTGTCTTGTCCTCAACGCCATCCGTGCTTTCCCTCACGGGGAAGTTCGGGTCGTGTCAGTGGAGAAGATTAATGTATACATAATGTTTATAAATTAAGTAAATATTTATCTTTTGATAAATGGAATATATAATTCTAAACTTATATAGAGAAATAGAAATCGGTTTTGACATCAATATTTTAAATAGAGTTTGAACATAACATTTATAAAGGTGATTATAAATGAGATTTAAGTGTTAGAATGTAAAAAGGGGATTTCATATGAATAATTATATAAATAAAAGTATAAATAGAATTTGGAAATGAAATATTATCTTTAATTACGAAATCAAACTGAATTGATATATATATATATATAATAAATATTATTCACATTCGATGTGAATAATGGATTAAAATAGTTATTTATAAATTAAAACATTTTAAAGGAAAACTGAGATTTGAGATAGATATTCAAATGGGAATTTGAATAAGATAGGAATCAGGGTTAAGATAATATTAATTATTGGAAATGGAGTTAATCAATTAGAGTTAGTCGAATATTAGTTATTCGAATTAGAGTTAATCGAATATTAATTATTCGAATTGGAGTTAATCGAATATTAGTTATTCAAATTAGAGTCAATCGAATTAGAGTTAATTAAATAAGAGTAATCGAATATTAGTTATTCGAATTAGAGTTTATGAAATAAGAGTAGTCGAATATTAATTACTCGAAGAGAACTATCAAATATAGTTTATTCGAAGAAGAGAGTTATCAAATATAGTTTATTTGAAGGAGAGATTACCGAGTAAAGTTTATTCGGAAAAGGGTTATCAAATATAGTTATTCGAGAGAGAGTTACCGAATAAAGATTTTTCGAGAGAGAATTATACATTGCAGTTTGATTTTATCGAATTCTGGAAAGTACTATTCGCTTTCCGTTTTTATTCAAGATTTATTTAGTTATAAATAAATTAGTTGTTTGTTTATTTATCCAAATTAATAAACAAAAGTTATATTTAAATTATTATATTTTGGAAGCATGGGATTATAACACTATTGTCATATTCAAATGATTTCTGTAAAAGAAATGGATTCGTAAATAGAATCCGAGAGTTATGTAAGGAAGGTTGTTGAAGATTTAAAATGTGAACTTTGTCTATTTCGAGGTTAGAAATGTTGTTCAGTTAAGGTCTGAGAGGTAGTTATACCACAACTTGATTGACTTCATTTTTAGCTAAGGAATGGTTAAGGTTCGATAGTAAAAGTTAGTTAAGTGAATTTAGTAAATGAGTGAAATAGTTCGTGTTGGCATAACGATGTTCTACTTAAACATCTGTTTAAATCCAATGAAGGAGTTTTGGAAATGTTTTCCAAATAAGAATCAGAAATGGTTTCTAATATAGGAAATAAGAAATGGGAGCAAATATGGAAATGTTTTCCAATGATTAATAACGTATATTTTCTAATATAGAAAATAGGGATTTACGAATATATGGAAATGGGAAATCGGGAAATGAATAAATAAATGATAAATTAATTTAAAAGGGGATCAGTGTTGATTGATGATTTGTTTGGTAAGATTTCCATTTGGAAATACGGCCGTTGTTTGTACACATGTTTTTCTTTGATAGTTAAATCACCGACTATCAAAGTTTTTAACCATTTCCGTTGTTAATACGGAGAGACCTGGATTAGATTCATTGTCTGAAAACCACTCTGTATGGGCATTAGCGTTGCAAATCCAATATGATGAAGATAATTGAAGACGGAGTTGTGCAAGGGCTGTTCTGGTGATCCTAGGTAGAAATTGCCTTAGATGGATTTACAGAATAGTGCCTTCGGTTTGTCCAGACCTAGGACAACGTGTATGGACGAATGTCTAACAGAGTATATCTAATGGATCACATAAGTTGATCGCTTCAAACCTATCCACGTTTGGTGTCGGAGGAATTCGTTTCTCTTAGCTTTATGCCCCATGGTATTTTTGGGGAAATCAATTTGTGATTTGGCGGGTATGATGATGTGGCATTCAAATTAAATGGAGGTGTGCTCTGTCAAAAGATACATTATGACCTCAAGCTTCATCAATCGGGAAATGACAAAAATCGGGCAGGCAGCATGGCTAAGTGGGTCGCCTCCATTAGGGTGTATTGTCACCATCTAGAGAATATTCATATTTGTTACTTCTTTTCACTTCTGTATCTCCCGGGAACAGTTATGTTGCTAGCAATTGTAGGTGACAATATATTCGATACACTCAAGAGAAATGAGTGGTCGGTCATGTGTGGGCCGGGTTGCAAGACGTTCTTGTTGAACCTAGTGTATTCCTCTCTAGAGATACACTATCGGCAGGTGGTTCCATACCCTGTCATAGTCGGAATCCAATCTCCAATAAGCGCCTCTGGTTTTGATTGTATACTATTTATATGTGAAGCGTGAGATGCAAGCGTTCTGCTAGATTGTTAATTATTTGTGATTAGACATTATTATAATATCAGAAAAGTATTGATTTTGAAAATTTTTTGTGTTATCGTAAGGTAAAAACCATCCATGTTTATGTGTGGATTGGTCTTATGATTATCATTTCTTTTGAAAATGATTTTAAAAAGTTAAACCAAGTGGTTGGAATTTACTCACACCAGTCCCATGACTGACCCAAAGTTTATTTGTTTTTGTTTTCCCTAAACTCTTGGGTGCCCAAAATTTGAACGGGCAGTCAAGTAGTCGGAATTTACAGTTACACTAGATGGAGCTTGGAGCAGGAGGCTTTAGCAGCATTTTATAGCTATTGTTTATTTTCGCTGTTATGTAAGTGCTGTACTCCAATATACAAATACAGATTTGTGTTTCAAATGTCACTTCATATACTATATTTTTTTCGTTCCGCTGTGAGATTCGTGTTACTCTGATGTTGTGTTCTTCTTTTTATTCTATTCTAATAGTTCAACCTTATCTATTCTTACCCTCTAACTTCTTTCTATTAACTATCCGGTATTTTCGATGTCTGAATAGTTGACATTGGTATTTGTGTCAATTTTCGGAGTCGAAAACCCCTGGGTCGTTACAACATCTCTCACGCGGATTCAATCAAGTATATGAGTTTTATGATCTTAATTTCATCATTTTCAAGTGTTTTCTCCTAGATCTGCATCATGGTAAGCCAATTTTCATATGAATCGCCGTATTATCTAATTTAGCAACTTAAAACTGATAATTCTCATATATTTTCATATGTTTATGCAAGTTAGATCCATATTTTAGTTCATATGTTCATTTATCACGATTTTGGTGAATTTTTCATAGTTTTGGTGAAAATCATCATATTCATGTTGTTAGTGATTTCATAACATGCTTATGGTTGTATTGGATGAAGTGGATGAGTATATTTTTTCGATTTTATCATTTGGCGAAGTTTTGGTCGAAATTGGACTTGAATTAGACCAGTACAGGACACAGGTCGAGCATGTAGTACGATGTGTAGTACAATGTGGAGTACAGGCTGGTCGATCGTGTAGCATGGAGGGTCGAGCATGGGCTCGAATCGGTCGACCATCTTGGAAGCGGGTCGGTCGAGCAGCTTGGAAGAGGGTTGGTCGAGTAAGTGTTCAGGTTAGTCGAGCAGGGTCGGTCAGTCAGGTCGAGCATGTAGTACGATGTGTAGTACAATGTGGAGTATAGGGGAAGTACAGGCTGGTCGGTCGTGCAACATGGGGGGTCGAGCATGGGCTCGGATCGGTCGACCATCTTGGAAGCGGGTCGGTCGAGCAGCTTGGAAGAGGGTTGGTCGAGTAAGTGTTCGGGTTGGTCGAGCAGGGTCGATTAGTCAGGGTTGGTCAGTCCTGGTCGGTCGGTCGGAGGCTGGTCGGTTGTGAGCTGATGGCGGCTGTCGGTCTGTGTGTTTGGGTACTGGTCGATCGACCGTGATTTTTGGCTGGTTTGGAAAGGCTCCGGGTCGGTCGTGATGTTGTAGGGGTCGGTCTCACCAGGGAGCCGGTCGCACCCAGAAGACAGGCTTGTTTATGAAAAGATATATATTTCGGTTATGACCAAGATTTGAACAAAAGGGCATAAAGAAATTGGGTAGAAGTGCCCAAACCCGTGCCACAGTGCAGTGCGCTTTCAAATGCCATGGTTGATGGTAGAAACGCCGTGTCTTGTATTCATAGCAATTTATTGAATGCTATGAATGGATAGTGGATCTTATGTTGATTCGGTGATGGGATGACTTCGAAGTAAATTCAATGGAGAATGTCGAAGTGATGTGATGTGTTCGTTGTTAGTTGTAATACAACGAGTGTGGAGACAACTCAAAGATGTTCTGAGTTGGTTGATAATGGTTGGATGGTCGTCGTTGATGACAATTGGAGATACTGTTGGCCTAGGAGTTACCGTTATCGTAGGTTCTACCTGGCTCAAAGCAGGGTTACACGATTTCACCGTATGGTCGAGTACCCTGGGCGTCGTGTATGGCCTAGGCACGTTTCATCTTATCGCGTGTGGGGTTTTTTGCTAGAACCAGGGTTTACCATTGGCCCTTGACAATTGATGGCAAATTGTTCAGCCAATCATACAATTAACAATGGTTTCGAATCAGGATTCGCGGTGATAGCCAAAGTCTGTCATGTTTATCTGATGTTTTGTTTGTACTGTCTCACGTAGATTAACCAACGTCGAAGGAGATGTTTCTTGGGTGCTTGTCTAATATTGGTTTAGGTCTCTAGGGCTTGTTCTTGTGGGATGTTGAATTCGATTATGATGGTTTACGTGAGATATATAATCTGGATGCTATGAGTGCTATTGTTGGTTGCATCTAATTACCATGAATAAATGGTTATTCTGCTTTCCATGGGTGAATGGTTGAAATGTTTGATGTAAAGGCTATCACTATCCGATGTGGGGAAGATGGGAGTTGAGTTCTTCTCTTGTGTTATGGGTAGATTTGTTCGTTTATTTAACCATTCTCTTATACTTTATTGATGATGTTAGTTAGTTGTTTTATCGCTCACTAAGACTGTTGTCTAACTCAAGGTTTTATATTTCGCTCTTATTACCATGGGTTGTTCGTTTGACTGTTGGATGGGCAGACTAAGTGGAAGGTGACAGGTAATAGCTTGGTGAGGATGATGTTGCAGTTCGGAGGCCAGCTGGGGGCTAGCGTATTATCTTTCTTACTATACAGTATTTGGATTTCTTCTGTTTGTTATTCTTCTCTGAGTGTTGTAGTGAGGCAAAGTTGTATAAATTGTTGTAATCCACGTGTATGGATATTATACTTTCTAGTTGTTATGGAAGTTAGGTGTTTTCTTCTTCACTATTAATACCTGTTGTATATGTTTTATTATATTTTATCCTTGCGCTATGAGTTACGATAGGTTCCGCTTATGTCACCTACTCTGATTATCGTTCATAGCTGCCTGACACACCTTTCAACGCATTATTCCTCTTGTTAAGTGCAAGGGTTATGGGTGGTCATCACAATTTGCCGTCTTATTTATGTGCACGAGTAATGGAAAATCAGTTGGAAGATACAACAGAGCAGATATTCTATATCTTTAATCGACATGGTTGCACAAACACGGCGACTCACTATCTTAGAATTGAGTGACAAGACGAAGAAGGTATAGCATGCAGAACTATAACTCGTTAGGGGTGGCAATTAGACCCGACCCGGCGGGTCTCGGTTCTAGGGGGGTCGGTTTTTGTCGGGTCTAAACTATACATTTCAAAAATCTGGACCCGACCCGACCCGAGCTCTCGGGTCGGGTTAAAGCTCGGGTCAGGTCGGGTCGGTTCGGATCCGATTGAATAATAACACTAAAAATACATATATTTCAGTGTTTTTAGGTCGGGTCTTTCGGGTTCCGGTCTATGCGGGTCGGGTTTGATCGGGTCTTGATGGTATTTTTAATCACCTAGACTCGACCCGAGACCCGTCGGGTTCGGTTCGGGTTCGGGTCTTTTCGGGTCGGTTCGGTTCGGGTTTTCGGTTCTCGGTTCTAATTGCCAGCCCTATAACTCGTATAATTTATCAGAAATTTGGCAGAGCAGTATGAAGGAAGAAGATGTAGAAAAGAAATTCGTGCGTTTTAAAACTGGAGTGCGGCCCAGTTTTACTAGTAGCTAGGATACACAGCCGCATCTATTCAAAATAATGGTGGCTACTATATTTGAACGACAGTATCTGTTTGAATTCAAATGTGCACATCTTGTCGTTACCAATCGACTGATATGAGTTCCACTAGTTGACTGGTCGGCGTACAACAACTTGACTGGTCTGAACACCACCAGTGTGTGGTAACTGCTATTTTCCTGCCGTTCTTTCAAATATAAATACACCATTTCATATCTGTACAAAATTTAAATTTCTGGGTTGAAAACCCGATTGCATCGTGGTACAAAAATATATGTATGGCACAATACACAACACGACACGACTCGGCTCTCCTGGATGGTTGGACGGACAGTGGCGGTGGTGCGCGCGTGTGTTGTTTAAACATGCATGATCCCCCTCCCCACGACAAAGCATAGATGTGGGTGCCCCAAGGCCCCAACACTCTTCTAAGAAGGCTATTGATATATCTTCCACCTCTACTTATTTTCCAAGATGTGGGACAAGTGTTTTCCTTCTTCCCTTCTCTTCTTTATTTCAAATTTCCTCCAACAATCCTCCACCAAATTTCAAATAAATTCCTCTTGACATTTATTTGAAGGAAAATCTGTGCATAAGTATAGATGTCTTAATGACTTGAATCTATACATAGTGAAAACTCATCAAAGTATGTCAGGATGGAGTGGTTGAATAAGCATTCAATCATCGATCCCATATGACCTATAGGATGTGATTATCACACACTCATTTCCATATTTTCCAACTAGTATGTATGCTCGACCCGTGGATTGGCTTTGGGTCAGTATCTTCTTTCATGAAATGCCCTTAGAGATCAAGCCAAAAACTGATAGAAGGCGGCACCGCCTTCGTTGCATTCATGTAGGTAGGTTTATCAGAAGATCCCTATAACACACGCCTCAACAATATATCTGTTACAACCAATTAAGTTCTAAGCAGAATATCCTTTCTTTTTCACTATAAGTACCAAGCACTTTTCCTTGGAATGTATGATATACTTAGTTTTTCAGAATGAATATGAAGTACCTTTTCTCTTTGAACTTAAGATAACAAATTTATTTATTATGTTGTGTTGGGTTTCCTTCATTGGCGATTGTATTGTATAGGCTTTAAACACATTCCCCGTGATGTTTTTATCATTAAGATCCTTGCAAGTCCTTTAGTAAATGGATCTGCAAAATTCTAGCTAGATCTCACAAAATCTGTGGTAATTACCACTTCAGTGAGCATTTGCCTAACAAAACTGTGCCTTAGACCAATATGTCTAGATTTACCATTATAAACTTGGTCGTATGCCTGTGAGATTGACTATCACAATGAACAAATATTGGTGCCATAGGTCTTGGCAATACAGGAATTTCTAATAATAAATTGCTTAACCATTCCACTTCTTTACTAGTAGAAGCCAGTTCTATAAACTCAGCAGCCATTGTTGAATCAACAATACATGTTTGTTTCTTTGAGGTCCACGATATTTCTCCCCCACCAAGAGTGAATATCCATCCACTAGTTGATTTATTATCTTCAATTTCAGAGTTCCAACTAGCATTTGTGTATCCTTCTATTACACTTGGGTAATCATTGTAATGTATACCATAATTTATGGTATCTTTTAGATACTTTAAAATCCTATGTACTGCATTCCAATGAATATGACTAGGGTTACTAGTATATCTACTCATTTTTCCAACAACATAGGCAATATCTGGTCGTGTGCATGTCATTGCATACATCAAACTCCCAATAACTCTAGCATATTCCAATTTCTCTATAGCACTTCCAATATTAGTGTATAACTGCATATGTGGATCAAACGGAGTAGACATAGGTTTAGAATCGAATAGATTGAACCTTTTCAAAACTTTCTCAATGTAATGAGAATGGGTAATTTATAACCCATCTTTTGTTTTCACGATTCTTATTCCAAGAATCATTTCAGCTACTCCCATATCTTTCACGTCAAAGCATAAAGATAGATGTCTTTTAGTTTCTTCAATACTCGAAATTTCCGTTCCAAATATAAGCATATCATCCACGTAAAGACATATAATTACACCTTTACCTGAATGAAACTTTCTATAGACACATTTGTTAGATTCAATAATCCTAAAGCCATTAGATTTACAGTTTTATCAAACTTTTCATGCCATTGTTTTGGTTCTTGTTTAAGTCCATAAAGGGATTTGATAAGTTTACATATTTTACGTTCTTGTATGTGCATCACAGAACCTTCTGGCTGATATATATGTATATCTTCATCAAGTTCTCTATTTAGAAATGTAGTCTTGACATCCGTTTGATGAATTTCAAAATTATAGATAGAAGCTAACGCAATTAAAGTTCTAATAGTTGAAATTTTAGCCACTGGGGCATATGTATCAAAATAATCTATTCCTTCTTTTTGTGTGAATCCTCTGGCAACTAATCTATCTTTAAAATTTTCGATTGTGCCATCTTCTATTAACTTTTTCTTAAATATCCATTTACTTCCTATTGGTTTAAAACCATGAGGTAAATCTACTGACTTCCATGTTTTATTTCCATTATAGAATCCATTTCATCATTTATGGCTTCTTGCCAAAATGATGAATCTTGAGATTTCATTGCTTCATTATATGTTAAAGGACCAGATTCTATGTTTGTAGATATCATTAATTGATGCTCTACATTATTTCTAGATCCTTCAACCAAATATACGATGAAATCCGGTCCAAAAGATTTCTCTATCCTTCTTCGTTTACTTCTCCTAAGAGAATCACCATTTTCATCGATATTTTCATCAGTGTTTTCTACTGTTTCAATAGTTGGTTCATTAACCTCCACGTTTCCATTAATAGGTGTGTTGACGTCCACCGTTTAATTAATTGGTGTGTTGACCTCCACCGTTACATGAATTGGTTTACTTGAATAGATGTAAATCTATTCTCGTAAAACACTGCATCCCTTGATTCTATTACTGTATTTACATTAATAGAGCTATTAGGTTCTATTACTAGAAACCTATATCCTTTGCTATGTTGAGCATATCCTAAGAATATGCACTCGATAGCCTTTTGTCCCAATTTTCTAATTTTTGGTTCAAGTAATCGGACAATTTCCCTACAACCCTAGACTCGATAATAATCAAGATTTGGTTTCCGTTTCTTCCAAAGTTCGAAACGAGTAACTTTACTTTTCTTATGAGGTATTCTATTCTGAGCATAACATGTATTAAGTAAAGCTTCACCCCAGAAACTAGTGTTAAGTCCAGAATTACACAACAATGCATTTACCATTTCGGTAAGAGTTCTATTTTTCCTTTCAACCACTCCATTTTGTTGTGGAGTAGAAGCAATAGATGATTCATGCATATCATTTTGATGCTTGGGAATTAGATTCAAAGATAACATATCAAGCATGCATTTATGATTAACATGTCCTAATCTATTGTGCCATAATGAAAATGAATCAACAATATAAGCAGAATTCATACTTTTATTAATATCAACATTCAGTTTAAATGTACCATCACACATGTACCATTTTCCCGCGAACACACCGCCTTTGGTTAATACATATTTATTTGACTCAAAGACATGTTTGAAACTAAACTTATTAAGAAGACTTCCCGAAACAAGATTCTTCCTAATCTCGGGTACATAATATTCATCACTCAATGTCAGAACTTTTCCAAATGTGAATTCCAAATTCACAATCCCCTGCTGTTTGACCGATGCCTTTGCTGAATTACCCATGTATAGGTAATCTTCATCATTAGTTGATTCTGGTTTCTTGAATTGATTCTTGTCAATGCAGACATGCTTAGTAGCACCATAATTGATCCACCAAGAATTGTCTTGTTCAATCATATTCACTTCTGATATAACTGCTGCAAATTTTTCTTTTTTAGATTGCTGCTTCTTTTTCAAGAAGTGACAATCCCTTTTGAAATGTCCCGGTTTATCACAGAAGTAGCAACCGTTTTTTCTTTTCTTGTTCTGCGAATTTTTGTTGTTCTTCCCTTTCCTCTTCTTATTATAAGAGTTATTCGAAGCATTGTTTACTTTCTTTTCTTCCACCATATGGACCTTTGATGTATCAACAACTATTTCATCATGAGCATCTTTCTACCCCAGTAGTTGTTCAACCTGCAAATACTATGCAAGGTTGTCTATACTCATATCCTTCTTTTTACGTTTCAGTAGTTTCCTTTGATCTTTCCAAGAAGGGGGTAATTTTTCTATTATCGATGAGACCATAATCTCCTCATCCATATTTAAATTATGCTGACTGAATTTGTAATGTATGTGCATGATATCAGTGAATTGCTCTATAACCGAACGATCATCAGTCATTTTGTAATTAAAAAAATTGGTGGCTAGAAATTTCTTACTAGTTTCATCGTCCATAAGACACTTCTCTTCTAATGAATCCCAGACATCTTTTCCAATGGGCTTGTTGTAGTATATGTCGAAGAAAGCATCAGTCATTGCATTGTAGATATGTCCCCTGCAAATATAATCATCTATTTCCATTTGATCCATTCTCATGTCTACGCAATGGTTTCATATTCTATCTCCACTGGGTTTGACGTAGTTAGAACATAGACAACTTTCATTCCAACCAATAAAAAATGCATCTTTTTTTTGCCATCGTAGACAGTTAACACCATCTAAGTGCTCTGTTTTGTGAAATCAGTGGCGAATTCCTTAAGACTGTGAGGAGCCATTGCAAAAATACCGATTTAGATTGTTGTTACAATTCGTCGCCGATTTTTCTTATCACTGAAAACAAAAATCTCCGAAGCACGATGTGGTAATCACTATCCTAAAACAGTATTTGCCCTCTTATTTCTGTGCGCAAGTAATGGCAAATCTGTTCGAAGATACAATAGAGTCAATATTTAATATCTTTAATTGGCATGGTTGCACAAACACGACTATTCACCATCTTAGAATTGATCGCTGTAGTGACACGATGATGGAGTAATAGCCGGTTGAACTATAACTCGTATAATTTATCAGAAATTTGGCAGAGCAGTATGAAGGAAGAAGATGTATAAAGAAATTCGTGTGTTTTAAAACTAGAGTGCAATCCAGTCTTTGTAGCAACGAGGAGACACGACCGCGTCCATTCAAAAGAACAATCGCTTCTATCTGAACGACAGTGTTCCTTTGAATTCAAACGGGCACATCTTATCGTTACCAGTCGACTGGTCTAAGTTACACCAGTCAACTGGTCTGCACACCACCAGTTGACTGGTCTGAACACCACCAGTCAACTGGTAATGACAATTTTCTTGCCCAATACACGACACGACACAATGCAGTGCAACGCGACTCAGCTCGCACAGTCGGACGGATAGCGGTGGCGTGCGCATGTTGTTTAAACATGAACGGTCTCCCTCCTCACAACAAACCAAAGACCTGGGATCCCCAAGGCCACAACACTCTTCTAAGAAGGCTATTGATATACCTGACACATCTACTTATTTTCCAAGATGTAGGACATGTGTTTTCCTTCCTCTCTTCTCTTCTTTATTTCAAAATGTCCCCCAACAATCCTCTGCCAAATTTTAAATAAATTCCTCTTGACATTTATTTATAGGAAAATTTGTGCATAAGTATGGATGTCTTATAGATTTGAATATATACATAGTGAAAACTCATCAAAGTATATCAAGATGGAGTGGTTGACTAAGCATTGAACCATCGATCCTATATGACCTACCAGATGTCATTCTTACATATTCATTTTCGTATTTTCAAGATAGTATGTTTGGTCGACCTATGGATTGGACATGGGTCAATATCTTATTTCATGAAATCCCCTTAGTTATCAAGCCAAAATATTGCAGAAGGCAGCACCACCTTCGTTGCATTCATATAAGTAGGTTTATCAGAAGTGTCATATAACACACACCTCAACATTATATCTGTTATAACCTATTAAGTTCTAAGAAGAACATTCTCTCTTTTTCATTATAAATACCAAGAACTTTTCCTTGGAATGTATGATAATACTTAGTTTTTCAGACTAAATATTATAGTGCTTCCAACCGCAAACATATGAAGTACTTTTGCTCTTTGAACTCAAGATAACAAATTTCTTTATTATGTTGAGTTGACTTATTGGTGATGGTATTGTTATGGGCTTTAAACCAATTCCCTATTATGTTTTTATCACTAAGATCCTTGCAAGTCTTTTAGTAAATGGACCTGCCAAATTCTAGCTAGATCTCACAAACTCTATAGTAATTACCACTTCAGTGAGCATTTGCCAAACCAAACCGTGCCTTAGACCAATATGACTAGATTTACCAATATAAACTTGGTGGTATGCCTGTGATAATGTAGATTGGCTATCATAATGCACATATATTGGTGGCATAGGTTTTGGCCACACAGGAATTTCTAATAATAAATTCCTTAACTATTCTGCTTCTTTGCTACTAGAAGCCAGTGATATAAACTTAGCAGCCATTGTTGAATCAACAATACATGTTTGTTTCTTTGAGGCCTAGGATATTTCTCCCCTACCAAGACTGAATATCCGTCCACTAGTTGATTTATTATTTTCGCTTCCAGTGTTCCAACTAGCATTTATGTTTCCTTTTATCACACTTAGTTAACCATTGTAATGTATACCATAATTTATGGTACCTTTTAGATACTTTAATATTCTGTGTATTGCATTCCAATGGATATGACAAGGGTTACTGTAATAACCCGGAAATCTGGGCTAGTTTAAGATTTTTATTTTGGCAATTTTAGCGAATTTTGATTATTTAAAATGAATTATTTTAAATAAAAACGACAAGAAATTTATTTTGAATATAATTCGAACGTATATATTCGTTTGAATCGACGATAGAATATATATTTATTTATAATTATAAAAGGAATTGAAAATGGCGCGGTAGTTCGATAATTCGATTTCAAAATTCAAATTAATGTACCGGGTGCAAAATAAACCAGATTTTAGTGAAACCAAAAATATTTGAATCTAATTGTGACTATCTTTCCAACGAATCTGAAAAATTAAAATTTCATAGCGGGAGTCAAAAGATATGTCCAGTTGAAAATTCTGAATAGTCGCTATGAAATTCAGGCCCTTAAAAATGGATTTTTTGCAAACGACCTCGGATTTAGACGAAACCACTCTTGTTGGATCCGTGATGTCAAGTTATTGCTAGATGCCAAATTTCATAATTTTTCGAATCAATATGTGAGCGTGGTAAAGGAAAACGCGTTTGACCAGTTTTAGTTGATTTTAATCGACTGGAAAATGGTCATTTTTCAAACGGTCTCAGAATTTGACGAAACTAGTTTTGTTAGGACTGTATCGTCAATACGAAGCTAGAAAATATTTTTCTGGAATTTTTCGAGTTAGTACGTGACCCCGACAAATTGAAATGCGCGTCTAAATTCAATATATAGAGTTATATGTTGATTTCGATGGAAACAGATCGAAACGGTCAAATCAGCTTATGGTACATATCCCATTGTGTTCGGAATATGGGTGAAATGCTATGGACGACAGGCAGTGGGCTTGATTTTGAGTTCGAAAAGAAAAGTTACTTTATAAGGATTTTAATATAAAATTAAATAAATTAAAATATATAATTCTTCCTGATACCCCCCCCCCCGTTTACTTTTTCTAAAGAGAAATAAAAAAAACCCTAAACTAAAAATCGATCATGCCTCCACCAGTGTCGACCACCGACGTTCATCGCGCCCCCTCCAGCAGCGGCGGCGTCGCCTCCATCCCCTCCCCCTCATCTGCCCCGAAACCCCCTCCTTCCGCAGCTTCTACTCCACCTCAAAACGCGACACAGCCTCCCCCGAAGCCACAGTGAAACCCTAGCATCAGACCCCCCCTCTGACAGGCGCCGCGGGTCCCCCAACACCCCCTCTTCCTCCTACCTCCTTCTCTTATCCCCTTTGTTCGATTTGAATCCTGTAAGTGTTTTTTTTTATATTTTACAAAAAACAGATTTTAGTTAGCTATAAAAACGGATTTTTATTAAGCAGAAAGTTTTAATTTTTATTTCACATAAAGTTATAATTTTTAATTATGAAAAGATACGATTTTTCCTTATGAAAAGATATGATTTTTATATATTGAATAGCGAAGTAAAAATTCGATTTTTATATATTGAATAGCAAATTAAAAATTCGATTTTTACATATGTAGAGAATACGGGCAAAGAAAGTGACAAGAGGCAAGAACGGCGAAGATTTCTACATAAGAAGAGTTGTGGGATTGGATTAGCTAATCAGTGAGAACTCCTCACTTTTAATTTAATTTTTCTAGTTGAAATATATATACTAGGATGCAGATGGTGTTTAGTAGCACCCGACACCCGTCGTCCACAGACCATGGACGGCATGTATGCTTGGTTGTTTGATTTTGATGTGTAGTTGATTGTGTGATGTGATGTGAAATAAAATAAAATATTTATATAGTTAAAAATATTTTATAGTTGAAAATAGAATTTTAACGTGTATATGAAATGAAATAAAAATAAACAAATTGGACGATTTGTTTATAGACACACATTTGACTGATATTGATTGGGACGATAAATTTTACACATCGCCCAACTGCACAAATAAAATCTGGGTTTGATTGTTTGAAAACCCCACATGGGTATTGGGGTGATATATGACATACACTAATCCCAATAGTTAGTTGTATGTCGATCGATTGATTGACAGACTGTTATGAGCGTTAAATATTTATATTTGATGCTTATACAGTGTAGAATGCACTTTGGATGATGGTTGATTATTCATCGTTGTTATTGTATACATGTGTTGTAGAAAATCCATATAGTTAACATTATATGGTAATTGATTGGGCCTCATTCCAGTTTTGAAATAGAAATATTTGAAATAGAATATTTGAAAATAAAAATATATGAAGCCGTGTTGATTAGATTGACGCCATTTTGACGTGAACGATATTTATATTGATTTTATTCATTTTAAAATTGAATATCGAAAGTGATTTCAAAATATGATATTTTGAAAAGAATTGAAATTCGAATTAAATTGAAGATAAATGAATTCGAATTGAAATTGAAGATAAATGAATTCGAATTGAAATTGAATAGAAATGAATTCGAATTGAAATTGAATTGAATTGAAAACGAACTGAAATTGAATTAGAAATTAGTTTGAATTGAAATCGATTTGAAATGAATTTAAAAGGAATTTATATTAGAATATTCAATTTTGATTTGAAATTGAATATGAAGTTGAAACCGTTTTGAAAATGAATTTAAAACGATTTATAAAGCATGTTTTGAATTGAAATCGACGAAGTATATATTATATATATAATATAATGGCCTGAATAGAACGCGCCGCGCCGCGGCAGTTCGCGATTTTCGACCATTGACTTCGAATGGATATTGCAGGAGATCCGACCGTCGGATTCTCCTAAAACCGGAACCGTTGGGTTCGTATCGAAAAGGGCTTTCTAACGAATATTAGAAATTTGAAATCTAACGGTTGGATTTGGAATTATGTCCAAATCAAATTTGGAAAAGGTCGCTGTAAGTGCAGTTCGATACCGTTGATGGAAATCGACTGTACGGACCTTGATAAATTTATTAAAAATAGTAATAATTTGTGTAAAATCATAAGAAATGATTTGGGAAGAATTGGGATGAAAAACTCCATATTTGAAAAGATAAAAATAGAATTTTATCGAAATGAACTAGTTTTGAACTAGAATTATAATTCTATTTATTTTTAAATAAATAAATTGGATTTGAAGTGGTTTTGAAAATAACCAGAATTTCCAATAATTATATTGGAATGGATTTGAATCGAAATTGTCTTTGGAATATTTCGATGTTGGGTTTTGTGATTACACATATATTGTTATGGAAATTTGAAGGATATATATATATATATATATATATATATATATATATATCGTTATTTCCAATACGATATTTGTTGGTCGTAGAATTTGATATTGAATATAAGCCGGTATATTTTCTATTCAGAGCCTTGTATTTAATATCAAATGTGATTTGGGTTTGTCGTGAATGGTGCCTTCATTAACACTGTTCTTAAGCCCAGTTAAGGAAAAAGATTAAATCTTTTTATTTAGATTTAATGAAGTGTACCAATTAAATAATATTTAATTGGAATTGAATTGGTATTGATTTTTGGGTTTATCGTGAACAATGTTTTAAATAACACTTGTTCTTTAACCCGATAATTAATGAAATGTGATTTTGGGTTGTCGTGAACGGTATCTTCAATAATACTGTTCTTAGACCCAAAGGAGTTAAGAAAATCAGAAACTAACTGGAGATTAGTTAAGTTGAATGGTTTCTGGGGTATTGATCTGATGTTGGTTTCGGCCTTCGGGGTTAATACTTAGGAAATTGCTCACTTGTTAATTTACGGTTAGGGACTGATTGAAATGTGATGTGATTTTGGGTTTATCGTGAACCGTGTTTTAAATGACACTGATTCTTTAACCCAGTCAAAGATTAAAGCTAAGTGGAGTTTTAATGAATCTTTAATTAGATTGAAAAAGATCGAGAATGGAGTATCACTAGTTTTTCTCCAGGCGATAGTTAAATCTTTAATTAGATTTGAACGTGAAATGGTAATTAAATTTACTGATAACACCGTGGTGTTAGATATGAGGTATTACCAGTTTTACTTCATAGGATGAATAGGTTGGGATTGGGAAATTAAAACAAATGATTACTTCGGTAAGGTTCGCTAATCCCGACTAGTTTGAATTGATATTCAAAAGTAGATTAAAGAATAAATTTAAAGGATTTATCTTTGATAAAATTAATGGGAACCTTTCCCTATGAATGTGAAATTTAGAAACTAACTGTCGGTTAGCTAAGCAGAATGGTTTTCTGGATATTGATCTGATGTTGGTTTCAGCCTTCGGGGTTAATATTTGGGGAATTATTCTCTGGTTAATTTACGATTAGTGACTGATGAATTGGAATGAGGCGTATGTTGTGTTTGTGTAACACTTGTTTATTATATACGCGAGTTATTCGGAAAGACCAGGTTTATCCCATTCTGAATAACTGATACGACGATAAGTCGAAGAGGAAGACGGTGGTCGAAGACCGGAGGTCTTCACGTCGTTTGGATAATTACTGATGATCTTGATTGGGATGTACACCCAAGAAGATGGAAACAGTTAGTGATCGTCCAGACGTACTTGGAGATGATGGATATGCGGGGTACTAGGTGCCTCCGGTTTCGTTCAGACCCAGAACGGACTTGTAAATAGACTGTGTGTCTGACATTGGATTTTAGTTTGTGTGATTGATTTCTATTAAATATATATCTGTTTGGCGGCGGGGAATTTATTCTCTTGCTTAACGCCCTTCTCTGAGACGTACGAGCTCAGGGGTTATATACTGATGGATATCAAACGCATAGAGTGAATTGCCTGTGTGGCATGCCTAAGTGGCGAATGATCAAGGCTTCTATTGAAATGCAAAGTCTTGTGGTAATGATCAAAGCACATCCTGTGTGGCACATCTTTGTGTAACGTGAATTCGCGAGCCTCACACCCCGGTGTGAACCAAAACGGGAGAGGACGTCAGGGAGGGCATGCATTTCTTTCTAGCTAGAAGTGGCGTCAGTGGTTTTACACGCCCTGACGATTTTGAATTATGTGGTTGTTGCTGTTGTGAGGCGCCTCGGTTTGATCGGACAATCCGGGTCCGATGGAGTCATTTAGTTGGCTCACCTACGCCCCATAGGGCGGGGAAACACATGTTCAGACATTTTAATCCACATCGGTGGACTGGCCCGGAGGATCCAAGGGTCACTCGAGCTCTGATCCTGAGACTCGGGCTAGACAGTCTCGAATCGGTAGAGGACTATCTTTTGCCTCGGTTCATAGATGGAAATCCAATTTCCAAATACGTGACATTTGCGGTTTTATTTGTAGAGCCTAGTATGGCGACATGATATATGGTACCCATGCCGTTTATGATTGATACTTATGATTTGAAGTTGTTTCACCCACTATGCATTTATAGTAGTATCAAATGATTTGTTTTAAAACGTATCAAGCATTCTTTGGCTGTTATAAGGGAAAACCCTATCCCCCGGCTTGCGTTGCATTGTGTGATAGCACCTGGGTCTTATAATAGCTTCATTTTTCTTTATTTAGCATTGCGCTGTTTGTTTTATGCACTGGTATTCATGGGAGGAAACCCGTTCGGTGTTATACGGCGTGGTCCCTTGATTTACCGAACTTTAAAAATAAAGATTAACTGTTTTAGTTCTCACACCAGTCCCATGACTGACCTAGAGTTTATTGTTTTAACCTAAACTCTGGGTGCCCTTATTTTCGACACGGGCAACTAGTAGTTTTGGTTTTGCAGATTTATATTCACAGGATCCTGGTTTACAGCTGGAACGATATCCGGAAAGCTTTGTATCCGTATATCTCCTTCAGTTGTGCATTGCATTATTTCTGCTGCGATGTATTTAAATGTAATTTAAATCTATGATATTTCTGTGTAATATTTATTTATACTCCGTATATTCTTGTATTCTGATGGTATTGTTGTAATATACAATGAAATGTTCTTCCGTCTGCGTTCCTTTGTGGCTTGTTCTCGAACTATCCACGCTTTCCCAACCGGGGAAGTTACGGGTTTTTACAGTTGGTATCAGAGCTTTGGTTTACAAAGCTAGAGAGCAAGACACATTAGAACCATATGAAAGAATTCATCAGATATTGGATTAGTAATATCCAATGGGAATGACTCGTTAGAGATAGGATCAGTAGTATCCTAGAACGAGTGTGAAGAGTATATTTTTAAAGTTGAAAACAATTTTGTTTTGAAAATTTAAATCAATTATTTGTATTTGATTATTTATTTTAAATTGATTTGGATAATCCGATATATAAAGATTTTGCTTATACGTCTTGCAAACGTGTATTCAAAGTTTTAATGTATTAGATAGTTATAGAATCGCACTCTAGTGCCCGGGGATAATTCTGGTGATGGGGCACCGTCGCCAGTATTTATTTTCGAGTTTCGAGAGTGAGATTTCTATATATTTCCAATTGATTGCTGTGAGAACCAAAATTAAATAGGGCCTATTGTAGTGATTTGGCATCAAAATCTGATTTTTTGACTATATATCAAAGTTATGAATTTGAAAAGCTAATCAACTAATTGATTGATGGTTGTGTTGCTTGATTATTGTTTGATTAAATTAAATGTTGAACGTTTAGCTAAATTGTATCAAATAGTGAATTGTATTGAAATTGGTCACATTTGTTTGCATATACAAGTACTTACACTGAATAGGTCATAGCAAGGAGGCTAGAGCAGAGAATAAAATTTGTTTGCCCGACAAATAGGTACATGTTTACTATAATTTACTGTTTTGATTGGGTGATGATGATTTTATGAGCCGATTGGCTTTTTCTTTTTCTTTTTGAGATCAGAAGGCCTGTATGGCAATTTCGGAATTTTCCCGTGCTCCCGGTGCAGGGGAGGTTAAGGCGAAATTTTTCAAAAAATTAGGGTATTAGCCAAATTTTTGAAGTTTTTGAAAAGTTCTTAGAAACTGAAAAGTTGAAGAACTTAAGTCATAATAAAAATAATGAAAGATGAGTTGGTATTTAAAACAACTTTCGGCTTCGTTCCTTTTCAGGGACGAAAAGTTTTAAGTGGGGGAGATTATAATAACCCGAAAATCTGGGCCAGTTTAAAATTTTTATTTTGGCAATTTTAGCGAATTTTGATTATTTAAAATGAATTATTTTAAATAAAAACGACGAGAAATTTATTTTGAATATAATTCGTACGTATATATTCGTTTGAATCGACGATAGAATATATATTTATTTATAATTATAAAAGGAATTGAAAATGGCGTGGTAGTTCGATAATTCGATTTCAAAATTCAAATTAATGTAATGGGTGCAAAATAAACCGGATTTTAGTGAAACCAAAAATATTTGAATCTAATTGTGACTATCTTTCCAACGAATCTGAAAAATTGAAATTTCATAGCGGGAGTCAAAAGATATGTCCAGTTGAAAATTCTGAATAGTCGCTATGAAATTCAGGCCCTTAAAAATGGAATTTTTGCAAACGACCTCGGATTTCGACGAAACCACTCTTATTGGATCCGTGATGTCAAGTTATTGCTAGATGCCAAATTTCATAATTTTTCGAATCAATATGTGAGCGTGGCAAAGGAAAACGCGTTTGACCAGTTTCAGTTGATTTTAATCGACTGGAAAATGGTCATTTTTCAAACGGTCTCAGAATTTGACGAAACTAGTTTTGTTAGGACCGTATCGTCAATACGAAGCTAGAAAATATTTTTCTGGAATTTTTTGAGTTAGTACGTGACCCCGGCAAATTGAAATGCGCGTCTAAATTCAATATATAGAGTTATATGTTGATTTCGATGGAAACAGATCGAAACGGTCGAATCAGCTTATGGTACATATCCCTTTGTGTTCGGAATGGGGGTGAAACGCTATGGACGACAGGCGGTGGGCATGTTTTCGAGTTCGAAAAGAAAAGTAACTTTATAAGGATTTTAAAATAAAATTAAATAAATTAAAATATATAATTCTTCCTGATAACCCCCCCTCCCCCATTTACTTTTTCCAAGGAGAAATAAAAAAACCCCTAAACTAAAAATCGATCGTGCCTCCACCAGTGTCGACCACCGACGTTCATCGCGCCCCCTCCAGCAGCGGCGGCGTCACCTCCATCCCCTCCCCCTCGTCTGCTCCGAAACCCCCTCCTTCCGCACCTTCTACTCCACCTCAAAACGCGACACAGCCTCCCCCGAAGCCCACGGTGAAACCCTAGCATCGCACCCCCCCTCTGACAGGCACCACGGGTCCCCCAGCACCCCCCTCCTTCCTCTTACCTCCTTCTCTAATCGCCTTCGTTCGATTTGAATCCTGTAAGTGTTATTTTGTATATTTTACAAAAACAGATTTTAGTTAGCTATAAAAACGGATTTTTATTAAGCAGAAAGTTTTAATTTTTATTTCACATAAAGTTATAATTTTTAATTATGAAAAGATACGATTTTTCCTTATGAAAAGATATGATTTTTATATATTGAATAGCGAAGTAAAAATTCGATTTTTATATATTGAATAGCAAAGTAAAAATTCAATTTTTACATATGTAGAGAATTCGGGCAAAGAAAGTGACAAAAGGCAAGAACGGCGAAGATTTCTACATAAGAAGAGTCGTGGGATTGGATTAGCTAATCAATGAGAACTCCTCACTTTTAATTTAATTTTTCTAGTTGAAATATATATACTAGGATGCAGACGGTGTTTAGTAGCACCCGACACCCGTCGTCCACAGACCATGGACGGCTTGTATGCTTGGTTGTTTGATTTTGATGTGTAGTTGATTGTGTGATGTGATGTGAAATAAAATAAAATATTTATATAGTTAAAAATATTTTATAGTTGAAAATAGAATTTTAACGTGTATATGAAATGAAATAAAAATAAACAAATCGGACGATTTGTTTATAGACACACATTTGACTGATATTGATTGCGACGATAAATTTTACACATCGCCCAACTACACAAATAAAATCTGTGTTTGATTGTTTGAAAACCCCACATGGGTATTGGGGTGATATATGACATACACTAATCCCAATAGTTAGTTGTATGTCGATCGATTGATTGACAAACTGTTATGAGCGTTAAATATTTATATTTGATGCTTATACAGTGTAGAATGCACTTTGGATGATGGTTGATTATTCATCGTTGTTATTGTATACATGTGTTGTAGAAAATCCATATAATTAACATTATATGGTAATTGATTGGGCCTCATTCCGGTTTTGAAATAGAAATATTTGAAATAGAAATATTTGAAATAGAATATTTGAAAATAAAAATATATGAAGCCGTGTTGATTAGATTGACGCCATTTTGACATGAACGATATTTATATTGATTTTATTCATTTTAAAATGAATATCGAAAGTGATTTCAAAATCTGATATTTTGAAAAGAATTGAAATTCGAATTAAATTGAAGATAAATGAATTCGAATTGAAATTAAAGATAAATGAATTCGAATTGAAATTGAATAGAAATGAATTCGAATTGAAATTGAATATAAATGAATTCGAATTGAAATTGAATATAAATGAATTCGAATTGAAATTGAATTGAATTGAAAATGAACTGAAATTGAATTAGAAATTAGTTTGAATTGAAATCGATTTGAAATGAATTTAAAAGGAATTTATATTAGAATATTCAATTTTGATTTGAAATTGAATATGAAGTTGAAACCATTTTGAAAATGAATTTAAAATGATTTATAAAGCACGTTTTGAATTGAAATCGACGAAGTATATATATTATATATATAATATAATGGCCTGAATAGAACGCGCCGCACCGCGGCAGTTCGCGAATTTCGACCATTGACTTCGAATGGATATTGCGGGAGATCCGACCGTCGTATTCTCCTTAAACCGGAACTGTTGGGTTCGTATCGAAAAGAGCTTTCTAACGAATATTAGAAATTTGAAATCTAACGGTTGGATTTGGAATTATGTCCAAATCAAATTTGGAAAAGGTCGCTGTAAGTGCAGTTCGATACCGTTGATGGAAATCGACTGTACGGACCTTGATAAAATTATTAAAAATAGTAATAATTTGTGTAAAATCATAAGAAATGATTTGGGAAGAATTGGGATGAAAAACTCCATATTTGAAAAGATAAAAATAGATTTTTATCGAAATGAACTAGTTTTGAACTAGAATTATAATTCTATTTATTTTTAAATAAATAAATTGGATTTGAAGTGGTTTTGAAAATAACCAGAATTTCCAATAATTATATTGGAATGGATTTGAATCAAAATTGTCTTCGTATATTTCGATGTTGGATTTTGTGATTACACAAATATTGCTATGGAAATTTGAAAGATGTATATATATCGTTATTTCCAATACGATATTTGTTGGTCGTAGAATTTGATATTGAATATAAGCCGGTATATTTTCTATTCAGAGCCTTGTATTTAATATCAAATGTGATTTGGGTTTGTCGTGAATGGTGTCTTCATTAACACTGTTCTTAAGCCTAGTTGAGGAAAAAGATTAAATCTTTTTATTTAGATTTAATGAAGTGTACCAATTAAATAATATTTAATTGGAATTGAATTGGTATTGATTTTTGGGTTTATCGTGAACAATGTTTTAAATAACACTTGTTCTTTAACCCGATAATTAATGAAATGTGATTTTCAGTTGTCGTGAATGGTATCTTCAATAATACTGTTCTTAGACCCAAAGGAGTTAAGAAAATCAGAAACTAACTGGAGATTAGTTAAGTTGAATGGTTTCTGGGGTATTGATCTGATGTTGGTTTCGGCCTTCGGGGTTAATACTTAGGGAATTGCTCACTTGTTAATTTACGGTTAGGGACTGATTGAAATGTGATGTGATTTTGGGTTTATCGTGAACCGTGTTTTAAATGACACTGATTCTTTAACCCAGTCAAAGATTAAAGCTAAGTGGAGTTTTAATGAATCTTTAATTAGATTGAAAAAGATCGAGAATGGAGTATCACCAGTTTTGCTCCAGGCGATAGGTAAATCTTTAATTAGATTTGAACGTGAAATGGTAATTAAATTTACTGATAACACCGTGGTGTTAGATATGAGGTATTACCAGTTTTACTTCATGGGATGAATAGGTTGGGATTGGGAAATTAAAACAAATGATTACTTCGGTAAGGTTCGCTAATCCCGACTAGTTTGAATTGATATTCAAAAGTAGATTAAAGAATAAATTTAAAGGATTTATCTTTGATAAAATTAATGGGAACCTTTCCCTATGTATGTGAAATTTAGAAACTAACTGTCGGTTAGCTAAGCAGAATGGTTTTCTGGATATTGATCTGATGTTGGTTTCGGCCTTCGGGGTTAATATTTGGGGAATTATTCTCTGGTTGATTTACGGTTAGTGACTGATGAATTGGAATGAGGCGTATGTTGTGTTTGTGTAACACTTGTTTATTATATACGCGAGTTATTCAGAAAGACCGGGTTTATCCCATTCTTAATAACTGATACGACGATAAGTCGAAGATGAAGACGGTGGTCGAAGACCGGAGGTCTTCATGTCGTTTGGATAATTACTGATGATCTTGATTGGGATGTACACCCAAGAAGATGGAAACAGTTAGTGATCGTCCAGACGTACTTGGAGATCGATGGATATGCGGGGTACTAGGTGCCTCCGGTTTCGTTCAGACCCAGAACGAACTTGTAAATAGACTGTGTGTATGACATTGGATTTTAGTCTGTGTGTTTGATTTCTATTAAATATATATCTGTTTGGCGGCGGAGAATTTATTCTCTTGCTTAACGCCCTTCTCTGAGACGTACGAGCTCAGGGGTTGTATACTGATGGATATCAAACGCATAGAGTGAATTGCCTGTGTGGCATGCCTAATTGGCGAATGATCAAGGCTTCTGTTGAAAAGCAAAGTCTTGTGGTGATGACCAAAGCACAGCCTGTGTGGCATAGCTTTGTGTAACGTGAATTCGCTAGCCTCACACCCCGGTGTGAACCAAAACGTGAGAGGACGTCAGGGAGGGCATGCGTTTCTTTCTAGCTAGAAGTGGCGTCAGTGGTTTTACATGCCCTAACGAGTTTGACTTATGTGGTTGTTGCTGTTGCGAGGCGCCTCGGTTTGATTGGACGATCTGGGTCCGATGGAGTCATTTAGTTGGCTCACCTACGACCCATAGGGCGGGGAAACACATGTTCAGGCATTTTAATCCACATCGGTGGACCGGCCCTGAGGATCCAAGTGTCACTCGAGCTATGATCCTGAGACTCGGGCTAGACAGTCTCGAATCGGTAGAGGACTATCTTTTGCATCGGTTCATAGATGGAAATCCAATTTCCAAATACATGACATTTGCGGTTTTATTTGTAGAGCCTAGTATGGCGACATGATATATGGTACCCATGCCGTCTATGATTGATACTTATGATTTGAAGTTGTTTCACCCACTATGCACTTATAGTAGTATCAAATGATTTGTTTTAAAACGTATCAAGCATTCTTTGGCTGTTATAAGGGAAAACCCTAACCCCCGGCTTGCGTTGCATTGTGTGATAGGACCTGGGTCTTATAACAGCTTCATTTTTCTTTATTTAGCATTGCGCTGTTTGTTTTATGCATTGGTATTTTTGGGAGGAAACCTGTTCCGTATTATACGGCGTGGTCCCTTGATTTACCGAACTTTAAAAATAAAGATTAACTGTTTTAGTTCTCACACCAGTCCCATGACTGACCTAGAGTTTATTGTTTTAACCTAAACTCTGGGTGCCCTTATTTTCGACACGGGCAGCTAATAGTTTTGGTTTTGCAGATTTATATTCACAGGATCCTGGTTTATAGCTGGAACGATATCCGGAATGCTTTGTATCCGTATGTCTCCTTCAGTTGTGCATTGTATTATTTCCGCTGCGATGTATTTAAATGTAATTTAAATCTCTGATATTTCTGTGTAATATTTATTTATACTCCGTATATTCTTATATTATGATGGTATTGTTGTAATATACAATGAAATGTTCTTCCGTCTGCGTTCCTTTGTGGCTTGTTCTCGAACTATCCGCGCTTTCCCAACCGGGGAAGTTACGGGTTTTTACAGTTACTAGTATATTTACTCATTTTTTCAACCGCATAGGTAATTCCTGATCGTGTGCATGTCATTGCGTACATTAAACTCTCAATAACTCTAACATATTCCTATTGCTCTATATCTCTTCCGGTATTAATATATAACTTCATATTTGGATCAAACGGAGAAGACATAAGTATACAATCGAATGGACTGATCCTTTTCAAAATTTTCTCAATGTAATGAGACTGGGTACTTGATAACCCATCTTTTGTTTTCATCATTCTTATTCAAAGAATCATTTCATCTACTACTATATCTTTCATGTCAAAGCATGAAGATAGATATCTTTTAGTTTCTTCAATACTCAAAGTATCCATCCAAATATAAGCATATCATCCACGTAAAGGCTTATAATTACACGTTTACCTGAATGAAACTTGCTATAAACACATTTATCAGATTCAAAAATCCTGAAACCATTAGATATAATGGTTTTATAAAACTTTTCATGCCACATTTTTGTGCTTGTTTAAATCCACAAAGTGATTTGATAAGTTTACATACTTTACATTCATTTCCATGCATCACAAAACCTTCTGGTTGAGACATATGTATCTCTTCATCAAGTTCTCCATTTAGAATTGCAGTCTTGATGTCCATTGATGAATTTCAAAATTATAGATAGAAGCTAATGCAATTAAAGATCTAATAGTTAAAATTCTAGCTACTGGGGCATATATATAAAAATAATCTATTCCTTATTTCCATGTGAATCCTTTGGCAACTAATCTAGCTTTTAATTTTTTGATTGTGCCATCTGCTATTAACTTTTTCTTAAATATCCATTTACATCCTATTGGTTTAGAACTAGGAGGTAAATCTACTAGTTTCCATGTTTTATTTCCCATAATAGAATCCATTTCATCATTTATGGGTTCTTGCCACTTGAGATTTCATTGCATCATTATATATTAAAGGTTTGAATTCTATGTTTGTAGATATCATTAATTGTTGCTCTACATTATTTCTAGATTCTTCAACCAAATATACGATGAAATCTGGTCCAAAATATTTCTCTATCCTTCTTCGTTTACTTCTCCCAAGAGAATCACCATCTTCGTCGATATTTTCATCAGTTTTTTCTGCAAGTTCAATAGTTGGTTCACCAACCTCAACCGTTCCATTAATAGCTGTGTTGGCCTCCACCATTTCATTAATTGGAGTGTTGACCTCTACCGTTTTCATGAATCTGTTAGTTTTGAATATATGTAAATCTATTCTCATAAAACACTTTGTCCCTTGATTCTATTAATGTACTTACATCCATAGAGCTATTATGTTCTATTACTAGAAACCTATATCATTTGCTATGTTGAGCATATCCTAAGAATATGCACTCGATAGCCTTTATCCCAATTTTCTAATCTTTGGTTCAGGTAATCGAACAATTGCTCTACAACCCTAGACTCGATAATAATCAAGATTTGGTTTCCATTTCTTCCAAAGTTCATAAGGAGTAACTTTATTTTTCTTACGAGGTATTCTATTCAGAACATAACATGAATTAAGTAAAGCTTCACCCCCAGAAACTATTATTAAGTCCAGAATTACACAACATTGCATTTACCATTTCAGTAAGAGTTCTATTTTTCCTTTCAGCCATTCCATTTTGTTAGGAGTATAAGCAATAGATGTTTCATGCATATCATTTTGATGTTTGGGAATTAGATTCAAAGACAAGCATGCGTTTATGATTAACATGTCCTAATCTATTGTGCTATAATGAAAATGAATCAACAATATACGCAGAATTCATAAATTTATTAATATCAACATTCAGATTAAACATATCATCACACATGTACCATTTTTCTGCGAACACACCGCCTTTGGTCAATACATATTTATCTGACTCAAAGAATTGTTTGAAACAAAACTTATTAAGAAGACTTTCCAAAACAAGGTTTTTCCTAATCTTCGGTACATAATATACATCATTCAATGTTAGAACTTTTCCGAATGTGAATTCCAAATCCACAATGCCCTTCCCTTTGACCGCTGCCTTTGCCGAATTTCCCATGTGTACGTAATCTTCATCTTTAGTCGGTTCCGGTTTATTGAATTGATTCTTGACAATGCATACATGCTTATTAGCGCCAGAATCGATCCACCAAAATGGTTTGTTCAATCATATTCACTTCTGATATGATTGCTGCAAACTTTTCTTTTTTAGATTGCTGCTTCTTTTTCCAGAAGCGACAATCCTTTTTTGAAATGTCTCGGTTTACCACAAAAGTAGCAACCATTTTTGCTTTTCTCTTTCTGGGAATTTTTGTTGTTATGCCTTTTCCTCTTCTTATTTGAAGAGTTATTCAAAGCATTGTCTGATTGCTTTTCTTCCACCATATGGACCTTTGATGTATCAACAGTTGTTTAACTTGAGCATCTTTCTGTCTTAGTTATTGTTCAACCTACAAATACCGTGCAAGGCTGTCTAGACTCATATCCTCCTTCTGACGTTTCAGTAGTTTCTTTTGATCCTTCCAATAAGGGGGTGATTTTTCTATTATCAATGAGATCTTGATCTCCTCATCCATATTTAGATTATGCTGACTGAATTGGTTAAGTATGTGCATGATATCATTGAATTGCTTTACAACTGAACGATCATTGGTCATTTTGTAATTAAAAAATTTGGTGGCTAGAATTTTATTACTAGTTGCGCCCTCCATAAGATGCTTCGATTGTATTAAATCCCAGATGTCTTTTGTAGTTGGCTTGTTGTAGTACATGTCGAAGAAAGCATCAATCATTGCTTTGAAGATAAGGCCCTTGCAAATATAATCATCATGTTCTCATTTGATCCTTTCTCGTGTCTGCGCAATGGTTTCATCTTCTGTCTCCATTGGCTTTGGCGTAGTTATAACATAAACGACTTTCATTCCAACAAAAAAACGCATCTTTTTCTTCTATCGTAGAAAGTTAGCACCATCAAAGCGCTCTAGTTTTATGAAATTTGCGGCGAATTCCTTAAGCCTGTAAGGAGCCATTGCACAAATACTGTTTTACATTGTTGGTACAATTAATCTCTGATTCTTCTTATCTCTGAAAATACAAATCTCTGAGGCACGATGTGGTGATAGCCATTCTAAAACAATATTTTCCCTCTTATTTCTGTGCATGAGTAATGGCAAATTTGTTCGAAGAAACCGCGGAGCAAATATTCCAATATCTTTAATCGGCACGATTGCACAAACACGCTGTTTCACTATCTTAAAATTGATCGCTACATTGATAAGATGATGGAGTTATAGCCTGCAAAACTATAAGTTATATAATTTAATAGAAATTTGGCAGAGCAGTATGAAGGAAGAAGATGTAGAAAATAAATTCGTGTGTTTTAAAACTAGAGCGCGGTCCAGTTTTTATAGCATTGAGGAGACACGGCTGCGTCCGTTCAAAAGAGGGGTCACTTCTATTAAAAAAAAGTGTCTGTTCGAATTCAAACAGGAACATCTTGTCGTTACCGGTCGACTGTTCTGAGTTCCACCAATTGACTGGTCTGCAACCCACCAGTTGATTGGTCTGAACACCACTAGTCGACTGGTAACGACTATTTTCCTTCCATTCTTTCAAATATAAACACACCGTTACATTTATGTTTAAAATTTATATTTCTAGGTTGAAAAAACTCATTGCATCGTGGTCTTAAAATATATGTTTGGCCCAATACACAACACGACACGACGCGACGCAACGTGGCTCAGCTCACCCGGCCGGTCAGACGGATGGCGGCATCGGCGCGTGCGTGTGTTGTTTAAACATGCATGGTCTCCCTCCTCACAACAAAATAAAGATGTGGGAGCCCCAAGACCCCTACACTCTTCTAAGAAGGCTATTGATATACTTGCCACTCTACTGATATTTCAAAATGTAGGACAAGTGTTTTTCTTCTTCCCATCTCTTCTTTATTTCGAAATTTCCTCCAACAATCCTCCACCAAATTTTAAATAAATTTCTCTTGTCATTTATTTGCAGGAAAATTTGTGCATAAGTATAGATGTCTTACAGACTTGAACCTATATGTAGTGAAAACTCATCGAAGTATATCAGGATGGTGTGGTTGACTAAGCATTGAACCATCGATCCTATATAACCTACCGGATGTGATTATCACATACTCATTTTCATATTTTCTATATAGTATGTATGCTCGACCCATAGATTGGCCTTGGGTCAGTATCTTCTTTCATGAAATTCCCTTAGAGATCCAGCCAAAATCTCTTAGAATGCGACATCACATTCCCTTGCATTTATGTAGGTAGGTTTATCAGAAGTGCCTTATAACACACACCACAACAGTATATCTGTTGAAACCTACTAATTTCTTAGTAGAACATCCTCTTTTTGTCATTATAAGTACCAAACACTTTTCCTTGGAATGTATGACAATACTTAGTTTTTCAGACTAAATATTATAGTGCTTCCAACCGCAAACATATGATGTACTTTTTCTCTTTGAACTCAAGATAACAAATTTCTTTATTATGTTGAGTTCAGTTACCTTCATTGGTGATTGTATTGTATAAGCTTTAGACCCATTCCCTGTGATGTTTTTATCACTAAGATCCTTGCAAGTCCTTTAGTAAATGGATCCGCCAAATTCTAGCTAGATCTCACAAAATCTGTGGTATTTACTCCTTCAATGAGCATTTGCCAAACCAAACTGTGCGTTAGACCAATATGTCTATATTTACCATTATAAACCTGGTTGTATGCCTGTGATAATGTAGATTGACTATCACAATGCACAGATATTGGTGGCATAGGCTTTGGCCACACAGGAATTTCTAATAATAAATTCCTTAACCATTCTGCTTCTTTACTACTAGAAGCCAGTGCTATAAACTCAGCAGCCATTGTTGAATCAGCAATACATATTTGTTTCTTTGAGGCCCAAGATATTGCTCCCACACCAAGAATGAATATCCATCCACTAGTTGATTTATTAGCTTCACTTCCAGTGTTCTAACTAGCATCTATGTATCCTTCTATTACAATTGGATAACCGTTGTAATGAATACCATAGTTTATGGTATCTTTGAGATACTTTAAAATTCTATTGATTGCATTCCAATGGATATGACTAGAAATACTAGTATATCTACTCATTTTGCCAAAATCATAGGCAATATCTGGTTGTGTGCATGTCCTTGCATACATCAAACTCCCATTTTTTTTCTTAATGATTCTTATTCCAAGAATCGTTTCAGCTACTCCCATATCTTTCATAGCAAAGCATGAAGATAGATATCTTTTAGTTTCTTCAATATTCAAAGTATCCATTCCAAATATAAGCATATCATCCATGTAAAGGCATATAATTACGCCTTCACGTGAATGAAACTTGCTATAGAAACATTTGTCAGATTCAAAAATCCTAAAACCATTAACTGTATTAGTTTTATCAAACTTTTCATGCTATTGTTTTGGTGCTTGTTTAAGTCCATAAAGTGATTTGATAAGCTTACATACTTTACGTTCTTGTCCATGCATCACAAAACCTTCTGGTTGAGACATATATATCTCTTCATCAAGTTCTCTATTTAGTAATATAGTCTTGACGTCCATTTGATGAATTCCAATATTATAGATAGAAGCTAATGCAAATAAAGTTCTAATAGTTGAAATTCTAGATATTAGGGCATATGTATCAAAATAATCTATTCCTTCTTTCTGTGTGAATCCTTTGACAACTAATCTAGCTTTAAATTTTCGATTATGCCATCTGCTTTTAACGTTGTCTTAAATATCCATTTACATCTTATTTGTTTAGATCTAGGAGGTAAATCTACTAATTTCCATGTTTTATTTCCTATAATAGAATCCATTTCATCATTTATGGCTTCTTGCCAAAATGATGAATCTTGAGATTTCATTGCTTCATTATATGTTAAAGGATCAGATTCTATATTTGTAGATATCATTAATTAATGCTCTACATTATTTCTAGATCCTTCAACCAAATATGCGACGAAATCTGGTCCAAAAGATTTCTCTATCCTTCTTCTAATACTTTTCCTAAGAGAATCACCATATGGACCTTTGATGTATCAACAACTGTTTCATCTTGAGCATCTTTTTGTCTCAGTTGTTGTTCAACATGCAAATACCGTGCAAGGCTATCTTGACTCATATACTCTTCTTACGTTTCAGTAGTTTACTTTGATCTTTCCAAGAAGGGGGTAATTTTCCTATTATCGATGAGACCTTAATCTCCTCATTCATATTTAGATTACGCTGACTGAATTAGATAAGTATGTGCATGATATCGTTGAATTGCTCTACAACTGAATGATCATCAGTCAATTTGTAATTAAAAAAATTGGTGGTTAGAAATTTCTTACTAGTTGCGTCCTCCATAAGATACTTCGCTTCTAATGAATACCAGACATCTTTTGTAGTGGGCTTGTTGTGGTACATGTCGAAGAGAGCATCAGTCATTGCGTTGCAGATATGTCCCTTGAAAATATAATCATTCTGTTCTCATTTGATCCTTTCCCGTGTCTACACAATGGTTTCATCTTCTATCTCCGTTGGCTTTGGCGTATTTAGAACAAAGACGGTTTTCATTCCAGCCAACAAAAAATGTATCTTTTTCTGTCATCATAGAAAGTTAACACCATCAAAGCGCTCTGGTTTTGTAAAATCAACGGTGAATTCCTTAAGACTGTGAGGAGCCACTGCACAAATACTTTTTTAGATTGTTGGTACAATTCATCGCTGATTCTTCTTATCTCAGAAAACACAAATCTTCGAGGCATGATGTGGTGATTGCTATCTTAAAAAAGTATTTGCTCTCTTATTTCTGTGCACATGTAATGGAAAATCTGTTCGAAGACACAACGGAGCAGATATTCAATATCTTTAATAGGCGTGGTTGCACAAACATGACTGTTCACTATTGTAGAATTGATCACTGTAGTGACAAGATGATGGAGTTATAGCCTGTAGAACTATAACTCGTATAATTTATCAGAAATTCGTCAGAGTAGTATGAAGGAATAAGATGTAGAAAAGAAATTCGTGTGATTTAAAACTGGAGTGGGAGCCCCAATGCCCAGCATTCTTCTAAGAAGGCTATTGATATACTTGCTACCTCTACTTATTTTCCAAGATGTGGGACAAGTGTTTTCCTTCTTCCCTTCCCTTCTTTAACTCAAAATTTCCTACAGCAACCATGTGGTATGGACAAAAGTTACAAAAGAAAAAAATGAAGTGCTAGATCAACATCGAGTTGACCAACTTAACCTAGTATCGAATATGGCAGGCAATAGCATTCTTAGTGAAATGGATAGATAAACTAAAGAGGAGCCAACATAGGATGGCTACTGGCCGATGATCCAGAGATTTCCTACCATGAACCTTAGGAACAAGGTACATTCATGAAGAAGAAAGGAGATGTAATGGTCAGGCCATGATTGCCATGGTTTTGAAAAAAAGAAGGCTTTTGTATATGTGCCGAGGGTTATTACGAACATAAGCCAAGTTCACTGGAATAAGATCAAAGTTTAACAAAATTAGTAGTTGGAGATGACAGGATAGGGTCAGATGTGGCATTGACTGAAGTCAAGGGTTGTGAAGAGGAGTAAACTGGTGTATCAACGTGTGCACGTCCAAAGTTACACTAAATTTCTGGGATATGTTTTATGTACTTGACTCATTTGTCTGGTATACTTGTATGTTGCAGTAAAGCCCTGCCCAGGGGAAGCCCATCAAGCCCGAGGGATGAGGCAGCATAGAACATAAATTTGTATAACGTAGAAGAAATATAGAATATAGTTACATTAAGATATAATTTTTATTCTCTCCTGGTGATTAGTGTATGGATGTTTGATACGTGATGGGAAAGGTTTGAATCTTGGTGATGGTAAACTTGTTTTGTGTTTTGTTAAACTTTTGGATCCGGGCAAAAATAAACAAATTTTCGTCTTTTTTAATCAACCTTTTGAACCTAGGTAAAAATGGGTTTGGACAGCGTCTTACATGTGCCGGCTATGGTGGTAATTTGCAATCTTATATAGGCTTGTATATGTGTTGAGTCTTTGTTTATTGGGTTCGATTATTTGCACCCCGTTATTTGCTCTTCACAACGTGATTAAAGTTTTAAAATTTTATTTTTAGTTATGCCCTTTAATAATTGATTTAATAGTTTGTCTAATGTTATATAATGATTAAAAATAATAATAAAATCAACAGTATAATCTATGGATGTTTGAGGTTAAATTGCACACAATAACTAAAATAAAAAACAGTATATGTGATTTTTTTTATATAAAAAAAGTTAAGATAGGAATTACAAACAATAATTAAGAATGATAAAACAACCACTAGAATTACAAATAATGATTAAAAATTTGAAAATTGTAAAGTCAGCAGTTTATATGATTATGTATTTTAGGATTGAGTAAGTCAATAGTGTACAAGAATTGCAAAGACTTAAATAACAAGTGGGATAAAAGAAGAAAAAAAATAAGGGCATTTTTAAGAGAAAACGGGGTGGAAAATTATAACGATGGGCTGTGCATTTTATTTTCTAATCAATGGGGTGTAAAGAGCAAATAGCGGGTTGCTAATAGACAGACCCAACTTTTGCCGAACCATAACAAGCTTACAGTTTTTTTATTCAATGGTGAAGATATCTGAGTTTTATTTTTTACCGCACTTAGAATATTGAAAACAAACAGATTCGTTTATTTTGACGAATGACAATAGTTCTATAATAACCCAGTTTACATAGTAAATTATTAAAAAAATATCAGTTCCATAGGAGACCAATTCTTCTGTACCCATTTCCCCTGTCCCCTAATGTCCTTCCAATCAAATCTCTCCATTTCCTTTTTTTGCATTTAAGTACAAAAACAATTCAGGGGTTTAAGTGCAAAAGGTGGAAACCAGGGGGCTCTGATTGGTTGGGACACGGGGGGCACACTGAATTTGGGGACAGAAGAATTGGTTCGGTTCTATGGTGATCTGAAATATTTTCATAATACATATAGTTTCACTTTTTCTTAATAAACAAATGAAGAAATAAGAACTGGAATTGTCATGATACATATAATTTCATCTTATGAGTAACCTACCAAAGCAAACCATATACACATACAAGAACCATCTTCATCACCACTTAAATATACACATACTAGGACTATATTCATAGGTAATAAAATACTACCTAAATCCCTAATCCGTTCACCAGAAAACCCATCAACAATCATAAGCAAATGAGTTGATTTATATGTTGCTGAAACTACATCAACATGATGCAATGAAAAATGTCAATAGCTCTATAATACCCAGTTTACATAGTAAATTGTTAAAAAATATCATTTTTATATTGATATAAAATATTATCAATTATCATAATACATATATCTTACGAATAATCGACCAAAGCAAACCATATATCTCCATCATCGCCTCTATTTTAGGCGATCCCCAGATATCTAGAAACCGACTCTCTTTCAAGCTACTTAGAAATTTCCCAAAACTCGGACCGCGGAATCGATAGGTGTCAGAAATGGAAACATACTCAAACGCGACTTTCTGATACTTGTTACCATGCAAACTCGCGTAGTGTCTTTAAGTTGATCAGAAGCCATCTTTGCTAGCTCGCGTAGTTCATCAGAAGCATGTACAAAAACGTTAGCACTTGTCAACTGCAGCTCAAGTTGATCAGGTTTTGTGCCGCAAATAGTCAGATCCTTCCTTCTTAAACGCAGCACTGGTCGCCTCACCCCCATCTTGATCCATGTTTCAAGGCATCCTCTACCATTGCAAAAGGAAAGCTTCTTGTATGAAGGCTTAAAAGGCAGTGGTAGGGCCTTTTCCTCTTTATCGCCATGTAATCGATTTGTGGTGAAGTTTTTCATGGTTTTGTTTCCTGGTTTCCTAGTGTAGAAAACGAGAACAGCACATTTGTATGTTTTGTTTAGAAAAATTGTTGGTACGGTGCTGATGTATTTATAGAGTTGTGGATGAGAAATATTGTGGAAACTAGGTGTTTGTAAATCTTTTGGGCATACAAAGGAAGAATACGAAAAGGATGAGAGTAAATCTGTCAAGCACATATTGAAAGATAACACGACAGGAAGTGATAAAGAAAAGGCAAAATATAAATGGAATAGGTAGTAGATTGCAAAACCGGCGGATTATTAGGAAGGGGAGAAGAAACGTAACAAGATAAATGATTCGGGTGAAGTGAAAAGTGTGGAAACTTAGACGGGACATTTTTACCATATTACCACTTACCAGCCATTACCAACCACTACCAACGAAAGTGATACCAAACAATCGGTAACCAATTTGATTGGTATGGTATGCCAAACCACATGAAAATATGTGGTACGGTAATGATAATTGAGCATTAATAATGGTAATTACCATACCTACCACATATCTTAAACAATACATATGTATATTCTTATATTTCATCATATATGCATACTACGTAACAAAAAACTTGTAATATGTAATGATTTAATAAAATACATAGGAAAATACTATTACGATACAAGATTGAATGCAATTTTTATCATATATCTTAAAAACGGTATAATTTATATGATATTTTCGTTCATCCACAAAGTTTTCATGTATATTTGACTATGTAAAATAAGATGGATAAATAATAATATAATAACAAAAAAATCAGTTTAAATATTTAATATTTTAACGTAAAATATTGTGAATAAAAAAATATTATACTAGTGAACGGTAAAAATTATTACCGATCTCTAACAACCATTTCCAACCATAAACCAAACTGTCGGTAATCGATTTCTTTGGTTGGTAATTGTATGATTTTTCTATTACCATATAAAGTCGGAACGATAATGGTTTTGAATACAAAGTTCCGGTTCCAAACCGATTACACCTCTAGTGGAAACATAAGCACATATTGAGTACCCAAACCCTCAATTTAATTGTGTCTAAGATGTGATGAATGAAAAGGATTCTACAGAGGAAGCTGAATTTTGTATCAAACAAGAACATTGGAAAGTCAATTGCACGTAGTGGTGCCCAGAAAAACAATCAAGTTGAGGTGCCAATGGACAGCGAAGACCCTCCTGAGTTTTAATTCAGATTATTATAAGACTTTTGTGGTTATCCTCATTATTTGTGCATGCATGACTTAAGAGTTATAGTGGATCATGTCCGCGCTTCGAATTTTTTCCCTTAGTTAAATCATCCTTCAATATTTTAATGTCATAAATTATTCATGATTTGATTTTTCCATCTTGTTCCAAGGAAAACACACGCTTAGAGTCATGAGTTAAGTAATTTATTTACTGGTACTTCATTTTTATTGTGTGATAACTCGATACAAAAATTTCAAACAAAGGAAACCATGAAACTACTTATTTGTTGCTCTATTTCTAAATTTCACTTTCCATATTTTGCTGTAAAAGCTAGATCTAATAATAGGTTAAAATTGTGTATACACGTAAATAATAATTAATACTTAACGGAATATTGAGGAGAACTAAATCAGTATCAATTATTTTTTAGATTTTGCATTAAAGAGTTAAAAATTGAATTTTGCAAATAATTTCAAATTATTTTATGGAATCGGCTAGATAGGCTGAAGGAAACACATCTTTGGAAATTTAAAATTAACCGTCTTTAACTTTCTTCCTAAATTTTAGATAGATCAGTTTTTCTCTTTGTTAAATTAATTTTGGGTTACATTTTTTGTTTCAGAGAACTGTTTCTTAAGGCAGAAGGCAAGGACAGCGCATTTATTTTTTTTGTTTAGAAAAATGGCATCGTGTTGATGTATTTATAGTGCATTTTTATTTAAGTTGTGCTTTAATCCCCTGCCAGTATATATATATATATATATATATATATATAATTAAAGCTTAAGTTTATGTATACACATATACCATATCAACTATTAAAAAGAAATCAGTACATACAACATAGCAAACTTAAACATTTAACAATATACACCATAAATCCAACAACATATCAAGTATATCAAACAACACATTACATCATCAAAACACATCAGTTAAAAATCAAACTATATTAAAATTACTAATAAGTATTTATTTAAATTGATTATTAATAACTTGTGACTTAACATATGATCATTATGGCTTCTCATGATTTCGCATCATGTCAGATGTATGTCGTTGAGCCATCTTCATTGACATGCTCAATGGCATGAGTAAATACTTCTTAGTACGAGATGGATCAACAACACTCTCTTTTATGAAAGAATCATTACATATTATATAATATTTTGTAGGTGGGTATGTGTTACACACACGCACACACACACACACATATATATATATGTATATATCATGGAATCATTGTTTATAATCGCAATTAATAAATTTCTCAACTATTAGATATACGTATGAAAATGTATTGCAAAACGTTTGCAAAACCGTGTAAACTGTTCGGGTAAAGTTTCCAAAAACGCCTTGGGAATAAAACCCAACCTTGCGGAAAAACAAATAGGAATGGATTGATGGCGAGGCAAAACAAACAATAGACAGTCACCAACAAAACAATCGCAAATCAAGCAATAAAAGAAAAAAAAAACATAAAAGATTTATAGTGGTTCCACTAACATCTTGTTAGTGTACGTCCACTTGGGGAGAGGAGATTTTATTCCTTTTCTAAATAAGAAAATATTACAAAACTGATAATAGCGAAGAAGAAGAAGATATACAACTTTGAGA
This sequence comes from Allium sativum, assembly GCA_030737875.1. NCBI lineage: Eukaryota > Viridiplantae > Streptophyta > Magnoliopsida > Asparagales > Amaryllidaceae > Allium > Allium sativum. Next base: position 831,332,633 of record CM060918.1, on the reverse strand, counting down.
GATGCACCTCACATTTTGAGATGTTCGTGCATTCACCTAATCCCCATCCTTATATAAGGATTAATACTTAGGGTTGAAATAATTGATTTATGGTTTTAAATCATTGCCTAATTAATTCTCCAATTAGAAAACTAATTCCTTACTTCAATATCCCAAAAGAAACTTGTTCACATTCTTCCACTTATGTAGGTAATTTATTGCCCTATCTAATTTTACAAAAAGAGGCAATAAATTTTCTGATATCTTCCAAATCTTCTACAGTTGGAAATATTATATTACTCAAATTAACAATATTTCCCAAATCTTCTCTAAATGGAAATATTATATCACCATAACCAATAATATCTTTCAAATCTTCTGCAAATGGAAATATTGTATCACAAATTCTAACAATCTCCACCTTGATACTATATTTCCTTGAAAATACCAACTCCACCTACATCCTCTTACTCTAAGCATCTTCTTGGACAAGACAACATGAAAACAAATCCCCAGTGAGCTTCGGCATGGCCATCACCCATTGCACTTTGTCAACAAACTCCGACAATGCCACCGCCTGCAATAAAGTGTTCAAAGTACCCCCTTCAAGTAAGACCTATCAATCTTCACCATGAAAACAAATGTCTCCATTAACCATCTCAAATCTCTCCCCACACCGTGCTACCGCGTGGCACCTAGCATTTCGATAAGCAATTCCAGCTCGAGCAACGCCCGAACTTAGCAGCCTGCAAAGACTTATGCATATCCACTACTTTCTCCTTTGATCTCTGACCAACTTCAGATGATCCCTTCTTCCGCTTATCAAGCACATTCTTTTGGCAAAATCCCACCTTGTTGAAGCTTTCCCCTTTGGTCATATTATGCCTATGCAGAAACTCAAAGTCCCTTCTCGTATGTCTAGCTTTGACATCTTTTCCACGAGAACCGTAGACTCCAATCCTTGACTCTCCCAGTACAGTGCTTTTCCTCAGGAGATACGAATTATGAAATACATCTCCCTTCATCACTACAAATGCACCTTTAGAAACCCTTATACTATCCTTATCAATATATAGTCACCTTGCATCCTTTGGATGCCAACTGCCTAAGAGATATCATTGACTTCTGAAGACCTGGAACATAACAGACACCTATCAAGGTGCATATTACCCTGTCATACATGCAAATCTGCATAGTACCTTCGCCCATGACTCTACAACTAGCATCATTTCACATAGGAATCAGTTTCCCTCATTTTCTTTTAAAAGAACTGAAATAATTCTTATTAGGTGTCATATGAAAAGACGCCCCTGTATCTAGCACCCAATGGTCTGGTATATCTGATACTACCGCTGTCAACAAGTCATCAGACAATTTTTTTTTCACTGCAACCGATGAATTTCCAGCTTCAATTATTTTTCAAGTTCGGACAATCTCTCTTCCAATGGCCCGGTTTCTTGCAAATGTAGCACTTCCCATCTCTTGACTTAATTTTCTTCTTCTTCTCCCCTTTCTCCATACCAGCTAATAAGGCTTCTGTACTACTTCCTTCTCTACCTTCACTCAACCCCATCATCTGATCCCCCAAGTCCTCAAATAGAAGACCTTCCTTCACATCAAGATGTGCCTTCACTGAAGTACTCTCTCTCATCCTCACAGTGAAAAACGTCTTCAGTAAAATCAGATGGTTGATTAGCGACTTCTTTAAATAGTTTTTCTAGCTTGGTCCAAATGTCTTTTGCAGTGGTCTCACTGATAATCTCTGAAATGACATTTTATCCCATTGCTAATTGTAATGTAGTAAATGCCCATCATTCCATCTCCTTCCTTTCCACGGCTGAAATATCATCCGTCAACTCCTAAGGAGCAAACACCACATGATGAACATTGTTCCTCATCGGAACAGCTTTCATCCACTATTGCCACTTCTCAAAGTCTTTATCTCCATTCCATATTTCTATTGCTAAATGAGATACTGCTGCATATATGTCCCTTTGACATATGACCTTGATACAATTGTTGAATTCTCCTCATCTCCTACCATAATGCTTAACACCCTTTCTCAATCAACCTCGTAGCTCTAATACCAATTGTTGGGGGTAAAGTTTACCAAAACGCCTTGGGAATAAAACCCAACCTTGTGGAAAAACAAATAGGAATGGATTGATGGCGAGGCAAAACAAACAACAGATAGTCATCAACAAAACAATCTCAGATCAAGTAATAAAAGAAAGAACACAAGAGATTTATAGTGGTTCCACTAACGTCTTATTAGTGTACGTCCACTTAGGGAGAGGAGATTTCATTCCTTTTCTAAATAATAAAATATTACAAGACTGATAATAGAGAAGAAGAAGAAGAAATACAACTTTGAGAGATGCACCTCACATTTTGAGATGTTCATGCAATCACCTAATCCATATCCTTATAGAAGGATTAATACTTGGGGTTGAATTAATTGATTTATAGTTATAAATCAATGCCTAATTAATTCTCCAATCAGAGAATTAATTCCTTACTTCAATATCCCAAAAGAAACTTCTTCACATTCTTCCACTTATGTAGGTAATTTATTGCCCTATCTAATTTTACAAAAAGAGGCAATAAATTTTTTGATATCTTCCAAATCTTCTGCAGTTGGAAATATTATATTACTCAGAATAACAATATTTCCCAAATCTTCTCTAAATGGAAATATTGTATCACCATAAACAATAATATCTTCCAAATCTTCTGCAAATGGAGATATTGTATCACGAATTCTAACAACAAACTAGTTACACTAATGGTGTAGAAAATATAGTAGCAAAATATTTGCAAAATCATTACTAATATGATGTAATGCAAATCCTTTGCAGAACTGTGTCCGTTCACAAAGTCTTAGCAAAAATATATGTTTAAATAAAAATAGACAACATAATAGAAGAGACAAAAATAAAAGTAATCAGACCATTGTGGAATTCTGAGGTTTACCTAGGCAATCTCCTTGAAACTTTAATTTGCAAAGTTTCCCAAGATACAATAGAATCTTGTCTACACGAGAGATTGTAACGAATATTTCATTATGTGTTGAAAACAGCAGCGAATATGTTTTAAAAAGAGGAGGAAGAAGACTTGGATTCAAATTCATTGAGAATATGATCGGTATTATCCACGTTTTATAGCAGTCCACAACTCTTCCGAACAGTCATGACTGTTCATCGGATCGCTCCCGTTACTTTTCACCGTTGTTGTCCACCAAACGTCGTCACCATTCATTTGAATTTGGACGTCGCATATCTTATAAAATACTGTAAAAAATAACTGTGTTTCTTTGGTTAAAATAAGACATCACGTTAGAACCAAATCAAAACTCGAGACCAGCCCAGTTCGTTATAGGACGGGCAGGTGACACACTTGTGTTTATTCACGAGATATATGTTCTCCATTTCGCACAAAAGTACCTAACTATAAGGGCCAATATAAGGAATGAGAGTTTAGTATATAGTCATGACTCTTGTCTTAAATTTGGCAATGTGTGACTAATGTATATTTCATTCACCTTTGGAATTCATACATCAACTCTTGAAGGTAATGCTAGAAAGGATTTTAACCCATGCGGTATTTGATAGGATTTTTAATTCTATTTGCAAAGTCCCTCCCTGACTCCCACCATAAATTTAAAAACGAACATAACATTAAAATATTTGTAAATCCAATGTAATTATACAGCTACTCTACTGAACTTTTAATAAATATACCAGGTTAGTAAGCATTAAATCTAATGGACTTTTCCAGTAGTTAACTAAGTTTGTCATACAGTTCCACTCATCTATTTGGTTTCTTCCTCCTCTCATTTATGCCCAAAATGAATCTCGATTGTTTTTCTCCTTTATTCATCTAATAACTTTTTCAAAGGGGAAGGCCAAATTCTTGTGAGTCTATCCTTCGCATAATGAGCAAAAATATACTATATATTTATACTTAGTCAACAAATTGTACAATGGTTAAATATAAACTAAAATATAGATTATGCTTACGATGAAATCCGACCAGAAACACTTTAAAATATGGGATGAGAAATTATTCTACCTAGCCAAGCACATGGTTATTCTGCCCTTATAAACAGCCTAGGAAATATCTTAGATAGCATCCAAGGATGCCAACTTAAACTCTCTATATTAATTATGTAACCCCTCACCCCCATTGTTAAATAATAATGATTAAAAAAATTGTCAAAATAATTATGGAAAAGTGTGAGTTTTAATTTAAGACGAACACATGCTATAAATTGGGCAATAAATAAAAAGTTGCTACTATGTGAACTAAATGCATAATAGTGTGTATATAATTAAATAAAAAGAAATGAAAGGAAGAATGGAATAAATGGTATTTTCATTAATTGTATAAACAATGTGCATTTGAATTTAAAACAACAAAGGTAATTAACGTATTAACATGCTTAACCATTTAATAAAAATAAACTTCAAGTAATAACCATGTTTGAAATTGGAATTCGATGTGTGTTAGAAATGAAAAGCAATTAATGTCAAATTGCAACATTTTTTTGATTAACAATGCATGACATTAATGGAATAAAACCACCCAATAAAAAGGCAATTTAATTGAGATTAGTTAAGTAGTGTTTTAAACCAAAACAAATGAAAAAAATATGTATAAATATGCATTAATATATTTCAATAATATATGCGCGCATATTAATTATAGAAATGAAAACATTTGAAATTGAGATTCAATATGTGTTAAGAACGGAAGAAAAATTTATGTGTATAATAAATACACGTTGAATTTGAAACTGATGGGCAAAGAAACGGAAAAGGAATAAATTTAAAATGTTAAGAGAATTATAACAAGATTAGAGGAATAAAACACGCACAAATTTGAAAGTAGAGGAAAAATGAATGCATACATTTATTTATGTGTTGGAACGTGCATTAAGAACAGGAAATAATAATAAAATTACAAGAATATTTTGTTTAAAACATAAGGAAAATCATGCACTGATGACCCAATATACGATTAAAACAATCGTACATGGGTCGACCTACTTGGGGACTGGGTCGGACCAGGGGTAGACCCATATGGAGCCTGGCTGACCCAATACAGTCTGGGTAGTGTGCGTTAATTGATTCTGAACGGTCCATATTTTATTTGTTTTGACCAAACAGACAACGTTCTTCTGAGTAGCTATAAATAAACCAGTAGGGCCTCAACTCCAACTCATATTTTCTGAGAGGGCATCAGAGCTCTACCATTTTCTTTTCTCCTCCAAACACATCATAAAATATGTATATTCGTTTTAGGATTTTTGATTCAAGTTTTGGAGATGAAAGTTTGTAGATTAGGCTATAGGTGCATAGATTTCGCGTCCGTGTGAGATTCAAATTAGAGAAACTATGAATGTCGTATCTGAATAAAATTTATAATTGAAGAGCTATCAAGTAAATGGAATTAAATTATATTTCTCATATAATTGTATATGATATCGTTTGATTCCTGTAAATTTAATAAAATATTCTATCATCCCTCTTCTCCTCCTTCCGCGTTGGATTTTGCAGTTTTAAATTGAATTGTAGTTAGGTGTAAATTAATTGAACTGTAGTTATATGCAAAATAATTGAATTGCAGTTAGGCACATATTAGTTGAATGGTAGTTATGCGCAAACTAATTGGAATTATGAAGAAAATAGGAAAAATTGACGATTTAGGGCTAAATGAATATATTATGCCAAAGTTGTAATAAACCGGGAAAACCTGATAATTTGGGGCTAAATAAAAGTATTATGCCAAATTTGTAATAAAAAGGGAAATCCAGAAGCAGACAAATTTGGTAAAGCTAACTAAATAAACATGACATAGAATGACATGGCATAATTAAGGTTATGTGCAGTAAATTTATAGAAAAAGGTAAATATGAGAATTTTCATACTATGTGGAAGGAATCACCTTTCAGATTTAAACTGGAATGAATACAAAAATTGGAAAATGGATAAGAAATAGGAAATAATAATATAACTAATAAAAAATGGGAAATTAGTAATAGACTAACTCAATTGGCTGTGGAAAAATGATACATTTCCATAATTAAATTCTTGTTAAATATGAAGAATGTAACTGCAAAAAAAGGAAAATAATGTGGGTTAGTGCAAAATAGGGATTTTGTCGTATTCCGCACTCATTAATAACCTAAAAATAATTTACTAAAGAGTAATATCTTGCAAAAACTTTTCTTGGTTAATTTATATCATGGAAATAAATCTTAGTACATTTCTAGCAACCAACCAGAAAAAGTGTGAATTATTTCCTATAAATGTGTAAACTTATAAAGAGATGAGTAGATTAGTGACATAAATGTAAGAGTTATGTTAAATAATAAGAAACTTGTGAAGTATGCAATGAATGGGGAATGTAATATATTAAAATAAATTATATAAGATAGGAATGTAGTATAATAGGTAGAATTGTCATAGGAACAAGTAGGACTATAACATACATGTTATAATTAAAAGATGAAATGGAAAGTAAGAGAGGCTTATTATAAATGAACTTAAATTGCACGAAATAAGTTTAATAAGAAAATCGATTATTATAGTTGTGGTAATCTTATAATAAGAGGTTATAATTAATCGGAAAATAGTAGAGTAGCCATTTATTAATAAACTTATAGTTGAAGAATTTAATTTAATTGATATAATAATAAGCAGTGGTCCGTTCCGGCAGCAAGAGCTGATTGGGGAAAATAAGTGACTAATAAAATGAATGAAAGGTTGTCCATTCCGGCAGCGAAACATGATTAGGGAAAATAAGCAGCTAACTAAAAATAATAAATAAATAACTTGAATGCAAAATAAAAAAGTGAATGTTTAAGTTAATTAGCAATGCGATAAGTAAAGCAAGTGTGTAGCCGAAGATTTGACATTGGATGTAGTAACATAATAATGAGATGTGTTTGGACTAATTCGTACATATTTGGGATGGGGATCCCAACGAGGAAAATCATTGTGGGTTCCTAGAGACATGAGAGGGGCACGCCCAACTTGTTATTAGGTGGACTGGAAGTGTAACGACCGCCTTTTGGAACGATTCTGATCGGTAATTAAATCGACTCAAACTATTCATAAAGACGAATAGTTAGGAATACTTACACATTTGAAAAAAAGTAAAAAAGCTTTCATTATCATTACAATAATTTTACATCAGATATATAATGATTACCAGAGTACAATAGAAACACAACAGAAAGAAATAAAACTAGGCTCTCGGTGGAAGAAGAATGATCCAAAGTCTAGCTCTTGCCAGGATCCAAAATCCTACTCTAACCAACTCCAAGGCTAAATCTGCAAACCAAACTACTAGCTGCTCATGCGGAAAAATAATATACACCCAGTGTTTAAGTGGAAGGAACAATAAAATCCAGGTCAGTCATAGGATTGGTGTGAGAACTTAAAACAATTTTCCTTAGGTTCATTTTAAAGTGAGGTAAATCACAAGACCATGTCATACAACACGGAATAGGTTTACTCCTTGTGAATACCAGTGCATAGAAATTCACAATGAATTTTGGAAAATGAAGCTACCATATTGTCTCGCGGCACACACACATGGGCGAGGTTTCTCCTTATGATAACCAAAAATGCTTGCTACGTGAAAATCCTCGAATATTATTATTAGTGCATAGTGTGGAAAACAATTTCGCAAGTAAATGTATCAATTTTAGCCACCATAATATCGCATCCCATTATGTTGACATAATAGTATAAAACTAAAACCGAAAAGGGCTCGTAGTGGAGGATTGGATTTCCAACGAATGATCAGGCTAAGGAACTCCCTTATCTAACGGGAACACCTTTAGAGAGATGCCCAGAGAACCAAACTGGCTAACACGAGGTCAGTCCATCCCTTAACTAGATGTATTAGAGCGCGCCTGAATATGCCTTCTCACATTCGTTTCCAACCTTTAACCAGTTGTCCGCAACATCAACATCCACATAAGTAGAAGTTTCCACGTAAGTAATACCTGGGTTTCATACCATAGTACACTTTTGATCTAAAAGGACATGACAATCCATATCCTTACTTCGTTCTTCATGTTTTGGCCATTTACTGGGATGTAAGGATTGCCGAAGTCTTGTCACATAAAGATACGCCTATCTAAGCCATGATTTGATCAACAATTGCTCATTACTTAGTATGCCAGTTATTTCATTGCATACAATTGATAATCACTGACCACTTAAACTTTCAGCTCATACATCTTAAATAAGGATATTAAGCTAAGGGACTAAATTCTCTGCCACCAATCAGAAATATGTTTAGTAAAAAATCAACTACACATTACAAAATACAATGTCAGACAAACGTCCATACAAGTTCGTTCTAGGTTTGAATGAAACCGAAGGCATCATATTCCTCGTCCAATAAAGGAGAGAGGCCCTTGCAAATTCGAAAAATCTACAAGTACGTCTGGACCACTGCCACAGTCCATCCGATGTGAAGATTCCTGGTCTTCAACCACCATCTTAATTATCTTCATTTGTTCCATTTCTTTGTATCATTATTCGAAATGGTTTTTGGATAGAAATCTGATCCTGGTCTTTTCGAATAACGAGCGTTATTTGAAAACCATATGGATTTATATAGGATTTCAGAGAAATCTCTTTCCACTTTAGATTTCGATAAGTCAACTCTTTTCAATTTCAAATCCATTTAACAAAATCCTCATTTTGAAATTTTATTAATCCGAAATCCCATTTTTTTTAAATATTTAAGTCAAAACTCATCTTACCCAAAAATTCATATTCCAAAATTTCATTTCATAACTTCCTCTTTTAAACAAATTTGTTTATATCAAAGATAATTTAGCTTAAAAAATATTAACTATCATTCATTAACTTTTCACCCAGATTCATTTACTCTTGATTCCTTTACTTTCCTCTTAAAACCCATCTACAAATCAAGTCCATTAAGTATCGCTTCAAATAGCCTTTACAAATCTTTAACCCTCTTTAAAAATCCAAATCATGACTTAATCTTTAGCAGGTTGAAGAATGACGTTATTTAAGACACCATTCACAACAAACCAAAGACCAATTGATATTGAATATAAGATTTAAATAGAAATTATCAACTTATATTCAATACGAATTCTCATAAACAACGAATACTATAAGCGGATTAATGATATAAATATCTTCCAGATTCCCCAGATAGTATACGTCTTGACCATGGAATTCCATACTAAATATCCGAAGATTATTTCTATCCAATCCCATCATTTAAATTAGAAAAACCTTTATCTAATTCAAAAGATTTATAAAAACTGTTTGATATTAAATATCAGATCTTGATAGAAGTTGCATCCACTTATGCACAAAATCAATTTCCATATTCGACTAATACTATAAGTGGAATAATAATAATTCTACTTTTTAAATTCCTCTAATAGTAAAAGTTTACTTATGGACTTAATAACAACATCTAAAGATCACTTTCCACCATTTCCGATTTCATTAATAATTGGAAAACCACCTTATCTCAAGATAAATTAATTCTTACTTAAAACCAATATGTTTTAAGTACTATGAACTTCTAAAAATATTTGATTAGCCATTACCAAATGGTCATTTAAGTTTTGGATAATGATTCATAAGTTTAAGACTTCAAAATATAATGTTTTCGTAAAAAAGTTGCAAAAGTATTTCAAAAGCGTTACAAGAACGTCAGAAAACAATTTATATTAACCAATTTGATCAAAATAACCTATATATTATCCAAAACTATATTTTTCCAATTCAATTCACTATTAAGTAATTTATAATTATTTTGCAAAAAAATCGATATTTTTAATAATTTAAAAATAAACATTTACCGTTATGGTTTACGAATTACGTTTACATCGACCTTTATTCAAAATGGATTTAATCATAACTTAAAAACTATACATCGAAATTTGAAAATTTCTTTTCTCTTTAAAAACTATTGTTACAAATAAAAAACTTTCTCGTTTTACTTCGATCTGACGTAAATTTCCTAACTTATAACCGTTTAAAGTTTATGGTTGAAATTCACAAACTACCGCTGGTGACACGTTATATTCAGACCATATTACAACTTCTACCAAAAAATTGTCTGATTCCCTTCCAATATGACCATAAACCTTTATAAACATATATAAATTTGTTTGAAAACAATATTTCAAAATTTTAACTTCAAATAAAATTTAAATTCAAAATTAGATATTATAATATCATTATATTAATAAAATAATATTATTTTCCAAAATTAATCTGATTAACTTCAAATTTTGCAAAAACAAATTAATTATAATACAAGACTATTGGAAAGATAAATTTGAATTTAAATCATCGCTTATCTACTTAACTCAACTTAAATTTCTAAATTTATGATTTCAAATCGATTTCGAAATTGAAAAAGCCATTTATAGTCAAAACTGTTTTCAAAATCGTTTCCACCTTTTCAAAAGTTGTTTGTATGTACATTAATTTCATTTTAAAACCATTTTGGATTTTAAATTCAAAACTTTATTTTCATTCCCAATTCCTAGTTCTTAATATATAAAATTGTTTACATTTTCAATTGAGAAGGAGACCCAACCAATTACCTATATAATTCCAAATTGGGTATGATAGGTGTGCAACAATATACAAAAAGTACTTAGAAACATACGAACATTCGTCAATAATGTTAGTTGCTACGTGCAAGCATTACAATACTTAGCAATTATTAGTGTATATGTGTTATTAACTATTCATCCATTCATCCAATCATCAAACATATATTTAACATCCATAATTAAATATATAAACAAAACAAGTGTTAAGAGTTCTCACTGATGTATCCACCCTACCAATTAGACATCGTAACCGCCTATCGTGCTCTGACTTTTTTGACTTAAAATAGGCCAACTGCCCTTGTGTTTTTGGACTAGCTACTCTCTGAATTTGAAAAAGTGTCCCACTACAAAGTTATAGGAAATTGTTTTCTCTTCATTTTAACAAATTTGTATCACCGAAAGAATACATAATTATAGAAAATGAATTAAATGATTTGGATCATTATTAAGGAGTTATAGCCCTGCAAGTTGCTGGCCTGCGCTGAGGTGGAGGCCGAGAAAAAAAATAGGGTGGTGGTGCATGGAGATAGTGGTGTGGGGTGCTTGGCCGGACTTGGGTAGAGGAGGTGCGGTTGTGGCTGGTAGAGGAGGAGGTGGGGAAGTGGTTGGACAAGGGCGGTGGTGCCATGGCCCAGAAGAAATGAAGAAGAAGCAAAGGAAATACAAGAGCTTGGAATGAATGAAAGTAGTGAAGTTTGATGGCATTATATAGCCATGTATGGAGGGTAATTTGGTAATTATTTAGTGGACTTATGTCTCCCTTAGGATGCTCAAAGCATGCATGCATAGAACTAAGCAAACCCATATTATGAAACCACTTGCCTCACTTAAACCACGGACTATGTCTAGATGTTCTCACGTAGAAGCGTCTTTTGAAACACCTTAGATGTGTTTCTAATTAGTAACACGTATATGTAGCTATTTGTTCATTTCTAAGTTATATTTTGTTGGTTTAACATCTACAGTTTATTTTATTAAATGTTAACAACATATTAGTGTTTCAAAAATATTTATTTTAATTATTTTTAATATATATTTATTTGACAAAAATTTATGTTAACAAAATAGCTTTATAAATATGTTTTAAACACTTAACAAATACTTGTTAAAATTATATCCTTATATTTTGACAAAAAGAAAAGTCTATTTAATTATTTAACATATTAAGAATATATTTTTATAATCAATCCAAATTCATATTTAAATCAATCAAATTTACTTTATATTCAAAAATTCTAGTTTTAAATTCAAAATCCCAGCTTAAAATTGGTTAAAAATTCTAGATTGTTACATTCACCCCCCTTAAAAACTTTTCGTCCTCAAAAAGGAAATGGGTTGTAACGTCCCGGATTCACATATTTCCAATTTTAATGCATTCTCGTGCCCCATTCCAATGTATTCATATAAAAGAGATTCACATAAAAGCAGACGCATATGTTCCTCAAAATTTTAAACCCAAAAGTTCAAATGTAGTGACCCGTATTTTTAGTAATGAATATTTAATCAATTAAAATATTTAAAAAATTTAATTTTAAGATTTGTTGACTTGAAATATATTTAAGTGAGAAATTGAATGCTAAATTAATAATTTAGAAATTAAAATCTTGAATTTAAAATCGAATTAAGTTAATTTTGAAGCTATAAACATATACGATAATAAGAATTTAGTATCAGTAGATTTGATTGTTTGTAAATCAATTAATATTCTATCGATTTAATTTAAGACATGAAAATAGTCGTTTTTTAAAAGGCCTCGGATCCCGACGAAACTAATTTTAAAAAATTCATAATGGTTAATTATTGTATGATTTCAAGTTTCGAGTCAATTAAAGTGGTTGTGTGATCGTCTATATAAACATGTATCGATTAACGGTTTGAAATTATAATAGTGTTTTTGCAAACTATCTCATAATTCAATGAAATTATTTCATCGGTTTTTTAATATTAAATTATTGTAGGATTTCAATTTTCATGGCAAGAGATTGGTTTTGTGGTCGTTCGAGCTTAAAAGGCTCAATGCAAATATAATCAAATATTATAATAAAATATCTAAAAATATCTTCGTTATAAGTATATCCTAAACTACCTAACCCTAACATCACAACCGCCACCATCCTTTTTCCTTCAATTTCAATTTCGAATTTCAATCTCCACAACCATGAAGAATTAGATCAAAGTCCCAACTGGAAAATAGAAGAGGCAGGTGGCATCAACTCATGGCCGAAGTTTGGTGGTGAACGACCAACTGTGGTTGTAACACCCCGTATTTTCTATGAACATGAAAGTTACAAAACAAAGTATACTTAATTTTTAAAAGAAGAATTAAGGGAAACTGTTTACGCCATTGCGTTCGTCTTGGAATTCGGCTTGAGATAGAGTCCGAGTTTGCGTAAATCGAACTCCGTATGAAGAAGTTATGGCCCTCAGAAGTTCTAGGAATTTAAATAAAATAAAACAGCTCATATTTAAATTTAAAATTAAAATCACACATCTGGACTGGGCGGGAAATTTCCCGCCCAGGACCCAGGTCAACCAGGGGGTCGACCTAGGGGTCGTCCTCCCCCCTATTCCCAGATCCGAGGACTAGTTCGTTTTTCTGCATTTGGACGCTCGTTCTGACCAGATTCGTTTATCCCTATGCTATATAAACACCCCCAATCCCCACTTTCTCTCCACACCAAACCATTGTAACGCTATGCTGCCTCAATTCTAATTAAAATAAATCAATGGCGTCTCTACTCTACTGAAACCTAAGCTAGAACTAGTGCTTCTGCTTCTTCCAATCTAAAAAGGATTAAAAGAGAACAACTACAACCCTTTTTCTTTTAGAATCCAACCAAGGTGAGTACAGTTATTTTCAGATATGCAATTTAATTATGATCCTGACATGGCTATAAATCTGAATTTGAGATTATGCATATTCTTGTTTATCAGATCTGTTTTTCTGTGTAGATCTATCTTATTAATATTATAGTAACTATTCTGTATCTCTTCCTTCCTTCTGTTCTATAGCCAGGCTACCATGAGCCTGAGCGAAATCTCATAAGATATTAACGCACGAACGCTAAATTTGGGGAAAATGGTGAATGATGCATAATTAGACATGACTGTTTTGTGACTAATTTGAGAAAAGAACATATGTTGTAATTTAAGATCTAGATCTGGGCATACCATATATGACAGTCTGTGATTTGGAAGAAGGAGAATTATTGTGTATATGACTTAGGCACAAAGATCTATATTATAATAGGATAACTATTAAATGTGAATACACCTAAATGGGGATTTTGGATATTTGGCATACGCTGAAATCAAAGGCTATAATTTGGCATAATTCTTATTGTATATCATGATTTGGGGTTTTTAGAGAATATTCTGTACTGTGTAAATTTAACTAAAATTTGGGGCATATGTTATATTGTGAATTATGACCATAATTTGTGCATGTAAAATTAGGCTTAATTTTATGATTGTACGAGGTATGTCAATGGAATTTTAAGGGATGATTAAATCTGTTAAATTGCCTAATCTGCTAAATCTGTTGCAACAGAATACGGTAATTTGGGGTACGAAAATCTGTAGGCTCGATCTAAAATTGAGCAAAACAAGATAATAGAACTTTGAATAATCTGCTGTAACTTGTAAAGAAGTCTAATTTGATGAATTGGCATAATAAGTCTGATATTGGCATAATCTGTGAATGGATACTTTAGCTAATAATAAGAATGCTGAGACACGAGGTTAGACTCTATTTGCGGTAGAAGCCTACCTGGACCCAACCGGCTTAACCAACAACCGCAAACTGTTAGTCTAATGTAAGAGGTCATAGGCATAGCTGAAAGATGCTTAGACACGAGGTTAGGTCTGGCTTGCGGCAGAAGTTTGCCCGGATTCGCCCGGCACATCTAGCGGCCACAAGTTACCGACCTAATGTGAGAGGTCTGTGCATTAGTAATCAATTAATGCAAATCTAGGATAAATATGATGCCTAAAACGTGTTGGGAGGATAAGGTTAAATCAACTGGGCGGATGAATCTAATAAACCCATTTCGTAAATCTGTAGGCCCAATACAAGGTTAGGTGAAATAACCTGTAAGTCTGTTAATCTGTATATCTGATCCGTTAGTCTGAAACTTGTTAACCTATATGTCTAATTTGAGAACTAGTTAATAAGAACTTTGTACATCTGAAATCTGTAAGCAAGTTAATCTGAAATCTGTTTGTCTGGGGACACAAGGTTAGGAAGGGTAATTACTTGTGTCATCTGTTGTGTGGAACCCAATTTAGTCAGTAACCCTTTTCTGGTATTAAAACTATGACCCAACACTAGGAGGGGTCCGGGCACGCTTACTGAACTAATTGTAAGAGGTTCACTCTGATAATGGCGAGGGGTGTCGATGGCGCATTCCAACCGGGTCATGTGCGTGCATGGATCTGGTCTGCTCCGAGGATGTCATCTTGACATTTGTAAATAGGTCTGTGTCTATAGGTTGCCACTTTAGGGAATGATACGCCCTTCTGTGGGGCCAACACAGGGTATTTATGTATTAGGGAGCCGATCGCTTGGGGTAGAATTTAGGGTACACTTAGTTCTGTTTGTTTCTGTTGGTGTACCGTCTGTTTCTGTTAGGTGGTAAAGGCCCATTAGTTGGGTGGTAATGGCCCATTGTTAGCATTATGTTTCTGTATATTCTATCTCTATTGGGGAGGTAAAGGCCCATTACTAGCATTCTGTTTCTGTAAAGATTATTCTGTTTCCGTTTTTGTTTCAGTTTAGACATTAGGGTAACACCTAAACCTGTTATACTAAGTACTAGTGCAGAGAAGTAAGATATAGGTAAGAAGCATATCTTAGTCTATATCCTTCTGTTTCTTCTGTTTAACTTAAGCATACCTGCTAATCCTGTTGCTGTAATCTCTCATCCAGCTTTATTTACATGTCATGATACTACTATCTGTTTATATGCTGAAAGTTACTGGACTCGCCAGATTTTATGTCTGACCTCGTTTGTTTTCGCCTTTTTTTCCTTTCCGTTTCCCCCCACAGGTGCTCAGGGTGGAAACATAGAAGCTTGATTCATATTCTCTCTGCTTGAAGCGCTTGAAGTACTGCTTGGCTTTGTCTCTACCTTTTTATTGCAGTTTATGTTAGGGATTATGGTTTTAAAATTATGCATTCTGAAGGATTTTGGTATAAGACTGATATTTGTGTACTTGGGTTTTGGTATTGTGATTTCGAAGGATGTAACCAAACTTGTTTCTGTTATAATAAAGTAATAAAATTTTCAAGCACTACTTTACGTATCTGTCTTGTAATATTCTATTCTGTTTATTTATAATGCTTCATGGAAGTTAACGCATTCCCTTTTGTGAATGACATTAACGGACATGGGGTGTTACACTTAGTATCAGAGCTGAAGGTTACCAGATTTGATAAAAAGTTTTTGAAAACTATTTTCAAAAAGGTTTTAAAAAGGAAGTATTTTCAAAAGTAAATATTATTTTGAAAAAAAACATAATCCCCAAAAGTCATATATCTTTCTTTCGATTCTTTGTTTTTGAATCTCTTTTCTTTCGTTTCTGCATGTCTGGAGAACAAAACATCCCTTATATCCCAGAGGGAGTCACTATACCCGGATGGTTCCATAGATATTTGGAGGCCATGGCACCCGCCGAAGGCCAAGGAAATGTTCCTTCAGCTGTACCCTTCGTCCTCCTCCTCCTCCGCGCGTGAATACTTTCACGAAGACATGTAGAGACTTTCGAGTTATGGGCGGAAAGAACTTTAATGGGACTGAATCATTCTTGGAAGCTAGAAACTGGCTCAAGGAAATAGAAGATTTATTCGTTATCTTCGAAGTGGATGATGGGCAGAAGATACAGTTGGCTATATGGTTACTTAAGGACGAAGCCTCGTTCTGGTGGAGGTCATGAATGGAGAATGAGCAGTGGAGACTTGGATGGATTTCAGGCATAGGTTCGAGATGAAATTTCTCTCACAAGCAGAAGAGAATTTATACATGGAGTGGTTCTCGGCTTTGAAGCAGGGGAGTTTATCAGTAAAGGAGTATGTTAACAAGTTCAATCAATTGGCGAGATTTGGCTTAGACTTGGTGAACACACCTGAAAAGAAGGCCCTGAGATTCGTTAAAGGTTTGAATGAGCCGCTACACGGCTTGGCTATTGTAACGAACCAACTTTCGAACACATCGGAAGTCGTGCCATTAATAAGAATAAGAATAGATAGAATATAGAATCATAGAAACATCAGAATCTCACAACGGAATTTTTACAAAAGATGATACTTCATAATATTACACAATGGTACATATTACATCAGAGCATCATAGATCTAGTAATACAAGCCCTTCATAGTACATCTTTAATTATACATATCATATGACCAACCGACAGACTTATAATTATACAGTAGATAAGTAGACCAGCACACAGAAAGTTCCAATCCAGCTTTCCAAGTTTTATCCAATCCTGATTCACTTGTCTATTCAAAACAAGTGTTATGAATACCCAAGAGTTTAAGAAACACAAAAAATAAACTCCGAGTCAGTCACAGGACTGGTATGAGTAAACAATTTAAAAAGGATTAAAGAAATAAAAATATCTCATAAGACCACGCCATGAATACAAAACAGGTTTTTACCTTATGAGATTAAAACACTTTATATACTTGAAATCAGATATTATCATAGTGTTTATAAGTTTTTCACAAATAAATTAGAATCTAGAAGAATGCTTGCATCTCACATTCTCCTCTACAGTATACAAATAAAAACCGCTTGGCGCTTATGGAAATTGGGTTTCCAACTCTGACAAGGTATGGGACCACCTTCCGATGATGTATCTCTAGAGGCGAATACACCTGGGTTCAACCAGAACGTCTTGCAACCCGGTCCACACATGATCGACCACTCATTTCTCATGAGTGTATCGAATGTATATCACCAACGGTTGGGCTCAAACCACCGTTTCCCGAATGGGCAGAATCAATAGATTAAGAAACAAAAGAAATTTCTCTAGATAGGTGATTATACACCCTAATGGGAGCGACCCACATAGCCATGCTGCTTGCCCGATTTTTGTCATTTCCTGGGTGTGAGGCTTGAGGCTAGACTTACCTTTCCATTATCACTGTTTATTTTCTTTGAATGCCACATTGTCAAAACTTCCCAACCACTAATTGACTTCCCGAAAAATATATTATAGGTATACAGCGAGAGAAATGAATTCCTCTGCCACCGTATAAATACGTTTGGAGAGATCAACGTACGTGATCAGTTAGAATTACTTTGTCAGACATTCATCCATAAAAGTTGTCCTGGGGTTGGACAAACCGAAGGCACTACTCAAGAATAGCCCTTGTATATCGCCGTCTTCAATTTGAAAGTCTCTATCACTTGGCGTATAATCAAGTCAAAGTGATATATCCATTTCGGTCTCTTTGAAATGATTAGCGAACATTTAAATTATTAATCTTAACTGATTATAATCAATTTACATCAACAATTTCAGTCAGAATAAACAATATATGATTATCTCGCCTATATCTGGTATTTTGATCATTTCTTAAAAATGGACAAATTTAGTGTGCGCGCCGCACACAGTCTTTCTTTCCATTTTGTTTGTCACTTAAAAAAAAATACTTACATTATTTTTAGAAAAAAATATTTCTCACAATTATTTCTTAATTTGATTATTCATAAATGCATTAAATTTATGATTTATAATTTATATTTCAGCATTTATACTTTGTATTATTCTTGTCAATTTCCCCCTTTTGATCCTTTATTCTTGATCTACTTCTTATTTCTATATACCAATAAAAATTTCTCTTTTTATTTATCAATCTAACTCGATTAAAATATGATTTACAGCTCTTATTTTCTAAAATACAGAACAGTACATGACCGGTTGCTGGTGTCAGACTTACAGTTCATAACAGTCGATATTGTTTCCCTTTCACTTGACTTTAAATTTAAATATTTTTATTAGAAAACCATTTCAAACTCTAATTTTAAATTAAATTTATAATTTAATTTAAATTTTAGCTTCTGTCTTTTAATTTCAAATGCTGACAAAAACTGTATTAAATCCTGATTCACTTTTTTTTCTCCTCTTGCTAATTTAAATAAAAATTCTATTTTTATTTAAATATTTATTTATTTTATACTTAATTTAATCTATTATTTATCCTTTATTTTATTTTTCTAAAATCCTATTTTTCCTTTTTCCTAATTTCTTTTGCTTCTTTAATACCTTTCCTAACCTTTTTACCCTTTTCTTTATTTATAAATTTTCTTTATTTATAAATTTTCTTTATTTTACTTCTAGCCTAGTATTTCTAGACCAAGCCTTCTTACCTTTTCAATTCCTTATATATTATTTCTATTTTCCTTCTTGGCCCAATGTAGCCCGAAGTTCTCAACCTAATTTCCCATCCCTTTTCCTGTTTGCCAGATCCAACTTTTCCCACCCAAAACAAATGCCACACACGTTGGATCACACCAAGTTACCAATGCCGATCCCTTTTCCGTCTGATTTTCTAAATGCCAATTGCCAGCGTGCCAAACTAGAGTTTGGCTAAGTAAAACATGTGATCAACACAGTGATCCTTCCCATTTTCATGTGCCTGATCTTCATTCCTTCTTCTCTATTGGTGCCCCTTCCAGTGCACACTTGTGCACCTTGTGCATGCACACCGATGCTCCGGCCACCTAGAAACTGTCGTGCCATCACCAGAATATCACACTGCCTCCCTTGATCATCATCGATCAACTGCCAGAGTCCCCACACACCTCCTTCACCAAATTACCTCCCAGCTCCATTAAAACTGAAAGCTTCAAAAAAATCCGCACCACCAAATCTCCTAGCATCGCCACCTCCCGTGTCCTATCATCACCAGACTCCGACCATGCCTACCCGACGCCTTCCTCCATCGAACCCCCCAGGTCCGATTACCTGAAAGCTCTCCACAATGATGCGGTTCGACCCAACAGAAGCTCAAAAAAAAAAAACCGTCGTCAATCACCTAATTTAAGTTAAAAACTTATAAATACTTAGTTAAAAATTATGATTGTATTTTTCTGATGATCTACAGCTTCCAATGCTTCTCTAGTGCCAGCGATTTGGCCCACGATTGGTTCCATCGCCGGAATTCGGCAAAACCCCCCTTTTTAATCAACTCGAGAATTCTCCTTAACCACACAACTAAAAATTCTGAAACTAACACTAAAATTCATCATTTTTAATACACAACACGATCACACGCCTGAATTAACAAATATAGATGATATAAAATTTGGGTTTCTGGAGTGTTCTTACTGTTATTTACATATATACTAGGTTATACTCTTTTATTAAATCTGAAACTATTTTTAAAATTTACTAAGGACCTTAACAACAATTTTTCTATTAAACTCAAGCTCTAAAACCCACTGGAATCCAAGTTATCGATCTTTGAAGTAAAAGGAGGTGAAAGAAAACTTGAGTTCTGTTAATCATTTCAGGTTTTACTTATATGTTACAGAATTTCCAGTTTGATATACAACTACATATGTGATTCATATGAGACACAACACACCATAAACAAGTGAATATACCAGTACATTTGTATCATACTGTATACAATCAGAGATTGGTTTTTATTTTAAAAAGAATTAATACAGTGTTCTCTGTCTTTTATCACACTGTTCAAATAACATCAACGATTTTTCAACCATTTAACTCCGCAAACACGCATTTTTATTTAATACAAATACATATGTATGTAGTTATATATATATGGTCATGAATAAGCTTTAAGAAACAGGGTTGGGGAGGTTTTTATTCGCATTATAAACACTGTTCTTCTTTCATAATTTGTTTCCAGTTTTTAACATGCAAAATGAATTAACTACACACATATCTAACCACATATAGGTATGTATATATATGTGTCTGCACAATCAGTAAAGGTTTTAAAAAGAAAAGAAAAGAGTTTACTCACCTTCAAAGCTTAAATCCCTTAGCTTCCTTTACCCCTTCTTACTGATTTTAGTTCAATTGGTTTGTTGTGAAGAGAAGTGTATGATTATGGCTTTTATATAGTAAAAGAAAACATTAAAATACAAGTGCATTAAATGCTGTTTTTGAAAAAGAGAAAAACAGTTTTCCCAGACACTTAAACAATTATTTCTCTTACAATATCAAAACACAAAATCTGAATTCACATGGGTTTACATCAGCATAACATTCACCTTGAAATCACTTGCACATGCCACCATTTTTTTCACTGGTCCACCTTAAAACACTACCTTAAATGCTACAAGTGCAACCTTATTTTCTAAATCTTCTTCTTGGTTTAAATAACCATTCTTGTAACTTACGCTCAGAATTTTTAAAGGGTTTTCTAAAATCATATTTTCACATGACAAGTTTGATTTAACACAAAATTATTTAAAACCTTTACTTGCCTTCCAAGGCTTGGTAAAATCTGAAAATTCTTTGTACTTTTAATCTTGACTATGTAATGATTTTACATATAAAGATTTTAGAAAATCAATGCTTTAGAATTGATCTAGTGTAGGTGATTCTTGGGTTTAAATACACAAGATTTGCAAATCTATAGCACATGGCTTTTTGACAGAATGAATACATTTTTGGAAAAATAAAAAGGAAGAAAAATTCAGAAAATCTTAAGAAAAGGAAAGAGAAAGATCTCAAACTGAAAATGTAGAAACAAGAATGATTTTCCATATGCAAGAGTAGATGCTCTCAAAATCTTCTTTTCTAGTTTCCTTATAGTGTAGGTGCATCTAAGGTTTAAATACACAAGATTTTGCAAGATTTAAGGCACATGTTTTATGATCAAATGGACATGGTTTTGAAAATGCAAAAGAAAAAGGTCATTTCAAAAAATCTTGTGTAAACAGAAAAAGATTTGAATTGAAAATACATTGATACTAAAATGATTTGCCATGTGACAAATATTTCTTTACTAGCTTACTACTAGTGTAGGTTGTATCTTGAATTTGGTTCATGAAAACATGCTTGCAAAAGAAATGGTATTTTCATTTCTCGGTGTTGAGTATATGTAAATTTGAACATGCCTTTGAACTTGCTTTGACAAAAATGGTCTTGGCATGTTTTTAATTCAAGTGTTAAAAGTTTTTAAATCAAGAATTTACAAAAACTCAATTTCTAAACCTTTTGAAAAAAATGAACAAAACATGTATAATAAAATGGCATTAAAAACTTGCTATTAAAAAGTGTTATCAGTTATACATGTATAAATAAATTTAAACAAACGCTATTAAATACATGCTATCATACATGAATATGTAAAAATGATTTTGGTAAATGCTGTGACGTAAATGCTTTTATTCACAAGTTAACATGTTTTTGAAATAATTAAGTCTGGATATTTAATCGTATTCGTAAATACGTACTTAATATCTGTGTCAGTGCTAGGTGTAAATACTGGGTCATTACAGCTATGACCCACATTTCTATGGGGACTACCCTCGAGAAATTGGTTGACATGGCATTGATGCATGAAGAGGAAGCTAATAGTGAGAAAAAAGAGGAAAAGCTTGAAGGACCACAGAACAAGAAAGCGTGGCCCAAAAAGGAAACATAAAAGAAGGATGAAAAGTCTGAAGATAAGAAGGAGAAAAAGTGCTTTACTTTTGGAAGCTTGACTCATCTGAACAAGGATTGCAGAAAGAGGAAGGGCAATTGCTTCAACCGTGGTGAGATGGGACACTTCACTAGGGACTGCCCGAAGAAACGAGGGCAAGTGAAGAGGACATGACCTACTTCTGAAGGGTAGGTGAACGCTCTCGTGGCTGGTTGATAGGATAGAGATAGGAAAATTTCTGTAGAAGGTTTAATTTCCTTATCTGATTATTGAGTTAAAACTCTTTTTGATTCTGGCATTTTGATTCTATAACCGAGACTCTGCACTTTAATACTGTCTTGTTTCTGATCCCTCTATAGTCTCAAATCCCATAAGGGTTACAAATCATCTGTTTATGATAAGTTGGGGGTATCTGTATTGGGCGTTAAGTTGACTATGACGCATACATTCTGGATTTTGATAATCTGATCTGTACCAGTAGTCTGTAAGTATCTGAATATTTCTGAAAAGGATAGTGGTTTTACTCGAAGCATGATGTAGATTTCCAGTTTTGACATTTTTTAATGGGAGTAATTCTCTGAGTGTCAATCTGATGTTGATTCGGTCTTTAGGATTGATACTTAGAGATTTATTCTCTTAACTGATGTATAATGGGAACAGAACTTTTGTTTTAATTGTACTTGCTTCTATCACTCGGCTGAATCCTATCGATCGAGTCTTCGACCTTTAGGTAGAAACTAATGGGTGCAAACATGTGTTTGAGACATGTTATGTTTGATGGTTGCAAGCGGATGCAAGTGGTTGCTTGTGGTTACTCGTGGAAGCATAATCACACACTAGGCACTAGATCGGCTCAAAAGCACTCTCATACTGCACATGGATGTGTGCGCGTTTTTCAATTTTTGTGGATGCAAAATGATTGACTCATCACATGGATGTTGCATTTGGATGAATGGTTATGCACTCATATAGAAATGATGTTTATCAAATAGGATTTCTTGCATACATAATTGGACTCATGGCACTAACATGATTCGCATTGAGGAGGTCAACTGAATCAGTAGACCGCCATATCTTTGCATTAGATAAGAGACATATACATACACTTTTGCATATGTTCATAAAAAATTAGAAGTTTTCTAAGGACAATGGATGCTTATGGATGATAATTCAGTAGATGGGTGATTGGATGGTAGGACACATTCTTCTTAACTTGAAGATTTCGGGGACGAAATCCTTTAAGGAGGGGAGAATGTGACACCCCGTATTTTTTGTGAACATAAAAGTAACAAAACAAAGTATACTTAATTTTTAAAAGAAGAATTAAGGGAAACGGGTTATGCCATTGCGTTTGTCTCGAAATTCTGCTTGAGATAGAGTCCGAGTTTGCGTAAATCGGACTCCATATGAAGAAGTTATGGCCCTCAGAAATTTTAGGAATTTAAATAAAATAAAACAGCTCAGATTTAAATTTAAAATTCAAATCACACACCCGGGCTGGGCGGAAAATTTCCCGCCCAGGACCCAGGTCGACCTGGGGGTCGACCTGAGGGCCGTCCTGGGTGACATAGGTCGACCAGGGGGTCGACCCCCCTATTTCGAGATCCGAGGACTGGTTCGTTTTTCTGCATTTGGACGCCCGTTCTGACTAGATTCATTGATCCCTATGCTATTTAAACACCCCCAATCCCCACTTTCTCTCCACACCAAACCATAGTAACGCTATGCTACCTCAATTCTAATTAAAATAAATCAATGGCGTCTCTACTCTACTGAAACCTAAGCTAGAACTAGTGCTTCTGCTTCTTCCAATCTAAAAAGGATTAAAAGAGAACAACTACAACCCTTTTTCTTTTAGAATCCAACCAAGGTGAGTACAGTTATTTTCAGATATGCAATTTAATTATGATCCTGACATGGCTATAAATCTGAATTTGAGATTATGCATATTCTTGTTTATCAGATCTGTTTTTCTGTGTAGATCTATCTTATTAATATTATAGTAACTATTCTGTATCTCTTCCTTCCTTCTGTTCTATAGCCAGGCTACCATGAGCCTGAGCGAAATCTCATAAGATATTAACGCACGAACGCTAAATTTGGGGAAAATGGTGAATGATGCATAATTAGACATGACTGATTTGTGACTAATTTGAGAAAAGAACATATGTTGTAATTTAAGATCTAGATCTGGGCATACCATATATGACAGTCTGTGATTTGGAAGAAGGAGAATTATTGTGTATATGACTTAGGCACAAAGATCTATATTATAATAGGATAACTATTAAATGTGAATACGCCTAAATGGGGATTTTGGATATTTGGCATACGCTGAAATCAA
The DNA here is from genome assembly GCA_030737875.1 of Allium sativum. Classification (NCBI taxonomy): domain Eukaryota; kingdom Viridiplantae; phylum Streptophyta; class Magnoliopsida; order Asparagales; family Amaryllidaceae; genus Allium; species Allium sativum. The sequence continues at coordinate 831,308,042 of CM060918.1, read as the reverse complement.
ATGCTATAATTTGGCATAATTCGTATTGTATATCATGATTTGGGGTTTTTAGAGAATATTCTGTACTGTGTAAATTTAACTAAAATTTGGGGCATATGTTATATTGTGAATTATGACCATAATTTGTGCATGTAAAATTAGGCTTAATTTTATGATTGTACGAGGTATGTTAATGGAATTTTAAGGGATGATTAAATCAGTAAAATTGCCTAATCTGCTAAATCTATTGAAACTGATTACGGTTTTGGGTACGAAAATCTGTAGGCTCGATCTAAAATTGAGCAAAACAAGTTAATATAACTTTGAATAATCTGCTGTAACTTGTAAAGAAGTCTAATTTGTTGAATTGGCATAATTAGTTTGATATTGGCATAATATGTGAATGGATACTTTAGCTAATAATAAGAATGCTGAGACACGAGGTTAGACTCTTTTTGCGATAGAAGCCTACCCGGACCCAACCGACTTAACCAGCAACCGCAAACTGTTAGTCTAATGTAAGAGGTCTTAGGCATAGCTGAAAGATTCTTAGACACGAGGTTAGGTCTGGCTTATGGCAGAAGTCTACCCGGAACCGCCCGGCACATCTAGCGACCACAAGCTACCGACCTAATGTGAGACGTCTATGCATTAATAATTAATTAATGCCAATCTAGGGTAAATATGATGCCTAAAACGTGTTGGGTGGATAAGGTTAAATCAACTGGGCGGATGAATCTAATAAACCCGTTTCGTAAATCTTCGGGCCTAACACAAGGTTAGGTGAAACAATCTGTAAGTCTATTAATCTGTATATCTGATCCGTTAGTCTAAAACTTGTTAACCTATATGTCTGATATGAGAACTAGTTAATCTGAACTTTGTACATCTGAAATCTGTAAGCAAGTTAATCTAAAATCTGTTAGTTTGGGGACACAAGGTTAGGAGAGGTAATTACTTGTGTCATCTGTTGTGTGGAGCCCATTTTAGTTAGTAACCCTTTTCTGGTATTAAAACTATGACCCAACACTAGGAGGAGTCCGGGCACGCTTACTGAACTAATTGTAAGAGGTTCACTCTGATAATGGTGAGGGGTGTCGATGGCGCATTCCAACTGGGTCAAGTGCGTGCATGGATCCAGTCTGCTCTGAGGATGTAAGACACCGTGACATCTGCTGTAACGGCCCGGGTTTCGTCCGACCCAATCGATCGTTAGATCGACCAAGACCGTTCAAAACCCGAACACATTAACTCTGGGAATACAACAACATCAGAACAACAACAACAGACTTTTATAAACATTACAATAATGTTACATCAGAGAACAGAATATATCAGAGTACATCGAATAAAATTACAGCGGAAGATAAATTACAATAACTTAAATACAATAAACAACGGAAGACTTCTATGCTCTGGACATAGCTTTAGGTTTCGATCCAAAATCCTGCTCAAGAGATAAATATCTGCAAAAAGCTACTCGACTGCCTGTGTGAAAAAGAGGGCACCCGAGTTTGCAAAGTGAAACAAACTACGAGTTAGTCATGGGACTGGTGTGATAATTCTTAACTAATATAACTAATAGCAATAAGGTAAATCCAAGGACCATGCCGCTAACGCGGAACGGGTTTTATTCTAATGGATTGCCGGTGCATAAATTAAAGTAAATCGTTAAACAACACAATGCTTTTTAGAAAAATGAAACCATCATAAGACTCAAGTCCCATCACACAATGCAACGCAAACCATAGGATAGAGTTTTACCTTATAATGGTCAAAAATGCTTGATACGATAAAAACGGGTTTGATATTATTATTAATGTATATATGTTTTCAAAAACATTTCAAAGTAAATGTATCAATCCTAGGAAGCATAGCTACCATATACTATGCCTCCATACTAGTAATACAATCAAGTCCGTAGGGTCGTATTGAGAATTGGGTTTCCATCATGAGTCAAGGCTAGGGAGGAGCTCCTTACCGATTCGAGACACTCTAGCTAATGTCTCAGGATCCCCCGCAGTGAACCCTTGGAAAGCTGCAGGGCCGGTCCACACATACAGCTTTGTGGATTAGTTATTCCTGAACACACATTTCCCGGTCCTATAGAACCTAACATCCGAGGCGCCTCATTCCATCATCCACATAAGTAAAATATCAGCCAGTTTAAGCACTGACACTACTTCTAGCTAGAAAGAAATGTGCTGCTCTCCCTGCGTTCCCTTCTCCCGTTTTAGACTCCAACCGGGTTGTGAGGCTCGCGAAGTCACGCTATACACAAAGCTACGCCTAAACAGGCCGTGCTTTGATCGTCACCACAAGGTTCTGCTTTTCAACAAGAAACCTTGATCATTGCATCTTAGTATGTCACAATGTCACTCCATATCACACTACCAATCCTTTGCCGAAATATATGAAAGGGTGTTAAGCAAGAGAATAAATTCTCCGCCACCAAACATTCATACACTCAACAGCAAATCAATAAATACAATATAAAGGAGTACAATGTCGGACACACATTCCATTTATAAGCTTATGCTCTGGGTCTGAGCGAAAGCCAAATCCGTAGAAATCAACACTACATCCGAACAACTACCATCTTAGCCCCGTCTTGGGAGCAAATCAATCAAGGGCCTCAACACTAGTTCCCCATTCGATGTGAAGATCGTCGGTCTTCAATCGCCGTATTCAATTCTTCGAACGTCGTATCGTCATTTGGAATGAGAGTAAACTCGGACTTTCCGAATAACTCTCGCATATATAAATTTGAAAACCATTTCATATCGTTGTTAATAATTTATAACGATCTATCGCTATTTTTATTTTACTTTACATACACATCCTAAACATAACAATGTATATTTTCTTCTTCCATCCTTCAATTTACACAAAATGCATATTTGGTTTCGTTATTTATTCCTAATGAAAATCTATTCCTTAGAAATGTAAATTTCTAATCTTATTATTTACATTGAAAAATGTAAATTTCTATTCCTATTTTAATTTACATTGAGAAATGTAAACTTATATTTCAATATATTATTATATTGAAAACGTAACTTTTATTTCATATTCTATTTCCTTTGTTTACATTGAAAAATGTAAATTCTTTTATTTACATATAAAAAATATAATTTCTATTTCATCCTTATTTACATTAAAAAAAATGTAAGTTTCTATATTCCTCTAATTACATATAAAAATGTAATTTCCTATTTTCCTTTTATTTACATTGAAAAATGTAACTTCTTTTTACCGCCTCTAAAATGACGATAAAAATATATAATTTTTATTCTATTCGTTTATCGCATCTAAAGTGACGATAAAAATATACATTTCATTTCTATTATTTTTATTCACATTAAAAATGTAAACTTTTCTTTTTAATCTAATTTACAATAAAAATGTAAATTATTTCTATAATCTAATTACATTAAGAATGTAAACTTCTTTCTACTTTAACTTGATTACATAAGATGTAATTTTTCTCCTTTATCTTAATTTACATGATAAATGTAAATTCTCCACTTTCAATCTAATTCACATGCAGATTGACTTAATTACACAAAAATGAAATTTTATATTCTCTTATTAATTACATAATTTTTTTTTGAAATTTTCTTCTAATCCTCATTTACATTAAGAAAATGTAAAACTTTTCTAATCCTTATCTTATTACATTAAAAATGTAACTTTCTTTTATAACAAACTTGGAGGTGAAAATATTCATTTCATTATTAACACATAACGATGTGAAAATAACGTCAATTTCTAATTTAACTCATGACGGTGTGAATAATGTCCATTTTCTATTTAACCATTTATATTTTAATATGGGCCAGACCTCTCACGTTAGGCCTGCAACTTGTGGATGCTGGAAAGGCCGGTCGGTTCCGGGCAGACTTATCTCACAAGTTGGGCTTAACCTCGTGTCTTGGCCCAATTTGTATTTGCGCACTTGGACCTCTCACATTAGGCCCAACATTTGTGGCTGCTGGATATGCCAGTCGAGTCCGGGAAGACTTCCACCACAAATGTGACCTAACCTCGTGTCCAAGTACAATTTTAGTTAATCATTATAATTGTTCTACTAAAAATATTATTTTACATGGCTCTTCTTAACAAAATTGATGTTTTTAATTCACGTGCCATTCTTTCTAATATCATATAAAGAGGATATTTTATATGTAAATATATTTTCTATGAATTCTAAAGACCTTTTTAATCTAATGACCTTCTAGTTTTAATGACATTATAATTTAACGACCTTTTCAATCTAGTGATATTCTAGTTTTAATGACATTCTAATTTAATGACATTTTCAATAAATGACATTATAATATTTTAACAGGAAGGGCAAGTTTATCCTAACATAAATGCCAGTTTCAAATTTTCATAAAATTGACAAACTAAATTCCATATAAATGACAATTTTTTTTTACATAAATGACAAATTAATTTTTACATAAATTACAAATTCAATTTAAACATAGATGACAAATTTATCTTACATAACATATTTCTAATAAAAGTGGCATGTCTATCCTAATTAAACATTTTTTGACTAAAATGATATCTCCTAACTAAAATGATATGTTTAACACAATATAATATATTCTTACAAAAATGATGTTTAATTAGCACAGATATTTTTCATATACAATAAGAATATATATATATATTTTTTCTATTTCAAATGACACTTTATTCTAATGGCACTTCTAAATAAATGAGATTTTTAGCCTACATATACTTTAACCAAAAATATTATTTTTAATACTAATGCGGATTTCATAACAAGAAAGTTATTTTGATTCCAATGCGACATTTCATAACAATGATAGTTCTAACTTCGCAAACATTCTATAAAAATGATTACTTAGTTTTATTGGAAAAAATCTATTCAACAAAATGAATGTTTTCTATGTTTTGACAATCTTAATATTTCATTTTAACATAAAAAAAAATTAAAAACTTTTCCAACCATACCTGTTGACATAAAAGAGTGATCTTTGTGTTAAAAACTTCTTCTAACAATACATGTTTTATTTGGAATTGACCATTCTATTTAAATTCAACAAAATGATCAAAGTAATGTTTTTATGTTGAGTTGCCAATCTAATGCAATTCATCAAAAATAATCAAAATAATTTATTGAAATGGAAATTTTATTTTAATTCTAGTGTCACATAAAGTAATATTTTATATGTAAACCTTTCTTAATAAATGGCATTTCTATATAACATACATTCCTTAATAAATGTCATTTATTATATAACATACATTTCTTAGTAAATAACATCTTCTATTAATGGTGGTATTAACATGACCATATCCACAAGGTGATATTTTTGATTAACGTGACAATTTCCAACAAGGTGGTATTTTTGATTAACATGACAATTTCCTATTTAACAAAATAAGTAATTTTGTTTTCATATTTTCCTATTCAACCAAATAAGTAATTTTTGATTCCCTATTCAACAAAATAATATTGTATATTGGATTGACAGAATAATGCTTAACATTGAATTTGACAATTCAATTCAATTCAACAAAAAGTGACAAACTTTAATTTTATCTTGAATTGATAAACTAAATCAATTCAATAAAAGTGACAGATTATATTTTTATGTTGAATAGATTTAACTACATCGATTCAAATAAAAAAAGAATGAATCATAATATTTGACTAACACATATGGATCTATAATTATCCATCACAAACAGTAGATCAAACATCATACAAATTTCAGCACAAACAGATATAAATTATATACATACAGTCATTATATAACAAATAAAAAAATTGAATTTATTAATTATTTAAAAAAAAAAGAAATCTCACCAATCAATTCAGATCTGAAATTTTCCTCAAATCTTGATTTGCTCAGAATTGGTCCTAGTTTGTTCCATGTTGTAGTGCTCGGGAATACGAATCCAACGCAACTTGTTTTGTTAATTTCTGATTAAACATGATGAAGTTATTCAATTTTAAACATAAATTACATTATTGAATAATTTAATAATCAATTTCTTTAATCACTTTGTTAACCTTAATTAAAAACTCAAGGCCACTTCTTCTTCATCTTTATCGACTTCAGGAAACCCAAAACCACGACTAAAGCATCCCTTTGCGCGCCGCCATCGATCAACCACCGTCACCGCGAAGCCGTCCACGCCGGCATCAACCGCCCTCGACACCACCAAACTCCGTGGTCGCACGCTCCCCGAAATCCTCCATAAAAGCGCTGGCTTTGTGGCTCGATTTCCCAAAAATTAGTGCACAAGAATTGATCTTGACCATATAGAATCTAAGCTAAGGAGAATCTCTTCGATTTGGTCAATTGAATTGCTAGGAGTTATAGTTTGGATTGAGGTATTTTAGTGGTAAATGGATGGAACACTTTCGGCCATGGAGTTTAGGGAAGAGGAGGCTGATGAAGTAGAAAGAAATTTAGATATATATATATATATATTATGTGGAGAAGAAGAATAAGATCTAAATTTAAAAAAAACAATTGCTCAGAAGAGAAAGAATGAGAAAGATACATGATTAATTTCTCACTGATGTCTCTTAACATATGGTAGGTTACGAAAGAAACTGATTAGCTGACTAGGCATGAGGTAGCATATTTATTTCCCATTTAGATTTCAAAAGCAAGTTATAAAGAAAAAGAGACTAAAAGGGAAGAATTGAATGCAAGATAATTTCAAATTTCAAAAATAAATTATATAGGAAAAGAGAACAATGGAAAGAAATGAATGTGTGATTTATTGTCTAACGCTTACTTTTAGGAGGCTGTGTGACTTTTCAAATTTCAAAACACATAACTTTAAAATTTCATAATTAAGGAATACTTTCACATGTGTAGAGGAGTATAATGAAGAGAAAATTGATAAAAATACGCATGGATAATGTTGAAACTTTTATTCTTTTTCTTTTTCTGAATCTAAACAAAAAGATATAAAAGATAGGAAAAAAACATATATACATGTATATGGTTTGTTTTTGGAGTAATTAATGATGGAAAACAAAAGGAGTAATGAGAAATAAAAGGGATGTAAATATAAGGAATGAAAGTTTGCAAATAAAACATAATGTGAAAGTACAATGCAAGAAAGAAATAAATAGAATAATGGGCAATAAGTTAATTGAATGAAAGAAAGAGAGGAATGTATGGTTAATGAAAGAAAATAACTTGAATGAAATATGAACGGACAAAGAAATTATGCATAATTTATTTTTCTTTGAAAAGAATTAATTGGGAAAACGTTATTTTAAAATTAAAGAAAAATTACATGAGATAGAAGCGATAAGGAAAAAAAAGAAGGAGAAGAAGGAAATACGATGCAATGTTTATGAAAGGATAATTAAGAAGAATGCGTCAATTTAGAAGGAGATGAATGGTGCAGTATTAGCGAAACAACGAAGAAATGACCCTGAAATAAATGCAGCTATTCAGATTTCAAAACAAATTTATGAAGGTCTGAACATGCAATCACCATTTCAAATTTCTGCACGTTACACTTTGAATAGATAAGGAAATAGTTGAGAAGACATCCAAAGATATATATATATATATATATATAGTTAGAATTTATTTTATTTAGAACTTACGCATTATTTTCAATCAATATTTCAATATAAATTAATAAATGTTATTAAAGTTCCTAAAGCTTTTTTTCTTTGTCTCTTTATATATTTAGAATGCGCATTAATCAAGCGCCTGCATGAGTTATGTCAATCAACATTTAAATCATAGGATTTAGGCTTCCCATCACTAAATGTTGTAATAACTCGGAAATCTGAGCCAATTTAAAATTTTTATTTTGGCGATTTTAGTGAATTTTGAATATTTAAAATGAATTATTTTAAATAATAACGACGAAATATTTATTTTCGACGAAGTTAAAACGAATAATTTTATTTTAATTATATAACGAGCCTGAAATGGCGCTGCAGTTCGAAAATTCGATTTCAAATTTCAAATGAATATATAGAATTCATTTTAAGTCGGAATTGGATGAAACAAGAAATAGTTGAATCTGTTTAATCATATCTTTCTAACGGATGTAAGAAACTGAGATTTCACTTTAGAAGTTGAAAGATATGTCCAGTTTAAAATTCAGAAAGGTCGCTGTGGAATTTATATATTTTAAATATATATAAATGCCCTTGAAAATAGTCATTTTGCAAACGGTCTCAGAATTTTTTGATATCAAGTTATTGCTAGGTTTCAAAATTCATAATTTTTTGAATCAATATGTGAGCGTGGCAAAGGAAAATGCGTTGGACCAGTTTCAGTTGATTTTAATCGACTGGAAAATGACCATTTTTCAAACGGTCTCAGAATTCGACGAAATTAGTTTTGTTAGGACCGTATTGTCAATACAAAGCTAGAAATATTTTTCTATAATTTTTAGAGTCCGTATGTGGCCTCGGTAAATTAAAATGTATGTTTGAATTCAATACACATGGATTTATATTTTAAATTTAACAAAAACTGATCGTAACAGTCGAATTGGCTTGCGGGACATATCCCATTGTGTTCGGAATGTGGGTATTTAGCTAAGGGCGACAGTTGTTGGGTTTGATTTGGAGTTCATTATGATAAGCAAGAATTTTCGAATTAAATAATAATTAAATTAAATTATAAATACTCTCATTGGCCCAAATCCTAACCACCCCGTCTGTTTCCATCAGCCGCCGCGTTTTACAAAATGAAGGGCGATTATCGCTCCGATCTTCATCCCCTCCGATCTCCACATCCACATAATGAAATTCGAAATTCCCAATTGCAAATCGAAGAGCTTCTTGAGCTCTATAGCTTGAACGGTTAAGATCAGAAATTACGCCCTAGATTGCTTGAATGTGGAGCTCGAAATTGCTCCGCTTGGTCTCGTTTTTCAGGCCGAGGAGAGGACCGAAATGGTCAATGTTACAGGCGGAGGTGGCTCTTGAGATGGCCGATGGCGTGGGGTCTTCAGATCGATGATTAATCAACTCCAGTGGCGAGCGATTTTGGTCAAAGGATTGAAGTAATGGGTTACGACGGTCAGGGTTTTGAACGTGAGAGAGAGATGGTTAATTAAGGGGAAGGTTAAAATTAATTAAGTAATTAATTAATTTAATTCTCGTTTAAATTGTCCAATGTGTAATTTATCCTATCTCTCTCATATGAGGTCGGATTTCGATGATTTCTAATCCGTTGGAATTGAGGCAATGAACACTACACAATGGAGCTGACCAGAACAGAAATAGAGCACATCAAATTTTAGCCAAATTCGAATCAGAATAGTTCAGGGATTCAGAAATTAAAACCGGTCAAAGTGAGAATTCTCTCACTTTAAATTTTCTGTACAGTTATTTATTTTGTAACTGCATACATGAACTGTAAATAAAAATGTAATCTTTCTTTATATGAAAGAGATGTAAAAATAGAATTTTTATCGATATAGAAGCGACGTAAAAATAGAATTTTTATTGATATAGAAGCGATGTAAAAATAGAATTTTTATCGATATAGTAGCTATGTAAAAATAGAATTTTTATCGATATAGTAGCTATGTAAAAATAGAATTTTTATCGATATAGTATCTATGTAAAAATAGATTTTTTATCGATATAGTAGCGGTGTAAAAAAATGTGATTTTTATATACATAGCAACAATATAAAAATGTGATTTTTATATATGTAGTGGCTACAGACAGTGAAATTGGCAAAAGGCGAACACGGCGAAGATTTCTACATAAGAAAAGTCGTGGCGTTTGGTTTAGCTTATCGGTGAGAACTTCTCACCTTTAATTTAATTTTCTTGTTAAAATATATACTAGGATGCAGACGGTGTTTAGTAGCACCCGACACCCGTCGTCCACAGACCATGGACGGCTTGTATGCTTGCTTGTTTGATTTTGATGTGTAGTTGATTGCGTGATGTGATGTGAAATGAAATAAAATATTTATGTAGTTAAAAATATTTTATAGTTGAAAATATAATTTTTAACGTGAATGTAATAAATAAATAAATATAAACAAATTGGACGATTTGTTTATATACACACATTTGGCTGATATTGATTGGGATGATAAATTTTACACATCGCCCAACTGCACAAATAAAATCTGTGTTTGATTGTTTGAAACCCCACACAGGTATTGGGATGATATATGACGTACACTAATCCCAATAATTAGATGTATGTCGATCGATTGATTGACAGACTGTTATAAGCGTTGAATATTTATATTTGATGCTTATACAATGTAGAACGCACTTTGGATGATCGTTGATTGTTTATCGTCATTGTTGTACATATGAATTTGATGAAATCCATATAACTGAAATTATATGGTAATTGACTGTGTCTGATTCCAGTTCAGAATTATCGAATAATTTAAAAATAATATTCTTTGAATATTGAAATGTGAAGTTGTGTTAAGTAGTTACACACCATTTTAACACGAACGGGAATTTTGTCGATTTTATAATGAATATTGAAAGTGATTTCAAAATCGAATATTTAGAAATGAATTCGAATTGAAATTGAATAGAAATGAATTCGAATTGAAATTGAATAGAAATGATTCGAACTAAAATTGAATAGAAATGAATTCGAATTGAAATTGAATAGAAATGAATTCGAATTGAAATTGAATAGAAATGAATTCGAATTGAAATTGAATAGAAATGAATTCGAATTGAAATTGAATAGAAATGAATTCGAATTGAAATTGAATAAATTTAAAATTCAAATTTAATTGAAAACGAACTGAAATTGAATTAAAAATCGATTTGAACCGAAATCAATTTAAAACGAATTTTTAATGAAAAATTCAATTTTTATTTGAATTTGAAATGAAGTTGAAATCGTTTCGAAAATGAATTTAAAACGATTTATAAAATACGTTTTAAAAGGAAATCGACGAAATATATATAATATATATATTATATATATAATGGCCTGAATAGAACGCGCCACGCCGTGGCAGTTCGTGAATTTCGACCATCGACTTCGAATGGACCGTACGGGAGATCCAACCATCGGATTCTCCTGAAATTGGAACCATTCGGTTCGTATCGAAAAGAGCTTTCCAATGAATATTAGAAATCTAAAATCTAACGGTTGGATTTGGAATTATGTCCAAATCAAATTTGGAAAAGGTCGTTGTAAGTGCAGTTCGATGGCCGTTGATGGAAACCGATTGTACGGGCCTTGATAAAATTATTAAAAATAGTAATAATTTGTGTAAAATCATAAGAAATGATTTGTGAAGAATTGGAATGAAAAACTCCATATTTGAAAAGATAAAAATAGATTTTTATCGAAATGAACTAGTTTTGAACTAGAATTATAATTCTATTTTTTTTAAAATAAATAAATTGAATTTGAAAAGGGTTTTAAAAGTAACAAGAATTTCCAATAACTGAATTGGAAAGGATTTGAATCGAAATTGTCTTTGGAAAATTTCGATGTTGGATTTCGTGATTATACAGATGTTGTTATGGAAATTTGAAAGATATATATATCGTTATTTCCAGTACGATATTTGTTGGTCGTAGAATTTGATATTGAATATGTGCCGATATATTTTCTACTCAGAGCCTTGTATTTAATATCAAATGTGATTTGGGTTTGTCGTGAATGGTGTCTTCATTAACACTGTTCTTAAGCACAGTTGAGAAAAATATTAAATCTTTTTATTTAGATTTAATGAAGTGTACCAATTAAATAATATTTAATTGGAATTGAATTGGTATTGATTGTTGGGTTTATCGTGAACAGTGTTTTAAATAACACTTGTTCTTTAACCCGATAATTAATGGAATGTGATTTTGGGTTGTTGTGAACGGTATCTTCAATAATACTGTTCTTAGACCCGAAGGAGTTAAGAAAATCAGAAACTAACTGGAGATTAGTTAAGTTGAATGGTTTCTGGGGTATTGATCTGATGTTGGTTTCGGCCTTCGGGGTTAATACTTAGGGAATTGCTCACTTGCTAATTTACGGTTAGGGACTGATTGAAATGTGATGTGATTTTGGAGTTTATCGTGAACCGTGTTTTAAATGACACTGATTCTTTAACCCAGTCAAAGATTAAAACTAAGTGGAGTTTTAATGAATCTTTAATTAGATTGAAAAGATCGAGAATGGAGTATCACCAGTTTTACTCCAGACGGTAGTTAAATCTTTAATTAGATTTGAACGTGAAATGATAATTGAATTTACCGATAACACCGTGGTGTTAGATATGAAGTATGACCAGTTTTACTTCATGGGATAAATAGGTTGGGATTGGGAAATAAAATAAATAATTACTTCGGTGTGGTTCGCTAATCCCGACTAGTTTGAAGTGATATTCAAAGGAAGATTAAAGAATAAATTTAAAAGAATTTGTCTTTGATTAAATTAATGGGAACCTTTCCCTAAGAATGTGAAATTTAGAAACTAACCGTAGGTTGGCTAAGATGAATGGTTTCCTGGGTATTGATCTGATGTTGGTTTCGGCCTTCGGGGTTAATATTTGGGGAATTGTTCCCTTACTAATTCACGGTTAGTGACTGATGAATTGGAATGAGGCGTATGTTGTGTTTGTGTAACACTTGTTTATTATATACGCGAGTTATTTAGAAAGACCGGGTTTATCCCATTCTGAATAACTGATTCGGCGATTAGTCGTAGACGGTGGTTGAAGACCGGAGATCTTCACGTCGTTTGGATAATTACTGATGATCTTGATTGGGCCGTACACTCAAGAGGAGGGAATCAGTTGGTGATCGTCCAGATGTACTTGGAGATCGATGGATATGCGGGGTACTAGGTGCCTCCAGTTTCGTTCAGACCCAGAACAGACTTGTAAATGGACTGTGTGTCTGACATTGGATTTTATTCTATGTGATTGATTTCTATTAAATATATATCTGTTTGGCGACGGAGAATTTATTCTCTTTCTTAACGCCCTTCTCTGAGATGTTCGAGCTCAGGGGTTATATACTGATGGATATCAAACGCATAGAGTGAATTGCCTGTGTGGTATGCCTAAGTGGTAAATGATCAAGGCTTCTGTTGAAAAGCAAAGTCTTGTGGTTGATGATCAAAGCAAGGCCTTTGTGGCATAGCTTTGTGTAACGTTTAATTCACGAGTTTCACACCCGGTATGAACCAAAAACGGGAGATGGATATCAGGGGGGCATGCGTTTCCTTCTAGTTAGAAGTGGCGTCTGTAGTTTTACACGCCCTGATGAGTTTGACTTATGTGGTTGTTACTGTTGCGAGGCACCTCAGATATATATCAGTGACTATGTGAAGCCGATGGAGTCATTTGTTGGCTCATTTACGCCCCATAGGGCGGGGAAACGCAGTGTTCAGGAATTATAATCCTCATCGGTATACCGGCCCTGACGATCCAAGGGTCACTCGAGCTCTGATCCTGAGGGGCAGATTAGAGGCTCTCGAATCGGTGAGGACGATCCCTAGCCTCGGTTCATATCATAAATGATAATCCAACTTCCAATACGACATTTTGCGGTTTTGATTGTATACCTATATATGGCGACATAGTGGTATGGGACATTCATGCCGCCTATGATTGATATTTATGATTGTATATAAAATCAGAAACTAACTGGAAACGAGCTAAGATGGGTGGTTCCCTGGGTATTAATCTGATGTTGGTTTTGGCCTTCGGGGTTAATACTTAGGGAATCGTTCTCTTACTAATTTACGGTTGGAGTCCGGTTAAGAATTAAAACATGAAATTTAGCGTATCAAGCATTCTTTGGCTATTATAAGGTAAAAACCCTATCCTCCGGCTTGCGTTGCATTGTGTGATGGGACCTGGGTCTTATGATAGCTTCATTGTTCTTTATTTAGCATTGCGCTTTTGTTTTATGCACTGGTATTCTTGGGAGGAAACTTGTTCCGTGTTATACGGCGTGGTCCCTTGATTTACCTAACTTTAAAACAAAGATTACTAACTGTTTTAGTTCTCACACCAGTCCCATGAATGACCTGGAGTTTATTGTTTTAACCTAAACTCTGGGTGCCCCTATTTTCGACACGGGCAGCTAGTAGTTTTGGTTTTACAGATTTTATATTCACAGGATCCTCATTTACAGCTGGAACGATGCTCGGAAAGCTCTGTATCCGTGTATTACTTTCAGTTGTGATTTGTATTTTTTTCCGCTGCTATGTAATTATTGTAATCTCATATATTTATCAAATGTATATTATTTGCTTATACTTTGTATATTCTTGTATCTGATGAAATTGTTGTAATTAACAATGAAATGTTCTTCTGTCTGCGTTCTTTTGTGGCTCGTTCTCAACTCAATCCATGATTTCCCGTAATGGGGATTTCGGGCCATTTAAAATGTAATCCTACAATCAACAAACTTAAATTAAAGTATAAATTTAATCATGATTATTTAAAATAAATTATTTTAAATATCCAAAACTCATTAAAATTACTTAAAATAAATTTTTAAATTTACTCCAAAATTCAGGGTTGTTACATCTGTAAATAGGTCTGTGTCTATAGGTTGCCACTTTAGGGAATGATACACCCTTCTTTGGGGCCGGCTTAGGGTATTTATGTATTAGGGAGTCGATCGCTTAGGGTAGAATTTAGGTTACACCTAGTTCTGTTTGTTTTTGTTGGTGTACCGTCTGTTTCAGTTGGGGTGGTAAAGGCCCATTAGTTGGGTGGTAAAGTCTCATTGTTAGCATTCTGTTTTTGTACCTTCTGTCTCTGTTGGGGTGGTAAAGGCCCATTAATTGCATTCTGTTTCTGTAAAGATTATTCGGTTTCCGTTTCCATTTCAGTTTGGACATTAGGGTAACACCTAATCTTGTTATACTAAGTATTAGTGCAGAGAAGTAAGATATAGGTAAGAAGCATATCTTGGTCTATATCATTCTATTTCTTCTGTTTAACTTAAGCATACCTGCTACTCCTGTTGTTGTAATCTCTCATCCAGCTTTATTTACATGTCATGATACTATTTGTTTATATGCTGAAAGTTACTGGACTCGCCAGACTTTATGTCTGACCTCGTTTGTTTTCGCCTCTTTTTTTTCTTTTCGTCCCCCCCCCCCCCAAGGTGCTCAGGGTGGAAACATAGGAGCTTGATTCATATTCTCTCTGCTTGAAGCGCTTGAAGTACTGCTTGGCTTTGACTCTACCTTCTTATGGCAGTTTATGTTGGGGATTATGGTTTTAAAATTATGCATTCTGAAGGATTTTGGTATAAGACTGATACTTGTGTACTTGGGTTTTGGTATTGTGATTTTGAAGGACATAACCAAACTTATTTCTGTTTTTGCTATAATAAAGTAATAAAATTTTCAAGTACTACTTATGTATCTATCTTGTAATATTCTGTTCTGTTTACTTATAATGCTTCATGGAAGTTAATGCATTCCCTTTGCGAATGACATTAACGAACATGGGGTGTTACAGTGGTGCCTGAAACTTCATGAAGAGCCGTGACAACCCTCTTTCATATTTTATCTACTTGTGTGCAAACGGTGGGCTTTTACGCGAAGTGGTCTGAAGGTTGAAGGAAATGGAAGGTGAGGGATTTCGAATGGTGGGGATCGATGCCTTGGAACTGCAAGAGTTAGCCAAAAAATCACCGAAACCGAAGATAGTGCAGTTTCGTTCTTCTCTAGTTGTTCTTCACTAGTGAACTTATGGGTTAGGGGATCTGAAGAGAAAATATGCGCTGGAGGTTGCTCTTTCGATTGGTTGTGGTCAGAGAGGGTATGGGGTTCTGTGGTGATCGGTAAGGTAGTTTGAACGAAATCCGTTCATAATGGTTTCATGGGCAAACAAAGTCGGGATGGAGGGTTGCGCTTGGGTCGAGGGAGGCTGGGGTCATGGTGGCTAAGGTAGTGGTGGTGACAAGTGATCCGATGGCTCGGTTGGGCGGCGGTAGGTGAAAGGTGGTGGTGTGTTATGTTCGTTCAAATGAAGGAGAAGAGGGGAATTAGGTTGTGATTTGTTTAAAATTAATTAAGGTATTAACGCAATAATGATGTAATTAGTTTAATCCTAGTTTATTTTAATTCATTTCAAAAGTTATAACAAGTGGAATTCATTCATATGATAATATATTTGTATGAAACAAATTGCGTTGGAATCGTATAAATGTGTACTACACGTATGAGCAATATTGGAATTCTTTGGAGCTACTCGAATTTTAATCTAATTTTGAATGCTTGTTTGAAAATAGATAAATTGACGTGAAATCCTCGGATTGGAACAAATGGTGAGTTAACTCTCACTCTTCTTGGAATACATCTAAATATTATAATTTCGTATAATAACATTCCTTGTTGTTAGTATAAATTATGTGTTTAGACGCTTCGGATGATTATTGCTTTGTTGATGACTGTTGATATTTATATTTTCCTCATCTTAAATGAATTAGATTAAAATTTCTATTTCATATGCATGTATAAAATGATAGTATGAGCTGTGATGCAGCAAGAAGAGGTTGGAGGGATTCAACAAGATTCCTCAAATATTTTGGATGTTACTTGCTTTCATATTATTCATATAAGAAACATTTGACATAAGTAACGTTCAAAAGTAAGATGTACTCGCCCCCAATTAATAATCAAATTAACCGAATTGTAGACATGAAAAAGTAAGAATAGGAAAAACAATAGATATAAAGAATCCCTTTCATCGAAGATACAATTTGAAGGTTTTTTTTGGATGTTGATTGTTGAAATGAAATTCAATACAAATGTGTTATTAATCAATAAATACTATTGATTAAGTGATTGGCAACAAATAGCTTAAAATCCATCTTTTTAAGATGTTGATTTGATGTCATGCGAATTGACGAGGTTGAAATTATAAAATTTATTTCTATAACTGAAGTAAGGTTTTATGTTTTATTTTATATAAGTTGTATAAAAAAGGGTTTATAAATAAATCAATATTAATAATTGGATTTTATAAATGAAATTATAAAATGATTTATATAGCAAATTCCCGTGTCTTAAATAAGTTTTATAAGCAAGCAAGTCAGAAATATACCTAAGGGTTAATGGTTTGGAATAAATGTTTTCAAGAAATAATTAAATGGGATGATGTTAAATTATTTATTTAATTAATTAATTTAAAAAGGGAAGGATTAATGGAAATCTGTTAATTAGTCAACTATGTTTTCGAGTTGACTATGTCAATTGTTTTAGTTAAATGGTTTCTTAAATTAATTGTTTTCAATTAACCTAATAGATATAGTTTCAACAAGTAGTTGTATAAATTTAATAAGGTTATAAAAGTTAATTAATCTTGTACTTAACTATGTATAAAGGAGATTATTAAGTTGATAGTTATAATAAAGTTAGTTATTATTCTAATAACTTTTAGAAAGATATTAATCATTCTATTTTTAATTACTAATGAAGTAAACTACTTTTACTTCAGTTAATGTGTAACGGCCCGCCATTTTAACCGCTTCAAATTGGTAATCAAACCAACTTAAAACGTTCCAAAACGACGGATCGTTATTTAGCTTATGAGTTTAAAAGTAGAAACAGCACAGAAACACAGAATAAATAAATAACAAAGTATTGAATAGCGAAATAAACTTTTATATATTAATTAAATTTTTGAATACACGATGTTTATATACAGCGGAATCTAAAAGAACAAATTTAAAATACAAGGAGAATCTTTACTGGTTTAAAAACTTCAGAGCGTGCATCTTCGAAATCCCTAGCTTTTCCAATCTTCAAATCCTAAGACGTAATCTTTAAATTTATACTGCTCTGGTCTGACCCGAGCGTTCCATGCAAAAACATAAAACACTCGAGTCAGGATTAATTATAGTTCAAGTAAATTAATTTCAATAAAAACTGAAGTACAAGGGCTAATTTTAAACACTCGATGTCGTATGCAAAAATAACTGTGGTGTAATATCTGGTTCTTATCAATATGCAGTTTCCATTCTATATGAGCTAAATTTTCATTATGGTATCTGTTCGAGTCAATTCGATATTAAGTGTAGTATCTATGACTATCTGTTTCATGTTTAGGTCAAATGGTCATGGTAGCCTGCACGTGCACACGTGTAAAGGTACACGTGTGTACTACCTTAGCATCACATGATCAATCAAGACACAAGTTCACCACTCAGGATATAGGTTAAATGTTCGCGCATCAATATAAAAGGTTCAGTCGGGTCCAAACATCAAAGAGGCTTCTACACAATTGTATATATACATGAAACACAATAAGGGTAACGCCAACATAAGCAAGATGGTACAACAAGCAAGAAGGTGGAAGTATGGTAGTGGTTCTTAACGTTTACTTGTTTAGAACAGAACATGGAATACAAGTGTGTGAACATGGCATTGTATGACTTTGATTATAGGTTCATATGCATATCAGTAAATGCCTAGACAGGGAATAATAACACTATGCATTCTTTCCTATTTATTCTATATTTTTAAACAAACAACGTGTAAAAAAGGTTACACTGAAGAATACCCCATGCATTTCAAAAATGAAAGGGGTGATATCTCATCTATGATATACATATATACACCATAAACTAGAGAGAAAAAAACTGTGTTATTATCCCAACATAACTATTGAAATTCAAAGTCTTATGTAAAGGCAAAGAAAAAAAATAGCACTCATAAACCAACTTGCCTTCTCTTTGCCTGAACATGAATATATGGATAGGAAAGGCCTACTTTCAAAAATAAACAGTTTGGATACACATTACGTGAACAGAGAAACTATGTTTTAAACAAATCTTATGTCATTCTCATAGTTAGCATAACCATATATATATATTGAAACTTCAAAAATTATTCATCACCATGGACAAGTACCAAAATGAAATTTCAAATCCCATGTTAAAACAAATGCATCACAAAATAGAGCTAAAATTGCTTGAAAATTGAACTGCATATTATTATTTTTACTGCCATTTTTGGTAGCAATATTTTGCTGAGTGCACTTTAAATTTTAATCAAGAAATAAATAGTAAGAAAAGGTAAATGTATTGTCACTCAACAATGTATGACCAAATAGGTAAATGGCTGAAAAGGGTATAATAAAATTTGTTATCTCTATACCAGTGCTCGTACTAACATACATGGAATTGGTAGGGTTAATGGTTTGTTAACATATTTCTTGGAAAAAAAATCATCATTTTATATTTATTGCATACAAACATGATGGATGCTTGAACATACAATCAATTCCATTCAATTACATATTTTATTTTATTTTATATTTTACTTTATATTTTACTTTTGTTATATGTGACAAATAGCGCTAACATGTATTAAGACCTCAGCGAAGACGAATACAAATATTTCCATGTGTATATATATATATATATATATATATATATATATATTTACTGAAACCAGATGAGGGTACACCAGACAGTTCAGATTTTTTTATAAGACATAATGCAGTTCCATTTTAAATGCACATGCCACTAACTATGGACAAGCTAGTATACGGATCAACACAATCGGCAGTACATGGTAATTTGCATGCTAATGCACGTGTATTAATATATCATAGGGAATGTTTATTACTCATGAACGAGAATTTAATTTAAATACACTAAACTGGGAACCTTATCATATAACTAAGGACAACCAATGCAACTGCAAACTACAGTTTTCCCTATAAACTGACCAGGTAAGCATCTTTGTATTACTTCACCAACTAACTGTCTTACGGTCTGGATTTGGCAAGTGCATCCCTTGTGTTAATTATACACCGATGGTCTTATTGTAACACCCCACCTCCGCCAGTGCCACTCTTGCAAGGACACTGACTTTGGAGGGGCGTTTAAATCAGGTAATCATGCATGCAGATATCACAAGACAGAACATATAAGTAAAAACAGAGTAAGTATAGCAGTGGATAAAAGCTAGCATATCAAATCCATAGGTTAAGTTACAACACAGCACTTAATTATTTTCCATAAACAAAGTCTAGAAACATAAAACTTGTAACTGAAAAGGAAAACATGAAGTAGCTATCCCCAAGAAGAAAACCATAGCAAGCTCAAGTCCGAAGCATACATGAGCTATCCAAGAAAAGCAGCTAAGATCCAAGCTAAGTGCTGGTATTCCCGCCCTGTAAACCTGGGGGGGGGGGGCGGAAACGAAAGAAAAGAGGCGAAAGAAAATGGGTCAGTCAAAAGACTGGTAAGTCCTATCTACAATTGTACAACAACTAATAAAGTTAACAGTATATATAAACAAGGATGAGTCATAGGATGATAACTGGCATGGTAAGAAGTCAACAGGATAGATCAAATGTGGTACCGCATAAACAAGATTGAGGTTTGCACCAAGTGTATTAGTATCACAAGTCGTGTCAAGTGTAAACAAGAGGTGATCCCCAGGCCCAAGTTTGGCCCACCATCATGAATGACCTAGATCAAGGTCCAACTAGCACGGTCTAGTCGATCGGCTCCCTACAGCCTAACTCGTCAAGTGTCGGTGTCATACGGCCCAACTACGAAGTGTAGCTAAACTGTGCTAGGTCCACCCTAGGGTGTATCAAGTCCTAGGGTGTCAACCCCTGACACAAACCAAGCACGCACAGTTTAAACCTACTGGTGCCCGTGCCTGCTTTTTCAACTCCGGACCATGTGCACGACCCTGGCCCGCCTGAACCTACACCGGCGCACCTACACAGCCGTCGTTTTGGTCGCTTACATGTCACCCCAGTAATCGTGCCCCACCCTAGCCTAGTCCCTAGGGTATCATGATACATCCAAGAGGGTTACTGGTGCAAAGGACCACGTAACTAGGGTTTCCTTAATGGGTTAAACGTGGTTAACCCAACTCATCTAAGTACCAAGTTGGTTAAGTGTACCCAAGGTTCATGACTTAACCCTACCAACCCATCGTGTTTAATTGGTTAAGTATTCAAGCGGTCCATGACTTAACCCTACCATGTGGCATTAATTAATTTAATGCACCCAACCTCTCACATTAGACCTTGTTGTGGTTACTAGTTAGGCCGGGCGGGTCCGGGTAGGTTTACACCACAACTTAGTCTAACCTCGGGTCTTACGTGCAACATGGCCAACTACTCACATTGGGTCATATTGCTTGTAGCCACTAGTTAAGCCGGTCGGTTCCGGGTAGGTTTATGCTACAAGCTCAACCCAACCTCGAGTTGGCCATTCTCATGTTTTCTAAGTGTCATGTCCATCACATTACAAGTTTTCAAGCAATTGGGTAGAGCTAACTTAATAGGTAAATTCCCAATGGGTAGACCTAACTTAATAGGTAAATTCCCAAGCTTATGTTTTTATGTCTTTTAAGATTACCCAATCCCAAACGCAATCCCATCGCTTACATATCGCTATAGCGCATAAAGGATAGAAAGAGGGAACTTGGCATATCATGACATAGAGGGGTTGGAGCCACAAGTTAAACATGGTGGCATGAGACAAAGATGTGATCATAAACTTGCATATCATGTTATCAACTTGCAAAATATTCATAAGCATGCATAACATCATTTTAACTTGCATAGTGTTCATATGCATGCATAACATGGTTTCAACTTACATAAGGTTCATATGCATGCATAACATGGTTTCAACTTGCATAAGGTTCATATGCATGCATAACATCAAACTTGGCAAATAGGTGGAACATGGCCATAGATAGCATGAGATAAGGGCTAGTAACATGCATATAACATTATATGCATGTTAATGCAAGGGTTATGAGAGTTTCAAAGTTGCATTATGCAACATTTCCAACCAAAGATCATATCTTTCTATGCATAAAGCCAAGGTAATGACTTTACTAACATGCATAGAGTAATCTTATGCATAAAATCATAAGATCAAAGCACATATCATGATTAACCTCAAACTCAAACTTGAAACATAACATATTAACTTCATAGTTAAAATACAAGAGTAGAAATAGGCTTACAATGCTATGAAGACTCAAATGAGTATAGCAAATGTAAGAAACCCCTTATGCAACTAATTAAACCCCAAAATGCAAGCAAACTTGATCAAGACTCCTTCTTTATGATGCCAATAGAGAAACAAGACTTTAATGCAAGCTAAAGAGGATCATACAAGCCTAAATACAATTATATGCATGGGAATCTCTTGAAAATTGATTTAGGAATTTATGAAGAGAGTGGAGGCCATGAGGGGATTGATTTTGCCATAGTTTAGTTATAGGATAGATTAATGAGGATTTAGGGTAGGTTAGGGTCTTATTTATAGATTAGGCTAGTGATTTAGACCATAGGATTAAACCCTAGTTCTCATTTCAGCCCTCCAAATCGAATCTGGCCCTCTAGCTCAACACATTCTCAAGATGGTGCACCAGGCAGGACTGGGCGTCTGAGCCAAGTCGACAGCCAAGTCGACAGGGCTGTCGACCTGGTCAGACCCAGTCGACTCCCAAGTCGACAGGGCTGTCGACTTGGGTACTGTGGCGGGAATTTTCCCGCCTTGGCCCAACTGGCCCAATTTCCAAGCTTAGATTTGAATTTGAAAATCTGTTTTTATTTAGAAATTTTCTGAAAACTTTGTTGGGCCTTAATCGGGTCATACGGACTCCGATTTTCGAAAACTCGGACTCTATTTCGCATATTTTTCCGAGACGAACGCAATGGCATAGCCCGTTTCCCTTGATTCAGATTTTATTATTTAATTCTGCCTTGTTTTGTGTTATATCTTGTTATTAAAATACGGGTTATTACATTCTCCCCTCCTTAAAGGATTTCGTCCCCGAAATCTCTAAGTTAGGAAGAACGTGTCCTACCATCCATCATCCATCTACTCACCACATCATCCACGAGTAACCATTGTCCTTAACAATTTCTACATGCTGTATGATCATATGCTAAGGTGTGTGTATATGTACTTATCTAATGCGAAAATCAGGCGGTTACTGATTCAGTACACCTCCTTAATGCGAAGTATGCTAGTGAAATGCGTCCATATGTATGCAAATTCCTAGCCTAACTTTATAATTTCTACATGAGTGCACATAACATTCATCCATATGCAACATCCATGAGATAGCACAACAAGTTTCAGCCATGAATAGGTATAAGCACTCATGCATATGCAATATGAAGGTGTGTGAGCCGATCTTAGTGCCTAATGTGTATCATGCATCTACGAGTATCCACTTGCAAACACTTGCAACCACTTGCAACCATCAAGCATAACATGTTTCAAATACATGTTTCATCCAAGGGGTTTCTACCTAAGGTTCTCATGACGAAGTTACAAGATAAACAGGATAAACATGGATAGCAAAAGAAAGATATGCTAAAGAGGGAAAAAAGGTCGAGAATGTACCCTCAAAAAGGAATGGATAAAGCCTAAACATCTTCTCCTCTGTCTCCCAAGTTGCATCCTCTTCGGCTTCACTCCACTGAACCTTCACCAATTTGACCTCTCGATTCCTTAGCTTTTTGATCTCCGTTCCCAAGATACGAATCGGAGCTCTCCTCAAGGTTGCCTCTTTCTCTACTTCCACGTCTTCAAGAATGCTAGGTTCAACCACCTCAGCGGACTCATGTAGGCACTTTCGGAGATGCGAGACATGAAAGACATTATGCACTCCGGACAGCTTCTCGGGCAATTGCACTTTATAAGCCATCTTCCCAATTCTCTCTATGATAGGGAAGGGTCCTACGAATCTGGGTGCCAGCTTCCCAATTGCTCCGAAGCGAACCACATTACGCAAAGGAGAAACCTTCACGAAAACCATGTCTCCAACTTCGAACTCCAAATCTGTCCTTCGCTTATCAGCATAGGATTTCTGTCTATCTTGGGCCGCTTTCATCCGTCTTCTCACCAATTCAACTTTCTCAGATGTGTCTCGTATCATATCGGGCCCAAGTACAAGCTTATCTGTTGTCTCCCACCAACAAGATGGTGACCTACACGGTCTCCCATATAAAGCTTCAAATGGTGCCATCCCTATGCTAGCTTGATAGCTATTGTTGTAAGCAAACTCCACCAGAGGAAGGTGGTCTTCCCAAGTACCCCCAAAATCAAGAACACAAAGCCTCAGAAGGTCTTCTAGCACTTTATTCAACCTTTCGGTTTGGCCATCCGTCTGGGGGTGATAGGCTGTACTCAGATTCAATTGCGTACCCATTGCTTCCTGCAAACTATTCCAGAATTGGCTAGTGAAGATTGGGTCACGATCACTGACTATGCTAGAAGGAATCCCATGCAATCTCACTATTTCTCGAAGGTAAACAGATGCCAGCCATGATGCAGTCCTTTTGCTCTTTACCGGGATAAAGTGAGCACTCTTCGTAAGTCGATCAACGATGACCCATATGCTCGAATTCCCTTTTCTTGATCTAGGCAATCCATCCACAAAGTCCATAGAGATGCTCTCCCACTTCCATTGCGGGACCTCCAATGGATGTAATAGCCCACCTGGTTTCTTCGACTCAGCTTTCACTTGTTGGCACACCATGCACTTTGAAACATAGTCTGCCACATCCTTCTTCATTCCAGGCCAAAAGAAAATGCGCTTCATATCCCTATACATCTTATCTCCACCAGGATGTATAGTCATCTTTGAGTGATGTGCTTCTTCGAGAACTTTATGCACCAAGTCTCCCACTTGTGGCACGCAGAGCCTTCCATCACGCCTTAGCCAACCCTTGTCATCAATAGTATATCTAGCAAGGTGACTAGACGTCTCACCACGAATCAACCTATCCATGATCTCCACTATCTGTGGGTCTTCCTTCTACGAAGTCCCTACTTGATCCAGAAGTGTGGGTCTAAGCTCGAGAGATGCTAACGATCCTGTCATCGACTCAACTGCTGTCGTGAAATCAAAGGTTGCCAGGAACTCTAGGCTCTTCATCTCAACAAACAAGGGACTCAAAGCCAACCTTTTTCTGCTTAGTGCATCAGCCACAACATTACCCTTGCCAGGGGTATAAGCTATCTCGAAGTCATAAGATGCCAAGAATTCCATCCACCTTTGCTGCCTAAGATTCAGATCTTTCTGCGAGAAGAGATACTTGAGTGATTTGTGATCAGTGTACAACTCAAACCTTTCGCCTAAAAGATAATGGCGCCAGGATTTGAGTGCAAAGACAATCGCCGCTAACTCCAAGTCATGAGTGGGATAGTTCTTCTCATGAACTTTAAGTTGCCTACCCCCATAACATATCACCCTTCCTACCTGCATTAGAACCGCGCCTAACCCTGTGCCACATGCATCGGTATACACGGTAAACATCTTACCGCCATCGGGTAATGCCAAAACTGGAGCTGTGGTAAGGGCCCTCTTGAGCCTTTGAAAAGCAAGCTCACACTCTAAGTCCCATGCAAAGACTAAGTTCTTCTTCGTCAATCTAGTGAGAGGGGCCGAAATCTTAGCGAAGTCTCTAATGAACTTCCTATAGTAGCCGGCCAGACCGAGAAAGCTTCGCACTTCGGTTGCATTCTTAGGAGTCTTCCAGTCTTGAACTGCAACCACTTTCGCGGGATCCACAGCTATACCCTACTTAGAAACTATATGCCCAAGAAATCGGACTTCTTTTCTCCAAAAGTGGCATTTGGAGAACTTGGCTTTCAACTGATGGGTTCTAAGCGTATCCATCACCTCCTTGAGGTGTCTAGCATGTTCTTCCTCGTCTTTTGAAAAGATCAGAATATCATCCACGAAGACAACAACAAACTTGTTAAGGAACTCCCTGAACACCCTACTCATCAAATCTACGAAGTAGGCGGGTGCATTAGTCAAGCCGAATGGCATGACAAGCCATTCAAAGAATCCGTCTGGAGTCCTAAATGCAGTCTTATCATTGCTGTCTTCGGCCACCCTAAGCTGATGAAATCCGGTGGCTAAATCAAGCTCAGAGAAAACAGAAGCACCAACAAGCTGGTCGAAGAGGTCATCTATCCTCGGTAATGGATGCCTATTCTTCTTGGTTAGCTTGTTCAGCTCTCGATAATCAACACATAGACGAAGCGAGCCGTCCGCCTTAGTAGCGAACACCACAGGAGCACCCCATTCGGAAATGCTTCGCCTAATAAAATTCTTCTCAAGAAGCTCCTTGATTTGCTTACTGAGCTCTCTCCTTTCCCGCGGGGCCATGTGCCTAACTGGTAAGGAGACTGGCTTAGCATTATCAACCAGATAAATGCGGAAATCTATCTCTCGCTTAGGGGGTAACCCCTTAACTTCTTCAAAAACATCAGGGTATTCTCGAACCACCCTTACAGATTGCAGATCATCGATAGACGAGTCAAGAGATTCAAAATAACATAGCATGACGGGATCTAGCGGGTTGCAAGAAATCTCTAGGGTATTGCCAAGGCGAGTCATGAGTCTCACCACCCTATGCTCACAGTCGAGAATGGCTCCATAGCGGGACAACCAATCCATGCCCAAGATCAACCCATATCCCGTGAACCCGAGAACATAACCATCACACGAGAATTCTACGGTCAAGATAGAAATCCTCAAATCCATACAGATCATAGACAAATGGGCTGAACCCCCAATCGGATTTGAAACACTAACGGGATCCTCAACAAGACTAGTACTTAGGTGCAAACTTTCAACAACATCAGAGGAAATAAAGGTATGTGATGCGCCAGAATCAAACAAAGTGCGAACAGGAAAACCAGAAATATAAACAAGACTCTCCGCAGAAATAGTACCTCGGTCCTGAACTGGAGCGGTGTTGAGAGCATGCACTTGCCCTCCAGATGAACCTGCGCGCTGAGTTTTTCCATGCCCCTGCTTCTTAGGGCAATCCTTGCTAAAATGTCCCGTCTCTCCACAATGAAAGCATCCACCCAATTTCATTTTCTTCTTCCTACAGTCCTTGGCTACATGCCCAACAATCCCACAGAAGTGGCACTTCCTTGTGTCCTTTGCCTTGTTCTTGTTGCCCTTGTTGTTCTTGTTGTTCTTGTTGTTCTGATTACTCTGATTCCCTCCCCACTTGGAGTCTGTCTTCTTAGGCTGAGTTTCATTGGGCTTGACTTCCTTCTTCCCATTCTTATCCTCTCCCTGCAGCAATGCCATGTCTACCAGTCTCTCGAAAGTGGCCCCCATGGGTATGTGTGACATGGCTAGACCTTGTAATGGCTCATTTAACCCTCGTGCAAAACGTAGAGCCTTCTTCTCGGGAGTATTGACCATGTCCAAACCGAATCGGGCAAGCTGGTTGAACTTATTCACATACTCTCTCACTGTCATGTCTCCTTGCTTCAAAGCTATGAACTTCTCTAGTTGCAAATTTGCCTCTGCAGATGATAGAAACTTAAACCCAAACCTTGCCCTAAAGTCGGCCCAGGTTATACGGGCCTTGTAGCATTGGTGACCTCCCACCAATAAGAAGCTTCCTCCTTTAGTAGCCAAACCGCCAACAGAACCTTTCTATGGTCCTCTATATCAAAGATGGCAAAAAGATCTTCGGTCTCCTTCAACCAATTTCTTGCTTCCACGAAAGTCTCTGTCCCAATAATTTTTTTGCCACCCATGGCCTTGAAGTTCTTGCAAACCTTGGCGAAATCGGCTTGTGGTTGCTGAGGAGGAGGAGGAGGTGGAACCTCAGTGATAGTGGGGGTGGTTGCTGGACCTGCATTATTGGCCCTAGCTTCCAAGTACCTCCGGAACCATCCGGGAATGGTGACTCCCTCAGGAAGATTGAGATCGGCCATGCTGAAAAAGGAAAAGATAGATTTAGAACGAGGAAACGAAGGATAGTGACCATGGCTCTTGGGGGATAGCCTTTCAAAATAAACTAGACTTTTTCTTTGGAAAATACTCAATCGGTTTTGAAAATAGCTTTTAAAAGTAACTTTAAAACCCTTTTTGCTCCAATCTCGTAAACCTTATGCTCTGATACCAAATGTAACACCCCACCTCCGCCAGTACCACTCTTGCAAGGACACTGACTTTGGAGGGGCGTTTAAATCAGGTAATCATGCATGCAGATATCACAAGACAGAACATATAAGTAAAAACAGAGTAAGTATAACAGCGGATAAAAGCTAGCATATCAAATCCATAGGTTAAGTTACAACACAGTACTTAATTATTTTCCATAAACAAAGTCTAGAAACATAAAACTTGTAACTGAAAAGGAAAACATGAAGTAGCTATCCCCAAGTAGGAAACCATAGCAAGCTCAAGTCCGAAGCATACATGAGATATCCAAGAAAAGCAGCTAAGATCCAAGCTAAGTGCTGGTATTCCCGCCCTGTAAACCTGGGGGGGGGGGGGGAAACAAAAGAAAATGGGTCAGTCAAAAGACTGGTAAGTCCTATTTACAATTGTACAACAACTAATAAAGTTAACAGTATATATAAACAAGGATGAGTCATAGGATGATAACTGGCATGGTAAGAAGTCAACAGGATAGATCAAATGTGGTACCGCATAAACAAGATTGAGGTTTGCACCAAGTGTAATAGTATCACAAGTCGTGTCAAGTGTAAACAAGAGGTGATCCCCAGGTCCATGTTTGGCCCACCATCATGAATGACCTAGATCAAGGTCCAACTAGCACGGTCTAGTCGATCGGCTCCCTACAGCCTAACTCGTCAAGTGTCGGTGTCATACGGCCCAACTACGAAGTGTAGCTAAACTGTGCTAGGTCCACCCTAGGGTGTATCAAGTCCTAGGGTGTCAACCCCTGACACAAACCAAGCACGCACAGTTTAAACCTACTGGTGCCCGTGCCTGCTTTTTCAACTCCGGACCATGTGCACGACCCTGGCCCGCCTGAACCTACACCGGCGCACCTACACAGCCGTCGTTTTGGTCGCTTACATGTCACCCCAGTAATCGTGCCCCACCCTAGCCTAGTCCCTAGGGTATCATGATACATCCAAGAGGGTTACTGGTGCAAAGGACCACGTAACTAGGGTTTCCTTAATGGGTTAAACGTGGTTAACCCAACTCATCTAAGTACCAAGTTGGTTAAGTGTACCCAAGGTTCATGACTTAACCCTACCAACCCATCGTGTTTAATTGGTTAAGTATTCAAGCGGTCCATGACTTAACCCTACCATGTGGCATTAATTAATTTAATGCACCCAACCTCTCACATTAGACCTTGTTGTGGTTACTAGTTAGGCCGGGCGGGTCCGGGTAGGTTTACACCACAACTTAGTCTAACCTCGGGTCTTACGTGCAACATGGCCAACTACTCACATTGGGTCCTATTGCTTATAGCCACTAGTTAAGCCGGTCGGTTCCGGGTAGGTTTATGCTACAAGCTCAACCCAACCTCGAGTTGGCCATTCTCATGTTTTCTAAGTGTCATGTCCATCACATTACAAGTTTTCAAGCAATTGGGTAGACCTAACTTAATAGGTAAATTCCCAACGGGTAGACCTAACTTAATAGGTAAATTCCCAAGCTTATGTTTTTATGTCTTTTAAGTTTACCCAATCCCAAACGCAATCCCATCGCTTACATATCGCAATAGCGCATAAAGGATAGAAAGAGGGAACTTGGCATAATCATGACATAGAGGGGTTAGAGCCACAAGTTAAACATGGTGGCATGAGACAAAGATGTGATCATAAACTTGCATATCATGTTATCAACTTGCAAAATATTCATAAGCATGCATAACATCATTTTAACTTGCATAGTGTTCATATGCATGCATAACATGGTTTCAACTTACATAAGGTTCATATGCATGCATAACATGGTTTCAACTTGCATAAGGTTCATATGCATGCATAACATCAAACTTGGCAAATAGGTGGAACATGGCCATAGATAGCATGAGATAAGGGCTAGTAACATGCATATAACATTATATGCATGTTAATGCAAGGGTTATGAGAGTTTCAAAGTTGCATTATGCAACATTTCCAACCAAAGATCATATCTTTCTATGCATAAAGCCAAGGTAATGACTTTACTAACATGCATAGAGTAATCTTATGCATAAAATCATAAGATCAAAGCACATATCATGATTAACCTCAAACTCAAACTTGAAACATAACATATTAACTTCATAGTTAAAATACAAGAGTAGAAATAGGCTTACAATGCTATGAAGACTCAAATGAGTATAGCAAATGTAAGAAACCCCTTATGCAACTAATTAAACCCCAAAATGCAAGCAAACTTGATCAAGACTCCTTCTTTATGATGCCAATAGAGAAACAAGACTTTAATGCAAGCTAAAGAGGATCATACAAGCCTAAATACACTTGTATGCATGGGAATCTCTTGAAAATTGATTTAGGAATTTATGAAGAGAGTGGAGGCCATGAGGGGATTGATTTTGCCATAGTTTAGTTGTAGGATAGATTAATGAGGATTTAGGGTAGGTTAGGGTCTTATTTATAGATTACGCTAGTGATTTAGACCATAGGATTAAACCCTAGTTCTCATTTCATCCCTCCAAACCGAATCTGGCCCTCTAGCTCAACACATTCTCAAGATGGTGCACCAGGCAGGACTGGGCGTCTGAGCCAAGTCGACAGCCAAGTCGACAGGGCTGTCGACCTGGTCAGACCCAGTCGACTCCCAAGTCGACAGGGCTGTCGACTTGGGTACTGTGGTGGGAATTTTCCCGCCTTGGCCCAACTGGCCCAATTTCCAAGCTTAGATTTGAATTTGAAAATCTGTTTTTATTTAGAAATTTTCTGAAAACTTTGTTGGGCCTTAATCGGGTCATACGGACTCCGATTTTCGAAAACTCGGACTCTATTTCGCATATTTTTCCGAGATGAACGCAAAGGCATAGCCCGTTTCCCTTGATTCAGATTTTATTATTTAATTCTGCCTTGTTTTGTGTTATATCTTGTTATTAAAATACGGGTTATTACACTTATAGTCATTAAGCATCACTTGTATAAGTTATTCTTTTTTTTTTTCTAAATTTTTGGTTTGGATTTGCTTCTTCTACGCTAGTTTTAGACTGCACTGATGTATTAATAATAAAAACGGGAAGGCCTCTCTTAGTTCATTAACCTTTGAAAGGGTAGAAACTTCCTCTAGTGAATTCAACAGGTGAAATATTACAAAGACAGATTAAAGTATGAATTATATAGATTTTTTTTTAATCAATATTAACAATGGAGGCATCATACATTTTACAATTGGAAATCCAAACAAACAAATGAACAAACCCAAAGTTCATCATTCAGTTAACTAAACAGAGTTACTGTGTGATTTTATTTATCAGCTCACTCTAATAAACACATTCTTAAAGATAAGCACATAAGTCATTGCTGTCACTAGGTATTTCAGAAACCATTTATATAAACAAATCGATGTGTACAGAATAACATCTACAGGAATTTTTCTTTTTGGATTCGTCAAACCATATTACCCCATACCCAACAAATCACGATCAGGCAAAACCAGGTTTAAGGTGAGGTAGTGGTGTATTTTGTCTTCATCTAAGCATGCTTAAGAACAAGTTACCACAATAGTTCAAAGACGGTTTTAACAACAACAAATAATCCAAAATAGCCAACACGATCGAAAATGATAAACCACGTATATTCAGTTTAAACTGAAGTCGATCTACTTGAATTAAGAAAAATCGAGTGAGAATACTCGCATTTCAACAACATAGTACAATGTGATCCAAATGAGGTTAGGTGTCTTACAAAAGGAATCAATCATCAAAGCTGGGTCAAGCAAGACATCAGTGCAACTGGATAACTTAAGCATACATTACCAGTTTCAACAGATGAACAAAATAGTGTTTCCATACAGGTGTGATCATAGGGTAAAATAATGTTTAAACGTCAATGTTAACACAAAATAACCCGCGAACGAATCCCAAAATCAACTATTATATATTTTAGTTTAAGTTAAAATTAATTCACTTGAACTATGATTTATGGTGAGTGAGATGCTCACCTTCGCAGCGACGAGGAGCAAGAGACGATAGCGAGAAAGCTGAGCGATCTCTGACCATCAGGGTTTCGTGGCAACCCAAACAGCAGATGCCTCCAAACCTGGCGTTGGTCAAAACTGACGCGCAAGCCTTGGCGGCTTACGGTGGCGTAGCAGCGAGAAAGAGGAAAGCTTCCATGGTGATTTGACTTTAATTTGTGGTGTGCGAATTGATTTGGGTAAACTGAAGGAACTTATTAAATTTAGCCGAAAGAATGATTTTGGCGAAAAGGGTTACGAAGGGAAGTAAATGATTTGTAGTGGCCATTTATTTACTACCGATTTAGGAAAGAAAACCCTGATTTTGATTTGCGATCGGGCTTTGGCCATGGATTTATAGGAGGAAATTTTGGGGATAGGAACGATGTCAATCGGTAGAATAGGATAGAAGCCTACCTCGGAAGCTATGTTGGATTGAATTTAACAGGGGTAGGTGAAATTTTTGGTAGGTTGTACTTAGTTAAAATAAAAATCTTTCGGCAAACCACCGTGTCACCGTGTAACGCTCTGAATTCAGATCGTCCACACAAATTTCCAAATGTAACAAAATTTGACGTGCTTCCATAATTCAACATTCTGAATCCAATAAGATTAATTTGGTTGTCATCCAACTTCGTCGGTATACAACGTTGTTTAAATTTTAATTTTATTTAACGGTTCGCTGATTTTATTTATTTTATCAATCCCGTTCGTTTCCCAATTTGAAATCGCTTCTATATATCCACATATATAAGCCAAACTTCAATATGATTTAACGAATAAAATTTTCTATTCGTTTAACGTCACTAATTTTATTTTTAAATTCAACCATTCATATTTTCAATCGGATTAAAATTCAGATTCAAATATCCGACTAAATTTGACTAAATCCAATTCAAATATTCAACAACAAATAATTGATTCATATCTGACCATTCTGAATTTAATATTCAATCGTATTCAAACAACATATTTAAGTTGCTAACCCAAGTATAAAAATATAAAATTGATTATTAATAATTAAATCTTTAATTAATTCCATTTCAACCTGTCCAAATTTATGGGACATTACATAATGTTGAAATTAATTATTATTTTAATTAATAATAAAAGTTATTACCTTTTTCAAATGGAATTCATTAAAGAAATTATGAATTTATTAGTGCAACAAATGTCTGCGTTATAAATAAGTTATATAATTAGAGATTTCAAGTGATAAAACTTAAATAAGTTTTATTATAAAGTTATAAAATCTTGTTTTAGGACTAAATCAATTTATAAGGGATTTCAGTTGCTTTGAACAAGTTTAATAAATAGTTTTGTTGAAATTGTAACGATGCAGAAAGGATATTGGATTTCAGTAATGAAACATTTAGAAGTTAGATATTGATAAAAAGTTTATAAATGAATTATATTGATTTTGAATTAAATTTTAAGTGGTCAGATTTAAAAACCAAACTAGGATTTATAAGATTTGAGGCATTTAAAGAAAAAGGAAATCAAAATTCGTGTCGAGAATTAGTTGAATTTGGAAATGATTTTTTAAAGATATTTTATAATAAATCCAAGTTTGTAAAAGAGATTGAAAGCTAATGTGATGGTTTTAAATAATTT
Organism: Allium sativum; assembly: GCA_030737875.1. Lineage (NCBI taxonomy): Eukaryota > Viridiplantae > Streptophyta > Magnoliopsida > Asparagales > Amaryllidaceae > Allium > Allium sativum. Next base: position 831,274,540 of record CM060918.1, on the reverse strand, counting down.
TTTACTTCATAATTACATTAGGTAAAAATGATTTGAAATTGAAAGGGGACTTTCAAAATGCAATAAAGGAGGTTTAATGGATTTTTGTAAATGATTTGGGAAATGGATTTTTGTAATAAGTCCAAGTTGTAAACAAAATGTATTGAAGAGGTTTAAAGCCAGAAGTTTGTGTTTTAGTAAGAGTTTGCTTAATAAACGAATTAAGTAAAGATGGTTATAATTAAAAGGAGTTTTTTTCAAATGCAAGGAATGGTTTGTAAAACCATATTTAAATGGAATAGTAGATGTCTCCTTCACGCGCTGGGCCTCCACTTAGTAGCGCTGCTGTTAAAACTGAACTATTGTACTGGAATTTGGATAAGAAATTATCTTCAATTATTACAGATAACGCTTCTAACAATGATGTTACGATAAGAGATCTCAAGGATTGGTTAGATGGTAAAGGCATCTGGGTATTAATGGTAATTTTTTTAATATGCATTGGTTAACACATGTATTGAATTTAATTATGGAAGATGTGTAACGACCCGTATTTTTGGTCGATTAATTTTAAATATTTTATATCGTTTTAAATATTGAGTTGAAAATATAAATGACTTTTTATATTAAGTTATCGATTTAAAAATCAATTTCGATTTAATATTGAATATATCGAATTATCGTAATACAAAAACGGTAATAATTGAATTCAAATTTAAAACTGAATCGAAACAGTTCAAATAATCAATATAAATCATATTTGAGTATAGAGGATAATAATAATAATTTATTATCAAGAAATAAGTTGGTTTGAATTTAAATTATATTTATTTAATATGGTTATTTTATATATATACGTTCAAATTAAATTCCAGAATATATACCATGCAATTCAGAATAGCGTTATAACATTATAACGCCGGTCGATATGTAAAAATAAGGGTTCTTAATTTCAAAAAATGAACCCAATATTATTTTAGTGGATAAGCACGAGATAAAATCGATATATGTTTAAAATAAAGTGAGAATCTCTTTATATCAAATCATATTAATTATAAAATCAAATTAATAAACGTTTTTTCGTCAACCACCCTACCTATTCTATGGTCACTCCCTACTACGTGCCCCCAAGTTTTCTTCTTCTTTAAATCGCGTCCAACACTCCCTTCCCCATTCAGAAAATCCGTGCCTCTTCCTTCCTATACCAGTTCAAAGCATTCGATTTCATTTTCTTCCTTCTAGTTTAAACTCGAAAATCGATTCACTTCACCGAAAAATAATAAGAAGAGGAAATCGCGGTCCTTATCTAATCGCTGGGCCGAGTCAATGTAGGGGGTCCTGGGTTCAAAACCGTGAGCACAAGGGGAAAATCGCGAATAACAGTAGTCGTTGGACTAGTTGAGGTTCAGATTTGGTTTAGGGAAGGCCGACACTAGCTTATTTTCAATAATTGGGAAGTGCGATGATGGGTTTATCGTGAGTTCTGGGGTTAGCGAGTTAGTTTTTAGGGTGGACGGTCATCGCGAAGGGGGATTTTGAGGTCGACGAGTTGACCAAGTGTTGGAGCGCTGGCCTCAGTAGGCGTGTACTGCTAAGTGCGGAGGGTGGTTTCAAACCAGAGGAGTTCGATCCAGAGAGGAGCCGATGTGGGTTTTTAATGAAACTGGGTAGTGCGAATATTGATGTATTGTTTGAACTGGGAATTGACAAGGATGGGAGAGCTGTTGGTATGGTTCGGCATATCAGTTTTTAAGGGGAAGTTCAGGAAAGGTAGAAGAACTTGAAGATCACGACAGTTTGGGATTTTTCAGTCTGTAATCTTTTGGGGGAACAGTGGATAATCGTGATCGGGTGTAAAGGGTTGCTGTTCAGGTTTGAAATCAAATAATGGAGGAGTTGTCTATGTAGTATTCGATGAAATGCCAGAATCGAATGAGACGGTCTTAGTGGGGGATTTGCAGTAGTAACGAGTCAGTTATTCCGAATTAGCTTCAAACAACAAGATGTTGAATGGATTCGGTCGAGACAACTCGTAGCCAGTATATTTGGAATTTAAGTGGGTGTTCTGCAATTATAAAACCAGGTGAGTAAATCTCACTCAAAAGTTATTTAATTTATTTTATCATTAAAAATAAATGGTTGACTGTTTGAATGCGTCCATGGATTATTGGATCATTGTGATTATTATATATAATATATTAGTTATATAGGCTTGGTGGTTGTCGCTATTATTATATATATTGGATATTTCCTGCAATACTATTAGAAGATGCCCGCAGTGTCATTAGCGGATGACCCTATGCCCACGTATATAAGTGGATCCCCTTTTATACCGCGATATCCAGCATTGAAGCAGGATTGGTATTATTTATGTGACTAACATCTGTGGATGCAGGGAAAACAGGTTGGAGGGATCCAACTGGATTCCTCAAATTTATTTATTAATGTTTACACATTTGTGTGACGTGTTGAATTGGATTGATGGTTTTATAATTTGGGTATTTAAATATCACTGGCCCAAATATTTATATTTGAAAATATCCAAAAAAAAGAAGGATTCTTTGATTTAAAAAGGAAAAATTACTTTTCGAAATGGAAATGAAATTTCGAATGGATTGAGAAGTATTAACTTGTTTTAATGATAAAAACAAGTACATGAATTTATAAACATGTTATAAATGGAAAGAAAAATTTTCGTTGATAATATTAGAATTCTAAATTCAAGTTTGAATTTAAAAAGGAAAATTTATTTTCTAGAATGGGGATTGGATTTCAAATAAGATTAGAAATAAGGAATTGTTTTAAATAATTTAAAACAAGAAGTGGAATATATAAACGATGTTTATGAACGAATAGAAGTGATATTATCGTTGGATAATCTATGAATGTAAATTCAAGCATGATTTTAAAAAGGAAAATTTATTTTTCAAAATTAGTTTTTCAAATGGAATTTGAAAGAGAAACTTGTTTTAGTATTTAAACCAAGAAGTGAAATGTATAAACGACGTTTTAAAATGAATGTGAAAATCATCATTTGATAATTTATAAATTAAATTCAAGTGTGAGTTTAAAAGGGTAAATAGAATCGTTTTGAAAAGAAAACAATGGAATCTATTTACGATGTTCGAAAGGTAATCAAATTGAAATAAATCCATTTGGATTTATGGATAGAATTCGAGTAGATCGAATTTATAGAAATGAATTTATTCCAAATGGATATTGTAACTGTATTAGAATTTTAATATGAAAATAAATTCTATGCTTATATATATACATATAATAATAATAACATATTTCAAACAAGGAAATCGAGGTTTAAATGGAAGTTGTTAAATATTAAATAAGAAAGCGATCTATAAACCATGTTTATAAAGGAAATGAAGTAATTTCGTTTGGGTAGATTGGAAATAGATTTTTCCAAATATAAGTAATGACATTTAAAAATCATATTTTTAAATGAGATAAAAGAGGGGATTTTTATGATAAGTAATCGAGTTTTGGAATTATAAACTCTTATCCGTCACGAGATAAGAACGTTGTCGGTCAAGGTCAGAGAGGTAAATAAAATACCCCAACTTGAACGACTTCACTATTATCAAGGGATGATATTAGTTTGTAATTGTAAAGGATGTTGAATAAATTGATTTTTCCCATAACAGGAATTTATAATTGAAATTCGAGTATATCGAGTGCTCTAATTAATTTAAGGAATGGAATTGAATATTAGAGTTGAGTTTTGATTAAAGTCATAACTAAGTTATGAATATAGCATAAGAAATCCATGAGTTGAATAATCTGAATTGTGAAATTAGATTTGGGATAACGGGCTTAATTTATTTTTAATTTATTGGAAATGAAGTCGATTTATTTTATAAACGAAGAACTTAAACGTGTATATTTAATTTAATTAAAACGAACTCGCCGCAGCACGGTAGTTTGTAAATTGACGACTCGAACTTCAATTGAGTTTATAGAACTCAATATAAATCGGAATTCGATGAAACAAGAAATGCCCGGACCTATCGAATGATTGTTTTCTAATGGAAGAGAAAAATCTAAATTCCGTCGTATAGATTTTGAGTTATGTCAAAATCAAATTTTCAGAAAAACAGCGCCATAATCATTTTAAACCATAATGGTTCATTTATTAAATAAAAGGGTTTTTAATGAATAAAAATATGAATTTCCGTTAGTAAAAACCAGACTTGAGTTATAAAATAAATACGAACTCAAATCGAGTAAATGAACTGATTTTTGAAACAAAAATCAGATTTTAATTATCGGACAAAGTTAACTAGTTTCAAAAGAAATTAGTTAATATGGTTTTTGATCGAACTTAACATTTGTTTTAATTGTAAATTGAATCAAGGTATGAAAAGGGAATTAGAATCGGGAAGTGAGCAAGGAGTTGAGTTTGATTTGTCTATAAGCTAATACAAATATATTTGAACGTGATATGCTCAAATTAAAAGTATATGAAACCAAAAAGCTAATTAGAAAATTTAATTAGCGAATGGAAAGAGAATTATGTAAAAGGGATTGAATTGATTTAAATGAATTGGGAATGGCATATATATGGTAACAGGTATAGGATGGAGAATATGAAGAGTATGAAGATTATAATTTAAGTGCCCGACAAAAAGGTACACATATAAAATTTCCATATGAGGTTTTATGCGCCAAATCGGCAAGCCGCTTGGCTTTTTGATTTTTTTTTTGAATGGAAAGGGCCTAGAGAGGCGAGTTGAGGTTTGAACTATTTGTCGGTACAAAGGAGGTTTGTGACGACCCCAAATCCCATTCTGACGGAGACAAGGGTTATCTTTGGAATATAACACAGAAACAGATAATAGCAAAACAGAATAATTAAATACACCAGATAATGAACAATAGAATACACTTGGTAAACGTAATCATCAGAGTTACACAGTATACAGGATCTTACTTAGTACAAAGACAGTTCAGCTATACATAAATGTCTACAGCGGAAATAAACAAAATATGTACAATAGGAGTTGAACAGCATAAAAAGAGATAAATAATAGAATCCATCTTCAGCTCCAGCTATCCAGAAAGAACCAGCTAAACCTGAATACAAGGCTGCCCATGTAGAAAAAGGGGCACCCGAGTTTGAAAGTGAAACAAACTATGAGTCAGTCATGGGACTGGTGTAACGACCCATCTTTTTGCCCGATTTTCGCCGGTAATTAAACCGACTTAAATCGTTCACAAAGATGAATTGTTATGGGTACATACATATATCGAACAAAATAACAGAACTTTTTATTTCATTACAAAATATTACATCAGAGTTACATAGAATATCAGAGTACATTGATTTCACAGCGGAAGAAATACTAAACTCTACTCTCAGCGGAAGATCAAAATACAGCGGAAGCTTCAACTCTATCGTGGACTCCAACTCAGAAAGTGCTCCAAATCCTGCTCCAACGAACTAAAACTGCAAACCTAAACTACTGACTGCCCGTGTGAAAATTTATGGGCACCCAGAGTTTAGGTGAGGGAACAATAAACTCCAGGTCAGTCGTGGGACTGGTGTGAGAACTCAAAACAGTTATCATTTAGGTTTCATTTTTAAAGTTGGGTAATTCAACGGACCACGCCGCTAATGCGGAACGGGTTTTACTCCATATGAATTCCCGTGCATGAAAATACGCAATGACTTCTGAAAAATGAAGCTATCATAAGCTCGTCCCATATCACACAATGCAAGCGCACACCAGATGGGCGAGTTTTGTCTTATGATAACCAAACATGCTTATATACGTGAAAATCCTCTTATACTATTAGTAGTGCATAGTATTGAAAATCATTTCGCAAATAAATAGAAAATCGTAGCCCCATAACCCCAATTGGTTATATTGCTATATAGGTATACAATCAAAATCGCATGGGCTCGTATTGGAGATTGGGTTTCCAATATGATGGTTCCTGGCACGAAAGATCAATCGAGAACACGAGGCTAAGTATCTCCCGGATAACATCCAGACATCGGACACCGAATACAGAGCCGAAGTATATAAATCTCCCGGGTGTTCGTCCAGACATCGGACCCCGTATATACTTTATTTTCTCAGGTTTCGAAAATGGATCCATTCGCCGAAGCTTTCAAGTTCATCAGAGTTTATGTATATGTATACAACCTAACCGCCAGTTTACCATCATTCCGGGGTGTGAGGTTCGTCGAAGTCACGATATACACAAAGCTACGCTTTGATAAGCCATGCTTTGATCATCACTAGCTCGTCTCATAACTTGGGTATGCCACATTGACAATTCACGACATATCACTGATTTCAATCAATGCATACCCTCTACGTTCATATGACTTAGAGATGAGGATAATATATTGCCACAAATCCGATATACATTAACGGAAATCAGTGCTATGCAGTAAATTTCAATGTCAGACACACCATCCATATAAGTCCGTTCTGGGTCTGAACGGAACAACAACCCGAAAATACTTGAATATGTTCAGGTCTCATGCAACTCATATCTCGTATCAGGTGGCCTACCTAACCGAGACATTAATCAACAATCCATTTAAACAATTCAAATATTTCCGGTCTTCATTCGTCGTTTACCAAGTCTTGAATTGCTTTATAACGTCGTATTATTACTTGGAATGGTTTTTCGAACATATACTCGATCCCGGTCTTTCCAAGTAACAAGCGTACTTTAAAACAGTAGCTATGGTTTACACAGGCTTTTCGATTCAAATCTCCTTCCAACGATTTTTCAATTCATATATAACTCAAGATTTGAATTATTTTAATTTCATACATCTCGTTATCATCTTATCTCTTCTTTGAGTCAAAGATTATACCTTCGCTTTAATTTCTTATCTTTAATTCCCTCAAATCAAAGATTCAATTTAATTCCCCAATTACGATATGAATTTCTACAAATCAATCTTATCGGGTTTCAAGAATGATATTATTGAAGATACGATTCACGACGAAACCCCAATCAAATCGATTTTTGAATCATAAGTTACACATAAATTGTATCCACTTATATTTGATATAAATTCTCATAATTAACGAATACTATAAGTGGAATAACGATATAATAATATCTTCCAAATTCCCCAGATAGTATACGTTTACATCATGAAGTTCCATACCAAATATCGAAGATTATTTCTACCTAACTTATTTCAATCAGGTGGAGAAACCCATATCTTAATTAAAAGATTTATTCAACTCTTTGATATTTGATCTGGATAGAGATACCATCAACTTATCTTCAATATTAATTACCGTATCCAACTCATATTATAAGCGGAATAACAGTGAATTACCTTTTAAATTCCTCAGATAATATGAATTTTCATCCACCGAGTTAATATCAAACATCCGAAGATTTATCTCCAACCATATCCAATTATTTAGTATTAAAAACCCGTATTAGTATCAATTTAAATTCCATATAAAATATTTCTAATACTTTTAAACCTTTAAAAACATTCCAAAAATCATTACTTATAGTTCGAAAAATTGTTTACTGGTTAAATCTTCAAAATAGATTGTTTTCGAAGAAAGCGTTACCATAGCGTTTCAAAAGTGTTACAAAAGCGTTACAAACTGTTATCTTAACTATTTGGATCAAAATATCGTTTATCTTAGCCAAAACTTAAACTTTACAATTCAAAATACTTTTACATAATTTATATTGATTTTACAAAATTTTCCCATATTTTTAAAACATTAAAAATGACTATTTACAATTACAGTCAATAACTTCACTTACAACGTTCATTTTCGAAACGGTTTTAAACGTAGCTTAAAAACTATAGCTCGAAATTAAAAACTGCTGTCACTCATTTGAAAGCTCTCGTTACAAGAAATCAAACGTTTTTCGTTTCGTGGAAATCCGATTTAAATTGCAAAAGTTATAAGTGTTTAAAGTTTGCATCTAAATTACGTAAATTGTCGTTATGCGATAAGCTCTACTTTGACCATAATAACCATTATTCTATGATACTTCAAAATATCTTAGAAAACCATTATATCCTTATATAACCCTTTAAAAATTATTTAAATTTACTTTCCAAATTATTTTGGATCTAAAATTTAACTTTCATAACTTCCAATTAATTTCTAAATTCAAATAACTTCAAATTAACCTTTCCATTCGTCGGATCAGTTAGGGATAGCCAGGGAGAGCAGGAAACTTCATTTCCAAACCCAAGCCTAGACACTATCCTCTCTGTCATCCTAGAACAGTCGGTGTGTATATTATATTGTTATTATAAAGAGACATTGTTATTATATTCAAATATCAAAAATCTCATTTCGAATTTAAATTGAAAATAATATTTTCACCAAAAATATAAAGATCGTTATAAAAATCAATACATAGTTCATATCTTTTTCAGATCCTAATTCAATATTTAAAAGTTGATATTTAATTCAAAACTAAAATTTTAAATATTATTTAAAATTTGAATAAAATCGTATATAGGAAGGAGATTCTAAATCGATCACCCATATATTCCACAACCACGGTGTGTTTGTGTGTGTGATATCATACAATGCAATCATATTTATCCAAATGAACTATACGACCAGACGGATATGAATTCATTCATCACAACAAACATTTAACGGTGCACAAGCGTTACAGACGATAACGCTTACTAGTGTTCAGTGTTTTATCAAATTCATGAAAAACCATTCAAACATCAACATCCATCACACAATCATCATTAACTAATTAAAGTTAATCTCATCTAATCCTAATTAACTAATTTAAATAAAATTTTAAATTAGAAGTTCTCACCTAATAACTTTCCAAATCTTCACGGTAGGCGAGCCTAGCTAAGCGAACCGTCGGATAGTATTTCAGCACAACGTCTTCTTCACCAAAATATATATAATATAATATACACTAATCTCTCTTTATATTATAAGAGGAGGAGGAGAATGACGAACTTTGGCAAGGTGGTGGTGGAAAAGAGGAAGACTTATGCCATGGAAACCATGGCCATAAGCTTTAAGAAGAAGGTGGAAAGGAGGAAATGGAAATGGAATGGTAAAAAAAATTTGGAGAAAGAGCCTCCTTATATAGAGATGTTCAAGGGTATTATAGGAATTTTGATAAGGGACACATGGCTCATGGCATGAAACCTTCCCATGCATGATGACACTTAAGGGGACACTTGGAAATACAACATGAACTCTCCCATGCATGATGACAAGTAGAAGGACACATCATTCCTATGCATTAAATTAATATATTTGATTTAGTAACATAAGTTGTAACACTTATAAATGTAGCCAAATAAATATAACATCTTATCACTTAAGATTTATAAAATATATATATATATATATATAACTTATTTAGAATTTAAAAAAAAATGTTTATCAAATACACATATATGTAATTTACCCAAATCTATACTAACAAATGGTTTTAAAAATAAATACTTAAAAATAATCTAAAACAAAATGCTTACAAATCCAAAACTTATTTATCGATATAGAAATCATTCTTTTAAAAATCTTAAAAATAAATTATCCTTTACCAAAAATCATATTTATGCAAATCAATATTATCAAAATTAGAAAATATTATTACTTAAACATAAAAATCTTATAAATAGAAATTTCAAAATAAGTTTTCTTATAAAATCATATTAATTAAAACAAGTTACTTATCCAAAATTAAAAATTCATATTCAAAACTTATAAAATCAATTTATTTTTAGAAAATGAAAAATTATATAATAAAAATCCAGATCAAATTTAGTAAAAATTCTGGGATGTTACCTTCACCCCTCCTTAAGAACTTTTCGTCCTCGAAAAGGAAGTCGAGTAAATTTAAACTCCTTAACCAATTTTAAATTTCTTTCTCAACATATCAGAAATGCAATGGTCAGAATCCCGGCTCATATGATTCTCAGGATACTCTATCTAATTCTCACCATAGGTAGAGTCTAAGGAAACTTTTATAATCTCGTGATTACTAGGGTCGTCACTGGTCATGATTGCAATCGAATATTTTTTTCGAGTTAGACTCCGAGCTACTACCACTACCACTGGGAGAAACTGGGATAGCTACGGTCTAGTACTTAGAGGTCTATGATCCTAAGAAAATCTTAAAGTTTGGAAATTATCTAACTTACTCTTACAAACCCATGATTTCCTTATCAATTATAAGACTAAGCGCTTAATTAGAAATTTAAATCCAAGTTCTCAAATAAATTTTCCCAAAATTTTCCTTTATCTTGCAAAATAACATCTTGGTTAAATTCAGTATTAGAAATTCTATCGTACTCGATACGAATTCAAATTCAATTTAATAGATAATTAAAAATGCTGGTCCCAAATCAAAACTAATTCACGTGTCCATGGCTTTATCAGAGCAAGGCAGAAGGAAGAATCCAGAAATAAAGTTGGACAGTTAAATTCCAAGCACGACAATTCGGGTGATATTCAAAAGATGACCATGGGTCGAGTACAAACTAGCGACAAGGAAAGAGATAGAATTATGTTTCCGAAACACTCATTCTATTTCAAATTCTTATTCCAATTGTTTCCAACATAATCTCATATTAACCCATTAAATCTTATATTCATATTTTAGTTGTCACATCCACCAAATCGAATAACACCTTTTTCTAAATCTACTTTAAATTCAAATATATATAACTCTTTTCATCCTTGCTTAAAGATCAAATCTTGTTTAGAAAATTTTCTTTACTCAACTGGCCGGAAAATCCCTTAAAACAGTTTTATTTAAAATACCACCATGCTTCCTCTGCGCACTCTGATTATGCGTATACCGGTTCAAGTTAGGGTTAATCACATGTTGACTTAACGTCTCAGAACTCACATCGTTCAACTTAATACTTCAAGGATCCAAAATTTTCTATTTCGGTGTTTGTTATGATTTAAATAACCTTTTAAACTCATTTCTAACTTAAGTCAAAATCATCTCTTAAAACAAATCCTTAACTTAAGTCTAAATTATCTTCAGATTCCTTAAGAGGTGGTATCGATAAAATCCCTTAAATGAATTTTCACACTTACGTGTTCTTTTTAATTCTTAAGTATAGTTTACTTTTATACTATCCCTTTTTTTTTATCAAAATAATTGGTTTTCATCTATATGATATTCTCTTAATATCGAAAGGGTTCAAGTTTTCCTCGACGTCTTAATCGAAACCATATAGTCATCCCACTTTCGAAACTCGAAAATGAATACCGAATATGCCGCGGTCATCAACAGAATCATCCCCGAGCGACTAGAGTGTGATTCTATATCTATCTAGTATATAGTGGACTTTGTATATACGTTGATCAGACGTATATTCAAAATCCTTACATACTCGATAGTCCAATCGTGACGTCGAATAAAACACTCGAAATCCTTATTTCCAGTTATATTTCCAAAACATATTTTCAAATAATCATCGTTTCAAAATGATTTACTTGTTCAAAAATATCTTATATAGGTTTCAAAAATACGCTCTCTCGTCATAATATTCCAAAATCTCATTCTAGGGTATTTCTAACCCTATCTCTAACGAGATAATATAACTCTGAGGAGTCCTATTCTTTTGTCCAAATATGTACGTACCCTATAGCTTTGTATAACCAAAGCTCTGATACCACTTGTAACGACCCATCTTTTTGCCCGATTTTCGCCGGTAATTAAACCAACTTAAATCGTTCACAAAGATGAATTGTTATGGGTACATACATATATCGAACAAAATAACAGAACTTTTTATTTCATTACAAAATATTACATCAGAGTTACATAGAATATCAGAGTACATTGATTTCACAGCGGAAGAAATACTAAACTCTACTCTCAGCGGAAGATCAAAATACAGCGGAAGCTTCAACTCTATCGTGGACTCCAACTCAGAAAGTGCTCCAAATCCTGCTCCAACGAACTAAAACTGCAAACCTAAACTACTGACTGCCCGTGTGAAAATTTATGGGCACCCAGAGTTTAGGTGAGGGAACAATAAACTCCAGGTCAGTCGTGGGACTGGTGTGAGAACTCAAAACAGTTATCATTTAGGTTTCATTTTTAAAGTTGGGTAATTCAACGGACCACGCCGCTAATGCGGAACGGGTTTTACTCCATATGAATTCCCGTGCATGAAAATACGCAATGACTTCTGAAAAATGAAGCTATCATAAGCTCGTCCCATATCACACAATGCAAGCGCACACCAGATGGGCGTGTTTTGTCTTATGATAACCAAACATGCTTATATACGTGAAAATCCTCTTATACTATTAGTAGTGCATAGTATTGAAAATCATTTCGCAAATAAATAGAAAATCGTAGCCCCATAATCCCAATTGGTTATATTGCTATATAGGTATACAATCAAAATCGCATGGGCTCGTATTGGAGATTGGGTTTCCAATATGATGGTTCCTGGCACGAAAGATCAATCGAGAACACGAGGCTAAGTATCTCCCGGATAACATCCAGACATCGGACACCGAATACAGAGCCGAAGTATATAAATCTCCCGGGTGTTCGTCCAGACATCGGACCCCGTATATACTTTATTTTCTCAGGTTTCGAAAATGGATCCATTCGCCGAAGCTTTCAAGTTCATCAGAGTTTATGTATATGTATACAACCTAACCGCCAGTTTACCATCATTCCGGGGTGTGAGGTTCGTCGAAGTCACGATATACACAAAGCTACGCTTTGATAAGCCATGCTTTGATCATCACTAGCTCGTCTCATAACTTGGGTATGCCACATTGACAATTCACGACATATCACTGATTTCAATCAATGCATACCCTCTACGTTCATATGACTTAGAGATGAGGATAATATATTGCCACAAATCCGATATACATTAACGGAAATCAGTGCTATGCAGTAAATTTCAATGTTAGACACACCATCCATATAAGTCCGTTCTGGGTCTGAACGGAACAACAACCCGAAAATACTTGAATATGTTCAGGTCTCATGCAACTCATATCTCGTATCAGGTGGCCTACCTAACCGAGACATTAATCAACAATCCATTTAAACAATTCAAATATTTCCGGTCTTCATTCGTCGTTTACCAAGTCTTGAATTGCTTTATAACGTCGTATTATTACTTGGAATGGTTTTTCGAACATATACTCGATCCCGGTCTTTCCAAGTAACAAGCGTACTTTAAAACAGTAGCTATGGTTTACACAGGCTTTTCGATTCAAATCTCCTTCCAACGATTTTTCAATTCATATATAACTCAAGATTTGAATTATTTTAATTTCATACATCTCGTTATCATCTTATCTCTTCTTTGAGTCAAAGATTATACCTTCGCTTTAATTTCTTATCTTTAATTCCCTCAAATCAAAGATTCAATTTAATTCCCCAATTACGATATGAATTTCTACAAATCAATCTTATCGGGTTTCAAGAATGATATTATTGAAGATACGATTCACGACGAAACCCCAATCAAATCGATTTTTGAATCATAAGTTACACATAAATTGTATCCACTTATATTTGATATAAATTCTCATAATTAACGAATACTATAAGTGGAATAACGATATAATAATATCTTCCAAATTCCCCAGATAGTATACGTTTACATCATGAGGTTCCATACCAAATATCGAAGATTATTTCTACCTAACTTATTTCAATCAGGTGGAGAAACCCATATCTTAATTAAAAGATTTATTCAACTCTTTGATATTTGATCTGGATAGAGATACCATCAACTTATCTTCAATATTAATTACCGTATCCAACTCATATTATAAGCGGAATAACAGTGAATTACCTTTTAAATTCCTCAGATAATATGAATTTTCATCCACCGAGTTAATATCAAACATCCGAAGATTTATCTCCAACCATATCCAATTATTTAGTATTAAAAACCCGTATTAGTATCAATTTAAATTCCATATAAAATATTTCTAATACTTTTAAACCTTTAAAAACATTCCAAAAATCATTACTTATAGTTCGAAAAATTGTTTACTGGTTAAATCTTCAAAATAGATTGTTTTCGAAGAAAGCGTTACCATAGCGTTTCAAAAGTGTTACAAAAGCGTTACAAACTGTTATCTTAACTATTTGGATCAAAATATCGTTTATCTTAGCCAAAACTTAAACTTTACAATTCAAAATACTTTTACATAATTTATATTGATTTTACAAAATTTTCCCATATTTTTAAAACATTAAAAATGACTATTTACAATTACAGTCAATAACTTCACTTACAACGTTCATTTTCGAAACGGTTTTAAACGTAGCTTAAAAACTATAGCTCGAAATTAAAAACTGCTGTCACTCATTTGAAAGCTCTCGTTACAAGAAATCAAACGTTTTTCGTTTCGTGGAAATCCGATTTAAATTGCAAAAGTTATAAGTGTTTAAAGTTTGCATCTAAATTACGTAAATTGTCGTTATGCGATAAGCTCTACTTTGACCATAATAACCATTATTCTATGATACTTCAAAATATCTTAGAAAACCATTATATCCTTATATAACCCTTTAAAAATTATTTAAATTTACTTTCCAAATTATTTTGGATCTAAAATTTAACTTTCATAACTTCCAATTAATTTCTAAATTCAAATAACTTCAAATTAACCTTTCCATTCGTCGGATCAGTTAGGGATAGCCAGGGAGAGCAGGAAACTTCATTTCCAAACCCAAGCCTAGACACTATCCTCTCTGTCATCCTAGAACAGTCGGTGTGTATATTATATTGTTATTATAAAGAGACATTGTTATTATATTCAAATATCAAAAATCTCATTTCGAATTTAAATTGAAAATAATATTTTCACCAAAAATATAAAGATCGTTATAAAAATCAATACATAGTTCATATCTTTTTCAGATCCTAATTCAATATTTAAAAGTTGATATTTAATTCAAAACTAAAATTTTAAATATTATTTAAAATTTGAATAAAATCGTATATAGGAAGGAGATTCTAAATCGATCACCCATATATTCCACAACCACGGTGTGTTTGTGTGTGTGATATCATACAATGCAATCATATTTATCCAAATGAACTATACGACCAGACGGATATGAATTCATTCATCACAACAAACATTTAACGGTGCACAAGCGTTACAGACGATAACGCTTACTAGTGTTCAGTGTTTTATCAAATTCATGAAAAACCATTCAAACATCAACATCCATCACACAATCATCATTAACTAATTAAAGTTAATCTCATCTAATCCTAATTAACTAATTTAAATAAAATTTTAAATTAGAAGTTCTCACCTAATAACTTTCCAAATCTTCACGGTAGGCGAGCCTAGCTAAGCGAACCGTCGGATAGTATTTCAGCACAACGTCTTCTTCACCAAAATATATATAATATAATATACACTAATCTCTCTTTATATTATAAGAGGAGGAGGAGAATGACGAACTTTGGCAAGGTGGTGGTGGAAAAGAGGAAGACTTATGCCATGGAAACCATGGCCATAAGCTTTAAGAAGAAGGTGGAAAGGAGGAAATGGAAATGGAATGGTAAAAAAAAATTGGAGAAAGAGCCTCCTTATATAGAGATGTTCAAGGGTATTATAGGAATTTTGATAAGGGACACATGGCTCATGGCATGAAACCTTCCCATGCATGACGACACTTAAGGGGACACTTGGAAATACAACATGAACTCTCCCATGCATGATGACAAGTAGAAGGACACATCATTCCTATGCATTAAATTAATATATTTGATTTAGTAACATAAGTTGTAACACTTATAAATGTAGCCAAATAAATATAACATCTTATCACTTAAGATTTATAAAATATATATATATATATAACTTATTTAGAATTTAAAAAAAAATGTTTATCAAATACACATATATGTAATTTACCCAAATCTATACTAACAAATGGTTTTAAAAATAAATACTTAAAAATAATCTAAAACAAAATGCTTACAAATCCAAAACTTATTTATCGATATAGAAATCATTCTTTTAAAAATCTTAAAAATAAATTATCCTTTACCAAAAATCATATTTATGCAAATCAATATTATCAAAATTAGAAAATATTATTACTTAAACATAAAAATCTTATAAATAGAAATTTCAAAATAAGTTTTCTTATAAAATCATATTAATTAAAACAAGTTACTTATCCAAAATTAAAAATTCATATTCAAAACTTATAAAATCAATTTATTTTTAGAAAATGAAAAATTATATAATAAAAATCCAGATCAAATTTAGTAAAAATTCTGGGATGTTACAACTGGTATGAGAAATTTACTCAACACATATATAATTTGGCTAATCACAGGACCACGCCACTTTCGTGGAACGGGTTTACTCCATTGGATTGCCAGTTCTTTAAAACAAATCTTTCTTTTAAACAACGCAATGCATTTTATAAAAATGAAGCCATTATAAGACTCAGTTCCCATCACACAATGCAACGCAAACCGGAGGATAGAGTTTTTACCTTATAACGGCCAAGATATGCTTGATACGAATAAAACAAAGGCATTTGATATTATTGCTAGTGTTTATATGTTTTGAAAACAATTTCAAATCATAACTATCAATCATAGACGGCATTAGTGCCCCATACCACTATGTCGCCATATATAGGTATACAATCAAAACCGCAACCACGTATTTGGAAATTGGATTTCCGTCCTGAACCAAGGCAAAAGATAGTCCTTACCGAATTCGAGACGCTCTAGCCCGTGTCTCAGGATCAGAGCTCGAGTGACCCTAGGAGCGACAGGGCCGGTCCACCGATGTGGATTAAAATTCCTGAACAATACGTTTCCCCGCCCTTTGGGGCGTAAACGAGCCAACGAATGACTCCATCGGACCCGTATCGTCCGATCAAACCGAGGCGCCTCGCAACAGCAACAACCACACAGGTGAAAAGTATATAAATGTCAGGGCTGGTAGGTCACTGACACCACCCTAGCTAGAAAGAAACGCATGCCCTCCCTGAGGTCCTTCCTCCCGTTTCTGGTTCTTATCGGGGTGTGAGGTTCGCGATTTCACGTTATATACAAAGCTACGCCACACAGGCGGTGCTTTGATCATCACAACAAGACTTTGCTTTTCAACAGAAGCCCTGATCACTGCATCTTAGCATGCCACACACGAAATTCATGCCATGCGACTGATGTCCATCGATATACAACCCCTGAGCTCGTGCGTTTCAGGGAAGGGCGTTAAGCAAAAGAATAAATTCTCCGTCGCCAAACAGATGTATATTTAATAGAGATCAATCAACACAGAATAAAATCCAATGTCAGACACACAGTCCATTTACAAGTCCGTTCTGGGTCTGAACGAAACCGGAGGCACTAAATACCTCGCAAACCCATCGATCACCACGTACGTCTGGACGATCACCACTCATTATCCATATTTCGGGATGCCTCCCAATCAGGACCTCGGTTACCATCCAAACGAGGTGAAGATCTCCGGTCTTCGACCACCGTCTTCATCTTCGACTTTCAATCGTTGGTCAATTATTTGAAATGAGAATTAATTCGGCCTTTTCAAATAATTCACGTATATTTAGAATTTCAAATCAATTTATTTCAATGGTTAAATCATTCGACAACACCAATTTTGTTCTTTAATGTAATTTTCACACCAAACACATTCAACCATCAAATACCACATAAATCGAGAAAATTCAGTTTATTTCCATTCCATATCGTTTATGATATTTTATAACGATTTATCGCTATTTTTATTTATTTTAAAATAGCCAATTTATTCAAAACGACGCTTCGGGCCATAACGCGGCCGTGGCCCTGTTTTTCTTCAGATTTGATTTACACATATCTGAAAATCTAACCGTTGGATCTTCACAAAATTTACATCATTAGAAAGGTCTTTTCAAAACGAATCCAACGGTTCCAGTTTCGGGAAAATCCGACGGTCGGATCTCCCGGTATAATCGTTTGAAGTTTCGATTTCAAAATACGAACTGCAGCGTCGTTATTCGATTAAATATAATTATATTTATATAAATATATATAAATATAATCGATTCTGGCGCTGTTTTTCTTCAGATTTGAATTAAACATTCCAGGCAATCCAACCGTTGGATTTTTACAAAGTTGGTGCCGTTGGAAAGATATTTTCGAGGCGAACCCAACGGTTGCGATTTCAGGAAAATCCGATGGTCGGATCTCCTGGTACAATCGTTTGAAGTTTCGATTTCAAAATACGAATTGCACGGCCGCGTTTCGTTTTAATTTTATTTATATTTATATATTTATATAAATATAGTTCATTTGACAATTTCAATATCGTTTTCACTTCAAATATTTCACTAACGCCTTTAAATTTTGGAAAATTTCGCCATAACCTCCTTTGTACGGGAGGGGCTGGGAAAATTCCCAATCGTGGTTTTTGATAATGGGGATCATGCATCTAGTTCGCACACAAGCGGCATGTATATATTTATTTCATTTCCACAAACTAATCCTATGTGGTTTCAACCAAATATTTCTCAACCACAAATGGGTATTTTTCAACCACAATCAATCAATATCAACCACAAACAATCCCAAACAACCATTCGCTATCAATCAATTTTCACACCAATCACAACCAATAAATATCGTCCATGGTTTGTGGACGAGGGGCGTATATATATATATATATTTATATATAGCAATTCACTTCTGTTTCAACACATATATAATTTTTACAACGCATATACAACTTATACATCGAACGTACAACTTATACAACGCTTATACATGAGGTGTACAACGCTTATATAACTCATACATCGACTATATAATTTATACATCGTCGTTTTCTATATCGTTTATAAATTAGAAATCTCACATTGGGTTCCACTCCACCAAAAATAGCAGAAGGCTAAGAAAAATATGCGGTCTCTTCTAGAAGGTAGAAGACGTCCACACGGTCACGATGTTTCCTGTTTCATCGAATTTTGTTAACGAACGAAAAAGAAATGATTTTTCAAAGGTTTGCAACACTTTAAAGGTGTTAAAATCAAATTAAATAAAATCAGCCGATACCTGCTTGTAATCTACGAAACTAGGTTTGAAGATTGCGATCAAACGGAGTAGTGGTTCGAGGATCGGGTTGCGCTGCAGCGAAGGGCTTGGAGAGGGCTTTCCGGCGATGGCGATGGGGTCCAGTTCGAATCACCAGAGAGGCAGCGGCGGAGCTCGAAAGTGGCCAACTTCAGGCGCACGATTCTCACAGCACACGCAACGAGGAAGGCCGATTCTTGTATGGATTTGTAGAAGAAGAAGAAGGCTTCAAAAAGTTGAACTGGAGCTAGGGCTATCGATGCGCGTGGTGGTCGGAAAATGATCGGGAAGGGATGGAGGCGTTTCCGTCGTCGATCGGGGGGGGGGGGTCTGAGGATATTTTTTTTCTAAATTCTAATTGGTCGGTGGGTCTTTAAAGGGGTTTTCTGACATGACCCCCAATCGAAACCCAACGACTGTCGTCCCTAGCATTTTACCCCCATTCCGAACACAATGGGATATGTTTCGAAGCCCCATTCGAATGTTTCAGTCAGTTTTCCTTCAAATTAAATTATAAAACATTCAATATTTAATTTGAACGTACATTTCAATTTGCCAGGGCCACAAACTGATTCGAAAAATTCCAGAAAAATAAATCTAGCTATTTTTTGACGATATGGTCCCAACAAAACTAGTTTCATCGAATTCTGAGACCGTTAGCAAAAAGGCCCATTTCTGGTCGATCCAATTTAACTGTAATTGACCAAAACACATTTTCTTTTGCCACGCTCACATAATAGCTTCAAAAATTATGAAATTTGAAACCTAGCAATAACTTCACATCCTGGATCCAACAAAAGTGGTTTTGCCGAATTCCGAGGTCGTATGCAAAATGGCCAATTTCACGGGCTATATAAATTCCATAGCGACCTTTCTGAAAATTCATTCGGCCATAACTTTTGCTTTCTGCTATGAAAATTCGATTTTTCAGATTCGTTAGAAAGGTTTTCACTAACAGATTTAAATATTTTTGGTTTCACTAAAATCCGTTTTGTTTTGCACCCGGTACAGTCCGACAAAGTTTGAATTCAATTTTTGAAACTGCAGCGCCTTTTCAGGCCTTGTTTATAATTATAATTAATTATATTCTCTTTCAATTGTCGATTCAACTCACTTTCCATCTCTATTATTTAAAATATTTATTTTAAATATTTAAAATCCATTATTTTAGCCAATTTAAATTTTTTAAATTGGTTCAGATTTTCTGGGTCGTTACAAGGTTATGGCAAATTTTTCCGGAAATTTAAGGAGTTAGACTATTTTTAAGAAATTTTGATAATAGAAATCGATATAACTATATATATATATATAGAATTCGCTAAGAAAATGAATTAAAAATGAAATATTAGAAAGGGCCAGTGATGGCGAAATTGTTTGATGGATGTTTATTTTTCCTTTGATAGTTAAAACACTGGCTATCAAAGATTTTTACCATCGTTGTCGATACGGAGAGACCGGTTGGATTTAATATTCGAAAACCACTTTGTATAGGCATAGGCGTTGCGAATTAGATTATGCTAAAGATAATCGAAGACAAAGTGAAATTCAAGAGCTGTTATGTTTGTCTAGTCCCAGGACAACTTGTATGGACGAATGTTTGACAGAGTATTCCTAACGGTCACATAATACGATCTTTTCAAGGTATTACGTCTGGTGGCAGAGAAATTTGTTTCTCTTAGCTTTTATACCCGTAATATTTTTGGGAAGATCAACTAGTGATTTGACGGGTTTGACGATGTGGCATTCAAAGTGTATAGTGGCCAGATGTTCTAAAAGATAGACGTAGCCTCAAGCTTCACAACCAGGAAATGACAAAAATCGGGCAGGTAGCATGGCTATGTGGGTCGCTCCCATTAGGGTGTATAATCACCTATCTAGAGAAATTCCTTTTACTTCTTTAATCTATTTCGATGCTGTCCCTTTTCGGGAAACGGTGGTTTGAGCCCAACCGTTGGATACATACATTCAATACCCTTAAGCGAAATGAGTGGTCGGTCATATGTGGGTCGGGTTGCAAGACGTTCTTGTTGAACCCAGTTTATTCCCCTCTAGAGATACACTATCGGCAGGTGGTGCCATATCTTGTCATAGTTGGAATCCAATCTCCAATAAGCGCCCTGCGGTTTTTGATTTTATACTATGTATGTAGAGTGTGAGATGCAAGCGTTCTACTATTTGGTTAATTATTTAATTAGAAATTATTATAATATCACTGGATTTTGATATCAAAAATGTTTTGGGTTATAGTAAGGTAAAAACCGTCCGTGTTTATGTGTGGGCTGGTCTTACTATTATCTCTTTCTTTCAAAAGATTTTTGAAGTTAAACCATATGCTTGGAGTTTACTCACACCAGTCCCATGACTGACCCAGAGTTTGTTTTGTTTTTGTTTTTCCTAAACTCTTGGGTGCCCAAATTTGTACGGGCAGTCAAGTGTTTCAGGCTTTTACAGATACACTTAGAGGAGCTGGAAGCAGGAGGCTTCACTATTAGTTATCTAGAGTTATTTCCGCTGTATCAAATGTTATGTTATACTCTGATGATGATATGTATATATGTACAAACAGATTTGTATTTCAAAGTTATGTTATATAATATATTTTATGCGTTCCGCTGTGAGATTCTGTATTGTCATTTCTGTTCTTCTTCTATCTTTTCTATTTTCTTTAACCCTAATGACTCGTATTTCTGTATTATTTGAGCTGGACGTGTGTTGTATTAGTCAGCTCAGATAGTGTGGATTTGTGGGTCGTTACAGTTGGTATCAGAGCTTAGGATTGAGCGAACACCTAGTCTTTTGTGGGGGTTTACTCATTAGAGATAGGGTCAGTATTACCCTAGAATGAGTAGAGTGTATATATATGAGAGAGTGTATTTGTAAGTTGATATAAAAATTGTTTTCTATTGTGTTGGCTTGTCTGTTGAGTGGTTTATGAATTCTGATCGAATCGTGGGACGCCACGACGTCGATAGGAGTTTCTAAACACTTGGGCATAAGAATCGACTCAATATTGTTTTAAACCGGGTAAATGAAATAATTTTGCCCAAAAATTTTATTTTGATATAAAGGCACAATTTCCTGAAACTATTATAGTATATGGATGTGTTGGTTGTTATTTTTATAGTCAAATGAGATTATAAAATTGAAATGGTTATATATAACCAAATAGAACTTGTATATGAATAATATATGCAAATGTGATCAACTAAAATTGAATTCAAACCGTAAATTGGAATTTAAATCCCAGAAGGTTGGAAAATATTTTTTCCAAAGTATATTAGAATAATATAGCATTATTTTGGGAAGGATTTTGGATAAAATCGTTTTGAATAGGTTTTGAAAGTGATGAAGCACTGAACTCACTTCAGTGGCTGGAAAATAATTCTGATGATGACTGCAGCACCATCAGTGTTCATTTTCGAGTTTTTAAGTGATGGATTGCTACCTTAGAAAAGTTTTGATGGAAATTTGTTTGAAAGAAAACAAGTTGTGGGAAAACTTCAAATGTTTTGAATTTAAGATAGAAATAAATATATGTATATATATTTATGTGACTTCAGAAGGATTTAAAATAAAATCCGAGGATTTGAATTCTGGAATTTAAATTTAACTTAAGCAAGTTAAATGGGTCGAAGTGAATAAATTGAATAGAATCAATTTGGATAAATTGGTGTTGAACCAATATGAATGGAATATGAATGGGATGTGAATACATTAGTCATAAATCATTCATATTAAATGAATGTGAGTATATATGATGTGCAATATAAACGGAAACCAAAAGTTTTGGTAGAACTAAAATTTGTAGAGATTGAAATGTTGAGTTTTAACATAGATGAATTTTGAAAAGTAAATGGGTTAGTAGCATTTTTCCTACCTTGGTAATTTCGGGGACGAAATTCTTTTAAGGGGGGAAGAATGTAACGACCCGTATTTTTGGTCGATTAATTTTAAATATTTTATATCGTTTTAAATATTGAGTTGAAAATATAAATGAATTTTTATATTAAGTTATCGATTTAAAAATTAATTTCGATTTAATATCGAATATATCGAATTATCGTAATACAAAAATGGTAATAATTGAATTCAAATTTAAAACTAAATCGAAACAGTTCAAATAATCAATATAAATCATATTTGAGTATAGAGGATAATAATAATAATTTATTATCAAGGAATAAATTGGTTGGAATTTAAATTATATTTATTCGATATGGTTATTATATATATATATACGTTCAAGTTAAATTTCAGAATATATACTGTGCAATTCAGAATAGCGTTATAACATTATAACATCGGTCGATATGTAAAAATAAGGGTTCTTAATTTCAAATAATGGACCCCGATATTATTTTAGTGGATAAGCACGAGATCAAATCGATATCTGTTTAAAATAAAGTGAGAATCTCTTTATATCAAATCATATTAATTATAAAATCAAATCAATAAACGTCTTTTCGTCAACCACCCTACCTATTCTACGGTCACTCCCTACTACGTGCCTCCCAAGTTTTCTTCTTCTTTAAATCGCGTCCAACACTCCCTTCCCCATTCAGAAAATCCGTGCCTCTTCCTTCCTAAACCAATTCAAAGCGTTCGATTTCATTTTCTTCCTTCTAGTTTAAACTCAAAAATCGATTCACTTCACCGAAAAATAATAAGAAGGGGAAATCGAGGTCCTTATCTAATCGCTGGGCCGAGTCAACGTAGGGGGGCCTGGGTTCAAAACCGCGAGCACAGGGGGGAAATTGCGAATAACAGTAGTCATTGGACTAGTTGAGGTTTAGATTTGGTTTTAGGGAAGGCCGACACTAGCTTATTTTCAACAATTGGGAAGTGCGATGATTGGTTTATTGTGGGTTCTGGGGTTCGCGAGTTAGTTTTTGGGGTGGATGGTCATCGCGAAGGGGGATTTTAAGGTCGACGAGTTGACCAAGGGTTGGAGAGCTGGCCTCAGTAGGCGTGTACTGCTAAGTGCAAAGGGTAGTTCCAAACCAGAGGAGTTCGATTCCAGAGAGGAGCCGATGTGGGTTTTTAATGAAACTAGGTAGTGCAAATATTGATGTACTGTGTGAATTGGGAATTGACAAGGACGGGAGAGTTGTTGGTATGTTTCGGCATATCAGTTTTTAAGGGGAAGTTCAGGTAAGGTAGAAGAACTTGAAGATCACGACAGTTTGGGATTTTTCAGTCTGTAATCTTTGGGAGGAACAGTGGATAATCGTGATCGGGTGTAAAGGGTTGCTGTTCAGGTTTGAAATCAAATAATGGAGGAGTTGTCTGTATAGTATTCGATGAAATGCCAGAATCGAATTAGACGGTCTTGGTGGGTGATTTGCAGTAGTAATGAGTCAGTTATTTCTGAATTAGCTTCAAACAACAAGATGTTGAATTGATTCGGTCGAGATAACTCGTAACCAGTATATTTGGAATTTAACTGAGTGTTCTGAAATTATAAAACCAGGTGAGTAAATCTCACTCAAAAGTTATTTAATTTATTTTTATCATTAAAAATAAATGGTTGACTGTTTGAATGCGTGCATGGATTATTGAATCATTGTGATTATTATATATAATATATTAGTTATATAGGCTTGGTGGTTGTCGCTATTATTATATATATTGGATATTTCCCACAATACTATTAGTGGATGCCCGCAGTATCATTAGCGGATGACCCTATGCCCACGTATATAAGTGGATCCCCTTTTATACCGCGATATCCAGCCTTGAAGCAGGATTGGTATTATTTATGTGACTAACATCTGTGGATGCAGGGAAAACAGGTTGGACAGATCCAATTGGATTCCTCAAATTTATTTATTAATGTTTACACATTTATGTGATGTGTTGAATTGGATTGATGGTTTGCTTATTTGGGTATTTAAATATCACTGCCCAAATATTTATATTTAAAAATATCAAAAAGAAAAAAAGGATTCTTTGATTTAAAAAGGAAAAATTACTTTTCGAAATGGAAATGAAATTTCGAATGGATTGAGAAGTATTAACTTGTTTTTAATGATAAAAACAAGTACATGAATCTATAAACATGTTATAAACGGAAAGAAAAATTTTCGTTGATAATATTAAATTTTGAAATTCAAGTTTGAATTTAAAAAGGAAAATTTATTTTCTAGAATGGGGATTGGATTTCAAATAAGATTTGAAATAAGAACTTGTTTTAAATAATTTAAAACAAGAAGTGGAATATATAAACGATGTTTGCAAACGAATAGAAGTTATATTATCGTTGGATAATCTATGAATGTAAATTCAAGCAAGATTTTAAAAAGGAAAATTTATTTTCCAAAAGTAGGTTTTCAAATGGAATTTGAAAGAGAAACTTGTTCTAATATTTAAACCAAGAAGTGAAATGTATAAATGACGTTTTAAAATGAATGTGAAAATGATCATTTGATAATTTATAAATTAAATTCAACTGTGAGTTTAAAAGGGTAAAAAGAATCGTTTTGAAAAGAAAACAATGGAATCTATTTACGATGTTCGAAAGGTAATCAAATTGAAATAAATCCATTTGGATTTATGGATAGAATTCGAGTAGATCGAATTTATAGAAATGAATTTATTCCAAAAGGATATTGTAACTGTATTATAATTTTAATATGACATAAATTCTATGCTTATATATATAGTTATAATATTAACATATTTCAAACAAGGAAATCGAGTTTTAAATGGAAGTTGTTAATTATTAAATAAGAAAGCGATTTATAAACCATGTTTATAAAGGAAATGAAGTATTTTCCTTTGGGTAGATTGGAAATAGATTTTTCCAAATATGAGTAATGTCATTTAAAAATCATATTTTTTAAATAAGATAAAAGAGGGGATTTTTATGATAAGTAATCGAGTTTTGGAACTATAAACTCTTATCCGTCTCGAGATAAGAACGTTGTCGGTCAAGGTCTGAGAGGTAAATAAAATACCCCAACTTGAATGACTTCACTATTATCAAGGGATGATATTAGTTTGTAATTGTAAAGGATGTTGAATAAATTGATTTTTCCCATAACAGAAATTTATAATTGAAATTCGAGTATATCGAGTGCTCTAAATAATTTAAGGAATGGAATTGAATATTAGAGTTAAGTTTTGATTAAAGTCATAACTAAGTTAGGAATATAGCATAAGAAATCCATGAGTTGAATAATCTGAATTGTGAAATTAGATTTGGGATAACGGGCTTAATTTATTTTTAATTTATTGGAAATGAATTCGATTTATTTTATAAACGAAGAATTTAAACGTATATATTTAATTTAATTAAAACGAACTCGCCGCAACGCGGTTGTTCGTAAATTGATGACTCGAACTCCAATTGAGTTTATAGAACTCAATATAAATCGGAATTCGATGAAACAAGAAATGCACGGACCTATCGAATGATAGTTTTCTAATGGAAGAGAAAAATCTAAATTCCGTCGTATAGATTTTGAGTTATCTCAAAATTAAATTTTCAAAAAAAATGCGCCATAATCGTTTTAAACCATAATGGTTTATTTAATTAAA
The DNA here is from genome assembly GCA_030737875.1 of Allium sativum. Classification (NCBI taxonomy): domain Eukaryota; kingdom Viridiplantae; phylum Streptophyta; class Magnoliopsida; order Asparagales; family Amaryllidaceae; genus Allium; species Allium sativum. The sequence continues at coordinate 831,247,944 of CM060918.1, read as the reverse complement.
TAAAAGGGTTTTTAATGAATAAAGTTATGAATTTCCATTAGTAAAATCCAGATTTGAGTTATAAAATAAATACGAACTCAAATCGAGTGAATGAACTGATTTTTGAAACAAAAATCAGATTTTAATTATCGGATAAAGTTAACTAGTTGCAAAAGAAATTACTTAATATGGTTTTTGATCTAACTTAACATTTGTTTAAGTAAATTGAATTGTAAATTGAATCAAGGTATGAAAAGGAATTAGAATTCGGAAGTGAGCAAGGAGTTGAGTTCGATTTGTCTATAAGCGAATACAGATTTATTTGAACGTGATACGTTCAAATTAAAAGTATATGAAACCAAAATGCTAATTAAAAAATTTAATTAGCGAATGGAAAGAGAATTATGTAAAAGGGATTGAATTGATTTAAATGAATTGCGAATGGCGTATATATGGTAATAGGTATGGGATGGAGAGTATGAAGAGTATGAAGATTATAATTTAAGTGTCCAACAAAAAGGTACACCTTTAAAATTTCCATATGAGGTTTTATGCGCCGAATCAGCAAGCCGCTTGGCTTTTTGATTTTATTTTTGAATGGAAAGGGCCTAGAGAGGCGAGTTGAGGTTTGAACTATTTGTCGGTACAAAGGAGGTTATGGCAAATTTTTCCGGATATTTAAGGAGTTAGAATAGTTTTAAGAAATTTTGATAATAGAAATCGATATAACTATATATATAGAATTCGCTAAGAAAATGAATTAAAAATGAAATATTAGAAAGGGCCAGTGATGGTGAAATTGTTTGATGGATGTTTATTTTTCCTTTGATAGTTAAAACACCGGCTATCAAATATTTTTACCATCGTTGTCGATACGGAGAGACCTGTTGGATTTAATATCCGAAAACCACTCTGTATAGGCATAGGCGTTGCGAATTAGATTATGTTGAAGATAATCGAAGACGAAGTGAAATTCAAGAGCTGTTATGTTTGTCCAGTCGCAGGACAACTTGTATGGACGAATGTCTGACAGAGTATTCCTAACAGTCACACAAGACGATCTTTACAATGTATTACGTCTGGTGGCGGAGAAATTCGTTTCTCTTAGCTTTTATACCCGTAATATTTTTGGGAAGATCAACTAGTGATTTGACGGGTTTGATGATGTGGCATTCAAAGTGTATGGTGGCCAGATGTTCTAAAAGATAGATGTAGCCTCAAGCTTCACAACCAGGAAATGACAAAAATCGGGTAGGCAACATGGCTATGTGGGTCGCTCCCATTAGGGTGTATAATCACCTATCTAGAGAAATTCCTTTTATTTCCTTAATCTATTTCGATGCTGTCCCTTTTCGGGAAATGGTGGTTTGAACCCAACCGTTGGTGATATACATTCGATACACTTAAGCGAAATGAGTGGTCGGTCATGTGTGGGTCGGGTTGCAAGACATTCTTGTTGAACCCAGTGTATTCCCCTCTAGAGATACACTATCGGCAAGTGGTCTCATACCTTGTCATAGTTGGAATCCAATCTCCAATAAGCGCCCTGCAGTTTTTTATTTTATACTATGTATGTAGAGCGTGAGATGCAAGCGTTCTACTATTTGGTTAATTATTTGATTAGACATTATTATAATATCACTGGATTTTGATATCAAAAATGTTTTGGGTTATAGTAAGGTAAAAACCGTCTGTGTTTATGTGCGGGCTGGTCTTACTATTATCTCTTTCTTTCAAAAGATTTTTGAAGTTAAACCATATGGTTGGAGTTTACTCACACCAGTCCCATGACTGACCTAGAGTTTGTTTTGCTTTTGTTTTTCCTAAACTCTTGGGTGCCCAAATTTGTATGGGCAGTCAAGTGTTTCAGGCTTTTACAGATACACTTAGAGGAGCTGGAAGAAGGAGGCATCACTGTTAGTTATCTAGAGTTATTTCCGCTGTGTCAAATGTTATGTTATACTCTAATGATGATATGTTTATATGTACAAAACAGATTTGTATTTCAATGTTATGTTATATGTAACACCCCGGATTTTTCCGTTAACAGTAAATTAACAAATTAAAGTATAATTAAATTGTAACAGAAAAATTAAGGGAAACGGACATCACCATTGCGTTCGTCTCGGAATTCTGCTTGAGATAGAGTCCGAGTTTGCGCAAAACGGATAACGTATGAAGAAGATATCTTTAATTTAAATATTACAGCAAAACATGAAAAAGAGAAGTAAGGAGAGGACAATAATTATTATTATTCTAAGACTTATTAACAAAAGCCTCTGTAGCTTAGTTGGTTAAGGCATTGGATTTGTAGCATGGAGGTCGGGGGTTCGAACCCCGGCGGCGACATAATTTTTATCTCTGTTTTAGAGAGGGCCAACTGAGCATGCAAATACATGTACGTATACAAATTCAAATTTTGAAAGGATAAGAACGTACATATAAGGAAATAAAGAAAATGTATGTATATATATGAGAATATATATATATATGCAAAAATATATGTATACAATAGATAAAATTCAAATAGACTAAAACAGCTCAATTTAAAGTTTAATTTTTTGAAAATCGAACCCAGTCCCTCCTGGCTGGCCTGGTCTGTGTTTGGTCGAATTTCTGTGGGTTGCTTTGTCATTAGGGCTAGGTGGCAAGTTTTAATTGGTCTCTCTATCTAATGAATGGCTACGATCTAACCTAGCAACATCAATGGTTCTAATCAATTCCTAACCTCTATATAAACAACCCTAGACTAAACCCTAATCTATTCATTCAAATTAAGAGCATAGCCGCCATGTTGCTGAGGAACGACTAAGAGTAGCCGCCATCTAGAGAGAGAGGATTAGGGAGAAAGTTCTAAAGCCTAAAGCAATTCAAGCAACCTAAAGCTAATCAATTCAACAAAGGAATCATATCTCTTAATTAGAGAATTTGCCGCAACCATTGTAAGTAGAGTATTACTTTGGTATGAACAAATGATTGTGTAGATATGTATGCTTGAATTGTGGAAATGAAATTCGTATTTGTGCGATTTATATACTTTTGGATATTCTGAATTATGTCATTCAATTATAAAGAACTACATGCGGTAGTTCTATGCAAATATACGTTTGGAATATTGCGCAAATTATGTAGTCTATGTTGAAGCTACATGTATGTAGTTGATTGAAATTCATGCAAGTTTGGGGCTTTGTTATTATGCCATCATGATGTCTATTTTGTGCATAAATCATTTTGCAAGTAATTGAGACAAGTTTGGTTGTTATAGTTCATATGAAACTATGTTGGAATTTTGACACCATAATCCATGTATTAAGTCATGCTTTTGCAAAACTTATGAATATGGCTAGGCTATGAATGATATTGGGCATAATTGAAATTCATGATTAAGTCTATCTTGTTTAAAAGAATTATCTGATGACATATGTGAGACATGGCTAAGTTAGACACAAAAATCTTTTTTTTGCAAGTTAAAAGCAAACACCATGATTAGGAATATTTATGCATAAGTATACCATCGTTATGTGATTAAATTTAATTAAGTTGAACTATGATTTTGTGTTAGTAACAAAGTATCCTCTTTGTAAACATGTAGAAACCTTATGAACATGACTTGTTTATATTTATGCCATGAACAAATTTAACTATACCTATGCCATGTTTATGCTAGAAGTATTTATGCCATGCTTATGTTTGACATTATGCCATGTTTATGCTAGAAGTATTTATGCCATGCTTATGTTTGGCATTATGCCATGTTTATGCTAGAAGTATTTATGCCATTCTTATGTTTGACATTATGCCATGTTTATGCTAGAAGTATTTATGCCATGCTTATGTTTGACATTATGCCATGTTTATGCTAGAAGTATTTATGCCATGCTTATGTTTGACATTATGCCATGTTTATGCTAGAAGTATTTATGCCATGCTTATGTTTGACATTATGCCATGTTTATGCTAGAAGTATTTATGCCATGCTTATGTTTGACATTATGCCATGTTTATGCTAGAAGTATTTATGCCATGCTTATGTTTGACATTATGCCATGTTTATGCTAGAAGTATTTATGCCATGCTTATGTTTGACATTATGCCATGTTTATGCTAGAAGTATTTATGCCATGCTTACGTTTGACATTATGCCATGTTTATGCTAGAAGTATTTATGCCATGTTTGACATTATGCCATGTTTATGCTAAAAGTATTTATGCCATGCTTATGTTTGACATTATGCCTAAGTAAAAATATAGGTTCATGGGTCAATAATGATATCTCAATTACAAGTTCACATGCTTTGATTCATGTCACCTATGTTACCACTATGCAAGTACACCAGTTTCTATTATGTATTTCCAACGTCATATGCAAGTTCATGCGCTCACTTTCCCCTCTTCGTGTATACGCCATAAGCCTCCCCTTTTCGCATGGCTAAATTGGGCTTTAAAAGGCTAAGCCCAATATATATGAACGGACTTGTAAAACGGGGGAAGATAACGTTGGGTTAAAAATTAATTAATGAATGAAAATATAAAATAGAAGGGCCCAAGTTCAAGTATGGGTTGGGCCCATGATTGGTGTAACCTTTACACCATTAACTTAATAATGGGCCGCAAATATTTACATATAAGAAATAAAGAGGAATAACAAAATATGTAAATGTAGAACATACGATGTGTTTAACCCGAGGTTGGATTGAGTTGTGATGTAAACCTGCCCGGAACCGCCCGGCTGTCCAGTAGTCACAACAATACCTATCCAATGTGGGAGGTTAAACATGGAGCCCAGCAAGGACCCGAGGTTAGACTGAGTTGTGGCGTAAGACTGCCCGGAACCAACCGGCAACAGGCAGCCACAACAATACCTGTCTAATGTGAGAGGTCCGGGCCTTAATAAGACAATTAAGGCTGAGTCAGGATTGATAGGATTAAGTGAACTAAAGACTTAATCAAAATAGAACATGCTAAACTAAACGGACTGGTGGGGTTAGGTTAGGAAACACTTAACCAACTTAGCATGTTGGCTAGAGATAGAAAACCTAGTAACGGGGGACCCTTTTCAGCAGTAACCCTAGAAGGTGTATCAGGATACCCTGAAACTAGGCAGGGTGGGGCACGATTACTGGGCTGATTGTAAGAGGTCAAAGCGACGGCGGTGGTGTAGCAGTGTAGGTTCTAACGGTGTGCGGGCGTGCACGCACTCCGGCGCAGAAAAATAAAGCACTGGGCACCAGTAGAATACCTGTGCACTCTAAGGTTGTGTCGGGTTGCCACTATGGGACTTGATACACCCCATGGTGGGACCAGCATAGGTAACTACAGACATCGGGGGCCGTAAGACACATGTAACTAAGCGAGTAGGAGCCGATCATCATAGAATGGATCACATCACCCTGACTATGGGGTGCCAGTTGGAAACTAGTTTATATGGGTTCAGAGATTAACATGGGGTACGATAGTATATTCGACCCTAGACAACTTAACCAAGTTATAGTGTTTGCCCACTTCTTGTTATTACTTATCATACCCAGTTCTTTATTCATAGACAAAGTAGTACTAGACTTACTCAGGCTTATGTCTGACTCTACTTTTCTTTCGTCTTCTTTCTTCCGTTTCCCCCCCCCCCCCAGGTCCTCAGGGAGGGAACACAGCAGCTTGATCAGCTTTGACATCCAGCTTGAAGAAGAGAAATGTATTGCTTGGACTTTCCTGTTTTGAACTATGGCTTTGGACACACTCTATGGGGCTTTTGCAGTTTACTCATGTTTTATTTATGCTTCTTTAAATAATGTACTCAAGACAGATTATGAAAGTATTATGTTATGTTTTTGGAAAGGTTGTTGTTGTAACACATATTTGACTTTATGAAATAAAAATTTGTTGTTCTTCCGCTGTTTGCAAAATATGTGTTCTTATATCTGTCTTGTATATCTGTGACTTGTACTTATAAACCTCCACCAAAATTAGGGCATTCCCTTTGAGAGTGACCCTAACGGAGGTGGGGTGTTTCACTTGGTATCAGAGCATAGGTTTACCAGATAAGATAAAAAGTTTTGAAAAAAATTATTTTCAAAAAGGAAATTTAAAGAAGCATTTTTAAAAGAAAAATATTATTTTATTTTTAAAAGGCAAAGTCCACTCCCCAAAGCCGTAGGTACTATCTCTTATCCTTCGTTTTGAATCTATCCTTTTTGTTTCAGCATGTCCCAAGAACTTAACTTGCCTGAAGGGGTGCCAATACCTGGTTGGTTTAGGCGATTCTTAGAAGCAAGGGCCACTCAGCCAGGTCCTACCATTCCTCCTCCCCCGGCTGAAGGAAATCATCCAGCTGCAGCAGCACCTTTTCCTCCACCTCCTCCTCGGGGAAACACATTCGCTAAGATATGCAAAGATTTTAAAGCTATGGGAGGAAGGGATTTCCATGGAACTGAGTCCTTCGTAGCAGCTAGGAATTGGCTGAAAGAAACGGAGGACCTATTCATCATCTTTGAGGTAGAGGATAGACAGAAAGTACAGTTGGCAGTGTGGCTATTGAAGGGTGAGGCTTCCTACTGGTGGGAAGTCACTAATGCTGAAAGACCAGTGGAGACATGGGAGGACTTTAGGGCAAGGTTTGAGACCAAATTTCTCTCAGATGCGGAAAGGAGTTTGCAGTTGGAAAAATTCTTATTTCTTAAGCAAGGAGACAAGACTGTCAGAGAATATGTGAATCAGTTTGATGAGCTGGCTAGGTTTGGACTTGACCTAGTCAACACCCCGCACAAGAAGGCTCTCCGTTTCGTCAAAGGGTTAAATGAGCCATTACACAGCTTGGCCATGACCCATATACCCATGGGAGCCACGTATGAAAGATTGGTGCAAATGGCATTGCTGAATGAAGAGGATAAGGGCAAGAAGGAGACAAAGGCAGAAAGCTCTCAAGGGAAGAAAGAGGGTTTGCAGCCTAAGAAGACAGACTTTAAGAAGGGCGGAAAGGGCAACAAAGAGAAGAGGAAGTGTAATTTCTGTGGCAAAGTGGGGCACTTAGTAAAGGACTGCCGGAAAAAGAAGGCCAAGGAGAATGGTGGGTGCTTCTCGTGCGGTCAGACAGGCCACAGGGCTAAGGACTGCCCAAGGAAACGAGGACAGGGGCAGGGCACTGGATCCACCCCAGGGGCACAGGTTCATGTGCTAGAAGCGCCACCATTGCAACAGCGAGGTATAAACACTTCTGTAGAAAGTGTAGTTTATCTTTATGATCACCCCGTTCGTACTTTATTTGATTCTGGCGCATCACACTCCTTTATCTCGTCTGCTTTAGTAGAATCTCTGCACCTAAAAACTAGTATGGTAGAGGACCCCTTAATTGTTTCAAACCCAATTGGGGGCCCAGCTCATTTGTCTATGATCTGTTTGGATTTGAAAATTTCTATTCTAAGTGTAGAATTTGAATGTAGTGCCTTTGTTTTGGGCTTTGCGGGGTATGGTTTGATTTTGGGTATGGATTGGCTATCCAGTAATGGGGCCATCCTTGATTGTGAGAAAAGGGTTGTTAGGCTCCTAACCCAGCTCGGTAATACTTTGGAAATTTCTTGTAATCCCTCGTATGCGGTTATGCTTAGTTATCTTGAATCGCTAGATGCCTCTGTTGAAAATTTGAAATCAGTTAGAGTGGTCCGGGAATATCCGGATGTCTTCGAAGAGGTGAAGGGCTTACCTCCGAAGCGGGAAATAGACTTCCGCATATATCTGGTAGATAATGCAAAGCCCATTGCGTTGCCCGTTAGACATATGGCTCCACGAGAAAGGAAAGAGCTCAGTAAACAGATTAAAGAGCTTCTAGAAAAGGGGTTCATTAGGTGGAGCATTTCAGAATAGGGCACTCCAGGAGTGTTCGCCACTAAGGCTGAAGGTTCATTTCACTTATGCATGAGTTGTAAAGAATCACCTTAGTAAGTACATTTGGCAACATAGTTGGACTTAGGAAGGGACTCCCTTGTGACCTAAAAGGAGTCCATCATGCTTAGTTTCCTAGAATCATATGTGGTGGTTGGGTTGATTAATTCTTTGGGTGTCAGTCTGATGTTGATTTCGGTCTTCGGGGCTGATGCTTAGAGAGTTCTTCTCCTAATCAATATATATGTGGCATAGATTTCCAGTTTTGACATTGCCTAATGGGCACAAAATTTTTACTTGCTTCTATCATTCGACTATACCTTTAGGTAGGACCATTTCCTATCATTGAGAAAATTTGGAAAATGACCTATAGATTAGAGCTACCCGAGAAATTGGCCGGAGTCCACAACGTTTTTCACGTTTCACATCTTCGAAAATGTCTACATGAGTTTGCTGAAGTGGTAGAGCCAAATATCCTCGAAGAGGCCGAAGTGGAACGCGAAGCAACCATAAGAAAAGTTCCAACCCGCATACTAGGAACGGAAGTGAAGAAGCTACGCAACCGCGAAGTCAAACTCGTCAAAGTTCAGTGGAGCGACGCCGAGGGAGACGCGACTTGGGAAACTGAAGCTAGAATACGCACTGCTTACCCTTTTCTTTTCGAGGGTACGTCCTTGATCTTTCTTTTTCCTTAAGTTGCGCTTTTATCTATCTTTTTAGGAATATCTCCTCGACCTTATCTTTTAGATAGAAACCTTTTGGATGAAAACATGTAATTGAAACATGTTATGTATGATGGTTGCAAGTGGTTGCAAGTGATTGCTAGTAGTTGCTCGTGGCTGCATATACACACACAATCTAGGTTTTAGATCGGCTCAGTCACTTCATATTGCATATGCATATATGTTTGCACTCGTATATGGTTGAATTGTAATGTGTTGTCATATGGATGTTTCATTTGTATGAAAGATTGTGCACCCATGTAGAATCATGAATAGGAAAAATCTGCATACATAACGGATACATGGCACTTACATGATTCGCATTAAGGAGGTCAACTGAATCAGTAGACCGCCTGATTTTGCATTAGATAAGTTCATGAACACACACACTTCGCATATGATCATGAAGCATTAGAAGTCTTTTAAGGACAATGGATGCTCGTGTTTGATGGATGAGTAGATGGATGATTGAATGTTAGGATTTACATTCTTCCTAAACTTGAAGATTTCGGGGACGAAATCCTTTTAAGTGGGGGAGAATGTAACACCCCGGATTTTTCCGTTAACAGTAAATTAACAAATTAAAGTATAATTAAATTGTAACAGAAAAATTAAGGGAAACGGACATCACCATTGCGTTCGTCTCGGAATTCTGCTTGAGATAGAGTCCGAGTTTGCGCAAAACGGATAACGTATGAAGAAGATATCTTTAATTTAAATATTACAGCAAAACATGAAAAAAGAGAAGTAAGGAGAGGACAATAATTATTATTATTCTTAGACTTATTAACAAAAGCCTCTGTAGCTCAGTTAGTTAAGGCATTGGATTTGTAGCATGGAGGTCGGGGGTTCGAACCCCGGCGGCGACATAATTTTTATCTCTGTTTTAGAGAGGGCCAACTGAGCATGCAAATACATGTACGTATACAAATTCAAATTTTGAAAGGATAAGAACGTACATATAAGGAAATAAAGAAAATATATGTATATATATGAGAATATATATATATATATATATATGCAAAAATATATGTATACAATAGATAAAATTCAAATAGACTAAAACAGCTCAATTTAAAGTTTAATTTTTTGAAAATCGAACCCAGTCCCTCCTGGCTGGCCTGGTCTGTGTTTGGTCGAATTTCTGTGGGTTGCTTTGTCATTAGGGCTAGGTGGCAAGTTTTAATTGGTCTCTCTATCTAATGAATGGCTACGATCTAACCTAGCAACATCAATGGTTCTAATCAATTCCTAACCTCTATATAAACAACCCTAGACTAAACCCTAATCTATTCATTCAAATTAAGAGCATAGCCGCCATGTTGCTGAGGAACGACTAAGAGTAGCCGCCATCTAGAGAGAGAGGATTAGGGAGAAAGTTCTAAAGCCTAAAGCAATTCAAGCAACCTAAAGCTAATCAATTCAACAAAGGAATCATATCTCTTAATTAGAGAATTTGCCGCAACCATTGTAAGTAGAGTATTACTTTGGTATGAACAAATGATTGTGTAGATATGTATGCTTGAATTGTGGCAAAGAAATTCGTATTTGTGCGATTTATATACTTTTGGATATTCTGAATTATGTCATTCAATTATAAAGAACTACATGCGGTAGTTCTATGCAAATATACGTTTGGAATATTGCGCAAATTATGTAGTCTATGTTGAAGCTACATGTATGTAGTTGATTGAAATTCATGCAAGTTTGGGGCTTTGTTATTATGCCATCATGATGTCTATTTTGTGCATAAATCATTTTGCAAGTAATTGAGACAAGTTTGGTTGTTATAGTTCATATGAAACTATGTTGGAATTTTGACACCATAATCCATGTATTAAGTCATGCTTTTGCAAAACTTATGAATATGGCTAGGCTATGAATGATATTGGGCATAATTGAAATTCATGATTAAGTCTATCTTGTTTAAAAGAATTATCTGATGACATATGTGAGACATGGCTAAGTTAGACACAAAAATCTTTTTTTTGCAAGTTAAAAGCAAACACCATGATTAGGAATATTTATGCATAAGTATACCATCGTTATGTGATTAAATTTAATTAAGTTGAACTATGCTTTTGTGTTAGTAACAAAGTATCCTCTTTGTAAACATGTAGAAACCTTATGAACATGACTTGTTTATATTTATGCCATGAACAAATTTAACTATACCTATGCCATGTTTATGCTAGAAGTATTTATGCCATGCTTATGTTTGACATTATGCCATGTTTATGCTAGAAGTATTTATGCCATGCTTATGTTTGACATTATGCCATGTTTATGCTAGAAGTATTTATGCCATGCTTATGTTTGACATTATGCCATGTTTATGCTAGAAGTATTTATGCCATGCTTATGTTTGACATTATGCCATGTTTATGCTAGAAGTATTTATGCCATGCTTATGTTTGACATTATGCCATGTTTATGCTAGAAGTATTTATGCCATGCTTATGTTTGACATTATGCCATGTTTATGCTAGAAGTATTTGTGCCATGCTTATGTTTGACATTATGCCATGTTTATGCTAGAAGTATTTATGCCATGCTTATGTTTGACATTATGCCATGTTTATGCTAGAAGTATTTATGCCATGCTTACGTTTGACATTATGCCATGTTTATGCTAGAAGTATTTATGCCATGTTTGACATTATGCCATGTTTATGCTAAAAGTATTTATGCCATGCTTATGTTTGACATTATGCCTAAGTAAAAATATAGGTTCATGGGTCAATAATGATATCTCAATTACAAGTTCACATGCTTTGATTCATGTCACCTATGTTACCACTATGCAAGTACACCAGTTTCTATTATGTATTTCCAACGTCATATGCAAGTTCATGCGCTCACTTTCCCCTCTTCGTGTATACGCCATAAGCCTCCCCTTTTCGCATGGCTAAATTGGGCTTTAAAAGGCTAAGCCCAATATATATGAACGGACTTGTAAAACGGGGGAAGATAACGTTGGGTTAAAAATTAATTAATGAATGAAAATATAAAATAGAAGGGCCCAAGTTCAAGTATGGGTTGGGCCCATGATTGGTGTAACCTTTACACCATTAACTTAATAATGGGCCGCAAATATTTACATATAAGAAATAAAGAGGAATGACAAAATATGTAAATGTAGAACATACGATGTGTTTAACCCGAGGTTGGATTGAGTTGTGATGTAAACCTGCCCGGAACCGCCCGGCTGTCCAGTAGTCACAACAATACCTATCCAATGTGGGAGGTTAAACATGGAGCCCAGCAAGGACCCGAGGTTAGACTGAGTTGTGGCGTAAGACTGCCCGGAACCAACCGGCAACAGGCAGCCACAACAATACCTGTCTAATGTGAGAGGTCCGGGCCTTAATAAGACAATTAAGGCTGAGTCAGGATTGATAGGATTATGTGAACTAAAGACTTAATCAAAATAGAACATGCTAAACTAAACGGACTGGTGGGGTTAGGTTAGGAAACACTTAACCAACTTAGCATGTTGGCTAGAGATAGAAAACCTAGTAACGGGGGACCCTTTTCAGCAGTAACCCTAGAAGGTGTATCAGGATACCCTGAAACTAGGCAGGGTGGGGCACGATTACTGGGCTGATTGTAAGAGGTCAAAGCGACGGCGGTGGTGTAGCAGTGTAGGTTCTAACGGTGTGCGGGCGTGCACGCACTCCGGCGCAGAAAAATAAAGCACTGGGCACCAGTAGCATACCTGTGCACTCTAAGGTTGTGTCGGGTTGCCACTATGGGACTTGATACACCCCATGGTGGGACCAGCATAGGTAACTACAGACATCGGGGGCCGTAAGACACATGTAACTAAGCGAGTAGGAGCCGATCATCATAGAATGGATCACATCACCCTGACTATGGGGTGCCAGTTGGAAACTAGTTTATATGGGTTCAGAGATTAACATAGGGTACGATAGTATATTCGACCCTAGACAACTTAACCAAGTTATAGTGTTTGCCCACTTCTTGTTATTACTTATCATACCCAGTTCTTTATTCATAGACAAAGTAGTACTAGACTTACTCAGGCTTATGTCTGACTCTACTTTTCTTTCGTCTTCTTTCTTCCGTTTCCCCCCCCCCCAGGTCCTCAGGGAGGGAACACAGCAGCTTGATCAGCTTTGACATCCAGCTTGAAGAAGAGAAATGTATTGCTTGGACTTTCCTGTTTTGAACTATGGCTTTGGACACACTCTATGGGGCTTTTGCAGTTTACTCATGTTTTATTTATGCTTCTTTAAATAATGTACTTAAGACAGATTATGAAAGTATTATGTTATGTTTTTGGAAAGGTTGTTGTTGTAACACATATTTGACTTTATGAAATAAAAATTTGTTGTTCTTCCGCTGTTTGCAAAATATGTGTTCTTATATCTGTCTTGTATATCTGTGACTTGTACTTATAAACCTCCACCAAAATTAGGGCATTCCCTTTGAGAGTGACCCTAACGGAGGTGGGGTGTTTCATTATACAATATATTTTATTCGTTCCACTGTGAGATTCTGTATTGTCATTTATGTTCTTCTATCTTTTCTATTTTCTCTAACCCTAATGACTCGTATTTCTGTATTATTTGAATTGGACGTGTGTTGTATTAGTCAGCTCAGATAGTATGGATTTGCGGGTCGTTACAAAATGGATTAAAAGTCGTCAATGATCTCATTGTAATGATAAGAGAAAGTATTGATTTTACAAAGTCATCGCAATGTAGGAAATTTTTTTGGGGAAACGCATTAACTCAAACTACTACACTAGTTGGAAAAGGAGTTTCGTTTGATGTTCCAACACGATGGAACACAACATACCTTATGCTTGAAAGCGCGCTTGACTTGCGTTTCGCATTTGAACAATTAGTCAAGTTAAATTATGATTATATATGTTTGCCTTCAAGGTAAGAGCAGGAGATAGGAAAAGAAATTTGTGAGTGCTTGAAAATATTTTATTAAGTTTCACTTAAATTTTGGGGAGTTAAATATCCAATGACTAGTATATATTTTAAATGTGTACGTGATGTTTTTGAAAGTACTACAAGTTGGGAATTAAGTGAGCATGAATACGTTAGTACTACAAATTTTGAGACTTAAATTCGACAAGTATCGGAGAACTTGCAATTGATGTTGAGTATTGGCATGAGTTTTGATCTTTATTATAAAATTCTCTACATCTGAATTCTTTTATGATGAGATTTATAGACAAGAAGCACAAGTTCATGTAAGGAAAATTTGTGACTCGTTGAAAGCTCTTTTCTAATCATAAGAAAGATAATGTGCATCATGTACGAATATATCTACTTCTTCTTGTTCGTTGGATGATAATTTTAATAGTCTACTGTAATGTCCTAGCATTTTTGACCGCCTCAAGTCGGTAATTAACCAATTAGAAACGTTCAAAACGACAGATTGTTATTTGGCTTACAGGGTTTAAATAGAATTAACACAGAATTTCAGAGTATAATAAAAAAATTCATATAAATATCAGAGTTGTATACAATATTTTGTACAGCGGAAGAATAAGGTAAATTTTATACATAAATGTCTTTAAACAAATTTACTCTTTTTCGAGCTTAGCGCGCGCATGTGCCTCCATGTCTTTACGTTCTCTCCAGTGTGTGAGATGATATCTTTAAACCTGGAACACTTAGGGTCTGACCCGAGCATTCCATGCAAAACACTAAACACTCGAGTCAGGATTAAACTTATTTCATGTTAGCAAACTTTGATAAACACCTAAATAAATTTTGTTAATCCTGACAATTTATCAAATAACTCGAGTACTAATCTCAGTGAACTGCTGAAATAAATGGAACATGCAAGGTAAAAAATGTGTGGACACATATCTATTCCAATAGTAGGAAGCATGGGTAACAGGATACTACAGTATTCATTTATGTCATTATACCGAAATTGCGAGAAGCAAGCAGGTTGGGACCAAGCCTACACACGCATGGCTTAAATAAAAGTGTGCCAAAGAAGAAACTAGAGTCCAAACAATCGAACTATGTTGAGTTGCATAGTAAACTAGGATCTATGGTAGCCCAATAAAATTTGTAAGACCATTTCGCTATATCAAACATGGAAAAGCAGGCCACGGTATGTAACGACCCGGAAAATCTGAACCAATTAATTTTTTTTTAAATTGGCTATTTTAGTGGATTTTATATATTTAAAATAAATATTTTAAATAATAATGATGAAAAGTAAGTTTGAATCGACATTGTAAATGAATATAATTATTTCTAATTATAAACAAGGCCTGAAATGGCGAGGTAGTTTCAAAATTTGAATTCAAACTTTGCCTGACTGTACCGGGTGCAAAACAAAACGGATTGGAGTGAAACCAAAAATATTTAAATTTGTTAGTGAATATCTTTCTAAAAGAATCTGAAAAATCGAAGTTTCATAGCGGGAAGCAAAAGTTATGGCCAAATGAATTATCAGAAAGGTCGCTATAGAGTTTATATAGCCCGTGAAAATGGCCATTTTGCAAGCGACCTCGGAATTCGACGAAACCACTTTTGTTGGATCCGGGATGTTAAACTATTGCTAGGTTTCAAATTTCATAATTTTTGAAGCTAGTATGTGAGCGTGGCAAAGGAAAATGTGTTTGGTCGATTTCTATTAAATTGGGTCGACCAGAAATGGGCCATTTTTCAAACGTTCTCAGAATTCGACGAAACTAGTTTTGTTGGGACCATATCGTCAAAACATAGCTAGATTTATTTGTTTGGAATTTTTCGAATCAGTTTGTGGCCCTGGCAAATTGAAATGTACGTTCAAATTAAATATTGAATGTTTTATACTTTAATTTGAAGGAAAACTGACTGAAACTGTCAAATGGGCCTACGAAACATATCCCATTGTGTTCGGAATGGTGGTATTTAGCTAGGAACGATAGTCATTGGGTTTGAATTGGTGTTCTGTGTGACAAGGGGTATTTTCGGATTTTTAAAATTTATAAATATATAAAAAATACCTCATTTGTCCACATCAGCTCTTCTCTTTCCCCGATACCAAAATCGCGACGGTGGGTTTTGCTCCTCGATTCTGACCGATCCACGCCTCTAAACGCCATACCCCGGTTCAACTTTTTGTAGATCCCTCCGAGCTCTTCAAATCCATACCACCTGTTCCCCGTCTCGTCGCGCCTGTGAGGAGATCCATGCCTCCAAACCTCGAAAGTTTAAAGCGCCGCCCCGTTGCTGCTTGCCGTCGAACTGAGGGGGAGTACCAGCATCGGAGAGCATTTTCCAAGCTCTTCCACGTGGCAGTGGCTGATCGTCGTATCGTGCAACGGATTTGGCGAAAACCCAAAACCTAGTTTTGAAGAATTTTGAAAGGTATATGGCTATTTTAAAATATACTATTCTATAGCACTTTAAAGCGCTACGGTTTTTGATTTCACTGTAAAAATCATATCTTTTTCGTTTCTTGACGAAATTCAGTGAAACAAGAGACAGTGGACTCGTGTGGACGTCTTCTACATTCTAGAAGAGACCGCATATTTTTTGAGGCATCTGCTATTTTTGGTGGAGTGGAACCCAATGTGGGATTTCTAAATTATAAACGATATGGAAAACGACGATGTATAAATTATATAGTCGATGTATGAGTTATATAAGCGTTGTACACCTCATGTATAAGCGTTGTATAAGTTGTACGTTCGATGTATAAGTTATATATGCGTTGTAAAAATTATATATGTGTCGAATAGAAGTGACATATACTTATATATATATACGCCCCTCGTCCACAAACCATGGACGATATTTATTGGTTGTGATTGGTGTGAAAATTGGTTGATTACGAATAGTTGATTAGAATTGTTTGTGGTTGAAATTGATTGATTATGGTTGAAAAATACCCGTTTGTGGTTGAGAATTATTTGGCTGAAACCACATAGGATTAGTTTGTGGAAATGAAAAAAATATATACATGCCGCCTGCGTGCGAACTAGATGCATAAAATCCCCATTGTCAAAAGCTGCGAGGCTTTAAGGTAGAGCGAGGATCCGTACTAGGGACGGCCCCGGTTTTAACTACCCTGCCGTTATGCTGCCGAAATTTTCTGAAATATTCATGTGTTAGAATTATTTTCATTTGTTGAAATTATTTTCATATGTTGAAACCGTTCATGTGTTGAATAGAAATTCATTCGTTGAATAGAAATTCATTCGTTGAATAGAAATTCATGTGTTGAATGGTATTCGTGCTTGAAATAAATTGTTTTAACAATAAAAATCACATTTTTATCTTTTATATATGAACTATAGGAAACATTCATGTGCTGAATAGAAATTCATTCGTTGAATAGAAATTCATGTGTTGAATGGTATTCGTGTTTGAAATAAATTGTTTTATAATAAAAATCCTAATTTTATCATCTATATGAACTATATAAAATAGTAGTGTTTTGAAATAAATTGTTTTGCAATAAAAATCACATTTTTACTACATATATACAAACTATAGAAAACATTCATGTGTTGAATAGAAATTCATTCGTTGAATAGAAATTCATGTGTTGAATGGTATTCGTGTTTTAAAGTAAATTGTTTTATAATAAAAATCATATTTATATCATCTATATGAACTATATAAAATAGTCGTGTTTTGAAATAAATCGTTTTACAATAAAAATCACATTTTTACTATATACATGAATTGTTAAAAATAGTGAAGTGTCGAAGTGAATGACTGTTGGATAAAAATATCATTTTTATCAAATGTATGAAAAGAATATGGTTTTGAAATCGAAGAATAAATTATATTTATATATATATAAATAAATATAATTTAAACAAATCGAAATACGAAGCTGCAGTTCGTGTTTTTGAAACCATAATTTCAAATGATTAGTGCGGGAGATCCGACCATCGGATTTTCCCGAAACCGAAACCGTTGGGTTCGCTTTGGAAATATCTTTCCAACGACATCAACTTTGTAAAAACCCAACGGTTGGATTGTCTGGAATGTTTAATTCAAATCTGAAGAAAAACAGCGCCAGAATCGATTATATATATATATATATATAATTAAATTAAATCGAATAACGACGCTGCAGTTCGTATTTTGAAATCGAAACTTCAAACGAGTATACCGGGGGATCCAACCGTCGAAGTTTTCCAAAACTGGAACCGTTGGATTCGTTTTGAAAAGATCTTTTTAATGATATAAATTTTGTGAAGATTCAACGGTTAGATTTTCAGATATGTGTAAATCAAATCTGAAGAAAAACAGCGCCACGGCCGCATTATGGCCTGAAGCGTCGTTTGAATAAATTGGCTATTTTTAAATAAATAAAAATAGCGATAAATCGTTATAAAATATTATAAACGAAATGGAATGTAAATTTAGAAACTAACTGAAGGTTAGCTAAGTCGAATGGTTTCCTGGGTTTTGATCTGATGTTGGTTTCGGCCTTCGGGGTTAATATTTGGGAAATCGTTCTCTTACTGATTTACGGTTAGTGACTAATGAATTGGAATAAGGCGTATGTGTGTTTGTGTAGCACTTGTCTATAATATGCACGAGTTGTTTAGAAAGACCGGGTTTATCCCATTTTGAATAACTGAATCGACGATAAGAAATCGAAGATGAAGACGGTGGTCGAAGACCGGAGATCTTCACCTCGTTTGGATAGTAACCGATGTCCTGATTGGGGGGCATCCCGAAATATGGATAATGAGTGGTGATCGTCCAGACGTACGTGGAGATCGATGGGTATACGAGGTATATAGTGCCTCCGGTTTCGTTCAGACCAAGAACGGACTTGTAAATGGACTGTGTGTCTAACATTGGAATTCATTCTATGTGATTGATAGCCATCAGTTGCATGGTGTGCATTGCCTGTGTGGCATGCTAAGATGCAGTGATCAGGGCTTCTGTTGAAAAGAAAAGTCTTGTGGTTAATGATCAAAGCACCGCTGCGTGGCGTTGCTTCGTGTATAACGTGAATTCGCGAACCTCACACCCCGGTATGAACCAGAAACTGGAGAGGACCTCAGGGAGGGTATGCGTTTCCTTCTAGCTAGAGGTGGTGTCAGTGCTTAAACTGGCTGACATTTATATTATTTTCACCTGTGTGGTTGTTGTTGTTGTGAGGCGCCTCGGATATATCGGTCGATCCGGGACCGATGGAGTCATTCGTTGGCTCATTTACACCCTAAAGGGCGGGGAAACGTAGTGTTCAGGCATAATAATCCACATCGGTAGACCGGCCCTGATGATCCAAGGCTTACCTACGCGCTTGCCTGAGACTCGGGCTAGACAGTCTCGAATTCGGTAAGGACTATCTTTTGCCTTGGTTCATGATGGAAATCCAATTTCCAAATACGACACCATGCGGTTTTGATTGTATATACATATGGCAACATGATATATGGTACCCATGTCATCTATGATTGATAGTTATGATTCGAAATTGTTTTTGAAACGTATAAACACTAGTAATAATATCAAATTCTTTTGTTTTATTCGTATCAAGCATATTTTGGTCATTATAAGGTAAAACTCTATCCTCTGGTTTGCGTTGCATTGTGTGATTGGAACTGAGTCTTATAATGGCTTCATTTTTATAAAAAGCATTGCGATGTTTAAAAGAATGATTTGTTTTAAAGCACTGGCAATCCAATGGAGTAAACCCGTTCCGCGAAAGTGGCGTGGTCCTGTGATTAGCCATATTATAAATGTGTTAAGTAGATTTCTCATACCAGTCCCATGACTGACTCGTAGTTTTTTTCACTTGCAAACTCGGGTGCCCCTTTTCTACACGGGCAGCCTTGTCTTCAGGTTTTAGCAGGCTCTTTCTGGATAGCTGGAGCTGAAGATGGATTCTATCATTTATCTCCTTTTATGCTGTTCAGCTCCTATTGTACATTATGTTTTGTTTTCCGCTGTAGACATTTATGTATAGCTGAACTGTATTTGTACTAAGTATGATCCTGTATACTGTGTAACTCTGATGATTTCGTTTATCCAGTGTATTATTTGTTCATTATCTAGTGTATTTATTTAATTCTGTTCTGCTGTTATCTGTTTATGTGTTATATTCCAAGGATTACCCTTAACACCGTCGTATGGGGTTTTGGGGTCGTCACAACGTGGTATCAGAGCTTTGGTTAAGCTTAGCTCTGGTATGTAACACATTAACGAACTCGTCAGAGATAGAACCAGTAGTGTTCTAGGACGAATAACTCATTACAGATAGGATCAAAAATATCCTAGTATGAGTATAGCAGAATCAGAATAACTCGTTAGAGATGGGGTCAGAAGTGCCCCAGAACAAGTCGAGAGTTATATGTTTATAAATAACGTATTTGTGATTATATATATATAGTCTGGTTTTAGAAATATAATTTTTGAATATATAAAAAGGTATATATTTGAAAAGTTAAAAACAATTTGATTGTTGTTTGTGTTGTGTGATAGTAGGTTTGATTAATTAAATTATTAGAACGATAGTTAATTTAATTAATAAGAGAATGAATGGTAGAATTTATTCGATTAAATCACCCATTGAACTGATATGAAAATATATAGAAATATATACATGTGCATTATATATATGTTTGAACGGGTAAATGGATTAGCTGTTGAGTAAAGAATTTATTTGCGTGCTCGACAAATAGGTAAACCTTAATGAGTTGGATGCGAAATATTATTATATCAACTGCTGTGAATGCCATTGGATGCGGAGTGCTGGTTATTCTGTGTGTAATAATAAATGTCGCCATAGGATAGTAACAATTAATTTTGAACTACACTACATGGCATACTTCTTGAAGATAGACATACTTCATCATATACCACATAAGCATTTGGAGCTTGTGTGACGAGGTGGAAGATTTACCATATGAGCGAGAGGCTTGTATGGCGATGACTATATATTACAGGTTGAATTGATGACTGATATAGACCATATAAAATTGTAACGATAAATTGCCAGAGTAATAAAAACCCCACATGGGTCTGGAGTTGACAATAATCACGTCTCTCTAGTTATTAGATATGGCACATGGACTATTTATTTCCCACACGGGACGAGGTGACGAGAATTTATTCTCTGGAGCAATTAAAAATACACTCCCTCAGGCTTGGACAGGGTGACGAGAATTTATTCTCTGGAGTTATTATCTATACACGCTCCCCTATAAACACTAGAATATATCACTATAAATATGTGTATGCTTTATAGGATTTATTGGGTACCTAATACGGCCCAATAAATTTTGAAACCCCTCCCCATACAAAGGAGGTTATGGCGAAATTTTTCGAAAATTCCGGGTGTTAGCCAAATTTTTGAAGAATTTGAAAAATCTCAGAAATTGAAAAGTTGGAGAATGGAAGCCAGATAGAACGTAGAGTTGATTAATCAAACCACTTTCGACTTTGTTTCTTTTCGGGGATGAAAAGTTTTAAGTGGGGGAGATTGTAACGACCCGAAAAATCTGAACCAATTTAAAATTTTTAAATTGGCTATTTTAGTGGATTTTAAATATTTAAAATAAATATTTTAAATAATAACGATGAAAAGTAAGTTTGAATCGACATTGAAAATGAATATAATTATTTCTAATTATAAACAAGGCCTGAAATGGCGCGGTAGTTTCAAAATTTGAATTCAAACTTTGACCGACTGTACCGGGTACAAAACAAAACGGATTGGAGTGAAACCAAAAATATTTAAATCTGTTAGTGAATATCTTTCTAACAAATCTGAAAAATCGAAGTTTCATAGCGGGAAGCAAAAGTTATGGCCAAATGACTTTTCAGAAAGGTCACTATAGAGTTTATATAGCTCGTGAAAATGGCGATTTTGCAAATGACCTCGGAATTCGACGAAACCACTTTTGTTGGATCCGGGATGTTAAACTATTGCTAGGTTTCAAATTTCATAATTTTTGAAGCTAGTATGTGAGCGTGGCAAAGGAAAATGTGTGTGGTCGATTTCTATTAAATTGGGTCGACCAGAAATGGGCCATTTTTCAAACGGTCTCAGAATTCGACGAAACTAGTTTTGTTGGGACCGTATCGTCAAAACATAGCTAGATTAATTTTTCTGGAATTTTTCGAATCAGTTTGTGGCCCTGGAAAATTGAAATGTACGTTCAAATTAAATACTGAATGTTTTATACTTTAATTTGAAGGAAAGCTGACTGAAACGGTCGAATGGGCCTACGAAACATATCCCATTGTGTTCGGAATGGGGGTATTTAGCTAGGGACGACAGTCGTTGGGTTTGAATTGGTGTTCGTGTGTGACAAGGGGTATTTTCAGATTTTTAAAATTTATAAATATATAAAAAATACCTCATTTGTTCACATCAGCTCTTCTCTTTCCCCGATACCAAAATCGTGACGGCGGGTTTTGCACCTCGATTCTGACCGATCCACGCCTCTAAACGCCATACCCCAGTTCAACTTTTTGTAGATCCCTCCGAGCTCTTCAAATCCATACCACCTGCTCCCCATCTCGTCGCGCCTGTGAGGAGATCCGTGCCTCCAAACCTCGAAAGTTTAAAGCGCCGTCGCCGTTGCTGCTTGCCGTCGAACTGAGGGGGAGGACCAGCATCGGAGAGTATTTTCCAAGATCTTCCACGTGGCAGTGGCCGATCGTCGTATCGTGCAACGGATTTGGCGAAAACCCAAAACCTTGTTTTGAAGAATTTTGAAAGGTATATGGCTATTTTAAAATAAACTAATCTATAGCACTTTAAAGCGCTACGGTTTTTGATTTCACTGTAAAAATCATATTTTTTTCGTTTCTTAACGAAATTCAGTGAAACAAGAAACAGTGGACTCGTGTGGACGTCTTCTACATTCTAGAAGAGACCGCATATTTTTCTGAGCCTTCTGCTATTTTTGGTGGAGTGGAACCCAATGTGAGATTTCTGAATTATAAACGATATGGAAAATGACGTTGTACAAATTATATAGTCAATGTATGAGTTATATAAGCGTTGTACACCTCATGTATAAGCATTGTATAAGTTGTACGTTCGATGTTTAAGTTATATATGCGTTGTAAAAATTATATATGTGTCGAATAAAAGTGAAATATACTTATATATATATACGCCCCTCGTCCACAAACCATGGACGATATTTATTGGTTGTGATTGGTGTGAAAATTGGTTGATTACGAATGGTTGATTAGAATTGTTTGTGGTTGAAATTGATTGATTATGGTTGAAAAATACCCGTTTGTGGTTGAGAATTATTTGGCTGAAACCACATAGGATTAGTTTGTTGAAATGAAAAAAAAAAAATATACATGCCGCCTAAGTGCGAACTAGATGCATGAAATCCCCATTGTCAAAAGCTGCGAGGCTTTAAGGTAGAGCGAGGAGCCGTACTAGGGACGGCACCGGTTTTAACTACCCTGCCGTTATGCTGCCGAAATTTTCTGAAATATTCATGTGTTAGAATTATTTTCATTTGTTGAAATTATTTTCATATGTTGAAACCGTTCATGTGTTGAATAGAAATTCATTCGTTGAATAGAAATTCATGTGTTGAATGGTATTCGTTTTTGAAATAAATTGTTTTAACAATAAAAATCACATTTTTATCTTTTATATACGAACTATAGGAAACATTCATGTGTTGAATAGAAATTCATTCATTGAATAGAAATTCATGTGTTGAATGGTATTCATGTTTGAAATAAATTGTTTTATAATAAAAATCCTATTTTTATCATCTATATGAACTATATAAAATAGAAGTGTTTTGAAATAAATTGTTTTGCAATAAAAATCACATTTTTACTATATATATACAAACTATAGAAAACATTCATGTGTTGAACAGAAATTCATTCGTTGAATAGAAATTCATGTGTTGAATGGTATTCGTGTTTTAAAGTAAATTGTTTTATAATAAAAATCATATTTTATCATCTATGTGAACTATATAAAATAGTCGTGTTTTAAAATAAATCGTTTTACAATAAACATCACATTTTTACTACATACATGAATTGTTAAAAATAGTGAAGTGTCGAAGTGAATGTCTGTTGGATAAAAATATCATTTTTATCAAATGTATGAAAAGAGTATGGTTTTGAAATCGAAGAATAGATTATATTTATATATATAAATATAATTTAAATAAATCAAATAACGAAGCTACAGTTCGTGTTTTTGAAATCGTGATTTCAAACGATTAGTGCGGGAGATCCGACCATCGGATTTTCCCGAAACCGAAACCGTTGGGTTCGCTTTGGAAATATCTTTCCAACCGCACCGACTTTGTAAAAATCCAATGGTTGGATTGTCTGGAATGTTTAATTCAAATCTAAAGAAAAAAGCACCAGAATCGATTATATATATATATATATATATATATATAATTAAATTAAATTAAATCGAATAACGACGCTGCAGTTCGTATTTTGAAATCGAAACTTCAAACAAGTATACCGGGAGATCCGACCGTCGGATTTTCCTAAAACTGGAACCGTTGGATTCATTTTGAAAAGATCTTTCTAATGATATAAATGTTGTGAAGATCCAACGGTTAGATTTTCAGATATGTGTAAATCAAATCTGAAGAAAAACAGCGCCACGGCCGCATTATGGCCTGAAGCGTCGTTTGAATAAATTGGCTATTTTTAAATAAATAAAAATAGCGATAAATCGTTATAATGTATTATAAACGATATGGAATGTAAATTTAGAAACTAACTGAAGGTTAGCTAAGTCGAATGGTTTCCTGGGTTTTGATCTGATGTTGGTTTCGGCCTTCGGGGTTAATATTTGGGAAATCGTTCTCTTACTGATTTACGGTTAGTGACTAATGAATTGGAATAAGGCGTATGTGTGTTTGTGTAGCACTTGTTTATAATATACGCGAGTTGTTCAGAAAGACCGGGTTTCTCCCATTTTGAATAACTGAATCGACGATAAGAAATCGAAGATGAAGACGGTGGTCAAAGACCGGAGATCTTCACCTCATTTGGATGGTAACCGATGTCCTGATTGGGAGGCATCCCGAAATATGGATAATGAGTGGTGATCGTCCAGACGTACGTAGAGATCGATGGGTATACGAGGTATATAGTGCCTCCGGTTTCGTTCAGACCCAGAACGGACTTGTAAATGGACAGTGTGTCTGACATTGGAATTCATTCTGTGTGATTGATAGCCATCAGTTGCATAGTGTGAATTGCCTATGTGGTATGCTAAGATGCAGTGATCAGGGCTTCTGTTGAAAAGCAAAGTCTTGTGGTTGATGATCAAAGCACCGCCTGTGTGGCGTAGCTTTGTGTATAACGTGAATTCGCGAACCTCACACCCCGTATGAACCAGAAATGGGAGAGGACCTCAGGGAGGGCATGCGTTTCCTTATAGCTAGAGGTGGTGTCAGTGCTTGAACTGGCTGACATTTACATTATTTTCACCTATGTGGTTGTTGCTGCTGCGAGGCGCCTCGGATATATCGGTCGATCCGGGACCGATGGAGTCATTCGTTGGCTCATTTACGCCCCCAAAGGGCGGGGAAATGTAGTGTTCAGGCATAATAATCCACATCGGTGGACCGGCCCTGACGATCCAAGGCTTGCCTGCGCGCTTGCCGAAGACTCGGGCTAGACAGTCTTGAATTTTGTAAGGACTATCTTTTGCTTTGGTTCATGATGGAAATCCAATTTCCAAATGCGACACCGTGCGGTTTTGATTGTATATACATATGGCGACATGATATATGGTACCCATGCCATCTATGATTGATAGTTATGATTCGAAATTGTTTTTGAAACATATAAACACTAGTAATAATATCAAATTTTTTTGTTTTATTCGTATCAAGCATATTTTGGTCATTATAAGGTAAAACTCGATCCTCCGGTTTGCATTGTGTGATGGGAACTGAGTCTTATAATGGCTTCATTTTTATAAAAAGCATTGCGATATTTAAAAGAATGATTTGTTTTAAAGCACTGGCAATCCAATGGAGTAAACCCGTTCCGCGAAAGTGGTGTGGTCCTGTGATTAGACATATTATAAATGTGTTAAGTAGATTTCTCATACCAGTCCCATGACTGACTCGTAGTTTGTTTCACTTGCAAACTCGGGTGCCCCTTTTCTACATGGGCAGCCTTGTCTTCATGTTTTAACAGGCTCTTTCTGGATAGCTGGAGCTGAAGATGGATTCTATCATTTATCTCTTTTTATGTTGTTCAACTCCTATTGTACATTATGTTTTGTTTTCCGCTGTAGACATTTATGTATAGCTGAACTGTATTTGTACTAAGTATGATCCTGTATACTATGTAACTCTGATGATTTCGTTTATCCAGTGTATTATTTGTTCATTATCTGGTGTATTTATTTAATTCTGTTCTGCTATTATCTGTTTATGTGTTATATTCCAAGGATTACCCTTAACACCGTCGTACGGGGTTTTAGGGTCGTCACACGGTATGTAGTGAGCAAGAAAGGAGAAAATAACAAGCTCTAATATGCACAAACATCAGAGATTTCACATAGATTCGACCATGCGGTATGTAGAATAAAGACACGTTTATGTATGTATAGAAGGTAAATAGGAAAAACTTAAGTGGTTAAGTCATAGGAAACTACTAGATGGTGTAAATATGCAAGATAGGCACGACATAATTCATGGCACTTGACTTAGACATGTTAAAGTATGTACAACAGCTAGTACTTAAATAAATTAGAAAATTGGCCATGCACAGTGTGAAATTTCATAAAGGAACCAACAACAAGTTGGTTGAGTTAAATTTCACATATGCATTAAAATGACTAAACAATGGGGTAGGTGACAACAACAAATAGCATGTTATAAATGTTCTGTAGTAATTCTAAACCAAGATGCAGCTAGCTTAACCATAGTGGTGAACAACAAAATAAAGTTAGGACTTGCTAATTTAAATAAATATCATCTAAGAAATGCATAACCAGCAGATTGTACTTTAAAACAACCATGGAAACTATTTACAACAGTGTCAACTTGAATATAGAAATTAACAACAGTTAATAAGTTAAAGACTGTGATTTTTAAAAGAAAGTCCAAGTTTCGTTTTCTTTTTGTTAACTATGGTATACCGAAGATTAACAATAACATTTTCAAGCTAAATAATACCACACACTGAACAATCAATGTATTGTCCTGATTAATATTGAGTAGAAAAATATAAAGTGAGCCAAATTTGTCATTTAAATAAAAAGCGAGAATTTGGGGATGTCATAAGCAGATGATTTCCACCTTACATCCTTGTAATCAATTTAATAACACCAGTACCATTCCATGCTTGAAAAAAAAAGAGCACAACCAACACAATGAAGGTTAAACGAAACAGGACAAGGCAATCAAATGAGAAATGCAATAGCAAGCCACTGGCGCCAACAAATCATATTTAGTGAAAACCGAACCCGCGAACATGAAGGAAGTTAAATCATAAGAAAAACTTACCTTGCATCGACGCTATACGGTGACAGCTGTTAATACCCTAGGTATTGATTTTGGTGACAACAAGCATATAAACATTACTACTAACATATCTTTGAGTTGTGTAGTTACATTAGACATATTATGAAGATATTTATAAAGATAAACAAGAATACAAAAGAAGAATTACAGAGGAAGGACAATTAATGCAATTGAAGACGAAAAGCTATTAGAGAAGAATGTTGAAGAACAGAGGTGTTTGAAGTGATGGGGAGTTGGTTGAACCTTAGAATATCTTGTTAAAAATCCTATGGAAATTATACTTGAAGATAATCAACCATTGATCTCAACCAAATCACCAAAATCCACAAATATAAGAAAATTTGAAGTGCAGCAAATTTGAGACACTTATAAGTGTTGCTGGCATATTTTCAACACAAGTACGTCGACATACTCGTTTTTGTATGTCGACATATAACGGTTTTCCAGAATTTCAAATTCAAATTGGGTAGTTATTTCCCTCCACCCTTTCACCAAAATACACATCCTTTCATACACTATTTAAAGGCCTCTAGTAACGAATTTTTACACATTAATTTCACATTTTCTTCTTATCTTTCTTCTCCATTTATTCTCTACAAAATTCCATTGAAAACTATCCTTTTACACTTACAAATCCACTCTCTTTCACTACTATTCTTCATTTATTTGCAAGCCACACAATATCAGAGAGTTGTACTTGAATTCATACCATTCTCGCTCCGATTTAATCCTATTTACTCAAAGAATTCAAGGATATATTACCATTGGAGGTCTATAGGATCATTGTACCAAATGAACAAAAATCGGTATTGAAGATACGTCTACTTGCCATTGTTTGTTGCTGTTGATAAGGAGAAGGTGTATCTTATAGCCCATGAAATCAAGATTGTAAAGGTGTTCTTGCCACCCGTGGAAAGCAAGCGATTATAGTGAAATTCTGCACGGTGGTGTGCAGGACTGGATGTAGGATTGGTTAATCCGAACCAATATAAAAATCTTCGTGTTATTTACTTTAATGCATTTTATTTTATTACTTATTTCTTTTGATTTGAATATGAATATATATAGTTATATGTCTAGTTTCTGAGTAGCCTTAAGGTCCTACAATTGGTATCAAAGTCTGGTCTTTCAAAAAGTTCATAATCTGATTTTTGAAAAATTATAATGGCTAGTGACACTAGTAACACCATTATTAGTTCTTTTATAGAAGGGAAATCTACCACTAGACCTCCTCTATTTGATGGCAGTAATTACACTTATTCGGCTTGTAGGATGAAATTTAATTTGCAGTCTAATGGTTTAGATATATGGAATATCACCCAAGTAGAATATATAGAGCCTCAAACTGAATATTCAAAATGGACACCAGAAAAAAAGACACAAGCACTTAATAATTCTAAGGCCATGAATATTTTATTTTTCTCTTTACATAGAAATGAATTTAATCTAGTGTCTATATCAAATTATGCATATGAAATTTGGAGAATACTTTAAGTCACCCATGAAGGAACAAGTAAAGAGAAACAGACAAAGATATATATGCTGACTCGCCGGTTTCAACTTTTTCAAATGAAACCAAATGAATTTATTCTGATATGTATTCTAGATTTGAAGATATTATACATGCCTTAATATTAGTAGGAAAGAAAATTACTGAAGATGACCAAGTCAGAAAGATCTCGAATTCACTTCCTAGTGAATGGGATCATAAGACTCTGGCAATCTAAGAAGCCAATGATATTAGTACTATGTTAATAGAAGAATTAATTGGTAATCTAATGTCCTATGAAGTGAATTTATAGGTTATAAAAGAGAATCAAGGAAATGAGAAAAAATCACCGACATATAATGCACTGATTGATGATGATGAACCAGATGATGATACTATTGATAATGATATCGAGTTTACTACCAAGAAGATCAAGAAATTCTTGAAGCACTGGATAACGAAGAAACTTCAAAAAACTAACAATAATAATTCCAGAAATGGGAATGTTGTTAGATGTTTCAAATGCGATAAACCCGGTCATTTGAAAAGAGATTGTCCCAACTTGAGAAAACTAAAGCACATTTCAAATACTTTCAATAGGGAAAGGAAAAAGGCATTCAATGCAACATGGGATGACTCATCATCAAGTGATAGTGACTCAAAAACAGAAAATGCCAATGTATGCTTCATGGCAATGGATGACCAGTTATGGAATTTTGATAAAGAAATTACTACAGTTTAAATGATATGCATCAAAATTATGAAATACTTTGGAAAGAGTAAAATAATAGTTTGGCAGAAATAGATAGATTAAAAATATTTAATGGAAAGTTAAGTAAAGAAAAACAATGTCTAGAAGATGAACTTGGAAGACTTAATGGTCATAAAAATGGAAAGGATTTAACATTTGGAAGTTTTGAAAAGTTGAAAAGTGAAAATGAGTCCTTAAAATCAGAAATTCTTTCAATGAAGTCACACATCACTCATCTGAATAAGAAACTAACATCTCTCGACATTGTTATTCTTAACTATAGTAAGGATTTTGATAAAATGAAAACTGATATTGATAAATTTAAAAAAGGAAAGGATAATCTAGAGAAATCATTATCAACATCTAAAATCACTAGGAATAAACATGAACTTGGATATACCCTTAAGGCTAAATCAAAGAAAAATAGTACTCAATGTACTAAGCTTGTTAAAGCCACCAAGTTCAAACCAAAACCTAGGAAATCAAAGTAAAATCCTCCAAATAGGTTCATAAATTTATGGGTTCCAAAATGGTTAGATAATACTAAAAAAGAAAAATATATTGACAATTTTATTAATAAGGTCCATTTATCTAATGATTACATTTTGAAAGGGCATTCAAACTCTTCACGGGTTTGGCATCCAATACTTAACCCCATGGACCCCTAAATGAAAACGGTACCAGTGTGCATATTTTATAATTTTTCAGGTTCCAAATAGTCGATGCTCAAAGCATATGACAAGAAATCTATTGAACCTTGGATAATTATGAAAAGGATTTGTTATAGGCATCAGCAAAGTCGGTAACTCTAAAACTCGTCTGGTTATTTAGTTTATTTCATGTTTTGATTTCCCCACTTTTGTTTTATTTATATATACAAACTCTACATATTTCCCGGAAGTTAATTAAACTAAATAATTCTTTTTACGCTTTTTGCTGATGACAAAGGGGGAGAAAAAGTACAAATATGTAACGTCCCGTATTTTCTAGCCAATTATTTGAAATATTTTATTTATTTAAAATATTGATTTGAGTTTATATGATTGAATTTAATTATTTTTACTTTGAATATTATTTATATTAATAATATAATAATATTTTATTTTCGGGATATTTGGAAAATGTTGATTTTTCGGTATAATGTGAACAAGCGATTTAAAATGGTTTAAATATGGTTTACATTAAATTATATTAATATATTCGTTATTAAAACGACGTTGGAACATTTAATTTATAATTTAATTATAAAACGAGCTACAACGGCGCGGTAATTCTTAATTTGGCGTTTTGAACTTTAAACGACTGTACAGGGCCCAATATGAGTCCGATTTTCTCGAAACAAGAAACGTCTGAATCTGTTGGATAATATTTTTCTAACGGAAGAGAAAAATCGGGTTTCCGTGTTATAGATTCTGTTTTATGTCCAAATCAAATTTTGAAATAGTCGCTATGGAATTCCTTTATATATTATAACATTTATTTATATTAAATAAAGGGTTGTTAATTATTTATAATATCGATTTGGCTTCAAACTCAATCTGAGTTATTTTATTTTGGTAGTGTATGAAATTCGATTCGTATATGGCCAATTTTAATATTTCATTATTTTTATATTGAGGTACTGTAAAATTGGTTTATTTTAATATAAATTGGACCTTTGAAAAGGGTCTTTATTCAAACGACCTTCGTTTTTGACGAGACATTTTATTGAGACCGCAGCAGTAAATTATTGCTAGATTTAAAGTGTCGCGTCGATTGGAGTTAATTTGTGAGCGTGGCAAAATAAAATACAAATAAAACGATCATTTGGACGTGAACAAGCGCCATTAGAACAAACGGACTCGGAATTCGACGAAACAAGTTTCATTAGGACCGTAACGTCAAATTATACTACGCCGTCCATTTCCGTCTCGAACAGAGTTTGTACGTGAGCACAGGAGCGAATAAACAGCGTTAAAAATAGCGATATGTACGAAATAAAAATCGTTAGTCAACATCGTTCATCAAATCAACATAAAATATATTATTTCCACATTATATATACCCCTCCAAACCAGAAAATCCAACCACCAGTTCATTTCCGTCCTCCATATTTGCAAAAAAGTCCTCCAACCTAAAACAATTTATATCTCCAAATCTGTTGCGAATCAGTGAAGGGAATCTGAATGAAATATGTAGATCGGTCGATATCTATCTACTGTAAAAAGTTGGGGGTAATCTGATACCCGTCGTGGTCGGAATCGTCCAAAAACCGGGGAAAACTACCTTCATTATTCTCTGAAATTCGAGCGAATGGTCCAATTTTAAATGCTCAGATCTGGGGGGAAATGAAACAGAGAGATCAGGCTTTGATTTGGCTCTGGTCTAATGGTCTGAAACATTGTGGGGGTGGTCGTAGGGTTGAGTTGAATAGAGAAGTTCAGTTTGGGCTATTTTTAAAAGTGGCGATCGGAATTGGGGAGTTTGCGGGCGATGGAGGCATTGTTGGTGGCGAGGGCCTGAAGAGACAGATGCTGGGGGCGAGTCCGATCGAATGGTGGTGGTTTGGTCGTCGATGGGTGCCTGTGGCGTCGGAATTTGGCTGTTGTTCGATTTCCGTTCATGTGAGAAATTACGGCGGTCAAGGCGATGAGGGGGGCTGGACTTTGGGGTCGAGGCGCTGGACGTGGAGGAGAAGCCAGCGACGAGGTCAGGTGGGTCCCAGGATCGACAGTGGCGGAGCTTTGGTGGTCCGATGGTTCTGTGTTGTGGAGCTGAGTCGATTTTGAGGTGTAGAAAGAAGTAGCGATAGCTTCAGGAATTCTTAGAGGAGATACCGCGTTTTAGCAGATAACCATGATGACGTGGCATTAATTAGCGTTATTTAAGGTATTTTTTAATTAAATTATTTATAGTTAACTTATTTAATAATTCGTACATATATACAAACTTTAAACTAGCGTAACTTTCTCGTACGTTAACGAAATTCAGTGAAACTGGATCCATTGGGATCGCAGGAATGAGCCTTAGACAATGGCATTGACTAGGAACTGACTGGAGCTAGTTGAAATTTCGGATAATTCTGAATGCTCGACTGAAATTAAAAGGGACAAACGCGTCAACCGCCAATCGAATAATCTAGTGAGTTAATTCTCACACCTTCTGGGATCCTGTGATGTGGTAAATTCATTTTAAAATATAATTTACTGTTAAAAAAATAAATTGGTTGATTGGTTGCTATTGGCTGTTTATTGTTGATTGGTTGCTGTCATTTATGTTTCGTTGTTTTAAATTAGTAGATTATTGAAATTTATTTAATATATTACTATGAAATGTATAACGAGCTGTGATGCAGGGAAGGACGGGTTGGAGGGATCCGACCGGATTCCTCAAATATTATATTTGTTGTTTGTTTTATCTTATTTATATTTGAGTTGATTGAACCCCATATGGTAGTAAAACCAGTTTGAGCATGATGGTTGAATGGATATTCACCTGTGTTGTGTTTAAAATCAATCGACAGTGTTGATTGGGTAATTGGCAGTGAATGGCCTAAAATGTGTTGTTTTAGATATCGGTTTACCGTTTGGTGAATTGACGCAATTTTAAAGTTATAAATTATTTTATAATTGAACTGAAGCTCTTCAATCATTCTATATAATTAATTAAATTAGAAAGTTATGAAAAAATATTTTAATCGAGCTTTTAAAAGAAATTGTTTAAATGGTTATGAAATAAGATTTTGTGATTTACGCAAGTGCTGAAAGCAGAAACCACAGGAAATTTCCTATGTGTTAGTAAAATGGGATAATTGTTTTTAAAACAATTAAATGGCGTATTTAAGTTAATTATGTTATTTAATTAATTTAAAATGGTAAATGACAAATGAAAATCAGTTAACTGTTAACTGATATGTACGGTTGACAAAATCGACCGTCTTTATTGGAATTGATAATTGCAGTAAATTGGTTTAAATTTACTGAATATTCGTTAAGTTTAACGAATAGTGAAGGATATTAGTTAATCTTCGATTAACTATAATTCAAAGGAACTATCTAGTTGTTTAGTGTTAAATTATTAGTTAATCTCCAATGAACTATAAATTAAAGGAATTATTGAATTGGTTATTGCCAATAACATTAATTATTATTTTATAAGCTTTGAAAAATGATAATTATACTACTTTTTAGTTAATGGAAAAGTTAACTATCTTTAGTATAGTAAATGTTAAAGTTAATTATTATTAATAATTAAAATGATAACTTTTAGTTGGAATTCAACTAAGAATGATTAAAGTAGCGATAAGGTTTGATGAAAAGGGGCGGTAAGAGTTTTATAAAGGAATGTATAATCCAAGTTACAAAACGAGATTTGTAAATAGGATGTGTAAGTAAATATAAAATTTAAATAAGATTTTTCTTAATTATTAAGTAAAGTGAATTCAACGGAATGAAGTTTTAGTGGATATAGTTAATAGATTAGTAATGGACTAAAAGGTGTAAATTGTTTTAAAATGAAATCAGAGCTAAATTGTGGAAAGATGGTAAATGGGTTAATCCAAGCAAGGTTTAAAGAGGATCCTTAAACCAAAATGACGATTTAAAAGTTAAAGAATTGAATTGAGTGAAACGTTGTAATTTAAATAAGGATTTCAACGTAATGGGAAAAATACATACCCTTGATTTGTGTTAAATATTGGAAATGAAATCCAAGTAAAAAGGGTCTTATTGGAAAGAAGTGAATAAGCGGATTTTAGTTACAAATCCAAGATAAAGTTTATTATAAGGATGCTCGAATAAATGGAAGTAGATTATTGGACGCGGGATTTTATTAAAATCCAAAGGTTATGAGTGAAATTTTAGTTTTAGTTAAAAGTTGTGTTATTAATGAAGACTTACTTAATTAAAGGAATTAACTAAAGAGATTATTGAACGCAGATTTCAAATGTAAGAAATGGTTTATAAAACCAAAATTTGAAATCAAGATGGTAAACAAGTTTTTGTGAGGGTTTAAGTGACGAACTGGTATTTATTCTGAGATAAGAACGTTGTCGATCAAGGTCTGAGAGGTAAATAAAATACCCCAACTTGAACGGCTTCATTATTATCGAAGAATGGTATTAGTTTGAAATGAGTGAAAGGTGTTGTAATTGGTTTATTTCCTCATAAGGAGGATATTGACCATAAGAGCGAGATTTTATAATACTAAATGGTAGTTGCGGGATAAATGAAAATATTCGGTTTTTTTTCATAATTTGACATTTGTTTTACTGTACGAAAATTGGGAATTTGTTTTATACCGTTAGGTATACTGTATAAATCAAGATGCCGATTAAAAAAACGGAGAAAACAGGTTTTGAAAAAAAAAATCGATATTCCTAAAGGAAAAGGAAAGATGAGTATATGTATATATACTTACCCGAAGATGTGTAAAATAGTTTTATAAGAAAAATGTTTGAATATATATATAAATATGGAGAAAGGATTATAAGTTATGAAAGATTTTGCTAAATATATTTTAATAGGACAAGTTATGCCAAGTACCAAAGCAGTGAACTCCTTTTATTTGCACTAGTGTTATTTGATAGTTAAATCATCGACTATCGAACTTGACCAATACGATTGTTGGTATGGAAAGACCGGGATCGAATTTATATTCGAAAACCATTCCGGCCAACCAATATGTGAAGACATTGATTGAAGATGGAGCAAGTGAAGACCATGGATCTTCATAAGCGGAAGGATTACTTGATGAATATTATCTGTGAATTGCAACACAGAAGTATTCTGACGTGATTTGGTCGTGGTTGAGATTTTACGGATCGCAAGGACTACTCGCTACTGATCCTTGGGATGATTCCTATATAAGGATGCGGTAGGAGGGTACCTTCGGTTCATCCTATTCCTGGATGACTTGTATGGACGAGTGTTTGACAGAGTATTTCCAATGGGCCACGTACGCAGATTTCTTCAAACGTGTCATAGTTGGTTAGCTCCCAACAAAGGTATTTTTTGTGGACGTCAATTAGTGATATCTAGCGGATCTGATGATGTGACATTCAAAGTGAATGATGACCAGATATTCTAGAGGATAAAATTCTAGCCTCAAGCCTCATCAACCAGGAAATGACAAAAATCGGGCAGGCAGCATGGTTATGTGGGTCACACCCATTAGGTTGTATAATCACCTATCTTGATAAATTCCATTTGCTTCTTAAATCTATTTCGATGCTGTCCCTTTTCGGGAAACGGTTACTGATCCCAACCGTTGGTGATATACATTCGATACACTCAAGCGAAATGATTGGTCGGTCATGTATGGGCCGGGTTGCAAGATGTTCTTGTTGAACCCAGTATATTCGCCTCTAGAAATACACTATCGACAGGTGGTCCCATACCTTGTCATGGTTGGAATCCAATATCCAATAAGTGCCCGCAGTTTTGATTGTATACTATATATGTGGAGCGTGGATGCAAGCGTTCCACTAGATTGTTATTTATTTGTATTTAGATACTATAATAATATCAGAATAAGTTATGATTTCAAAAATGGTTTGGGTTATAGTAATGTAAAAACCATCTGTCTTTATGTGTGAGCTGGTCTTACTACTATCCTTGGATTTCATAAAGGATTTTCCAAAGTTAAACAAATTGTTTGTGCTATGAATTTAACACTGAAAGTATTCCAGACTGACCCGGTGAATTTTGATTTTTCGCTTGGAGTTTCAAGAGATGGAAGCAGACAGCTTCACTACTAGTTATATAAAGTTATTATTCCGCTGTGACTGATATCTGTTGTACTCTGATGATTGGTATGTATACACAGTTTCTTTTGTATAAAGAGATTGTTATTATATTTTATTCGTTTCGCTGTGAGATTCTGATGTGTCGTTGTTCTTCTTCTTTCTTCTATTCTAATATTTCTTTCTTTCTTTTCTCACCCTCTAATTTCTTCCTAATAACAATCTGGGATTCGATACTTGGGTTTTTGGGCAAGTAATGCAGGTTATGTATTATTGTCAAAAATTCGAGCGTCGAATTTTTCCCCGGGTCATTACAAAATATACTAGACAAAATGATAGGGGGAGTGCACAGAGTTAGGGGGAGTCAAATATAAAATGTATTATATTTATATCTTAAATATTTATATGGTTGTTATCATCAAAAAGCAGAAGATTGTTAATACCCTAGGTATTGATTTTGATGACAACCTTATAAACATTACTATTAACATATTTTTGAGTTATGTAGTTACATTAGATATATTATGAAGATATTTATAAAGATAAACAAGAATACAAAAGAAGAATTACAGAGGAAGCTTAATCAATGCAACTGAAGACCAAAAGCTATTAGAGAAGAATGCTGAAGAGCAGGGGTGCTTGAAGTGATGAGGAGTTGGCTGAACCTTAAAATATCATATTAAAGATCCCATGGCAATTATACTTGAAGATAACCAACTATTGACCTCAACCGAATCACCAAAATCCACAAATATAAGGAAATTTGAAGTGTAGTAAATTTGCAACACTTATAAGTGTTGTTGGCATATTTGCAACACAAGTATGTCGACATACTCATTTTTGCATGTCGACATATAACGGTTTTCCAGAATTTAAAATCAAATTGGGTAGTTATTTCCCTCCACCCCTTCACCAAAAGGCACATCCTTTCATACACTATTTAAAGGCCTCTGGTAATGAATTTTTACATATTAATTTCACATTTTCTTCTACTCCTTCTTCTCCATTTATTCTCTACAAAATTCCATTGAAAATTATCCTTTTACACTAGCAAATCCACTCTCTTTCACTTCTATTATTCATTGATTTGCAAGCCACACAATATCGGAGAGTTGTTCTTGAATTCATACAATTCTCTCTCTGATTTAATCCTATTTTCTCAAAAAATTCAAAGATATATTGCCATTGGAGGTTTATAGGATCATTGTACTAAATCAACAAGAATCTGTATTGAAGATACGTCTACTTGCCATTGTTTGTTGCTATTGACAAGGAGATGGTGTATCTTATAGCCCGTGAAATCAAGAATGTAAAGATGTTCTTGCCACCCATGGAAATCAAGCGATTAGAGTGAAATTTTGCACGGTGGAGTGCAGGACTGGATGTATGATTGGTTAATCCGAACCAATATAAAATCCTGGTGTTATTTACTTTACTACATTTTATTTTATTACTTATTTCTTTTGATTTAAATCTGAATATATAATTTATATCTCTAATTTCTGAGTAGCCTTAAGGTCCTAATAATTGGTATCAGAGTCTGGTCTTTCAAAAAGTTCATAATCTGATTTTCAAAAAACTATAATGGCTAGTGACACTAGTAACACCATTATTAGTTCTTTTATAGAAGGGTAATCTACCACTAGACCTCCTCTATTTGATGGCAGTAATTACACTTATTGGGCTTGTAGGATGAAATTTTATTTGCAGTCTAATGGTTTAAATATATGGAATATCACCCAAGTAGAATATATAGAGCCTCAAATTGAATAATCAAAATAGACGCCAGAACAAAAGACCCAAGCACTTAATAATTCTAAGGCCATGAATATTTTATTTTTCTCTTCAGATAGAAATGAATTTAATCGAGTGTCTATATGTAATTCTGCATACGAAATTTGGAGAATCCTGAAGCGACCCGAACTTCCCCGGTCTCCGAAGAGAAGAGAAAAAACGGATTATTTTGAGAACATGACAAAATAGAACGCAGACGGAAGAACATTTCATTGTTAATTACAACAATACCATCAGATTACAAGAATATACAGAGTATAAATGAATATTACACAGAAATATCAGAGATTTAAATTACATTTAAATACATAGCAGCGGAAAATAATACAATACACAACTAGAAGAGATATACGGATACAGAGCTTTTCGGATATCATTCCAGCTATAAACCAGGATCCTGTGAATATAAATCTGCAAAACCAAAACTACTAGCTTCCCGTGTCAAAATAAGGGCACTCAGAGTTTAGGTTAAAACAATAAACTCCAGGTTAGTCATGGGACTGGTGTGAGAACTAAAACAGTTAGTAATCTTTATTTTAAAGATAGGTAAATCAAGGGACCACGCCGCTAACGCGGAACAGGTTTCCTCCCAAGAATACCAGTGCATAAAACAAACAGCGCAATGCTAAATAAAGAAAAATGAAGCTGTTATAAGACCCAGGTCCTATCACACAATGCAACGCAAGCCGGGGGATAGGGTTTTCCCTTATAACAGCCAAAGAATGCTCGATACGTTTTAAAAAAAAATCATTTGATACTATTATCAGTGTATAGTGTATAAAACAACTTCAAATCATAAGTATCAATCATAGGCGACATGTGTACCATATATCATGTCGCCATACTAGTTCTACAATTAAAACCGCAAATGTCACGTATTTGGAAATTGGATTTCCATCTATGAACCGAGGCAAAAGATAGTCCTCAACCGATTCGAGACGCTCTAGTCCGCCCCTGAGGAACAGCCGTAACTGCCCCTTGGATCGTCAGGGCCGGTCCACCGATGTGGATTATAATGCCTGAACAATACGTTTCTCCACCCTATGGGGTATAAATGAGCCAATAAATGACTCCATCGGACCCGGATCGTCCGATCAAACCGAGGCGCCTCGCAACAGCAACAACCACATAAGTCAAACTCGTCAGGGCGTGTAAAACCACTGACGCCACTACTAACTAGAAAGAAAACGCATGCCCCCCTGAGGTCCTTCTCCCGTTTTTGGTTCATACCGGGTGTGAAACTCGCGAAGCAAACGTTACACAAAGCTACGCCACAAAGGCCGTGCTTCGATCATCAACCACAAGACTTTGCTTTTCAACAGAAGCCTTGATCATTTTCCACTTAGGCATGCCACACAGGCAATTCACTCTATGTGTTTGATATCCATCAGTATATAACCCCTGAGCTCGTACGTCTCAGAGAAGGGCGTTAAGCAAGAGAATAAATTCTCCGCCGCCAAACAGATATATATTTAATAGAAATCAATCACACAGACTAAAATCCAATGTCAGACACACAGTCCATTTACAAGTCCGTTCTGGGTTTGAACGAAACCGGAGGCACCTAGTACCCCGCATATCCATCGATCTCTAAATACGTCTGGACGATCACCAACTATTTCCATCTTCTTGGGTGTACATCCCAATCAAGATCATCAGTAATCACCCAAACGACGTGAAGGCCTCCGGTCTTCGACCACCGTCTTCATCTTCGACTTATCGTCGTATCGGTTATTCAGAATGGGATAAACCCGGTCTTTCCGAATATCTCGCGTATATTTTAAATAAGTGTTACACAAACACAACATATGCCTCATTCCAATTCATCAGTCACTAACCTTAAATTAATCAAGAGAATAATTCCCCAATTATTAACCCCGAAGGCCGAAACCAACATCAGATCAATATCCAGAAAACCCTTCTGCTTAGCTAACCGACAGTTAGTTTCTAAATTTCACATTCATAGGGAAAGGTTCCCATTAATTTTATCAAAGATAAATTCTTTAAATTTATTCTTTAATCTACCCTTTTGAATATCACTTCAAACTAGTCGGGATTAACGAATCTTACCGAAGTAATCATTTGTTTTGTTTCCCAATCCCAACATATTCATCCCATGAAGTAAAACGGGTCTTACTTCATATCTAACACCACAGTGTTATCGGTAAATTTAATTACCATTTCACGTTTAAATCTAATTAAAGATTTAACTATCGCCTGGAGCAAAACTGGTGATACTCCATTCTCGATCCTTTCAATCTAATTAAAGATTCATTAAAACTCCACTTAGTTTTAAACTATGACTTGGTTAAAGAATCCATGTCATTTAAAACACGGTTCACAATAAACCCAAAATCACATCACGTTTCAATCAGTCCCCGACCGTAAATTAGCAAGTGAGCAATTCCCTAAGTATTAACCCCGAAGGCCGAAACCAACATCAGATCAATACCCCAGAAATCATTCAACTTAACTAATCCCCGGTTAGTTTCTGATTTTCTTAACTCCTTTGGGTCTAAGAACAGTATTACTGAAGATACCGTTCACAACAACCCAAAATCACATTTCATTAATTATCGGGTTAAAGAACAAGTGTTATATAAAACACTCTTCATGATAAACCCAAGAATCAATTCGAATTCAATCCCAATTAAATATTATTTAATTGGTACACTTCATTAAATCTAACTAAAAGGATTTAATCATTTTCTTAACTGGGCTTAAGAACAGTGTTAATGAAGACACCATTCACGACAAACCCAAATCACATTTGA
Organism: Allium sativum; assembly: GCA_030737875.1. Lineage (NCBI taxonomy): Eukaryota > Viridiplantae > Streptophyta > Magnoliopsida > Asparagales > Amaryllidaceae > Allium > Allium sativum. The sequence goes on along the minus strand of CM060918.1, from coordinate 831,207,373 downwards.
TATTAAATACAAGGATCTGAATAGAAAATATATCGGCTTATATTCAATATCAAATTCTACGACCAACAAATATCGTATTGGAAATAACGATATATATATATCTTTCAAATTCCCATAACAATATATGTATCATCACGAAATCCAACATCGAAATATTCCGAAGATAATTTCGATTCAAATCCATTCCAATTCAAATATTGGAAATTCTAGTTATTTTCAAAACCATTTCAATTCCAATTTATTTATTTAAAAATAAATAGAATTATAATTCTAGTTCAAAACTAGTTCATTTCGATAAAAATCTATTTTTATCTTTTCAAATATGGAGTTTTTCATCCCAATCTTTCTAAATCATTTCTTATGATTTTACATAAATTATTACTATTTTTAATAATTTTATCAAGGCCCGTACAGTCGATTTCCATCAATGGCCATCGAACTGCACTTACAACGACCTTTTCCAAATTTAATTTGGACATAATTCCAAATCCAACCGTTAGATTTCAAATTTACAATATTCGTTAGAGAGCTCTTTTCGATACGAACCCAACGGTTCCGGTTTTAGGAGAATCCGACGGTCGGATCTCCCGTAATATCCGTTCGAAGTCAATGGTCGAAATTCGCGAACTGCCGTGGCGCGGCGCGTTCTATTCAGGCCTTTATATATATATATATATATATATATATATATATATATATATTTAGTCGATTTCAATTCAAAACATGCTTTATAAATCGTTTTAAATTCATTTTCAAAACGGTTTCAACTTCATATTCAATTTCAAATCAAAATTGAATATTCCAATATAAATTCGTTTTAAATTCATTTCAAATCGATTTCAATTCAATTTCAATTCGTTTTCAATTTAATTCAATTCAAATTTGTTTTCTATTCGATTCGATTCAAATTCGTTTCCAATTCAATTCAATTCGAATTCAGTTTGAATTTCAATTCTTTTCGAAATATCGATTTTGAAATCACTTTCGAGATTCATTATAAAATGAATAAAATCGATATTCATTATAAAATCGGTATAAATATCGTTCACGTCAAAATGGCGTCAATCTAATCAACACGACTTCATATATTTCCATATTTTCAAATATTCTATTTCGAATATTTCTGTTTCAAATATTTCTTTTCAAATATTTCTTTTTCAAATATTCCTATTTCAAATATTCTAATTCAAATATTTCTTCTTCAAATATTCTATTTTCAAACTGGAATGAGGCCCAATCAATTACCATATAATCTTAATTATATGGGTTTTTCTACAACACATGTATACAATAACAACGATGAATAATCAACCATCATCCAAAGTGCATTCTACACTGTATAAGCATCAATTATAAATATTCAACGCTTATAATAGTCTGTCAATCAATCGATCGACATACAACTAAACAATCGGGATTAGTGTACGTCATATATCATCCCAATACCCGTGTGGGGTTTCAAACAATCCTACACAGATTTTATTTGTGCAGTTGGGCGATGTGTAAAATTTATCGTCCCAATCAATATCAGTCAAATGTGTGTATATAAACAAATCTTCAGATTTGTTTATTTTTATTTCATATATACGTTAAAATTCTATTTTTAACTATAAAATATTTCCAACTATATATATATATTTTATTTCATTTCACATCAGACAATCAACTACACATCAAAATCAAACAATCAAGCATACAAGCCGTCCATGGTCTGTGGACGACGGGTGTCGGGTGCTACTAAACACCGTCTGCATCCTAGTATATATTTATATAACTAGAAAATAAAATCAAAAGTGAGAAGTTCTCACCTTATTGCTAATCCAATGCCACGACTCTTCTTATGTAGAAATCTTCGCCGTTCTTGCCTCTTGTCAACTTTCTTTGCCTGTATTCTCTACATATGTAAAAATCGAATTTTTACTTCGATATGCAATATATAAAAATCGAATTTTTACTTAGCTATTCAATATATAAAAATCAAATTTTTACTTTGCTATTCAATATATAAAAATCGAATTTTTACTTAGCTATTCAATATATAAAAATCCCATTTTTACTTCGGTATTCAATATATAAAAATCGAATTTTTACTTCGCTATTCAATATATAAAAATCGAATTTTTACTTAGCTATTCAATATATAAAAATCCCATTTTTACTTCGCTATTCAATATATAAAAATCCCATTTTTACTTCGCTATTCAATATATAAAAATCGAATTTTTACTTTATAAAAATCAAAGCTTTATGTTGTGAAAAATCGAAGCTTTGCATACAATAAAATCTGAATTTAAATCCACTCCTATTGGCAATAAAAAAATAAGTAAAAAGAAAATTCTAAAATTAAATAAAGAAACACTTACAGGGCTTTTCCTAGCGAGGGGGGAGGGTCGATTTCAGGCGACGGTTTGGGGATGAGGAGGGAGAAGACAGGGGTCGCGTCAGCGTCGGATGGACGGAGGGGGGGTTGTGGCTTGGTCGGAGGGCGGTGGACCCAGCGCGGACTGGTGGGTTGTGTGCGTCGTTTTTAGGGTAGGTTCAATCGAAGAAGAGGGGATGAGGGCGGTGGAGACTGCTGGAGGCGGAGGGCGAGGTTGCGGTGCTCGGCTAGGCGGAGGGGGGCGTCGGAGCGACGACGAGGGTGGCGGCTAGGGCTTCCGTCGCCCTTTCTTTTTTTGTTTTTTTTGTTTTTTTTGTTTTTGTTTTGAAATGGTCGGAGAGAGAGAAAAGAGGAGTGGAGGTTTTATTTATTTTAATTTTATATTATATTTTAATTCCAAAAGTTGACATTCAACCCGAACACCAAACGAGACCCAACGACTGTCGTCCCTAGCTATTTCCCCTCATTCCGAACACAATGAGATATGTATCATAAGCTGATTCGCTCGTTACGATTAGTTTCCATTGAATTTAAAACATAAATCTATATATTCAATTTTAAACGTACATTTCAAATTACCGGGGGCACATACTAACTCGAAAAAATCCAAAAAAATATTTCCTAGCTTCGTATTGACGATACGGTCCTAACAAAACTAGTTTCGTCGAATTCTGAGACTATTTGAAAAATGGCCATTTTCCAGTCGATTAAAATCAACTAAAACTGGTCAAACGCGTTTTCCTTCGCCACGCTCACATATTGATTCAAAAAATTATGAAATTTGAAACCTAGCAATAATTTTACATCACGGACCCAACAAAAGTGGTTTCGTCGAAATCCGAGGTCGTTTGCAAAATTCCATTTTTAAGGGCCTGAATTCCATAGCGACTATTCAGAATTTTCAACTGGACATATCTTTTTATCCCCGCTATGAAATTTCAATTATTCAGATTCGTTGGAAAGATATTCCCAGTTAGATTCAAATATTTTTGGTTTCACTAAAATCCGGTTTATTTTGCACCGGTACATTCAATTGAAGTTTGAAATCGAATTATCGAACTACCGCGCCATTTTCAATTCCTTTTCTAATTATATATAATTATTTATTATCTAACGACGACGTATATAATATATACGTTTAAATTATATTCAAAATAAATTTCTCGTCGATTATATTTAAAATATTCTATTTTAAATGTGCAAAATTCGCTAAAATAGCCAAAATAAAAATTTTAAACTGGCCCAGATTTTCGGGTTGTTACAATCTCCCACACTTAAAACTTTTCGTCCCCGAAAAGGAACAAAGTCGAAAGTGGTTTGATTAATCAACTCTACATTCAATCTGGCTTCCATTCTCCAACTTTTCAGTTTCTGAGAATTTTCAAATTCTTCAAAAATTTGGCTAACACCCGGAATTTTTGAAAAATTTCGCCATGACCTCCCCTGCACCGGGAGCAACGGGAAAATCCCGAAATTGCCATATAGGCCTTCTGATCCCAAAAAGAAAAAGAAAAAGCCAAGCGGCTAGCCAATAGGCTCATAAAATCATCATCACCCAAACAAAACAGTAAATTATAGTAAACATGTACCTATTTGTCGGGCAAACCAATTTTATTCTCTGCTATAGCCTCCTTGCTATGGCCTGTTCAATGTAAGTACATGTATATGCAAGCAAATGCGACCAATTTCAATACAATTCACTATTTGGTTCAAATTGGCTATATGGTTCAAATTTTAATTAATCCAACAATAATCAAACAACACAACCATCAATCAATTAGTTGATTAGCATTTCAAATCATAATTTTGTTATATAGTCAAAAATCACATTTTTGATGCCAAATCACAACAATAGGCCATATCTAATTTTGTTTCTCACACCAGTCAATAGGAAATATATAAATATCACACCTTCGACACTCGAACACTAATTCTGATGATGTAGCTACAATCATCAGAATCATCTCCGGGCGACTACAGTGTGAATCTACATCTATCCAGTATATTAAAACTTTGAATAGACGCTAGCTAGGCGCATACGCAAAATCATTATATATTGGATTGTCCTAATCAATATGAAATAGATAATCAAATACGAATAATTGATTTTAAATTTTCAAACCAAAATCCGTTTCATCTTTATAAATATACTCTTCACACTCGTTCTAGGATACTACTGATCCCATCTCTAACGAGTCATTCTCATTGGATATTACTAATCCAATATTTGATGAATTCTTTCGTATGGTTCTAATGTGCCTTGTCCTCTGAGCTTTGTAAACCAAAGCTCTGATACCAAATGAAGCGACCCGAACTTCCCCGGTCTCCGAAGAGAAGAGAAAGAACGGATTGTTTTGAGAACACGACAAAATGGAACGCAGACGGAAGAACATTTCATTGTTAATTACAACAATACCATCAGATTACAAGAATATACAGAGTATAAATGAATATTACACAGAAATATCAGAGATTTAAATTACATTTAAATACATAGCAGCGGAAAATAATACAATACACAACTAGAAGAGATACACGGATACAAAGCTTTCCGGATATCATTCCAGCTGTAAACCAGGATCCTGTGAATATAAATCTGCAAAACCAAAACTACTAGCTGCCCGTGTCAAAATAAGGGCACCCAGAGTTTAGATTAAAACAATAAACTCCAGGTCAGTCATGAGACTGGTGTGAGAACTAAAACAGTTAGTAATCTTTATTTTAAAGATAGGTAAATCAAGGGACCACGCCGCTAACGCGGAACAGGTTTCCTCCCAAGAATACCAGTGCATAAAACAAACAGCGCAGTGCTAAATAAAGAAAAATGACGCTGTTATAAGACCCAGGTCCTATCACACAATGCAACACAAGCCGGGGGATAGGGTTTTCCCTTATAACAGCTAAAGAATGATCGATACGTTTTAAAACAAATCATTTGATACTATTATCAGTGTATAGTGTATAAAACAACTTCAAATCATAAGTATCAATCATAGGCGGCATGGGTACCATATATCATGTCGTCATACTAGTTCTACAATTAAAACCGCAAATGTCACGTATTTGGAAATTGGATTTCCATCTATGAACCGAGGCAAAAGATAGTCCTCAACCGATTGGAGACGCTCTAGTCCGCCCCTCAGGAACAACCGCAACTGCCCCTTGGATCGTCAGGGCCGGTCCACCGATGTGGATTATAATGCCTGAACAATATGTTTCTCCACCCTATGGGGTGTAAATGAGCCAATAAATGACTCCATCGGACCCGGATCGTCCGATCAAACCGAGGCGCCTTGCAACAGCAACAACCACATAAGTCAAACTCGTCAGGGCGTGTAAAACCACTGACGCCACTTCTAACTAGAAAGAAAACGCATGCCCCCCCTGAGGTCCTTCTCCCGTTTTTGGTTCATACCGGGTGTGAAACTCGCGAAGCAAACGTTACACAAAGCTACGCCACAAAGGCCGTGCTTCGATCATCAACCACAAGACTTTGCTTTTCAACAGAAATCTTGATCATTTGCCACTTAGGCATGCCACACAGGCAATTCACTCTATGCGTTTGATATCCATCAGTATATAACCCCTGAGCTCGTACGTCTCAGAGAAGGGCGTTAAGCAAGAGAATAAATTCTCCGCCGCCAAACAGATATATATTTAATAGAAATCAATCACACAAACTAAAATCCAATGTCATACACATAGTCCATTTGCAAGTCCGTTCTGGGTCTGAACGAAACCGGAGGCACCTAGTACCACGCATATCCATCGATCTCCAAATACGTCTAGACGATCACCAACTGTTTCCATCTTCTTGGGTGTACATCCCAATCAAGATCATCAGTAATCACCCAAACGACGTGAAGACCTCCGGTCTTCGACCACCGTCTTCATCTTCGACTTATCGTCATATCAGTTATTCAGAATGGGATAAACCCGGTCTTTCCGAATATCTCGCGTATATTTTAAATAAGTGTTACACAAACACAACATACGCCTCATTCCAATTCATCAGTCACTAACCGTAAATTAATCAAGAGAATAATTTCCCAAATATTAACCCCGAAGGCCGAAACCAACATCAGATCAATATCCAAAAAACCCTTCTGCTTAGCTAACCGACAGTTAGTTTCTAAATTTCACATTCATAGGGAAAGGTTCCCATTAATTTTATCAAAGATAAATTCTTTAAATTTATTCTTTAATCTACCCTTTTGAATATCACTTCAAACTAGTCGGGATTAACGAATCTTACCGAAGTAATCATTTGTTTTGTTTCCCAATCCCAACCTATTCATCCCATGAAGTAAAACGGGTCTTACTTCATATCTAACACCACAGTGTTATCAATAAATTTAATTACCATTTCACGTTTAAATCTAATTAAAGATTTAACTATCGCCTGGAGCAAAACTGGTGATACTCCATTCTCGATCCTTTCAATCTAATTAAAGATTCATTAAAACTCCACTTAGTTTTAATCTATGACTGGGTTAAAGAATCCATGTCATTTAAAACACGGTTCACGATAAACCCAAAATCACATCACATTTCAATCAGTCCCCGACCGTAAATTAGCAAGTGAGCAATTCCCTAAGTATTAACCCCGAAGGCCGAAACCAACATCAGATCAATAACCCAGAAATCATTCAACTTAATTAATCCCCGGTTAGTTTCTGATTTTCTTAACTCCTTTGGATCTAAGAACAATATTATTGAAGATACCGTTCACGACAACCCAAAATCACATTTCATTAATTATCGGGTTAAAGAACAAGTTTTATATAAAACATTGTTCACGATAAACCCAAGAATCAATTCGAATTCAATCCCAATTAAATATTATTTAATTGGTACACTTCATTAAATCTGACTAAAAAGATTTAATCATTTTCTCAACTGGGCTTAAGAACAGTGTTAATGAAGACACCATTCACGACAAACCCAAATCACATTTGATAATAAATACAAGGCTCTGAATAGAAAATATATCGGCTTATATTCAATATCAAATTCTACGACCAACAAATATCGTATTGGAAATAACGATATATATATATATATATATATATATCTTTCAAATTCCCATAACAATATCTGTATCATCACGAAATCCAACATCGAAATATTCCGAAGACAATTTCGATTCAAATCCATTCCAATTCAAATATTGGAAATTCTAGTTATTTTCAAACCATTTCAATTCCAATTTATTTATTTAAAAATAAATAGAATTATAATTCTAGTTCAAAACTAGTTCATTTCGATAAAAATCTATTTTTATCTTTTCAAATATGGAGTTTTTCATCCCAATCTTTCTAAATCATTTCTTATGATTTTACACAAATTATTACTATTTTTAATAATTTTATCAAGGCCCGTACAGTCGATTTCCATCAATGGCCATCGAATTGCACTTACAGCGACCTTTTCCAAATTTGATTTGGACATAATTCCAAATCCAACCGTTAGATTTCAAATTTCTAATATTCGTTTGAGAGCTCTTTTCGATACGAACCCAACGGTTCCAGTTTTAGGAGAATCCGACGGTCGGATCTGCCGTAATATCCGTTCGAAGTCAATGGTCGAAATTCGCGAACTGCCGCGGCGCGTTCTATTCAGGCTATTTTATATAATATATATATATATTATATATATTTAGTCGATTTCAATTCAAAACATGCTGTATAAATCGTTTTAAATTCATTTTCAAAACGGTTTCAACTTCATATTCAATTTCAAATCAAAATTGAATATTCCAATATAAATTCGTTTTAAATTCATTTCAAATCGATTTGAATTTGATTTCAATTCGATTTCAATTCGTTTTCAATTTAATTCAATTCAAATTTGTTTTCTATTCGATTCAATTCAAATTCGTTTTCAATTCAATTCAATTCGAATTCAGTTTGAATTTCAATTCTTTTCAAAATATCAGATTTTGACATCACTTTCGAGATTCATTATAAAATGAATAAAATCGATATTCATTATAAAATCGGTATAAATATCGTTCACGTCAAAATGGCGTCAATCTAATCAACACGACTTCATATATTTCCATACTTTTAAATATTCTATTTCGAATATTTCTATTTCAAATATTTCTATTCAAATATTTCTTTTTCAAATATTCCTATTTCAAATATTCTATTTCAAATATTTCTTCTTCAAATATTCTATTTTCAAACTGGAATGAGGCCCAATCAATTACCATATAATGTTAATTATATGGGTTTTTCTACAACACATGTATTCAATAACAACGATGAATAATCAACCATCATCCAAAGTGCATTCTACACTGTATAAGCATCAATTATAAATATTCAACGCTTATAACAGTCTGTCAATCAATCGATTGACATACAACTAAACAATCGGGATTAGTGTACGTCATATATCATCCCAATACCCGTGTGGGGTTTCAAACAATCCTACACAGATTTTATTTGTGCAGTTGGGCGATGTGTAAAATTTATCGTCCCAATCAATATCAGTCAAATGTGTGTTTATAAAAAAATCGTTCAATTTGTTTATTTTTATTTCATTTCATATATAGGTTAAAATTCTATTTTTAACTATAAAATATTTCCAACTATATATATATTTTTTATTTCATTTCACATCACATCACATAATCAACTACACATCAAAATCAAACAATCAAGCATACAAGCCGTCCAAGGTCTGTGGACGACGGGTGTCGGGTGCTACTAAACACCGTCTGCATCCTAGTATATATTTATATAACTAGAAAATAAAATCAAAAGTGAGAAGTTCTCACCTTATTGCTAATCCAACGCCACGACTCTTCTTATGTAGAAATCTTCGTCGTTCTTGCCTCTTGTCAACTTTCTTTGCCTGTATTCTCTACATATGTAAAAATTGAATTTTTACTTCGATATTCAATATATAAAAATCGAATTTTTACTTAGCTATTCAATATATAAAAATCGAATTTTTACTTTGCTATTCAATATATAAAAATCGAATTTTTACTTCGCTATTCAATATATAAAAATCCCATTTTTACTTCGCTATTCAATATATAAAAATCGAATTTTTACTTCGCTATTCAATATATAAAAATCGAATTTTTACTTAGCTATTCAATATATAAAAATCCCATTTTTACTTCGCTATTCAATATATAAAAATCCCATTTTTACTTCGCTATTCAATATATAAAAATCGAATTTTTACTTTATAAAAATCAAAGCTTTATGTTGTGAAAAATCGAAGCTTTGCATACAATAAAATCTGAATTTAAATCCACTCCTATTGGCCATAAATAAATAAGTAAAAAGAAAATTCTAAAATAAAATAAAGAAACACTTACAGGGCTTTTCCTAGCGAGGGGGAGGGGGGGTCGATTTTAGGCGACGGTTTGGGGATGAGGAGGGAGAAGACAGGGGTCGCGTTGGCGTCGGATAAACGGAGGGGGGGGGGTTGTGGCTTGGTCGGAGAGCGGTGGACCCAGCGTAGACTGGTGGGTTGGGTGCGTCGTTTTTGGGGTAGGTTCAATCGAAGAAGAGGGGATGAGGGCGGTGGAGACTGCTGGAGGCGGAGGGCGAGGTTGCGGTGGTCGGCTAGGCGGAGGGGGGTGTCGGAGCGTCGACGAGGGTGGCGGCTAGGGCTTCCGTCGCCCTTTCTTTTTTTGTTTTTTTGTTTTTGTTTTGAAATGGTCGGGGAGAGAGAAAAGAGGAGTGGGGGTTTTATTTATTTTAATTTTATATTATATTTTAATTCCAAAAGTTGACATTCAACCCGAACACCAAACGAGACCCAACGACTGTCGTCCATGGCTATTTACCCCCATTCTGAACACAATGAGATATGTATCGTAAGCTGATTCGCTCGTTACGATTAGTTTCCATTGAATTTAAAACATAAATCTATATATTCAATTTTAAACGTACATTTCAAATTACCGGGGGCACATACTAACTCGAAAAAATCCAGAAAAATATTTCCTAGCTTCGTATTGACGATAGGGTCCTAACAAAACTAGTTTCGTCGAATTCTGAGACTGTTTGAAAAATGGCCATTTTCCAGTCGATTAAAATCAAATGAAACTGGTCAAACGCGTTTTCCTTCGCCACGCTCACATATTGATTCGAAAAATTATGAAATTTGAAACCTAGCAATAATTTTACATCACGGACCCAACAAAAGTGGTTTCGTCGAAATCCGAGGTCGTTTGCAAAATTTCCATTTTTAAGGGCCTGAATTCCATAGCGACTATTCAGAATTTTCAACTGGACATATCTTTTTATCTCCGCTATGAAATTTCAATTATCCGGATTCGTTGGAAAGATATTCCTAATTAGATTCAAATATTTTTGGTTTCACTAAAATCCGGTTTATTTTGCACCCGGTACATTCATTTGAAGTTTGAAATCGAATTATCAAACTACCGTGCCATTTTCAATTCCTTTTCTAATTATATATAATTATTTATATTCTAACGACGACGTATATAATATATACGTTCGAATTATATTCAAAATAAATTTCTCGTCGATTATATTTAAAATATTCTATTTTAAATGTGCAAAATTTGCTAAAATAGCCAAAATAAAAATTTTAAACTGGCCCAGATTTTCGGGTTGTTACAAATCCTGAAAGTCACACATGAAGGCAAAAATAAAGTAAAACAGACAAAGATATCTATGCTGACTCACCAGTTTCAGCGATTTCAAATGAAACCAAATGAATCTATTTCTGATATGTATTCTAGATTTGAAGATATTGTACATGCCGTAATATCATTAGGAAAGAAAATTACTGAAGAAGACCAAGTCAGAAAGATCTCCAATTCACGTCCTAGTGAATGGGATCATAAGACTCAGGCAATCTAAGAAGCCAATAATATTAGTACTATGTTAATAGAAGAATTAATTGGTAATCTAATGTCCTACGAAGTGAATTTGCAGGTTATAAAAGAGAATCAAGGAAATGAGAAGAAATCACTGGCATATAATGCATTGATTGATGATGATGAACTAGATGATGATACTATTAATGATGATATCGAGTTTATTACCAAGAAGATCAAGAAAATCTTGAAGCACTGGATAACGAAGAAACTTCAAAAAACTAACAACAATAATTCCAGAAATGGGAATGTTGTTAGATGTTTCAAATGTGATAAACCCGGTCATTTGAAAGGAGACTGTCCCAACTTGAGAAAACTAAAGCACATTTCAAATGCTTTCAATAAGGAAAGGAAAAAGGCATTCAATGCAACATGGGATGACTCATCATCAAGTGACAGTGACTCAAAAACAGAAAATTCCAATGTATGCTTCATGGCAATGGATGACCAGTTATGGAAATTTGATAAAGAAATTACCAAAGTTTTATATGAAATGCATCAAAGTTATGAAATACTTTGGAAGGAGTACAATAATAGTTTGGCAAAAATAGATAGATTAAAAATATTTAATGAAAACTTGAGTTAATAAAAACAATGTCTAGAAGATGAAATTGGAAGACTTAATGGTCATAAAAATGGAAAGGATTTAACATTTGGAAGTTTTGAAAAGCTGAAAAGTGAAAATGAGTCCTTAAAATCAGAAATTCTTTCAATAAAGTCACACATCACTCATCTGAATAAGAAACTAACATCTCTAGACAATGTTATTCTTAACCATAGTAAGGATTTTGATAAAATGAAAATTCATATTGATAAATTTAACAAAGTAAAGGATAATCTAGAGAAATTATTGTCCACATCTAAAATCACTAGGAATAAACATGGACTTGGATATACCCCTAAGGCTAAATCAAAGAAAAATAGCACTCAATGTACTATGCTTGTTAAAGCCACCAAGTTCAAACCAAAACCTAGGAAATCAAAGTAAAATCCTCCAAATAGGTTCATAAATTTATGGGTTCCAAAATGGTTAGATAATACTAAAAAAGAAAAATATATTGACAATTTTATTAATGAGGTCCATTTATCTAATGATTACATTTTGAAAGGGCATTCAAACTCTTCATGGGTTTGGCATCCAAAACTTAACCCCATAGACCCCTAAATGAAAAGGGTACCAATGTGCATATTTTATAATTTTTCAGGTTCCAATTAGTCGATGCTCAAATCATATGACAGGAAATCTTTTGAACCTTGGATAATTATGAAAAGGATGTGTTATAAGCATCAGCAAAGTTGGTAACTCTAAAACTCATCTGATTATTTAGTTTATTTCATGTTTTGATTTCCCCACTTTTGTTTTATTTATATATACAAACTCTACAAATTGTCCAAAAGTTAATTAAACTAAATAATTCTTTTTACGCTTTTTGCTAATGATAAAGGGGGAGAAAAAGTATAAATATACTAGACAAAATGATAGGGGGACTGCACAGAGTTAGGGGGATTCAAATATAAAATGTATTATATTTATACCTTAAATATTTATATGGTTGTCATCATCCAAAATGGGGAGATTGTTAATAACCTAGGTACCCTAGGTATTGATTTTGATGACAACACCCATATACACATTACTACTAACATATTTTGAGTTATGCAGTTACATTAAATATATTATGAAGATATTTATAAAGATAAACAAGAATACAAAAGAAGAATTACAGAGGGAGCATAATCAATACAATTTAAGACTAAAAGCTATTAGAGAAGAATGTTGAAGAACATAGGTCCTTGAAGTGATGAGGAGTTGGCTGAACCTTAAAATATCTTGTTAAAGATCTCATGGTAATTATACTTGAAGATAATCAACTATTGACTTCAACCGAATCACCAAAATCCACAAATATAAGGAAATTTGAAGTGCAGAAAATTTGCAATACTTATAAGTGTTGTTGGTGTATTTGCAACACAAGTATGTCGATATACTCTTTTTCGCATGTCGACATATAACGGTTTTCCAGAATTTTAAATTCAGATTGTGTAGTTATTTCCCTCCACCCTTTCACCAAAAGACACATCCTTTCATACACTATTTAAAGGCCTCTGGTAATGAATTTTTACATATTAATTTCACATTTTCTTTTAGTCCTTCTTCATTTATTCTCTACAAAATTCCATTGAAAACTATCCTTTTACACTTGCAAATCCACTCTCTTTCACTCCTATTCTTCATTGATTTGCAAGCCACACAATATCAGAGGGTTGTACTTGTATTCATACCATTCTCTCTCTGATTTAATCCTATTTCCTCAAAGAATTCAAAGATATATTATCATTAAAGGTCCATAGGATCATTGTACCAAATCAACAAGAATCTGTATTGAAGAAACGTCTACTTGCCATTGTTTGTTGCTATTGATAAGGGGAAGGTGTATCTTATAGCCCGTGAAATCAAGATTGTAAAGATGTTCTTGCCACCCGTGTAAATCAAGCGATTATAGTGAAATTCTGCATAGTGGAGTGCAGGACTGGATGTAGGATTGGTTAATCCGAACCAATATAAAATCCTAGTGTTATTTACTATACTACATTTTATTTTATTACTTATTTCTTTTGATTTGAATTTGAATATATATAATTTATATCTCTAATTTCTGAGTAGCCTTAAGGTCCTAACAATTGGTATCAAAGCTTGGTCTTTCAAAAAGTTCTTAATCTGATTTTTGAAAAATTATAATGGCTAGTGACACTAGTAACACCATTATTAGTTCTTTTATAGAAGGGCAATCTACCACTAGACCTCCTCTATTTGATGGCAGTAATTGCACTTATTGGGCTTTTAGGGTGAAATTTTATTTGTAGTCTAATGGTTTAGATATATGGAATATCACCCAAGTAGAATATATAGAGCCTCAAACTGAATATTCAAAATAGACACCAAAACAAAAGACCCAAGCACTTAATAATTCTATGGTCATGAATATTTTATTTTTCTCTTTAGATATAAATGAATTTAATCAAGTGTCTATATGTAATCCTGCATATGAAATTTGGATAATACTGAAAGTCACACATGAAGGCACAAATAAAGTAAAACAGACAAAGATATCTATGCTAACTCACCAGTTTCAGCTATTTCAAATGAAACCAAATGAATTTATTTCTGATATGTATTCTAGATTTGAAGAGATTGTACATGCCTTAATATCATTAGGAAAGAAAATTACTGAAGAAGACCAAGTCAGAAAGATCTTGAATTCACTTTCTAGTGAATGGGATCATAAGACTCTGGCAATCTAAGAAGCCAACGATATTAGTACTATGTTAATAGAAGAATTAATTGGTAATCTAATGTCCTATGAAGTGAATTTGTAGGTTATAAACGAGAATCATGGAAATGAGAAGAAGTCACTAGCATATAATACACTGATTGATGATGATGAACCGGATGATGATACTGTTGATGATGATATCGAGTTTATTACCAAGAAGATCAAGAAATTCTTGAAGTACTGGACAACAAAGAAACTTCGAAAAAATAACAATAATAATTCCAGAAATGGGAATGTTGTTAGATGTTTCAAATGTGATAAACTTGATCATTTGAAAAGAGACTCTCCCAACTTGAGAAAACTAAAGCACATTTCAAATACTTTCAATAAGGAGAGGAAACACGCATTCAGTGCAACATGGGATGACTCGTCATCAAGTGATAGTGACTTACAAACAGAAAACGCCAATGTATGCTTCATGGCAATGGATGACCAGGTATGGAATTTTGATAAAGAAATTACTAAAGTTTTAAATGATGTGCATCAAAGTTATGAATTACTTAGGAAAGAGTACAATAATAGTTTGGCAGAAATAGATAGATTAAAAATATTTAATGTAAAGTTGAGTAAAGAAAAACAATGTCTAGAGGATAAAACTGGAAGACTTAATGGTCATAAAAATGTAACGGATTTAACACTTGGAAGTTTTGAAAAGCTGAAAAGTGAAAATGAGTCCTTAAATATGAAATTCTTTCAATGAAGTCACAGATCACTCATCTGAATAAGAAACTAGCATCTCTAGACAATGTTATTCTTAACCATAGTAAGGATTTTGATAAAATGAAAACTGATATTGATAAATTTAACAAAGGAAAGGATAATCTAGAGAAATGATTATCTACATCTAAAAACACTAGGAATAAACATGGACTTGGATATACCCCTAAGGCTAAATCAAAGAAAAATAGCACTCAATGTACTATGCTTGTTAAAGCCACCAAGTTCAAACCAAAACCTAGGAAATCAAAGTAAAATCCTCCAAATAGGTTCATAAATTTATGGGTTCCAAAATGGTTAGATAATACTAAAAAATAAAAATATATTGACAATTTTATTAATAAGGTCCATTTATCTAATGATTACATTTTGAAAGGGCATTCAAACTCTTCATGGGTTTGGCATCCCAAAACTTAACCCCATGGACCCCTAAATCAAAAGGGTACCAATGTGCATATTTTATAATTTTTCAGGTACCAAATAGTCGATGCTCAAAGCATATGACAAGAAATCTATTGAACCTTGGATAATTATGAAAAAGATTTGTTATAGGAATCAGTAAAGTCGGTAACTCTAAAACTCATCTGATTATTTAGTTTATTTCCTGTTTCCATTTCCCCACTTTTCTTTTATTTATATATAAAAACTCTACATATTGTCTAGAAGTTAATTAAACTAAATAATTCTTTTTACCCTTTTTTTCTGATGACCAAGGGGGAGAAAAAGTGTAAATATACTAGACTAAATGATAGTGGGAGTGCACAGAGTTAGGGGAGTCAAATATAAAATGTATTATATTTTATATCTTAAATATACATATGGTTGTCATCATCAAAAAGGGGGAGATTGTTAATAACCTACGTACCACTACTACAAAACTGGGCATATTCGACACTATTTTTCTATGGCCATAGATCAAAATAGTGTTGCCGTAGGCCCTTTTTCAAATAGGCAACACTAGGGGGCGGGGCATCCGCGGCCGTTCCATTAGCCATTTAAGGCAACGCTTTTGCCCATCAACGGCCATGGAAAGAAAGCATTGCCTTAAGTAGATCTTTCCACTATTGCAACATTGTATGCATGTAATGCAACAACATATAGTGTTGCCTTAAGTACAAGCCAGATCCTAGCTTCCAGGTCATGATAGCGGGGTCCACATGGACTTTCCACGTCAGCTGCCAATGTGTCACATGCCACGTCAGCTTGCCACGCCAGCTGCACATGTGTCACATGCCACGTCAGCTGTGGGACCCACGTGCCATGTGGAATTAATAATATTTTATTTAATGCAACACCACTGTATTATATAATGCAACACCATTATCTTGAAATTCAATATAAAAAAAAGCAAACCCAACAGTAGAAAAAGGCAAATGCAACATTAGAAGAAAGCAAATATAATGATTAAATTAAAAATTCTATAGTACCAGCTTTGTACATAGAATAAACTCATCCAAAACATTCATCATCACATCAAACCATCCAAAATATTCTACATACCATATCAATTCTTCAAATATACAACAAGTGCCTACACACACGATCAAGTGATCATAATATGTTTCAAACAGATTGTTGTCTTAGAATTTTGCTTCCTTCTTGTTGAATTCCCTCATCTTCTCCTTCAAGGTTCTGTAGTCCAGCTTCATATCCCAAAACCCACAAGTGAAGTTTAATTTTAGTTAAATATGCAAGAATAGGATAGTTTTCTATGTATATACTATATATATTTACATAAAAGCTTTCTCTAATCTGATTTACACATGCATGCATATTTCCTTTGTTAGAAATGTAATTGTTTCCGTCATGCATACATAAAAACTACCATTACCGCTTCAAGTGACATGTAAGTGAAGCATTATTCAACTTTAGTGGAATGTACATTATGATAAGGAGCTCTAGCCCAAGTGGTTATGTCTATATGATGTATCAGCTAGTTTCTATATGCTTATATGCTAACTTGTATTGAGTACATGATAACTTATATGTTGCTCAGCTAGTTTCTAACCTGTGAAAAAGCAATAGCATGAACATCAATAAGAATACTTTTCAAAGTTCATGAGACAGCATTTCAGAAGATAGAAAAAAACCCCTGAAAACCTCATCAAATGGTGATGCCTCATACAAACTTTCTTAAGGAGTTGCTGGGGGACCCCGTTCATCGAAAAGTAGCCTCTCGGTAAGATCTGATATAGGTGCGGAAATGCCCTGACGGAATCAGTGTACTTTGTGTATGTTAGAGAAACCGGAGAGCTAAATAAGGTTTTAACTTTGCATTAGCAAACATATATTGGTTTCACAGTCACAAAGGAGAAGCAACTACCTTATTAAGTATCTCAAGGTCATCGAAAAAAGGGTATCATACGCTTGTAAGAATGCTCGTAAAAGGGAGGTTGGCATACCATCGAGATCAAACCTCTGTTTCTCGGACCACTAAAACACAAGGTAGTACATATCTTTGTATAAGAAATGCAACTAGATATAGTTCCAACTTACAAAATTTATGCTAAGCCAATGACAATTACTATGGTCTGGTGCAGTATTAAAAGTGGACAAAGAGTTGAGTGAACATGAAGTAATTTTAGTGGCTCCCATGAAATAATTTAGCTGACTACTGTAAAAATTCGAGGTTATATATGAAGATATATAAGGATATTTACTTATAATCAAAGTTTAAGTAAAAGCAAATTGACTTGCACAGCAAAAGAAAGCCTATATTTAAGCTTCTCTTGTAATTTAGTGGTCCATGTCCAAATTGACTTGCACAACAAAAGATAGGATGAAAGAACTGTGAACTACATAAAAAAATTAGTTGAAATATGGGGGTCACTTCAGTATCAAGGGGAAGATTCTTTTAATTATAAGATTAACATTACCTTAATTGAAAAGGGAATTTGCTTTAGAAAAGGATGAAATTTAGCAATGTTAGAAGTCATTACTTTATGTATACAGTTTATAAAAGTAAACTGTTTTAAATGGTTATGTTTTGGAGACTCTGTATAGATGAGCTAAATAACATGGATTTAGTATCCTACCTTATAGAGAGAAGTATACTATTGGGTAGCCTATTATATTCTTAAATTTAAACAGTGATGTAAAGGTGTGATTTATTTAAGATTTTCCATATCAATATGCAATTGTGTTCACTTTTACTTTTTTAGGAAGATGGTCACTAATAACAAGAAGATTTCCAAGACATATGAATAATGCAATCAAGAATTACTGGAATACTAACCTTAAGAAAGTAACCGGTGAAACTTCATGTCAGCGATAGCGCCAATGGTAAAAATAGCTTTCCCTAAAATGAACAGAAGATAGAAGATAAATTACAAATAAAAAAGCATAAGCACCTCATGATTAAAAATGTTCATCCACTATAACCTGCAGAGATGAGACCATTCACATTTTTGTTTCAATATTTTGAATACTTCCGTGAGAATATAACAAAAGGAAAGCCACTTCCTTGGAGCTTTGAAAACAGTCTCAATCCATTGGATTTGAAAACAATCTCAATCCATTTGCCAAAAGCAAATGTGATTTTCTAATGTAACATAGAAAGAAAAATGAACATACTATTTGTAAATAAGTTTGATACCATTTTTGTAATAAACAGGAAGTGATTTTTGTGACAGCTCGCCCCGCACCAACTGACATTTACTCCAAGAGTGCGCTGTACACATGTCCAGTTGGCACGGAACGGTCGTCAGAAGAAAAGTAAGAAGAGAACGAACCAACAAGGAACCTGTAGAATGTCTAACAGCGCATGGAATCAAAATATAATAATAACATAATCTTAACATAAAACAGGCTAGACAGTACATAAGCTGAAAACTAAACCAACATAGCAGCGGAAATCCAAATACAGCTTATTACAACTTTCCAAATTTACTGTCTCTAAAACAAAAGAAAGCTAAAGTAGAAGATGCACAACTAATGCCTAAGCAGTGATCTTCAACAACACAGGGATAATACTATATATATCATACGTGGAAGCCTCCTGCTCGTCTCCGGATCAGCTACCCGTACATACCCAGCTAACCTGTCTCTAGTCTGCTCGTGTGAGCACCCAGAGTAATAAGAAGAGACATAAAACTCTGGGTCAGACAAAAAGTCTGGTATGAGCGATAAGCAACAAGACAAAACAATAACAGGTATAATCCAATCATACCTGAACCTGGACCTTAAAAAAAAGAGTTAGCACTACATACTGTACAATACTCTAAGGTGCCACTAACATATGGTGTAAGAAATACGGGGGTGGAGGTGTGCATGTCATAGTGATGTCAAACAATCAATCATAGCAACCATCCTCACATCTCTCACTCATCGTAAAGCATACGATATCCACTACCTTGGTCACCTAGTCCTTTGGGCCATGAAGGAATCCAATCCCGTACAACTATCACTACAAGCCCACTATCCATCTCTCAGTGGTGAACCAAAGTTATGAATACCGACAACCCCTTTGCACACGTCCCGCAGCAAAGCCCAATTATGAAGTGAACTCATTGGTTCCCAACTGGATCCTGAGCTATAACTTCCATTTGGACTACCTTTGCATCTTGGGTTATTGGTCATCACCGGATCGGTTCGGATCTCCCCCTAATCATCAATTCGGTTCGGATCGGAATGCTCCTTCTTCGCTGGATCAGAACGGGTCTCCGGCACAAGCCTTCCCCTCTGCTTCGGATCGGATCGAGGTCTACACTCCCTAGCAAGCTTCTTCGGATCGGATCGGAAGTCCTCACAAGATGCTGGATCGGATCGGTCTCCTTCATAGCACACCGGTTCGGGTCCGAGTCTCCAAGTCGCGTTGCCATACAATGCTACGGAGCGGAGCTTCTTCATACGATGATGGATCGGAGCTTCTGAACTCGCATGGGAGGTGGTTCGGATCGGGTCCTCTTCTCCGTTCCGATCCGGATCAGCCAATTTTCTGCACTTTTCCAACAAGCAGTTTACACCACTCGACGGCGTTTCGACCATTCCAACTATTCTAATCAATCACAAAGCATACCATACAGTCATAGCAACATGTATAATCAACCACAAACACCAAAACAACAATATGATAGGTTAAAATAGATCAAACATAGCCAAAACCCCATATTTTCCCTTAATCCCTCTTAACCATGTTTAAGCATATAATTAACAAAACTTATCCAAATTAGGCAAATTTTCTAACAGAGGTCTAAATCATTATTTAAGAATTCCTGAATATTTTTCCAGATTTTAATCATGCATAAATTCGCTAATTATCACTAATCACCCCTTAATCCCCTAAATTCCGGGATTAGCAAAATTAGTCGAAATTAACCCAAATTCATATCAGAGGCATAAAATGATGTTTTAGAATTTTAGGAATTTTTTTATATTTTTTTCTGAGCCATAATTTCGCTAATTTTCGCTAATTACCATAATTAGCCGTAATTAGTGAAAAAGCAAGCTAATCACTCACCTTTGCCACAAAGTAAACTATAGATCTGAAATAATCTCTGATTTGGATCCAATCTCTACGTGTTCCACCAGCTCTATCCCAATCCTTATGCTAATCTGCCTTGATTTGATGTAGATTAGGCTAATATGTGATTAGAGATGACAAAAAGGTGTTTTGGAGTGTTTTAGAAGATGGAGGCCATTGCTAGAGCTTAAGGAAGGTTTGTGGCGGCTGAGAAAACTGAAATGAAATGATTTTCCTAACCCTTTCATCCCTCTCATAACCCTAATCCCGAAATTCCCCTTTGGGCCTAGCTGTTAATCACCCAGTTAAGCCCAATTAAGCTGTTTTTCACTATCTGAAACTTTTTTCAGCCATATCTCCCAAACGGTGAGTCCTTTTGGCTAATGTGACCACTCTACGGAAATGTAAACCATCAAACGAATCTAATGGAAGTGGTTTCAAGTCAAAATTATTTTCCAATCAAAAGTTATGGCCAAAACAATATCGGCTAGGGGCAAAATGGTCATTTAAAAATCGGCAAAAATCATGAACATGGGAAATGACCCCAATAGTTGTCTCCAAAAGTTACACGTCCATATGCCTTCATATGAAAAAGAAATAAATATTCTACGATCCTAGATACGTAATGCGGGTTGTTACATTCTCCCCCCCCCCCTCCCTTAAGAAATTTCGTCCCCAAAATTCCTTAACCCAAAACATACAAAGGATCCCGCATGCCTACCAACCATACACAACAATCAAACATGCAAAAAAAAACAGAACCATTCTGCCCTAACATGCGGTTTACTAACAAGGGAAGAATCATCGCCGTTAAAATCTTACCAGGCAAAGAGCTTTGGATACGACTTTCTTATGTCATTCTCTACTTCCCAAGTACAGTCATTCTCTCGCCATCGATTCCCATCTCTACCCTAGAGGTAACTTCTAATAGGTTGGGATCGTCCCTCTAACCGGAACCGATCCACTTAATCAAGATCGATCTAGTCGTCAAGCTTACTAGCGTTTCTGAATCCAATTCACACTCAGGTCTAAAGTCATATCCCGTGATATACTCTAGTTGCTTCCATTCCAGAAAAATAGCCTCTAAACTGGCACGTCTCTTACTCAATGCATCAGCTATCGCACCCATTCCGATACTATGGCATTCGTCTATACTGTCATTTTCTTAGGTAATCCAAACCTATATGCCAAATTTTCAACTACATTCCAAATGTCCTTTCAAGTCCAACTTGAGTCCTTCTTACATTCGTATTGCACGTCCAACGTACATTCACTTACTAGAGGCAGACTAGACCCATCCAATGACCCTAGGCACTACATCAACATCTGCACTGTACGTCTAACGTACATTCACCTTCTAAAGGTGAACTAGATACATCCAATGAACCCAGGTACCCTACCCATATTCATACTGCACGTCCAACGTACATTCACCTTCCAAAGGTGAACTAGACTCATCCAATGAATCTAGGTACTCTACCTATATCCGTACTGTACGTCCAACATACATTCACCTTCCAAAAGTGAACTAGACTCATCCAATGAATCTAGGTACTCTACCTATGAGTCCAAGTCCAACTGAGACTCCTATATCTGTTGAATCTCCAAGACAACGGACGCTCCACAATGCCCAACATACTTCAAGTCTTACGTAAAGTATCTTACACTCGTCATATCACCATGATCAACGAACTTACCCTATTTCCATTCAACAGGATCCTACAGGTGATACTCAGGAGAAGAAAGGTATGAACAAACACAACAACCATAGCATCCATCAAACAAATCCTATCTGTCACCTGCTAAAGCCATGAATACGTCGATACCTGTATGTCTGGTCCAACCAACATCAATAACTAATGGAAACTCTGCCTCCAAACGGACTACCGTACGTCCAACGTACGTTTATCCTCCAAGGATAACTAGATCACGTACAACGGATCCAAGGTAACGGGCGTCCCCAGATACCCCTGCTTTTAGTCCACCCTGAAACACTCGAGTCCCACCCAAGTCTATCTATTATCTTGCTGCCCTCTCGAGTCCAACTCGAGCCAATCCAATTCCTTGCAGCCTTCTCGAGTCCAACTCGAGTCAATCTATTACCCATAAACTCAGACCCAGTCTTGAGTATCCATTACCTACAAACCCTAGTCCAACGTGAGTCGTCTCCCTATTCGTTGCAGCTCCAAGATCAACGAATACCTATTTTCTTTTACGAGTCCAAGTCCAACTTGAATCGTCCTAACCTTCGTTGCATCTTCCATGATCAGCGAACACATCCTATTCTTTCAAAAAGAACATCAACATAGGGTCCTAAACAATCCATTACTTTGCATCTTTATCGAGTCCCAGTCGAGCCATCTCATAACCCTATCGAGTCTAACTCGGGGTAGTCTATACCATCGAACAGTCTTATCCTGTCACAACTGCCCATCATTCTTCTAGTAAACCAAGATATCATCCAATGAAAATCAAACAACTTCCTATCTTTCACGCAGACCATCCTAGTTGACCTCGACATCCCCCAAGCACAAGCCCCAAAGGCCTAAACCAATATCAGACAAGCACCCAAGGAAATATCTCCTCCGAGTTCAGAAAATCTACGTGAGATGATATGAGCAAAACATCCAAACATTCAAGCATCCATAAACGACTTTGGCTATCCTTGCCAATCTTGTTTGAAACTATTATCCATCGCCTGACCATGTCCTGACCAAACTACTGTACATCCATTGTACATTTACTTCTCTGACTCCCATTATCATCTTCATCATAAGGTAGGCGATCCAATACCACCTTTCGTCCATCATCCACTCTAATGGTCGTCAAAGACTCTTCACAATCTACTACCACTCTATACCCTTGGAGTCAATCAGCTCCCAAAATCAAGCCAAACCTAGTAAAGCTCAAAATAAAGCAATCACAACAAACATACATCCATGACTCGATAAGACCACGTTACAGCAAATCATACTAAGGCTAGTCGAACCACCAATCGGGTTCGTCACTACTAAAGGTCTATCGACTAACTCAGGTTTGTCAAACAAAACCCGATCAAAACATCTTAAATAGAAAGCATACCTCGAATAACGACACCTTTTTCCTTCTGTGCCACAGTTGGGGCATTCGACGAAGAAGGAATAGCGTTGATAGCATATGCTTTCACGATCTGCTTCTCCCTATGAGGTTGTGGACATTCGTTCTTGTGATGTCCTGCTTGGCCACAATTAAAGCACTTCCTTTCCCCAGGCTTTTCCAGACAATCTCTGGCATAGTGGCCCTTCTTACCACAGCTAAAGCACTTGCCATCTTTCTTATTTTTCTTATTCTGACCGTCCATGGTTTGGTCTTGTTTCCTCTTATTTTGGGAATTATTCTTGCCTCCACCGCCTGCTTGCGGCTTTGGCTCCTCTGCAGATGAAATAGCGATCTCAGTCTTTAGCTTAGGGTAAAGACTCTCGGACCTTAATGCTTTCCCCGCGATCGATTCAAACGTCTCATCGATGTGGTTAATAAGCTTTTCCCCCAAGTATCCATCCAAACCAGTAATGAACTTCTCATTCTTCTTCTCAGGAGTATCGATAAGAGATAACCCATACTTCGACAAGGTATCGAACTCAGCAGTATAGTGCGAGACTGCCCTACCATTCTGCTTAAGCTCCAAGAACTTCCTAAACAATTTCGACTTCTGAGCAGCTGGGATAAACTTGTCGCTAATGCGAGCCTTAAACTGATCCCAAGTAACATGATCCTCTGGAGTGGCTGTCTTAATAGCATTCCACTAATTCATCGCTCGTCCTTGCAGCTGACGAGATGCTAGCCTTCTCTTCATCGCATCCTCGATACCCAAGTCGTCGAAGATACGATCACAGCTATCCAACCAATCCTGAACATCCATGGCCGACTCTGTTCGATGGAACGGCTTCCTACCAAGACTAGTATAATCCTTATTCAGCTTGGCGAAATCGGCCCTAGGCGCTTGCACTACTCGACCACCACCATTACCGGCATTGGGAGTTGCCCTCTGCACATCCCTAAGCATCTCCCTCACGAGGTCAGTAAACATCGCCCTCATGTCAGCAGCATTCCCATTATTTGCTCCCCTACCGGCACCTCTTACGCATCGGCTCATCGTTCAATCTGTAAAGAGAAAACGATTAACCATCTCCATAGTGGTGCTAGTGCAGTACGACTTCATCCTTATACTACTAATAGTATATATATAGCTTTTGAAAACCAAAATAATCACAAATACGCGCTCTCATATACATATACTATCTCTCCCTGATGACTTCCCTAGGTTAACTACGCAACTTAGAGCTCTGATACCAAATGTGATGGCCCGTCCCGCACCAACCGACATTTACTCCAAAAGTGCACTGTACACATGTCTAGTTAGCACGAAATGGTCGTCAAAAGAAAAGAAAGAAGAGAACGAATTAACAAGGAACCTGTAGAATGTCTCACAGCGCATGGAATCAAAATATAATAATAACATAATCTTGACATAAGACAGGCGAGACGGTACATAAGCTGAAAACTAAACCAACATAGCAGCGGAAATCCAAATACAGCTTATTACAACTTTCCAAATTTACTGTCTCTAAAACAAAAGAAAGCTAAAGTAGAAGATGCATGACTAATGCCTAAGCAGTGACCTTCAACAACACAGGGAGAATACTATATATATCATACGTGGAAGCTTCGTGCTCGTCTCCGGATCAGCTACCCGTACATACCCAGCTAACCTGTCTCTAGTCTGCTCGTGTGAGCACCCAGAGTAATAAGAAGAGACATAAAACTCTAGGTCAGAAAAAAAAGCTGGTATGAGCGATAAACAACAAGACAAAACAATAACAGGTATAATCCAATCATACCTGAACCGGGACCTGCAACAAAAGAGTTAGCACTACGTATTATACAATACTCTAAGGTGCCACTAACATATGGTGTAAGAAATACGGGGGTGGGGGTGTGCATGTCATAGTGATGTCAAACAATCAATCATAGCAACCATCCTCACATCTCTCACTCAGTGTGTAAAGCATACGATATCCACTACCTTGGTCACCTAGTCCTTTGGGCCATGACGGAATCCAATCCCGTACAACTATCACTACAAGCCCACTATCCATCTCTCAATGGTGAACCAAAGTTATGAATACCGACAACCCCTTTGCACACGTCCCGCAGCAAAGCCCAATCATGAAGTGAACTCATTGGTTCCCAACTGGATCCTGAGCTCTAACTTTCATTTGGACTACCTTTGCATCTCGGGTTATTGGTCATCACCGGATCGGTTCGGATCTCCCCCTAATCATCAATTCGGTTCGAATTGGAATGCTCCTTCTTCGCTGGATCGGATCGGGTCTCCCGCATAAGCCTTCCCCTCTGCTCCGGATCGGATCGAGGTCTACACTCCCTGGAAAGCTTCTTTGGATCGGATCGGAAGTCCTCACAAGATGCTGGATCAGATCGGTCTCCTTCATAGCACACCGGTTCGGGTCCGAGTCTCCAAGTCGCGTTGCCATACAATGCTACGGAGCGGAGCGGAGCGGTGCTTCTTCATACGATGATGGATCAGAGCATCTGAACTCGCGTGGGAGGTGGTTCGGATCGGGTCCTCTTCTCCGTTCCGATCCGGATCGGCCAATTTTCTGCACTTTTCCAACAAGCAGTTTATGCCACTCGACGACGTTTCGACCATTCCAACTATTCTAATCAATCACAAAGCATACCATACAGTCATAGCAACATGTATAATCAACCACAAACACCAAAACAACAATATGATAGGTTAAAATGTATCAAACATAGCCAAAACCCCATATTTGCCCTTAATCCCTCTTAACCATGTTTAAGCATATAATTAGCAAAACTTATCCAAATTAGCCAAATTTTCTAACAGAGGTCTAAATCATTATTTAAGAATTTCTTAATATTTTTCCAGATTTTAATCATGCATAAATTCGCTAATTATCACTAATCACCCCTTAATCCCCTAAATTCCGAGATTAGCAAAATTAGTTGAAATTAACCCAAATTCATATCAGAGGCACAAAATGATGTTTTAGAATTTTACGAATTTTTCTAGATTTTTCCGAGCCATTATTTTGCTAATTTTCGCTAATTACCATAATTAGCCATAATTAGTGAAAAAGCAAGCTAATCACTCACCTTTGCCACAAAGTAAACTATAGATCTGAAATAATCTCTGATTTGGATCCAATATCTATGTGTTCCAGCAGCTCTATCCCAATCCTTATGCTAATCCGCCTTGATTTGATGTAGATTAGGCTAATATGTGATTAGAGATGACAAAAAGGTGTTTTGGAGTGTTTTAGAAGATGAAGGCCATTGCTAGAGCTTAAGGAAGGTTTGTGGCGGCTGAGAAAACTGAAATGAAATGATTTTCCTAACCCTTTCGGCCCTCTCATAACCCTAATCCCGAAATTCCCCTTTGGGCCTAGCTGTTAATCACCCTATTAAGCCCAATTAAGCTGTTTTTCACTATCTGAAACTTGTTTCAGCCATATCTCCCAAACGGTGAGTCCGTTTGGCTAATGTGATCACTCTACGGAAAGCTAACCATCAAACAAATCTAACGGAAGTGGTTTCAGGTCAAAATTATTTTCCAATCAAAAGTTATGGCCAAAACAATATCGGCTAGGGGCAAGATGGTCATTTAAAAATCGGCAAAAATCATGAACATGGGAAATGACCGCAATAGTTGTCTCCCAAAGTTACACGACCATACGACTTCATATGAAAAAGAAATAAATATTCTACGATCCTAGACACGTAGAATGCGGGTTGTTACAATTTTGGTCGGTTGAACCTCCTAAAAAGAATATTTCGTCGAACTTAAAACTTTTTAAACAACTGGAAGGGTTGTGTGTATATATATATATACATACATGCAAGCGTATATGGGTTTGCAGGGGATAAAATATAAAACATTATAATTCATATTAGACCAAAGTTTCAAAATAAATCAGGGTCAGTCAAGCATATTCAGAGAACATAAACAAGTGTAAATGGAACCGGGTGATGCACACAATGATACAGTTATTGAACCCGTTATTGTGTATTAAGATAAGGACCATAAATCATCATCTTAGTGGTCTATCCTTCTATCCATTATTGTTTTGTTAAAAGGCACAATTATTCATTTTTAAGTAATATCAATCTAGTAGACTACAATTATCCATACTTGTTTTGTATGGGCCACTAACTCATGGGAGAAAAAGAAAACTACAATTTTCCAATTACCTAAAGGAAAGGCTCCAACGGGGAACACTAGAGGTCAGTTTAACTGTGAACAAATTGCCTATTCGTAGCACATGAAACCCAAATTGTAACATATGATGCTTCTAACAAGGAACTTGTTCGTCAAAGGGTTCAACAAGATACACTTTCAGCACCAGTATCATATTCTCCATACTCATGCAATAGCTAACTAGTATCATATTCACCATACTCAAAAATGCATTATCAAAGAAGTTGACTCCATTATCAAAGAAGTTGAATACCAAAACTGCAAATCAAACTGCCAGTAAACCAATTTATGCATTATAATATGAGTTCCTGTTCTTGAAGCTCTGAACTAGTTCTCAACACATAAGAGAACCAAACCAATCATCATTAAAACATGATTTAAATACTCCATCTTAGAAACATAAAATTGGTGCTCATGCTTTACTATACAGTTATAGATCAGGCATAGATAATGAAGTTTATTCTCCTTGTAACTGTAATCTTTAATCATTGAAATATAATTAACTGAGTTAGATTAGATGCATCTTTAACTCCACCGTAGTTTCAAATTGAATTCTGTAACTTTAGATTCTTATTCCAGATTCCAAACCAAATCAAATCCATAGATTGGAAATCAAAATCAAAATTCAAATAGATTTTGAAATTGAATTCAAAATCGATTTCTTAATTAATATGTAACATCAAAAAATATAAATCAATCCAAAATGCATAATCGACAAGGAAAACGAAGATTTAATTACCTGAAGATGCAGAGCAGGACAATCAATATGAGGGCAGATATAAAATGCACCAGATTTTGGGGAAAAGAGAAATCACATGATGGATTGAAATCAAGATCTACCATAGGGAAAATGGAAATCGAGGATTCATGATACCCAATTTGCAGATCCTGAATTTTTTTTCTCCAACCAAAAAGGTGCCCTAGCTTATCAAATGAAAAATAAAGTTTCCAAGGCAATGAAAATCTTAGCGGGAAATAGAACAAGGGCAGCGGGAAATAAAATAAGGGTAACATGGATTGATTAAGGTGGATCAATGGTTGTGATTTATTATTTATGAGTGTATGGATTGATGAGTTGTATTTTTAACTGTTGAGGGTAACGTGGATTGATTAAGATGGATCAACGGTTGTGATTTTTCATTTATGAGGGCATGTATTGATGAGGTGTACTTTTAACTACTGTAACACAATGCTTTATACCGGTGTTGCATGTCACAGCATTAGAATTCCAACCGCAACAGTGCGTTCATGTCTAATGCAACAACATATGAATATTGTTGCAGAAGATCAAAGAAACCATACGTTTCGCCACACTTTTCATGCAACGCACATATATTAGTGTCGAATATGCCTACTTTTGTAGTAGTGTACCCTAGGTATTGATTTTGATGACAACAACCATATAAACATTACTAATAACATATCTAGTATCTTTGAGTTGTGCAGTTACATTAGATATATTATGAAGATATTTATAAAGATAAACAAGAATACAAAAGAAGAATTACAGAGGAAGGATAATCAATGCAATTGAAGACTAAAAGCTATTAGAGAAGAATGCTGATGAACAGAGGTGTTTGAGGTGATGAGGAGTTGGCCGAACCTTAGAATATCTTATTAAAGATCGCATGGCAATTATACTTGAGGATAATCAACCATTGACCTCAACCGAATCACCAAAATCCACAAATATAAGGAAACTTGAAGTGCATGAAATTTGCGACACTTATACGTGTTGGCATATTTGCAACACAAGTTTGTCGACATACTCTTTTTTGTATGTCGACATACAATGGTTTTCCAGAATTTCAAATTCAAATTGGGTAGTTATTTCCCTCCACCTTTCACAAAAAGGCACATCCTTTCTGCATTATTTAAAGGCCTCTGGTAACGAAATTTTATATTAATTTCACATTTTCTTCTACTCCTTCTCCATTTATTCTCTAAAAAATTCCATTGTAAACTATCCTTTTACACTTCCAAATCTACTCTCTTTCACTCCAATTCTTCATTGATTTGCATGCCACATAATTTCAGAGAGTTGTACTTGAATTCGTATAATTATCTCTTTGATTTAATCCTATTTCCTCAACGAATTCAAAGATATATTGCCATTAGAGGTCTATGGGATCATTGTACCAAATCTGCAAGAATCTATATTGAAGATACGTCTACTTGCCATTGTTTGTTGCTATTGATAAGGAGAAGTGTATCTCGTAGCCCGTGAAATCAAGATTGAAAAGGTGTTCTTGCCACCCTTGGAAATCAAGCGATTATAGTGAAATTCTGCACGGTGGAGTGCAGGAATGGATGTAGGATTGGTTAATTCAAACCAATATAAAAATCCTAGTGTTATTTACTTTACTGTATTTTATTTTATTACTTATTTCTTTTGATTTGAATATGAATAGATATAGTTTATATCTCCAGTGTCTGAGTAGCCTTAAGGTCTGAACAACAGCAGCGATCTCTGGTCTAAACGCGGCTGGAAAAACTTGCCAGCAATAGGAATGAGAGGATAGGAATGACATGTTGGATTATATTCTCTATAAGTTGAAAGGTAAATGGGTTTTAACTGTACGAGAGGGTGTTGGAGTTCACCGAGATGCTGGGATGTTCATACATGAAGGTGGAGAACGGACAACCGATGACGACTGGTGTGGACGAGCAGGTTCAGGTGGTCGGGCAGGTGCGAGACTGCCTGGGGATGGAGAGGGAAAATATTTAATTTTTTTTTACCGTGGACAATGGTGGCCGGAGGGGTTCAGTTTTACAATGGAGTCCATGAGGAAGCCATTATCGGTGATTTTGGGGCAAATTGTTTTTGGGAGGAACTTTTGGCGGTTACAAGAAATAAAGGGGTGAATTGTTTTGTGTAATGAAAGAGAAGGAAGTCAACA
The DNA here is from genome assembly GCA_030737875.1 of Allium sativum. Taxonomy (NCBI): domain Eukaryota; kingdom Viridiplantae; phylum Streptophyta; class Magnoliopsida; order Asparagales; family Amaryllidaceae; genus Allium; species Allium sativum. Next base: position 831,176,420 of record CM060918.1, on the reverse strand, counting down.
GGTGTTAAAATTTTCAGAGGGGCAAAGACAAGTGGGGAAAACTTTTCACCGCCCAAATCTGAAGTGATATTTTATCAAATCTCGTTATATTCAAATGTTGGCTGAGCGACAGAGAAATGGATTGAGTGAAAGTTTCTAGTGATCGGTACGCAGCTGAAACAAACAATGTTGTTTACTTGTTTTTAGACACTGTATAATTCAACCATTATTTAAGATAAATTAAATTTAAATGTCAATGCGAAATACGCGAAATTTACTTTGCAATTTATTTCTTCCTATGTATTATGTCAGCCGTATTACATTCAATGTCATTCTGGAATAAATTTAAAGTTATATTCAAACAAAGTTAACTATTTAAATTAAAAGATTCAGACTTTATATTCGGAACCACACTTTAAAACAAATTAGCTCTTTTAAATTTCAATTTACAAAATCACTTTGCAGTTTAAAATAAAACTCAAATTTTTATCTTTCAAAGTCGCGCTCTAAAGTAAAGTTGATTTCAAGTTCTTAAAATAATTAAATTAATGTGAACGTCATACACGCGCATTTTATTTCGAAATCCATGCTCAATAGTTTAACTAAAACGATCAAAAACAAATAGTCTAAGACAAAATAAACTAAATAAAGAAACACAAAAATTAAAAAGCTAAAATATTATCATAGTTTGTTAAATATAAAATAATTTGGGAAGTTAGAACTTTAGTACAATTAGAAAATAGCTAAATACCGCTACAACCGTAAACAGTTAAATTTAAATTTCACCTTTACATTTCGACAAACATTCATATAAAATGAAAAGAATACAAGGTTGGATATACAAACTAGTTAACAATGTTAAAACGTCTATAAATTTGCAAAGGATTAAATTAGAAGTAAACTCAAATTATGTTCAAATAGATAAAATTTCAAATTTTATATCAAACCTATTAAAACCAAAATTTGATATCAACACCAAAGGTGTTATGAAAACACTTCACCAAATCGTTAGATCAGAATATGGAGCCACGTAATCACAAAATAAAAGGAAAAAAGAAGAACGAAGATTTTTTTAGTGGTTTGATCTGAAATAGATCTACATCCACTTTTGAATCATTTCTCATTATGATATTTTGTTTTACAACAAACATGAATTCTCTCATATTTTTTATTTCTCGCATTTCTCTCTTTCTAGGATCTAAATTACACTTGAATTGGCAAAGGAATTGGAGAGATCTCTTGCTTTGTGATGGTGGATGTATGAATCTTCTGTCACTTTAGCAATTGAATGATCTTCATGGATTCCATAGAGATTTAGTGATAGATCTAGGCTTTAGAGAGGTTTAGCAGAGATTTAATATCACTTGAATTGTGTTGGAGAGATTTCTAATGTAGCTTGAAGGAGATTTGATCCATTTGATGTTGCATGAAGTTTGATCGATCCTTGGAAGCCATTAATGGAGTTTGCAATGGAGCTTAGAAGGATGAAGAAATGATTTGGCGGCCCTTCAGGGTAGAAGAATCGGTCCATTGAAGTGTGGTGAAATGGGGTATTTATAGGAGAAGTTTGGACCGGTGGCAATTCTGTAATTATGGTGAAAAAGGGTATGGGTTGGCCATAAAGATATTTACAGTAATTCCATCGCTCCAGCTATAGATAACTAAGCTTCCGACCAAAAATCAATATGTGCGCGACCCGCACTTCATAAAGCATGCCCGATCCTACATAAAAAATGTGATCAACCCTTATAATTTACATCACTGCCACCGTGTTATCTGATAACAACCCCCCAATTTATCACCACGTGAACACTCCTTCAGACCGATCCATATCTGTTGCTGCTCCTAGAAGTCGTCCTTTGCCACATACTTCATTCACATGATATGCAAACTATTGGAGCCGACCCGAAATATAAAATGCGGACACCTTTTGTAACACTCCACATCCATTAGTGTCACCGACAAAGGGAATGCACTAAGTTCTGTGAAGTATTATAGGTAAAAGATGCAGATAAATTACAAGACAGATAAATAAAGCAGCGGAAAAGTGAATAAAACTTTATTTCAATTATAAACAGCTTGTACAAAGATTGTTTTCCAACAACAAAGTATCTATCTTGTTTAACAAAATAAAGAAGCATAAATATACAATGATATTCCCCAATAAAACATTAGCCAGCCATAGCGGTGGAAAAGAGAGTCCAAAGCAGCACATCAAAGAGACTTCAAGCTTGGAAAGAGTAACAGGTCCATACAAATCTGAGCTATTCCCTCCCTGACTACCTGGGGGGGGGGGGACGGAAGAAAAGAAGACGAAAGAAAACATAGAGTCAGACATATAGCCTGGTAAGTCTAGTGGTGCTTCGGTATATGAATAAGGAAAAGGACATGACAGACATAAACTGAAAATGGGAAAATACCATAAACTAAGGCAAAGCGGTTTAGAATCGAAATTACTATCGCACCCCATACTAATCTCTGCATCACCTAACTAGTATCCCAACTAGAAATCTGTATAAAATGATAACGTGATCCCAGTCCCTGTAATTGTGGTTGTCTTAAGGCGCACATCTATTATTTGTTACCTAGATCTATTTTAGGGTTTTCTATCGAACGTTTCCTAGATTCAACTAGGGTTTATGCGACTTATCTAATACTTCTCGGATTCAGGATTTATGCCACCTAGGTCCAACTAGGGATTATGCTACCTGTCGAACGATGCCCCTAGTCTAGGACACACTACCTAGAGTGGTATATGTTCCTAGACTTTCCCCACGTATGTGTCGCGAATCGTTTATCGCTGTCTAGATGCACATGTCCTAAAATGTGCGACCCGAGTCCCGTGGCAGGGCTATTCTAGAAACACGGAACTCGGTCAGGAGCTTTCAGATATCTGTCGATGCAGATGCTAAGGTCTGTTTTCCTAATGGCTATGGTCCCACCTGACCCCTCCCTCAACTAATGAAAGGCAATCCAAGAAAATCAAGCACGAGAACTATACTCCTGCCACCTATGCCCCACTTTCCTATTGGCCAGCCTCACCCATAACTAGATAGCAAGTATATGGTCTGTTGGGAGTTCTCTGCCTTTCCGCATGCGTATCTCGACCGACTCAAGATGGTAGGTAGATGACGAGTCGCTATCACAGGGCCATTTGTCCCGCCGAATCACGCTGGTCCATCCTAGTCTTTAGGTTGCCTCATATTGCAACCAAGGCATACACTTGGTTCTTCTAACGCAGACCTTAACCTCTGTGAGCCTAGGCGGATCATCAGCAGCATCACAGAGGGATACCAAGAGTACCCTCATGTCCCCTCGAAGTTGCGGGCTTCGTTCCCCAGTTCATTGGAGCCTTCTTTAAGATCAGATGGACGTTCGCACCTTCTCGTGTCGTACTAAGGTTTACTACATAGTTCCTTTAACTAAGGTTTACTACTTAGTCCCCGAACCGTCGTTTTCTTAACTATGATTTACAACTTAGTCCTTTTAACTAAGGTTTACTACTTAGTCTCTTTCTTGTCAAGTTGGATTGGTTAGGTATAATTAGTCAATTCAAGTTATCTTAACCCATTCATTTGTCATGATAAACTGATTAAGTGTTATCAGTAGTTCATGTTGACTTAACACTACCACAAATCAAGTCATATTGGCTAAGTATTTCTTATTACTTAACCCCACCCCTTCACCTTGTATTGGTTAAGTGTTCCCTTTTACTTAACCCTGCCCCCTTCTGTTTAACTAACATGCCAAAGCGGTTAAGTGTTCTCTTAGTTAACTTAACCCTAACATCTATTTAATTAACATGTTCTAATGGTTAGGTATTGTCCCTTCATGTTTCAACTTAACCCTGTTCAATTTATCTCACTATGATGGTTAAGTGTTCTATGTCTACTTAACCCTACCCTCTAGTCCAGCTAACATATTAAATTGGCTAAGTGTATTTACTTAACCTTGCCCACTTATCTATCTAACGTGTTATAATGGTTAAGTATTCTAAATTTACTTAACCTCACCCACTTATCTAATTATCAGGTTATAACGGTTAAGTGTCCTGAATGTACTTAACCTCACCCTCTAATCTAGTTAATATGTTAAATTGGCTAAGTGTTTTCTTAGTTACTTAGCCCCTACAAGTCTTGTCTTGTTAACATGTTAAGTTGGTTAAGTGTTCAAATTAACTTAACCCTACCAATCCTAACTTAGGTTTAATTGTCTTATTAAAGCACCAACCACTCACATTAGACAGGTATTGTTGTGGCTGCCTGTATGCTGGTCGGTTCCGGGCAGTCTTACGCCACAACTCAGTCTAACCTCGGGTCTTTATTGGGCTCAATGCCTTAACCACCCACATTGGATAGGTATTGTTGTGATTACTGGACAGCCGGGCGGGTCCGGGCGGGTTTACATCACAACTCAATCCAACCTCAGGTTAAGCATGCTCGTATTTTCTAGATATACATATTTTTCACTTTTCATTTTTATATGTAAATGTTTATGGCCCAATTATCCAAATTCACTAATTTTGGGTATAACAATTTATATCGCTTTTATGTCACTAGTCATTGGCATGTGTCAAACATGCCAATACATGTATTTTATTTTAAACCCAACGTTTGTTTCCCCCGTTTGTACGTACGCAGCATTATAACATATGTTGGGCTTAACATTTCAGCCCAACTCATAAACATAAAAAAAAGGGAAGCACAAAATCATGAATTGTTCTAGAATACCTAAAAGTGTGTGGCGCATGAACTTGCAACATAGCGTTTTCACTAACATAGATTGTGGGTCATGTGAACTTGCATTCAATAAGGATATAACTAAATTGGTGTCACATGAAATGGCATACTTTTAGACTTGTTTAAACATGGTTTTATACACATATAACTAGGCATAATGTCAAACACCAAACTAGCATAAAAATGTCCACTTTTTGACATAACCCAAAGGTGTAAACTAACTTTTCATCAAGTAGCCTTTTTCAACATGAAACTAGTATAATTTGTGTAACCAAAAGGTACTTGCATAAACCCAATTATCACTTGCAAATAAACATAATAATGTATACAAAGGTTTTGAGTCGTGTAGGCATAAAAGGTTTCATCTTGGAACATGTTTACATGAGCCTCAACTTAGGCCTAAAAAGAATGTATGCTAACCATGTTAACGACATAACATAAAGATGTCAATTCTAGTTTTTACTACAAACTTGCAAGATATTTATTTTCATATACAAATGTCAATAGGCTCGCATCAACCAATTTATGCCACAAACACCCAATACAAAATATGAAATAATCAATGCAATACACAGAATTTACATCAATATTTCACAATAGTAAAACCCCAATTTTAATTACATCGAATCACATCGCAATTTCTATTCATATTCAGAAAACCACCATACTTACAACGGGCGCTGAAACTTGTTTTCTGGTTTTTGTTATTCTGAATTTGCAAAGCTTTCCCTTGGAGTAGAAAACGTTGTGTAGAAATAAGATCAGACTTTTGTTTCTTGAATCGTTGTTCATCTCTTTTCAAGCGGAGGCTTTCCATAGTTTTCTTCCGACGGTATGGCGGCTCAAGTTCTTATTTTTGTGTGAATTTTAGTTGGAGACCTAGGGTGTTTTTATAGAGTTGCTAGTTAATTAGATCCATCGATGAAGCCAGGTTTAATCAAAGTCATCCGTTCTAAAGAGAAGCCAATCAAAAGAAGACAACTCAGCCCTAGTGACAAGACCAGGCCTAGGAATTCAACCAGAACACAGACCGGGCCAGCCAGACCTGACCAGGTCGACAGGGGAGTTTGACCCTATGTTTGACCCTATGGTCGACCTGGGTCAACCAGGTTGACCCTATGGTCGACCCTGTGGTCGACACTATGGTCGACCTGGGTCAACCAGGTCGACCCTATGGTCGACCTGGGCCCTGGGCAGGAATTTTCCTGCCCAGCCCGCGTCTGGTCCTATTTTTTTGAATTTTGAATCCAATATTCGAGCTGTTTGAATTTTAAATAAATTCTTAAACTTCTGGAGGTCATATCTCCTACATACGGAGTCCAATTTTCGCAAACTCGGACTCTATCTCAAGCAGAATTTCGAGATAAACGCAATGGCGTAACCCATTTCCCTTAATTCTTATTCTAAAATTTAATTATACTTTAATTTGTGAAACTTAATGTTACAGAACTACGGGGTGTTACATTCTCCCCCTCTTAAAAGGATTTCATCCCCGAAATCTTCAAGTTAGGAAGAATGTGTCCTGCCATCCAATCATCCATCTACTCAACCATTCAATCATAGGCATTCATTGTGCTTAAAAATATTTCTAAATGATTTCATATTTATATGCATAGTGTGTGTATATGTCTTTATCTAATGCAAAATCAGGCGGTCTACTGATTCAGTTGACCTCCTTAATGCAAATTATGTCAGTGCCATGCGTCCAATCATGTATGCAAACATCCCTAGTTATGTAAATACTACATGTGTGCATAGTCATTCATCCATATGCAACATCCGTATGATAACATACCAAGTTAAATCCGTTAAGTAAATACATATATGCGAATGCAATATGAAAGTGACTGAGTCGTTCTAGCGCCTATGGTTTGTATATGCATCCACGAGCAACCATTTGCAATCATCAATCATAACACGTTTCAAATATATGTTTACATCCATTGGCTTTTATCTAAGGATCGATGATACGTCCTAGAGGATATACCTTAAAGGCTAGAAAGTATGCATAAAATTCTTAGAAAAAGAGATCAAGGATGTACCCTTAGGAAAAAGGGTACGATGCGTGTATCTAGTCTTCAGTCTCCTAAGTCGCATCTTCTTAGGCTTCACTATTCTGTACCTTATCTAATTAATCTTCACGATTGCGAAGTTTCTTGACCTCCATTTCCAAAATTGTCATTGATCGGATAACTGGCTTTGCATTTCAACTGGATATATGCGGAAGTCCATCTCGTGTTTTAGGGGACAAACCTCTAACCTAACCGAAACATCTACGTGCTCATGGACTACTCTAAGGCATCGCAAACCGTCGATAGATGTATTAAGTGATTCTAGGTAGCTAGGCCTAACTGATCCTTTAGGATCGCATGAAATCTCGAGGGTATTTCCAAGGCAAATCAAAAGTCTAACTACCCTTCTTTCAGAATTACCAGCCAACCAACTCATGCCTAGAATCAACTCATAGCCCATGGTACAAAAAACATAAGCATTACGCTTAAACTCAACACTTAATATAGTTATTCTCAAATCCTTATAAACCAAAGATAAACGGGCCGAACCACCAATTGGTTTTGAGACGCTAATGGGATCTTCTACTATACAAGTGCTAAGGTGCAGAGACTCAACTATGGAAGTAGGTATGAACAAACGCGGAGCGCTAAGATCAAAAGAGTACAAACTGGTTGATCAAAAGAAAAGCTAAACTTTTCCAACAAATACTTTTACTGTCTCTCCCTCATGTATGCTGGTGTTGAGAGCACGTACTTGTCCTTCTAAGAATCCTATCCCTCGTTCTTTCCCTTTGTCCTTAATTATATGCCCCATTATACCATAGTAAAGATATTTCCTCTCGTCTTAGGTTTTACAATTCCTTCCTCCCTCATGAGCCAAGTCCATATCCATGAATTTCTCATCCTTGGGTTGTGATCCTTAGCCAAACTCCTCATCCTCTTACTTGTGTAATATGTTGATAGGTCTCTCGAAAGCTTCCACCACCACATAGAAAACCCTACAAAGCTTGAAAAAACAATAGCCGCAGGTGAAACTACTATGGCTATAGATGGAAGTCGGGCGCTTCTTTGCCCTTCGATAGGTATCATTGTCTTATCAAATCTACGGAACCGTGCCATGATGAGGTTACCTCTTAGAAAGCCAGGAGCCCCAGAGACTCTAGAAAGAAGGAAGAAAGGATTCAAACAGAGGATCAAAAGATAGCTCATATGGCTTTGGGGAACATGCCTTTTAAAACAAAACTTTTCTTTGAAAATGCTTCTTTTAAAACCGTTTGAAAGTAATTTTTCAAATCTTTTATCTGATCCGGTAACCTTCAGCTCTGATACCACGTGTAACACTCCACATCCGTTAGTGTCACTCACAAAGGGAATGCACTAAGTTCTGTGAAGTATTATAGGTAAAAGATGCAGATAATTTACAAGACAGATAAATAAAGCAGCGGAAAAGTGAATAATACTTTATTTCATTTATAAACAGCTTGAACAAAGATTGCTTTCCAACAACAACGTATCTATCTTGTTTAACAAAATAAAGAAGCATAAATATACAATGATATTACCCAATAAAACATTAGCCAGCCATAGCGGTGGAAAAAGAGTCCAAAGCAGCACATCAAAGAGTCTTCAAGCTTGGAAAGAGTAACAGGTCCATACAAATCTGAGCTATTCCCTCCCTGACTACCTGGGGGGGGGGGGGGGAGGGGGAGGGGAAACGGAAGAAAAGAAGACGAAAGAAAACATAGAGTCAGACATAAAGCCTGGTAAGTCTAGTGGTGCTTCGATATATGAATAAGGAAAAGGACATGACAGGCATAAACTGAAAATGGGAAAATACCATAAACTAAGGCAAAGTGGTTTAGAATCGAAATTACTACCGCACCCCATACTAATCTCTGCACCACCTAACTAGTATCCCAACTAGAAATCTGTATAAAATGATAACGTGATCGAAGCCCCAGTAATTGTGGTTGTCTTAAGGCGCACATCTATTATTTGTTACCTAGATCTATTCTAGGGTTTTCTATCGAGCGTTTCCTAGATTCAACTAGGGTTTATGCGACTTATCTAATACTTCTCGGATTCAGGATTTATGCCACCTAGGTCCAACTAGGGATTATGCTACCTGTCGAACGATGCCCCTAGTCTAGGACACACTACCTAGAGTGGTATATGTTCCTAGACTTTCCCCATGTATGTGTCGCGAATCGTTTATCGCTGTCTAGATGCACATGTCCTAAAATGTGCGACCTGAGTCCCATGGCAGGGCTATTCTAGAAACACGGAACTCGGTCGGGAGCTTTCAGATATCTGCCGATGCAGATGCTAAGGTCTGTTTTCCCAGTGGCTATGGTCCCACCTGACCCCTCCCTCGACTAATGAAAGGCAATCCAAGAAAATCAAGCACGAGAACTATACTCCTGCCACCTATGCCCCACTTTATTATTGGCTAGCCTCACCCATAACTAGATAGCAAGTATACGGTCTATTGGGTGTTCTCTGCCTTTCCGCATGCGTATCTCGACTGACTCAAGATGGTAGGTAGACGATGGGTCGTTATCACAGGGCCATTTGTCCCGCCGAATCACGCTGGTCCATCCTAGTCTTTAGGTTGCCTCATATTGCAACCAAGGCATACCCTTGATTCTTCTAACGCAGATCTTAACCTCTATGAGCCCAGGAGGGATCATCTACAGCCTCACAGAGGGATACCAAGAGTACCCTCACGTCCCCTCGAAGTCGCGGGCTTCGTTCCCCAGTTCGTTGGAGCCTTCTTTAAGATCAGATGGACGTTCGCTACTTCTCGTGTCGTACTAAGGTTTACTACTTAGTTCCTTTAACTAAGGTTTACTACTTCGTCCCCGAACCGTCGTTTTCTTAACTAAGATTTACAACTTAGTCCTTTTAACTAAGGTTTACTATTTAGTCTCGTTCTCATCAAGTTGGATTGGTTAGGTATCATTAGTCCATTCAAGTTATCTTAACCCATTCATTTGTCATGATAAACTGATTAAGTTTTATCAGTAGTTTATGTTGACTTAACCCTACCACAAATCAAGTCATATTGGCTAAGTATTTCTTATTACTTAACCCCACCCCTTCACCTTTTATTGGTTAAGTGTTCCCTTTTACTTAACCCTGCCCCCTTCTATTTAACTAACATGCCAAAGCGGTTAAGTGTTCTCTTAGTTAACTCAACCCAAACATATGTTTAATTAACCTGTTCTAATGGTTATGTATTGTTCCTACATGTTTCAACTTAACCCTGTTCAATTTATCACACTATGATGTTTAAGTGTTCTAAGTCTACTTAACCATACCCTCTAGTCCAGCTAACATATTAAATTGGCTAAATGTATTTACTTAACCTAGCCCACTTATCTAGCTAACGTGTTATAATGGTTAAGTACTCTAAATTTACTTAACCTCACCCACTTATCTAATTATCAGGTTATAACGGCTAAGTGTCCTGAATTTACTTAACCTCACCCTCTAGTCTAGTTAACATGTTAAATTGGCTAAGTGTTTTCTTAGTTACTTAGCCCCTACAAGTCTTGTCTTGTTAACATGTTAAGTTGGTTAAGTGTTCAGATTAACATAACCCTACCAATCCTAACTTAGCTTTAATTGTCTTATTAAAGCACCAACCACTCACATTAGACAGGTATTGTTGTGGCTGCATGTATGCCGGTCGGTTCTGGGCAGTCTTACGCCACAACTCAGTCTAACCTCGGGTCTTTATTGGGTCAATGCCTTAACCACCCACATTGGATAGGTATTGTTGTGATTACTGGACAGCCGACAGGTCCGGGCAGGTTTACATCACAACTCAATCCAACCTCGGGTTAAGCATGCTCGTATTTTCTAGATTTACATATTTGTCACTTTTAATTTTCATATTTAAATGTTTATGGCCCAATTATCCAAATTCACTAATTTTGGGTATAACAATTTATACCGCTTTTAATGTCACTAGTCATTGGCATGTGTCAAACATGCCAATACATGTATTTTATTTTAAACCCAACGTTTGTTTCCCCCGTTTGTACGTACGCAGCATTATAACATATGTTGGGCTTAACATTTCAACCCAACTCATAAACATAAAAAAAAGGGAAGCACAAAATCATGAATTGTTCTAGAATACATAAAAGTGTGTGGCGCATGAACTTGCAACATAGCGTTTTCACTAACATAGATTGTGGGTCATGTGAACTTGCATTCAATAAGGACATAACTAAATTGGTGTCACATGAAATGGCGTACTTTTAGACTTGTTTAAACATGATTTTATACACATATAACTAGGCGTAATGTCAAACACCAAACTAGCATAAAAATGTCCACTTTTTGACATAACCTAAAGGTGTAAACTAACTTTACATCAAGTAGCCTATATCAACATGAAACTAGTATAATTTGTGTAACCAAAAGGTACTTGCATAAACCCAATTATCACTTGCAAATAAACATAATAATGTATACAAAGGTTTTGAGTCGTGTAGGCATAAAAGGTTTCATCTTGGAACATGTTTACATGAGTCTCAACTTAGGCCTAAAAAGAATGTATGCTAACCATGTTAACGACATAACATAAAGATGTCAATTCTAGTTTTTACTACAAACTTGCAAGATATTTATTTTCATATACAAATGTCAATAGGCTCGCATCAACCAATTTATGCCACAAACATCCAATACAAAATATGACATAATCAACGCAATACACAGAATTTACATTAATATTTTACAATAGTAAAACCCCAATTTCAATTACATCGAATCACATTTCAATTTCTATTCATATTCAGAAAACCACTATACTTACAACGGGCACTGAAACTTGTTTTCTGGTTTCTGTTATTCTGAATTTGCAAAGCTTTCCCTTGGAGTAGAAAACGTTGCGTAGAAATAAGATCAGACTTTTGTTTCTTGCATCGTTGTTCGTCTCTTTTCAAGCGGAGGCTCTCCTTAGTTTTCTTCCGACAGTATGGCGGCTCAAGTTCTTATTTTTGTGTGAATTTTAGTTGGAGATCTAGGGTGTTTTTATAGAGTTGCTAGTTAATTAGAGTCGTCGATGAAGCCAGGTTTAATCAAAGCCATCCGTTCTAAAGAGAAGCCAATCAAAAGAAGACAACTCAGCACTAGTGACAAGACCAAGCCCAGGAATTCGACCAGAACACAGACTAGGCTAGCCAGACCTGATCAGGTCGACAGGGGAGGTCGACCCTATCGTCGACCCTATGGTCGACCTGGGTCTACCAGGTCGACCCTATGGTCGACACTATGGTCGACCTGGGTCAACCAGGTCAACCCTATGGTCGACCTGAGCCCTGGGCAGGAATATTCCTGCCCAGCACGGGTCTGGTCCTAGTTTTTTGAATTTTGAATCCGATTTTCAAGCTGTTTGAATTTTAAATAAATTCTTAAACTTCTGGAGGTCATACCTCCTTTGTACGGAGTCCGATTTGCGCAAACTCGGACTCTATCTCAAGCAGAATTTCGAGACGAACGCAATGGCATAACCTATTTCCCTTAATTCGTGTTCTAAAATTTAATTATACTTTAATTTGTGAAACTTAATGTTACAGAACTACGGGGTGTTACACCTTTTATTTGTACAGCTAGCGTGGCTTAGCTCCATTTTTTAAGCATTAAACTTATATGTTGCGTTGCATAAATCATTCAAACTGCATAATAGTGTTGATAATATTACTGTATTTATGTCGACCAGGTCAGAAGTCTTCGTATTTGCAAGCTATCCATGTACGAGCTGTTCTGCCAAGCCATTTCATCGCATGCAAATGGAACTACGTAATATGTATACAAGCTGGTCAATCAATCCACATGTTTTGAACGTTATACATTGTCATAGTTCATTTTTATTGTTGGTCCATGCATGTTATGCCAATATATATGAATTAGTGATCCACAAAAAAGCTTGAATGATTCCAGCGTTGCCACATGGCACTTGTTTTATGATGTGTAATATAACTACAGTTACATCATTTTTGTTATTTCCTATAGATTTGTGATGCGTCATCATGTGTACATTTGCGGAATTGTTATCACATATTATGGCCGACCCTATTGTATATTCCTTGTTGAAGCCAGCCCAAACAGTTGTGTATAGACTGATCAATCTTCTATAAGTTGGTGTCGACCCGTTGTTATGGACCGACCGTTTCAATGTATTGAATCTGACCTACCCGAGCTGATGAGGGTGTTCGAGCCACAGTGTTCGACCCATGGTGCTCGACCAGAACTGTTGTGCTCGACCCACCGTGCTTCAGGGTGAATGTCGCTCAACCGTCCCGTGTTCGATCCAGGTGCTCGACTGTATATATTACAGCTGACCGATCCGTCGCGTTTACAATTGTCCCTCGAAGCTTGTATTTTTTGCTCGCGAGAAATGCGGGCTTCGAAATGAACATATCTTGCATTGAGATCCAGTTGTAATTTTTCTGCTTGCTACGGTGAATCATGCTTTAAATTTATATGTTCCATGCTACCTGTTCTGTAATTAAAGCAAGCATTTGCATGATTTTTGACTTATACTTCGTTATTGATCGTCCACATCAGTAACGGATTAGTTTAATCATTAAAAGAAATTAATTATAGCGAATTCTATTTTGAATTGAATAAAATGTTTGCACATTACTATTTTACTCAATGGTTTATAACTCGTCAAATATTATGTGATATTCTAACTCGAATTCGTGTTAACGCTTTAAAATCAGCCAATCAACTAAAGCCGATTGTGGATTTCAAACGTCATTGTTTTAATTGACTTATGTGGAAATATATGGCATTTCTCATTTGGAAAATGCGTATCTATGATTCGTCTTCCGCTTCCTCTTTTAGAAGATTTGAGACACATGCCCCTCATTTAGGAGGTCATCATTAGTCTTCGTTGTAAGAAGAATTTTATTGCTCAATGTTTATTCGCTTTGTTGATCAGTTTTGATGTCAAAGACTGTGAAAACCCGTAACTTCCCCGTAAAGGAAAGCGTCGGATAGTTCGAGAACAAACCACAACAGAACACATACAGAAGAACATTTCATTGTATATTACAACAATGCATCAGATTACAAGAATATACAGAGTATAAATGAATATTACAAAGAAATATCAGAGATTTAAATTACATTTAAATACATAGCAGCGGAAAATAATACAATACACAACTAGAAAGAGATATACGGATACAAAGCTTTCCGGATATCGTTCCAGCTGTAAACCAGGATCCTGTGAATATAAATCTGCAAAACCAAAACTACTAGCTGCCCGTGTTAAAATAGGGGCACCCAGAGTTTAGGTTAAAACAATAAACTCCAGGTCAGTCATGGGACTGGTGTGAGAACTAAAACAGTTATTAATCTTTATTTTCAAGTGAGGTAAATCAAGGGACCACGCCGTATAACACGGAACGGGTTTCCTCCCAAGAATACCAGTGCATAAAACCAACAGCGCAATGCTAAGTAAAGAAAAATGAAGCTGTTATAAGACCCAGGTCCTATCACACAATGCAACGCAAGCCGGGGGATAGGGTTTTCCCTTATAACAGCCAAAAATGCTTGATACGTTTTAAAACAAATCATTTGATACTATTATAAGTGCATAGTGTATAAAACAACTTCAAATCATAAGTATCAATCATAGGCGGCATGGGTACCATATATCATGTCGCCATACTAGGCTCTACAAATAAAACCGCAAATGTCACGTATTTGGAAATTGGATTTCCGTCTATGAACCGAGGCAAAAGATAGTCCTCAACCGATTCGAGACAATCTAGCCCATGTCTCAGGATCAGAGCTCGAGTGACCCTTGGATCGTCAGGGCCAGTCCACCGATGTGGATTAAACTTAAACCCTGAACATGCGTTTCCCCGCCCTATGGGGCGTAGGTGAGCCAACTAAATGACTCCATCGGTTCGAGAACGACCGATCAATCCGAGGCGCCTCGCAACAGCAACAACCACATAATTCAAACTCGTCAGGGCGTGTAAAACCACTGACGCCACTTTTTAGCTAGAAGGAAACGCATGCCCTCCCTGAGGTCCTCTCCCGTTTTTGGTTCATACCGGGTGTGAAACACGCGAGGTAAACGTTACACAAAGCTACGCCACAAAGGCCGTGTTTTGATCATCACCACAAGACTTTGCTTTTCAACAGAAGCCTCGATCAATTGCCACTTAGGCATGCCACACAGGCAATTCACTCCATGCGTTTGATATCCATCAATATATAACCCCTGAGCTCGTACGTCTCAGAGAAGGGCGTTAAGCAAGAGAATAAATTCTCCGCCGCCAAACAGATATATATTTAATAGAGATCAATCACACAGACTAAAATCCAATGTCAGACACACATTCCATTTACAAGTTCGTTTAGGGTCTGAACGAAACCGGAGGCACCTAGTACCCCGCATATCCATCGATCTCCAAGTACGTCTGGACGATCACCAACTGTTTCCATCTTCTTGGGTGTACAGCCCAATCAAGATCGTCAGAAATCACCCAAACGACGTGAAGAACTCCGGTCTTCGACCATCGTCTTCATCTTCGACTTATCGTCGTATCAGTTATCCAGAATGGGATAAACCCGGTCTTTCCGAATAACTCGCGTATATTTTAAATAAGTGTTACACAAACACAACATACGCCTCATTCCAACTCATCAGTCACTAACCGTAAATTAATCAAGAGAATAATTTCCCAAATATAAACCCCGAAGGCCGAAACCAACATCAGATCAATATCCAGAAAACCATTCTGCTTGGCTAATCGACAGTTAGTTTCTAAATTTCACATTCATAGGGAAAGGTTCCCATTAATTTTATCAAAGATAAATTCCTTGAATTTATTCTTTAATCTACTTTTGAATTTCGATTCAACTAGTCGGGATTAACGAAACTTACCGAAGTAATCATTTGTTTTAATTTCTCAATCCCAACCTATTCATCCCATGAAGTAAAACTGGTAATACTTCATATCTAACACCACGGTGTTATTGGTAAATTCAATTACGATTTCATGTTCAAATCTAATTAAAGATTTAACTATCGCCTGGAGCAAAACTGGTGATACTCCATTTTCGATCATTTCAATCTAATTAAAGATTCATTAAAACTCCACTTAGTTTTAATCTTCGACTGGGTTAAAGAATCAGTGTCATTTAAAACACGATTCACGATAAACCCAAAATCACATTCCATTAATTATCGGGTTAAAGAACAAGTGTTATTTAAAACACTGTTCACGATAAACCCAAAAATCAATACCAATTCAATTCCAATTAAATATTGTTTAATTGGTACACTTCATTAAATCTAATTAAAAAGATTTAATCTTTTCTCAACTGGGTTCAAGAACAGTGTTAGTGAAGACACCATTCACGACAAACCCAAATCACATTCGATATTCAATACAAGGCTCTGAATAGAAAATATATCGGCTTATATTCAATATCAAATTCTACGACTAACAAATGTCGTATTGGAAATAACGATATAAATATATATCTTTCAAATTTCCATAACAACACCTGTATAATCACGAATTCCAACATCGAAATATTCCGAAGACAATTTCGATTCAAATCCACTCCAATGCAATCATTGGATATTCTGGTTATTTTTAAAACCCTTTTTAAATTCAATTTATTTATTTAAAAATAAATAGAATTATAATTCTAGTTCAAAACTAGTTCATTTCGATAAAAATCTATTTTTATCTTTTCAAATATGGAGTTTTTCATCCCAATTCTTTCTAAATCATTTCTTATGATTTTACACAAATTATTACTATTTTTAATAATTTTATCAAGGCCTGTACAGTCGATTTCCATCAATGGCCATCGAACTGCACTTACAGCGACCTTTTTCAAATTTGATTTGGACGTATCTCCAAATCCAACCGTTAGATTTCAAATTTCTAATATTCTTTAGAAAGCTCTTTTCGATACGAACCCAACGGTTCCGGTTTTAGGAGAATCCGACGGTCGGATCTCCCGTAATGTCCGTTTGAAATAAATGGTCGAAATTCACGAACTGCGGCGGCGCGGCGCGTTCTATTCAGGCCATTATATTATATATATAATATATATAATATATATATCATCAATTTCTATTTAAAACGAATTATATGAATAGTTTTAAATTCGTTTCAAAAGCAATTTCAACTTCCTTTTCAATTCAAATCAAAATTGAATTCTTCTTTATAAATTCGTTTTAAAATTCATTTCTATTCAATTCAAATTTAAATTCAATTTGAATTCGTTTTCAATTCAATTCATTTCGAAATCGTTTTATATTCAATTCATTTCGAAATCGTTATATATTCTATTCATTTCGAAATCGTTATATATTCAATTCATTTCATTTCGAAATCGTTTTCAATTCATTTCATTTCGCAATCGTTATATATTCAATTCATTTCGAAATCGTTATATATTCAATTCATTTCGAAATCGTTTTATATTCAATTCATTTCAAAATGAATAAAATCGATATAAATATCGTTTACGTCAAAATGGCGTCAATCTAATCAACACGGCTTCATAAATTTCTATTTTCAAAATAGTTGTTATTATCAAAATATTTCGTTCAACACATGACCAATCTCAATGGATGAGTACTGTCAACACATGAACCTTTATTTTATATTATTGTTTATTTTTCAAATTAGAATGAGGCCCAATCAATTACCATATAAAATTAATTATATGGATTTTCATACAACACATGTATATAATAGCATTGAAAAATAATCAACCATCAACCAAAGTGCACTACACTGTATAAGCATCAAATATAGACATTTAACGCTTATAGCAGCTTGTCAACCAATCGATCGACATATTTAATCAATCAGGATGAGTGAACTTCAAGTTTCATCCCAACACCCGTGTGGGGTTTCAAACAATCAAACACATATTTTATTTGTGCTGTAGGGCGATGTGTAAAATTTATCGACCCAATCAATGTCCTTCAAATAGGTTTACATAAACAAACCGTCTGGTTTGTAAATGAATATTTTATTTTATTCACTTTCACTATATTCATTCTCACGTTAAAAATTATATTTTTAACGATAAAACATTTTATTTCAACACATGAATTTCTATTCAATTCATTTATTCAATAAAATGGCATTTTTATTTTTCTAACTTATTTTAGAAAATTTCGGCGGCATAACGGCACGATACTAGAAACGGGACAAGGCCTAGCCTTATCCCCGGTCTAGTGAAGGCCCACGCCATTCACACATCAATCAAAATCACCAAGCAACCAAATTCAAATCACATCATATAACTAATCTATGCAACCAAACAAACAAGTCCATGGTCTGTGGACGATTGTGTCGGGTGCTACTAAGCACCGTCTGCATCCTAGTATATATATAATTAGAAAAGAAATTGAAAGGTGAGAAATTCTCACGTATTGCTATCCTAGCTCCACGGCACTTCATTGATATAAATCTTCTTCGTTCTCGCCCTTTTGTCATCTTCGTTATCTTCGTTGCCCGTAGCCACTACATATATAAAAATCAACTTTTTACTTCGTTATTCAATATATAAAAATCATATTTTTATTTCGAAGTTCAATATATAAAAATCGTATTTTTATTTCGTCAAAGTCATATATTTTCACTGCTATTTCTATTTTTATATTTTTAAAACAGTGATATTTATATTTTTAAAACAGTGATATTAATATTTTTAAAACAGTGATATTTATATTTTTAAAACAGTGATATTTATATTTTTAAAACAGTGATATTTATATTTTTAAAACAGTGATATTTATATTTTTAAAACAGTGATATTAATATTTTTAAAACAGAAACTGATTTTTATCCAATGTATTTATAAATCAAAAACTGATTTTAAACAATATATTTTGCTTAAGTAAAATAAAATAAAATAAAATAAATAAAAAAAACAGCACCTTTCTTCCCCGTTGAAATCCCTGTTTCGCGTCGAACACCGTAACCCATTAACGCACGGTTAGGGTTTAAAATTTCCATGCCATCTTCAAGCCGGATCGAGATCAAAGTTGCCTACATCGAAGAGCTTCCCATCGCCTACCCACGCCTGGAACGTGGTGCCACTCGGTGGCCTAGTCCTCGCCAGAAAGTGGCTCGAACGGAAGCCCTTCTCGACCAAAATCCGATCACAATAGTTTATAACTTTCGATCAAACCCCTATCATTTGAAAGACCATGCTTTTCTCTTGGATTTTTGTTTTCGATTCACATATTAATTCGATGTAAAATGGACGGATTTAAGGGATTAAAATGGGACGATTTGGTGCGTTGATTAGGAGCTGGCGGCGGTAACAGAATGGGGTTAGGGTTCTTAGGGTTTAGGCCTTTTTATAGAAATTATTTTATTAATTTATTATTTTAAATTCCAATAATACAAGTTTTTACATACGAACTCGAAATCAAACCAAACGACTGTCGCCCCTAGCTAAATACCCCTATTTCGAACACAATGGGATATGTTTCGTAGGCTGATTCGATCGTTTCGATCAGTTTTCGTTGAATTTAAAATATGAATCTTTATATATTCAATTTAAATGCACATTTCATTTTACCGGGGTCACATACTAACTAGAAAAATTCTAGAAAAATATTTTCTAGCTTCGTATTGACGATACGGTCCTAACAAAACTAGTTTCGTCGAATTCTGAGACCGTTGGAAAAATGGCCAATTTCCAGTCGATTAAAATCAACTGAAACCGGTCAAACGCGTTTTCCTTTGCCACGCTCAAGTATTGATTCGAAAAATTATGAAATTTGGAATCTAACAATAACTTAACATCACGGACCCAACAAAACTGGTTTTGTCGAAATCCGAGGTCGTTTGCAAAATTGCTATTTTTAAGGGCCTTATATATATAAAAATATATATAAATTCCACAGCGACTATTTCTAATTTTAAGCTGGACATATCTTATCATTTCTAAGATGAAATCTCAGTTTGTTAACTTCGTTACAAAGATATAGTTATACAGATTCAAATATTTCTTGTTTCGTTCAATTCTGACTTATATTGAATTATGTATATTCATTTGAAATTAGAAATCGAATTTTCGAACTACCGCGCCATTTTCAATTCCTTTTATAATTATATATTCTAACGACGACGTATATAATATATACGTTCTAATTATATTCAAAATAAATTTCTCGTCGATATTATTTAAAATAATTCATTTTAAATAATCAAAACTCGCTAAAATTGCCAAAATAAAAATTTTAAACTGGCCCAGATTTTCCGGGTTATTACAATCTCCCCCACTTAAAACTTTTCGTCCCCGAAAAGGAACAAAGTCGAAAGTGGTTTGATTATTCAACTGTACGCTCGATCTGGCTTCCATTCTCCAACTTTTCAGTTTCTGATAATTTTCAAATTTTCAAAAATTTGGCTAACACCCTAAATTTTCGAAAAATTTCGCCATAACCTCCCCTGCACCGGGAGCATCGGGGAATTTCAAATAGCTTCCCCGGTCCTTCAGATCTCAAAAAGAAAAAGCCAAGCGGCTAGCCAATAGGCTCATAAAATCATCATCACCCAAACAAAACAGGAAATTATGTAGTAAACATGTACCTATTTGTCGGGCAAACAAATTTTATTCTCTGGCTCTAGCCTCCTTGCTATGACCTGTTCAATGATATATATGCATATGCAAGCAAATGCGACCAATTTTCAATATAACTCAATATTTGATGCTATTAGGCATAATGGTTCAAAATTATCAAACAAATAAACAAACAACACAAACATCAATCATTTAGTGGATTAGAGTTTCAAATTGATAACTTTGATACATAGTCAAAAATCAGATTTTTGATGCCAAATCACAACAATAAGCCCTATATAATTTTGGTTCTCACACCAGTCAATAGGAAACATATAGAAAGCCCACTTTCGTCACTCGAACATAAATTCTAATGATGGAGCTCCATCATCAAAATCATCTTCGGGCGATTAGAGTGTAATTCTATATCTATCCAATATATTAAAATTTCAAATACACGTTTGCAAGGCGTATATGCAAAATCTTTATATACTGGACTGTCCAAATCAATATAAATAAATAATCAAATACGAATAGTTGATTTAGATTTTCAAAACAAAAATTGTTTTCATTTTTTAAAAATATACTCTTCACACTCGTCCTAGGATACTACTGATCCCTTCTCTAACGAGTCATTCTCATTGGATATAGCTAATCCAATATCTGATGAATTCTTTCGTATGGTTCTAATGTGCCTTGTTCTCTGAGCTTTGTAAACCAAAGCTCTGATACCAACTGTGAAAACCCGTAACTTCCCCGTAAAGGAAAGCGTCGGATAGTTCGGGAACAAACCACAACAGAACACATACAGAAGAACATTTCATTGTATATTACAACAATGCATCAGATTACAAGAATATACAGAGTATAAATGAATATTACACAGAAATATCAGAGATTTAAATTACATTTAAATACATAGCAGCGGAAAATAATACAATACACAACTAGAAAGAGATATACGGATACAAAGCTTTCCGAATATCGTTCCAGCTGTAAACCAGGATCCTGTGAATATAAATCTGCAAAACCAAAACTACTAGCTGCCCATGTTAAAATAGGGGCACCCAGAGTTTAGGTTAAAACAATAAACTCCAGGTCAGTCATGGGACTGGTGTGAGAACTAAAACAGTTATTAATCTTTATTTTCAAGTGAGGTAAATCAAGGGACCACGCCGTATAACACGAAACGGGTTTCCTCCCAAGAATACCAGTGCATAAAACCAACAGCGCAATGCTAAGTAAAGAAAAATGAAGCTGTTATAAGACCCAGGTCCTATCACACAATGCAACGCAAGCCGGGGGATAGGGTTTTCCCTTATAACAGCCAAAAATGCTTGATACGTTTTAAAACAAATCATTTGATACTATTATAAGTGCATAGTGTATAAAACAACTTCAAATCATAAGTATCAATCATAGGCGGCATGGGTACCATATATCATGTCGCCATACTAGGCTCTACAAATAAAACCGCAAATGTCACGTATTTGGAAATTGGATTTCCGTCTATGAACCGAGGCAAAAGATAGTCCTCAACCGATTCGAGACAATCTAGCCCATGTCTCAGGATCAGAGCTCGAGTGACCCTTGGATCGTCAGGGCCAGTCCACCGATGTGGATTAAACTTAAACCCTGAACATGCGTTTCCCCGCCCTATGGGGCGTAGGTGAGCCAACTAAATGACTCCATCGGTTCGAGAACGACCGATCAATCCGAGGCGCCTCGCAACAGCAACAACCACATAAGTCAAACTCGTCAGGGCGTGTAAAACCACTGACGCCACTTTTTAGCTAGAAGGAAACGCATGCCCTCCCTGAGGTCCTCTCCCGTTTTTGGTTCATACCGTGTGTGAAACACGCGAGGTAAACGTTACACAAAGCTACGCCACAAAGGCCGTGCTTTGATCATCACCACAAGACTTTGCTTTTCAACAGAAGCCTCGATTAATTGCCACTTAGGCATGCCACACAGGCAATTCACTCCATGCGTTTGATATCCATCAATATATAACCCCTGAGCTCGTACGTCTCAAAGAAGGGCGTTAAGCAAGAGAATAAATTCTCCGCCGCCAAACAGATATATATTTAATAGAGATCAATCACACAGACTAAAATCCAAGGTCAGACACACATTCCATTTACAAGTTCGTTCAGGGTCTGAACGAAACCGGAGGCACCTAGTACCCCGCATATCCATCGATCTCCAAGTACGTCTGGACGATCACCAACTGTTTCCATCTTCTTGGGTGTACAGCCCAATCAAGATCGTCAGAAATCACCCAAACGACGTGAAGAACTCCGGTCTTCGACCATCGTCTTCATCTTTGACTTATCGTCGTATCAGTTATCCAGAATGGGATAAACCCGGTCTTTCCGAATAACTCGCGTATATTTTAAATAAGTGTTACACAAACACAACATACGCCTCATTCCAACTCATCAGTCACTAACCGTAAATTAATCAAGAGAATAATTTCCCAAATATAAACCCTGAAGGCCGAAACCAACATCAGATCAATATCCAGAAAACCATTCTGCTTGGCTAACCGACAGTTAGTTTCTAAATTTCACATTCATAGGGAAAGGTTCCCATTAATTTTATCAAAGATAAATTCCTTGAATTTATTCTTTAATCTACTTTTGAATTTCGATTCAACTAGTCGGGATTAACGAAACTTACCGAAGTAATCATTTGTTTTAATTTCCCAATCCCAACCTATTCATCCCATGAAGTAAAACTGGTAATACTTCATATCTAACACCACGGTGTTATTAGTAAATTCAATTACTATTTCACGTTCAAATCTAATTAAAGATTTAACTATCGCCTGGAGCAAAACTGGTGATACTCCATTTTCGATCATTTCAATCTAATTAAAGATTCATTAAAACTCCACTTAGTTTTAATCTTCAACTGGGTTAAAGAATCAGTGTCATTTAAAACACGATTCACGATAAACCCAAAATCACATTCCATTAATTATCGGGTTAAAGAACAAGTGTTATTTAAAACACTGTTCACGATAAACCCAAAAATCAATACCAATTCAATTCCAATTAAATATTGTTTAATTGGTACACTTCATTAAATCTAATTAAAAAGATTTAATCTTTTCTCAACTGGGTTCAAGAACAGTGTTAGTGAAGACACCATTCACGACAAACCCAAATCACATTCGATATTCAATACAAGGCTCTGAATAGAAAATATATCGGCTTATATTCAATATCAAATTCTACGACTAACAAATGTCGTATTGGAAATAACGATATAAATATATATCTTTCAAATTTCCATAACAACACCTGTATAATCACGAATTCCAACATCGAAGTATTCCGAAGACAATTTCGATTCAAATCCACTCCAATGCAATCATTGGATATTCTGGTTATTTTTAAAACCCTTTTTAAATTCAATTTATTTATTTAAAAATAAATAGAATTATAATTCTAGTTCAAAACTAGTTCATTTCGATAAAAATCTATTTTTATCTTTTCAAATATGGAGTTTTTCATCCCAATTCTTTCTAAATCATTTCTTATGATTTTACACAAATTATTACTATTTTTAATAATTTTATCAAGGCCTGTACAGTCGATTTCCATCAATGGCCATCGAACTGCACTTACAGCGACCTTTTTCGAATTTGATTTGGACGTATCTCCAAATCCAACCGTTAGATTTCAAATTTCTAATATTCTTTAGAAAGCTCTTTTCGATACGAACCCAACGGTTCCGGTTTTAGGAGAATCCGACGGTCGGATCTCCCGTAATGTCCGTTTGAAATTAATGGTCGAAATTCACGAACTGCCGCGGCGCGGCGCGTTCTATTCAGGCCATTATATTATATATATAATATATATAATATATGTATCGTCGATTTCTATTTAAAACGAATTATATGAATAGTTTTAAATTCGTTTCAAAAGCAATTTCAACTTCCTTTTCAATTCAAATCAAAATTGAATTCTTCTTTATAAATTCGTTTTAAAATTCATTTCTATTCAATTCAAATTTCAATTCAATTTGAATTCATTTTCAATTCAATTCATTTCGAAATCGTTTTATATTCAATTCATTTCGAAATCGTTATATATTCTATTCATTTCGAAATCGTTATATATTCAATTCATTTCATTTCGAAATCGTTTTCAATTCATTTCATTTCGAAATCGTTATATATTCAATTCATTTCGAAATCGTTATATATTTAATTCATTTCGAAATCGTTATATATTCAATTCATTTCGAAATCGTTTTATATTCAATTCATTTCAAAATGAATAAAATCGATATAAATATCGTTTACGTCAAAATGGCGTCAATCTAATCAACACGGCTTCATAAATTTCTATTTTCAAAATAGTTGTTATTATCAAAATATTTCGTTCAACACATGACCAATCTCAATGGATGAGTACTGTCAACACATGAACCTTTATTTTATATTATTCTTTATTTTTCAAATTAGAATGAGGCCCAATCAATTACCATATAAAATTAATTATATGGATTTTCATATAACACATGTATATAAGAGCATTGAAAAATGATCAACCATCAACCAAAGTGCACTACACTGTATAAGCATCAAATATAGACATTTAACGCTTATAGCAGCTTGTCAATCAATCGATCGACATATTTAATCAATCAGGATGAGTGAACTTCAAGTTTCATCCCAACACCCGTGTGGGGTTTCAAACAATCAAACACATATTTTATTTGTGCTGTTGGGCGATGTGTAAAATTTATCGACCCAATCAATGTCCTTCAAATAGGTGTACATAAACAAACCGTCTGGTTTGTAAATGAATATTTTATTTTATTCACTTTCACTATATTCATTCTCACGTTAAAAATTATATTTTTAACGATAAAACATTTTATTTCAACACATGAATTTCTATTCAATTCATTTATTCAATAAAATGGCATTTTTATTTTTCTAACTTATTTTAGAAAATTTCGGCGGCATAACGGCACGATACTAGAAACGGGACAAGGCCTAGCCTTATCCCCGGTCTAGTGAAGGCCCACGCCATTCACACATCAATCAAAATCACCAAGCAACCAAATTCAAATCACATCATATAACTAATCTATGCAACCAAACAAACAAGTCCACGGTCTGTGGACGATTGTGTCGGGTGCTACTAAGCACCGTCTGCATCCTAGTATATATATAATTAGAAAAGAAATTGAAAGGTGAGAAATTCTCACGTATTGTTATCCTAGCTCCACGGCACTTCATTGATATAAATCTTCTTCGTTCTCGCCCTTTTGTCATCTTCGTTATCTTCGTTGCCCGTAGCCACTACATATATAAAAATCACCTTTTTACTTCGTTATTCAATATATAAAAATCATATTTTTATTTCGAAGTTCAATATATAAAAATCGTATTTTTATTTCGTCAAAGTCATATATTTTCACTGCTATTTCTATTTTTATATTTTTAAAACAGTGATATTTATATTTTTAAAACAGTGATATTTATATTTTTAAAACAGTGATATTAATATTTTTAAAACAGTGATATTTATATTTTTAAAACAGTGATATTTATATTTTTAAAACAGTGATATTTATATTTTTAAAACAGTGATATTAATATTTTTAAAACAGAAACTGATTTTTATCCAATGTATTTATAAATCAAAAACTGATTTTAAACAATATATTTTGCTTAAGTAAAATAAAATAAAATAAAATAAATAAAAAAAAACAGCACCTTTCTTCCCCGTTGAAATCCCTGTTTCGCGTCGAACACCGTAACCCATTAACGCACGGTTAGGGTTTAAAATTTCCATGCCATCTTCAAGCCGGATCGAGATCAAAGTTGCCTACATCGAAGAGCTTCCCATCGCCTACCCACGCCTGGAACGTGGTGCCACTCGGTGGCCTAGTCCTCGCCAGAAAGTGGCTCGAACGGAAGCCCTTCTCGACCAAAATCCGATCACAATAGTTTATAACTTCCGATCAAACCCCTATCATTTGAAAGACCATGCTTTTCTCTTGGATTTTTGTTTTCGATTCACATATTAATTCGATGTAAAATGGACGGGTTTAAGGGATTAAAATGGGACGATTTGGTGCGTTGATTAGGAGCTGGCGGCGGTAACAGAATGGGGTTAGGGTTCTTAGGGTTTGGGTCTTTTTATAGAAATTATTTTATTAATTTATTATTTTAAATTCCAATAATACCAGTTTTTACGTACGAACTCGAAATCAAACCAAACGACTATCGCCCCTAGCTAAATACCCCTATTTCGAACACAATGGGATATGTTTCGTAGGCTGATTCGATCGTTTCGATCAGTTTTCATTGAATTTAAAATATGAATCTTTATATATTCAATTTAAATGCACATTTCATTTTACCGGGGTCACATACTAACTAGAAAAATTCTAGAAAAATATTTTCTAGCTTCGTATTGACGATACGGTCCTAAAAAAACTAGTTTCGTCGAATTCTGAGACCATTGGAAAAATGGCCAATTTCCAGTCGATTAAAATCAACTGAAACCGGTCAAACGCGTTTTCCTTTTCCATGCTCACGTATTGATTCGAAAAATTATGAAATTTGGAATCTAGCAATAACTTAACATCACGGACCCAACAAAACTGGTTTCGTTGAAATCCGAGGTCGTTTGCAAAATTGCTATTTTTAAGGGCCTTATATATATAAAAATATATATAAATTCCACAGCGACTATTTCTAATTTTAAGCTGGACATATCTTATCATTTCTAAGATGAAATCTCAGTTTGTTAACTTCGTTACAAAGATATAGTTATACAGATTCAAATATTTCTTGTTTCGTTCAATTCTGACTTATATTGAATTCTGTATATTCATTTGAAATTAGAAATCGAATTTTCGAACTACCGCGCCATTTTCAATTCCTTTTATAATTATATATAATTATTATATATTCTAACAACGACGTATATAATATATACGTTCTAATTATATTCAAAATAAATTTCTCGTTGATATTATTTAAAATAATTCATTTTAAATAATCAAAACTCGCTAAAATTGCCAAAATAAAAATTTTAAACTGGCCCAGATTTTCCGGGTTATTACAAAGACTCTATTGGATGCCCCGTGTTTTTGGAGAGGCTATTACAATCCAACGTTCATCTTCTCCTTTCGATTGGATCAACATGATAGGATTCATTGAGCATTGTTGATCTATCATATGGAGAAGTTGTTTTCTCTAAGGAAATGATTTTTAATTGTCGCATCGTTTCGTAGTGCGAACTCCAACGAGGTTTAGATGTGGTCGTATCGCTTCATGCCACGAACTCCCTCGCTTCGCTTCACTTATAGTGAACCATAACGCATCGTTTCATGCAACGAATTCCAGTGAAACTTTGGAGGGTTGCATCGCTTCGTGCCATGAATTCCACACTTTGTTTCACTTATAGTGAACTCCAACGCTTCATTTCGCGGAACGAATTCCAGCAAACCTTTGGAGGGTTGCATCGCTTCACGCCACGAACTCCCATGCTTCGTTTCACTTATTGTGAAATTCAGTGCTTCCTTTCGCATAATGAATTCCAGCGACCCTGGAGGGTTGCATCGCTTCTCCCCACGAACACCCACGTTTCGTTTCACGTATAGTGAACTCAAGCACTTCGTTTCGTGCAACGAATTCCAGCGAATCTTTGGAGGGTTGCATCGCTTCGCACCATGAACTTCCATGCTTTGTTTCACTAATAGTGAACTTCAGTGCTTCGTTTCGCACAACGAATTCCAGTGAATAGTGGCACTTTTGGAAGTTTCAATAAGTTGATTACCAACAATGATCTGAAGAGGTACAAGATTATTGTCCACTCTCATGTACTCCTCTGCTTTCTTCTAGAATTTGTCAACGTATTTGGTTCCTTTATCTTTATCCATCTCCTGAATTTTCTTGTTTTGTCTATAGTATTGAGTAAAGCCATGAGGACTATGCGTGGCTTTGATTCCTCACTTCAGACAAAACAACACTGAATCGACTGAGAAAGGCTTTAACAGTTTCCCCTGGCTTCTGTATCATCGCCGATAGCGTTATAACATCCTTGACTTTGGTAGCATACAAGAGGAACTACTCCTTGAACTTTTGGTCAGGACAGAGAACCAGTCTATGGACTTAGGCAGCAGCTTTGTGAACCATAATGATGCAGCACCTTCTAAGTACAGAGGAAAGTATGTGCATCTCATTTCATCAGTTTCTTTAGCCGCACTCATATGCCACTCGTATTTGAACAAAAAGTAGTTAGGATCAACAAGGCCGTTGTACAGAGGCAAAGTTGGAGGATTGAACTTCTTTGGACACTCTGCTTTAGGGATTATTTCGGTGAATGGAGTCCTATTGGGTGAGAAGTCCCATTCTCTTTCATTGCCAGTGCCAGTTGGATTCTTCTTCATGATTTGTTCTATCATGTCCGAGATGTATTCCTCATTGTTGTATCGCTCCGCGAAGCTAAGCTCTTTCCCAAACGTTCGTCTAGGCAAGCGGTCTTGGTTAGAAAGCTTAGGTCCATTGCCTTCCCAACGAGGAGGTGCCCCCATGACAGGACTGGTAGCCCTTCGAACCTTTCCTACAGAATGACTTTTATCTTTTGGTTTCAAGCCTTCCGCGTTGGCTTCGTCTTTGTTACTCAACCAATCATTATCGTCTTCCATGTTGTCATTGTGGTTAAGATTCAAAGGGGCTGGATTTGGTTGAGCATTAAGGATGGTGTCAAGTTTCTCCATCATGGCATTATTAGAAGCATCCATTCGTTGGTTCATGTTGGTAATAGCGGCATTCAACTCATTTCTAGTCACATCGGCTCCACTTACCGAGTTTTCGTAAACTTCGAAGTGGTTAGCAAGCGGTGTTTCTTCGTTAGCAATATTATCGGCATTTCAGACATTTTTATTTATGATCTTCTTAGATTTCCCATTATGTTGGATAAGGCATAGAACTTCAATGCAAGGCATCCAACCTTGAGAGAGTGTAAGGGAAGGAAGTGCAAACGCGGTCCTATGGTGGGCGCCAAATGCTAAAACCAAAATTTGATTTCAACACCAAAGGTGTTATGTAAACACTTCACCAAATGGTTAGATCAGAATATGGAGCCACATAATCACAAAATAAAAGGCAAAAAAGAAGAACGAAGATATTTATAGTGGTTCGATCTAAAATAGATCTACATCCACTTTTAAATCATTTCTCATTATGATATTTCGTTTTACAACATACATGAATTCTCTCATATTGTTCATTTCTCGCTTTTCTCTCTTTCTAGGATCTAAATTACACTTGAATTGGCAAAGGAATTGGAGAGATCTTTTGCTTTGTGATAGGGGATGTATGAATCTTCAATCACTTTAGCAATTGAATGTTCTTCATGGATTCCATAACGATTTAGTGATAGATCTAGGCTTTAGAGAGGTTCAGTGGAGATTCGAGATCACTTGAATTGTGTTGGAGAGATTTCTAGTGTAGCTTGAAGGAGATTAGATCCATTTGATGATGCATAAAGGTTGATTGATCCTTAGAAGCCATTAATGGAGTTTGCATTGAAGCTTAGAAGGTTGAAGAAATGATTTGGCGGCCCTTCGGCGTAGAAGAATCGGTCCATTGAAGTGTGGTGAAATGGGGTATTTATAGGAGAAGTTTGGACCAGGTGGCAATCCTGTAAGTATGGTGAAAAAGGGTATAGGTCGGACATGAAGATATTTACAGTAATGCCATCGCTCCAGCTGTAGACAACTAAGCAACCAACCAAAAATCAATATGTGCGCGACCAACACTTTAAAAGCATGCCTGACCCTACATAAAAACATGTAATCGACCCTTATAATTTACATCATTACCACCGTGTTATCTGAAGGCCGACCCAAATTTAGCACCACGTGAACACTCCTTCCGACCGACCCATATCTGTTGCTGCTTCTAGAAGCTATCCTTTTCCACGTACTTCATTCACATGATATGCAAACTATTGGAGCTGACCCGAAATATAAAATGCGCACTCCTTTTATTTGTACAGCTGGCGTGGCTTTCTCCATTTTTTAAGCACTAAACTTATACGTTGCATTGCATACATCATTCAAACTGCATAATAGTGTTGACAGTATTGCTGTATTTACGCCGACCCAGTTTGCAGTCTTCGTATTTGCAAGCTAATCCATGTACGAGCAGTTTTGCCAAACCATTTCATCACATGTAAATGTCACTACGTAATATGTATACAAGTTGGTCAATCAATCTACATGTTTTGAACGTTATACACTGTCATGGTTCATTTTGATTGTTGGTCCATGCATGTTATGCCAATATATATGAATTAGTGATCCACAAAAAAGCTTGAATGATTCCAGCGCTGCCACGTGGCACTTGTTTTATGATGTGTAACATAACTACGACTACATCATTCTTGGTATTGCCTATAGATTTGTGATGCGTCATCATGTGTACATTTGTGGAATCGTTATCACATATTATGGCCGACCCTATTGTATATTCCACGATGAATCCAACCCAAACAATTTTGTATAGACTGACCAATCTTCTGTAAGTTAGTGTCGACCCGTTGTTATGGACCGACCGTTTCAGTGTATTGAATCCGACCGACCCGAGCTAATGAGAGTTTTCGAGCCACAGTCTTCGATCCACGCTGCTTGACCCAGCGTGCTTCAAGGTGAATGTTGCCCGACCGTCCCGTATTCGACCCAGGGTGCTTGACTGCGTATATTACAACTGACCGATCTGTTGCGTTTACTACACAGTCGATGCATTATTTTTCTGAAGCGCATTTTTATTATGGGGTTAACATTTACCCCTCGAAGCTTGTATTTTTTGCTCGCTAGAAATGCAGGCTTCGAAATGAACACATTTTGCATTGAGATCCAGTTGTAGTTTTTCTTCTTGTTATGGTGAATCATGCTTTGAATTTATATGTTCCATGCTACCTATTCTGTAGTTAAAGCAGGTATTTGCTTGATTTTGGACTTATACTTCATTACTGATCGTCCACATCAATAACGGATTAGTTTAATCATTAAAAGAAATGAATTATAGCGACTTTTATTTTGAATTAAAAAAAATGTTTTCACAATACTGTTTTACTCAATGGTTTATAACTCGTTAAATATTATATGATATTCTAACTCGAATTCGCGTTAACGCTTTAAAATCAGCCAATCAACTAAATCCGATGGTGGATTTCAAACGTCATTGTTTTAATTGACTTATGTGGAAATATATTACACTTCTCATTTGGGAAATGCGTATCTATGATTCGTCTTCCGCTTCCTATTTGAGAAGATTTGAAACTCATGCCCCTCATTTAGGAGGTCATCATTAGTCTTCATTATGAGAAGAATTTTATTGCTCAATGTTTGTTTGCTTTGTTGATCAGTTTTAACGTCAAAAGACTCTATTGGATGCCCCGTGTTTTTGGAGAGGCTATTACAATTCAACATTCGTCTTCTTCTGTCGATTGGATCAACAAATAGGATTCATTGAGCATTGTTGATCTCTCATATGGAGAAGTTGTTTTCTCCATGGAAATGACTTTTTATTGTCGCATTGTTTCGTAGTGCGAACTCCAACGAGGTTTAGATGTGGTCGTATCGCTTCGTGCCACGAACTCGTGAATTACAATGTAGAGCAACAAATGGATACACTGCTTGTAAAATTACAATGTAGTAGGTCAATGATGGGTCCAAACCACTGTCGTAAAGAAGCAGTTTTAAGCACAGATTGTGGCCAATTGGCTCAGTTGACTGGAAAGTGCACGGGAATACAAGAAAAGAAGAAGGTAATAACATAATTTTTGATATTTCTATTAAATAAATAAAGATAACTGTTTTGGCCCACTAAACCACCATTAAATAGAAACATACTGGAAAAAGATTATAGCATGGGGAAGAACATTACCCAAAGTAGAAAATACATGGAAATCACATCTGAAATCTGTGAAGTTTCCAAGTCTCAAGCTTGGGTAACTAAAAATTTATGAAAACACATGAAAATCACATCTGAAATTTATGAAGTTTCCAAGTCACATGCTTGGGCAACTAAAAATTTGAATGTCACAAAAATTATTAGTGGAAAGGTAACTCTTATTTAAATATTATGAAAACAAGACCAAAGAATCCCTTTAGGGCATAACAGTGACCCCGTGACCCTTATTCAAGTATTGGTAGGCCATAAATTCTTTCTCCGGACATCACAGAAATCATGATTAAGATATTCCGATCTTTACATGAATCTCGCACACCTTTATCTTTGTAACATATAAAAAAAACTAATGCTTATGTGTTAGATTCCCGCATATCGCTTGTTTGATTGAGTCCATAAGACACAGAAACATTGTGGCATAGGTATTGTAACCGCCTAACTTTTCGTGCCTGATCGTTTACCGCATAACTTTATGGGCAAGCTTGTAAACTGTATAGAGACTACATGATACTTAACCCTTGTTTGTGTTTGGAAAACTTTACACATGCTATTGTTGTAATCCTTCCGCTAAAAATAACATGTATATAATGTCTTGTATACATATTATGGGGTATCATCATGATGAAACTTAAGTAATGGATGAGCTTGTGAGACGATAATATGATCATTTATATTGAATGATAATTGAACATTATATGTGTTTAAGAAGCCTCTCGATTTGAGGTGTTACGGCGAAATAGTTTTTGGCATGATGCTCCAAACAATATATTCAATGCTTTGATCTTTTAACAGAAGACCAAATATCTTCATTCGACAATAATAGAAGTCTCGATTAACCCAGATATGGGTCTTTATAATAGAAGACCAGAAATCCATTTCTGGCAATGACAAAAGTCCCGAACCATACCCAGATTCGGATCTTTTATAATAAAAGACCAGAATTCCATTTTTGGTAATAAGAGAAGTCCCGAACAAAACCCAGTTTCGGGGAGTTGTAGTAGAAGACCAGAAGTCCACTTCTGGTAATAATGAAAGTTCCCAACTGACCCAGATTCGAGTATTTGTGAGATTGGCTGATTGGGCCTCCGGAATCATTTTCTAGGTTTGTTTCAGTTTACTAGCTACACCCTTGAGCTTTAAGTTGATTTGTGAGCCGCTTCTTAAGCTTTGTTTTTGATTTGATGAGCCACTTCCTCAGGCTTTGATTTTTCAAAGTATAGGTTGTGCGTGCTTCATGTGCTCCCTTTGAGCTTTTGTTCTCTTCTGCGAGATGGTATGTAGGTAGAGGATGTACGTGTCTATGATGCAAACACACAGTTCGTGGTGAGAACAAATCTCTCCCGACAAGCACACAACTCATGGATTCAAACACACAATTCGCGGAGAGTACACAACTCACGGACGAGCACACAGCTCGCAGGTGCAAAACACAGTTCGCAGCGAGTACATAACTCGCGGGCGA
Organism: Allium sativum; assembly: GCA_030737875.1. Lineage (NCBI taxonomy): Eukaryota > Viridiplantae > Streptophyta > Magnoliopsida > Asparagales > Amaryllidaceae > Allium > Allium sativum. The sequence continues at coordinate 831,142,682 of CM060918.1, read as the reverse complement.
GCACACAACTCGCGGGTGCAAACACATTGTAAGCATGCTCGAAAATTCTCTAAATGCATTCATATGTTGCTTAAATTAAAGGAAATGTGACCAAACTCTCATGATGTCTAGTTGTCATTCTTAAGTACGGGGCATGATGATGCCATATGACCAGGGATTCGGCTAATGCGACATGTGTGTGGCTCGCAGTGTTGATTATCACAATGATCCTTTGATCCATAGTTGTAGCAGCTTCTGCCAACAGAGTTTGAAGTTTTAGTTTTGGAGGCCCTACGCCTTCCTTATGTTTGAATGAGACTTAGGATTTTCATTGAGATCTCTCTTCTTGTTGGAGTTCCCTTTCGAACAATCGAATTCGTACATACGAATGGATTTGTCTGCTTGGAGATCGAAATACTGCAAGCTTCTGCATCCACGGATATATAGCTCCTTCCAGAATGGATTATTCTCAATTAGACCTGAATAGACAGTGATGAGATTCTCCAGGTCATTCATGTTTTCTACTTTTAGGTCCTCATCCTTAAAACTTTCCAAGTAACTACTCAAAGATTCTCCTGCTTTTTTATTTATATTTGCAAGGGTCGTATAGCTCATGACTGGATATTTGTCAATGCAGAACTGTGTTGAGAAATCGTGAGAGAACTGGTTCTATGAATAGATGGTATTCTCTTGATATTGTCGGTACCATTCGGCAGCCGCTCGTTGAAGCATTATTGGAAATAATCTGCATCATAGAACACCATAAGCATCATAGACGTCCATTTGGCTATTGAAGGTCATGAGATGGTCGTCGGGGTCAGTAGCCCCATGATATTTAATATTTGGGGTCTTCAGTGTGAAGGTACCGCTGTATTCTTGATTTCATCAATAAAGGGTTCCATTCTTTCATCGTCGATAATATGCCCATCAAAGATTCTTTTCCATTTGGTTACGAATAGATTTTCTATGGTTTTCTTCTCAATGTTCATAAATAGTTTCAAAGCTTCCATGGTTTGATCTTTTGGAACTAGACTCTAAGGTAGTTGAAATTCCATATTGTTCTTTGCTTTGTTGTACTGGCGTTTATTACGTCTTTCATCCAATGGATTAGTTCTTCCCCTCTTGGAAGAAATCAAACAAGCTTTCTTTTTCATTTCCAACCCCTGCATGGCTATATTCTCCCTTAGAGACTGGACTTCATCCTTCTGTTCCGGTTTAGTGTCTTCAGAAAATCCTTGTGATCGAGTATTACCCATAAACCCTTTACTTTGAGTAGTTGTCGTTCCAGTGCCTTGGTCCTCTTGGCCCCCTCCTTTACAAAACTCTAGTTCAAAGGTTGTGTTAGAATTGAGGGCCTATCTGCTCCCATAGCGTGTTGGTCAAATGATTAGGCTATATTCCCTGTTAACACTTAATTGCTTCTTTGTGGCTTTAAAATAACATGTAGATTTGACGAGGATCTAGTTTGGCTGCCAAATTCAGAATGTGTTTTTATCTCTGATTCCGCCTGGTATAAGTCAATCACTGAGGTCCTTTGGGGCGAGCTCTTTTCAGTGACCACCTAGCAGCGTCAATCTACAAAGCCAAATGTAATGCTTCCAACTCATTATTCTCTCCCCCTGTTAAGTCTGAAGGTTCGTTGGCTACAAGATTTGCTAAGTTAACATTCGAAAGTGTGCTATTTTCCAAAAAAAGTCGATGCATTTGAATCTTGTTCCCAATTTCCTTTTGTTATAACCATCTTCAATTGATATCGGGAGTGTCTTTTATGATATGAAGGAAGATAATTGTAAAGGCTTTATGTCAGAAAGCGGGGAGTACGAAGGAAGGTTAAGATAGGGACAAAGAGGGAAGAGATGAGGGCTAATAACAGGGATAAAGATGTAGGAAATAAGGCTAAGGGTCCAAGGATATATACTCTTTAGATAACTCGGACCAATGATGTTTTAAGCGGTTGATTTATGTTTCAAAGTCTCTTTACTGACACTCTTTATCTATAATCTTGCTTCTTCGAAGCTTAGTCCAACCCAGGACGGAACAACATAGTTAGAAGAGTGGCAAGGTTATCCAAAGGGTTTAAGGTAGGGAAAGGAAGCGGAGGTTCAAGCTCTCCTTCAAGCGCCAAAATGTTAACGATATTTTTCGTCAACACCAGAGGTAGGTCTACGGAAGTGTGCCTAAGGGAAAAAATGGGGTTATTTAGCTTTCACGAGTCTGTGTTAGTTCACCATTTCCTAGATATCAAATTTTGGAGCTCAAAATACTAGTTACTCTTCCCTTAATGCGATAAGCGTCATGCTTAAGCGACTCAAGAACCAATAGTTATCTTGGGACAAGGGTTCCCTAAGCACAACCCTCGATAAAAAGGCTAAATGACTTGCACAAAGGGGTTCTGCGAGAACTATGCGGAAGGGAATAGATTTGGGTATGAACCCGTGACCATATAGAAAGCATATAATACATTGTATAGGAGATAAGAGAAAACTAAGAGATCAGATAATAAACTCATAGAAAAATATGCTAAGTGTTGATGCGCTCTTTATTGATTTTTGATTGGGTACATAAGTGATTACAATAGAAATCCAAAAACTGATTTAGAAATTAGGGTTTACTCTAGAGAAAAAGAGCACAAGAATGAGAAGTGAGAAATGTGAAAATTGTTGAAAATGAGACCCCCTGGGGTCTTATTATAGGCAAATCAGGGGCCCTTTTGCTACTAGGGCAGCTGAAGCCCCTGTCGGCCGCTTTTCCCTTTGGTTCCGGTTGCTTTGGCACTCGGGCGCTCTTTAGGCTTTTCTTATGGCTTTTCTTATGGCTTTTCATGGTGCTGGTTTTGGCTCTCGGAAGGATGGTTTCGGTCATCGGAACTTCTTTTTGATGTCATGTCCATCTTTTTTGTATTGATCCCGAGCCTGTCGGTGTGGACGGCTTTCGGAAGGCTTTAGGCTTCCGGATAAAGGGTTCCGGATACAGGCCTCCGGTCATGAGCTTTCGGTCTTGCTACTAATTGCGCATGGAACTTGCCTTCATGATTCAAATGGGTGGTTATCGGATTCGCCTCCCCTGTTGATATCGACACTAAGCAAATTAGTAGGGATAGCTTGACTCTCTTAGAGGTTCTGGCTTTCCTTTTGGTAGATTCTTGAAGTGTATCTCAGCTTTCTGGAGGGTTGCATTTGGTGCTTGGCTTTTGACATCGAATCATAAAGACTTTAGTGCTGGGAATGGGTATCGGTAAAGAGTGTCGGTTCTAACCGCTTTATTTCCCTTTGTATTCATTACTTGTTTTAACAGATGATGCTTTCTCTTGTGGTTCCACTAATAGAACCACGGGTAAGGGTATCTCCTCTTTTTCCCTGCTTCACTCTAGCGTATCTGGTTTTCATTATTAGTACATGATTTCATAACATCTTCCAGTGAGGTTAAAATTGCTTTATGATGTTTGTTATTAGTACCAGGAAAATTGGTATCGATAGCCTCTTTGGATAATATTGTGTAATTATATGCAATTATTCATTAAATAGTTGCATAATGCATGCAACTATTTGATAATTAAATTTTAGGAACTTAGTTTACAATCTTTTTTTGGAAGGAATTTTCATATGTTAAGTTTAATTTCAAGCACTTAAGGCTAATATTCACATAATAGTATTCCGTATATACGGAATAAAGTGTCCGTGCTAAGTGTGAAATAACATTTTAAAACTGGTTCATATAAACAATATTCTAACATTTTCATTAGTACATTTATTATCATAAACTAATGCTAAATAAATTAGAAAAAAATTTACTGGGTTCAAATGAAAATTAAGATGGCTTTTCTTCACAAAAAAAATGGTGACGGCGAAGCTCTACTGCAATGAAAATTAAGATTGCTTTTCTTCTTCTTCTTCTAAGTCAAACTCTGAGATTCAAGCATAGGTTCAACACCAACTTCTTTTCTATCTCCTTAACAATCCAAATCACGGTGAGTTGGTTAATTTTAGGATTAAATAAATAAAAGTAAATTATGAAAGACTGTGATTTGGATGAATCTATGCTATTATCATATCTCTGCTATGTCATCATAGATTTATTCTATGATATTATCATATCTTATGATGTCATATTTGGATCTTAACTTGTGCTATGCTAGATCTATTCCTATAGATCTAATTCTTTTGTGATGTCACATATGCGGATCTTACCTTCTCCCTAAGGTTGGTGGTTAATTTGGGATTATCAATTTCTGGACAATTAGACCATTTTTTAGATCTAGAACACCATATAGTGATTAATAAAGATCCGTTATTATCGGACATAAGATTCCTTTTTTGGATCTGTTCATCCTAAGTATATTGGATCTACTTTTATCATTACCCTTTTTACTAGGTCTATCTTTATATCCACCTTATTATGCCTATTACTTGTCTATGCCAGTATATATGCTTATGTCACTTTTAGAAGATCACTATTGTCATTTTTCCTATCACTTTCCCCTTTTTATTACCCATGACTGGGCTATTTTCTACCCTAGATGCCACCAAATATATGCGAATGCGGTAGTTAGGGAACAAGGGAAAATATTAAATTGGCATAACTGGGACATAAATTTAGGCATAAGTCCATTATGGGTATAATTGGATATTTAGGCATAAATGGAATATGTGAATATAAATTTGTTATAAATTGGAGAAATGAATGTGAATAAATTTAGGCATAAATTTATTTATGGACATAATTGGGAAAAAGAGGCATAAAACCAATAGTTGATATGGGTATGATTAAAAATGAAATGTTTAATAATTACAATTATAAATTGTAATTGCACTTATGACACGCGGTTAGGTTGCATTAGTGGTGGAAGTCTGCCCGGACCCGACCAGCATATCCAGCAACCACTAATGTTGAACCTAATGTGAGAGGTTTAACTGCGCAAATACAAATCGGGCTAAGACATGAGGTTAGGCCCAACTTTTGGAAGAAGTCTTCCCAGACCCAACCGACATATCCAGCATCCACAAGTTGCAGGCGTAATGTGGGAGATCTAGCCCATTATAACCATAAATGCACATGGTGATGAATTGGAGTAAACAAGGAATGATAGTAACCTATTATGATTAATTACTTAATGAAAATGATGTATATAACAGGTAGGCTTTTCCTATGGACAAGTGGGAGTTACAACATAAGTTATAATAAAAGGAAAGAAAGCTTATTAGTAAACGTTAGTTAAGAAAACTAAGTTATAAGTGAACAACGTCAAGTTGTAGTGATATGTTAAACAGGAAACAGGTGAACTGAGAAGAGTATACTTAATTAAATATTAAGTAAAACATGTTGTTGTAATTATGGAATCAGACAATGAATAATACAAAGGGATTGTAAGATTACTTCCGTTAATTAAAATCCAGGGTTGAAAGATTGTAATATTACTTCTGTTAATTACAATATAAAGAATAACATGTAATGGGGGCTTATTAATGAACTTAAATGGATTAAGTTATATTTATATGAAATTAATAAGCAAGAGAAACTTTGGTAAGTACAAGGAAGCCAATGTGAATGGGGATAACCTGTTAGTCTGTAATACTTAACCTAATTGAATCCATCGGGATTGTGTGAATATAAACATGAATAGGGGTTAAGTAAACATGCTTGAATCAGTGAGAGGGTTAAGTAAATCTTGGGTAGGTGGGTAATATTAGTATATATAGGCCCACAACCTTTACTGTTAAATAAACATGTTTGAATCAGTGGGAGGGTTAAGTAAATCTTGGGTGGGTGGGTAATATTATTATATATAGACCCACAAACTTAACCTTGTAAGATTATGTAATTAAAGACACCTGGTGGTATATATAACTGAGGGAAATAATAAAATTATGTAATTAAAGACACCTTTTAGGGTAAGCATAACTTGTAGAAATGATAGGGTTATGTATTAAAGACACTTATAGGTAAGCATAACCGGTAGAAAGATTGGGGGTTATGTATTAAAGACACCTATAGGTAAGCATAACCGGTAGAAAGATCGAGGTTATATAATTAAAAGACACCCTTTAGGGTAAGCATTACTGACATATGGCTATGTAATTAAAGACACCTAAGGGTATACATAGTCAGTGAAAAACCTAGTAGGGATACATGACAGAGGGGAGAGCTTGTATCATATTGTTTGGGACCCATTTCAGTCAGTAACCCGGAGTAGGTATCAAATATAGAACTCCGTACTAGGAGGATAAAGAGGAACGCTTACTAATTGATTGTAAGAGATCCAAACGAGGAGGACGGTGTGGGAAACACAAACCGACCGGGGACATGTCATGCATGGGTCGGGCAGAGGGGGCTAAGACGACCGTGACACTTGTAGATATGGTTGTGCACATTATTACGACGAAGGGTTGCCACTTTAGGAGAGATACCTCCTACTGTGGGGCCAACACAAGGTATCTACGAGGGTTAGGGAGCCGATCGATCAAGGTAGTAGTTAGGATACATTAGGACATATACCTAAGTCTACCACTTTATAGTTGAAGGGATCATCTCTTTCTGGATATACTAGTAACAGTGCAGAGTAATCATTAGAAGCATATACACCTTATCCTTTCTACCTTATCACACTTGCCATTTGTGTAGTGATCTCTCTTATCCACTTTATATGCCTATCATGATACTTTTATTTATTTATTGGCTAAAGGTAACTAGACTCGCCAGACTTCATGTCTGACCCTTTTTAGTCCTTCTTTCTTCCGTCCCCCCCCCCCCCCCCCCCAAGTTCTCAAAGAAGGGAATTCTCAGGTTTAGTCAGGAATCTACTATCGTCTTGCTTGGTGCTACTTAGAAATACTGCTGGTTTTGCATCGTTCTCTGCGATGGCTTATGATTTGGGGATTATGATTTCTTTATTATTGTACTCTGATATTTAAAGTATAAGACAGAAGTTTTAATGATGTACCGAGTTTATGTATTTTCAGACATATGGTGTAACCATGATTTATGATTAATAGGAGTTTTTAATTCCGCTGCTATTTTATATATGTCTTGTAATGTTTCTGTTATGTTTACCTATAACGCATCACGAAACTTAATGCATTCCCTTAGTGAGTGACATTAACGGACGTGGGGTGTAACATAACTCTTAGATCTGGTCTATTTTCAATTTTCTTTTCTTTCTTTCCTTTTTCTTTTAGTAAAAATCCTAGATCCATGGGTGTTAGGTTCTGAATCCAGTTAAGGGAAAAACCATGGAATGCTAGATCTGGACCAGATCCAGGATTGGGAAAGCATATGAGGTGAGTGGATTTAAGTTATATTATTTTACGTAATGATATATTATCGTTTAACAATCCCCGTTATTATATGTGAAATTGCCAGATTAATTATAAATTGTTGTTATAACAAGTTGAGATATTAATATGAATTTGTTAGAAAATTCATATGTTGAATCGGCTGAAGTGTTGAAATGTTTACATATTGAAAAACAAACTTGTTAGAATTGGGTAGCAACTATTGCAGTTCGTATTACATGTCAAATTGTCATATTTATGTACATGAATCCTTACTTGTACGAATTGAAATAGTTATATGACTAAATGTTTTCAGGTTTGCATAGAATTGAATACATGAATATGGATTTGGGGCATAAATCAAATTATGATTAAAGACCTTAATTTGGGCATATGGTACATAATAAATATGTCTTGGGAAAGGGGTATGAAAACCTATAATGAAATAGGAATAATGGTTAAAAAATGAACATGCCTAGATTCACAGTAATTTGATGTTGTAACGCTCTTAGACATAAGGTTAGATTGCACTTGTGATAGAGGTTTGCCTGGAACCGCCCGACATATCCAGCATTCACAAGTGGTAAATCTAATGTGAGGGGTCTAAGTGCATAATTAAAACATGTAATGGTGCTAAGAGACAAGGTTAAGTTGACTTGTGGTAGAAATCTGCCCGGAACCGCCCAGCAAATCCAACATCCACAAGTGTAAGCTTAATGTGAGAGGTCTAGTGCATATATATATATATATATATATATATATATATATATATATATATATATATATATAGAAGGAATGATAAACAACATTAATTGTAATTAATGGGAATAAATGCAACTGAAAGAAAGATACAATAGTAAAAGAAAATGGGAATGAACGGGGAATTATAATAACCTATAACAGATAAGTTACATTAATGAGAATATTGTATAATAGGTAGACACTTTACAGGGAAAGTGAAGATTATAAATCTGGTTATAATAAACTAGTATGGACATGAGATAACTGGTGAAATAAGATAAGTGGCATTTAATTTTAATTAAGTAATTAGTAAATGGGGAAAATTGAAAGCAGTTGTTTGTAATAAGTAAAGAAAAGGGGAAAGCCTATGAAATGTAAGAAGTTATACATAATTGTAAATTAAGTAATTTTAAAACTTGGAAGCCTGAAATATGCTTATGATAATGTTATGTTAAGGCTTGTCCTAAGACAACTGGGAATTACAAATTATGTTCTAATAAAATAATAAGGAAATTGGAATAACTTATGTTATGGGATAAATGTTACTTAATTGTAAATTTAGTTGTTTGTGAGAACGAGCATCTAAAATCTACAAATGAGGACAACATAAGTTATATTTATGGGAAGAGGTGACTTATTAGTGGACCTTAGTTAAAAGAACTAAGTAAATAAGTAAACAACGTTAAGTTGTAATGACATCATAAGAGGGAATTATGATTAAATAAGAAAGAATGAGACAACTCAGGAAATGATGTAAGTTATATTTAATCATAAATGTTAAGTGACATGTTAAATAGAAAACATGTGAATTAAGATACACTTAATTACATATTAAGTGGAACATGTTATTGTAACCTTGAATCAAACAAGAATATAAAGGGATCGTGGATTACAGACCTTGGATCACAATCTAGAGAATAACATGTTATATGCTTATTAATAAACTTAAATGGGTTAAGTTGTACAACTGAAATTAATAAGCAAGAGGGGCCCATTCCTCAAAGATATAAGGGGCTAGGAATAACTTGGTAACCTGAATAAAAAGTTAAGATAACCAAGTTAAATGGAAACTTGATAAGGTAAAGCAAGCGCGTAAAAGAAAGTTTAGACATAGGGTCTAATAACATATTAAAGTGAGGCGATTGGACCAGTCCGCACGTTTGAGGGTGAATAACCCAATGGGCGCACGTTCATCTGATTATTCTGTCGGCTCCAAAGGACTGGAAGGGGAAGCATCCGGCTTCCTGAGATATGTAAGGTGCTCCTGGTAGTCCTCTGTGCGGTGGCAGATGTTTACGCTGTGCTCGCAGAGGTTAGGTCTGCGCGTAACTACTAGGTGGGTGGTCCTTGACTGCAAAAATAGCTTTTCAGCCAGAATGTTGTGATGTGGTAGCACAAGGGTGATTCAGCGGTCGTCTCAATGGGGATGCGAAGGGTCACGACCAAGAAGGATAGTAGATCGTCGGATACCCATCATCGGCAGCCAGTGGGATGCGAAAAGACTAGAGCTAAAACCAATAGACTATTCAACTTTCACTATCGAGGTAAGATGGTTGAGGAAAGACGCCAACTGGATGTTTAGATTGTTTGTTAGGGGCTAGTCGTTTAACTCTTGTAGTCTTTACTAGTTGAGGGAGGGGCCGAGGTAGGGCCATAGCCACCATAAAAAACATACCCTAGGAGTATCTGTATTTTGATGCTCTTAAAGGCAGGCCTGTACAAAATGGAAATACTCCCAACCGATTTCTGTGTTTCTTGTATCGCCCGGCCACGAAACTCGGTGCACATTAGAGGACGTGCGGTTGAGGCATCGAGCTATAATCAACAATACGTATATGGGATAGTCTAGATACATGCATGTCTGCTCTGGGTGGTGTATCGTAGACTTGAGGGCATTACTCTGGTATTGAATCTGATTCGAACAAAGGTGGCAGTCCGTACGTTCGCATAGCATAGTAATGATAGATATATGCGGAACATAATATTTTTATATAGAGGTCTGTACGTCACTCCGGCGTAGGATAAGGGATTGCGTACATTTCGGTGGTATTATGGCCGAGACCGTGCGAGTGGGGTACCATGGGGGTGTACCTTAATATTGGGGGTAGCTACGTATATATTGTATTATGTTAATCCACTGGGAAGTAAATGGGTAAGACATGTGTGTAAGCCTTGAGTGTTATTAACCGAAGTAACCTAATAAATAAGAAAATATGATTGAACGGTATATATAGTGTTATCCAAAGTGTATAATTTAAATCCAGTCACCAGAACCTGTGTTCTGACCCCCTCCTCATAACAAACTTGCAGGTTAGGTTTGTGGCAGAGACATGATAGCTTTGGATACTGTTTTGGCAATATTATTAATACGGTAAGACTATACTTTGAGTATATTATATTTTATCTATTCCGCTGTGAGATATTTTCTGAGCTCCGACATATTTTATGTCTCTGTCTTTTCTGCAGGATACCAGAGCAAACCAACATGGTTTCGATAGATTAGAATTTTGAAGAAAAAAACTCAGACTGTCGGAATTCGGGTTGTTAAAGAAGTTGTAAATTTAAAATAATTGAATACTTCTGCATTTTCTCCAAAATAATAACAATTTCTATTGGTTAGGTAATTAACGATGATGTAATACGTTCCAAAATAATAACAATTTCTATTCCAATTAGCATTGAACGCCAAAATGAATAAATTTATGCTGAATATGGGTTTTGAACATAAATGTAGCAGTTCTAGGAAATGTTAACGTAGTTGAATGACATTCATTTCCCCTTCCTTTTAATCGTGGAAGAATGATTAAGTAAAGGGCATTTTCGTCAATTCAGGTGTACACAAAAAAGTGTGACACCAAATATATTCCGATTGTTAGTAAAGATTAGTAAAGATTACTACAATTACGAACCCGTGCTTCGCACACGGGCTTCGTTGAAATTTTGTATAGTAGTATGTTTTTATAATTTGGTTATATAAAGATGAAAGTGTACATCTGTAAATTGAGTTTATTATGGTTTGGCTTATTTTTTAAACACCATTATAAAATGTTTATCAATTAATCATCTTAAGTGATGCTGATGCAGAAACAGTGTTACATTTTTTAAAAGAATAAATATATAAACAAATTAACATCACATGTCAACTATTCTTTACTTGGTAACGTTACACTAATTAGCATGTGTGTTATTTTAAATGATGCTTAAGTTCAAAAAAGGTATGTCTTATATAAAGTATAAATCCAAACATGCATGTATTCAGTATGATAATAATAGGTACAGTTTGGTTAAAATCCTTATTAAGTCCCAAAATACAGTAAACATCTTTGGCAAAAAAAAAAGAATGCAAATTAGATCCCAAAAATTAAGTTACTGGATAATTGGATTATTTTATGCAATTATTCAGTGAATAATTGCAAATATTTATGATACTATATCCAAAAGTTGCAGATATTTCAGCAATTATTCAATGAAAAATTGTTTCTGTCATCATTCAAAAAAAAATGTGGAAATATTCACAATTATTCACTAAATAATTGCAGACTTATACACAATTTTTGGATAAAATCGTGTAATTATATGCAATTATTCATCAAATAGTTTCATAAATGCATGCAACTATTTGATAATTAAATTTTAGGAAGAGGTAATTAGGGAGAAGGACAAACTTTGCGAAAAAAATTAGGCTGAAGGACGCCAAGTTTTATTTTTAGTCCAAAGGACAAACTTTGAACCAAAATTAAGCTGAAGGAAAATGCTAAATGTAATTAGCAGTATATTCAGTTTTTTACACTACACGAAAAATGCTAGTTTTAACTAGCATTATTCAGTTTTACACTGCAGAAAATGCTAATTATATTTAGCGTTGTCCTTCAACCTAATTTTTTTTTTAAAGTTTGTCCTCCAGCCTAAAAATAAATTTTGACGTCCTTCGGACTAATTTTTTTCCAAAGTTTGTCCTTATGCCTATTTTCCACTTTTAGGAACCTAATTTACAATCTTTTTTTGGAAGGAATTTTCATGTATTAAGTTTAATTTCAAGGACTTAAGCCTAATATTCACATAATAGTATTCCATATATACGGAATAAAGAGTCCGTGCTAAGTGTGAAATAACATTTTAAAATTGGTTCATATAAACAATATTCTAACATTTGCATTAGTATATTTATTATCATAAACTAATGCTAAAGAAATAAGAAAAAAATTTACTGGGTTCAAATGATATATTTTCTACCAATAAAGAAATGCAGTAAATATAAGTAATAAACAAATGTATAGTGTAATATGTTAATTTTTAGCACGACAAACTAAATAGTTTTATAAACTTCTAAGTGAGTACACCAAAATGTCCATTCACTTTAGCTAATTAAAAATATATTTAATTTTGCATAGGTGACTGGTCCTTGTGCCACTTCATAATTTCTAGTGTCATAACCAGATAAGCTACCCTTCAGGGACATTATGGTCTAATATCTGGAAGAAGTAAATAATTCTAGCATCTACTTCAAATAATCAGACTAACATACAGCAACTAAAGAAATATAAAATTTAGCATAATTTAAAGCAAAATAATTATCACCATTAGAAATACTTATGGATATACCTAGAATATTTTGGATGACTTCTCATTGAAAATAAGTATAAGTCTGAATGACTTAAGAAAATATAAACAACAAAATCGGTTATTAAAATATCATGTAGTCATATGTCCATATTACAACCTTGTATTTGAATTGTAAACAAATGTTATTTTAATATTAGTTTGGTAATTTTTTATTGAAGATAATTATTTACATCTACATTTATTCTTAAAAGTTAGGATTTTATTTAACTAATCTAATTGCTTCTAAGTAAAGTATTTTAGGAAATGGAAAATGAGATCTGAAGTTACTATTTTATTTTGGTGCATATACTTGTCATATTGAGGAAACATTTATAAATTTACAAAACACTTCTTAGTGCACCTATTTCTCCATTGTATTATGCATATAAAATTTTACTAGTTGCTAGTAGAAGAAAATAAATTAAAATAGTTAATTTATATCATATTAATAAATTGATTGATCAAAGCGAAGTAGATTTATTATGTGATTAATTCTCCCATTAAACGGAATTAGATTACGATTCCTAAATTACTTTACATAGAAATCAATCAAAATAAAAAGCAATTAATATTTTTTATTTATTCCATAGAAGCTACAATTGACATATAATATTTACTGCTTAAAATTAGTTCAATTATGGCTACGAGCGTCAGGCACGCACTTCGCGCATGGTAACGGCATGCGCCTCAAGCGTGGTCGTGGCATGCACTTCGCACGTGGATTTTTTTTACCTCATATGTTATGTATTTTACATATGTAAGGAAAAATACATATGTTATGTATTTTTTTAGTAAATTTAGTAAATAAAACAAATCAAAAAAGAAAAAAAAGTAAAGAGAAGAAGTGGAAAAAATAATGGAAAACAACTAAAAGTTTACTGTTAATTGACAGTTTTCATTTCAAAAAGCGTCGAGTTAACAATTCAAACAAAAAATATTCAATCAAAAGCAAGGGAAACCAACACCTTAATCTAATTATCCAGAGCCCTGCAAGTTGTTCATAAAGAGTCTTTATTCAATTGGATTGGTAAAATGAAAAAAAAAATGAATAGTATAAAAAACGCATCATGATCTACCTTACATGTAAAGCAGGTAAAGGAGAAGATGGGTGATTTTCAAGCAAACGTGGAGATCAATAACAGAAGGGAGGTGAATAGAAGAAGCGTGAGAAGATATGAATGAGATAACATGAATGGTAGATATCTAAATGTCCACATAGTACGTTCCAGAATGCAATATTCATGGGATATTTAAATGTCCCAGTAGCACGTTATACTATTTATTAATTGCTAATTTATATCGTAATGCGCAATAATAAATGTCGTTATTCAAATTTGAATACCTATTCAAATTGTCGTTGAATTTGGAAAGGGAAATCTAATTATATTAAATGCCTATTTATAAACGTTACAACACTTATTTATAAATGCAAATTTTTTTAAATAATTTTAATTAGAGAGTAATAGGTGGCAGTGAATAATATTGGTAATGTTAATATAAAAAGTCATAAACCTACCATAGAAAAGATGAAAGGTGAAAGAGATTGATTGTATTAGTGAGTGAATCTTAAAGTGTAATAATTTATTTCCTTCATAAATTAAGTGATAAAAATGAAAAATATCAAACGTCAAGGTTTTATATTTATGGCTAATAGAATAAGCAGTGAAACATTCAATGAAAAATTTACAATATCTCAGTTAACGTTAAATATAAAAATGGAAATGAATAAGATGCCAATTAATTTTACATCTATGACAAATAAAATAAGCAATGAAACGTTTAGTGGAAATTTTGAATATTGTGGTCCGCATAAATTTGAGAATCAAGGGTGTGAATATGCAAGTTGTAAAGTTGAAATAATTTGAATACTTTTGCATTTTCTCAAAAATAATAACAATTTTTATTGATTAGGTAATTAATGATGATGTAATATGTTCCAAAATAATAATAATTTCTATTCCAATGAACATTGAATGCCAAAATAAATAAATTTATACTAAATATGGGTTTTGAACATAAATGTAACCGTTCTAGGAAATGTTAAAGTAGTAAAATAACATTAATGGCCCCTTCCTTTTAATCGTGGAAGAATAATTAAGTAAAATGCATTTTCGTCAATTCAGGTGCACACCAAAAAAGTGTGACACCAAGCACATTCTAATTATTAGTAAATATTAGTAAAGATTATTATAAGTGCGCCCGTGCTTCGCACACGGGCTTCGTCGAAATTTAGTATAGTAGTATGTTTTTATAATTTGGTTATATAAAGATGAAAGTGTACATTTGTAAGTTGAGTTTATTATGGTTTGGCTTATTTTTTGAACACCATTATAAAATGTTTATCAACTAATCAGCTTAAGTGATGCTGATGCAGAAACAGTGTTGCATTTTTTAAAAGAATAATGGATATATAAACAAATTAACATCACATGTCAACTATTCTTTACTTGGTAACGTTACGCTAATGAGCATCCGTGTTATTTTAAATGATTCTTAAGTTCAAAAAAGGTACGTCTTATATAAATTATAAATCGAAACATGCATGTATTCAGTATGATAATAATAGGTATTGTTGACATGCTTATTTGTCGAAGCTGTCACATGCCAAGTATTTGGTTAGCAACGTGCTCAAGCATGGAAAACGGCGTCGTGAAACACAAAGCGAGTTGATCAAAGTTGCGTCGTGAGCACAAGAAGGCCCAAAACTTATATATCAGATTACCTCTTCTGGGCCTGACAAACTCTTAGGCAAGCTATCAGCCGAGCCTAAGGCAAGCCGTGCTCCGAGCCGAAGGCGAGTCATCAAGCGTGTCCGGGCGCAACGCCGGTGGGGGTCTAAGGCCAGATTCATCTGATTTTCTCCATGCTGGAAGACCAGATCCCTTCACTTCGGACCAATAAAACCGCAAATTCCTTCACTTCGCATTCAGGAACGTCAACTCCCTCAACAGCATGACTTCGGTCCCCTCCTCCATCTAATTCGTATCTACTGGAGAGGTACGAATTTCGTACCCCTTCGGGGGGTTCGCACCCCACCAGGGGGTGCGAAATTTTGCACCCCTCAAGGGGGTGCAAAATTCTGTACCCCCGTGTAGGGTGCGAATCTCGCACCCCTCCAGATAGTGTGAATTTCGCACCCCTTACCTGGGGGTGCGAATATTTTGTAAGGAGGCCTTTATTTGGGTGCGAAATTAAGGGGTTGTGGTCTCATTTCCTACCTACTCCCACCTACCCTCCTGCTTATAAATACCCCAACCCTTAGCCTTTGTTTAGATCTTTTCCCCTTTAAATTTTTTGTCCTTGTGAGCTCCAAACACTAATTGATGGCTTCCAACACCTTCACCATGGACATTGGAGATGGCATAGATAATTAAAATATGGCATGCATATTTTCCATCAACACTTGAACATTAACAAGGATTGTTATGCTACTTTTGTGCTTCGTGGACAAGAACACTAGACTTGGATATTATTGACCAAGTCAACGTTTCTCATTGAAGAAGAAGAACAAGGGAAATTAAGTCAAATTTAGAACAAACATAAATTTGTTATTCTATTGTAACACTTTGTACTCAGCTATTGTCCGAACTTGTACAACTTCGTAATCGACCAAAGATATGATGAATGATGATTATAAAGTGAACGTAGGCGTTATGGCCGAAGCACTGTATAAGCTGTTTCTCCCCACATTTACATAATTTACTGCTTATTTGGATAGTTGTTCACATATACACATTGGGTGTTGGCATGCGACAATTTTTCCCTTCAACATTTTGCCGTGCCAAGTAGGGGGATGCACAGCTTCGACTTTTGCATTGGATTAAGTACTCGGATTGGTGTTCGAAACTCACCTTCGACTTCAACTTTACTCGCTTCACACCATGGTTAAGCGTAAGAAGCTCACAGCTATCACTAAATCCCATGAGGCGATAGGAGATGAAGGAAGTCATGAACTTTCTTCGACTGAAGTTCCATCGAACTTTGTCACCAAAGAAGATGTCAATGGAATGATCAAGAATCTCGCTACGGATTTGAACGCTCGACTCGAGTGACAAGAAGATGCTTTCGATATCTTCCTCGCTCGTATTGAAGGTAGGATAAGGAACACTTCGAGGCCGACTGGCTAAGCAGACATTATTGGAACAAGCACCAATGTTCCTCCGCTAGCGACTCCAGACATGGAGTAACCCCGCAAACTAAATAGCAGGCCGATGCCGCTCCTCTAAACGGTGTCGGTCCCGCTTCACTCGAGGGCACCCCAAACCCCGATGCTGCTACAACCCGTGACGTTTTGGTCGGACAAGTCATGGGCTGCGCTGTTGATAACATTGCTCAAGCACCGACGCATACAGCTTTAGATGATAGTGCTCCCATGGTTCCGAGAGTTAGGAGTGTGCCCAATGTGGCCCCTCAAGTTGGAATCCAACTGGACTTTCTCCTCAATCAACCGACTCCAAACTTGGAAACCAACTGCTCACTTTCGGAAATGGGTCAGAAATCGCGGACGTCATCCATCGGTACACTAGAGGCAGTGCTTCTTCTACGGACATGGATTACGTGACTCGCAACCCGCTTTCTTCGGATATCAGGGACCTTCGTAACCCGCTTGATTTCAAGCTGCCAAACTTCGTCCTTTATGATGGTCGCAAGGACCCGACCGCTTACCTCATTAAATACATTTGACATATGGAAGTTCTCTCATCATCGGAAAATGTCATGGCCAAGTGTTTCTCGCTCTTCTTAATAGACATCGCCGCAATGTGGTATAAGCGACTGGAGCCAGACTCCATTACTTCTTGGAATGCTTTGATTACCAGATTTGTTGAACAGTTTAGAGTCAACATAGCTCATCCAAAAAGCGTCTTGACTCCCAACGACATTAAGAAGAAGTCCGACAAGACTCTGTAGAAGTTCTTGAAATGGTTCAATGCTGCAATCCCGTCAGCCGATAGAACTAACCCTTCCATGGTTTTAATGGCCGCAGTATCTTGCATTCTAGATAAATCTAAATTTAGGACTTCACTGCACCGGGACCCACCTAGGGATCTCGGGGAATTCTACTTTGAAGCTGAAAGGTTCCTTCGAGAAGAAGATGCGAAAGCCGACAATAGCAAGAAGGTTGTCGATGTTAATGCTGTTAAGGACGTGAAATCGTCTGATTCTGTGAAAGCTAAAGATACTGCTCAGCAACCTCCTTTGGGGAATGATTGTAACGGTGCTAATAGGCAACATAGGTTCTAGACCTACTCGGAGCTTGCTCACACTCTCGAGGAGATTTACCGGGAAGTTCACCCTATTACTCCCTTTAAAAGCCACCCGCTTAGGATCCCCCTCGACAACAAAGTTATCCCAGCCAATATTGCATATTTCATGAAACCGATAGTCACAATAAAAACGAATTTCGTCATCTTAAGAATGTTATTGAAGAGCGTGTTAGAAATGGAGAGCGGGCACGGTTTGTCCGGACCACTCAAAGGAATCAGGATAGGCCTGAGACCAGCAATCGACGCGGCGACATCATCATCAACTAAATCTCTCACTGGACCTGATATCTAGGATCCAAGCCTCCCTTGCACCAGTATCCTAAGGCTTTTTGGTCTTCTAGTCTTATTTTGGTTTTCTATGGCTCTCAAATAATGTGCTCCTCACTTATGGATTTCTCATTCTGTCTCTCTAGGCTTGGTTATTTGGGCTTCAGCCCATAGCACTGGCTCTAAAGCCTTTAGTCCTTTGGATGTATCCTTACTTTTGGTTATTAATGAAAAGTTTGCTTTTCTTGGCTTTGAATTGTGAATGGTTATGTTTGTTTACCCTTGTAATAGGAACCATCAAGATCCTAGGCCTGCTCTTCACGAACAATAGACTATTCTCTTTCCTTTATGAATGAACTTGAAATCAAAAAACGGCCAAGTCCGCTTACCCATGCATGGGAGCAGGCCAGCTTCCTAGGCATGCTCTTTATGGATGATGAACCATTGGGTTTGCTTTGGGCTTTACTAGAATCTCCGCAACTTTTATAATTTTAATAAAATTACTTCACAATGTGTGGACGCTTACTTGTGAAGTATGAAATCAATAAACGGGATTGCAAACTCTAGTAGCCGACTGTCTATCTTGGCTTGTCAAATTTGATGAGCAGATTTGAAGAAAAAAAAGGACTTGTCAAATTTGCTGTACTTAAACCGGGTAGCCTCTTTTTTTTGGAAACGCTTACTTCATCCCTAAAATTTTGTTATCTGAAAATCTTGCCTGATTTGCATAAATTAGTTCTACCATATATAATTGAGGACTTGTGCATACACAATGAATCCTAACTCTGTTTGCATACTGTAACTACCCGCATTATACGCATCGGAGGATGGTAGAATATTTACTTCTTTTTCGTATGAGCTCGTATAGTCGTATAACTTTGGGGAACGACTACTGGGGTCATTTCCCATGTTCACGATTTTTGCTGATTTTTAAATGACCGTTTTGCCCCTAAGTGATCTTGTTTTGGCCGTAACTTTTGATTGATACGGAGTTTTGTGACGGCCAGGAATTTCGCTCGATCCGAATCAGTCGTTAAACCGATCTAGACCGTTCGAAACCCCTGAACGTTGAGAACATGACAAATCAGAACACAAACAGAAGAACATTTCATTGTATATTACAACAATGCATTAGATTACAAGAATATACAGAGTATAAATGAATAAATATTACACAGAAATATCAGAGATTTAAATTACATTTAAATACATAGTAGCGGAAAATAATACGAAGCACAACTGAAGGTGATATACGGATACAGAGCTTTTCGGATATCATTCCAGCTGTAAACCAGGATCCTGTGAATATAAATCTGCAAAACCAAAACTACTAGCTGCCCGTGTCAAAATAAGGGCACCCAGAGTTTAGGTTAAAACAATAAACTCCAGGTCAGTCATGTGACTGGTGTGAGAACTAAAACAGTTATTAATCTTTATTTTTAAAGTTAGGCAAAACAAGGGACCACGCCGTATAACACGGAATGGGTTTCCTCCCAAGAATACCAGTGCATAAAACAATAGCGCAATGCTAAATAAAGAAAAATGAAGCTGTTATAAGACCCAGGTCCTATCACACAATGCAACGCAAGCCGAGGGATAGGGTTTTCCCTTATAACAGCCAAAGAATGCTTGATACGTTTAAAACAAATCATTTGATACTATTATAAGTGCATAGTGTATAAAACAACTTCAAATCATAAGTATCAATCATAGGCGGCATGAATGGCCCATAACACTATGTCGCCATATATAAGTTTACAATCAAAACCGCAAGATGACGTATTGGGAGTTGGGTTATCATTTATGGTATGAACCGAGGCTAGGGGCAAGATCCTCTACCGATTTGTGACTCTCTAGCCCGAGCCACCGGAACAGCCGCAACTGCCCCTTGGATCGTAAGGGCCGGTCCACCGATGTGGATTATAGTGCCTGAACAATGCGTTTCCCCGCCCTTTGGGGCGTAAGCCTGGCCCGTCAGCCGACCAGAAGCATCGGCCGAAACCAATATCACGAGGCGCCTCGCTTTTCAGCAAGTAATAATAAGTAATATCCACATGAGTCAAACTCGTCAGCCAGTTCAAGCACTGACGCCACTCCTAACTAGAAAGAAACGCATGTCCTCCCTGAGGTCCGTCTCCCGTTTTTGATTCATACCGGGTGTGATACTCGCGAATCAACGTTACACAAAGCTACGCCACACAAGGCCGTGCTTCGATCATCAACCACAAGACTTTGCTTTTCAACAGAAGCCTTGATCATTTGCATCTTAGCATGCCACACAGGCAATTCACTCCATGCGATTGATATCCATCAATATATAACCCCTGAGCTCGTACGTCTCAGAGAAGGGCGTTAAGCAAGAGAATAAATTCTCCGCCGCCAAACAGATATATATTTAATAGAGATCAATCACACGGACTAAAATCCAATGTCAGACACACAGTCCATTTACAAGTCCGTTCTGGGTCTGAACGAACCCGGAGGCACTTTCCTCGCATATCCATCCATCTCCAAGTACGTCTGGACGATCACCAACTGTTTCCATCTTCTTGGGTGTACAGCCCAATCAAGATCATCAGTAATCACCCAAACGACGTGAAGACTTCCGGTCTTCGACCATCGTCTTCATCTTCGACTTATCGTCGTATCAGTTATTCAGAATGGGATAAACCCGGTCTTTCCGAATAACTCGCGTATATTTTAAATAAGTGTTACACAAACACAACATACGCCTCATTCCAATTCATCAGTCATTAACCGTAAATTAATCAAGAGAATAATTCCCCAAATATTAACCCCGAAGGCCGAAACCAACATCAGATCAATATCCAGAAAACCATTCTGCTTGGCTAACCGACAGTTAATTTCTAAATTTCACGTTCATAGGGAAAGGTTCCCATTAATTTTATCAAAGATAAATTCCTTGAATTTATTCTTTGTTCTATTTTTGAATCTCAATTCAAACTAGTCGGGATTAGCGAACCTTACCGAAGTAATCATTTATTTTAATTTCCCCATCCCAACCTATTTATCCCATGAAGTAAAACTAGTAATACTTCATATCTAACACCACAGTGTTATCGGTAAATTCAATTACTATTTCACGTTCAAATCTAATTAAAGATTTAACTATCGCCTGGAGCAAAACTGGTGATACTCCATTTCGATTATTTTAATCTAATTAAAGATTCATTAAAACCCCACTTAGTTTTAATCTGTGACTGGGTTAAAGAATCAGTGTCATTTCAAAACACGGTTCACGATAAACCCAAAAATCATTCCATTAATTATCGGGTTAAAGAACAAGTGTTATTTAAAACACTGTTCACGATAAACCCAAAATCACATTCATTAATTATCGGGTTAAAGAACAAGTGTTATTTAAAACACTGTTCACGATAAACCCAAAAATCAATACCAATTCAATTCCAATTAAATATCATTTAATTGGTACCTTTCATTAAATCTAAATAAAAAGATTTAATCATTTCTCAACTGGGTTCAAGAACAGTGTTAGTGAAGACACCATTCACGACAAACCCAAATCACATTCGATATTCAATACAAGGCTCTGAATAGAAAATATATCGGCTTATATTCAATATCAAATTCTACGATTAACAAATGTCGTATTGGAAATAACGATATAAATATCTACATCATTCAAATTTCCATAACAACATCTGTATAATCCCGAATTCCAACATCGAAATATTCCGAAGACAATTTCGATTCAAATCCACTCCAATGCAATCATTGGAAATTTTGGTTATTTTTAAAACCCTTTTCGAATTCAATTTATTTATTTAAAAATAAATAGAATTATAATTCTAGTTCAAAACTAGTTCATCTCGATAAAAATCTATTTTTATCTTTTCAAATATGGAGTTTTTCATCCCAATTCTTCTCAAATCATTTCTTATGATTTTACACAAATTATTAGTATTTTTAATAATTTTATCAAGGCCCGTACAGTCGATTTCCATCAACGGCTATCGAACTGCACTTACAGCGACCTTTTTCAAATTTGATTTGGACATAATTCCAAATCCAACCATTAGATTTCAAATTACTAATATTCGTTAGAAAGCTCTTTTCGATACGAACCCAACGGTTCCGGTTTTAGGAGAATCCGACGGTCGGATCTCCCGTAATGTCCGTTTGAAATAAATGGTCGAAATTCGCGAACTGCCGCGGCGCGTTCTATTCAGGCCATTATATTATATATATAATATATACTTCGTCGATTTTTGTTTAAAACGAATTATATAAATAGTTTTAAATTCGTTTCAAAAGCTATTTCAACTTCCATTTCAATTCAAATCAAAATTGAATTCCTCTTTATAAATTCATTTTAAAATTCATTTCTATTAAATTCAAATTTCAATTCAATTTGAATTCATTTCAATTCGCTTTCAATTCAATTTGAATTCGTTTTCAATTCAATTCATTTCGAAATCGTTATATATTCAATCGAAATCGTTATATATTCAATTCATTTCGAAATCGTTATATATTCAATTCATTTCGAAATCGTTATATATTCAATTCATTTCGAAATCGTTTTATATTCAATTCATTTCGAAATCGTTTTATATTCAATTCATTTCAAAATGAATAAAATTGATATAAATATCGTTTACGTCAAAATGGAGTCAATCTAATCAACACGGCTTCATAAATTTCTATTTCAAATATTTTATTTCAAATATTTCTTTTTCAAAATAGTTGTTATTATCAAAATATTTCGTTCAACACATGACCAATCTCAAAGGATGAGTACTGTCAACACATGAACCGTTATTTTATATTGATAAAGATGTAAATTTTATTATCAAAATATTTCGTTCAACACATGACCAATCTCAATGGATGAGTACTGTCAACACATGAACTTTTATTTTATAATATTCTTTATTTTCTAAATTGGAATGAGGCCCAATCAATCACCATATAATGTTAATTATATGGATTTTCATACAACACATGTATATAATAGCATTGAAAAATAATCAACCATCAACCAAAGTGCACTACACTGTATAAGCATCAAATATAGACATTTAACGCTTATAGCAGCTTGTCAATCAATCGATCAACATATTTAATCAATCAGGATGAGTGAACTTCAAGTTTCATCCCAACACCCGTGTGGGGTTTCAAACAATCAAACAAATATTTTATTCGTGTAGTTGGGCGATGTGTAAAATTTATCGTCCCAATCAATGTCCTTCAAATAGGTGTACATAAACAAACCGTCTGGTTTGTAAATGAATATTTATTTATTCACATTCACGTTAAAAATTATATTTTTAACGATAAAACATTTTATTCCAACATATGAATTTCTATTAAGTTCATTCTTTAAATAAAATGATATTTTTATTTTTCTAACACATTTTAGAAAATTTCGGCGGCATAACGGCACGATACTAGGAACGGGACAAGGCCTAGCCTAATCCCCGGTCTAGTGAAGGCCCACGCCATTCACACATCAATCAAATCAATTTATTTCACCCAACAATTCAATTTCAAATCAAATCATCTAATCAACTACACAACCAAACAATTTAACAAACAAGCCATCCATGGTCTGTGGATGACGGGTGTCGGGTGCTACTAAACACCGTCTGCATCCTAGCATATATGTATAACTAGAAAAATTAAATTGAAAGGTGAGAAGTTCTCACTTATAGCTATCCTAGCTCCACGGCACTTCATTGATAGAAATCTTCATCGTCATCGCATCTTCGTTGCTGTAGCCACTACATATGTAAAAATCACATTTTTACTTCGTTATTCAATATATAAAAATCGAATTTTTACTTCGAAGTTCAATATATAAAAATCATATTTTTATTTCGAAGTTCAATATATAAAAATCATATTTTTATTTCGAAGTTCAATTTTTAAAATCATATTTTTATTTCGAAGTTCAATATATAAAAATCATATTTTTACTTCGAAGTTCAATATATAAAAATCATATTTTTATTTCGAAGTTCAATATATAAAAATCATATTTTTATTTCGAAGTTCAATATATAAAAATCATATTTTTATTTCGTTATATCTATTTTAAAAACAATGTATATTTTCAGTTTCTAAAAATCTAATCTTTTCTATTTCTTTTTCAAAAACAATGCTTATTTTTATTTTCAAAAACAATGCTTATTTTTATTTTCAAAAACAATGCTTATTTTTATTTTCAAAAACAATGCTTATTTTTATTTTCAAAAACAATGCTTATTTTTATTTTCAAATTTCAATTGCTTATTTTTATTTTCAAAAACAATGCTTACTTTTATTTTCAAATTTCAATTTTAAAGACCACATTTTCAGATTTAAAAATAATGTTTTCAAATTTAAAAATAATGTTTTCAGATATAAAAATAATGTTTTCAGATTTAAAAATAATGTTTTCAGATTTAAAAAATAATGTTTTCAGATTTAAAAATATTGTTTTCAAATTTAAAAATAATGTTAATAAATAAATAAAACAAAGTTTTAATTACCCTTTCCTCCTTCCAGTTCTGGATGTTGCCTGTCGAAGACTCTCAACCCCTAGGGCTTCAGATTTCACGCATCTCGAGGCGCGAGGCCTCAATTTGATGCCGCCACGACCTCCGCCATTCTTCCCTGCTCCGGCGCCACCACCCACGGTTGAACTCGACGCCCCGATGGCCTCGCGATTTGGGCGCGAACGAAGCAACTTCCTGGGCCAAAATCAAGGACGATAATCCATAGAATTAGATCACCTTGGTACAGATTCGTAGATTGAAGAAGGCTCCACCATTTTCGTGTATAAACCAACATTTTATTTCTTGTATTTTGATTTCGATTTGGAGAATTAAAATTGATCAATTTTGTTCTTTAATCGCAGTGAAGCGGCGGCTCCAGATAAGGTTGACCGCGCTGAAGAAGAAAGAGGGGTTTGACCCCCTTTTGACCGGCCAATGAAATCCTTTATATTTAATTTTTTTTTTATATTATTTATTTTGTGAAGATAGGGTTTTGCATACGAACACCTTTCTAAACCCAATGAATGTCGCCCCTAGCTAATTACCCCGATTCCGAACACAATGGGATATGCATCGCAAGCTGATTCGATCGTTTCGATCAGTTTTCATTTAAATTAACATTTAAATCATTATATTGAATTTTAAACGTACATTTCAATTTACTGGGGTCACATACGGACCCGGAAAATTTCAGAAAAATATTTTCTAGCTTCGTATTGACGATACGGTCCTAACAAAACTAGTTTCGTCAGATTCTGAGACCGTTTGAAAAATGGCCATTTTCCAGTCGATTAAATTCAACTGAAACTGGTCAAACGCGTTTAACTTCACCACGCTCACATATTGGTTCGAAAAATTATGAAATTTGAAACCTAGCAATAACTTTACATCACGGACCCAACAAAACTGGTTTCGTCGAAATCCGAGGTCGTTTGCAAAATGTCCATTTTTAAGGGCCTGAATTCCATAGCGACTATTCAGAATTTTCAACTGGACATTTCTTATCATTTATAAAGTGAAATCTCAGTTTGTTAACTTCGTTGGAAAGATATCGTCAATTAGATCCTAATGTTTTTGGTTTCACTAAAATCCGGATTGTTTTGCTCCCGGTACATTCAATTGAAGTTTGAAATCGAATTATCGAACTACCGCGCCATTTTCAATTCTATTTATAATTATATATAAATATTTATATTCTAACGACGACGCGTATAATATATACGTCGAATTCTATATTGAAAACAAATTTCTCGTCGATATTATTTAAAATAATTCATTTTAAATAATTCAAAATTCGCTAAAATCGCCAATTTAAAAATTTTAAACTGGCCCAGATTTTGCGGGTTGTTACAATCTCCCCCACTTAAAACTTTTCATCCCCGAAAAGGAACAAAGTCGAAAGTTGTTTAACAATTCAACTCAACTTCCATTGTTTCGATTACGGCTTAAGTTCTCCAACTTTTCAGTTTCTAAGAACTTTTCAAAAATTTCAAAAATTTGGCTAACACCCTAAATTTTCGAAAAATTTCGCCATAACCTCCCCTGCAATGGGAGCATCGGGAAATCTCAAATAGCTTCCCCGGTCCTTCAGATCTCAAAAAGGAAAAGAAAAAGCCAAGCGGCTAGCCAATAGGCTCATAAAATCATCATCACCCAAACAAAACAGTAAATTATGTAGTAAACATGTACCTATTTGTCGGGCAAACAAATTTTATTCTCTGCTCTAGCCTCCTTGCTATGACCTGTTCAATGTAAGAACATGTATATGCAAGCATATGCGACCAATTTTCAATACAATTTAATATTTGTTTCACTTAGGCTAAATGGCTAAAAATTAGCAAACAAATAAACAAACAACACAAACCTCAATCAATTAGTGAATTAGAGTTTCAATTTCATAATTTTGATACATATACAAAAACCAGATTTTTGATGCCAAATCACAACAATCTATTCTAGCTATATTAGTTTTGGGTTCTCACACCAGTCAATAGAAAATATATAGAAATCTCCCTTTCGTCCCTCGAACATAAATTCTGATGATGATGCATCAATCATCAGAGTTCTCTCCGGGCGACTTAGAAGGTGATTCCATATCTACCCAGTATATCAAAACTTCGAATACACGCGGATCAGACGTATACGCAAAATCTATATATACTGGATTGTCCAAATTCATTAAAATAAATAACCAAATACGAATAGTTGATTTAAATTTTCAAAACAAAATTTGTTTCCACTTTAAAAATATACTCTTCACACTCGTTCTAGGATACTACTGATCCCATCTCTAACGAGTCACTCTCATTGGATATTGCTAATCCAATATCTGATGAATTCTTTCGTACGGTTCTAATGTGCCTTGTTCTCTGCTTTGTAAACCAAAGCTCTGATACCAAATGTGACGGCCGGGAATTTCGCTCGATCCGAATCAGTCGTTAAACCGATCTAGACCGTTCGAAACCCCTGAACGTTGAGAACATGACAAATCAGAACACAAACAGAAGAACATTTCATTGTATATTACAACAATGCATTAGATTACAAGAATATACAGAGTATAAATGAATAAATATTACACAGAAATATCAGAGATTTAAATTACATTTAAATACATAGCATCGGAAAATAATACGAAGCACAACTGAAGGTGATATACGGATACAGAGCTTTCCGGATATCATTCCAGCTGTAAACCAGGATCCTGTGAATATAAATCTGCAAAACCAAAACTACTAGCTGCCCGTGTCAAAATAAGGGCACCCAGAGTTTAGGTTAAAACAATAAACTCCAGGTCAGTCATGTGACTGGTGTGAGAACTAAAACAGTTATTAATCTTTATTTTTAAAGTTAGGCAAAACAAGGGACCACGCCGTATAACACGGAACGGGTTTCCTCCCAAGAATACCAGTGCATAAAACAACAGCGCAATGCTAAATAAAGAAAAATGAAGCTGTTATAAGACCCAGGTCCTATCACATAATGCAACGCAAGCCGGGGGATAGGGTTTTCCCTTATAACAGCCAAAGAATGCTTGATACGTTTAAAACAAATCATTTGATACTATTATAAGTGCATAGTGTATAAAACAACTTCAATTCATAAGTATCAATCATAGGCGGCATGAATGGCCCATAACACTATGTCGCCATATATAAGTTTACAATCAAAACCGCAAGACGACGTATTGGGAGTTGGGTTATCATTTATGGTATGAACCGAGGCTAGGGGCAAGATCCTCTACCGATTTGTGACTCTCTAGCCCGAGCCACCGGAACAGCCGCAACTGCCCCTTGGATCGTCAGGGCCGGTCCACCGATGTGGATTATAGTGCCTGAACAATGCGTTTCCCCGCCCTTTGGGGCGTAAGCCTGGCCCGTCAGCCGACCAGAAGCATCGGCCGAAACCGATATCACGAGGCGCCTCGCTTTTCAGCAAGTAATAATAAGTAATATCCACATGAGTCAAACTCGTCAGCCAGTTCAAGCACTGACGCCACTCCTAACTAGAAAGAAACGCATGTCCCCCTTGAGGTTTGTCTCCCGTTTTTGATTCATACCGGGTGTGATACTCGCGAATCAACGTTACACAAAGCTACGCCACACAAGGCCGTGCTTCGATCATCAACCACAAGACTTTGCTTTTCAACAGAAGCCTTGATCATTTGCATCTTAGCATGCCACACAGGCAATTCACTCCATGCGATTGATATCCATCAATATATAACCCCTGAGCTCGTACGTCTCAGAGAAGGGCGTTAAGCAAGAGAATAAATTCTCCGCCACCAAACAGATATATATTTAATAGAGATCAATCACACGGACTAAAATCCAATGTCAGACACACAGTCCATTTACAAGTTCGTTCTGGGTCTGAACGAAACCGGAGGCACTTTCCTCGCATATCCATCCATCTCCAAGTACGTCTGGACGATCACCAACTGTTTCCATCTTCTTGGGTGTACAGCCCAATCAAGATCATCAGTAATCACCCAAACGACGTGAAGACTTCCGGTCTTCGACCATCGTCTTCATCTTCGACTTATCGTCGTATCAGTTATTCAGAATGGGATAAACCCGGTCTTTCCGAATAACTCGCGTATATTTTAAATAAGTGTTACACAAACACAACATACGCCTCATTCCAATTCATCAGTCATTAACCGTAAATTAATCAAGAGAATAATTCCCCAAATATTAACCCCGAAGGCCGAAACCAACATCAGATCAATATCCAGAAAACCATTCTGCTTGGCTAACCGACAGTTAATTTCTAAATTTCACGTTCATAGGGAAAGGTTCCCATTAATTTTATCAAAGATAAATTCCTTGAATTTATTCTTTGTTCTATTTTTGAATCTCAATTCAAACTAGTCGGGATTAGCGAACCTTACCGAAGTATTCATTTATTTTAATTTCCCCATCCCAACCTATTTATCCCATGAAGTAAAACTGGTAATACTTCATATCTAACACCACAGTGTTATCGGTAAATTCAATTACTATTTCACGTTCAAATCTAATTAAAGATTTAACTATCGCCTGGAGCAAAACTGGTGATACTCCATTTCGATTATTTTAATCTAATTAAAGATTCATTAAAACCCCACTTAGTTTTAATCTGTGACTGGGTTAAAGAATCAATGTCATTTCAAAACACGGTTCACGATAAACCCAAAAATCATTCCATTAATTATCGGGTTAAAGAACAAGTGTTATTTAAAACACTGTTCATGATAAACCCAAAATCACATTCATTAATTATCGGGTTAAAGAACAAGTGTTATTTAAAACACTGTTCACGATAAACCCAAAAATCAATAACAATTCAATTCCAATTAAATATCATTTAATTGGTACCTTTCATTAAATCTAAATAAAAAGATTTAATCATTTCTCAACTGGGTTCAAGAACAGTGTTAGTGAAGACACCATTCACGACAAACCCAAATCACATTCGATATTCAATACAAGGCTCTGAATAGAAAATATATCGGCTTATATTCAATATCAAATTCTACGATTAACAAATGTCGTATTGGAAATAACGATATAAATATCTACATCTTTCAAATTTCCATAACAACATCTGTATAATCCCGAATTCCAACATCGAAATATTCCGAAGACAATTTCGATTCAAATCCACTCCAATGCAATCATTGGAAATTTTGGTTATTTTTAAAACCTTTTTCGAATTCAATTTATTTATTTAAAAATAAATAGAATTATAATTCTAGTTCAAAACTAGTTCATCTCGATAAAAATCTATTTTTATCTTTTCAAATATGGAGTTTTTCATCCCAATTCTTCTCAAATCATTTCTTATGATTTTACACAAATTATTACTATTTTTAATAATTTTATCAAGGCCCGTACAGTCGATTTCCATCAACGGCTATCGAACTGCACTTACAGCGAACTTTTTCAAATTTGATTTGGACATAATTCCAAATCCAACCGTTAGATTTCAAATTTCTAATATTCGTTAGAAAGCTCTTTTCGATACGAACCCAACGGTTCCGGTTTTAGGAGAATCCGACGGTCGGATCTCCCGTAATGTCCGTTTGAAATAAATGGTCGAAATTCGCGAACTGCCGCGGCGCGGCGCGTTCTATTCAGGCCATTATATTATATATATAATATATACTTCGTCGATTTCTGTTTAAAACGAATTATATAAATAGTTTTAAATTCGTTTCAAAAGCAATTTCAACTTCCATTTCAATTCAAATCAAAATTGAATTCCTCTTTATAAATTTATTTTAAAATTCATTTCTATTCAATTCAAATTTCAATTCAATTTGAATTCATTTCAATTCGCTTTCAATTCAATTTGAATTCGTTTTCAATTCAATTCATTTCGAAATCGTTATATATTCAATTCATTTCGAAATCGTTATATATTCAATTCATTTCGAAATCGTTATATATTCAATTCATTTCGAAATCGTTATATATTCAATTCATTTCGAAATCGTTTTATATTCAATTCATTTCGAAATCGTTTTATATTCAATTCATTTCAAAATGAGTAAAATCGATATAAATATCGTTTACGTCAAAATGGCGTCAATCTAATCAACACGGCTTCATAAACTCTATTTCAAATATTTTATTTCAAATATTTCTTTTTCAAAATAGTTGTTATTATCAAAATATTTCGTTCAACACATGACCAATCTCAAATGATGAGTACTATCAACACATGAACCGTTATTTTATATTGATAAAGATGTAAATTTTATTATCAAAATATTTCGTTCAACACATGACCAATCTCAATGGATGAGTACTGTCAACACATGAACTTTTATTTTATAATATTCTTTATTTTCTAAATTGGAATGAGGCCCAATCAATCACCATGTAATGTTAATTATATGGATTTTCATACAACACATGTATATAATAGCATTGAAAAATAATCAACCATCAACCAAAGTGCACTACACTGTATAAGCATCAAATATAGACATTTAACGCTTATAGCAGCTTGTCAATCAATCGATCGACATATTTAATCAATCAGGATGAGTGAACTTCAAGTTTCATCCCAACACCCGTGTGGGGTTTCAAACAATCAAACAAATATTTTATTCGTGTAGTTGGGCGATGTGTAAAATTTATCGTCCCAATCAATGTCCTTCAAATAGGTGTACATAAACAAACCGTCTAGTTTGTAAATGAATATTTATTTATTCACATTCACGTTAAAAATTATATTTTTAACGATAAAACATTTTATTCCAACATATGAATTTCTATTAAGTTCATTCTTTAAATAAAATGATATTTTTATTTTTCTAACACATTTTAGAAAATTTCGGCGGCATAACGGCACGATACTAGGAACGGGACAAGGCCTAGCCTAATCCCCGGTCTAGTGAAGGCCCACGCCATTCACACATCAATCAAATCAATTTATTTCACCCAACAATTCAATTTCAAATCAAATCATCTAATCAACTACACAACCAAACAATTTAACAAACAAGCCATCCATGGTCTGTGGATGACGGGTGTCGGGTGCTACTAAACACCGTCTGCATCCTAGCATATATGTATAACTAGAAAAATTAAATTGAAAGGTGAGAAGTTCTCACTTATAGCTATCCTAGCTCCACGGCACTTCATTGATAGAAATCTTCATCGTCATCGCATCTTCGTTGCTGTAGCCACTACATATGTAAAAATCACATTTTTACTTCGTTATTCAATATATAAAAATCGAATTTTTACTTCGAAGTTCAATATATAAAAATCATATTTTTATTTCGAAGTTCAATATATAAAAATCATATTTTTATTTCGAAGTTCAATATATAAAAATCATATTTTTATTTCGAAGTTCAATATATAAAAATCATATTTTTATTTCGAAGTTCAATATATAAAAATCATATTTTTATTTCGTTATATCTATTTTAAAAACAATGTATATTTTCAGTTTCTAAAAATCTAATCTTTTCTATTTCTTTTTCAAAAACAATGCTTATTTTTATTTTCAAAAACAATGCTTATTTTAATTTTCAAAAACAATGCTTATTTTTATTTTCAAAAACAATGCTTAATTTTATTTTCAAAAACAATGGTTATTTTTATTTTCAAAAACAATGCTTATTTTTATTTTCAAATTTCAATTGCTTATTTTTATTTTCAAAAACAATGCTTATTTTTATTTTCATATTTCAATTTTAAAGACCACATTTTCAGATTTAAAAATAATGTTTTCAGATTTAAAAATAATGTTTTCAGATTTAAAAATAATGTTTTCAGATTTAAAAATAATGTTAATAAATAAATAAAACAAAGTTTTAATTACCCTTTCCTCCTTCCAGTTCTGGACGTTGCCTGTCGAAGACTCTCAACCCCTAGGGCTTCAGATTTCACGCATCTCGAGGCGTGAGGCCTCAATTTGATGCCGCCACGACCTCCGCCATTCTTCCTTGCTCCGGCGCCACCACCCACGGTTGAACTCGACGCCCCGATGGCCTCGCGATTTGGGCGCGAACGAAGCAACTTCCTGGGCCAAAATCGAGGACGATAATCCATGGAATTAGATCACCTTGGTACAGATTCGTAGATTGAAGAAGGCTCCACCATTTTCGTGTATAAACCAACATTTTATTTCTTGTATTTTGATTTCGATTTGGAGAATTAAAATCGATCAATTTTGTTCTTTAATCGCAGTGAAGCGGCGGCTCCAGATAAGGTTGACCGCGCTGAAGAAGAAAGAGGGGTTTGACCCCCTTTTGACCGGCCAATGAAATCCTTTATATTTAATTTTTTTTTTATATATATTATTTATTTTGTGAAGATAGGGTTTTGCATACGAACACCTTTCTAAACCCAACGAATGTCGCCCCTAGCTAATTACCCCGATTCCGAACACAATGGGATATGCATCGCAAGCTGATTCGATCGTTTCGATCAGTTTTCATTTAAATTAACATTAAAATCATTATATTGAATTTTAAACGTACATTTCAATTTACTGGGGTCACATACGGACCCGGAAAATTTCAGAAAAATATTTTCTAGCTTCGTATTGACGATACGGTCCTAACAAAACTAGTTTCGTCAGATTCTGAGACCGTTTGAAAAATGGCCATTTTCCAGTCGATTAAATTCAACTGAAACTGGTCAAACGCGTTTAACTTCACCACGCTCACATATTGGTTCGAAAAATTATGAAATTTGAAACCTAGCAATAACTTTACATCACGGACCCAACAAAACTGGTTTCGTCGAAATCCGAGGTCGTTTGCAAAATGTCCATTTTTAAGGGCCTGAATTCCATAGCGACTATTCAGAATTTTCAACTGGACATATCTTATCATTTATAAAGTGAAATCTCAGTTTGTTAACTTCGTTGGAAAGATATCGTCAATTAGATCCTAATGTTTTTGGTTTCACTAAAATCCGGATTGTTTTGCTCCCGGTACATTCAATTGAAGTTTGAAATCGAATTATCGAACTACCGCGCCATTTTCAATTCTATTTATAATTATATATAAATATTTGTATTCTAACGACGACGCGTATAATATATACGTCAAATTCTATATTGAAAACAAATTTCTCGTCGATATTATTTAAAATAATTCATTTTAAATAATTCAAAATTCGCTAAAATCGCCAATTTAAAATTTTTAAACTGGCCCAGATTCTGCGGGTTGTTACAAGTTTTGACCTAAAACCACTTCCATTGGATTTGGATGAAGGTTTACAATTCCGTAGAGTGGTCACATTAGCCAGTCGGACTAGCCATTTGGGAGATATGGCTGAAACAAAGGTTAGAAGGTGAACAACTGCTTAACCGGCCTAATTAGGGTGATTAGCAGCTAGGCCCATAACAAATTTCGGGATTAGGGTTATGGGGAGGCTGAAATCAGTTCAGAAACGATCTATTTTCATTTTCTCAATCGCCTAAAACATTTCCCTAACCATAACAATGGCCTCCAACACCCAAATTGCCTTCTAATCACCATTTAATTAAATTTTAGCCTAATCTACATCTAATCAAGACAAATTGGCATCAAATTGGGAATAGCGCTGCTGTGTTGCATAGAGATTCAACCCAAATCAGAGATACTTTCAGATCTGAGATTTATTTGCGGCTAAGGTGAGTGATTTGCATTATTTTTCACTAATTACGGCAAATTAGGGGTGATTAGTGTTAATTAGCGAAATTATAACTCAGAAAAATCTTGAAAAAATTTGTAAGTTTCTAAAATATTATTTTAGGGCTCTGATAGAAATTTGGGCTAATTTGGATAAGTTTTGCTAATTGTATGCTTAAACATGATTAAGGGGGATTAAGGAAAAAACATGGGTTTTTGGGTATGTTTGATCCGTATAAACATGTTAAATTGTTGTTTTGCTATTTATGGATGATTTTACGTGTTGCTATGATTTTATGGTATGACTTATGATTGCTCAGAACAGTTAGATTGTTCTAAAACGCCGTGTGGCATAAA
Source organism: Allium sativum (assembly GCA_030737875.1). Classification (NCBI taxonomy): domain Eukaryota; kingdom Viridiplantae; phylum Streptophyta; class Magnoliopsida; order Asparagales; family Amaryllidaceae; genus Allium; species Allium sativum. The sequence continues at coordinate 831,108,058 of CM060918.1, read as the reverse complement.
CACTTGTTGGAAAGGTCGCAGTAAACAGTGCAGGAATGTGGACGGAATCGGATCGCCCCTCCCCACTCGTGAAGTATGCGTCATGACCCGACCCAGCGTATGTGCCATGAACCGATCCGACCAGGAGCTCACAATCCAGCCATCTCCGATCCGTTCGGCTTTGAAGTCTTCCGATCCGAATTGCTCGCACACACGAATCACGAACCCGAGCACACACGTACCATAAAGCTTGGTCACGACCCGACCCGAAGGATCAACCAAAAAATGAAGAGCACGACCCGAACTTGATGTTGACCACAAACTGGAGTGCTCGAGCTAGTCCCCACGAGCCGGACCGGAGCACCACGAGCCACTTCGAGGACACGAACCTAACCGCTAGAGGGGGGTAATCACGACCGAAACGAACTGAAGAAGTGAAGAAGGACCGAACCAATCCGGAGGAGACCAAAACCCGAGATGCAAAGGTAGTCCAAATAGGAAGTAGAACTCAGGATCCAGATGGGAACCAACGAGTTAGCTTTATGAGTTGGGCTTTGCTGCGGGACGTGTGCTAAGGGGTTATCGACGTCCATATCTTTGATTCACCACCAAGACGGATGTTAGGCTACGGATCAGTGCAGTGGGGTAGTTACTAGTCCATGGGGCAGAGTGATCATAAAATGGCTATGAGCCAGTGCAGTGGAGTCATCATGACTTCATGGGGGCAGAGTGGACATAGCAAGGGATTAGTAGCTATGGATCAGTGTAGTGGTGTCGTCATGACTCCATAGGGCAGAATGATCATAGCAAACGAATTGGGTGGTCAAAGCGGTGGATATCGTATGCTTTACGCATTGAGTGAGAGATGAGAGGATAGTTGCTATGCTTGATTGTTTACCAACATAATGACATGCAAACCCCCACCCCCGTATTTATACACCATAAGTTAGTGTTACCTTAGAGTATTGCACATCCTGTTGTGCTAACTCTTTGGCTGCATGTCCAGGTACAAGTATGGTTATGTATACCTGTTATAGTTCTGTTTTGCTGCTTATCGCTCATACCAGAATTTTATCTGACCTAGAGTTTTATGTCTGTTCTTATTACTCTGGGTGCTCTTAAACGGGCAGATTAGAGACAGGTTAACTGGTTGTGCACGAGTAGTTGTCCAGAGACGTGCAGGAGGCTCCCGCGTACGACATATATAGATATTCTCCCTGTGTCGTTGTTGGTCACTACTTTAGGCATTAGTAGTGTACCTTTATCTTTGCTTTAGAGACAGTATGTTGGAGTTGTAATAAGCTGTATTTTGAATTTCCACTGCTATGATGATTATGGCTTAGTTTTCAGCTTATGCATTGTCTCTCCTGTTTTATGTCAAGTATGTTATTACTATATTTTATTCCATGTGCTATCAGACATTCTATAGGTTCTTTGTTAGTTCACTGTATCCTTTCTTTTCCTTTCTTTGGCAACCGTCCCGTGCTAGTCGGGCATTGACACAACGCACGTTCATTGGAAATGTCGGCTGGTACAGTGCGGGCCGTCACACTTGGTATCAGAGCTCTAGGTTGCGTAGTTAACCTAGGGAAGACACCCGGGAGAGATAGTACGTATATGAGAGTGCATAATTGTGATATTTTGGTTTTCAAAAGCTATATATATACACTATTAGTATACTTAAGGATGGAGTTGCACTGCACTGGCACCACTGAAGAGATAGTTAATCGTTTTCTCCTTACAGATTGAACGATGAGACGACATACGAGGGGTACTTGTAGAGGAGCTAATAATGGGAATGCTCTTGATATGAGGACGATGTTCACTGACTTCGTGAGAGAGATGCTAAGGGATGTTCAGAGGGCAGCTCCTGATGTTGCGAATGGTGATGGTCCAGCAGTGCAGGCACCTAGGGCCGATTTCGCCATGCTATGCAAGGAATACACTAGCCTTGGTGGGAAGCCGTTCCACGGAACGGAATCGGCCATAGAAGTTCAAAATTGGCTCGATAGTTGTGAGAGCATCTTCGAAAATTTAGGTATCGAGGATGCGATGAAGAGAAAGCTAGTATCCCGTTAGGTGCAAGGACAAGCAATGAATTGGTGGAACGCTATTAAGGTAGCCACTCCTGAGGATCAAGTTACTTGGGATCAGTTTAAGGCCCGATTCAGTGATAAGTTTATCCCAACTGCTCAGAAATTAGAATTGTTTAGGAAATTTTTGGAGCTTAAGCAGAATGGTAGGGGAGTCTCGGAGTACATTGCTGAGTTCAATACTTTATCAAAGTATTGATTATCCCTTATTGACACTCTCGAGAAGAAGAATAAGAAGTTCATAACTGGTTTAGATCAGTACTTGGGAGAAATACTTATAAACCATATTGATGAGACTTTTGAATCGATTGTTGGGAAATCATTGAGGTCAGAGAGCCTTTACCCTAAGCCCAAGACTGAAGTCGCTGTTGTACCTGCAGAGAGGCCAAAGCCGCAAGCAAGCGGTGGAGGCAAGAATAATTCTCAGAATAAGAGGAAGCAGAACAAAGATAAGGATGATCAGAAAAAGAGCAAGAAAGATGTTGAGTGCTTTAGCTATAGCAAGAAGGGCCATTATGCTAAAGAATGTCGAGCAAAGCCTGCGGACAGGATGTGCTTCAACTGTGGCCAAGTGGGACATCACAAGTATAAATGTCAGCAATCCCTAAAGGGAAGCAGATTGTGAAAGCATATGCTATTAATGTTATTACTTTTTCATCGAATGCCCCAACTACGACGGAGGAAGGAAAGAATGTCATCATTCAAGTTATGCTTTCTATTTATGATGTTCTTGTTCGAGTACTGTTTGATACTAGGGCTCCCCATTCCTTTATATCTAGTGACCTGGTAGATAGGTTGGGATTGGAACCCGAGATATTCGATAGACCTTTAGCGGTGGCGAACCCGATTGGCGGTTTGACTAGCCTTGGTATGATTTGTAATAATGTGGTCTTATCGAGTCATGGATGTATGTTTGTTTGTGATTGCTTTGTTTTGGGCAATACTGGGTTTGGCATTATTTTGGGAGTCGATTAGCTCCAAAGGTACGGGATGGCGGTAGATTGTGAGGGCTTTTTGGTGACAATTAGAGCGAATGATGGGCGGAGGGTAGTGTTTGGTGGTCTACCTAGTGATGGGGTAATGGCTAGTTTTCTAAATTCCCTCGACATCCTGCATGATGAGTTGTCAGATGCGCCTGTGGCTGGCCAGTATCCGAACGTCTTTGAGGCAGTGACCGGACTTCCACCACACCGACTGATTGAGTTTCGTATTGATTTAGTGAAAGATGCCAGACCTATAGTGATGTCACTTCGTCGTATGGCACCATGGGAGCAACGAGAGATCGGGGTGCAAGTGAGTGATCTTTTGAAGAAGGGATTTATCAGAAGAAGTATTTCTGAGTGGGGAGCACCAGTTGTTTTTGCTACCAAGGTAGATGGTTCCCTTCGATTGTGTGTGGACTACCGCGAGTTAAATAAAGTGACGAGGAAGAATAGATATCCTCTACCGCGGATAGATGATTTGTTTGATTAGTTAAGTGGCATGAGAGTGTTCTCCCAATTGGATCTCACGAAAGGTTTTCATCAGCTTAGGATGGAAGCTGAGCGTATAACTAAAACGACCTTTCGGATGCCGTCTGGATTCTATGAGTGGTTGGTCATGCCATTCGGGTTGACCAATGCACCAGCATATTCTGTGGAGTATTCAGAGATCAATTGAATAAGTTTGTTCTTGTGTTCGTGGACGATATCTTGGTTTACTCGAGGACAGAGGAAGAACACAAGGAACATTTGAGGATAGTGATGGAGGTGTTGAGAAAACACCAATTGAAAGCAAAGTTTTCTAAGTGTCACTTCTGGAGAAGGGAAGTGATATTCTTGGGCCATGTTGTCTCAGAGAATGGTATTGCCGTGGATCCTGCGAAGGTGGCTACGGTACAAGATTGCTCTACGCCCAAGAATGCAACAGACGTAAGAAGTTTCTTGGGATTGGCTGGATATTATCATAAGTTTATCCAAGACTTCTCCAAGATAGCGGCACTGCTAACTCAGTTGACCAAGAAGAATCAAGCTTTTGTTTGGGATGAAAGGTGCGAAAATGCATTCAAGAGTCTAAAGGAAAAGTTGACGTGTGTGCCAGTGTTAGTCAATCCTAAAGGGAATGAAGAGATGACAGTATATACAGATGCACGTGGTACCGGACTAGGTGCTGTGTTGTTGCAAGGAGGTAGGGTTGTAGCTTGTGTAAGTCGCAACTGAAAATGCATGACAAAAGATACCCTATCCACGATCTGGAATTGGCAGTGATCGTGTTCGCGTTGAAAATGTGGAGACATTATCTCTTGGGAGAAAGATTCGAGTTGTTTACCAATCATAAATCGTTGAAGTATCTCTTCTCTCAGAAAGATCTAAATCTCCGACAGCAAAGATGGTTTGAATTCTTGGCTTCCTATGATTTCAATATCGCATATACACCTGCGAAGGGCAATGCAGTAGCTGATGCATTGAGTAGAAGAAATGCCAGCTTAGGGGCTATGTTTCTTGAGTGGAAGCAACTGGAGTATATCGCAGGATATGATTTCAAACCTAAGTGCAAATTAGATCCAGAAATATTAGCAAGTTTGACGATCAGACCCACTTTGATTGAGCGGATTGGTTCCAGTCAGAAGGACGATCCTAACCTATTAGAAATCATCTCCAAGTTAGAGATGGGTATCTACGAGGAGATGAACAAGTATGGGCTTGATCGGGATGGATGGCTCAGAAAGAATGGGAGACTAGTTGTGCCCAATGTAAATGGATTGAGAGATGAAGTACTTAGAGAATGTCATCACTCAAAACTGACTATACACCCCAGTGGTAATAAAATGTATCGAGACATGAAGCAGACCTACTATTGGGAAGGTATGAAAAGAGACGTTGGGAAATTTATATCCAAGTGTATGGATTTCCAGTTAGTTAAAGTTGAGCAAAAGAAACCTAGTGGTTTGTTGCAACCATTAGAAATCTCAGAATGGAAATGGGAACAAGTCTCAATGGATTTCATTGATGGGTTACCAAGGACTAGATCGGGCCATGATAGCATTTGGGTGATTGTAGACCGGTTGACCAAGAGTGCAAGGTTTATACCCGTCAAGTCGAATAGAACAACAACTAAATTGGTAGAACTGTATATGAAGTGGATAGTGAGATTTCATGGAATACCCAAAGGCATTATGAGCGAATGAGATCCGTTGTTTACTAGTGGATTTTGGAAGGGCTTACAAGAGGCGTTAGGATCAGAATTACATCTCAGTACCGCGTATCATCCTCAAACCGACAGTAAGACAGAGAGGGTGAATCGAGTACTAGAAGATATCTTGAGAGCTTGCATATTAGATTTGGGCAGATCATGGGATGACCATTTGCATCTAGTAGAGTTTACATATAATAACAGTTATCAATCCAATATTGGTATGGCTCCATTTGAAACTTTGTATGGAAGACCATGCAACTCACCGTCATGTTGGTTAGAAACCAGTGAGAAATTTGTGCTTGGGCTAGATGTGATAAGAGAAACTTCAGATTAGATCAAAGTTATCCGACATTGGATGAAGGCTGCCCATGATAGGCAGAAGAGTTATGCCGATAAGAGGAGAAGAGATTTAAAATTCTCCAATAGCGACTTGGTGTTTGTCAAGATTTCTCTGTTAAAGAGCGTAATACGATTTGGTAGGAAAGGCAAGTTAACACGAAGATTTGTTGGTCCATTCCCAGTTCTCGAGCAAGTTGGGAATTTGGCATATAAAATTAAGTCGCCGGACAAGATGGTGGGAGTTCATAACGTATTTCATGTTTCCCAGTTAAGGAAACTCGTGCATGACCCCGATGTGGCTATTTCACCTGATCAGTTGGATGATATCAAAGTAGAACCCCAGGCGGTTGGGAACCGCAAGCCGATTCGTATTGTCGAGCACGATACGAAGAAACTTCGAAGGAAAGCGGTGAATCTAGTCAAGGTTCAGTGGGGCGAGGATGAGAATGACTGTACTTGGGAGACAGAGGAGAGCATTAGGAAGATGTATCCAGAACTCTTTACCTAGTAAGATTTTAAATTTCAATTTAGTCTTTCCACATGCTAGGATAGGTTTGTTTTGTTTGTTTTGTGTGTTTGATTTTTTGTGAATGACTGATAGGCATGCGGAACAACTTTGTATGTTTTTGGTTAAGGAATTTCGAGGGCGAAATTTCTTAAGGGGGGAGGGTGTAACGACCCGCGTTTTACACATTGGAGGATCATAGAATATTTATTTCATTTTCATATGAGGCCGTATAGTTGTATAACTTTGGGGAACGACTATAGGGGTCATTTCCCATGTTCACGATTTTTGCCGATTTTTAAATGATGGTTTTTCCCTAAATTATCTTGTTTTGGCCATAACTTTTGATTGGTAAGGAGTTTTTACCTGAAACCACTTCCATTGGATTCAGATAATAGTTTACAATTCTGTAGAGTGGTCACATTAGCAAAACGGACTCACCGTTTGGGAGATATGGCGGAAACAATGTTTAGGAGGTGAAAAACAGCTTAACCGAACCTAATTAGGGTGATTAGCAGCTAAGCCCATAAACCATTTCGAGATTAGGGTTATGGGGAGCCTGAAATCAGTTAGGAAACGGTCTATTTTCATTTTCTCAGCCGCCTAAAACATTTCCCTAACCCTAACAATGGCCTCCAACTCCCAAATCACCTTCTAATCACCATTTAATCAAGTTTTTGCCTAATCTACATCTAATCAAGAAAAATTAGCATCAAATTGGGAAGAGAGCTGCTGTGTTGCATAGAGATTCAACCCAAATCAGAGATATTTCCAAATCTGAAATTTATTTATGGCTAAGGTGAGTGATTTGCATTGTTTTTCACTAATTACGACAAATTAGGGGCGATTAGTGTTAATTAGCGAGATTATAACTTAGAAAAATATGGAAAAAATTTGTAAAATTATTAAATATTATTTTAGGGCTCTGATAGAAATTTGGGCTAATTTGGATAAGTTTTGCTAATTGTATGCTTAAACATGATTAAGGGGGATTAAGGGAAAAACATGGGTTTTTGGGTATGTTTGATCCGTATAAACATGTTAAATTGTTGTTTTGCTGTTTTTGGATGATTGTACGTGTTGCTATGACTTTATGGTATGATTTATGATTGCTCAGAACAGTTAGATTGGTCTAAAACGCCGTCGTGTGGCATAAACACTTGCTGGAAAAGTCGTAGGAAACAGTGCAGGAATGTGGACGGGATCAGATCACCCCTCCCCACTCGTGAAGTATGCGTCATGACCCGACCCAGTGTATGTGCCACGAACCGATCCAACCAGGAGCTCATGATCCAGCTATCTCCGATCCGTTCGCCTCTGATGTCCTCCGATCCGAACCGCTCGCACACACGAATCACGAACCGGAGCACACCCGAACCATGAAGCTTGGTCACGACCCGACCCAAGGATCAACCGCAAACTGAAGAGCATGACCCGAACCTGATGTTGACCATGAACCGGAGTGCCCGAGCTAGTCCCAATGAGTTGGACCGGAGCACCACGAGCCACATCGAGGACCATGAACGGAACTGCTAGAGAGGGGTAATCACGACCGAACCGAACTGAAGAAGTGAAGAAGGACCGAACTGATCCGGAGGAGACCAAAATTCGAGATGCAAAGGTAGTCCAAATAGGAAGTAGAACTCATGATCTAGTTGGGAACCAACTAGTTAGCTTCATGAGTTGGGCTTTGCTGCGGGACGTGTGCTAAGGGGTTATCGACGTCCATAACTTTGATTCACCACCAAGACGGATGTTAGGCTACGAATCAGTGCAGTGTGGTGGTTACTACTCCATGGGGCAGAGTTATTGTAGCATGGCTATGAGCCAGTGCAGTGGAGTCGTCATTACTTCATGGGGGCAGAGTGGACATAGCAAGGGATTAATGACTATGGATCAGTGCAGTGGAGCCGTCATGACTCCATGGGCCAGAGTGATCATAGCAAAGGAATTGGGTTGTCAATTCGGTGGATATCGTGTGCTTTACGCACTGAGTGAGAAATGAGAGGATGGTTTCTATGCTTGATTGTTTACCAACATAATGACATGCACACCCCACCCCCGTATCTTTACACCATAAGTTAGTGTCATCTTAGAGTATTGTACATCATGTTATGCTAACTCTTTGGTTGCAGTTCCAGGTATAAGTATGGTTATGTATACCTGTTATTGTTATGTTTTGCTGCTTATCGCTAATACTAGAATTTTGTCTGACCCGGAATTTTATGTCTCTTCTTATTACTCTGGGTGCTCTTAAACGGGCAGACTAGAGACAGTTTAGCTGGTTGTGCACGGGCAGACTAGAGACAGTTTAGCTGGTTGTGCACGGGTAGCTGTCCAGAGACGAGCAGGAGGCTCTCATGTATGACATATATAGATATTCTCCCTGTGTCGCTGGTGGTCACTACTTTGGGCATTAGTAGTGTACCTTTATCTTTGCTTTAGAGACAGTATGTTGGAGTTGTAATAAGCTGTATTTTGAATTTCCGCTGCTATGATGATTATGGTTTAGTTTTCAGCTAATGCACTGTCTTGCCTGTTTTATGTCAAGTATGTTATTATTATATTTTATTCCATGCGTTGTGAGACATTCTACAGGTTCTTTGTTAGTTCATCGTATCCTTTCCTTTCTTTGGCGATCGTCCCGTGCTAGTCGGGCATTGACACAACACACCTTCATTGGAAATGTCGGCCGGTGCGGGATGGGCTGTCACACATACACTTATTTTCCTGTGCCATGTTAAAACATATTTTCTTCCAAAAAGAAACTGCCATCATGTATTGTGTGTTGAATCCATAAAAAACAGTTAAGCAAAAATGTTGCATTACCATTTGATGTTGCTATGTACGGCTGTGTTCGCTGAAACATTTGGAATTTTTGCTGAACTTGAGTTTCCTGCAGTATAACATCTGAACTGATCTTTTGCAAGTGTGTGTGTGTCCATTTTACTTGTCGCACCAAGTTTGCATGTACCAAGCATCCATGCTTTGTCCTTGAACTATTTGCGCCTTGCTGCATGAATTTTCCTCGGTCACTTTAGCATTTTCACTTTCCTGTGCACCCATGTATATGACACTGTTTTATGCATCTGTAGTTGCCACTACCATGTTGCATTTGGTCTAAATGTGTTCACTGCTTGACATTGAGTTTTTTCAATTCCTGTTTAAGTCTTTGCTTCATGTTATCTGATACATGATGCACTTTAATTTGTCTTGCCGCATGATGCTCGAGTTTTCTTGTTATGAATTGTACACTGACTTGTGCACTCTTCCTTTTTGGGTTGTCTTGTTCTTTGTGTATGCTAGCATGACCATGCTGCTTGACTACTTTGACACTGTCATGTTTGCTTGTGCACGACTCTCTATGTATACATACATGTATATATACACGTACATGTGTGTGTGTATATATATATGTATATATATATGTATATATATATATATATGTGTGTGTGTGTGTGTGTGTGTGTGTGGTTATTCGAATGAATATCTATCAGCATACTGCTGCACTGTGTTGGGGCTGTTCAGAATCAACTAATTTTGATGCTAGTTCTGGTCAGCAAATCATTGTAGTGAGTTGAGGCTGATCAGTGAACATTAGAGATATACAGCATGCCTTGTGGCATTTACAGTGTATCACTGTGAATATCACAAGCTATCTAGACACAGATGGATATATATATATATATATATATATATATATATATATATATATATATATATCAAGTCATGAAAAATGATGAGGAACATACCAAAAATCTGAGGCAAATAAAATTTAAAAATAAATTTTTATTTGCATGTATTCAGTTTTTGTTTCTGTTGGAGTGTACTCTGCGTGTTTGATGTGACAGGTAAGCAGATGATGACTGGACTGACTGTGAGCTGTGAAGACAGAAGATTAGACAATAACAGTAACAGAGAGAGTGAATGTATGAATATCTGAGTGTAAATGTACATGAGTGACAGAGTGACCTGTAGTGAGGAACGAATGTATATGAAAATGAATTGCATGTGAATATGCAATTGTATAGTAACTGAGATGTACAAATAGTGGAACTGAAAAATTTGTACTGTTTGAAATGTTGAAGTAAAAAAATTATTTAATAAAATACTATTTGAATATTTAAATTCTTTTCTAGTAGTATTTTATATAAATATAAATATTATATTTCTGTCTGTGATGCAGAATAACAGTGCAATAACAAACACATTTATAACAATATATATTTGGTTGTTATCATCAAACAAAATTCATATAATTGTGTATACAACACCGTTATATACAACAATCTTCCCCTTTTGATGATGACAAACAAATATTAAGATTTTGAATATAACAAATGTGTTTGACAGTGAATAATTGAAATCCCCCTATTTGAATGCTCCCCCTATAACAGTGAAAAAGAATGAAAAATGAAATTTTCAATATTAAAATATTTATAAAATATTCACCTATAAATCAAAATCTCAACCCATTCTCCCCCTTTTGTTTATCAAAAGGACTCAAAAATTAAAATATAGACGAAAAATGACTAAAAATATAATTTCGGCTTAAGTGGAAGAACGATCATTATAAATCTCAATCAGTCAAACAAATATCATAATATTCGAAGAACTCGTGGCATATTTCACATTGTAGAGAATGACGGATTTGCAATGAAATTTATAACAATATAGAGAGTTAAAAAAATGAGTTCTAATTATTTTCAAATTTTTTTATAAAATGAGCACAAAAACAGTGATGGATTTGGACTATAATTATAAATTCAACTTAAATGACAAAATCATAATCTCAAATCCCAGTAGCTATCAATCAACAAATCATAATATATCATAAGATATTAACACATTTCACAAAATAGAAGATGGATTGATAGACTGATTTTTATACACCAGGGAGAATTTCAAATATAAATTAATTTTGCAATTTATTCCCTTTTCTTTTTATTTAAGAGCACACTGACCACACATAACCAGAGCTTGGATTTTTAAATGAGTTCAGTTACAACTTAAATTATAAGTAATCTCTTAACCATGCATGACCAGAGCTTGGATTTTTAAGTGAGGTTAGAGACACACTTATGTATTTATTATATTTATCATTTTTAGCCCAAAAGTATTAACTCCTCGGTATATAAAACCAATACGGATGATAGAAATGTGGTAGGTACAGAAGTGGTTTTTGAAATAAATTTCCAAATTAATCATATTATGAAATATGCTCAACTGTACATGGATCATTGAAAATTTTCAATTATCACTAATTATGAAAAATAATATAGTCCCATTTCTATCACAAATAATTTCCACTGTTTTAAAACAAGATGACTTTAAAAATAAACTCTCCACATTAATATAAAATCATGATGGATGGCAGAATGGTGATAGATAATGAAGATGGCCGTGAAATAATCACTAATTCAAAGATATTATAATAAATGTTCAACCATATTGAAAATCCAAATAAAAATCTCCTCTTGTTGTGAAATATACTGCAGGCACAACTCGTCACAATTTCAAAATCTGATAAAAAATTTGATGAATTATAAATATAGTTCAATTTGGATATTGATTTCAATTTCTGAATCAATTTGTTGCCTTCAATAAAAAGAATCGATCTTGAGTTGATTTTGGCCCAAAAACCTATTGTCCATTGATGAATTTCTGGAAATCAAAATTGATTGACATTCTCTGATTGATTGCATAGATGTTGAAATGATTTATGCCCAATCACAATTCCTTACATGATAAAATGAAAGCATTATTCATATTTATCACTGGTCCCATGTATGTTTGTAAATCTGGAATGAAAACTTGCCAAAAAACGGATTGATAAAAACTGGATACACAGATTTGTTTCTTGCCATATTAAATTTCATTCATGCTAAAAAAAGGTTTGATAAAAACTGGAAATCTTTGCCTGCATATTTAACCTGTCACTTTGATTGAGCAACTCTTGTGTGATCATGTAATATTCCAACTTTTGTTCATGCCTTATTCACTTGAACTTCCTGCATGTTTGATTGCTTTGTATATTGCCATACATTCCTGGTATAATTCTAGAAACAGATAAATGTTTTCTGTTTCACTTTAAACACGTGATATCTGAAAATAATTTGCTGATTTCTTGCCAAAACATACTGTTAATTTGATGAGCATATTTGTAGAAAAAAAGGACTTGCCAAATTTGTTGTACTTAAACCAGGTAGCCTCTGTTTTTCTGGAAACACTTACTTCATCCCTAAAATTTTGCCATCTGAAAATTTTGCCTGATTTTCATAAATTAATTCTGCCATATGTAATTGAGGACTTGTGCATACACAATGAGTCCTCACTCTGTTTGTATATACTTATTTTCCTGTGCCATGTTGAAACATATTTTCTTCCCAAAAGAAACTGCCATCATGTATTGTGTTTTGAATCCATAAAAAAAACAATTAAGAAAAAATGTTGCATTACCATTTAATCTTGGTGTGTACAGCTGTGTTTGCTGAAACATTTAGAAGTTTTGCTAGACTTGAGTTTTCTGCAGTATAACATCTGAACTGATCATTTGCAAGTGTGTGTGTGTGTGTGTCCATTTTACTTGTTGCACAAAGTTTGCATGTACCATGCATCCATGCTTTGTCATTGAACTATTTGTGCATTGCTGCATGAATTTCCCTTTGTCACTTTGGCATTTTCACTTCCCTGTGCACCCATGTATATGAAACTGTGTTATGCATCTGTAGTTGCCACTACCATGTTGCATTTGGTCTGAATGTGTTCACTGCTTGATATTGAGTTTTTGGCATTCCTGTTTAAGTCTTTGCTTCATGTTATCTGATTCATGATGCACTGCAATTTGCCTTGCCGCCTGATGCTTGAGTTTGCTTGTTATGAATTGTACACTGACTTGTGCACTCTTCCTTTCTGGGTTGTCTTGTTCTTTGTGTATGTTGGCATGACCATTCTGCTTGACTACTTTGACATTGTCATGTTTGTTTGTGCATGACTCTCCTTGTATACATACATGTATATATACACATATATGTGTGTGTATGTATATATATATATATATGTGTGTGTGTGTATGTGTGTGGCTATTCGAATGAATATCTATCAGCAGACCGCTGCACTGTGTTGGGGCTATTCAGAATCAACTAATTTTGACCTGGTTCTGATCAGCGAACTAGTGTAGTGAGTTGAGGCTGATCAGTGAGCATTAGAGATATACAGTCTGCCTTGTGGTATTTACAGTGTATCACTGTTAATATAACAAGCAGTCTAGACATAGATATATATGTGTGTATATATATACCAGATGAAGTCATGAAAAATGATGAGGTACACACCAAAAATCTGAGGCAAATAAAATTTAAAAATAAATTTATAATTGCATGTATTCAGTTTTTATTCCTGTTGCAGTGTACTCTGTGTGTGTGTTTCATGTGACTGGTAAGCAGATGATGACTGGACTGACTGTGAGCTGTGAAGATAGAAGACTAGACAATAACAGTAACAGAGAGAGTGAATGTATGAATATCTGAGTGTAAATGTACATGAATGATAGAGTAACCTGTAGTGAGGAACGAATGTATATGAAAATGAATTGTATGTGAATATGAAATTGTATTGTGACTGAGATGTACAAATAGTGGAGTTGTAAAATTTGTGCTATTTGAAATGTTGAAATAAAAAATTTGTATTTAATAGACTACTATTTGAATATTTGAATTCTTGTCCAGTAGTATTTTATATAAATATAAATATTATATTTCTGTCTGTGATGTAGAATAATAGTACAATAACAAACACATTTATAATAATATATATTTGGTTGTTATCATCAAACAAAAACCATATAATTGTGTATACAACACCGTTATATACAACAATCTCCCTAACGCAGATCTCCTTGAATACCACTTGCCAAGTTCATCTCAATAACGCGAGATTTCTTTGAATGCCATGTGCCAAGGTCATCTCCCTAATGTGATATTTCCTTGAATGCCACTTGCCAAGGTAAACTCCCTAACAGGAGATTTCCTTGAATGTCACTTGCCAAGGTCATCTCACTAACACGAGACTTCCTTGAATGCCACTTGCCAAGTACATCTCCCTAAAGCGAGATTTCCTTGAATGCCACTCGCTAAGGTCATCTCACTAACGCGAGATTTCCTTGAATGCCACTTTCCAAGGTCATCTCCCTAACACGATATTTCCTTGAATGCCACATTTCCTTGAATGCCACTTGCCAAGGTTGTCTCCCTAACGCGATATTTCCTTGAATGTCGCTTGCCAAGATCATCTCCCTAACGCGAGATTTCCTTGAATGCCAACGTGAGACTTCATTGAATGCTATTTGTCAAGGCCATCTCGCTAACATGAGATTTCCTTGAGCACTCTAACATGCCTTGGCCATCTTAACAACGTGAGACCACCTTGAATGTAGTCTATCAAATGTACACGGTGACCTAGGGCAGCCTTATCGATAACACGGCTAGACCGCTCACATACGGTTATGTGTATCCTTTTTTATGCAGGCTACTGGGATCCTTTAGTCTCTCAGATACTCTGGCTATTCTGGCTTTCTATTAATGCGATCCCAGCGTTCATCGGATTTCTTTCCTTAATACGATCCCAAGCGATCGTGGTCTTCCACTAATATGATCCGAAGATATTATGGATTTCTGGCTTATCGACTTTGGCTTTCTAGATAATACGATCTGGCGTGGTCGTGGCTCTTCCGTCTCATGAATACAGAAGATCGCTCCGGACTTCTCCTAGCTTTGATTTCTGGATTTCTCTTCTCCTCGCAAAACACACCTTCCTTGGACCAAGCAAGATATGTTTTGGGGGGCAAATGTTGACATGCTTTTTTATCGAAGCTGTCACACGCCAAGTATTTTTCTAGCAACATGCTCAAGCATGGAAAATAGTGAAACACCCCACCTCTGTTAAGGTCACTCACAAAGGGAATGCCTTAACTTTGGTGGAGCATTGTAGGTAAAAGATGCAGATGAATTACAAGACAGACAAATAAATCAGCGGAAAATAAAAATCATTTTATAAACAATGTGGTTCAGTCAAGCTTTTACAACAGTTGTCTCAATCATACTTAAAATAATACATAGAACTTCTATCTTGAATTAAAACATAAAGAAGCATTAAAACAACATAAGGCAGCATAAATCCCCAGTAAGAGAGTATCCAAAGCCATAGCCCGAGGAAAAAGATTCCAGGATATACATCTACACTCTTCAAGCTGGAAATGATCCGATCTAAGCTGAAGTGTTCCCTCCCTACGGACCGGGGAGAGGAGGGGGACGGAAGAAAAGAAGACGAAAGAAAATGGTTCAGACATGAGTCTGGTAATCCAGTGGCTATTTAATATGTAAACAAGAAAAAGGGTTATGACATGAATGAACTGAATCTAGGACAACAACCTAGAAATAAGGTAATAAGGCTGAATATGCTACCACACTCAATTCACTTTTCTGCACCACCTAACTAGTGTCCCAACTAGTAATCTGTATAAAATGATAATATTACAATAGGATCCCAATCCCCGCAAATGGTGGTAGCCTTCATATGTACATCTATCGTGAGGATTCCACCTCAATCAGCCTAATTGTCATGAACATGTTAGATGTACCCTTACTACCCTATCGATCGGCCCCTTACTTGTATTCATGTTCCAAGTATCTGTGTCAGTCGACCCTCTTTAGCGTGTAGATACCCTGTGTTGGTCTTACCATAAGGTGTATCAATCCATATGATAGCAACCCGACACGATTCAAGATGCACAGTGTATAACTACTGGTACCCAGTGCCTGCTTTTTTCCCACTCCGGAGTACGTGCACGCCCGTAAACCGTCGGAACCTACACTGACGTACCCCCTGCCGATGCTTTGACCGCTTACAATCAGCCCAGTAATCGTGCCCCACCCTGCCTAGTTCAAGGTACCGTGATACATCTATGTGGGTTACTGCTGAAACGGGTCCCCGTTACTAGGGTTTCCTTATTGATTAAGTTTGTGGGCCTATATTTACTAATATTACCCACCAACCCGATACGTACTTAACCCTCCCACTGATTCAAGCATGTTTATTTAATGGTTAAGTTTGTGGGCCTATATGTACTAATATTACCCACCTACACGAGATGTACTTAACCCTCCCATCGATTCAAGCATGTTTATTAAACGGTTAAGTTTTGTGGGCCTATATTTACTAATATTACCCACCAACCCGATATGTACTTAACCCTCCCATCGATTCAAGCATGTTTATTAAACGGTTATGTTTTGTAGGCCTATATTTACTAATATTACCCACTAACCTAGTATGTACTTAACCCTCCCATCGATTCAAGCATGTTTATAAAACGGTTAAGTTTTGTGGGCCTATATTTACTAATATTAACCACCAACCCGATATGTACTTAACCCTCCCTCACATTATGTCATATTGGTTAAGTGTTGTCCATTCATGTTAACTTAACCCACCCATTCATCGTGTCATGTTGGTTAATTGTTCCTTATTTACTTAACCCCATTCGTTCATCAAGTTATATTGGTTAAGTGTTTTATTTTTAACTTAACCCCACGTGTTCATCATATTGTATTGGTTAAGTGTCTTCAATCAATTCAAGTTAACTTAACCCACCAACTAGTCATATTACTTTGGTTAAGTGTTGCCTTCTTGTGTTAACTTAACCCTACCACAAATCAAGTTATATTGGTTAAGTATTGCCCTCTTGATTTAACTTAACCTTACCACAAATCAAGTCATATTGGTTAAGTGTTGCCCTCTTGATTTAACTTAACCTTACCACAAATCAAGTCATATTGGTTAAGTGTTTCTTATTACTTAACCCTACCCATTCGACATGCTATATTGGTTAAGTGTTTCCTATTAAATTAACCCTAGTCATTCATCTTGTTATATTGGTTAAGTGTCCCTATGAACTTAACCCTAGTCATTCATCTTGTTCATTAGCACTAATTGATTTATTAATGCACCAAGCTCTTACATTAGATATGTTTTGTTGTGGTCTCTAGATGTGTCGGGCGGTTCCGGGCAATTTTACACCACAACTCAATCTAAACTCGGGTTTTCCTTGGGCATGATGCACTAACCTCTCACATTAGATAGGTGTCGTTCTGGTTACTGGATGTGTCGGGCTGTTTCGGGCAGTTTTACAACACAACTCAATATAACCTCGGGTTAGACATATTCATCTTTTTCTTAATTTACATATTTATCTTTCAAATTTATATGTAAATTATCCACAGTTATTGCCATTCAAGTCAAGCCCTATTTATAAATTATACCATTTTTATGCCACTAATCGTTCATATATTTATGGGCCAAATTATGCCAATAATATAAATTAAAAAAATTTCCCAATGTTACCCCCGTCATACGTTCGCAAAATTGGCATAGAATGTTAGGCTCGTAACGTAGCCTAACTTATATACAAAAGGGAAAGAAGGGAACATGTGCCATTCATACAACATAATAAGGATCTAACTAAACATGTGTCGTGTAAATTTTGGCATAAAACATGGAACTTTCATTTTTGGATCCAATCAACATAAGTCTTAAGCATATGAAATTACCTAAATCCAACTAGGCATGTAAATGTTAAACTTTTATTTTGGGTCCAATGAACATAAACCTTAAGCATATAGAATTACACAAGTTCAACTAGACATGTGAATGTGAACTTTTAATTTGGATCCAATAATCATGAATCTTAAACATATGGAATTACATAGATTTAACAAGGCATGTAAATATGCACTTTTTATTTTGGATCCAACAAACACGAATCTTAAGCACATGGTTTTACACAAGTTTAACAACGCAAGTAAATATGAGCTTTAATTTTGGATCCAATTTTCATAGATGTAAATATGGATCTAAACATAATACATGTCTAAGCCTAACAACTTCCATGATTCAATAAAGATAGATCTAAATATAGATCTAAACATAATACATGTCTTAGCCTAACAACTTGCATGATTCAATAAACATAGATCTAAATATAGGTCTAAACATAATTCATGTCTTAGCCTAACAACTTGCATGATTCAATAAACATAGATCTAAATGTAGATCTAAACAACTTGCATGATTCAATAAACATAGATTTAAATGTAGATCTAAAAAACTTGCATGGTTCAATAAACATAGATCTAAATGTAGATCTAAACAACTTGCATGTTACATAACATGAAAAAGTCACCAAATTTACATAATATACGATTGGTTTAACACCAACATAATAACCACAATAATCTCACAAGCATATATGATAGAATAGTTACAAGAATAGGCATAAATCAGCATCGTCATTATCTTACAACTAGGAATTACTCTAGTTTTCATTTTATTACAAATCAAAACTTTTAATCGTTCACATCTAAATAATAACAGGAATTACAAAGAAAAGAAAGTCTTGTTTTTCTAGGATCTGTTTTCTGAAATTGAATAGCACTCCTTGTTGTAGACGTTGAATACTCTTAGTTGAATTAGATTTGGTTTGTAATTCCTAACTTGCTTTCTAGTTGCAGGAGAATGGCGGCTACTCTAGGTTGAGTATTAACAGCATGACGGTCTTAGGAATATTTTTGTGTGGCTTAGGGTTTAGATTTAGGTTGCTTATATAGAAGTTTGATTTAACTGGAGTCGTCAGATCAACCTAGGGCCAATCAAAGCCATTCAAACCAACCAGAATTTCCCACATAAGCCCTTATGACTCAGAAATCATCACACAAAGAAACACGTCAGTTTTCAGATCTGGCCCGAGGGGGAGGTCGATCCCTAGGTTGACCCGCTGGTCGACCTGTATGGGGGGAGGTCGACCCCCTAGTCGACCTCCTGGTCGACCTGGCTTTGGTCGGGAAAATTCCTGCCCAGCCCGCTTCTGCTTCTGATTTCGAAATTTGAATTTTCTTAACTTTAATCTTAGCTGTTTATTTAAATTCTTTAATCTTCTGATGGTCCTAACTCCTTCATACGGAGTCCGATTTATGCAAACTCGGACTCTATCTCTAGCAGAATTCTGATACGAACGCAATGGCGTAACCCATTTCCCTTAATTCTCACATTTGTAATTAATTATTCTTTAATTCGTTGCTTTAATGTTTACTAAAAATACGGGGTGTTACATTCTCCCCTCCTTAAAGGATTTCATCCCAGAAATCTTCACGTCAAGAAGAGCGTATATCCTACCATCAAATCGTCCATCTACTCAACCATCAAACACATGCATCCATTGTCCTTAAAAAGGCTTCAAATGCTTTATGATCATATGCAGTGTGTGTGTATATGTTTCTTATCTAATGCAAAATCAGGCGGTCTACTGATCCAGTTGACCTCCTTAATGCGAATCATGAGAGTGTCATGCGTCCAACATGTATGCATATATCCCTAATCATGTAAATACTATATGTGTGCATATTCACTCATCCATATGCAACATCCATATAAAACATCAAGTTTCAATCCATATAAAAATACGTTCATATGCATATGCAATATGAAAGTGACTGAGCCAATCTAGTGCCTAATGTGCGTATATATGCATCCACGAGCATCCACTAGCAGCCACTTGCAACCACTTGCAACCATCAATCATAACATATTTCAAGTACATGTTTACATCCACTGATTTCTACCTAAGGATCGAGGATAGGACCGAGAGGATATACCTAAAAGATAAAGACTAGCATGCAAAATAAATATTATAGAAAAAGTGGAATCAAGGATATACCCTCAAAAAGGTAATGCGCGTATTCAGTCTTCTAAGTTGCACCTTCTTGAGCTTTACTCCACTGTACCTTAATTAATTTAACTTTATGATTGCGAAGCTTCTTGACCTCCATTTCCAAAACCCATTAGTAAAGATAGGACCTCGATCACTTACTATGCTAGAGGTTATCCAATGTAGTCGAATTATCTTTCCAAGATAAACAGATGTTAACCATGATACTAAGTGTATATACTTAGATGATTATAGGTCTCTCTTCTACTTAGCTTATCCATCATGTCACATATCTGAGGTCTAAAGATAAAGGTTGCTATGTTGTGAAGACCCGCAACCTCCCCGTAAAGGAAAGCGTCGGATAGTTCGAGAACAAGCCACAACAGAACGCATACAGAAGAACATTTCACTATATATAACAACAGTGCATCAGATTACAAGAATATACAGAGTATAAATGAATATTACACAGAAATATCAGAGATTTAAATTACATTTAAATACATAGCAGCGGAAAATAATACAATACACAACTAGAAGAGATATACGGATACAAAGCTTTCCGGATATCGTTCCAGCTGTAAACCAGGATCCTGTGAATATAAATCTGCAAAACCAAAACTACTAGCTGCCCGTGTCAAAATAGGGGCACCCAGAGTTTAGGTTAAAACAATAAACTCCAGGTCAGTCATGGGACTGGTGTGAGAACTAAAACAGTTATTAATCTTTATTTTCAAAGCTAGGTAAATCAAGGGACCACGCCGTATAACACGGAACGGGTTTCCTCCCAAGAATACCAGTGCATAAAACAAACAGCGCAATGCTAAATAAAGAAAAATGAAGCTGTTATAAGACCCAGGTCCCATCACACAATGCAACGCAGTCGAGGATAGGGTTTTCCCTTATAACAGCCAAAGAATGCTTGATACGTTTTAAAACAAATCATTTGATACTATTATAAGTGTATAAAACAACTTCAAATCATAAGTATCAATCATAGGCGGCATAAGCGCCCCATCCCACTATGTCGCCATATATAGGATTACAATTAAAACCGCAAATGTCACGTATTTGGAAATTGGATTTCCGTCTATGAACCGAGGCAAAAGATAGTCCTCAACCGATTCGTGACTCTCTAGCCCGAGCCACAGGCAAGCGCGCAGGCAAGCCTTTAGATCGTCAGGGCCGGTCCACACGGAGTGGATTATTATGCCTGAACAATACGTCTCCCCACCCTATGGGGTGTAAGTCTGGTCCGTCAGCCGACCAGAATGCATTCGGCCGAAACCGATATAACCGAGGCGCCTCGCAACAGCAACAACCACATAAGTCAAACTCGTCAGGGCGTGTAAAACCACTGACGCCACTTCTAGCCAGAAAGAAACGCATGCCCTCCCTGAGGTCCGTCTCCCGTTTTTGATTCATACCGGGTGTGAAACTCGCGAATCAAACGTTACACAAAGCTACGCCACAAAGGCCGTGCTTTGATCATCAACCACAAGACTTTGCTTTTCAACAGAAGCCTTGATCATTTGCATCTTAGCATGCCACACAGGCAAGCCATCCTATGCAACCGATATCAGTCACACAGAATGAAATCCGATGTCAGACACACAGTCCATTTACAAGTCCGTTCTGGGTCTGAACGAAACCGGAGGCACCTAGTACCCCGCATATCCATCGATCTCCAAGTACGTCTGGACGATCACTAACTGTTTCCATCTTCTTGGGTGTACAGCCCAATCAAGATCATCAGTTATCACCCAAACGACGTGAAGACTTCCGGTCTTCGACCATCGTCTTCATCTTCGACTTATCGTCGTATCAGTTATTCAGAATGGGATAAACCCGGTCTTCCCGAATAACTCGCGTATATTTTATAAAAGTGTTACACAAACACAACATACGCCTCATTCCAATTCATTAGTCACTAACCGTAAATTAATCAAGAGAATAATTCCCCAAATATTAACCCCGAAGGCCGAAACCAACATCAGATCAATATCCAGAAAACCATTCTACTTAGCTAACCGACAGTTAGTTTCTAAATTTCACGTTCAAATCTAATTAAAGATTTAACTATCGCCTGGAGCAAAACTGGTGATACTCCATTCTCGATCTTTTCAATCTAATTAAAGATTCATTAAAACTCCCCTTAGTTTTAATCATTATCTGGGTTAAAGAATCAGTGTCATTTAAAAACACGGTTCACGATAAACCCAAAATCACATTCCATTAATTATCGGGTTAAAGAACGAGTGTTGTTTAAAACACTGTTCACGATAAACCCAAAAATCAATATCCATTCAATTCCAATTAAATATTATTTAATTGGTACACTTCATTAAATCTAAAATAAAAAGATTTAATCATTTCTCAACTGGGTTCAAGAACGGTGTTAGTGAAGACACCATTCACGACAAACCCAAATCACATTTGATATTAAATACAAGGCCCTGAATAGAAAATATATCGGCCTATATTCAATATCAAATTCTACGATTAACAAATGTCGTATTGGAAATAACGATATAAAAATATATCTTTCAAATTTCCATAACAACACCTGTATAATCACGAATTCCAACATCGAAATATTCCGAAGGCAATTTCGATTCAAATCCACTCCAATGCAATCATTGGAAATTTTGGTTATTTTCAAAACCCTTTTCGAATTCAATTTATTTATTTAAAAATAAATAGAATTATAATTCTAGTTCAAAACTAGTTCATTTCGATAAAAATCTATTTTTATCTTTTCAAATATGGAGTTTTTCATCCCAAATCTTCACAAATCATTTCTTATGATTTTACATAAATTATTACTATTTTTAATAATTTTATCAAGGCCCGTACAGTCGATTTCCATCAACGGCCATCGAACTGCACTTACAGCGACCTTTTTCGAATTTGATTTGGACATAATTCCAAATCCAACCGTTAGATTTCTAATTTCTAATATTCGTTAGAAAGCTCTTTTCGATACGAACCCAACGGTTCCGGTTTTAGGAGAATCCGACGGTCGGATCTCCCGTAATGTCCGTTTGAAATAAATGGTCGAAATTCGCGAACTGCCGCGGCGCGGCGCGTTCTATTCAGGCCATTATATTATATATAATATATATATAATATATATATCGTCGATTACTATTTAAAACGAATTATATAAATAGTTTTGAATTCGTTTCAAAAACATTTTCAACTTCCATTTTAATTCAAATCAAAATTGAATTCTTCTTTATAAATTCGTTTTAAAATCCATTTCTATTCAATTCAAATTTCAATTCAATTTGAATTTATTTCACTTCGCTTTCAATTCAATTCGAATTCGTTTTCAATTCAATTCATTTCGAAATCGTTTTCAATTCAATTCATTTCGAAATCGTTTTCAATTCAATTCGAATTCGTTTTCAATTCAATTCGAATTCGTTTTCAATTCAATTCATTTCGAAATCGTTTTCAATTCAATTCATTTCGAAATCGTTTTCAATTCAATTCGAATTCGTTTTCAATTCAATTCATTTCGAAATCGTTTTCAATTCAATTCATTTCGAAATCGTTTTCAATTCAATTCGAATTCGTTTTCAATTCAATTCATTTCGAAATCGTTTTCAATTCAATTCATTTCGAAATCGTTTTCAATTCAATTCGAATTCGTTTTCAATTCAATTCATTTCGAAATCGTTTTCAATTCAATTCATTTCGAAATCGTTTTCAATTCAATTCGAATTCGTTTTCAATTCAATTCATTTCGAAATCGTTTTCAATTCAATTCATTTCGAAATCGTTTTCAATTCAATTTGAATTCGTTTTCAATTCAATTCATTTCAAAATATTCGATTTCGAAATCACTTTTCAATATTCATTTTAAAATGAATAAAATCGATATAAATATCGTTCACGTCAAAATGGCGTCAATCTAATCCTCACGGCTTCACATATTTCTATTTTCAAATATTCTATTTCAAATATTTCTATTTCAAATATTTCTATTTCAAATATTTCTTTTTTTTTTTTTTCGAAACTGGAATGAGGCCCAATCAATTACCATATAATGTTAATTATATGGATTTTCTACAACACATGTATATTTCAACAACGATTAATAATCAACCATCAACCAAAGTGCACTACACTGTATAAGCATCAAATATAGACATTTAACGCTTATAGCAGCTTGTCAATCAATCGATCGACATATTTAATCAATCAGGATGAGTGAACTTCAAATTTCATCCTAACACCCGTGTGGGGTTTCAAACAATCAAACACATATTTTATTTGTGCAGCTAGGCGATGTGTAAAATTTATCGACCCAATCAACGTCATTCAAATAGGTGTACATAAACAAACCATCTGGTTTGTAAATGAATATTTATTTATTCACATTCACGTTAAAAATTATATTTTTAACGATAACACATTTTATTTTAACATATGAATTTCTATTCAGTTCATTCGTTAAATAAAATGCTATTTTTATTTTTCTAACTTATTTTAGAAAATTTCGGCGGCATAACGGCACGATACTAGAAACGGGACAAGGCCTAGCCTTATCCCCGGTCTAGTGAAGGCCCACGCCATTCACACATCAATCAAATCCATTCGTTATGCAAACCACAAACTTTGGAGTAAGGATCTAACCTAGCCTTACCCCTTCGCCTTATAACGGCGCACGTCTAATCCTAACCAATTTATCGATTCGATTTTTCACACCACAAACCACATTCAAACCAATATCGCAATCAATCACCAAACAGTCAAACAAACAAGTCCATGGTCTGTGGACGATTGTGTCGGGTGCTACTAAGCACCGTCTGCATCCTAGTATATATATATAACTAGAAATATAAATTGAAAGGTGAGAAATTCTCACATTTAGCTATCCAACCATCTCGACTCTTCTTTTGCAGAAGTCTTCCTTGTTATCGCCTCTTCGTCATCTTCGTTGCCCGTAGTCACTATATATATAAAAATCGAATTTTTACTTCAAAGTTCAATATATAAAAATCGAATTTTTAGTTCAAAGTTCAATATATAAAAATCGAATTTTTAGTTCAAAGTTCAATATATAAAAATCGAATTTTTAGTTCAAAGTTCAATATATAAAAATCGAATTTTTAGTTCAAAGTTCAATATATAAAAATCGAATTTTTAGTTCAAAGTTCAATATATAAAAATCGAATTTTTAGTTCAAAGTTCAATATATAAAAATCGAATTTTTAGTTCAAAGTTCAATATATAAAAATCGAATTTTTACTTTGCTTTTCAATATATAAAAATATGATTTTTCTTTTTAAAGAAATCAGTTTTCAATACCTTTTCAAAATCTGTTTTCATATCTTTTCAAAATCTGTTTTTTTTTCTTCTAAAATAAAAAAAAAAAACTGCTTTTATTGTTTTAAAAAAAAACTGCTTTTATTCTTCTAAAAAAAATCTGGTTTTATTCTTTTTTTTTTAAAAAAAAATCTGGTTTTATTCTTTTTTTTTTTTTTTAAAAAAAAAATCTGGTTTTAAATTCTAATTAAAATCAGGTTTTTTTAAATTCTATTTTATAAAAATAAAAATAAAAATAAACAAATTAAATAAATTAAAAATAACTTACAGGGGGGGGCCTGAGGCGGCGCTGTGGCCATCGGGGGGGGGGGGGGGTGTTCTCCGTCGCCGAACATTGCAGGGGGGGGGGGTCCTTCGGTGTCGCTCGTCGAGGGAGGGGGGGATCCTTCGGTGTCGCTCGTCGAGGGAGGGGGGGGGGCTTAGGGTTCCACGGCGGCTGTCGATTAGGGCAGGGGGGGGGGGTTGCGGAGGAAGGGGAAGAAGGATGGAAGAGGAGGAAGCGGCTCTGGGGGGGGGGCGCGCGAGGTGGCGGCGGCGGCGCTCTTCCCCCCCGTCGCCTTCCTTTTTATTTCTTTTTTTTTTTTTTCTTTCGGTTTTGATTCTGTTCGAAGCTAACGGGGGGGGGGGTATATGGAAAAGAAAAAGTTTTATATATTTTTAATTATTTAATTATTTAATTTTCAAAAAGGTACTTTTACATACGACCTCGAAACGAGGTCCACCGCCTGTCGCCCATAGCGTTTCACCCCCATTCCGAACACAATGGGATATGTATCGTAAGCTGATTCGACTGTTTGAATCAGTTCCTGTTAAATTTACACTTAAATCGCTATATTGAATTTTAAACGTACATTTCAAATTACCGGGGTCACATACTAACTAGAAAAATTCCAGAAAAATATTTTCTAGCTTCGTATTGACGATACGGTCCTAACAAAACTAGTTTCGTCAAATTCTGAGACCGTTTGAAAAATGGCCAATTTCCAGTCGATTAAAATCAACTGAAATGGTCAAAACACGTTTTCCTTTACCACGCTCACATATTGATTCGAAAAATTATGAAATTTGAAATCTAGCAATAACTTTACATCCCGGACCCAACAAAACTGGTTTCATCGAAATCCGAGGTCGTTTGCAAAATTGCTATTTTTAAGGGCCTTATATATATAAAAATATATATAAATTCCACAGCGACTATTTCTAATTTTCAACTGGACATATCTTATCATTCCTAAGATGAAATCTCAGTTTGTTAACTTCGTTACAAAGACATAGTTATACAGATTCAAATATTTCTTGTTTCGTTCAATTCTGACTTATATTGAATTCTGTATATTCATTTGAAATTAGAAATCGAATTTTCGAACTACCGCGCCATTTTCAATTCTATTTATAATTATATATAATTATTTATATTCTAACGACGACGCGTATAATATATACGTTCGAATTATATTCAAAATAAATTTATTGTCGATATTATTTAAAATAATTCATTTTAAATAATCAAAATTCGCTAAAATTGCCAAAATAAAATTTTCAAACTGGCCCAGATTTTCCGGGTTGTTACAATCTCCCCCACTTAAAACTTTTCGTCCCCGAAAAGGAACAAAGTCGAAAGTGGTTTGATTATTCAGCTCTACGTTCGATCTGGCTTCCATTCTCTAACTTTTCAGTTTCTGAGAATTTCCAAAACTTCAAAAATTTGGCTAACACCCTAAATTTTCGAAAAATTTCGCCATAACCTCCCCTGCCCCGGGAGCATCGGGGAATTTCAAATAGCTTCCCCGGTCCTTCAGATCTCAAAAAGAAAAAGAAAAAGCCAAGCGGCTAGCCAATAGGCTCACAAAATCATCATCACCCAAACAAAACAGGAAATTATGTAGTAAACATGTACCTATTTGTCGGGCAAACAAATTTTATTCTCTGCTCTAGCCTCCTTGCTATGACCTGTTCAAAGATATATATGTATATGCAAGCAAATGCGACCAGATTTCAATACAAGTCAATATTTGATTCAATTAGGCTAAATGGCTAAAAATTAGCAAACAACTAAACAAACAACACAAACATCAATCAATTAGTGAATTAGATTATCAAATTCATAATTTTGATACATATACAAAAATCAGATTTTTGATGCCAAATCACAACAATAGGCCCTATCTAATTTTGGTTCTCACACCAGTCTAATGGAAATATATAGAAATCTCACCTTCGAAACACGAAAATAAATTCTAATGATGACGCGTCAATCATTAGAATCATGTCCGAGCGACTAGAGTGTGATTCTATATCTATCCAGTATATTAAAATTTCGAATACACGCGGATCAGACGTATACGCAAAATCTATATATACTGGATTGTCCACATCAATATAAATAGATAATCAAATACGAAAAATTGATTTAAATTTTCAAAACAAAACTTGTTTTCATTTGAAAAATATACTCTTCACACTCGTTCTAGGATACTACTGATCCTATCTCTAACGAGTCATTCCCATTGGATATTGCTCATCCAATATCTGATGAATTCTTTCGTATGTTTCTAATGTGTCTTGTTCTCTGCTTTGTAAACCAAAGCTCTGATACCACGTGTGAAGACCCGCAACCTCCCCGTAAAGGAAAGCGTCGGATAGTTCGAGAACAAGCCACAACAGAACGCATACAGAAGAACATTTCACTATATATAACAACAGTGCATCAGATTACAAGAATATACAGAGTATAAATGAATATTACACAGAAATATCAGAGATTTAAATTACATTTAAATACATAGCAGCGGAAAATAATACAATACACAACTAGAAGAGATATACGGATACAAAGCTTTCCGGATATCGTTCCAGCTGTAAACCAGGATCCTGTGAATATAAATCTGCAAAACCAAAACTACTAGCTGCCCGTGTCAAAATAGGGGCACCCAGAGTTTAGGTTAAAACAATAAACTCCAGGTCAGTCATGGGACTGGTGTGAGAACTAAAACAGTTATTAATCTTTATTTTCAAAGCTAGGTAAATCAAGGGACCACGCCGTATAACACGGAACGGGTTTCCTCCCAAGAATACCAGTGCATAAAACAAACAGCGCAATGCTAAATAAAGAAAAATGAAGCTGTTATAAGACCCAGGTCCCATCACACAATGCAACGCAGTCGAGGATAGGGTTTTCCCTTATAACAGCCAAAGAATGCTTGATACGTTTTAAAACAAATCATTTGATACTATTATAAGTGTATAAAACAACTTCAAATCATAAGTATCAATCATAGGCGGCATAAGCGCCCCATCCCACTATGTCGCCATATATAGGATTACAATTAAAACCGCAAATGTCACGTATTTGGAAATTGGATTTCCGTCTATGAACCGAGGCAAAAGATAGTCCTCAACCGATTCGTGACTCTCTAGCCCGAGCCACAGGCAAGCGCGCAGGCAAGCCTTTAGATCGTCAGGGCCGGTCCACACGGAGTGGATTATTATGCCTGAACAATACGTCTCCCCACCCTATGGGGTGTAAGTCTGGTCCGTCAGCCGACCAGAATGCATTCGGCCGAAACCGATATAACCGAGGCGCCTCGCAACAGCAACAACCACATAAGTCAAACTCGTCAGGGCGTGTAAAACCACTGACGCCACTTCTAGCCAGAAAGAAACGCATGCCCTCCCTGAGGTCCGTCTCCCGTTTTTGATTCATACCGGGTGTGAAACTCGCGAATCAAACGTTACACAAAGCTACGCCACAAAGGCCGTGCTTTGATCATCAACCACAAGACTTTGCTTTTCAACAGAAGCCTTGATCATTTGCATCTTAGCATGCCACACAGGCAAGCCATCCTATGCAACCGATATCAGTCACACAGAATGAAATCCGATGTCAGACACACAGTCCATTTACAAGTCCGTTCTGGGTCTGAACGAAACCGGAGGCACCTAGTACCCCGCATATCCATCGATCTCCAAGTACGTCTGGACGATCACTAACTGTTTCCATCTTCTTGGGTGTACAGCCCAATCAAGATCATCAGTTATCACCCAAACGACGTGAAGACTTCCGGTCTTCGACCATCGTCTTCATCTTCGACTTATCGTCGTATCAGTTATTCAGAATGGGATAAACCCGGTCTTCCCGAATAACTCGCGTATATTTTATAAAAGTGTTACACAAACACAACATACGCCTCATTCCAATTCATTAGTCACTAACCGTAAATTAATCAAGAGAATAATTCCCCAAATATTAACCCCGAAGGCCGAAACCAACATCAGATCAATATCCAGAAAACCATTCTACTTAGCTAACCGACAGTTAGTTTCTAAATTTCACGTTCAAATCTAATTAAAGATTTAACTATCGCCTGGAGCAAAACTGGTGATACTCCATTCTCGATCTTTTCAATCTAATTAAAGATTCATTAAAACTCCCCTTAGTTTTAATCATTATCTGGGTTAAAGAATCAGTGTCATTTAAAAACACGGTTCACGATAAACCCAAAATCACATTCCATTAATTATCGGGTTAAAGAACGAGTGTTGTTTAAAACACTGTTCACGATAAACCCAAAAATCAATATCCATTCAATTCCAATTAAATATTATTTAATTGGTACACTTCATTAAATCTAAAATAAAAAGATTTAATCATTTCTCAACTGGGTTCAAGAACGGTGTTAGTGAAGACACCATTCACGACAAACCCAAATCACATTTGATATTAAATACAAGGCCCTGAATAGAAAATATATCGGCCTATATTCAATATCAAATTCTACGATTAACAAATGTCGTATTGGAAATAACGATATAAAAATATATCTTTCAAATTTCCATAACAACACCTGTATAATCACGAATTCCAACATCGAAATATTCCGAAGGCAATTTCGATTCAAATCCACTCCAATGCAATCATTGGAAATTTTGGTTATTTTCAAAACCCTTTTCGAATTCAATTTATTTATTTAAAAATAAATAGAATTATAATTCTAGTTCAAAACTAGTTCATTTCGATAAAAATCTATTTTTATCTTTTCAAATATGGAGTTTTTCATCCCAAATCTTCACAAATCATTTCTTATGATTTTACATAAATTATTACTATTTTTAATAATTTTATCAAGGCCCGTACAGTCGATTTCCATCAACGGCCATCGAACTGCACTTACAGCGACCTTTTTCGAATTTGATTTGGACATAATTCCAAATCCAACCGTTAGATTTCTAATTTCTAATATTCGTTAGAAAGCTCTTTTCGATACGAACCCAACGGTTCCGGTTTTAGGAGAATCCGACGGTCGGATCTCCCGTAATGTCCGTTTGAAATAAATGGTCGAAATTCGCGAACTGCCGCGGCGCGGCGCGTTCTATTCAGGCCATTATATTATATATAATATATATATAATATATATATCGTCGATTACTATTTAAAACGAATTATATAAATAGTTTTGAATTCGTTTCAAAAACATTTTCAACTTCCATTTTAATTCAAATCAAAATTGAATTCTTCTTTATAAATTCGTTTTAAAATCCATTTCTATTCAATTCAAATTTCAATTCAATTTGAATTTATTTCACTTCGCTTTCAATTCAATTCGAATTCGTTTTCAATTCAATTCATTTCGAAATCGTTTTCAATTCAATTCATTTCGAAATCGTTTTCAATTCAATTCGAATTCGTTTTCAATTCAATTCGAATTCGTTTTCAATTCAATTCATTTCGAAATCGTTTTCAATTCAATTCATTTCGAAATCGTTTTCAATTCAATTCGAATTCGTTTTCAATTCAATTCATTTCGAAATCGTTTTCAATTCAATTCATTTCGAAATCGTTTTCAATTCAATTCGAATTCGTTTTCAATTCAATTCATTTCGAAATCGTTTTCAATTCAATTCATTTCGAAATCGTTTTCAATTCAATTCGAATTCGTTTTCAATTCAATTCAT
Organism: Allium sativum; assembly: GCA_030737875.1. Taxonomy (NCBI): domain Eukaryota; kingdom Viridiplantae; phylum Streptophyta; class Magnoliopsida; order Asparagales; family Amaryllidaceae; genus Allium; species Allium sativum. Next base: position 831,076,920 of record CM060918.1, on the reverse strand, counting down.
TTCGAAATCGTTTTCAATTCAATTCATTTCGAAATCGTTTTCAATTCAATTCGAATTCGTTTTCAATTCAATTCATTTCGAAATCGTTTTCAATTCAATTCATTTCGAAATCGTTTTCAATTCAATTTGAATTCGTTTTCAATTCAATTCATTTCAAAATATTCGATTTCGAAATCACTTTTCAATATTCATTTTAAAATGAATAAAATCGATATAAATATCGTTCACGTCAAAATGGCGTCAATCTAATCCTCACGGCTTCACATATTTCTATTTTCAAATATTCTATTTCAAATATTTCTATTTCAAATATTTCTATTTCAAATATTTCTTTTTTTTTTTTTTCGAAACTGGAATGAGGCCCAATCAATTACCATATAATGTTAATTATATGGATTTTCTACAACACATGTATATTTCAACAACGATTAATAATCAACCATCAACCAAAGTGCACTACACTGTATAAGCATCAAATATAGACATTTAACGCTTATAGCAGCTTGTCAATCAATCGATCGACATATTTAATCAATCAGGATGAGTGAACTTCAAATTTCATCCTAACACCCGTGTGGGGTTTCAAACAATCAAACACATATTTTATTTGTGCAGCTAGGCGATGTGTAAAATTTATCGACCCAATCAACGTCATTCAAATAGGTGTACATAAACAAACCATCTGGTTTGTAAATGAATATTTATTTATTCACATTCACGTTAAAAATTATATTTTTAACGATAACACATTTTATTTTAACATATGAATTTCTATTCAGTTCATTCGTTAAATAAAATGCTATTTTTATTTTTCTAACTTATTTTAGAAAATTTCGGCGGCATAACGGCACGATACTAGAAACGGGACAAGGCCTAGCCTTATCCCCGGTCTAGTGAAGGCCCACGCCATTCACACATCAATCAAATCCATTCGTTATGCAAACCACAAACTTTGGAGTAAGGATCTAACCTAGCCTTACCCCTTCGCCTTATAACGGCGCACGTCTAATCCTAACCAATTTATCGATTCGATTTTTCACACCACAAACCACATTCAAACCAATATCGCAATCAATCACCAAACAGTCAAACAAACAAGTCCATGGTCTGTGGACGATTGTGTCGGGTGCTACTAAGCACCGTCTGCATCCTAGTATATATATATAACTAGAAATATAAATTGAAAGGTGAGAAATTCTCACATTTAGCTATCCAACCATCTCGACTCTTCTTTTGCAGAAGTCTTCCTTGTTATCGCCTCTTCGTCATCTTCGTTGCCCGTAGTCACTATATATATAAAAATCGAATTTTTACTTCAAAGTTCAATATATAAAAATCGAATTTTTAGTTCAAAGTTCAATATATAAAAATCGAATTTTTAGTTCAAAGTTCAATATATAAAAATCGAATTTTTAGTTCAAAGTTCAATATATAAAAATCGAATTTTTAGTTCAAAGTTCAATATATAAAAATCGAATTTTTAGTTCAAAGTTCAATATATAAAAATCGAATTTTTAGTTCAAAGTTCAATATATAAAAATCGAATTTTTAGTTCAAAGTTCAATATATAAAAATCGAATTTTTACTTTGCTTTTCAATATATAAAAATATGATTTTTCTTTTTAAAGAAATCAGTTTTCAATACCTTTTCAAAATCTGTTTTCATATCTTTTCAAAATCTGTTTTTTTTTCTTCTAAAATAAAAAAAAAAAACTGCTTTTATTGTTTTAAAAAAAAACTGCTTTTATTCTTCTAAAAAAAATCTGGTTTTATTCTTTTTTTTTTAAAAAAAAATCTGGTTTTATTCTTTTTTTTTTTTTTTAAAAAAAAAATCTGGTTTTAAATTCTAATTAAAATCAGGTTTTTTTAAATTCTATTTTATAAAAATAAAAATAAAAATAAACAAATTAAATAAATTAAAAATAACTTACAGGGGGGGGCCTGAGGCGGCGCTGTGGCCATCGGGGGGGGGGGGGGTGTTCTCCGTCGCCGAACATTGCAGGGGGGGGGGGTCCTTCGGTGTCGCTCGTCGAGGGAGGGGGGGATCCTTCGGTGTCGCTCGTCGAGGGAGGGGGGGGGGCTTAGGGTTCCACGGCGGCTGTCGATTAGGGCAGGGGGGGGGGTTGCGGAGGAAGGGGAAGAAGGATGGAAGAGGAGGAAGCGGCTCTGGGGGGGGGCGCGCGAGGTGGCGGCGGCGGCGCTCTTCCCCCCCGTCGCCTTCCTTTTTATTTCTTTTTTTTTTTTTTCTTTCGGTTTTGATTCTGTTCGAAGCTAACGGGGGGGGGGGTATATGGAAAAGAAAAAGTTTTATATATTTTTAATTATTTAATTATTTAATTTTCAAAAAGGTACTTTTACATACGACCTCGAAACGAGGTCCACCGCCTGTCGCCCATAGCGTTTCACCCCCATTCCGAACACAATGGGATATGTATCGTAAGCTGATTCGACTGTTTGAATCAGTTCCTGTTAAATTTACACTTAAATCGCTATATTGAATTTTAAACGTACATTTCAAATTACCGGGGTCACATACTAACTAGAAAAATTCCAGAAAAATATTTTCTAGCTTCGTATTGACGATACGGTCCTAACAAAACTAGTTTCGTCAAATTCTGAGACCGTTTGAAAAATGGCCAATTTCCAGTCGATTAAAATCAACTGAAATGGTCAAAACACGTTTTCCTTTACCACGCTCACATATTGATTCGAAAAATTATGAAATTTGAAATCTAGCAATAACTTTACATCCCGGACCCAACAAAACTGGTTTCATCGAAATCCGAGGTCGTTTGCAAAATTGCTATTTTTAAGGGCCTTATATATATAAAAATATATATAAATTCCACAGCGACTATTTCTAATTTTCAACTGGACATATCTTATCATTCCTAAGATGAAATCTCAGTTTGTTAACTTCGTTACAAAGACATAGTTATACAGATTCAAATATTTCTTGTTTCGTTCAATTCTGACTTATATTGAATTCTGTATATTCATTTGAAATTAGAAATCGAATTTTCGAACTACCGCGCCATTTTCAATTCTATTTATAATTATATATAATTATTTATATTCTAACGACGACGCGTATAATATATACGTTCGAATTATATTCAAAATAAATTTATTGTCGATATTATTTAAAATAATTCATTTTAAATAATCAAAATTCGCTAAAATTGCCAAAATAAAATTTTCAAACTGGCCCAGATTTTCCGGGTTGTTACATATGTACTCTTTTACCTTTCTTAAGGTAAGTCTTACTTAGGGCGCCTGCCACAACTATTTATCTCTCATGCCAACCATCCTAGTCGAACTCGACATCCCTCAGGTACAATCCCCAAAGGCCTAAACCAATATCAGACAAGCACCCAAGGAATACCTCCTCCGAATTTGGACGATTTATGTGAGATGATACTAGCAAAACAACCAAACAATTGAGCACTTAACCGACTCTGGCTATCCTCGCCAATTTTGCTCCAAAACTATCGTTGATCGCATAACTGGCTTTGCATTGTCATCTAGATATATGTGGGAGTCTACCTCATGTTTTAGGGGACAAACCTCTAACCTTAATCAAAAACATCTGCGTACTCATGGACTACTCCAGCGGATCGAAAATCGCCGATAAATACATAAGGTGATTCTAGGTAGCTAAGACAAACTGATCACTTAGGATTGCACGAAATTTCCATGGTATTCCCGAGGCAAGTCAAAAGTATAACTACCCTTCTTTCACAATTACTAGCTAACCATCCCATGCCTAGAATCAACCCATAGCCCATGGAACCAAAAACATAAGCATTAATATAGCTATTCTCAAATCCTCACAAATCAACCAGCAATTGGATTTGAGACAATAATGGGATCCTCTACTATACAAGTTCTAAGGTGCAGAGACTACACTATGGAAGAAGATATAAATGAATGTGAAGCGCTAAAATAAAAAAGAGTACTAACACGATGATCAAAAAGGAAAAACTAAACTCTTCCTCTCTCTTAGGTACGCTGGCAGTAAGAGCATGCACTTGCCCTCCTGAAAATCCTATTCTTTGTTCTTGCCCTTGTCCTTAATTATATGACCCGTTATACCATAATAAAGACACTTCCTCCTGTTTTAGGTTTTACTATTCTTACCTCTTTTCTTTTTACCTCTTTTGTGAACTAAGTCCATATCCATAAGTTCCTCATCCTTGGGTTGTGTTCCTTAGCAAAACTCCCTCAGTCTCATCTTTACTATCCTTGTGTAACACGTTGACAAGTCTCTCAAAAGCTGCCTCCATCGCATGGAAAATCCTACAAAGCTTGAAAGAAAATTAGCCGCGGGTGAAACTACTGCGGCTATAGATGGATGTTGGGCACTTCTTCGCCCTTTGACAGATATCGTAGTCTTATCAAGCCTATGGAACCATGCCGCGATGAGGGTACCTCCTAGAAAGCCAGGAGCCCCGGAGACTCAGGAAAAAAGGAATAAGGATTCAAAAAGAGGATCAGAAGATAGTGCATATGGCTTTGGGGAATATGCCTTTAAAACAAAACTTTTCTTTTGAAAATGCTTCTTTTAAAACCATTTTGAAAACAATTTTTCAAATCTTTTATCTGATCTGGTAACCTTCAGCTCTGATACCAAGTGAAACACCCCACCTCTGTTAAGGTCACTCACAAAGGGAATGCCTTAACTTTGGTGGAGCATTGTAGGTAAAAGATGCAGATGAATTACAAGACAGACAAATAAAGCAGCGGAAAATAAAAATCATTTTATAAACAATGTGGTTCAGTCAAGGTTTTACAACAATTATCTCGATCATACTTAAAAGCAATACATAGAACTTCTGTCTTGAATTAAAGCATAAAGAAGCCTTAAAATAACAGTAAGGCAGCGTAAATCCCCAATAAGAGAGTATCCAAAGCCATAGCCCAAGGAAAAAGATTGCAGGCAATACATCTACTCTCTTTAAGCTGGAAATGATCCGATCTAAGCTGAAGTGTTCCCTCCCTGCGGACCTGGGGGGACACGGAAGAAAAGAAGACGAAAGAAAATGGGTCAGACATGAGTCTGGTATGTCCAATGACTATTTAGTATGTAAACAATAAAAAGGGTTATGACATGAATAAACTAAATCTAGGACAACAACCTAGAAATAAGATAATAAGGCTTAATATGCTATCGCACTCATTTCACTTTTCTGCACCACCTAACTAGTGTCCCAACTAGTAATCTGTATAAAATGATAATATTACAACGTGATCCCAATCCCTGCAAAATGGTGGTAGCCTTCAGGTGTACATCTATCATGAGGATTTCACCTCAATCAGCCTAATTGCGATGAACATATTAGATGTACCCTTACTACCCTATCGATCAGATTCCTTACTTGTATTCACGTTCCAAGTGTCTGTGTCAATCGGCCTTCTCTTGCATGTAGATACCCTGTGCTGGTCCCACCATAAGGTGTATCAATCCATATGATAGCAACCCGACACGATTCAAGATGCACAGTGTATAACTACTGGTACCCAGTGCCTACTTTTTTCCTACTCCGGATACATGCACGTCCATAAACCGTCGAAACCTACACTGACGTATCCCCTGCCGCTGCTTTGACCGCTTATAATCAGCCCAGTAATTGTGCCCCATCTTGCCTAGTTCAGGGTACCGTGATACATCTATGTGGGTTAACTCAACTAGACATGTGAATGTGAACTTTTAATTTGGATCCAATAATCATGAATCTTAAACATATGGAATTACACAGATTTAACAAGGCATGTAAATATGAACTTTTTATTTTAGATCCAACAAACACGAATCTTAAGCACATGGTTTTACACAAGTTTAACAAGGCATGTAAATATGAGCTTTAATTTTGGATCCAATTTTCATAAATGTAAGTGTGGATCTAAACATAATACATGTTTTAGCCTAACAACTTGCACGATTCAATAAAGATAGATCTAAATATAGATCTAAACATAATACATGTCTTAGCCTAACAACTTGCATGATTCAATAAACATAGATCTAAATATAGGTCTAAACATAATTCATGTCTTAGCCTAACAACTTGCATGATTCAATAAACATAGATCTAAACAACTTGCATGATTCAATAAACATAGATCTAAATGTAGATCTAAACAACTTGCATGTTACATAACATGAAAAAGTCACCAAATTTACATAATATACGATTGGTTTAACACCAACATAATAACCACAATAATCTCACAAGCATATACGATAGAATCGTTACAAGAATAGGCATAAATCAGCATCGTCATTATCTTACAACTAGGAATTACTCTAGTTTTCATTTTATCACAAATCACAACTTTTAATCGTTCACATCTAAATAATAACAGGACTTACAAAGAAAAGAAAGTCTTGTTTTTCTGGGATCTGTTTCTGAAATTGAATAGCTCTCCTTTGTTGTAGACGTTGAATTCTCTTAGTTGAATTAGATTTGGTTTGTAATTCCTAACTTGCTTTCTAGTTGCAGGAGAATGGCGGCTACTCTAGGTTGAGTTTTGACAGCATGACGGTCCTAGGAATATTTTTATGTGGCTTAGGGTTTAGATTTAGGTTGCTTATACAGAAGTTTGATTTAACAGGAGCCGTCAGATCAACCTAGGGCCAATCAAAGCCATTCAAACCTAAGAGAACCAACCAGAATTTGCCACACAAGCCCTTATGACTCAAAAATCGTCACACAAAGAAACACGTCCGTTTTCAGATCTGGCCCGAGGGGGAGGTCGACCCCTTGGTCGACCTGTATAGGGGAGGTCGACCCCCTGGTCGACCTCCTTTTTGACCTGGCCTTGGGCGGGAAACTTCCCGCCCAGCCTGTTTCTGCTTCTGATTTCAAAATTTGAATTTTCTGAACTTTAATCTGAGCTATTTATTTAAATTCTTTAATCTTCTGAAGGTCATAACTCCTTCATATGGAGTCCGATTTAGGAAAACTCGGACTCTATCTCAAGTAGAATTCTCACATTTGTAATTAATTATTCTTTAATTAATTACTTTAATGTTTACAGAAAATACGGGTTGTTACAAACAGCTTCGGAAACACAAAGCGAGTTGATCAAAGTCGTGTCACGAGCACAAGAAGGCTCAAAACTTATATATTAGATTACCTCTTCTGGGCCTGACAAACTTTTAGGCAAGCTGTCAGCCGAGCCGAAGGCGAGCCATGCTCCGAGCTGAAGGCGAGCCGTCAAATGGGTCCAAGTGCAGCGCTGGTGTGGGTCTAGGGCCCCACACTCCTGGTGGCGATCAATCTAGCTGGTTAGGTTGAACCAGCGGGCACCGCCCGATTCATCTAATATTCTCCATGCCGGAAGCCCAGATCCCTTCACTTCGGATCAGTAAAACCCCGGATTCCTTCACTTAGCATTCAGCAACTTCAACTCCCTTGACAGCCCGACTTCGGTCCCCTCCTCCATCAAATTCGTATCCCCTGGAGAGGGACGAATTTTGTACCCCTTCGAGGGGTGCTAAATTTCGCACACCCCTGGTGGGTTGCGAATTAAGCAACCCTCCAGGGGGTGCGAAATTCCGCATCCCCTGGTAAGGTGCGAATTAAGCACCCCTCCAGCTGGTGTGAAATTCCGCACCCCCTGGTGGTGTGCGAATTTCACACCCCTCCAAGGGGTGTGAATTTTCGTACCGCCCTGGTGGGGTGCGAATTTTCTGTAAGGAGGCATTTTTTTGGGTGCGAAATTAAGGGGTTGTAGTTTCATTTCCTACCTACTCCCACTTACCCACCTTCCTATAAATACCCAAACTCTTGGCCATCATTTGGATCTTTTCCCCTTGGAATTTTTGGACCTTGAGAGCTCCAAACACTCATTAATTGCTTCCAACACCTTCACCATGGCCATTGGAGATGGCATGGATAATTAAAACATGGCATGCATGTTTTCCATCAATATTTGAACATTAACAAGGATTGTTATGATAATTTTGAGCTTCACGGACATGAACACTAGACTTGGATATTGTTGTCCAAGTCAACATTTCTCAACGAAGAAGAAGAGGGCAATTTAGTCAAAGTGTAGAAAAAACATATATTTTGTTATTCTATTGTAACACTTTATACTCAGCTATTGTCCGAACTTGCACAATATTGTAATCGACCAAAGATATGATGAATGATGATTATAAAGTGGACGTAGGTGTTGGGGCCGAACCACCATAAAAGCTGCGTCTCCCTGCATTTACAATATTTACTGCATATTTGGATAGTTGTTCACACATACACATTAGGTGTTGGCGTGCGACAATTTTTCCCGTCTAGAGGTACAGTTTGGCTAAAATCCTTATAAAGTCCCAAAATACAGCAAACATCTTTAGCCAAAAAAAAGCAAATTAAATCCCAAAAATTAAGTTACTGGATAATTGGATTATTTTATGCAATTATTCAGTGAATAATTGCAAATATTTATGAGACTATATCCAAAAGTTGCATATATTTCTTCAATTATTCAATGAAAAATTGTTTCTGTCATCATTCAAAAAAATGCGGAAATATCCGCAATTATTCACTAAATAATTGCAGACATATACGCAATTTTTCGATATAATTGTGTAATTATATGCAATTATTGATCAAACAGTTGCATAAATTCATACAACTATTTGATAATTAAATTTTTGGAACCGAATTTACAATCTTTTTTTGGAAGGAATTTTCGTGTATTAGGTTTAATTTCAAGGACTTAAGCCTAATATTCACATAATAGTAATCCATTTATACGAAATAAAGAGTCCGTGCTAAGTGCGAAATAACATTTTAAAACTGGTTAATATAAACAATATTCTAGCATTTACATTAGTACATTTATTATCATTAACTAATGCTAAAGAAATTAGAAAAATATTTTAATGGGTTCAAATGACATATTTTCAATTAATAAAGAAAATTATAATGTAGTAATATAAGTAATAAACAAATATATAGTGTTATATGTTATTTTTTAGCATGACAAACTAAATAGTTTTATAAACTTCTAAGTGAGTACACCAAAATGTCCATCCACTTTACCTAATTAAAAATATATTTAATTTTGCATGGATGACTGGTCCTTGTGCCACTTCATAATTTCTAGTGTCATAACCAGATAAGCTACCCCTTAGGGACATTACGGTCTAATATCTGGAAGAAGTAAATAATTCTAGCATCAACTTCAAATAATCAGACTGACATACAACAACTAAAGAAATATAAAATTTAGCATAATTTAAAGCAAAATAATTATCGCCACTAGAAATACTTATGGATATGCCTAAAATATTTTGGATGACATCGCATTGATAATAAGTATAAGTCTGAATGACATAAGAAAATATAAATAACAAAGCCAGTTATTAAAATATCATGTAGTCATATGTCAATATCACAGCCTTATCTTTGATGTAAAAACAAATGTTATTTTAATATTGGTTTGGTAACTTTTTGTTGAGGATAATTATTTATAGCTATATTTATTCTTGAAATTTAGGATTTTATTTAACTAATCTAATTGTTTCTAAGTAAAGTATTTTAGAAAATAGAAAACGAGGTCTGAAGTTACTATTTTATTTTGGTGCATATACTTGTCATATTGAGGAAACATTTATAAATTTACAAAACACTTCTTAGTGCACTTATTTCCGCATTGTATTATGCATATCAAATGTTACTGATTGCTAGTAAAAGAAAATAAACAAAAATAGTTAATTTATAACATATTAATAAATTGATTGATCAGAGTTAAGTAGATTTATTATGTGATTAGTTCTCCCATTAAACAGAATTAGATTACGATTCCCAAATTATTTTTCATAGAAATCAATCAAAATAGAAAGCAATTAATATTTTGTATTTATTCCGTAGAAATTACAATTGACATATAATATTTAATGCTTAAAATTAGTTCAATTATTGCTACGAGCGTCACGGCACGCGTCTCGCACGTGGTCGAGGCACGCGCTTCGCTCGTGGATTTTTATACCTTATATGTTATGTATTTTACATATGCAAGGAAAAATACATATGTTATGTACTTTTTTTTAGTAAATTTAGTAAATAAAACAAATGAAAAAAATTAAAGAGGAGAAGTGGAAAAAATAATGGACAACAACTGAAAATTTACTGTTAATTGACAGTTTTCATTTCAAAAGGCGTTGAGTTAACAATTCAAACAAAAAAATTCAATCAATAGCAGGGGAAACCAACGCCTTGATCTAAGTATCCAGAGCCCTGCAAGTTGTGCATAAAGAGTCTTTATTCAAATGGATTGGTAAAATGAAATAACAATGAATAAGAAGAATCTATACGTTTTTGGTTAAGAGATCCATAACTGTAGTATAAAAAATGCATCACGATATCTACCTTACAGGCAAAGCAGGTAAAGGAGAAGATGGGTCATATTTAAGCAAACGTAGAGATCGATAACAGAAGGAAGGTGAATAGAAGAAGTGTGAGAAGATATGAATGAGTTAACATGAATGGGTGGATATCTAAATGTCCTTATAATACGTTCTAGAATGCAATATTCATGGGATATTTGAATGTCCCAATAGCACGTTCTACTATTTATTAATTGCTAATTTATATCGTAATGCGCAATAATGAATGTCGTTATTCAAATTTGAATGACTATTCAAACTGTTGTTGAATATGGAAAGGGTAATCTAATTATATTAATTGCCCATTTATAAACGTTACAACACTTACTTATAAACGTGTATCTTTTTAAAATAATTTTAATTAGAGGGAACTGGAGTTGAAGTAGGTCGAACCTGGCCGTTTCCAAGAGCGAGGGGGTTTCCCCCGAGTCCGTGTGATGCACGAGCCACTTCAGTGACTTCGTTTCCAATGACTTGAACATTTCTCGGCCTTCCATCCAAGTGAAGAATCCATCGATCATCTCCTGTTATTTTCGGAGGAGATCATTTTGCCTTGAAATTTGAGCTCTAAGTTCAGTGAGAACACCGTCCATCTCTCTTCTCTGGCCAAGTATGCTGATTGGTTTTCATGAGAGGAAGCCTCCTGGCTTGCCTTGTTCCTTGCGCCTTCAGTGTCAGCATCCTCAGCATGAGAGGAACTTCCAATTTACTTCCTTTTGATTGCCATTGATCCAATAGCCAAATAATCCAAGCTAGAAGTTGAAGTTGTCATGTGCCCCCATCCTGGCATGCCAAAATGTTAGACCAAAATTTGGTACTAACACCCAAATAAGGATGAAGTCCTCACAATCACAAATCACATATCATAGAATGCAGAAACAATAAAATAAAAGGAGACACATGAGGTTTTTATAGTGGTTCGGCTAAAACCAAGCCTACATCCAATTTATCTCTTCTTAAATCCTAAGAAGTTATAGTACAATTGTCTCAGTTTTGCTCACGAAGTCCTCGTGTTTACAATGGAAATAAATAATAAACTAGAAGATTATACACGATGTCCTCATGTTATAATGTGGAATTCGGCTTCTATGTTGTGTAATAGCCTTGGGAGGAGTAATGGTGGAAGCGGTCAGGAGTTAGAACCAAAAGATCCTTCAAAATGCCTTCGATGGGTGTATTTATAGCCATTTCCTGAAACCGGTTAGTAAGACACATGGCACGCATCCCAAAAATCCCGAAATGAGGTGAAAAACATGGAGAAATCCTCTATAAGTCATGACATGCCATGTGTAATGAGATCTGGATCGATAGGAGGAAGATGTGGTATGTGAATAGGTCTAAATCGTGCGTCAGTCCCAACCGGTTCGTGGTCTATGGGTGTGTCACGAGCTGGGTCGTGATCCAGGGGCGCATCACGAGCCGGATCATGACCTAAGGGTGCACCACGAGCGGGTCATGGTCCGAGGGTACACCACGAGAGGGTCGTGGTCCGAGGGTGCACCACGAGCAGGTGGGGCAAGCCGGTCCACACCCCAAGCTAGCGACACTTCATCACTTCATCCAAGTGATGGCCAGTCTATACTTCTATATGCTTTCACGGAAATGGGGATAACTTTCAAACCGTAAGTTCGTTTTGACGAAACGAAAGCTCTTCTTGAAGCTAATTTATAGGGCTACAAGTATTACAAGGCATAGCCCTATAATTGATGTTTTTGGGCCCAAAAGAGGTCATCTGATTGGAGTTATAGGCTATTCTTTGTTTGTTATGCAACTTCAACCAAATCACTTCATGTCTTCTGACGATGCTCTCCATGCTTGATCGCGTTGCTAACCAGAAATTCCATGTGTGACAGCTTTGACTAAAACGCGTGTCAACATAAACAATATATGAAACTGCTAGCAGGAATAGCTAAACCCGACAAAGAAACAACATTGATTTCAATATTTATACTTTGGTTTTACATTCATATTTTTTTTGGCAAAGCACAATCATATTTTATATGCACCTAAGTTGTACATACAACCAAATGCTGCTTTCATGCATTATAATGGTTACATCTTTCCTTAATTTTATGCTCAACATCATGATAGTTACAATCAAGCACTATAAATTAGTTATAAGCTTCACAATGTCAATGCAGCATATTCAAATTATCCATCTACTAAAAAAATGACATAAATTCAACCGAATCACATAGCAACATTTGCGTAGACAGTAAAGAAAATGACATATATTCAACCAAAACCATCCGATCTATGCTCGGAGTGTTCAAGGTCTCCATTCGGAACATTTTTGCCTTGCTCTGGTCATCGGAGCTAGTAAGCTTCACCAATCTATCAGCCTTTTGATTCTCTTCTCTTGGAATATGTGAGACAATATATCGATCAAAGTCATCCAATAGCTCCTCAATGTGTTTGAGATGGGCTACGAGTCGTGTTCCCTTGGTTTGATACTCTTTTTGAACCTGAAACAGAATAAGTTATGAATCACGGAAAATGTCTAACGCCACTACCCCCAATTCTCTCGTGAGCTTCAGCCTGGAAATTAGGGATTCATACTCGAAGTCATTGTCGGTAGCAGAAAAATCTAACCTCAGGGCCTAATATATTGATCGTCCTTCGGGAGTTAATAACACAAATCCGGCACCAGAACGTTGATCATTACAAGCTCCATCTGTGTACAACTTCCAAGTGTCTAATCTCGGTTTGACGCTAGGGAGTTTGGAGTCATCCTTTATATTTTCATTCTCCGGAGTAGTTAATTCGACTATAAAATCGGCTAGTGCTTGTCCTCGGATGGATTTCCAAGGAACGAAGGTGAGGTCGAATTGACTCAGCTCAATGTTCCGTTTGAGTAACCTCCCAGATGCCTCACGTCTTGGACAACCTGTCGTAGCGGCTGGTTGGTATACACTTTAAATGGGTAAGCCTAAAAGTAATGAAGAAGCTTTCTTGATGCGATCAGCGGGCTATAGGCGAGTTTCTCAATCTTTGGACAATTATGCTCTGCTCGGGTCAACTTTTTGCTTACATAGTAAGCTGGTTGCAACACCTAATCTTCTTCGCGGACTAAGGTCGAGCTGACAACATGCACGGATATTGCCAAGTATACAAACAAATCTTCATAGTCAACTGGCTTAGACAAGATAAGGGGTTTCTCCAGATTATCCAGCAAATTCTGAAAGGCTTTGACACAGTTAGGCTTCCAAGCGAGGTTATGTTTCCCTCTTTTTATCAACTCAAAGAAGGGAAGGCACTTGTTTGTAGTTCTAGATATAATCCTTCCCAAGGCTGTTGTTGTATATAACGGTGTTGTATACACAATTATATGTTTTTTGTTTGATGATAACAACCAAATATATATTAATATAAATGTGTTTGTTATTGTACTGCTATATAACTTCATAGACATGAATATAATATTTATATTTATATACGACTGTACAGACATTCATATATTGATACAGTATTGTATTTAAATATAATATTATATTCAAAACACTCGAACAGTACAACTATTTATAACTCCACAATTTTAACATTCACTTCATATTGTACTTGTATATAAACAGAATAAAATAGACAAGTTCGTTTGACAATAATAAAATAATATTTTATTTCAATCAAATTTGTTTATTATATATATCAGTACAATTCTCTCACAGCTCCTCAGTACAGTTCATTCATTGTCACTCAGTTATACATACACAACGGATACACAGTTACATTTATATATATACATTGACTCATATACAGTTTCAGACTCATACATTTTTTTTTGACACTACACACTGCCTTCTTGTCTTCAGTCTTCAATCTTCTGTGTTCACAGCACAGTCAGTCCAGTCTTCATACCTGTCAAATAATACAGAAACACACACAGTACACTGCAACAAGAATAAAACTGAATACATGTGAATATAAATTTTTTTTTTAAATTTTATTTGCCTCGGTTTTTTGGTGTGTTTCTCATCATTTTTCATGACTTGATATGATCTATGTCTAGTAAGTCTGTATATGTAAATGTATATGTACAGGGATAAGAAATTTTCTGGATGGCTGCATATACACACGTGTATATATACACATGTGTGCACTGCCTTGCCAATTCAGTCTGCAATAGAGGGGTAGCCACATGGACCATCTCGACCCAGTGCACAATAAAAATAGCCGAGCTCAATACATGTACAAGTGCGTGAACACAAGTGAGTTTACAAGCAGCAATGATGATCACAAAGGGTGGAGCTAGCTAGTCAATTTCAAACACACATTGTGTTGAACTCAATATGGTCAAATAAACATGGTTGAGCCATGTCAAAGTTAAACCAGCAAGTCTATGAGTCGAGCAACAAAGTCAACACAAATCAAAGTACAAAGCAAAATGGTCAAGGCAACAAAGTGCCAAATGCAACAAGTCAAAAGCAGGCACAAAAATTAATGGGGAAATTTCAAACATGGTGGAGCAACACACATGCTTCAGGTTTTTCAGCAAATGGTCACCACATGTGCAAGTAGACAGGAAAGTCATGTACACACACAACAGTGAACAAGTGCAACAATAATAGACAAAGCAAACATGGTAAAGCCATGGTTCATCAAATACAGGTATACACATATTATACATGGATGATACAAGCAGGTCAACAATGTTCAAGTGCACACAATAATTTCAAGTGTCAAAATCTAAGACTGGTGACACAGCATGAGTTATTGGTGCAGCTACATCAGAAATAATTAAGCATTTGGTTATAACATGTTTCCGGAAAATCCTTTTTGGATTTCAGACATGTTTGGCAAGTTTTATAACCAGAAATGGGTGCAGTCAAAGAGAATATTTTGGTCAATGAAACAGTTTTGTTTTAGACAGTTTTAATCTTGGCAATACAATGTTTGGCAACATATACATGGTGAATGGAGAAAATCATCCAGTTTTAATTTCAGGAATTAAACTGGCATGTTTCCCAGAAATTGATCTAATGTGTATATGGATTTACACAATAGAAGGCAGAGTCGAAATTCATGGTTAAGTTTCTAGAATCAAGCAATTTCAATAAACATTGATTGTGTTAAAATTAGCAATTTCTTTCCATGATTGGTTTCAGCATAAATACATGCATGGCTATCAATCAAGCAAATCAAGAAACACTTTTGACAAGATTTCATTTTCTAGAAATGTATTCATTCTCGCAAGGATTTATTTCAATGGGACCAGAAAATTTATTTTGAATTCATTTCCCGAATTAATATATTCATCAAGGCCAAAATTCAAATCGAGTGCTATCAGAAAAAGGGAAAGAAATAAATCAACACAAAATCATCTCAAAGCCGATTCAACAGTGAAAGGCAAAAACTCATCATTCATTTCAATATTTCCTGATTTCACAAAAAAAAAAAATCGGCAATCATTTTTTTGGAATTAATCTTCAAAAGGGGGAAAAGATTATGACCAGATTTATCACACAATATATCAGAGAATTAAAAGCCACGCAAATCATTAGTTCGAGAAAATCAAAAAGAGAAAATCGCACAATCAGTCAAGGCAATAAACGAAATCAGAGAAGTTATTTTAGGATTTTCTATAATCCTATTTAACACCATATCATCACAGGCAAGAGGCAACATCGAAACCAACAAAATCATTTCAAGCAAAGATTCAAAATTTCAGAAGACTTACAAACCCATTTTGTGTTTCGCTCAACAACCAATTCCCAAATCGAAGAATCACATAGCCATCCACAGTTTCGAAGCATCAATGATTTGATTCCAGAAGCAATCAATCGAGACTCGATCGGGATTTGAAGAAAACCCTAATCCCTTTCTTACGACCGCCATTTTCAAGTTCCAGAGTATAAGTTAGATCGGGACAAAGAAAGTGAAGTGGTGCAACGCAAAACAAGGGGGCCGACTTACATGGAGTTAAACTAAGCCATGTTTCAATTTAAAAAGGGGATGACCCTCTTAATTTAACTCCTAGGATTTTGTTTTTATTTATTTTGTATTTTGCTTTTTCTTTTATAAATCGTCGTTTGTTTTCTAGTTTGTCAAACTAGGGATTTCAGTCTGGGTGTTGACTGACAGTTGACAGAGTCTGTAAAATCTGGGTTACTGGTTACATGGTCGTAATCAGGGGAAATCTGATTGAGGGGATATCGGTCAGTCTAGGATTTTGAGCGTATGGTTAGAATAGGAGCAGGGTTTGCGAGTGTACATGGTCTTGTATGCGGGAACTATTCTATCACCTAGTAGAAACCTTAGAAATGCAGCAATAGGCAGGGTTTTGCCGAAGCTGGGTATATCTGTGTGTGATTTATTTTCTGCATTTCTGTTTCTGCTATATTCTATGATCTATTTATTTTAATATCCTGTCAGTTTTTCAATTCAGTTAAAAACTGTGATAAACCCCATTCACCCCCCCTCTAGGGTTAATCTAGATCCAACAAGTGGTATCAGAGCAGGTTATTTCATTAACTCTAGAGTCATGGGTAACCCTAGTTGTCAGTCAATAGAGAGTCAGTCCAGTTCATCTCCAACTATTTTCAATGGAACAGATTTTTTAAACTGGAAATCCAAAATGGAATTTTATTTAAAATTTGTTAATATTAGATATTGGGATGTTGTTATCAATGGATTTGACAGTGTATATATTACTTTCAATACCCGTGCAATGAAAATTATATTTGATTATCTTAGTACTGAACAGTTTAATCTTATCTGCCATTGTTTATCTGCACAGGAAATCTGGGATACTCTCAATACGAAGTATGGAAGATTTGACAACGGTAGCTCAAAACCCAAGAAAGTCAACTCAGATTCAGAGTTCTGTTTAACAGGATTTACAAATGAAAATTCAAAAGGATCAGATGATGGAGAATCAACAGATGCTGAAACAGAAAATTTCTCATATGAAGATCTGGTTTACATGTGTCTTGATTTAACGAAATCTGTTGATAAACTCCAACTGAAAAACAAGCCTCTGAAATCTAAGAATTTTGAGTTGACCAGCAAAATTGATGATTTGGAATCACAACTTGAACATGTTAAAAATTCTTCAAATTCAGTTTGCAAAAATGTTTGAAATTGAAAACCAATCTTGTTCACCTCAATAAAAATATTCAAAATTTTGAAAATGAAATTTTGATCTTAAATGTGAACAAGACTGAGTTATCAAATTTGAATAACCTTTTGCAAAAGGAATTTGAAAATTTTAAAACAGATATAAATTCCAAATTTGAAATTGCTGAAAAGGAGAACTTGTTGAAATCAAATTTGATTTTAGAAGAAATTGAAAATGAGATTGAAAAACCCAAGAAATTTGAGTTGGAAAAACAAAAGCTTTTTGAATCTGAGATTGCTGAGTCCCAAACCAAAATTAATTTGCTTAAAAATGAAAATTTGGTGTTAAAATCTGATTTTGAGAGATGTAAGATCACTAAAAATCGTTGTTTAGACTTATTGAAAGAAAACGATGATCTTAAAACTGAAATTCAACAACTTGAAACAATTTTGGCTAAATTTTCAAACGGTGAAAAATCTTTGAATATGTTGTTGAAAAACCAATTTTCTGTTGGAAATAAACATGGTCTTGGTTTTGGGAGAATAAATGGCTTTGATAAACGAAATTCAAGTAGTTTTAAAAATCCTTCAAACTCCTTTGAAAAGAATAGCTTTGGAAATTTTAACTTTGATAATTCCAAAAGGTTTTTAAATCACGAACGAAATAAGTATGTGTTTTATAACAAACATTTAAACAATCTTGGATCTCAAAAGAAAATAATACGGGCTTTGTTAAATTCAAATAGATTTTTGTTCCCAAGGGTACAAAGATAAATTCAGATGGTTTGTTATATAGAAAGGTTTGGGTACCGAAAGTTCAATACACATCTATGAGTGGTAAAACAATCTTTGTTAGACCACTTAACCCTCTCAACTGCTAGGTACCAGTGATGGCTGAGGAACTGCTTTGGAAAAGAAAATTTGATTTCAAGCTATTCCACATCCTTGATTTATTTACAGTTCCTTAGCCAAGTCTGTTGAGTTAGAGGTTCTGCTTTACATTAGATTCTGGTATGATCTCTAAACTCATTTTTGTATATTCTCCTTTTTTATTTTCTGTATTTTTTCCTTCCTCTATCCCCTTCTTTTTTTTGATTTGACACTGCCATATTCTTCTTAGTCTGTACTTCTTAAACTTCCAGTTGCACAATTCACGTTTTTCTGGAAATTTGCTTTATTTGTATAAAATCATCGTGTGTTAATCATTTCCATATCCTGAATTTGAAGTTGTATATATCTGCAATTGTTTTGAAGTTTAGTTTTCTGATTATCTGAATTCTTAACAATGCTAAAGCATTAATGTCATATCTTGAACACTGCTATTTTGAATTCTAAATTTTTGAAGATCTGAATAATTAATGAAATTTCACAAATTTATGTTGTTTTGAGTTTCCTCTAATTCAGTTTGGGAGGGCTTGAAAATTTATACTCTTTACAGCACTCTGTTATTCATCAGTTATGATAATTTCAGAAATTTTCAGATTGGCTTGAATATTTTAATTTGTCTTGAATCGGTGATACATCTTGAAATTCATTTTTTTTCATGATCATCATGGTTGAAATTAGTTTTGTTTGAAATCATCTAGAATTCTAGATATTTTGAATATCACACACCACCTAAATTTGAAATTATCAATCTTGTGTGAATAATTCATTATATCTCAAACTTGATATTGATTCAAGTGATTTCAAATAAATTATTTTTAATAATGAATTATTTCTCAATCATGATGTAAATATTCTGAAAAATTCCTTGGGCTTATGAGAAATTCTTATGAAATTTTTCTTGAAAAATTGGTCTTAAATCTTTCTATTATTTCATGGTTATTTGATTTAAATATTTGTTTATTTAAAATCATTTGAAATTATTGATTTATTGAATCACACACATATTTTGAATTTGAAATATATAATTTGGTGTGATTGATTCATTAAATCCTGATATTTTCACATTTCTTCAAGTGATTTAAAATAAACTGAATTATATAATCTTGGATCATGGAATATATTTTAGTGACCATCAGAAACATCTTCTGACAAGTCTGTTGTGATATTGTTTTCTGTGCTGCTCTGACACTGTTCTAAATAATTGCTTGTTCTTGTCTGCAGCTTTGAAAATTGTGCAAATTTGTTAATTCTATCTGTTTGGACTTTGTGATTAAAATTAGTTAATAGAGACACCAAGTGGTATCAGAAGTGCCTTATATTTGTTTCACCCATCTGTACTTAGATTCTAATCTTCATCCTGTATAGATCCACACACACACTTTTTTCCTTGTACAAATTTTCCCTCTTGTCTTGTAAAGATCTACATAATTCCTCTTGTAATTGATTTTCAATTTTAAAATTATTTATTGATTATTCATTCAGAAATTGAAATCAATAACCAAATTGAACTGTATTTATAATTCATCAAAATTATTATCAGGTTTTGAAATTGTGATGAATTGTGACTGCAATATATTTTCACAACAAGAGGAGATTTTATTCAAATTTTTCATGATGGTTGAATATTTATTATAATATCTTTGAACTGGCAATTATTTCACGACCATCTTCATTACTTATCATCCTTCTGCCATCCGTTATGATTTTATATAAATGTGGAGAGTTTAATTTAAAAAAATCATTTTGAATAAACAGTGGAAATATTAGTGATGGAAATGTGATTGTGTTATTATTCAAAATTAGTGAAATTGAGAATTTTCAATGATCCCGGTACAGTTGATCATATTTCATAATATAATTAATTTAATATTTTATTTTACAGTCCATTTCTGTACCTACCACATTTCTGTCTTTCATATTGGTTGTATATACCAAGGAGTTTTTCTATTTAAAGCTGAAAATAATAAATATATATTTAATACATAAGTTTGTATCTAATCTCATTTAAAAATCCAAGTTCTGGTCATGCATGGTTATGAGACAACTTATAATTTAAGTTGTGACTGACCTCATTTAAAAATCCAAGCTCTGGTTATGCGTGGTCAGTGTGCTCTTAAATAAAAATAAAAAGGAAAAATGTGCTATAAATATAAATTAATCTGAAATTCTCCTCAGAGTATAAAAACCAGCCTATCAGTCCATCTTTCTAATCTGTGAAATGTGTTGAAATCTTATGACGTATTATGATTTGTTGATTGATAGATATTGGGATTTTAGATTATACGATTTTATCACTTAAATTGAATTATTAATAATAGTCCAAATCCACCATTGTTTTTGTGCTTCATTTCATAAATTTTTATTGGAAAATATTCATATTTTTATAACTCTCCCCATTTTTATAAATTTCATTGTAAATCCGTCATTATCTACAATGTGAAATATGCCGTCTATTCTCAGAATATTGTGATTTTTGTTTGATTGATTGAGATTTATGATGATCATTCTTCCTCTTATGCTGAAATTATATTTTTAATCATTTTTCATCTATATTTTAAAATTTTGTATCCTTGATGATAACCAAAGGGGGAGAATGGGTTGAGATTTTGATTTATGAGTGAATATTTTATAAATATTTTTAATTTTGAAAATTCATTATTTATTCATTCGTTTCACTCATGCACAGTTATAGGGGGAGTTTCTGTTGTAGGGGGAGCTTTCAAATAGGGGGAGTTCAGTTCTTCACTCTCAAACACATTTATTATATTCAAAATCTTCATATTTATTTGTCATCATCAAAAGGGGGAGATTGTTGTATATAACGGTGTTGTATACACAATTATATGATTTTTGTTTGATGATAACAAACAAATATATATTAATATAAATGTGTTTGTTATTGTATGCTATATAACTTCATAGACATGAATATAATATTTATTTTTATATACGACTGTACAGACATTCATATATTCATACAGTATTGTATTTAAACATAATATTATATTTAAAACACTCAAACAGTACAACTATTTATAACTCCACTATTTTAACATTCACTTCATATTGTACTTGTATATAAACAGAATAAAATAGTCAAGTTCATTTGACAACAATAAAATAATGTTTTATTTCAATCAAATTTGTTTATTACATATGTCAGTACAATTCTCTCACAGCTCCTCAGTACAGTTCATTCATTGTCACTCAGTTATACATACACAACAGATACACAGTTACATTATATATATATACATTGACTCATATACAGTTTTAGACTCATACATTTTTTTTTTGACACTACACACTGCCTTCTTGTCATCAGTCTTCAATCTTCTGTCTTCACAGCACAATCAGTCCAGTCTTCATACCTGTCAAATAAAACAGAAACACACATAGTACACTGCAACAAGAATAAAACTGAATACATGTGAATATAAATTTTGTTTCTAAAATTTTATTTGCCTAAGTTTTCTGGTATGTTTCTCATCATTTTTCATTACTTGATTTGATCTATGTCTAGTCAGTCTGCATATGTAAATGTATATGTGCAGGGACAAGAAATTTTTTGGATGGCTGCATATACACACGTGTATATATACACATGTGTGCAACTGAGGAGTAGCCACGTGGACCATCTCGACCCAGTGTACAATAAAAATAGCTGAGCTCAATACATGTACAAGTGCATGAACACAAGTCAGTTTTCAAGCAGCAATGATGATCACAAAGGGTGGAGCTAACTAGTCAATTTCAAACACACATTGTGCTGAACTCAATATGGTCAAATAAACATGGTCGAGCCATGTCAAAGTTAAACCAGCAAGTCTATGAGTCGAGCAACAAAGTCAACACAACTCAAAGTACAAAGCAGAATGGTTGAGGCAACAAAGTGCCAAATGCAACAAGTCAAAAGCAGGCACAAAAATTAATGGGGAAATTTCAAGCATGGTGGAGCAACACACTTGCTTCAGGTGTTTCAGCAAATGGTCACCACATGTGCAAGTAGACAGGAAAGTCATGTACACACACAACAGTGAACAAGTGCAGCAATAAAGGACAGAGCAAACATGGTAAAGCCATGGTTTAGCAAATACAGGTATACACAGATTATACATGGATGATACAAGCAGGTCAACAATGTTCAAGTGCACACAACAATTTCAAGTGTCAAAATCTAAGACTAGTGACACAGCATGAGTTATTGGTGCAGCTACATGAGCAAGAATTAAGCATTTGGCTATAACATGTTTCTAGAAAATCCTTTTTGGATTTCAGACATGTTTGGCAAGTTTTATAACCAGAAATGGGTGCAATCAAAGAGAATATTTTGGTCATTAAAACAGTTCTGTTTTAGACAGTTTCAATCTTGGCAATACAATGTTTGGCAACATATACATGGTGAATGGGGGCAAATCATCCAGTTTTGATTTCAGGAATTAAATTGGCATGTTTTCCAGAAATTGACCTAATGTGTATATTGATTTACACAATAGAAGGCAGAGTCAAAATTCATGGTTAAGTTTCCAGAATCAAGCAATTTCAATAAATATTGATTGAGTTAAAATTAGAAATTTCTTTCCATGATTGGTTTCAGCATAAATACATGCATGGCTATCAATCAAGCAAATCAAGAAACACTTTTGACAAGATTTCATTTTCCAGAAATGTATTCATTCTCGCAAGGATTTATTTCAATGGGACCAGAAAATTTATTCTGAATTCATTTCCTGAATTAATATATTCATCAAGGCCAAAATTCAAATCGAGTGCTATCAGAAAAAGGGAAAGCAATAAATCAACACAAAATCATCTCAAAGCCGATTCAACAGTGAAAGGCAACAACTCATCATTCATTTCAATATTTCCTGATTTCACAAAGTTTTGTTTTTCGACAATCATTTTTTTTGGAATTAATCTTCAAAAGGGGGAAAAGATTATGACCAGATTTATCACACAATATATCAGAGAATTAAAAGCCACGCAAATCATTAGTTCGAGCAAATCAAAAAGAGGAAACCGCACAATCAGTCAAGGCAATAAACGAAATCAGAGAAGTTATTTTAGGATTTTCTATAATTTTATTTAACACCTTATCATCACACGCAAGAGGCAGCATCGAAACCAACAAAATCATTTCAAGCAAAGATTCAAAATTTCAGAAGACTTACAAACCTATTTTGTGTTTCGATCAACAACCAATTCCCAAATAGAAGAATCACATAGCCATCCACAGTTTCGAAGCATCAAAGATTTGATTCCAGAAGCAATCAATCGAGACTCGATCGGGATTTAAAGAAAACCCTAATCCCTTTCTTACGACCGCCATTTTCAAGTTCCAGAGGATAAGTGAGATCGGGACAAAGAAAACGAAGTGGTGCAACGCAAAACAAAGGGGCCGACCTATATGGAGTTAAACTAAGTCATGTTCCAATTTAAAAAGGGGATGACCCTCTTAATTTAACTCCTAGGATTTTATTTTTATTTATTTTGTATTTTGCTTTTTCTTTTGTAAATCGTCGTTTGTTTTCTAGTTTGTCAAACTAGGGATTTCAGTCTGGGTGTTGACTGACAGTTGACAGAGTCTGTAAAATCTTGGTTACTGGTTACATGGTCATAATCAGGGGAAATCTGATCGAGGGGATATCAGTCAGTCTAGGGTTTTGAGTGTAGGGTTAGAATAGGAGCAGGGTTTGTGTAACAACCCGTATTTTTCGATAACGTGTTAAGACGAGAATCAAGGAAGAATTTAATTTTAAATTCTGAATCAAGTAAAACGGGCTATGCCATTGCGTTCGTCTCGGAAAAATACGCGAAATAGAGTCTGAGTTTTCGAGAATCGGAGTCCGTATGACCAAGATATGGCCTCGCGAAGTTTCACGAAAAATTCCCAAATTAAAGTATACTTAATTAAGTGAAATGGGATGCGCAGAGAAATATATATATATTGATATATATATATATATATATATATATATAAATGAAAATTAAATAAATAAATATGCAAAAATGTTCAAAACAGCGAATTGGGAGAGGGGAATAACCGAACCGGCCGATTTTTGAGGTCGACCCGAGCACGCTGGGTCGACTAAGGGTTAATCCAGGGTGTTTGGCTGTCAACCCGTGGGCCGATTCGCTCAAATGCAGATTTTGCATTTGGATGGGTCTCATGGTTCATCTTTAATCTAAAGGCCCTAGATGGTTCCTACACTTGACTTCTTCCCCAAGACATGCTTTGATGGCTTGGATTGAATCTAGGTTTAATCCTATGGCCTAAAACACTTGCCTAATCTATAAATAAGACCCTAACCTACCCTAAATCATCATTATTCATTCATACAACTAAACTATGGCAAAATCAATCCTCTCATGGCCTCCACTCTCTTCATAAAATTCCTAAATAAATTCCTAAGTGATTTTCCATGCATACAAGTGTTTTCAAACTTGTATGAGCATCATTAGCTTGCATTCAAGTCAAGTTTATATATTTGCGTCATAAAGAAAGAGTCTTGATCATTTTGGCTCAAGGGTTTTGCTTGCATTTTGGGTTTAATTGATTTCATAAGGGCTTTGTCATATTTTTGTGACTTCTTAAGCAATGTAAGCCCTTTCCCTACTCTTAGATATTAACTATGAAGTTAAATGTTCATGTTGCAAGTTTGGGTTTGATCATTGAGTATGATACATGCTATCATGTCATGCAAGTTTATGAAGTCATTATCTTGATCTTGTGAGCTAAAAGCTACAACCTTTATGTTGAAATGTTGCATTAGGCAACATGAGAACCCTCATAACCTTTATGTCAACTTGCATATGAAGTCATAACCCTTATATGATGATATATGCGAGTTACTAGTCATCATTCCATATCTTTTGTCACCATGATTCGCTTATGTGCCAAGTTTGGGTTTATGCATGTTTTGAGGCTTAAGAATGTAACATGCAAGTTAATGAACACATTTGTGCCTCATTTGCCACCATGATTAACTTGTGGCTTAATATCCATTTTTGTCATGCCTTTGCCAAGTCTCTTCTTTTAATCCATTACGTTGTCGCGAACGTATATGCGAGTTTAAAAGCGTTGGGTTATGTTATGGGTAATTTCTAATGACATGAAAATACAACTTGAAAACATGACTTGAAATATAACATGGAAGTTGACATGTAAGTATGCATAAAAACATAAGCTTGGGAATTTACCTATTAAGTTAGGTCTACCCTTTGGGAATTTACCTATTAAGTTAGGTCTACCCAAATGCTTGAAAACTTGTAACATGTTTTGGGAAACATGATGGACATGACACTTAGATAATATAAGTGTGGCCAACTCGAGGTTGGGTTGAGTTTGCAACGTAAAACTACCCGGAACCGACCGGCCTAACTAGTAGTTGCAAACAATAGGACCCAATATGAGAAGTTGGTCATGTTGTGCTTGAACCCAAGGTTAGACCAAGTTGTGGTGTAAAGCTACCCGAAACCGACCGGCTTAACTAGTAACCACAACAAAGTCTAATGTGAGAGGTGAAGGTGCATTAAGTAATTAATGCCACATGATAGGGTTAAGTTAATTTGATTAATGACTCTTAACCAAATATGACATGGACAAATGGGTTAAGTAATTTGATTAGGCTAATGATACTTAACAAAACATGACAAGGTTGGGTAGGTTAAGTAACTTGATTTGCCTAATGACACTTAACCATTTTTATAAGACTAGTGGATGGGGTTAAGTTAACCAACACTTAATCAATCCAACGCGATAACTTGGTAAGGTTAAGTAAGTTTTCTTAATGACGCTTAACCGAAAAATACGGTTAACGAACGGGGTTAAGATTAGACTCAACTAGTCTAAACATGGAAATCAGATGGGGTTAAGTTAGCCTAGACTTAATTAATCCCACTTGGTAGTTTAATGGGGTTAAGTTAAACACTTAACTAATCTAAACATGATGAATTGATGTGGTTAAGTGACCTATACTTAATCAATCTAACTCGTGAACTTATTGAGGTTAAGTTAACCTATACTTAACCGATCTAACGTGAAAACATGATAAGGCTAAGTCACGAATCGCTTGAATACACTTGACCGATTTGACTGAGTAAATTGATAGGGTCAAGTTAATATATACTTAACCAATCTAGAATGATAATTGGACGAGGTTAAGTCGTGAATTGCTTAATACATACTTAACCAACGTGAGCATGGTTTGTAGGGTTAAGTCTTGGACTTGGATACTTAGCCAATTTTGACATGATTGGTAGACGGGTTAAGTCATGAACTTAAGTGACACTTAATCCATTATGTAAACCCTAGTTCTGAGGATAGGGGATAACCGTAGTTAACAAGGATAACGGGAATAAGGCTAAGTGGTAAACCTTAGTTGAGGAATAACTAAGTAATGATTCTTAGTCAAGGAAATTTAGACCAGTTCATAGATAGATGAGTAACCTGATACGGTAGGTCATCGTTTAAGTATACGAGTAGGAGCAAGTATCTGATTTAGATAAAGGCTCCAGCGAACTGGGTAACGAAACAGCGGCTTCGGGGAACGTGAGGGTATTCTTGGTATCCCTCTATGAGCTGCCAGGTGATTATACTAGGCTCATGAGAGGTTAAGGTCTGCGTTAGAAGAACCAAGAGTATGCCTTGGTTGCTATGCGAGCGACCTAAAGACGGGGATGGATAGGGGATAGTCGACGATACACGGTCGTACCCTAGATAGCATTTCGTCAGACTACCTACCATCTTTGGTCAAGCGTGTACGTACGGAAAGGCAGAGAACACCCAATAGACCATAATTGCTATCTAATTATGGTTGCGGTAAGGCTAGGATTGTGGGTTGGCCAGTAGTGTGTTCTCATACAGGATTTATCCTGTCTTGTCTATCACAGGTTAGGGAGGGGTCGCGTGGGACCATAGCCACGTATAGAAAAACAGACCTTAGCATCTGCATCGGCAGGTAAATCGAAAGCTCCCGACCGAGTCCTGTATTTCTCGATCTGCCCTATGACAGGACTCGGATGGCACGATGTGATACATGTGCATACAGTCATGGAAAACGATTCACGATGAATGCGTGGGAAAAAGGGCGCGGTTGACGGTTAGCGTAAATCCCAGTGGCCCTGGGTGGTTGAACCAAAACCGAGATACGAAAACGTGCAATAGGTAAGCGTAATCCCTAGTGGCCCTAGGTAGCATAAGTCCTAGTTGTACAAACGATAATTCATGTTGGAAGACCCTAGCTAGGTTTAGGGTAACAGTCCAAACCGATCTTAAGGATCATGGAACTATGTTAAAGTAATGTAGAATCTCATGGGAAAGCCCGTATGGTCTACGGCAAGGGACTGAACATTTACATGGAATAAAACATACAAGTTGAGTAACCTATATATGCGATATATTAGGTTGACATGGACCATTACACGACTTTTGAGTGAGGGTCATTCTTGGTTAACACATGATACGGTGGGGATACTAGTACGGTAGGTGCAGAGCTAAAATGCAGGATAGATATCATGGGACGTTATACGTGATAGATATCTTGGGGATATTATACTTGATAGAAACCTGACAATGTGATACCTTGTTTTATCTTGACATTGTAATTTATCATGACACCTTAGTTTATCTGAGTTCAGTAGTTCATCCTGTTATTTTGATTTAGCTTATCTATCTTGTCATCATGCTTATGTTCATCTCAGTTTCTCATGTCAGTTAACTTTACTAGTTTTTATGCTAATAGTAGATAGGGCTTACTCAGTCTTTTTGACTGACCCGTTTTGTTTTGCCTCTTTTCTTCCGTTTCCCCCCAGGTTACAGGGAGGAAATACTGTTGTTTAGTTCGGACTTCTTCTACTTGAAGGTCATCATGGATGGCTTGGACTTTTCTTGGCTAATGGCTACTTTACTGTT
This sequence comes from Allium sativum, assembly GCA_030737875.1. Taxonomy (NCBI): domain Eukaryota; kingdom Viridiplantae; phylum Streptophyta; class Magnoliopsida; order Asparagales; family Amaryllidaceae; genus Allium; species Allium sativum. The sequence goes on along the minus strand of CM060918.1, from coordinate 831,048,670 downwards.
TTTACTTGGGGAATAATTTATGAAAATGTCTTTATGCTTCTTTACTATTGCAAGACAGGTTTTGATGTACTCTGATGTAAAAGGCTTTAGACCTTATTTATTCATGTTATGAAAGTTTGATTTTACTTCCGCTATTTTTATATGTTCTGTCTTGTGATATTTCTGTGCATGTTTACCAATAATGCCCCACTAAAGCTAGTGCATTCCTTTGCGAGTGACCCTAGCGGAGGCGGGGTGTTACAGTTTGCGAGTGTACATGGTCTTATATGCGGGAACTATTCTATCACCTAGTAGAAACCATAGAAATGCAGCAGTAGGCAGGGTTTTGCCGAAGCTGGGTATATCTATGTGTGATTTATTTTCTGCATTTCTGTTTCTGCTATATTCTGTGATCTGTTTATTTTAAAATCCTGTCAGTTTTTCAATTCAGTTAAAAACTATGATATACCCTATTCACCCTCCCTCTAGAGTTAATCTAGATCCAACAGCTGCTACCTTTCCTGCCAAACTTTCAAATCCTTAGTTTTCCAAGGTCCTAGAATCCCCTTGATTGCTAAGATCAGATCGGGATTGATTTCGATTCCTCATGAGCTGATGATGAAACCGAAGAATTTACCAAAAGAGCATTTTAAAGGGTTGAGCTTCATTTTAAATCTACGAAGAATATCAAACATTTATGCCAGCTCTCTGACATGATCTGACAACTGCTTTGACTTTCCCAACATGTCATCTACATATACCTTCATTGTCTTCCCGATTTGATAATGGAACATGCGGTTGACTAGGCGCTGATAAGTTGCTCCTGCTCCTGCATTCTTCGGTCCAAAGGGAATGACCACATAACAGTACAATCTAAGGTCCATTATGAAACTGGTATGTCCTTGGTCTGGGACATGCATTGCAACTTGGTTATATCCCGAATATGCATCCTTGAATGAGGGGAGTTTGTGTCCAGCTGTTGAATAGACGAGCTGGTCGATCCTGGGAAGTGGAAAACTATCCTTAGGGCATGCCTTAGTTAAGTCTGAAAAGTTGATACACGTACGCCACTTGGGATAGATTGCATCCTGGATGAACCCATTATTCTTAAGCTTTTCGATCTCCTCCTTTGAAGCCGCCAACCTCTCCGAGCCGAGCATCCATCTTTTCTTCTTAACACGAACATACTTTGGGTCAATGTTAAGCGAAAGACTCATGATAGAGGGCAATATACCACACATATCAGCATGGTTCCATGCAAACACGTCAAGGTTTGCATGGAGGAATTTGGTCAACTCCGTCGTACGGAGGGGCTCAAGATGAGATCCAATCTTTAAGACCCTAGTCCAATCGTTGTTATAGATCGAGATCTCCACTGTGATTTCATTAGGAGTCGCCTTTTTACATCCCGGCTCTTCATCCTCTTTTGGGTTAATGTCCTCGAGCTAGCGACCAGACGGTCCCTGTTGGGATATTTTCTTTAGTTGTTATGCCTCCATCTCCTTTATGGGAGGGGGATTGTCTTCTGGCTCCATAATATCTCTATCTCGGAGTTCTCTCCACCCTATCGAGTAGCATGCCCGTCCATTTACTTGGTCTCCTCATACTGTTCCAATTCCACCCTCTGATGGGAATTTTAAGGGCAAGCACCAAGGATCGATGCAAGCTTTGAATTCTGCTAGGGTTAGTCGGCCTAAAAAGGCATTGTAAGGAGAGCTTATTTCCATCACAAGGAACGGGAGAATCTACACTCTCCTGCGGTCTCCTTCTCCCAGTTATACTGGCAACGATACCCACTGGTTCAGTACATGACTAATTAAAGCCGCATATCTTGCATGTGCATGGCTTTAAGTCTCTTAACCCCAATTTCATTTGATCATAGGCTTGTTTGAACAGAATATTCATGGAACTCCCACTGTTCTGTACTATGGCTGGGCCGATAATGGCCGTAATTACCAATAGGTCAATACTCGAGGTCTCCACCCTCACTGATTCTCTCTCACGGAAGATGATATCGTCCATCATCATCCTCCTTTGTTTCAAGGGACCGACAGCCTCGGGGATACTAGACTCCTCAACATCGAGATGCTTCACAACATTTACATATTGCTTCGTAGTCTAACGCTATGTCCTACTAAATGTGGCCCTCCGACAACGGTATTAATCACAATCCCTTTTGGATTTTTCTTGAACGGTGGCCCCAAGAGCTGCCTTACCTTGTTTGGGGGCTGAAGTCCCCTACCCCATGTCCCTTGGGGCAACCTTATACTCAATGAGCTTTCCTTCTCTAATCAGTTTCTCAATGATATCCCTGAGATGGCATCACTTATTAGTTGCATGTCCGTAGATATCATGGAACAAGTAGAACTTTCCGGTCGCATGTTCTTTCTTCGTGGCTTCACGCGAAGGTGGTTTCTTGTATTGGGTTGTATTGCTTAACGCTGTATAGCTCTTAAATACTTGAAATTGGGGTCATTTTCTAGAATTCCCTTTTCGGCCATGGTTCCTGTTAGCACTTTTTTGTTGGTTTTTACTTCGCTTGTCGTGATTTCCAACATTAACTTCCACCTTCCGAGAATTGTCTCCAGATTGCTTGACTGCCACATTGTTCTGAATGGATTTTTGGATGCATTATTCAGTTTGTCTCCTTCATCCAGTTGTGCATCTTCCTACTGTAGTCAGATATTAGCCTTTTCATGGAACTACTTGATCGTCGTGGGAGGCTTTCCAACTAGATGTTTCCCAGAGTCCATCCTCTTGTCATCTCCGTCTACTATGGCCATCAGGACATTTTCATGACTGAGATTACATGCCTTGGTGACGGCCATGTTGAATCGATTGAGGTAATCCCTCATAGATTCACCTCTTACCAATTTTATTATCGAAAGAGCCATAACATGCTTTATCTTGGAGGCATGAAGGCAAAATTGTTTAAAAAAATTTCACTTAAATCTTTGAAATTCGGGACTGATCTTGGTGAAAGTGGTGTGAACCACATAAGTGTTACCCCACTAAGAAATATTCGAAAAGCTTTGCATTTAATCACGCCAAGAGCTGCAGCTACCTCCATGTGCAACGAGTATCTCATCAAATTTTGTTGCGGGTCCGTCGTACTCGAGTAGTGGCTTATCTGAGGCATATCAAACTTTCTTGGAAATTCCGCTTGTAGAATGCCATCTGTGAACGGTGTATGGCTTCGGTCGATTCCCCAATCTTCATTCCTTAGCCTCTACTGTCATTTATGATTTTCTGCACCATTGCGGTCAAATATGGAGTATTGAAGACATATCAATCACCATCCTTACTTCTCGGGTTCCCTCTGCCCCCACACCAGGCAACGTCACATGAGTCGTCGTCCGGGCGGAACTTCCTTGTCCTCGATTGTCCTGGTCATTCGCAGGGTGCTCGATAGGAAGAACAAGAGCATATATGGTTTGTGTAGTATTGCAGTGGGCTGGAGGGGAGGTGTTTTGGTTAGTCCGGGCAATTGGGTTTGCCTCCACTGGATCGATTAAGTCCATCCGGGTCTGATTGGCCATGTCGAGCTGACCGGTGCGTCCTTTCAGGTGTAACTGTCCTACATTCTCTGGTCTTTCAAGTGGACGTTGTTGCCGTGGTCGATCCCTACTCTATCTGATGATGATGTCCCTTCTGAGTCCTAGTTCTGCAATAAAGGTGTAACGACCCGCATTCTACGCATTATAGAATCGTAGAATATTTATCTCTGTCACATACGAAGTCGTATGGTCATGTAACTTTGGGAGACGACTATTGGGATCATTTCCCATGTTCATGATTTTTCCCGATTTTTAAATGACCATTTTACCCCTAGTTGGCACTGTTTTGGCCATAACTTTTGACTGGAAAGGAATTTTGACCTGAAACCACTTCCATTGGCTTCGGATGATGGTTTCTCTTTCCGTAGAGTGGTTACATTAGCCAAACGGACTTACCGTTTGGGAGATATGGCTGAAACAAGTTTCAAATGGTGAAAAACAGCTTAATTGGGCTTAAACGGGTGATTAGCAGCTTGGCCCAAGGGGAATTTCGGGTTTAGGGGGATATAGGTGCTGATTAGGGTTAGAACACATTTCTTTAGACATTTTCCAGCCGCCACTTTCATTCCTCTTAACCTAGCCATGGCCTCCACTCTCTAAATCTCTCTAAAACACCCAAAAATCACCTTCTAATTGAAGATTAGGCTTAGAAAACATTAAATTAAGAAGAAAAAGCACCAAAGCAAGGTTGGAGCTGCTGTATAAGATTGGGAACAGCGCCAAATCAGAGAATATTTCAGTTTTGGGGTTCTAGTTGTGGCAAAGGTGAGTGATAGCATCATTTTGACACTAATTACAGTTAATTAAGGGTAATTAGTGAAGATTAGCGAATTTATACGTAAATAAATTCTGGAAAAATTCTTAAAATTCTAGAATAATGTTTTAAGGCTCTGTTAGAAATTTGGGTTAATTTCGATGTGTTTTGCTAACCGCATGCTTAAACATGATTAAGAGGGATTATAGGCAAATGTGAGGTTTTAGCCACTTTTGATCCATTTTGGTTCATTTGAATTGTTGTTTGCTGTTTGTGGTTGCTATTATATGTTGCTATGACTCTATGGTATGTTTCATGATTGATTAGAATAGTTAAATTGCCCGAAAACGTCGTCGAATGGCGTAGAAAGCTCGCCGGAAAGTTGCAGAAGTGTGCAGGTTCCGAACCGGTTCGGATCGGAGAAAGGGGGTCGGATCGGACTAGGGAACTGACCAAGAGAATCCGAACTGGATGGGGACTTGCCACTGGAAGAGGTTTGGCAGGAAGGAAGGCCATTGCTTAGAGTTGGAGTTGGGCAGAAGATCGGATCGGAGCGATGGAGCAGATCGGATCGGAGTAGGCTAGGGAGCGGAGCGGATCGGACTGAAGTAAAGCGAAGTGGTCGGATTGGAGTAGAAGAAACGAGGAAGCTGATCGAAGAAGGAGCATGAGCTGGAAGGAGGATAGCAACCCGACCCGACCTGGAGTGAGGAAATCCGAACCGAACCGATATCTGAAGGGGGAGAATCACTGAACCGACCCGACCCGAAGTGGACTACCGACCCGACCCGATGATGGTGATGACTACCGAACCGAACAGAACTCTAGGACTGTTAATGCGCGACAACTCTTCTGAAGACCCACTCCAATTCGACTAAACCCGAGATGCAAAGGAAGTCCAAATGAGAAGTTAGAGCTCAAGATTCAGAGGGGAATCAACGAGTTCGCTTCATGGTTGGGCTCTGCTGCGGGACGCGTGTTAAGGAGCCATCGACGTCTATAGCTTTGGACCACTATGGTAGGAGGTGCGAAGGCGGATCCAGGGCCATTATGGCATAGGTAGAACCAAGGGCTACGACCAATGAAGTGGGTCATTGAAATGTTTGGTCATGACTCAAAGTGTTTGGCTTGGTCACAGCAGGGTTTCTACAAGTCGGGATTCGTCGTTACCTCAGTTTGTCTAGTGTTCCAAAGTGGTAGATGTCGTACGCTTTACGCACTGAGTGAGAGATGTGAGGATGGTTGCTATGGATGATTTGTTTGCTATCATTGTGACATGCACACCCCACCCCCGTATTCTTACACTATTTATTATGGCACCTTGGAGTATTGTACGGTATGTGGTACTAACTCTTTGGTTGCAGGTCCAGGTTCAGGTATGGTTTAGTATACCTGTTATTACTCTGTTTAAATGCTTATCGCTCATACCAGGCTTTATGTCTGACCCAGAGTTTTATGTCTCCTCTTATTACTCTGGGTGCTCACACGAGCAGACTAGAGACAGGTTAGCTGGTGATGCACGGGTAGATGATCCGGAGACGAGCAGGAGGCTTCCACGTACTATATACATAATATTCTCCCTGTGTTGTTGAAGATCACTGCTTGGGCATTGTTAGTGTATCTTCTACTTTAGTTTTCTTTTGCTTAGAGACAGTAAATTTGGAAAGTTGTAATAAGCTGTATTTGGATTTCCGCTGCTTTGATGTTGACATTGATTATTAGTTATCAGCTTATGCACTGTCTCGCCTGTTTTATGTCAAGTATGTTATTATTATATTTTATCCCATGCGCTGTGAGACATTCTACAGGTTCTCTGATTAGTTCATTCCCTCCTTTCCTTTCTTCTGACGACCGTCTTGTGCTAGTCGGGCATGTGTACAGCGCACTCATGGAGGAAATGCAGGCTGGTGCGAGACGGGCCGTCACACTTGGTATCAGAGCTCTAGGTTGCGTAGTTAGCCTAGGGAAGTTATCAGGGAGAGATAATATACGTATACGAGAGAGCGTATTTGTGATTACTTTGGTTTTAAAAGCTATATATATATATATACTATTAGTAGTATAAGAATGAAGTCGTTCTGCACTAGCACCACTGTGGAATCGTTAATCGTTTCCTTTTTCAGATTGACGATGAGCCGAGATACTAGAGGTGCTGGTAGGGGAATCAATAATGGGAATGCTGCTGACATGAGGACGATGTTTACTGACCTCATGAGAGAAATGCTTAGAGATGTACAGAGGGCAGCTCCCAATGGTGGAAATGGTGGTGGTCCAATAGTGCGGGCGCCAAGAGTCGACTTCGCCAAGCTGAATAAGGATTATACTAGTCTTGGTGGGAAGCCGTTCCACGGAACGGAGTCGGCTACGGATGTTCAAGATTGGGTGGATAGTTGCGAACGTATCTTCGAGGATTTGGGTATCGAGGATGCGATGAAGAGAAAGCTAGCGTCCCGTCAGCTGCAAGGGCGGGCAATGAATTGGTGGAATGCTATAAAGGCAGCTACTCCCGAAGATCAGATTACTTGGGAGCAGTTTAAGACTCGCTTTAGTGAGAAGTTCATCCCAGCTGCTCAGAAGTCAATGTTGTTTAAGAAATTCTTGGAGCTCAAGCAGAATGGCAGAGCTGTCTCGGAGTACATTGCTGAATTCGACACTTTGTCAAAGTATGGGTTATCTCTTATTGATACTGCCGAGAAAAAGAATGAGAGATTCATAACTGGGTTAGATCAGTACTTAGGGGAAAGGCTTATTAACCACATCGACGAGACGTTTGAGTCGATTGTAGGGAAAGCATTAAGATCAGAGAGTCTCTACCCTAAGCCGAAGACCGAGGTTGCATCCGCAGATGAGCCAAAGCCACAAGCTAGTGGTGGAGGCAAAGGTGGTTCTCAGAATAAGAGAAAGCAGAATCAGGCTAAGGATGGCCAGAAGAAAAAGAATAAGCAAGATGTGGAGTGCTTCAGCTGTGGTAAGAAGGGCCATTATGCTAGTAATTGTCGGGCCAAGCCAGCGGATAGGAAGTGCTTCAACTGTGGCCAAATGGGACATCACAAGGACAAGTGTCCACAGCCCCCTAAAGAAAAGCAAATGGTGAAAGCATACGCTCTTAATGCTATTCCTTCTTCGTCGAATGCCCCGACTGCGGCGGAGAAGGGAAAGAATGTCGTCATTCAAGGTATGCTTTCTGTTTATGATGTTCCTGTTAGAGTTTTGTTTGATACCAGAGCTTCCAGTTCTTTCATATCTAGTGACCTGGTAGATAGGTTGGGATTGGAGCCCGAGATTGTCGATAGACCTTTAGTAGTGACGAACCCGATTGGTGGTTCGACTAGCCTTAGCATGATTTGTCGTAATGTGGTCTTATCGAGTCATGGATGCATGTTTGTTTGTGATTGCTTTGTTTTGGGCTTTACTGGGTTTGGCATTATTTTGGGAGTAGATTGGCTCCAAAGATACGGGGTGGTGGTAGACTGTGAGGGCTTGTTGGTGACAGCTAGAGCGGATGATGGGCGGAGGATAGTGTTTGGTGGTCTACCCAGTAAGGGGGTATTGGCTAGTTTTCTAAACTCCCTCGACATTCCGCATAGTGAGTTGCCAGGTTTGCCCGTGGTTGGACAGTATCCGGATGTTTTCGAAGAAGTGACCGGACTTCCACCACACCGAGAGATTGAGTTTCGTATTGATTTGGTAAAGGATGCCAGGCCTATAGTGATGCCACTTCGTCGTATGGCACCAAGGGAGCAGCGAGAGCTCGAGGTGCAAGTCAGCGATCTTTTGAAGAAGGGATTTATCAGAAGGAGTGTTTCTGAATGGGGAGCACCAGTTGTGTTTGCTACCAAGGCGGATGGTTCCCTTCGTTTGTGTGTAGACTACCGCGAGTTGAATAAAGTGACGAGAAAGAACAAGTATCCTCTACCGCGGATAGATGATTTGTTTGATCAGTTGAGTGGCGCGAGAGTATTTTCTCAGTTGGATCTCGCGACAGGTTTTCATCAGCTTAGAGTGGAAGCTGAGAGTATAGCTAAAACGGCATTTCGGACGCCGTCTGGGTTTTATGAGTGGTTGGTCATGCCATTCGGGCTGACCAATGCCCCAGCATATTTTGTGGATCTTATGAATAGGGTATTCAGAGATCAGTTGAATAAGTTTGTCCTTGTGTTCATTGATGATATTTTGGTCTATTCGAGGACAGAGGAAGAACACAAGGAACATTTAAGAGTAGCAATGGAGGTGTTGAGAAAACCCCAATTGAAAGCAAAGTTTTCTAAGTGTCACTTCTGGAAGAGGGAAGTGAGATTCTTGGGCCATGTTGTATCAGAGACTGGTATTGCCGTGGACCCAGCAAAGGTGGCTACGGTACAAGATTGGCCTATGCCCAAGAATGCAACAGATGTAAGAAGTTTCTTGGGATTAGCTGGATATTATCGTAAGTTTATCCAAGGATTCTCCAAGATAGCAGCACCATTGACCCAGTTGACCAAGAAGAATCAAGCTTTTATTTGGGATGAAAGGTGCGAGAATGCATTTAAAAACCTAAAGGACAAGTTGACAAGCGCACCAGTGTTAGTCATTCCTAAGGGGGATGAAGAGATGACGGTATACACGGATGCCTGTGGTACCGGACTGGGTGCTGTATTGATGCAAGGCGGTAGGGTCGTAGCTTATGCAAGTCGGCAATTGAAACCGCACGAGAGAAGATACCCTACCCATGATTTAGAATTGGCAGCGATCGTGTTCGCGTTAAAGATGTGGAGACACTATCTCTTGGGAGAAAGATTTGAGCTGTTTACAGATCATAAGTCGTTGAAGTACCTATTCTCCCAGAAGGATTTAAATCTCCGTCAGCAGAGATGGTTAGAGTTCTTAGCTTCCTATGATTTTGACATCGCATACACACCAGGAAAGGGCAATGCGGTGGCTGATGCATTGAGCAGAAGACATGCCAGCTTAGGGGCTATGTTCCTTGAATGGAAGCAACTGGAGTTTATCGCGGGGTTTGATTTCAGACCAAAGTGCGAATTGGATGCAGAAATGTTAGCAAGTTTGACGATCAGACCCACTTTAGTTGAACGGATCGGCTCTAGTCAGAGGGACGATCCTAATCTATTGGAAATCATCTCCAAGTTAGAGATGGACATCGATGAGGAGATGAACAAGTATGGGATTGATCGAGATGGATGGCTTAGGAAGAATGGAAAGCTTGTTGTACCCAATGTCAATGGATTGAGGGATGAAGTGCTTAGAGAATGTCATCACTCAAAGCTGACTATACACCCCGGTGGTAACAAGATGTATCGAAATATGAAGCAGACTTACTACTGGGAAGGGATGAAAAGAGACGTTGTGTAACATCCCAGAATTTTTACTAAATTTGATCTGGATTTTTATTATATAATTTTTCATTTTCTAAAAATAAATTGATTTTATAAGTTTTGAATATGAATTTTTAATTTTGGATAAGTAACTTGTTTTAATTAATATGATTTTATAAGAAAACTTATTTTGAAATTTCTATTTATAAGATTTTTATGTTTAAGTAATAATATTTTCTAATTTTGATAATATTGATTTGCATAAATATGATTTTTGGTAAAGGATAATTTATTTTTAAGATTTTTAAAAGAATGATTTCTATATCGATAAATAAGTTTTGGATTTGTAAGCATTTTGTTTTAGATTATTTTTAAGTATTTATTTTTAAAACCATTTGTTAGTATAGATTTGGATAAATTACATATATGTGTATTTGATAAACATTTTTTTTTAAATTCTAAATAAGTTATATATATATATATATATATTTTATAAATCTTAAGTGATAAGATGTTATATTTATTTGGCTACATTTATAAGTGTTACAACTTATGTTACTAAATCAAATATATTAATTTAATGCATAGGAACGATGTGTCCTTCTACTTGTCATCATGCATGGGAGAGTTCATGTTGTATTGCCAAGTGTCCCCTTAAGTGTCATCATGCATGGGAAGGTTTCATGCCATGAGCCATGTGTCCCTTATCAAAATTCCTATAATACCCTTGAACATCTCTATATAAGGAGGCTCTTTCTCCATTTTTTTTTACCATTCCATTTCCATTTCCTCCTTTCCACCTTCTTCTTAAAGCTTATGGCCATGGTTTCCATGGCATAAGTCTTCCTCTTTTCCACCACCACCTTGCCAAAGTTCGTCATTCTCCTCCTCCTCTTATAATATAAAGAGAGATTAGTGTATATTATATTATATATATTTTGGTGAAGAAGACGTTGTGCTGAAATACTATCCGACGGTTCGCTTAGCTAGGCTCGCCTACCGTGAAGATTTGGAAAGTTATTAGGTGAGAACTTCTAATTTAAAATTTTATTTAAATTAGTTAATTAGGATTAGATGAGATTAACTTTAATTAGTTAATGATGATTGTGTGATGGATGTTGATGTTTGAATAGTTTTTCATGAATTTGATAAAACACTGAACACTAGTAAGCGTTATCGTCTGTAACGCTTGTGCACCGTTAAATGTTTGTTGTGATGAATGAATTCATATCCGTCTGGTCGTATAGTTCATTTGGATAAATATGATTGCATTGTATGATATCACACACACAAACACACCGTGGTTGTGGAATATATGGGTGATCGATTTAGAATCTCCTTCCTATATACGATTTTATTCAAATTTTAAATAATATTTAAAATTTTAGTTTTGAATTAAATATCAACTTTTAAATATTGAATTAGGATCTGAAAAAGATATGAACTATGTATTGATTTTTATAACGATCTTTATATTTTTGGTGAAATATTATTTTCAATTTAAATTCGAAATGAGATTTTTGATATTTGAATATAATAACAATGTCTCTTTATAATAACAATATAATATACACACCGACTGTTCTAGGATGACAGAGAGGATAGTGTCTAGGCTTGGGTTTGGAAAATCAGTTTCCTGCTCTCCCTGGCTATCCCTAACTGATCCGACGGATGGGATGGTTAAATAAAAATCTAATTTGAAATTATTTGAATGGTGATTTAATTAGAAGAAAAAGTTGTGTTTTAAATCCAAATAATTTGAAAAAGCAATTTAAATGATTTATATAAGTTTATAATGATTTTTAAGGTAATTTGAAGTATTTAAGAATAATGATTATTTTGGTCAAAATTAGAGCTTCTCGCATTATGGCAATATGTAAATGCTTATAACTTTTTCAATTTAAATCGGATTTTCACGAAACGAAAAACGTTTGATTCCTATTTACGAGAGCTTTCAAATGAGTGAAAGCAGATTTTAATTTCGGGTTATAGTTTTCAAGTTATGTTTGAAACCGTTTTGGAAAAGATCGATGTAAGAACAATTGTTGCCCATAACTATAAACAGCTATTTTTAAATTATTTAAAAATATGGAAAAAATTTGTAAAATCATTACAAATTATGAAAAGGTGTTTTCAATTGCAAAGTTTAAGTTTTGGCTAAGATAAACGATATTTTGATCGAAATAGTTAAGATAACTGTTTTGTAACACTTTTGTAACACTTTTGGAACGCTATTGTAACGCTTTCTTCGAAAACAATCTATTTTGAAGTTTTAACCCGTAAACGATGTTCCGAACTATAAGTAATGATTTGTGGAATGTTTTCAAAGGTTTAAGAGTATTAGAAATATTTATATGGAATTTAGATTTATACTAATACGGGTTTTTAATACCAAATAATTGGATATGGTTGGAGATAAATCTTCGGATGTTTGATATTAACTCGGTGGATGAAAATTCATATTATCTGAGGAATTTAAAAGGTAATTCACCGTTATTCCGCTTATAATATGAGTTGGATACGGTAATTAATATTGAAGATAAGTTGATGGTATCTCTATCCAGATCAAATATCAAAGAGTTGAATAAATCTTTTAATTAAGATATGGGTTTCTCCACCTGATTGAAATAAGTTAGGTAGAAATAATCTTCGATATTTTGTATGGAACCTCATGATTTAAACGTATACTATCTGGGAATTTGGAAGATATTATTATATCGTTATTTCACTTATAGTATTAGTTAATTATGAGAATTTATATCAAATATAAGTGGATACAATTTATGTGTAACTTATGATTCAAAAATCGATTTGATTGGGGTTTCGTCGTGAATCGTATCTTCAATAATATCATTCTTGAAACCCGATAAGATTGATTTGTAGAAATTCATATCGTAATTGGGAAATTAAATTAAATCTTTGATTTGAGGGAATGAAAGATAAGAAATTAAAGCGAAGGTATAATCTTTGACTCAAAGAAGAGATAAGATGATAACGAGATGTATGAAATTAAAATAATTCAAATCTTGAGTTATATATGAATTGAAAAATCGTTGGAAGGAGATTTGAATCGAAAAGCCTGTGTAAACCATAGCTACTGTTTTAAAGTACGCTTGTTACTTGGAAAGACCGGGATCGAGTATATGTTCGAAAAACCATTCCAAGTAATAATACGACGTTATAAAGCAATTCAAGACTTGGTAAACGACGAATGAAGACCGGAAATATTTGAATTGTTTAGATGGATTGTTGATTAATGTCTCGGTTAGGTAGGCCACCTGATACGAGATATGAGTTGCATGAGACCTGAACATATTCAAGTATTTTCGGGTTGTTGTTCCGTTCAGACCCAGAACAGACTTATATGGATGGTGTGTCTGACATTGAAATTTACTGCATAGCACTGATTTCCGTTAATGTATATCGGATTTGTGGCAATATATTATCCTCGTCTCTAAGTCATATGAACGTAGAGGGTATGCATTGATTGAAATCAGTGATATGTCGTGAATTGTCAATGTGGCATACCCAAGTTATGAGACGAGCTAGTGATGATCAAAGCATGGCTTATCAAAGCGTAGCTTTGTGTATATCGTGACTTCGACAAACCTCACACCCCGGAATGATGGTAAACTGGCGGTTAGGTTGTATACATATACATAAACTCTGATGAACTTGAAAGCTTCGGCGAATGGATCCATTTTCGAAACCTGAGAAAATAAAGTATATACGGGGTCCGATGTCTGGACGAACACCCGGGAGATTTATATACTTCGGCTCTGTATTCGGTGTCCGATGTCTGGATGTTATCCGGGAGATACTTAGCCTCGTGTTCTCGATTGATCTTTCGTGCCAGGAACCATCATGTTGGAAACCCAATCTCCAATACGAGCCCATGCGATTTTGATTGTATACCTATATAGCAATATAACCAATTGGGGTTATGGGGCTACGATTTTCTATTTATTTGCGAAATGATTTTCAATACTATGCACTACTAATAGTATAAGAGGATTTTCACGTATATAAGCATGTTTGGTTATCATAAGACAAAACTCGCCCATCTGGTGTGCGCTTGCATTGTGTGATATGGGACGAGCTTATGATAGCTTCATTTTTCAGAAGTCATTGCGTATTTTCATGCACGGGAATTCATATGGAGTAAAACCCGTTCCGCATTAGCGGCGTGGTCCGTTGAATTACCCAACTTTAAAAATGAAACCTAAATGATAACTGTTTTGAGTTCTCACACCAGTCCCACGACTGACCTGGAGTTTATTGTTCCCTCACCTAAACTCTGGGTGCCCATAAATTTTCACACGGGCAGTCAGTAGTTTAGGTTTGCAGTTTTAGTTCGTTGGAGCAGGATTTGGAGCACTTTCTGAGTTGGAGTCCACGATAGAGTTGAAGCTTCCGCTGTATTTTGATCTTCCGCTGAGAGTAGAGTTTAGTATTTCTTCCGCTGTGAAATCAATGTACTCTGATATTCTATGTAACTCTGATGTAATATTTTGTAATGAAATAAAAAGTTCTGTTATTTTGTTCGATATATGTATGTACCCATAACAATTCATCTTTGTGAACGATTTAAGTCGGTTTAATTACCGGCGAAAATCGGGCAAAAAGATGGGTCGTTACAAGTGGTATCAGAGCTTTGGTTATACAAAGCTATAGGGTACGTACATATTTGGACAAAAGAATAGGACTCCTCAGAGTTATATTATCTCGTTAGAGATAGGGTTAGAAATACCCTAGAATGAGATTTTGGAATATTATGACGAGAGAGCGTATTTTTGAAACCTATATAAGATATTTTTGAACAAGTAAATCATTTTGAAACGATGATTATTTGAAAATATGTTTTGGAAATATAACTGGAAATAAGGATTTCGAGTGTTTTATTCGACGTCACAATTGGACTATCGAGTATGTAAGGATTTTGAATATACGTCTGATCAACGTATATACAAAGTCCAGTATATACTAGATAGATATAGAATCACACTCTAGTCGCTCGGGGATGATTCTGTTGATGACCGCGGCATATTCGGTATTCATTTTCGAGTTTCGTAAGTGGGATGACTATATGGTTTCGATTAAGACGTCGAGGAAAACTTGAACCCTTTCGATATTAAGAGAATATCATATAGATGAAAACCAATTATTTTGATAAAAAAAAGGGGATAGTATAAAAGTAAACTATACTTAAGAATTAAAAAGAACACGTAAGTGTGAAAATTCATTTAAGGGATTTTATCGATACCACCTCTTAAGGAATCTGAAGATAATTTAGACTTAAGTTAAGGATTTGTTTTAAGAGATGATTTTGACTTAAGTTAGAAATGAGTTTAAAAGGTTATTTAAATCATAACAAACACCGAAGTAGAAAATTTTGGATCCTTGAAGTATTAAGTTGAACGATGTGAGTTCTGAGACGTTAAGTCAACATGTGATTAACCCTAACTTGAACCGGTATACGCATAATCAGAGTGCGCAGAGGAAGCATGGTGGTATTTTAAATAAAACTGTTTTAAGGGATTTTCCGGCCAGTTGAGTAAAGAAAATTTTCTAAACAAGATTTTATCATTAAGCAAGGATGAAAAGAGTTATATATATTTGAATTTAAAGTAGATTTAGGAAAAGGTGTTATTCGATTTGGTGGATGTGACAACTAAAATATGAATATAAGATTTAATGGGTTAATATGAGATTATGTTGGAAACAATTGGAATAAGAATTTGAAATAGAATGAGTGTATCGGAAACATAATTCTATCTCTTTCCTTGTTGCTAGTTTGTACTCGACCCATGGTCATCTTTTGAATATCACCCGAATTGTCGTGCTTGGAATTTAACTGTCCAACTTTATTTCTGGATTCTTCCTTCTGCCTTGCTCTGATAAAGCCATGGACACGTGAATTAGTTTTGATTTGGGACCAGCATTTTTAATTATCTATTAAATTGAATTTGAATTCGTATCGAGTACGATAGAATTTCTAATACTGAATTTAACCAAGATGTTATTTTGCAAGATAAAGGAAAATTTTGGGAAAATTTATTTGAGAACTTGGATTTAAATTTCTAATTAAGCGCTTAGTCTTATAATTGATAAGGAAATCATGGGTTTGTAAGAGTAAGTTAGATAATTTCCAAACTTTAAGATTTTCTTAGGATCATAGACCTCTAAGTACTAGACCGTAGCTATCCCAGTTCTCCCAGTGGTAGTGGTAGTAGCTCGGATTCTAACTCGAAAAAATATTCGATTGCAATCATGACCAGTGACGACCCTAGTAATCACGAGATTATAAAAGTTTCCTTAGACTCTACCTTTGGTGAGAATTAGATAGAGTATCCTGAGAATCATATGAGCCGGGATTCTGACCATTGCATTTCTGATATGTTGAGAAAGAAATTTAAAATTGGTTAAGGAGTTTAAATTTACTCGACTTCCTTTTCGAGGACGAAAAGTTCTTAAGGAGGGGTGAATGTAACATCCCAGAATTTTTACTAAATTTGATCTGGATTTTTATTATATAATTTTTCATTTTCTAAAAATAAATTGATTTTATAAGTTTTGAATATGAATTTTTAATTTTGGATAAGTAACTTGTTTTAATTAATATGATTTTATAAGAAAACTTATTTTGAAATTTCTATTTATAAGATTTTTATGTTTAAGTAATAATATTTTCTAATTTTGATAATATTGATTTGCATAAATATGATTTTTGGTAAAGGATAATTTATTTTTAAGATTTTTAAAAGAATGATTTCTATATCGATAAATAAGTTTTGGATTTGTAAGCATTTTGTTTTAGATTATTTTTAAGTATTTATTTTTAAAACCATTTGTTAGTATAGATTTGGGTAAATTACATATATGTGTATTTGATAAACATTTTTTTTTAAATTCTAAATAAGTTATATATATATATATATATATATTATAAATCTTAAGTGATAAGATGTTATATTTATTTGGCTACATTTATAAGTGTTACAACTTATGTTACTAAATCAAATATATTAATTTAATGCATAGGAATGATGTGTCCTTCTAGTTGTCATCATGCATGGGAGAGTTCATGTTGTATTGCCAAGTGTCCCCTTAAGTGTCATCATGCATGGGAAGGTTTCATGCCATGAGCCATGTGTCCCTTATCAAAATTCCTATAATACCCTTGAACATCTCTATATAAGGAGGCTCTTTCTCCATTTTTTTTTTACCATTCCATTTCCATTTCCTCCTTTCCACCTTCTTCTTAAAGCTTATGGCCATGGTTTCCATGGCATAAGTCTTCCTCTTTTCCACCACCACCTTGCCAAAGTTCGCCATTCTCCTCCTCCTCTTATAATATAAAGAGAGATTAGTGTATATTATATTATATATATTTTGGTGAAGAAGACGTTGTGCTGAAATACTATCCGACGGTTCGCTTAGCTAGGCTCGCCTACCGTGAAGATTTGGAAAGTTATTAGGTGAGAACTTCTAATTTAAAATTTTATTTAAATTAGTTAATTAGGATTAGATGAGATTAACTTTAATTAGTTAATGATGATTGTGTGATGGATGTTGATGTTTGAATGGTTTTTCATGAATTTGATAAAACACTGAACACTAGTAAGCGTTATCGTCTGTAACGCTTGTGCACCGTTAAATGTTTGTTGTGATGAATGAATTCATATCCGTCTGGTCGTATAGTTCATTTGGATAAATATGATTGCATTGTATGATATCACACACACAAACACACCGTGGTTGTGGAATATATGGGTGATCGATTTAGAATCTCCTTCCTATATACGATTTTATTCAAATTTTAAATAATATTTAAAATTTTAGTTTTGAATTAAATATCAACTTTTAAATATTGAATTAGGATCTGAAAAAGATATGAACTATGTATTGATTTTTATAACGATCTTTATATTTTTGGTGAAATATTATTTTCAATTTAAATTCGAAATGAGATTTTTGATATTTGAATATAATAACAATGTCTCTTTATAATAACAATATAATATACACACCGACTGTTCTAGGATGACAGAGAGGATAGTGTCTAGGCTTGGGTTTGGAAAATCAGTTTCCTGCTCTCCCTGGCTATCCCTAACTGATCCGACGGATGGGATGGTTAAATAAAAATCTAATTTGAAATTATTTGAATGGTGATTTAATTAGAAGAAAAAGTTGTGTTTTAAATCCAAATAATTTGAAAAGGCAATTTAAATGATTTATATAAGTTTATAATGATTTTTAAGGTAATTTGAAGTATTTAAGAATAATGATTATTTTGGTCAAAATTAGAGCTTCTCGCATTATGGCAATATGTAAATGCTTATAACTTTTTCAATTTAAATCGGATTTTCACGAAACGAAAAACGTTTGATTCCTATTTACGAGAGCTTTCAAATGAGTGAAAGCAGATTTTAATTTCGGGTTATAGTTTTCAAGTTATGTTTGAAACCGTTTTGGAAAAGATCGATGTAAGAACAATTGTTGCCCATAACTATAAACAGCTATTTTTAAATTATTTAAAAATATGGAAAAAATTTGTAAAATCATTACAAATTATGAAAAGGTGTTTTCAATTGCAAAGTTTAAGTTTTGGCTAAGATAAACGATATTTTGATCGAAATAGTTAAGATAACTGTTTTGTAACACTTTTGTAACACTTTTGGAACGCTATTGTAACGCTTTCTTCGAAAACAATCTATTTTGAAGTTTTAACCCGTAAACGATGTTCCGAACTATAAGTAATGATTTGTGGAATGTTTTCAAAGGTTTAAGAGTATTAGAAATATTTATATGGAATTTAGATTTATACTAATACGGGTTTTTAATACCAAATAATTGGATATGGTTGGAGATAAATCTTCGGATGTTTGATATTAACTCGGTGGATGAAAATTCATATTATCTGAGGAATTTAAAAGGTAATTCACCGTTATTCCGCTTATAATATGAGTTGGATACGGTAATTAATATTGAAGATAAGTTGATGGTATCTCTATCCAGATCAAATATCAAAGAGTTGAATAAATCTTTTAATTAAGATATGGGTTTCTCCACCTGATTGAAATAAGTTAGGTAGAAATAATCTTCGATATTTTGTATGGAACCTCATGATTTAAACGTATACTATCTGGGAATTTGGAAGATATTATTATATCGTTATTTCACTTATAGTATTAGTTAATTATGAGAATTTATATCAAATATAAGTGGATACAATTTATGTGTAACTTATGATTCAAAAATCGATTTGATTGGGGTTTCGTCGTGAATCGTATCTTCAATAATATCATTCTTGAAACCCGATAAGATTGATTTGTAGAAATTCATATCGTAATTGGGAAATTAAATTAAATCTTTGATTTGAGGGAATGAAAGATAAGAAATTAAAGCGAAGGTATAATCTTTGACTCAAAGAAGAGATAAGATGATAACGAGATGTATGAAATTAAAATAATTCAAATCTTGAGTTATATATGAATTGAAAAATCGTTGGAAGGAGATTTGAATCGAAAAGCCTGTGTAAACCATAGCTACTGTTTTAAAGTACGCTTGTTACTTGGAAAGACCGGGATCGAGTATATGTTCGAAAAACCATTCCAAGTAATAATACGACGTTATAAAGCAATTCAAGACTTGGTAAACGACGAATGAAGACCGGAAATATTTGAATTGTTTAGATGGATTGTTGATTAATGTCTCGGTTAGGTAGGCCACCTGATACGAGATATGAGTTGCATGAGACCTGAACATATTCAAGTATTTTCGGGTTGTTGTTCCGTTCAGACCCAGAACAGACTTATATGGATGGTGTGTCTGACATTGAAATTTACTGCATAGCACTGATTTCCGTTAATGTATATCGGATTTGTGGCAATATATTATCCTCGTCTCTAAGTCATATGAACGTAGAGGGTATGCATTGATTGAAATCAGTGATATGTCGTGAATTGTCAATGTGGCATACCCAAGTTATGAGACGAGCTAGTGATGATCAAAGCATGGCTTATCAAAGCGTAGCTTTGTGTATATCGTGACTTCGACAAACCTCACACCCCGGAATGATGGTAAACTGGCGGTTAGGTTGTATACATATACATAAACTCTGATGAACTTGAAAGCTTCGGCGAATGGATCCATTTTCGAAACCTGAGAAAATAAAGTATATACGGGGTCCGATGTCTGGACGAACACCCGGGAGATTTATATACTTCGGCTCTGTATTCGGTGTCCGATGTCTGGATGTTATCCGGGAGATACTTAGCCTCGTGTTCTCGATTGATCTTTCGTGCCAGGAACCATCATGTTGGAAACCCAATGTCCAATACGAGCCCATGCGATTTTGATTGTATACCTATATAGCAATATAACCAATTGGGGTTATGGGGCTACGATTTTCTATTTATTTGCGAAATGATTTTCAATACTATGCACTACTAATAGTATAAGAGGATTTTCACGTATATAAGCATGTTTGGTTATCATAAGACAAAACTCGCCCATCTGGTGTGCGCTTGCATTGTGTGATATGGGACGAGCTTATGATAGCTTCATTTTTCAGAAGTCATTGCGTATTTTCATGCACGGGAATTCATATGGAGTAAAACCCGTTCCGCATTAGCGGCGTGGTCCGTTGAATTACCCAACTTTAAAAATGAAACCTAAATGATAACTGTTTTGAGTTCTCACACCAGTCCCACGACTGACCTGGAGTTTATTGTTCCCTCACCTAAACTCTGGGTGCCCATAAATTTTCACACGGGCAGTCAGTAGTTTAGGTTTGCAGTTTTAGTTCGTTGGAGCAGGATTTGGAGCACTTTCTGAGTTGGAGTCCACGATAGAGTTGAAGCTTCCGCTGTATTTTGATCTTCCGCTGAGAGTAGAGTTTAGTATTTCTTCCGCTGTGAAATCAATGTACTCTGATATTCTATGTAACTCTGATGTAATATTTTGTAATGAAATAAAAAGTTCTGTTATTTTGTTCGATATATGTATGTACCCATAACAATTCATCTTTGTGAACGATTTAAGTCGGTTTAATTACCGGCGAAAATCGGGCAAAAAGATGGGTCGTTACAAGTGGTATCAGAGCTTTGGTTATACAAAGCTATAGGGTACGTACATATTTGGACAAAAGAATAGGACTCCTCAGAGTTATATTATCTCGTTAGAGATAGGGTTAGAAATACCCTAGAATGAGATTTTGGAATATTATGACGAGAGAGCGTATTTTTGAAACCTATATAAGATATTTTTGAACAAGTAAATCATTTTGAAACGATGATTATTTGAAAATATGTTTTGGAAATATAACTGGAAATAAGGATTTCGAGTGTTTTATTCGACGTCACAATTGGACTATCGAGTATGTAAGGATTTTGAATATACGTCTGATCAACGTATATACAAAGTCCAGTATATACTAGATAGATATAGAATCACACTCTAGTCGCTCGGGGATGATTCTGTTGATGACCGCGGCATATTCGGTATTCATTTTCGAGTTTCGTAAGTGGGATGACTATATGGTTTCGATTAAGACGTCGAGGAAAACTTTAACCCTTTCGATATTAAGAGAATATCATATAGATGAAAACCAATTATTTTGATAAAAAAAAGGGGATAGTATAAAAGTAAACTATACTTAAGAATTAAAAAGAACACGTAAGTGTGAAAATTCATTTAAGGGATTTTATCGATACCACCTCTTAAGGAATCTGAAGATAATTTAGACTTAAGTTAAGGATTTGTTTTAAGAGATGATTTTGACTTAAGTTAGAAATGAGTTTAAAAGGTTATTTAAATCATAACAAACACCGAAGTAGAAAATTTTGGATCCTTGAAGTATTAAGTTGAACGATGTGAGTTCTGAGACGTTAAGTCAACATGTGATTAACCCTAACTTGAACCGGTATACGCATAATCAGAGTGCGCAGAGGAAGCATGGTGGTATTTTAAATAAAACTGTTTTAAGGGATTTTCCGGCCAGTTGAGTAAAGAAAATTTTCTAAACAAGATTTTATCATTAAGCAAGGATGAAAAGAGTTATATATATTTGAATTTAAAGTAGATTTAGGAAAAGGTGTTATTCGATTTGGTGGATGTGACAACTAAAATATGAATATAAGATTTAATGGGTTAATATGAGATTATGTTGGAAACAATTGGAATAAGAATTTGAAACAGAATGAGTGTATCGGAAACATAATTCTATCTCTTTCCTTGTTGCTAGTTTGTACTCGACCCATGGTCATCTTTTGAATATCACCCGAATTGTCGTGCTTGGAATTTAACTGTCCAACTTTATTTCTGGATTCTTCCTTCTGCCTTGCTCTGATAAAGCCATGGACACGTGAATTAGTTTTGATTTGGGACCAGCATTTTTAATTATCTATTAAATTGAATTTGAATTCGTATCGAGTACGATAGAATTTCTAATACTGAATTTAACCAAGATGTTATTTTGCAAGATAAAGGAAAATTTTGGGAAAATTTATTTGAGAACTTGGATTTAAATTTCTAATTAAGCGCTTAGTCTTATAATTGATAAGGAAATCATGGGTTTGTAAGAGTAAGTTAGATAATTTCCAAACTTTAAGATTTTCTTAGGATCATAGACCTCTAAGTACTAGACCGTAGCTATCCCAGTTCTCCCAGTGGTAGTGGTAGTAGCTCGGATTCTAACTCGAAAAAATATTCGATTGCAATCATGACCAGTGACGACCCTAGTAATCACGAGATTATAAAAGTTTCCTTAGACTCTACCTTTGGTGAGAATTAGATAGAGTATCCTGAGAATCATATGAGCCGGGATTCTGACCATTGCATTTCTGATATGTTGAGAAAGAAATTTAAAATTGGTTAAGGAGTTTAAATTTACTCGACTTCCTTTTCGAGGACGAAAAGTTCTTAAGGAGGGGTGAATGTAACATCCCAGAATTTTTACTAAATTTGATCTGGATTTTTATTATATAATTTTTCATTTTCTAAAAATAAATTGATTTTATAAGTTTTGAATATGAATTTTTAATTTTGGATAAGTAACTTGTTTTAATTAATATGATTTTATAAGAAAACTTATTTTGAAATTTCTATTTATAAGATTTTTATGTTTAAGTAATAATATTTTCTAATTTTGATAATATTGATTTGCATAAATATGATTTTTGGTAAAGGATAATTTATTTTTAAGATTTTTAAAAGAATGATTTCTATATCGATAAATAAGTTTTGGATTTGTAAGCATTTTGTTTTAGATTATTTTTAAGTATTTATTTTTAAAACCATTTGTTAGTATAGATTTGGGTAAATTACATATATGTGTATTTGATAAACATTTTTTTTTAAATTCTAAATAAGTTATATATATATATATATTTTATAAATCTTAAGTGATAAGATGTTATATTTATTTGGCTACATTTATAAGTGTTACAACTTATGTTACTAAATCAAATATATTAATTTAATGCATAGGAATGATGTGTCCTTCTAGTTGTCATCATGCATGGGAGAGTTCATGTTGTATTGCCAAGTGTCCCCTTAAGTGTCATCATGCATGGGAAGGTTTCATGCCATGAGCCATGTGTCCCTTATCAAAATTCCTATAATACCCTTGAACATCTCTATATAAGGAGGCTCTTTCTCCATTTTTTTTTTACCATTCCATTTCCATTTCCTCCTTTCCACCTTCTTCTTAAAGCTTATGGCCATGGTTTCCATGGCATAAGTCTTCCTCTTTTCCACCACCACCTTGCCAAAGTTCGTCATTCTCCTCCTCCTCTTATAATATAAAGAGAGATTAGTGTATATTATATTATATATATTTTGGTGAAGAAGACGTTGTGCTGAAATACTATCCGACGGTTCGCTTAGCTAGGCTCGCCTACCGTGAAGATTTGGAAAGTTATTAGGTGAGAACTTCTAATTTAAAATTTTATTTAAATTAGTTAATTAGGATTAGATGAGATTAACTTTAATTAGTTAATGATGATTGTGTGATGGATGTTGATGTTTGAATGGTTTTTCATGAATTTGATAAAACACTGAACACTAGTAAGCGTTATCGTCTGTAACGCTTGTGCACCGTTAAATGTTTGTTGTGATGAATGAATTCATATCCGTCTGGTCGTATAGTTCATTTGGATAAATATGATTGCATTGTATGATATCACACACACAAACACACCGTGGTTGTGGAATATATGGGTGATCGATTTAGAATCTCCTTCCTATATACGATTTTATTCAAATTTTAAATAATATTTAAAATTTTAGTTTTGAATTAAATATCAACTTTTAAATATTGAATTAGGATCTGAAAAAGATATGAACTATGTATTGATTTTTATAACGATCTTTATATTTTTGGTGAAATATTATTTTCAATTTAAATTCGAAATGAGATTTTTGATATTTGAATATAATAACAATGTCTCTTTATAATAACAATATAATATACACACCGACTGTTCTAGGATGACAGAGAGGATAGTGTCTAGGCTTGGGTTTGGAAAATCAGTTTCCTGCTCTCCCTGGCTATCCCTAACTGATCCGACGGATGGGATGGTTAAATAAAAATCTAATTTGAAATTATTTGAATGGTGATTTAATTAGAAGAAAAAGTTGTGTTTTAAATCCAAATAATTTGAAAAGGCAATTTAAATGATTTATATAAGTTTATAATGATTTTTAAGGTAATTTGAAGTATTTAAGAATAATGATTATTTTGGTCAAAATTAGAGCTTCTCGCATTATGGCAATATGTAAATGCTTATAACTTTTTCAATTTAAATCGGATTTTCACGAAACGAAAAACGTTTGATTCCTATTTACGAGAGCTTTCAAATGAGTGAAAGCAGATTTTAATTTCGGGTTATAGTTTTCAAGTTATGTTTGAAACCGTTTTGGAAAAGATCGATGTAAGAACAATTGTTGCCCATAACTATAAACAGCTATTTTTAAATTATTTAAAAATATGGAAAAAATTTGTAAAATCATTACAAATTATGAAAAGGTGTTTTCAATTGCAAAGTTTAAGTTTTGGCTAAGATAAACGATATTTTGATCGAAATAGTTAAGATAACTGTTTTGTAACACTTTTGTAACACTTTTGGAACGCTATTGTAACGCTTTCTTCGAAAACAATCTATTTTGAAGTTTTAACCCGTAAACGATGTTCCGAACTATAAGTAATGATTTGTGGAATGTTTTCAAAGGTTTAAGAGTATTAGAAATATTTATATGGAATTTAGATTTATACTAATACGGGTTTTTAATACCAAATAATTGGATATGGTTGGAGATAAATCTTCGGATGTTTGATATTAACTCGGTGGATGAAAATTCATATTATCTGAGGAATTTAAAAGGTAATTCACCGTTATTCCGCTTATAATATGAGTTGGATACGGTAATTAATATTGAAGATAAGTTGATGGTATCTCTATCCAGATCAAATATCAAAGAGTTGAATAAATCTTTTAATTAAGATATGGGTTTCTCCACCTGATTGAAATAAGTTAGGTAGAAATAATCTTCGATATTTTGTATGGAACCTCATGATTTAAACGTATACTATCTGGGAATTTGGAAGATATTATTATTTCGTTATTTCACTTATAGTATTAGTTAATTATGAGAATTTATATCAAATATAAGTGGATACAATTTATGTGTAACTTATGATTCAAAAATCGATTTGATTGGGGTTTCGTCGTGAATCGTATCTTCAATAATATCATTCTTGAAACCCGATAAGATTGATTTGTAGAAATTCATATCGTAATTGGGGAATTAAATTGAATCTTTGATTTGAGGGAATGAAAGATAAGAAATTAAAGCGAAGGTATAATCTTTGACTCAAAGAAGAGATAAGATGATAACGAGATGTATGAAATTAAAATAATTCAAATCTTGAGCTATATATGAATTGAAAAATCGTTGGAAGGAGATTTGAATCGAAAAGCCTGTGTAAACCATAGCTACTGTTTTAAAGTACGCTTGTTACTTGGAAAGACCGGGATCGAGTATATGTTCGAAAAACCATTCCAAGTAATAATACGACGTTATAAAGCAATTCAAGACTTGGTAAACGACGAATGAAGACCGGAAATATTTGAATTGTTTAGATGGATTGTTGATTAATGTCTCGGTTAGGTAGGCCACCTGATACGAGATATGAGTTGCATGAGACCTGAACATATTCAAGTATTTTCGGGTTGTTGTTCCGTTCAGACCCAGAACAGACTTATATGGATGGTGTGTCTGACATTGAAATTTACTGCATAGCACTGATTTCCGTTAATGTATATCGGATTTGTGGCAATATATTATCCTCGTCTCTAAGTCATATGAACGTAGAGGGTATGCATTGATTGAAATCAGTGATATGTCGTGAATTGTCAATGTGGCATACCCAAGTTATGAGACGAGCTAGTGATGATCAAAGCATGGCTTATCAAAGCGTAGCTTTGTGTATATCGTGACTTCGACAAACCTCACACCCCGGAATGATGGTAAACTGGCGGTTAGGTTGTATA
This sequence comes from Allium sativum, assembly GCA_030737875.1. Classification (NCBI taxonomy): domain Eukaryota; kingdom Viridiplantae; phylum Streptophyta; class Magnoliopsida; order Asparagales; family Amaryllidaceae; genus Allium; species Allium sativum. The sequence goes on along the minus strand of CM060918.1, from coordinate 831,022,512 downwards.
CATATACATAAACTCTGATGAACTTGAAAGCTTCGGCGAATGGATCCATTTTCGAAACCTGAGAAAATAAAGTATATACGGGGTCCGATGTCTGGACGAACACCCGGGAGATTTATATACTTCGGCTCTGTATTCGGTGTCCGATGTCTGGATGTTATCCGGGAGATACTTAGCCTCGTGTTCTCGATTGATCTTTCGTGCCAGGAACCATCATGTTGGAAACCCAATGTCCAATACGAGCCCATGCGATTTTGATTGTATACCTATATAGCAATATAACCAATTGGGGTTATGGGGCTACGATTTTCTATTTATTTGCGAAATGATTTTCAATACTATGCACTACTAATAGTATAAGAGGATTTTCACGTATATAAGCATGTTTGGTTATCATAAGACAAAACTCGCCCATCTGGTGTGCGCTTGCATTGTGTGATATGGGACGAGCTTATGATAGCTTCATTTTTCAGAAGTCATTGCGTATTTTCATGCACGGGAATTCATATGGAGTAAAACCCGTTCCGCATTAGCGGCGTGGTCCGTTGAATTACCCAACTTTAAAAATGAAACCTAAATGATAACTGTTTTGAGTTCTCACACCAGTCCCACGACTGACCTGGAGTTTATTGTTCCCTCACCTAAACTCTGGGTGCCCATAAATTTTCACACGGGCAGTCAGTAGTTTAGGTTTGCAGTTTTAGTTCGTTGGAGCAGGATTTGGAGCACTTTCTGAGTTGGAGTCCACGATAGAGTTGAAGCTTCCGATGTATTTTGATCTTCCGCTGAGAGTAGAGTTTAGTATTTCTTCCGCTGTGAAATCAATGTACTCTGATATTCTATGTAACTCTGATGTAATATTTTGTAATGAAATAAAAAGTTCTGTTATTTTGTTCGATATATGTATGTACCCATAACAATTCATCTTTGTGAACGATTTAAGTCGGTTTAATTACCGGCGAAAATCGGGCAAAAAGATGGGTCGTTACACGTTGGGAAGTTTATATCCAAGTGCATGAATTGCCAGCTAGTTAAAGCCGAGCAAAAGAAGCCTAGTGGGTTGATACAGCCTTTAGAAATTCCCGAATGGAAATGGGAGCAAGTCTCGATGGATTTCATCGATGGTTTACCAAGGACTAGATCGGGATATGACAGCATTTGGGTAATTGTAGATCGACTGACTAAAAGTGCAAGGTTTATACCAGTCAAATCGACAAGAACGGCAGCTAAGTTAGCAGAATTGTATATGAAGTGGGTAGTGAGATTTCATGGAGTACCTAAAGGCATTGTGAGCGACCGAGACCCGTTGTTCACTAGTGGGTTTTGGAAGAGCTTACAAGAGGCTCTAGGGTCAGAGTTACATCTTAGTACCGCATATCATCCTCAGACCGACGGTCAGACGGAGAGGGTGAACCGTATTTTGGAAGATCTCTTGAGAGCATGTATATTGGATTTTGGTGGATCATGGGATGACCGTTTGCATCTAGTAGAGTTTGCATATAATAATAGCTACCAATCCAGTATCGGTATGGCTCCGTTTGAAGCTTTGTATGGAAGACCATGCAACTCACCATCATGTTGGATAGAGACTGGCGAGAAGTTTATGCTTGGACCAGATGTGGTGAGGGAAACTTCAGATAAAATCAAGATCATTCAGCAACGAATGAAGGCAGCCCAAGATAGACAGAAGAGTTATGCTGATAAGAGGCGAAGAGACCTAAAATTTTCCGTTGGCGACTTGGTGTTTGTCAAGATTTCTCCGTTAAAGAGCGTAATACGATTTGGCAGGAAAGGCAAGTTGGCACCAAAATTTGTTGGCCCATTCCCTGTTCTTGAACTAGTCGGGAATTTGGCATATAGAATTGACTTACCAGAGAAGATGGCAGGAGTTCATAACGTATTTCATGTTTCCCAACTAAGGAAGTTCGTTCACGACTCAGATATGACTATTTCACCTGATCAGTTAGAGGACTTCGAAGTAGAACCCGAGGCGGTTGGGAACCGCAAGCCGGCCCGTATTGTCGAGTACGACATGAAGCAACTTCGAAGGAAGGCGGTGAAGCTAGTCAAGGTTCAGTGGGGCGAGGACGAGAATGATTGTACTTGGGAGACAGAGGAGAACATTAGGAAGACTTACCCAGAACTCTTTGCCTGGTGAGATTTTGACTTAGATTCAGTTTTCTGCATGCTAGGGTAGGCTTGTTTGTTTGTTTTGCATGTTTGATTGTTATATGTGGTTGTTAGGCATGCGGGATCCTTTGTATGTTTTGGGTTAAGGAATTTCGGGGGCGAAATTTCTTAAGGGGGGGAGAGTGTAACGACCCGCATTCTACGCATTATAGAATCGTAGAATATTTATCTCTGTCACATACGAAGTCGTATGGTCATGTAACTTTGGGAGACGACTATTGGGATCATTTCCCATGTTCATGATTTTTCCCGATTTTTAAATGACCATTTTACCCCTAATTGGCACTGTTTTGGCCATAACTTTTGACTGAAAAGGAATTTTGACCTGAAACCACTTCCATTGGCTTCGGATGATGGTTTCTCTTTCCGTAGAGTGGTTACATTAGCCAAACGGACTTACCGTTTGGGAGATATGGCTGAAACAAGTTTCAGATGGTGAAAAACAGCTTAATTGGGCTTAAACGGGTGATTAGCAGCTTGGCCCAAGGGGAATTTCGGGTTTAGGGGGATATAGGTGCTGATTAGGGTTAGAACACATTTCTTTAGACATTTTCCAGCTGCCACTTTCATTCCTCTTAACCTAGCCATGGCCTCCACTCTCTAAATCTCTCTAAAACACCCAAAAATCACCTTCTAATTGAAGATTAGGCTTAGCAAACATTAAATTAAGAAGAAAAAGCACCAAAGCAAGGTTGGAGCTGCTGTATAAGATTGGGAACAGCGCCAAATCAGAGAATATTTCAGTTTTGGGGTTCTAGTTGTGGCAAAGGTGAGTGATAGCATCATTTTGACACTAATTACAGTTAATTAAGGGTAATTAGTGAAGATTAGCGAATTTATACGTAAATAAATTCTGGAAAAATTCTTAAAATTCTAGAATAATGTTTTAAGGCACTGTTAGAAATTTGGGTTAATTTCGATGTGTTTTGCTAACCGCATGCTTAAACATGATTAAGAGGGATTATAGGCAAATGTGAGGTTTTAGCCACTTTTGATCCATTTTGGTTCATTTGAATTGTTGTTTGCTGTTTGTGGTTGCTATTATATGTTGCTATGACTCTATGGTATGTTTCATGATTGATTAGAATAGTTAAATTGCCCGAAAACGTCGTCGAATGGCGTAGAAAGCTCGCTGGAAAGTTGCAGAAGTGTGCAGGTTCCGAACCGGTTCGGATCGGAGAAAGGGGGTCGGATCGGACTAGGGAACTGACCAAGAGAATCCGAACTGGATGGGGACTTGCCACTGGAAGAGGTTTCGCAGGAAGGAAGGCCATTGCTTAGAGTTGGAGTTGGGCAGAAGATCGGATCGGAGCGATGGAGCAGATCGGATCGGAGTAGGCTAGGGAGCGGAGCGGATCGGACTGAAGTAAAGCGAAGTGGTCGGATTGGAGTAGAAGAAACGAGGAAGCTGATCGAAGAAGGAGCATGAGCTGGAAGGAGGATAGCAACCCGACCCGACCCGGAGTGAGGAAATCCGAACCGAACCAATATCTGAAGGGGGAGAATCACTGAACCGACCCGACCCGAAGTGGACTACCGACCCGACCCGATGATGGTGATGACTACCGAACCGAACAGAACTCTAGGACTGTTAATGCGCGACAACTCTTCTGAAGACCCACTCCAATTCGACTAAACCCGAGATGCAAAGGAAGTCCAAATGAGAAGTTAGAGCTCAAGATTCAGAGGGGAATCAACGAGTTCGCTTCATGGTTGGGCTCTGCTGCGGGACGCGTGTTAAGGAGCCATCGACGTCTATAGCTTTGGACCACTATGGTAGGAGGTGCGAAGGCGGATCCAGGGCCATTATGGCATAGGTAGAACCAAGGGCTACGACCAATGAAGTGGGTCATTGAAATGTTTGGTCATGACTCCAAGTGTTTGGCTTGGTCACAGCAGGGTTTCTACAAGTCGGGATTCGTCGTTACCTCAGTTTGTCTAGTGTTCCAAAGTGGTAGATGTCGTACGCTTTACGCACTGAGTGAGAGATGTGAGGATGGTTGCTATGGATGATTTGTTTGCTATCATTGTGACATGCACACCCCACCCCCGTATTCTTACACTATTTATTATGGCACCTTGGAGTATTGTACGGTATGTGGTACTAACTCTTTGGTTGCAGGTCCAGGTTCAGGTATGGTTTAGTATACCTGTTATTACTCTGTTTAAATGCTTATCGCTCATACCAGGCTTTATGTCTGACCCAGAGTTTTATGTCTCCTCTTATTACTCTGGGTGCTCACACGAGCAGACTAGAGACAGGTTAGCTGGTGATGCACGGGTAGATGATCCGGAGACGAGCAGGAGGCTTCCACGTACTATATACATAATATTCTCCCTGTGTTGTTGAAGATCACTGCTTGGGCATTGTTAGTGTATCTTCTACTTTAGTTTTCTTTTGCTTAGAGACAGTAAATTTGGAAAGTTGTAATAAGCTGTATTTGGATTTCCGCTGCTTTGATGTTGACATTGATTATTAGTTATCAGCTTATGCACTGTCTCGCCTGTTTTATGTCAAGTATGTTATTATTATATTTTATCCCATGCGCTGTGAGACATTCTACAGGTTCTCTGATTAGTTCATTCCCTCCTTTCCTTTCTTCTGACGACCGTCTTGTGCTAGTCGGGCATGTGTACAGCGCACTCATGGAGGAAATGCAGGCTGGTGCGAGACGGGCCGTCACAAAAGGATAAATTGTTGTTTCTGAATTCCTACCATTGTCTTGACATGCGGTTCATGTCCTGTCTCATCGCAACATTCTCCCGTACTTGAGCATCCGGCGTTTCCATCGGTTCTCAGAGTTAATTCAGCACTATCATGATGTCTACGCACATGGAAAACACTGAGGAAGGAGCCTAATCTGATGCAAACGGACGTGTAGGAGAAGGTAAATCAGGTTGCGACCTTGGGTGGTTCGACATCAAACCCGTAACAATCGACCCGACTTGGGTTGAACCAAGTGCTGGAGCCGTGGCTGAAGGTGCAGGAGCTTGCTGTTGTTTTTGTTTTACAGAAGCACGTGCTAAAGTCTTGAAAATCATTACTGTTGAGGTTGAATGAAACTTGGGATTTCATCTCGGATTTGGTGATTCAAAATTTGAGCAAAACCCTTTAGACGTTGAGAATGGAGTCTTTTAGTGAAAGCACCAAAGTATTGACACCAAAAAGTGGCACATCGCCCAAGGAATAAGAATATAGAGAATAAAAGTGAAGATAAGTAAATGTAAATGAGGAAAAATGCAATTACATGCAAATTTATGGTTGTTCGGTGTTAATGAGCTTACGCCCACTTTATAATTTTGGATTATATTAATACTTTGCTTACAAGTGATGATTTCAAATGACTAATCCTGAGTTGTGACACCCCATGTCCGTTAATGTCACTCTTTATCTGAATGCATTAAGTTTCGTGATGCGTTATAGGTGAGCAGAAACAGAATATTATAAAGCAGATATGAAATAGCAGTGGAAATTTAAAACTTCGTTACTTAGCAGAAAAACATCGTAGTCTCAAAACCAGTTACAACATCAGGCGAAAATACTAAAACCAAATACATGGAACCAGAACATCCGTCATGCGCTAAGAGCCACCAGAGTACAGAATTGTAAAATCATAATCCCCAATAATAGCAATAATAAAGTAGACAAGTAGTCGAAGCGATACATCAAAGCAGATCCAAATCCAAGCAGAAATAGAAGAGTGAATCCTAATCAAGCCTAAGCATTCCCACCCTAAGAACCTGGAGGGGGGATGGGAGGAAGAGAGAGAAAAGGAAACATAACGTGTTAGACTTAAAGTCTGGTGAGTCCAATGAATTTTAGCATATAAAGAAGTAAAAATATCATGATAGGCATATAAACTGGACGAGAAATAGAAGTACTGTAACGACACGGATTTCGCCCGGACCTAATCGATCGCTAAACCGACCAAGACCGTTCGAATCCCGCATACGCTAACTTTGGGTATACAACACATCAGAACAAATAACAGAAGACTTCAATAAACATCATAATAATGTTACATCAGAGTACAGAATATCAGAGTATATCGAAATATAATACACAGCGGAAGATAAATTTACATAAATGTAAAACAGTGCACAGCGGAAATATAAACTACACAGCGGAAGACTGTAAATGCCTGGACACAGCTTAAAGCTTCAATCCAGAATCCTGCTCAAAACATCTGCAAAATAAAACTACTCGACTGCCCGTGTGGAAAATAGGGGCACCCGAGTTCGCAAGGGAAAAGCAAACTACAGGTCAGTCATGGGACTGGTGTGAGAACTCAAAAACAGTTGTTAACTTTGTTCAAAAATAAGGCAAATCACGGGACCACGCCACTTTCGCGGAACGGGTTTACCCCCATGAAAGCCAGTGTATAAACAACAATCAATATAGATATATGGATCTACTATGCATCAATCAACATGCAATATCCCTATCTACCCATTTAGATTAATCACCACACTTAGATTTTCCAAATCCAATTCAATTTACAGAAATTATTCCTTTGGATTTTATTCCCGATTTCTTATTTCAAATCATTTGAAATACATATCTAACTTTCTATATCAAAGTAGATTTCACTTCGGGATCTCAAATCAAATCATTTGGAAATATGAATTCCAAAACATAACAATGCATACAAACAAGTATGCAACCAAATATCGTGCTCCCCATCGACAAGGCAAAGGGTACGCACCTCGCAACTCGATATATATATGTGCACCTACCCCACATAGGAGTAGGCTACACCGACGATGCACCTCCCACTCAGGAGAGCATACACCGCCCTCTCACCCATACTTTTAGTCTCAGGGTTACCCGAATCTTTAGCCACATACTAAATCATTTCATATCCCGAAGTAGGGAAAATCATTTCACAACATAATAATCACAATGTAACATATAATACATTTCTAAATCACTTTAGAAATCATCGGGTTTTGGGCCTCGAAATCCTTTCTGTTTTATAAAACATTTTTATAAAACATTCCCTGTCCAAAATCGGGAATACATTTCTTTTACCTAAGGAAAATATCATTTCACAATCATTCGTTAAATTTGAAATGAACACAACATCGCTAAACACCTTATCGTCAAATCGTGAAGTGTTTCACAAGGCGTTAGCACACAGATATTTTCAACCCAACCCAATGCTAAATGTAAAAGCATATTCTGCTCATAACTGGTCGAGCACAATCCAAACCATCAATCAATCAAATTTGACATTAAATATAAGGTTTTAAATAGAGAGAGTATTGACTTATATTTAACATCAAATCCTGAAACCAACAGATATCATATCGGGAATAACAATATCGATATCTTCCAAATTCCCATCACAATATCTGTAATCACGGAATCCAATATCGAAAATATCCATTGATAATTTCAATTCAAATCTAATCCAATTTATTTATTTATAACCATAGGATTATTTTTCTAGTTAATAACTAGTTCATTTCGATAAAAATCTATTTTTATCTTTTCAAATATGGAGTTTTTCATCCCAATTCTTCCCAAATCATTTCTTATGATTTTACACAAATTATTACTATTTTTAATAATTTTATCAAGGCCTGTACGGTCGATTTCCATCAATGGCCATCGAACTGCACTTACAGCGACCTTTTTCGAATTTGATTTGGACGTATCTCCAAATCCAACCGTTAGATTTCAAATTTCTAATATTCCTTAGAAAGCTCTTTTCGATACGAACCCAACGGTTCTGATTTCAGGAGAATCCGACGGTCGGATCTCCCGTAATGTCCGTTCGAAGTCAATGGTCGAAATTCGTGAACTGCCGCAGCGCGGCGCGTTCTATTCAGGCCATTTATTATATATATAATACATATAATATATATTTCGTCGATTTCTATTTAAAACGAATTATATAAATAGTTTTGAATTCGTTTCAAAAACATTTTCAACTTCCTTTTCAATTCAAATCACAATTGAATTCTTCTTTATAGATTCGTTTTAAAATTCATTTCTATTCAATTCAAATTTCAATTCAATTTGAATTCGTTTTCAATTCAATTCATTTCGAATTCGTTTTCTATTCAATTCAATTCGAATTCATTTTCTAGTCAATTCAATTCGAATTCGTTTTCTATTCAATTCAATTCGAATTCGTTTTCTATTCAATTCAATTCGAATTCGTTTTCTATTCAATTCAATTCGAATTCGTTTTCTATTCAATTCAATTCGAATTCGTTTTCTATTCAATTCAATTCGAATTCGTTTTCTATTCAATTCAATTCGAATTCGTTTTCTATTCAATTCAATTCGAATTCGTTTTCTATTCAATTCAATTCGAATTCGTTTTCTATTCAATTCAATTCGAATTCATTTTCTATTTCAATTCAATTCGAATTCATTTTCTATTCAATTTAATTCGAATTCATTTTCTAGTCAATTCAATTCGAATTCGTTTTCTATTCAATTCAATTCGAATTCGTTTTCTATTCAATTCAATTCGAATTCGTTTTCTATTCAATTCAATTCGAATTCGTTTTCTATTCAATTCAATTCGAATTCGTTTTCTATTCAATTCAATTCGAATTCGTTTTCTATTCAATTCAATTCGAATTCGTTTTCTATTCAATTCAATTCGAATTCGTTTTCTATTCAATTCAATTCGAATTCGTTTTCTATTTAATTCAATTCGAATTCATTTTCTATTCAATTCAATTCGAATATTTCATATGCATCGTTTTCATTTCATATATATATATATATATCGTTTTCAATTCGAATATTTCATATACATTGTTTTCAATTCGAATATTTTCACTTTCAATATATCCGATATTTTCACTTTCAATTTATTCGATATTTTCACTTCGCTATATATATAAATTTCACTTTTCATATATTCGATATTTTCACTTTGCTATATATATAAATTTCACTTTTCATATATTCGATATTTTCACTTTGCTATATATATAAATTTCACTTTTCATATATATGTTATTTCACTTCGCTATCAATCAATTTTCACAACAATTTCAACCAATAAATATCGTCCATGGTTTGTGGACGAGGGGCGTATATATATATATATATATATATATATATATATATATATATATATATAGGTATTTATATATAGCAATTCACTTCCACTTTCAACACATATATAAAAATTATAAAAAGAAATTGAAGAGTGAGAAATCCTCACCAATAGCTATCCACTCACACGACTCTTCCTTTATGGAAATCTTCGCCTTTTGTCGCTTTCACCCGTATTCTCTACATATGTAAAAATCGAATTTTTACTATGTTATTCAATATATAAAAATCTGATTTTTACTTCGACTTTCAATAAATAAAAATATGATTTTTACTTCGACTTTCAATAAATAAAAATATGATTTTTACTTCGACTTTCAATAAATAAAAATATGATTTTTACTTTTTAAAGAAATCAGTTTTTAACTTTCTTTTTAAATCCAGTTTTAAAACTCCTAAAAATCAGTTTTAAAAATTCATAAAAATCAGTTTATGCAACTTAAAAAAACAGTTTTGCCTTTTTAGGAAAAAAAATCAGTTTTAACTCTTTAAAAATTCTGTTTTTATTTTCTTTTATAATAATCAGTTTCTCTTTTTAAATTTCTGTTTTTAAAACTCTTTTATAAAAAAAACAGTTTTAAAACTTTATATAAAAAAACAGTTTTTATAACTTAAAATAAAAATTCAGTTTTATTTTCTTTAAAAAAAATTCTGTTTTAAAATTCTTTTTCATCTTAAAAACCCAGTTTTTAAATCTAAGAAAAACAAACCAGTTTTATGCTTTTTAAAAATTTCAGTTTTTTTTTTTTTTAACTTTTAAAAATTCAGTTTTACTTTATAAAAATTTCTGTTTTAAACTTTATAAAAATTTCTGTTTTTAAACTTTAACAAAATCGGTTTTTAAAATTTTAAAAACAAAACAGTTTTTATCTTTATAAAAATTCGGTTTTATAGAATTTAAAAATAAAAATAAGAATAAAAATACTTACAGAGGAGCGGGGGGGGGGGAAGGAGATCGGAGGCGCTTCGAGGTGGTTCGTCGATGGCGGCGTCTTCAAGGCTCCAGGGGGGGCGTCGCTATGCTTCGGGGTTCGATCGATGGAGGGGGGAACGCGAGGTCTTCGTCGGCGACTTCGAGACGAGGCGGCGGTGGCTTCGAAGGGGCTGCGGTGGTGGCGTCGAGGTCTGGAGGGCGGCGGCTCGATAAGTTAGGTTTTCCTTTTTTTTTTTTTTTTTTGTTATTTCTGATTAATGAAAAGGGGGGGGGGGCAGGAAGATGATAAAGGAGGGAAGAGGTTTTTTTTTTTATTTTATTATTTAATTATTAAATTTCGCAAAAAGGTTGACTTTCATCCACGACCTCGAAACGAGGCCCACTGCCTGTCGTCCATAGCGTTTAACCCCCATTCCGAACACAATGGGATATGTATCGCAAGCTGGTTTGATCGTTACAATCGGTTTCCTTTTGAATTTTCATTTAAATCACTATATTGAATTTTAAACGTACTTTTCAAATTACCGGGGCCACATACTGACTAGAAAAATTCCAGAAAAATATTTTCTAGCTTCGTATTGACGATACGGTCCTAACAAAACTAGTTTCGTCGAATTCTGAGACCGTTTGAAAAATGGCCAATTTCCAGTCGATTAAAATCAACTGAAACTGGTCAAACGCATTTTCCTTTGCCACGCTCACATATTGATTCGAAAAATTATGAAATTTGGAATCTAGCAATAACTTTACATCACGGACCCAACAAAAGTGGTTTCGTCGAAATCCGAGGTCATTTGCAAAATGTCCATTTTTAAGGGTCTGAATTCCATAGCGACTATTCAGAATTTTCAACTGGACATATCTTTTGATTCCCGATATGAAATCTTGATTTTTCGGATTCGTTGGAAAGATGTTCACTATTAGATTCCATTATTTTTGGTTTCACTAAAATCCGGATTGTTTTGCACCCGGTACATTCAATTGAAGTTTGAAATCGAATTATCGAACTACCGCGCCATTTTCAATTCTATTTATAATTATATATAAATATTTATATTCTAACGACGACGCGTATAATATATACGTTCGAATTATATTCAAAATAAATTTCTAGTCGATATTATTTAAAATAATTCATGTTAAATAATCAGAATTCGCTAAAATTGCCAAAATAAAAATTTCAAACTGGCTCGCATTTTACGGGTTGTTACAATCTCCCCCACTTAAAACTTTTCGTCCCCGAAAAGGAACAAAGTCGAAAGTGGTTTGATTATTTAACTCTACGTTCGATCTGGCTTCCATTCTCCAACTCTTTAGTTTCTGAGAATTTTCAAAATTTCAAAAATTTGGCTAACACCCTAAATTTTTGAAAAATTTCGCCATAACCTCCCCTGCACCGGGAGCATCGGGGAATTTCAAATAGCTTCCCCGGTCCTTCAGATCTCAAAAAGAAAAAGAAAAAGCCAAGCGGCTAGCCAATAGGCTCACAAAATCATCATCACCCAAACAAAACAGGAAATTATGTAGTAAACATGTACCTATTTGTCGGGCAAACAAATTTTATTCTCTGCTCTAGCCTCCTTGCTATGACCTGTTCAAAGTAAGTATATGTATATGCAAGCAAATGCGACCAATTTTCAATACAGTTTACTATTTGGTTCAATTGGCTAAATGGTTAAAAATTATCAAACAAATAAACCAACAACACAAACATCAATCAATTAATTGATTATATTTTCAAATATATAATTTTATATATTTAAAATCATATTTTCTAAAATTAGATTATATATAATCACAAATACGTTATTCATAAACAAATAACTCTCGACTCATTCTAGGGCATTTCTAACCCCATCTCTAACGAGTCACTCATTCTAGAATGCTACTGATTCTATCTCTAATGAGGATTCTTTTATAGGACATTACTAATCCTACCTCTGATGAGTCTTTTATTCTGTTCAAACGAGTTGTACCCCAAAGATTTGAGTTTAACCAAAGCTCTGATACCACGTTGTAACGACACGGATTTCGCCCGGACCTAATCGATCGCTAAACCGACCAAGACCGTTCGAATCCCGCATACGCTAACTTTGGGTATACAACACATCAGAACAAATAACAGAAGACTTCAATAAACATCATAATAATGTTACATCAGAGTACAGAATATCAGAGTATATCGAAATATAATACACAGCGGAAGATAAATTTACATAAATGTAAAACAGTGCACAGCGGAAATATAAACTACACAGCGGAAGACTGTAAATGCCTGGACACAGCTTAAAGCTTCAATCCAGAATCCTGCTCAAAACATCTGCAAAATAAAACTACTCGACTGCCCGTGTGGAAAATAGGGGCACCCGAGTTCGCAAGGGAAAAGCAAACTACAGGTCAGTCATGGGACTGGTGTGAGAACTCAAAAACAGTTGTTAACTTTGTTCAAAAATAAGGCAAATCACGGGACCACGCCACTTTCGCGGAACGGGTTTACCCCCATGAAAGCCAGTGTATAAACAACAATCAATATAGATATATGGATCTACTATGCATCAATCAACATGCAATATCCCTATCTACCCATTTAGATTAATCACCACACTTAGATTTTCCAAATCCAATTCAATTTACAGAAATTATTCCTTTGGATTTTATTCCCGATTTCTTATTTCAAATCATTTGAAATACATATCTAACTTTCTATATCAAAGTAGATTTCACTTCGGGATCTCAAATCAAATCATTTGGAAATATGAATTCCAAAACATAACAATGCATACAAACAAGTATGCAACCAAATATCGTGCTCCCCATCGACAAGGCAAAGGGTACGCACCTCGCAACTCGATATATATATGTGCACCTACCCCACATAGGAGTAGGCTACACCGACGATGCACCTCCCACTCAGGAGAGCATACACCGCCCTCTCACCCATACTTTTAGTCTCAGGGTTACCCGAATCTTTAGCCACATACTAAATCATTTCATATCCCGAAGTAGGGAAAATCATTTCACAACATAATAATCACAATGTAACATATAATACATTTCTAAATCACTTTAGAAATCATCGGGTTTTGGGCCTCGAAATCCTTTCTGTTTTATAAAACATTTTTATAAAACATTCCCTGTCCAAAATCGGGAATACATTTCTTTTACCTAAGGAAAATATCATTTCACAATCATTCGTTAAATTTGAAATGAACACAACATCGCTAAACACCTTATCGTCAAATCGTGAAGTGTTTCACAAGGCGTTAGCACACAGATATTTTCAACCCAACCCAATGCTAAATGTAAAAGCATATTCTGCTCATAACTGGTCGAGCACAATCCAAACCATCAATCAATCAAATTTGACATTAAATATAAGGTTTTAAATAGAGAGAGTATTGACTTATATTTAACATCAAATCCTGAAACCAACAGATATCATATCGGGAATAACGATATCGATATCTTCCAAATTCCCATCACAATATCTGTAATCACGGAATCCAATATCGAAAATATCCATTGATAATTTCAATTCAAATCTAATCCAATTTATTTATTTATAACCATAGGATTATTTTTCTAGTTAATAACTAGTTCATTTCGATAAAAATCTATTTTTATCTTTTCAAATATGGAGTTTTTCATCCCAATTCTTCCCAAATCATTTCTTATGATTTTACACAAATTATTACTATTTTTAATAATTTTATCAAGGCCTGTACGGTCGATTTCCATCAATGGCCATCGAACTGCACTTACAGCGACCTTTTTCGAATTTGATTTGGACGTATCTCCAAATCCAACCGTTAGATTTCAAATTTCTAATATTCCTTAGAAAGCTCTTTTCGATACGAACCCAACGGTTCTGATTTCAGGAGAATCCGACGGTCGGATCTCCCGTAATGTCCGTTCGAAGTCAATGGTCGAAATTCGCGAACTGCCGCAGCGCGACGCGTTCTATTCAGGCCATTTATTATATATATAATATATATAATATATATTTCGTTTATTTCTATTTAAAACGAATTATATAAATAGTTTTGAATTCGTTTCAAAAACATTTTCAACTTCCTTTTCAATTCAAATCACAATTGAATTCTTCTTTATAGATTCGTTTTAAAATTCATTTCTATTCAATTCAAATTTCAATTCAATTTGAATTCGTTTTCAATTCAATTCATTTCGAATTCGTTTTCTATTCAATTCAATTCGAATTCATTTTCTAGTCAATTCAATTCGAATTCGTTTTCTATTCAATTCAATTCGAATTCGTTTTCTATTCAATTCAATTCGAATTCGTTTTCTATTCAATTCAATTCGAATTCGTTTTCTATTCAATTCAATTCGAATTCGTTTTCTATTCAATTCAATTCGAATTCGTTTTCTATTCAATTCAATTCGAATTCGTTTTCTATTCAATTCAATTCGAATTCGTTTTCTATTCAATTCAATTCGAATTCGTTTTCTATTCAATTCAATTCGAATTCGTTTTCTATTCAATTCAATTCGAATTCATTTTCTATTTCAATTCAATTCGAATTCATTTTCTATTCAATTTAATTCGAATTCCTTTTCTAGTCAATTCAATTCGAATTCGTTTTCTATTCAATTCAATTCGAATTCGTTTTCTATTCAATTCAATTCGAATTCGTTTTCTATTCAATTCAATTCGAATTCGTTTTCTATTCAATTCAATTCGAATTCGTTTTCTATTCAATTCAATTCGAATTCGTTTTCTATTCAATTCAGTTCGAATTCGTTTTCTATTCAATTCAATTCGAATTCGTTTTCTATTCAATTCAATTCGAATTCGTTTTCTATTCAATTCAATTCGAATTCATTTTCTATTCAATTCAATTCGAATATTTCATATGCATCGTTTTCATTTCATATATATATATATATCGTTTTCAATTCGAATATTTCATATACATTGTTTTCAATTCGAATATTTTCACTTTCAATATATCCGATATTTTCACTTTCAATTTATTCGATATTTTCACTTCGCTATATATATAAATTTCACTTTTCATATATTCGATATTTTCACTTTGCTATATATATAAATTTCACTTTTCATATATTCGATATTTTCACTTTGCTATATATATAAATTTCACTTTTCATATATATGTTATTTCACTTCGCTATCAATCAATTTTCACAACAATTTCAACCAATAAATATCGTCCATGGTTTGTGGACGAGGGGCGTATATATATATATATATATATATAGGTATTTATATATAGCAATTCACTTCCACTTTCAACACATATATAAAAATTATAAAAAGAAATTGAAGAGTGAGAAATCCTCACCAATAGCTATCCACTCACACGACTCTTCCTTTATGGAAATCTTCGCCTTTTGTCGCTTTCACCCGTATTCTCTATATATGTAAAAATCGAATTTTTACTATGTTATTCAATATATAAAAATCTGATTTTTACTTCGACTTTCAATAAATAAAAATATGATTTTTACTTCGACTTTCAATAAATAAAAATATGATTTTTACTTCGACTTTCAATAAATAAAAATATGATTTTTACTTTTTAAAGAAATCAGTTTTTAACTTTCTTTTTAAATCCAGTTTTAAAACTCCTAAAAATCAGTTTTAAAAATTCATAAAAATCAGTTTATGCAACTTAAAAAAACAGTTTTGCCTTTTTAGGAAAAAAAATCAGTTTTAACTCTTTAAAAATTCTGTTTTTATTTTCTTTTATAATAATCAGTTTCTCTTTTTAAATTTCTGTTTTTAAAACTCTTTTATAAAAAAAACAGTTTTAAAACTTTATATAAAAAAACAGTTTTTATAACTTAAAATAAAAATTCAGTTTTATTTTCTTTAAAAAAAATTCTGTTTTAAAATTCTTTTTCATCTTAAAAACCCAGTTTTTAAATCTAAGAAAAACAAACCAGTTTTATGCTTTTTAAAAATTTCAGTTTTTTTTTTTTTTTTTTTTAACTTTTAAAAATTCAGTTTTACTTTATAAAAATTTCTGTTTTAAACTTTATAAAAATTTCTGTTTTTAAACTTTAACAAAATCGGTTTTTAAAATTTTAAAAACAAAACAGTTTTTATCTTTATAAAAATTCGGTTTTATAGAATTTAAAAATAAAAATAAGAATAAAAATACTTACAGAGGAGCGGGGGGGGAAAAGGAGATCGGAGGCACTTCGAGGTGGTTCGTCGATGGCGGCGTCTTCAAGGCTCCAGGGGGGGCGTCGCTATGCTTCGGGGTTCGATCGATGGAGGGGGGAACGCGAGGTCTTCGTCGGCGACTTCGAGACGAGGCGGCGGTGGCTTCGAAGGGGCTGCGGTGGTGGCGTCGAGGTCTGGAGGGCGGCGGCTCGATAAGTTAGGTTTTCCTTTTTTTTTTTTTTTTTTTTTTTTTGTTATTTCTGATTAATGAAAAGGGGGGGGGGGGGCAGGAAGATGATAAAGGAGGGAAGAGGTTTTTTTTTATTTTATTATTTAATTATTAAATTTCGCAAAAAGGTTGACTTTCATCCACGACCTCGAAACGAGGCCCACTGCCTATCGTCCATAGCGTTTAACCCCCATTCCGAACACAATGGGATATGTATCGCAAGCTGGTTTGATCGTTACAATCGGTTTCCTTTTGAATTTTCATTTAAATCACTATATTGAATTTTAAACGTACTTTTCAAATTACCGGGGCCACATACTGACTAGAAAAATTCCAGAAAAATATTTTCTAGCTTCGTATTGACGATACGGTCCTAACAAAACTAGTTTCGTCGAATTCTGAGACCGTTTGAAAAATGGCCAATTTCCAGTCGATTAAAATCAACTGAAACTGGTCAAACGCATTTTCCTTTGCCACGCTCACATATTGATTCGAAAAATTATGAAATTTGGAATCTAGCAATAACTTTACATCACGGACCCAACAAAAGTGGTTTCGTCGAAATCCGAGGTCATTTGCAAAATGTCCATTTTTAAGGGCCTGAATTCCATAGCGACTATTCAGAATTTTCAACTGGACATATCTTTTGATTCCCGATATGAAATCTTGATTTTTCGGATTCGTTGGAAAGATATTCACTATTAGATTCCATTATTTTTGGTTTCACTAAAATCCGGATTGTTTTGCACCCGGTACATTCAATTGAAGTTTGAAATCGAATTATCGAACTACCGCGCCATTTTCAATTCTATTTATAATTATATATAAATATTTATATTCTAACGACGACGCGTATAATATATACGTTCGAATTATATTCAAAATAAATTTCTAGTCGATATTATTTAAAATAATTCATGTTAAATAATCAGAATTCGCTAAAATTGCCAAAATAAAAATTTCAAACTGGCTCGCATTTTACGGGTTGTTACAAGTACCATATAACAGGTATAAACAATCTGAACAAGATAAGAAGAATAAATAGAGTAGATTGTGTTTCTCAAATACTTTTCTCTGCACCAATACTAGTATACCAGATATATAATAAGATTAGGTGTCCCCTAATTACTTAACAGAAACAGAATGATCCCCAAAGAAATGTAATGGTAAGATTAGGTGTACTCTAGTAATGGGTTTTACCCAAATAGGAATAACATTCACCTCAACAGAAATAACGGGTGTCACCCCAAAAAGAAATATCAGGTACCTCAACAAAAACAAACAGAACAAGATTTACCCTAATTACTACCCCCAAACGATCGGCTCCCTAACTTGTAAATACCCTGTGTCGCTTCCATGGTAGAGGATATTACTTCCTAAAGTGGCAACCTACAGAAAGACACAGACCTTTTTACTTGTGCTACAGCGGCTTAATTTCCCCTATAGGCCGGACTCATGTACACACATGACTCCGTTGGAACGCGCCCGTATACACCCCCTTTCAGATTAACCTCTTACAATCGGTTCAATATACGTGCCCTAAGCTCTACCTAGTGCGGGGTCCCCATTTAATACCAAAAATGGTTACTGACTGATATGGGTCCCACACAGCAGATGACACAAGTCAAACTCCTAAACTTGTATCCCCCAATTAAATAGGATTTTTAACAGGTTAAGCCTACAGAACAACAAGTTCCCTTGTCCCCCACAGATTAATAGGTGAAGTTTCACAGGTTAACAGGTTTATTTAACCCCCAACAAATCAAACAGGTTTACATAACCCTAACAGATTAAACATGTATAATTAACCCCTACAAATTAAATAAGTTTCACAGGTCACCTACAATTTCATTAACATGTTCCGCTTAATCTTTAAATTAAGCCTATAGATTTATATGCCCCCAAATTCCAGTCATAATTCACAGTATAACATATGCCCCAAATTTTTTCATAATTCATAGTATAGGTTATACCCCCACATTCCAGTCATGATCAATAGTACAAGATACACCTCAAAATTATCGTTCCCAATCATTCCCAATTCTTCCCAATTTCGATCCTATGCATATTTCAGTGATATTGACATAGGCTCGAAGGTAGCCTAGGCTATTAAAAATAAAAAGGGAATGAGAGAGAGAAGAACAAAAATAGGCATATTGTAACAGAAATAGGCATATGATAGCAGAAATAGGCATATAAGAACTGAACAACAGATCAGGTGTACAGAAGAATACATGTAATAACAGCAAAATTGTTTAGGTATGAATCAGATTCTTAATAAGCATAGGTTCAGATCCAGGTTTATAAACATGTTAGGGTTACTATTAAATTTTTATATCTAAAAGTAACATGAACTCACAAAGATTGGAACGAAGCACAAGAAATGTTTTTGATGTATGTATATAGGCTGATGTTAAAGAAGATAGTCTAATTCAATCCAAGCAGAGGCAGTATCTCATTGTCTCCATTGTTTTAGGTGTAGAAAAACAAAATGTTGTCATTTTTTAGCCTATCCTATAACACCTCGTATTTTCTATGAATATTAAATCTAAGAACACTTAATTTTTAAAAGAAGAATTGGGTGAAATGGGTTAAGCCGTTGCGTTCGTCTCGGAATTCGGCTTGAGATAGAGTCCGAGTTTGCGTGGATCGGACTCCGTATGAAGAAATTACAGAGGTTAGAAGATTTCTAGTGTAAATAGAAAATAATAATTAAATAATAAATTTAGTTTGAAATTCGAAATTCGGCCAGAACAGCTGGGCGGGAAATTTCCCGCCCAGGGGTGTCGAACCCCCCTCCCCCAGGGAGAGTCGACATAGGTGCCGACCCCCCCTCCCCGTAGGGAGTCGACCCCTTTGAGATCCACTTCCTGTGACGAATTTTTGTAGCCCTGGTCTGATGTGGCCTTATCTGATTGGCCGATGACTAATTTCTGAGGTATTAGGGCTTATGTGTCGTGCTATGGTTGGATGGATGACACATCTCTTTGGTTTGATGGCTTTGATTTCCCCTAGACTAATCTAAAGGCTAGAATTAATCCTGGACTTCTATATAATCACCCCCAAACCTCAACCCTAGACCTTACAATCTCATTCTATGAAGCCGTCATGTTGTTCATCCCTAAGCTAGCATAGCCTCCAACTTCTCCAAATTAGAAATCAAGTTAGAAAGCTCCAAACCAAATCCAAACTAGAGAATCAAACGTCTACATCAAACGATAGCTTAATAAATTCAGAAATCAAATCCCAGAATACAAGATCCATGCTTTTTCTGTAAGTTCAGTTATTATTTAGATTTAAACACCTAATAGAAATCATGACTGTAATACTCGGATCTAGAACGATGCTTAATTCTGATTCATGCCTATCCTTTTGTCAAATCTGAATTGCCTATGCCTATGAGACTATTATGATTGATGTAATGACACCTATCATGCCTATGAGTCTATTATGACTGACATAATGAAACCTATCATGCCTATGAGACTGTTGGATTGACATAATGGAACCTATCATGCCTATGAGATTGTTGTGATTGATATGATGGAACCTATCATGTTGTACATCCTATGTCTATGAGACTACTATGATTGATATAATGGGACTTATCATGTTGTACATCCTATGCATATGAGACTATTTTGATTGATATAATGCGACTTATCATGTTGTACATCAAAATTAGTGATTCTCTTAAGTCCAATTCTATCTAATATTTATACCTATGGTATAAATTGCTTAGCTTGCCCACACTTATTGTTAATGTACAACATGCCAATTTAAACATGATTATTGAATTGGGTACACCTTTACATGACTATTTTTTTCTTATGTCAATTCTTATGCTCCTTATCTATTTTTCCCTTTTTACTTTCTTTTGGGAATACTAAGTTCATTCGGAACTTAGATTAAATCTCATTGTACGTGTGATTATAACATGGGAAAATTGGGTATAATTTAATTTAGTAAATTTTGGGCGTAGCAAGTGAATATGGCATAAAATTTGTACTGAGTACATTTGGGGAATATTGGCATAAAAAGACATGAACTTTGACACATATGACAAATATGTAAATTGGCTAAAGATGAACATGCCTAACTCGAGGTTAGATTGAGTTGTGGTGTAAGACTGCCCAGAACCACCCAGCACATCCAGCGACTGCAACAACATAGATCTAATGTGAGAGGTTAGAACATTAAGCCCAAAAACCCGAGGTTAGATTAAGTTGTGGTGTAAGACTGCCCGGAACCGCCCGGCACATCCAGCGACCACAACAATATAGATCTAATGTGAGAGGTTGGTGCTTTAATGAATGAATTAAAGCTAAGGAACAGACAGGCTAAGAATGGTAGGGTTAAGTTAATTAAGGAAACACTTAACCAATACAACATGTTAGTTAAACAGATGGGTGGGGTTAGGTAAATGTGAGAACCCTTAACCGTTATAACATGTTGATTAGGAAACCCTAATAGTGGGGACCCATTTCAGCAGTAACCCACATACATGTATCACGGTACCCTGAACTAGACAGGGTGGGGCACGATTACTGGGCTGATTATAAGCGGTCAAAATAGTGGGGGTGGTGCAGTAGTGTTGGTTCCGGCGGAGTATTGGCGTGCACGTACTTCGGAGTGGATAAAGCAGGCACTAGGCATCAGTAGTATACACTATGCATCTAGAATTTGTGTCGGGTTGCCACCATAGGAATTGATACATCATATGGTGTGACCAGCACAGGTATCTACAATCAAGCGGGGCCGAATGACACAAGTAATAAATGAATGCGAATAGAAACCGATTGAAAAAGGGATCACTTTGTTATGAACACATGATGGTAGTTGAAACATTCTTTAGTAGGTGCAGAGAAAAGGAAATGAGTGCGATAGTATATTCAGTTTATATTTCCTTATCTTATGTTATCTTATTTCTATGGTATTGTCTTATATTCAATTTATTCATGTCATGATCCTTTTACCTGTTTACATGCTGAATAATCACTGTACTTACCAGGCTTATGTTTGACCAGTTTTCTTTCGCCTTCTTTTCTTCCGTGTCCCCCCAGGTCCGTAGGGAGGGAACACTTCAGCTTAGTGCAGACACTTTCTAGCTTGAATAGAGTAGATGTATTGCTTGGATTCTCTTTTCTTGGGCTATGGATGTGGTTACACTTTTATTGGGGATTAATGCTCCTTTACTACTGTTTTATGCTTCTTTATGTACTTGGATTTTTAAATCAAGACAGATGTTTTGTTGTAATAATTTAGAAGTTGGTTTTTTAGACAATGCTTGTAATGTTTTGACTGAACCACTTTATTTATGAAATGATTTCAGTTTTCCATTGTTTATATGTCTGTCTTGTAAATTATCTATGCCTTTTACCCAAAATGCTTCACCAAAGTTAATGCATTCCCTTAGTGAGTGACCTTAACGGAGGTGGGGTGTTTCACTTGGTATTAGAGCTATGGTTTACCGAATTAGATAAAAGTTTTTGAAAACTATTTTTCAAAAAGAAATTTTAAGAAGCATTTTCTATAAAAGTGTTGTTTTATTTTAATGGCATAATCCCCAAAGCCATATGCACTATCTTTCTATCCTTTGTTTTGAACCTTTTCTTTTCATTTCAGCATGTCTGGGGATCTTAATCTTCCTGAGGGCGTACCGATACCTGGCTGGTTCAGAAGGTATCTGGAGGCTAGGGCTAATAGCGCAGGCCTAGCAGACGTTCCTCCTCCCCCAGCTGCAGCCGTTCCTCCTCCTCCGCATGTGAATGCTTTCTCGAAGATATATAGAGACTTTCGAGCAATGGGCGGAAAGAACTTTAATGGGACTTATTCATTTGTGGAAGCAAGAAACTAGCTCAAGGAAACAGAAGATTTGTTTGTTATCTTCGAAGTGGACAATAGACAGAAGATACAATTGGCTGTATGGTTACCTAAGGACGAAGCCTCTTACCGGTGGGAAGTTACTAATGCTGAGAGACTAGTTGAAACTTGGGAGGATTTCAGAAGGAGATTTGAAATGAAGTTCCTCTCGCAAGCTGAACGAAGCCTACAGATGGAGAAGTTCTTAGCACTCAAACAAGGAAGCCTATCGATTAAGGAATACGTCAACCAATTCAACCAGCTGGCTAGATTCGGACTGGAGTTAGTAAACACTCCATATAAAAAGGCTCTCCGTTTTGTTAAAGGGTTAAATGAGCCACTGCACAATCTAGCTATGTCCCATATACCTATGGGCGCGACTTTCGAGAGACCGGTGGACATGGCACTATTACAGAAGGAAGACAAGGATGGTAAGAAAGAGGCAAAGGTGGAAGAACCTCTAGAGAAGAAAGTGGAGGGATCGCAGAACAAGTAGACGGATTCCAAGAAAGGTGGGAAGAATAACAAACCCCGTGACATGAGGAAGTGTAAATTTTGTGGCATACCTGGACATCTGATTAAATACTGCAGGAAGAAGAAGAGGAAGATGGGTGGTTGCTTTCAATGCGGTGAGATAGGACATATGGCTAAGGATTGCCCAAGAAGGCAAGGACAAGGGCAGAGGACTGAATCTACTTCTGGAGGGCAGATTCACGCTCTCATTGCACCTCTGTAAGAAAGAGGTAGAAATATTTCTGTTAAGAGTTTAGTTTATCTTTCTGATCATCCAGTTCGTACTCTTTTTGATTCTGGCGCATCGCACTCTTTTATATCTACTGCTTTAGTTGAATCTCTGCACCTAGATACCAGTATAGTAGAGGATTCCATGGTTGTTTCAAATCCAATTGGGGGTTCGGCCTATTTGTCAATGATTTGTTTGGATTTGGAAATTTATATACTAAGCATTGGGTTTAGATGTAATGCTTATGTTTTGGGTTTCACGGGCTATGGGTTTATTCTAGGCATGGATTGGTTATCCAGTAATGGTGCCATCCTCGATTGTGAAAAGAGAGTGGTTAGACTTATGACTCTCCTCGGAAACCCTCTCGAAATCTCTTATAATCCCATGAATTCTATTATGCTTAGCTATCTAGAATCTCTTGATGCGTCCGTTGAAAACTTGTAATCTGTTAGAGTAATCCTTGAATACTTGGATGTCTTTGAAGAGGTGAAGGGTTTACCTCCAAAGCGAGAGATAGACTTCCGCATATACCTTGTTGATAATGCAAAACCCGTTGTTTACCCGTTAGACACGTGGCTCCAAGGGAAAGGAGAGAGCTCAACAAGCAAGTTAAAGAGTTGCTTGAAAAGGGGTTCATAAGGCAGAGTATTTCTGAATGGGGTTCTCCACTGGTGTTTGCAACCAAAGCGGATGGTTCACTTCGCCTGTGAGTGGACTATAGGGAGCTAAACAAGCGGACAAAAAAGAATAGGTACCCACTTCGTAGAATAGACAACTTGTTCGACCAGCTCGTAGGTGCCTCGGTTTTCTCCCAACTAGATCTGGCCACCGGATTTCATCAGCTAAGAGTGGCTGAAGACAGCATAGATAAGACCACATTCAGGACCCTGGATGGTTTCTTCGAATGGCTTGTCATGCCTTTCAGCTTGACAAATGCACCCGCCTATTTCGTAGACTTGATGAGTAGGGTGTTCAGAGAGTTCCTTAATAAATCTGTAGTGGTCTTTGTGGACGACATTTTTATTTTCTCAAAGAGTGAGGAAGAACATGCTTTGTATTTAAAGGAGGTCATGGATACTCTTCGTGCACATCAGCTAAAAGTAAAATTCTCCAAATGCCATTTTTGTAGAGAAGAAGTAAGGTTTCTTGGACATGTGGTGTCCAAAGAGGGAATAGCTGTGGATCCCGCAAAAGTAGTTGCGGTGCAAGATTGGAAGATTCCACAGAATGCAACCGAAGTACAGAGTTTTCTCAGGCTAGCGGGCTTTTACAAAAAGTTCATTAAGGACTTTGCGAAGATTTCATCCTCACTTACTAGGTTGACGAAGAAGAACCTAACTTTTTCCTGCGATTTGGATTGTGATATTGCTTTCCAATGACTGAAAAGGGCTCTGACAACAGCCCCAGTTCTGACATTGCCTGATGGGAGTAAGATGTTTACTGTATACACAGACGCATGCAGCATGGGATTGGGCATTGTCTTGATGCAAGAGGGCAGAGTAGTTTGTTATGGAGGAAGGCAGTTGAAGGTATATGAGAAAAACTACCCAACTCATGATTTAGAACTAGCTGCCATTGTTTTCGCTCTAAAGTCATGGCGTCATTACCTACTAGGAGAAAGGTTTGAATTGTTTATTGACCATAAATCATTAAAGTACCTTTTCTCACAGAAAGATCTTAACTTAAGACAACAAAGGTTGATGAAATTTCTTGCCTCATACGATTTTGAGATTGATTATACCCCTGGAAGGGAAATGTGGTAGCAGACGCCTTAAGTAGGAAAAATATGACCTTAAGTCCTCTTTATGTGGAAAGGCAAAGCTTGGAGTACATAGCAAACTTTTAGTTTAGACCCTCCTTTGAATTTGTACCTGGTTCGTTAGCATCGCCAGAGGTTCGGCCTTCTCTTTTGGACTCAATAGGAACCGCGCAACATGAAGACCCTCAGCTAGTAGATGTGATGAATAAGCTAATTAGAGGTGAGACTTCTAGTCGACTCAATAGATACTCCATCAATGACAAAGGTTGGTAGAGACGGGATGGAAGACTATGCGTCCCACAAGCAAGGGATTTGATGAAAACCATTCTCGAAGAAGCACACCATTCTACATTGACCATACACCCAGGTGGGGACAAGTTGTATAAAGACATAAAAATGGTTTTCTTATGGAATGGCATGAAGAAGGATGCAGCTGAGTTTGTCTCTAAATGCATGATATGCCAGCAAGTCAAAGCAGAGCAGAAGAAGAATAGTGGCCTGCTTTATCCTCTAGAGGTCCCACAGTGAAAGTAGGACAACATTTCGATGGACTTTATTGATGGGTTGCCTAGGTCAAGAAGGGGCAATACCAATATTTGGGTAATAATGGACAGTGAAACACCCCACCTCCGTTAAGGTCACTCACAAAGGGAATGCCTTAACTTTGGTGGAGGGTTATAGGTACAAGACACAGAGAACTTTACAAGACAGATAAATATAAGCAACAAAATTTAAATATTTATTGCATATGTGGTTTAATACAAAAGCGTTACATCAAATTGTCTCAAAATAACTTCTAAAACATTACAACATGATTTATGTCTTGATTATTTAATAAAGAAGCATAAACCAAAAATAAAACTGCATAAATCCCCAAGGATAATGCCCAAGATCCATAGCCAAGGTGAGAGAGAGTCCAAATCATACATTTACTTTCTTGAAGCTTGCAAAGAGTTTGACTAAGTTGCAGTATTCCCTCCCTGTGGACCTTGGAGGGGAACGGAAGAAAAGAGGGCGAAAGAAAACGGGTCAGACAATAAGTCTGGTAAGTTCGGTGATTACTAGTATTTAAAAAAGAAAAGGGATCATGACAGTAATAACAGAACATAGGACAATACCCTAATATAAGATAAGAGGAACATGTGACCGCACACATTACTATAGTCTCTACACCTACTTAACCGTTGGTTCAATCAACTCTATGTGTTCACAACAAACGATCCCCTTAATGATTGGCTCCTACTCGTATGCATTCATATCCTGTGTCATTCGGCCCCACTTGACTGTAGATACCTGTGCTGGTCCCACCATGGGGTGTATCAGTCCCTCTAGTGGCAACCCGACACGATATAGGATGCACAGTGTATACTACTGATGCCCAGTGCCTGATTTTCCACTCCGGAGTACGTGCACGCCCACACTCTGTCAGAACCTACACTGGCCCACCAACCATCAACGTTTTGACCGCTTATACTCAGCCCAGTAGTCGTGCCCCACCCTGCCTAGTTTCAGGGTACCATGATACATCTATGTGGGTTACTGCTGAAATGGGTCCCCGTTACAAGGTTTTTTTAATCAACATGTTTATTTGGTTAAGTGCCCAAGTTTACCTAACCCCACCCATTCGTTTAGTTAACATGTTGAATCGGTTAAGTGTTTCCTTAATTGACTTAGCCCTACCAATCCTGACATAGTTTTAATTTATTAAAGAACCAACCACTCACATTAGACAGGTTTGTTGTAATCACTAGATGTGTCGGTCGGTTTCGGGAAGATTTACACCACAACTTAGTCTAACCTTGGGTTCTTTTTGGGCTTGATGCACTAACCACCCACATTAGACAGGTCTTGTTGTGGTCACTGGATATGCCTGTCGGTCCTGGGCAGATTTACACCACAACTCAGTCTAACCTCGGGTTAGGCATATTCATCTTTTCTAAATTCACATTTTCCTATATATGTCTAATTTCTTTATGTAAATTAAACTTAATTTAATCATGCAATAATTACCCTTTGATTATGCTCACCATAAATGGTATATCAAATATACCATTTAATGAACAAATCTATGCAATGAATTTTCATATTTTCCCATCGCTACCCCGGCGGAACGTACGCATGAATCACATAAAATGTTGGGCTAGTAAATTAGCCCAACCCATAAACAAGAAAAGGGCTAATAAACAAGGGACATGAAATAAACATAAAATAGCATACATTTCAACTTGTCATGTGTAACTTGGCATAGAGGTATCATTAACTTAATTAAATGGGTAAAGGTGAACTTGTGACTAGGTTGGGTCTAATTGTAATGTAAACTTGACAAAGGTCTAGCATGGAGGTTTAACATATAATCATAGTTTCAACCCATAACTTCGCATATTAACTTATGTATGTTAAAACATAAGAAAGCTACTATAATCATTTTTAAATCGCAACCTAGCATATTGACTTATGTATGTTAAAACATTAAAAAAACTACTATAATCATTTTTACAACATAAATATATTCAACCTAACATGAATATACATGACTGTTGATCTAACATATAAGCATGTGTTTTAGAACATAAACTTGAAAATAACCACCAACTTATAACATGATATATTTCACCATTTAATTGGCAAAATAAATCCATTACCCAATCATAATAGATTCCAATAACATACAATACGTTCATCACCACAAGCATATAGATATGATTAATATATAATATGTTCATCACCATAAGCATATAGACATGATTAATATATAATATGTTCGTCACCACAAGCATATAGACATGATTAATTTCAACGATACTTTAAGATAAACGATAATCAAATCTTATACATAAGCATCACTCTATATTAAAATTACAACATGTCATGATTCATTTGAAACGTTTAAATCTGCGTAATAACCAACTTACAAACTAAAAAGGAATTCTTGCATTATGAAATCTGAATTCTGAAATTGGTAAGCTCGCCTTTGATGTAGATCGTTGAATTTGATAACTTTTAATTTGATTTTTGATTCAAGTTCTTATCTTGTCTTTGAATTGGTGACGGCTACTCCAAGTTCTCAATTGACAGCATGATAGTTCTAGGATTATTTTTGTGTGATTTTTAGGTTTGAGCATTGGGTTGCTTATATAGAATTTCAATTCAATTTGAACCATCGGATGATCCTAGGGTTAATCGCAACCATTCAGACCAGATCAAAACTATCCAGAAACCCTAGTGACTCAGCAGCAAGTCATCAATCATCAAAATTCAGATCTGGTCGGGGGAGGGAGGGGGGGTAAGTCGACCCCCAGGTCGACCTATAGGGGGAGGTCGACACTAGGGTCGACCCCGTGGTCGACATGGGCCCTGGCCGGGAATTTTCCCTTCCAGCCCGCTTCTGACTTCTGATTTGAATTTGAATTTGTTTTCGAGCTGTTTGCATTTATTTGAATTTTCTGGAAACTTCTGACAGCCATAACTTCCTCATTCGAAGTTCAATTTATGCAAACTCGGAATCTATCTCAACCAGAATTCCGAGACGAACACAATGGCGTAACCCATTTCCCTTAATTCTCAAATTTTAAATTAATTATTGTTTAATTCGTTACTATACCGTTAACAGAAAATACGGGGTGTTACAAACAGGCTCACTAAAAGCGCTCACTTTATACCTATTAAAAGTAGGAGGACTGCCTCATCGTTAGCATCCATTTATCTTAAAGATGTAGTTCGACTGCATGGGATACCCTCTAACATAGTAAGTGATCGAGATCCTATCTTTACGAGTGAGTTTTGGAAGAGTTTGCAAGAGGCTATAAGCACACAACTATTCTTAAGCACTGCATATCACCCTCAAACCGATGGTCAGACGGAAAGGGTGAACAGAGTATTAGAAGATCTTTTGAAATCATGCATTCTTGATTTTGGGGGAACATGGGAGGATCACCTTCCTTTAGTGGAGTTCGCCTACAACAATAGCTACCAAGCCACCATAGGCATGGCACCCTTTGAGGCTTTATATGAAAGACCGTGCTGATCACCAACTTGTTGGTGGGAGTCTACAGGCAAGCTTATATTTGGACCTGACATGATCAGAGAAACTTCATAGAAGGTGGACTTGATACAAAGACGAATGAAGACCGCACAAGATAGACAGAAGTCCTACGTTGATAAAAGAAGGACTGACCTTGAGTTTGAGGTTAGAGACAGAGTTTTTCTTAAAATATCTCCTTTAAAGAATGTCATTCGCTTTGGGTCCGTAGGAAAATTGGCACCAAAATTTGTAGGGCCATTTCCTATCATTAAGAGGATTGGGAAGATGACTTATAGAGTAGAGCTACCCGAAAGATTGGCTAGAGTACATAATGTCTTTCATGTCTCTCATCTACGAAAGTGCTTGCATGAGTCGGCGGAAGTTGTGGAGCCAAGCATACTAGAGGAATTAGAAGTGGAACGAGAAGCGACAGTCAGAAGAGTTCCAACTCGTATCTTGGGTACAGAAATTAAAAAGCTACGCAATCGTGAGGTCAAGCTAGTTAAAGTACACTGGAGTGATGCTGAGGAAGATGCGACTTGGGAGACCGAGGACAAGATACGCACTGCCTACCCTTATCTTTTTGAGGTTACACCCTTAATCTCTTTTTCCATAAATTTATGCATGCTTGTATCTATCTCTTTAGTATATCTCCTCGGTCCTATTATTGATCCTTGTGTAGAAACCAATGAATTTAAACATGTATTTGAAACATGTTATGGTTGATGGTTGCAAGTAGTTGCTCGTGGATGCATATACACACACTAGGTACTAGATTGGCTCAGTCACTTTCATATTGTATATGCATATATGTATTTATATATGGATTTAAACTTGGTGTGTTATCATGTGGACGTTGCATTTGTATGAATGATTGTGCACTCATGTAGAAGTTATAAAATACGATTAAGAATAATTGCATACATGATGGACTCATAACACCGACATGATTTGCATCAAGGAGGTCAACTGAATCAGCAAACCTCCTGATTTTGCATTAGATAAGGACATATACACACACTATGCATATATCATGAAAGCGTTAGAAATATTTTAAGGATAATGGATGCCTGTCATTGATGGTTGATTAGATGGATGTTGGATGTTAGGATGCATTCTTCTTAACTTAGAGATTTCGGGGACGAAATCCTTTAAGGAAGGGAGAATGTAACACCCCGTATTTTCTATGAATATTAATATTAACAAATCTAAGAACATTTAATTTTTAAAAGAAGAATTGGGTGAAACGAGTTACGCCATTGCATTCATCTCGGAATTCAGCTTGAGATAGAGTTCGAGTTTGCATGAATCAGACTCCGTATGAAGAAGTTACGGAAGTTAGAAGATTTCTAGTGTAAACAGAAAATAATAATTAAATAATAAATTCAGTTTGAAATTCGAAATTCGGCCAGAACAGCTGGTTGGGAAATTTCCCGCCCAAGGGTGTCGACCCCCCTCCCAAGGGGAGTCGACATAGGTATCAACCCCCCTATAGGGGTGTCGACATAGGTGTCGACCCCTTTGAGATCCACTTCCTATGACGAATTTTTGTAGCCCTGAGTTGATGTGGCCTTCTCTTATTTACCGATGACTAATTTCTGAGGTATTAGGGCTTATGTGTCATGCTATGGTTGGCTGGATGACACATCTCTTTGGTTTGATGGCTCTGATTTCTCCTAGACTAATCTAAAGGCTAGAATTATTCTAGACTTTTATATGATCACCCCAAACCTCAACCCTAGACCTCACAATCTCATTCTATGAAGCCGTTATGCTATCCATCCCTAAGCTAGCATAGCCTCCATATACTCCAAATTAGAAATCAAGGTAGAAAGCTCCGAACCAAATCTAAACTAGAGAATCAAACGTCTACATCAAAGGATAGCTTAACAAATTTAGAAATCAGATCCCAGAATACAAGATCCATCCTTTTTCTGTAAGTTCAGTTATTATTTAGATTTAAACACCTAATAGAAATCATGGCTATAACAATCGGATCTAGAACGATGCCTAATTCTGATTCATGCCTATCCTTTTGTCAAATCTGAATTGCCTATGCCTATGAGACTATTATGATTGGGGTAATGACATCTATCACGCCTATGAGACTGTTATGACTGACATAATGAAACCTATCATGCCCATGAGATTGTTGGATTGACATAATGGAACCTATCCTGCCTGTGAGATTGTTGACATTGATATGATGGAACCTATCATGTACATCTTATGCCTATGAGACTATTGTGATTGATATAATGGGACTTATCATGTGGTACATCCTATGCCTATGAGACTATTGTGATTGATATAATGGGACTTATCATGTTGTACATCAAAATTAGTGATTCTCTTAAGTCCAATTCTATCTAATATTTATACCTATGGTGTAAATTTCTTAGCTTGCCCACACTTATTGTTAATGTACAACATGCCTATTGAAACATGATTCTTGAAATGGGAACACCTTTACATGCCTATTTTTCCTTATGTCAATTCTTATGCTCCTTCTCTATTTTTCCCTTTTTACTTTCTTTTGGGAATACTAAGTTCATTCGGAACTTAGATTAAATCTCATTGTACTTGCGATTATAACACGAGAAAATTGGGTATAATTTAATTTAGTAAATTTTGAGCGTAGCAAGTGAATATGGCATAAAACGTGTACTGACTACATTTGGGGAATATTGGCATAAAAAGACATGAACTTTGACACATATGACAAATACGTAAATTGGCTAAAGATGAACATGCCTAACCCGAGGTTAGATTGAGTTGCGGTGTAAGATTGCCCGGAATAGCCTGGCACATCCAGCGACCGCAACAACATAGATCTAATGTGAGAGGTTAGCGCATTACGCCCAAAAACCCGAGGTTAGATTTAGTTGCGGTGTATGACTGCTCGGAACCGCCCGACACATCCAGCGACCGCAACAATATAGATCTAATGTGAGAGGTTGGTGCTTTAATGAATGAATTAAAGCTAAGGAACAGACAGGCTAAGAATGGTAGGGTTAAGTTAATTAAGGCAACACTTAACCAATACAACATGCTAGTTAAACAGATGGGTGAGGTTAGGTAAATATGAGAACACTTAACCGTAATAACATGTTGATTAGGAAACCCTAGTAATGGGGACCCATTTCAGTAGTAACCCACATAGATGTATCACGATACCCTGAACTAGGCAGGGTGGGGCACGATTACTGGGCTGATTATAAGCGGTCAAAATAGCGGCGGGTGGTGCAGCAGTGTAGGTTTCGGTGGAGTATGGGCGTGCACGTACTCCGGAGTGGATAAAGCAGGAACTGGGCATCAGTAGTATACACTGTGCATCTAGAATTTGTGTCAGGTTGCCACCATAGAAATTGATACACCATATGGTGGGACCAGCACAGGTATCTATATTCAAGCGGGGCCGAATGACACAAGTAATAAATGCATGCGACTAGAAGCCGATCGTAAAAGGGATCACTTTTTTATGAACGCATGATGGTAGTTGAAACATTCATTAGTAGGTGCAGAGAAAAGGAAATGAGTGCGATAGTATATTCATTTTATCTTGCCTTATCTTATCTTATTTCCATGGTATTGTCTTATGTTCAGTTTATTCATGTCATGATCCTTTTACATGTTTACATGTTGAATAATCACTGGACTTACTAGGCTTATGTCTAACCCGTTTCTTTCGCCTTCTTTTCTTCCGTCCCCCCTCCCCCACCCCAGGTCTGCAAGGAGGGAATACTTCAGCTTAATGCAGAACTTTTCCAGCTTGAAGAGAGTAGATGTATTGCTTGGATTCTCTTTTCTTGGGCAATGGCTGTGGTTACACTTTTATTGGGGATTTATGCTGCTTTACTACTGTTTTATGCTTCTTTATGTACTTGGAGTTTTAAATTAAGACAGATGTTTTATTGTAATAATTTAGAAGTTGGTTTTTGAGATAATGCTTGTAGTGTTTTGACTTAACCACATTATTTATGAAATGATTTCAGTTTTCCGCTGTTTATATGTCTATCTTGTAAATTATCTATGCCTTTTACCCAAAATGCTTCACCAAAGTTAATGCATTCCTTTAGTGAGTGACCTTAACGGAGGTGGAGTATTTCATATCCTCAATAAACCCAGACACATTTATGCCCAGAAACAGCCAAAAGAATTCAGTCAGATCTCGTTTGGGTCGACCCACCCCGACCTGGGTCGACCATTGGGTCGACCCACCTGCCCTTGGGTTGACCCAGACCAGGCGTGGATCAGACCCAAAGGGGTCTGGTTCCCTCCTACACCCGCCTCTTTTCCCCGCTTCGCAATTTTGAATTATTTTGAAAATTCTGGTTGTTTTATTCTCGTATATTCCCCTTATACATATACAAACTTCTAAGCTCTATATCTTCCTCATACGATGTCTGTTTTACGCAAATTCAGAGTTTATCACAACCAGAATTCCGAGATGAACGCAATGGTATAATCCATTTACTTAATTCCTAATATTAAATTAAGTATTCTTTAGTTTATTGTTAATAATGTCCTTTACAATTACGGGATGTTACATGAGTACAATGTTATAATAATAAAGTGACGAGAGAATGACAAAATTCCCCACTTTGATGTCTTGGGGGGCTATTTATAGGTGCTACAGTGCTCGGGTCGACCAAGACACGTGTCGCTCAACCCGAGATCATAGGAAAATCTGGAAAAGCATTCTTTTCACGTGGAGTGGTCCGGCCCGGCTGTACAATTACAAGTAGCAGCTGATCCGACATTCTTGGAAGGTTGGAAGCAGTCAGATAGGAGCAGCAGCAAGTCTTTAGGAAGATTTTTTATGTAGAAATAGGCTCGGTTCGATGTGATCGAACCGATAATTGTTCAACCCGAATCAGCTACATGTTAGACTTCCGTCTCTTGTGAAGGGGCTTTGGATTCGGGTTGACTTATGTCTTAGTCGACCCAAACGTTCGTCGAGCCAAGCTTCGATGGGCATTCAGCACTTGCCTTTTGTGGCAATGGCTTGGGCCGCTAACTTATTGGTCGATCCGAAAGTTGTTCCGAATCGCATTCGCGCTAATGCTCAACTTTACCTTGGGGTCGAACTGGTCCATGATCGAGCCTATATATTGGTCAAAATGAAACTAATCTTCATAATGATTCAACCAAGATTTCTGGTATATATGCGATCTTGACAGCCTTGCCAAAAGGCTGGTCAACAAATAGTTTTGTTTTCATAATTCAGCCTGGTGTATATGAAGCGATAAAGGATTACAGATGATATTCTTTTTTGTATGTGATATTAATATTATCCTAGTAGTATTAGTGCTTATGATACAACTTTATTCGTATATGGTCGGCAAATTTATAATTGCATTCTTTGTTTTTTTTTGTTATGTTATTTATTCTAGTGTTGACAGTTGAATGATAGTAGTTGGTAAATATGAGAGTATGAAACATAGGAGAATGTTTATTGGCAGATTAGAAAGAGAATAGCGATGGATTACTGACAAGTGAGGAAAGGTAAAACACAAACCTAAACAATAATATGTTCTTAATCCCTTGCTAATTTGGAAAGATTTACCAACAGATTATCAACCGATGTAGCCAGATTAAATGTACACCTAAATTAATATGTCGCTAATCCTTTGCTAAATTTAAGGGTTTACCGATATATTACCTATGGAAAACATTTTGATCAAAAACATATTTTGTCGCTAATCCCTTGCTAATCAGTAAGGTTTACCATTTTGCTGTATAAAAAATAATTTCTTGGAAAATATTTACCTGTTGGTAACGGTCGATAAGTTAATTTCGAATTTTAATTTTATACTTTTTATAATGACAGAAAAAGGTATGAGAACTCATGCAACTTTCTATTGCAAATTTGACATCCGATGGCCGACTTGAAATTTGCCAAGTACCAGTATCCCTCAAAAATCTGTCGCAAAAACAGAAATAACGATGGACTACCAACGATTTTGCTGCTGCAAAATTAACATATTTTTGTAGAGTTAGAGAATCTTTCACATTTAAAGAATTCTGATATTCATACTAGTAATTTATTTTTACTTTAGTTTCTTTCAGATATGTTTTGAGTTTGTATTTCTTGTCAAAATTCTTTTTTCCTTTATCTCAATCTGTTCTAATCATGTTTATTTTCATATAGTGATGAGTACACGTGATTGAAAATATCTTTCATTTGAAATTTTTATATCTTTTCATATTAAGTTTGATGAAATGATCGGAATCCGTGATCTCGTCAGAGAAATCTTGATTTAAAATCCATAAAATTTTATCCAATGATTTCAAACGTGATGTGTTGTGTATATCATTATGATAACAGATTTAGGGTAGGATGGTTTCATTCAAGATTCAAATTTCTGATTTTGATTCCACTTCAATTATTTGAAATTTATGATATTTCCATACCATTTCGAAAATTCCTATTTTTTCACTTTTATTTCGGTTTCGGATTTCGTTACATTTGAAAACAATCTGTGCATATAAATGGATTAAAAACAATGCAATTTCTATTTAAAATCAAAAGATAGTTCAGTTCTTTAAAAGATTTAAACTTCCGCCTTTAAACCAACAAAACCCGGACCCTTTTGATAAACAAACTTAGTTGGATGCTGCGATAACAAATTGAATATCAAACCCAAACTCAGGAGCCCAATCAGTTTACACACTCTCGCTAGTTTCTTTCTAAACCTAGCAAGTCATCTTCTTGTCCAATGAATCAAAAATGCCCTCCGCTCTTTTTTCAACATGAATCGGCATTTCCGGTTCGTTTCTCACAAGCTAAAGGTATCCCTCTCCTCAAAATCTTTGTTTTTCACATGCTCTACCTCCTTTTAATTTTGTTTTCTACGTTTAAACCTGGACCTGGACTTTCGGGTTGAATTCTGGTCCGGTCATTGTCGGAACCGGGTGATGGCCGGAATTCCAGCACACTTGTCGGTACTTCAAACCATGGTTTCATTAAAAGACAAATCAGGCTACAAAAGTAAAGCCATGGTTGTATTGAAAATTGGTCAATGAAGCATGAATTACATAAAGTGATCATGAATTTCAGACGATATTACACATCGAAAAAAAAAGTCCGTTGATAACGGTGGAATAGCAATATTTTGTTGTAAAATTTTCAAAACATGCTTTGGGTTTGGGTATATTATTCGTGAAAAGAAGGAAGAATGAAAGGAAGAAGGAAAAGGCAAATATGATTTGTCCCACATTATAAAATATTGAGGGGTATATCACTATATATGTAATGAAATGAATTATCATATCAAAAGAAAGAAAAGGGAGAAACAAGGCAATGCGTGGACATGACATGGATCTTGATATTCAAAAGGTCAAAAGATAGACCTTGGGGCTCTTGGGGTCTCATGATCCATTGGGCCAAGAAAACAGTTCAGAGCCAAACCAGTCGACAGGTCAATTTTCAACCGGTCAACCGTTTTAGTCTCTGTTTACAAACGGTCGACCGGTGAAAAGCTAGCTGTCGACCGGTGTCTTCTAATTCACAACGCTTTGAGGCGTTGCAAGGCTGAAAGGACGCATCTGTTCGAATTCGAACAGAAACGACTGTTGCAAATAACAGTTGCGACGCTTAAATATATGGTCGCCTCCCTCTACATATATAAAAATAGGCACGGTCATAACCGTGAAAAACAACTCAAATTCTTCTTCTTCGTCTATCATTCTGCAATGCCATTAAACTGTTGCAAAACAGTTCTGTTCAAAACACTTCTGAAGTGTTTCAATTCTGGAAGTGTTGCAGAATTGATTTCTTCTTCTTACTCTTCATTTCTAAATTTGCATCATTAGTAATTATATTTCAGAGTGTTCTTTGTCGGATCAAAATCGTACAAATTTTGAATCCGATTACGCTGTTTCAAGGCTTCATTAAATCCTAAAGTCAATAGTTAGTTAACCCGTTTGTACCTGGTGGGTTGAACTATTGTCTGAAAGAATTTTCTACGCAAATCCTTGAAGTCGGAAGTACGACAATCATTCTCCTCCATTAACATCTCAAACCACAAAATTCTCCAACAAATTTTCAGACAATACTTTCAACCATGGAAGGTTTGAGCACGTTACAAGTGATGAATCATCATTTGACGAAGTTAGAGCGATTTGATGGAGAGAATTTCACTCGTTGGCAAGAGACCATGAAATTTTTTATGATCACGGTCAAGTTATTTCATATTCTCGAAGATGGATTGGAGAAAATACTGGAGGAAACCGATAAGGATAGTGCGGAACTAAAAGCTAAAAGGGCAAAGCTCAAAGAGGAAGATTTTCTATGCAGAGCCCATATTCTAAATGCACTGTCTACTCCGATATACAATGCTCACAGGACCTTGGACACCGCGAAGGCACTCTGGACTGCGCTAGAAAGCAAATATCGCATCTCTGAGGCAAGTAATAAAAAATTTCTTATATGCAATTTTATGGATTTCAAAATGGTCACCAACAAGTCCATAATTGGACAAGTAAGTGAAATACTACTGTTGG
Source organism: Allium sativum (assembly GCA_030737875.1). Taxonomy (NCBI): domain Eukaryota; kingdom Viridiplantae; phylum Streptophyta; class Magnoliopsida; order Asparagales; family Amaryllidaceae; genus Allium; species Allium sativum. The sequence continues at coordinate 830,985,032 of CM060918.1, read as the reverse complement.
TAAATCAACTTAAAGATGCCGGTATTGATCTCCATGAATCTTTTGTTGTTGGAGTTATTATTTCAAGACTCCCGAATTCTTGGAATGATTACAAGAAAAAATTAAAACATGCAGAAACGGATTATGATTTAGACGGTTTACAGCGTCATCTTCGTATTGAAGAGGATTCTCGTAAACGCGAACTAGATGATAATCCACAAACTAAGTCTCAATCTAAGGCTAATGATATTGAAATTAATGAGAAGTTGAAGCCTAAGAATGAGACACAGTTTAAAAAGAAAGGTACTAATTCCAAGAATAAGAAGAAGGGTGACTGTTACTATTGTCATAAACCCGTCCATTATGCCCGAGACTGTCGTCTTCGGAAGAAACAACAAAAAGCGAATATGGTCGAAGAAAAGCGTGTGGCTGTCGTACAAGAGGCGAACTCCGTTAGTGGCATTGATAATGATTGGTGGCTCGATACTGGAGCAACTATTCATATTTGCAAAGACCGTAATCTGTTCAAGACTTACGATGAGAATAACGGAGAATCCAGCGAAGTAACTAGCGCAAACAAAGTTGCAAGCAAAGTTCTGGGAAAAGGCACTATTGAATTGACATTCACCTTTGGGAAAGTTCTTACTTTAGTCAATGTATTTTATGTACCTGATATGTGTAAGAATTTGATTTCTGGATACCTTCTTAACAAAGTAGGATTCAAGATGGTGTATGAGTCTGATAAGTTAGTGTTGTCCAAGAACAACAAATTTATTGGACATGGATATTCTTGTAACGGCATGATTAAGTTGAATCTAATGAAGAAATCTTCTGCTTATATTGTTGACTCTGTTAATTTATGGCATAGTAGATTAGGACATATTAATTATAAGTCACTTAGAAATATGCATAAATTAGGATTAATTTCTGATTGTGATTTCGAATCGATTTCTAAATGTGAAATATGTGTTCAAGCAAAAATACATCGGAAATCCTTTAAATCTGTTGAAAGGAGAACTGGTTTGCTTGATTTGGTATATAGTGATGTGGGTGACTTGAAAAGTCATATCACCTATGGTGGAAACCAATACTATATAACATTTATTGATGATTATTCTAGATGTGCTTATGTATATCTAATGAAATCTAAAGATGAAGCCTTTGATAAATTCAAAATTTACAAAGCAGAAGTCGGAACACAATTAGGAATCAAAATTAAAGTATTACATTCAGATCGCGGTGGTGAATATTTTTCAAATGAGTTTACTTTGTTTTGCAAACAAAATGGTATTATTCACCAATGTACTGCCCCTTACACACCACAACAAAATGGTGTTGCTGAGAGAAAAAATAGAACTTTAGTAGAAATGGTTAATGCCATGCTCATAAGTTCTAATTTACCTTATAACCTATGGGGTGATGCTATGTTATCTGCATGTTACATTTTAAATAGAGTACCACTTAAAAAGAATAATATTTCCCCTTATGAATTATGGTTTAATAGAAAACCTAATCTTATTAGACTTAAAGTTTGGGGTTGTTTAGTATATGTTAGAAAACCAGACCCTAAACGACCAAAGTTAGGTAATAGAGATTTTAAATGTGTTTTCATAGGACATTCTCTTAATAGTATAACTTATAGATTTATGATTCTTGATACTTTTGAAGTCATAGAATCTGTAGATGTAGAATTTTTTGAAAATCAAACTATTTAGAATCCATTAAGATCATCTAGTCTAGAACTAACTAAGACTAATGATACAAATGACGATGAATATACTCCTGCTCAAAACAGCAAGGAAGTGTTAGTACTAGATGATAGTACTGAACAGAGGAGAAGTAAAAGAGCAAGAATAGAGAAGGACTATGGTCCTGACTTCATAACATATCTCGTAGAAGGCAATAAGGACGAAGTCCTTAATGTAACAAGATATGTAATGAACGTCAATGATGATCCCAAAACTTATTCTGATGCTACGAATTCTAGAGATTCTAATTTCTGGAAAGAGGCTATCAATGATGAGATGTGTTGAACCAAACTTGGGTATTAAGCGATTTACCTCCTGGTGCTAAACCTATAGGATGTAAATGGATATTCAAGAAAAAGTTGAATACGAATGGATCCATTGATAAATTTAAAGCCAGATTAGTTGCTAAGGGATATAAACAAAGACAAGGAGTAGATTATTTTGATACATATGCTCCGGTGGCTCGCATATCTTCGATATGCTGTTTAATAGCACTTGCATCAATTCATAACTTGGTCATACATCAAATGGATGTAAAGACAGCTTTTATAAATGGAGATTTAGAACAAGAGATATACATGGAACAACCTGAAGGTTTCATAACCCCAGGCCAAGAAAAGAAAGTTTGTAAATTAGTTAAATCTCTTTATGGCCTGAAGCAAGCTCCCATGCAATGGCATGAGAAGTCTGATAAAGTTGCACTGTCATTTGGATTCATTGTTAATGATGCAGATAAATGTATCTATAGCAAATCGGATAACAACGGTAATGTTATAATATGTTTGTACGTTGATGACATGCTGATATTTGGTTCCAATATATCCTGTGTAAATGAAACTAAGAAGTTTCTATCTTCTAAATTTGATATGAAAGATCTGGGAGAGGCTGATGTAATTTTAGGAATTAAAATCATTAGGAAAGCGGGGGAGTTATTACTAACCCAATCTCATTACATTGAGAAGTTCCTAAAGAAATATGGTCATTATGATAACAAACCAGCACCAACTCCATTAGATCCAAGTATAAAATTATAAAAGAACACTGGACGTACCATTTCTCAATTAGAATATTCCAGTATTATTGGGAGTCTCATGTATGCTATGCATTGCACAAGACCAGACATCGCACATGCTATTAGTGTATTGTGTCGATTTACGAGTAATCCAGGTTTCGAACACTGGAAAGCCATTTCTAGAGTCTTAGCTTATTTGAAGGGAACCATAAACTATGGTTTATCTTATAAAGGATATCCTGCTGTAATAGAAGGATATAGTGATGCAACCTGGAACAATGTGGAATTGAAATCCAAGTCTACAACTGTAACACCCCGAAAATTCTATAACTGTGAAATTAACAAATTAAAGTATAATTAATATGAAATCAAAGAACTAAGGGAAACGGGATACGCCATTGCGTTCGTCTCGGAAAAATACGCGAAATAGAGTCCGAGTTTTCGAAAAACGGAGTCCGTATGAAGAAGATATGGCCTTCGGAAGTTTTGAATTAAATTTAAAATTCAAACAGAATAAAATAATTAAAAAATGGGGCCCAATGGGCCAGGGCGGATAAACACCCACCTAGGCCACCCAGGTCGACTGGGCTGTCGACCTGGGCTACCCATGTCGACAGGGCTGTCGACAGCCCTGTCGACAGGGGTGTCGACCTGGTCGAGCCCAGTCAACTTGGCTGGCCAGGTCTGTGTTTGGCCGATTCTCTGTGGTCTGCTTTGTCATTAGGGCTAGGTGGCGGGTTCTAATTGGTCTCTCTATCTAATGAATGGCTATGATCAATCCAAGCAACATCAAGGGTCCTAATCAGTTCCTAACCTCTATATAAACAACCCTAGACTAAACCCTAATCTATTCATTCAAAATTAAGAACATAGCCGCCATGTTGCTGAGGAACGACTAAGAATAGCCGCCAACTAGAGAGGGAATTAGGAAGAAAGTTCTAAAGCCTAAAGCAATTCAAGCAACCTAAAGCCAATCAATTCAACGAAGGAATCATATCTCTTAATTAGAGAATTCGCCGCAACCATTGTAAGTAGAGTATTACTTTGGTATGAATAAACAACTGTGTTGATTTGTATGCTTGAATTGGGATAATAAAGTAATTCATATTTGTGCAAAATTATGTTATTCATTATAAAGAACTACATGCGGTAGTTCTACGCAAGTATACGTTTGGAATATTACGCAAATTATGTAATCTATGTTGAAGCTACATGTATGTAGTTGATTGAAATTCATGCAAGTTTGGGGCTTTGTTATTATGCCATCATGATGTATATTTTTGTGCATAAATCATTTTGCAAGTAATTGAAACAAGTTTGGTTGTTATAGTTCATATGAAACTATGTTGGAATTTTGACACCATAATCCATGTATTAAGTCATGCTTTTGCAAACTTATGAATATGGCTAGGCTATGAATGATATTTGGCATAATTGAAATCCATGATTAAGTCTATCTTGTTTACAAGAATTATAGGATGACATATGTGAGACATGGCTAGGTTAGACTCAAAAATCCCTTTTTGCAAGTTTAAAGCAAACACCATGATTAGGAATATTTATGCATAAGTATATTTATACTATCGTTATGTGATTAGACTTAAACCATAATTATGTTGATCTATGCTTTTGTGTTAGTAACAAAGTATCCCCTTTGTAAACATGTAGAAACCTTATGAACATGACTTGTTTATGTTTATGCCTAAATGAGAACATAGGTCTATGTTGTAGTTAAGACTATGTGACACCTAATTTAGATTCTTATCTTAAGTTTACATGGTTTGGTTCATGTCACCTATGCTTTATGACCAAAGTATATATATGCAAGTACACCAGTTTCTATTATGTATTTCCAACGTCATATGCAAGTTCATGCGCTCACCTTCCCCTCTTTGTGTATGTAATCACGCTTTAAGCCTCCCCTTTTCGCATGGCTAATTTGGGCTTTAAAAGGCTAAGCCCAAAATATATAAACGGACGTGTTAAACGGGGGAAAATAACGTTGGGTAAAAATTAATTAATGAATGAAAATATAAAATAGAAGGGCCCAAATTCAAGTATGGGTTGGGCCCATGATTGGTGTAACCTTTACACCATTAACTTAATAATGGGCCGCAAATATCTACATATAAGAAATAAAGGAGAATGACAAGATATGTAAATGTAGAACATACGATGTGTTTAACCCGAGGTTGGATTGAGTTGTGATGTAAACCTGCCCGGAACCGCCCGGCTGTCCAGTAGTCACAACAATACCTATCCAATGTGGGAGGTTAAACATGGAGCCCAGCAAGGACCCGAGGTTAGACTGAGTTGTGGCGTAAGACTGCCTGGAACCAACCGGCAACAGGCAGCCACAACAATACCTGTCTAATGTGAGAGGTCAGGGCCTTAATAAGACCATTAAGGCTGAGTCAGGATTGTTAGGATTAAGTGAACTAAAGACTTAATCAAAATGGAACATGCTAAACTAAACGGACTGGTGGGGGTTAGGTAGGAAACACTTAACCAACTTAGCATGTTGGCTAGAGATAGAAAACCTAGTAACGGGGGACCCTTTTCAGCAGTAACCCTAAAAGGTGTATCAGGATACCCTAAAACTAGGCAGGGTGGGGCACGATTACTGGGCTGATTGTAAGAGGTCAAAGCGACGGCGGTGGTGTAGCAGTGTAGGTTCTAACGTAGTGCGGGCGTGCACACACTCCGGTGCAGAAAAATAAGGCACTGGACACCAGTAGCATACCTGTGCACTCTAAGGTTGTGTCGGGTTGCCACTATGGGACTTGATACACCCCATGGTGGGACCAGCATAGGTAACTACAGACATCGGGGGCCGTAAGACACATGTAACTTTGCGAGTAGGAGCCGATCATCATAGAATGGATCACATCACCCTGATTATGGGGTGCAAATTGGAAACTAGTTTATATGGGTTCAGAGATTAACATGGGGTACGATAGTATATTCGACCCTAGACAACTTAACCAAGTTTATTGTGTTTGCCCACTTCTTGTTTATACTTATCGTACCCAGTTCTTTATTCATAGACAAAATAGTACTAGACTTACTCAGGCTTTATGTCTGACTCTATTTTTCTTTCGTCTTCTTTCTTCCGTTCCCCCCCCCCCCCCCCCCAGGTCCACAGGGAGGGAACACAACAGCTTGACCAACCTTAACATCCAGCTTGAAGAAGAGAAATGTATTGCTTGGACTTTCCTGTTTTGAACTATGGCTTTGGACAATCCACTATGGGGCTTTTGCAGTTTATCTACGTTTTATTTATGCTTCTTTAGATAATGTACTCAAGACAGATTATGAAAGTGTTATGTTATGTTTTTGGAAAGGATGTTGTTGTAACACGTATTTGACTTTATGAAATAAAAGTTTGTTGTTCTTCCGCTGTTTACAAATATGTGTTCTTATATCTGTCTTGTATATCTGTGACTTGTACTTATAAACCTCCACCAAAATTAGGGCATTCCCTTTGAGAGTGACCCTAACGGAGGTGGGGTGTTTCACTTGGTATCAGAGCATAGGTTTACCAGATAAGATAAAAAGTTTTGAAAAATTATTTTCAAAAAGGAAATTTAAAGAAGCATTTTTAAAAGAAAAATATTATTTTATTTTAAAAAAGGCAAAGTCCACACCCCAAAGCCATAGGTACTATCTCTTATCCTTCGTTTTGAATCTATCCTTTTTGTTTCAGCATGTCCCAAGAACTTAACTTGCCAGAAGGGGTGCCAATACCTGGTTGGTTTAGACGGTTCTTAGAAGCAAGGGCCACTCAGCCAGGTCCTACCATTCCTCCTCCCCCAGCAGAAGGAAATCATCCAGCCGCAGCGGCACCTTTTCCTCCACCTCCTCCTCGGGGAAACACGTTTGCTAAGATATGTAAAGATTTTAAAGCTATGGGAGGAAGGGATTTCCATGGAACTGAGTCCTTCGTAGCAGCTAGAAATTGGCTGAAAGAAACGGAGGACCTATTCATCATCTTTGAGGTAGAAGATAGGCAAAAAGTACAACTGGCGGTATGGCTATTGAAGGGCGAGGCTTCCTACTGGTGGGAAGTCACTAATGCTGAAAGACCAGTGGAGACATGGGAGGACTTTAGGGCAAGGTTTGAGACCAAATTTCTCTCAGATGCGGAAAGAAGTCTACAGTTGGAAAAATTCTTATTTCTTAAGCAAGGGGACAAGACAGTCAGAGAATATGTGAATCAGTTCGATGAGCTGGCTAGGTTTGGGCTTGACCTAGTCAACACCCCGCACAAGAAGGCTCTCCGTTTCGTCAAAGGGTTGAATGAGCCATTACACAGTTTGGCCATGACCCATATACCCATGGGAGCCACGTATGAAAGATTGGTGCAAATGGCATTGCTGAATGAAGAGGACAAGGGCAAGAAGAAAGAGGGTTTGCAGCCCAAGAAGACAGACTTTAAGAAGGGCGGGAAAGGCAACAAAGAGAAGAGGAAGTTTAATTTCTGTGGCAAAGTGGGGCACTTAGTAAAGGACTGCCGGAAAAAGAAGGCCAAGGAGAATGGTGGGTGTTTTTCTTGCGGTGAGAAGGGCCATAGGGCTAAGGACTGCCCAAAGAAACGAGGACAGGGGCAGAGGGCTGGATCCACCCCAGGGCCACAGGTCCATGTGCTAGAAGCGCCACCTCTGCAACAGCGAGGTATAAATACTTCTGTAGAAAGTGTAGTTTATCTTTATGATCACCCCGTTCGCACTTTATTTGATTCTGGCGCATCACACTCCTTTATCTCGTCTGCTTTAGTAGAATCTCTGCACCTAGAAACTAGTATGGTAGAGGACCCCTTAATTGTTTCAAACCCAATTGGGGGCCCAGCTCATTTGTCTTTGATCTGTCTGGATTTGAAAATTTCTATCCTAAGTGTTGAATTTCAATGTAGTGCCTTTGTTTTGGGCTTTTCGGGGTATGGTTTGATTTTGGGTATGGATTGGCTATCCAGTAATGGGGCCATCCTTGATTGTGAGAAAAGGGTTGTTAGGCTCCTAACCCAGCTCGGTAATACTTTGGAAATTTCTTGTAATCCCTCGTATGCGGTTATGCTTAGTTATCTTGAATCGCTAGATGCCTCTGTTGAAAATTTGCAATCAGTTAGAGTGGTCCAGGAATATCCGGATGTCTTCGAAGAGGTGAAGGGCTTGCCTCCAAAGCGGGAAATAGACTTCCGCATATATCTTGTAGATAATGCAAAGCTCGTTGCGTTGCCCGTTAGACACATGGCTCCACGAGAAAGGAAAGAGCTCAGTAAACAGATTAAAGAGCTTCTAGAAAAGGGGTTCATTAGGAGGAGCATTTCAGAATGGGGCGCTCCAGTGGTGTTCGCTACGAAGGCGGATGGTTCACTCCGTCTATGTGTTGACTATAGGGAGCTCAACAAGCTAACGAAAAAGAATAGGCACCCTCTCCCTAGAATTGACGATTTGTTTGACCAGCTTGTAGGAGCGTCTGTTTTCTCCCAACTCGATTTAGCAACCGGTTTTCATCAGCTAAGGGTGGCTGAAGATAGCATCGATAAAACGGCGTTCAGAACCCCAGACGGTTTCTTTGAATGGCTTGTCATGCCTTTCGGCTTGACAAATGCACCTGCTTACTTCGTGGACCTGATGAGTAGGGTATTTAGAGATTTCCTCAACAAATTCGTAGTGGTCTTCGTAGATGATATCCTTATCTTCTCAAAGAGTGAAGAGGAACATGCTCAGCACCTAAGGGCAATCATGGAAACTTTGCGAGTCCATCAACTAAAAGCCAAGTTCTCCAAATGCCACTTTTGGAGAGAAGAAGTGAGGTTCCTTGGGCACATAGTATCTAAACAAGGGTTAGCGGTGGACCCCGCGAAGGTAGTGGCGGTACAAGATTGGAAGACACCAAGGAATGCAACTGAGGTCCGAAGCTTCCTAGGACTAGCAGGTTTCTATCGAAAATTTATAAGGGATTTTGCGAAAATCTCAGCTCCGCTCACGAAATTGACTAAGAAGAACCTAGCGTTCAATTGGAACTTGGATTGCGAGTTTGCTTTCCAACGACTAAAAAGGGCTCTCACAACAACCCCAGTGTTGACGCTGCCAGATGGGAGCAAGATGTTCACTGTTTATACGGATGCATGTGGGACAGGGCTAGGCGCCGTCTTAATGCAAGAAGGAAGGGTAGTAGCTTATGGCGGGAGGCAATTGAAGGTGCACGAAAAGAACTACCCAACCCACGATCTTGAGTTAGCCGCCATCGTCTTTGCACTCAAGTCTTGGCGACACTATCTCCTAGGTGAGAAGTTCGAACTTTACACTGACCATAAATCGTTGAAATATCTTTTCTCGCAGAAGGATCTTAACTTGAGGCAACAAAGATGGATGGAGTTTCTTGCCTCGTACGATTTCGAAATCTCCTATACTCCGGGCAAAGGCAACGTAGTGGCAGACGCGTTGAGCCGAAAGAAATTGACCCTAAGCCCGTTGTTTGTTGAAAGACAAAGCCTAGAGTTTATAGCCAGCTTCGACTTTAGGCCTTCCTCCGATTTCGTACCAGGCTTGCTAGCATCTCTCGAAGTGCGCCCAACTTTAGTGGATTCAGTAGGGGCAGCACAACGCGAAGACCCTCAGCTTGTGGAAATGATTGATAGGCTAATTAGGGGTGAGACTTCAAGTCACCTCAACAGATACTCCATCGACGATAAGGGTTTGCTAAGGCGAGACGGAAGACTATGCGTCCCACAGACAAAAGATTTAATAAAGAAGGTTCTCGAGGAAGCGCATCATTCCAAGATGACGATACACCCAGGCGGAGATAAAATGTACAAAGATATAAAAAGGACTTTCTTTTGGAACGACATGAAAAAGGACGTGGCAGAGTTCGTTTCTAAGTGTATGGTGTGCCAACAGGTTAAAGCGGAACAGAAAAATCCTGGCGGACTACTACATCCTCTGGAGGTCCCGCAGTGGAAGTGGGATAGCATCTCAATGGACTTCATCGATGGGCTGCCTAGGTCTAGGAGAGGCAACACTAGTATTTGGGTAATAGTGGATAGGCTTACTAAAAGCGCCCACTTTTTACCTGTCAAAAGTAAAAGAACTGCCTCATCCCTAGCATCACTTTACCTTAAGGAAATCGTTCGACTCCATGGAATACCGTCTAGCATCGTTAGTGACCGAGACCCCATCTTCACCAGTGAGTTTTGGCGGAGTCTGCAAGAAGCAGTAGGAACGCAGTTATGCTTAAGCACAGCCTACCATCCCCAAACCGACGGCCAAACAGAGAGAGTGAATAGAGTTTTGGAAGACCTTTTAAGGCTATGAGTCCTTGACTTCGGAGGGACATGGGAAGACCACCTTCCTTTGGTGGAATTTGCCTACAACAACAGCTATCAAGCAACCATCGGAATGGCGCCCTTCGAAGCTTTATATGGAAGACCGTGCTGATCGCCCACTTGTTGGTGGGAGTCCACGGATAAGCTCATACTTGGACCAGATATGATCCGAGAGACCTCAGAGAAAGTAAACTTAATACGAAGAAGGATGAAGACGGCCCAAGACAGACAAAAGTCCTACGCCGACAAAAGGAGAACCGACCTTGAATTTGAAGTTGGAGACAGAGTTTTTCTCAAGGTATCACCGCTAAGAAACGTTGTTCGTTTTGGAACCACAGGAAAACTAGCACCAAGGTTCGTAGGGCCATTCCCTATTATCGAGAAAATTGGGAAAATGGCCTATAGATTAGAGCTACCCGAGAAGTTGGCTGGAGTCCACAACGTTTTTCACGTTTCACATCTCCGGAAATGTCTACATGAGTCAGCTGAAGTGGTAGAGCCAAATATCCTCGAAGAGGCCGAAGTGGAACGCGAAGCAACCATAAGAAAAGTTCCAACCCGCATCTTAGGAACGGAAGTGAGGAAGCTACGCAACCGCGAAGTCAAGCTCGTCAAAGTTCAGTGGAGCGACGCCGAGGAAGACGCGACTTGGGAAACTGAAGCTAGAATCCGTACAGCCTACCCTTTTCTGTTCGAGGGTACATCCTTGATCTTTCCTTTTCCTTAAGTTGCGCTTTTATCTATCTTTTTAGGTATATTTCCTCGACCGTATCTTTTAGGTAGAATCCTTTTGGATGGAAACATGTAGTTGAAACATGTTATGGATGATGGTTGCAAGTGGTTGCAAGTGATTGCTAGTGGTTGCTCGTGGTTGCATATACACACACAATCTAGGTTTTAGATCGGCTCAGTCACTTCATATTGCATATGCATATATGTTTGCATTCGTATATGGTTGAACTTTAATGTGTTGTCATATGGATGTTGCATTTGTAATGAATGATTGTGCACTCATGTAAAATCAAAAAATAGGAAAATTTGCATACATAATGGATTCATGGCACCTACATAATTCGCATTAAGGAGGTCAACTGAATCAGTAGACCGCCTGAATTTGCATTAGATAAGTTCATATACACACACACTTCGCATATGATCATGAAGCATTAGAAGTCTTTTAAGGACAATGGATGCTCGTGTTTGATGGATGAGTAGATGGATGATTGGATGTTAGGATATACATTCCTCCTAACTTGAAGATTTCGGGGACGAAATCCTTTTAAGTGGGGGAGAATGTAACACCCCGAAAATTCAATAACTGTGAAATTAACAAATTAAAGTATAATTAATCTGAAATCAAAGAACTAAGGGAAACGGGATACGCCATTGCGTTCGTCTCGGAAAAATACGCGAAATAGAGTCCGAGTTTTCGAAAAACGGAGTCCGTATGAAGAAGATATGGCCTTCGGAAGTTTTGAATTAAATTTAAAATTCAAACAGAATAAAATAATTAAAAAATGGGGCCCAATGGGCCAGGGCGGATAAACACCCGCCTAGGCCACCCAGGTCGACTGGGCTGTCGACCTGGGCTACCCATGTCGACAGGGCTGTCGACAGCCCTGTCGACAGGGGTGTCGACCTGGTCGAGCCCAGTCAACCTGGCTGGCCAGGTCTGTGTTTGGCCGATTCTCTGTGGTCTGCTTTGTCATTAGGGCTAGGTGGCGGGTTCTAATTGGTCTCTCTATCTAATGAATGGCTATGATCAATCCAAGCAACATCAAGGGTCCTAATCAGTTCCTAACCTCTATATAAACAACCCTAGACTAAACCCTAATCTATTCATTCAAAATTAAGAACATAGCCGCCATGTTGCTGAGGAACGACTAAGAATAGCCGCCAACTAGAGAGGGAATTAGGAAGAAAGTTCTAAAGCCTAAAGCAATTCAAGCAACCTAAAGCCAATCAATTCAACGAAGGAATCATATCTCTTAATTAGAGAATTCGCCGCAACCATTGTAAGTAGAGTATTACTTTGGTATGAATAAACAACTGTGTTGATTTGTATGCTTGAATTGGGATAATAAAGTAATTCATATTTGTGCAAAATTATGTTATTCATTATAAAGAACTACATGCGGTAGTTCTATGCAAGTATACGTTTGGAATATTGCGCAAATTATGTAATCTATGTTGAAGCTACATGTATGTAGTTGATTGAAATTCATGCAAGTTTGGGGCTTTGTTATTATGCCATCATGATGTATATTTTTGTGCATAAATCATTTTGCAAGTAATTGAAACAAGTTTGGTTGTTATAGTTCATATGAAACTATGTTGGAATTTTGACACCATAATCCATGTATTAAGTCATGCTTTTGCAAACTTATGAATATGGCTAGGCTATGAATGATATTTGGCATAATTGAAATCCATGATTAAGTCTATCTTGTTTACAAGAATTATAGGATGACATATGTGAGACATGGCTAGGTTAGACTCAAAAATCCCTTTTTGCAAGTTTAAAGCAAACACCATGATTAGGAATATTTATGCATAAGTATATTTATACTATCGTTATGTGATTAGACTTAAACCATAATTATGTTGATCTATGCTTTTGTGTTAGTAACAAAGTATCCCCTTTGTAAACATGTAGAAACCTTATGAACATGACTTGTTTATGTTTATGCCTAAATGAGAACATAGGTCTATGTTGTAGTTAAGACTATGTGACACCTAATTTAGATTCTTATCTTAAGTTTACATGGTTTGGTTCATGTCACCTATGCTTTATGACCAAAGTATATATATGCAAGTACACCAGTTTCTATTATGTATTTCCAACGTCATATGCAAGTTCATGCGCTCACCTTCCCCTCTTTGTGTATGTAATCACGCTTTAAGCCTCCCCTTTTCGCATGGCTAATTTGGGCTTTAAAAGGCTAAGCCCAAAATATATAAACGGACGTGTTAAACGGGGGAAAATAACGTTGGGTAAAAATTAATTAATGAATGAAAATATAAAATAGAAGGGCCCAAATTCAAGTATGGGTTGGGCCCATGATTGGTGTAACCTTTACACCATTAACTTAATAATGGGCCGCAAATATCTATATATAAGAAATAAAGGAGAATGACAAGATATGTAAATGTAGAACATACGATGTGTTTAACCCGAGGTTGGATTGAGTTGTGATGTAAACCTGCCCGGAACCGCCCGGCTGTCCAGTAGTCACAACAATACCTATCCAATGTGGGAGGTTAAACATGGAGCCCAGCAAGGACCCGAGGTTAGACTGAGTTGTGGCGTAAGACTGCCCGGAACCAACCGGCAACAGGCAGCCACAACAATACCTGTCTAATGTGAGAGGTCAGGGCCTTAATAAGACCATTAAGGCTGAGTCAGGATTGTTAGGATTAAGTGAACTAAAGACTTAATCAAAATGGAACATGCTAAACTAAACGGACTGGTGGGGGTTAGGTAGGAAACACTTAACCAACTTAGCATGTTGGCTAGAGATAGAAAACCTAGTAACGGGGGACCCTTTTCAGCAGTAACCCTAAAAGGTGTATCAGGATACCCTGAAACTAGGCAGGGTGGGGCACGATTACTGGGCTGATTGTAAGAGGTCAAAGCGACGGCGGTGGTGTAGCAGTGTAGGTTCTAACGGAGTGCGGGCGTGCACACACTCCGGTGCAGAAAAATAAGGCACTGGACACCAGTGGCATACCTGTGCACTCTAAGGTTGTGTCGGGTTGCCACTATGGGACTTGATACACCCCATGGTGGGACCAGCATAGGTAACTACAGACATCGGGGGCCGTAAGACACATGTAACTTTGCGAGTAGGAGTCGATCATCATAGAATGGATCACATCACCCTGATTATGGGGTGCAAATTGGAAACTAGTTTATATGGGTTCAGAGATTAACATGGGGTACGATAGTATATTCGACCCTAGACAACTTAACCAAGTTTATTGTGTTTGCCCACTTCTTGTTTATACTTATCATACCCAGTTCTTTATTCATAGACAAAATAGTACTAGACTTACTCAGGCTTTATGTCTGACTCTATTTTTCTTTCGTCTTCTTTCTTCCGTTCCCCCCCCCCCCCCCAGGTCCACAGGGAGGGAACACAGCAGCTTGACCAACCTTAACATCCAACTTGAAGAAGAGAAATGTATTGCTTGGACTTTCCTGTTTTGAACTATGGCTTTGGACAATCCACTATGGGGCTTTTGCAGTTTATCTACGTTTTATTTATGCTTCTTTAGATAATGTACTCAAGACAGATTATGAAAGTGTTATGTTATGTTTTTGGAAAGGATGTTGTTGTAACACGTATTTGACTTTATGAAATAAAAGTTTGTTGTTCTTCCGCTGTTTACAAATATGTGTTCTTATATCTGTCTTGTATATCTGTGACTTGTACTTATAAACCTCCACCAAAATTAGGGCATTCCCTTTGAGAGTGACCCTAACGGAGGTGGGGTGTTTCAACAACTGGATGGATATTTACATTAGGAGGCGCTGCAGTGTCTTGGGCTTCCAAGAAACAAACTTGTATATCTGATTCAACTATGATATCAGAATTAATTGCATTAGCAGACGCATGTAAAGAAGCGGAATGGCTTAGAAATTTGTTAGTGGAAATCCCATTATGGAAGAAGCCATCTCCAGCAGTCTTGATTAATTGTGATAATCAAGCAACAATATATAATGTTTCTAATAAAACATATAATGGAAAGTCAAGACATGTGAGTCTAAGACATCACATGGTGAGACAGTTACTCAGAGGTGGAGTTATAACTGTTGACTACATAAAAACGAAGAAAAACTTGGCTGACCCACTTACTAAGAGTCTTCCAAAGGCTATGGTTTCTATAAAGTCTAAAGAAATGGGACTAAGGCCTGTGAATGAAGATTGATCATCCTTAACAGAAACCCAACTTGTGTCTTGAAAAGGATAGACAAAGTTCAATGGGTACCAACAAGTTAAGGAAACGATTATTGAACACTAAATCAATATTCCCATAATGTTTAGTGTTGGATTCTCCATGAACAAAGGATGGATAAAAATCCTTAATAAGTCTAGAAACCTTAAAAGGTGTCTCGTAGAAACACCTTAAGTGACTTACCTATATGAGTATGGAAACCAGGCCGTTTCCTAGGAAAGTAAGACCGCTTTCTAAGTAGACTCATGAACCAGGATTTAAGTACATGGCCATTAACGTGCTGAGCAATACAGAACACTCTAACTAAGGAATACAACATGTGTGGTTGTTCCGGTTTTATCATTAAGGGATACTTGGTTCAAGATTCGTTCATCATAGAATCTCAATAGAACTTTGAATGATTTACACTAAGTAAAAGTTCAAATCCAAAAGATACTTTTATTTATGTGTTGTTTCCACAATGATGCAAAACTTGATCTTAGAACTGCATAGGCTTGATCCCACTTGGGTATGTAGGAAGTCACACTAGTGATTCAGCCGTCCACTTTATTTATTTTCTTATTTTGAAAATTGGGGGAGATTGTTGTAAAATTTTCAAAACATGCTTTGGGTTTGGGTATTTTACTTGTGAAGAGAAGGAAGAATGAAAGGAAGAAGGAATAGGCAAATATGATTTGTCCCACATTATAAAATATTGAGGGGTATATCACTATATATGTAATGAAATGAAGTATCATATCAAAAGAAAGAAAAGGGAGAAACAAGGCAATGCATGGACATGACATGGATCTTGATATCCAAAAGGTCAAAAGATGGGACTTGGGCCTTAGGGCTCTTGGGATCTCGTGATCCATTGGGCCAAGAAAACAGTTCAGAGCCAAACCAATCGACAGGTCAATTTTCAATCGATCAACCGTTTAAGTCTCTGTTTACAAACGTCGACCGGTGAAAAGCTAGTTGTCGACCGGTGTCTTCTAATTCGCAACGCTTTGAGGTGTTGCAAGGCTGAAAGGACGCATCTGTTCGAATTCGAACAGAAACGACTGTTGCAAATAACAGTCGCGACGCTTAAATATATGGTCGCCTCCCTCTACACATATAAAAATAGGCACGGTCACAACCGTGAAAAACAACTCGAATTCTTCTTCTTCGTCTATCATTCTGCAATGCCATTAAACTATTGCAAAACAGTTCTGTTCGAAACACTTCTGAATTGTTTCAATTCTAGAAGTGTTGCAGAATTGATTTCTTCTTCTTACTCTTCATTTCTAAATTTGCATCATCAGTAATTATATTTCAGAGTGTTCTTGATCAGATCAAAATCGTACAAATTTTGAATCCGTTTACGCTGTTTCAAGGCTTTATTGAATCCTAAAGTCATTAGTTCGTTAACCCGTTTGTACCTGGTGGGTTGAACTATTGTCTGAAAGAATTTGCTATGCAAATCCTTGAAGTCGGAAGTACGGCAATCATTCTCCTCCATTAACGTCTCAAACCACAAAATTCCCCAACATATTTAATGTAATCTCATATTACTATTTAGTGTAATCCATGAAAAAAACTGTAACTTGACGTATAATGCACAATATATCAACTACCAAGGAAAGTTGAACGTTCCGTCAACACCGGGATCATCTGAACGTTCAATCGTAACCCATAACAAAGATATGGTTATAGCAATCAAGCCAGACCACACAAAGACAATAGTCGGGGTTCTCCCTCTTCTACCCATCAACCCTTTAGCAAACGGGTACAAATGCACCAGTACCCAACAACTAAAAAACACCCCACCCACCAAGTTACTCCACTGTGGCAATGGGCTATATATCGTCCGACTAACCCCCAAAGCAATCCCTATCAAGTTCACCATCATTATCGTCAAGGGCGATATCATCAAAGCCGTCCATTTCACCTCATACAAATCCGCAAACTCATCCGCCCCCTCATCTCCGCCCGACTTTGAAGTCAGCTTGAATGAAATCTCGACCCCCGCAACTACTTTCAACAGCCCTTGTAGCACCGCCGCTAAATGCGCACTCGTCCCACCGATCAACCAAAACTGCTCATTCCTCCACCACTCTTCTAACTCGATCCCTGCCCATTTCACCTCTAGCACCGCCAACATGCACAATGTCAACGTGATAACCAGCAGGTACACAAGGAACGTCGTGCTAAGCGACGGCACGATGAACTGGTTCGAGATCAAGGACAATGCCGGTAGAAAACAGTACACTATGAGGAACACTGACGTGAACGGATATATCCCAACGTTCAGGTACGCGACCCTTTGCAAAAGCTTCATCTTCGAACTCGCGAAGAATGCGTTGTTTCTAGAAAAGAATATCTCGACGGATCCGGTTGCCCACCTTAGAACCTGGTGCAGCCTGTCTGTCATGTTGATTGGCGCAGTCCCGCGAAAAGCGTCCCGCTTGGTCATGCAGTAAACCGATTTCCATCCTCTATTGTGCATTCTGTACCCTGTCACCACGTCTTCCGTTACGGAACCATAAATCCATCCCACCCTGTCCCCCCACTCCGTTCCGGACTCGTACCAGCATGAAATCACGCTTATTGCCTCTGCCACAGTGGAAGCATCTAGAAGGTTGGTAGGGACGATCAACGAACCTGGTGGACGTCCATGTTTCACCGATGGATGATCCGCAAGTGGTCTGCCTTGAAACTCTGCAATGGGTACGGAATCCAGAAAGACGGCTGAGTTCCCGAACTTCTTGGGCGACAAGTTCGTGTAGGTTGCGTCTTTATGCTCACGAGGAGGATCGAAACCGTAGAGGGCGATGCGTCTGAAGAGGCATCCCGTTCCCACATACACGGGCCCTTGCAGCCCGTCCAAGGCTCGCATGTTGACGTCGAAAAACACGGTGTTGCGGTTGGCATAGCGATCAGAAGGGTCTATGCCTTCGAACCTTTGAGGGAACTGCACATAGCAAAGGCGGTCCCCACCGCGGTCCATCATGAAGCACATGCCTTCTAGAAGGGCTTGGGCATTGTAGATGTAGTGATCGCAGTCGAGGTTGAGGATGAAGGGCCCATTCGACATTATAGCGGATGCACGGACTAGTGCGTTCATCGCTCCTGCTTTTTTGTTGTGGTCGTATCCCGATCTTTTCTCTCGAGATGTGTAGACAAGCACCGGGAGACGCGTGTCCACGCCTGTAAGGTCGATTTTGTCATTTTGTCTGTCGGAGTAGTGTTGATGTACGTCCCTTGGAGGTTTTATCATCACCTGATAATTGTCACAAAAATGTATACTGTCATTTCGAAAATAAATATTGTTGAAATGCAGTCAACCACATTTTTAAGCTAAAAAATAGCTAAGTCTTTAATCTAACAAATACCTGTATGATTCCAGCATGATCACCTTTGGCATGCTCAGGAGAAGAACGAGCCCAAGTTCCAGGCCAATGCATTCCATCAGCCATCCAAGTAGCCTTCACATCTCCTTCCTTTTCATCATACACCTTCGATCTCCTCCCAATAGTATCCGATAACCCGTTAATCTTCACCTTAAACTCATCATACTCGCGCTTAACCCTCCTCCTATCCTTTACAAAGTCCACCTTCTTCCTCTTCTTATATGGATCCATCTTTGACCCGAAATAGCTCTCCGGGTTCCTAGACTCAATACCATGTTTCCTACAAAACGGAACCCAAAGCCGAGCAAAACAAGCCGCCTCAGCCATCGCTTCGAAAGTAAGCAACGAGCCTCCATCATCTGATAAATAACAAGCAAGTTTCTCAACTGGGTAATCAACAGCAAGTATAGACAGTATCGTGTTTGCCGTCACCAAGGGCGGCTCCTTCTCCGGGTCTGCTGTTGACACGAACACATCAATGCCAGGAAGGTCCGATTTCCCTAACCGATTATTGGAGCCCCCTCTTTCAAACTTTTCTTTTAGGGTTAGTAAGTCGGTGGAGCGGTTTATGGGGCACAGTTTAGGAAGCTGATCGAGCAGCCATGAAAATGCAAACCAGAGCTCGCATACTATCGACATTCCCCAAAGCCACATTGCATTTTCGTTCTTGTTTCTTATACGCCATGAAAGGAAGAGTGTTAGCACCACCATTCTGAGTGCGATGAGCAGCCTATATGGACTTAGTATTTTAGCTGGAACCTTCAGCTTTCTAGTGAGAGGCTTCCATGGTTTAGAATTCAACTCTTTCAGCTGTGTGTTTTCCTCGTGACTGCAATCATCTTCTGGCCATATTGCGTTTCCATATCCGTATGTGCCTTTGGATTCCGATAACCAGTTGCTGTGATGAAATTCAAATTTGCTCGACTTCACTGTTGATAAAGAAAGCGATTTTTCATCAACAACGTCCATCTTTTTCGAAGTCAAATCCCTTTGGGGAAGCAGTTAATATAAACACGCTGTAGTTTTAGCACGACGTGAGAGGAGTAAAATAAATAAGTAGAATGGTGTTTAGTTAATAGTATAAGTTGTAAGAACCGGCTGCCCACTCAGACGAATCTATTTTATTTTTATGATGCTGGGTTTACATGGTCCGAAGTTTGAAAAAGAAATAGAAGATCAGGGTTGAAAGAGTCGCCACACGCTGCTCAAAAGGGAAGATGACAACAATAAGCAGTTTCTCATCGTAAAGATTATCCAAAGAGCGAATATTAGCCGGCGTTCATTTGTTTCTCCAAATGTCTTCTTCATCGTGAGTGAAAAGAAGGCATTCCTATAGTGTCATTCCATTTAAAACATATTAATCCACGTAGAAATCACCTACTCCCAAGCTTCTCTTGTCCACAAGTCCCACAAGCAAAATTATGTATGTAATTCTACCAAATAAAGCTTATTCATGAAAACTGTTACGAAAATGGAAAAATACAAATAATCCTATTTTCTCTTCAAATTTGCAAGATCAATTTCTAAATCATAATCTCAGTTACATGAAAGTTTTCAACATTTAGACTCGCTTTTCTCCTATATCATCTTTTCTCCTTACCCATAGCAGCGGCATAAACTGCAGCCTCGAGCAATTTGAAAAAAATACGAATGCATCTTTAAAGAATAATATTGGTCCTACTCAAAAAGTTGCCAACCAGAATTCAGCTGTTTCTCATCAAAATGTTGTTATAAATACTGAAAATAAAACTGGTTTATTTCTGATTCTAGCTCCAAAAAATAATCAACCTGGGCTGATATGCTTAGATCAGGGGTCTGTCTTCTGAATTTGATTTGGAGTATTTGGACCTATTATTGTTAATTTGTAAAAAAGATTTTTGTGATGGAAGAGGCCATTAGCAAGATATAGAAAGCAAATGCAATATACCAGTTCTTGCCAATGTATAAGGGGAACGACAGATTTATCGTCATTTCAAGACTTCATTTCGAAAACATGGAGCCCATTAAGGTAATTTTGATATGTTTGCTATAAATAATGGATTTTTATTTATAAGATTATCTAATGCTCTAGATTGCAACAAAGTCTTGAATGGAGGTCCACACTTTACAAATGGTAAGTTAATAATTTTGAAAAAATAAACAAAGAAGGTGAAAATGGATAAAGAACTACTATGTACCCCCATTTTTGGATAAGGCTTTCAAAAAAATTGTGGGATAGAGAAGCATTCGATGCAATTGCAAGTATTGGTAATGTCTGCAGCCTTTGAAATTAGATGAGTCTGCTGTTAACGTAGTCTAAATTTTGAATCATGGTGGAAATTAATGGAGGAACTGGATTACCAGAAGAAGCAGTTATGTCAATCTACGACCAAGAAATTATTACTCAAAGGATAGAATATGGATGGTTACCCCTAAGGGCATCTCCAGTGGATTAAGGGCTGAATATTTAGGGACCTGAATATTCAGTCCTTAATTGGACTGTAGGCGTCAGTGGGTCTGGCTCCTACTTTCTAGGCACTAGGATCCTGGCGCCTAGAAAGTAGGCGCCGGGTTCTGGTGTCTGAAAAGTAGGCGCCAGAACCACTGACGCCTATAAAACCTCATTTCCGCCATTGTTGTTCATTTCATTCTTTTGAAGCTTCGTTTTTAATTTGTTTTTAATAGGAAATTGAGTCGAAATGCCGCCGCGAAGCATTAAAGTTGGAAGGAGAGTTGCTCCGAGGCTGTCAGACGAGCAAATGGGTCCTGTGCACACACCTCTGGCCCCTGGTGTAACAGCTGATGAGCTTCGTGTCCTTCATGATCTTCCAGAGGGCCACGAGCACAGAGCTGATACTGATTTGTCCACGATACAGGTATAATTTAAACGTTTATGATTTCTACTATTACGTGAGCTATATCTTCGTATGAGATCAATAGGCATTATTGAATTGAAAAACATTGTTTATTCCTATATATATATAGGACAAGTACGTTCACTGTAGAGGCAGTTGGCCGAAATGCATCACATTTTATGACGGTCTTCCCACTCCTATTACGGATAGGCTGCAGCTTAGTCCATTTGGTCAGTTTCTATCTATTAAACCTATTAAGTCATTCGACAGACCCTTGGTACATGCACTATGTGAGCGATGGTGGCCGACCACACATACTTTCCATTTTTCCGACTTTGAGCTTGGTGTCACTCCTGTCGATTTATATATGCTGACTGGTATAGAGATTGGTCATCTTGATCGCAGACCGGTTCCCTTTGATGAGTTATATGAGTCATCCAACGTGTTTTCCGTGTTCTTACCTCATTTTGATGCTGCCAGAGTTAGTAGTGGTGCGGTTTCGTTGACTTTCCTGCAGCAGTACATCACTTGTTATTCAAAGCGACCGGAGATTATAGATGGGGTGACTAGGTCATTTTTACTGTACTTGTTTGGTTCGACATTTTTTTCGAACCACAAAAGTAACGTTCGCTTGGGTTATCTAGCTGGGATTACTATGTTGGATCGGCTTGATACGATAGATTGGGGGCACAACTATACTAGGTGCACTGTACACTGCTTTTGATTCATTTGTGTCGGGCGACATTAGAGAGATGCAGACCTTTTGGTACATCTTGCCCATTTGGTATTACGAGTTCACGGCTAACATGCATTCACGCATGGTAGACATGGCTGCTCAGGCAGGTGAGCAGTTCTTTCCGCGGATGAGACGGTGGGAGCGCATTCATTACGTACCTCATGCTCCACCGGGTGTACGTCACGATTTGATGGAGTCTAGAACACAACTTGACATGCGGAGTCGGAGCAATCTCATTCGCACTCCTTGGGCTTCACATTTGGATCATTTGACAGAGGCTGGTGTTATGGTCGATGGCCACCCAATGGGGATTGCGTATACACTCTCTACTCGTAGGTTGGCTTTACACACATCGACGTATATCCCTATTTGGTATTTGGGTGAGAGGTGTGCATATCAGATCAACCATGATTCACGTATACCGGGAGATCCGCTATCCTGCGATGACATGTTTGGTAGAAGTAGGTTGATTGGGGTGCAGTAGATACAGGCCCTACGGGAGGCTAGTTGGGTTGACATTGGCTCATTCTTCATTGCTGGACATTACGATTCTTATTGGGCTAGAGTCGTTCCACGTAGACTTAGATGTCCTGATTATGCCCGGGGGGTTAACTCCGATCATTTGGGAACTCATTTGGTATCCGGTAGAGTTCAGGTACCTCAGGTTTCATTTGAACCTATTCCGTCCCAGTTTTCACAGCCTCCCACGCAGATAGAGCCGGATTGTAGTTTCAGAGCGTACGATATCACAGGGACCATTATTTAGCAGCCCGTAGTGTTCCCAGACAACCTTCCTGGAGTACCCTCAGCCGGCTTGTACCCTTCATATCAGGTTTCTTTAATACATTTGTCTATTTATGTACATTTCTTATTTATGGTACTTTACGTAACACACATCACATGTCTTTGTAGTACGCACATTGGTTGGACCAGTCAAGATCCACACTTGTCGGTTTTCGTGACATGACTCTTGCACACACGCACACCATGCATGATATGTACCTTAGTCATACACACATGTTGGAGTCTCAGATTGATCAGTTATCAGCCAGACTTGCCGTGTATGAGCCATTTTCAAATGTTGGGACTAGTCAATCTATGACTAGAGACGTCGGTGATGTCATTGGTCTCGATGACTTCACCAGCCATGCTGCCGATGATTATGACGCTGCTGCTCAGGACCACGATGTTGATGATGTTGATGACGATGATGTTGATGATGTTGATGACGATGACGACGTGGCCGAGGATGTTGACGATCATGACGGAGATGATGATAGGAGCGACGATGATGGGAGCGATGACGATGGAGGCATTCCTATCACTACTACAAAAGTGGGCATATTCGACACCATTCTTCTGTGGCCGTAGATCAAAAAAGCATTGCCGTATGCCCTTTTTTCAAATAGGCAACACCAGGGGGGCGTGGCATCCGCGGCCGTTGCATTAGCCATCTAATGCAACTCTTTTGTCCATCTACGGCCACGGAAAGAAAGCGTTGCCTTAAGTAGAACTTTTGCCCTATTGCAACAGCATATCCATGTAATGCAACAACATACAGCGTTGCCTTAAGTAGAAGCCAGACCCTGGCTTCCAGCTCATGATAGTGGGGTCCGCATTGACTTTCCACGTTAGCTGTCAACGTGGCACATGCCACGTCAGCTCGCCACGTCAGCTGCACATGTGTCACATGCCACTTCAGCTATCCACGTGGCGCCACGTAAGATGTGGGGCCCACGTGTCGTACCATTGTGGAATTAATAATGTTAAACTTAATGCAACACCACAACACAGTCTAATGCAACACCACAGCACAGTCTAACGCAACACCACAAAAATCAAATGCGACACCAGGAAAAAATCAACTGCAGCTGTAATACAACCCTGTAATTACAGATTCTGCAGTACATATATTCAATCCAAAACATTGTACCACATTTATACATATATACCAAATTATTCATACAACAATTCCTCCCAAAACATTCATCACCATAGTCAGACCAACCAATTATATATACCAACTCACAAGTATCATCACCAACACATTCCACAAGTACTGCCATCACCAAAACATACCACAAGTACTGTCATCACAAACACATACGACAAGTGTCATCATTTAAAAGAACAATCCGAATATATCACAAGTGCTAACACACACCATCCAAATACTTCAGTCAGTTACCGGGGTTGAAGGAGTACAATTGTCAGCATCTTCATCACTTGTTGTGGTGACACAAAGGTCTCCGACATCTAAATTTAGATCTGGATTGGCTTCACCTAGCTTTTTTAACACCCACGACACGTTCTCTTTAACTTTTCTATTCACCTTTTCCTCCAAGTCCGCCTCCAGCTCTTGCCTTATTTTTTTTGTCAACTCTTGGACATAGCTGTCCAAAGAACCAGGATTTGGAGACTTTTCAGCCAATTTGCCTCGCCTTCCTACAAGCCAGTTACGCGTGTGCCTCTTCCCACCAGAAACCAGTGCATCTGCCTCAGCAATGTTTCAAGCATCCACCATTGCTTGCACCTTCGCCTACAAAATGAAAACCAGGCAAGCATATAGATAAATAGGCAGCTGGCAGGAATGAATTTATTAACAGAACTGGTTCTCTTTCAAACTAACTATATATGTGTTCGATTTAATATGCAGCTCCAACAAACGTACAATGTGCCAATTATACTGACACAAGTATTGCTATTTCAGTATCTAATTATATATGTACTCACGTATTTGGCCTTCAGTTCATCCGTGTTAGTCTTGTAACTTCGACCCGGTTCTCGTTTATAAGTTTCTAGATAAACCAAGGCAGCGGATGGGGAGGCTTTTTCTGGGTCCTTCTTTCTCTGTCAAGTATTAGGATTATCAATAATTCAATGATATAACAAATTAGAATTATCATGTGGTCAATTCAACTCAATCACAATAAAAAATAACTTAAGTTCAGAAAAACACATACTATCTTTTCTTTGGCTACTGCATGAGTTTTGGGACCCATGGTATGTGTCTCATTCAACGAATTACGATGCGCGGAATTAGAATCAGCTAGGGCCTGGAAATCCAAAAAAATAGCACTAAACAAGGATAATGTGAACTACTAAAGATTAGCATTAAACAAGATAACGTGAACTAATAAACATTATACAAATGTGAATATAATTAAAGCCGTACCTGAACTGCTTCATCCCCCCAGTAGTCCAAGAGCATTTTAAAATCCTCCAACGGAATTGTACTGGACCTATTTGCAAGCCTTTCCTCATCAGTTGAGTATTTTTTATAATACCTTGTTTTGATGCGAGACTTGTACTGCCTCCAAGAGTCGTTAAGTGTGTTCAAGACCCACTTGTGTCCTTCTTCTGGTATGACATACCTAGCCTATAATATAGCAATCACAAAATTCAGGAAACAAACTAATTAAGTAAAACCAAACATTTAGGAAGTCAGTTGAACTGTATATGGTTAAGGAAATTAGATTGTACCAGAGCATAATCCAACATTTGTCGCTTTAATTGATCAGGAACCACATGCCAATTGATGTAAGTAAGAGACACATTATCCTTTGCTAGTGTACCAAGAAAATTGCTTAACTCTGTAATATTATCAGAAACTGGCTGGCCATCCTCATTCAACTCAATGACTACTTTATCATCAGGGGTTCTAGCATGCACCTTGGTCATTTTTGACTTCCCTCTAGGATTTTTTGGACCTTGTACTTTATCTACCAGGTTCAAAAATGTGAATAGAAAAAAGACACACTCAACAGTGCAGTGCAGTGCACAGATAAAGAAACATTATTATTTATATATATACCTGTACCTGCTTCATCTTCCTGTGCAATCCATTCCTGCTCTAATCGATCGGTAAAATTTTCCATTGTTAGAGGCGCTTCAACGTTCTGCTTTTGACGTTTCCGCATCATTAAATAAGCAGCAACTGAACCAGCAGCTTCACATGAACATTCCATAACGCTTTCAATTCCGCAATTAAAGGCTGCATATATACGTCAATACTGTTCTTTGGAGAATCTGGACCAGATATTAATGTTGAAAGAATCAAATTCTCTTGTTTCATTCATAACCAAGGCGGAAGATTGTAGTTTACCAACACAATTGGCCATGTACTATAACTTGAATTCATTGAACGATATGGATTAAATCCATCAGATGCTAGACCCAATCTAACATTACGATTTTGTGATGAAAAATCAGGATAGCGAGCATCCATCATCTTCCATGCCACACCATCAGCCGGATGTCTTAATTTTCCATCTTCTTTTCGTTCCACTTGGTGCCATCTCATAAGCTTGGAAAATTCTTTGCACATAAACATCCTTTGTAACCTTGGTCTTAGAGGAAAGTACCTCATAACATTTGCCGGCACTTTGGGAATCGACTTTGGTGGATCATTATTATCAACGATGTCTTCCTTTTCTTTTACAGCCCATCTCAAAAAACCACAAATGTCACAAGCCTCTTTATCTTTATTCTCTGCCCAATATAACATGCAATGGTTTGGGCAGGCATGTATTTTATGGTAATTAAGACCTAAATCCTTAATGACATTCTTTGCAGCGTAGGAAGACAAAGGCAGCTGGGCATCAGGAAAGGCTTCTTTTATAAGCTTTAGTAATTCCCCAAACGCAGACTCGTTAATTCCATAAGCACACTTTAAATGATAAAGCCTGATCAAGAAACTTAGTCGAGAAAATTTAGTGCAGTCAGGATATAACGGTTTTTTTCCTTCTTTAACATGCCGATAAAATTTCTCGGCCTCTGGATTTGGTTCTACTACAAAGTCCTTGGGATTTTGACCAAAATTTGTAACCCGCACACATGAACATCACATCTAAATTATCCTCAAAATCCATCTCCGTTGCACAATCCATATGGTCATCAACACCTATTAATTTTGTCTGTGAAACTTCACAAATCCACCCGGTATGTAATGGAGAAGGGCCATTAAAAATAAGATGATCGTATATGACATTTTCACAATACCAATTACGTTCTGTACATTTTTTACAGGGGCACTTCATCTCATCACCTACTTTATAAATGGGAAATGCATTTCTTAGAAAAGCTGTTACCCCTCTTACATATTCTGCGCTCGATCTCGGAAGTCCTATCCATATGTAATACTCACTATCCATTGCCACAATCTAACCACGGCTTAGTAAGACTAAATTTGATACCCCTAAGAGTTTCAAGACACGAACAAGGGCTACCCTGTAATGTTAGACTAAATTAGAAATAAAAACAAAACAAGTTAATAATTTACAAATATACATAATCAGTGTGATGATACAAGGATGATTGTTTTGATATGAATTATCACTGACTTTTGGAACTGAGTTACCAAGAAAATACGTACATAAAACAAGCAACTAAGGATACTGAACACAAATGCATAACATTACATGACTGCACCAAAACAAAACAGTACAGATACAAAGACTATACAGGTGATACATAGACGATACAGTTGTATCTAATACAAAGAACGATGCAATAATTTAATTTTGTCGTCTAATGTTTAGCCCTTGAAGCTGGTCGTTAAGTCTACTAACATCAGTTCGAAAACCAATAACATGATTTTGCAGCGTTGTAAGTTGATGTTGTATCTCATTTGCGTACTCAGCGGCTCGACTTGGAAACTGTTGGTCAATCCACTGCCAAAAGGTACACCCTGTGGGATAAACCCGACATCTAAAATAACGACGACCAATGTTGAATCCAATAGAAATAACATCTTCTGCAGCGGCATACCCACAATGACACATTATGATTGGTGAGTCAGCATGTTGTTCGTTAACCACTTGGTTGTTTTGATGCTGACGACGCAAACGACTATGCCGTCGCATCACCCTTTCTTCACGTCGTTCTTCTTCTCGCCGTTGTCTTCGGAGTTCTTCTTGCTCTAGTTCATACTCAAGCAAATCATCGTAGTGCCTTTCTTGCATCTCTATATAAAAATCAATAGGAGTTTCTGGTGATGATGGGTTTGACAGTCCTAGATCACCCATGCTCAGGGTATCTTCGTAGTCATACGATGTAGGAAGAGATATAGGCATTATTTAACTACAAACAGAAATAGACATTTGAACATTCATATTGGATTTCTTTTATCCTCTAAATTTTGTTAACATCTTTGGAAATAGGCATTATTTACCAATACATCAATGGTTTGGCAAACATAAAAATATAGAACTTGCACAATTTCAACACATGCAAACATATAAATACAACACTTCAAGTATAAAAACCCTAATTTAAGGTAATCGGTATACCCAAATCACCCAGAGACTTTGAACGCGGATCAAAATAAGTTAGAGATGAAATCAACTAAATAAAACCTAAATGATGAAGCCCTAACTATCTGTAATTGTCCTAAACGGTCCAAATTGGAGGTGTAAAGTTCGTAAAATAGGAGCAATCGAAGGTTTATAGTTTGTAACCTGAGGAAGAGTAGCAATCGGAGGCGTTCTTGGACGGATTTCGTGGAGAGAGAAATGGACAGAAGGAGGAGTACCGGAGAAATTTGTTTTGGGGGGAAGTATTTCGTGAATGGGGAAACTATCACGCCAAATTTTCACTAAGCTGTAGCAAGGATCAGCTTGAACCGTTGGATTAATCAACATCTACGGTTATTTATTTGTTTAAACTGATAACGCGGATCGCCGACCTGGCATGTATTTATGTAATGCAACACTTTGAACTGGTGTTGCAAGGATCGGCAAGAACCGTTGGATTAATCAACATCTACGGTAATTTATTTGTTTAAACTGATAACGCGGATCGCTGACCTGACATGTATTTATGTAATGCAACACTTTGAACAGGTGTTGCAAGTCACAGCACAAGAATTTCAACCGCAACACTATGTTCACATCTAATGCAACAACAAATGAATGTTGTTGCAGAAGATCAAAGAATGCATAGCTTTCGCCACACTTTTCATGCAACGCACACAAATTAGTGTCGAATATGCCCACTTTTGTAGTAGTGTATGTAGTGCTATTGATGTATTATTAGCGGACTGTTGTATTTTGTCTTTTCTGCACTTTTGTGGTTTAATTGTATTATTAAGGGGACTTTGTATTATAACTTCATATTAGCATACTGTTGTATTCCTATGTAGTGGTACTGATGTATTATTAACATTCTGTTGTAATTTTTCTTCTCTGCACTATGGCATTCCATTTGTGGTTTATATGTATTTGGGCAACGCCAACAAAAGCTTGAGTATCCAAATTTGTGAAATCCAACCCCAGTTCAGAAAATGTAATATTAACGAACTGTTTTATCCGAGATTGATAACGTATTTGTGGTTTATACCACTGTAGGGATTACTATAAGGAATCTGCTTTTGATTGATAACATATATCGAGGACGACCCCAATAGTAGAAATTCACAAGGACTGCACTATAATCTGAGAACCAATGAAAAAGAGTGACATGATTCCACTGTGCCATAAAACATGAATGCATGTATATGGCCCAATTTATATGGCTTTCTCTGCCGTGTAACGTGAAATGTGCAAGACTTGACCAGTCCTCTTTCGAACACTATAGCACCACTATATAATTGACTTCGATGATGTATTTATATGGCCTAGTTTTATGCTCTGTACACTCAAAATTAAATTACCACGCATTCAAAATTTGAGCTATGAACAACTGGGAAAATGACGATGAGGCTTCCATTAATCAACGCCCTGGAAAAGAAATTGTACTTGAAGGGAAGGTTTCCGCGCCGCTATGTACGATTGGATCTAACCCTCTCTGCCGTTGTGGACAAGAATCGGTCGTGGTTGTTGTCAATACTGAGACAAATGTCGGTCGTCGATTTTTCGCTTGTGGAGCATACAAGGACCACAAGGTTTTTCCTGCTGAAATTGATTGTTGTAACTTTAAGCAGTGGATTGACCCTCCCATGTGCGAACGAGGCCGTCAGTATGCACCGGAAGAGCAAGCCGAAATAAGACGCTTGAAGAAGATTGTTGCCGATAAACCTAGAGCTGGACCATTCCCAAGGCCGTGGTAGATGTATTTGTTTAGTAGATGTTTATTTTTAATTTTATTTGAAATTGATGTTGGTTGTTGTAGTTTGTATGCTTGTGGTTTGTTCGTGAGCTTCTAATTTGTTGTTGTAGTTCAGTACGATTGTTGGTGTGGTTTGTATAATTATTATTGTTGTGCGTATGGTTATTGTTCTTGTAGTTTAATTGTAGTTCGTATGATTTTTATTCTCTGGCTTTGCTTCATTAAAGGTCGACAAGTCCCCTAGTTTTAGGCTTTGGTATATTAAAGTAGTGATCAAGTCATCTTTAATCTGTACG
Source organism: Allium sativum (assembly GCA_030737875.1). NCBI lineage: Eukaryota > Viridiplantae > Streptophyta > Magnoliopsida > Asparagales > Amaryllidaceae > Allium > Allium sativum. Next base: position 830,954,721 of record CM060918.1, on the reverse strand, counting down.
AGTTGTCAAGTCATGTTGTTTCTATTAATTGGACAACCTATAACACATTACCCTAGTGTTGCAGAGTGTAGTACAAGATATAGGATACACGTAGGTGCATTCAACCCAACGTACAACATACAACTATAATAAAGAATACAAGATACAGGGTACAAGATACAAGAAATCTACAACGTACAGCATAGCACATCATTATAGCCAAATATAAGATACAAGATAAATTCTGCATTCGACCCAACGTACAATCCAGCGTACTAGTAGTCTTAGTTTCGCGAAGAACTGCCCCACCCATACAACATTTCTGCTTTTGTTTCAACGTTCAATCTTTCCAACCGACCAACCTCTGCTTGCATCTCCAGTGCATACTGGACACCCCTCGCAGTCAAAGGTGGATCGTACCACGAGAAAAAGTTACAACATTGCAACCCTTGTCGGTTCTGTGCAGCAATGTACGCATTGCACCCATAAAATCGTTGACCAGCATTGGTTTAACACTTAGAAACAAACACGTTGCATTCCACTCCACAATAGCAAAGAACAGTCCGACCCGTAATGCTAGAGCTCAACCTATCGGGGTTCTGGCGAGCAATTACTTCCATCAACCGAGCATGATGGGTTTTCTGCATCGGTCCAATTCTTGAGACAGCAATGTTTGGTTGCGTGGCACTAAAAAGTTCAGACTCCACTTCTCCAGGCTCGACTTGGACATCCGCTTGTGTTTCTGGCACAATCTCTACATCTTCGATTTGTTGCTTATTCCTTTCATACGCATCGTACAGTTGTACCATCGTTTCATCATCGTATTCCCAACTAGACATTGTATTTAGAGTAAATGTGAAAAGCAAAAAATTATTGGAGCCAATAATGAAGACAGAAAGAAGATGCAGGGTCCTATTTAATAACGCAAGTCCACTTCCCAATATATTAAAGCATTAATTGGGGACGACTAGTCAAATCACTTGTATTTCTCTGTGACGCAGTTTGTAAGGTTGATGGACAAGTAGCAGAGATTCCCTGTCCCATTTTTCGCAGACGCTTTAGAATGAGTCGGCCATTATTCTTAAGAATCCTTAAAAGTATTCAGACGACTAATAAGTATTTTGTTTACAAGCAGGATGCTGCCAAAAAACAAGGTCTGACTGGACATCAGAAGATGACCGCGGCTTTGAGAATGTTGGCATATGGCGCACCAGCCGACGCTCTGAATGACGCTTATCATATTGCAGAGAGTACCGCTCTGGAAAACCTAGATGTGTTTTTCCAATCAGTGGTCGACATATATGGAGATGAATATCTTCGTTCTCCAAACGAGGCTGACATGGCTAGGTTGCGTGAAATGCATTAAAGTAGAGGGTGGCCTGGGATGTTAGGGAGTCTAGATTGCATGCACTGGGAGTGGAAGAACTGTCCTAAAGCTCATCATGGAGCGTACAATGGTAAAGGAAAAAAGCCAACCATCATCTTAGAAGTAGTTGCGTCTCATGATCTTTGTATACGGCATTCTTTTTTTGGTATGCCTGGTTCCCTTAACGACTTAAATGTTCTAGAACGATCACATTTGTTCAGCGATTTGGCGCAGGGTAAATCCGTTCCCGTATCATTTACGATTGGACATAAAACATACGATCACGGGTACTATTTGGGGGATGGAATTTATCCGAAATGGAGCACAATTGTAAAGACCTTTGCGAACCCGCTTACCCCAAAACAGAAGAGATTTGCGTCTATGCAGGAGGGTCAGCGAAAAGATGTAGAGAGAGCATTCAGAGTTCTTCAATCACAATTCGCAATGGTTAGTAGTCCATGTAAGATATGGAAAAGGTCGAAAATGACAAAAATTATGTTCTACTGCATAATTCTTCATAACATGATAATCGAAGATGAACGCGACATCGTGCAACCAGATTACGAGTACGAAGGATCCAGACAACCCCCACAAATTTACCGACCTTCCGTTGATGAAATTGAAGGACAATTCGATATGTTTAACGTGGATCAACATGAACTATATCGGAATTCGGCACTGCATAATCGGCTTCAACAAGATCTCATGGATCACATCTGGAGCGCTTACGGCAACCAGTAGATTATATATTAGTGACTATGTTTTATTACGCTTGTTTCGATTTGTATTGCAGCATCTTTTTTTTATTATGTGTGTTTGCATTGAAGTGTATTAGCTTTGTCGTATGTAATTCGTTGAATTTTTTTTAATTATTCGATACATACACACTGCGTTAAAGAGAACAAGTTACCATTGATTAATTCAAACTAGAAAACAATACATAGATGAAAACAATTAAGGCAGTACAACACTACATAATAAAACTACATACGCCTAGATCCATCACGACTATCAACAATACGCTGTTTATAATCCATCCAGTACTGTGTCGTTAGTGGGTCCATTCTGGTGACATCCATTTGCATTACTAAAGCCTCTTCCCGATGCTGCTCAATCTCAAACCTACCACGTTCAATCTCAGCTAACTGTTTTAATACCTCAAGTTTTTCAGCACTATGTTTTTGACGTTCTTCATTTTCTCAGGCATGCTTCTCCTGCATCTGCGCCCATCGAGAATCAAATTGGGTTTGAACAGCATTTTCCTTCTTCGCAGCACGTTGGCCCATAGGTCTTGCATCTTCATCAAATTCAGGAGTTGCATCTTCACCGGTATTAGAATCTCTTTACGAAGATTCTCCTGGACTTGACGTATAGGAACTTCGTCATGCTTTTTTCTTTTCTTTTTCCTTCGTCTGAACATCTCTTAAGCTCTTCGCGTTGCTAGAACTCCATTTCGGATGACTAACGAGCAATTCATAGCAATTACCGAACTGGTAGTAATGGGGTTTTTTTCGCACCATTTTCTCTAGGAAATAATTTCAAGATTTGGTCGTTCGCCATCCGTTTCTACAAACAATAAAATGATGAATATTGGTATTATTTCGTGGTAGGTAAAATAAATTATCGACAAGCGAATAAGAGAGTTAAAAATTATTACCAATTCAGCTTCTCCACCCATTCCGCTAGGGTTTGCGGTTCTAATTTTGTGAACTTGAGACTCAAAGAATTGGGTTTGTCGATTAATCTTCCCAAATCGACCAGAAAGTGCAGACACAGATCTAGTCCTTTCTACGTGCTTTTTGTTTTAAGCAGACATAACTTTTGACCAGAACGCTTCCCCATTTTGATCATTTCCCTTGACCGAATCGTTTGAAAAGTGGCAGTACATTAAACAGAGATCTTTATCTTCGTCATTGGTCCACGGCGCAGAAGAATGAAATGATTGTGTTGGAGCTGAAGGAGGGGTAAGATCTTCGGTTGGTTGAGAATCGAAATCTCGACTACTCGTATTCATTGCTTCGTTATTGAATTGGAACGGACATGACATTGTTTACTGGTAGATAAAGGGTATAGTGGATTTGAATGAAGAAGTTTTTGTGTTTTACAATGAGCCACTCATAACAATATATAGAAAAAACAAAAATATGACCGTTACGGCCGTTGAAACTTCTATACGATCGTTTATAGCCGTTGTTAGTTCAAATATTTGACCGTTTATAGCCGTTTGAAGAGAGAAAAAGGTAGAGGAGGGGTTAAAGGGAGAGCACGTGGAAGGGGAAGGGGGATTCATCCTGGCGCCTACTTATTAGGCACCAGGTTCTAGCGCCTACTTTTTAGGCGCCAGAACCTGGCGCCTAATTAGTAGGCGCCAGGATGGCCTTCAGGATCCTAAAGTGGATCCTGAAGATTAGGCTGAATATTCAGCCGTAACCCTTCCACTGAAGAGAAAAGTCTGAATATTCAGCCCTTAATTTATACGAGTGGAGATGCCCTAAGGTGCAAAACCTGGAGATGCTTTGCACAGTATTAAAATTTGCGGTGTTAAAAAAAGTTAGTGTAGAAAAACAAAGTCAAGAAGCTTATGATAACAACAAAGCTGAAAGCTCTGATAATGCAAGCATGTCTACAGAAACAAATGAAGATAAACAAATGATTCTTTAAAGGAAAAACTTCATTTTCAATAAAAGTATCATCGGAAAATTCGATAATCAGATATCCAAACAGAAGCAATAGATAAAGAGATGATTTCTCAAGAAAAGGTTGAGTTCAGCTTTGCAGAAACTGGTAATAATAATAAAATTCTGAAGCTCAAATACATGATGGATGACCACTGCCAAAAGCTCCCGTACTCAAGCGCGAGAGGACTTCCTAGGCGGTCTTCTGTCCTACTACTATTCTCATGGCTTTCTGGGTTCTGGGGGTGGTTGATTAGTACGTACAACCTTTCCCTCACAATACTGCTGATGAAAACGGGGTCGTCTTTGGTCTAAATATCGTAAGGAAACTAGTGCAAAAACATATTGATAAAGAACAGTTGTTGATTAATGCAGCCAAAAAAACTCGCATGTTCAATATCAACAGCAAAACCATGGAAAAGGAAAAAGTAAAGCAGAACCAAAAAAAAAAAAAACTAGTGTAAAAGGATTTAGATGATCAGATAGATAATAATTTAGATGATGCTAAAGATTTAGCATTCAAGAAAAAGAAATGTTTGAAACTCAAAATGGGATGAGCAGCTTAAAGAACAATGCAAAATAACATGCAAACGCAAAGCAAAAAGCTAGTGTAAAAGGGTTTTGTTGATAGACACAATGCATCACTATAGTTGTATATCCTTGGGGTATTTTTATTATATTTTAAAGTAATAAATATTTTAGTAGAATGTTAGGGGATTAATTAATCCCTAGAAAAAAAAACTTGACTTATCTAATTTACTTTTCATTTGAAAACCTAGTATCATTAGTATACTGGAACATAAACTAGATAATTCTAAAATTAAGGATTTACATACCAAATATCCATCCAATTTTTGATCTCCAATACATTCATTGTACATGTACAAATAAAAGATAATTTCAATTTGAAATCATATTTATACATCGAGCTTTGAAAATGAGAAACTAAACCTTTGATAGAATCTTGTACTAGTTAACAAAAATAAAGACTTTAAATAGTTTCAAGTGACTTCAAAGTTTCCATGCATGCATTTGAGAAGATCTGAGTAATCCAATACCTTTTAATAAATTAGAATATATTAATAATTTTATGCTTAGAAATGGTATAGTATAAGCTGTCTTAATTTGGAATAAATTCACATGGAAATCAGGAAAATATAGAAATATGCGCTGTAAACTTGATAGAATTCCTATTAATTGGAAACTAATTAATTTATTTCTTGATTATAAATGTTATACATTGTTAAAGCTGCAAGTGAACACACACCAATACAAATCTTACTAAAAAATAATAACTTATCTCATAATAATTCTTCTTTTAGATCTGTGTTAGGTTTTAAATCTCGTTCATCTCGCCGAAGATGTAAATCCGAAATTTTACTCGAAATTCGAGATTTGACAACATTTTTAGTTATAAGTATTTTAAATATCGTCCATTTTGACCGAGATATAAACCATGGATTTTCTCCAAAATCCGATATCGAAAACCTTGGATTTGTGAATGTATAGATTTATGAGGATAATTATAAAGATGCTTTGAAATGCATTTTGGCAACAAATGTACATGGCATTGCCCAGTACAAATTGTTAGCACCAAAATAGCCAAGAGAAAACCAAAAGCCAGAACCATGATGAACCAAAAACCAAAACCATGATGAAAGGGTGCTACGATCAACAGTCCTTCGACAGATACAGAAGTAACTCATCAATATTTTCTTTCTGAGTCAAGAATGAAGAGATAAAAGATTCTTCTTCTATAAGAAAAACCTTGTCGATATAACCCAAAGGGCGTGATCACCAGATTTGCCATCTCAGAGCGTGTAGAGCTAGGCTTAGTATGCCTTTCGGACTACCCGAAAGGGAGATATATGAAAGCTTAAGCCTCCACTAGTTAAGCATCGCAAGCAAGTTTCATGCGCAAAGGAAGGCGAAGCCGGAAGCCGAAAGCTTGGAGCATCGACAAGTTCACTTCTCCAACATCAAGCTTCCACCTCTAAAAGAACTCCTTCTGAAAGCCCCTTAGCGTCCCTATGACTACTTTTCCAAAGAATAGCGGAAGGCGCATTCATGGAACCTTCGTATGCACTTCCACCGAAAAGTCGGGACAAAGCCTAAATAACGAAGGGAGAGGTCAACTCGCACCAATAAATAAGACTCTGCTGGTCCACAATCAAGATCCAATTTCTCATCTCCTAATCTTATATCTATAAATTTGAGTTGCCAACCCTAATTTTTAAATTGATTTGCAGAAAACATCTGCAATCATAGAAGTCGTTAATATAGAACTTTTGCTCAAAAATTGAGGTAATAGAATTGTACTTATTACTTTATTGCTATCGTAACTTTGCATATTTCATATCAAATGGGCTCAGAAGATAATGGTATTACCGACCCACCTTTCGAAATGCTATAAAAGGTCTTAAGTATTAAAGTAAACCGACTGCATACACTGTGGGATTGAAATGTCTGAAACCTTATATGTTATGGCGTACTGATGGTTGGAGTATTCCTTATTATATTTTTAAGTAATAAATATTTTTGTATGTCAATACTGCATGTTAGGGGCATAATTCCATAGAAAGAAAACTAGACTTATCCGATTTACTTTTCATTGGAAAACCTAGTATCATTAGTATACTGGACCATAAATTAGATAATTCTAAAATTAAGGATTTACATACCAAATATCTGTAACGACCCGTATTTTTCGCAGTCAAATATTTTATTTAATTTATTATTTTAAAATATTTTATTCGGAAAATTAATAGATTTTAATATTTAATCTGTTATTTAAAACGAATTTTGCACGTTATATATTTATATAATTATATATCGAGCTCGAAATGGCGCTGCAGTTCGTAATATGGAGTTTGAACTTTAACTAGATATACAAGGTCCGATATAAGTCAGATTTCTATGAAACAAGAAATTTTAGGATCGTGTTGACTATAATTTTCATATGGAAGAGAAAAATTAAGATTCTGTGTTATAGATTGTTAGTTATGGCTAAATTGAAAATTTAAAATAGTCGCTATGGAAATCATTATAAAACGATAACGGTTATTTAATAATTTAAATAAGGATTTTTAATATGTTTGAATATTTTATACGTTTGGATGGATAGCACCGCGTATAAGAAATATTTTATACGTTTTATTTACATATTTAATAGTTTATAAGAACAGGAAAATACCATAATGGACAAAATGAACAAAAAATTGTTCCATAAGGACAAGAGGCTAAAATTTTGTCCATAAGGACAAATTTTAGTGTAATGGAAGAAATTATATTACGCTCCTGAATTCCTCCCTTTACACTAAAATTTGTCCTTACTGATAAATTTTTACCCCCTTGTCCTTATGGAACAATTTTTTGTTCATTTTGTCCTTAAGGATAAAATCCTCTTATAAGAATGGACAGTCTTTTCCCAACTAAAAAATACCGCATCCGCTACTACTACTACAATATATTAAATGCATTGTCCAAGCTTAGGTACTGAATAAATAACATTCATATGACATAAATGATAACAGGGCAGTTAGCATTTTTTTAGTTCAATGTGAGTTCATTCTTTACTTAAAATTACTAAAAATATACAAGTATGTCTACTTTGATTTAAAGACAATAATCCATACGTTTATATTGAATGGTACTGGATGGAATACTCAAATTGTTTTGTGTTGTAAATATGTTGCAACGTGTGTTTAATACAATGGTAACTCAAACAAAATTATGCTAACAAATCCTACATGAATAAATATCAACTTGAATTACTAAAATCAGTTCTACCTTTATCCTCCTCAAGTCTACCAATATACACGGCTATCTTGCTAACCGAAAACAAAATAAAACATGCAGATCCAGATCTTTCATAACAGCTAAATCAAGTACATATTCTTGTCTATAGGAATGAAAACTGAAATATACAACATAAAATCTGGGAGTGTCCAACACAAGAGAGAAGAGGAAAAACAACATATATATAACATGCACCAACAATATAAATATGTACAACGTCTTGGTGATAAATAAAAAGTTGCTGCATTAACTTAAAAAACTGGAATGCATACAGTATGAATGCTGAAAGTGATCAACACAAAACCTTAACATCTAAGAAAAAGTACACATGACACTATATTCTTTTGCGGATCACGCAGAGGCCATATTTAAATTTAACAACTCATTTTGCTTGTACCAACACATTAAAAATTCATACCATCCTGTCCTACTGTCATCGGTCTTATCCTTTCTTCCCCGTTGAATTCCATCAGGCCTATCTCTGCAAACACCTCAAACGTATTTACTCCTACATCCTGTTAGGAGTTAACAATACACGAAATGTATTTGCACATCAAATCCCTAGCTACCCTCCTACTGAAAAGAAAATATGAAATGAACATCAAATCTATACACAGTTAAATGTATTCATATACAAAATCTATGAACAGCTAAGCAAAAACAGTGAAATGAACAGCTATATAAACAAGACAAGGCATAGCTGAAGAGACAAATATAAATTTATACACCAAATCTGTACAACTAAACGTGTATGTTCATACATCAATTCTATAAGCACAAGGAACAGAAATCTATACAGACAATAAACTGATAATACAATTCATACAAGACTGTCGCCATATATTTTTACCTGAATACAGAATCTAAAATATATAGTTTCAAATATCTGTATTAAATAAACAATTCATAGACTCAGCCTAACATAATCTACAAACATACGTGCAATTCGATCAATGTTTCTTTTGAAGGGATCAAAAGGACTGAAATACAATACTCAATTCAACAAAAATCTCTGTAAACCATCACTCATCCATCATACTCCCATCACAGTACACATGATCGGAAAACTGGAAATAAAACACAATGGCCTAAGAGTTGTAGCCGATCCATTCTAGGGTAAGGTTTGATGGACATTGATCTTATCTAGAATGACCATGCTATAAATAGATGTATCGCGTAGAAGGATTTCACCATTTCCAGTGAAACAATATGAACCAATACATCAAAACAGAAACAGTTCGAACCACATAAAAATCAGAAAAAAAGAAAGTATATACAGCAATCAAATATCAAAGTGAACACTTATCTGTGTTAATAAAATTTCTGATGGCTTAGTTCAAGGCTGAAGACTTAGGGTTCGGTCCCTCTGGAAGCATCGGTTGGGTTGTGGAAGTGGAAGGAAGCTCCTTAGTTTCTGGAAGGCGTGGGGGTTAATTGGCGAAACAATGGTGACGTTAGGTGTTGAAGGAGTGGTTTGGAGGTTTGGCTGATCGATTAGAAAAGGATACGAATTGGGATTGAAGAGTTAGGGTTTGGCGGAGCAGGAGGGCGAGGGGACGACTAGAACAGGATTGCATAGGGGAGATGCGTTCCATCTTCACTAAAGAAAGTAGGATAGAAGATGATCTGATTTCGGCATGGGAGGGTTTTCTTTAGGAGGCGACAGATGTTTGGTGAGGGAAGGGGGGATCCGATGTTTATGTAAAGAAGGTGGAACGGGCTCTTCTAATTCTAATGGACTGGACGAAAATGGCGTAAGGCCCAAGACTACTAATTAAATTAAAGTTTTTAATTTAAATGTTCTTCTAAACTTAGGATTTTTATATCGAATGTCTACCTGGTCAGAATTCGATGAGACGGGAAGTGTCATAACCGCGTCGACGAGCGCCTCAGCATGGACCTGGTCAGTGATGGAAGAAGCTGTAAAATTATGGTCAAATTAAACGCTCTCTAATTTGACTAAACCAGAATGTTTTATCGGCAAATCAACTCAAGATGAGTTAAACTCACTCAATTCTCCCCATTTATATTTTATATAAATTGGGTTTTTATTTTGTGTGTTCTGCTGATGGTTGACTATTTGCTAGTTATATATTTATTTGTTGATTCAACCAATGAAATTAAACCGTGTTTAATTTCAGTGAAATATCGAATCGTTATTTTAATGATTTGATCCAATAGAGGTAACTCACCTTGATTGGTCACGTTTATAAGATAAACGTGTTTAAATTGTTTGAATTGCTTGTGAATTGATTGAGGTTAAACGGTCGTTATTTATTGCTATCAGTTAAATGAAATTGAATGATCTGATTTGAAATAACCAATTTTTATACAGGGAAGAACATGTTGGAGGGATCCAACGGGATTCCTCAATTATATTATTTATTTTCATATTATCATATATGAACTACCATGATTTGATGATTGATTTGATTAGTGATCATTGACTGAAAATTCAACCTGTGTTTGTTTTTAACGAACGGGCAATATTGGTTGAGTAACCGGCGGTAAATGGCCTAAAAATAAATTATTTTATTATTATTGATTTACCATCAGGTGAATCGATAGAACTGAAGTTATAAAATTTATTTTATAACTAGAGATAATTTTTGATATATTTTATTTTGAATAATAGTTTATTAAAAAGGAAATAAATATTTATTATTTATTATTTAAACTTATGATTAATCACAAATTGATTTTAGAAGGAAATTTCTAGTGTTTATCAGACTTATCAATAAGTGAATGGAGAATTAATCTAATAGTTTATTTGGATAATTGTTTTGTTAAGAAATAATTAAATGGAATTATTTAGATTAATTATATTATTAATTAATTTAAAGTGAGAACTAGTTGGAATCGTCGGTAAATGGGATAACCGTGTTTTGTGTGACTAAATCGACCGTTTTTAATTGGAATTGATTATTTAATTAATGCGTTTTGAATGAGATAATTTAATGAATATTGTTTTAATTTTAATAAGATTTAAAAAAAGGAATTTACTATTTATTTTAGTTAATAAAGAATTTAACTATTGAAGTAGTTAATAATAGAAATAAATTATAATTTAATTAATAATAAATTAGAAAATTACTTTTTAATTGAAATGCTTTTAAAAAGTAATCAAAATGGAAATAAAATCCAATTGATTGGTGAAAGAAGTTTATGTACGTGTTTTGTATTTAAAACCCAATTTTTTATAACGAAGTTATAAAAGGAATTTCAAGCGGATATGATAGCTTGAATAAAATGTTTACCTGGTATTCGAATCTAGGAAAAGGGAATTGAGATGGAAAGGTATTAAACCAAAATTGTATAAATGAAGTTATAAAAGAGGTGAGGTGTTAAAGCGTTAATTTAAAATTTATGTTACTGAAAAATGGGATTAAGTAAAAAAAAAGGGGAATTAAAATAAGATTTCCAAAGTAGGAAGGGTTGAATGGATTTGAAAATAAATTAGTAAAGGTGAATTTAGTGAAAGAAGTGGATCGTAGGATTTAATAACTAAATCCGAATTACAATTGAGTTTGGTTAAAGAGGTCGAGTTAAGAGTGGTGTTTTATAAAGAAATTACTTAATTATGGAATTAGGAAAGAGTGAGTATATCCGAGAAAGAGATTTTCGAAAAGATAAAAAGGTTGTATGAAACCATATTTTGAATAAAATAGTTGAATTGAATTGGTATTGAAATTAGAATGAAATATTGGGTTTGGGATTACAACTCGTATCTAACTTAAGATATAAACGTTGTTGATCAAGGTCTGAGAGGTAATTAAAATACCCTAACTTGAACGACATCAGGATTATCTGAGGATGATATTGGTTGTAATGGTAAAAGGGGTTAGTGATAATTTATTATTTCTAGTAGTGAAATAATTTAGAGAATATATATCGAGAGATCCAAAGTAAAGAAAATTTGAAAGATGTGAGAATATATGTACATATTTAAAGGGATGATTCTAAGTAAGAGGAAAATAAAAAGGGGATTATGTGAAATTTTAGCGATATTTGCCAGATCAAAAGGAAACGTAAAGTTGAGTTCTATAATAATAAGCATGGATTATTGTTTCAAGTAATGAAATAAACGATATTTCGTAATGTTGTTTTACGAGTAATAAGTTAAATCGATTTCCAATAATGTAGCTAATGTTTTGAAAGTGAAAATAGAAAACTGGATATGATATAGGATTTTCTTAAGTATTAAAATGAATTTGAAAGAAAAATCTTATGTTAACTAAGAAGCGAAAAAATTATATTTATAATATCAAAATATTTAAAGTTTAAAAATTTACATTTGTTTTATTTAACAAAGGCCAAATGATGTTGAATACTGAACCAGTGAACCCATTGGTTTTTCATGAGTGAATCACTATTTATTTTGATAGTTAAATCACCGACTATCAAATATGTCCAAAGCGATTGTTGGTACGAAAAGACCAAGATTGAATTTATATTCGACAACCATTCCGACCAACAAATACGAGAAGATATCAGAAGATGCTCGAGATGGAGCACTGAAGACCGTAGATCTTCATAAACGGAAGAACTGCTAATAATCTTTGGTCTGTAGCCAAAGATGTACTGTGGTTCTGTCGTGGTTGGAATCTACGGATTGCAAGGACTTCTCGCTACTGATCGTTGGGGTGATTCCTATATGGGATGTAGTAGGAGAGTACCTTCGGTTCATCCTGTTCCTGGATGACTTGTATGGACGGATGTCTGACATAGTATTTCCAAAAGGTTCGCATACATTGGTTTCTTCAAATGTATTTCTGTTGATGGCGGAGAAGGCCGTACACCTTCTCTTAGCTAAACCGCAGAGTATTTTTGTGGACATCAATTAGTGATATCTAGTGGATCTGACGATGTGGCATTCAAAGTGAATGGTGACCAGATGTTTCAAAAGGAAAATTCTGATCTCAAGCCTCATCAACCGGGAAATGACAAAAATCGGGCAGCCAACATGGCTATGTGGGTCGCTCCCATTAGGGTGTATAATCACCTATCTAGAGAAATTCCTTTTGCCCCTTTAATCTATTTCAATGTTGTCTCTTTCGGGAAACGGTGGTTTGAGCCCAACCATTGGTGATATACGTTCGATACACTCAATCGAATTGAGTGGTCGGTCATGTGTGGGCCGGGTTGCAAGACTTTCTTGTTGAACCCAGTGTATTCGCCTCTTGAGATACACTATCGGCAGGTGGTTCCATACCCTGTCATAATCGAAATCCAATTTCCAATAAGCGCCCGCGGTTTTGATTGTATGCTATATATGTGGAGCGTGAGATGTAAGTGTTCCGCTAGATTGATATTTACTTGTATTTAGACACTATTATAATATCAGAAAAGATATTGATTTCAAAAATGTTTTTGGTTATCGTAAGGTAAAAACCGTCCTTATTTATGTGTGGATTTGGTCTTACGATTATCCTTTTTTTTCGAAAAGATTTTGAAGTTTAAAATCAAGTCGGATGATATTGTAAACTTAGTGTGTTTTTCTCACTCTGGTTCACCAGATTGACCCGGTGTTTTGTAAATGCTCGGTTTAGACCGGGATGTACAGGTCCAGATTATCGGATGCTATGAAGTCCATAGACGAGCTGGAGGAGTTCAGACGTATTATATATATATATGATGTGTATTCCGCTGTGTGTTGTATATGGGGCAGATTATTATAACTGTCCAGATGTGTTGATGTACTCTGATGATTGTAAGTATTTTTAAAGCTCTCAATAAAGACTTATTTCTGTATTATATTTTGTTCCGCTGCGACGTGAGACTCTGTGTTGTGTTGATGCTTCTTCTTAATCTTCTTCTATTCTAATATTTCTTTCTTTCTTATATCACCCTCTAATTTCTTTCTAATAACCATCCAGTGTTTTCGGTGTTTGGAAGATCGGCATGGGATATGAACTTTGTATGTATGTCGATTTTCGGGGCCGAATATCCTTGGGTCGTTACAGTGGTATCAGAGCTATTGGTTTAATAATAACCTTGGCTCTGTGGTGTAACTCGATAGAGATTGGGTTAGTAATACCCTAGATCGAGATTAAGTGCATATATATGTGAGCGTATTTGTAAATTTTATATACAAATGTTATGTATTGTGTTATGTGATCGGTTCAAGTGTTGAGAAGCATTGAACTGTCAATGGATACAGTATTGTTTTGAAAATAATTTTACCCAAATGATATATTGTTTGTAAAAAAAATCATTAAATTATTGAGATGTGGGTTTGTTTATTGACTGATTTGATTGAATTCAAATTTGATTATAGATTGGAATCGTTTAATATGACCAGAGGAAATTCACATATGTAAAATTGTGAATAAAAATTTGTAATTTGAGATTCAAATCGGATTAAGGATTTGAATTTGAAACTTAACCCGGTTATGTGGAATTATAATCAAGAATGATATTAAACTTAATCAAAATTGATTAAGAATTTGAAAATTTAATAGATAATGATTAAACAGAAATCAATCGAATATTAATCAATTGATGTTCAAATATGTGAAACCAAAGTAAAATATTAACATTGAATGTAAATTCAATTGATTTGGTTGATTTGGTTGTGTATTGATTGTTGATTGTGAATTGTTTGTTATTGGATGATAGTTTGTTTGGATGGAATAATCAACAATTTAATGGGGCTAAGTGAATTATAAATTAAAGCGTAATTTCTATATAATTAAATTGGAATGGAACTGCATATGAATTGGAATTTATGATTAACCATGTATTTGATAACGAATTGGTGCTATATATTTGATTTTGGAATTGGTATAGTTATACTTATTGATTAGTGAAATATTATCTAAGAATTTCATATATATATCACTTATATGTGACTTGAGTTAAGTACAGGTGCCAGATGGCTAGGAAAATTGATATTGGTTGACTAAATCGCATCTACTTCGAGCAAGTATGCCCAATAGCGCTCATAAAAGGTACACCTACGCGAAAATACAAAATTTTGGGGTTTGATTTTTTTTTTCCGACCGTGTCGGTCGATGTATATATATTATTTGTTCCTGCGATGTCACTCCATACAAGGGAGACTCTCCCGAATTTTTTCGAGAATTTAGTGTGATAGAAAATTTTTCAATATTTTTGAAAATATTTATATATGGTATTGAATTAGTTTTCGATTTATTATAAATTCGATTTCGAAATTAAAGGAATTTGTAGCATTTTTCTTTCCTTAGCAATTTCGGGGACGAAATTATTTTAAGTGGGAAAGAATGTAACGACCCGTATTTTTGGCAGTCAAATATTTTATTTAATTTATTATTTTAAAATATTTTATTTGGAAAATTAATAGATTTTGATATTTAATTCATTATTTAAAATGAAGTTTGCACGTTATATATTTATATAATTATAAATCGAGCTCGAAATGGCGTTGCAGTTCGTAATATGGAATTTTGAACATTAACTGGATATACAGGGTCTGATATAAGTCAGATTTCTGTGAAGCAAGAAATTTTGGGATCGTGTTGAGTCTTCATATAGAAGAGAAAAATTCAGATTCTGCGTTATAGATTGTTAGTTATGGCTAAATTGAAATTTTAAAATAGTCGCTATGGAAATCATTATAAAACGATAACGGTTATTTAATAATTTAAATAAGGGTTTTTAATATGTTTGAATATCGGTTTACTTAAAATTTTAGATGGATAGCACCGCGTATAAGAAGTATTTTATACATTTTATTTACATATTTAATAGTTTATAAGAATGGACAATCTTTTCCAACTAATAAATAACGCTTCCGCTACTACTACTACAATATATTAAATGCATTGTCCAAGCTTAGGTACTGAATAAATAACCTTCATATGACATAAACGATTACAGGGCAGCTAGCATTTTTTTTAGTTCAATGAGAGTTCATTCTTTATTTAAATTTACTAAAATATACAAGTATTTCTACTTTGATTTAAAGACAATAATTCATATGTTTATATTGAATGCTACTGGATGGAATACACAAATTGTTTTGTGTTTTAAATATGTTGCAACGTGTGTTTAACACAATGGTAACTCAAAAAAAATTATGCTAACAAATCCTACATACATAAATATTAACTTGAATTACTAAAATCAGTTTTACCTTTATCCTCGTCAAGTCTGCCAATATACACGGCTATCTTGCTGACCGAAAACAAAATAAAACATGCAGATCCAGATCTTTCATAACAGCTAAATCAAGTACATATTCTTGTCTATAGGAATGAAAACAGAAATATACAACATAAAATCTGGGAGTGTCCAACACAAAAGAGAAGAGGAAAAAAAAAACATGCACCAACAATATAAAAATTTACAACGTCTTGGTGATAAATAAAAAGTTGCTGCATTAACTTAAAAAACTGGAACGCATACAATATGAATGTTGAAAGTGATCAATGCAAAAGCTTAACATCTAAGGAAAAGTACACATGACACTATATTCTTCTGTGGATCACGCAGAGGCCATATTTAAATTTGACAACTCATTTTGCTTGTACTAACACATTCAAAATTCATACCATCTTGTCCTATTGTCATTGGTCTTATCCTTTCTTCCCCGTTGAATTCCATCAGGCTTATTTCTGCAAACACCTCAAACCTATTTACTCCTACATCCTGTTAGGATTTAACAATACACGAAATGTATTTGCACATCAAATCCCCAGCTACCCTCCTACTGAAAAGAAAATATAAAATGAACATCAAATCTATGAACAGCTAAGAAAAACAGTGAAATGAACAGCTATAGAAACAAGACAAGGCATAGTTGAAGAAACAAATATATATATTTATACACCAAATCTGTACAACTAAACTTATATGTTCATACATCAATTTTATAAGTACAAGGAACAAAAATCTATACAGGAAATAAACTGATAATACAATTCATACAAGACTATCACCATTATTTTTACCTGAATGTAGAATCTAAAATATACAGTTTCAGATATCTGTATTAAATAAACAACTCATAGACTCAGCATAACCTAATCTACACACATACGTGCTGTTCGATCAATGTGTATTTTGAAGGGATCAAAAGGACTGAAATACAATACTCTAACAAAAATCTCTGTAAAACCACCACTCATCCATCATACTCCCATCAAAGTACACATGATCGTAAAAATGGAAATAAAACCCAATGGCCTAAGAGTTGTAGCCGATCCATTCTAGGGTACGGTTTGATGGACATTGATCTTATCTAGAATAACCATACTATAAATAGACGTATCGCGTAGAAGGATTTCACCATTTCCAGTGAAACAATATGAACCAATACAGCAAAACAGAAACACTTATCTGCGTTAATAAAATTTCTGATGGCTTAGTTCGAGGCTGAAGACTTAGGGTTCAGACCCTCTGTAAGCATCGGTTGGGTTGTAGAAGTAGAAGGAAGCTCCTTAATTTCTGGAAGGCGTGGGGGTTAATCGACGAAACCGTGGCGACGTTGGGTGTTGAAGGAGTGGTTTAGAGGTTTGGCTGATCGATTAAAAAAGGAGACGAAGTGGGATCGAAGAACTAGGGTTTGGCGGAGCAGGAGGGCAAGGGGACGACTAGAGCAGGATTGCGTAGGGGTGATGCGTTCCATCTTCACTAAAGAAAGTATGATGGAAGATGATCTGATTTCAACGTGGGAGGGTTTTCTTTAGGAGGCGGCGGATGTTTGGTGAGGAAAGGGGGGATCCGATATTTATGTAGAGAAGGTGGAACAGGCTCTTTTAATTCTAATAGGCTAAACGAAAATGGTGTAAGGCCCAAGACTACAAATTAAATTAAAGTTTTTAATTTAAATGTTCTTCTAAACTTAGGATTTTTATATCGAATGTCTACCTGGTCAGAATTCGATGAGACGGGAAGTATCATAACCGCATCGACGAGCGCCTCACCACGGACCTGGTCAGTGATGGAAGCAGCTGTAAAATTTAGGTCAAATAAAACGCTATCTAATTTGACTAAACCAGAACGTTTTATCGACAAATCAATTCAGGGTGAGTTAAACTCACTCAGTTCTCCCTATTTATATTTTATATAAATTGGGTTTTTATTTTGTGTGTTCTGTTTGCTGATGGTTGACTATTTGCTAGTTATATATTTATTTGTTGATTCAACCAATGAAATTAAACCGTGTTTAATTTCAGTGAAATATCGAATCGTGATTTTAACGATTGGATCCAATAGAAGTAACTCACCTTGATTGGTCACATTTATAAGATGAACGTGTTTAAATTGTTTGAATTGCTTGTGAATTGGTTGAGGTTAAATGGTCGTTATTTATTGTTATCAGTTAAATGAAATTGAATGATCAGATTTGAAATAACCAATTTGTATACAGGGAAGAACAGGATGGAGGGATCCTACGGGATTCCTCAAATATATTATTTATTTTCATATTATCATATATGAACTGTCATGATTTGGTGATTGATTTGATTAGTGATCATTGATTGATTATTCAATCTGTGTTTTGTTTTAACCAATGGGCAACAATTGTTGAGTAACCGGCAGTAAATGGCCTAAAAATAAATTGTTTTATTACTATTGATTTACCGTCAGGTGAATCAATAGAACTGAAGTTATAAAATTTATTTTATAACTAGAGATAATTTTTGATATATTTTACTTTGAATAATAGTTTATTAAAAAGGAAATAAATATTTATTATTTAAACTTATAATTAATCATAAATTGATTTTAGAAGGAAATTTCTAGTGTTAATCGGATTTATCAATAAGTGATTGGAGAATTAATCTAACAGTTAATTTGGATAATGGTTTTGTTAAGAAATAATTAAATGGAATTATTTAGATTGATTATATTATTAACTAATTTAAAGTGAGAACTAGTTGGAATCGATAAATGAGGTAACCGTGTTTTGAGTGACTAAATCGACCATTTTTAATTGCAATTGATTATTTAATTAATGCGTTCTGAATAAGATAACTAAATGAATATTGTTTTAATTTTAATAAGATTTTTAAAAAAGGAATTTACTATTTATTTTAGTTAATAAAGAATTTAACTATTGAAGAAGTTAATAATAGAAATAAATTATTAATTTAATTAATAATAAATTAGAAAATTACTTTTTAATTGAAATGCTTTTAAAAAGTAATCGAAATGGAAATAAAATCCAATTGATTGGCGAAAGAAGTTTATGTACGGGTTTTGTATTTAAAACCCAAGTTTTTATAATGAAGTTATAAAAGAAATTTCAAGCGGATACGATAGCTTGAATAAAATGTTTACCTAATATTCGAATCTAGGAAAAGGGAATTGAGATGGAAAGGTATAAAACCAAAATTGTATAAACGAAGGTATGAAAGAGGTGAGGTGGTAAAGCGTTAATTTTAAATTAACGTTACTGAATAATGGGATTAAGTAAAAAAGGGGGAATTAAAATAAGACTTCCAAAGTAGGAATGGTTGAATGGATTTAAAAAGAAATTAGTAAAGGTGAATTTGGTGAAAGAAGTGGATCGTAGGATTTAATAACTAAATCCGAATTACAATCGAGTTTTGTTAAAGAGGTCGAGTTAAGAGTGGTGTTTTATAAAGAAATTACTTAATTATGGAATTAGGAAAGAGTGGGTATACCCAAGAAAGAGATTTTCGAAAAGATAAAAAGGTTGTATGAAACCATATTTTGAATAAAATAGTTAAATGGGATTGGTATTGATACTAGAATGAAATATTGGGTTTGGGATTACAACTCGTATCTATCTTAAGATATAAACATTGTTGATCAAGGTCTTAGAGGTAATTAAAATACCCCAACTTGAACGACATCAGGATTATCTGAGGATGATATTAGTTGTAATGGTAAAAGTGTTAGTGATAATTTATTATTTCCAGTAGTGAAATAATTTGGAGAATATATAAGGAGAGACCCGAAGTAAAGATAATTAGAAAGATGTAAGAATATATATTCATATTTAAAGGGATGATTCCACGTAATAGGAAAATAAAAAGGGGATTGCGTGAAATTTTAATGATATTTGCCAGATCAAAAGGAAATGTAAAGTTGAGTTCTATTCTATAATAATAAGCAAGGATTATTGTTTCAAGTAATCAAATAAACGATATTTTGTAATGTTGTTTTACGAGTACTAAGTTAAATCGATTTCCAATAATGTAGCTAATGTTTTGAAAGTGAAAATAGAAAACTTGATTTGATATAGGATTTTCCTAAGTATTAAAATGAATTTGTTTAAAGAAAAATCTTATGTTAACTAAGAAGCGAAAAAACTATATTTATAATATCAAAATATTTCAAGTTTAAAATTTTACATTTGTTTTACTTAACGAAGGCCAAATGATGTTGAATACTGAACCAGTGAACCCATTGGTTTTTCATGATTGAATCACTATTTATTTTGATAGTTAAATCACCGACTATCAAATCTGTCCAAAGCGATTGTTGGTACGAAAAAACCGGGATTGAATTTATATTCGAAAACCATTCCGACCAACAAATACGAGAAGATATCAGAAGATGCTCGAGATGGAGCACTGAAGGCCGTAGATCTACAAAAATGGAAGAACTGCTAATAATCTTCTGTCTGCAGCCAAAGATGTACTGTGGTTCTGTCGTGGATGGAATCTACGGATTGCAAGGACTTCTCATTACTGATCCTTGGGGTGATTCATATATGGGATGTAGTAGGAGAATACCTTCGGTTCATCCTATTCCTGGATGACTTGTATGGACGGATGTTTGATAGAGTATTTCCAAAAGGATCGCATACGTTGATTTCTTCAAACATATTTCTGTTGATGGCGGAGAAGGCCGTAACAACTTTTCTTAGCTAAAGCACAGAGTATTTTTGTGGACATCAATTAGTGATATCTATCGGATCTGACGATGTGGCATTCAAAGTGAATGGTGACCATATGTTTCAAAAGGAAAATTCTGACCTCAAGCCTCATCAATCGGGAAATGACAAAAATTGGGCGGGCAGCATGGCCATGTGGGTCGCTCCCATTAGGGTGTATAATCACCTATCTAGAGAAATTCCTTTTGCTCCTTTAATCTATTTTGATGCTGTCCCTTTCAGGAAACAGTGGTTTGAGCCCAACCATTGGTGATATACATTCGATACACTCAAGCGAAATGAGTGGTCGGTCATGTGCGGCCCGGGTTGCAAGACGTTCTTGTTGAACCCAGTGTATTCGCCTCTTGAGATACACTATCGGCAGGTGGTTCCATACCCTGTCATAATCGGAATCCAATTTCCAATAAGCGCCCGCGGTTTTGATTGTATGCTATATATGTGGAGCGTGATATGCAAGTGTTCCGCTAGATTGATATTTACTTGTATTTAGACACTATTATAATATCAGAAAAGATATTGATTTCAAAAATGTTTTTGGTTATCGTAAGGTAAAAACTGTCCGTATTTATGTGTTGATTTGGTTTTACGATTATCCTTTTCTTTCGAAAATATTTTGAATTTTAAAATCAAGTTGGATGATACTGTAAATTTAGTGTGTTTTTCTCACTCTGGTTCACCAGACTAATCCGGTGTTTTGTAAATGCTCGGGTTAGTCCGGGATGTATAGGTCCAGATTATCGGATGCTATGAAGTCCATAGACGAGCTAGAGAAGTTTGGACGTATTTTATATATATGATGTGTATTCCGCTGTGTGTTGTATATGGGGCAGATTATTATAACTGTCCAGATGTGTTGATGTACTCTGATGATTGTAAGTATTTTTAAAGCTCTCAATAAAGACTTATTTCTGTATTATATTTTGTTCCGCTGCAATGTGAGACTCTTTGTTGTGTTGATGCTTCTTCTTCTTCTTCTATTCTAATATTTCTTTCTTTCTTATCTCACCCTCTAATTTCTTTCTAATAACCATCCAGTGTTTTCGGTGTTTGGAAGATCGGCATGGGATATGAATTTGTTATTTATGTCGATTTTTGGGGCCGAAAATCCTTGGGCCGTTACATTGGTATCAGAGCTATTGGTTTAGTAATAGCCTTGGCTCTGTGGTGTAACTCTATAGATATTGGGTTAGTAATACCCTAGATCGAGATTGAGTGCATATATATGAGAGCGTATTTGTAAATTTTATATACAAATGTTTTGTATTGTGTTATTTGATCGGTTCAAGTGTTGAGAAGCATTGAACTGTCAATGGATACAATATTGTTTTGAAAAGAGGGTACATGAAATAATTTTACCCAAATGATATATTATTTGTAAAAAAATCATTAAATTATTGAGATATGGGTTTGTTTGTTGACTGATTTGATAGAATTCAAATTTGATTATGGATTGGAATCGTTTAATATGACCAGAGGAAATTCACATATGTAAAATTGTGAATTAAAGTTTGTAATATGAGATTCAAATCGGATTAAGGATTTGAATTTGAAACTTAACCTGGTTATGTGGAATTATAATCAAGAATGATATTAAACTTAATCAAAATTGATTAAGAATTTGAAATTTTAATAGATAATGATTAAACAGAAATCAATCGAATATTAATCAATTGATGTTCAAATATGTGAAACCAAAGTAAAATATTAACATTAAATGTAAATTCAATTGATTTGGTTGTGTATTGGTTATTGATTATGAATTGTTTGTTATTGGATGATAATTTGTTTGGATGGAATAATCAACACTTTAATGGGGCTAAGTGAATTATAAATTAAAGCATAATTTCTGGTATAATTAAACTGGAATGGAACTGCATATGAATTGGAATTTATGATTAACCATGTATTTGATAATGAATTGGATTTATATGTTTGATTTTGGAATTGGCGTAGTTATACTTATTGATTAGTGAAATATTATCAAAGAATTTCATATATATATATATATATATATATATATATATATATATCACTTATATGTGAATTAAGTTAAGTACATGTGCCAGATGGCTAGGAAAATTGATATTGGTTGAGTAAATCGCAAATACGTTGAGCAAGTATGCCCTATAGCGCTCATAAAAGGTACGCCTACGCGAAAATATAAAATTTTGGGTTTTGATTTTTGTTTTTCGACCATGTGGGTCGATGTATATATATTATTTGTTCCTGCAATATCGCAGATGTCACTCCGTACAGGGGAGACTCTACCGAATTTTTCCGAGAATTTAATGTGTTAAATTTTTTTCGATGTTATTGAAAATATTTATATATGGTATTGAATTGGTTTTTGATTTATAATAAATTTGATTTGGAAATTAAAGGAATTTGTAGCATTTTTCTTACCTTAGCAATTTCAGGGACGAAATTATTTTAAGAGGGAAAGAATGTAACGACCCATATTTTTGGTAGTCAAATATTTTATTTTATTTATTATTTCAAAATATTTTATTTGGAAAATAAATAGATTTTAATATTCAATTCGTTATTCAAAACGAAGTTTGCACGTTATATATTTATATAATTATAAATCGAGTTGAAATGGCGCTGCAGTTCGTAATATGGAGTTTTGAACTTTAACTGGATATACAGGGTCCAATATAAGTCAGATTTCTGTAAAACAAGAAATTTTGGGATCGTGTTGACTATAATTTTCATAAGGAAGAGACAAATTCAGATTCCGTGTTATAGATTGTTAGTTAAGGCTAAATTGAAATTTTAAAATAGTCGCTATGGAAATCGTTATAAAACGATAACGGTTATTTTATAATTTAAATAAGGGTTTTTAATATGTTTGAATATCGGTGTACTTAAAATTTTAAATAGATAGCACCGCAAATAAGAAATATTTTATACGTTTTATTTACATATTTAATAGTTTATAAGAATGGACAATCTTTTCCCAACTAATAAATACCGCTTCCGCTACTACTACTACAGTATATTAAATGCATTGTCCAAGCTTAGGTGCTGAATAAATAACCTTCATACGACATAAACGATTACGGGGCAGTTAGCATTATTTTTAGTTCAATGTGAGTTCATTCTTTATTTAAATTTACTAAAAATATACAAGTATGTCTACTTTGATTTAAAGACAGTAATTCATATGTTTATATTGAATGGTACTGGATGAAATTCTCAAATTGTTTTGTGTTGTAAATATGTTGCAACGTGTGTTTAATACAATGGTAACTCAAACAAAATTATGCTAACAAATCCTACATACTTAAATATTAACTTGAATTACTAAAATCAATTCTACCTTTATCCTTCTCAAGTCTGCCAATATACATGGCTATCTTGCTGACCGAAAACAAAATAAAACATGCAGATCCAGATCTTTCATAACCGCTAAATCAAGTACGTATTCTTGTCTATAGGAATGAAAACTGAAATATACAAGATAAATTCTGGAAGTGTCCAACACAAAAGAGAAGAGGAAAAACAACATATATATAACATGCACCAACAATATAAAATTTTACAACGTCTTGGTGATAAATAAAAAGTTGCTGCATTAACTTAAAAAACTGGAACGCATACAGTATGAATGCTGAAAGTGATCAATACAAAAGCTTAACATCTAAGAAAAATACACATGACACTATATTCTTCTGCGGATCACGCAGAGGCCATATTTAAATTTGGGAACTCATTTTGCTTATGCCAACACATTAAAAATTCATACCATCTTGTCCTATTGTCATCGGTCTTATCCTTTCTTCCCCGTTGAATTCCATCAGGCCTATCTCTGCAAACACCTCAAACCTATTTACTCCTACATCCTGTTAGGAGTTAACAATACACGAAATGTATCTGCACATCAAATCCCTAGCCACCCTCCTACTGAAAAGAAAATATGAAATGAACATCAAATCTATACACAGTTAAATGTATTCATATACAAAATCTATGAACAGCTAAGCAAAAACAGTGAAATGAACAGCTACAGAAACAAGACAAGGCATAGCTGGAGAAACATATATATATTTATACACCAAATCTGTACAACTAAACATATATGTTCATACATCAATTTTATAAGTACAAGGAACAGAAATCTATACAGACAATAAACTGATAATACAATTCATACAAGACTGTCGCCATAAATTTTTACCTGAATACAGAATCTAAAATATACAGTTTCAGATATCTGTATTAAATAAACAACTCATAGACTCAGCCTAACCTAATCTACACACGTACGTGCAGTTCAATCAATGTTTCTTTTGAAGGGATCAAAAGGACTGAAATACAATACTCAATTCAACAAAAATCTCTGTAAAACCATCACTCATCCATCAAACTCCCATCACAGTACACATGATCGAAAAAATGGAAATAAAACCCAATGGCCTAAGAGTTGTAGCCGATCCATTCTTGGGTAAGGTTTAATGGACATTCATCTTATCTACAATAACCATACTATAAGTAGACGTATCGTGTAGAAGGATTTCACCATTTCCAGTGAAACAATATGAACAAATGTAGCAAAACAGAAACAGTTCGAACCACATAATAAAAAAAGTACATACATCAATCAAACGTCAAAGTGAACACTTATCTGCGTTAAAAATTTTTATGATGGCTTAGTTCGAGGCTGAAGACTTAAGGTTCGGTCCATCGGAGAAATAGTGGTGACGTTGGGTGTTGAAGGAGTGGTTTGGAGGTTTGGCTGATCGACTAGAAAAAGAGACGAAGTGGGATCGAAGAGTTAGGGCTTGGCAGAGCAAGAGGGCGAGGGAACGACTGGAGCAGGATTGCGTAGGGGAGATGCGTTGCATCTTCACTAAAGAAAGTAGGATGGAAGATGATCTGATTTCAGCAAGGGAGCGTTTTCTTTAGGAGGCGGCGGATGTTTGGTGAGGGAAGGGGGATCCGATGTTTATGTAGAGAAGGTGGAACATGCTCTTCTAATTCTAATGGGCTGGACGAAAATGGTGTAAGGCCCAAGACTACTAATTAAATTAAAGTTTTTAATTTAAATGTTCTTCTAAACTTAGGATTTTTATATCGAATGTCTACCTGGTCAGAATTCGATGAGACGGGAAGCGTCATAACCACGTCGACGAGCGCCTGAGCATGGACTTGGTCAGTAATGGAAGCAGCTGTAAATATCTGGTCAAATTAAACGCTATCTAATTTGACTAAACCGGAACGTTTTATCGACAAATCAATTCAAGGTGAGTTAAACTCACTTAGTTCTCCCTATTTATATTTTAAATAAATTGGGTTTTTATTTTGTGTGTTCTGTTTGCTGATAGATGACTATTTGCTAGTTATATATTTATTTGTTTATTCAACCAATGAAATTAAACCATGTTTAATTTCAGTGAAATATCGAATCGTTATTTTAACGATTGGATCCAATAGAGGTAACTCACCTTGATTGGTCATGTTTATAAGATAAATGTGTTTAAATTGTTTGAATTGTTTGAATTGCTTGTGAATTGGTTGAGGTTAAATGGTCGTTATTTATTATTATCAGTTAAATGAAATTGAATGATCTGATTTGAAATAACCAATTTGTATACAGGGAAGAACAGGTTGGAGGGATCCAACGGGATTCCTCAAATATATTATTTATTTTCATATTATCATATATGAACTGTCATGATTTGGTGATTGATACGATTAGTGATCATCGGCTGAAAATTCAACCTGTGTTTTGTTTTAACCAATGGGCAATTTTAGTTGAGTAACTGGCAATAAATGGCCTAAAAAGAAATTGTTTTATTATTATTGATTTATCGTCAGGTGAATCGGTAGAACTGAAGTTATAAAATTTATTTTATAACTAGAGATAATTTTTGATGTATTTTATTTTGAATAATAGTTTATTAAAAAGAAAATAAATATTTATTATTTATTATTTAAACTTATAATTAATCATAAATTGATTTTAGAAGGAAATTTCTACTGTTAATCGGATTTATCAATAAGTGAATGGAGAATTAATCTAACAGTTAATTTGGATAATTGTTTTGTTAAGAAATAATTAAATGGAATTATTTAGATTAATTATATTATTAATTAATTTAAAGTGAGAACTAGTTGGAATCAATAAATGAGATAACCGTGTTCTGAGTGACTAAATCGGCCGTTTTTAATTGGAATTGATTATTTAATTAATGTGTTTTGAATAAGATAATTTAATGAATATTGTTTTAATTTTAATAAGATTTTTAAAAAAGGAATTTACTATTTATTTTAGTTAATAAAGAATTTAACTATTGAAGAAGTTAATAATAGAAATAAATTATTAATTTAATTAATAATAAATTAGAAAATTACTTTTTAATTGAAATGCTTTTAAAAAGTAATCGAAATGGAAATAAAATCCAATTGATTGGTGAAAGAAGTTTATGTACGGGTTTTGTATTTAAAACCCAATTTTTTATAACGAAGTTATAAAAGGAATTTCTAGCGGATATGATAGCTTGAATAAAATGTTTACCTGATATTCGAATCTAGGAAAAGGGAAGTGAGATGGAAAGGTATTAAACCAAAATTGTATAAACGAAGTTATGAAAGAGGTGAGGTGGTAAAGCGTTAATTTTAAATTAACGTTACCGAATAATGGGATTAAGCAAAAAAAGGTGGAATTAAAATAAGGCTTCCAAAGTAGGAATGGTTGAATCGATTTGAAAAGAAATTAGTAAAGGTGAATTTGGTGAAAGAAGTGGATCGTAGGATTTAATAACTAAATCCGAATTACAATTGAGATTAGTTAAAGAGGTCGAGTTAAGAGTGGTGTTTTATAAAGAAATTACTTAATTATGGAATTAGGAAAGAGTGAGTATATCCGAGAAAGAGATTTTCGAAAAGATAAAAAGGTTGTATGAAACCATATTTTGAATAAAATAGTTAAATGGAATTGGTATTGATATTAGAATGAAATATTGGGTTTGGGATTACAACTCGTATCTATCTTAAGATATGAACGTTGTTGATCAAGGTCTGAGAGGTAATTAAAATACCCCAACTTGAACGACATCAGGATTATCTGAGGATGATATTAGTTGTAATGGTAAAAGGGGATAGTGAAAATTTATTATTTCCAGTAGTGAAATAATTTGGAGAATATATAACGAGAGATCCGAAGTAAGGAAAATTAGAAAGATGTAAGAATATATGTACATATTTAAAGGGATGATTCCAAGTAACAGGAAAATAAAAGGGGATTGCGTGAAATTTTAACGATATTCGCCAGATCAAAAGGAAACGTAAAGTTGACTTCTATTGTATAACAATAAGTATGGATTATTGTTTCAAGTAATGAAATAAACGATATTTCGTAATGTTGTTTTACGAGTAATAAGTAAATCGATTTCCAAAAGTGTAGCTAATGTGTTGAATGTGAAAATAGAAAACTGGATACGATATATAATTTTCCTAAGTATTAAAATGAATTTGTTTAAAGAAAAATCTTATGTTAACTAAGAAGCGAAAAAACTATATTTATAATATCAAAATATTTAAAGTTTAAAATTTTACATTTGTTTTGTTTAACAAAGGCCAAATGATGCTGAATACTGAACCAGTGAACCAATTGGTTTTTCATGATTGTATCACTATTTATTTTGATAGTTAAATCACTGACTATCAATCTGTCCAAAGTGATTGTTGGTACGGAAAGACCGGGATTGAATTTATATTCGAAAACCATTCCGACCAACAAATACGAGAAAATATCAGAAGATGATCGAGATGGAGCATTGAAGATCGTAGATCTTCATAAACGGAAGAACTGCTAATAATCTTCGGTCTGCAGCCAAAGATGTACTGTGGTTCTGTCGTGGTTGGAATCTACGTGTTGCAAGGCTTCTCGCTATTGATCCTTGGGGTGATTCATATATGGGATGTAGTAGGAGAGTACCTTCGGTGCATCCTGTTCCTGGATGACTTGTATGGACGGATGTCTGATAGAGTATTTCCAAAAGGATCGCGTTCGTTGATATCTTCAAACGTATTTCTGTTGATGGCGGAGTAGGCCGTACACCTTCTCTTAGCTAAACCGCAAAGTATTTTTGTGGACATCAATTAGTGATATCTAGCGGATCTGACGATGTGGCATTCAAAGTGAATTGTGACCAGATGTTTCAAAAGGAAAATTCTAACCTCGATCCTCATCAACCGGGAAATGACAAAAATCGGGCAGGCAGCATGTCTATGTGGGTTGCTCCCATTAGGGTGTATAATCACTTATCTAGAGAAATTCCTTTTTCTCCTTTAATCTATTTCGATGTTGTCCCTTTCGAGAAACGCTGGTTTGAGCCCAACCATTGGTGATATACATTCGATACACTCAAGCGAAATGAGTGGTTGATCATGTGTGGACCGGGTTGCAAGACGTTCTTATTGAACCCAGTTTATTCCCCTCTAGAGATACACTATCGGCAGGTGGTTCCATACCTTCTCATGGTCAGAATCCAATCTCCAATAAGCGCTGCGGTTTTGATTGCATACTATATATGTGGAGTGTGAGGTGCAAGCGTTCCGCTAGATTGATATCTATTTGTATTTAGACACTACTATAATATCAGAAAAGATATTGATTTCCAAAATGTTTTGGATTATCGTAAGGTAAAAACCGTCCGTATTTATGTGTGGATTTGGTCTTACGATTATCCTTTTCTTTCGAAAAGATTTTGAACTTTAAAATCAAGTTGGAGGATAATGTAAACTTAATGTGATTTCTCACTCTGGTTCACCAAACTGACCCGGTGTTTTGTAAATGCTCGGGTTAAACCGGGGTGTACAGGTCCAAATTATCGGATGCTACGAAGTCCAGAGACGAGCTGGAGGAGTTAGGACGTATTTTATATATATGATGTGTATTCTGCTATGTGTTGTATATGGGGCAGATTATTATAATTGTCCAGATGTGTTGATGTACTCTGATGATAGTAAGTATTTTTAAAGCTCTCAATAAAGACTTATTTCTATATTATATTTTGTTCCGTTGCGATCTGAGACTCTGTGTTGTGTTGATGCTTCTTCTTCTTCTATTCTAATATTTCTTTCTTTCTTATCTCACCCTCTAATTTCTTTCTAATAACCATCCAGTGTTTACGGTGTTTGGAAGATCGTCGTGGGATATGAATTTTGTATTTATGTCGATTTTCGGTGCCAAAAATCCTTGGGTCGTTACAATATCCAACTAATTGAAATATTATAAAACAATTATCATATAGCTAGGAGGATACAACAAAATGGTCCTTTTTCGTGTTGGGGCTTGTTTTAGTTCCCTTGGGTTTGTGCTCTGCCATCATGCTGGCTTCGTGCTCATCTGCTTTGGCTTCGAGTCGCGGTGCCGCAGATGGTCTTTGCATCTATCCTTTGTTTATGTTTTGCCTTGTGCGGTTACAACAAGTCAATCAATGATTTGTTTGTAGTTTTCAGATGTTACTCTAGGTTGTTTTTACTTGACTTTTTTGTCGTTTGCTGGTTTTGGTCATGTGTAACTTTGACAGGTGGCCTTGTTCTTCGTCGAATAGCGATCACTTCTGCTGGCTGTTATACGATGACCACCGTCGGTTCCCAGGCATTGGTGGCTCGATTGCACTAGGTTTTAGCTGCTGTAGTTGTGTTCTATTTATCTCATTCTGTCTCTCGGGTTTTTCGCCTCATTGTTGTAACAACCTGCTCTGGGTGGGCCTAAATTTCAACCTAGAAAAGGCCCATCGAAACTTAGATCCACTATAAACAGGTCATTGGCTCCTATAAGAAATTACATTTGCACAGAATAACAGAATAATACAATGAGATGGAAGCTCACACAACAAAATGAGAAAATATAATAATCAAAATAATATGTACCATTTGTTCAAAAACCACAGGTTCAAATACCAAACACCAAGTTCATATGTTTACAACGGTACATCATATTTATTCACTATCAAGAGCTTCTAACTATAAAAGAGCAATAACAGCTAATAGCATAATAATAGCCTCGTTGCCTTCTTCAGGCTTCATCATCGTCATGTCCACCATGCCTACGCCCCAACTACTAACCCGTTGGATATGCTAAGCAGAGGGCTCAGAACATAAAGTTCCGATGACTAAAAATAACATGTGTTCAAAAGACTGTACTCTAGGTTTGGAAGGTTATATGATTCAAAGTATGTCTATGACACATGCAGACTTACACACAAAAAGGTATATTTTAATTAATAAGGTGGATATCTGAATCTATCAATTAAGACCTTCATTAATGTATTTAGGGTGGATCAACGATCACTTAAGACCCAACGAGGTGGACATTATTGGTCACTTAAGGCCTATTCTGGTATATTTATTAAGGGTGGATTCTTATGATCTCTTATGACCATAAGGTGAACCGTAGCCACTTAAGATCCCGTCCTAACACATCAATGTCCTAAGTATATATATATATATATATATATATATATATATATATATATATATATATATATATATATATACCCAAGTAATATGAGAAGTAGTACCTCGCCGCTTAGTACCAGTTTATGTTAGGCCCGCATATAGCCATTTAAGACCCTACTCCATAATAGCCGCATGAATAAAATTATCAATCCATGCGAATACAATCCAATGGTCTATGTTACTAATTTGCGTCGATCTGATTTTCCTTTGCCCCCTCAGCTCCTTTGCGTCAAATTTTTATTTTCCCACTGGAACATAATTCATGTTATTTTCACTTGAGAAAAAATATAGTCGGCTTCTATTTTAATGGTCGATTGCAAACTATAGTTTTGCCCTCTTCAACAAATCGCGACTTCAGCTCGATCTTTAATTCGAGATGATCCTCTGATTACTTCAAATTACAACTACTCCTCTCATCGTTGATTTCTTGAATGCTACTGTTGCTCCGATAGTCTTCAGTCCTGGTCTTGTTGAGATGAAATTGATCTTAGAAAATTAGTACGTGATTTTTCCCTTTTTTAATTTTGATTATTGTTTGGTTTTTCAATTTCAATCCCACCTTTGCCTGTGATGAATTCATGTTAATTTTTAGGGTTTCGAACCCCTAAATAATCTCTGATTTCAACGTTAGATTTGGTTGTGATTTGTTGATGCGGTTTTGTTGAGTTTGAAATATTCAAACTTTCTGGAATTAAATTTCATGATGAATGACTGAACATTGAATTTCTCCCTTTATGCCAAATATGGATGCTTTGATTTATCACTGATTAGTGGAAGATGAATGTTTATATGTTGATTAATGGAAGATGAATTTTGGGCAAATTAATATATTTTCGTATTCAAAGAAAAACTCTGGGAGTGTTCCAATATTGTTTTCTATGGGATTTTCAATTTTGGTTTCAAGCATAAGTATTCCTGTATGATATAGCCAAGGATAATAAGTTTTTAATGGTATTTGCAACTTTGATTTGCTACCTATCCTTGCGTTTGAATTGCTAAAGACTTGTATATGCTGTTGTGCACTTGTATATGCTGCTAACTTGTATATCCTTGTGAGTTCATTGAGTTGTTGTTCACTTGTATATGGTGCACTTGTTTGTGTGATGCGACTATCCATGTTTGTTCACCATGTCACCTTGATTATGCACTTGATATTGTTATATGCCTTACTCTGTCTTGGCCATTGAGCTGCCTGGTCTTGAACCCATATTGCACCATTCTTATGCATGTATATAATATATACATATGTAGTTACATATATTTAATGTATATATATGCATATTATATACATACATACATATGAACTGTATATTCCACTTCTTGAACTGTTTTGATGTTTGTACTAGAAATCTAAGGCAAAATAAAATTTAAAAATAATTGTGTATTTGCTTGTATTTAATTTTATTTTTGTTCAAGTTTATTGTGTGTTTCTATAATTGATAGGTGTGTTGATGGTTGTTTCAAAGAAGGCTTGGTCTTCCGAAATCGGATGAAATCGGACTGCGGTTCCCCGAACCCCCGCAAGCGCTGTTCCCGGTCCCGCTCACGGCTCGCCTTAGGCTCGGCACTCGGCTCGCCTTCGACTCGGCATATATTTGTCGGTGTCAGTGTCTACATAAATTGGAACTGCATATATAATGAGTGAACTAAATGATGCAGTGAGCAATATCTGTATATGAGAATAATCAGTGTTGTAGTAAATCATTAAGTTGTAAATAGTTGGAGTCAGAAATTTGTACTATTTCAGTTGTTAAAATAAAATATTTTATTTAATAAAACACTGTTTGAATTCAAATTTTATGCATTAATATTATATTAAATAAATATTTAATCCTGTTAGAGATGAATTATCCTTAACAACATTTTTGGAATGTAAAAGTGTTGCCATTGGATGGTAAAAGTGTTACTATAGATAATGTACGGCCTACTTTAAGTAATATTAGTATATGTGGCAACACTAGGTAAATTTTGCCATTGGATAGTAAAGATGTTGCCTTTGACTCTAAGGCAACGTGGCAAAATACAACACCAAGAAAGTGTTGCCTTTGATCTTTTTTTGCCTATAGCAATATTTTTTGGCACTTCCTGCATCACTTCTCTGGTGTTGCATTAGGCCATCTATGGAGTAGTGCATGACTTTGATCTTAATCCAAGGAATAAACCTTCAGAATAGGCCTAGTCCTAACCACTTAAGACCAAAACTAGATACGAAGAAAGCCAACCACGTAAAACCTTCTCATGGCAGGTAGTAAGCCTACCTATTTACACACATAATTGGTGTATATATACACACTAGACCTCTCACAGTAAACCGACTACTTGTAGACGCTGGATGTGTTGGGTGGTTCTAAGTGTTGAGTATAACGATATGATTTTTGTTTGATGATAACAAACATATAAATATATTATTTTATAAATGTGTTTGTAAACAGTACTATATTTTACATCACACACACAAACAAATATTTAATTGAATAGAATACTATCACATAAAATTAAATATTCAAATGGTATTTTTATAAATATTTTGTTTCAGCGTTTGAAATAGTATATATACATCTCTCCACTATTTACAATTCAAATAGTTTTGAATATTTCCGACATAACACATATACATATCACAGAAATTGTACTATTAAAAGATTCGAACAAAATAAACAGATTGAATTGAACAACAAGAATATATTTTATTTCAATCAATTTGATTATTACAAATAATAGTACAATTCTATTCACTCGTGTCTACAATCACTCTCATATACAGAAATTCCTCACTTACACAATCACTTTTATACACTGACACTATTTCTCAGTTGATATTTCAAATACAGACACACACAAACATTGTTCTTGGCTTCATCTTCAATCTTCTGTCTTCACAGCATTCTTCTGTCAGTCCAGTCATCTTCATACCTATCACATACAAAAGAACACACACAGTAGACTGTAACAAAAATAAAAGAAAATTAAAGAAAATAAAATTTTTATTTTTAAATTTTATTTGCCTCAGAATTACGGTGTGTTTCTCATCATTTTTCTAGACTTGGTCTGATATGCAATGACAGGAAAAATTGACTGCTGGCTGCATGTACACATGTGTATAAATATACACGTGTGCACTGCCTCGCCAATCAGCTAGCAACTGAGGAGTAGCCACAAGGACCATGTCAACTCAGTGCAAATCAGTGTGCAAATGGTCAAACCAAAAGTGCAAATAAAAAAATAAAAAGCCAAAAATGGACGAAACAATGCGTCATGATTCAAGACAGTGAACTACAATGATTACATAAGGGGAAGGTGCAACTATATCAGGTGCAATGTTGAATGACACAAGACCACATGAAACACAAGTGGAGTGTAAAGGTGTGCAAAGCAGTGGTGTGATCAAGTGTAGTGGCTATTCTTATCAAAGTATTTTCAAGGTAGCACAAAGGGTTCAGACATGTTCAACACAGCATGGAAAGCATGGTTTCAGCATGGAAAACAAGCAAGGATCAACTATAGTACCACTTCTTATCATATGAACAAAGCAAAGCAATGTATGCAAGCAGGTGGTGTACAGGCATGTCTAAAAAGGTGCAAACAGCAATGAAAAGCATTTCTCAAGTAAGACAAGTGTGGGAACAATTCATATCAACCCAGAAAAATGCCAAGATCCCAAAATTCAAAATGTTAAGCTCAGTATCAATTCTACAGGGTCAAGCAATCTATTCAAAGTGCAAAACAGTTTCAATTGCAATGGCAAAGTCGACGCAATGCAAAAGGATTCGAGTATCTATTCAAAAGATGATCAAGTATAGCATCTGTTTTCAAGACAAATTCAAGTAATATTTTTTATCAAAGTGTACAAACTGCGATGAACAAGTGGTTGTATACACAATGCAAGTCAGGTTGAAGTTCTCGACAAATCAGAACACAGTGGTGTAACTATAGCACATGAAGCAAGGGAAACATTCAAGAGTACAAGCAGTTCGAAAGAAGGTAAGGTATAATCAAGAATTATATCAGTTCTTATCAAAGTCAAAGCATCAATTCAAGGTTGAGGCAACTCAAGAGTAGTATTAGTTCTTCACAAGTATTTCACACAACAACAGGTGCATGGTTAAACAAGGCATAACAGAGCATGGAATTCAAGTACAATAAACAATATGGCAAATAAAGTATAGAACCTATTCTTATCAAAAGATAGAAACAGTTCAAATGCAATATCATTGGAGTAGCAAGTACGAGACAGATTTTTTAAGAAGAAATCATTTTTAATGGTGTCAAAGAAATTTTTGCTCAAGTCTTGATTTCTAGAAAAATGAAAATAGCACACACAAGTTCAAAGTTTCTAGAAAATAAGGGGATTAATTCAAAGCAGAAAAATATACAGTTTAAAGCAAAGAATTCCAGAAAGTTTAAATTTCTCAAACTCAATCAGTTTCCAGAAGCTACCAAGATTTTTCAAAGATAATATTATATACGGTAAAAACTTAAATCGAAGAATTCTCGAAAATACAAGTTCAAATCACCAACCAAAGTTCACGTTAATATCATAACTTAGTCTGAGCATTGAAATCAGATAAAATATCGTATTTTTAATCCTATTTAAATACCAATCCTCATCGGCAGAATCCCATCCAAGTTCAATCAAATAAAAGAGAAATTTGATTTGAAATAACATGTCAGAGATCGACGTAGCTTGGATCGAACAATCCCAAATCAATAAAACAACAAGGGCAATGCAAGAAAATAGAGAACCAGTAATTCCAGAAGCAATCAAATTGATTTGGAGGAGTACTCAGAAACCCTAGTTCAAAGTGGAGCCGCCATTTCAATTACCAGAGAGACAAAGGAGATCGAGCTAAAAGTGGTGGAGCAAATTACAAAGAAGGCAGACCAACTTAACCCTAGATCTTTAATAAGGAGCTTAAGAGTTTTTGAAGGGAATTTATTATTTAAAACTAGGGTTTGGTTTTTGTTAAGGGTTTTATTTTAAATTGCTTTTTTAGTTTTAAATTTGTAATCAACTTTAGAGTTTTCTAGTTTGTCTCTAAAACTAGAGATATGAATTTCGGGATTTGTAATTCGGGGAAATCTAGTTTCAGGGATAGAAACCAATGCAGGGTTTTGAGCATAGGGTTAAGAACAGTTGGGAGCGAGTGTCGCGAGTTTACAGAGGATTGTAAGCGTAGAGATTGTTTTAACTCCTAGTAGAAACCTTGGGGAATGCAGCAGTAGGCAGGGTTTTGCCGAATCTGGGTATATCTGTGTGTTATTTATTTTCCGCATTTATTCTGATTATTATTTGTACTATTGTTATTTAATTACTCTGCGAAAATCTGCAATAAACCCTATTCACTCCCCCTCTAAGGTTAATTTAGATCCTACAAGTGGTATCAGAGCAGGTATTTTAATTTTATTTTAACTCTAGAGTCATGAATCTGTCTAACAACGCCTTTTCTGACGGTCGGTCCATAGCTAGGCCACAAATGTTTAATGGAACTGATTATGCCTATTGGAAAGCTAGAATGAAATTTTATTGGAGTTCAGTCGATTATGACATGTGGGATATTATTGAAACGGGTTATAGATCTCCCACTGTTATTGTTAATGGTGTTGAAATTCCTAAATCAAAAGACAGGTGGGATGCTAATGATAAAAAATTATTTTCAACTAATGCCAAAGCAATGAATGCTTTAATCTGTGCTCTTGATAAAACTAAATTTAATCGAGTTTCTCATTATGAAACTGCACAGGAAATATGGCATATGTTGGAGGTCACACATGAAGGTACATCTCAAGTTAAGGAATCTCGTCTTGCTCTACTCAGCAACGAATATGAAAATTTCTCTATGCAAAAGGACGAAGATATAAAAGAGATGTATGGACGTTTCTCATCACTAGTCTACAATGCAAAAGCTCTTGGCAAAACCTATACCGAAGTGGAATTGATTAGAAAAATATCGAGAGTGCTACCGATGAATTTTGAAGCAAAAGTGACGGTAATGCAGGAATCAAAAGATCTGAACAAAATAAGCATGGAAGAGTTGATCGGAAATCTGATTACTTACGAGATGGAGTTAAAAGCAAGAGAAGATCGAAAGAATTATGAATCAAAGAAAAAGGCGATCGCTCTAAATAATATAGTTGGAAGTGATGATGAAGATCCCACTGAAGAGCTAGCCATGGTTTTGAGAAAGTGGGCCAAAGGAAATTACAAGCCACAAAAGTAGAAAACTATCAAATCTGAAAGTTCAGAAAGTTCAGACGATGAAGTGTTTTGCTACAATTGCAAGAAACCCGCACATATCAAACCAAATTGCCTACAGCTTAAAATTGAAAAGAAGAAGAAGTTTAGAAGAAAGAAGAAGGCTTTTGCTGCTACACGGGATGACGAGGAAGGAGAAGAAGTTTTTGAAAGTGATGAAGAGGAAGCTAATTTGTGTCTTATGGCATGATCTGATTTGGAAAGTAGTGAAGAGGATTCAAGCGAGGTATCGAATTTAACTTATAAAGATTTAATTTTAATGTGTCACGATCTCACAAAAACCGTTGATTCTCTTGAACTAAAAGTTAAGAAATTGAAATCTGATAGGTTAAAACTAGTTCAAGAAAATAACAGTTTAGAAAGAAAACTTGAAAAAGTTAAGAATTCACCGTTTTCATAATGCGAAAAATGTCAATTTTTGAGTAACGATTCTTTGAAATCTAAAACTGATTTTGAGTTACTTAAAAATGAAAATGTGAATTTGAAGAACGAAAAACGTGATTTTGAAAAGGAAATTGAAAAGCTTAAAGAATCTGAAAAACCTTATTTTGAAAATCGAAAACAATTTAAATTTAAATTTCTAAGTCCAATGCTAAAATCAAAGCACTTGAAAACGAAAATTTGATTTTAAAACAAACTGATGCTGAAAAGAGGAAAATCGCTATTAATCATTATTCAAATTTAATGAAAGAAAATAACGATCTTAAATTTAAAATTCAACAACTTGAGTCAGCTTTGACTAAATTTTCTAAAGGAGAGAAATCGTTGAATATGTTGTTAAAAAATCAATTTTTTGTTCAGAATAAAAAGGGACTTGGTTTTGGATTTGATTCAGTTGAAAAATAAAATCCTAATGATTTTAAAAATCCTTTAAATGGCTTGGAAGTTGATCAAATTGAAATTTTGAACTCTAATAATTTCAAAAGGTTTTTAAATCATGAACGTTATGAAAACTCGTTTAGAAACAATTCTATTAAACAAATTTGGATTCCAAAAAATAACAAAAT
The DNA here is from genome assembly GCA_030737875.1 of Allium sativum. Classification (NCBI taxonomy): domain Eukaryota; kingdom Viridiplantae; phylum Streptophyta; class Magnoliopsida; order Asparagales; family Amaryllidaceae; genus Allium; species Allium sativum. The sequence continues at coordinate 830,916,317 of CM060918.1, read as the reverse complement.
GAATTTCAATAAATCTAAACGAATTTGGGTTCCAAAGGTTATGCTAGTGGATAGTAATGGATTGTTATACAAACGGGTTTGGGTACCAAAACGTGTAAACGAAGATAAGTGTGGTAAAACAATTTTTATTAGACCACTCGATCTTATAAACATTTAGGTGCCGGGGATAGGCTAAGGAACAACTGTGTTTAAAAGATAAAAATTCAAAATTTTCCATTTTATTGAATTGTTTGAAGTTCCTTAGCCGTAATTCAGAGTTGGAAATTCATTGGATCACATCGATTATGGTAAGTCAGGTATAATCTCTAAACTCGTATTTTTATTTTTATTCCGTTTTTAGTTCATTTTCCTTTTTTAGTTTTTATTTCTTTTATTTTCTTTATTTTTTACTTGGCTGATTTTGAAATCAATTGTTATTGATTGTTGAAATCCTTGGATTATAAAAATTTGATTTTCACTTCCAAGTGATTTCAAATAATTATCTTCAGACTTGATCGTTGAATGTTTCTCGTGCTTGTCTAAAAATTCTCTGAAAAATTCACTTGTGATTCTTGCTTTGAAAATGATCTTGTGCTGCTCTGATTAGGAAATTGATTTGATCTGTTGGACGAGGGGTTTGAAAATCTTGGTGATAGACGATGAGTTGAAAAATTAGTGATTAGATTTCTTTAAAATTAGAATTTCACATGAAAGTTGTTTTAAAATTGTCTAGGAACGATCAACATTAGAAATATTAGATAATTTCAAATTCTACTGATTGATTTTTGAAACTGATTTTCAAACTTGCATTGATATTTTTCAAAAACTCCTCTTGAAATAGATATTTTCAATTTTAAAATTATTTTTGATTATTTATTCAAAATTGAAATTATTGATTAATTTGAACTGTTTTGTGACTCATCAAAATTATTAATAGATTTATGAATTTGTGATGGGTTGTGACTATGGTATAATTCATAACTAGAGGAGATGTTATTTTAAATCTCATGATGATTGGACAGATTTTATAATATCTTTGAATTAGAGCTTATTTCACGACCATCTTCTATATCTACCATATTTCTGTCATTCACCATGGTTTAATTTAATTTGGGGAGTTCTAATTATTCTTAGAATTAAAAATAAAATAAAAATAATTAAATAAATAATTTATCATTGGTATTCACTCCCATTTAAAAGTCCTCGCGGTTATATGCAGATGAATTACCTTAATTTCTATGTGCTTCCATTCTCACTTAAAGACCTTTGGGCTATGCATGGATGGAACTCGTTAGAGAGGATAAAGTTAAGTTACTACTAACCCCATTTAAAAGACCTTTGGGCTATGCGTGGTTAGCAAGTGCTTAACACATTTTTGAGCATATTTAATATCTTCAAAAGTCGTATTCAAATATTCAATTTTTATTGAACTCTCCTCATTCTATAAATCCATCGTAAATCCATTCATTCAGAAAGTGAAATTTGCTTCTGATTTAAAGACTATTATGATTTTTGTTTGACTAAATGGGTTTTACAATATATATTCTCTCTCTTAATCTGAATACATATTTTAGTCTATATTCATCACTGCTTCGATTTCTATTATCCTTTTGACGATAACAAAAGGGAGAGAATTGTCAAGATTTTGATTGATGAGTATTTAATTCAAAAACATTTTAAGATTAGAAATTAAATATCTAGAGGGAGAATGTGGTCAATCGGATTTCATTGTTTATATTTTCCATATATATAGGGGGAGTTCAGTTGTAGGGGGAGCAAACAAATAGGGGGATCAAGATAATTATTGATGAGTATTTAATTCAAAAATATTTTAAGATTGGAAATTAAATATCTAGAGGGAGAATGTGGTCAATCGGATTTCATTGTTTATATTTTCCTTATATATAGGGGGAGTTCAGTTGCGGGGGAGGAAACAAATAGGGGGAGTAATATTTTTTTCGTTCAAACACATTTAACACATTCAAAATCTTGTATATGTTCGTCTTCATCAAAAGGGGGAGATTGTTGAGTATAACGATATGATTTTTGTTTGATGATAACAAACATATAAATATATTATTTTATAAATATTTTGTTTCAGCGTTCGAAATAGTACATATACATCTCTCCACTATTTACAATTCAAATAGTTTTGAATATTTCTGACATGACACATATACATATCACAGAAATTGTGCTATTAAAAGATTCGAACAAAATAAACAGATTGAATTGAACAACAAAAATATATTTTATTTCAATCAATTTGATTATTACAAATAATAGTACAATTCTATTCAGTCGTGTCTACAATCACTCTCATATATAGAAATTCCTTACTTATACAGTCACTTTTATACACTGACACTATTTCTCAGTTGACATTTCAAATACAGACACACACTAACATTGTTCTTGTCTTCACCTTCAATCTTCTATCTTCAAAGCATTCTTCTGTCAGTCCAGTCATCTTCATACCTGTCACATACAGAAGAACACACACAGTAGACTGCAACAAAAATAAAATTAAATAAAAGAAAATAAAATTTTTATTTTTAAATTTTATTTGCCTTAGAATTATGGTGTGTTTCTCATCATTTTTCTAGACTTGGTCTGATATGCAATGATAGGAAAAATTGACTAATGGTTGCATGTACACACGTGTATAAATATACATGTGTGCACTGCCTCGCCAATCAACGAGCAACTAAGGAGTAGCCACATAGACCATCTCAACTCAGTGTAAATCAGTGTGCAAATGGCGAGCCAAAAGTGAAAATAAAAAAATAAAAAGCCAAAAATGGATGAAATAATGCATCATGATTCAAGACAGTTAACTACAATGATTATACAAGGGGAAGGTGCAACTATATCAGGTGCAATGTTGAATGACACAAGACCACATGAAACACAAGTGGAGTGTAAAGGTGTGCAAAGTAGTGGTGTGATCAAGTGCAGTGTCTGTTCTTATCAAAGTATTTTCAAGGCAGCACAAAGGGTTCAGACATGTTCAACACAACATGGATAGCATGGTTTCAGCGTGGCAAAAAAGCAAGGATCAACTATAGTACCATTTCTTATCATATGAACAAAGCAAAGCAATGTATGCAAGTAGATGGTGTACATGCATGTCTAAAAAGGTGCAAACAGCAATGAAAAGCCTGTCTCAAGCGAGATAAGTGTGGGAACAATTCATATCAGCCCATAAAAATGCCAAGATCCCAAAATTCAAAATGTCAAGCTCAGTATCAATTCTACAGGGTCAAGCAAACTATTCAAAGTGCAAAAAAGTTTCAATTACAATGGCAAGGTCGATGCAAAGCAAAAGGATTCAAGTATCTGTTCAAAAGTTGATCAATTATAGCATCTGTTTTCAAGACAAATTCAAGTAATATTTTTTATCAATGTGTACAGACTGCGATGAACAAGTGGTTGTATACACAATGCAAGTCAGCTTGAAGTTCTCGACAAATCAGAACACAGTGGTGTAGCTATAACAGATGAAGCAAGGGAAACATTTAAGAGTACAAGCAGTTCGAAAGAAGGTAAGGTATGATCAAGAATTATATCAGTTCTTATCAAAGTCAAAGCATCAATTCAAGGTCGAGGCAACTTAAGAATAGTATCAGTTCTTTACAAGTATTTCAGACAACAACAGTTGCACGTTTGAACAAGGCATAACAGAGCATGGAATTCAAGTACAAAAAACAATATCGCAAATAAAGTATAAAATCTGTTCTTATCAAAAGATAGAAACAGTTCATATGCAATATCATTGGAATAGCAAGTACGAGACAGATTTTTTAAGAAGAAATCATTTTTAATGGTGTCAAAGAAATTTTGCTCAAGTCCTGATTTCCAGAAAAATGGAAATAGCACACGCAAGTTCAAAGGTTCCAGAAAATAAGGGGATTAATTCAAAGCAGAAAAATATAGAGATTAAAACAAAGAATTCGAGAAAGTTTAAATTTCTCAAACTCAATCAGTTTCCAAAAGCTACCAAGATTTTTCAAAGATAATAATATATACGGCAAAAACTTAAATCGAAGAATTCTCGGAAATACAAGTTCAAATCACCAACCAAAGTTCATGTTAATATCATAACCTAGTCTGAGCATTGAAATCAAAGAAAATATTGGATTTTTATCCTATTTGAACACCAATCCTCATCGGTAGAATCCCATCCAAGTTCAAACAAATAAAAGGGAAATTCGATTTGAAATAACATACCAAGGATCGACGTAGCTTGGATCGAACAATCCCAAATCAATAAAACATCAAGGGCAACGCAAGAAAACAGAGAACCAACTATTCCAAAAGCAATCGAATTGATTTGGAGGAGTATTCTGAAACCCTAGTTCAAAGTGGAGCCGCCATTTCAATTTCCAGAGAGACAAAGGAGATCAGGCTAAAAGTGGTGAAGCAAATTATAAAGAAGGCCGACCAACTTAACCCTAGATCTTTAATAAGGAGCTAAAGATTCTTTAAAGGTATTTTATTAGTTAAAACTAGGGTTTGGTTTTGGTTAAGTGTTTTATTTTAAATTGTTTTTTTTAGTTTTAAATTTGTAATCAACTTTAGAATTTTCTAGTTTGTCTCTAAAACTAGAGAGACGAATTAAGGAATTTGTAATTCGGGGAAATCTAGTTTCAGGGATAGAAACCAGTGCAAGGTTTTGAGCGTAGGGTTAAGAACAGTCGGGAGCGAGTGTCGCGAGTTTACAGGGGATTGTAAGTGTAGAGAATGTTTTAACTCCTAGTAGAAACCTTGGGGAATGCAGCAGTATATCTGTGTGTTATTTACTTTTTGCATTTATTCTGATTATTATCTGTACTGTTGTTATTGATTACTCTGCGAAAATCTGCGATAAACCCTATTCACCCCTCCTCTAGGGTTAATTTAGATCCTACACTAAGTAGACTTCTCACATTAGCCAAACTCACTTGTGTTTGCTGGATTTGTCGGTTGGTTCCGGGCAGACTTCTACCACAAATGTCGATCATCCTTGTGTCTTTGTGTCATTATCTAATATATATATATATATATATATACATATATATATATACATATATATATATACATATACATATATATATAATCCATTTATACACACAAGCAACAATTCACATGGGCACATTTACAATTTTTCAATCTTATTATAACGTATTTATTACGCCGTTATTACATTTAACTAGTTGACAACGCTATATATATGTATATATATATATACACACATATATATATATGTATAAAATTTAATACGCACTATAAACGCCAATTTCCATTCGAATTAAGAAATGTTCTAATGGTGAATTTTGTCAATTCTGTTCACATATAAGGTATACAAGCCGAATTCCCATCTTAAGCTACTCAATTCATGGCATAATTAATAACAAGAAACAAATGAGAAAATATCAACATAATCATTCAACTTGTATCCTAGGCTTGTTAGAATTATTTAGATAGTGAAAGAGAAACAAGGTGTTACATAACATACATACATACATACATATTCAACATAAACACACACACACACACAAACATACACACACACACATACATACACATATATATATACATAAACTTCTCTTTAGACCAAATTCACCATTTTCTATATTGCACATAAAAACGTTAATATTCGATTATTTCAAATCTGAATACGTTCAAATTCTCCATTTAAGAATGGAGATCTAAACCCATCCAAATAATGAAACCAAACCAAATCTCAACCCTTTTATACCATAAACAATTTTGAATTGAAAATGGAAAATCCAATTAAATAAAAGAAGAATCACCAAATCATTCCTCAAACATAACCCAAATAATTCACAAACCCAAAATATTGATTGACAACTTTGCGATAAATAATGTTATGAGATTTAGAGGGTTTTTACTATGATGTTATCATGTAAACCAAAACCTCCTTAGTCATACAAATCAATTTGAAATCTTCAAAACATAGAGTTTAGTTTAATCAAATATTATTTCCACTTACAGTGATTTAGTGTTAGCTTGCCTTGTATCAAGTCCGTCTAAAGATCAAATGATCACGGTCATGAGCTCTGGGCATCAAGAATAATGCCTACACAAGAAATAGGGTTTGGGTCTGATCGAGTTCACGGCGATTTGAATAGCTTTCTGCATATCATATCAAACAGAGGGAGGGGGCCGAATAGAATGTCCCAGTTTGAACAGAATTCGATTCAAGTATTCGATCCGATCCAACTTCTACCTACATAAGGCGGTTACCCCCATTACCTACTAAAAGCCCAGAGCTTTTGCCACATGTCCCATAAACCGATCCCGCCATCTTTATGAAACTGGTTCCACAATCTTCTATACTTTCATTTCGAATGCCAAATGTGCCTAACCGTTCCCGCTCGTTTCCCATGATTCGAGCCCATAAGTATACAAATTCAGAGCTTATGGAAGGACTTTTGACACTTGAGATTTGGAAAGGCCATATTTTGTCTGTCGTTCTTGTTCAATTCGAACCTGTTTCCTTAATAGTCGTGAGTTTCAATATTTTCGAGAGGATCTTGATTGTATATCAAGTGTTTGAGGATTTAAAACATTGTAATTGTAGTTTCTTACTGAATAGATAAATTATAAAGTGGACGTAGGCTCGTTAATGTCGAACCACTATAAATCTTATGTGTTTGCTACTTTCCTCATTTGAATTTTAGTTTTCTTCATTTATTTCTTCTCAAAATCTTTATTTTAGGTGTTTGTGCCCAATTTTGGTCTAACATTTTGGTGCTTTCACTGAGAATTCTGAATTCTTAGCCTTTTTTGGATTATTTATCTACTGTTCGGATCGCCAAGTCCGGTGAAATAGTCCATATCTTCATTTTTTTGGATAAGTTTAGTCATCATGGTTTCTAAAAGAGATAGACTCAGCAAGCCTCCTATAGAGTGTCAACCAGTGACGCACATCAGCCCGACTAACAGATGGAACAAGTGCAGGCCCCCGGATTGAATGAGTCTGGCTCGAACCCCCTTGGATCGCATTCGATCCTATTCAGCCCTATAATGGAGACAACTGGTCCATTTGTCGATCCACCTCCTTCTTCAGCATTTGTCTCACGAGATGATTTTGCACGTCTATTTAACAAATTAAGAGAGACCACTACAACTTTAGAATTTAAAAGATGAGACAACGATACATTGAGAAACAATGTAGACACCATTGCTAGATAGTACAGGAAAATGATGCCTTCTCCACCACTTTGCCAAACAATAGAAGACTCGTCCACATCTAAAGAAGGTGAATGACCGCCACATCAAAGGAGACCTAGAGGCCAGAAAATCTTCGTCAGCTCCGGTTTAGTTCACTGCCTTCCTGGGAAGATGCAAAAATTCGGCTTGGCCCTAATATTTAGTCTGCCTAAACCCATTCTTATGATTAACCAATCTCGAGCTCCCCCATGGGAACAAAGCATTTCCCAGACTGCTCGTGCTCCCGTACTTCCACCTTCTTGTCCTGTGATTGACCAGGACCGTAGAGGAAAGAGAAGTACTGCCCAGATAGCGGCTCAGGCGACGTTGCCTGAGACGGGAACAGAGATAGTTTGACAAGCCGAGAATACCGAACCAGAGCAGGTGATGAATAATTCGATGGTAGAAGCAATGATAAGGCAGATAATGCATGATAGCAGGGGTTATGCTAATGAGGACTGGGGAATAGATCGTAACCATACTCTCTTTACCGATGATATATTGGAGGCCCAATTCCCAAGATGGTTTAATTTTCCCACGATTATTCATTACCTGGGAAGGACAAATCCGTAGCAGCATTTAATGCATTATTCATGGATATGAACGCAGTGGCGGCTCTCGATGCCACTATGTGTAAAGCCTTACCAATATATCTTGAAGGAGTTGCGATGATGTAGTTTACCAGGCTTCCTCCCGGATCAATTCCCAACTTCAAAGACCTTAGTGAGAAGTTCTTGACTCAATTCTAATTGCACGCATCAAAATCTAAGCATGTAATGGAGCTTTCCACGGCTAAACAAGCCCATGGAGAGACTTTAAGGGGATACCTTGACCGTTTCAGCATGGTAGTCAATGAAGTACTGACCCTAACACGGAAATAATCCTGATGGAAATAGTTAATAGTGTTGATAAGGATTCAAAATTCGGTAGGTATTTAGTCAGAAGGCCTCCCACGACGATAGACCTGTTTTATGAAAAGGCAAACGTGTGAATAAGACAAGAAGATGCATACCTGTATTGAAAATAAGGTCTAGTAATGTTGTGAAGGTGGAAATTCAGAGTTATTTTTGTGAGATAGTCGGGTGACAATTCCAGGAAAGTGGAAGTCAACGTCGGCAATCAAAATAAGAAGAATGATCGCCAGGGGAAGAACGGTAACAAAGGAAATCAGAATCAGAGTGGGGATGCTAAGAAGCGACCCCAATTCCAATCGTTCGAGAGTTATATGCCATTGAATGACACTTTGGAGAATATATATCTCGATGCATGTAATGTGATGCATTATAGGAAACCTCCTCCAAGAGACTCAATGGAGAAAGAATGTGAGACGGGAAAGTACTGCTTGTTCCATGAAATGTTTGGTCATTCGACGAATGAATGTTTCCACTTGAGAGATGTGGCTAAAAAGTTGTTGTGAGAGGTAAAGCTTGATGAGTATAAGGTAGCCCTGATGGACTGGGGGCAAGTAGCTCCAACCCCGAATTATAGTCAAGGGGCCTCCAGAGCCACTGCCCAGTAAAAGGCAAAGGGTATAGTCATCGAAGGACCACATTTAGCAAGTTTTAGTGTAAGGACAATGGAGAGGTATGTAAATGTAGCAAAGAACATGAAAAGTGGGGAATGTAGCACCCCCGAGGATAATGATTCAATGAAAACAATGAAGTATGATATCGTTTTCCGTGATAGAGAGAGTGCAGGGGTGGTGACCGCAAGCATAGACCCGTTGGTAATATCAACCATTATTGGATTTTCAACTTTGCGGAAGGTCCTTGTTGATTGCATGAGTTCATCAATATTTTGTTTAAAAAGGAGTTTGATCAAATGAAGTTGGAGTTGAAAGATTTGAAGCCATGTACTGGTTGGATACGTGGTTTTAATGGTTCAACTACTGAACCAATTAGTTTAATGGAGTTGCTAGTTGAGTTAGGTGCGGGAGATCGTCAAATAGTATGAATCCTCCCGTTCCTTGTGATGGACATTAATTTTTCTTATAATTCCTTCCTGGGACAATTGGCCCTAGTAGAATTCAAGGTCTGTATAGCTTCTTGGTTTTAATTCCTGAAATTCCCAACTAAAGTTGGAGTAGGAATGGTCAAAGGTGATTGTAAGGGCATGCTATTTGGCAGAGTGGAAGGTAGTCCGCAATGGAGAAGGCGAAGATCTACAAGAATCCTCCCCTCTTGCTATGGAGGCAACAACATAACAAGTAATGGATAAGTCCTAACCAGGATTTCCTGATCATCGGTTTGAGGATATTGATCCCAAAGAAGATAAAGAGTTGGGATGCAGAAGGGAAGCACTTAATGAAGCTATGATACAAGTTCCTATTGATAATGATGACCCAACTAGGGACTTGAGGATCAGATCCCATTTGGACTCCCTCCAGACGAGGGATTTGATTGATTTTGTTAAGGCAAGCCTGAATGTATTTGCTTGGTCCCATGCTGATATGTGTGGGATATCTCCATCGATTATGACTCATTCACTGAGCATTGATCCAAAGTATGTTCAAGTTAAGCAGAAAAGGCATATACTTAGCCCGGAAAGATTAGCAACTCTTAAGGAGGAAGTTGAAAAGCTAAAGGGAAACAACTTCGTTCCTGATGTGACATACCCTGAGTGGATATCAAATCCAGTCCTTGTGAAGAGAGCTAATGGGAAGTGTCGTACGTGCATCGACTTCTCAGATTTGAATAAGGCATGACCAAAAAATAGCTTTCCATTTCTGCATATCAATTAACTCGTAAATTCGACGGATGGACACGAACTCCTCTCCTTTATGGATGCATACTCTGGATATAACCAAATTCGGATGCATGTCCTAGACTAGGAGCACATTAGCTTTATTACAGACCTTAGGTTATATTGCTACTTAGTAATAACTTTTGGATTGAAGAATGCTGGAGCAACATACTAACGGTTGGTTAACCGTATGTTCCATAACCAAATAGAAAATCGAATAAGGTATATGTAGATTACATGCTTGTGAATTCGAAGCAATCAGCCGATCCTGTTAGCGACCTAGTAGAAATGTTTAATATTCTTTGACATTACAGGATAAAACTCAATCCATTGAAATTCTCTTTCTGAGTTGCATCAGGGAGGTTTTTGGGTTACTTTGTTGGTTCACGTGGGATTGAAATCAATCCAAACTAGATTGCAGCAATCCGGAACATTCGAGAACCTTGAAATATTAAGGATGTACAGAGCTTGGCAGGAAAGGTAGCAGCTTTGAGTCGATTCATCTTCAGAGCTACCGACAAGTGCATTCCCTTTTTTGAATTAATAAAGCGAGGGAAAAAAATTTAAGTGGACCTTAGATTGTGTCGAGGCTTTCTAGAATCTATTAAGTCACTTAGAGAGACCTCTGATTTTGTCCAAGCCGGTGGATCACGAGGACTTGTTTGTATACATAGAGGTGTCATTGCATGCAGTCAGTTCAACACTTGTCTGCAAGGAGAATAAACACCAGAGGTCAGTTTATTATGTGAACAAGAAGTTGATGGCGGCGGAACACAACTATCTAACGATTGAAAAGCTCGCATAATGATTGCTTCAAGAAAATTCTGTCATTTTTTCAGGATCATTTGATCATGATATACACTGACTAACCGCTACGGCAGGTCCTTTAATGACCTGAGGTATCTGGTAGGTTACTCAAGTGGAATATCGAGTTGTGTCAGTTCGACCTCACATTCCTTCCCAGAAAGTCAATAGGAGGGCAAGCATTGGCCGATTTCATAGCTGAATTTATAGGTCTGGAAGAATTTGCTTTGGATGATGAAGCCATCCCTCCTAAGACTAAATTGGAATCAAACATCTGGAAGCTATAGACGGTGCTCGCAATGATGGACGTTCCATCTCCGGAGTTGTCTTGGTAACTCTTGAAGGGGGATTGATCTATTATGTCTTAAGGCTGAATTTTCCCGCTACTAACAATGATTTCGAGTTTGAAGCCCTGATTGTCGGGCTAAAGCTCGCGAAGGAATTGGTTGCGTTGGATATTTTTTGTGACTCTTAAATCGTTGTATTTTAGGTGAGAAAAGATTATCAGACAAAGAGATTACGGCTTGCCATTTACCTAGAACGGGTGGATGAACTTTGGATGGCTCGAGTACTATAGTGTTATTTAAATGAATACACAAAAATATGAAAGAGGGAAAAAGCTCAATCTTATTCCAGTCCACTATCCCTTTTATACACAGTAATTAGGCTAAGGGAATTAGGCCCAAATAGCCTAAACAAAAGATAGAAGAACACAAAATAAGCAACATGCACAACCGTAACAATACGTACATATGTATACATGAATGAAACATATAAACTACTCCACACAATACTCACAACACTCCCCCTCAAGTTGGAGCATATGAATTACATATGCCCAACTTGCCACATAAGAACTTGATTATGTTGCCATGCAAAGATTTAGTGAGAAGATCAGGCACTTGCTCCTCTGACTTAACGCAACTGGTACAAACAACCCCCTGTTGTATTTTCTCTATAACGAAACGGAAATCCACTTCAATGTGTTTCGTTCTTTCATGAAAAACCAGATTAGATGAGTTGTGAAGAGCTGCCTGATTATCACACCACAATATCGTGGGAAAATCACACTTCAATCATATTTCATCCATAAAATGTTTAATCCATATTAATTCACAAACTATGTTGGCCGTTGCCCTATACTCTGACTCAGCACTTGATAGAGACACCATACTTTATTTCACGCTTTTCCATGAAACCAAATTACCACCGATCAGTACACAAAAACCTTAAGTAGATCTTCTATCCAATTTTGAACCAGCCCAATCAACATCTGTAAATGCCTCAATTCTGCTATGTCTCTGGTGTTTACACCAAAAATTGGTATAACAACCAAAATGGTATTTCTAAACACGTTACCTAATCAGAGGCGAGATGCTTAGAAAGCACGTCACCTTTTCAGAGGCGGGGCGTTAGAAAACCTTTAGAGTTATGTGAGGCCATATCTAACATTCAAAAGCATCAAAATACCAAAATAAGGAAAGAAGACAAGAATTTTATAGTGGTTCGACTCTTAATCGAGTCTACGTCCACTTTGAAGATGGGATTTCATTAATAACCAAAAGATTACAACATTTGCTCCATTATACATTCATACAAGCTCCTTTGACATGCATTTGTCCTTACAACCGATTAAAAGAATGGATGAAAGCTTGAAGTATTTTATGCCAATCCCTCCATGGAAGCCATGGATGAAAGCTCCTTAGATCTTTGGGTGAATGATCGAGAAGAAATGAAGAAGTGCGTGAAATGCTTATGCTTGTTCCTCCATGAAAGCTATGCTCCACATGCTCCAATGTTCCATAGGCTTATGATTGATGATAAAGAAGAGATGTAGGAATGCTTGGAGAAATCCCGAAAGCAATTAGGCATCACCTCCTTGTCGTTCCCCTCCCAAAAAGCCCCCTTCAAATGGTGGAGGTAGGGTGCTATTTATAGATGATGGAGTGGCTGAAATCTTCAATTCAGAAGGCTGGTCGGTTTTGCCAGGTAATTACAAGAATGCCACTGCCAGTTGTCAACAACTGGCACATCCTTTCATTCATTCCGACCGACCAGGGAGCATTATTGGAAAGAAAAGCGACCAGGATGTAGTAAGACGACCAGGAGGCTTATATGCGGAGCGGACCAACCAGGATGCTAAGCGGACCGATCAGGAAGCTTATAAGAATAAAGAGACGTCGTCTTTTATTTGGAGCGACCAGATTCCTTCTGCTTTTTAGAGCGACCAGCTTTGAGACGACCAGCTTTCTGTATCTGGAAGCAAACAAAGACTTTCTTCGGCTGAAACGACCAGGACCTTTGGATGTCTGGGGCGACCGGGTCTCTTCAGCAGTCCGGAGCGACCAGGATCCTTTTGTCTTTAGGATGACCAAGTTTGGAACGACCAGCTTTCTTCAGCTTTCGGAGCGACCAAGTCAGTATGAAGGTTGGAGCGACCAGATCTCTTCGGTACTTTGGAGAGGCTAGCTTTGAAGCGATCTGAAGTCCCCTACATTCTGGAGCGATCAGTTAGCATAGGGAAGAGAGCGATCAGTTCTCTTTGGTATTTGGGACGATCAGGAGTGATTGACTGGGAACTACTGGTCTTCGGAGCGATCAGGAGTCTCTAACCTCCGGAACGATCAGAATCCTTCAGTATTCTAGGACGACCAAGGTTCTTCTGTCTTTGGGACGTCCAGAAGCCTTTTGCACTTTGGAACGACTGAAACATCTTTGTGTTTGAAGCGACCTGGGGCCTTCGCAGAACTGAGTGATATTGAAGCTTTGAGGCTTGTTGGAGCGACCAGGGCTCATGAGAGCGACCAGATTTAGAACGACCGGGAATCTTGCGCTATGACTGCTCCCTTTTAATAACGACAGGACCGATCCCTTCTTCAAAACACTTAAACCGACCCATATTCACTTGGATCGATCAGATGGATAACACCTGGTTTGTGTATACTATACGTTGTCCAACAGTACCCTTCAAATAACATAAGATTTGCTTTAAGGAACTCAAGTGATCAACAGTGGGTGAAGAAATAAATTCACTAATCATGCTGACAGAATAAGCAATACCAGATCTTGTTACAACTAAGTAATTCATCTTACCTACTAGTCTTCTATATTTCTCAGGATCTTCAAACAATTCTCCTTCTTTTGTCAAAGATGTATTAACTATAATAGGTGTATTACAAGGCTTAGCACCCAATTTTCCCATTTCTTTCAACAAACCAAGAGCATATTTCCTCTGTGACAAGCATATTTTATCATTATTTTTAATAACCTCAATGCCTAAAAAATATTTCTACTCCCCTGATTCTTTTGTATGAAACTGTGAATAAATGAATGTTTTGAGAGCGGAGATTCCTTTTTCATCATTGGTAGTGATGATAATATCATCTACATACACGATTGATAGGATTAGTGTACCTTTCGCATTCCTATAGAAGACTAAATGATCAGCTTTGCTCTGTAACAAACGAAATTTGTCAATTGCTTGACTAAATTTCCTAAACCATGCTCTTGGGATTTGCTTCCAACCATATAAACTCTTCCTCAATTTGCATACCTTTCCATCCTCCCCCTGAGCAACAAACCCAAGTGGTTGCTTCATATACACCTCCTCAGCTAAATCCCCATGAAGAAAAGCATTATTGATATCCAATTGATGTGGTATCTAATTATGTTGTGCTGCCAAAGATATGAACACTCTTATTGAAATTATCTTAGCTACCGGTGAAAATGTTTCAGAATAGTCAATTCCATATGTTTGAGCATACCCTTTTTACACCAAACGTGCTTTCAGTGTTTTAAGAGAACCATCTAATTTTATTTTTACTGAAAATACCCATTTGCAGCCTATTGCCTTTTCATTCTCGGGTAAATACACTAGATCCCACATATCATTCTGATCCAGTGCACTTATTTCCTCTAGCATTGCATCATGCCATCCTTTCTTTGATAATGCTTCTTCAACTGTCTTTGGAATGGAAATTGAATCCAGTGTAGAAATGCAAGCATAAGATTCTGGGGATATGTTGTTATATGTTACAACAGATGAAGTAGGGTAAGTACATTTCCTTTTCCCTTTACGTAATGCAATAGGTAAATCAAGACTTGAAACTGGTACATGAGTGACATGAGTGTATATTGGATCAGAAACAGGTAAAGATAAAATGTTTGAATTTGACTCCTCATTTCCATTGTTGAGACGACCCCAAATCCCGTTCAGACGGAGACAAGGGTTATCTTTGGAATATAACACAGAAACAGATAAAAGCAGAATAGAATAAAATAAATACACCAGATAATGAACAATAGAATATACTGGATAAAAGTAATCATTAGAGTTACACAGTATACGGGATCTTACTTAGTACAAATACAGTTCAGCTATACATAAAGGTCTACAGCGGAAAACAAAAAAAAATATGTACAATAGGAGCTGAACAGCATAAAGAGAGATAAATGATAGAATCCATCTTCAGCTCCAGCTATCCAGAAAGAACCAACTAAACCTGAATACAAGGCTGCCCGTATAGAAAAAAAAAGGGGCACCCGAGTTTGAAAGTGAAACAAACTACGAGTCAGTCATGGGACTGGTTTGAGAAATCTATTCAACACATATATAATATGGCCAATCACAGGACCACGCCACTTTCGTGGAACGGGTTTACTCCATTGGATTGCCAGTGCTTTAAAACAAATCATTCTTTTAAACATCGCTATGCTTTTTATAAAAATGAAGCTGTTATAAGACTCAGTTCCCATCACACAATGCAACGCAAACCGGAGGATAGAGTTTTTACCTTATAACGGCCAAAATATACTTGATACGAATAAAACAAAGGCATTTGATATTATTACTAGTGTTTATATGTTTTGAAAACAATTTCAAATCATAACTATCAATCATAGACGACATGAGCGTCCCATGCCACTATGTCGCCAAATATATATACAATTGAAACCGCATCGTCACGTATTTGGAAATTGGATTTCTGTCCTGAACCAAGGCAAAAGATAGTCCTTACCGAATTCGAGACTGTCTAGCCCGAGCCTTAGGACCCAGACTCAGGTGGGCCCTTGGATCGTCAGGGCCGGTCCACCGATGTGGATTAAAATTTCTGAACACTGCGTTTCCCCACCCTTTGGGGTGTAAATGAGCCAACGAATGACTCCATCGGACCCGGATCGTCCGATCAAACCGAGGCGCCTCGCAACAGCAACAACCACATAGGTGAAAAGTATATAAATGTCAGGGCTGGTAGGTCACTGACACCGCCCTAGCTAGAAAGAAACGCATGCCCTCCCTGAGGTCCTTCTCCCGTTTCTGGTTCATACCGGGGGGTGAGGCTCGCGAATTTACGTTATACACAAAGCTACGCCACACAGGCGGTGCTTTGATCATCACCACAAGACTTTGCTTTTCAACAGAAGCCCTGATCATTTGCCACTTAGGTATGCCACACTAGCAATTCATGCCATGCGACTGATGTCCATCGATATACAACCTCTGAGCTCGTGCGTCACAGAGAAGGGCGTTAAGCAAAAGAATAAATTCTCCGCCGCCAAACAGATGTATATTTAATAGAAATCAATCAACACAGAATAAAATCCAATGTCAGACACACAGTCCATTTACAAGTCCGTTCTGGGTCTGAACGAAACCGGAGGCACTAAATACCTCGCAAACCCATCGATTTTCACGTACGTCTAAACGATCACCACTCATTATCCATATTTCGGGATGCCTCCCAATCAGGACCTCGGTTACCATCCAAACGAGGTGAAAATCTCCGGTCTTCGACCACCGTCTTCATCTTCGATTTTCAATCGTCGGTCGATTATTTGAAATGAGAATTAACTCGGCCTTCTCAAATAATTCACGTACATTTAGAATTTCAAATCAATTTACTTTAATGGTTAAATCATTCGACAACAGCAATTTTGTTCTTTAATGTAATTTTTACACCAAACACATTCAACCATCAAATACCACATAAATCGAGCAAATTCAGTTTATTTCCATCCCATATCGTTTATGATATTTTATAACGATTTATCGCTATTTTTATTTATTTTATAATAGCCAGTTTATTCAAAACGACGCTTCGGGCCATAACGCGGCCGTGGCGCTGTTTTTCTTCAGAATTGATTTACACATTTATGAAAATCTAACCATTGGATCTTCACAAAATTTACATCATTAGAAAGGTCTTTTCAAAACGAATCCAACGGTTCCAGTTTCGGGGAAATCCGACGGTCGGATCTCCCGGTACAATCGTTTGAATTTTCGATTTCAAAATACGAAATGCAGCGTCGTTATTCGATTAAATATATAATTATATATATATATATAAATATAATCGCTTCTGGCGCTGTTTTTCATCAGATTTGAATTAAACATTCCAGACAATCCAACCGTTGGATTTTTACAAGGTTGGTGCCGTTGGAAAGATATTTCCAAGGCGAACCCGACGGTTGCGGTTTCGGGAAAAACCAGTGGTCGGATTTCCCGTACTAGTTGTTTGAAAACACGGTTTCAAAACACGAACTGCACGACCACTTTTCGTTTTAATTTTATTTATATTTATATATTTATATAAATATAGTTCATTCAACAATTTCAATATCGTTTTCACTTCAAATATTTCACTTACGCCTTAAAATTTTGGAAAATTTCGCCATAACCTCCCCTGCACCGGGAGCATCGGGAAATCTCAAATAGCTTCCCCGGTCCTTCTAATCTCAAAAAGAAAAAGAAAAAGCCAAGCGGCTAGCCAACAGGCTCATAATGTCATCACCCAAACAAAACAGTAAATGTGTACCTATTTGTCGGGCACAAAATTTTATTCCTCTTCTCTAGTCCCTTTGCTATAACATGTTCAATGAATATGCATGTACATATATACAGTTCTTATCATTTATCATTTTCTATTCAACTTCATATTTGATTTCTATTTGGTTTAAAAACACCATTCATTCTAATGTTACATACATAGGTACAAATCATATCATTAGCTAATTAATGAATATTTCACCTCATATATATTTATTTGAACAAGTGGCTATTTTTAACACTTCACCTTTCAACGATTCATACATATAATAAAAATGTGATTTTTATTGTAAAACAACTCATTTCAAAACACTATTATTTTATATATTTCATATTGGTGATAAAAATAGGATTTTTCTTATAAACAATTTCTTTCAAAACGAGATTATTTTACACAGTTCATATAGTCGATAAAAGGTGATTTTTATTATCAAACAATTTATTTCAAAATACGAATACCATTCAACACATGAATTTCAAATCAACGAATGAATATCGATTCAACACATGAAGGTTTCCTATAGTTTCTATATATAGATAAAAATGTGATTTTTATATTTAAAATGCGAATACCATTCAACACATGAATTTCTAATCAACGAATGAATATCGATTCAACACATGAAGGTTTTCTATTCAATTAATAAATATAGTTTCAGCAAATGAAAATAATTCGATCACATGAATATTATTCAAAATTTCGGCAGCATAACGACAGGGTAGTTAAAACCGGGACCGTCCCTAGTACGGCTCCTCGCGGTTTTTGACAATGGGGATCATGCATCTAGTTCGCACGCAGGCGGCATGTATATATTTATTTCATTTCCACAAACTAATCCTATGTGGTTTCAACCAAATATTTTTCAACCACAAAAGGGTATTTTTAAACCACAAACGGGTATTTTTCAACCACTATCAATCAATATCAACCACAAACAATCCCAAACAACCATTCGCTATCAATCAATTTTCACAACAATTTCAACCAATAAATATCGTCCATGGTTTGTGGACGAGGGGCGTGTATATATATATATATATATAGCAATTCACTTTTATTTCAACTCATATATATTTATTACAACGCATATATAACTTATACATCGAACGTACAACTTATACAACGCTTATACAAGAGATGTACAACGCTTATATAACTCATACATCGACTATATAATTTATACATCATCGTTTTCCATATTGTTTATAAATTAGAAATCTCACATTGCTTTCGGCTTTGCCAAAAATTGTAGAAGGCTCAGAAAAATATGCGGCCTCTTCTAAAAGGTAGAAGGCGTCCACACGGTCACGATGTTTCCTGTTCATCGAATTTCGTTAACATAGCAAAATCACATTTTTAAACTACGGTTTATATTTTATAGACAAAGATAATTTTAATTTCAAATCAAAGGTAATTTTATTTTTAAGTCAAAGTCTATTTATATTTTCTAAAACAAATTCTATTTTATATTTTCTATTTGAAAGTATTTTATTTTAAAACCTTTGTAACTTTATTTTAAAACCTTTCTAGTTTTATCGTCATAATGCTATATATATTTATATATAAAAGAATGAAAATAAAAGCTGCCTTTATATTCATTAAAAACTGCATTTATATTTATTATTAAAAAAAACTGCATTTATATTTATTATTAAAAAAAACTGCATTTATATTTATTTAAATTAGTTAAACTAAAATAAACAATAACTAAATAAAAATCAACTTACTCTGTCTTCGTTCTGTAAAGCTGCTTCCATCGAACCCAACATCTTCCGTCCTAGGGTTCATTTTCGCACGCAACTCGGAGCATGTGATGGCGATCAGACTTCACCATGACGAGCGGCTTCGCGAGAGCTTCCAAGCGATGGCCACCACCTTCGGTTAGAGCTCCTACTGGCGGCGCTAGGAGGTGCGAGGCGGTCGAACTTTCCAGGCCCAGATCTCGTCGAGGGCGTGATGAGAGGAGGTGAAACCGGTGCTGGTTTGGAGAGGGAGGAAGGACCTTTCGAGAATGGGTGGTGGCGGAGGTTGGTGATGGCTGTGGCGGCGGCGAAGTGGGGAGAAAGGTTCGAACGAAGGTGGATGTCGATCGCAGGAGATATAAAGGGCTTCGCCTAATTTTTTTTATTTAATGAATGGTGAATTATGATTGGCCCAAAGGTTATAAAAATAGGAAAATACCACTTTGACCATACGTACACGAATTCAAACCCAACGACTGTCGCCCCTAGCGTTTTACCCCATCCCGGACACAATGGGATATGTTTCGTAGGCCCATTCGACTGTTTCAGTCAGTTTCCATTCAAATCAAAATATAAAACATTCAATATTTAATTTGAACGTACATTTCCAACTACCGGGGCCACATACGGGCTCTAAAAATTCCCGAAAAATAAATCTGGCTATGTTGAGACGATACGGTCCCAACAAAAGTGGTTTCGTCGAAATCCGAGGTCGTTTGCAAAATTTCCGTTTTTAAGGGCCTGAATTCCATAGCGACTATTCAGAATTTTCAACTGGACATATCTTTTGACTCCCGCTATGAAATTTTGATTTTTCAGATTCGTTAGAAAGGTATTCACTAACAGATTTAAATATTTTTGGTTTCACTAAAATCCGGATTGTTTTGCACCCGGTACAGTCCGACAAAGTTTGAATTCAATTTTTTGAAACTACAGCGCCCTTTCAGGCCTTCTTTATAATTATAATTAATTATATTCGTTTTCAATTGTCGATTCAAACTCAGTTTTCTTCGCCATTATTTAAAATATTTATTTTAAATATTTAAAATCCATTATTTTAGCCAATTTAAAAATTTTAAATTGGTTCAGATTTTCTGGGTTGTTACAATCTCCCCCACTTAAAACTTTTCGTCCCCGAAAAGGAACAAAGTCGAAAGTGGTTTGATAAATCTACAATCACACAACACAACCAACAATCAAATCGTTTTAACCTTTCAAAAATATACTGATTAACTTCTATACCCCTTAAAAATCATTCAGACTATATAATTAAAAGTGCACATCCATGGGAAGAAATATAGCAACAGAATAGAGAATTAAATGGTAATGCAAAGTATGGCAAATGTACCTTGCACCGGAGTCAATCAGAGATATCTACTCGGCATCTAGGATAAGCTTTCTGAATGCTCTCCTCAGTTTCCCAAGTACAATCTCGCGGATCTCCACTCCATTGCACTTTGACTAAGCGAACCTTCTTGTTCCTCAGCTCTTTAGTTTCTTTGCCATTATCTTTAGCGACTCTCTTCTCACAACTAATTCTGGGGTTATTTCAATGTCATGTTGAGCTGCTTCTTCCACGATCAAGTCTGGATCATGAACGTGATTTCGAAGTTGGGATATGTGAAATACATCATGAACTCCAGGCAACCAATTAGGCAGTTTGACCCTATAAGCGAGAGTTCCAATCCGTTCCAGAATAGGAAACGGACCAATAAATTTGGGCGCTAACTTTCCAGTTTTACCGAACCGGATAACTCCTCTCATCGGCGATACCTTCAAATATACATAGTCGCCAACTTCAAAGGATATATCTCTTCTTCTTCTATCGGCATAGCTCTTTTGTCGGCTTTGAGCGGCGAGTAATCGCTTCTTAATAAAATCAACTTTGTCGGCAGCTTCTCGAATCATATCAGGCCCTAACACAAGTCTATTTCCAGGCTCGACCCAACAAGCAGGAGATCGGCACGGTCTACCATACAATGCTTCGAATGGCGACATTGTCAGACTCGCCTGGTAGCTGTTGTTATAAGAGAATTCAGCCAAATGCAGATGGTCTTCCCATGATCCACCGAAATCTAGAACACAAGTCCGCAATAGACCTTCTAAAATGCGATTCACCCTCTCAGTCTGACCGTCTGTCTGAGGATGATAAGCGGTGCTCAAGTTTAACTTCGTTCCCAGCTCGACTTGAAATGCTTCCCAGAATTTGCTAGTGAATATTGTATCTCTATCACTGACTATGCTGAGCGGCACTCCATGCAGTCTAACTATTTCCGTGAAGTAAATCTGCGCCAGACTCTGAGCGGTTCTATTTGATCTGACAGGTATGAAATGGGCGGTCTTCGTGAAGCGATCTACGATCACCCAAATACTGTCATTTCCTTTTCTGGTTCTGGGTAGACCATCAATGAAATCCATAGAAATATGTTCCCACTTCCAACCAGGAACTTCTAGTGGTTGTAACAATCCAGCCAATTTCTGTTGGTCACTCTTGACTAGCTGGCAAGTAGGGCATCGACTAACATATATCGAGATGTCTCTTTTTAACGACTTCCACCAGAATGTGCGTTTGATATCATTATACATTTTATTCACACCTGGGTGGATACTGAGCTTAGATTTGTGGCATTCATCAAGCACATCTCTTCTAAGTTCAGGAATCTCTGGAACGCAAATTCGCCCTTCTAACCTCAGAATCCCTTCGCTATCTAGCTGGAAATCCGAAGTATTGCCTTCACGAATTCGCTGACTCATTCCTTTGATAAATTGGTCGTCTTCCTGGAGAGCCGATATCTTATCAATCAATGAAGTCGCAATGATAAAACTGGCGATCATCTCATTCTTTCGGCTTAACGCATCGGCCACGACATTGGCTTTCCCAGGAGTGTATAGAATTTCAAAATCATATGCTGCAAGGAACTCCAGCCAACGTTGCTGCCTCAAATTCAGGTCCTTCTGAGTGAACAGATACTTTAACGACTGGTGATCTGTAAACAGTTCAAATCTCTCACCCAGAAGATAATGTCTCCAGATTTTCAAAGCGAATACTATAGCCAATAACTCAAGATCATGAGTTACGTAGTTCTTCTCGTGCGGCTTAAGTTGACGGCTAGCATAAGCAATCACTTGGCCCCTTTGCATTAACACTGCGCCAAGGCCTTCTCTAGAAGCATCAGTCCAGACTTTTAGATCTTGGTTACCATCGATGATGGTTAACACTGGAGCAGTCGTTAGTCTTAACTTTAGCTCTTCGAAAGCCTCCTCACTTTCTGGAGTCCATTTGAATTTAGAGTGCTTCTTTGTAAGCTTCGTTAAGTGACCTGATATCTTCGAAAAGTCTTTAACGAATTTCCGATAATAACTAGCCAATCCGAGAAAACTGCGGACTTCGGTAGGAGTACTAGGCTGTTTCCAGTTCTGAATAGCTGTGATTTTACTTGGATCCACAACGATTCCTTCTTTCGATACGACGTGGCCCAGAAATTTTACTTCATCTTGCCAGAAGATACATTTGGAAAATTTGGCTTTTAATACATTCCGTCTCAGAATTTCTAGAACCTGTTCCAGATGCTTTTCATGTTCGGCCTTTGATTTAGAGAAGATTAGAATATCGTCAATAAAAACCAAAACAAATTTATTCAATACTCCTCTGAATACTCTGTTCATTAGATCGACGAAGTAAGCGGGAGCGTTACATAAGCCGAATGGCATTACTAACCACTCGTAGAATAAGTCGGGACCTCTGAATGCTGTCATCGGAACACACTCTTCGGCAATTCGAAGTTGATGGAAGCCTGTAGCTATGTCCATTCTTGAAAATATTTGTGCTCCATTTAATCGATCCAACAAATCATCTATTCGCGGCAATGGATATTTATTCTTTATGGTCTGCTTGTTCAAATCACGATAATCCAAACATAGCTGTAGAGTACCGTCAGATTTTGGGACAAAAACCACTACTGCTCCCCAATCAGAGAAACTAGGCCTGATCAGACCTTTCCATACCATCTGCCTTATTTGATTGTCTAATTCCTCCTTCTCTTTCAAGGACATTCTTCGAATAGCGTGAACTACCGGCCTTGCATTGGGAATTAAAGCAATTTTGAAATCTATTTCTCTCTGCGGAGGTAAGCGAACAACTTCTTCGAACACATCCGCATAGTTTTTGACGACGGGAATATCCTTCACTAGGTCGGGAATATTCTCTGTGATTTCAGGGACATTTTCTATTTGAGCTGGAGAAACATTCAAAGTTGCCCAGAAGTCTTTTCTATTAGTATTCTGACCTTCACAGGGAATGGCTATATAATCACCTGATTTAATCTTAGCTTTAACAACTCTCTCGGCGCATTTAACCTCCGCTTCATATTTGGTCAACCAGTCTAACCCCAAGATAAGATCAAACTCTTTAAAATTCATGACGACTGCGATGGTAGGAAACCGATAACGAAAAAAGGAAATCGGCACTCCGCAAACCCAACTGAGATCAATGGAACCCCCAACCGGATTCTGGACAGTCATTGGTTCCTTGAGCTTTTTCAAATTCAAATCCAGTTTCTTAGCTGCATCTTTGGCAATGAAGCTTCTTGACGCGCCTGTGTCAAACAGTACTTTGACTGGAATGTTTTTGACAGTTAGCGTGCCTTCTAAAACATCAGCCCTTTCTTGACTAGCTGAGGGCTCGGAAGTTTCTGCTACTTCATTTATACATACGGTTTCAGATTTCTTTGATAGCAGGCAGTTTTTCGCAATATGCCCAGCCTGATGGCACTTATGGCATCCTCGGCCCTCAAGAACCTTCTTTCTGGGTCCAAATCCACTCTTCCCTCATTTGTTTACAGATTTACATTTTCTGGACAAATGCCCCTTCTGATTGCAGTTCTTGCATATGGCAGTCGTGGCAGGTTCCTTTTCAGATCTAGCCCTTTTCTCTTGGCACTGGGCTTCTTAATGGCTTCAGGAATATCAGTTTCCGACTTTTCTTTGTCACTAGAACAGACTTCTTCTTCGTCGCGTAACATTCCTTTCTTATGGAGATCTTCATACTGATAAGCCATATAAATCATTTCAGAAAAAGGAAGCTTCACATTCCTCATTACACTATTCTGATATCTCCTTTGCAGGCCATGAATAAATCTCAGATTTTTCCTCTTTGGATCTTGAATCGGATGAGGAGCAAAGTGAGCAAGTTCGTTGAATTTATTATGATATTCTAGGATGGTCATATCCCCTTGTATTAGATAAGAAAATTCATCACATAATCTCTCGGTTGCTTCGGAAGGAGTAAATCTTTCTAGGAAAATCACTTTGAATCTGTCCCAGGTGATATCACCTTCTGGATTATCTTTGATGATCGTTTCCCACCAGATTAAAGCTTCTTCTTAGAGCACCCAAGATGCTACTAACCGTTTCTGGTCATCCCTCAGCTGTATACGCTCAAAAATTCTTTCGACAGAACTCATCCAACCTTGGGTTTGAATTATAGATTCATTGCCAGAGAATTGTGCTCCGTTCAGATTTCGATATCTCTTTAATAGAGCCCCTAGATCGGGTTCTGTATTCCTTCTATTTCTGACGCTCATTTTTCTAGTACTTCTGCAATTAGCAGATCAAGTGTCAGGTCACAGAAAAGAAAATTTTCAAACATAGAAACATATACTTCAAGTGTAAATGTGTCTATCGAGGTGTAATTTCATTCTGCTTTACTCATACTAGGATATTGCCGATCCTATCTGTATAGAGTTACCTGTCCTAGAACACTACTGGTTCTATTTCTGACGAGTTCGTCCAAATGTTATATTCCAGAACTAAGCTTAACCAAAGCTCTGATACCACGATGAGACGACCCCAAATCCCGTTCAGACGGAGACAAGGGTTATCTTTGGAATATAACACAGAAACAGATAAAAGCAGAATAGAATAAAATAAATACACCGGATAATGAACAATAGAATATACTGGATAAAAGTAATCATCAGAGTTACACAGTATACAGGATCTTACTTAGTACAAATACAGTTAAGCTATACATAAATGTTTACAGCGGAAAACAAACAAAATATGTACAATAGGAGCTGAACAGCATAAAGAGAGATAAATGATAGAATCCATCTTCAGCTCCAGCTATCCAGAAAGAACCAGCTAAACCTGAATACAAGGCGGCCCGTGTAGAAAAAAAGGGGCACCCGAGTTTGAAAGTGAAACAAACTACGAGTCAGTCATGGGACTGGTATGAGAAATCTATTCAACACATATATAATATGGCCAATCACAGGACCACGCCACTTTCGTGGAACCGGTTTACTCCATTGGATTGCCAGTGCTTTAAAACAAATCATTCTTTTAAACATCGCTATGCTTTTTATAAAAATGAAGCTGTTATAAGACTCAGTTCCCATCACACAATGCAACGCAAACCGGAGGATAGAGTTTTTACCTTATAACGGCCAAAATATGCTTGATACGAATAAAACAAAGGCATTTGATATTATTACTAGTGTTTATATGTTTTGAAAACAATTTCAAATCATAACTATCAATCATAGACGACATGAGCGTCCCATGCCACTATGTCGCCAAATATATATACAATTGAAACCGCATCGTCACGTATTTGGAAATTGGATTTCTGTCCTGAACCAAGGCAAAAGATAGTCCTTACCGAATTCGAGACTGTCTAGCCCGAGCCTCAGGACCCAGACTCAGGTGGGCCCTTGGATCGTCAGGGCCGGTCCACCGATGTGGATTAAAATTCCTGAACACTGCGTTTCCCCACCCTTTGGGGTGTAAATGAGCCAACGAATGACTCCATCGGACCCGGATCGTCCGATCAAACCGAGGCGCCTCGCAACAGCAACAACCACATAGGTGAAAAGTATATAAATGTCAGGGCTGGTAGGTCACTGACACCACCCTAGCTAGAAAGAAACGCATGCCCTCCCTGAGGTCCTTCTCCCGTTTCTGGTTCATACCGGGGGGGTGAGGCTCGCGAATTTACATTTTACACAAAGCTACGCCACACGGGCGGTGCTTTGATCATCACCACAAGACTTTGCTTTTCAACAGAAGCCCTGATCATTTGCCACTTAGGTATGCCACACTAGCAATTCATGCCATGCGACTGATGTCCATTGATATACAACCTCTGAGCTCGTGCGTCACAGAGAAGGGCGTTAAGCAAAAGAATAAATTCTCCGCCGCCAAACAGATGTATATTTAATAGAAATCAATCAACACAGAATAAAATCCAATGTCAGACACACAGTCCATTTACAAGTCCGTTCTGGGTCTGAACGAAACCGGAGGCACTAAATACCTCGCTAACCCATCGATTTTCACGTACGTCTGAACGATCACCACTCATTATCCATATTTCGGGATGCCTCCCAATCAGGACCTCGGTTACCATCCAAACGAGGTGAAAATCTCCGGTCTTCGACCACCATCTTCATCTTCGATTTTCAATCGTCGGTCGATTATTTGAAATGAGAATTAACTCGACCTTCTCAAATAATTCACGTACATTTAGAATTTCAAATCAATTTACTTTAATGGTTAAATCATTCGACAACAGCAATTTTGTTCTTTAATGTAATTTTCACACCAAACACATTCAACCATCAAATACCACATAAATCGAGCAAATTCAGTTTATTTCCATCCCATATCGTTTACGATATTTTATAACGATTTATCGCTATTTTTATTTATTTTAAAATAGTCAGTTTATTCAAAACGACTCTTCGGGCCATAACGCGGCCGTGGCGCTGTTTTTCTTCAGAATTGATTTACACATATCTAAAAATCTAACCGTTGGATCTTCACAAAATTTACATCATTAGAAAGGTCTTTTCAAAACGAATCCAATGGTTCCAGTTTCGGGGAAATCCGACGATCGGATCTCCCGGTACAATCGTTTGAATTTTCGATTTCAAAATACGAACTGCAGCGTCGTTATTCGATTAAATATATATTTATATTTATATATATATATAAATATAATCGCTTCTGGCGCTGTTTTTCATCAGATTGAATTAAACATTTCAGACAATCCAACCGTTGGATTTTTACAAGGTTGGTGTCGTTGGAAAGATATTTCCAAGGCGAACCCGACGGTTGCGGTTTCGGGAAAATCCAATGGTCGAATTTCCCGTACTAGTTGTTTGAAAACACGGTTTCAAAACACGAACTGCACGACCACTTTTCGTTTTAATTTTATTTATATTTATATATTTATATAAATATAGTTCATTCAACAATTTCACGTTTTCACTTCAAATATTTCACTAACGCCTTAAAATTTTGGAAAATTTCGCCATAACCTCCCCTGCACCGGGAGCATCGGGAAATCTCAAATAGCTTCCCCGGTCCTTCTAATCTCAAAAAGAAAAAGAAAAAGCCAAGCGGCTAGCCAACAGGCTCATAAAATCATCACCCAAACAAAACAGTAAATGTGTACCTATTTGTCGGGCACAAAATTTTATTCCTCTTCTCTAGCCCCTTTGCTATAACCTGTTCAATGAATATGCATGTACATATATACAGTTCTTATCATTTATCATTTTCTATTCAACTTCATATTTGATTTCTATTTGGTTTAAAAACACCATTCATTCTAATGTTACATACATAGGTACAAATCATATCATTAGCTAATTAATGAATATTTCACCTCATATATATTTATTTGAACAAGTGGCTATTTTTAACACTTCACCTTTCAACGATTCATACATATAATAAAAATGTGATTTTTATTGTAAAATAACTCATTTCAAAACACTATTATTTTATATATTTCATATTGGTGATAAAAATAGGATTTTTCTTATAAAACAATTTCTTTCAAAACGAGATTATTTTACACAGTTCATATAGTCGATAAAAGGTGATTTTTATTATCAAACAATTTATTTCAAAATACGAATACCATTCAACACATGAATTTCAAATCAACGAATGAATATCGATTCAACACATGAAGGTTTCCTATAGATTCTATATATATATATATATATATATATATATATATATATATAAATGTGATTTTTATATTTAAAACGCGAATATCATTCAACACATGAATTTCTAATCAACGAATGAATATCGATTCAACACATGAAGGTTTTCTATTCAATTAATAAATATAGTTTCAGCAAATGAAAATAATTCGAACACATGAATATTATACAAAATTTCGGCAGCATAACGGCAGGGTAGTTAAAACCGGGACCGTCCCTAGTACGGCTCCTCGCTCTACCTTAAAACCTCGCGGTTTTTGACAATGGGGATCATGCATCTAGTTCGCACGCAGGCGGCATGTATATATTTATTTCATTTCCACAAACTAATCCTATGTGGTTTCAACCAAATATTTTTCAACCACAAAAGGGTATTTTTCAACCACAAACGGGTATTTTTCAACCACTATCAATCAATATCAACCACAAACAATCCCAAACAACCATTCGCTATTAATCAATTTTCACAACAATTTCAACCAATAAATATCGTCCATGGTTTGTGGACGAGGGGCGTATATATATATATATATATATTTATATATAGCCATTCAGTTTTATTTCAACTCATGTATATTTATTACAACGCATATATAACTTATACATCGAACGTACAACTTATACAACGCTTATACAAGAGATGTACAACACTTATATAACTCATACATCGACTATATAATTTATACAACGTCGTTTTCCATATTGTTTATAAATTAGAAATCTCATGTAACACCCCGTGTATTCTATAACAGTGAAATTCACAAATTAAAGTATAATTAATTTCAAATCAAAGAATTAAGGGAAACGGGATAAGCCATTGTGTTCGTCTCGGAAAAATACGCGAAATAGAGTCCGAGTTTTCGAAAATCGGAGTCCGTATGACCAAGATATGACCCCCGGTAGTTTCAGAATTCAGTTTAAAATTCAAACAGACGAAAGCAGCTCAGAAAAACAAGTTTAAAATTCAAAATCGGGCCCAATTGGCCAGGGCGGGAAAATTCCCGCCTACGGCACCCAGGTCGAATTGGCAGTCGACCTGGGCTAGAGGTCGACAGGGCTGTCGACACCCGTGTCGACTGCCAAGTTGACTCGGTGTCGACTGGGCTGTCGACCTGGCCCTAGAGCCAGGTCGAACCCAGCCCACCCTGGCTGGCTTGGTCTATGTTTAGTCGATTTTCTGAGCCTTTCCTTGTCACTAGGGCTAGGTGTCAGCTCCGGATTGGCCTCTCCTTCAAACGAACGGCTATTATTGAATCAAGCTCCATCGACGGTCTAAAACAACTCACAAACATTATAAAAAGGACCTAAGACCTAGCCTAAATCATACTATCTAATTTTAACCTCAGGCCGCCGCCATTAAACCTAGAGCTCTGAATTAAAAATACAACGAATAAAATTATAGAAGATGAAGGACGATTCTTGAAGGCTACAACTAGAAGCTACAACAACTACGACGCCTTAGACAACGAATTTGGGACTATTTGATTTAGGATTTTTATTTGGGTTATTTGCTTCATATTGTAAGTTCTATGTTACTTTTTAGGCAAAAACGCTAAAACAATATGGACATGCCATGAATTGAAACCGGATTTAGGAACTATTGTTAATCCATTGTTTATATTGTTTATCTTTGAATTATAGTTTGGGGATATTGCTATGGCAACGTTGCAAGTTAAACTTGTCATGATTTTGATGTTGTTATGAATCACTTGGGCTTAATTGTTTGGCAAGTTGGACTAATACATGTCCATGGAATCGTTATGTTTATTGAAATCTTTATGTTGATTAAACCATGCCTATGGTACTAATTAAACCATGGCTATGACTATTGATGGAATTATGCCTATGATGTTAATATACCCATCATGATTAATGAAAAATTGGGTATTGCTAGGTTATAATGAAAAGTCAGAATTATTATGTTTATAATGTTAGATATGTTAAAGACGCTAAATTGGAATCATTATGTCTATAATGTTAATTGAGAATCATTATGTTAAAAACGCTAAATTGGAATCATTTGTCTATAATGTTAGTTGAGAATCGTTATGTTAAAATGCTAAATTAGAA
The DNA here is from genome assembly GCA_030737875.1 of Allium sativum. Taxonomy (NCBI): domain Eukaryota; kingdom Viridiplantae; phylum Streptophyta; class Magnoliopsida; order Asparagales; family Amaryllidaceae; genus Allium; species Allium sativum. The sequence continues at coordinate 830,885,915 of CM060918.1, read as the reverse complement.
CCATTATGTTTATAATGTTAGTTGAGAATCATTATGCTAAAAACGCTAAATTGGAATCATTATGTCTATAATATTAGTTGAGGATCATTATTTTAAAAATGCTAAGTTGGAACCATTATGTTTATAATGTTAGATGAGAATCATTATGATAAATTGGAATCATTATGTCTATGAGAATTATTATGTTAAAAATGCTAAATTGGAATCCACTATGCCTATTAGGATTACTATGCCTTTAATGTTTCATGTTTATAATAAAATTATTATTATGCCCACAGTGATTATTATGCCTATGATGTAAAGTTGAAATCATCATGTTAAATTAAGTTGGAATCATTACTATGCCAAGTTATCATCATGCTAGTATTGAAACCATGTGATATGTTATAGCCTGTTTATTATGCAAGTGATGTTGGAATTGTCACATATGCCTAACACATGTTTGGTGTTATTCCCCTTTATCTCTTGAATTGTTTATGCTTGCGAACAAAGTACGTTTATATACATTGGGGATACGATTGGGTAGAATAGGCAAAACTTGAATTAATTATAAGCACAAACTGTGAAATTTGGCATAAGTAGAACATGAAATATGGCACGAAAACTTGACTTGAACCATGCCATAACTTGACCTTAAAACATGCCTTAGTTGGGCACGAAATTGACATATGAACATGCTATGGAAATATCGTAAAATCTGATAAGAACATGGGCATGACTTTAGAAAACAAGAAAGTGGCCAACTCGAGGTTGGGTTGAGTTTGTAGTGTAAATCTGCCCGGAACCGCCCGGCAAATCCAGTTGCTACAAACAATAGGATCCAATGTGGGTAGTTGGTCACATCGCGCTTGAAACCCGAGGTTGGGTTGAGTTCGTAGCGTAAACCTGCCCGGAACCGCCCGGCAAATCCAGTGGCTACGAACAACAGGATCCAATGTGAGTGGTTCGGTGCATTAACGAATCAATTAATGCCAATTAGGGTTAAGTCATGAACATGAAAAGACAACTTAACCAACTTGAACACGGTTTGTAGGGCTAAGTCATGAACTTGAAAACAACAACACTTAGCCAACTTGACATGACACGTAGGCGGGTTAAGTCGCGAACTGAAATGACATACTTAACCACCTTGACATGACTAGACTAGAAAAGGATTAAGTCACGAATTACATGACTTAATCTGTTAGGTGGGTTAGGTCACGAATTACATGACCTAATCTATTAGGCGAAACCCTAGACACGACCCCTTTCAGCAGTAACCCTCTAGAAGTATCAAGGTACCCTGGGGCTAGGCCGGGATGGGCACGATTACTGGGCTGATTGTAAGAGGTGAACGACGGCAGTAGGGTATGCCAGTGTAGGTTCGGCGGACTACGATCGTGCACGTATCCGGGGCAGACACTGGGTATCCGTAGATTTATCTGTGCATCTTGAATCGTGTCAGGGGTTGACACCCTAGGGCTGATACACCCGAAGGTGGACCCAGCACAGGTGACTACATTCGTGATTAGCCGTATGACACAGACACTTGACGAGCTAGAACTTGTAGGGAGCCGATCGACTAGATAATCGCTCCGTAGGACCCCGTACTTGGGTCAGACCCCGTTTCAGGGTCATTTCATGACATTGGGCCATGGGATTTATTTTGTGATTAACTTGTGACATGGGCTTAATATACTAGTACAGTCGATGCAACGAATCTCGAACATGTGATGTTTTACTTGACTTGTCTTGACTTATCCTGATCACCTTAGTCTATCTTGTTCACCTTGACACCATTCTTAAGTTTAGTTCCAGTTCATACATGACAGGTTGTTTTAACCGTTTCTACACTGAAAGTCACTAGAACTTACTCAGTCTTTATGACTGACCCTTTTTCCTTTCGCCTCTTTTTCTTTCGTTTCCCCCCCCCCCCCAGGTTCTCAGGGAGGGAATACCGCAGCTTGATCAGTTTTCACATCCAGCTTGAAGAGAAAGAATGTATTGCTTGGATCTTTTCCGTTTTGGACTATGGCTTTGGACAGCAATTAGGGGACTTTTGCAGTTTATTTATGTTTTCTTCATGCTTCTTTAAATAATGTAATCAAGACAGTTATGATTTTGGGAAGTATTATGGCATGGTTTTTGTAACACGTATTTTGAAGAAATAAAAGTTGTTGTTTTCCGTTGTTCAAAAATATGTGTTATTATATCTGTCTTGTATATCTGTGACTTATACTTATAAACCTCCACCAAAATTAGGGCATTCCCTTTGAGAGTGACCCTAATGGAGGTGGGGTGTTTCACTTGGTATCAGAGTATAGGTTTACCAGATAAGATAAAAAGTTTTGAAAATTTATTTTCAAAAGAAAATTTAAAGAAGCATTTTTAAAAGATAAAATATTGTTTTATTTTAAAAAGGCAAAGTCCCCCAAAGCCATAGGTACTATCTCTTATCCTTCGTTTTGAATCTATCCTTCTTGTTTCAGCATGTCCGAAGAACTTAACTTGCCAGAGGGTGTACCAATACCTGGTTGGTTTAGACGATTCTTAGAAGCAAGGGCCACCCAGCCAGGTCCTACCGTTCCTCCTCCCCCAACTGCAGGAAATCATCCAGCTGCAGCAGCACCTCTTCCTCCACCTCCTCCGCGGGGAAACACTTTTGCTAAGATATGTAAAGATTTTAAGGCTATGGGAGGAAAGGACTTTCATGGAACGGAGTCCTTCGTGGCAGCTAGAAATTGGCTGAAAGAAACCGAGGACTTATTCGTCATCTTTGAGGTAGAAGATAGGCAGAAAGTACAACTGGCAGTGTGGCTACTAAAAGGTGAGGCTTCCTACTGGTAGGAAGTCACTAATGCGGAAAGACCAGTGGAAACATGGGAGGACTTTAGGACAAGGTTTGAGGCTAAATTTCTCTCAGAAGCTGAAAGGAGTCTTCAGTTGGAAAAATTCTTATTTCTTAATCAAGGGAATATGACAGTCAAAGAGTATGTTAATCAATTCGATGAGCTGGCTAGGTTCGGACTGGACCTAGTCAACACCCCGCATAAGATGGCTCTCCGCTTTGTCAAAGGGTTGAATGAGCCATTACACAGTTTGGCCATGATACCCATGGGAGCTACGTACGAAAGGTTGGTGCAGATGGCATTGCTGAACGAGGAAGATAAGGGCAAGAAGGAGACAGAGGCAGAAAACTCTCAAGGGAAGAAAGAGGTCAAGCCTAACGATTCTAAGAATAAGAAGGTAGACTCCGAGAAGGGAGGCAAGAACAACAACTCACGTGATAAAAGGAAATGCAATTATTGTGGTACGGAAGGGCACATAGCCAAGGATTGTAGAAAGAGGAAGAGAAAGCAAGGTGAATGTTTTCATTGTGGGAAGACTGGACACATCAGCAAAGACTGCCCTGAGAAGCAGACCGGACCTTCTGGCGGTACATCGTTAACTTATTCTAGATGCTTTGTTTTATCTTATTTCTCTCCTCGACCTATCTTGAGAACCATAGTTATAATCTTTTTGGATGTAAACATGTAATTGAAACATGTTATGATTGCGAAATGGTTGCAAGTGGTCGCAAGTGGTTGCTCGTGGATGCATGAATACACATTAGGCACTAGATCGGCTCAGGCACATTTTCATGTTGCATATGCATGAGTGTTTATTTTGGAAACTTGGTTGTGCTATCATTTGGTTGTTGCATATGATTGAATGTTTGAGCACTCATGTAGAAATTATGAATTATAATAGGAAAAAAATTGCATACATATTGGATTCATTTCACTAAACATATTTTGCATTTAGAAGATCAATCAGGCCTGATCATTAGCATTAGCTAAGGAACATATATACACACTTCGCATATGATCATAAAGCATTAGAAGTCTTTTAAGGGCAATGGATACTCGTGTTAGATGGATGAGTAGATGGATGTTTGGATGTTAGGATATATATTTTTCCTTAACTTGAAGATTTCGGGGACGAAATCCTTTTAAGTGGGGGAGAATGTAACACCCCGTGTATTCTATAACAGTGAAATTCACAAATTAAAGTATAATTAATTTCAAATCAAAGAATTAAGGGAAACGGGATACGCCATTGTGTTCGTCTCGGAAAAATACGCGAAATAGAGTCCGAGTTTTCGAAAATCGAAGTCCGTATGACCAAGATATGACCCCCGGTAGTTTCAGAATTCAGTTTAAAATTCAAACAGACGAAAGCAGCTCAGAAAAACAAGTTTAAAATTCAAAATCGGGCCCAATTGGCCAGGGCGGGAAAATTCCCTCCTAAGGCACCCAGGTCGACTTGGCAGTCGACCTGGGCTAGAGGTCGATAGGGCTGTCGACACCCGTGTCGACACGGTGTCGACTGGGCTGTCGACCTGGCCCCAGAGCCAGGTCGAACCCAGCCCACCCTGGCTGGCCTGGTCTATGTTTAGTCGTATTTCTGAGCCTTGCCTTGTCACTAGGGCTAGGTGTCAGCTCCGGATTGGCCTCTCCTTCAAACGAACGGCTATTATTGAATCAAGCTCCATCGACGGTCTAAAACAACTCACAAACATTATAAAAAGGACCTAGGACCTAGCCTAAATCATACTATCTCATTTTAACCTCAGGCCGCCGCCATTAAACCTAGAGCTCTGAATTAAAAATACAAAGAATAAAATTATAGAAGATGAAGGACGATTCTTGAAGGCTACAACTAGAAGCTACAACAACTACGACGCCTTAGACAACGAATTTGGGACTATTTGATTTGGGATTTTTATTTGGGTTATTTGCTTCATATTGTAAGTTCTATGTTACTTTTTAGGAAAAAACGCTAAAACAATATGGACATGCCATGAATTGAAACCGGATTCAGGAACTATTGTTAATCCATTGTTTATATTGTTTATCTTTGAATTATAATTTGGGGATATTGCTATGGCAACGTTGCAAGTTAAACTTGTCATGATTTTGATGTTGTTATGAATCACTTGGGCTTAATTGTTTGGCAAGTTGGACTAATACATGTCCATGGAATCGTTATGTTTATTGAAATCTTTATGTTGATTAAACCATGCCTATGGTACTAATTAAACCATGGCTATGACTATTGATGGAATTATGCCTGTGATGTTAATATACCCATCATGATTAATGAAAAATTGGGTATTGCTAGGTTATAATGAAAAGTCGGAATTATTATGTTTATAATGTTAGATATGTTAAAGACGCTAAATTGGAATCATTATGTCTATAATGTTAATTGAGAATCATTATGTTAAAAATGCTAAATTGGAATCATTTGTCTATAATGTTAGTTGAGAATCGTTATGTTAAAATGCTAAATTAGAACCATTATGTTTATAATGTTAGTTGAGAATCATTATGCTAAAAACGCTAAATTGGAATCATTATGTCTATAATGTTAGTTAAGGATCATTATTTTTAAAATGCTAAGTTGGAACCATTATGTTTATAATGTTAGATGAGAATCATTATGATAAATTGGAATCATTATGTCTATGAGAATTATTATGTTAAAAATGCTAAATTGGAATCCACTATGCCTATTAGGATTACTATGCCTTTAATGTTTCATGTTTATAATAAAATTATTATTATGCCCACAATGATTATTATGCCTATGATGTAAAGTTGAAATCATCATGTTAAATTAAGTTGGAATCATTACTATGCCAAGTTATCATCATGCTAGTATTGAAACCATGTGATATGTTATAGCCTGTTTATTATGCAAGTGATGTTGGAATTGTCACATATGCCTAACACATGTTTGGTGTTATTCCCCTTTATCTCTTGAATTGTTTATGCTTGCGAACAAAGTACGTTTATATACGTTGGGGATACGATTGGGTAGAATAGGCAAAACTTGAATTAATTATAAGCACAAACTGTGAAATTTGGCATAAGTAGAACATGAAATATGGCACGAAAACTTGACTTGAACCATGCCATAACTTTACCTTAAAACATGCCTTAGTTGGGCACGAAATTGACATATGAACATGCTATGGAAATATCGTAAAATCTGATAAGAACATGGGCATGACTTTAGAAAACAAGAAAGTGGCCAACTCGAGGTTGGGTTGAGTTTGTAGTGTAAATCTGCCCGGAACCGCCCGACAAATCCAGTTGCTACAAACAATAGGATCCAATGTGGGTAGTTGGTCACATCGCGCTTGAAACCTGAGGTTGGGTTGAGTTCGTAGCGTAAACCTGCCCGGAACTGCCCGGCAAATCCAGTGGCTACGAACAACAGGATCCAATGTGAGTGGTTCAGTGCATTAACGAATCAATTAATGCCAATTAGGGTTAAGTCATGAACATGAAAAGACAACTTAACCAACTTGAACACGGTTTGTAGGGCTAAGTCATGAACTTGAAAACGACAACACTTAGCCAACTTGACATGACACGTAGGCGGGTTAAGTCGCGAACTGAAATGACATACTTAACCATCTTGACATGACTAGACTAGAAAAGGATTAAGTCACAAATTACATGACTTAATCTGTTAGGTGGGTTAGGTCACGAATTACATGACCTAATCTATTAGGCGAAACCCTAGACACGACCCCTTTCAGCAGTAACCCTCTAGAAGTATCAAGGTACCCTGGGGCTAGGCCGGGTGGGGCACGATTACTGGGCTGATTGTAAGAGGTGAACGACGACAGTAGGGTACGCCAGTGTAGGTTCGGCGGACTAAGATCGTGCACGTATCCGGGGCATACACTGGGTATCCGTAGATTTATCTGTGCATCTTGAATCGTGTCAGGGGTTGACACCCTAGGGCTGATACACCCGAAGGTGGACCCAGCACAGGTGACTACATTCGTGATTAGCCGTATGACACGGACACTTGACGAGCTAGAACTTGTAGGGAGCCGATCGACTAGATAATCGCTCTGTAGGACCCCGTACTTGGGTCAGACCCCGTTTCAGGGTCATTTCATGACATTGGGCCGTGGGATTTATTTTGTGATTAACTTGTGACATGGGCTTAGTATACTAGTACAGTCGATGCAACGAATCTCGAACATGTGATGCTTTACATGACTTGTCTTGACTTATCCTGATCACCTTAGTCTATCTTGTTCACCTTGACACCATTCTTAAGTTTAGTTCCAGTTCATACATGACAGGTTGTTTTAACCGTTTCTACACTGAAAGTCACTAGAACTTACTCAGTCTTTATGACTGACCCTTTTTCCTTTCGCCTCTTTTTCTTTCGTTTCCCCCCCCCCCTAGGTTCTCAGGGAGGGAATACCGCAGCTTGATCAGTTTTCACATCCAGCTTGAAGAGAAAGAATGTATTGCTTGGATCTTTTCCGTTTTGGACTATGGCTTTGGACAGCAAGTAGGGGACTTTTGCAGTTTATTTATGTTTTCTTCATGCTTCTTTAAATAATGTAATCAAGACAGTTATGATTTTGGGAAGTATTATGGCATGGTTTGTGTAACACGTATTTTGAAGAAATAAAAGTTGTTGTTTTCCGCTGTTCAAAAATATGTGTTATTATATCTGTCTTGTATATCTGTGACTTATACTTATAAACCTCCACCAAAATTAGGGCATTCCCTTTGAGAGTGACCCTAATGGAGGTGGGGTGTTTCATCTCACATTGCTTTCAGCTTTGCCAAAAATTGTATAAGGCTCAAAAAAATATGCGGCCTCTTCTAAAAGGTAGAAGGCGTCCACACGGTCACGATGTTTCCTGTTTCATCGAATTTCGTTAACATAGCAAAATCACATTTTTAAACTACGGTTTATATTTTATAGACAAAGATAAATTTAATTTCAAATCAAAGGTAATTTTATTTTTAAGTCAAATTCTATTTATATTTTCTAAAACAAATTCTATTTTATATTTTCTATTTGAAAGTGTTTTATTTTAAAACCTTTCTAACTTTATTTTAAAACCTTTCTAGTTTTATTGTCATAATGCTATATATATTTATATATAAAAAAATGAAAATAAAAGCTGCCTTTATATTCGTTAAAAACTGCATTTATATTTATTATTAAAAAAACTGAATTTATATTTATTATTAAAAAAACTGCATTTATATTTATTTAAATTAGTTAAACTAAAATAAACAATAACTAAATAAAAATCAACTTACTGTGTCTTCGTTCGGTAAAGCTGCTTCCATCGAACCCAACATCTTCCGTCCTATGGTTAATTTTCGCACGCAACTCGGAGCATGTGATGGCGATCAGACTTCACCATGACGAGCGGCTTCGCGAGAGCTTCCAAGCGATGGCCACCACCTTCGGTTCGAGCTCCTACTGGCGGCGCTAGGAGGTGCGACGCGGTCGAACTTTCCAGGCCCAGATCTCGTCGAGGGCGTGCTGATAGGAGGTGAAACCGGTGCTGGTTTGGAGAGGGGACCTTTCGAGAATGGGTGGTGGCGGAGGCTGGTGATGGCTGTGGCGGCGGCGAAGTGGGGAGAAAGGTTCGAACGACGGTGGACGTCGATCGCAAGAGATATAAAGGGCTTCCACCTATTTTTTTATATTTAATGAATGGTGAATTATGATTGGCCCAAAGGTTATAAAAATAGGAAAATACCACTTTGACCATACGTACACGAATTCAAACCCAACGACTGTCGCCCCTAGCGTTTCACCCCCATCCCGGACGCAATGGGATATGTTTCGTAGGCCCATTCGACTGTTTCAGTCTGTTTCCATTCAAATCAAAATATAAAACATTCAATATTTAATTTGAACGTACATTTCCAACTACCGGGGCCACATATGGGCTCTAAAAATTCCCGAAAAATAAATCTGGCTATGTTGAGACGATACGGTCCCAACAAAAGTGGTTTCGTCGAAATCCGAGGTCGTTTGCAAAATTTCCGTTTTTAAGGGCCTGAATTCCATAGCGACTATTCAGAATTTTCAACTGGACATATCTTTTGACTCCCGCTATGAAATTTCGATTTTTCAGATTCGTTAGAAAGGTATTCACTAACAGATTTAAATATTTTTGGTTTCACTAAAATCCGGATTGTTTTGCACCCGGTACAGTCCGACAAAGTTTGAATTCAATTTTTTGAAACTACAGTGCCCTTTCAGGCCTTGTTTATAATTATATTCGTTTTCAATTGTCGATTCAAACTCAGTTTTCTTCGCTATTATTTAAAATATTTATTTTAAATATTTAAAATCCATTATTTTAGCCAATTTAAAAATTTTAAATTGGTTCAGATTTTCTGGGTCGTTACAATTGTGATCGCTATTCTGTGTGAATACGATAGGATATACCTGAAATTCATCTTCTTCTTCTATTAACTGTTCTCCATGGGTCTCTTGGATTGGGGAAATTAATGATAAAGAATATAAATGTTCATTTTTAACAAAATTAACATTAATTAATACAATGTAATTGTGAAGACTAGGACAAAAGCACTTATATCCTTTTTGAAGTCTTGAATAGCCAAGAAATATACATTTCAACGACTTTGGGTCTAATTTTGTTAATTGTGGATTGACATCTCTAACAAAACAGGTACATCCCAAGACCCTCGGTTTCACTGGATAAATTTGCTTATTTGGACATAGAACTTGATAAGGTATTTGATAACCCAAAACAGTTGACGACAATCTATTAATAAAAAAACATGCAGTACTTACTGCCTTTGCTCAGAAACTTTTTGGAACATTCATTTGAAAAAGAAGTGCTCTAGATGTTTCCAGCAAGTGTCTATTTTTCCTCTCAGCTACGCCATTTTGGGGTGCTGCGTCTACACATGAGGTTTCGTGAATGATGCCATGATGTTCCATACATGAATTAAAATGATTGCTTGTATATTCCTCCGCATTGTCACTCCTCAAAGTTTTGATTGATGTACTAAAGTGATTCTATATTTTAGCACAAAAATACAAAATATAGAAAACAACTCTGAAAAAATACAAAATGTAGAAAACAACTCTGATCTATTCTTCATTAAAAACAACCAAGTTACATGTGAGTAATCATCAACAAATATAACAAAATATCCATATCCTTGCTTATACATAACTGATGATGGACCATAAATATTAGAGTGTACAACTTCAAAGATTGAACTAGTTCTTTTATTAACTCTAGGATATAGACTAACATGATGATGCTTTGCATATTGACAAGACTCACAATGCAATGTAGATAAAGAGCTAAATTATGGACAAAGTTTCTTGAACAGAGACAATGATGGATGGCCTAGCTGACAATGCATTTGAAATGCAGAAGAATTTATACTTGAACAACTTATAGATTTTGATGGCACAGTGTCAAGCACATATAAACCTCCACATTCTTCACCTCCACGAATAATCTGCCTCATCATTAAATCCTGAAATTCACAGTAATCAGGGAAAAATGATATGCTACATTTCAAATTCTTAGTAATTTGACTCACAAATATCAAGTTAAATGATAAGTTTGGCAGGTATAAACTGAATTTAATGGCAAATTTGAACTCAACCTCATTTTTCCAGTTCCTTGAACGAATTCATGTGATTCTTCTACCAATGTAACAACTTGATTTGACTGTTTATATTGTATATCTGAAATCAATTACTATCAACTGTCATATGGTCAGTTGCTCCGGAATTTATGATCCATTTTGATTGACTTGTAGAATTGGCAATAGTTGAAACTGATGACGTTGATCCCTTATTTGTCGGTTCCTTCTTCAATAATCTTTGAAATTTCATATATTGGTCATAATCTTCTGCTGACATGAGAACATACTTCATATCCTTATTCAACTGTGAATTTTTGTATTGAAGTTTCATGCACTCAAACTTCATATGCCATGGCTTCGTACAATATGTGCTTAATTTTCCTTGATTTGAAAATCTAAACTCTAGAGCATTTGGCCTAAACTTTGGAGTATTTGGCCTTGGTGGATTATTCTGACTCTGGTTTCCCTACACATAACCTCTGTTGCTACTAATCAAAGCACTCTCTACTCTAGTACTTGATGCTTGAGAATGAGCAAAATTAGAATGAAGAATTCTGCTAAACACTTCTTGTAATGAAGGAAAATCTGAACCAGATAAGATCTGAAACTTAGCAGATTCAAACCTTGGTGGTAAACCAGCTAAGAAACTCATACTTGCCATTCGTTCTCGTTGTTGCTGCTGAACCTTAATATCTGAACTGATTGGAAGAAGCATATTGAATTCCTCGTATATCTTCTTGAAATTCATAAAATAACTCATAAGAGTTTGTTCTTGTTTCTCTGCTCGATAGAATGATTTGTATACACACTTCAAGAAAAGCTGTATATAGCGGCAGATTTTTAGCAGCGGAAAATTCCATTGCAAATTAGCGACAGAATTTCGTGGACTTTGTAAGGGATAATATTTTGGATTTTATATGTCAACTTATTTTAAATTACTACTGTCGAATCTAATTTCTGTCGCTAAATCATTAAAAATTGCAGCACTTTACCATCATAAAAAATTTAACGCTAAATTCCGCTATAGATAGAGGCTGTTTACCGTCATTAAAATTTTAACGTTATTTTTGTAGTAGTTTTTCGAGAGATTTGAGAAGGACTTTAATATTTATTATTTATAAAATGTTTTACATTTGTGTTTTTACTTAGTAATTAATAAGTAAATATAAATTTTAAATAATTAATATATTAATAATAAATAATTACTATTAAAAGTAAATAATATTCAATAGTTAGTATTGATTACTTATTAATTACTATAAAATATAAGAGGTAATAATAATTAATAAAATAGATTAATATATAATTAATAATCATAAAAATAAATAATTGTTATTATTAGTAAGTAAATTTCAATAGCTAGGAATGATTAATTAATAATTACTAAATAATTAATTGTTAATAATTAGTAAATTATAGTTAATATTTATTAATTACACTTAATAATAAATATATAAAGTTAATAATTAATAAATCTAGTTAGTAATTAATAACTAATAATTGGTAACTTGTTAAAAGATTAATTTTAGAGAAATAATTAAACGTTACACTACAAATATCAATACTTATTCTTGTTCGGTTTTGCTCGATGATTTCAAAATATTTTAAAAAAATATTAACAAAAAAGCATTCATAGGTTTTTTTAATATTTAATTGTAAAAAAATCAGCGGTCAAAACTACTTATTATATTCATGCTCATTTATAGGCTTTCACATGTAATAATCTTCTCTTACGCATTTATTAAACAGCTACTTATAATTAATCATTAAAAAATAAGTAGTACCATTAATTATTAACTTTTAGTAATTAATTTTAAATAATTACTATTAAATAATTAAGATTAATATTTAATAATCATTAATTAATAATGAAATTTAATTATTATAAAGTTATATTTATACTTTATAATTAAATAATTAAGTAAAAGTTAATAAATAATGTCTAATAGTCAGTATTAAAATTTTAAAACCAGGTGTTTAGTTGGTTCAAGTGGTGTATTTTTTGGGTAGAGGTAGAAAAGAAGCTGGTGTCCCTTACGTCCATAACAACAAAAATGGGAAATAGAATTTTACATTGTTTAAATGTTTTTTCACAATAAAATCACCTTTTTTCAATGTTTTTTCAGAATACTGATAACAAAACATTGTAAAGAAATGTAATTTTACAATGTTTTTGACAAAAATGTTTAAAAATCTTATGTTTTCAGTACATTTTGTTTAGAAACATTGTAAAATATAAACTTTTTCAATGCTTTCATATAACACCGTAAAGTAGGAAGTTTTGACAATATTTATTACTAGTGATTATCAATTAAACCTTTTAACAACAGTTTAAAAGGTTATAAAAATATTGGTTCCAACTACAAGGATTAATTATTCATAATTTATAATAAAATGATTACAGATAAATAATTTATAATTTATAACTTATAACTCATAATTAATGTTTATAATCAGTAGCTAAATTTAAATTTAATATTTTATTATGATTAATTATGAATAGTTAGTAAATCATAAATAATAATTTATGTGTTAAATCTTGTTTGCTCACAAAAATGAAACTTTTGGCTCCAACCTCAAAAAGTTAACTTCGTAAGCCTCGTTTTTACTGAACCATTACTACACAAAAATCTGGTCTACTTCAATAGCTGCTTCATACAACTTCCCAAAAAAATTTGGAACTTCCTCACTGTAATTCGACTCCATGAATTCCGTCTACTGCTTCTTCTATCAAAAATTGGAGCTCAAAACTTTGATCTGCTTTGCATCTCCACCAAACACCGAGCCTGCGCTATCCATGCTATGGTCTCGTGGGGGCATCAAAACACCCAAATCGCAAAAACAACGTACGAAGAAATCACGTACAGAAACAAAGAAATCACCTAAAGGGAGATACGCTGATCGAATTAGGGAAAAATGCAACCTTAATTTAAATTATCCTATTTTAGTTTTTGATAATAATAAAGTTTCAACATGGCCCTAGTAACAAAGATTGCAATCCATTAAAGACATCCTCTCTTCTTCATTATCCTGTGTGGTCTATTTCATTTATGCACAAGTCCAGTAAGTCCTCCTAGTCTCTTTTCCAGTAATTTAACAAATGTCATGCTATTATACAGTAACTTGTTTTATACTTATCCTTCGTTGCCAAAGTTCATGTCTAATTTTCTCTAAAACAAATCGCATGTTCTGATTATATAGAAAAAAGTTCCTTTGGTGTTTCGATTTTCGATGTGGTTTTGAGGGTTTTTTCGATTTAGTTTTGGTGCGAATTTGATTTGGTTGTGGCTTGTGATTATTCTAAGTGAACTATGGTGGAACTTCGACAGAGGATAGGGTTTAGGGTATTGCAACTTAAGTAGAACTTGGTTCGGTGTAGGGTGTGTTCACGTATTTGCAAGGGGCTGCTGAGGTTTTGCGTGATGGAGTTTGTGAATTCCAGTGATCGATGTGGATGAATGGTGGTGAGGCTGTAGGTTGGTCTTGAGATTGGGTGTATGGGATGAGAAGGTGGTAGGGATCGACTAAAATGTCCAAATGCAATTGGCTTGCACTGGTGATGAATGCATTAGTTTCGGATGTTATATGAAGTTTTCTGTAACGATCCAGAATTTTTAACCAATTTAAAATTGGAATTTTTATTACTTAATTTGAATTTAAATTTGCATTTGACATAAATATATATGGTTTAGAATATTTAATAATTTCGATAAGTTATATGATAGATTTTACTTGAATCATAAATGAGAATGATTATTAATAAGTTTGGATTTATTGATACAATTTGTCGTTTGATCAGATTTGTCAAATCATAAAATGAATTAGTAGCGTTAGAAATAAGTGTTGTCCTTAGTTTTCATAGCATTTTAAAGGAAATGCTACCAAAAGATCACTTTCCCTCCTTAAGACAAGTGTAAGGACAATTGTATTTTTGCATGCCTCCTTTCATGCATGGTTTCCACTTGTCCCCTTGTGTGTCTTTACCTCCTTGCTCTTCCTTTCCTATATAAGGAGCTCTTTACTTTACTTTTTATCATCCATTTTCATTTTTCCTATCTTCCTCCTTCTTCTTAAGCTTACAGCCATGGTTTCATGGCATAAGTCTTCTTCTTTTCCACCATCACCTTGCCGAAATTCATCGTCATCCTCCTCCTCCTCTTATGATAGAGAGATTAGTATATATGTGTATATATATATATATATATATTTGTGAAGAAGACGTTGCACCGAAATACTGCAGATGATTCGCTCAACTAGGCTCGCCTACCGTAAAAATTTGGAAAGTTGTTAGGTCAGAACTCTTTAACCACGGTTTATAAATTTAATTAGTGGCTAGACTAATTTAAATATAGTGATGAATTATTAGTGGTTAATGATGATGATGATTGATGTTTGTTGTGATGGATGATGGATGCATAGTTTAGACCACACACACTATTAAGCGTTAGTGTTATAACGCTTGTGCACAGTTATGATTTATTTAATTATGTTGATGATGGTTGCTATGGATGTTTAGATGGTTGTTGATGTTGTTTTGTACACACTATGACACAATAATTATGGTATCACATTGGTGATCAACAAATCTTCTTCGTAATTAGAAGCAATATCAATATTGAATTTGAAGGTTAATAATTTGGAAAGACCATATGTATGAATTCATATATATTTCTAAAGTCCTTTAAATGAATAAATAAATACCAGAACATTGTAGGATGACAGAGAGGATAGTGTCTAGGTTTGGGTTTGGAAATAAAGTTTCCTGCTCTCCCTGGCTATCCCTAACTGATCTGAAGAATGGGATGGTTAATTTGAAGTTATTTGAATTTAGAAATGAATTGGAATTTAATTTATTAAGTAAAAAAAGAACTAGAATTTTAGATCCAAAATAATTTGGAAAGTAAATTTAAATGATTTTAAAAGGGTTATATAAGGATATAATGGTTTTCTAAGATATTTTGAAGTATAGTAGAATAATGGTTATTATGGTCAAAATAGAGCTTGTCGCATAACGACGATTTACGTATTTTAGATGCAAACTTTAAAGGCTTATAACTTTCTCAATCTAAATCAAATTTCCATAAAATTAAAACGTTTGATTTCCATTAACAAGAACTTTCAAATGAGTGAAAGCAGATTTCAAATTTGAGTTATAATTTTCAAGTTATGTTTGAAACCATTTGGAAAAGGCCGATGTAAGAACAATTGTTGACCATAACTATAAACAATTATTTTTAAATGTTTTAACAATATGGAAAAATTATAAAATCATTACAAATTATGAAAAGGTGTTTTGAATTGTAAAGTTTATGTTTCGGCTAAGATAAACGATATTTTGATCAAAATAGTTAAGATAACTGTTTTGTAATGCTTTTGTAACACTTTTGAAATGCTATTGTAACGCTTTCTTCGAAAATAATCTATTTTGAAGTTTTTAACCTATAAACTGTTTTCCGAACTATAAGTAATCATTTGTAAATGATTGGTGGATTGTTTTCAAAGATTTAAAAGTATTCAAAATGTTTTATATGGAATTTAAATTAATTTATTGGATATCAAAATGGATTTTCAATTTTAAATAGTTGGATATGGTTGGAGATAAATCTTCGGATGTTTGGTATTAATTCGGTAAATGATGACTCTTACTATTTGAGGAATTTAAAAGGGAGTTCACCGTTATTACGCTTATAGTGTGAGTTGGATACGGAGATTAATATTGAGTATAAGTTGATGATATTTCTATCCAGATCTAATGTCAAAGAGTTGGATAAATCTTTTCATTAATATACGAGTTTCCTAAATTGATTGAGATAAGTTGGATAGAAACAATCTTCGGATATTTGATATGAAATTCTGTGGTGTAAACGTATACTATTTGAGGAATTTGGAATATATTGTTATTATTATATCGTTATTCCACTTATTGTATTCGTTGATTATGAGAATTGATATCGAATATAAGTAGATACAATTTCTGGGTAGCTTATGTTCAATATCGATTGATTTTAGTTTTGTCGTGAATCATATCTTCAACAACATCATTCTTGAAGCCCAATGAGATTGAGTTATGGAAATTCATATCGTAAATTGGGATTTAATAAAACCTTTGATTTGAGAAAATTAAAAATAAGAAATTGGGAACCAAGTATAATCTTTTAGTTAAGATAAAAGAATTGAATGTTGGAAAATCAATATAATTGGAAACTATGGTTGAAATATGGATTAAAGGATTTTCAAAGGAAACTGGGTTTTGATAACGAGTAATCAAATGGAAAATTAATTAAGGCTTTGGGGCTAGATTATTTTTTATTTAAGTGATGTGTTTTAAAGAAGAAGGGTTAAATATAGATTTTGTTAAAAATAATTTGAGAATGGGTTTGAAGAAATTTAATTTAACAAAATCTAAGACGGAAGGCGATTTGGTTGAAAGCCTGTGTGTTCCGTAATTGTGTTTCAAAAATTACGCTAATTATTTGGGAAGACCGGAATCAGATGTATGTTCGAAAACCATTCCAAGTAATAATAGACGTTGTGGAGCAATTGAAGACATTGAAGACCGGGACCCTTCATATCATAAGGACGACTTGCTGAATGTCTCAAATGGGTAGCTCCCATTTGCAGATGGATTTTATATCAGCTATGTGGCAAGGAGCCCAAACGTATGTGAAGGAATTTCGGATTGTTGTTTCGTTCGGACCCAGAATGGACATTTATGGATTGTGTGTCTGACATTGTAATTGACTACATAGCACTGATCTCTGTTAAATATATATATATATATATATATGTATATATATATATGTATATATATATATATGTTTGGTGGCAGAGAATTTATTCTCTTGCTTAACACCCTTCTCTAAGACGTATGAGCTTAAAGGTTATATATCGATAGAAATCGGTGATGCATTGTGAATGGACAATGTGGCATTCTTAAGTTATGTTGTCAGCTTTGGATGATCAAAGAATGGCTTATTTAAGCGTAGCTTTGTGTATATCAGGACGGCAAGCCTCACACCCCGGTAAATGGCCAAAACAGGAAGAAATGCAGCAGAGTTATGGGGTATTGTCTCCTTCTAGATAAAAGGTGTACAATGGTATGGAGCCCGGGTATTAACCAATGTGGTAAAAGCATCTAATTTTGTGGTTGTTGTTGGTGTGCGCTCGGAAAGGTCGGTAACGACCGGGAGATGACATACTCAGGCGTACTCTAAGTTACCCAGTTAAGGGGTAACCCGGCCTTGTGTTGGCATGAGGAGCATCACTTTTGATCCTCAGACATCCCTCTAGAGGTGTTCAAAATTCGGTTCGGAAGGAAGTTCCTTTGCCTAGTCATTGTTGGAAACTCAATCTCCGCTACGAGCCCATACGATTTTGATTATATACCATACGTCAGTATAGTATATGGTACCTATGCTGGCTAGGATTGATACATTTACTTTCGAAATTGTGTTCACACTATATTATAGTATTGAAAGAGGACTTTCATGTATCATGCATTTTTGACTGCATAAGGAGAAACCTCGCCCATGTGTGCGTTTGCATTATGTGTGTGTGCCACGAGACCTTATGTTAGTTTCATTTTTCAAAAAGTCATTGCAAATTTCTATGCACTGGTATTCACATGGAGTAAGCCTGTTCCACATTAGCGGCGTAGTCCGGTGAATTACCTAACTTTAAAATAAACCCTAAAAACAACTGTTTTGAGTTCTCACACCAGTCCCATGACTGACTTGGAGTTTATTGTTCCCAAACCTAAACTCTGGATGCCCATAATTTTTACACGGGTAGCCTAGTAGTTTCGTTCGCAAATTTAGCCTTGGAGTTAGTTGGAGCAGGATTCTGGTTTTAGATGGAGCTATTATGTCTTGGAGCATTCACATTCTTCCGCTGAGTTTAGTATCTTTTCCGTTGTGTAACCGATGTACTCCGGTGTACCTCTTGTAACTCTGATGTAATATTATTTTAATGATAGTGGAAAAGTTCCTTTTATTTTGTGCAAATGTGTAGGTGCCCCTAACATTCCGTCTTTATGAACGGTTTAAGGTGGTATAATTACTGGCGAAAATTGGGCAAAAAACTGAGTCGTTACATTTGGTATCAGAGCTTTGGTTTATACAAAGCTATGGGGTACAACATATTTGAACAAAAGAAAAGACTCATCAGAGTTATAATATCTCATTAGAGATAGGGTTAGTAATGCCCTAGAATGAGATTTTAGAGTATTATATTTGAGAGAGCGTATTTGAAAATACGAAAATGGGTTTTGAAAAGTTATATTTTAAGAAAGAAACATATTTTGGAAATATATGGTTAATTATAACCTGGATACTTGATCAAACGATTAAGGTTAAGTTTACATTTTATGATTATAATTACACATAAAATAATTCATATGGCATGGTAATTAAGCCCCTTCCACTGATCAGGAAAATGGTCCGAGTACAAATGCCTTTTGGATTTAATGTCAGTATTGGGTAACATTTCGAAATATCGATAAACTTGGGTCAAATTTGTTAAGGTAACTAATCAATATGGTTAGAAATTAAAAATTAGAATTTGAGTATTATATTCAATGTTGAGGTTGGACTATCGAGTATAAGAATATTTTGAATATACACCTAGCTAACGTATATACGAAGTCTTAAGTATACTAGATATATATAGAATCATACTGTAGTTTTTTGAAGATGATTATGTTGATGACTGCAGCATCATCAGTATGTATTTTCGAGTTTCAAAAGTGGGATGACTATATGATTTCGATTAAAACATCAATATATGCATAAACCCATTTAGATAAGTGTTTGAAATTGTTTGGTAAATTGATGTGAACTTAAATAGAAAATTGAAAATTTGATTGGGTTATAAGAATTATACAAGGTAAACTTGTTAGTAAGGGATAAGCCAGTAAAGAGTTTTGGGAAAGTGCATTTGTGATATATATATATAAGGGGGTTTTGTAAAGATGTATAATTTGAAAACTCAAATCAAAATTTTGAGTAAGAATTGGCAGTTACTTTGGAATTGATTTTGTAAGAATATATTTTGAATCTAAGGAAAAAGATCTTTAAAAATATTTGGAAATTAAAAACTTGAGCACGGACATCTTGTGATTGGGATTTCTCAGTTGATTAAAGGACGTTTATATAAAGTTGTAATTTAAATAAGCAATCCAAATATAGAAAAGTTAGTTTAGGCATGATTTAAAGGCTAAGTTGGAATTAATCAATTAGAATATTGATAATTAGTCCTCCCCAACTAATTAAATTTTGAAATGCAAATATCTTGAGAATTCAATATGACTATAAGATATTTGACGATATTTTGGTTAAGGAAGACGTTGGTCAATGATGTTAATAATAATATATCTAAATGGTTTCTCTAAATTTGAAGGAAATAAGTTTCGTAGCCTTGAATTTGGAATAATTAATGAGAATAGCAAAACTCGAAGGAATTAAAATATCGAATTATCGACAATTTTAGATAGATGATAAGTTCTAAAGTATATTGTGGTTACAAAAAGGAACTGTTTAAGTAAGCATGAGTACCTTGTGAATTAATTTTACCAATTTGATTAAAGGATATTTGGCAAGCGGGAATAGTAAGAAGAAATTACCTAAACTGAAACATTTAGACAATTTGAGTTCGTAGATGATCAAGTTTTTCGTATAAAGAATAATAGTAATTTTGGAAACTGAAAAGGAATAAGTTTCACAACCATTGTATTTGCAAGATAAGATCTATGAGACACTACAACAAAATGGGGTTTTAATAGCGTTTGGAAAACGCTATAATATCCTAATATAGCGTTTCAGAGAACGCCATGTAACGACATGCTATGTTAGACCTTCTAGTTTAAATAGCATACACAAAAACGCTATGAAAAACAAACTTTGTATAGCGTTTCTATTTGCTATGAAACGAAAACGCTATAGAATACACTTTCAAAAACTTACTTTCTATAGCGTTTCCATGTAAGTTTCTATAGCGTTTACCATGATATTTCTATGCATTTGTGTGCTGCTTTTATAGCGTTTACCATGATATTTCTATAGCGTTTATGTGTTGTTTTTATAGTGTTTTTGAAACGCTATTGCCTGTATTATTATTTTATATATTTTATTTACAATTGTTCCAACTTTTCTCATGTACATGTACACATAAACATTAGTCATCTGCATATACACGAAACAATATTTCACAAACAATTATATAAATTACCGCATAATATTTCGTGTATGTCATTCAAACAACTTAATATTTCATAAATATCGTTTTATCAATTTTTCTATATCCACATAATATGTCATACATTTTTGTATCAACAAATTACTTACAAACCAGACAAACAATAGATTTATTCTTGCTTTGCTTCTGATATTTTCTCCTCAACATCAACAATAATAACCCTGTTAATATCAAATAAACAGTCAAGATGTTAGTAATTGTTATATCATATATTGACAAAGTAAAAAAACAAGAAAAAAATGCAATTAGAACAAAAAATATAAATTAAACTTATTTTAAATGTACATTTTAAATAGTCCACTCAGATTCTCCGCTCACAGTATACTAGTGCATTCTTCTTTAAACCATTTTTTTGCTAAAATAACCGGTATATGCCTCTTGTCATTCACTGAGGACGAATCCTATGCCTTTGGTGCATTTTGAATCCTCTCAGCAAAATCCTTAACATAAGTAATCTTTACTTCTTTTGTATACAATTTCACGTCCTTAAAAAAATCTAGGATATATGGGCATGTAATGCATCACTAAGAACCCTTCTATCCTAATGCCCTTCCACATGATATTCATTAAGTTGCAAACAAAGACTAGTTCATCGAGGATGTACTGAGAAATCATGCCACATGTAACAATCGTTCCTCCAATTATTGTGTTTAGCAGCATTTCATCTAGCATCTCTCCTAAAACATATGCTTCCTCTCTTATTTTCATCATGATAAAATATGCTTTTTTATCTTATGATATAGAAGAATAATAACCGATGAATACACGTTTCAGATTTGAGGCATGGATTTATTAAACAGAAGGAAGATTAACTATTAGGTTGTTGCTACCATGTAATGCTTGGTGTTCTTAAGTCGAGAATGCCACAATCAGCAAGATATATAGAATCTGGAAAGCTCATGGTAAATTGTTCATTTTATATTATTAATTCAATAGTGCACTAACGCAATAGAAATGTAGGCGATAGATGTAATGGTAGGAAAATAATTTTATACGTTGATTCTAAGTGAAGTTCTGATTAAGAATGTTCTAGCCACAGGGTAAGGCGATAGGCATCAGCAACAAACAAAAGTTTTTGGGACATTTGTGGTTGTAAGGTAGGTGGCAGCCTGTTTACTAATAGAATGGAGGCTAGGGCCATGTTGGGGTCGTCAGTTATCCAAAACCTTCGTCTACATTGTTACAAACTTGAAGGTATGGAATATTTAATTTTGTTTGATGCACACACATTTTTTATAGGCATAGACTAAGCATAAAATTATGATGCATGTTTTCAGTTTTTTCTTCGTCATTGTTTACGGACACATAGCTCCATCTTCATTTACGGACAAAAAAAAGTAATGTATGATATTTACAGTTTGATAAACCAGGGGAGATTCTTATTGAATTAATTTTTATTATATAGGTATGCAATTTACGTATAACGCACCAATTTTCATTTTAAATTAAAATCCAAATTAATTCACTATGTCAATAATTATATTGTCATATTATTCAATATATGACTATATACTTTTTTTGAAAGGTAAAATGCTTATGCAAATAAAAAGAAGAAGGCACCAGTTGTATAACCATATGACTGTATATTCATGAACAAGTTGACTCTGGTTATTTACAAAACCATTTCTAAAGTACCCATGAACATGTTTATGCAAAGTTCTCATTTGAATTCCATAGCATAATATACGTGTTAAAATATTAGGATATATGTACATGTATGTGAAACAGAAGTTTTATCATTTGGTGAACTAAAATGAAAAATCTGATCTAAAATGGGATTTACAAACATATACATAACTATCCAAAAACAAGAGAGTTTTATACATTCATGAAATTACTATACTATCTTGCCCATGTCAAAGTAAATAATTACCTAACTCAATATGACCGTATTTGCATTTATTTAATTACTAATTTATAATTTATACACTCTTTTAGATTCAGTATTTATAGTCTATAAACCACTTTTCCAATACATATAAACCATTTTTTATATGTGTAACTTTTGCAGTTGGAGATCCATATGTGTTTAGTATATTCATTCTAAGCTCAGCTAAGATTCTCAGAAAATAAAGGAAATAAGTCATTCGCATTAAAGACGAAAGAGTAGTAAGGCAAAACAGGGCAATTGAAGCAAAAGTAGGTAACTCTAACAGTGAAACATAAGGGACATGCTACTTGAGATGAAATAAAATAATAATGAAGGTGGTTTTGAACAATAAAGCAAAGGTTGACAGCCTACATATAATGTAAACATGCATATAAACCGTAAGCCTATAAAGAATTACTGAACAGCCTGACTTTCTCACAATGAATATTTGAACAATGTGTCCCACATTAGATGCAACCAAGCAAAGTGATACACTTGTGTCCTTTAGCATGTAGATAAATCAAGAAAACAAGGAGAAGGTGTGAACTGATTCAAAGGACAAGGATAATGGCGCATAAAGTCAAAACAAAATTATACAGTCATATATGGGATAATGTACTTTGCATAAACATGCTCATGGATAATTTAGAAATGGTTTTGTAAATAACCAGAGTGGACTTGTTCATGAATATACAGTCATATGGTTGTACAACTGGTTCCTTCTTTTTATCATATGGTATTTCTTAGAATGTAGCTGGTACTTTTTTATTTTTCCTTTTTATGCATTCTTCTTTAAACCCTATGCATGTAAATGTTATCTGACAATTAGTTATTTTGCTTAAATTTCTGTTTATCATGTGATCTTAGCAACCCATTTTCATTCTATTTCATAACAGTAGTAGTAAATAGAACCAAGAATGAAGAACGATTAAAAAAACCTGAAACTTGACTCTCATATGTTGCCTTTATCCTCTTATCTTTCATCCCCATTAGCAGAAATTGATATCCATCACTCTTTTTCATCAACACAATAATAATCCATACTGTGAAAGCAACTCCAACTTCTGCTGCAAGAACAGACAAGCCTAGATACAAACAACGCAATCCAATTTCCACAACAGCTTTCTTTTTTATCAGCCAATAATGAATTGGCAAAGATGAGTATGCCACAATTTGTGCATCCACATGCATGGTCAAGGTTATTATAGCAACCCACTTTTGATATTTCTGAAAGAAACACGCACCAAATAACAAAACCATATAATGATATATAATATCAACATTAAAAGACTCTACAAAACAAAAAAATAAGCAAACAATTAACAAAATTAAAAGACTCAGTATAAATCTCGGATTAACCACTGACCTCAGTTAACTCTATCGACTCCATTTAACTCCACCTTTAAGTAAACACTTCTTAGGAAATGGTAAATTACATATTAGAGGGCATTAGTTGTCATTTTTCTAGGTTATTTTAGGATGGTGGAGCGCCAAAAAATAATCAAAAAAGGATTGTGTTGGATAGTAACAATCCACCAAACTCATCGAGTAACACAATTATATTAAATTCCGACAAGTCATATATGGTTTACCTAGGTTATTTTAGGATGGTGGAGCACCCAAAAAAATAAGAAAAGGATTGTGTTGGATATTTGTTTGAATTTTTGTTTGAATGACAAACCTGTTAAACATAATCTTGTTGGTAGCCATGAAGAAAATATAACAACAATAATTTGAAGCTTTTAATTTTGAGTAATTTTCCGATAAGTTTCCTTGTAGCTCATAATTGTATGGATATTATCTTAACATCTCACAATTCTATATAACATTTCTTTAATATGCACGTCTTTAGCAGTGAAAGATAAATGAGATCGCCATTTTACAACTTTGCCACATCTCCAACACGTTATCTTATGAAAATTAACCAAGCCAAGCAATCGATAACTTACCAAACATATAACACACCATGGCCTTATTAGCATTGTTTAACTTGGTAACAAATATATCGGCATAGGCAGAGATAGAACCATAAAATCATATCAAAATAACATTGTCACATAGCAATGTTAACGCCACAATGGTTTATTTCTTACATAAATAATACCGATTCCATATTTCCCAAAAGCCATTAAACGCAAATGATAAATAAACATTTGTAACGAAGTAATGCAATTTAAGCATTTGATCCGCAAAATAGGAGATAATGACTTGTCGCAATTTATGAAGCTAATTCCAATTATTGATTTCAAAATAGTTTGTGAAACTGTTATCATATTCTGGCCTAATGCATTTATTCTTCATGTAATAAAGTTAAGTTTGCGCCGTCTACTAAAATTTTCTACTATTTGTTTTAATGGACAGAAATTAAATAAAAGTACACCTGTGTTTACTGTTAATAAAATAAATTTCGTTTGAATTATATACAAAAAGTACAATATTCTTTCCATATATTCTTTCACACATAGCTAAACAAATAAGTAGTTGTTTATCGCATCTCAATTTATTTCATTCAATTTACTGCCCATCACTGGCAGACGAAACTAAATAGCAACCAGAACTGAGCTAAAGCCTGCCTTTGGGTGTGGGTATGACCAACAACAAATTTCAAAATCGAACTCATCACCACCAATAGACGGAGTGCTTGGACTTGGAAGTGGAAAGGCAAGTATTATCTCATAATTGAAAAATCAAGGGATCATTAGAAATATTTTTGGCCATTGCCTGAGTAGAAAAAAGGGCAACTATCTCTTTTTTGGTAATGATTTAGTTCCCTCTCATGGCGTTACTTGGGCACCTATGTCATTTATCACGTCCCCAAAATATTATTCTCTAGAAAAGCCAACCTTCTATCTAGGCAAACAGTCTCTAATCATTAAAAAAAATCCAAATAGTTTTTCAGTTGGAGTTCGTACGCTTACTTCACAAATCAATCATACAATAAGTTTCTCTCAGAGTTGGAGAATGAGCTAAATAACAAACCACTGGAACGAGCAGCTGAGAATCAATCACTTCCAATCTGCTGGAAAGGAGTGAAGTCGTTCAATCTTTAGTTGATGTTAAGAAATTATTTAAAAGTCCGATTCTGTATTTTGGTAGCGGAAGAAAAGCAATGCATTTGGAAATATTGCCTGAGAATTATCTTGTTATTGCTAAATATGGTAATGCATGCTTGGGAATTCGTGATGACGCTGAAATTGGACTAAAGGATCTCAACATCATTGGTGATACAACATTGCAGGGAATGACAGTCATTTACGACAACGAAAATCTTTGAATCGGTTGGTCTTCAATGAATTGCGATAGGCTCCCCAATGCTGAAGAAGATTTTCCTAGCTATGAGAAGAGTTGGGAAGAGTGTTGCAGAAATGTGACCCCCAATTGTATATAAAGGATAAAATGATGGGTCGTCCAAAATAGAAAGAGATAGATGGAATTTATGTTTCAATCAGAAGCACATATACTCTAGTAAGTGAGAGCCAGATACTACATACTCGGATACTATATTTTGGTGTAGTAATGGTCCCATTTGATGTTTGCAACTTTTTAACTCTTTAGTTTTCCTAGACTGGTTATATCTTGCATATAAGTCAGATTACCATTTATAGAATATGCCTGTAGCTAGAGGTCTATATAAAGAAATTTATACAAATATTGCTATAACAAGTTAGATGATATATATTGCAAAGATGATTATATGCCGTGTTGGTGTATATCTCTATGGTAAGGGAGATCTATATTGGGTTCTGGTTAAGGTTGACATACACTGCAATCTGATAAAGATGAGTAGTGGCTGAGATATAGAAAATTAGAACCGGCTGACGTCAAAAAATAAGATGTACATCTAAATCAGGCCATACAGGTTGTCATTTTCAGTAGTGTGGTAACCCTAGCTCCAAGAAGCCTATCCCAGTTAGTTTCTCGAAGTTATAATAGCCTCGCAAACTAGGAGGATTAGGCATTATTAATCTGGACGAATGGAACACTACAGCATTTTCAGCTCATCTTGACAACCTTTCAGTAACAGATTTAAAATTTGGTCTACCTGGTGTAATAAGCATTATATCCCAGGCAAGGATTTTTGGCTAATTGAGAAAAATCATAACACAAGTTGGATTTAGTGACAAATCATGTTGCTTAGAAATTCTTTAAAACGACACATACAACTCGCTATTTCCTATGATTCTATGGCCTCCTTTTGTAACTCCCTTAGTGTGCGAATGGTTTTATTCTTTGTGATCTCTTTACCTATATAATGACGGTACACAAAGTGGAATCCCACTAAGTGCCAAAATCTCTCAGTATTTCTAAACGATAGAGTTACATTGCCACATTCCACCATCTCAAATTTACCAAACCAGAATCCAAATTCAACCAAAATTCAGTATGCATGATGGTACAATTTTAGTGCGCAAACCCATTAAATATGTGTTACAATGAACGACCTAAAAGATGTTTGGATTGTATAACTCAATCACTGTGCAAAGGTGACCTGTCAATTGTTAAATGACTATAAAATAATTTAAATAGAATAACTGACTGAACGACAACATTCTAGCCCAACCGTTTATCAGGAAATTAAAATGTGTGCCTATTCACTTGCTTAAAAGCTAAGCCTAGATATCCTATTATATTGACTGCAGAAACGCAATCTCACGTTAAAAAAACTGCTAAGTTACTTGATGCCTGTAACCAAGGTGTTCATAAGATGATTGATAGCGTAACACTAACATGTGTAGTTGCCTTGGGTTCCAGCATTTCTGGGGTATTTACACCTAACAAGGACCTAAAAAAGAAGTAAATAAAGCTGCTGAGTTACCTAATTAATATTTTTGGAGATTACCATTAGAAAAAAGCTGCTAGGAATTTGATGGTTAGCTAGATAAGTCGTAAATGGATTAATGCAGAAACATTTTTTTATCAGAAAAGAAAACCAACCTCTGTTGATCACTTCCTTGATTTGCATTTGGCTGATCAGCACCACCAGTATATGCAACAACTTGTGCATGGCATAGACCATCTGTTCCAAGATAAATTCATAGGTATGTAAACAGATTTAATAAGGAACCATATGTTTATTATTCATAACAATTACTCATTTACGTTTGGAAAATTAGAGTGCCCATCGCAGTAAATAATTAATAGTCTAAGATAATATTCCATTGCTAAGTAAATATATATTGACAAAGAACGGACAACAAACCTCAAATGGCCTTGCATGTCTATCTAACTTATATCAGAGACATCACTTTAATAAATCAAAACACATAATATGTTTTATATTATAAAAGAGCTTCTTCTATGTGCATTTGCATGTAGATTTCTTAGAGAATGTTTTTCTTTTGTGATACCTTAAGTCATCTATGTTTAAGAATCAAGAAATTTGTGAATCATCGGAAACTTTCAAAAATAAAATATGTCAAACATAATGAGAATTCAAAATGGGAATATGAAAAAAATGGTATGATAATGATATAAAATCAATTTTGGAAACACAAAATTATAATACTCGGAGTCTCAGATAGAAAAATTCTTTACAAATTGCACTAAATGTGAACAAATGAAAAATGCATTGTGTTTTATTTTTATTTTTGTGAAAAACACTCAAAGATTTACCGTATGAAACAAATATATGAGTTAACACCATTTCTACTAAACGGATAAGATGACAATTACCAAAAAGAAAATCAGCAAATGCTGCCCAAACTGAAATAACACCATAGTGATGCAAATCAATAAATAACGACTATCAGAATGAATAAAATCCTAAGTTAAATGGATTAACACTAAGTTGAAATTATATCCCAACTCCAAACAGAGCGAGAAGTATGCTTGCGAAGTGTAATGAAATGAAATTTATGGTGACTGAAATGCAAACCAATTGAGTGATATACGCTAATGGGGAGTTTGTACAATCTGAAATGACCATGAAATTACAGCGGTGTAGTACATTTATACCAAAATGCATGCTACCCAACCACGATGCAATACAATCTGAAATGCATCACTGTATCTACGTTTGTGAATTAGTTGCCTCTTTATCTGTCTGACAAAAAATAGAACACCACTAGCACAATCCTATAACATACAAAATAGTAAGATTTACAAATTTTTCTAAAATCAAATATGGATGTACTCAGGTATATTCTAATAGTTACCTTTATATGTTATGCTGTTGCACTCTCATATATTTATTGTAGAAAATACTCAAAAAGAAGTTTGAGGTACAAGTTGAACAGGAGAAGAATGAGGTAGATGATATCAAAATTCACAAATGGAATGAGAAGAAATTTGTGGGAAGTACCTAATTCATTTCATATTTTACGCAGCGCTTATTACTTCCGCAACGCCACAGTAGCTACGGAACAATTTTCTAACCATATAACCACACTTATTATTATAACATAAAGACTGAACATTTTATGTTGTTAAGTTATTCAAACCATTTTTATTTTCAAATTAAATGACTACATACGATTATATTTCCTTCTTTTTATTTCAAATAGAATAACTTCATGTAAGATATTTTGTTTCATTTAACGATTCTCCTTGACTTGCTTATTTATTCATTTTTTGTTTTAGCATACTTTAGGGGAATCCAGTGTACTGGTAAGCTGCTAAGAGGAATTTACCTCAAACCACCAAATTTCTTATAAAATTCACCACCCAAATACTGTACCAAAGCCGATTTTAACTTCTAACAACCAAGTTCATTATTCTATCCTATATCCTTCAACTGAAACCGGGAAGCAAAGATTGTTTTACTGAATTCCTTTGCAATTAACTTTGGAAAAAAGGTGTAGATGCTACTTGTTCCCATATCATAAAACATGACATGCCTTACTGAGGTTGTTATTCATATTTCTGAAAATAAATCTATAATAATCATTGCAAGCATAAAACAATGCATGATTGCTCACACTACATCATGTTTAGCTTAAAGTAATGAACCCAGCCACTTCAAAAAATGTCAAACAAAAAAGTTCACAGCACATACTTCTTCTTCTCATATATAATATTCCTTTACCCAATGGGTATTATTACGACTCATGTACATATCATGTAGTGAAACATGGATAAACAATGATAGAACAATTAATGCCAAAGCATAGACAAACTTACAACAATTGGAAGAAAACGAGTTGTTCACACCATACGATAACTAAAATTATATTAAAAATATACAATAATACCTCTTAGGGGAGTTCAAATCAAAGATGCCTCTCTAGGTTTAGGGATTGGGGTGACCGCTTGAGAGAGATTACAACATCGATGCCTCTTTAGGTTTATAATGGGGGCTAGGTTACGTAATCGGGATTTTGAAGGTGATGATAACAACAATTACTCTTTTCTAGAGGTGGTAGAATAAAGGAACGAATATCTCTGGAGGAGGAAGTGACGAAAAAATACACGTTTTTTTTAATTCCGGCACAAATTTGGTTTCCCTCCAGACTTTTCATTGAATAGCGTTGTATCA
This sequence comes from Allium sativum, assembly GCA_030737875.1. Lineage (NCBI taxonomy): Eukaryota > Viridiplantae > Streptophyta > Magnoliopsida > Asparagales > Amaryllidaceae > Allium > Allium sativum. The sequence continues at coordinate 830,855,878 of CM060918.1, read as the reverse complement.
AAATGAAATAGCGTTCTAAACCCTAGTTTGCATAGCGTGCCAAAGGTGATGTGCGGAAGGTGCTATAAAAGCAGCATTTTGTTGTAGTGAGAATAAATTTATAACTCTGAATTTTCTTGAAGAAGGTAAATGGTTGAGTATAAGTAATTGGCCCAGTAAACGATGAATCGAATATAATGGGTGATTGGAAGATATCGTTGAAGGACATGTAAATTTGGTTATCCATAAATATGTGTGTAAGAATATTCTACCCGGTATATCCATTATGAGAACGGGGAGCTTTGGTATAAAGAATTTTAATCTTGTGTCTGAAAATCTACAAGATGTCAAATGAGTAATTGCGATTCTCTTCCCTTTTTGAGGACGAAAAGTTTTAATAGGGGGTGAACGTAACGATCCAGAATTTTCAACCAATTTAAAATTGGAATTTTTATTACTTAATTTGAATTTAAATTTGAATTTGACATAAATACATATGGTTTAGAATATTTAATAATTTTGATAAGTTATATGATAGATTTTACTTGAATTATAAATGAGAATGATTATTAATAAGTCTGGATTTATTGATACTATTTGTCGTTTGATCGGATTTGTCAAACCATAACATGTATTAGTATCGTTAGAACTAATGTTATCCTTAGTTTTCATAGCATTTTAAAGGAAATGCTACCAAAAGATCACTTCCCCCCCCCCCCCTTAAGACAAGTTTAAGTACACTTGTATTTTTGCATGCCTCCTTTCATGCATGGATTCCACTTGACCCCTTTTGTGTCTTTACCTCCTTACTCCTCCTTTCCTATATAAGGAGCTCTTTACTTCACTTTTTATCATCCATTTTTATTTTTCCTATCTTCCTTCTTCTTCTTAAGCTTATGGCCATGGTTTCCATGGCATAATCTTCTTCTTTCCCACCATCACCTTGCTGAAGTTCTTCGTCATCTTCCTCCTCATCCTCCTCTTATGACAGGGAGCGAGAGAGATTAGTGTGTATATATATATATATATATTGGTGAAGAAGACGTTGCGCCGAAGTATTGTCCGATGATTCACTCAACTAGGCTCGCCTACCGTGAAGATTTGGAAAGTTGTTAGGTGAGAACTCTTTAACCACGGTTTATATATTTAATTGGTGGTTAGACTTATTTAAATATAGTGATGATTATTAGTGGTTAATGATGATTGATGTTTGTTGTCATGGATGATGGATGCATAGTTTAGACCACACACACTATTAAGCGTTAGTGTTATAACGCTTGTGCACAGTTATGATTTATTTAATTATGTTGATGATGGTTGCTATGGATGTTTAAATGGTTGTTGATGTTGTTTTGCACACACTATGACTCAACAATTATGGTATCACATTGGTGATCGACAAATCTCCTTTTTAATTAGAAACAATATCAATATTGAATTTGAAGGTTAATAATATGGAAAGACCATATGTATGAATTCATATATATTGCTAAAGTCCTCTAAATGAATAAATAAATACCGGAACATTCAAGGATGACAAAGAGGATAGTGTCTAGGCTTGGGTTTGGAAATAAAGTTTCCTGCTCTCCCTGGCTATCCCTAACTGATCCGATGAATGGGATGGTTAATTTAAAGTTATTTGAATTTAGAAATGAATTGGAATTTGATTTATTAAGTAAAAAAATATTAAAAGTTGAATTTTAGATCCAAAATAATTTGGAAGTAAATTTAAATGATTTTAAAAGGGTTATATAAGGATATAATGGGTTTCAAAGATATTTTGAAGTATCGTAAAATAATGGTTATTAAGGTCAAAATAGAGCTTGTCGCATAACGACAATTTATGTATTTTAGATGCAAACTTTAAACGCTTACAACTTTTGCAATCTAAATCGGATTTCCATAAAATGAAAAACGTTTGATTTCCATTAACAAGAACTTTCAAATGAGTGAAAGCATATTTTAAATTCAAATTATAATTTTTAAGTTATGTTTGAAACCGTTTTGGAAAAGGTCGATGTAAGAACAATTGTTGACTATAACTATAAACAGCTATTTTTAAATGTTTTAAAAATATGGAAAAAATTTGTAAAATCATTACAGATTATGAAAAAGTGTTTGAAATTGTAAAGTTTAAATTTTGGCTAAGATAAATGATATTTTGATCAAAATAGTTAAGATAACTGTTTTGTAATGCTTTTGTAACACTTTTGAAATGCTATTGTAACGCTTTCTTCGAAAACAATCTATTTTGAAGTTTTTAACCTATAAAATGTTTTCCAAACTATACGTAATCATTTGTAAATGATTGGTGGAATGTTTTCAAAGATTTAAAAGTATTAAAAATATTTTTAATATGGAATTTAAATTGATTTATTGGATATTAAAATGGGTTTTTCAATTTTAAATAATTGGATATTGTTGGAGATAAATCTTCGGATGTTTGATATTAATTCGGTAAATGATGACTCTTACTATTTGAGGAATTTAAAAGGGAGTTCACCGTTATTCCACTTATAGTGTGAGTTGGATACGCAGATTAGTATTGAGTATAAGTTGATGATATTTCTATGCAGATCTAATATCAAAGAGTTGGATAAATCTTTTAATTAAGATACGAGTTTCCTAAACTGATTGAGATAAGTTGGATAGAAATAATTTTCGGATATTTGATATGAAATATTCTGTGGGGTAAACGTATATTATTTGAGGAATTAGGAAGATATTATTATTATTATATCGTTGTTCCACTTATAGTATTCGTTGATTATGAGAATTGATATCAAATATAAGTAGATACAATTTCTATGTAACTTATGTTCAATATCGACTGATTTGGGTTTTGTCGTGAATCATATCTTCAACAATATCATCCTTGAAGCCCAATGAGATTGAGTTGTGGAAATTCAGATCGTAAATTGGGATTTAATCCAACCTTTGATTTGAGAAAATTAAAAATAAGAAATTGGGAACCAAGTATAATCTTTTAGTTAAGATTAAAGAATTGAATGTGGGAAAATCAATTTAATTGGAAACTATAGTTGAAATATAGATTAAACGATTTTTAAAGGAAACTGGGTTTTGATAACTAGTCATCAAACGGAAAATTGATTAAGGCTTTAGGGCTAGATTATCTTTGATTTAAGTGATGTGTTTTAAAGAAGAAGGGTTAAATATGGATTTTGTTAAAGATAATTTAAGAATGGGTTTGAAGAAATTTAATTTAACAAAATCTAAGATGGATGGAGATTTGGTTGAAAGCCAATGTGTTCCGTAATTGTGTTTTAAAAATTATGCTTGTTATTTGGGAAGACCGGGATCAGATGTATGTTCAAAAACCATTCCAAGTAATAGTACAACGTTGTGGAGCAATTGAAGACAACATTGAAGACCGGGACCCTTCATATCGTAAGGACGACTTGCTGAATGTCTCAAATGGGTAGCTCCCATTTGCAGATGGATTTTGTATCAGCTAAGTGGCAAGAAGCCCAAACGTATGTGAAGGAATTTCGGATTGTTGTTTCGTTCAAACTCAGAACGGACATTTATGGATTGTGTGTCCGACATTGTAATTGACTGTGTAGCACTGATCTTTGTTAAATATATATCAATTTGGTGGCGGAGAATTTATTCTCTTGCTTAACACCTTTCTCTAAGACGTATGAGCTTAGAGGTTATATATCGATAGAAATCAGTGATGCGTTGTGAATAGACAATGTGGCATACTTAAGTTATGAGGTGAGCTTTGGATGATCAAAGCATGGCTTATTTAAGCGTAGCTTTGTGTATATCGGTACCTCGGCAAGCCTCACACCTCGGTAAACGGCCAAAACAGGAAGAAATGCAGCAGGGTTATGGGGTGTTGTCTCCTTCTAGATAAAAGCTGTACAATGGTATGGAGCCCAGGTATTAACCTATGTGGTAAAAGCATCTACTTTTGTGGTTGTTGTTAGCGCGCGCTTAGAAAGGTCGGTAATGACCGAGAGATGAAATACTCAGGCGTACTCTAAGTTACCCAGTTAAGGGGTAACCCGGCCTTGTGTTGGCATGAGGAGCATCACTGTTGATCCTCGGACATCCCTCTAGAGGTGTTCAAAATTCGGTTCGGAATTAAGTTCCTTTGCCTGGTCATTGTTGGAAACCCAATCTCCGCTACAAGCCCGTACGATTTTGATTTTATACCATACGTCAGTATAGTATATGGTACCGATGCTGGCTAGGATTGATACATTTACTTCCGAAATTGTTTTCACACTATATTATAGTATTGAAAGAGGATTTTCACATATCAAGCTTTTTGACTGCATAAGGAGAAACCTCGCCCATGTGTGCGTTTGCATTGTATGTTTGCCGCGAGACCTTATGTTAGTTTCATTTTTCAGAAAGTCATTGCAAATTTCTATGCACTGGTATTCACATGGAGTGAACCGGTTTCGCAGTAGCGACGTGGTCCGGTGAATTACCTAACTTTAAAATAAACCCTAAAAACAATTGTTTTGAGTTCTCACACCAGTCCCATGATTGACTTGGAGTTTATTATTCCCACACCTAAACTTTGGGTGCCCATAATTTTTACAACGGCAGCCTAGTGGTTTGGTTCGCAGATTTAGCCTTGGAGTTAGTTGGAGCAGGATTCTGGTTTTAGCTGGAGCTATTATGTCTTGAAGCATTCACATTCTTCCACTAAATTTAGTATCTTTCCCGCTGTGTAAACGATGTACTATGATGTACCTCTTGTAACTCTGATGTATAATGATAATGGAAAAGTTCTTTTTATTTTGTGCAAATGTGTAAGTGCCCCTAACATTCCACCTTTGTGAACGATTTAAGTTGGTTTATTTACCGATGAAAACCGGGCAAAAAGCCGGGTCGTTACATTTTAAAGAGGGCGGTTTGGGGTAAAGAGTTTGGTCAGCGATTGTGGGTTGCGACAGGGGATTTGTTGCTGGTTTTCAGAGGACTGTGAGAGGTTTTAGATGAAGTTTGAAGGGGTGTTGATGGAAGAACTGACGATGTTTTGTAAGCCGGGGTGGAGATGATGTTTTGTAAGTTTGAAGGGGTGTTGATGGAAGAACTGATGGATTTGAAATGCTAGAACTATACCTTGGTTTGTACTTTTTAGTATTGTTTATGAAATATTATGGATATATGCAGCATCCCGGAAATTTTCGATGCTTGATTTTCGACACTAATACAACCCATGTCCAAAACCAAGTATCGGAAACCCAGAAAGCTAATAGAAAGAAATTAGAGGATGAGATAGGGAAGATAGAACTTATTTGTAATACCCCACTTCCGTTAAGGTCACTCGCAAAGGGAATGCCTTAACTTTGGTGGAACTTTATAAGTAAACAGAACAGAAAATTACAAGACAGATAAAGTAGTACTTGAAAATTTTATAACTTTATTACAGCAGAAACAGAAATAAGTTTGGTTACATCTTTCAAAACCACAATATCGGAATTCAAGTACATAAATATTAGTCTTGTACAAAAGCCTTCAGAATGCATAGTTTTTAAAGCCATAATCCCCAACATAAACTGCCATGGAAAGATAGAGTCAAAGCCAAGAAATACTTCAAACACTTCAAGCAGAGAGACTCTGAATCAAAGCTCCTACGTTTCCACCCTGAGCACCTGGGGGCGCGGGGAAACGGAAAGAAAAGAGGCGAAACAAACTAGGTCAGACATAAGTCTAGTGAGCCCAGTGACTTTCAGCATATAAACAGATAATAGTATCATGACATGTAAATAAAACTAGATGAGAGATAACTGTAACAGGAATAGCTGGTTAACAGAAGAAACAGAATGATATAGGCTAGGCTAAGCTAAGCTCCTTACTTAGTTTTCACTTCTCTGCACTATTACTAGTATAACAGAATTAGGTGTTGTCCTATTGTCTAAACAGAAAACAGAATGATTTCTTCAGAAACACGATGCTAGAAATGGACCTTTACAACCCTAATAGAGACAGATGCACAGAAACAGAATGCTAGTAATGGGTCTTTACTACCCGAACAGAGGTAGACGATACAAAAACAGAAAGCTAGTAATGGGCCTTTACTACCTGAACAGAGACAGAAAAAGAATAACCCCTACGGAAACAGAATATTAGAATTAGGTGTACACTAGTAATGGGCCTTTACCACCCCAATAGACGGTACCACACAGAAACAAACAGGTGTTATCACCCCAACAGAAACAGACGGTACCCCAACAGAAACAGACAGAACTAAGTGTACCCTAAATTCCACCACAAGCGATCGACTCCCTAATACATAAATAGCCTGTGTCAGCCCCACAGAAGGGTGTATCACTCCCTAAAGTGGCATCCTATATACACAGAGCTATTTACAGATGTCACGGTGTCTTACATCCTCAGAGCAGACCGGATCCATGCACGCACATGACCCGGTTGGAATGCGCCATCAACACCCCGTGCCATTATCAGAGTGAACCTCTTACAATTAGTTCAGTAAGCGTGCCCAGACCCCTCTTAGTGTTGGGTCATAGTTTTGATACCAGAAAGGGTTACTGACTAGTATGGGTCTCAAACAACAGATGACACAAGTAATTACCCCTCCTAACCTTGTGTCCCCAGATTAACAGATTTCAGATTAACTTGTTTATAGATTTCAGATGTACAAAGTTCAGATTAACTAGTTTTCAGATCAGACATATAAGTTAATAGGTTTTCAGACTAACGGATTAGATGTACAGATTAACAAGTTCTCAGACTAATGGATCAGATATACAGATTAGCAGACTTACAGATTGTTTTACCTAACTTTGTATTGGGCCTACAGATTCACGAAACGGGTTTATTAGATTCATCAGTCCAGTTGTTTTAACCCTATCCACCCAACACGTTTTAGGTATCACATTTATCTTAGATTTGCATCAATTAAATATTAAGGCACAGACCTCTCACATTAGGTCTGTAGCATGTGGCCGCTGAATGTGCCGGGCGGTTCCGGGCAGACTTCTGCCACAAGCCAGACCTAACCTCGTGTCTAAGCATCTTTATGCCTACGACCTCTCACATTAGACCAACAGTTTGCGGTTGCTGGTTAAGCCGGTTGGGTCCGGGCAGGCTTCTACCGCAAACAGAGTCTAACCTCGTGTCTCAGCATTTTTAGCTAAAGTATTCATTCATAGATTATGCCAATATCAGACTAATTATGCCTATTCAACAAATTAACTTCTTTACAAGTTACAGCAGATTACTCAAGGTTCAATTAACATGTTTCGCTCAATTTTACATCGAGCCTACAGACTATATACCCAAATCACAGTATTCAGTTCCAACAGATCTAGCAGATTGGGCAATTTAACAGATTTAAACATATCTTAAAGTTCCATTGACATATCTGGCCTAATCATAAATTAAGCCTCATTTTACATGCCCAAATTATGGTCATAATTCATAATATAACATATGCCCAAATTTAGTTAAATTTTGCACAATACAGAATATTCTCTAAAAGCCCCAAATCATGATATACAATATGAATTATGCCTATTTATAGCCTTTGCTTTCAGCGTATGCCAAATATCCAAAATCCCCATTTAGGCGCATTCCCAATTAATAGTTATCCTATTTTTATATAGATCTTTTACGCCTAAATCATATATCCCCTCTTTTTCTTTTTTTCCCAAGTCATAGATCGTCATATAAAATATGCCCCCAAATCTAGATCTTAATCACAACATGTATTATGTCCTCAAAATCAAAACATGCATTATGTTCCCAAATTACAAGTCATATACAATAATTCTCCTTCTTCCAAATCATAAACCGTCATATATAGTATGCCCAGATCTAGATCTAAATTACAACTTATGTTGTGTTCTTAAATCAATCACGAATCAGTCATGTCCAATTATGCATCATTCATTATTTTCCCAAATTTAGCGTTCGCGCATTAATCTCTTATGAGATTTGGCTCAGGATCGTGGTAGCCTGGCTATAGAACAGAAAGAAGGAAGAGATACAGAATAGTTATAATAAGATAGATCTACACAAAATAAAACAGATATGATAAACAAGAATAAGATAGATCTACACGGAAAAACAGATCTGATAAACAAGAATATGCATAATCTCCAATTCAGATTTATAACCATGTCAAGATCGTAATTAAATTTCATATCTGAAAATAACTGTACTCACAAATTAGGGTTTAAGAAAGAGAAGAACGATTCTAGGATCTGATTTTCTGGAGTTTATTTAGCTTTCCGTTTATGTAGACTATTCAGATTGGAAGAAGAAGAAGCAGTAGTTCTAGCTTAGGTTTCAGCAGAGTAGCGACGCTATTGATTTATTTTAATATGATTATAGCAAAGTATAGGCAAAATGAAATTATGTGGAGAGAAAGTGAGATTTGGGGGTGTTTAAATAGCTTGGGAGCAACGAATCTGGTCAGAACGGGCGTCTAAATGCAGAAAACTGGATCTGTCCTGGGATCTGGAAGAAGGGGGAGGTCGACCCTATGGTCGACCTGCCTACCCAGGTCGACCACCTGGTCGACCTGTGTCCTGGGCGGGAATTTTCCCGCCCAGCCCGGGTGTGTGTTTTGAATTCGAATTTGAATTTCGAGCTGAGCTATTTTAAATTTTCTGAAACTTCTATAGGCCATAACTTCTTCATACGGAGTACGATTTACACAAATTCGGATCTATCTCAAGCAGAATTCCGAGACGAGCACAATGGCATAAACCGTTTTCCTTAATTTTTCTGTTGAAAATTAAATATACTTTGTTTTGTTACTTTATGTTCACAGAAAAACACGGGGTGTTACATTATTAGAATAGAAGAATAAGAAGATCAAAGTCTCACAGCGGAATGAACAAAATATAATATATCAAATACTTTATTCAAAAGAACTGTATATATATTACAAAATCAGAGTATACATTCATACCAATCAATACATGCAGCGGAATAAACTAGTACCAAAATATATGGAATATGTCTCGAGTCCTTCTTTGGAACTCCAAGCGAAATCTAACCTGTAAATATACTCGGTTTGATCCGAGCACATTTGAAGCAAAGCAAAATTCACCCGGATCAGCCTAGAATACTTTCAGTGATAAATTCATACAGTAACCAACTTGTTTAACTTTGGAATCCCTTTTTGAAATAAAGGATAATAGTAAGACCAGCCCACACATAAACACGGACGGTTTTTACCTTACTATAACCCAAAGCATTTTTGATATATCAAAATCCAGTGATATTAAGATAGTGTCTATCAAATCACAAATAAATAATAATCTAGCGGAACGCTTGCATCTCACGCTCCATTTATAATATAAAATCAAAAACCGCATGGTGCTTATTGGAGATTGGATTCCAACTATGACAAGGTATGGGACCACCTTCCGATCAGTGTACTCTAGAGGGTATACACTGGGGTTCAACAAGAACGTCTTGCAACCCGACCACACATGGCCGCCCACTCATTTAGATTGAGTGTAGCGAATGTATTACCACCTAACGGTTTTATGGGCCCACCGTTCATCCGCGCAAATACAGAATCGAAAGAAGAACAAATATGGAATTTCTCTAGATTGGTGATGATACACCCTGCTTGGGTATGACCCACCTAGCCATGCTGCCTGCCCGATTTCTGTCACTTCCCGGTTGATGAGGCTAGAGGCTACGTTTATCTTTTTAAAATATCTGGTCACCATCCACTTTGAATGCCACATCGTCAGATCCATCAATTCACTAATTTTCGTCCACAAATACACTCTGGGTGTTAAGCAAGAGGATTTCTCCACCACCAAACTTGGTGTATTTGTAAAAATCAATATACGTGAGTTTTCAGGAAATACTCTGTCAAACATTCGTCCATACAAGTCATCCAGGAACAGGATGAACCGAAGGAACTCTTCTACCGCATCACAGGAATCACTCTATAGATCAGTAGCAAGAAGTCCTTGCAATCCACATATTTCAACCACGACAGAACCACAGTATATCTCTAGGGATCAGCTAGAGATTTTAAGTACTTCTTCCATTTTATGAAGATCTATGGTCTTCAATGCTCCATCTTCATCCTTGTAGATTAGTTTTGAACGCTACGTTGATTCGAAGTGGTTTTGGGTCTAGTTCCCATACCGGTCTCTTCGAAACAACACGTCAAAAAGGTCTAATAATATTTCATTGATAGTCGGTGTTTTAACTATCAATCTCAAAACAGTACGATCAAGTATATTGGCAGATCAGGTCTTATTATTCAATAATCATTAACTCTTAAAACCCATTTCTCAAATTAAAATCAATTCCATTTATTTTTCTCTATAAATCATATTTGTCTCCGTTAATTCTGAAAACATTGACTATATTCCAAATCCTTTAATGTCATAATTACCAATCCACTTATCCTTACTTTGACAATATCACCTTATTCAATAAAAACTCTTTTCATTATCTGAGAAATCTAATGATATCATTATACTTCAAGGTCGGCCCGACAATATTTAAAGTATACATCATCACTTTAAAACCCAATATGTTTATTATGTCTTAACGATCTTGTAAATGCCATAGCAGTATTCTAAATCTCAACATTTGTTATCGTCACGAACTAATATCATCTCTCAATAATAGTGAAGCCATCCAAGTTGGGGTTTTATTTACCTCTCAGACTTTGGTCAACAACATTCTTATCTCGAGATGGATAACAGTTCGTAACTCAAAAACCAATCTCATTTGTAATGTCAATCAATCTTATTAATTAAGATATGGTTTTATAAACATATCGTTACTTCCAAAAATCTTACCCTATTCTGATCATATTTACTTTTGGTTCTAAACTTCGTTATTCAATTTAGAATATATATTTCCAAATGTTTTTCCCCAAAAAACTACAATTACGTCTTAAATCTTTTATAATCAAAAACCATTTTTACTTATTTACCCAAACCTATAAATAATTTCTTTATATTCTGGAAAACTTTTCCTTTACCTCAATTCGAGTTTAATTAAAATATTTAGCTCGATACTTATCGCATTAGCTCAATTCACTTTTAATAACCCAATTTATATTATTCAATCCCTTCATATTAGATTAATAAATTAATCTAATAATTTCACTTAAATGTTTACTTAAATATAATCATTTCAAATATTAACCCAAAGGTTAATTATAACTTATTTCGCCTTATAACCATAATTTAGACGTTAAATAATCATTTCATAATATTTTATAAACCAGTTTATAATATTGATTTATTTTCAAAGCTTCAATATAGTATAATTAAAACCCTACTTCAGTTGTTTTTATAATTTTACTCTATTAATCCGTTTAACGGCAGACTAACATTTTAAATGAAAATAAAAATTCTAGGTCGTCCATTGCCAATTCCTTAATCAATATCGTATATTGATTCAAGTCACAATAACAATTAACAACCAGCAGGTTTTAAAGTCAACGAGGGTTCAGTCAGGTCATATATAAATAAATAGCATGTTAAATATTTGAGGAATCCGTTTTGATTCCTCCTACATGTTCTTCCCTGCATTACAGATTATTATAGTATTTTATAACGACATATAGTTATAATTCACGTCAACCATTATATATACCATAAGCATCCAAGGCATCCAATCAACCAATTATCAACGAATCAATTTAATTATATGAATTTAATCACATCACAGAATTCCAGAAAAGTGTGAGAGTTAACTAACATTTTATTCCGACTGACGGTTGTCGAGTTATTCCGTTTCTGGCCAAACCAGTTGTACCTGTAGCCTCCGTCGTCACTATTCCATCGGACCATATTTTGTCGAGTTCTGACAACGTATGAAATAACTGCATATGTTATACCAATTTAAATTAAATGTAGGTAATTTATTAATGATTTCCTTACTCGCTTGTTACCTTAATCAAATCATTCCTTAGTATCTAAAGCTGTAGATTCTTCCTTAGCATCTCCCATGTTTAAAAAGAAACATTTCCGGCCCTAGCCCACAATAAACCATGGCCCGTCTCACTTCGTTGCTTCCTCTCCATCTTAGCCACGTTCAATTAGCCACGTTCTTTTTTGCTACAGCAACCTTAAACAGAAAACTCCTCCTTTGTTGATACAACACCATACAACTACACCTCACATGTTTAAGAATGCACCTTCCCACACATGCAGATCCACCATAAAAGGAAACCACACCCCATGCTACTCTTCCTCCCAAACACAGTGCTACTTCCTCCATTACTTTGCATGAAACCTCCGACGAACTTCTTTCCTAACTCTCCACACAAAAAGGAAACTGCTGCCATACACTTGCGTGCGAAGACCCTCCCACCGCCTTTCTCTCCTACCAGCATTCTCATCATTTCCCGATTTCCCTTTCTATCTTATTTCTCTCCACATCCAAAACATGCTTCCAGTATGTATGGTTTTCCCTTCCTCCAACATTAGCAGCGACAAAGCCACTGTATGGGCTGGGCGGGCAATTGCCCTACCCAAGATTGGCAAATCAAGTAACCAGTGTTTGAAAAAAAAACGGCGGAAAATATAAATAAAAAGAAAATGAAAAACCCAACGCATTTGGACAGTCAAGGGAACAAATAGAAAGAAAGCACGGTTGAGCGTTCTAGCCTCCACACCTACTCCACCCGATCCAGAGCGCGTCTTGCCTTTTTGTCCACTTATCTCTCGTATCAGTTGGCTACTAAAACTTTTAAGGTATTTTTTCCATATTTTATTTTTGCATAATTGTTTGAGATTGGATCTGAAATTGATTTATAATAGCAACCTTACTCAATAATTTTGAACTTTGAAGTATGTGGATTTAGAAGCTGAAGCATAATATGCATCATTTTATTTCATTTTTGACTGTGATTCCTAATCTTAAAGTATGTCAATATTTTTTATTGCGATTCCCATCATTTTCATTATGATTCTCATTTTGTTTCCATTGTTTGCCTTGAAGCATGTCAGTAATTTTTATATTTTATGACTGAAATATGTCAATTGTTTTAGATGGCTATCCCGACCTTACCTGAAATTAGTGAATTGTTGACCTTGGTTTATGTAGTTGAATTTTTTTGAAATTTTTTTTTTGATCTTTTTGAAATATATGATTTTTTTATACAATCTTGCTGATCTTGAAATTGCTTTTAGTCGGAATGATTAGTTTCAATGTCTATATGAAATACATATTTGTTTATCATCGTTTCGTAATATCTCTGCATTTTTGGTGTTAATATGGAGTTAGTTAAATAAAAAAGACGAATGATATCCTTATCCTAATTGTTTTTTATGTGCAAGTTTGTTTAAATTACTAGTTGTTTTTGTAAAATATTTGGACATTTATCTAATTTCGCCCACCGCAAACCAAAATCCTAGTTTCGTCACTGCTTGTTAGATAGGTTGTACATAGTTTGTTTAGGGTAAAATTACGAAAAGACATAGGATGGATTTTGCACAGGCGCATTCATTAAATTTTATATACAGTCGAGCTACAACTTTCAAATGAAATAACGTCGCAAAGATTTCCTAAAGATATAATGTTATTTTAACGTCTATCGGTCACGTCCATTTGGTCAGAAAAATGTGTGCCGATATCTTTGATTGGAAATACCGAATTCTGCAAAGATTTTGCTGAGACACTGTCTAGATTAATATAAGGTTACATAAGATATAGAATAAGATTACGAAGTGATTTTACAGAGTCACCAAAGATATTTTCCTGAAGACGAACAACGATATCTTACGGAAACGACGATCCATATTTTTAGCGTGTAACGCTCAACGTTTACGGTTTCCATGAACACATACGAATATCGATCGTGATGAAATTCGAAGCCATTCAATAACTTAATATTCTGGGCATGTTGAGACTGGTCTCAACGAATATTGAGATCAGATGTGAAATCGCTATTTTAATTTTAAACGGCTAACTTATATGTATTTATATCGCTCATGATCGGGAAATATATTCCAATTTAAATGACCGAAAATCTAGGACGTTACAATGTATTATGTATTTTTGATGTAAGAATATTTAGTATGCCTACTATGTAATGTTGAATGTTGATTATGAGATGAGTTATTAATATAATACATTGATTATGAGATGTGTGTGTTGATATTAATTGTGTTGTATTTAAATTAGATTGTGTATTGAATGGAACACAAGTTATGTGTGTGAAGAGTATATGTGTGTGTGTATATAGATCAGAAGGGGAATAACAGCGGATTACCAACAAAAAAAGGGAGGTTAAGTTTACCTCAATTTAATTTTCGTCGTTAATCCCTTGGTTATTAATAAGGATTTACCAACGCCTTTTATAAATAATATTTTATTATAAATTAATGATCCGTCGGTAAGTAGTCGGTATATAAATTAAAATCAAATTAATAAATAAAATTTTATTTTTATTAAAAAATTAGTAAAATGACGGAAAAATGCCCGAAAACTCATGCTAAATTCCATCGCAAAATCTAACATAGATACCGTCATGGTTTTTACCGAACAAACCGGTAGGTAGGAAATTCGTCGCTAACACCTGTTTAGCGATGGATTAGAAATGGATTCTGCCGTTGCTATATGCGGTTTGTCTTGTAGTGACATCATACATCCGTGTTAGATTTACCTTTCTAAATATAAGAATTCTAAATATTCCATCGGCTCCTTAACAAACTCGCAATGATTAACTAAACCAATCACCTCACTGTCAACTGAATTTCTGATTTGTAGAAATAATCGAGCATCAGATCTTAACCACATCAAGTCTTTCTCATCCTTTGAATCTGGCATAGGTGGATCTTTAATTAAATGGCCATCTTTATCTATACCTCGTAGATATAATCAGATCGCCTTACTCCAATTCAATAAATTCATATTATTAAATTTGTGATCTGTAATTTTAGGCATCAATTGCATTGCATCCATCGCAATCTTGTTCTCCCCAATTCTGACATTACTTTCTTTAATGATTTCTCTTATCCTCACTGATTTGAACTAAAACCCTCAACAGATTGGATTTTTTTATTTTTATGGCTCTGATACCATGTCATCTGAATGAATACACGAAAATATGAAAGTGGGAAAAAGCTCAACTCTTATTCTGGTCCACTGTCCCTTTTATACATAGTAACTAGGTCGAGAGAATCAGTCCCAAACAACCCAAACAAAAGAAAGAAGAATACAAAATAAGCAACGTGCACAATTGTAGCAATATGTACGAACGTATACGTGAATGAAACATATAAACTACTCCATGCAATACTCGCAACATATAGCATTCTCACATCCCGCGGAGGGAAAATCAAAAAGCAGACCAGTTAGCCAAGACGACCATCTCCGATAGTCCAGAGGAGACAAAGGTAGTTCTGATTGAAGTACTAAATGCGCCAAGCCTTGATTAGATGTAAGTTGATCAGATATTAGAAGTGGATCCTGGAAGAGAGTCATGGATGATCCCTATAAAAAATTTCCAAAGTGTAGAACACTTACAGAGAAGAAGAGAAGAAGAGAAAAAAGCGCACTATTGTCTACAAAGCTTCAAGATATGCTATGCAGCATGGAATGCTTTACAAAAAATTTTTTTTATTCCTTTACTCCGATGTGCTAATGAATACGTCAAGCACATATTAAGAGAAGTGCACAAAGGTGATTGTGGCGATCACACCGGAGGGCAAACCTTAGCAAAGAAGATGCTATGGTAGGACTAATTTTAGCCTACCATAAACCGAGATGCAACTGATTACGCACAACGCTGCGAAAATGCCAAAGGTTTGCTAGGTACCCTAGGGCTTCGTCTAACTAACTCACCCAAAAGGTGGGTCCTTGGACTTTTGCAATATGGGGAGTGGATATCATTTGAAGTCTTCCAGTATCCAAGGGCAGACGAAGTATGCAATAGTGGCAGTGGATTACTTTATGAAGTGGGATAAAGTGGAACCATTAATCAACATTACGACCAAGAAGATGATCAATTTCATCGTCAGAAACATCATATGTCGATTTGGGCTCCCCAAGACCATCACTACTGATAATGGAACCCAATTTGATAATAATGAGTTTAAAGATTTATGTCGAAAGCATTATATTAAGAAGAGATACAAAGTATTGCACACCATAATCAAATGGGTAAGTAGAGGTCGTAAATAAGATCATCAAGACCATTTTGAAGAAATAATTGGAGCAGGCAAAGGCCAAGTGGGTCGATGAATTACCATTAGCTCTCAGGGCATATTGAACTACCCATAAGTCTGCTATTGGTCATACTCCTTTTGCACTCTCATACGGTTCGGAGGCAGTCATCCCATTAGAACTTGAGGTTGCCTCTTATAGAACGACGTACCATGATCCTCTGACTAATAAGGCTCTTCTCATGGAGTCACTAGATATGATTGATGAAAAGTGAGAACAGGAAGAATTGTGTGCTTCAGAGCATAGATATCAAGTTGCCCGATACTATAACCGGAAAGTATGACATAGGACCTTCAAGCATGGCAACCTGTTTTTGAAGCATGTCTTCCCGTCCCCCTCCTATATGGTCCCGAAGTCGGAAGGACCATACATTATTCATCAGAAGCTTTATAATGGAGCTTTCAGGCTAACAACTATTGATGGCGATCATCTTCTGAGAGCATGGAATGCTGACCATTTGCGGCATGATTTAACTTAAGCTTTTATTTTGTCTTGGATTATGCAATGAGGCGCATTTTGCCCGAAGCTATTGTTACTAAATTAAATCTCTTTCCTTGCTCTATGATTGTTTGTGTTGGTTTGATTCAGTTTTGCAATTCGATCGGTTTGTACCAAACGTGAACGAAGGGAATGGTTATTTCCCTAACGATGTCCACTTTCTCATGCTTCGACAAGTTAACCCAATTTCGTGACTAATCGAACTTGGGTTAACCAAGGTCTAACACGACTTCAACGCTTGACATAGCAATCCTGGCTTTATGAACCAAAGTGAGGAAACGACGCATAAACAACATATAAAACTCTTCCCTACTTTGATGGGATGAGTATAAACAACAGGGGTGGAACTAGAGCATCCCTGGCGGCCAATCCTTCCTTTAACATGGGGGCAGAAGGACGAGGCCCGGATAAGTGTGACCCAACCACTTGCGCAGCTAGCTTCTTTCCTCAGATCTTGGAATGGAGTATTGACTAATTCGAGTTCAATATTGATGCTCGAATTAGCGAAATTCCACTTTAGAACTTAAAGCGTAGATTGGATGCCAAAGCGAATGATATGACCATTCACACTGTCAGCTCTAACTCCCGTGACTCGAGAGTGAATATGAAATCTAGGTAGGCATAAAATGATGCACCACGACTTAAGACCACTATAACCCATAACTCTAAGCTGAATTCACAAAAAGAGAGTATAAAAACATTTGGATTGAACATCCAATGGACTTGGCTTCTTCCCCATAGAAGGCTTGGGGGCATGAGCGTAAACTTAGTCTATGATCCCCACTGATGTTGGGGGCATTGACGTGAACTTATAGATTGACATCGAATATGCCATAGGCTTGGCCTATAATTCAAGGTTAATTGAGGGAACATACTATACTCCCGAATTACTTTTCCCATAAGATAGATATGGGTCTAAAAATTAAATCGCAAGTACGCTGAATGAAAAGCGAATGATAGAGGAAAAAATTATTTCATTAATTATAGATTTGCACAGAATGATAACTACTTTACTAATTACTTGTTTTATACAGAGTGAAAAAGCAAGGGACACACTTGCAACAACCACAGCAGGCCAGTGGAAAGCGTAAAAAACAAGTTTGAAAGCATGTAGGACTTGGATGTTTTGATTTTCTAATGCTCTTTGAGCTTCTTCTTCTCCTCCTTTTCAGTCTTGGTAAGTAGATGTTTTATCTTTTGTTTCTTCCCAGTTGAAGATTCTTTAGGTTCCGGAGTAGGCTTGGAGCTTGTTCCCTTTAGTGAGGGAAGATCGGTAGAAACCTCCATGCCGGAAGGGAGTACCACATTAAGGGGAACAACGAGAAATGGTGTAGACAAAGCATCGATCTTAACTTCCAAAAGGTTGCCCTTGTTTCTCGCTTTCATTTCAACAAGTATCAACTCCCCGGTCTTACCGGACTCCCTAGCATCTTCATCACCATCCTTACTGTCATGATCTTTCAGCGCAGCTATCATCTCTCCTTCCTTCTGCGCACCATCACTAGAAGGCACTATAGGCTCGTCAATTGGCTTTGTCTCCTTCTCCTTAGCAACATCAGTAGTCTTTATACCTAAAGAAAGAAGAACAATGGTTATTAACTTCGAAGAAATAACATGCCTCTCAATCGGAAGCCACATAGCACGACGACATGTTAGAATAGCTTTAATAAACCGAGGAGAGAATGTGGAAATACCTTCGATCAATTAATGTTCAAGAGCTGCGGGAGTCTTAGCTTTGTGGAAACATTATTGCAATTCATCATGCGATTTTTTGTATTTTTCGGCGTCACGTTCCGCTAGGGCGAGTTTAGCTTGTATTTCCACGCAATCTTTCTCCAAGGTCTTGACACATGACATGTCGCATTCCCACAAATGCCTCTAATTATCCAAGTCGAGTTGGAGATGTTGTATAATTTCGAATAGCTTCCGAGCATACTTTCATGTTTCTTTGTATTTTTGATCGACAAAGTCTATCTTTTCCTTGAAAGTAGCGGACTTATCATTGGGGACTGGTTGAAGATTGAGCACAAAATGCATTTTTCCAAAGTGGTATCAAGGGATTTTCTCCTTTAAGCCTTTTATCCTCTCGACCAGTAGAGGCATCAAGGACAATAGGCTTTGAAGTAGAAATATCAATTGATTTACATTTTTATGGAACAATCGTTGCACCATCTTTATCCTTGGATTTCTATTTGGGGTCCGAATGCTTCTTGGAATGTTTATCCTAGATGTATGACTCTTTTGGAGGAGGCGGGGCCGTGGGTGTTTGTTTATCCCCTTCACGATGGCTCTGGTAGCTTTTGTGTTCGTCAAACTCGGAACTAATCGGGGAGCGGGAACGTGAGGAGGGATAATATTTTGTTGATAACGCCTTCTATCCTCTCTCTCGCAGTCATCTCTATAGTCATCCTCGGCATCGGAATAAGACTTCGAAAGATAGCTATGGAGCTTTCTGGGATCATAACTCCGATAAGAAATAGTTCTTGCAAATCAAAGTAAACCAGCGTTAAAATCAGAAATTAATGTAATACACAGATACTATGACGTGCAGTTTGTGTGTTGTATGCGTCCTAACTGATCCCACCGACGGACCGAAGTCTAGAATTTGGTTGGTTAGTGTCGTCTTCGTCATCTTAGTGGGTGTGATTTCCTCCTCATAGGTTGGATAGAAAGAACCAGAACCAAGGTCTTGAGAAGAATGTATTGTATTCGACAAAGGAAGGTTGCCTAAGCCTTGGAATGGAGACACTGACTTCTCTTAGAGGGAATCGTGGATCAGTGATTTAGCCAAAGATGGAGTCTTAGGAGAAGACTGCTTCTCTGTAGTAGATGTATCTTTTGAAGAAAGGTCCCTAGGTTCCTACACGGTAGCCATTTCAAAAAGCCCCTCTTTGAATACATTTATGGGAAAGGGAATCTTAAGTGTTTCACTAGTTACTTTTTCGAGGGATTTCTCCTTTTCCCCTGACTGGAACTTTCATGCTCTTTGCTTCTTGGGGCCTCCCTAACCTCAGATGATATCGTTACTTGCCCCCGACTGGTGGCATGCTTTTAGTCCCCGCTGACGCTGGGGGTATCTAAGCTGAGTGCATGTATATAGGAGCACAATCTCCACCAACTCCCATACTTCATTGTGGACTAAGAAAGTGATATCGATGAAGAAATGCATCCATAAGGAAACTCCTAACACTTAGCAAGGTCGGTGGAGCATTAAGTAAAATAGTTAGACGATTCTGGTACACTTGGCCTTGTGGTTTCTTGGGATACAAAATTAACAATAAAAAGAAATGTTAGATTTCCTAAGACATAAAGCTAAAGAGAAGAAACTGATATTTAGAGCTTACTAGACTGAAGCCATCTTCTAACTCATCCCGCTTTATGATTGGTATAAAACCAATTAGGCCTTATGTCGCCCATATTAATGAAGTCATCAGTAATCATCTTCTTCTTGGGCAAGGATTCAAAGCAGAGGAAAGAAGGAGTCACTTGTTGGTGAAGCTTATAGTTGTAGAAAAAGATTATATCTTCATAGGTGGGCTCCACACCAAGAACTTCCATATATGCTATATACAAAGTGTACAAGTATAATTACGCTGTTGGAGAAGCGGCATGAGAGCTATTTTCACCCATCTTAGAAAATCGAAGACGAAAGGATGAAAAGGAGGAATGCTCGCGACTGAGCACATTTGTCAACTTATTTCCATATATCCTTCTGGAGGGTTATGAGGTCTATCTAAGATGTCGACGACTCGAAAGTCATCCCAAGAAATTCCATGTTTTAGGCATAATCGCCAAAGCCTTGATTCACCTGTATTGGATACCCAAGAGTCATTGGGCTCTTCCACAAATATCGCATCTTGAAATGTGTCGGGAGATATTTTTTCTCCTACTCCTCCGACCTCTTCATCCATAGAAATTCCTTGCTCGAAGGATTCTACTTCCTCATGGATGTCAACCTCGAATTTTGGGTTAGTATCATCAGAACTAGAATCTGATAGAAGAATATCGAGATTGGTTGTGGTCTTCGGAGTTTTGCCTTTTTCAGATTCAGAATATCTTCTACGACATCTCCTAGACATGCTTATAGTGCTATCTAAGAAATGTGGGTGGTTAGAGAAAAATAACCTTTGTTCCCCTTGTGTGTGTGTACTAGTGTGTGCAGTGCAGGCATGTCAAAAGACATAAATGAAAGAAGTGTTGAAAGCATGTAATTGCTTGATATGCGTCGTGATGTCGTGAAAAATTATGTCCTTATGTTCAAGCCGCCTAGTATGATATATCACTTTATATTAAGTTCAGGAAGGCCCTACCCTAACTGTCCATGTATGTACATGCATTTAATTAGGTGTGGCTCATTCGCGCGCTCGTTAGTTATGCATTTATACATATGGGAATGATGGCAAAAATTATCTCAAGCATCATGGATCGGATCGAATGGTGATCCGGTTTGATGGGTCTGGATCGAATAACCTCGGTTCGGCTATTCCAGGTCGTGAATGTTCGACCCGAACCTATCTAGTTTCTTCGAAGCTCCTCCTATGAGCTCTTCCATCTTTCCACCGACTCTAAGTCCCTACCAAATCGAATTACCCATTCGATCCAAGAAGCTTTCAAACCAACCAAGTTCTTTTTCTACACTCTTACTTCCCCAATGCATTTCCATCATTTCTACAGTACTTGAGTTCAAGTGAAAGACCACAAACAATCCAACACCATCGACGACCATTGACGAACTGGAGACACCACAGGCACCGTCGACGGTGGCAGTCATCCCCAGAGCTCAAGGCGTGGACGCTTAGCAAATCGGAGATGATTAACGAGGTTTTAGAGTCAAATTTGTGTGAAACTTCTAATTAAAACACGAATTGAACGATTTATAACCCACCTTTGGATTGGATTCGAGATTGCAAAAGATTCAAAGTGTTCTAGAAGTTAGGGTTTATGAGTACAAAGTGATTTGGCAATGGAAAAATAAAGTAAAAGGTAAAAGATTGGTGAATCGGCTTATATACAGTGCAAGGGTGACTATTCGACTCCCCTTGAAAAGATGGCACACATATTTTTTTTTTGAAATAGACTTGAATAATGTGGGGGTTGGATCGGATCGAGTGTTCTCTGGAACGAATTATTTGATCCGGAACGTGATAAATATTTTCGATCCGAAAAATTGAAAACTAGAAAAAAAATGAGAGAAAATAAGGACATTGTAACGAGCCTGAAAATCTGAACCAATTTAAAAAATTTGAATTGGCTAAAATAATGGATTTTAAATATTTAAAATAAATATTTTAAATAATAGCGATGAAAACTGAGTTTGAATCGACAATTGAAAACGAACATAATTGATTATAATTATAAACAAGGCCTGAGATGGCGCTGTAGTTTCAAAAATTGAATTCAAACTTTGTCGGACTGTACCGGGTGCAAAACAAAACGGATTTGAGTGAAACTAAAAATATTTAAATCTGTTAGCGAATACTTTTCTAACAAATCTGAAAAATCAAAGTTTCATAGCGGAAAGCAAAAGTTATGGCCAAATGAATTTTCAGAAAGGTCGCTATGGAATTTATATAGCCCGTGAAATTGGCCATTTTGCATACGACCTCGGAATTCGACGAAACCTCTTTTGTTGGATCCGGGATGTGAAGTTATTACTATGTTTCAAATTTCATAATTTTTGAAGCTAATATGTGAGCGTGGCAAAGGAAAATGTGTTTTGGTCAATTACAGTTAAATTGGATCGACCGGAAATGGGCCATTTTGCAAACGGTCTCAGAATTCGACGAAACTAGTTTTGTTGGGACCGTATCGTCAAAACATAGCTAGATTTATTTTTCTGGAATTTTTCGAATCAGTTTGTGGGCCGAGCAAATTGAAATGTACGTTCAAATATAATATTGAATGTTATATATTTTAAATTGAAGGAAAACTGATTGAAACAGTCGAATGGGCCTACGAAACATATCCCATTGTGTTCGGAATGGTGGTAAAATTCTAGGGATGACAGTCGTTGGGTTTGAATTGGTGTTCGTATGTGATAAGGGGTATTTTCGGATTTTAAAAATATATAAATAAACAAAAAAATATGATTGGTCCACAAATTCTCTTTCTTCCCCGATCCACCCAGTCGAACGGCGAAAAAGCATTCCAAGCTTCCCGGCATGATTTCTCCCAATCCACACATTAAAACCACATGCCCCAGTTACGAATTTTGTAAAGGATAACGCGAGCTTCAAATCCATACCAGATTTGCATATTTTCGAAGTGTAATTGGGGAGAACCGACGTCTTGAAGTGGACGACTTTGAGGCGCCGCCGTGAGCAGGAGGAACCATCGAGTGGGGGCCCACCTACCTCCGCCTGAGCGCCTCTCGGAGCTCTTGGATGTGGCGCAACCCGATCTCAACAACGCTCAACGGATTTTGCAAGAATCGAGGACCTAGTTTTGAACGCTCGTGGAAGGTATACGGCTTGATTATTCTGAGCTGATTTTGACACTTTAAAGTGTCGCGAAATTCATCCATCTTTGAAAAATCATATCTTTTTCATTTGTAGACGAAATTCAGTGAAGCAAGAGACAGTGAACTCGTGTGGACGTCTTCTATATTCCAGAAGAGACCGCATATTTTCTTGAGCCTTCTGCTATTTTTGGTGGAGTGGAACCCAATGTGAGATTTCTAATTTATAAACGATATGGAAAACGACGATGTATAAATTATATAGTCGATGTATGAGTTATATAAGCGTTGTACACCTCTTGTATAAGCGTTGTATAAGTTGTACGTTCGATGTATAAGTTGTATATGCGTTGTAAAAATTATATATGTGTTGAAATAGAAGTGAATTGCTATATATATATATATATACGCCCCTCGTCCACAAACCATGGACGACATTTATTGGTTGTGATTGGTGTGAAATTTGATTGATAACGAATGGTTGATTGGAATTGTTTGTGGTTGATATTTATTGATTGTGGTTGAAAAATACCCATTTGTGGTTGAGAAATATTTGGTTGAAACCACACAGGATTAGTTTGTGGAAATGAAAAATATATATATGCCGCCTGCGTGCGAACTAGATGCATGATTCCCCATTGTCAAAAAACCACGAGGTTTTAAGGTAGAGCGAGGAGCCGTACATCGATACGGTCCCGGTTTTGACTACCCTGCCGTTATGCTGCCGAAATTTTCAATAATATTCATGTGTTAGAATTATTTTCATATGTTGAAACTATATTCATGTGTTGAATAGAAATTCATGTGTTGAATGATATTTTTGTTTTGAAATAAACTATTTTATAATAAAAATCATATTCTTATCATCAATATGGATTATATAAAATAATCCTGTTTTGAAATAAATTTGTTTTACAATAAAAATCACATTTTTATTAGATACATGAATTGTTGAAAATAGTGAAGTATTGAAATAAATGTCTGTTAGATAAAAATATTATTTTTATCAAATCTATAAAGTGGATAGTGTTTTGAAATCGATGAAAGAATTATATTTATATATATTTATATAAATATAATCAAAATATAGTGAATAAAGAGGCTGCAGTTCGTGTTTTGAAACCGTGATTTCAAACGATTAGTGCGGGAGATCCGACCATCTGATTTTCCCAAAACCACAACCGTAGGGTTCGCCTTGGAAATATCTTTCCAACGGCACCAACTTTGTAAAGATCCAATGGTTGGATTGTCCGGAATGTTTAATTCAAATCTGAAGAAAAACAACGCCAGAATCGATTATATATATATATATATATATATATATATATATATAATTAAATTAAATCGAATAACGACGCTGCAGTTCGTATTTTGAAATCGTAACTTCAAATGATTATTGCGGGAGATCCGACCGTCGGATTTTCCCAAAACTAAAACCGTTGGATTCGTTTTGAAAAGATCTTTCTAACGATATAAATTTTGTGAAGATCCAACGGTTAGATTTTCAGATATGTGTAAATCTAATCTAGAGAAAAACAACGCCACGGCCGCGTTATGGCCTGAAGCGTCATTTTAATGAAATAGCTATTTTTAAATAAATAAAAATAGCGATAAATCGTGATAAAATATTATAAATGATATGGAATGGAAATAAACTGAATTTTCTCGATTTATGTGATATTTGATGGTTGAATGTGTTTGGTGTGAAAATTACATTAAAGAACAAAATTGGTGTTGTCGAATGATTTAACCATTGGAATAAATTGATTTGAAATTCTAAATATACGTGAATTATTTGAAAAGGTCGAGTTAATTCTCATTTCAAATAATTGATCGACGAGTGAAGGTCGAAGATATGAAGACAGTGCAAGACCGATGATCTTCACGTCGAATGGAGGGGTGCTACTGATGCTCATGATAGGAGTAGCTACCTTGACGGGGTTGAAGTAGTAGCCACCTGGACGTACATGTTGATTGTACGGATATTCGAGGTATTGAGTGCCTCCGGTTTCGTTTAGACCCAGAATGAACGTGTAAATGGACTGTGTGTCTGACATTGGATTTTGTTCTGTGCTGATTGATCTCTATTAAATATATATCTGTTTGGCGGTGGAGAATTTATTCTCTTGCTTAACGCCCTTCTCTGAGACGTACGAGCCCAAAGGTTATATATCGATAGAAATCAGTCGCACGGGGAGAATTGCCTGTATGGCACGCCTAAGTGATAGATGATCAAGGCTTCTGTTGAAAAGAAAAGTCTTGTGGTTGATGATCAAAGCACAGCCTGTGTGGCATAGCTTTGTGTATAATGTGAATTCGCGAGCCTCACACCCCGGGATGGACCAGAAACGGGAGAAGGATCCAGGGAGGACATGCGTTTCTTTCTAGCTAGGGTGGTGTAAGTGACCTACCAGCCCTGACATTTATATACTTTTCACCTTTGTGGTTGTTGCTATTGCGAGGCGCCTCGGATATATCGGTCGATCCGAGACCGATAGAGTCATTGGGCTCATTTACGCCCCAAAGGGCGGGGAAACGCAGTGTTCAGGCATTTTAATCCACATCGGTGGACCGGCCCTGTGGCTCCTAGGTGCAGTTGCGGCTGTTCCTGAGACATAGTAGGCTAGATTGTCTCGAAGCGGTGAGGACGATCCCTGGCCTCAGTTCATGACGGAAATCCAATTTCCAAATACGACATCGTGCGGTTTTGATTGTATATATACATATGGCGACATGATATATGGTACCATGCCGTCTATGACTGATAGTTATGATTGAAATTCTTTTTGAAACATATATACACTAGCAATAATATAAAAGGATTTGTTTTGCTCGTATCAAGCATATTTTGGCCATTATAAGGTAAAACTCTATCCTCGGGTGTGTGTTGCATTGTGTGATGGGAACTGAGTCTTATAATGGCTTCATTTTTATAAAAAGCATTGCGATGTTTAAAAGAATTATTTGTTTCAAAGCACTGGCAATCCAATGGAGTAAACCCGTTCCACGAAAGTGGCGTGGTCCTGTGATTAGCCATATTTGAAAATGTGTTAAGTAGATTTCTCATACCAGTCCCATGACTGACTCGTAGTTTGTTTCACTTGCAAACTCGGGTGCCCCTTTTTCTACACGGGCAGCCTTGTATTTAGGTCTTAGCAGGCTCTTTCTGGATAGTTGGAGCTGAAGATGGATTCTATCATTTATCTCTTTCTATGCTGTTCAGCTCCTGTTGTACATATTATGTTTTCTTTTCCGCAATAGACATTTATGTATAGCTGAACTGTATTTTGTACTGAGTATAATCCTATATACTGTGTAACTCTGATGATTATATTTATCCAGTGTATTTTATTGTGCATTATCTGGTGTATTTATTTATTTCTGTTCTGTTATTATCCGTTTATGTGTTATATTCCAAAGATTACCCTTGCCACCGTCTTATCAGGAATGGGGTTGTCACAAACGTGGTATCAGAGCTTTGGTTAAGCTTAGTTCTAGAATATAACATATTAACGAACTCGTCCGAAATAGAACCAATAGTGTTCTAGAACGAGTAACTCCTTACAGATAGGACCAGTAATATCCTAGTATGAGTATAACAGAAGGAAATACACTTCGATAGACACATTTACACACAAGTATATGTCTCTATGTTTCAAAATTACCTTTTCTGTTGACCTAACACTTTGTCTGCTATTTGCAGACATAGAAAATGAGTGGCAGAAGCAGAAGAAATAATCCTATGGTTCAACAAATTAATGAGCCATTTGTATTCCCTCAGCCAGGATCAGATATAGAAGCTCTATTAAAAGATATCGAAATCTGGGAGGAGTACCATTCACGGGCAATGAATCTATTATTCAAACTCAGGCTTGGATGAGTGCAGCTGAAAGAATTTTTGAAAGTTTCCAGCTGAGAGATGACCAGAAAAGATTAGTGGCATCTTGGGCACTCAAAGAAGGAGCTTTAATCTGGTGGGAAACAATCATTAAAGATAATCCAGAAGGTGATATCACCTGGGGTATGTTCAAACAACTTTTCAATAAAAAATTTATTCCTCCAGAAGTAACTGAGCGGTTATGTGATGAATTCTACTATTTGATACAAGGAGATGTGAATATCCCAGAATATCATAAGAAATTCAATGAACTTTCTCACTTCGCCCCTCATCTAATACAATATCCAAAGAGGAAGAATCTGAGATTTATTAATGGTCTTCAAAGGAAATACCAAAATAGTGTGATGGGCCATGTGAAGCTTCCTTTTTCTGAAATGATATACATGGCTTATCAGTATGAAGATCTTGATAGGCGAGGCCTTTTTGTCGACAAAGAGGAAGTCAGCACTAGTAGAAAAAGGAAATTCGAAACTGATAGCCTAGAAACTAGTGCACAGCCTGAGACCAGTACGAAGTCTGAGTCCAGAAAGGAGCCTAGAGTCGATCAGAAAAAGGTTAAAGCAGTCATATGTTTAAAGTGTAATCAGCAATGGCATTTGATGAGAAGTTGTAGATCCTCGAACAAACGAAAGAATAAGGGAGCTAAATCCCAGAACAAGGTTCAAGAAGGTAGAAAGTGCAAACTTTGCCAGCAGGTTGGACACGTAAAGCAGGATTGCCGGCTCCTAAGGAAATCTGAAGTTGTTCATGTAAATAAAGTAGCAGAAACTTCTGAACCCTCAGCTAGTCAGGAAAGGTCAGATGTTTTGGAAGGCACGCTTACTGTCAAAAACATTCCGGTTAAAGTACTGTTTGACACAGGCGCGTCGAGAAGCTTTATTGCAAAGAATGCGGTTAAGAAATTAGATTTGAAATTGATAAAGCTCAAAAAACCCATCACTGTCCAGAATCCGGTTGGGGGTTCCCTCAATCTTAGTTGGGTTTGTGGGGTACCTGTTTCCTTTTCTCATTATCGGTTTCCTTGTATCTCGATCGTCATTAATTTTACCGAATTCGATCTTATTTTAGGATTGGATTGGTTAACCAAATACGAAGCTGAGGTTAAATGTGCAGAAAGGGTTGTCAAGGTTAAAACGAAGCTTGCTAATATTGTAATTCCCTATGCAGACCCGAATTCTGATAGAAAGGACTTCTGGTCAGCATTAGATATTTCTCCTGCTCTAATAGAACCTGTTCCGGTCGTTACAGAGAATATCCCAATGGACATAGAAAATATCCCAGTTGTCAAGAACTATGCGGATGTGTTCGAAGAAGTTGTTAGCTTACCTCCGCAAAGAGAAATTGATTTCAAAATCTCTTTAGTCCCGAATGCAAGGCCAGTGGTTCACGCAATTCGAAGGATGACCTTGAAGGAGAAAGAAGAGTTAGATAATCAAACTAGACAGCTAGTATGGAAAGGTCTAATCAGGCCTAGTTTTTCTGATTGGGGAGCAGCAGTGGTATTTTTTCCGAAGTACGACGGTACTCTTAGACTGTGTGTGGATTATCGCGACTTGAATAAGCAGACATTGAAAAACAAATATCCATTGCCGCGGATTGATGATTTGTTGGATCGATTGAACGACGCACAAGTATTTTCACGAATGGACCTAGCTACAGGTTTCCATCAGCTTCGTATTGCCGAAGAGTGTGTTCCTTTGACAGCATTCAGAGGTCCAGACTTATTCTACGAGTGGTTAGTAATGCCATTCGGCTTATGCAACGCTCCAGCTTATTTCGTCGATCTGATGAACAGAGTATTCAGAGGATTATTGAATAAATTTTTTTTGGTTTTCATTGATGATATCCTGATCTTCTCTAAGTCAGAAAGCGAGCACGAAAAACATTTGGAACAAGTGTTAGAAATTCTGAGAAGGAATGTTTTAAAAGCAAAGTTTTCCAAATGTATATTCTGGCAAGAAGAGGTCAAATTTCTTGGCCACGTCGTGTCAAAGCAAGGAATTTCAGTGGATCCCAGTAAAATCACTGCTATTCAGAATTGGAAACAGCCTCGTACACCCACAGAAGTTAGAAGTTTTCTCGGGTTGGCCAGTTATTACCGGAAATTCATTAAGGATTTTGCGAAGACATCCAGTTCCTTAACGAAATTAACTAAGAAACATTCGAGATTCAATTGGACTCCGTTATGTGAGGAAGCTTTCCAGGAGCTGAAATTAAAACTGACGATCGCTCCAGTGTTAACAATAATAGATGGCAATGAGGACTTGAAAGTCTGGACTGACGCATCTAGAGAAGGCCTTGGCGCGGTGTTAATGCAAAGAGGTCAAGTGATTGCTTACGCTAGCCGTCAGCTGAAACCGCATGAGAAGAATTATGTGACTTATGATCTTGAGTTGTTAGCCATCGTCTTTGCTTTGAAAATCTGGAGGCACTATCTTTTGGGTGAGAAATTCGAACTGTATACTGACCATCAGTCATTGAAGTATCTGTTCACTCAGAAAGATTTGAATCTGAGGCAGCAGCGTTGGCTAGAATTTCTTGCAGCGTACGATTTTGAGATTTTGTACACTCCAGGGAAAGCCAATGTTGTGGCTGATGTGCTGAGTAGAAAGAATGTAATAATCGCCAGTTTTATCATTACGACGTCGTTGATCGATAAAATATCTGCTCTTCAGAAGGATAATCACTTCATTCAAAGAATCAAAGAAAGAATACAGAACGGCGAGACCTTGAGTTTTCAAATAGATGACGAGGGAATCCTAAGGTTGAAAGGCCGAATCTGTGTGCCAAACATTGCAGAACTTCGAAGAGAAGTATTGGATGAATGTCACAAAGCTAAGCTTAGTATCCATCCAGGAGTGAGCAAGATGTATAATGATATCAAACACACTTTCTGGCGGAGATCTATGAAATGAGACATCTCCTTATATGTTAGCCGGTATACTACTTGTCAGCAAATTAAAAGCGATCAGCAAAAGCTCGCTGGATTGTTGCAACCTTTGGAAATTCCCAGTGGGAAGTGGGAACAGATTTCTATGGATTTCATAGATGGTTTGCCCAGAAGAACCAGAAAAGGAAATGACAGTATTTGGGTGATCGTGGATCAATTCACGAAGACCGCCCATTTCATACTTGTCAAATCGAATAGGACTGCTCAGAGTCTAGCGCAGGTATATTTCAAGGAAATTGTTAGATTGCACGGAGTTCCCATGAGCATCGTTAGTGGTCGTGACCCGATTTTTGCCAGTAAATTCTGGGAAGCATTCCAAGCAGAATTGAGAACGAAACTGAACTTGAGTACCGCATATCATCCTTAGACAGATGGTCAGACTGAGAGGGTGACTCGTATTCTTGAAGATTTATTGCGGGCTTGTATTCTTGATTTTGGCGGATCGTGGGAAGACCATTTACATTTGGCTAAATTCTCATATAACAACAGTTACCAAGCAAGCCTAACAATGTCACCATTCAAAGCATTGTATGGTAGACCGTGTCGATCCCATGCTTGTTGGGTCGAACCTGGTAACAGACTTGTATTGGGGCCAGATATGATTCGCGATGTTGCAGATAAAGTCGATTTCGTTAAGAAACGATTACTAGCCGCCCAAAGCCGACAAAAGAGTTATGCGGATAAGAGAAAAAGGGATATATCATTTGCTGTGGCGACTATGTATATTTGAAAGTATCTCCGATGAGAGGAGTTATCTGGTTCGGTAAAACAGGGAAATTGGCACCCAAATTCATTGGTCCGTTTCCTATTCTTGAACGGATTGAAACTCTCGCATATAAGGTTCAATTGCCTAATTGGTTGCCTGGAGTGCATGATGTATTTCACGTATCTCAACTTCGAAAGCACGTTCATGATCCAGACTTGATCGTGGAAGAAGCAGCGCAATAGGATATAGAAATCACTCCAGAATTGGCAGTTAGGAGAGAGCCGCTAAAGATAATTGGCAAAGAAACCAAAGAGCTGA
The DNA here is from genome assembly GCA_030737875.1 of Allium sativum. Taxonomy (NCBI): domain Eukaryota; kingdom Viridiplantae; phylum Streptophyta; class Magnoliopsida; order Asparagales; family Amaryllidaceae; genus Allium; species Allium sativum. Next base: position 830,824,899 of record CM060918.1, on the reverse strand, counting down.
GGAACAAAAAGGTTCACCTAGTCAAAGTGCAATGGAGTGGAGATCCGAGAGATTGTACTTGGGAAACTGAGGAGAGCATTCAGAAAGCCTATCCTAGGTGTCGAGTGGATATCTCTGATTGACTCCGGTGCAAGGTATATTTACCATACTTTGCATTACCATTTAATCCTCTACTCTGTTGTTATTTCTTTCCATGGATGTGCACTTTTACTTCTATAGTCTGATTAATAATAAATAAAAAAAGAGTGTATGAATTAATTTGTCTGATTTTGAAAAGTTAAAACAAATTGCTTTTTGTTTAATCAATAAGAGGATAGTAGATTTGATTAATTAAATTATTAAAACGATAGTTAATTTAATCAATATGAGGATGAAAGGTAGAATTTATTCGGTTAAACCACACATTGAACTGATTAGAAAATAGATAGAAATATATATACATGTGCATTATATATGTTTGAACAGGTAGTTGGATGGCTGTTGAGTAAAGAAATTATTTGCGTGCCCGACAAATAGGTAAGCCTTAATGAGTTGGATGCGAAATATTATTATATCAACTCCTGTGAATGCCATTGGATGCGGAGTGCTGGTTGTTCTGTGTGAAATAATAAACATCGCCATAGGATAGTAACAATTAATTTTGAACTACACTACATGGCATACTTCTGGAAGATAGGCATACTTCATCATATACCACATAAGCATTTGGAGCTTGTGTGACGAGGTGGAAGGTTTACCATACGAGCGAGAGACTTGTATGGCGATGACTATATTTTACAGGTTGAACTGATGACTGATATGGACTATTTAAATTGTAACGATAAAATTGCCAAATTAATAAAAACCCCACACGGGTCTGGAGTTGACAATAATCACATCTCTCTAGTTATTAGATACGGCACATGGACTATTTATTTCCCACACGGGACGAGGTGACGAGGATTTATCCTCTGGAGCATTTAAAATACACTCCCTCAGGCTTTGACAGGGTGACGAGAATTTATTCTCTGGAGTTATTATCAATACACGCTCCCTTGTAAACACCAGAATATATCACTATAAATATGTGTATGCTTATTAGGATTTATTGGGTACCTAATACGGCCCAATAAATTTCCAAACCTCTCCCCGTACAAAGGAGATTATGGCGAAATTTTTCGAAAATTCTGGGTGTTAGCCAAATTTTTGAAGAATTTGAAAATTCTCAAAAACTGAAAAGTTGGGGAATTGAAGCCATATTTGATGTAGAGTTGATTAATCAAACCACTTTCGACTTTATTCCTTTTCGGGGACGAAAAGTTTTAAGTGGGGGAGTTTGTAACGACCCTGAAAATCTGAACCAATTTAAAATTTTTGAATTGGCTAAAATAATGGATTTTAAATATTTAAAATAAATATTTTAAATAATAGCGATGAAAACTGAGTTTGAATCGACAATTGAAAACGAATATAATTGATTCTAATTATAAACAAGGTCTGAGATGGCGTTGCAGTATCAAAAATTGAATTCAAACTTTGTCGGACGGGTGCAAAACAAAACGGATTTGAGTGAAACCGAAAATATTTAAATCTGTTAGCGAATACCTTTCTAACGAATATGAAAAATCGAAGTTTCACAGCGGAAATCAAAAGTTATGGCCCAATGAATTTTCAGAAAGGTCGCTATGGAATTTATATAGCCCGTGAAATTGGCCATTTTGCATACGACCTCGGAATTCGACGAAACCACTTTTGTTGGATCCGGGATGTGAAGTTATTGCTAGGTTTCTAATTTCATAATTTTTGAAGCTAATATGTGAGCGTGGCAAAGGAAAATGTGTTTTGGTCAATTACAGTTAAATTGGATCGACCAGAAATGGACCATTTTGCAAATGATCTCAGAATTCGATGAAACTAGTTTTGTTGGGACCGTATTGTCAAAACATAGCTAGATTTATTTTTCTGAAATTTTTCGAATTAGTTTGTGGGCCTGGCAAATTGAAATGTACATTCAAATATAATATTGAATGTTATATATTTTAAATTGAAGGAAAACTGATTGAAACAGTTGAATGGGCCTACGAAACATATCCCATTATGTTCAGAATGGGGGTAAAATGCTAGGGACGACAGTCGTAGGGTTTGAATTGGTTTTCGTATGTGATAAGGGGTATTTTCGATTTTTTAAAAATATATAAATAAACAAAAAAATATGATTGGTCCACAAATTCTCTTTCTTCCCCGATCCACCCAGTCGAACGGCGAAAAAGCATTCCAAGCTTCCCGGCTTGATTTCTCCCAATCCACACATTAAAACCACATGCCCCTGTTACGAATTTTGTAGAGGATAACGCGAGCTTCAAATCCATACCAGATTTGCATATTTCCGAAGCGTATTTGGGGAGAACCGACGTCCTGAAGTGGACGACTTTGAGGCGCCGCCGTGAGCAGGAGGAACCATCGAGTGGGGGCCCACCTACCTCAGCCTAAGCGCCTCTCGGAGCTCTTGGATGTGGCGCAACCCGATTTCAACAACGCTCAACGGATTTTGCAAGAATCGAGGACCTAGTTTTGAACGCTCGTGGAAGGTATACGGCTTGATTATTCTGAGCTGATTTTGACACTTTAAAGTGTCGCGAAATTCATCCATCTTTGAAAAATCATATCTTTTTCGTTTGTAGATGAAATTCAGTGAAGCAAGAGACAGTGGACTCGTGTGGACGTCTTCTACATTCCAGAAAAGACTGCATATTTTTCTGAACCTTCTGCTATTTTTGGTGGAGTGGAACCTAATGTGAGATTTCTAATTTATAAACGATATGGAAAACGACGATGTATAAATTATATAGTCGATGTATGAGTTATATAAGCATTGTATAAGTTGTATGTTCGATGTATAAGTTGTAAATGCATTGTAAAAATTATATATGTGTTGAAATAGAACTGAATTTCTATATATATATATATATATATATATATATATATATATATATATATATATACGCCCCTCGTCCACAAACCATGGACGATATTTATTGGTTGTGATTGGTGTGAAATTTAATTGATAACGAATGGTTGATTGGAATTGTTTGTGGTTGATATTGATTGATTGTGGTTGAAAAATACCCATTTGTGGTTGAGAAATATTTGGTTGAAACCACATAGGATTAGTTTGTGGAAATGAAAAATATATACATGCCGCCTGCGTGCGAACTAGATGCATGATTCCCTATTGTCAAAAACCGCGAGGTTTTAAGGTAGAGCGAGGAGCCGTACATCGATACGGTCCCGGTTTTAACTAACCTGTCGTTATGCTGCCGAAATTTTCAATAATATTCATGTGTTAGAATTATTTTCATATGTTGAAACTATATTCATGTGTTGAATAGAAATTTATGTGTTGAACGATATTTGTGTTTTGAAATAAATTGTTTTATAATAAAAATCATATTCTTATCATCTATATGGACTATATAAAATAATCCTGTTTTGAAATAAATTTGTTTTACAACAAAAATCACATTTTTATTAGATACATGAATTGTTGAAAATAGTGAAGTGTTGAAATAAATGTCTGTTAGATAAAAATATTATTTTTATCAAATCTATAAAGTGGATAGTGTTTTGAAATCGATGAAAGAATTATATTTATATATATTTATATAAATATAATCAAAATATAGTGAATAAAGAGGCTGCAGTTCGTGTTTTGAAACCGTGATTTCAAACGATTAGTGCGGGAGATCCGACCATCGGATTTTCCCGAAACCACAACCGTTGGGTTCGCCTTGGAAATATCTTTCCAACGGCACCAACTTTGTAAAGATCCAACGGTTGGATTGTCCGGAATGTTTAATTCAAATCTGAAGAAAAACAGCGCCAGAATCGATTATATTTTTATATATATATAATTAAATTAAATCGAATAACGACGCTGCAGTTCATATTTTGAAATCGTAACTTCAAATGATTATTGCGGGAGATCCGACCGTCGGATTTTCCCAAAACTGAAACCGTTGGATTCGTTTTGAAAATATCTTTCTCATGATATAAATTTTGTGAAGATCCAACGGTTAGATTTTCAGATATGTATAAATCAAATCTGGAGAAAAACAGCGCCACGACCGCGTTATGGCCTGAAGCGTCGTTTTAATGAAATAGTTATTTTTAAATAAATAAAAATAGCGATATATCATGATAAAATATTATAAACGATGTGGAATGGAAATAAACTGAATTTGCTCGATTTATGTGATATTTGATGGTTGAATGTGTTTGGTGTGAAAATTACATTAAAGAACAAAATTGGTGTTGTCGAATGATTTAACCATTGGAATAAATTGATTTGAAATTCTAAATATACGTGAATTATTTGAAAAGGTCGAGTTAATCCTCATTTCAAATAATTGATCGACGAGTGAAGGTCGAAGATATGAAGACGGTGCAAGACCGATGATCTTCACGTCGAATGGAGGGGTGCTACTGATGCTCATGATAGGAGTAGCTACCTTGACGGGGTTCAAGTAGTAGCCACCTGGACGTACATGTTGATTGTACGGATATGCGAGGTATTGAGTGCCTCCGGTTTCGTACAGACCCAGAACGAACGTGTAAGTGGACTGTGTGTCTGACATTGGATTTTGTTCTATGTTGATTGATCTCTATTAAATATATATCTGTTTGGCGGCAGAGAATTTATTCTCTTTCTTAACGCCCTTCTCTGAGACGTACGAGCCCAGAGGTTATATATCGATAGAAATCAGTCGCACGGGGTGAATTGCCTGTGTGGCACGCCTAAGTGATAGATGATCAAGGCTTCTATTGAAAAGCAAAGTCTTGTGGTTGATGATCAAAGCACAGCCTGTGTGGCATAACTTTGTGTATAACATGAATTCACGAGCCTCACACCCCGGGATGGACCGGAAACGGGAGAAGGATCCAGGGAGGACATGTGTTTCTTTTTAGTTAGGGTGGTGTCAGTGACCTACCAGCCCTGACATTTATATACTTTTCACCTGTGTGGTTGTTGCTGTTGCGAGGCGCCTCAGATATATCGGTCGATCCGAGACCGATAGAGTCATTGGGCTCATTTACGCCCCAAAGGGCGGGGAAACGCAGTGTTCAGGCATTTTAATCCACATCGGTGGACCGGCCTTGTGGCTCCCAGGTGCAGTTGCGGCTGTTCCTGAGACATGGTAGGCTAGATTGTCTCGAAGCGGTGAGGACGATCCCTAGCCTCGGTTCATGACGGAAATCCAATTTCCAAATACATTATCCTCAACAATTATTTCATGCTTTTGGTAATGAAACCAACCTGTGTGGTTTGATTATATTTCGATGATTTTACCTGTGTGTCCGCCACCACTGCAAGCAAAGATGTTGACTTGCCAGTCGCGACAAAAACATTTATGGATATGGTATTCTATTTATACAAATCACAAGGAATCAAGGGTCAAAATTTCACAGAGAAACATGATTGTCGACTGTTGCTTATTCAGGAATGAATAGCTCAGCGAGTTCAAAGCACACCTCATCTACGATAAGTTGTACTTATGGAGGTGAATGGTTAGCTTGCCTTGTAGCAAGGCTGTCCAAAGATCGGGTGATCACAGTCACGAGCCCTGGACATTAAAAATCATGCCTATACAAGAAATAAGCTTCGGGTCAGATTGAATTCATGGAGATTCGAATAGCTTTCTACACATCAGATCGAACTGAGGCAGGGGCCGGATCGAACGTCCCCGGCTCAAACAGAATTCAATTTTAGTATTTGATCTGATCCAAATTCTAGTACATGAGGCAGTTACCCCATAGCCTACTGAAAGCCTAGACCATTTGCCACGTGTCCGACGGACCAATCCCACAATCTGCCTGAAACTACTCCCACAATGTCCAATGCTTGCAGTTCGATGCCATTTGTGCCTAACCGTTCCCGCTCATTTCCTATGATTCGAGCCTATAAATATAAGAATTCAGAGCTTATGGAGGGACTTTTGACGCTTAAGTGTTGGAAATACCATATTCTGTCTGCCATTCTTGTTTGATTTGAACTGTTTCCTTCTTATTCGAGTGATTTTCAATATTTTAGAGAGGATCTTGATTGTATATATGGTGTTTTTAGGATTTAAAGCATTATAATTGTAGTTTCTTACTGAATAGAAAAACTATAAAGTGGATGTAGGCTCATTAACGCTGAAACACTATAAACCTTGTGTGTTTTCTACTTTCCTCATTATACATTTAGTTTTCTTTGTTTATTTCTCCTCAAAATATTTACTTTGCGTGTTTGCGCCATTTTTTGGTCTAACATTTAGGCAAAGGAAATAACGATGATTTGAATGTTGTACTATAAATCAATGTCAGTTTCTAATCTTACTACAAATCTGCATAAGAGAATCCTATAAATTTGAGTCTCACATATAGATTATTGAAATTCTAGAATAAAAATCTAACAGAAATAGATTAAAGAAGAAATAGATTAAGGATATAAGAAGAAACTTATTTCAACCTAATTTATGGAATATCAAGAATAGAATGGAGGCACAAAGAATGAGAGGGTTTAAGGAACTATGAGGTAGATGAGGTGGTGTTCATAGGAGTGTAAATGAATGGCAACCGTTAGATTAATATAGATTAATCTTAATTGTCCATTTTCTATAAAAACCAACTTAAACGACCCTCATCAGGCCTGGGCTGCACTAGGCGGTCGACCGCTTTAGGGCGAAAATGCCTAATGAGCCTAGTGGCATGTGTTTTAATTAATTATATTATAAATTTCCTTATATTACTGATTGCTTGTGTAATATATTCTTTGTCTCCTTGTTCTTGCATATAGTTTGAATTTCAAATTCACCTAAAGGAATGTATTATTATTCAAATTATGCCATTGTATCCCTTAGATATTTGTATATAATATTAGTTTAAACATTTATATGTATGCATTTACCGTATGATTTCATTAAATTATTATTTCCACATATGAGCTCCGTTTGCTACATATTATATATGAAAACGCATCAGAAATTTTTCACGAACCCAAATATCATAGTTTCATGATCAAATTCCTATTTGTTTAGAATTATCATTTTTCCACCGTTTTATATTTATTTGTTATTTAATTAATTAAATCTCTGAATATATTTAGTATATTATTATGGGTTGTTACATTCTTCCCACGTTAAAATAGATTTCATACCGAAATATGTCTAAAGGGGCGAAAAACATAACTCGCTATAAACATCCATGTTATACACCCATGTTATTTTTTGTTCATCCATGACTCGTAGTGATCATGAAATGCAGACTTACTAAAGTAAGCTCAATCCTAACGTGTCTGTGAAACAAGTGATGTTATATGTTTGCAAAACTTACTTATATGCATATATCTCTATATGAGTACATTGTATAATTGTGTTGCATCCATTTCGCTAACATCCAATCTAGCAACTACAATGCATCCATAAACGTAACTTCGAAGGAAAATTATGCGAGAAATGCTCTAGAAGGGTCTGTCTCACCTTATCCTCAGTCTCCCAAGTGCTTTCCGCAGGGTCATCTTCACATTGTACTCGGACAAGGCAAATGGTCTTATTGTGGAGTCTTCTGATCCCATGCTCTACAATCTGTGAAGTGGCATGGGAAACCCTAGACTCCAACTCGAGGCTTCTAATTTCCCCAATCTCTTCAAGCTCGATTCTAATGGAAGAATCAAAACGACACTTCATCAAATGTGATACATGAAAAACATTGTGGATTCCTGATAAGCACTTAAGGTGGTCCACACGATAATCAAAAGATCTTATCCTCTTGATGATCTAAAGAGACACAATAAATCTAGAAGCCAACTTCCTAGTATTCCCAAACTGGATAGTCTTATTGAGAGGGGAAACCTTTACAGATACCAAGTATCCTACACTGAACTAAAGTTCCCTCCACCTCTTATCTTCATATGATTTCTGACGGTCTTAGACTGCCTTCACCTTCAGCCTAATCAAAGAAATCTTATCCATGGAATCATGGACGAAGTCTGGTCCAAGTAGAACCTTGTCGATAGTTTCCGACAACCTAGTTGGTGATTTGCATGGCCGCCCATAAAGCGCTTCAAAGGGGGCCATACTATTCTTCGTTTGAAAATTGTTCTTATACGCAAACTTCGGAAGCGGTAGGTGCTGCTCCCAAACTCATCCAAGATCGATAATGTAATCTCTAAGAAAATCTTCGACGATCCGACTTATCCTTTTTGTCTGGCCATTGGTCTTTGGGTCATAGGATGTACTCGAGTTGAGCGTTGTCCTTGACCTTATTTGTAAACATTTGCAAGACTCACTTGTGAGTAGAGGGTCTCGATCGCTAATTGTACTACTGAAATGCCATGCAACCTAACAACTTCTCTAACATACACCTGGGCTAATGAAGTCGCAACCTATTGTTACCACCAAAATTAACTTCAAAACAAGTTGACGGTGAAGGGGTATCGGGTGACCGCAAGCACATAGGAATTCTCCAAAAGGGAAGTGTAACACCCTGGATTTTTGAACAATCGAATTAACTAAATTAAAGAATAAATGTTTACCATTATTCTAAGGTTTGTAAGCAAAAGACATAGTAGCTCATTTGGTTGGAACATGTGACTTGCATACAAGAGGTACAGAGTTCGATCCCCGCCAACGCCATATTTTTGTTTTAGGGGAATGGCTAAAAAGCGGCTTAGTGTGAACGCGGTTCAAAAAGTAGTTTAGTGTGAAAATGGTTAATTAGGAAGATAGAAATATATATATATATATATATAAAATAAAATTCAACCTAAAATTTAAGAAAAAAATTCAAAACAGCGGAAGGGGGAAGGCAAAACACCAAACCAACCTATTTTATGGGTCGACCCAAGACCCGCTGGGTCAACCCCAGGGTTGATTCAGGAGGTTTGAAATTGGTGTCGTTGGCCCTAAATGGTCTATGACGAAATTTTATGTTTTAGGGATTAGGTGGCGATTTCTGGTTGGTCCGTTGACATCATTTCTTGGTTTCTAAGGCCTAAATTGATCCTAGAGTGATCCGTCGGCTTAAATTAATTCAAAGCTCTATAAAAAGAACCATAGACTCAAACGCTAAATTAGAATTAAAACTAAAACTATGGTCGTCATGCTGTCGTCTTGAACCCTAGAGTAGCCGCCACCAATTAGAGAGGAAGAACAGCAAATCAAATCAGTTCTATTCAACCCTAACAACGAATCTTCTTCAAAGGAAAGCTAATTCAACTACAACAAAGGGACACTAATAAATTCCAGAACTTCGTTGAATAGTGAGTTTGATCACATTAACAAAATAATTGCTAAATTAATTATGATGTGATATACGTTGGATTATAAGTTGTGGTTGTGAATCTAATTCATATGTTTAATCATGTATGTTAACTTGATTCATATTATATGATGTTATGCAAGTTTTATATATGATGTTATGCAAGTTTCATGTATGATGTTATGCAAGATTAATATGATTATGCAAGTTAATATAATTATGCAAGTTTCATATATGATGTTATGCAAGTTAATATGATTATGCATGTTTCATATATGATGTTATACAAGTTAATATGATTATGCAAGTTTCATATATGACGTTATGCAAGTTAATATGATTATGCAAGTTTCATATATGATGTTATGCAATTTAATATGATTATGCAAGTTGTACATATGATGTTATGCATGTTAATAGGATCACGCAAGTTGTATGCGAGTTATATGATGTTATGTAAGTTTGGATCTAAAATATATGCTAGTAGTTCATGATGTTAACTTGTGTCAATGAATCCCTTTTTATAATCCAATCACCTAGGTTTATAACATCAGTTTTTATGCGAATATGGATGTGGAACATATGCTAGTTCGTATAAGTATTATGTTCATATGCAAGTTTAAGTGATAATTGGATTCACATATATACAAGTTCACACCTTTAAAGTTTAGATCCATATTCAACTTGACATTTTTATGTTGAAACTATAACATGCATAGTTATGCAAGTTTACACCTTTATGTGGATCCATAGTTTACTCAGGTTAACACCTTTTATTGGATCCATAGTTATGCAAGATGACACCTTTATGTTTAGGTTGACGACATACATAGTTTATGTAAGTTTGTGATAATTACCTAGGCTAGTTGGGTGTAAAACTATGTTCATACATGCAAGTTCACACCTTTTAGATCTATGATTTTTGGATCCTTGATAATACAAAGACTATGCAAGTATGTTGTAATTCTTCATTGCAAGTTAGATGCAAATTAGATCTATTATTGTGTGTATGTGACTTTGTGACGTTTATTCATTTTTTTAAGTATTAGACTATTTGCTAGTCTAATATGTATATGTCATGTTAAGCGAACGAATGACGGGGGTACGATGGGGATAATAGTGGATACACACATATTGTGAATTTGGCATGTAATGGCCTAAAAAGGCATGTAATTAATTTTAAGGAATAAAATTAATTAGTGATGAAATTAGTATAATTTATATACTATAAATAGATGAGCATAATTTAGGTGATAAATTGTGGACATAAATAAATATGGAAATTTGAATAGGGAAAGTAATTCAAATTTGGGGAAAATTAATTATACTTAATTGCCTAAGACACGAGGTTGGACTCATTTGTGGTGTAAGACTGCCCGGACCCACCCGGCAAATCCAGCAGCCACAAATGGTAGCCCAATGTGAGAGGTCAAAGGCCCAAACTAAATGTGTAACAATTGTATGGACATGAGGTTAGGCTCGTTTGTGGTGTAAGACTGCCCGGACCCGCCCGGCAAATCCAGTAGCCACAAATGCCAGTCTAATGTGAGAGGTCATGCAGGGGTTGCGGTAGTAATAAATTAATAAACACTTAACCAAAGTAAAACATGTGGTGGGACACGGGGCTTAAGTGGGTGCCTTGGGTGGCATAAGGAAATACGATTAGTAACACTTAACTAAGGTAAAACATGTAAGTGGTACATAGGGGTTAAGTGGGTGCCTTGGGTGGCATGTGGAATTACTAATAGAAACCCATAACCAAATTTAAAACATGTAAGTGGACATGAAGGGGGTTAAGTGGGATGTACTAGTGGGGACCAAGCCTAGGTGGAAAGCTTGTGTCAAGCATTGGGGGGCCCTTTTCAGTCCAGTAGCCCATTAAGTATCTTTGAGAGCTCGACCCAAGTCGAGGACAGGACACGCCTACTGGGTCTGATTGTTAAAGGCCAAAACGGGTTAGCAGTGTTAACGCAAGTACAACGGTGTCACGTGCGTGTGTGGGTCCGGGCTGGTAGGTAAGACGTTGTTGCATCGTGTAGTTATAAGCCGTGCATTCCTTGCGTGGTGTAAGGTTGCCATATTGGGGAGTGATACACCCCACTGTGGGACCTGCACGGGTATTTACGAGTTAGGGAGTCGATCGAATGGGGCAGGGTAGTGGATACACCTAGTGGAGATAGGAGCAGATGGCACCTATGTAGTCAGCTAGGGGTACACCAAGCTACCACTATTATTAATAATTATTAAGGGGGTACACCTAGTGGAGATAGGAGCAGGCGGCACCTATGACGTCAGCTAGGAGTACATGGAATTACCATTATTACTTATTGAAGGGGTATATCTAGTGGGGATAGGTACACGCTGGGTACCTATGATAACAACTAGAGATATACAGTCAAACATGGAGGATAGTGGGTACATCTAGTAGTACACGAAGCTATCATCGTTCTATTTAGCCAAGAGGGATCAAATTTCTAGAGTAACTAGTAGGGGTGTAGTTAGTGTTAGTACAGTACAGTACGGTAGAGTATAGTAATTATCCTATATTGATTAGGAAGCGCCAATAACGTTATCTCTGTTTCTCTTGATTGCCTTGCCATACCCATGTGGTTCACACAGTCATTACCTTATTCTCTAGCTTATATCATATCATATTGCTTTAATAATTATGTTGTTAGAGTTATCGGACTCGCCAGACTTTATGTATGACCCCCTTTATTTCCACCTCTTTTCTTCCTCCCCTCCCACCCCCCCCCCCCCCCACCCCCACCCCACCTGCAGGTTCTAAGAATGGGACTAGTACTAGTGGAGCTTGATTGGGATCTCTTTGGGAGCACTTAGATTTGGATTGCTGAAGTAAAGTTCAGCCTATCATTCTTTTTATGGCTATTTGTAGTAGTGGGATTATGTACTTTGTTTTATCAAGATGGATATTATGTACTTGACTTTGGTTTATGGTTTTTGATGATGTAACCAAACATATTTACCTTCTGCTGCAATAAATAAAGTTTTAAATTTTCAAGTAATGCTTTATATCTGTCTTGTTGTGATTTTTTGTTCTATATTCACTTAAAATGCTCCATGGAAGTTAATGCATTCCCTTTGTGAGTGACATTAATGGACGTGGGGTATTACACGTGGTATCAGAGCTGAAGGTTACCAGAACAGATAAGATATTTTGAAAAACTATTTTTCAAAAGCATTTTTATAAAGAATACTTTCAAAAATATGTTTGTAGAACAGTATTTTTGAAAGAAATGTTTATTTTAAGAACATAATCCCCAAGAGCCATATATCCTTCCTTCGATTCTCCGTTTTGAATCTCTTTCTCTTTTTGAGTTCCCCACCCCCTCCGCATATAGATGTTTTTTCTAAGATAAATAAGGACTTCCGTACGAAGGACGGAAAACCACTTCAAGGGACTTAGACGTTTGTCGGGCTAGAAGTTTGTCGAAGGAAGTGGAGGGCTTGTAGGTACCTTTAAGATAGACGATGGGAGGAAGGTTCAAATAGCTGTTTGGTTAACAAAGGACGAAACCTCATCTTGGTGGGAGGTCACGAATGGAGAATGTGAAGAAGAAGGCTAATTGTTTTGGAGAAATAGGAAACCTTAGGATTGTCCAAAGAGGCAAGGACAAAGCACATGATCTTCTGGAGGGTGGTTGTATTCCCTCATGGCTGGTATACCTGATGGGGGTAGGACCGTCTAGGTTGAAATTTGGTTTTCTTTATCATCCTGTTTGAACTTTGTTTGATTCTAGCGCTTCATACTCGTTAGTATCTGCTTCGTTGGTTGTAGTCTAGTTAAGGATCCCATCCTAGTCTCAAATCCCGTTGGTGGTTCGGCTCATCCTTCAATGGTTTGTCGGGATTTGAGAGTGTCTATCTTGGGCGTTGGATTTAAATGCAATGCCTTCGTCCTTGGTTTCACGGGCTATAGTTTGATTCTAGGGGTGGATTGGCTAGCGAGGCGGGGTGCCATCCTAGATTGTGAAAGGAGGGTAGTTAGACTATTGATTCGTTATGGAAAGACCCTCATATTTCTTTTGACCCTGGGGGTTCAGTGATGTTTAGCTGCCTAGAATCTTCTGACGCATCCAACGATGATTGGGAGTCTGTTTGTGTGGTCTGTGAGTATGGAGACGTCTTTGATAAAGTGCGGGGTTTACCCAGAGGCGCGAAATAAGTATTCGTATGTGCTTAATAGATTAAGCAAAGCCAGTTATGTGATCAGCGGTGGTTTTGGAGCAAGACTGGCAAGGACAGCCAGAGTCGGTCAAGTGCTCAATTGTTTGGCCATCTTACTAGTATCATCTCACGTAGGTCATTTGAATTCGAAGGAGGTATCCTTTGGGTGTTTATCAGGTATTGGTTTAGGCCTTTGGGGCTTGCACTTGGGGGATGTCGAGGTCGACTAGGATGGTTTGTGTGAGAGATGGATAGTTGTGACGATTTTGCATGGGATAATATCCTGGTTTTCTCTAGAAGCAGAGAAGAGCATGCCCTACATCTTAGGGAAAGCTTAGGGACCTTACAAGCGCACCAGCTTAAAGCTAAGTTCTCCAAAATACCATTTTTGGAGGAAAGAACACTACAACAAAAACACCATATTACAACTTTAATTTTACAACGGTGCATAAAGCACCGTTTTAATAGATCCTTTTTTACAACGGTGGAAAACACACTGTTGTAATAAATGTTTTTTACAACGGTAAAATAATCACTGTTGTAAAGAACATATATATATTACCATATCACAACTTTAATTTACAACGGTGCATTAAGCACCGTTGTAATAGATTCTTTTTTACAACGGTGCAATAATCACTGTTGTAAAGAACATATATATTACCATATTACAACTTTAATTTTACAACGGTGCAAAGGCACCATTGTAATAGATCCTTTTTTACAACCTTGCAAAACGCACTGTTGTAATAAACATATAGATCACAACTTTTCATTTTATTCGTTGTAATTGAGATGCCTAGTGCAAACTTCATGTTTATAATATCTATATTTAATAACTAATTATATTGATACTTAATAATAATAATTAACTTAGGAATAAATTATATTTGTCAATTATTATTAAATAATTAATAGTTAATAAGTAATAATTACTATTAATAGTCAATTATTATTAAACAATTACATTTATATTGATTATTTATAATTAATAACTAATAATTACTATTAATACTTAGCAATTAAGAAGAATAATTAAAAAATATCGTTAATATTACATAATTACTATTAAATAATTAATAATTAAAATATACTAATTAATGCTAATCATGAATAATACATAAGTAACTATAATTAAATTACAATATAAATAAAATTATTAAATAATTAACAACAACAATAGTAATTACTATTAGATAATGATAATGATAAGTAATTAATAATAGTAACTAATAATTAAAAAAAATTGTTTGAAAATAAATATTAACCAAAGTTGAAAATTAATGTTAAATAATAAAAATAATTAGTAATTAAAATATAATACTAAATAATACCAAATACTCTTAATTTATAATTGATAATGTTGAAAGTTTTACCAAAACCTTTTGTCGAATATGATCCCCTACGGAGGGGGGGTCCAGGGGGGGTGGCAACCCCCCTAGGTGGGGGTGCGGGGGCAACGCCCCCGCTAACGGGGTTCGACCTGCCCGGTCAGGTCGCGGGGGTCCAGGGGGCAACGCCCCCAGTGGGGTGCGGGGCAGCGCCCCGTCCGAAACGGTACATTTTGTGTACTTAAAATTTTCGTTTTGCCTCTCAAGCCCGCTTCAGTATGTACTGAAATCTAATTTCTAACTATTGTCTTTCAGAATTTTCGGTGAACTTTGGCCACGTCACAAAAATTTAGCACCAACCCGCCAAAAACGAGAAGCAGCGGAAATGATTTCATTTAAGCGGGATCTTAAAAAAAATTAACCCTAAAATTAGTGGACTGGTATGGTCTTGCGCTGACAAAGTCATAATTAACTCACGCTCAGCAAATACGTTTTAATGGGAACTAGGGTTTCAGCGTCGCCATCTCTTTTCCAATCATATACGTCCTCTGCTCACTTCCGCCTCCTTATCGTGCTTTTCTCCTTCCTCCTAGCTGTCCATGCTTTGATTCAGTTCGCTCTGCAGTTTCATCCGCGTCTCCCTTATCGCCGCCTTGCCGAGCTTCTCATCCTCCTTAATCGCCTATCGAGACCGATTTCAGCTAACTTGGCGTTGTTCGGATGTCGTTCTGGTGATTGGGTGGATGTCGAGGTCGTCCTGGTGTACTTTGCATCGATAGCGACTTTGATTGGTGAGAAATATTTCAGTAATTTTGTGGGTTCAATTTTCTGGATTGGTGATAAAATTAGTTGACTTGCGATAATTTTGTGGACGTCGAGGTCGTCCTGGTCTATTTTTGTTGTAGGTCTGTAGTCTAGATTGGGGATTTGGTTCAAACTCATCAGATTTAGTATGTTAGGAGTGTTCAACCTGCATGTGTTCTCTGTATCCATATTAACTGTGCTAGGCTTTAGAACTAACCAACAACACAAGACAGTTCTTTGGTTTTGGAGAAGTGGTTAGAAAAAGAAGACATCTGAACTAGAACTGGTCTTGCAGAAACCACACTACTTAAAATAACAATTAGTGTACATGAGAAACTGTAAACGAATAAAATTTAAGTTGATTCCTATTAAAAAAAATATTGACTGTTTTTTCTAAAACCATTTAATTTGTTTTTTTGTTCCAGCCTATGAAGGATTGCAGGTCATTAAGTTGGACGTGAAAGGGATCACATTGATATCCAATAGAAATTGACAGTGATGGGAATCAGATTATAGTGAAATGTGAATATGCATGAGGAGGTATGATGGTTGTTGATGCAATTAAATTTTGAGTTTGAATATATATTATGCAGGAACAAGAATTATTGATGCAATTAAATCCACAGTTTCTCCATCTACCAAAGTAGTCTACAATGAAAGCCCAGACATGCACTTCATCAAGAAAAACAAAGAAGACATTTCGTACGCAATAATTGCAGTGGGAGAAAAATCATACGCAGAAACATTCGGTGACAGTTTAAGCTTAGATTGGGGATGCTGGAGCATAAAGACTCGGTGTATGTCAATGTGTATATATATTTATACGAAAGTGCGTATGTAACTGAGTGCATTGAGTGATCAGTTTGTAGTGAGGAATGTATGTATTGTTATGACTGTATTATGTAAAAGTGAGTTGTACGATAGTGGATCGGAAAGTTGTACTAATTCAAATATTGAAATACAATATTTAATTGATTATTTCAGATCAGTGTAGTATCATTTTATTCAATATAAATATTTATTTTTATATGAAATGTAATGTATAACGAAACAAAAATCGTATTGTTATAATTAATTGTTGCAGGAATTACTACTACAACAGTGCAAAAATGTTGTAATATGTATTACTACAACGGTGGAAAAAAGTTGTAAAATATACATATTACAACGGTGTTGCAACAGTGTAAAAATGTTGTAAAAGATATGAGTCTATTACAACTTCTTAATACACGACGGTTTGCCCACCGTTGTAAAATGTATATTACAACGGTGTTCCACCGTTGTAATAGGGTCATTTTGTTGTAGTGGAAGTGAGGATTTTAGGGCATGTGGTCTCTAGGGAAGGGTGATATGTTATGGTGGAAGACAGTCGAAAGTCCATGAGAAGAATTACCCTACCCACGACTCAGAATTGGCTGCCATAGTTTTTGCGCTCAAGTCTTGGCGTCATTATTTACTTGGTGAGAAGTTTGAGTTGCTTGCAAACCATAAGTCGCTAAAGTACTTATTCTCTCAGAAAGATCTAAACCTGAGGCAACAAAGGTGGATGGAGTTATTGGCGTCCTACGATTTCGAGATAGCATATACCCCTGACAAGGGTAACGTTGTGGTAGATGCCTTGAGTAGGAAAAAGTTGACATTGAGTCCTTTGTTTGTCGAGCGACGTAGCTTAGAGTTTATCTCTACCTTTGACTTTAGACCATCCATTGATTTTGTACCTAGTTTGATAGCGTCCTTGAGGTTAGACCTACGCTTTTGGGACGGATTGGCAAGGCACAGCGAGACAACCCACAGTTGGTTGAATTAGTAGAGAAGCTCAAAGGAGGGGAGTCATCAATCCATCTCCGTAGGTATACCCTAGATGATAAGGGTTGGTTACGTAGGGACGGTAGGCTTGGTGTACCAAAAGACGAGGACCTAAGGAAGACCATTCTTGATGATGCACATCGTTCGAGGATGACCATCCATCCCGACAGGGACAAGATGTACATGGACATGAGACGAGTTTACTTTTGGGCCGGCATGAAGAAGGACGTGGCAGAGTTTGTCGCTAGATGCTTGGTGTGCCAACAAGTAAAAGCAAAGCAAAAGAAGCCCGGTGGATTACTACACCCATTGGAGGTCTAGCAATGGAAGTGGGAAAGCGTCTCGATGGATTTTGTTCACGGATTACCGAGATCGAGGAAGGGTAACACAGGGATTTGGGTCGTGGTAGATAGACTTACTAAGAGCGCCCATTTCATTCCCGTGAATAGTAAGAGGACTGCTCCATGGTTAGCCTCCGTATACATTCGAGAAATAGTTCGTTTGCACGGTGTTCCTTCTAGCATAGTGAGCGACCGCTATCCTATCTTTACTAGCGAATTTTGGAAGAGCTTGCAAGAGGCGGTAGAGAGTCAGTTATGTTTGAGCACCGCATATCATCCTCAGACGGATGGTCAGACCGAGAGGGTGATTCGTATTTTAGATGACCTATTGAGGTTGTGTGTCTTAGATTTCGGAGGTACATGGGAGGAACATCTTCCATTGGTGGAGTTTGCATATAATAACAACTTTCAGTCTAGCATTGGAATGGCACCATTCGAGGCTCTTTATGGATGGCCGTGTCGTTCGCCTACATATTGGTGGGAGTCTACAGATAAGATCTTACTTGGGGCCGATATGCTTAGAGAGACTTCGGAAAAGATCGATTTGATTCGAAGGAGGATGAAGACGGCGCAAGATAGGCAGAAATCTTATGCGGACAAGAGGAGGATAGATCTTGAGTTTGATATTGGGGACATGGTCTTTGTCAAAGTGTCTCCACGTCGTTCGCTTTGGATCCGTTGGGAAGTTAGCACCAAGGTTCATAGGGCCGTTTCCTATTAAGGAGAGGATTGGGCAGATGGCGTATAGAGTGAAGTTGCCCGAGAGACTTAGTGGCATACATGATGTATTCCATGTGTCACATTTGAGGAAGTGCTTACACAAGACTGCGAAAGTGGTAGATCCGAGATGGCTTAGAGAGGTGGAGATAGAGCGTGATGCGACGATTCGGCGAGCTCCTACGTGCATTCTTGGGTCGGAGGTTAAGAAGTTGAGGAATCGAGAGGTCAAGCTAGTAAAAGTGCAATGGGGAGATGATGAGAGCAACGCTACTTGGGAGACGGAAGAGAAGATGCGTTCATTATACCCTTTTCTTTTCGAGGGTATGTCTTTTAGTTTCTCCTTTATCGCTTACCTAATACTTATCTTTAGTATGTCCTCTCGTTAGTACCTTTGACCTTTAGATAGGGTAGTCCTATGATTGTAACATGTGTTTGAGACATGTTATGTATAATGGATGCATGTGGATGCAAGTGTTTGCTAGTGGTTGCCCGTGGATGCATATACACACACTTTAGGCACTAGATCGGCTCAGTCACTTCATATTGCATATTCCATATAAATGTGTGTGCATATTTAAGCTAATGGATGTATAATGGTTGTGCTATCATATGGATGTTGTTGCATTTTGGTGAATGGTTGTGCACACATGTAGAAATAATATGTATCGATAGGGTTCTTTCGCATACATAATGGATGCATGGCACTATCATGGTTTGCATTAAGGAGGTCGACTGAATCAATAGACCGCCTGATTTTGCATTAGATAAGGAACATATACACGCAATTTTTGCATATGTTCATATAGCATTAGAAATTATATAAGGACAATGGATGTCTGTGTTTGATGGTTGAGTAGATGGTTCTTTGGATGTTAGGATATGCATTCTCCTTAACTTAGAGATTTCGGGGGTGAAATCCTTTAAGGAGGGGAGAATGTAACACCTCGGATTTTTGAATAATCGAATTAACTAAATTAAAGAATAAATGTTTAGCATTGTTCTAAGGTTTGTAAGCAAAAGACTTAGTAGCTCGTTTGGTTGTAACATGTGACTTGCATACAAGAGGTACAGAGTTCGATCCCCGCCAACGCCATATTTTTGTTTTAGGGGAATGGCTAAAAAGCGGCTTAGTGTGAACGCGGTTCAAAAAGTAGTTTAGTGTGAAAATGGTTAATTAGGAAGATAGAAATATATATAGATATATATATTTAAAAATAAAATAAAATTCAACCTAAAATTTAAGAAAAAAATTCAAAACAGCGGAAGCGGGAAGGCAAAACACCAAACCGAGCTATTTTATGGGTCGACCCGAGACCCGCTGGGTCGACCGAGACCCGCTGGATCGACCCCAGGGATGACTCAGGAGGTTAGGAATTGGTCCCGTCGGCCCTAAATGGTCTATGACGAAATTTTATGTTTTAGGGCTTAGGTGGCGATTTCTGGTTGGTCTGTTGACATCATTTCTTGGTTTCTAAGGCCTAAATGGATCCAAGAGTGATCCGACGGCTTAAATTAATTCAAAGCTCTAAAAAAAGACCCATAGACTCAAACCCTAAATCAGAATTAAAACTAAAACTATGGCCGTCATGATGTCGTCTTGAACCCTAGAGTAGCCGCCACCAATTGGAGAGGAAGAACAGCAAATCAAATCAATTCTATTCAACCCTAACAACGAATCTTCTTCAAAGGAAAGCTAATTCAACTAAAACAAAGAGACGCTAATAAATTCCAGAACTTCATTGAATAGTGAGTTCGATCACTTTAACAAAATAATTGCTAAATTAATTATGATGTGATATACGTTGGATTATAAGTTGTGGTTGTGAATCTAATTCATATGTTTAATCATGTATGTTAACTTGATTCATATTATATGATATTATGCAAGTTTTATATATGATGTTATGCAAATTTCATGTATGAATTTATGCAAGATTAATATAATTATGCAAGTTAATATAATTATACAAGTTTCATATATGATGTTATGCAAGTTAATATGATTATGCAAGTTTGATATATGATGTTATGCAAGTTAATATGATTATGCAAGTTTCATATATGATGTTATGCAAGTTAATATGATTATGCAAGTTTCATATATGATGTTATGCAATTTAATATGATTATGCAAGTTGTACATATGATGTTATGCAGGTTAATAGGATCACGCAAGTTGTATGCGAGTTAGATGATGTTATGTAAGTTTGGATCTAAAATATATGCTAGTAGTTCATGGCGTTAACTTGTGTCAATGAATCCCTTTTTATAATCCAATCGCCTAGGTTTATAACATCATTTTTTATGCGAATATGGATGTGGAACATATGCTAGTTCGTATAAGTATTATGTTCATATGCAAGTTTAAGTGATAATTGGATTCACATATATACAAGTTCACACCTTTAAAGTTTAGATCCATATTCAAGTTGACATTTTTATGTTGAAACTATGACATGCATAGTTATGCAAGTTTACACCTTTATGTGGATCCATAGTTTACTCAGGTTAACACCTTTTATTGGATCCATAGTTTTGCAAGATGACACCTTTATGTTTAGGTTGACAACATACATAGTTTATGTAAGTTTGTGATAATTACCTAGGCTAGTTGGGTGTAAAACTATGTTCATACATGCAAGTTCACACCTTTTAGATCTATGATTTTTGGATCCTTGATAATACAAAGACTATGCAAGTATGTTGTAATTCTTAATTGCAAGTTAGATGCAAATTAGATCTATTATTGTGTGTATGTGACTTTGTGACGTTTATTCCTTTTTTTTAAGTATTAGACTATTTGCTAGTCTAATATGTATATGTCATGTTAAGCGAACGAATGACGGAGGTACGATGGGGATAATAGTGGATACACACATATCGTGAATTTGGCATGTAATGGCCTAAAAAGGCATTTAATTAATTTTTAGGAATAAAATTAATTAGTGATGAAATTGGTATAATTTATATACTATAAATAGATGAGCACAATTTAGGTGATAAATTATGGACATAAATAAATACGGAAATTTGAATAGGGAAAGTAATTCAAATTTGGGGAAAATTAATTATAATTAATTGCCTAAGACACGAAGTTGGACTCATTTGTGGTGTAAGACTGCCCGGACCCGCCCGGCAAATCCAGCAGCCACAAATGGTAGCCCAATGTGAGAGGTCAAAGGCCCAAACTAAATGCGTAATAATTGTATGGACACGAGGTTAGGCTCGTTTGTGGTGTAAGACTGTCCGGACCTGCCCGGCAAATCCAGCAGCCACAAATGCCAGTCTAATGTGAGATGTCCTACAGGGGTTGCGGTAGTAATAAATTAAGAAACACTTAACCAAAGTAAAACATGTGGTGGGACATGGGGGTTAAGTGGGTGCCTTGGGTGGCATGTGGAATTACTAATAGAAACCCTTAACCAAATTTAAAACATGTAAGTGGACATAAAGGGGGTTAAGTGGGTTGTATTAGAGGGGACCAAGCCTAGGTGGAAAGCTTGTGTCAAGCATGGGGGTCCTTTTCGGTCCAGTAGCCCATTAAGTATCTCTGAGAGCTCGACCCAAGTCGAGGACGGGACACGCCTACTAGGTCTGATTGTTAGAGGCCAAAACGGGTTAGCGGTGGCAATGCAAGTCCAACGGGGTCACGTGCGTGAGTGGGTCCGGGCGGGTAAGTAAGACGTTGTTGCGTAGTTATAAGCCATGCATTCCCTGCATGGTATATGGTTGCCATATTGGGGAGTGATACACCCCACTGTGGGACCTGCACGGGTATCTACGAGTTAGGGAGCGGATCGAATGGGGCAGGGTAGTGGGTACACCTAGTGGAGATAGGAGCAGACGGAACCTATGCAGTCAGCTAGGGGTACACGAAGCTACCACTATTATTAATAATTATTAAGGGGTACACCTAGTGGAGATAGGAGCAGGCGGCACCTATGACGTCAGCTAGGATTACATGGAATTACCATTATTACTTATTAAAGGGGTACATCTAGTGGGGATAGGTACACGCTGGGTACCTATGATAGCAACTAGAAATATACAGTCAAACATGGAGGATAGTGGGTACATCTAATAGTACACGAAGCTATCATCGTTCTATTTAGCCAAGAGGGATCAAATTTCTAGAGTGACTAGTAGGGGTGCAGTTAGTGTTAGTATAGTACAGTACGGTACCATATAGTAATTACCTATATTGATTAGGAAGCGCCATTAACGTTATTTCTGTTTCTCTTGATTGCCTTGCCATACCCATGTGGTTCACACAGTCATTACCTTATTCTCCAGCTTATATCTTATCATTTTTCTTTAATAATTATGTTGTTAGAGTTATCGGACTCGCCAGACTTTATGTCTAACCCCCTTTGTTTCCACCTCTTTTCTTCCTTCCCCCCCCCCCTTCTAAAGGTGGGACTAGTACTAGTGGAGCTTGATTGGGATCTCTTTGGGAGGACTTAGATTTGGATTGTTGAAGTAAAGTTCAGTCTATCATTTTCTTTATGGCTATTTGTAGTAGTGGGATTGTGTACTTTGTTTTATCAAGATGGATATTTTGTACTTGACTTTGGTTTATGGTTTTTAATGATGTAACCAAACATATTTACCTTCTGCTGCAATAAATAAAGTTTTAAATTTTCAAGTACTGCTTTATATCTGTCTTGTTGTGATTTTCTGTTCTATATTCACTTAAAATGCTCCATGGAAGTTAATGCATTCCCTTTGCGAGTGACATTAATGGACGTGGGGTGTTACAGGAAGAGCCAAACACTAGAATGAACCAAGAGCAGGGAAGAATGATCCGAGAGCTACACAAATTGACACCCTCTTAGGGGAAAAGAGTTCAAAGTCTACAGAATACCTGCACATTCTATCTAGTAGGGCACACCCGGCAGGGGGTTTTATAGCGAAAGGTCACCTAAGTCAGAAGCTAAGAAAGACGGAAGCAAGGGCCCCACTAACTGAAACCCGAAAGGACGAAAGGGTTGTTGGAATTAACCTTCTTAATACCAACACACCAGGAAGTAACGATATCAAGAGAATCAAGCCAGAAGCACGTAGAGATATCCAAAACCAGCTTTCGAAACATTTTCTACACAAATCCCGAAAAGGTCACATTGATAGACAACAGGCACATCACCGGGAGCTACCTTCCGGAAAACCTGACTATGCTAAAAGCTCCACCGAAAGGTAAGTCGGAACCCTAGAAGGGATACAAGCTATCTATACTAGTCCACTTGGTACAGACCCCAACAGTGGTTCCGAACCGACAGCTATCTACGTATATATAAGGGCAGGCTTCTCTAAGTATTCATGAGAAAAACCGAAAGCCTACATCCGGAAGCTAATAACTGAAAGCATACAACCAAAAGCTCAAATACCTCCTGAAAAACTACTACATCGACATGCTCATTTCAATCTCAAAGAAGACCCAATTGACCGGGGTCTTCACTTTGGAGGCGATAATCAGCGTCACAAAGCGGCCGAAAGCCAAACATCTGAGACCAAAGAGAAAAGCAGCCGATAGAGGTTCTGGCAGGCCCAATAGCCCAACAGCAGAATGGCCCAGAATTCTCTATAAATAAGAATCCAGGGGTCTTATTTTGAGGATGGATTTTCTCATTCTTATTCTTGTACTCTTTCTTTCTAGAGTAAACCCTAATTCTTAGATCAATTTGGGGATTTCTTCTATTCTGCTAATGTATTCTAAATCAAAGTTCAATAAAGAGTGAATTGATACTTATGGTGCCTTCTTATGAGATTATCATTCTATTTCTTAGCTATTGCTGCTACAGCTTAGTGTTTGTTTCTTACATGTGCATGAGTCCTTACACAAACCTTTCCACAAGTCAGGTGAAATACCCCTTTCTACAAGCTTAAACCCTTTCTACAAGCTTGGACCCTTCCCACAAGCCTAGACCTTCCAGCGAGCTTGGTGCAGAACCCCCTTTCTACCATCCATTAAGTCCTTTATCAAGGGTTGTATTTAGTGGTCCTTTCCCCAAGGTAACTGTTGGTTCTTGAATCGTTTAAGCATGATACTCACCCCATTGAGGGAAGAGTGGCTTTTCATTCGGATTCCAGGCCTTAATACCTAGGAACAGTGAACTAATCCAAACTTGCAGAGGCTAACAACCTACTTTTCCCTTAGGTCCATTCCCATTGACCTATCTACAGTGTTGATGAAAAATATCATTAACATTTTGGCACTAGAAGGAGGGCTCGAACCTCCGATTCCTATTCCCACCTTTAACCCTTTAGGTAATATTGCCACGTTTCTAACTGCGTTGTTCCGCCCCAGATAGGACTAATGCATTGAGGAAGCAAGTACTATGAATAAAAGGGCTCTACCAGTCACTAATGGGTTCCCCATGGTTGGGACAAGTATTATCGAGCCGTGGGCAACCGTAAGGTTTAAATTAGAAACCCTGCATATCCAAGAGAAAGAGAATGATGTAGAGCATTATGATCCTGATCGATGGAGCATTAACCCCTTCCAATTGGGAGCAACTCCGATCTTTGCCCTAAATCATTCCTCGATGAAATGATATAACCCCTTTCTTTGTATCAAAGAGGATATCCAAACACAAGCTAAGGGAACCATATTCGAACGGAAGGTTGACAAGGCATCCACTCCTCTTACTATAAATAGGTCTAAAAGGGATATAACCCCATATAAAAAGGCATTCAAGAGAAAGTTTAGAAACGAAGAGGGAAAAACAAAATCGAGTGTTAAATGGGTTAAACTGCAACAACGAAAGAAGGCTTTCAAGTCAAGATTGCCAAAAGGTTGTAAGCTCACAACGTCAATTGAGGGTATCTACTTCTTGACTAGACATGAGTTAAACTTTTGGCCATTATTGAAGAAGAAACCCAAAAACGAAGTTACGTTGGAAGAGCCATATTGCTACTACCACATGGTAAATGGACATAAAACAAACCATTGTTGAGTTTTAGAGGGAATGATCATTGTTAGACCAAAATATGGCTCTAACATACAAATTACCTTAAATCGCAAAGAATTATGATTATAAATGAAATGAAATGCAGCAAACACACCAAATTTATAGTGGTTCAGCATTAAAGAGTCTACGTGTAACAACCTGAATTTTTGGAGAGTGATCGTAACCTCTCAGAGATTTTGATGTCTAAAATATAAAGTAAAATTAAGATTTAATGTTAAAACAAGTACTTATATTTGGATTTACATAGAATTTAGAATTTTATCTATCTTGAAATGAAATTTGAATATTTAACTTTGAATTCTTTTCATAAATTTGTTTGATTATGATTGTTTTTCTAAATAATCATGATTCACAATATTAATGTATTTAGATATTTAATACTAAAATTTTATTCAACTTGAAAAATATATGGTATGATTAATTAGAAATCGAAGAATATGTTGAAATATAGATTAAGACGTATTTACAAATTTTAAAAGAGCTAATTTTCATTTTCAAATTATTATGCATAAACTTAGTTTTTGAAGAATTTGTTTTGTGTAATAGAATGTCATGTACTAAATTTAAGTTGGTTGACAAATTTTAATTTTGTAAGACTTCGTTTATAGAAACTTGATCGTTGACAGAAAAACGCAACATTGGATGAATATTTGTGTAACACCCCGTAATTCTATTAATATAAATATTCACAAATTTAAGAATAACTAATCTCAGACGTGAGAATTGTGGGAAACGGGTTCCGCCATTGTGTTCGTCTCGGAATTCTAGTTGAAATAGAGTCCGAGTTTGCGTGATTTGGACTTCGTATGAAGAAGTTATGGCCATCGGAAGTTTCTTAAAATTTAAAACAGCTCGTAGGAAATTTGAAATTCAAAATTCGAAGTCAAACAGGCTAGGCGGGAAATTTCCCGCCCAGCACCCCCAGGTCGACTGGGGAGTCGACTGGGCAGTCGACACCCCCCTAGGTCGACTGCGGAGTCGACTGGGCAGTCGACACCCCAGGGACCAGGTCGACTGCGCAGTCGACCTGGGTGTCGACCTGGTCTGGCGGCTAGGGTTTCTGCCTGACCTGTTTTTAATTGAGTAATGACCCATTAGGGTTTCAGACCTAATCTGGTTGGCTAGGATTAGTTCTGAGATAATCTGACGGTCTAAAATAAATCCTAACTCTATAAATACCTAGGTAGTCTCTCACCCTAATTCATATGAAAAATAGAGTAGCTACCGTCATACCGCCGCCATGGAATTCAGTCTAGCCGCCGCCAACTAAGAAAGAAGAAAAGCTAATTCAATTCTAATTCTCTCAACCCTAAAGCAAAGCAAAACTCTCTCTTCTTCTCTAAATTGTGAGTATGATGATCTTAACAAGATTATTATTATTTTAATTAGATTGAGTTATGAATGGATTATGAGTAGTTGATGTGAATTATCATATATGTTGTTGTAAACCCCTTTTGCTATCATATATATTGTAAATCCAATGTTATGTGATGATGATATCTTATATGTTGTAAATCATGTTATGGTGATGTTATGTATGTTGAAAGTTTCTATGCTAAGTTGTGATAAATCATACATGTTAAAAAGCCATGATGTTACCATCTATGCTAGTTAGTTCATATTAATTAAATCATCATGTTTGGGCTATGTTGATCTATATGACAAGTCACATATGCAAGTTAGATTGATTAGAAAAGTTATGAACATATGCCAAGACATCTATTATGACATCTAGAACTATGCTATGACATATGTGATATCCTATGCTAGTTCACACCATCATTATGTTGCCTAAAAACCCCATATGCAAGTTTATGTATAGATTTGGGCTATGATCATATCATGTAAATTGAGACATTTAACAAGTTGACACCTTTTGATCCTTAACATGTGTAGTTTATGCAAGTTTCACCCCTATTATGATTAGATTTATTTTAATTGTCTATATGTTGTGATAATTTATCTTTGTGCTATGTGTTAGATTCAAGTCTAGCATATATTATGTGTTGAATAAGCGAACGTATAAACGTGGGGTAGGGGTAATATTAAGGATTTAATATTAAAAAGTTGGGGTGCAATTGATATGATTTTGCATGCCATAAGTGGATGGCCATAATTGAGTCAATTATGGACATCATTAAAATTGGAAGTAATTAATAATTTGAATAGGGAATTATTAAAACTGGGGTAAAAGATTATAAGTGATAATCAATGCTTAGGACACGAGGTTGGACTCGTTTGTGACGTAAACCTGCCCGGACCCGCCCGGAAAATCTAGTGGTCACAAATGTCAGCCCAATGTGAGAGGTCCTAGGCCTAAACTAAAGCATAACAGTTGTAAAGACACGAGGTTAGAATCTTTTATGGTGTAAGACTGCCCGGACCCGCCCGGCAAATCCAGCTGCCATAAATGCCAGTCTAATGTGAGAGGTCTTTATGAGGTTATGGCCTGAATGAATTAAGAAATACTTAACCAGATGAACATGTAAAGTGGGACATGGGGGTTAAGTAGGTGCCTTGGGTGGCACGAGGAATCTAGTGGGTGCACTTAGTGGCATGTGAAATACGAGTAGTAAGACTTAACCAAACACACATGTAAATGAACATGACTAAGAGGGTTAAGTGGGATGTACTAGTAGTGACAAGCTTAGGTGGGTAGCTTGTGGGGGCCCATTTCAACCAGTATCCCAAACGTATCTTTGTGGGCTCGACCCAAGTCGAGGACGGGACATGCATGCTGGGTTTGACTATAAGAGGCCAAAACGGGGAGCCGTGGCAACGCAAGTCCAACGGGTTTCATATGCGTGTGTGGACCCGGGCTGGTAGATAAGACGTTGTTGCATCGTGTAGGTATAAGTCGTGCATTCTCAAGTTGTATCGGGTTGCCACTTTAGGGGAATGATACACCCCACTGTGGGGCCAGCACGGGTATCTACGAGTAGGGAGCGGATCGAAAGTGGGTAGTAGGGTACACCTAGTGGAGATAGGGGCAGACGACACCTATGTAGTCAGCTAGGGGTACGCAAGGCTATTTATAAAGTTTCTGTGTGAGGCAAGTGGGATCGAACTTTAGGGTGACTGGTGCGGTGCATTGTAGTAATGTGCGGTGCAGTGTAGTAATTATTCATTAGTAATTAGGTGTGCCTTTACCGTTATCTTTAACGTTATCTTAAACGTTATCTTTATCTTCCTAAGAGTTCATAGACATTTACTTGTCTTCCAGCTTATGCCTTAGTCTAGTTATTTGATAATAGTATTGTTAGAATTATCATACTCGCTTGAATTTATGTCTGACCCCCTTTATTTCTATCCTTTTTCTCCCTCCAGGTCCTCAGTTTGGACCCAGCTCTAGTGGAGTTTGATTGGATTGCTTCATCTCTCCTGGAAAGCTTGGACCGTTGATGTAAAGTCCAGCTTTGTAACACCCCGCGAATTCTATAACTGTGAAATTCACAAATTAAAGTATAATTAATTTCAAATCAAAGAACTAAGGGAAACGGGATACGCCATTGCGTTCGTCTCGGAAAAATACGCGAAATAGAGTCCGAGTTTTCGAAAAACGGATATCGTATGAAGAAGTTATGGACGAACGAAGTTTGGCGAAAAACCGGAGAAGGGTCAGAATGCACTGGCGCACTTGGGAAGTGCGCCAGAACAAAAATGAACTGGCGCACTTGTGAAGTGCGCCAGTACATTTTTGACCTGGCGCACCTGCCAAGTGCGCCCAGGTCAAAAATGACCTGCTGGCCAGGTCTGGTCTAGCCCTGGCTGGCCAGGTCTGTGTTTGGCCGATTTTCAGAAGCTTGCTTTGTCATTAGGGCTAGGTGGCAGGCTCTAATTGGTCTCTCCTTCGAATGAATGGCTACGATCAATCCAAGCAACATCAATGGTCCTAATCAGTTCATAAACCCTATAAAAATGACCCTAGACTCACCCTAATCTATTCATTCAAAAATAAGAACAAAGCCGTCATGTTGCTGAGGAACGACTAAGAGTAGCCGCCAATTGGAGAGAGGATTAGGAGGCAAATTCTAAAGCATAAAGCAACCTAAACAAATCAAATCAACAAGGAATCGCATCTCCAAATCCCTAAATTGGAGAATTCGCCACACCATTGTAAGTAGAGTATTATTTTGGTATGAACAAATAATTGTGTTGGTTTGTATACTTGATTTGTGGCGATAAAGTAATTCATATTTGTGCGTTACTATCGATTTGGAATATTGTATACGTTTGGATATTCGCAAAGCATGTTATTCATTATAAAAACTACATGCGGTAGTTTTATGCAAGTATACGTTTGGAATATTCGCAAAATTATGTAATCCATGTTGAAGCTACATGTATGTAGTTGATTTATTGAAATTCATGCAAGTTTGGGGTTTTTGCTACTATGACATCATAATGTGTATTTTTATACAAACATCATTTTTGTGAAGTAATTGGAATAAGTTTGGGTTATCATAATCCATATGAAATTATGTTGAAAATTTGGCATCATGATCTATGTATTAAGCCATGCTTTTGTACTAGAAAACCTATTTGCAAACTTATGAATATGACTAGGCTATGATTGATATTTGGCATAATTGAAATCCATGTTAAGTCTATATTGTTAACAAGAATTATATGATGACATATGTGGTACATAGCTAGGTTAGATTCAAAATCCCTTTTTGCAAGTTTTCATGACTAAAGTAAAAATCATGATTTCATGTTAGGAATATTTATGCCATGGTTATGTGAATAAATTTAACTATACTTTTGTATTAGTCACAAAAGTAGGCACCTTTGTAAACATGTAGTAGTCTTATGAACATGATTTGCTTATGTTTGACATTATGCCTGAATAAAAATATAGGTTTATGTTGTAGTTAAGCCTATGTGTCAATAGCGATATTCTTAACTTAACTACAAGTTTACATGGTTTGATTCATGTCACTTATGCTTTATGACCAAAGTATATGTTACCACTATGCAAGTACACCAGTTTCTATTTTGTAGTTCCAACGTCACATTGCAAGTTCATGCGTTCACACTCCCCTTTTGTGTATGTAATCATGCTTTAAGCCTCCCCTTTTCGCATGGCTAAGTTGGGCTTAAAAGGGCTAAGCCCAACATATATACAATAAACGGACGTGTTAAATGGGGGAAAATAACGTTGGGTTAAAATTAATTAATAAATGAAAATATAAAGTAGAAGGGCCCAAATTCAAGTATGGGTTGGGCCCATGATTGGTGTAACCTTTACACCATTAACTTAATAATGGGCCGCAAATATTTACATATAAGAAAATAAAGAAGAAAGACAAAATATGTAAATGTAGAACATACGATGTGTTTAACCCGAGGTTGGATTGAGTTGTGATGTAAACCTGCCCGGAACCGCCTGGCTGTCCAGTAGTCACAACAATACCTATCCAATGTGGGAGGTTAAACATGGAGCCCAATAAGGACCCGAGGTTAGACTGAGTTGTGGCGTAAGACTGCCCGGAACCAACCGGCAACAGGCAGCCACAACAATACCTGTCTAATGTGAGAGGTCAGGGCCTTAATAAGACAATTAAGGCTGAGTCAGGATTGTTAGGATTAAGTGAACTAAAGACTTAATCAAAATGGAACATGCTAAACTAAACGGACTGGTGGGGGTTAGGTTAGAAAACACTTAACCAACTTAGCATGTTGGCTAGAGATAGAAAACCTAGTAACGGGGGACCCTTTTCAGCAGTAACCCTAGAAGGTGTATCAGGATACCCTGAAACTAGGCAGGGTGGGGCACGATTACTGGGCTGATTGTAAGAGGTCAAATCGACGGCGGTGGTGTAGCAGTGTAGGTTCTAACGGGGTGCGGGCGTGCACACACTCCGGCGCAGAAAAATAAGGCACTGGACACCAGTAGCATACCTGTGCATTCTAGGATTGTGTCGGGCCGCCACCATGGGACTTGATACACCCCATGGTGGGACCAGCATAGGTAACTACAACATCGGGGGCCGTAAGACACATGTAACTATGCGAGTAGGAGTCGATCATCATAGAATGGATCACATCACCCTGATTACGGGGTGCCAGTTGGGAACTAGTTTATATGGGTTCAGAGATTAACATGGGGTACGATAGTATATTCGACCCTAGACAACTTAACCAAGTTTATAGTGCCTTCCCACTTCTTGTTTATACTTATCATACCCAGTTCTTTATTCATAGACAGAATAGTACTAGACTTACTCAGGCTTTATGTCTGACTCTACTTTTCTTTCGTCTTCTTTTCTTCCGTTTCCCCCCCCCCCCCAGGTCCACAGGGAGGGAACACTGCAGCTTGACCAGCCTTAACATCCAGCTTGAAGAAGAGAAATGTATTGCTTGGACCTTTTCGTTTTGAACTATGGCTTTGGACAACCACTATGGGAATTTTGCAGTTTGTCTATGTTTTATTTATGCTTCTTTAAATAATGTAATCAAGACAGATTATGAAAGTGTTATGTTATGTTTTTGGAAAGGATGTAAGACAATCATGGTGATGTTGTTGTAACACGTATTTGCTTTTATGAAATAAAAGTTGTTGTTTTTCCGCTGTTTACAAATATGTGTTCTTATATCTGTCTTGTATATCTGTGACTTATACTTATAAACCTCCACCAAAATTAGCGCATTCCCTTTGAGAGTGACCCTAACGGAGGTGGGGTGTTTCAAGCTTGTTATCTTTTTAATGGCTATTTATGTAATGGGATTATGTATTTTGTTTTTATGAAGATGGATATTGTACTTGGTTATGATCTATGGTTTTATGATGTAACAAACATGTTTAATTTCCGCTACAATAAAATGAAGTTTTAGATTTCCAAGTACTATTTATTATCTGTCTTGTTGTAATTTTTCTGTTCTATATTCACTTATAACCTCCATGGAAGTTAATGCATTCCCTTTGTGAGTGACATTAATGGACGTGGGGTGTTACAATTTGGTTCAACCGTATTCTCCTATTCAGTCTAACGATCAACATATGATAAAATCTTTTCAAAATTTGGCATTAGCATTTAGAGATATTGTGCTGAAATTTATTGCCATTTGTCCTTACCCCTCGGAATATTTTTACACTTATCTCTTGCTATCTGGGTTCTGTCTACACGTGCTGAAGCTAGCTCTGGATTGTTCGTGAGCGTGTCATCGTTGTTTTTATTGTTCACGGTTCCCTTTTTCCTTAGGGGGGAGGATTATATACTGCTCTCGGCTCTCCTTTGTAGGGGAATGCGAGTACTTCTTCTAATTCCCAAAACCAGAGAAAATTAGTCTCCTCCCTCAAAATCAAGCTCCCCATCTCGAATAAAGACCCAATCGCCCTACCGCAAATCAGTTCGAAATGGCCTCTCTACCGCCTCTTCGTTCTGTGCCGCCCCAAAAAGTCCCCCAGCCCATCGTCGTTGCAATTGAAGTAGCAACGCTGCTTCACCACCACTGGCCACTAAGACCAGCGTACCGACTCTGACATTGCTGCGACTCCAGCGCATCAGCCCGTGCCAATCCCGAAATCTTCAATGTCGGTTCCGGTGACATGGCATGGGATGCTACCGCCACTAATTTCACCGATGCAGGAGTTTGGAACCATATAAAAAGTTCAATCACTGGGGTTTCTTTGGAAAATGAAGTGAAGCCGTCGTTCACTTGTTCTTCCATTGGACAAACATGGGTTGGATCGATTTCTTTGTGGACTGATCTCCACTCTTTGATTGTCCGTGGTGCGTCATGGTCGAGATTAGTTACATTGATTGTTTGGTATGACTTTCGCCCTTTTTCGATTTTTACTTACGCTCGACCTAAATTGGATTCCGATTATGATTGGGTATAAATGAAAATTAAACTCTTATATTTTTGTATTCTTTGATTCTGATAGAATCTCGACTATAGATTTTTGTATATATCTTTGACCTTTGGGTTTGAAAAGAGGACGATGAATCCTTTTATTTTTTTCTAATTTCCAGTTGATACTTGTTGACTTAATCATATGTGGTAAATCTGATCACATAAATTTTTATTTGGTCAAAATCTTATTTTGGATCTAATTTCTTTGCTGGTAAGTTTTGACTCATATAGATAGTTGGTTTTTAGAAATTACTTTGTCATGTTCATAGCATGAACATATGGACTGTTGTATTGATCTTGATTGATCTTTGACTATGTTTTTATTCACTCTTTACATGTTTGGGGCGCACCATTTTAAAGCATTTTTACTGGTTTAGTTTTTAGTTCTTTAAGTGATTGAGTTTCAAAAGAAGACAAAAGTTATTTGATATTCAGGTTTATTTTCATATTATGAATTGTATAGTACCTACAGGTGGAATGGATATTTGATCCTCTATTCCATAAGAAAGTGGGTTTATATGTTTATGCTGCTATTTTATAAATCTTTGGATCTTGAATGCTTAAGTGATTTACTATCAAAATTGCTTTAAAATGCTATACATAAATGATGATTTCTGGCTTTGTGAAATATATGACATTTTGACTAATCAAATTTTACTCTTGTGAATTCTTTTTGTTTATTTACCGGTTCAATGTTGAATTGTGTTCATCATAGTTGATCCATGTTTGCTTTGATTTCATTTACCCTTGGTCTTCATGTTTGATTGCTTGCATTTGAGTGCCTTGGTGCTGCACTGTTTTGCCATTAAACACTCGCCTATATGTTCAACAAGTATTATCTAACCAACAATACTCGTGTAGTGTATATTCAATTTATAACATTTCGTCTTTTGTACCACCATTGTTGGCATTAGGTCTTGAGTTTTTTTGCAGCGAAAGCCATACAAAAGTTTGAAATAAAGTATCCCATTTTCTCATGAATTTATCAATATTTTTTATATTCATTTTAAATTATGCCACAAGTTCAACAATTAACTGTAATGTATCCCTTCTCCTAACTAAGATCCCCATTCTTATGTGTCCAATCTTTTATGAATGTATTCTTACTTTACATGCTTAGGGTGAAGCTTTAATCATGTGCATTTCTACATATATTTATTAGTAAATGAAACTATACATTGTTATAAGAGTTTTGCTATTTACTTGATTGATATTATGTTTTGTCAGTGATATAGGAAATTTGATGAATGAATAAGTTTTTCTTTTTCTTTTATTATTTAAATTTGTAATTTTGCTAATGGAATTAATAGACTCTCAGGCAGTAGTTTGCATGTTTACAGTAAATGAATAATTGCATGTCATGTATTCAAAGTGACTAAGACTACGCATATTGCTTGACATGTTTTAGAAACTTGAAAGCCT
Organism: Allium sativum; assembly: GCA_030737875.1. Lineage (NCBI taxonomy): Eukaryota > Viridiplantae > Streptophyta > Magnoliopsida > Asparagales > Amaryllidaceae > Allium > Allium sativum. The sequence goes on along the minus strand of CM060918.1, from coordinate 830,790,183 downwards.
AGCCATGGAATTAAGGCCTTTAAAAGTAAAATAGTAGAATCACAATGGTTAACTTCTTTATATTATCATAATGTAGCATTTAAACGCATTACATATGATTTAATTTTAACTTCATATCAGAATTCTAGTTTTAGATGGTTTTGGCTTTTCGCATGTACCATAAAACATATTGTATTCCAGAACCTTTCGGTTATTATATATATTTTTAGCATACACCTTTAAACATGCACTTTCTTGTTCCCTGTTAATTATACTAATCTATACACTATACACTCTTCTACTGTTATTTTTCAACTTTGTGGATTTGCAAAAGGAAGTATCCTACTGCGATTGAATTGGAAATGCACTATGATTGATTTTTAAACTTGGAAAGTACTTGCGCTTTGTTACTTGAACACGCCTATGCAAAAGGAAGTATCCTGCGTGCTGCAAGTGCCTCTCGGGTTTGATAATTTTATAAGCTTTTATGACTCAATCCGCATTTTCCGCTGTGTAAAATTGTATATAACTGATAAAATTTTGTATAAAATTATTCCAATGTGAGATATTGTGTTATTTTATTTTGGCTCTGTGATTTAATTATGTTTAGACCATGTAAGCCAATAACAATCTGTCATTTTGAGCGCTTCAAGTCAGTTCCATTACCGCTTTGGGGCAGTCAAAATGGCAGGCTGTTACATTTGGTATCAGAGCTAGGGTTTTTATAAAACTTGGCTTATTGGGTCTAAAAACTCATTAGAGATAGGATGGAAATACCCTAGAATGAGCAGAATTGATACTAGAATCGCTATAGAGAGAGCGCATTTTGGGAAAATAAAATAGTTTTAATGAGGTTTTGAAAAGGAAAATAAAAATAAAACAAAGATACATATATATATCTTGAAGGAAATATTTTTGGAATATAGGTTTTCTTTTTTGGAATTTTCATTGAAACGCCTTTGCAAAGAGAGTTTTCGATGACATCATCAAGAAAATATAAGTGATCAATAAATTGATTTTGTCAAGGGTTCTACATTGATTGAAGCTGGTATTAACTAACATAGTGTTAGTTTTCTTATAATAAAGTAAGAATACCAATGATAATAAATAATAAAAAGAACCATGTGCAAACTAATTATTTTAAATATTTTGACATATATGTATATATCATATGAACTGAACACAATTTTTATTGAGATGATGGTATGATTCTGTATGAGGAGGACTTTGAGTAAGTTGCTTAGTAATACCAAGTGGTATGGGATGTTTGGTAATAATTTTCTGATTACTCTCTTGACTTCTCGTATGGAATATTTAGTTGTTTTGTATTCTCGGTTATGAAATATACTTGTAACGTAATGCGATACAGGAGCATGTGTTATATTTGAATGATTACCATTTGAAAGTATATTTCAATTACTGAATTGAAGCGTTTTCTAAGTTGACATGCCTTTATGTCATTAGTATGACGATACTTTTTGTTTTATGTCATATCTATTATGATTTGATTTATTTTGTCATATTGTTTTACATATGTTATCTATTATGAGTATCATATTGATTTACATATGATACTTTGGCTTGATTTATTGTATCATATTGTTTTTATATATGATAAAGTTCAATGTTAGCTTTGTTCAGTATAATCCGGGTTGTGATTATTAATTTGCGATGGTATATTTTCAAAGCATGATTAAGTTTATAAAATATTTGATGTTATAAACACTTTGAACTTCATGGCATATTTATTATAAGATAACGTTTCAAGAATGCTTCCGATTTTGGGCTGGGATAAATTGGACTCTTTTGTACCACTGAGCCAAAAGTCCATCTTGGCCGACCTGATTCAGGTTCGCTACCTGAATCGGTGGTTTCTCATTCGCCCATCAACCGCCAAAAGTAGACGGACTACTACATTAGGCATTTTTATTTTGATTGGGATTCCCGATCAGCGGGTCACGAACTACCTTAGATGGAGGTATGGGGGTCCCACATTTAGTGTTGTGAACGGGTAACTTACGGCCTTCGCTTTAGACCGTCTTGGTTATCCTGGGTTGATTGCCAGGTGTGTTATGGCGCTATGAGTAAATTACGGTGCTAATGTCTCGATGCACGCTCGAGCTTTACCACTGTGATTTACAAATTAGCGTCTGCTGAATTATTTGTTATGTTATGAGTCGGGTTATATTTATCCCATAATCCCATAATATTTTATTACATTACTATAATTTATATGGTTTATTATCATGTTTATTTATATATGATAATTGTTATGAGTATCGTATTGATTTATATATGATACTCTGATTTGATTTATTATCATATTGATTTATATACGATAATTGTTATGAGTATCGTATTGATTTATGTATGATACTCTGATTTGATTTATTATCATATTGATTTATATATGATAATTGTTATGAGTATCGTATTGATTTATATATGATACTCTAATTTGATTTATTATCATATTAATTTATATATGGTAATTGTTATGAGTTTCATGTTGATTTATATATGATACTCTGATTTGATCATATTGTCTTATAAACAATCCCATAAATTTTTATCAACTTGATTGGTTATCACAAGATATTTATTATGAGTATCGCATTGATTTATATGTGGTACTCTGTTTTGATTCAATTTATCATATTGATTTATATATGACAATTGTTGTGAGTATCGTATTGACTACTTATGATACTCCGATTTGATCATATTGCTTTTACATATGATAAGTGCCATGAAGATTTTTATTGATTTGAATAATTATCATAAGATATTTATTATAAGTACCTTATTGTTTTGTGTATACTATTTTTTTTATGAGTATCATATTGATTATATATATGATACTCTGTTTTGGGTTACTTTATCATATTTTTTTGTATATGATAAATGTCATGTCGATTTTATTGTTTTGTGATACTCTGACTTGAACCTATTAATTTAAAAATGATATTAGTTATGGGTAACATGTTGGTTTATACATGATACTCTTTGATGATTTATTTTACCATATTGAATTATACATGATATTTGTTAAGAGCATCGCATTGATTTATATGTGATACTCTGTTTTGGTTTATTTTATCATATTTAATTATACATGATATTTGTTAAGAGCACCGCATTGATTTATATGTGATACTCCAAATTAATTTATTTTATCATATTGTTCTTATATATGATGAAAAGTAACATGAAGATTTTGTTGGCTTTGACTCGAATTATCATTAGATTGAGATTTGTTTGGTATATATATGATACTCTGTCTAATTTATCATATTTCCAGAATTATTATTGTCAAAATCGCATTGATTTATATACGATACCTTTATTTAATATTGTAAACGGAGAGCGGGCATCCCAAAATATGTATTATATCCGGGAAAAGAGTAGGAATTTTAACAAGATTGGGTAATTAAAATTAGTAATTTTATGTGGTTAAAATCTAAATAACTTAGGGAGGAAGTTAGATACAATGTTGGAATTTCGTAATGTTATATATTAACTGAAGTAAATTGCGAGGATGCAATTTCATTAAGGAGGGAGTCTGTAACAACCCGAATTTTTGGACAGTGATTGTAACCTCCCAGATATTTTGGTGATTAAAATATAAAGTAAAATTAAGATTTAATGTTAAAACAAGTAATTATATTTGGATTTACATAGAATTTAGAATTTTATCTGTCTTGAGATGTAATTTGAATATTTAACTTTGAATTCTTTGAGTAAAATTATTTGATTACGAATGTTTTGCTAAATAATCGTGATTCACAATATTATGGGATTTAGATATTTAATATTGAAATTTTATTCAACTTGGAAAATTATACGGTATGATTAATTAGAAATCGAAGAATATGTCGAAATATGGATTACGTATTTACAATTTTTAAATGGGCTAATTTTTTTTTCAAATTGTTATGCATAAACTTAGTTTTTGAAGAATTTGTTTTGTGCAATAGAATGTCACGTATTAAATTTAAATTGGTTGAAAAATATTAATTTTATAAGACTTTGTTTATAGAAATTTGATTGTTGACAGGAAAATGCAACATTCGATGAATATTTGGTTCAATCGTGTTCTCATATTCAGTGTAACGATCAACATATGATGAAATCTTGTTCAAAATTTGGCATTAGCACTTAGAGATATTGTGCTGAAAGTTATTGCCATTTGTCTTTACCCCTCTGAATATTTTTACACTTGTCTCTTGCCATCTGAGTTCATTCTACACGTGTTGAAGCTGGTTCTATATTGTTCGTGAACATATCATCGTTCTTTTTATTGTTCACGGTTTCTTATTTCTCGGAATGAGGATTATGTACTGTTCTCGGCTCTCCTTTGTGGGGAAAAAGTGAATACTTCTTCCAATTCCCAAAATCAGAGAAAATTAGTCTCCTCCCTCAAATTCAAGCTCCCCATCTCGAATAAAAACCTTATCGCTCCACCATGAATTATTTCGAAATAGCCTCTCCACTGCCTCTCTGTTCTGTGCCGCCCCAACAAGTCCCGCAGCCCATCGCCATTGCAATCGAAGTAGCAATGCTATTTCTCCACCAATGGCTACTAAGATCAGCGTACAGACTCTGACATTGCTGCGACACCAGCACGCCAGCCCGTGCCAATCCCGAAATCTTCAATGTCGGTTCCGGTGACACGGCGTGGGACGCTGCTGCCACTAATTTTGCCAGTGCAGGAGTTTGGAACCATATAAAAAGGTCAATCACTGGGGTTTCTTTGGAAAACGAAGTGAAGCTACCGTTCACTTATTCTTCCATTGGACAAACATGGGTTGGATCGATTTCTTTGTGGACTGATCTCTACTCTTTGATTGTCCGTGGTGCGTCATGATCGAGATTGGTTACATTGATTGTTCGATATGACTTTCACTTTTTTTCGATTTTTATTTATGCTCGACCTAAATTAGATTTCGATTATGATTGGGTATAAATGAAAATTAAACTCTTATATTTTCGTATTCTCTGATTTTGATAGAATCTCGACTGTACATTTTCGTATATACCTTTGACCTTTGGGTTTGAAAAGAGGACAATGAATCCTTTTATTTTTCCTAATTTCCAGTTGATACTTGTTAACTTAATCATATGTGGTATATTTGATCATATAGATTTTTATTTGGTCAAAATTTTGTTTAGGATCTAATTTCTTTGGCTTGCAAGTTTTGACTCATTTAGGTAGTTAGGTTTTAGAAATTATTTTGCCATGTTCATTGCTTGAACATCTGGACTGTTGTATTGATCTTGATTGACCATTGACTATGTTTTTATTCATTCTTAACATGTTTGGGACACACCATTTTAAAGCAGTTTTTTTGGTTTAATTTTTAGTTCTTTAAGTGATTCAGTTTCAAAAGAAGACAAAAGTTATTTGATATTCAGGTTGATTTTCATATTATTATTGTATAGTATGTACAAGTGGAATGGATATTTGATCCTCTATTCCATAAGAAAGTGGGTTTATATGTTTATGTTGCAATTTTATAAATCTTTGAATCATGAATGCTTAAGTAATTAAAATGCTATACATACATGATGATTTTTGGCTTTGTGAAATATACGACATTTTGACTAATCAAATTTTACTCTTGTGAATTCTTTTTGTTTATTTACCGGTTGAATGTTGAACTGTGTTCATCATAGCTGATCCATGTTTGTTGTTGTTTTCATTTACCCTTGGTCTTCATGTTTGATTGCTTGCATTTGAGTGCCTTGGTGCTTCACTGTTTCGGCCATTGAACTCTCGCCTATATGTTCAACAAGTATTATCTAGCCAACAATACTCGTGTAGTGTATATTCAATTTATAACATTTCGTATTTGGTACCACTATTGTTGACATTAGGTCTTGAGTTTTTTTAATGCGAAAGCTGTACAAAAGTTCGAAATAAAGTATACCATTTTTCCATAAATTTATTAAGGTTTTTTTTATTAATTTTAAATTAGTGTCACAAGTTCAACAGTTAACTGTAATGTATCCCTTCTCTTAACTAAGATCCCGGTTATTATGTGTCCAATCTTTTATGAATGTATTCTTGTTTTACATGCTCAGGGTGAAGCTTTAATTATGTGCATTTCTACGTATATTTATTAGTAAATGAAACTATACATTGTTATAAGTGTTTTGCTATTTACTCGATTGATATTGTGTTTTGTTGCTGATGTGGGAAATTTGATAAATGAATATGTTTTTTTTTTCTTTTGTTATTTAAATTTTTAATCTTGCTAATGTAATTAGTAGACTCTCAGGGAATAGTTTGCCAGTTTACAGTAAATGAATAATTGCACGTCATGTATTCAATGTGACCAAGACTACGCATATTGCTTGACATGTTTTAGAAACTTGAAAGCCTGGCCATGACGTTAAGGTCTTTAAAAGTAAAATAGTAGTATCACAATGGTTGACTTCTTTATATTATCATAATGTAGCATTTAAAAGCATTACATATGATTTAATTTTAACTGCATATCAAAATTCTAGTTTTAGATGGTTTTGCTTTTCGCATGTACCATAAAACATATTGTATTCCAGAACCTTTCGGTTATTATATATATTTTTATCATACACCTTTAAATAGGCACTTTATTGTTCCCAGTTAATTATACTAATCTATTTACTATACATTCTTCTACTGTTGTTTTTCAACTTTGTGGGTTTGCAAAAGGAAGTATCTTGCTGCCATTAAGTTGGAAATACACCATGATTGATCTTGAAACTTGGAAAGTACTTGTGTTTTGTTACTTGAACACGCCTATGCAAAAGGAAGTATCCTTCGTGCTGCTAGTGCCTCTCGGGTTCGATAATTTTATAAACTTTTATGACTCAATCCGCATTTTCCGCTGTGTAAAATTGTATATAACTGATAAAATTTTGTATAAAATTATTCCACTATGAGATATTGTGTTATATTATTTTGGCTCTGTGATTTAATTCTGTTTAAACCCCGTAAGCCAATAACAATTTGTCATTTTGAATGCTTCAAGTCGGTTCAATTACCGCTTTGGGGCAATCAAAATGGCGGGCTGTTACATTTGGTATCAGAGCCAGGGTTTTATAAAACTTGGCTTATTGGGTTTAAAAACTCATTAGAGACAGGGGGAAATACCCTAGAAAGAGCAGAATTGATACTAGAATTTCTCTAGAGAGAGTGCATTTTGGGAAATAAAACAGTTTTGATGAGATTTTGAGAAGGAAAATAAAAAAATATAGACATATATATATCTTGAAGGAAATATTTTCGGAAGATAGGTTTTCTTTTTTGGAATTTTCGCTGAAACGCCTTTGCGACGAGACTTTTCGATGACATCATCAAGAAAATATAAGTGATCAATAAATTGATTTTATCATGGGTTCTCAATTAATTGATGCTGGTATTAACTAACATAGTGTTAGTTTTTCTATAATAGAATAAGAATACCAGTGGTAATAAATAATAAAAAGAACAATGTGCAAACTAATTATTTTAATTATTTTGACATATGTATATATCATATGAACTGAACGCAATCTTTATATGACGGTATGAATCTGTATGAGGAGGGTTTTGAGTAAATTGCTTAGTAATACCAAGTGGTATGAGACATTTGGTAATACTTTTCTGATTACTCTTTTGATTTCTCGTATGGAATATTCAGTTGTTTTGTATTCTCGGTTATGAAATATACTTGTAACATAATGCGATATAGGAGCATGTGTTATATTTGAATGATTATTGTTTGAAAGTATATTTCAGTTACTGAATTGAAGCGTTTTCTAAGTTGACATGCTTTTATGTCATTAGTATGACAATACTTTTTGTTCTATATCCTATCTATTGTGATTTGATTTATTTCGTCATATTGTTTTATATATGATGTCTATTATGAGTATCATATTGATTTACGTATGATACTCTAGCTTGATTTATTTTATCATATTGTTCTTATATATTATAAAGTTCAATATTAGTTTTGTTCTGTATAATCCGAGTTGTGATTATCATTTTGCGATGGTATATTTTCAGCATGATTAAGTTTATAAAGTGCTTGACATTATAAACACTTTGAACTTCATGGCATATTTATTATAAGATAACGTTTCAAGAATGCTTTCAATTTTGGGTTGGGATAAATTGGACTTTGTTGTACCAATGGGCCAAAACTCCATCATGGCCTACCTGATTCAGGTTCGCTACCTGAATCGGTGGTTTCTCATTCGCCCATCAACCACCAAAGGTCAACGGTCTGCTACATTAGACATTTTTATTTTGGTCGGGATTCCCGATCAGCGTGTCACGAACTACATTATATGGAGGCGTGGGGGTCCCACGTGTAGTGTTGTGAACGGGTAGCTTACGGCCTTCACCTTAGACCGTCTTGGTTATCCTGGGTAGATCGCCAGGTGCGTTATGGCGCTATGAGTAAATTACGGTGTTGACATCTCCATGCATGCTCAGATCTACGACTGCGATTTACAAATTAGCATCTGCTGAGTTATTTGGTATGTTATGAGTCGGGTTATATTTATCCCATAATCCCATAATATTTTATTACATTACTATAATTGATTTGATTTATTATTATATTGATGTATTATCGTATTGATTTATACATGATAATTGTTATGGGTATCGTATTGATTTATTTATGATACTCTGATTTGATTTATTATCATATTGATTTATATATGATAATTGTTATGAGTATCATATTGATTTATATATGATAATTGTTATGAGTATCGTATTGATTTATATATGATACTTTGAATTGATTTATTATCATATTAATTTATATGTGGTAATTGTTATGAGTATCGTATTGATTTATACATGATACTCTGATTTGATCATATTGTTTTATAAACAATCCCATAAAAATTTTATCAACTCGATTGGTTATCATAAGATATTTATTATGAGTATCGCATTGATTTATATGTGGTACTCTGTTTTGATTCATTTTATCATATTGATTTATATATGACACTTGTTGTTAGTATCGTGTTGACTACTTATGATACTCTGATTTGATCATATTGTTTTTACATATGATAAGTGCCATGAAGATTTTTATTTATTTGAATAATTATATTAAGTTATTTATTATAAGTACCTTATTGTTTTGTGTATACTATTATGTTATGAGTATCGTATTGATTATATATATGATACTTTATTTTGGGTTATTTTATCATATTGTTTTAATATATGATAAATGTCATGTCGATTTTATTGGTTTGTGATACTCTGACTTGATCCTATTAATTTAAAATTGATATTTGTTATGAGTAACATGTTGGTTTATACATGATACTCTTTGATGATTTATTTTACCATATTGAATTATACAGGATATTTGTTAAGAGCATCGCATTGATTTATATGCAATACTCTGTTTTGGTTTATTTTATCATATTGAATTGTACATGATATTTGTTAAGAGCAACGCGTTGATTTATAAGCGATACTCCAAATTAATTTATTTTATCATATTGTTCTTATATATGATGAAAAGTAACATGAAGATTTTGTTGGCTTTGACTCGAACTATTATTAGATTGAGATTTGTTGGGTATATATATATATATGATACTCTATCTAATTTTATCATATTTTCCAGAATTATTATTGTCAAAATCGTATTGAGTTATATACAATACTTTTATTTAATATTGTAAACTAAGAGCGGGCGCCCCGAAATATGTATTATATCCGGGATAAGAGTAGGAATTTTAACAAGATTGAGTAATCAAAATTGGAAATTTTATGTTGTTACAATCTAAATAAGTTGGGGAGGAAGTTAGATACAATGTTGGAATTTTGTAATGTTATATATTAACTGAAGTAAATTGCGAGGACGTAATTTCATTAAGGGGGAGTACGTAACAACCCCGAATTTTTGGCGTGAGATCATAACCTCTCAGAGATTTTGATGTTTAAAATATAAATTAAAATTAAGATTTAACGTTAAAACAAGTACTTATATTTGGATTTACATAGAATTTATGGTTTTATCTATCTTGAAACGTAATTTGAATATTTAACTTTGAATTATTTGAGTAAAATTGTTTGATTATGAATGTTTTGCTAAATAATCATGATTCACAATATTAAGGGATTTAGATATTTAATATTGAAATTTTATTCAACTTGAAAAATATACGGTATGATTAATTAGAAATCGAAGAATATGTCGAAATATGGATTAAGACGTATTTACAAATTTTAAAAGAGCTAATTTTCATTTTCAAATTGTTATGCATAAACTTAGTTTTTGAAGAATTTGTTTTGTGTAATAGAATGTCATGTATTAAATTTGAATTGGTTGAAAAAATTTAATTTTGTAAGACTTAGTTTATAGAAATTTGATCGTTGACAGAAAAATGCAATATTGGATGAATATTTGGCTCAACCGTGTTCTCCTATTCAGTCTAACAATCAACATATGATGAAATATTGTTCAAAATTTATCATTAGCACTTTGAGATATTGTGCTGAAATTTATTGTCGTTTGTCCTTACCCCTCTGAATATTTTTACACTTGTCTCTTGCCATCTGAGTTTATTCTACACGTGTTGAAGCTGGTTATGGATTGTTCATGAACATGCCATCGTTCTTTTTATTATTCACGATTCCCTATTTCCCGAAGGGAGGATTATATACTGCTCTCGGCTCTCCTTCGTGGGGAAAAGCGAATACTTCTTCCAATTCCCAAAATCAGAGAAAATTAGTCTCCTCCCTCAAAATCAAGCTCCCCATCTCGAATAAAAAACCCTATCGCTCCACCACAAATCAGTTAGAAATGGCCTCTCCATCGCCTCTTCGTTCTGTGCCGCCCCAACATGTCCCGCGGCCCATCGCCATTGCAATCGAAGTAGCAATGCTACTTCTCCACCAATGGCTACTAAGACCAGCGTACAGACTCTGACATTGCTGCGACACCAGCACGTCAGCCCGTGCCAATCCCGAAATCTTCAATGTCGGTTCCGGTGACACAGAGTGGGATGCTGCCGCCACTAATTTTGCCAGTGCAGGAGTTTGGAACCATATATAAAGGTCAATCACTGGGGTTTCTTTGGAAAATGAAGTGAAGCTGCCGTTCACTTATTCTTCCATTGGACAAACATGGGTTGGATCGATTTCTTTGTGGACTGATCTCCACTCTTTGATTGTCCGTGGTGCGTCATGGTCGAGATTGGTTACATTGATTGTTCGATATGACTTTCACTTTTTTTTCGATTTTTATTTATGCTCGACCTAAATTAGATTTCGATTATGATTCGGAATAAATAAAAATTAAACTCTTATATTTTCGTATTCTCTGATTTTGATAGAATCTCGACTGTACATTTTCATATATACCTTTGACCTTTGGGTTTGAAAAGAGGACAATGAATCCTTTTATTTTTTCTAATTTCCAGTTGATACTTGTTGACTTAATCATATGTGGTATATTTGATCATATAGATTTTTATTTGGTCAAAATCATGTTTAGGATCTAATTTCTTTGGCTGGAAAGTTTTGACTCATTTAGGTAGTTAGGTTTTAGAAATTATTTTGTCATGTTCATTGCTTGAACATCTGGACTGTTGTATTGATCTTGATTGATCTTTGACTATGTTTTTATTCACTCTTTACATGTTTGGGGCACACCATTTTAAAGCAGTTTTGTTGGTTTAATTTTTAGTTCTTTAAGTGATTTAGTTTCAAAAGAAGACAAAAGTTATTTTATATTCAGGTTGATTTTCATATTATTAATTATATAGTACGTACAAGTGGAATGGATATTTGATCCTCTATTCCATAAGAAAGTGGGTTTATATGTTTATGCTGCTATTTTATAAATCTTTGAATCATGAATGCTTAAGTAATTTACTATCAAAATTGCTTTAAAATGCTATACACACATGATGATTTCTGGCTTTGTGAAATATAAGACATTTTGACTAATCAAATTTTACTCTTGTGAATTCTTTTTGTTTATTTACCGGTTGAATGTTAAACAGTGTTCATCGTACCTAGTCCATGTTTGTTGCTGCTTTCATTTACCCTTGGTCTTCATGTTTGATTGCTTGCATTTGAGTGCCTTGTGCTGCACTGCTTCGGCCATTGAACACTCGTCTATATGTTCAACAAGTATTATCTAACCAACAGTGCTCTGTAGTGTATATTCAATTTATAACATTTCGTCTTTGGTAATACCATTGTTGACATTAGGTCTTGAGTTTTTTACAGCGAAAGTCGTACAAAAGTTCAAAATAAAGTATACCATTTTCTCATGAATTTATCAAGATTTTTTATATTCATTATAAATTAGTTTTACGAGTTCAACAATTAACTGTAATGTATCCCTTATCCTAACTAAGATCCCCATTCTTATGTGTCCTATCTTTTATGAATGTATTCTTTCTTTACATGCTCAGGGTGAAGCTTTAATTATGTGCATTTCTACATATATTTATTAGTAAATGAAACTATACATTGTTATAAGAGTTTAGCTATTTACTCGGTTGATATTATGTTTTGTTGGTGACGTGCGAAATTTGATGAATGAATATGTTTTTCTTTTTCTTTTGTTATTTAAATTTGTAATCTTGCTAATGGAATTAATAGACTCTCAAGGAGTAGTTTGCCAGTTTACAGTAAATGAATAATTGTACGTCATGTATTTAAAGTGACCAAGACTACGCATATTGCTTGACATGTTTTGGAAACTTGAAAGCCTGGTCATGACGTTAAGGTCTTTAAAAGTAAAATAGTAGTATCATAATGGTGGGCTTCTTTATATTATCATAATGTATCATTTAAACGCATTACATGTGATTTAATTTTAACTTCATATCAGAATTCTAGTTTTAGATGGTTTTTGCTTTTCGTGTGTACCATAAAACATATTGTATTCTAGAACCTTTTGGTTATTATATATATTTTTAGCATACACCTTTAAACAGGCATTTTTTTGTTCCCAGTTAATTATATTGATATGTTTATTATATACTCTTCTACTATTGTTTTTCAACTTTGTGGGTTTGTAAAAGGAAGAATCCTGCTGCCATTAAACTGGAAATACACTATGATTGATCTTGAAACTTGGAAAGTACATGTGCTTTGTTACATGAACATGACTATGCAAAAGGAAGTATCCTGCGTGCTGCAAGTGTCTCTCGGGTTCGATAATTCTACAAAGTTTTATGACTCAATCCGCATTTTCCGCTGTGTAAATTTGTATATAACTGATAAAATTTTGTATAAAATTATTCCACTGTGAGATATTGTGTTATTTTACTTTGGCTCTGTGATTTAATTCTGTTTAAACCCCGTAAGCTAATAACAATCCGTCATTTTGAACGCTTCAAGTTGGTTCAGTTACCGCTTTGGGGCGGTCAAAACGGCGTGCTGTTACACTACGTCAACTTTATATGACTTTGATTATACGTTTGAATGCAAGTACAGCTACAATTTCCACTAGATTTAACTTTTAAAATGATAATTCACTCAATAAATTCGAGATATTTCAGATTAGAAGTGGGGGAAGTATGATGATGGTGGAATCAGAACTCTCAATTGCCAAAAGATCCTGAAAAATGCCAAGTATAGGGCTATTTATAGGCAATTCTAGCAGGCAGGTCGTGAGGACACGTGGCACCCATCCCGAGGATCTCAGAGCCGTTCGTGAGTGGGTGGAGAAATGGTCAGAGCATCCGTTATCTACACGTGCCACTGGATCCTTGAAATGTGATTCGTGGATTGATGGAGATTGATCAGGTCGTGGCCAACCCTGAAAGTAGGGTTGGCTCGTGATGTAGAGGGGGTCGAGCCGGGTCGTGCTCAAGGACCACAAGCCGATGGTGAAGGGGACGAGGACCACGAGCTGGTCTATAGCCTGGGTGACGAGCCGTATTGATGAGTCAACATGTTCGTTTTGAGTCCATATGAACACTGGCTTTTCCCTGTTTAAACATAAACGATTAAATCCTTGGTGGCTTGGTCCAAAAGCTAGCCAACATTTTACCCCCTCGAAGTATGTTTCATTAAGGATGGAACGTGCTTCGAAACTGCCTATCTGTCTATTCTCGAGACAGTAAGTCCTAACAATCATATTTGTTCATACTGTCGCGTCATTTCATGAAACCATGTTATTTGATCTTTTGGACGAGTGTAAATACGTCCAGTTTTTCAATTATTTTGCAGTCACTTGTTGATATTTGACTTCGAGTTAGGTTGTAGACAATCCTCAAAGTAAATCACCAAACTTTCTTTTGTTGTCGGTAGGAAATTACTTTATAGATTTTTATCGATGTGCTTGCATGGGCCTTTAATAATCCTTTTGTGCTCCCTATGCTCTTGGCAAAATTCCAAGACAAGGCGTTTGGGTTGAAATAGGGCTTCCACGAACAGTTAACAGACTTCGCCCCTATACGGGCTCACGCGAGCCTGGGCCTTGTGCCATGGATCAGATGGGCTAAAGCCCAGGCGCCTCATCGGGAAAATTGGTGACTCACGAGGCCCATCGTGACAGCATATATAACACCGCCCCTCTCCTCTTCTTATTCCTCTTTCTACAGCCTTCATTTCCTTTGAGCGACCAAAAATCTAGGCCCCCAAATCCAATTTCCTCCCTCTCTAAAAGCTCTGAAACAATTCAATAGGTAAAAAACAAATTCCAGTTTTTGATTACTTTTCTTTTAGTTTTCAACGTGTTATTCTGGCCTCCATCCATCGACGTCTGTCTTTGGTTTTGGTTTTCTTGAGTCCTCCACATATGCTCACGGTGCTCTTTCGTTGTAAGGTGGCAAACTGACTGGGTGGTGTTCGTGTTTTGGGGGGTGAGGACGTCAGTAGATGGAGTGGTTATAACTTGGGGATTCTGGTTCACGAAAATGGTAGGTAAGGGGATTAGAGAATGACATATCTCAATGTTTAAGCCTGGTCGTGGAAAGGAAATGAACATCGGGTCAAGTAGTGTAGCAAAGTAACGAATCAGATCATAGAGTGGTGTGGTGGATCAGGTCATGAAGCGGTGTTGGCGGATCAATGAGAGGGGGTCGTGGGTTGAAGGATGACTCCAGTTCGTGGTGAGAGCCCATGAGTCGAGCCAGTGACCTTATATACTTTAACCCCTTAATCATGAGCTGATCCCATGATTATGAGTAAACATATTGTGAGCAGGCGCTCGTCTTTGAACGACCCCAAATCACAAACCTATCCCATGTCACTAACTGAATCCCCACCCATGAGCCAAAACATACAGCGACATGGGTGAACTTACTTCTGAACTGATCCTATACCACGAGCCGCTATTAATCAGCTAACCAACTTGACCAACGAGCCAATGTGCATATGCAAACCGTTACTTCAAAACAAAAAATGGAAGTCCATCCACGAGCCGACGCTCAGTACATGCATATATCGAATCCAACCGACACATATTTTGATTAAAATTTGTCATAGCTCTAACATATCGACGAACAATTAGGTCAGAGTCTTCGAAATGAGTTTTCTAAACTAGATAACCTCACAACTCAATAACATACAGAGATCAAATTCATTCTTATTTGCCTAACTTTATGCTTTTCTTTTCAGTAATGCACACACTAGCACATACCAGCATTTGCACAACGGGGGTCATGGGTATCTATGCTCTAATTCTTTCCCATATTTGTTTATCAGCATAACAGATATGTCTGATAGACGTTCAGTAAGATTATCAATGAAAACACAACATCAGAACCGTCAAGCTATTACAATCCTGACATACTTCCCTCGGACTCGGATTGGTATAATTCTGGATCTGATTATGAGACGGATATTGATGCAGAATCAACGTCTTCTGAGAGCACATCACTTGAAGAAGAGGAAGATGATTGGGCTCCCGACGAATTCGAGGGTGCCATAGTATTAACTAGTGCAAGTGATTCCATATCTTCCACATTTAATGATATAAAGTTAAAGAAAATCTGCTTAAAGCATGGGATCCCATGGGATGACGTTAAAAACCTGGAAAAAAAAGGATAGGCCCTATTCTGCTCCGAAAGGGTATATGGCTATCAGTAAGATCATGTGCTCAATAGGTGCTATTCCTCCGTTTCCTCCGATTGTCGTCGATCTCCTGAAACGATAGTGCATTACCCCCATGCAACTTCATCCCAATGCTTATGCTGCTCTATATACCTTGTATATCGCATACGCAGAAATTCTGGACACTTAGCTTTCGTATAAAGATTTGAACTTCTATTTCCACTTCAAACATCATTCCACAGGGACCCCGAATTTTATTTTCTTTAAGTCGATCCCCACTAAGAAGGTCTTGAAGGGTGCACAGAGCAGCTTAGGCGATGCTAAATCCGAGTGGTTCTATATAAAGCATCAGGCTGGCTGTGCGGGGAAGTGGCTGCAGTCGGGTAAGTTTCAGATTCTTAAGTGTCTGCTTCAACTTCATAAACCAACATTCTAATGCTTCGTTTCTTTTTACAGTTCCCAATCCTAAGAAGCAAGAAGACGAAGTATACGAAGATCGTTTATCCCGCCTCACAAAGACAATCTGATTTTCAAAAGATCAAGAAATGCATAACCGATGAGAACCTCCATAAACACCAACTTCTAGATATAAGATAGGGGCTTGGCCAGGGCGGTAAGCCTTACAAGTATGTGTCCTAAACTCAAGCTCTTGGGGAATCAAGTAGCATGCCCCCGGTCAGGGAACAGGTGACCACAGAAGTTACAACAACTATTGAGCTTCCCAAAAGTCCTTCACCGATGGTGGTTCATGATGACGAAGTGATGAACGTATATACTAGAGGTAAAGCTCGAGCTGACGAACCCAAGGGTGTTTCCATTTCCGAAGGAGAATCATCTCCAAAGACACTGCCACCGACTAAGCCCTCGACTCATGATTCTTTAACAGAAGAAAAAATATATGGGGATTTAGCCAAACATCCATTTTCCTGATGACATCTACACTTCTGAGAATATTGGAATAGGGTCATTTTTTCCTACTTATGAGGAGGAGCCTACTCCTGTTAAAGAGAGATATATTGTACAGACAAGCCTGGTTCTGATCTCTGGTCTACTAGGAGGGTCACACAAGACACACACATCACATGCACCGCACGTCATGACATCGATACACCGTATTAACTTATGGCTCTTACACTTGTTTGTTGCTTTTGGTGGAAAAATGACTCGTCGCCGCTATTCTCATCGTGATCTTTGCGAGTACATGACCAGATTCAACCCAGTTACTGAGCATGACCGCGGTGACAGTCGTGGAAGAGATAGCAGGAAACACTACGATTCTCACCAACCTCACTCTTCGCGCCCTCGTTCTCCTTCATGGAAAGATCTCGAGAAGCACTACAGTCGTCAAATGCAACATGCGGGGGGTAAACAGCTTCCCAAAGCTCCGACTCCCCTAAAGGGTGTCCCTCCTCAGGATAAGTCCTCCAAGAAGCATTATAAGTCTAAGGACGAGCGTAAAGATTCGAGCAAAGGTTTGGAAAAGGGTAAGAAAGCTCTTGTCCCTTCCAGCCAACGCAACATTAACATTACTACTACACAACTAGTGGTCCTTATCACTGAAAATCAAGCAAAACTAGAGCATCTACGGGAGCAGTTCCCCAAAATTTATTTTGAAAAGATGCACTTCATTCCATATCTTGAACCAATTCCCGATGATTGGGATACAGAAGTCATGGACCGAGTAGGACATGTGGCTACACAATATAGAGCAATGAAGAAGCATGCCAAGAAGCTCTCTGAGGTCATCCGTCATCTAGAAGTGTATGTAAAGGATGCATAGGAAAAAGCTGAATATGATGTTAAGTCCAGAGATGAGGCCGAGAAGAAACTAAAGGATACCCAAGCTCAACTCTCTTTGGCTCAGCGGGATGCCAAAAATTACAAGAAACAGTTGGAAGATGCAGAGAGATGCTTCCACACCGAGCTCGACTCAAACAGCTGGGAGCGTAAAACTATGAGAAAGGAGATAGAAGATCTCAGATCAGCTAACTCTGAGCTGAGATTATCACAGATCGCTTTTCCGAGGGAAAACTGTGTGAGAGAAGGAAATGGCAAGTTTGAAGGAAAAGCTGGCTCATGCTGAGGAGAGAGCAGCTCTTGCTGAAGGACATGCTAATGAAGCCCTCGAGTCCGCCTCCAGTGATACCGCCTTGCCACGGCCAAACAAGAGATAGAATAGTTCGATGAATTGCTGATAGATTTTTTCGCTCAGGTCATTCGAACCCGGGACATTTCCTGGATCAAGAATTATCCCACCACTCTAGTTGATATATGGGACCAGATAGTCAAAAGTGAGAAGCAACGCTTAAAGGTCGAGGCTGTCGACGAAGATCAGCGTATGCAGACTTTTCTTAGAGGTGAAGAACCTGAGAGACTGGCAGAGGGTAGACGTCTAACTAAAGAGTCTATGGAGGAAGAGAGGCTTAAGCTCAAGGGCAAGAACAAGGTTGATGATGGTTCAAGCTCAGCCATAGAGCTCAAGACTTCTATGGCTGAGGAGTATAATTCTGATGACCCGTTAATCTCTGGAATTCCTGTTCCCCAACTCGTTGGGATTTCTATTGCAGCTCCAGACGAGCAATCGATGGAAGGTATTTCCATATTCTCTCTACAATTCGTCAAAGCTATTATAAGTTGTCATCATATTGTGGAGCAAATAGTTGAGGGAACCACATTCTCTCCTAAATTAATAATAGTTGCTTCTCGTGATGTAGGCGCCAAGCCAGCTGAAGGGGTTGAAAAGGAGTAGATAGAGACTGAGGTGGACAAGAAGGCCATTATACCACCAAGCACAGATGTCCCTAAAGATGCTGAGATAATTGGAGCTCTGAAGGACACTGATGGTGGTGACGAAGATGAAGAGGAGGACGTCGCCATCACGAGAGAGACTAAGGAGGAAGATAGTATGACCTTAGCCAAAATCAAGGCTAAGAATGACGAGCTTTTGAAAGCTAAAGCTGAGGAAGAGCCTTTAAATGTACCGCCACTTGCTGCGGCCGCTCCTGGTTCTGGACTGATCGTAAAACTATCTAGGTCCATTACTACATAGCTTTCCTCCTAGTCTTCTGGCACTCTCTAGGACCCTCCTCCGGGAAAAAAGAAAAGGAAAAAGCATGAACTCTCTGGCACTGACAAGGAGGAGTCAGAGAAACAGAAGAAGGAGAAGAAGCCAAAATCATGCCCAAAGCCCAAATAGAGCTTGTCTGTTCATGTTTTACTTTTAAATCTTCCACTGGCCCTTTATTGTTGTTGCGAGTGCAGCCCTCGCATTTTGTCCAGCTTTGTTTTACAAACCTGCATTTAGTAAATGAAACTTTGTTTCTTTCGCATTGTTGTGTACCTGCGAATTTCTCATACTTAGTCATGTACATAAATATTTGATTCATAACTAAGTTAAAAACAAAACATCATAAGTCGTTACTGCAGGAAAAAATTAAAATATAGCATATATATGTTCATTGAGAGAAGCACATATATGTGGTATGCCCTCAATCAATCATTAACATGGTGTCTAGCCAGGGTTTGTTAAGGATTGATCAAGATCAAATATGTGTTGCCTCCCATGCCCGGGAATGAAGGGTTCGGGCTCAGCTTTCAGACTTGCCCCCAATACTGCAGCAGGGTAGGAGCCCTTTTGCGACGTTCAATCAACACACCTTTATATTCTTCTGTCGTATGCCTAGGGGGAGTTCGAACTCAGCTTTCAGTCTTCCCCCCAATCCTTCAGTGGGGTAGGAGTTCATTTGTGGTGCTCAGTCTCTGGCGCCTTTAGTAACGACCCGCATTCTACGCATCAGGGGATCGTAGAATATTTATTTCTCTTTCGTATGAAGTCGTATGGTCGTGCAGCTTTGGGAAATGACTACTGGGGTCATTTCCCATGTTTATGATTTTTGCCAAATTTTAAATGACCGTTTTGCCCTTGGCGAATCTTATTTCGCCTATAACTTTTGATTGGTAATGAATTTTGACCTCAAACCACTTTCATTGGACTCAGATGATGGTTTATCTTTCCGTAGAGTGGTCACATTGATCAAATGGACTTACAGTTTGGGAGATATGGCTGAAATAAGGTTTGAAGATGGAAAAACTGCTTAAACTGGCTTAATAGGGTAATTAGCAGTTAGGCCTATTAGGTATTTCGGGATTAGGGTTATATAAGGGCTGATAGGGGCTAGAGAAACCCTCTTTCGTCATTTTTCAACCGCCACAAACTTTCTCTTCAACCCTAACAATGGTTTCCACCTTCTAAACCACCTCTAATCACCTTCTAATCAAGGATTAAGCTAATCAACATCAAATCAAGTAAAATAGCATCAAATCGGAGTTGGAGTTGCTGTGTTGTAGAGGAACTTGACCCAAAACAGTAGAAAAGTTCAGATCTATAATTCATTTGTGGCTAAGGTGAGTGATTTACATTGTTTTTCACTAATTACGGCTAGTTAGGGATGATTAGCGAAATTATGCATGTTAAAATTCTGGAAAAATATGTAGAAATTCTTAAATATTATTTTATGCCTCTGTTAGAAGTTTGAGTTAATTTGGACATGTTTTGCTAATCGTATGGTTAAATCATGAAAGGTGATTAAAGGGAAAATATGGGTTTTGGGTATGTTTGATTCATATTAACATGTTATATCATTGCTTTTGTGTTCATACTTGATTATACATGTTGCTATTACTATTTGGAATGCATTGTGATTGATTAGTAAAGTTAGAATGGTCGAAAACGCCGCCGTATGGCGTAAATAGCTCGTTGGAAAAGTTGGAGGAAATAGGATCGGATCGGGCCCCGAACCCGCTCATGAAGCACCACCTCCGAACTGACCTGATCGTGACACCCCACTCATGGCCAGTGACCACGAGCCGACCCGATGCTTTGGAGAAGGCATCACGACCCACTCACCTGGAGAGCACCTGGAATTAGAAGCTCGCGACCGATCCGAAGCACCCCGACCCGGTGGAAAAAGCACGAACCGACTCGATGCGTGGAAGAGGTATCACGAACCGAATCGCCAAGGGGAGGACATCACGAACCGATCTGAACCGAAGAGGGGATCACGGCCCGAACCGAAGGTGGGGGAACGACGACCCGACCCCAATGACGATTCCGAACTAAACCGCTTCAGGAGGACCGAACCGAACTGGAGGAGACAAAACCTGAGATACAAAGGTAGTCCAAATAGGAAGTAGAACTCAGGATCCAAATTGGAACCAACGAGTTAACTTCATGAATTGGACTTTGCTGCGGGACATATGCAAAGGGGTTATCGATATCCATAATTTTGGTTCACCACTGAGAGACGGATTATGGGCAAAGTGATCGTAGTAATGGTTGTACGGAGTTGGACCCTGTCATGGCCCCGATAGTTCTAGTGATCAAAGAGGTGGAAATCGTATGCTTTATGCACTGAGTGAGAGATGTGAGGATGGTTGCTATGTTTGATGTTTGCTACCACCATGACATGCACACCCTCTCCCCATTATTTTCACACCATGTGTTAGTGTCACCTTAGAGTATTGTACATCCTGTTGTGCTAACTCTTTGGTTGCAGGTCCAGGTTTAGGTATGATTAGATTGTACTTGTTATTGTTTTGTTTTGATGCTTATCGCTCATACGAGACTTTTGTCTGACCCAGAGTTTTATGTCTCTTCTTATTAATCTGGGTGCTCTTAAATGGGCAGACTAGAGACGGGTTAGGTGGTATGCACGAGTAGCTGTTTGGAGACGAGCAGGAGGCTTACACGCACTATTTACATAGATTCTCCCCGTGTTTTTGTTGGTCACTACTCTGGGCATTAGTAGTGTACCTTTTCTATTTTGCTTAGAGACAGTATTTTGAAGTTGTAATAATAAAGGTTTGGATCATAAGTTGTATTTTGGATTTCCGCTGTTATGATAGTTTAGTTTCAACTTATGCATTGTCTCGCCTATTTTATGTCAAGTTATGTTATTAATATATTTTATTCGATGCGCTGTGAGATACACTAAAGATTCTTTGATAATTCTTCGTAGTTGCTTCTTTTCTTCTGATGACCACCCCTTGTTGGTCGGGCATTGGCACAGCGCATTTTAGGGAAATGTCAGCTAGTGCGGGGCGGGCCGTCACCTTTGGTATCTGAGCTCTAGGTTGCGTAGTTAACCTAGGGGAAGACATCATGGAGAGATAGTATGCGTATATGAGAGCGTGTATTTGTGATACTTTGGTTTTCAAAATCTATATATATATATATACTATAGTATAGCTAAGGTTGAAGTCGCACTGCATTGGCACCACTATAGAGATGGTTAATCGTTTTCTCTTTACAGATTGAACGATGAGCCGATACACGAAGAGTACGGGTTCAAGAGCTAATAATGGGAATGTCTTTGATAAGAGGACGATGTTTACTGCCTTCATGAGAGAGATGCTTTGGGATGTTCAGGGAGCAGTTCCTAACCTTGCAAATGGTGGTGGTGCAGTAGTACAGGGGCCTAGAGCCAATTTCGCCAAGCTATGCAAGGAGTATACTAGTCTTGGTGGGAAGCCGTTCCATGGAACGGAATCGACTATAGAGGTTCAAGATTGGCTTGATAGTTGTGAGCGCATCTTCGAGGATTTGGGAATCGATGATGCGATGAAGAGAAAGCTAGCATCCCGTCAGCTTCGAGGACGGGCGATGAATTGGTGGAATGATATTAAAGCAGCTACTCCTGAGGATCAAGTTACTTGGAATCAGTTTAAGGCCCGAATCAGCGATAAGTTCATCCCAGCCGCTCAGAAATCGGAATTGTTTAGGAAATTCTTAGAGCTTAAGCAGAATGGTCAGGCAGTCTTGGAGTATATTGCTGAATTTGATACTTTATCGAGATATGGATTATCTCTTATTGATACTGCCGAGAAGAAGAACGAGAAGTTCATAACTGGCTTAGATGGGTACTTGTGAGAAAGACTTATAAACCACATTGATGAGACTTTCGAATCCATTGTGGGGAAAGCATTGAGATCAGAGAGAGCCTTTACTCAAAGACTGAGGTTGCTATTACATCTGCAGAGGAGTGAAAGCCGCAGGCAAGTGGTGCAGGCAAGAATAATTCCCAGAATAAGAGGATACAAGACCAAACCAAGGATGGTCAGAAAAAGAAGAATAAGAAAGATGGCTAGTGCTTTAGTTGTGGCAAGAAGGGCCATTATGCCAGAGATTGTTGGGAAAAGCCTGGGGAAAGGAAGTGCTTCAATTGCGGCCAAGCGGGACATCACAAGGATAAATGTTCGCAGCTCCCCTAAAGAGAAGCAAATCGTGAAAGCATATGCTATCAATGTTGTTCCTTCTTCATTGAATGCCTCAACTGTGGCACAGAAGGGAAAGGGTGTCGTTATTCAAGGTATGCTTTCTATTTATGATGTTCCTGTTCGAGTATTGTTTGATACCGGGGAATTCCATTCCTTCATATCTAGCGACCTGGTGGATAGGTTGGGAGTGGAACCCGAGACAGTCGATAGACCTTTAGATGTGACGAATCATGAATGGTGGTTCAACTAGCCTTAGTAGGGTTTGTCGTAATTTGGTCTTATCGAGTTATGTATGTATGTTTGCTTGTGATTTCTTTGTTTTGGGCTTTACTGGGTTTGGCATTATTTTGGAAGTCGATTGGCTCCAAAGGTATAGAGTGGTATTGGGTACCTACCTAGTGATGGTGATGATAACTGGAGTTAGGGAGGCTGAGAGATATTAGTAGTTGTTGTGACTTCCATTGAATGATATCTTAGTTTACTCGAGGAGTGACGTGCAGCCGTGATAGGATAAGACTGTTCGATGATATGGACTTCCCCGAGTGGGACTCGGTAGGGCTATGAGATGACTCGAGTTGGACTCGAGAAGCTGCAATAAAATGGATTGGCTTGGGTGGGACTCGATTTGAAGATGGAATTTTGTACATCTCTTCAAATGGAGTGCCAAGGAATCGTCGATAGTTTGGAGTGTTCTAAGCGGACTTGAAGCAGGGGTATCTAGGGACGCCCGTTTACCTTGGATCTGTTGGACGTGATCTAGTTATCCTTGGAGGATAAAGGTACGTTGGATGTACAGAAGTCCGTTTGGAGATGGGACTTCCATTAGCCCTTGTGATTGATTGGACCAGTCATATGGGTATCAACGTATTCATGGTTTTAGCAGGTGATAGATAGGTCTTGTTCAATGAATGTTATGGATTGTTTAGGACCCTATGTTGATGTTCTCTTTGGTTCAAGAATGGTAAAAACTTTGAAGTGATAAGATGTGTTTGTTGATCGTGGAGATGCAATGAAGGTTAGGACGATTCAAGTTGGACTCGAACTCGTAAATAATGGTTGTTCGTTGATCTTGGAGATGCAACGAGTAGGAAGACGACTCATATTGGACTTGAATTGGTGGGTAATGGATACTCAAGACTGGGTCTGAGTTTATGGATAGTCGTCGGCGATGCCGATGAGAGTTATGAAGGGATTATCGTTGTGGTAAGTTCTAACGGGCTCAAAGCAAGGGTACAGTAGGGGCACGACAAGTTGGACTAGTCGAATACCCTGGACCTATTAGATGGGCGTAGTTGTCTCTGGGCAGCAAATGTACGTTGGACGTGCAGTAGCCTGATTAGAACTGGGGTCATAATTAGCCCTTGACAGATGGTATGGTAACATAGCAAGTCATACGATTAGCGATGGTTTCAAAGCAGGATTAGCAGTGATAGCCAAAGTCGGTTATAATTGATTGGTTGCTTTGTTGAACCGTCTCACGTAGATTGTCCAATGTCGAAAGATATGTTTCTTGGGTGCTTGTATGATATTGGTTTAGGCCTCTGGGGCTTGTACTTGAGGGATGTTGAATTCGGTTAGGATGGTTCACTTGAGATGTATAAACTGGATGTTATGAGTGTTGTTGTTTGGTTGCTTTTGATTGCTATGATTGAATGGGTCATTCTGGTTTCGTCCTGATGTAAGGTTGAAATGTTTGGTTAAAATGTTCATCACTGTCGAATGTGGGGAGTTGGGCTTGGAGTTCTTCTCTAGTAATGTGATTGGTAGATTGATGGTTAATCTGCCTATTCTCGTATACTTTATTGATGATGTTAGTTAGCTATTTTATCGCTTACTAAGACTGGTTGTACCCAATGTTAATGGAATGAGAGGGTGAGTCGTGTATTGGAGGATCTCTAGAGAGCTTGTATGTTGGATTTTGGAGGGTCTTGAGATGACCATTTGCATCTAGTTGAGTTCATATATAATAATAGTTATCAGTCCAGTATTAGTATGGCTCCATTTGAAGCTTTGCACGGAAGACCGTACAACTCACCATCATGTTGATTGGAAACCGGTGAGAAAATTTGTTCTTGGATCAGAAGTAGTAAGAGAAACTTCAGATAAGATCAAGGTTATTCAACATCGAATAAAGGCTGCCCAAGATAGGCAGAAGAGTTATGCTGATAAAAGACGAAAAGATTTGGAATTCTCCATTAACAACTTAGTATTTATCAAGATCTCTCCGTTCAAGAATGTGTTTCGTTTTGGAAGAGGAGGTAATGTGACGGCCCACCCCGAACCAGCCGACATTTCCTTCGAAAGAAAAGAAAAGAAAAGAGAAGAAAGTAATTTGAAACTATGAACTAACAAGGAACCTGTAGTATATCTCACAGCGCATGGAAAATAATATAATAATAACATAACTTGACATAAAACAGGCGATATAGTGCATAAGCTGAAAACTGAATCATCATAGCAGCGGAAATTCAAAATACAGCTTATGATCCACATCATTACTACAACTTCAAAATACTGTCTCCAAAGAAAATAGAAAAAAAATGCACTATTAATGCCCAAAGTGGTGACCAACAACAACACAGGGAGATATATGTGTAAATAGTTCGTGTAAGGCTCCTGCTAGTCTTCAGATATCTACTCGTGCATATCCACCTGACCTGTCCCTAATCTGCTCGTTTAGGAGAACCCATAGTAATAAGAAGAGACATAAAACTCTGGGTCAGACAAAAGTTCGGTATGAGCGATAAGCAACAGAACAAAACAATAACAGGTTTAATCCAATCATGCCTGAACCTGTTCCTGCAACCAAAGAGTTAGCACAACAAGATGTACAGTACTCTAAGGTAACACTAACATAAAGTGTAAATGGGAGGTGTGGGTCATGGTGATAGCAAACATCAAACATAGCAATCATCCTCACATCTCTCACTCAGTGCGTAAAGCATATGATATCCACCACTCGATCACCCATTCCTTTGCTACGATCACTTTGCTCCATAGGGTCACTATGACCCCATTGCACTGATCCATAGCCACTAATCCGTCTCTAAGTGGTGAACTAAAGTTATGGATATCGATAACCCCTTTTTACACGTCCCGCAGCAAAACCCAATCATAAAGTTAACTCAATGGTTCCCATATGGATCCTTAGTAATAACTTCTTGTTTGGACTACCTTGGTATCTCGGGTTTTGGTCATCATCTCGGTTCGGCTTGGTCTCCATTCTATTAGCCTGGTGCTCCGGTTCGTGACCCTCACCTCATCCTCGGTTCGGTTCATGGATGACACTTCCTGAGTGGCGGTTCGTGATGCATATCTTCTTCCAGTTCGTGGCGCTTCATCGGTTCGTGGAGGCAACCGGTTCGGATCTCCACTGGTTCGGATCTCCACCGATTCGGGGTACTCCCTGAGTGGCGAATCGTGAATGACACTCCGGGTCGGTTCGTGGTCTTCAAGTACGAGCGGATCGTGGATGCTTCACGGTTTGGCTCACCATGGTTCAGCTCGTGGCATCAGTTCATGAGCAAGTGGCTCGGGTGCAAGCGGTTTGGGTCGCACCTCTCCATCGATCTTGGTCGTGACGCACTTAGGCGAGCCGGTCGAAGTCATGGGGAGCTACACGAGCGGGTGGGTTCGGGGAACCCGATCCGATCCCATTTCCTACACTGTTTTCCTGCGACTTTTCTAGCAAGTGTTTACGCCATATGACAGCGTTTTCGACCAATCTAACCTCACTAAGCAACAACAAAACATTCCAAACAGTAATAGCAACATGTATAATCAACCACAAACACTAAAACAACAATTTTAACATGCCAATATGGATCAAACCTACCCAAAACCCATGTTTTTCCCCTAATTCCCTTAATCATGACTTAATCATACGATTAGCAAAACATGTCCAAATTAACCCAAATTTTTATCAGAACCCTAAAATAATATTTTAGAATTTTACAAATTTTTCCAGATTTTTCTGAGCCATAATTTCGCTAATTATCACTAATCACCCCCAATTAGCCGTAGTTAGTGAAAAACAATGCAAACCAGTCACCTTAGCCACAAATCACTTATAGATCTAAAAGAATCTCTGATATAGGTCGAATCTCTATGTGTTCCACCAGCTCTATCCCAAACTTGATGCTAATTTGCCTTGATTTGATGTAGATTAGGCTAATACTTGATTAAACGGTGATTTAGGATGAATTTAGAAAGTGGAGGCCATTGTTAGGGTTGAAGAGAAGTAAGTGGCGGCTCGAAAATGACAGAAAAGGTTTCTCTAACCCTAATCAGCCCTCATATAGCTCTAATCCCGAAATCCCCCAATGGACCTAGCTACTAATCACCCGGTTAAGACCAATTAAGCTGTTTTTCACCTTCTAAACCTTAATTCAGCCATATCTCCCAAACATTAAGTCCTTTTAACAAGTGTGACCACTCTACAGAAAGGTAAACCATCATCCGGATCTAATGGAAGTGATTTCAGGTCAAAACTCCTTACCAATCAAAAGTTATAGGCGAAACAAGATTCGCCAGCGGTAAAATGGTCAATTAAAAATCGGCAAAATCGTGAACATGGGAAATGACCCCAATAGTTGTTCCCCAAAGTTACACGACTATACGACCTCATGCGAAAAAGAAATAAATATTCTACGATCCTTCGATGCGTAGAATGCGGGTCGTTACATTCTTATCCCCTTAAGAAATTTCGCCCCCGAAATTCCTTAACCAAAACATACAAAGGTTCCCGCATGCCTATCAATAATTTGCAATCAATCAAACATACATAACAAACACAACAAGCCTATCCTAGCATGCGGCTTACTAACGAGGGAAGAAACTATCACTATTAAAATCTTACCAGGCAAAGAGTGATAAATACGACTTTCTTATGCTATCCTTTATTTCCCAAGTACAGTCTTTCTCATTCCCACCCCCACTGGACTTTGGCTAGTTTCACCGTCTTCCTTCGAAGTTGTTTTGTATCATGTTCGACAATACGAATCGTCTTGTGGTTCCCAACCACCTCGGGTTCTACCTCAATATTGTCTAACTAATTTGGTGAAATAGTCACGTTAGGGTCGTGCACAAACTTCTTAACTGGGAAACATGAAATACGTTGTGAACTCCTGCCATCTTATCTGAAGTTTCTCTTATTACTTCTAGTCCAAGCACAAATTTCGCATCGGTTTCCAACCAACATGATGGTAAGTTGCACGGTCTTCCGTACAAAGCTTCAAATGGTGCCATACCAATATTGGACTGATAACTATTATTATATGCGAATTCAACCAGATGCAAATGGTCATCCCATGACCCTCCGAAATCTAATATGCAAGCTCTCAAGAGATCTTCTAATATAAGATTCACCATCTCTGTCTGACCGTCGGTTTGAGGATGGTACGCGGTACTGAGATGTAGTTCTGATCCTAATGCCTCTTGTAAGCTCTTCCAAAATCCACTAGTAAATAATGGATCTCGGTCACTCACAATGCCTTTGGGTACTCCATGAAATCTCACTACCCACTTCATATACAGTTCTGCTAACTTAGTTGTCGTTCTGTTCGACTTGACGAGTATAAACCTCGCACTCTTGGTCAATTGGTCCACAATCACCCAAATGCTATCATGATCCAATCTAGTTCTTGGTAAATCGTCAATGAAATCCATTGAGACTGTTCCCATTTCCATTCGAGAATTTCCAACGGTTGTAACAAACCACTAGGCTCCTTTGGCTCATCTTTAATTAGCTGGCAATTCATGCACTTGGATATAATCTTCCCAACGTCTCTCTTCATCCCTTCCCAGTAGTAGGTCTGCTTCATGTCTCGATACATTTTGTTACCACCGGGGTGCATAGTCAGTTTTGAGTGATGACGTTCCCTAAGAACTTCATCTCTTAATCCATTAACGTTGGGTACAACTAGTCTCCCATTCTTTCGAAGACATCTTCCTCGATCAAGTCCATACTTGTTCATCTACTCACTGTCGATGCCCATCTTTACCTTGGAGATGATTTCCAATAGATTAGGATCGTCCCTCTAACAAAAACCGATCTGCTCAATCAAAGTCGGTCTGATCGTCTAACTTGCTAACATTTCTGGATCCAATCCATACTTACGTCTGAGATCATATCCCACGATATACTCCAGTTGCTTCCATTCAAGAAACATAGCATCTAAAATGTCATGTCTCCTATTTAATGCATCAGCTATCGCACCTAGTCTGGTAGCACAGACATCCGTGTATGCCGTCATCTCTTCATTCTCTATTCCCAGAATCCTACAGGTGATAGTCTACTCAAGGGAACAAAAATGGAACAAACATAGCAACCATAACATCCACTAAACATGTCCTATCTATCAACTGCTAAAGCCATAAATATGTCGATACCTACCTGACTGGTCCAACCAATCCCAAGGCTAATGGAAGCCCCGCCTCCATACATACGTCGATGCCTACTTGAGTGGTCCAACCAATCCCAAGGCTAATGGAAGCCCCGTCTCCATAAGGACTACCATACGTCCAACGTACGTTTATCTTCCAAGGATAACTAGATCACGTCCAACGGATGCAAGGTAACGGGCGTCCCCGGATACCCCTGCTTCGAGTTCGCCTAGAACACTCTAAGTATCGACGATTTCTTGGTACTCTCATCAGAAGAGCTACCCACATACTCTGATCCAGTCTCGAGTATCCATTACTGACAAATCTCAAGTACAACATGAGTCGTCTCTCTATTCGTTGCATCTCCAAGATCAACGAACAACCATTTTTCTTTTACGAGTTCAAGTCCAACTTGAATCATCCTAGCCCTCATTGCATCTCGACGATCAATGAGCACATCTTATCCCTTCGAAGTTCTACCATTCTTGAACCAAAGAGAACATCAACATAAGAACCTAAACAATCCATTACCTTACGGCTTCCTCAAGTCCCACTCGAGTCATCTCCTAGCCATATCGAATCCAACTCGGGGCAGTCCATACTATTGAACAGTCTTACCATGCCACGGCTGCACATCACTCCTTGCGTATGCCGAGATATCATTCAATGGAAATCACAACAACTACTTATATCTCACGCAAACCATGCTAGTCGAACTCGACATTCCCTAAGCACAAGCCCCAAAGGCCTAAACCAATATCAGACAAGCACTCAAGGAACATCTCCTCCAAATCCAGACAATCTATGTGAGATGATACTAGCAAAACAACTAATCAATCACAAGCAAACATACATACATAACTCGATAAGACCGCATTACAACAAATCATGCAAAGACTAGTTGAACCACCTATCGGGTTCGTCACAACTAAAGGTCTATCAACTATCTTAGGTTCCAATCCCAACTTATCTACTAGATCACTAGATATGAAGGAATGGGATGCCTCGCTATCAACAGAACTAGAACAAAAACATCATAAATAGAAAGCATACCTCGAATAATGACGCCCTTTCCCATCTCCTCCACAGTTGGGGCATTCGACGAAGAAGGAACAGCGTTGATAGCATATGCTTTCACAATCTGCTTCTCTTTAGGGGGTTGCGAACAATTATCCTTGTGATGTCCCATTTGGCCACAATTGAAGCACTTCCTTTCCCCAGGCTTTTCCTGACAATCTCTAGCATATGGCCCTTCTTGCTACAACTAAACACTCTTTATCTTTCTTCTCCTTCTTTTTCTGACCACCCTTGGTCTAATCCTGTTTTCTCTTATTCTGAGACTCCTTCTTACCTCCACCGCTTGCTTGCGGCTTTGGTTCCTCTACAGATGCAATAGCAACATCGGCCTTTGACTTAGGGTAAAGACACTTTGATCTCAATGCTTTCCCCATTATAGACTCGAGTGTCTCGTCGATGTGGTTTATCAACCTTTCCCCTAAGTACTCATCTAAGTCGGTTATGAACTTCTCGTTCTTCTTCTCGGTAGTGTCGATAAGAGAAAATCCATACTTCGATAAAGTATCGACTCAGCAATATATCCCGAGACTGCCCTACCATTCTGCTTAAGCTCCAAAAATTTCCTAGAAAATTCAGATTTGTGAGCAGTTGGAATGAACTTTTCGCTGAAACGAGTCATAAACCGATTCCAAGTAACTTAATCTTCAGGAGAAGCTGCTTTAATACCATTCCACCAATTCATAGCTCGTCCTTGAAGCTGACGCGATGCTAACTTTCTCTTCATAGCATCATCGATTCCCAAGTCCTCGAAGATGCGCTCACAACTATCCAACCAATCTTGAACATCCGTAGCCAACTCCGTTCTGTGGCACGGCTTCCCACCAAGATTAGTATAATCCTTGTTAAGCTTGGCGAAATTGGCCCTAGGCGCCTGCACTACTGCACCACCACCGCTAGCAGCATTAGGAACTGCTCCCCGAGCATCCCTAAGCATCTCTCGCATGAAAGTAGTGAACATCGTCCTCATATCAGGGACATTTCTATTATTAGCTCCTGAACCTGCACTCCTCGTATATCGGCTCATCGTCAAATATGTAAAGAGAAAACGATTAACCATCTCCATAGTGGTGCCAGTGCAGTGCGACTTCATCCTTACATATACTAATAGTATATATAGCTTTTGAAAACCAAAATATCACAAATACGTGCTCTCATATACGTATACTATCTCTCCCTAATGTCTTCCCCTAGGTTAACTACGCAACCTAGAGCTCTGATACCAAATGTGATGGCCCGCCCCGAACCAGCCGAAATTTCCTTCGAAATGCGTTGTACTGATGTCCAACTAGCACAGGACGGTTGTCGAAAGAAAAGAAAAGAGAAGAGAAGAAAGGAATTTGAAACTATGAACTAACAAGGAACATGTAGTATATCTCACCGTGCATGGAATAAAATATAATAATAAAATAACTTGACATAAAACAGGCGAGACAATGCATAAGCTGAAAACTGAATCATCATAGCAGCGGAAATTCAAAATACATCTTATGATCCACATCATTATTACAACTTCAAAATACTGTCTCAAAGAAAAAAGAAAAAAATGCACTACTAATGCCCAAAGTAGTGACCAACAATAACACAGGGAGATATATGTGTAAATAGTACGTGTAAGCCTCCTGCTAGTCTTCAGATATCTACTCGTGCATATCCACCTGACTTGTCTTTAGTCTGCTCGTTTAGGAGCACCCAGAGTAATAAGAAGAGACATAAAACTCTAAGTCAGACAAAAGTCTGGTATGAGCGATAAGCAACAAAACAAAACAATAACAGGTATAATCCAATCATACCTGAACCTGTTCCTGCAACCAAAGAGTTAGCACAACAAGATGTACAGTACTCTAAGGTAACACTAACATTAAGTGTAAATGGGGGTGTGGGTCATGGTGATAGCAAACATCAAACATAGCAATCATCCTC
Organism: Allium sativum; assembly: GCA_030737875.1. Lineage (NCBI taxonomy): Eukaryota > Viridiplantae > Streptophyta > Magnoliopsida > Asparagales > Amaryllidaceae > Allium > Allium sativum. The sequence continues at coordinate 830,757,518 of CM060918.1, read as the reverse complement.
ACATCTCTCACTCAGTGCGTAAAGCATACGATATCCACCGCTCGATCACCCAATCCTTTGCTACGATCACTTTAATCCATAGGGTCACTATGACCCCATTGCACTGATCCATAGCCACTAATCCATCTCTAAGTGGAGAACTAAAGTTATGGATATCGATAACCCCTTTGCACAAGTCCCGTAGCAAAACCCAATCATGAAGTTAACTCGTTTGTTCCCATATGGATCCTTAGTAATAACTTCTTGTTTGAACTACCTTTGCATCTCGGTTTTTGGTCATCATCTCGTTTTGATTCGGTCTCCATTCTGTTAGCCTAGTGCTCTGGTTCGTGACCCTTTCCTTATCCTCGGTTCGGTTCGTGGATGGCACTCCCTGAGTGGCGGTTCGTGGTGCATCATCTTCTTCCGATTCGTGGTGCTTCATCGGTTCGTGGAGGCAACCAGTTCGGATCTCCACTTGTTCGGGATACTCCCTGAGTAGCGAATCGTGAATGACACTCCGGGTCGGTTCGTGGTCTTCAAGTACGAGCGGATCGTGGATGCTTCACGGTTTGGCTCACCATGGTTCAGCTCGTGGCATCAGTTCGTGAGAGTGGCTCGGGTGCAAGCGGTTCGGGTAACACCTCTCCATCAATCTGGTTCGTGATGCACTTAGGTGATTGGGTCAGAGTCGTGGGGAGCTCCACAAGCGGGTGGGTTCGGGGAACCTGATCCGATCCCATTTCATGCACCGTTTTCCCGTGACTTTTCCAGCAAGTGTTTACGCCATATGACGGCGTTTTCGACCAATCTAACCTCACTAAGCAACAAAAAAATATTCCAAACAGTAATATCAACATGTATAATCAACCACAAACACTAAAATAATAATTTTAACATGCCAATATGGATCAAACCTACCCAAAACCCATGTTTTTTCCCTAATCCCCTTAATCATACGATTAGAAAAACATTTCCAAATTAACCCAAATTTTTATCAAAGCCCTAAAATAATATTTTAGAATTTTACAAATTTTTCCAGATTTTACTGAGCCATAATTTCGCTAATTATCACTAATCACCACTAATTAGTCGTAATTAGTGAAAAACAATGCAAATCACTCAACTTAGCCACAAATTACTTATAGATCTGAAAGTATCTCTGATATAGGTCGAATCTCTGTGTGTTCCAACAGCTTTATCCCAAACTTGATGCTAATTTGCCTTGATTTGATGTAGATTAGGCTAATGCTTGATTAAACGGTGATTTGGGATGAATTTAGAAAGTGGAGGCCATTGTTAGGGTTGAAAAGAGGTATGAGGCGGCTGGAAAATGACAAAGAAAAAGTTTCTCTGGCCCTAGTCAGCCCTCATATAGCTCTAATCCCGAAATCCCCCAATGGGCCTAGCTGCTAATCACCCAGTTAAGCCCAATTAAGCTATTTTTCACCTTCTATACTTTAATTCAGCCATATCTCCCAAACGGTAAGTCTGTTTGACAAGTGTGACCACTCTACGGAAAGGTAAACCATCATTCGGATATAATGGAAGTAGTTTCAAGTCAAAACTCCTTACCAATCAAAAGTTATAGACGAAACAAGATTCGCTAGGGGAAAAATGTTCATTTAAAAATCGGAAAAAATCTTGAACATGGGAAATGACCCCAATAGTCGTTCCCCAAAGTTATACGACTATACGACCTCATACGAAAAAGAAATAAATATTCTATGATCCTCCGATGCGTAGAATGCGGGCCGTTACAGGTAAGTTAGTACCAAAGTTTGTAGGTCCATTTCCTGTTCTCGAGTGAGTTAGGGATTTGGCGTACGAATTTGGATTGCTTGACAAGATGGCAGGAGTTCACAACATATTTCATGTTTCCCAGTTAAGGAAGTTTGTGCACGATTCTGGTATGACTATTTCACCGGACCAGTTGGACGATATCGAGGTAGAACCCGAAGCAGTTGGGAACTGCAGACCGATTCGTATTGTCGAACACGATACGAAACAACTTTGAAGAAAGAGGGTGAAACTGGTTAAAGTCCAATGGGGCGATAATGAGAATGACTGTACATGAGAAACCGAGAAGAGCATGAAGAAGCCGTATCCAGAGCTCTTTACTTGGCAAGATTTTATTGTAATATAGTTATTCCCTTGTTAGTAAACTGCATGCTAGGATAAGCTTGTTATGTATGGTTGATTGTTTGTAAATGGTTGATAGGCATGCAGGACCCATTGTTGTTTTCTTAGTTAAGAAATTTTGGGGGCGAAATTTCTTAAGGGGGGAAGAGTGTAACGACCCGCACTCTACGCATCGGGGGATCATAGTATATTTATTTCTCTTTCGCATGAAGTCGTATGGTCGTGCAGCTTTGGGAAACGACTACTGGTGTCATTTCCTATGTTCATGATTTTTGCCGAATTTTAAATGACCGTTTTTCCCTTGGCGAATCTTGTTTCGCCTATAACTTTTGATTGGTAAGGAATTTTGACCTAAAACCACTTCCATTGGATTTGGATGATGGTTTACCTTTCCGTCCAGTGGTCACATTGATCAAATGGACTTACCGTTTGGTAGATATGGCTGAAATAAGGTTTGAAGATGGAAAAACTGCTTAAACGGGCTTAATAGGGTAATTAGTAGCTATGCCCATTAGATATTTCGGGATTGGGTTATATAAGGACTGATAGGGGATAAAGAAACCCTCCTTTGTCATTTTTCAGCCGCCACAAACTTTCACCTCAACCCTTACAATGGTTTCCACCTTCTGAACTACCTCTAATCACCTTCTAATCAAGGATTAAGCTAATCAACATCAAATCAAGTCAAAATAACATCAAATCAGAGTTTGAGCTGCTGTGTTGCATAGGAATTCGACCCAAAATAGTAGAAAAGTTCAGATCTATAATTTATTTGTGGCTAAGGTCAGTGATTTGCATTGTTTTTCACTAATAACGGCTAGTTAGGGGTGATTAGTGATAATTAGCGAAATTATGCATGCTAAAATTCTGGAAAAATATGTAGAAATTCTTAAATATTATTTTATGCCTTTGTTAGAAATTTGGGTTAATTTGGACATGTTTTGCTAATCGAATGGTTAAATCATGATTAAGGAGATCAAATGGAAAACATGGGTTTTAGGTATGTTTGATTCATATTAACATGTTATATCGTTGCTTTGGTGTTCCAGGTTGATTATATATGTTGATATTACTGTTTGGAATGCATTGTGATTGATTAGTAAAGTTAGAATGGTTGAAAACGCCGTCGTATGGCATAAATAGCTCGTTGGAAAAGTTGCAGGAAACAGTGCAGGAAATGGGATCGAATCGGGCCCCGAACCCGCTTGTGAAGCACCACCTCCGAACCGACCCGATCATGACACCCCACTCGTGGCCAGTGACCACGAACCAACCCGATACTTTGGAGAAGGCATCACAACCCACTCACTTGGAGAGCACCACGAATCAGAAGCTCGCGACCGATCTGAAGCACCCCGGCCTGGTGGAAGAATCACGAACCGACCCAATGCCTAGAAGAGGTATGACGAACCGAACCACTAGGGGGAGGACATCACAAACCGATCCGAACTGAAGAGGGGATCACGACCCGAACCGAAGGAGGGGGAACCACGACCCGATCCCAATGATGTTTCCAAACCGAACCGCTTCAGGAGGACCGAACCGAACTGGAGGAGACAAAACCCGAGATGCAAAGGTAGTCCAAATAGGAAATATAACACAGGATCCATATTGGAACCAATGAGTTAACTTCATGAGTTGAGCTTTGCTGCTAGACATGTGCAAAGGGTTTATCGGTATCCATAATTTTGGTTCACCACTGAGAGATGGATTATGGGCAAAGTGATCGTAGTAATGGTTGTACGGAGTTGGACCCTGTCATGGCCCTGATAATTCTGCTGATCAAAGCGGTGGATATCATATGCTTTACGCACTTAGTGAGAGATGTGAGGATGGTTGCTATGTTTAATTTTTGCTACCACCATGACATGCACACCCCCTCCCCATTATTTCCACACATGTGTTAGTGTCACCTTAGAGTATTGTACATCCTGTTGTGCTAACTCTTTGGTTGTAGGTCCAGGTTCAGGTATGATTAGATTATACATGTTATTGTTTTCTTTTGATGCTTATCGCTCATACCAGACTTTCATCTGACCCAGAGTTTTATGTCTCTTCTTATTACTCTGGGTGCTCTTAAATGGCCAGACTAGAGACAGGTTTTGTGGTATACACGAGTAGCTGTCAGGAGACGAGCATGAGGCTTACACGCACTATTTACATAGATTCTCCTTGTGTTATTGCTAGTCATTACTATGGGCATTAGTAGTGTACCTTTTCTATTTTTCTTAGAGACAGTATTCTAAAGTTGTAATAATAATGGTTTGGATCATAAGCTGTATTTTGGATTTCCGCTGCTATGATAGTTTAGTTTCAGCTTATGCACTGTCTCGCCTGTTTTATGTCAAGTTATGTTATTATTATATTTTATTCCATGCGCTGTAAGATATACTACAAGTTCTTTGATAATTCTTCGTGGTTGTTTCTTTTCTTCTGACGACCACCTCGTGCTGGTCGGGCATTGGCACAACGCATTTCAGGGAAATGTTAGCTGGTGCGGGGCGGGCCATCACACCTTTATACTCTCTCGTCGGATGCCAAGGGTAGAGTGGAGTTAAGGCGGTCTTTTAATCATGGTGCACCTTCACGTCTCGTGGACAATTCATTTCCTTGTCCTTTATGCACTTCTCAGGTCACAAGAGTTAGAGTGCTTGAGGTTGTATCATTTACTTTACTTCCCCCTAATCCTTCTGATTTGATAGAAGACTCTTTGAATTACGTGTTTTAAAATCATCGTGGGGCTTACTATGAACATCACAATCATAATAGCTCATAAGAATTAAAAAACAAAAGAATAATCAAGAAACAGTGTGGTAAAAGTAAATGACACACGATACTTTATAGTGGTTCGGGCGAATCATGACCTACATCCACTTTATAATATTTTTCTTATGCAACCAGACTATTCTAGGCAAGTCGTGCCTTTTTGCATGGTCTAAAAACAAAAAAGACAATTTCATGTCAAGTAAAGCAGCAAATGCTGGGCGTTCCACACTATGGGGATTTCATTTCCGTCCACGGTCGCTAGCTTAAAGGATCCATTATCAAGCCTCCGTAGGATGGTATATGGTCCTTCCCATTTCGGACCCAAGAAGATGTGGTCTGGGAAGATACGTTTCAGTACCAGCTCTCCAGGTTCAAAAGTTCAGGCCCGAACTTTCTTGTCGTAATATCGAGCGACCTGTTGTTTATGTCTCAAGGCATGCAGATCCACTTCATCCCTTTTTTCCTCAGTCATGCCCAGAGACTCAAGGAGCAGTTCATTGTTAGTCATCGGGTCTTAATAAGTAATTATGTGGGATGGTACTTCTAATTCCACCAAGATCACCGCTTCCGATCGAAATGCGAGGGAGAAGGGAGTACGACCCGTCGTTGATTTGTAAGTTGTTCTGTATGCCCATAATACCAAGGGTAATTCATCGACCCACATGGCCCTGGCCCGCTTCAATCACTTCTTCAGAATGGACTTAATTACCTTGTTTGCTGCTTCCACTTGTCCATTCGACTGCGGATGCGCTATAGTAGTGCAACTTTTTCGATATGGTACTTCTGACAGAAGTCTCGGAACTCGGTGTTATCAAACTGGGTCCCGTTGTCTGTTATGATGATTTTCTAGATCCCAAACCGACATATGATATTTCTGACGATGAAGTTTATCACTCGTTTGGTTGTGATCGTGGTCAATGGTTCTGCTTTGACCCATTTCGTAAAGTAATCCACAACCACGATTGTGAATTTTGCTCCGCCTTTTGTGATTGGTAGGCTTTCTGTAATATCAGCTCCCCAGACAGCGAATGGCCACGGGCTCATCATTGTGTTCAATTGACTGGGAGGTGCCCTAGGGACCTTAGAGAATTTCTGGTACCTATTGTAATGCCGTGCATATTTTGCCGCATCTTTATTTACAGTAGGCCATAAATATCCATACCATAATATTTTCTTAGCCAATGTTTAGCCTCCGGTGTGGTCGCCACATTCACCTTCATGTACTTCCTTCAGTACTCGTTCGATGTCGTCATAGGCTACACACCGGAGGAGGGGCATCGAAAATCCTTGACGATAAATAATTTCGCCTTACATAACATACCTAGAAGCCTTACGGATTGCAGCGTGCCTTTCACTCTTCTAGGCCGGGAGTGTCCCTTTGGTGATGAATTTCTTTAAGGGGGTCATCCACGACACCCTTTCGGGTTCAGTTTCCATTATCGGATCAATTTCCATCTGATCAACACTCGCAGTCTCCAGGGTTTCAATCGGGACTATTTCCATATTCTCAGGAATGTCAGAGCTAGCCATCTTGGCCAATTTATCTACCTTCTGATTCTCTATGCGAGGAATATGGGAGATACTATATTGTTCAAAACTACCCAGCTGCTTTCTTACCTCTCTCAAATAAGATACAAGTCTTGGACCCTTAGCTTGAAACTCCTCCCGAACTTGGTTTACCACTATCTTGGAGTCACAGAAAATACCCAACCTCGCTATCCCCAACTCCTTTGCAAGCTTCAGCTGTCAATTAGGGCTTCATATCGGTCACTTTTCGGGAGTGACCAGGACCACTCCGGCACCAGATCGCCTGTCATTTTTGGCATCATCAGTGTATAACTTCCAGGTGTTGGGGTCAAACGGCTGTTCTGAGGGACCGGCCTCTTCACTTGTTACATCTTCTTTAGGAATAGTAAATTCCGCTATAAAGTCTGCAATTCCGCTATAAAGTCTGCCAGTACTTGCCCCCTTACCGATCTTCGGGGTGGGAAGTTTAGATCAAATTGACATAGCTCGATATTCCATTTGAGTAGCCTTTCATATGCTTCTGGTTGTTGTAAAACCTGTCGGAGCAGATGGTCAGTGTATATAGTGATGGGATGAGTTTGAAAATAGTGGCGAAGTTTTTGGGACGCGATTCGCAGGCTATACACAAGTTTCTCTATCTTTAGGTAATTACGTTGCACTGCTGCTAACTTCTTACTTATGTAATAAACCGGCCTCTGAACTTTATCTTCCTCTCTTACTAAGGCTGAGCTTACTGCATGGGATGATACGGCCAAGTATACGAATAAATCCTCATGATCAACCGGCTTGGATAATATCGGAGGCGTCTCTAAATGAGTAAGAAGGTTCTGAAAAGCTTCAACACAACCAGGAGTCCACTGGTAGTTACGTTTTCCCCGCTTTATTAAATCGAAAAAAGGGATGCATTTATCTGTGGCTTTATATATGAATCTACTTAATGCAGCGACTTTTCCAATGAGGCTTTGCACATCTTTGATCTACTTTGTTCTTGAATATTCGAATTGCCGCGATTTGGTCTGGATAGATTTCGATTCCACGCAAACTAACAAAAAAACCAAGGAATTTCCCAGAAGCGACTCCAAATGAACACTTAAGGGGATTGAGTTTCATCCCATACCATCGAAGAATATCGAACATTTCGGCTAAGCCAACAGTATGGTCAGGTGATTGCTTGGATTTCACATGCATATCGTCGACATGTACTTTCATCGTTTTCCTGATCTAATTGTAGAACATCCTATTCACCAAGCGTTGGTATGTTGCCCCAGCATTCTTCAGGCCGAAGGCCATCACCTCATAGCAATATAGTCCCAAATTTGTGATGAAGCTAGTATGTTCCTGGTTCGGAATATGCATGGGAATTTGGTTATATCCTGAGTATGCATCCATGAAGGAGAGAAGTTCGTGACATACTGTTGAGTCCACTAGCTGGTCAATTTTAGGGAGTGGAAAACTATCCTTCAGGCAGGCTTTATTCAAATCCGAGAAATCAATGCACGTGTGTCATTTTCCATTGGCCTTCTTGACCAGGAAGGGATTCAAAATCCATTCTGGGTAAGTTGAATCTCTAATTAACCCATTGTTTTTTAACTTCTCAACTTCCACTTTTAAAGCAACTGACCTCTCTGGACCAAGCATTCGCCTTTTTTGCTTAACGGGTGGATGCTTTGGGTTGATACTCAATGAGTGGTTCATGATTGAGGCGGATATTCCACACATGTCAGCGTGGGTCCAGGTAAACATGTCCAGGTTTGCCTTTGAGAAGTCAGTCAGTTCCTTTGCTCAGAGAGGGTGTAGCTAGGATCCGATCTTTAAAACTTTCTCTGGGTCATCATCGTCGATCGGGATATTCACAGTCATTTCATTAGGTGTCGCCATTGTGCCCCCAGGCTCTTCGTCCTCTATGGGATCTATATCCTCGGGCAATTCTCTGGGCGACTCCTTCGGGGTCGTCCCCTTTAATTTCTATACTGAATCCTCCTTTACGGAGGAGGAGGCACCCTTAGTTTCTACGTCCTTTCCTTTGTGCAACAACTTTAAATTTATCATAAAGCAGGCTCTTCCAGTCACTTGGTCACCACTGATTACTCCCACTCCCGCTTTGGTTGGGAGTTTCAACAATAAGCACCAGGGCACGATACAGGCCCTAAATTCTGCAAGGGTCGGCCGGCCCAAGAAGGCATTATAGGGTGAGTCAATATCCAAAATTACGAATGGGAGAATTCTCACTCTCTGACAGTCTCCCTCTCCTAGAGTTACTGACAATTCTACAAATCCCATTGGAGTTGTTGAGGCTCCATTGAAGCCGCGTATTCATCCATCGCAGGGCTTCAAATCCTTTGCTTCGAGCTTCATCTGATCGAATGCTTTCTTAAATAGAATGTTAACTGAACTTCCATTGACTACTAAGACCTTGCGGACTAGAGCAAGATCAATGATGGTAATGATCACTAAGAGGTCTTTGGTAGGGGGTTGAACTCCAATACTGTATCTATCATGAAATATGACATCGTCGAACATTGTTTTCTGCTGTTTTACCGGGGCGGTATCTTCAGGATTGCCGCACTCCCCCACCTCAGGGCACTTGGCTGCATTAACATATTTATCCATTGCCCTATAGCTATGTCTAGCTGGATGGGGCCCTCTAACTATAGTATTGATGACAATGCCTTTAGCTTTCTACTGCGCAGTGGCCTTTTGAGGTGGCTGCCCTTTATTTCAGTTGAGGCTACCTTGCCCCCGGTTTCTCGGGGCTACCTTATATTCATCCAACTTTCGTTCCCTAAGAATTTTTTCTACCAAGTCCCTCAAGTGACGGCATTCATTTGTTGAATGCCCATAGGTCTCATGGAAAAGATAGAATTTCCCTTTCTCACACTCCTTTTCTGTTGAATCTCTTGGTGGAGGCTTCTTGTATTGGAGAACATTAGAGGTGTCCAGGTAGATATTTTCCAATGTGTCGTTTAGAGGCGTGAGGTTCTCAAAGGCTCTGAATCGAGGCCTCTTTTGTGAGTCGTTCCCACGATTCTTTCTCTTGTTTCCATTTCCAGCTTGGTGACCGTTTCCCTGGTTCTTATTGCCAACATTGACCTCCACCTTTCCAGAGCTATCGCCAAACTGTTTAATGTCCACATTACTCTATATATCTTCTTTATCATCGGCTTTCCTCTTTCGAATAGTATAGATCTCCTCTTGACGTAGGCAAATATTTGTTTTTTCATAAAATATTAGGGGTGGGCATAAATGGAACGCTAAGCGGAAACCGTCCGACCCAAACCGATAAATTGGTGCGGAAACCCGCTCCGTTTTATCTATTTAAACCTAATTTACAAAACCGACCTGAACCGTTGCGTTGCGGTCCGGTTACGGTTTGGAAGGCGAAATCGACCGTATTAAACCGGACCGGATTACTTTGTATGAAACATTGAAAATTACTGGGATTTATCATTTATCCGCGGCCTAACATGTATTCCCATTTCAAAACTCAAACCCATTTAGCATTTATTATTTTATTTACCTAGTACTTACGCACTTATGCCCTAGTTTCTGTTTCATTACATTCATTTCACTTTTTACTTTTACAGCTGCCACAACCTTTCCCCAATTCCTCCGTGACCTAACCAAAAAACAATTGGTGATTCATCGATCTTTAATCTTCATGGCGCCTCCTCTCCAAATCGAAGATGTATGATTGTATCCATCTCCTCTTCAAGTAGCAGCTTTTGTTGAGCGTAGACTTCATTCCTTTTTCAAGTCCAAACGAGGTAGATTATTTTAGATTCTAGTTTTACAATTCTAATTTTGTAGAGATTTAGATTATCATGTATTTTATAATTCTAATTTTATAATCGGTTGCTACAGAGTTCAATTTGTTTTAGTTAGTATGCATTCAGAAATTGCTTTACAATTGTTCTACCAAATTGATGTGCTCGTATAAGTAGATGATTGTGCATCTGCATCTTGTCTGCTTATTTTGGTGACATGGTTTGGCAGTTGTAAAATGAATCATAGGCTATTAGTATAACTGATGCGGATTTGAGTCATTACATTCATGTAGCAGAAAACTTTAACTATTTATGTGTTGACTTGGATTCCCTATTATCATACCCTATTACCATATCCTAAAAAAGAATTCCCTGCTAACTTCTAACTATTTATGGGTGACAACTTTAACTTATTTATGTGTTGACTTGGATTTCATATTATTATTAAATGATCAAACTCGAACACAAGCATCATACGTTTCAGATATGCACAACAATTCCTATAAACATATAAAAAAGACATGTCATGTTATAAGGATAAATGGTTATTTTTTATCCACTAGCACCATCTTATTTTATGAAAATGAATCATAGAACTGCTTGAACTATTTAAAATATAATGTCATAAATTGCAAGTGTTTTTTAACTAAACCATGTTATGAATTGTTTTGTGTAGAGTATGGAAGGAGTACATGATTCGCTGATCGAAAATGCTGCTATCACAAATATATCATCTTAAGAGGTACCATCACTAGACCTGACTGCTACTGAAGTTCAACCTCCCATTGCAACTCCTCTTTTGTCTAACAATAAAAGAAAGAACAGATCAGAAGTTTGGAATCACTTCAAAAAGGTCAAAAATTCAGATGGCAAAGAGATTTCTCCCACTCAAGCAAAATGCAACTATTGCCCAAAAAATTATATGTCTAATGCAAAGATCGGGACATCTTCAATGAGCATGCACATGCTTTATGAATATAAGAAATGCCCTATTTATTTAGCAAGTAAATGACAAAAAATTGTATCTTTTGATCCACAAGAAAATGGTAAGAAGGTTATTTGTGTTGAGTATAATAAGGATATTAGCAAACTTTATTGTGTTAGGATGATAATTCGAGACGAACTTCCTTTTTAGTTTTATTGAGGAACAAGGATACATTGAGTATATGAGAGTAGCACAGCCCAAGTTTGGTATACCGTCCCGGAGGACAATTGCAAGAGGGATTTGGGAATTATGTTTGGAGGAGAAAATAATCTTAAATCTGTTTTGCTAAATAACTCACAACGAGTTTCTTTGACCACCGACACTTGGACATCAATACAAATTGTCAATTATATGGTACTCACTGCTCACTTTATTGATGATAGTTGGACACTACATAAGAGAATCCTTAACTTTCTTGTCATTGAAAATCATAAGGGTAAAACCATTGGCAAGTTAATGGAAAACTGTTGGGGAATTGAAAAAGTTTTTACAATTGTAGTTGACAATGCTAGTGCAAATCAAATAGTCGTTGATTATATGCGAGACAAGATTGGAAATTGGAAAAATCTAGTGTTAAATGGTTCATTCTTACATATGAGATGTTGTTGTCATATTCTTAATCTAATTGTAAAAGATGGTATGGATGAGCTTGATAGTTCTATAGATGGAATTCGTAATTGTGTAAAATACACAAGGTCATCTCCTTCTAGGTTAGCCAAACTTAGAAGTTGTGCGGCTCAAGAGAAGATTGACCATAAAGGTGGAATTGTCCCATTAGATGTATGCACTAGGTGGAACTCAACATACTTCATGTTATATATTGCTTTGAAATATAGATATGCATTCTGAAGGTTAGAAGATGGGGATAGTCAATTTGAGGTGTATTTTCAAGAGAAAATTGGTGGTAAAAAAAGAGAGGGACCCCCAAAAAATGATGATTGGGATAAAGCGGCTCGGTTAGTAAAGTTTCTAAAGATCTTTCATGATGCAACATTGAATTTTAGTGGAACCAAGTTTGTTACTTCAAACGAGCCATTGCTTTGGATGTCCACTATCATGAATGAACTAGATAAATGTGCACAAAGCGGGGATCCAATGTTAATAAGCATTGGAAATTCGATGAAAACGAAATTTGATAAATATTGGTTAAAGCTACATGATATAAATAAGATTCTTGTTATTGCCGTTGTTCTTGATCCACGATACAAGATGCTTTATCTCGAATATTTGTTTCCATGCATTGAACCGAATCCTACAATGGTGAAGATAATGGTTGAAGAAATTAAGTCAATGTTTCTCGACTTGTATTGTAAGTATTGTGAACTTGATCCTATAGGTAGGCAAGCATCACTAGATGCCACAATGCCGAAGGTAAATCATACTACTGTAGTAAACTGTGAAGTAGATGTCATGCAGCTAACATGCAACAATTTATGAGAATTAGACAAGAAAGAGATGTGGTTGAGATAAAGAATGAGGTTGATAAGTACTTGGTTGATGCTTCTGAAGATCCTCCTAGTAAAAAATTTGATCTACTCAATTGGTGGAAAGAAAATACTCATAGGTAATCATACATGTTTACATTATCATACATGTTTACACTATCATTTACTGTCATCTTTTGCAGCTATCATACATGTTTACAATGCTAATGAATGAATCCGGTTCAATTCAATTAGGTATCCAATTCTATCAAAGATAGCCAGAGATGTATTTGATGTTCCTGCTTCGACAGTTGCATCTGAAACGACTTTCAGTTTTGGCTCTCAAGTTGCTGATCCGTTCAGAGCATCATTAACCCCGGCGATGGTTGAAAGCTTTAGTGTGTGGAGTGACTGGTTGAAAGCAGCTGGATTTTCATTTTATAAGGAGCCTGCAAAATATGAGATTGAGCTTTATGAAGAATTAGAGAAAGGGGAAAAAGGTAATTTTAAGCTATTTACTTCATAGCATTTTATTCACATAACAGTTAGATTTTCATTTAAATTTAAATTGCTATTTACATTTTACATTATGTTTGATAAAAATATATATGGAACTGCAGTTAGATCTTCATTTTTCATAGCCTTTATATCTTTTATAAACCAAGTGACTGACATACATAAAACACGAATTGGGTTGCATGCATTTTGATCCTTGAAAATAAATGGACAGCATTTACATTATTGGGTAACTATGCTAAAAAGTGTTTTGTAATGCCTAAAAAGTGTTTTGTAATGCTTCTTCCTAAATCGGAAATGACTGAAAGCATTGCCATTTTAGTTTTTTCTCAATCTCTTCTCCACTTTCATTTCTTTTAAAAACTATTTCGAGCTGATGAGTTGTCTGCATTATTATTATTGGGTAACTATGCTGTCAAGATTACTCATTTTATCGAGTTAGAAACTTAAAATCCATTTATACATATTTATTTGGCATGCTGGACATTAGGTTGGGATGACTCATTTTATTTTTTATAAAGGAAATCTTGACTGAAAAGTAATTAGCATACGTTGAGATGCACTTGAAGGACAAGTAATCTTCATGTTCAGACTTCAGAGTAGTATTGCATTCAATAAGAGAGATATAAAGGAATAGTCAACACACATGTTTTCATGAATTAATCAAAACCTTAAACTGTAATTGCAATGTTGCATGTTGCTTGTTAATTTGCTTTATAATATGTTATGTATGTATCTCTGATCTTTATTTTTTTGTTATTTTTTTGTAAAGGTAATGCTGGGACGGAAAAATGAAATTGCAGCTGCGAATATTTTGTTAGCTCTTGCTGAGTGACAATGTGAAGACTTTATGCAAGCTTTTGGAGATATGTATTTATGTCATTCATGAAATAGAAATTTCATGTTGTATGTGATATTTTGCTAGAATTTCATGCTAGGTAATTTCATGACATAGAAGTGATGCTGCAGCTTAATATTTTGTATGTAATTAAATGTTAAAGTCTTATGGACTCACTGTTTGAAGATATGCAGTTTATATATATATTATATATGTGTATGTGATTGCTTGGAATGATGTTTCAAGTGTTAAACTTGATTTTTTTTATTAAACCTATGCATTGTGCAAAGATGTATGTTTCAAGTTGGAACCGGACCGAATGCATTTGAAACCGAACCGAAACTGGACCGCGGTAAATTACGGTCCTCTTTTTCGTTTAACCATTTGTTGCGGTCCGGTAATGGTTTGAGCTTCAAACCGGACCAACCCGACCCGCGCCCACCCTTATAAAATATCTACCTAATTAGTGGTGGTTTTCCAGCTAAGTATTTACTGAACTCGATATCTTTGTCTACCCCGTCAATTAATTCCATTAGAAAAGACAGCTCGCAAGGGTCATTTACCTCCGTGACTGCCAAATTAAAGTGATCCAAGTATGACCTCAGAGTTTCATCTGGGCATTGTTTAATGAGGAATAGCTCAATAACGTTCTTGGACCTTTGAGCATGAAGTCGTAATTAATTTATAAACCTTTTGCTCTATTCTTTGAAGTTGGAGATTGATCGCGCTGGCAATTGAGTAAACCACATTAATGCCACGTCCTCTAGAAAGATCGGGAATGTTTTATACTTTACTGCGTCTGGAGCGGCAGCGGCATTCATATACCACAAATATCACATCAAGTGTTGAACTGGATTTGTCCCGCCCGCATAATGATTCATAGTCAATAGATTGAATCTCTTCGGGAATCGGACGTCTAGTATGTCATCAGTGAAAGGTGTGTGACTCCGATATACACCCAAATCGTCATTTCTTTGTCTTCTGTTGTCTGCCATGATCTGCCTCGTCATTGCCTCAACGTCAGCATTGGTCAAGGTGGATTCAGGATCAATACCCTTACCCTACGGGGGCCTCTAATATCTCTTCAATGTATCGCCACCAAGTCCGAGGCCTGAGCAGAGCCCCCTTGCCCCCTATTGGGACAGGCAGTCACACGGCGGGGTGGCTGTAATGGTTGATTCTGAATAGAATTAATAATGTTCCGACACTAAGGTAGCATTCTGGGTCCTTCTACAGGTAGTAGAGTGGGATTATTCGAATTATGGCTGTCAGGTCCCAGATTAAGTGTCGTTTCTTCTCGAGAAGGAAGTGATCCAAATCGAAGTGTTCCACGTTTCAGGCCTTTCTAATGGTCGTCGTTGGGGTCTTGGAGGCTCCTCTGATGAAGACGAGTAATCGGGGGTAAAGCGATGAGTTGGTGAAGGTGTCCTCTGCCTTCGGAGCTCATCTATTTGCCTATTCATGGCGGTCATATTTTCTCAAAGAATGGAACTCTCATGTCTTTGAGCTTCCAAAGCATCATTCGTCTTCTCTAACATGTCAAGAACACGAGAAAAGTCTCTCTTTGTTACTGTAGTAGAGGCAGGTAGCTGGTCATTAACATTCATAGTTGGACGTGGAGCACTTGAGCCAGGTCGAGCAAAAGCATCACCATAGGTGGAGTGGGTCATAATCTCCTTTCCGGGTCAAGTTGAGGTCCCTTGCTGAGGGCGGTTCGTCACCTCCTCTTGTGGGCGGCTCGTCTTCCCTTCTTTGGGGAGGCTCATGATCCCTTCTTAGGGGCGGCTTGTCCTGGGACGGATCGTGACCCCCTCATGGGGTCGGATCGCCCCCTGAGAGCCGTGAGCCGAGGAGGCAACCTCAGCCTGCTCCTGAACATTCTCTTCGTTAACTTCATTTGCTCAAGATGCTCATAAATCCTTGGATTTCTTTGCGGCCATGATGTCATGACTTTACTGAAGTCTTCAAAAACAAAACAGTGGGAATGCATATTTTCTTCGAACTTGAAATTCCAAATAGTATCTGATAGGTTGAGAATTCAATTCTCAGTGAAACCACCAAAATGTTAGACCAAATTATGGCTCTAACACCCAAATTATCTTGAATCATAGAGAATTATAATTAAAAATGAAATGAAATGCAGCAAATAAACCAAATTTATAGTGGTTCGACGTTAAAGAGCCTACATCCACTCTATATGACTTTGATTATACGTTTGAATGCAACTAAAACCACAATTTCCTCTCGATCGCACTTTTACAATGATAATTCACTCAACAAATTCAAGATATTTCTGATTAGAAATGGGGAAAGTATGATAATGGTGGAATTAGAACTCTCAATTGCCAAAAGGTCCTGAAAAATGCCAAGTATAGGTCTATTTATAGGCAGTTCCAGCAGGCGGTTCATGAGGACACATGGCACCCATCTCGAGGATCTCAGAGTCGTTCGTGAGTGGGTAGAGAAATGGTCATAGAAGCGGTTATCTACACATGTCACTAGATCCTTGAAATGCGGTTCGTGGATTGATGGAGATTGACCAGGTCGTGGCCAACCTTGGAAATAGGGTCGTCTCGTGATGTAGGAGATCGAGTCGGGTCGTGCTCAAGGACCACGAGCCGATGGTGAAGGGGATGCAGACCACGAACCGGTCAACGGCCTGGGTGATGAGCCGTATTGATGAGCCAACATGTTCATTTTGAGTCTATATGAACAGTAGTTTTTCCCTGCTTAAACATAAACGATTAAATCCTTGGTGGCTTGGTCCAAAAGCTTGCCAACAATCATTAACTTCTTAAGCCGAGGAAAACTATAAAAATATGTAAAGAAAACATAGAAAGTTACGCCGATAAGGTCTTTAAGAAAGGAAAAAATGTTACCTACACGATTGCAAGGGAGAAACTCCCCACAAACTTGAAATGACCAAGGACAAGTCAAGCCACAAATGGATGAAAGGAAAAAAAAACCTTGTCACCATCAAATTGGTCAGGGAAAGGCATCCGCGGAAGGGGTGGTGTGTTAGTCTTTTTTCATGCCCAAATCAGAGAGGGTTAGGTTAAAGCATCGAAAGTGCAAGCCTCTGTTTCACACCAAAAATGGTCGTAGCGGTGCATCTAGCATCTAAAATTAGCACGCCCTGCTTTTGCTCGCAGAAGAGTACGCCCTGCCTCTGCTTTAACTAAGCACGTCCTACCTCTGCTTGTAGAAGAGCACGTCCTACCTCTGCTTATGCTCCGCATTACCTGTAGAAAGGAACGCAAACCCTTATCATCGCCTACGATGGTCAGGGTAGGGCACCCCTTGGGAGGGGTGGCGTGTAAGCCTCTATTATACAATGGTCAGTATAAAGCATCAAAAAAGTAAATATCAGTTCTGTGTCTACAATGGCCCAATATAAGTTTCTAAGACCTTATCATCACCTATGATGGCCAGGATAAGGCACCTCCTAAAGGGAGGTCAGGTAAGTCATTGGGCCCTGCTTGTGGATAAGCTAGCCAAGCGCACCGGATGCATAGGCCCAGAGAGTGGCCAACAAAGCGCGTACATCCTCTGCTTTGGTGTCAAAAGCCTAGATAGTGGCTCAAGAAGCACATACAACCTCTACTTCACAAATCGGATCCAAGGAGGATACCAAAATATTAATACCGGAAGCGGATTTTCGGTACTCAATCCTTAATTGCCTGAACAAGGGTGGTTCATGTCTTCTATCTTAATACCCGAATCTGAGTTGATTCGATTTTTCACAAATACCGGAAGGGAATTTCTTCTCTTCAATCTTTAATTGCCTGAACAAGAGTTGGAACAGGTCTTCTATATTAATACCCGAATTTGAGTTGATTCGATTCTTCACAAATACCAGAAGGAGATTTCTGGTCACCAATCTTTAATGGCCCATACAAGGGTTGGTTTGGAACTTCCATTAGTAACGAAAGGGGATCTCTGGTCATCAATCCTTAATTACCCAAACAAGGGTTGGTTCAAGACTTCTATAAACACCAGAAGTAAATTCCACGTCTTATTTCAATACCTGAATCAGGGTTAGTTCGAGACTTCTGTCACGTGCGCAAACCTAAAATAGATTGAAAGCTCTATTGAAGCATCAGTAGCTAATTCCCAATCCTCTCCCAGAGGATCCTAGTATGGGATGGATCCGAAAGCTTATAATTCACTAACAGAAGAGCCCCGAGGTGAATCAGAACAGTTAGAGATATGCTCTCAGGAGAAAGCCCACCATCAAAGTAACTCCGAGTAAAACGGTTATTTGTTCTCTTATTCAGAGAAATTTCTTAAACCATTTATGTTCGAACAATTGTTATTCACATTTTATATCAATAAATGTTTACATAATAGACAACATCCATACACAAGTTCATTCGCCAAAGTTACATTCTCAATAACCCAAATGTGGGTAAAATTACATGTCATTATTACAAAATGTCAATAAATATCTAGGTCCTCTCCCTCCTCACACAAAGGAGGGTTAATAGCATGACGGAGTGCAATACCTAATAGCTTGTTAAGCTTTCGCAATGTTCTACTCGTTTCATCAAGATGTTCAGAAGGTTTAATATGAAGTTTCAAAGCTCTATTATAAGATCTGCACATTGCCCTAAGAGACTTGTTTTCTTTCTCTACCTCGAAAACATTTATACACAAGTCATGCCTTTCTCCTTGTAAACGTCTTATTTGATCAACATACCGGACAACGTGGTCATGAGAATCCTTAATTAACTTAGTATCATAGGTCCCCTTTATCTCGCCTACCACTCTTTTACACCACTCAAAAATAACTGATTCCTTTAACCTAGGAGGAGGGTTATTCAAGTAAAAGTACTTTTGAAGGGCGGGGGTCTTACACGCGGTCGCAACACCAAGAGGTGAAGATCCCGTCATGATAGGAATGTTTTTGAAGCAATATTCCCACGTCTCACACTTCGTATTGACATTGTTTAAATCAATTTCCAAGTCGACGATACATTGGCATAAAGCCCTCAATTCATCTTCAAACTTGATAAAGGGTTTAGTCTTTATGCATGTCTTCAATCCAAGAATAGTTTTATCTCTTTCTTCTAATTGGTCAACTAAATTATTCATTCTCTCATTCAAATGTTTAATGGATAAATTCTAGAGTAAAATCTTCCTCTTTTTAGACATAGAAAGAATCTCTTTTGCAGGCAATGCTTCACTTTGAGACAGGAAAATCTCACGATGATCAACCTACTCACAGGAACACGGGAAGATAGTTACAATTAAATTTTCCTTTCGTTTTACAAAAATAAAACTCCATTTTTTATGTAAAAACTTTGTGAGAGTAAAATCCAAAAACAACCTACCGTGGCATATTGATAAAAAAAAAGAGTTACAAAGGCTCACTTTCGCTTAATTAATACATTTATCGTTTACATAACATCTCGGCATGTTTAACCCTTACACTCTTTAGAATTTCTTCGCAATCTTCACCTAGGAAGTTAAAAGAGAGCTGAGGGAATTTAGTATAAACACCCCTAATTCCCTCGAAAAACATTTTTTCCTGATATCATGAATTAGTGTTGTTAAAATTCCCTTCTCAGTCTACAAGTCACATGTAGTGCATCTTCATAATGAACAAAGTTCTGTCATAATGCAAATAAGCGTATTAGCAGACATATGTAGTAAATGGGACTCTGTATAAGTTTTACATAGATTGTTGGATTAAGTTTACAAATGTTCCTCTTGTTCTATATAAGAATGATTTAATTCCTTTTGTTTGCCATCTAATTCTGTTTAAGGCAGGAAATAATTTTTCTTTTTCCTACTAAATATAATAGCAGAAAAATAGCGACGGTCAAATACTTGGAAAAAGAGAAAACTTCGCCAGAGCAAGAATTATATCGGAGAAAAAGGAGCTTCAGGACCCACGACTTTCTCCCTTCTAGAAAGGCTGGAACACCTTCTTTAAACAAAGGAAATTGAAGATCAAAGGCAACACAGGAACCTTCTACCTCAGGGTTATACCAATATAATCATGAGGCGCTTCAGCTCCCGAAAGAGGATCATTTCTGCTGCTCTCGTGTTCATCTTGAAGGCACCTACTTCCGAAGCCGTCGCCGTCATTGCCCCTATAGTTATCAACGAATGTAGAAGCCTCTTCTCCTTCGTCAGAATCATTAGAAAGACTATCAATATATAGAAGATCCTCGACTTTATACTAACCCTTCTATGGCATCTCGACACCTTGTTTACCCAATTTGATCCTGTCTATAACTCTATCCCTGACAAAAGGTGGAACAAGAGTGGTTCGGATCTCAGAAAGACTCTGAAGATTATCGGAAAAGAGGTGAAATTAAGCATCTTCATAACATTCAGTCTAAACTACGGAAGATGAACTTGCAATAAATTAGAAATCATGCCTTCAGCTGCATAGATTATCTGTGCAGCACAGGAAAGCTTCTCATCTATCTTCTGAAGCTCATCGGCATGAGTGACCACATCTTTCGCCATTTGGTGTTCTAAGGCCGACATTTTGTCAGGGGTCACGTCCTTAGTCTTCCTTTCGTTCTCTAAAGCTGCCTTGGCGTGTTCTAGGGAAGCTTTCAACCTCTCACATTCATCACTTAAGGCTTCGTTTGCTTCTCGAAGTCGAATGATTTCGATGGTAGAGGAAGAAGGAATTGACTTAGGCAAGATTCATCTCTTGGTAATCTAGAAAGTTAGAAGCACTCAGTACACAACCACAACAGATCAAAAGTCAAGATTAAAAATAAAATTTTGTACTTTAAGCTATCGAGTGATCAAATGCTGGTAGAAATCTACCGTGTCTGAAGAAGAGGAGGGTAACGAGATGTTGGAAAACTCCGGACTAGAAAGGACAAGCTTCACAAAATCAATGAAATCTGTTCAAGGATCGAGGGGCTTCGAAGGCTCAATGGCTGAGAAGTTGGAATTCGCGGCGTAACATGTGCACCCGCTTCTGATGTACTTGGAAGGGATGGCGGTAAGACAAAACCTCCAATTTCTCTACTAGAAGCACCCTCGGAAATTATAGAAGTAGAAAAATCAAGCTTTAGCTTCTTAGCTGGCGGCTCGACAGGAAACTCAACCAACCTCTTAACAACAACTGCAGTAGTTTGATTCAAAACATCAGTGAGGGTCGAGACTTCCGAAGTCAAAACTCCTAGTCAAATGAAAAATCAAAGAAAAATTCAAGAATGCAGAACTTAGATATTAAAGAAACTGTCGAATCAGCAAAACAAACCGGGAGACAAGGGGGTAGAGGAAGCAAACACTTATGAGCCTAACAATAAACGCTTAGAGCCTGGTAGGTGGATGCCCCCAGAACCTTTTACCCGTCAGTAAGAAGATCATTTGACACAACTTGTCCTTGGTTAGCAGAATAGATCGACCCTACGGCTCTTTAAGAAGCTTCAAAATGAGATCAAACACACGAGATTCACTTTTGGAGAAAGGAACTCTCTTAGAAGCAAGATCTGAAGAAAGACAACAAAAGCTAAGTAATAGATGAGAAAAGTAATCACTCAAAAAGGGTTAGAGGATTCACCATAATCAGTGAATTTTCCTGAGATACCGGCAGTGCACCTGATAAAAAAGAATTGATCTTCCCAAAGAACAGCCTTACCTGCACCATCTCTAACAATTTTCCTCAAAGGATAGGCACTGAATAAAGGGGAACCAGCACCTCTGGAAAAACGCATCAAATTCTAAATAAGATTACAAGTAAGAGAGCCTGATCTGATTCAAGGGCGAGTATTTCAAGATATAGGAGGAATGTGTAAGTGCTTGGTAGAAGTTGGATAGGTGCAACCTCTAGATCATGTAAGAATCAAGATATGAAGGTTGGGAAAGGAAAGAAGCCTCCTTGCCATATATGCATTGCCGAGTATGCAAGATATCCTTCAAGAGGATTCATGATATCATCATGATAGGTGGCAGGTATAACATCCACCTCACCCATTCCAAAGCTACCAAGAATGGAGTTTACTTCATCTTGTGAAGTAATCAAAAATTTCTTCAAGGAAAGAGGTCTCTTCTCCCAAGAAATTCCAAGAACACCAATTCGTAGTGGGTGGAAACTCCCTTTGTTAGACATGGTGCAGTCAGGTGATATAATTACATAAATGCATAAGTTCGTTTCGTACTCATTAACGCACATTGGAGTGATTACACATAAACCTACCAGTAATAAATGATCAAGATAGTGCATATTAATGTAATTCCAAATACTAGTTTCGATAAGACACATAAAAATATCGCATTTGCTGAGAAACAATTGATCCCTTAGTAATAACAGGATCAGTTGTTCTTAAGGATAATGCTAAGAAAGCTAAGAGGAAATCATAACAATTGAACCAGAACCAGGAAATCATAAGTCAACACCTAAGACCTAGTTGGCTCTCGGTGCCAGTAAAATTGATAGTGCCAGTAGTACCATTTCCATTACTTAATTGTAAAATAGACTCTTTTATGCATATTGCATATCTTAAACCCTAAATACCGATATTTGGAATCATGTGTTTAGCCTACCATGAACCCTAATCCTGATCATTGACATTAGAATAATTTATATCCAACACCCAAAAGCCAAATTGGATTAGACAGAGCGATTTAATTCCTAATTAGAGTTCAAAGCAGAAATATTTACTAGAGATTCAGTTGAGAAATCCTCGAAATATGCTTCAAGTCCTTAATGAACAGATAATATGGTTCGGGAAATTAATGTTACAGGTAAAAGGTGAAGAAGAAGAAGAAGAGATGGTAATTATGCAAAAAGTTACGTCAAATCCACACCGCACAAACAGAGACCAATCATCATTTCCAATCAGGGGAGATCAAAAGACGCAAAGCCGACATTCAGGAAAAAACAAAAGTTTGACTTGAAAAGTCAAAAACACCCCTTCACTAGGGGGGCAAATGTTACTACCAAAATTAACTTCAAAACAAGACGAAGGTGAAGGGGTATCGGGTGACCGCAAGCACATAGGAATTCTCCAAAAGGGCAGAGACAAACACTAGAAAGAACCAAGAGTAGGGAAGAATGACCTAGAGCTACACAAACTGACACCCTCTTAGGGGAAAAGAGTTCAGTCTACAGAATATCGGCACAGTCTATCCAGTAGGGCACACCCGGCAAGGGGGTTCTATAGCGAAAGGTCACCTAAGTCAGAAGCTAAGAAAGAAGGAAGCGAGGCCCCACTAACTAAAACCCGGAAGGACAGAAGGGATGTCGGAATTAACCTGCTTAATACAGACACACTAGGAAGTAACGACATCAAGAGAATCGAGCCACAAGCACGTAGAGATATCCGGAACCAGCTTCCGAAACATATGCTACACAAATGCCGAAAGGTCACATTGATAGACAACAGACACATCACCAGGAGCTACCTTTCGGAAAACCAGACTATGCCAAAATCTCAACCAGAAGGTAAGCCGGAACCCTAGAAGGGATACAGGCTATCCATACTAGTCCACTTGGTACAGACCCCAACAGTGGTTCCGAACCGGCAGCTATCTACATACATCATGATGACAAGCTTCTCTAAGTATTCATGAGAAAAAATGGGAGCATACATCCGGAAGCTTATAACCGAAAGCATACAGCTGGAAGCTCAAACACCTCGCGAAAAGCTACTACATCGACAAGCTCATCTCAATCTCAAAGAATCCCCATTTGACCAGGGTCTTCACTTTGGAGGCTATAATCAGCACCACAAAAGCGTCCAAAAGCCAAACATTCGAGACCAAATAAAAAAGCGGCTAATAGAGGCTCTTGTTGGCCTAATAGCCCAACAACAAAAGAGGCCTCGAATTCTCTATAAATAAGACCCTAGAGGTCTCATTTTGAGGACGGATTTTCTCATTCTTGTACTCTTTCTTTCCAGAGTAAACCCTAATTCTTAAATCGATTTGGGGATTTCTTATATTCTGCTAATGTATTCTAAATTAAAGATCAGTAAAGAGTGAATTGATACTTATGGTGCCTTCTTATGAGATTATCATGCTGCTGCTTATTTATTGTTGTTACAGCTTACTGTTTGTTTCTTACATGTACATGAGTCCTTACCCAAACTTTTCCACAAGTCAGGTGAAATAACCCTTTCTACAAGCTTAGACCATTCCCACAAGTCTAGACCTTTCAGCGAGCTTGGTGCAGAACCCCCTTTCTACCATCCATTAAGTCGTTTATCAAGGGATGTATATATTGATCCTTTTCCTCAAGGTAATTTTTGGTTCTTGAATCGTTTAAGCATGAAACTCACCCCATCGAGGGAAGATTAACTATTCTTTCGGATTCTAGGACTTGTAACCTAGGAACGGTGAATTAATCCAAACTTGCAAAGGCTAAACAACTTACTTTTCCCTTAGGTCCATTCCAATTGATCTATCTCCGGTGTTGACGAAAAATATCGTTAACACTTATTCTTCTTGACTGGTTAAAGTGAGCAATCTTGGTCAGACAGTCGATTATAACCCAAATAGCTTCACTTCCTCTCTGACTCCTTGGATGTTCATCAAAAAAATACATGGAAATATGCTCCCGTTTCCATATGGGAACTTCCAAAAGTAACATTAATCCTCCAGGCCTTCCTTGTTCTGCTTTAACTTTTTGGCATGTTAGACACTTAGGCATGAACTCAACTATCTCTCCATTCATCCCTTTCTAGTGGAAATTTCTCTTTATATCTTTATACATTTTATCTCCAACCGAGTGTATGGTCATCCTCGACCTATGACACTCTCCTAAAATTTCCTTCCTTAGCTCCTCATCCTTAGGAACACAAAGTCGTTCGTCTCTAAGAAAACTCCCATTGTTACTAAGCGAATATCTAACTGAATGAGGAAAGATCTCTTTCTTCCTTACTTTCTCTCTCAAGTTCTTATCTCCTCATCAAGATCTTTCACACACTGAACCCTTTCCCTTAAAGCGGTTCTAACTTACATAACTCTAAGAAAACAATTAGAAGCTACAAGTAGCGGTTGCAAGTTAAAGTTGGAAAGAAACTCAAACTGTTTCCTTTCCAAGATTACATTCAAAGATGCATGCCTTCTGCTCAATGCATCTGCCAAGACTTCCCTTTCCTTGGGGTATACTGGACTACGAAACAAAAGGTGGGAGTGTATTCCATCCATCGTTGTTGTCTAAAATTCAATTCATGTTGAGAGAACAAGTAATTTAAGGATTTATGGTCAGTGAAAATATCGAATTTCTCCCCTAAAAGATTGTGTCTCCACATCTTCAAGGCAAATAATGCTGCAACCAACTCTTGGTCATGAAGTGGCTATCTTTTCTCGTGGTTATGAGTTGTCTACTAGCATAAGCAACCACCATTCCTTCTTGCATGAGAACCGCTCCTAAACCTATTCAACACGCGTCAGCGTATACCGTGAATATTGTTGAACCATTGGGTATAATGAGAACTGGTGCACTAGTCAATTCTTCCTTTAATTTCCTAAAAGCAAATCGCACTTATCACCTCAAGAAAATACCAAGTTATGATTCGTTAGTTAGGTTAAAGGGATTGCAATCTTTGCGAAGTCCTTGATGAACTTTCAGTAATATCTTGCAATCCCAAGGAAGCTTCTTACCTCCTTAGAAATTTGAGGTACTTTAAATTCCTTAATTGCCTCGATATTCATGGGGAAAACTACCAAACCTTTACCCAACACAATATGCCCTAAAATTAACTTCTTCTATCTAGAACAGACACTTTGAAAAGTTGGCCTTCAACTAATTTTCTCTCCGATTTCCTTGGACCTTTCTTAAGTAATTTCATGCTCCTTGTAGTCTTAGGAAAATATAAGGATATTGTTCATAAGAATCACCATGATCTTGTTAGCAATGCCCCTAAACACTCTACTCAATACTCATATGGTCAACAAAGAAGGTGGGTGCATTCGTTAGTCCAAAGCATAACTTTCCACTAAAATAATCCATTAGGCATCCTAAATGCAGTTTTATCCTTACCGTCTTCTACAATTCTCAATTGGTGAAATCTAATTGCAAGGTCTAACTGGGAAAATACTCGGGATCCTCCCAAGTGGTCAAACAGATCATCAATTCTAGGTAAGAAGTACCTACTCTTCTTAGTTGGTTTTTTAACTCCTTGTAATCCACACAAAATCTTAGAGATCCATCTGCTTTGATGGAAAACACAACAAATGCATCCCACTCATATGTACTTCATCGAATGAAGCTTTTATGTAGCAACTCTGAAATCTGTCTATCCAACTCCATTCTTTCTTTAGGCACCATATGACTTAGGAGTAAAGGTATTGGTCTAGCACCCTTCTCTATGTCAATATGAAAAGAGATCTCCCTATAGGGTGAAAATACCGTTACTTCCTCAAAGACATCCAAGAACTCACATGCTATAGAGACAGAAGATGTTCCTTTCAAATTAGGAGACAAGGCACACAATAGGGCTTTATCCTTGTTTCTAATATCACAAGGGATTCTCAGACTACGTCTTCCTTCGCTCCTAAAATGAACAACTCTCTTGCCACAATCTAGGATGGCTCCATAAAATGATAGCCAATCCATACCTAAATGAGATCATAACCCATAAAATCCAATGCATACACATCGCATAGGAACTCGGCATCAACGATATCCAATACCAGGTCTTTACATATCAACTCAAGATACTTAGTTCCTTTGATAGGGTTGGATACCTCTATCGGATTACCAGTGACGAATAAGGAAAGGTTCAACGTATCAACTAATCTCTTAGGAATAAAAGAATGGGTCGCTCCAGAGTCAAACAAGGTATATACGGAAATTCCTAAAATAGAATTTATACCTTCAAGTGCGGGTTGTCCTTGATCACGACTCTGTATCATGTTGCTTCCAATGCATAATTCCGACCGTTCTGAATAGCTCTAGGCTTCGAACAATCCATGATAAGTGCCTTTCTTCATGGAAATTGAAACACATCCCCTTAAACTCATTCTTTGCTAAAACAATTCAACATTCAAGACCCTTACGATTGCACCTTGTACAAGTCTTAGATTCTTTCTTGAACTTAACCCTTTTCTTCTTGTCTTTCCACCTTTCTTCTTATTCTTCTTGGAACTAGAATCGCCTTTTCCCTTCCCACCACTCTTGTCCTCTTTAGATGCCTACGCCGTGCATAAGATGAAAGTCTCCATTGATCTCTTAAATGTTGGTCCGAATGTTACTTGGGCTATCAAAGCCTATTTTAATATGGAGTTCAAACCCTTGACAAATGTTAAAGCCTTGTTCATTGGGGTGTCCACCAAACCTTAACAAACTTACATTACTTAGTGAATTTAGCTACATACTCCTGTAGACTCTGATTTCCTTGTTTGAGGTGGATAAACTTCTCAATTGGATTGACATCTTGGCATTAGATAAAAACTTTGTCTCAAAATGGGTTTTCAATTCAGCCTACGTAAAAACTTGGCCCACATTCTCTCCAAATACCAAGTTCCACCATACGAGGGCTTGCCCCTTTAAGTACTAGGCCATAACTCTCCTCTTAACCTCACCCAACCATCCCCTGGCCTCAAAAATCCTTTTGGAGTGCATTATCCATGATTGATCCCCAACAAAACCCTTTGTCCCTAAGAATGGATTTCCATCAAGTTTCACGAAATACTACATAGTTGAGGAAAATCATAATCTACCTCAGCGGTGTGATCTACAGGCTCCGTTGGAGCGGGATTGGCGACAGGGACTTGTTCCACAATCCAGAGATACCGTTGGAACCATTCTGGGAAATACCAAGGCCTAACCGGGTTTCCCTGACTAGAAGGATTGTCAGTCATTCTACTATCTGAAAAAAGAAAGGAAGGATACTTCAATGGATACTCCTGAGTTAGTATTTAAACCAAAAAGGAAAAAAATGAAAAAGCTGCCTAGCATAGTTGCGTATGCTTGTTGGGGTATAAGAATATATAATTATATATATAGTTTGAAAATCTTTTTCAAAATACAAATACGCCTCTCATATGTCTATTTTCCCTATAATCGGGTAACCTATGCTCTGATACCAAATGTTACAACCTGTTCGGCGTGGGCCTAAATTTCGATCCAGAAAAGGTCCATCGAAACTTAGAGCCACTCTACACAGGTGATTGATTCCTATAAGGAATTACATTTGCACATAGTAATATAACGAGATGGAATCTCACACAACGGAACGAGAAAATATAGTAATCAAATTAGATGTACCATTTATTCAAAAAACACAGATTCATGTACCAAATACCAAATTCATATGTTTACAACGGTACATCATATTTATTTAACATCAAGAGATTCTAACAATAATAGAGCAATAACAACTAATGACATAATAATAGTCTCGTTGCTTTCTGCAGGATCCATCATCGTCTCATCCACCAAGCCTACGTCCAACCTACTAACTTGTTGGATATGTTGAGGAGAGGGGTCAGAACATAAATTTCCGATGACTGAAAATAACATGTATTAAAAAGACTATACTCTAAATTTGGTAGGTTATATACTTCAAAGTATGTCTGCAAAACACATAGGCATACACACATAAAGGTATATTTTAATTAGTGAGGTGGATATTTGAATCAATCATCTAAGACCTTCATTAATGTATTTTGGGTGGATCAGCGATCACTTAAGACCCAGCGAGTTGGACATTCTTAGTCACTTAAGGCCCATTCTAGTATATTTGTTTAGGATGGACTCTTATGATCTCTTATGACCCTAAGGCGGACCCTAACCAATTAAGACCATATCCTACATTGTCAATGTCCTCTATATATATATATATATATATATATATATATATATATATTCTCACAAGTAATATGAGAAGTATTACCTGCCGCTTAGTACCAGTTTAGGTTAGGCCCGCATGTAGCCATTTAAGACTGCTCAAGCAGACGCCTTATGTTACTAAATAACTGATATTATAGTAATCGAATTATGTTGCTTAAGACTTCCCTTAGATGGTGGTTAATCAAATTGCATGCTACGTCCCATGTATAATAAACCCATCCCTAGGTTGGCCCTCACAAAGCCCCTAGAGGAAGTGGATATTCCAGTAAACTACACTACTCTGTTACCGCCATGACTAGACCCATAGACCACTTCGAATCTAATAAGGGAGGGTCCCATGACTTTGGCCCAAATCTAAGGAATAAACCTTCGGAATGGGCCTTGTCCTAACCACTTAAGACCCAAACTAGATAAGAAGAAAGTTAGCCACTTAAGAACTTCTTAAGGCAAGTAGTAAGCCTACCTATTTACACACACAATAGGTGTGTGTATATATATACACTAGACGTCCCAAATTACACCGACTACTTGTAGACGCTGGATGTGCCAGGTGGTTCCAAGCAAACTTCTACTACAAGTGGGCTTAACCTCATGTCATAGTGTACTAAGTTTAATAGCCCATAGCACCCTGACCTCTCACATTAGCCAAACTCACTTGTGGTTGTTGAATTTTCCGGTTGGTTCCAGGAAGAATTCTACCAAAAATGATGACAAATCTCGTGTCTGTGTGTCATTATTTAATATATATATATATATAAGCCATTTATACATACACTGTAACACCCTATATTTTTATACATTAATTATATAAGGAAGAAAATAAAATGAATATTAATTAATTAAATATTTATAATTGACTAAAACAGACTTTATTGTTGCATACGTTACGAAATTCTGGTTTAGGTAGACTCTTAGTTTTCGTAAACCGGGTTAAGTATGAAGAAGTTATGAATAAAAGAAGTTTGAACTTAATTTAAATGATTAAATAATTAATCAGCTTTAAAAAGCAATGGTAAGTGGGCGACCTGACCCTACATAGTCGACCCATGTGTCGACCTTAGGGTCAACACTAGTGTCGACACAACTAGAAGGTGGGTCGACCCACCTTAGAGCAGGCAGAATTTGTACGTCTGAACCTGGACTATTTTGTGTGCTATGTTCTTTGCTGACTCAGCATACGGTGCATTGTTTGATTTGATATCTAATATCCTATGGTTTAGATTATCCTAACTTATCTATAAATAGGCTAGTAGTCTGATCATTTTTTTTAGAAATCAACATTCTTCAACTTCTTCCTCTTCTAATTTATTTCTAAATAAAATTAAGAAAATGTCAAGATGCTACCAGTACATAGATTGCAGGGATAATTCTTACTTTTCTTCTACAACAACTATTTAAAAGGCTTTCTCTGGATATAACACAAGTCATTGTAAGTTCTAGTCATTTTTAGATCTGAATTTAAAAAGTAATTTGATAGTAAATAATTTGGATCTGAAAAGTAACAGTTTAAATGTTATTGTTCTTTCACTATCAATTACCTATTCAGTTTTCAACTATTACTTGTTACATGTATATCTTTCTTATCCCTTTTTTGTCTAAGTTCTATTTATAGTCTTATGCCTATTTACTTTATTTATTTATCTCTAAGTTAGATCTATTTTTTCCCTTTTCCTTTCTATTTTGCACTGAGTCTAGGCCATCGAGAGCATAGGCCATTTCCTTTAGAATTGCGTAAAACTGGGATAAATTGGAATAACTTTTAAGAATAATAAAAAGGAGGTTTGGGCATATTGGAACATGAGAACCATTGATTGCATAACTAGGATAATATGTAAACATGTTAATCTGAATAGGTTAAACTTAATTTCATATTAATTACAACATGTTATGTAAAGATATGTGGATCAAATGTACTAAAACATGTAATTTATTCTGTAAATATCTGAGCAGGTGCCTGTATGATTTTGGGAAGGGTTATTACATTTAAAATGTCATTTACAATCAGAAAATATAATATAGGGTTATATGATGATTATTAATGAACTTAAACCTGCTAAGTTATAAGCTAAAAGGTTTCAGGTCTACTGTTAATATTCGTTGGGGAAACTCTTAAAATCCTAGTTTACTTCGGGGGCACAAGCCTATGGGTGGCTTGTGTCAATCTGATGTTTATAGGAATCCATATCAATTGATACACTCCTGTTATCAAACGAGTCCGGCACTATGTAGGGACTAGGGCACGCTTTACTGATGGATGGTTGTAAGAGGTTCAAATTATGAAAGGCGGGCGTGTTCTGGTGGATTCATGAGCGTGCATTGGTCCGATGGGGAAGATAAGATGACGTAACACCGGCTGATAGGGCTGTGTCTTTAAATTTGATGGGTTGAGGACTGATATCCCTGACTGTCGTGGCTGACACATGTTATTTGTGTCTGTAGGGAGCCGATCACTGGGTAGTAATTGGGGTAAACCTAATCCTGTTATCCTGATAGTAGGTGCAGAAACTCTATTCTGGGATATGAATGAGAAGCTTACTTAATCTTACCTTATCACGTTTACTTCATACTTGTATACTTTACTGTATTTTCTCATCTAATATTTTTGATTTGTCTTAATGCTTCTTTCGTGCTTATGCTTGATATCACTGTAACTGGCAGACTTTATATCTGACATATTTTTTTTCCTCCTCTCTCTTCCTTCCTCCCTCAAGTTCTCATGGTAGTGGATTGCAGCAGTGACCGTAATTCCTTTCAGCTCGGACTTGGATTATTTCTTACTATATGCATTACTTCTGTTTCTGATTCTATGTTTATTGTTATGGCTTAAGAGGGAATTAATTTTATGATTTCTGTACTTGTACTCAGATGGTTTATATTCCCACGAGATAGATGGCTATGATTATGACTTATGATATTTGAAAATGTAATGTTGAATTTTGTTTTATAATAAAAGTTTGAAAGTTTTCAACTGCATTTTTTATTCTACCTTGTGAAATTAGTCTCTGTATTATTATTATTGCGCTTCACAAAACTTAGTGTAACCTCACATGGGTGACATTAAGGGACATGGGGTGTCACATTTGGTATTAAAGCCTAAGGTTACATGATTAGAGGAAAAGTTTTTGAAAAAGTATTTTCAAAGCAAAGTAAAGGTTCTCAAGAAAAAACTATTTTTGACAATATTTCCCTTCAAGACATTTATAATATTCCTTCGATCTCTTTTTTTGAGTCTTCTTTTTTTAGCATGTCAGAGGCTCTTAATTTCCTCGAGACCAACCAATTCCAACATGATTCCATATATATGTGGAAGCTACGAAACCTGTCGAAGTGCAAGGCAATGTCCCTTCCCCATTTGTAGTCGTAATAGCTCCACCCAATCATGTAGTCAACTTTTATAAGCTTTATAAAGATTTATGTGCAATGGGATTTTGTAACGACCTGCATTTAACATATCGCAGGATCGTAAAATAATTATATTTAATTCCTGGAGGGTCGTATCATTCTCATATTTTGATATGTTGTTTGTGGGGATGCGAGTCATGTCCATAATTTTTTCCAGTTTTATTTGTGATCGTTTAACCAATCATTTTTGTACAGTTTATAACATTTGACTAGGATCAAATCAGGTACTAAGATCGATTTCATTGGAAAGGAAATGGTATTTCTAATTCCGTAAAGTGGTCACATTAAAGATTTGGTTCAACGACTTAGGAGGAATTGCAGTTTTAGTGCTGCACAATTTCTGGATAGATTAATTAGTCATTAGTGGGCAAATTAGTGAGGCTCGTTAAGGCTGGCGGTTGTTGGCTATAAATAGAGGTGTAAAGGCAAGTAGAATTGTTTAGTTTCTTCATTTCTCTATTTGGTTGGGGTTTGAGATTCTCCCTACTCCAATCATACACATCTCTACTCCATTAATTTCATAGATCTAGATTATAAGATTGAAGATCAACATCGAAAAAAGGTAGATCGCATCAAAGTGATTGATTTGGAGATTGTTCTTCGCTTCCTGGATTTGTAGATCATTTATTTCAAGCTAATTTGAAGATTTGGTGAGTGAAAAGCATCCCTCACATGGATACAATCGAGTATTTGGGTTGTTTGATCTTATTTTCATCATTTCAAGTTGTTTTCACTAGATCTACATCATGGTAAGTATATTTTCATTTGAATCACCATATGATCTAACCTAGCAACTTAAATTGGCAAATTCATGTGTTGATTCTATGTTTAGATCCATTTATTTGATCATTCATTATTTTATCATGAATTTGGTGAATTTTATATCTTTGAATGATGATTATTTGATGTTTTGTTGATGATTGGTTGAATTGGTAGTTTGAAATTACACGAGTTTGGAGTTGGGTTGATTTCGAGTTTGAATCATATCTTGCTTCGCAAGAAATTGATTTGGATCGACATGAATTTTGTGGATCAACCAACATTTAGATTTGGAAAAATGTATGGATCGACATGGTGAAAATGTCATGGATCTGCAATACCTTGAGGTGATGGATCGGCCACAAACTTGATGGATCAGGCGTGTGCAGGTCATGATGGTATTGATTAGATTGTGGTTTGTTTCAATGGATCAGAGATCGGCAACAAAGGGTGGATCGACATCGTTCAAAATGCTATGGATCAGTCAAGTTTGTGATGGATCAGTACATCATGAGTTACTGGATCAGGCGAGTTTATTTGATGGATCAAAACAAATTTGCAGATGGATCAGCGGAGGATTTGTTGATGGATCGGCACATCTTATGTGATGGACGGATAGCGATTTCTGAAGCGTTGTAGATTTGTAGATCAGGAAAGTATGAGTCCATGGATCGGTTAAGAGAATCTGGATGGATCGGCATGTGCAAACCAATGGGTAGGCATGTTAAACATGGATTAGCAGTCCGCAAAAGGATGGATCACGCATGTCATATGGTAGACCATAGCATTCTGAAAAACGCTGTGGCAAAGGTAGAAAACGCTGTGGAATGTGATATATGGCAAAAGGGTGAAATGTTATGTATCAACTATCAACCAAACGAATTATGTTTTTGGTTCCACGACAATCGTGGCTTCGACGTAAATTAAAGATGGAATGTTTGAAGCATTATGATAAGATGTTTGCTGATCGATGAAATGCAACGAACGTGAAGACGACTCAAGATGATTTGAGCTCGTGATAACGGCTTTTCAAGATGATTTGAGCTTATGGATAGTCGCCGATGATAACGACTAAAGATATTGAGGGTCGATGGGTTATCTTTATTGTAGGTTCTAGTGGGCTAAAAGCAGAGGTACAATGGGGACACCTAAAAGATTAGATGATCGATCGAGCACCCTGGATATCAATGAAAGGCCGAGATACGTATTGATGAAAAGCGTATGGAGTTTTGCTAGAACATGGGTTACCATTAGCCCTTGACGGATGGCATGATGATATGGCAAGTCATACGATTAACGTTGATTTCAGGGCAAGATTGGCGATGATAACCAGAATCATGAATGATGATTGTTTTTCTTGTATCGTCCTGCATAGATTGTCCGAGTGGTATTCTGATTTTGGTTTAGACCTTTGGGGATTGCGCTTGGGAGATGTCAAATTCGATCAGGATGGTCTACGCTTGATAATTTGTTGCTATGAATGTACTGGTTGTTTCTTTTTCATTATTGTAAAGGCTATCATTATCGGATGTGGAGAAGGTAGGATGGGTTCGTCTCTAATGTGTTGGTAGATTAGTTGATTGATCTACCTATTTCTCATATACTTTATTATGATGTTAGATAGTTGTTTTATCGCTCATTAAGACTATTTTCTGACTCAAGGTTTTATATTCCCTCTTATTACCTTGGGTTGCTCATCCATTATTGTTGTGGATGGGCAGACTAGGTAGCAGGTGATAGGACTTGATGAGGACGATGCTGCAGATCGATGGCGACTTGGTGGCTTATGTATTATTTTCCTAATATCTACTATTTTCGCTTTCCGCTGTTATTTTGATGTATTCTCTGAGTGACCTGTAGTGAGGCATTTTGTACAGACTCTTATGGTGTATTCCAGTGATGTATGGATATTTCATGATGATATAAAAAGTTTAAGATTCTGCTCAATTTTGCTTTACTATTATTTCCTGTTGTATATGTTATATTATATATTATCCTTGCATGATGAGTTATATGACATGTTTCGTGTTTGTTATTCTACCTTGATGATCATCCACAACTTCCTAGCACGTCTTTTAGCGCATTATTCCTCTTGTTAAGTGCAGGAGTTATGGGCGATCGTCACACGTTTCGTGGTACTGAGAGTTTCGTGGAGTCTCGCAATTGGCTTAGGGAGACGGAGAAAGTATTTAATTTGTTGGAGCTAGAGGATAGGAGAAAGATTCAGTTGGTCGCTTGGCAATTGAAAGAAGAAGCACCGTATTGGTGACGGTGATTCAAGCAAGGCATATGGTGGCCACTTGGGATGAGTTTAAAAACTAATTCGAGGTGAAGTTCTTATCGCAAGCTGAAGAAGGAATGCAAATGGAGAAGTTCTTAAGTTTGAAGTAAGGAAGCATGCCAGTGATGGAATACGTCAATAGCTTTAATCACTTAGCAAGATTTGGATTGGATTTGGTAAACACTCCTCACCAAAGACTTTGAGGTTCACAAAAGGGTTGAACCAACCTCTATAAGGACTAGCATTGATGCATATCCCGATGGTAGCGACTTTTGAGAGATTGGCAGATATGGATTTGAGCATGAGGGCAGGAAAGAGTAGAAGAAATAAATTAAGTCTGAAGAGGAAAAACTCAAGACCAAGAAGAAGAAGTGGTGGCCCAAAAAGGGTATATCAATGAAAGGAGGAAAACCTGATAAGGCACAAATCAAGACAGAAGTTAAGCGTCATGGCTGCATAAATTTAGGGCGCTTTATTATGGATTGTAGGAAAGTCACCATAGAAGGTTTGATTTCTCTTTTTGACTTTCCCATTAGAGCTCTGTTTGATACCCATGCTCTCATTCATCCATATCCAATTTTGTGATAGATAGTCTACACCTAGATACTTGTATGGTTTCTAATCATATTGTAGTCACAAACCCCATAGGTTGCATGGCTCACCTGTCTATGATACGTAGGTGTTTTAGAATTTCTATTATGTTCTTCGAATTTGAATGTGACACATATGTTCTTGGCTTTATGGGTTACGGGCTTATCCTAGGAATGGATTGGCTAGCCATGTATGGTGCCATTTTAGATTGTGAAAGGAGAGTTGTTAGGCTTCTGACGTGCCATGTTAGAAATCTCGAGATTTCTTATGACCCATGAGGGTCAGTTATGCTCAGTTTCCTAGATTCTCTTGATGCTTCTATTGACAATCTTAGATTAGTACATACAGTTAGAGATTTTCCGGACGTTTTCGATATGATGAGAGAATTACCTCTCAGACGGCAGATAGATTTCCGGATTTACTTGGAAGAGAATGTGAAACCTAACTCTTTACTAGTGCGCCATATGGATCCTAAGGAGAGGAGGGAGCTCAGTAAGCAAGTAGGTGAGTTATTCGAGAAGATATTCATTAGATGGAGCATTTTTGAGTAGGGAACTCCAGTCATGTTTACGGCCAATGCAGACGACTCTCTCTGTCTATGCATGGACTATAATAAATTGAATAAGCTCACCAAGAAGAATAGGCACCCACTCCCAATGATAAATGGCTTGTATGACCAGTTAGCGGGCACTTTGGTGTTCTCACTGTTGGATCTAGCCATGGGATTTCATCAGCTTAAGGTAGCATATGATAGTATCAACAAGAATACATTTAGGACTTCGAACGGTTTCTTTGAGTGGTTGGTTATGCCTTTTGGGTTGACCAATGCACCTACATACTCATGGATTTGATGAGTAGGGTGTTTAAGGAGTACCTGAATAAATTTGTGGTGGTTTTCGTAGACGATATTCTAGTTTTCTCAAGGAGTGAGGAAAAGCATGCTAGACTTATAGGAGGTTCTCCGCGTTCTCAGATCGCACCAGCTTCAGGTTAAGTTTTCTAAGTTTCATTTCTGGCGAAGGGAAGTAAGGTTCCTAAAACATGTAGTCTCCTAAGATGGAATAGCGGTGGACCCCGCTATAGTTGTCGTAGTTCATGATTGGAAAGCCCCTAAGAAAGCGACAGAGGTTAGGAGTTTCTTAGGGTTGGAAGGTTACTAACAAAATTTCATTAAGGATTTATCAGGGATATCATCGCCGCTCACCCATCTGATGAAGAAGAATTTGGTTTTTGTTTGAAGCATTGATTGTGAGGATGCGTTCCAAAGGTTAAAGAGGGCTCTGACATCAGCTCCCGTTCTGACTCTTCCTGATGGTAACAAGGTATTTACGGTCTATAAGGATGCTTATGGCATGGGATTAGGTGCCGTGTTAATGCAAGAATGTAGGGTAGTCTGCTATGGAAGTAGGAAATTAAGAGTTCGCGAGAAGAACTACCCTACCCACGACTTGGAGTTGGCAGCAATAGTGTTCACAGCTAAGTCATGGCGACATTATCTACTTGGAGAAAGATTTGAACTCTACATGGACCATAAGTTACTCAAATATTTGTTCTCGTAGAAGGATCTCAATTTAAGGTAGCAATGATGGATGGAGTTCCTTGCGTCCTATGATTTTGAGATAGCTTATACCCCAGGCAAGGGGAATGTGGTTGCGGACGCGTTGTGTAGGCAGAGGATGACCTTGAGTCATCTATTAGTAGAGAGTCCGATCTTGGAGTTTATCTAGTTATTTGATTTTAGGCCATCTACGGATTTTACGCCTGACTTGTTAGCATCATTGGATGTGCGACCTGCTCTTTTCGAGCGCATTGAATCCACACAGCAAGAGGACCAACGGCTAGTAGATATTTTGGATAGACTTAGTAAAGGAGAGACCTCTACTTACCTAGCTGGATATTCTGTGGACGAGAAGGGGTGGCTACGTTGAGATGGAAGATTGTACATTCCCAAAGTTGGAGATTTGTTGAGAACAATTCTTGAGGAGGCTTATCACTCTCAGATGACTATCCTTTCGAGTGATAACAAGATGTATCAAGATATAAAGAGAAACTTTCATCGGACTGGCATGAAGAAGGACGTAGCAGAGTTTGTGGCCCAATGTTTGACTTGTCAGCAAGTGATGGCTGAGCAAAGGAAACCTGGCGGACTGCTTTTGCCCTTGGTTATTCCACAGTGGAAGTGGAAGAGCATCTCTATGGACTTCATTGATGGATTACCCAGATCGAGGAAGTCTAACACCAGTATTTGGGTTATAGTCGACAAACTAACTAAGAGCGCTCACTTTATTTCGGTTAAGAAAAAGGAGGATGGCAGCTTTGCTAGCATTGACATACCTTAGTGGTATCATCTGACTTCATGGGGTACCTTCCAGCATAGTTAGTGACCGTGAACCTATCTTTACGAGTGAGTTTTGGAGGAGCTTGCAACAAGCACTAGGTACACAGTTATGACTTAGCACAGCTTATCACCCTCAAACCAATGGACATACTGAGAGAGTCAATAGGGTTCTCGAGGATTTACTGAGGTTATGTATCCTTAGACTTCGGACGGACTTGGGAGGAGCATCCCCCATTGGATGAGTTTGCCTACAATAATAGTTATTAGTCACGTATTGGTATAGCTCCCTTCAAGGCACTTTATGGACGACCTTACAGATCGCCTACATGTTGGTGGGAGTCTACAAACAGATTTCTACTTAGGCCTGAGAAGGTAAGAGAGACTTCTAAGAAGAAAGACCTTACTCATAGATAGATGAAAGCAGCTCAAGATAGGCAAAAGTCATACGCTGATCGGAGAAGGACTGACTTAGAGTTTGAGATAAGAGATATGGTCTTCATTAAGGTGTCGCCTTTGAGGAACGTTGTTCGCTTTGGCCTGGTAGGAAAGTTGGCACTATGGTTTGTAGGGCCATTCCCTATAGTTGAGAGGATAGGCCAGATAGCCTACAAAGTTAGACTACCAGATAGGCTCGCGGGAGTTCACGATGTGTTCCATGTTTCCCATTTGAGGAAGTGTCTACATAATTCAGCGGAGGTGGTTAAGCCAAGTATACTTATGGATGTAGAGATAGAAAAGGAGGCATAAGTTAAAAAAAATCCTACCCCATACTTGGACTGGAAGTTAAGAAGCTACGCAACAAGGAGATCAAGCTAGTGAAGGTACAGTGGGAGAAGACCGTGATGATGCGACATGAGAACCCAAAGATAAGATCCGCACTTCTTACCTTTTTCTCTTTGAGAGTACGTACTTAATTCCTTTATAGCTTTTGAATTCAAGTTTTTTTTTCAATCACTTGAATCTCGATCCTTAGGTAGAAACCTACAGTTGAAAACATATGTTTGAGACATGTTATGTTTGATCGTTGCAAGTGGATGCAAGTGTTTGCTAGTGGATGCATATGCACGCACAGTATGCACTAGATCGGCTCAAATACTTACATATTACATATGGATGTGTGCGCATTTTAATTTTCAATGGAAGAAAATGGTTAAGTCATCACATGGATGTTGCATTCTGGTGAACGTTTGTGCATACATATATAATTTATATGTAACATTAGGATTATTTTGCATGCATAGTGGATACAATACATAAACATATATTGCAGTAAGCAGGTCAACTGAATTAGTAGACAACCTGATTTTCGCATTAGTGTAGGAACATATACACAACACCTTTGCATATGTTCATACAAAGCATTAGAAATTTTAAGGACAACAGATGCCAGTGTTTGATGGATGAGTATATGGGTGTAGGTTTTGATTAACATTCTTCTTACCTTGAAAATTTCGGGGACGAAATCCTTTAAGGAGGGGAGAATGTAACACCCCATATTTTTATACATAGTAATTATATAAGGAAAATAATAAAATGAATATTAATTAATTAAATATCCAGAATTGAGTAAAACAGACTTTACCGTTGCGCTTGCTACAAAATTCTAGTTTAGATAGACTCTTGGTTTTCGTAAATCAGATTAAGTATGGAGAAGTTATGAATAAAAGATGTTTGAACTAAATTTAAATAATTAAATATTTAATCAGCTAAAAAAAGCAACGGTAAATGGGCGACCTGACCCTACACGGGTCGACCTATGTGTCGACCCTAGGGGTTGACCCTGGTGTCGACCCAAGTAGAAGGTGGGTCGACCCACCTCATAGCAAGTAGAATTCCTATGCCTGAACCTGGACTATTTTGTCTGCTATATTCTTTGCTCACTCAGCATGAGGTGTACGGTTTGATTTGATAACCTAATTTCCTATGGTTTAGATTATCCTAACTTATCTATAAATAGGACAGCAACCCCACCATTTTTTTAGACATCAACATTCTTTATCTTCTTCATCCTCTAAGTTATTTCTGAATAAAATTAATAAAATGTCAGGGTTCTACTAGTACGTAGATTGAAGGGATAATTATTACTTTTCTT
The DNA here is from genome assembly GCA_030737875.1 of Allium sativum. Taxonomy (NCBI): domain Eukaryota; kingdom Viridiplantae; phylum Streptophyta; class Magnoliopsida; order Asparagales; family Amaryllidaceae; genus Allium; species Allium sativum. Next base: position 830,717,338 of record CM060918.1, on the reverse strand, counting down.
CTCCAACAACTATTTCAAAGGCTTTCTCTGGATCTAACACAAGTCACTATGAGTTCTAATTATTTTTAGACTTGCAATTTAAAAAGTAATTTGACAGTAAATAATTTTGGATCTGTAAAGTAAAATTGTTTATAAGTTTATATGTTATTGTTCTTTTACTTTCAATCACCTATTCAGTTTTCATCTATTACATATTACATGTACATCTTCCTTATCCCCTTTCTGTCTTAGTTTTATTTACAGTTGTATGCCTATTATTCTGTTTATGTATTTCTGAGCTGGATATATTTTTCTCCTTTTCCTTTTTATTTTGCGTTAAGCCTAGGCCATCGAGAGCCTAGGTCATTTCCATTAAAAATGCATAAAATTAGAATAACTTGTAATAATAGTAAAAAGGAGGTTTGGGTATATTGGAACATGAGAACCACTGACTGTATAATTGGGATAATGTATAAACATGTTAATCTGAATTGGTTAAACTTGATTTCATATTAAGTAGAACATGTTATGAAAAGATATGTGGATCAAATGTTAATTAAGTAAAACATGTAACTTAATATGTAAACATCTGAGCAGGTGCCTGTATGATTTGGGGAAGGGTTGTTGCATTTAAAATGTCATTTAGAACCAGAAAATATGAAATAGGGTTATATGATGCTTATTGATGAACTTATACCTACTAAGTAAAAATTGTTAATTAGTAAGCTAAGAGAATGCACTTATGCTGTTAATATATCCTTTGGGGGGAACTCTTAAAATCCTAGTATACTTAGGGGAACAAGCCTAAGGGTGGCTTGTGTCAATCTGTTGTTGCTTGGAATCCATATTAATCAGTATCCTCTTGTTATCAAACGAATCCGCAATAGGTAGGGACTAGGGCATGCTTTACTGATGGATGATTATAAGAGGCTCAAATTCTGGGAGGTGGGTACGGGCGCGTTCCTGCGAAGTCATGAGCTTGCATGGGTCCGATAGGGGAAATTAAATACTATAACATCGGCGGTAGGGCTGTGTCTTTAAAGTTAATGGGTTCAGGACTGATGTCCCTGACTGTCATGGCTGGCACTGGTTATTCATGTCTGTAGGGAGCCGATCACTGGGTAATTATTAAGGCAAAACCCAATCCTGTTAGTCTGGTAGTAGGTCCAGAAACTCTATTTTGGGATACGAATGGGAAGCTTGCTTGATCTTACCTTATCTCGTTTACTTTTCTTGTATGCTTTACTGTATTTTCTCATCAAATATTATTGATCTGCCTTGACGCAACTTTCATGCTTATGCAAGAAACCACTGGAACTCGCCAGAATTTATGTCAGACCTATTATGTTTTTCCTTCTCTCTCTTCCTCCCCCCCCCCCCCTCAGATTCCCAGGGTGGTGGATTGCAGCAGTAACCATGATCCCTTTCAGCTCGGACTTGGATTATTTCTCATTTTATGTATTACTTCAGGTTCTAATTCTATGTTTACTTTTATGGCTTATAAGGGATATGATTTTATGGTTTCTATACTTTTACTCTGATGATTTATATTTCCACGAGACAGATGGTTATGATTATGACTTATGTCATTTGAAAATGTAATGTTAAATTTGGTTTTACAATAAAAGTTTGAAAGTTTTCCGCTGCATTTTTAACCCATCTTCTGAAATTAGTCCATGTATTATTATTGCGCTTCAAAAACTTAGTGCATGCTCACACGGGTGATATTAAAGGACGCGGGGGTGTCAACACACAAAAGAAACAATTCATATGGGGACATTTACAAATTTCCAATCTTATTCTAATGTATTTATTACGACATTATTGCGCTATATTACGTCGATGACGCTATATAAATATATATAATTTAATACGCACAACAATGCCAATTTTCGTTCTAGTAAAAGTGAAACAAGGTGTTACGTACATACATACATATTCAGCATATATATATACATACGTACATATATATATGTATGTATATATATATGTTTGTATATACATATATACATGAACTTTTATTTGAATTAAATTCACTCTTCTTCCATGTTGCACATAAAAAACGTCAATATTTGATTATTTCAAATCTAAATATGTTTAAATTCTCCATATAAGAATGGAGATCTAAACCTGGCTGAATAATGAAACCAAACCAAATTTTAACCCTTTTATACAGCAAACACTTTTAAATTTAAAAGGGAAAAATCCAATTAAACAAAAGAAGAATCACCAAATCATTCCTCAAAAATAACCCAAATAATTCATAAACCCAAAATATTGATGGACAACTTTGCTATAAAGATAGGATATTTGAGGGGTTTTTATTATGATGTTATCGTGAAAATCCAAAACTCCTTAGGCATACAAATCGATATAAAATCTACAAAACATAGAGTTTAGTTTAATTAAATATTATTTTCACTCATAGTGATTTAGGCAAAGAAAATAACATTGATTTAAATGATGTACGAGAAATCAACATTAGTCTCCAATCTTGTTGCAAATCTATATAAGAGAAACCTATAAATTTGAGTCTCATATATAGATTATAGAAATTCCTAAATAAAAATTTAAATATAAAAATATTATGAAAGAAATAGATTAAGGATAGAAGAAAAAACCTATTTCAACCTAATTTCTGGAATATCAACAGCAGAATGGAGGCATAAAGAATGAGAGGGTTTAGGGAATTATGTGGTGGATGAGGTGGTATTTATAGGAGTGTAAATGAATGACAACCGTTAGATTAATATAGATCAATCTTAACTGTCCATTTTCTATAAAACCAGCCTAAACACCAACCTAAATGACCCTCACAAGAACTGGACTGCTCCAGGAGGTCGACACCCACCAACAAAGGGCGGCGGTCGACCCCTGGGTGTCGATCGCTTTAGGGATAAAATACCCAATAAGCATGGTGGTGTATGTTTTTAATTAATTATATTATAAATTTCCTTATATTACAAATTACTTTCCTAATGTAATATATTCTTTGTCTCATAGTTCTTATCTACTAGTTTGAATTTTAAATTCACCTAAGGGAATGTATTATTATTCAAATTATGTCGTTGTTTCCCTTAGATATTTATATATATTATTAATTTAAAGACTTATATGTATACATTTAACATGTGATTTCATTAAATTGTTATTTGTATATACGGGCTTTGTTTTCAACATATTATGTATGAGAACGTATCAGTATTTCATCACGAATCCAAATATAATAGTTTCATGACCAAATTCCTATTTGTCCAAAATTCTCATTTTCCATCATATTATATTTATTGTTTATTTAATTTATTAAATCTCTTAGTCAATTTAGTATATTTTTACGGGGTATTACATTCATTTTTAGGACACTACCGTTAGCGATGGGTTATCAATCTGATGATAACTCTGCTTTTCGAGGGTCCACACAGTATGGTGTAATGCGGGCTGCTTGCATTACTACATGTCATCCTTTTTCCTCCTTTGCGATTTTCTTCAGTTGTGGCCACTACTAGTTCAGTGACCACTTCATCACATTATTCGCACTCGATTACCATGCTTAGGTTAGCCGAGATTTTAGTTATTAATGATCATTTGTCTCAAATTGCCAAGAAGTGCAACGTGGCTAGTTTAGGAGCATTGACTTCTATCTCTTCCAGCACTCCACCTGACGCCACTTCTTTGCCTTTTTCTCGTGGGCACTCTGCTACCCATAATAGGGATGCAACTTTCCATCTTTCGCGAGGGCATTCGAGACCTAGGCCTCGAACCCCACGCACTATTCGCACTTGCTCTATAGCGGAAGACGAGCAGATTATTAGGTCTACTCAACACACTCTTTCCTTTATCTGATCCCGTGTCTATGTGTTTTTATCCTTTGGTTTTGTTCCACAGCTTTTTGTGCTTTTATTGATTTGGTGAATTTTTTGTTCTAGAATATCCGTGACACTGGCAACGATGCATCCCATGCTCGCCTTAAACGCGCTGCCAAGAAACATTCCATTTGTCTAGTAGCGCTTCAAGAGCCTTTCATGAAATTTGAAATGGTATCAGATATTATTCTTTTGTTAGGGTTTGGGGGAGGCATTTCCAACGTTTCCGACAAGATTTGGATACTTTGGGCCTAAGAAATCTCTGCTAATCCTATTTTTGACTCGTCTCAACTGCTAACTCTAGTTTGCTCAATCTCCTCTTTCTCTTCATTGTTTCTTTTCTCTGCAATCTATGTCAGATGTGGTCTACTCGAGTGTTTGTCCCTTTGGTCTGACATATTGTCGCTTGCTAACCTAGGTTTTACAGGTTCCATCATTGGTGGCGGTTTCAAGGACGTTTCATGCCAAGCGGAAAAGCGTGGGGTCCTTCAATTAACCACGCTGCAGTCTCATATTTCAATGCTTACTTCACTGAATTTGGTTTGTCTGAAGTATCTTTTATGTTTCTTCTTTTACCTGGTGTAACAACTAGGACGGTCAAAGTCAGATCCTTTCCGGCCTTGATCAGGTTTGCAGTTCGTAAGGGTGGTTTAACCCTCCCTTCTCTTTCTCGATTTCCCATCTTCACCGATCCAAGTTAGACCACGTGCCGATAACCTTTCTTTTCTCTCCTTTTGCCTTATATGGCCCATCTTTGTTCTATTTTCAGTCCATGTGATAATCCCACCAGACGGTGGAAAATTCTTGGACTGCTCCCGCCACTGGTAGTCTTATCGTTGTCTTCTCTCTCAAGCTTAAGCGTCTTAAATCGTGTCTCCGATCATGGAATTCTTTGATGTTTAAGAATATTTTCAACAGAGTTCGCTCGGTGAAAGAGATTCTATTACTAGTGGAATCCTCTTACAACTATGATCCCTCTGCTTCTATCAAGGCGAGTTGGGTCCAGGCCCAACTCGCATTCACCTCTTAGTTGTGCATCGAGCATGACATTTTTCGTCAAAAACAAGGCTTAAATGGTTTGTCGATGGCGATTCTAATTCTAAAATTTTCAATTCTTCTATCTGGAAGAAGAATGTTATTCTTTATATTCATTAAATCCTTCGCCCTAATCATTCTGTGGCAACCTCTCCTAGGGACATTAAAGAGACTGTCATTTCTCACTTTCAATCTTATCTCCAATGTCCCTCTGTTCTTTTTTTGATCCTTATGTGTTATCCTTCATTCCTAGGCTGGTGCTTTATATAGAGATAGATGGTGTTTTCTTCTCACCTTCTTCTTTGGAGATCAGGTCAAGCGTGTTTGCTCTAAGAAAGGACAGTGCGAGTGGTCCATATGGATTCAACAATATTTTTCATCATAGTGTCTGGTCGATCATTCAACTAGACTTCTGCTTAGCGATAAGATCTTTCTTCTTGGGTGATGTGCTTCCTAAAGCGTAAACCTCCACCAATATTGTTCTTATACCTAAATGTGAGAATTCCAAGTCTTGCTCTGATTTCAGACCAATCAGCTTATGCAACTTTTCAAACAAAGTCATTTCGATGGTGGTGCGCTCTCGACTAACACCTATTCTGGAGCGTGTTATTTCATCGTCCCAAGCATGCCTTGTTAAAGGGCGACTCATCACTGATAATGTTCTTCTAGGTCAAAAATTTATCTCTTAGATCTATCGCAAGGTACGAGGATCCAATGTGGTGATAATAGTGAACATCATAAAGGCTTACGATCACATGTCTTGGTTTTTCATCATACAGTTTCTCCATGCTTTTTTTCTGGAGCCTTTGATTGATTTAGTTCGGAGGCTCATATCAAATTGTTTTTTTTTCATTCTCATTAACGGATCGAAAAAGAGTTATTCCATTCTGGAAGGGGTCTACGACATGGGGATCCCCTTTTATCGATGTTGTTCGTTATCGCTGCGAAGGCCTTTATCCATGGTGTCCTTGAGTATTTGTAACCAATTTTTTTATCCCCAATACTGTCATTGTACTTGTATAAATAAAGGATTATTTAAACTTGAAGTCACCTTTATTTATATATCAAACTTTGAAAATGAGGTATTAAATTTTTCGTAGAATCTAGAACTTCTTAACAAAAATAACGATCATCCTTAAACGTGTAACACCCCATAGAAATTCATAAGTATTAATAATAAATAATTAATTAAAAATAAGCAATTAAATGGTAAGGCTGGAAAATCAGAATTTGCAACTTTAGTAATTTTGCTACAAAATTCTTCTATTTGGATTCATAGCGAAATTCTGAATAGTTTTCATATATAATATGTTGAAAACGGTCAACGTATGAAGAAGTTATGGACAAATGAATTTGGACAGTAAATGCAGAATATATATATATATATATATATACACATATATATAATTAAATGGATAATATATGTGTGTGTGTGTGTCCAAAATATATTGAAAATAAAGAGGGAGAAATTGAATTTTGAAATGGAGATAAGATCATAGGGACAAAGGATATTATATATATGGAATAAGATTAAGAGAATAAGGAACGTATTAATTAAATTTAACACCTCAGCAATGCAACTTTATTGGGCGTTCCAGCATCCATGGGGTCGACCGCCCCCTAGAGGGGTGTCGACCGCGGGTTGTGGCGGTTGGACAGCCCAAAAAATCTATGTGGTTAGATTTTTTTAGAGGGATATATATATATATGAATAAAAGGCTTGGGTTAATTCTAAGTAATCTAACGGTCTATGCTCACACATGCAACTATATATATCCCCTTATATCACACTATGAAGCACTAATCTTTCTCTATCCCTGCCTCCATGTTGCCTCTCTGCCATTGCTAAATTCCAAAGAAAATAAAGGTGAAGGTTTTCTTTTAATTCTCAAACCTAAATTCTTATCTCCTTTCTATTCTAATTCATATACGTTTTTAGAATGAACTTTGGAATTTGGTATAAATATGTATATATAAGATTCTAATACATGTTTCTTGTATATATATATGTATGTATATTAGGAGGACTATTGGAGCATGTTTGACGCAAAGATTAAAGCACATATCTAGATTTACTACAGATTCCTCTTTGTTCTGCCCAGATCTGTGAGTGGAATATCGTTTACTTAGGCATATTCATATTTTTTTTTTTAGATTATCATGTTGATAGATATGCCTAGGAGGATTTGGAAATCGGTAATATAAGTACCAAAATACCCAAATCCTCTATTTTTAATTTGCGTATGAATTGTCATGATTATTTGTGTTTGTGGACTTTTTGATTTTAATATCGGTCTAAAGATGAAAATGGGTATTGCTAATATAGTTTTGTGTAATTCATCATATTAAACAATTGATTGTAACCTAAAAGGGTTTAAATTTAGGTATTTCATGGTTTGATTTGGTTTGGGTTCTATTTTGAATCCAAATGTATTCATATATGAAATATGTCAAATGTAAATGTTTTTATGTGCATACCGCCAAAAAAAGGTGATTTAGATAAAGTATAAGTTATTAACATACATGTATAAGTGTATGTAATACTTCATTTTTTAATCCAGTATTGAAATCATTCCAACAAGCCTAGGATACAAGATTAAATTGTATGTATGTATATTTTCCATTCACTGCTATTTTTTATATTGTTGTTATGTCATCATGCCTAAGTTGTAGCGGTAAAAGTGTGAAAATTTTACTTGTATACCTTGATTTGGACAAATTAACAATTGCCACCTCGTTAGAACGTTTCCTCGTTTATACGAATATATAACGTTGTTACGCGTTATTACTATATTATTAATATAGCGTAATCAACGTAATTAACATAATATTAACGTAGTAAGTGAGATTAGGATAGGATTCAGATTTGAAATGTCTCCATCTATAAATATATATTGATTGCTTGTGTGTGCGTATATAGAATGGGCTTTTATATATTAATACTGACACATAGACACAAGGTTAGTTGCCATTTATGGTAGAAGTCTGCCCGAAACTGAACGGTAAATCCAGCAACCATAAGTAGGTCCAACTAATGTGAAATGTCTAGGTGCCATGGTCCATTCAAAAACCTAGCACAATAGACATGAGGTTAAACCAACCTGTAGTAGAAACCTGCCCAGAACCGATCGACAAATCCAACATCTACATGTATACGGTTTAATATGAGAGGTCTAGTGTGTGTGTATGTGTGTGTGTGTGTATATATATATAACTATATATATGTCAATTTCATGTGAAAATAGGCAAGTTTACTACACCTTTAGAAGGTTTAAGTGGATGACTCTCTTTTTATCTAGTTTGGGTCTTAAGTGGTTAGGACTAGGATCCCTCAGAAGGTTTATTCCTGGGAGAGGAACCAAATTCATGGGACCATCCCTTTTTAGATTTGAAGTAAGGCTTTGGGTCCTCTTCTAAAAGTGGTAAGGCATAAACGGTACTGGAGTAGGCTAGTTCATGGGGATATCTGCTTCCTCTAGAGGCTTGTAAGGGCATAACTAGGGACATGATTGGTATATGAAAGATATGTAGCCATTGCATGCTCACCAACTGTCTAAGGGAAATCTTAAGCGACATAGGTGTCCTACAGTAATATCAGATGAGTAGTAATGTTCGCAGTACTACTTCTCGTATTACAATTGAGAGTATAGACTTAAGAATGTTAACGTATTTGGATGGGGTCTTAAGGGGCTAGGGTTTGCCACAGGGTTATAAGAGATCATAATCCACCTTTAATTGGGCCATAAGTGACCGAGAATGTCCACCACGTTGTGTCTCTACCCTAAAAAATACTAATGAGCAATTGACTTGGACATTTACCTCACTGGTTAGATACTTGGTGTTTGTATAAATCTTGTGTGTTGCGTGTACATACCTTGACATATTAACCTGCTAAGAGTATAGGGTATGGACATTTAGTAACACAATATTTCAGTCATGCAAAACTTTATGTTCTGACCCCTCTCCTTAACAAATACAACATGTCAGTAGCTGGGGTAAAGTTATGGACGAAGTTATGATGGGAGATGAAGATGAAGACGAAGTCATTATGCTATTATTAGTAGTTATTGTTTTACTTCTTTTGGAAACTTGTGAGAATGAAGTATTCGATGACCTATTGAATAGTTGTGACTTTGACAATTGTATTTATGCGGTTTTTAAATAAGTGGTACATCTTATTTCAGTATTATATTTTCTCTTTCCACTGTGTGAGATTTCCGTTCGAAGTATCTGTGTATATATATTCCGTGCAAATGTAATCCTTACAGGAACCAATAACCCGTTTAGAATGGCTCTAAGTTTCGATGGGCCTTTTCTGGGTCGAAATTTAGGATCATTCTGGACGGGTTGTTACATTTGGTATCAGAGCATAGGTTACCCGATTATAAGGGAATTATACATATGGGAGGCGTATTTGTAATTTGATAAAGATTTTCCAAACTAAATATATAACATATGTTAACGACATTTTTCGTCAACATCCGGATTACAATATATGGGACATGTGTTCATGGGATTTGACACCGCCATAACTCAGAGTAATTGAAGTACATTCTAAGGCCTGTAAATTTAAGCTAGTTTTCCTTCCCCTGGGCATCAAAATTTCGTATCTAATGAGTAATTATTTTACCTCCAATGGACAGACATCGCACATGTTGCATGATGGTATCCCGAATTGACCTTATGAAGGTTATATAGCTTGACATTGCTAGGCTTTATGAAAGTAATGGGTTCCTAAATCATGAAGGTATCACTATGTACTGTGATAAGAAGATATCAGGCTAACATTTTCCCCAATTTTGGGGAAGAAGGCATCATGATGTATATTAACTCTAATGATCATTCCGCGTCAGACCAGCACAAGAGAGGGGTCTGAATCATGTAGGAGATCAAGTTATAAACCTACAGATGACCTCCCTTCTCGAGGATCAGGAAACGTTAGTCTCATCATGAGAGTGTCGATTAATCATGGCGAACCCTCAAGGCGAGGGGAAGGAGACTTCGTATTTCTGCAAAGCCCCTTCTCCATTGCTAGGGTGCCTTGATTGATCTTCTCATCATAAAGGTTTGTGTTAACTCCCTGTTTCATCATTGTAGCACAACAAGATTATCAAATCGCAAGAAGTTTAAGACCTGGAGTTCCCCATTCATAAGTTGTAGATGTATTACAAGAATTGATAATTTGCTTCTCTTTAGAAGAAAAGAGCTGAATTGAGGAATAAAAGGTTCGTCCCCTTTTATGAGGCTCTTGGGGTCCTATTCATAGAGAATCCAGGGTCCTTTCGTGCTAGGCTATTTGGCCTGCATGGGCTTCTGTCGGCTGCTTTTTCCCTTAGTCTCGGGCGTTTGGCTCTCGACTGTCCTTGTGGTGTCGATTACGGTCTTCGAAGCGAGGGTTCTGGACGGCTTGGTCTTCCCCGAGACTGAAACGGGTTTGTTGTCGTGGTGGTTTGCGGACGGTGTTTGAACTTTCAATAGCAGCTTCTGGGCATTGGCTCTCAGACGTAAGCTTTGGAATGTAGGCTTTCGGCTTTATCGTGAGCACTTAGAGGAGCCTGCCCTCATGATGTACGTAGATATCTGCTGGTTCGAAACTGTTGCTAGTTTAGGTACTAGGTAGATTAGTATACGGGTAGCCTGTATCTCCGCTTGAGTCTCAATTTAGCCTTTCGGTGGAGATTCTGAGATGGTTTGGTTTTTCGGAAGGCGGCTTCCGGTGATATCTTCGTTACTTATAAAGGTAGCCCTTCGTCATTCATAGAGTCGATTCTCAAAAGCCGAACCTGGACAATCTTTATGTACTAGCCCGATACTCTTCTCCATCTGGTGTGTCGGTGTCAAGTGGATTAATTATAGTAGTCCTTCTAGGCTTGATAAGTCGAGCCTGTGCTCTTCTCTTTCCTGTTCCTTGTCTTAGTTCACCTTTCGCCACGGTATTCTCCTTCGGGTAGTCCCCGTCGGATGGACCATGCCGGATGAACTTTGCCGACATTCTGTAGGTCTTGGGCCCTTTTCTTCCTGAGGGGTGTTGGTCTATGTTACTCTTGGATCCTTCTTTCCGTGCTTATGTTCATTCAACATCCCTTCACCTTCAGCTTATGCTAAGATAATTTTGGTAGTAACATTTGCCCCCCTAGTGAATGGGTGTCTTCGACTTTTCAAGTCAAGCTTTTCTTTCCATGCTCTCTCCTATTTATTTTCCAGTTGTCTCTTAATGCTGGATTATGTCATGGATCCTAGTGAAGCGATCCACTTTCGGCGTTTGTGGAGAAATGAACTGACCCAAATTCGGGCATTGATATAAACTGAAGACTAGAAATTCCTTCCAGTAATAATGAAGAGTCGAATCCTACCTAGATTCGGGGATTTAAATGTTGAAGTCCGGGAACCCTTATAGTATTAATGAAGAGCCGAATCCACCTAGATTCGGGTATTTAAAGATTGAAGACCGTGAACCCTTCTGGCATTAATGAAGAGCCGAATCTACCCAGATTCGGTATTAAAAGATTGAAGATCGGGAACCTTTCCGGTATTAATGAAGAGCCGAATCCACCCAGATTCGGATATTTAAAGATTGAAGACCGGGAACCCTTCTGGTATTAATGAAGAGCCGAATCCACCCAGATTCGGGTATTTAGAGTAAAGACCGGGAACCCTTCCGGTACTAATGAAGAGCCGAATCCACCCAGATTCGGGTATTTAAAGATTGAAGACCGGGAACCCTTCTGGTATTAATGAAGAGCCGAATCCACCCAGATTCGGTATTTAAAGATTGAAGACCGGGAACCCTTCCGGTATTAATGAAGAGCCGAATCGACCCAGATTTGGGAATTTAAAGATTGAAGACCAGGAACCCTTCTGGTATTTGTTGTTTAGGCATCTCTTTTGGATTCGATTGGTGAAGCGGAGGTTGTACGTGCTTCTTAATCCTCTCCTTGGGATTTAGATGTCAAAGCAGAGGATGTACATGCTTTGTTGGCAACTCTCTGGGCTTGTGATTCCAGAGCGCTTGGCTAGCTTATCCACAAGCAGGGCCCAAGGACTTACCCGACCTCCCTCCAGCAGGCGCCTTATCCTGACCATCATAGGCGATGATAAGGTCATAGAAATTTAGGGGGCCATCGTAGACACAGAACTAAGGTTTACTCTTTTGATGCTCTATGCGGACCATCGTAGGTTCTGATAGAGGCTTATACGCCACCCCCTCCAAGGGGTGCCCTATCCTGACCATCGTAGGCGATTATAGGGGTTTGCGTTCCCTTCTACGGGTAACGCAGAACATAAGCAGAGGTAGGACGTGCTCTTCTACGAGCAAAGGTTGGACATGCTTAGTTCTAGCAGAGGCAGGCCGTGCTAATTTTAGATGCACCGCCAATACCATCTCTGGTGTGAAACGATGGCGTATGCTTTTGATGCTTTAACCCTGCCCGGGCATGGAGAAAGACTTACATACCATCGCCCTCCGGGGGACGCTGTGACGGCCGGGAATTTCGCTCGATCCGAATCAGTCGTTAAACCGATATAGACCGTTCGAAACCCCTGATCGTTTGAGAACAGGACAAATCAGAACGCAAACGGAAGAACATTTCATTGTTATTACAACAATTCCATCAGATACAAGAATATACAGAGTATAATGAATAAATTACATTCGATAAATATCAGAGATTACAATAAATTACATAACAGCGGAAAATAATACAAAGCACAACTGAAGGTGATATACGGATACAGAGCTTTCCGGATATCATTCCAGCTATAAACCAGGATCCTGTGAATATAAATCTGCAAAACCAAAACTACTAGCTGTCCGTGCGGAAAATAGGGGCACCCAGAGTTTAGGTTAAAACAATAAACTCCAGGTCAGTCATGTGACTGGTGTGAGAACTAAAACAGTTATTAATATTGGTTTTAAAGTTAGGTAAATCAAGGGACCACGCCGTATAACACGGAACGGGTTTCCTCCCAAGAATACCAGTGCATAGAACAAACAGCGCAATGCTAAATAAAGAAAAATGAAGCTGTTATAAGACCCAGGTCCTATCACACAATGCAACGCAAGCCGGGGGATAGGGTTTTCCCTTATAACAGCCAAACATGCTCGATACGTTTAAAACAAATCATTTGATACTATAATAAGTGTATAGTGTCAAAACATTTCAATCATAAATATAAATCATAGGCGGCATAGCTACCATCTACTATGTCGCCATACTAGTTCCACAATTAAAGCCGAATTACACGTATTGGAAATTGGATTCCGTCATGAGTCGAGGCAAGGGGCAAGCTCCTCTCCGCGCTCGAGACACTCTAGCAAATGCCTCAGGGCTACACACTCTGGGCAACCCCTGGATGCTTCAGGGCCGGTCCTCACTTACGTTAGAGGATTAGTTATGCCTGAACACACGTTTCCCGGTCCTTACAGACCTATAATCGAGGCGCCTCGCATTCCAACAACCACATAGGTGAAAAGTATATAAATGTCAGGGCTGGTAAGTCACTGACACCACCAAAGCTAGAAAGAAACGTCGTGCTCTCCCTGCAGTCCGTATCCCGTTTTTGACTCATACCGAGGTGTGAGGCTCGCGAATTCACGTTATACACAAAGCTGCCACGTAGGCGTGCTTTGATCATCAACCACAAGACTTTGCTTTTCAACAGAAGCCTTGATCATTGCATCTCAGCATGCCACACAGGCAGTTCATGCCGTGCGACTGATGTCCATCGATATACAACCTCTGAGCTCGTACGTCTCAGAGAAGGGCGTTAAGCAAAAGAATAAATTCTCCACCGCCAAACAGATGTATATTTAATAGAAATCAATCAACACAGAATAAAATCCAATGTCAGACACACAATCCATTTACAAGTCCGTTCTGGGTCTGAACGAAACCGGAGGCACTTTCCTCGCATATCCATCCATCTCCAAGTACGTCTGGACGACCACCAACTATTTCCATCCTCTTGGGTGTACTGCCCAATCAGGATCGTCAGTAGTTATCCAAACGATGTGAAAACTTCCGGTCTTCGACCACCGTCTTCATCTTCGACATATCGTCGAATCGGTTATTCAGAATGGGTGTAAACCCGGACTTTCCGAACAACCTGCGTATATTAAAACCAAGCGTTACACAAACACAACATACGCCTCATTCCAATTCATTAGTCACTAACCGCAAATTAGCAAGAGAACAATTTCCCAAACATTAACCCCGAAGGCCGAAACCAACATCAGATCAATACCCAGAAAACCATTCTTCTTAGCCAACCTACAGCTAGTTTCTAAATTCCACATTCTTAGGGAAAGGTTCCCATTAATTTTATCCAAGATAAATTCTTTAAAATTTATCCTGTAATCTTCCTTTGGATGTCATTTAAAACCAAATTATGGTTTTTCCAACTAGTCGAGATTAGCGAACCGTAACGAAGTAATTATTTATCTTATTTCCCAATCCCAACCTATTCATCCCATGAAGCAAAACTGGTAATACTCCACATCTAACTATGGTGTTATCGGTAAGATTAATTACCATTACACGTTCAAATCTAATTAAAGATTTAACTATCGCTTTGGAGCAAAACTGGCGATACTCCATTCTCGCTCATTTCTAAATTTGATAATTTAGATTATAGATTTACATTTCAATCTAATTGCGGATTCGTTAAAACTCCTTTTACTGGGTTAAAGAACTAGGTGTTATTTAAAACACTGTTCACGACAAACCCAAATCACATTCTATTTATTATCGGGTTAAAGAACTAGTGTTATTTAAAACACAGTTCACGATAAACCCACAAATCAATTCTAGTTCAATTCAAATCAAATATATTAGGAATTCCGATTATTTAAAACCCCTTTTTAAATCTAATTTATTTATTTAAAAATAAAAACCCGGGTTTTAAATTGAGTTCAAACTAGTTCATTTCGATAAAAATATATTTTTATCTTTTCAAATATGGAGTTTTTCACCCCAATTTTTCCCAAATCATTTCTTATGATTTTACACAAATTATTACTATTTTTAATAATTTTATCAAGGCCCGTACAGTCGATTTCCAACAATGGCCATCGAACTGCACTTACAACGACCTTTTTCAAATTTGATTTGGACGTATCTCCAAATCCAACTGTTAGGTTTTGAATTTCTAATATTCGTTAGAAAGCTATTTTCGATACGAACCCAACGGTTCCGGTTTTAGGAGAATCCGACGGTCAGATCTCCCGTAATGTCCGTTTGAAATAAATGGTCGAAATTCACGAACTGCCGCGGCGCGGCGCATTCTATTCAGGCCATTATATTATCTATATATATATATATATATATATATATATGAAATATATTTCGTCGAATCCTATTTAAAACGAATTATATAAATAGTTTTAAATTCGTTTCAAAAGCAATTTCAACTTCCATTTCAGTTCAAATCAAAATTGAATTCTTCTTTATAAATTCGTTTTAAAATTCATTTCTATTCAATTCAAATTCGTTATATATTCAATTGAACTCAAATTCGTTTTCTATTCAATTGAACTCAAATTCGTTTTCTATTCAATTGAACTCAAATTCGTTTTCTATTCAATTCTTTCTAAATCGTTTTCAATTCAATTCTTTTCGAAATCGTTTTCAATTCAATTCATTTCGAAATCGTTTTCAATTCAATTCATTTCGAAATCGTTTTCAATTCAATTCATTTCGAAATCGTTTTCAATTCAATTCATTTCGAAATCGTTTTCAATTCAATTCATTTCGAAATCGTTTTCAATTCATTTCATTTCGAAATCGTTTTCAATTCATTTCATTTCGAAATCGTTTTCAATTCATTTCATTTCGAAATCGTTTTCAATTCATTTCATTTCGAAATCGTTTTCAATTCATTTCATTTCGAAATCGTTTTCAATTCAATTCTTTTCGAAATCGTTTTCAATTCATCTCATTTCGAAATCGTTTTCAATTCATTTTAAAATGAATAAAATCGATATAAATATCGTTGACGTCAAAATGGCGTCAATCTAATCAACACGGCTTCATATACTTCTATTTTCAAATATTCTATTTCAAATATTTCCTTTTCAAATATTTCTATTTCAAATATTTCGTTTCAAATATTACATTTTCATATATTACGTTTTCAAATATTTTTACTTCAAATATTTCTATTTCAAATATTTCTATTATTAAAATATTTCGTTCAACACATGACTAATCTCAACGGATGAGTACAATCAACACATGAACCTTTATTTTATATTGATAAAGAAGTAAATTTTATTATTAAAAATATTTCGTTCAACACATGACTAATCTCAACGGATGAGTACAGTCAACACATGAACCTTTATTTTATATTGATAAAGATGTAAATTTTATTATAAAAATATTTCGTTCAACACATGACTAATCTCAACGATGAGTACAGTCAACACATGAACCTTTATTTTATATTGATAAAGAAGTAAATTTTATTATTAAAAATATTTCGTTCAACACATGACTAATCTCAACGGATGAGTACAGTCAACACATGAACCTTTATTTTATATTGATAAAGATGTAAATTTTATTATAAAAATATTTCGTTCAACACATGACTAATCTCAGCGGATGAGTACAGTCAACACATGAACCTTTATTTTATATATTCTTTATCTTCTAAATTGGAATGAGACCCAATCAATCACCATATAACGTTAATTATATGGATTTTCATACAACACATGTATATAATAGCATTGAAAAATAATCAACCATCAACCAAAGTGCACTACACTGTATAAGCATCAAATATAGATATCTAACGCTTATAACAGCCTGTCAATCAATCGATCGACATAATTAATCAATCAGGATGAGTGAACTTCATATTTCATCCCAACACCCGTGTGGGGTTTCAAACAATCAAACACAGATTTTATTTGTGCAGTTGGGCGATGTGTAAAATTTATCGACCCAATCAATGTCCTTCAAATAGGTGTACGTAAACAAACCGTCCGGTTTGTAAATGAATATTTATTTATTCACATTCACTATATTCATATTCACGTTAAAAATTATATTTTTAACGATAAAACATTTTATTTTAACATATGAATTTCTATTCAGTTCATTCTTTAAATAAAATGATATTCCTATTTTTCTAACTTATTTTAGAAAATTTCGGCGGCATAACGGCACGATACTAGAAACGGGACGAGGCCTAGCCTTATCCCCGGTCTAGTGAAGGCCCATGCCATTCACACATCAATCAAATCCATTTATTTCACCAAACAATTCAATTTCAATCAAATATTCTAACTAAATTTTTTTCAATCAAACAAACAAGTCCATGGTCTGTGGACGATTGTGTCGGGTGCTACTAAACACCGTCTGCATCCTAGTATATATATATATATATAACTAGAAAAGAAATTGAAGAGTGAGAAATTCTCACAGATAGCTATCCTATCATCTTGACTCTTCTTGATAGAAATCTTCATCGTTATCGCATCTTCGTCATCTTCGTTGCCCGTAGCAACTACATATATAAAAATCACATTTTTATTTGTTGATGTCTTTAAAATAAAAATCATATTTTTATAATCGCTTCCTACATTTAAAAATCGAATTTTTATTCCGTTATTCTATATATAAAAATCGAATTTTTACTACTATGTTATATAGATAAAAATTATATTTTTTATCACGCTATTTTCCATATAAAGATTTCGCCTTTTCCAAAAGAAAGATTTCGCCTTTATTAAAACATAGACTTCGCCTTTTCACATTTAAAGATTTCATCTTTATAAAAATCTCATTTTTATTTTTCTACACATATAAAGATGATATTTTTAATATTCCTATCATGTAAAAATTATATTTTTAACTCTCTACCTAAACAAAAATCATATTTTTATATCATCTAGATAGTAAAACTATATTTTTAATACTTTAAAAATATAAAAATCATATTTTTATTTCTTCTATATAGTAAAGACTATATTTTTGATACTTTAAAAATATAAAAATCATATTTTTATTCCTTTAAAAATTATTCCATATCTTTACAATTCTAAAAATCGTATCTTCTATTTTAAAAACATCTCCTTTCTATTTTTAAAATTCAGATCTTTCTATCATACAAATCCAAGTTTTATCAAATTAAAAATCTAAGCTTTTTCAATTTTGAAAAACAATGTAAACTCTTATTCACTCAAAAGAAATCAGATTTTTTTACTGATTAAACTAAACTAAATATTTAAAATCAATTATAACAAACAATCAGAAAAGAAAACTTACACTGCATCGCTAAGGGGGGGGGGTCTGGTGGGTCTTGGGGTGCTGGCGGCATTCGATTCAGCTAGAGGAGGGTAGAGAAGAGGAGCAGGCGGTGGAGGCTAGGGGGTGGAGCTTCTGGAGGGGCGGTGGTGGGCTTCGGGTTCAAGGGGGGTGCACGATCGGACAGGGAGGAGGGTTCGTCGGGCTTCAGAGGGAGGGGGCTCTCGATCCGACGAGGGGGGGGGGTCTTCTCGAGGCGGCGGTGGTCCGCCGAGGGTGGCGGCGGGTTTTCGCTGTCGCTTTTTTTTTTTCTTTTTTTTTCTTCTGAATTTGGAAAAATCGAATGGAGAGAGGGGGGGTTTATAAAATTTATATTATTTAATTTATTATTTAATTCAAAAAGTTGACTTTTACATACGACCTCTAAACGAGGCCTACCGCCTGTCGTCCATAGCGTTTTACCCCCATTCCGAACACAATGGGATATGTACTGCAAGCTGATTCAATCGTTACAATTAGTTTCCGCTGAATTTACATTTAAATCATTATATTGGATTTTAAACGTACATTTCAAATTACCGGGGTCACATACTAACTCGAAAAATTCCAGAAAAATATTTTCTAGCTTCGTATTGACGATACGGTCCTAACAAAACTAGTTTCGTCGAATTCTGAGACCGTTGGAAAAATGGCCATTTTCCAGTCGATTAAAATCAACTAAAACTGGTCAAACGCGTTTTCCTTTGCCACGCTCACATATTGATTCGAAAAATTATGAAATTTGGAATCTAGCAATAATTTAACATCACGGACCCAACAAAAGTGGTTTCATCGAAATCCGAGGTCGTTTGCAAAATTTCCATTTTTAAGGGCCTGAATTTCATAGCGACTATTCAGAATTTTCAATTGGACATATCTTTTGATTCCCGCTATGAAATTTCGATTGGTCGGATTCGTTGGAAAGATATTATCAATTAGATCCTAATGTTTTTGGTTTCACTAAAATCCGGATTGTTTTGCACCCGGTACTTTCAATTGAAGTTTGAAATCGAATTATCGAACTACCGCGCCATTTTCAATTCTATTTATAATTATATATAATTATTTATATTCTAACGACGACGCGTATAAATATATACGTTCTAAATATATTCAAAATAAATTTCTCGTCCTTATTATTTAAAATAATCCATTTTAAATATTCAAAATTCGCTAAAATTGCCAAAATAAAAATTTTAAACTGGCCCAGATTTCCGGGTTATTACAATCTCCCCCACTTAAAACTTTTCGTCCCCGAAAAGGAACAAAGTCGAAAGTGGTTTGATCAATCTACTCTACGTTCGATCTGGCTTTCCATTCTCCAACTTTTCAGTTTCTGAGAATTTTCAAATTTTCAAAAATTTGGCTAACACCCTAAATTTTCGAAAAATTTCGCCATAACCTCCCCTGCACCGGGAGCATCGGGGAATTTCAAATAGCTTCCCCGGTCCTTCTAATCTCAAAAAGAAAAAGAAAAAGCCAAGCGGCTAGCCAATAGGCTCATAAAATCATCATCACCCAAACAAAACAGTAAATTATGCAGTAAACATGTACCTATTGTCGGGCAAACAAATTTTATTCTTCGGCTCTAGCCTCCTTGCTATGACCTGTTCAATGTAAGTATATGTATATGCAAGTAATGCGACCAATTTTCAATACAATCCAATATTTGATGCAATTAGGCATAATGGTTCAAAATTAGCATACAAATAAACAAACAACACAAACATCAATCAATTAGTGGATTAACGTTTCAAATTTATAATTTTGATATCTATATATAAAGAAAATCATGTTTTTGATGCCAATCACAACAAAGTGTTCTAGCTATATTAGTTTTGGTTCTCACACCAGTCTAATGGAAATATATAGAAAATCACACCTTCGAAACACGAACATAAATATTGATGATGCGATCGCTATTATCAATATCATCTCCGGGCGACTAGAATGTGATCCTATATCTATCTAATATATTAAAATTTCGAATATACGTTCATGACGCGTATATACAAAACCTTTATATACTGGATTGTCCATATTCAATATAAATAAATAATCAAATACGTATAAAACGATTCAAATTTACAAAACAAAATTGTTTTCAATTGAAAAATATACTCTTCACACCCGTTCTAGGATACTACTGATCCTATCTCTAACGGGTCATTCTAATTGGATATTACTAATCCAATATCTGATGAATTCTTTCGTATGGTTCTAATGTGTCTTGTTCTCGAGCTCTGTAAACCAAAGCTCTGATACCAAATGTGACGGCCGGGAATTTCGCTCGATCCGAATCAGTCATTAAACCGATCTGGACCGTTCGAAACCCCTGATCATTTGAGAACAGGACAAATCAAAACGCAAACGGAAGAACATTTCATTGTTATTACAACAATTCCATCAGATACAAGAATATACAGAGTATAATGAATAAATTACATTCGATAAATATCAGAGATTACAATAAATTACATAACAGCGGAAAATAATACAAAGCACAACTGAAGGTGATATACGGATACAGAGCTTTCCGGATATCATTCCAGCTGTAAACCAGGATCCTGTGAATATAAATCTGCAAAACCAAAACTACTAGCTGCCCGTGCGGAAAATAGGGGCACCCAGAGTTTAGGTTAAAACAATAAACTCCAGGTCAGTCATGTGACTGGTGTGAGAACTAAAACAGTTATTAATATTGGTTTTAAAGTTAGGTAAATCAAGGGACCACGCCGTATAATACGGAACGGGTTTCCTCCCAAGAAAACCAGTGCATAGAACAAACAGCGCAATGCTAAATAAAGAAAAATGAAGCTGTTATAAGACCCAGGTCCTATCACACAATGCAACGCAAGCCGGGGGATAGGGTTTTCCCTTATAACAGCCAAACATGCTTGATACATTTAAAACAAATCATTTGATACTATAATAAGTGTATAGTGTCAAAACATTTCAATCATAAATATAAATCATAGGCGGCATAGCTACCATCTACTATGTCGCCATACTAGTTCTACAATTAAAGCCGAATTACACGTATTGGAAATTGGATTCCGTCATGAGTCGAGGCAAGGGGCAAGCTCCTCTCCGCGCTCGAGACACTCTAGCAAATGCCTCGGGGCTACACACTCTGGGCAACCCCTGGATGCTTCAGGGTCGGTCCTCACTTACGTTAGAGGATTAGTTATGCCTGAACACACGTTTCCCGGTCCTTACAGACCTATAATCGAGGCGCCTCGCATTCCAACAACCACATAGGTGAAAAGTATATAAATGTCAGGGCTGGTAAGTCACTGACACCACCAAAGCTAGAAAGAAACGTCGTGCTCTCCCTGCAGTCTGTATCCCGTTTTTGACTCATACCGAGGTGTGAGGCTCGCGAACTCACGTTATACACAAAGCTGCCACGTAGGCGTGCTTTGATCATCAACCACAAGACTTTGCTTTTCAACAGAAGCCTTGATCATTGCATCTCAGCGTGCCACACAGGCAGTTCATGCCGTCCGACTGATGTCCATCGATATACAACCTCTGAGCTCGTACGTCTCAGAGAAGGGCGTTAAGCAAAAGAATAAATTCTCCGCCGCCAAACAGATGTATATTTAATAGAAATCAATCAACACAGAATAAAATCCAATGTCAGACACACAATCCATTTACAAGTCCGTTCTGGGTCTGAACGAAACCGGAGGCACTTTCCTCGCATATCCATCCATCTCCAAGTACGTCTGGACGACCACCAACTATTTCCATCCTCTTGGGTGTACTGCCCAATCAGGATCGTCAGTAGTTATCCAAACGATGTGAAAACTTCCGGTCTTCGACCACCGTCTTCATCTTCGACATATCGTCGAATCGGTTATTCAGAATGGGTGTAAACCCGGACTTTCCGAACAACCCGCGTATATTAAAACCAAACGTTACACAAACACAACATATGCCTCATTCCAATTCATTAGTCACTAACCGCAAATTAGCAGGAGAACAATTTCCCAAACATTAACCCCGAAGGCCGAAACCAACATCAGATCAATACCCAGAAAACCATTCTTCTTAGCCAACCTACAGCTAGTTTCTAAATTCCACATTCTTATGGAAAGGTTCCCATTAATTTTATCCAAGATAAATTCTTTAAAATTTATCCTGTAATCTTCCTTTGGATGTCATTTAAAACCAAATTATGGTTTTTCCAACTAGTCGAGATTAGCGAACCGTAACGAAGTAATTATTTATCTTATTTCCCAATCCCAACCTATTCATCCCATGAAGCAAAACTGGTAATACTCCACATCTAACTATGGTGTTATCGGTAAGATTAATTACCATTACACGTTCAAATCTAATTAAAGATTTAACTATCGCTTTGGAGCAAAACTGGCGATACTCCATTCTCGCTCATTTCTAAATTTGATAATTTAGATTATAGATTTACATTTCAATCTAATTGCGGATTCGTTAAAACTCCTTTTACTGGGTTAAAGAACTAGGTGTTATTTAAAACACTGTTCACGACAAACCCAAATCACATTCTATTTATTACCGGGTTAAAGAACTAGTGTTATTTAAAACACAGTTCACGATAAACCCACAAATCAATTCTAGTTCAATTCAAATCAAATATATTAGGAATTCCGATTATTTAAAACCCCTTTTTAAATCTAATTTATTTATTTAAAAATAAAAACCCGGGTTTTAAATTGAGTTCAAACTAGTTCATTTCGATAAAAATATATTTTTATCTTTTCAAATATGGAGTTTTTCACCCCAATTTTTCCCAAATCATTTCTTATGATTTTACACAAATTATTACTATTTTTAATAATTTTATCAAGGCCAGTACAGTCGATTTCCAACAATGGCCATCGAACTGCACTTACAACGACCTTTTTCAAATTTGATTTGGACGTATCTCCAAATCCAACCGTTAGGTTTTGAATTTCTAATATTCGTTAGAAAGCTCTTTTCGATACGAACCCAACGGTTCCGGTTTTAGGAGAATCCGACGGTCAGATCTCCCATAATGTCCGTTTGAAATAAATGGTCGAAATTCACGAACTGCCGCGGCGCGGCGCGTTCTATTCAGGCCATTATATTATATATATATAATATATATATTTCGTCGATTCCTATTTAAAACGAATTATATAAATAGTTTTAAATTCGTTTCAAAAGCAATTTCAACTTCCATTTCAGTTCAAATCAAAATTGATTTTTCTTTATAAATTCGTTTTAAAATTCATTTCTATTCAATTCAAATTCGTTATATATTCAATTGAACTCAAATTCGTTTTCTATTCAATTGAACTCAAAATCGTTTTCTATTCAATTGAACTCAAATTCGTTTTCTATTCAATTCTTTCTAAATCGTTTTCAATTCAATTCTTTTCGACATCGTTTTCAATTCAATTCATTTCGAAATCGTTTTCAATTCAATTCATTTCGAAATCGTTTTCAATTCAATTCATTTCGAAATCGTTTTCAATTCATTTCGAAATCGTTTTCAATTCATTTCATTTCGAAATCGTTTTCAATTCATTTCATTTCGAAATCGTTTTCAATTCATTTCATTTCGAAATCATTTTCAATTCAATTCTTTTCGAAATCGTTTTCAATTCATTTCATTTCGAAATCGTTTTCAATTCATTTCATTTCGAAATCGTTTTCAATTCATTTTAAAATGAATAAAATCGATATAAATATCGTTGACGTCAAAATGGCGTCAATCTAATCAACACGGCTTCATATACTTCTATTTTCAAATATTCTATTTCAAATATTTCCTTTTCAAATATTTCTATTTCAAATATTTCGTTTCAAATATTACGTTTTCAAATATTTTTATTTCAAATATTTCTATTTCAAATATTTCTATTATTAAAATATTTCGTTCAACACATGACTAATCTCAACGGATGAGTACATTCAACACATGAACCTTTATTTTATATTGATAAAGAAGTAAATTTTATTATTAAAAATATTTCGTTCAACACATGACTAATCTCAACGGATGAGTACAGTCAACACATGAACCTTTATTTTATATTGATAAAGATGTAAATTTTATTATAAAAATATTTCGTTCAACACATGACTAATCTCAACGGATGAGTACAGTCAACACATGATCCTTTATTTTATATTGATAAAGAAGTAAATTTTATTATTAAAAATATTTCGTTCAATACATGACTAATCTCAACGGATGAGTACAGTCAACACATGAACCTTTATTTTATATTGATAAAGATGTAAATTTTATTATAAAAATATTTCGTTCAACACATGACTAATCTCAACGGATGAGTACAGTCAACACATGAACCTTTATTTTATATATTCTTTATCTTCTAAATTGGAATGAGACCCAATCAATCACCATATAACGTTAATTATATGGATTTTCATACAACACATGTATATAATAGCATTGAAAAATAATCAACCATCAACCAAAGTGCACTACACTGTATAAGCATCAAATATAGATATCTAACGCTTATAACAGCCTGTCAATCAATCGATCGACATAATTAATCAATCAGGATGAGTGAACTTCATATTTCATCCCAACACCCGTGTGGGGTTTCAAACAATCAAACACAGATTTTATTTGTGCAGTTGGGCGATGTGTAAAATTTATCGACCCAATCAATGTCCTTCAAATAGGTGTACATAAACAAACCGTCCGGTTTGTAAATGAATATTTATTTATTCACATTCACTATATTCATATTCACGTTAAAAATTATATTTTTAACGATAAAACATTTTATTTTAACATATGAATTTCTATTCAGTTCATTCTTTAAATAAAATGATATTCCTATTTTTCTAACTTATTTTAGAAAATTTCGGCGGCATAACGGCACGATACTAGAAACGGGACGAGGCATAGCCTTATCCCCGGTCTAGTGAAGGCCCACGCCATTCACACATCAATCAAATCCATTTATTTCACCAAACAATTCAATTTCAATCAAATATTCTAACTAAATTTTTTTCAATCAAACAAACAAGTCCATGGTCTGTGGACGATTGTGTCGGGTGCTACTAAACACCATCTGCATCCTAGTATATATATATATATATAACTAGAAAAGAAATTGAAGGGTGAGAAATTCTCACAGATAGCTATCCTATCATCTTGACTCTTCTTGATAGAAATCTTCATCGTTATCGCATCTTCGTCATCTTCGTTGCCCGTAGCCACTACATATATAAAAATCATATTTTTATTTGTTGATGTCTTTAAAATAAAAATCATACTTTTATAATCGCTTCCTACATTTAAAAATCGAATTTTTATTCCGTTATTCTATATATAAAAATCGAATTTTTACTACTATGTTATATAGATAAAAATTATATTTTTTATCACGTTATTTTCCATATAAAGATTTCGCCTTTTCCAAAATAAAGATTTCGCCTTTATAAAAACATAGACTTCGCCTTTTCAAATTTAAAGATTTCATCTTTATAAAAATCTCATTTTTATTTTTCTACACATATAAAGATGATATTTTTAATATTCCTATCATGTAAAAATTATATTTT
The DNA here is from genome assembly GCA_030737875.1 of Allium sativum. Taxonomy (NCBI): domain Eukaryota; kingdom Viridiplantae; phylum Streptophyta; class Magnoliopsida; order Asparagales; family Amaryllidaceae; genus Allium; species Allium sativum. The sequence goes on along the minus strand of CM060918.1, from coordinate 830,691,609 downwards.
TAACTCTCTACCTAAACAAAAATCATATTTTTATATCATCTAGATAGTAAAACTATATTTTTAATACTTTAAAAATATAAAAATCATATTTTTATTTCTTCTATATAGTAAAGACTATATTTTTAATACTTTAAAAATATAAAAATCATATTTTTATTCCTTTAAAAATTATTCCATATCTTTACAATTCTAAAAATCGTATCTTCTATTTTAAAAACATCTCCTTTCTATTTTTAAAATTCAGATCTTTCTATCATACAAATCCAAGTTTTATCAAATTAAAAATCTAAGCTTTTTCAATTTTGAAAAACAATGTACACTCTTATTCACTCAAAAGAAATCAGATTTTAAACTGATTAAACTAAACTAAATATTTAAAATCAATTATAACAAACAATCAGAAAAGAAAACTTACACTGCATCGCTAAGGGGGGGGGTCTGGTGGGTCTTGGGGTGCTGGCGGCATTCGATTCAGCTAGAGGAGGGGAGAGAAGAGGAGCAGGCGGTGGAGGCTAGGGGGTGGAGCTTCTGGAGGGGCGGTGGTGGGTTTCGGGTTCAGGGGGGGTGCACGATCGGACAGGGAGGAGGGTTCGTCGGGCTTCAGAGGGAGGGGGCTCTCGATCCGACGAGGGGGGGTCTTCTCGAGGCAGCGATGGTCCTCCGAGGGTGGCGGCGGGTTTTCGCAGTCGCTTTTTTTTTCTTCTTCTTTTTCTGAATTTGGAAAAATCGAATGGAGAGAGGGGGGGTTTATAAAATTTATATTATTTAATTCAAAAAGTTGACTTTTACATACGACCTCTAAACGAGGCCTACCGCCTGTCGTCCATAGCGTTTTACCCCCATTCCGAACACAATGGGATATGTACTGCAAGCTGATTCGATCGTTACAATTAGTTTCCACTGAATTTACATTTAAATCATTATATTGGATTTTAAACGTACATTTCAAATTACCGGGGTCACATACTAACTCGAAAAATTCCAGAAAAATATTTTCTAGCTTCGTATTGACGATACGGTCCTAACAAAACTAGTTTCGTCGAATTCTGAGACCGTTGGAAAAATGGCCATTTTCCAGTCGATTAAAATCAACTAAAACTAGTCAAACGCGTTTTCTTTTGCCACGCTCACATATTGATTCGAAAAATTATGAAATTTGGAATCTAGCAATAATTTAACATCACGGACCCAACAAAAGTGGTTTCGTCGAAATCCGAGGTCGTTTGCAAAATTTCCATTTTTAAGGGCCTGAATTCCATAGCGACTATTCAGAATTTTCAACTGGACATATCTTTTGATTCCCGCTATGAAATTTCGATTGGTCGGATTCGTTGGAAAGATATTATCAATTAGATCCTAATGTTTTTGGTTTCACTAAAATCCGGATTGTTTTGCACCCGGTACTTTCAATTGAAGTTTGAAATCGAATTATCGAACTACCGCGCCATTTTCAATTCTATTTATCATTATATATAATTATTTATATTCTAACGACGACGTGTATAAATATATACGTTCTAAATGTATTCAAAATAAATTTCTCGTCCATATTATTTAAAATAATCCATTTTAAATATTCAAAATTCGCTAAAATTGCCAAAATAAAATTTTTAAACTGGCCCAGATTTCCGGGTTATTACAGATGCCTTGCCCCGGCCAATTTGGCGATGACGAGGGATTTAATCCTTTTTTTAGCTCGACCCCTTTTGGGTCTCCCTTGAGCTACTGGAAGGGTTTCCATACCCTTAGCTGTGTAATTATCTTTGGAGGAAAATCTCGTTCCTTATTCCTTTATCATTGAGAAATATGGTCTTAAATGTTCCAAGTTCCATGTTCTCGGAACAAGATCACCGTTGGGCCTGCATAGCCGATATGTTCCGGGCATAACTTCTTGATGGATGATCAGGGGTCCTTCCCAATTTGGGCCGAGAGGGCCATCCACTGGGTTCTTAGTGTTAGCCATCACTCTTCGTAGTACTAATTCACCTTTAGCGAAGGTTCTAGCTCTGACCTTTGAATTGTAGTATTTTGTAATCCTCCTTTGATATTCAGCGGTTCTAATTGCAGCCTCGTCTCTTAGTCCTTGTATTAAGTCTAGCGATTCCTTCCTTAACTCTTGGTTGGGGTCAAACGCATATGCTTTCCTTCTATGTGGCAGGATTTCGACCTCAACCGGAAGCATAACCTCGCTTCCATGTGCTAGGGAGAAAGGGGTGTGTCCCGTGGCTGTTTTGGTAGAGGTTCTGTACGCCCAAAGCACTAAAGGCAACTCTTCTTCCAATTTCCTATGGCTTGATTTAGGCCTTTTTTAAGGATTGTCTTAATGGTCTTGTTGGTGGCTTCCACAGCTCCGTTAGCTTTCTGATGGGCTACTGAGGAGAAACTTTTGATGATTCCATTTTTCTCACAGAATCGGGTGAAATCTTTGTTCTCGAATTATGTTCCATTATCCGGTATGATTTTGTGAGGAATACCGAAGCGGGTAACGATATTTTTTATCACGAATTTTAATACCTTTTTGGACGTGATTGTCGGAAGGGGTTCTGCCTCCACCCACTTGGTGGAGTAATTGATAGCTATGATAGCATATTTTGCTCCACCCTTGGCGAGTGGTAAGGGTCCAATTAAATCTATTCCCCATACACCGAACGGCCAGGGGCTTGATATAGTGATTAGTTCGATAGGAGGAAGTCGTGGCACCTTAGAGTACTTTTGACATTTATCACATCTCTTGACGTACTCAACTGCTTGACTAACCATCCGCGACCAATAATAACCTTGTCGCATGACCCTTTTGGCCAATTTAACTCCGCTGGAATGGTCTGTAACAACCCGGAAAATCTGGGCCAGTTTAAAATTTTTATTTTGGCAATTATAGCGAGTTTTGATTATTTAAAATGAATTATTTTAAATATAATCGACGAGAAAATTTATTTTTAATATAATTCGACGTATATATTATATACGTCGTCGTTAGAATATATAATAATTATATATAATTATAAAAGGAATTGAAAATGGCGCGGTAGTTCGAAAATTCGATTTCTAATTTCAAAGGAATATACAGAATTCGTTATAAGTCAGAATTGAGCGAAACGTAGTGCTCAGGCATTTTTAATCCACTCCGTGTGGACCGGCCCTGTCGCTCCAAGGGTCGATGCGTTCTGATCCTGAGACTCGGGCTAGGCAGTCTCGAATCGGTTGAGGACTATCTTTTGCCTCGGTTCATAGATGGAAACCCAATTTCCAAATACGACATTTGCGGTTTTGATTGTAAACTTATATATGGCGACATAGTGTTATGGGCCGTTCATGCCGCCTATGATTGATACTTATGATTTGAAGTGTTTTATACACTATGCACTTATTATAGTATCAAATGATTTGTTTTTAAACGTATCAAGCATTCTTTGGCTGTTATAAGGGAAAACCCTATCCTCGACTGCGTTGCATTGTGTGATGGGACCTGGGTCTTATAACAGCTTCATTTTTCTTTATTTAGCATTGCGCTGTTTGTTTTATGCACTGGTATTCTTGGGAGGAAACCCGTTCCGTGTTATACGGCGTGGTCCCTTGATTTACCTAACTTTGAAAATAAAGATAATAACTGTTTTTAGTTCTCACACCAGTCACATGACTGACCTGGAGTTTATTGTTTTAACCTAAACTCTGGGTGCCCCTATTTTCGACACGGGCAGCTAGTAGTTTCGGTTTTGCAGATTTTATTCACAGGATCCTGGTTTACAGCTGGAACGATATCCGGAAAGCTTTGTATCCGTATATCTCTTTCTAGTTGTGTATTGTATTATTTTCCGCTGCTATGTATTTAAATGTAATTTAAATCTCTGATATTTCTGTGTAATATTCATTTATACTCTGTATATTCTTGTATTCTGGTGCATTGTTGTAATATACAATGAAATGTTCTTTTAGATGCGTTCTGTTGTGGTTTGTTCTCGAACTATCCGACGCTTTCCTTTACGGGGAAGTTGCGGGTCTTCACATTTGGTATCAGAGCTTTGGTTTACAAAGCTAGAGAACAAGGCACATTAGAACCATACGAAAGAATTCATCAGATATTGGGTTAGTAATATCCAATTAGAATGACTCGTTAGAGATAGGATCAGTAGTATCCTAGAACGAGTGTGAAGAGTATATTTTTCAAATGAAAACATTCTTTGTTTTGAAAATTTAAATCAACTATTCGTATTTGATTATTTATTTATATTGATTTGGGCAATGCAGTATATAAAGATTTTGGGTATACGTCTGATCCACGTGTATTCGAAGTTTTAATATACTGGATAGATATAGATTCACACTCTAGTCGCCCGAAGATGATTCTGATGATTGTAGCTACATCATCAGAATTAGTGTTCGAGTGTTGAAGGTGTGATTTTCTATATATTTCCATTAGGCTGGTGTGAGAACCAAAACTTATATATAGTTAGAACCTATTGTTGTGATTTGGCATCAAGAACCTGATTTTTGACTATGTATCAAAATTATGAATTTGAAACTCTAATCCACAAATTGATTGATGTTTGTGTTGTTTGTTTATTTGTTTGCTAATTTTTAGCCATTTAGCCTAATTGAAACAAATATTGAATTGTATTGAAAATTGGTCGCATTTGCTTGCATATACATGTATATCTTTGAACAGGTCATAGCAAGGAGGCTAGAGCGGAGAATAAAATTTGTTGCCCGACAAATAGGTACATGTTTACTACATAATTTCCTGTTTTGTTTGGGTGATGATGATTTTGTGAGCCTATTGGCTAGCCGCTTGGCTTTTTCTTTTTCTTTTTGAGATCTGAAGGACCGGGGAAGCTATTTGAAATTCCCCGATGCTCCCGGTGCAGGGGAGGTTATGGCGAAATTTTTCAAAAATTTAGGGTGTTAGCCAAAATTTTGAAATTTTGAAAATTCTCAGAAACCAAAGGGTTGGAGAATGAAAGCCAGATCGAACATAGAGTTGATTAATCAAACCACTTTCGACTTTGTTCCTTTTCGGGGACGAAAAGTTTTAAGTGGGGGAGATTGTAACAACCCGGAAAATCTGGGCCAGTTTAAAATTTTTATTTTGGCAATTATAGCGAGTTTTGATTATTTAAAATGAATTATTTTAAATATAATCGACGAGAAAATTTATTTTTAATATAATTCGACGTATATATTATATACGTCGTCGTTAGAATATATAATAATTATATATAATTATAAAAGGAATTGAAAATGGCGCGGTAGTTCGAAAATTCGATTTCTAATTTCAAAGGAATATACAGAATTCGTTATAAGTCAGAATTGAGCGAAACGTAGTGCTCAGGCATTTTTAATCCACTCCGTGTGGACCGGCCCTGTCGCTCCAAGGGTCGATGCGTTCTGATCCTGAGACTCGGGCTAGGCAGTCTCGAATCGGTTGAGGACTATCTTTTGCCTCGGTTCATAGATGGAAACCCAATTTCCAAATACGACATTTGCGATTTTGATTGTAAACTTATATATGGCGACATAGTGTTATGGGCCGTTCATGCCGCCTATGATTGATACTTATGATTTGAAGTGTTTTATACACTATGCACTTATTATAGTATCAAATGATTTGTTTTTAAACGTATCAAGCATTCTTTGGCTGTTATAAGGGAAAACCCTATCCTCGACTGCGTTGCATTGTGTGATGGGACCTGGGTCTTATAACAGCTTCATTTTTCTTTATTTAGCATTGCGCTGTTTGTTTTATGCACTGGTATTCTTGGGAGGAAACCCGTTCCGTGTTATACGGCGTGGTCCCTTGATTTACCTAACTTTGAAAATAAAGATAATAACTGTTTTTAGTTCTCACACCAGTCACATGACTGACCTGGAGTTTATTGTTTTAACCTAAACTCTGGGTGCCCCTATTTTCGACACGGGCAGCTAGTAGTTTCGGTTTTGCAGATTTTATTCACAGGATCCTGGTTTACAGCTGGAACGATATCCGGAAAGCTTTGTATCCGTATATCTCTTTCTAGTTGTGTATTGTATTATTTTCCGCTGCTATGTATTTAAATGTAATTTAAATCTCTGATATTTCTGTGTAATATTCATTTATACTCTGTATATTCTTGTATTCTGGTGCATTGTTGTAATATACAATGAAATGTTCTTTTAGATGCGTTCTGTTGTGGTTTGTTCTCGAACTATCCGACGCTTTCCTTTACGGGGAAGTTGCGGGTCTTCACATGGTCCCCACACCATCCTTCAAGAGCTTCTTTTAACAAACTAAGTCCATCTTCGGAATTTACACACCTCAATTAAGGAAGCGAATGCCCCTTTTTATAGAGTATATCGTTCACAATCACAAAATGTAGGAGTTTGGTGTCTTATCCTTCTCGCAACTTGCTTATTAAGGGGTAAAGTTCCTCTTAGAAGGTAATCTACTATGGGAGTCATCCATGTAGTTTTCTGCAGGTGGTTTGTTTCTGTTATGGGAGGTTCCCTATTGGAGTTTTCTTCTTGGTTTTCTTCGTCTTCCCTTCTCAAGGCTTGGGATCTAGTTAAGACCAATAACTCTTTCCTCATTTCCGATTCCTCCCGCTCGATGCTAGGTGTTTCCAGATATCCCACCGGAACTATTCGAGTTTCGGGGGTCCCCCCGGTAGCTGGCTAACTTGGCTAGTGAATCCTCTTGGGCATTCTCCCTGCGGTGTATTTAATGAACAGAGAAGTCCTTAGATAAGGAAAGCATCTTCAATACCTTCTTCTTCTATAAGATCTGCCACTTATCCTTGGTTTGATAAGTCTGCTTTATTTGGTTTACTATTAATTGTGAATCATTAAAGATTTATGTCGCAGTATCCTCAACTGTAGTGCCAGATTCAAACCAGCTATCATTGATTCATACTCGGCCACGTTGTTGGTTGCTGGGAACCCAAACCTCATGGCATAGTGCAAGAGGTGTCCGTTAGGGGAAATTATAACATAACCTTCCCCTGCTCCTTGCTCGTTGGAGGCTCCATCTACAAAGAGCTACCATTTGGTTTTTGAGTCGTTTTATTTAACTGATTGTTCTGAAATAAAGTTCGTGCACTCGTTCACGAAATCCAAGAGAGCTTGTCCTTTAATTGCTGCTCGAGGATGGAACTCGATCTCGTATCGGCTAAGCTCGACACCCCCATTTAATTAGCCTTCCCAAGGTTTCCGGATTTGCTTGAGTAGAAAGCTAGTTAAACTTTAATAGGGTGAGCCTGGAAATAATCTCTGAGCTTTCGTGCGGTAAGGATTAAGCAATACGCTAGTTTATCTATAACAAGGTATCGGGTTTCTGCGTCCTTTACCCTTCGGCTAATGTAGTAGATGGGATGTTGAGTTCCCTTATTCTCTCTTATCAGGACTGAGCTTACTGCATGTTCTGAAACAACCATATATAGGTATAGGTCTTCTCCCTTCTCGGGACTGGACAAAATCGGAGCCGTTCCCATATAAACTTTTAATTCCTAGAATGCCTTTCTACACTCCTCACTCCATTCGAAATTCTTCTTTTTCTTTATGACGTCGAAGAAATGAACACATTTGTCGGTGGCTTTGGAAATGAACTTGCTGAGGGCTACTGCTTTCCCATTTAGACTCATGACTTCCTTGCTTATTTTAGGTTCCTCCATATCTTTAATAGCTTGTATTTGGTCAGGGCTAGCTTCAATTCCTTGTTCACTTACCACATACCCCAAAAACTTCCCAGATTAAACTCCAAAGGAACACTTTTGAGGGTTTAGCTTCATTGGGTAACTTCTTAGGACATCGAACATTTCCTCCAGATCCTTTTGATGGTACTTTGTTTTGGTGGACTTCACTAGCATGTCATCCACATATACTTCCATATTGTGCCCTATTTGCTCTTGAAACGTCCTGTTTTCCTGTCTTTGGTATGTTTTCCCCATATTCCTCAAACCGAAAGACATCACTTTATAACAAAACGTTCCCCAGTCAGTGATAACGCTTGTATGTTCCTCCTCGGGTTTGTGCATCGGAATTTGGTTGTACCCGAGTAAGCGTCCATAAGGGATAGTACCTTGTGACCACTCGTGGCACGAACCAATTGATCAATCCGCGGAAGTGGATAACAATCTTTTGGACAAGCCTTGTTTAAATCCGTGTAATCAACACACGTCCTCAACTTCCCATTGGACTTCTTCACTAGCACGGGATTGGCTAAACATTTCGGGTAAAAGACTTCTCGGATAAATCCGTTAGTTTCTATCCTTTTGACTTCCTCTTTCAAGGCCTCTATCCGGTCTCTTCCTTTGTCGAACTGGGGTTACCGAAGGGTCAATGTTGAAGGCATGACTCATGATAGAAGGGTCAATGTTGAAGACATGACTCATGATAGAACCAGGGTTACCGAAGCGTTCGTTAAATGCATCAACGGTTGTGAATTCGAATCCTATGAACATTTTAATTGTATTTTTCTCTTTAATCACAGTCTGCTTCCAAAGTTACTTTCTTCAAAGTAAGCCCAAGATAAAAATTCAATTTTGATACCGTGCAATACTCGCTCAAGGTTAAAAATTACAGTGGACCGGGCCTGACCGTGAGCCACCTTCTTGTCATTATACGTTCACTCTCCTGAAGACGTCTCGACATTCTACTCATAGACGCAAACTAAGCCAACTTTGATGCATTCTCAGATACATTGTTCTAATTTGAAGAAAAAACAATGGACAAGAAGATGCGTTTGGTTTTGGGGAAAACTGAGTTTGTTTCTATATCGTTTAATTTATCTTTTGAATAGACATCAGTAAAAGATATATTGACGTTTTAATGGAGGACGTGACCAATAAAAATCAGATCTGAAAAGAGAACGGTGTCTAAGTTACACGTTACAGAACGTTCTCTAATATGGGCTGGTCTAATCCAACATTTCCACTCTGGTCCATTATCCTTCAAAAAATAATTATACTTCTGTATAAAAAATATAAGTGCAACCCAGCTCAACCTGAGTTGGGTCCCTCGATCAACGCGTACGCGTGCATTGGTCAAACATGTTCATCCTCCACATAAAAGAGCATTGTTGGCTACCGGGGTGAATGTTAGATTTGTTCGGTTTATTTTGAGGTAGAAAAACTCAACCCTAAATAAAATCGAAATTTTTCCATATTAAAGCAAGCCAAATTAATTTCGGTTAATTCGGTCGGCAACAAATTTAACTTAACTTGAATGATGTATTTGAATGATGAATTCACTCAAAGTAAAACATAAATAAATATTTGAAGAAATTTTATATAGTAAATTTTACGTTTATAATAAAATTTGTGTTATAAAATAAAACAGGATATATAATAAAAGAGAAACCATTAGGAATAACAAAAGGGGTAAAGAGAGACTTTTATTTCTATTGATTTTGATGTGTACAATTTCTATTACATTAGCTCTTTTATATATAGACTTTGGAGCTGATGTTAAACTTATCCCCATGACGTGGGACTAAACAAAATATTACAAAAACATATTCACTTTTATATATTACAACAACTCGATCTATTTGCAACAAATTCTTTGCATTATATAACTAAATTAATAATGTAAAAGGCTACAATACCATAAAATTAGATAATAAATTAGAAGTTTGGTTGATCCGCTTAAACTAATAATAAAAAAAATAAAAAATTGAAAACCAAATTCAAATCGGTTTAGTTTCAAAACTGAATCGAACCGACCGAAATAAACCGGCTTGATCGGTTAATTTTGATTTTAACTGAATATTGTTCACCCTTGTTGGATGTTTAAAATGCTCATTTAAGCATTTAAGAATCAAGTATGCATTTATTTTTTATATTTTTTTAATTAATCCTACAACGTGGAAATGTTCAACAAATATGAGCCACATGCATTTTATATATTTTTTAAACGATTCACTTTAAAATGTAAAACATTTTCCAACATTACAAATACATGTGCTGCTGTCTGGACAACAGTTAAAGACTGTCTATTTTTATTCTTTTCCCTGTTTGCTTTTTATTTATTTTTCCTGAAATTTTCTTTCAGTTCTCGATCATATTTTTTTGTTATCCAAAGTTAATGACGTGGGCTGCACTGGTATGATGGGTCCAGTAAATGGGCCGCACTTGTAAGCTCTAGATTGGTTTTTGGGCACATACTGTAGGCCTTGAAGCTGAAAACCCATATGAGGTGCTTGGATAATAAATAACCATATATGCTTGTCAAAATACTATATTATGCATCTTATATGACAGTACGAAAGCAACAGATTGTTTTCTGGTTGAATGTACTTTATATGTTATATTTGAAAATGTAATGGTGTCCATTGTCCAAATGGACCATGGCCCATATGTGGTGAATGTCCAGTTTCATGAAACTATCCCATATCCGGTAACATTTACAAGTCAGGGCCATCATCAGCTACAAAGATAACGAAAAAACGAACATTATTTAATTCAGTAATCCATTAACAATAAACCTGCTAATTTGCAACGATATATTCGGTGTACTCGATCATTTACGTGTATGTGGTAGTTTGCACTGCAGTCTTATACATCGGTAGGTCCTTGTTAATTGAGTCCAGGTGGTGTGCTGCTATTCACACCCCAATTTCCTCTACTGGCCACCAAAACTAAAGGCCACCATAAAGAATATCATTTTCTTCTTTTAGCTACCGTACATTAAAAATATTAATATGAACAGGCACCCCACTACGGAACGAAAGCTTCGGTTTCTTTCTGTCGAATTTACAATCATATTTCGGTTGGTAGTAGCCGTACGGTTGCTTCCTGCCGAATTCATATTGTTAATTCGGTTGATTATGGCCGAATGAAGAAAAATGATGTGATGGCTAGAAGTGTAAAAAATATAATCAAGTTTATTAAATTTTGTGTGGTGGCCAGAAGAGGAAATTGGGGTGTGAATAGCAGCACACTTTTTGGTGACTGGGGTTTCAATACGATTTACTTTCCTCTTTTTAGTTTAACGCCATTATTCCTTAGTTCTTTTGTTCTGTTGTCATTAATGTAGTTAATTCTTTGATTATTTCCTTTTTTGCACTTGGATTCATGTTAGATTTTGTTAACTGCATTGTCTTCCAACTAAAGTCTCAATCTTGAATTATAAAGTTCATTTGCTTATTCAAATATCAAATTCTCCCCTATATCCTCCGTATACCTTGCAAATATACACTGCCTATACAAAAAATTATCACCGCTAACACCTTCTTCTCCATCTAAATCCCTAAGCTGCACCAGAAAACCCATCAACAATCAAGAGCAAAGAAGTTGATTTACATGGGCCTTCTACCATGATGCAGACTTAAGTGCGTCACTATGATGTAGTTGAAACTGCATCAACAACATGATGCGATGAAAAATGTCAATGTAGTTAAAAGTTCCTTTACAGAATATGATTTTATTTTTTGCATAACCATCAAAAGCCTACAGTTTCTTTTATTCAATGGTGATGATACTGAAAATAAAAACAAACGAAAAAATATTTTTAGGCATATTGAAAATAACCATCATAACCATCAAAATTGAATTATTTTTTGCATAACCATCAAAAGCATACAGATACTGATAATATATTTCCATAATACATATAAATTCATCTTAAGAAACAAATGAAGAAATAAAAACAGCAGTTCTCATAATACATATAATATCATCTTACGAATAATCGACCAAAGCGAACCATAAAACTCCATCATCGCCTCTATTTTTAGGCAGCCCCAGATATCTAGAAACCGACTCTCTTTCAAGCTACTCAGAAATTCCCCAAAACTCGGACCGCTGAATCGATAGGTGTCAGAAACGGAATCATACTCAAAGTCACCTTTATGATACTTGTTACCATGTTTATCCATTATCTTCACATGGAGACCCGTGTCTTTGAGTTGATAAGCCATCTTTGCTAACTCACGAAGTTCATCAGAAGCATGTACAAAAACGTCAGCAGTTGTCAACTGCAGCTCAAGTTGATCAGGTTTTGTGCCGCAAATAGTCAGATCCTTCCTTCTTAAATGCAGCACTGGCCGCCTCACCCCCATCTTGATCCATGTCTCAAGCCATCGTCCGCCCTTATAAGAGGAAAGCTTCTTGTACGAACGCTTGAAAGGCAGTGGTAAGGTCTTTTCTTCACCGCCACCTAATCGATTTTTGGTGAAGTTTTCGGCCATGGTTTCATCTCACAGAGGGATAGAGAGTGCGCAATTTCCTAAGGGCAGAAGGCAACGTGCTGATGTATATATAGAGTTGCGGATGTGAAATTTGCCTAAAATAAAATCTTTTCCATATCAGGAAAGTTCCGAAAAGAAAATAAACTCCACAAAAGTAAATTAGAACAAAAGCCTCTCCAATTCGTAATCAGATTCACACGTTTTCTTCAGTAGATTATTTAGACTACGTGTTTCTCATTTCTGGTATAAATAAACGCAAGAGAATGTTGACTTGGCATAGGAAATCACTTTTAAGTGAAGTACTCGACAGAGCTACTTTATTTTCATGTCAATTATTAGTGTGACCTGATTTTCAAAGCTGGCAACAATATTTTCTTTTGGCATCAAAGATTTTTTCTGAAAATAACGATTAAGCAGTCTAATTAACTGATCAATTTATCTTAATTTTTCAATGCAGTACACTCGTAATTAATAGATAATTTAATTTAAAATTTAAAATGGAGTAGCTATTTATTATCCGTTTAAACGCGTGTAGCATGATAAGACATTTGGGCATTATTAAGTGTGCTTATTGTAATACAATACTAAGTTAAACAATTGTACCAATTAAATACAAATCTCAAAGAATTGTACCAATTAAATACAGAAGACTAGTTGAATTTGATGTTCAAATTAGCGTACAAATTGTTAAAAGAAATGGAATATATTGTTATCATGTCAATTATTAGTGTGACATTGTAGAAATTTGGTATAAAATAGAATGTGGTCAAGTTATAACTTTGACGTTTTACTATGAACTTTAGCAAATGAAAATAGTAAAAGTTTCCTTTGCTAATCAGGCCCTAAACATAAGAGATTACACAAAGAGAATCCTATCATATTAATCGAACCAATAATAATTTTTTTTCCATTTTGGACTCGTTTTGATATTTTATTACGCAAATGGTCCGCTTTGGAAAACAATTATAAATAGAAGTCAGTATTGACCAACTCAGCTCTGAATTTACCGAAATACATTGATGCAATTTAAAATTGGATCAGTGTATTTTTTTTTTTTTTTTCGATTTATGCTACCTTTATCTGAAATGGCGGCAGACCAAAAAAAAAAAAAAAAAAATCAACATTACATTGGCAAAATTTGAAAATGCGCCAATGGATTTGTGTGTGGTTTATTTACTTTTTTTTTTCATTGATGCAATTTCTAATTGCGCTAATGCTAAGCAAAGTAAAAAAAATTGGCGTAATTTCAAATTGCATCAACTCAGCGTTGAGTTGGCCAAAACTGGTTTCAAGTGAAGTGATTCAGTTCTTTCAACTAATTGATTATAATCATCAGTCTCAGTTTCCAATGTAGATTTAGACTCAAATTTATAATGTTTTTCTTACGATGTCTCTTAGCGAGTTTTCTTTTTTATGGTTTTGATTTGTGTACTAATTGTTTCTTTGCTGCTGATATGACCATTTTAATTGCCATTCGTACTTCTATTGAATCTGTGATGTGAAATAACGATAAATTTAGCTAGTCAATGAAGTGAAATAAATATAAATTAAGTTAATTAATGTATCATGTACTGCATATATAAATGCATGTTCTATAAATCCAATATATGCTCGGAACTATGCAGTTAAAGCGCTTAGCGGTTTTATAGCGGTGAATGTGCAAAAAGGTGTAGCAGAGATAAAACGGGGATATAGTGGAGGCGCAAAAAAGTTCATTAGATGTAAAACCAAACATTTGAAAATTAATTCATTATCTTTCTCACATTATATGTGCACAAGAAACAAATATTAATTAATCTTATATAGCAAAATCACAGAATATAATAGTTGTGCATGCTAAATTTAATGAGTGTAATTGATTGTTACCATATATTAGTCACTTATGCCTTAAATTTAGCTCTTTACGCTAACTTTACTGAATTATTTAAAAAGAGAACTAGTCAAATCAAGCTTTATATATTAATATTGCTAAAGCGAGCGCAAAAAAGCATTGACTTAGTAGATATAGTGCAAAATAGCGGGGCTAGAAGCAGATCCACTGTTTATCAGCGCTAAATTGAAATAGCGTAGCGGTTTAAGAGCACTATGAGCTATATCGGGGACATTGCGGGGATTTAGCGGGGCTTTAACTGCATAGGCTGGGAAAATATTAACCATGTGAACATTAACAGGAAAATATTTTCTTGGCCAATATTTAACATTCAACAATTTGCCTACAAAAATATCGCTTGTTATGTCTTGCAGAATAATCTATGTTATATACAAAGCAACATAATAATTTTTGTTATTAATTTTATATGTGAACTAATCTATTAATTTAAAACAACCAACATTTGAAATTGCATACATCAAATATTTTCTTTAACAATTTAAATGTAAATAAAATTTTAAATTCAAACAACCAACATATATAATCAAAATTTTGATTTAATTGTGTTTGTTTATTTCCTTTTATTTTATTTTTTTACTTTTTTTGATGAGATTTTCATTCAATTCTTCGATCATATTTTTTGTTATACGAAAGTAACGACGTGGGCTGTGTTGGCACTATGGGCTCCAGAAGTAGGCTGCACTTTGCATGTGTCAAGCTTGGCATTTAGGCACAAACTATAGGCCTTGAAGCTAAATAAGGTTCTAGGATAATAAATAACCATATATGCTTGTCAAGATAATGTATTATGTATCTTAGAGCATCTCCAACAGGATTCAAGGAAAGAATATTGCGATCTTTAAGACTACAGGGAAGAAGATGAACTTTCCCCAACAGTGACGAGCCGATTTTATCGGCGAGGGAGAACTCCAGCTATTTCTCAATTTTCTTATTACATGACGAGCCGATTTTTCCGGTGCGCGCCTTTTTTTTCCCTGAGAAATTGTTGCGACTCGATAAAATCGGCTCGTGGGCTAATTCTTACTTCTGAATTGAGCCCGTAATATTTTACAGAATATTACTGATTGTAATATTCGTTGGGGACGATTTCTCCTTTGATTCATGATTAAAGAGGTGAATCAATGTTCTGTTGGAGATGCTCTTATATGACAGTACGAATTGGATTCTAGTTGCATTATCCAATACTTCAAATGTATATTCTGCAACACATCAACATTAAAGGGGGGCGTTTGAGGGGGCAAGATGCCCTGTTATAGTTACGGACGCGTCCGTAGCTATAACGGGGCACTTTGCCCCTTTTCCCCAACGGTTTGAATGTGAGCCGTTGGGGTTCGATGCTCTGACAAGTCAGTTGTTTGGTGTACTTATATGTGGTAGTTTGCACTCTTATATACACATAAAAAACATAAACACACACATACATATTATTAGTACATATGTTTATTATACGTATACGAGTAGAAACCCGTGTGATGCACGGAAGCATAGACTTTTTAAGTGTTTTAGTTTGCATTCATCAATAAGCGGTGAGAACATATTGTATAGTAGCAAGATAGATAACGTAAGTGATATATGTATGTGTTGAGATTCTAAACCATTTAAAATGACCATAAAAGGCATATATGCGTGGTAAATAGGGCAAAATACATTATGGACAAACTATTGTATACAGTACTCAGGCAGACAATGAAACAGTTGGCTCCAACAGCAAGTAAATATAGCACTCAAGTAGCATAAGAGACCGTCATATGTTATCTATATAATGGAGTGAATAATTCAGCAAAGCCATAAAATGGAATACAATTTCGTAGTTTCCTATGACAGATGCAAATGAACATAGGAAAAAAAAGCGGCTATCTAGAAGCGAGTACAATCAGCGGGTATGAGTTGAAAATGTAAAATATGCTTTTAACATAAGTTTGAAAATAAGTGTTAGAAACACAAAGTCTGGAACTATACAACTAATATTAAGAAAATTATGCAATAACAGGATGGAAAAGAGAGTTCAAAACATAGAATTTGCAATCATACTAAGCAAGTTTCAAACGACAGTAATTGCTTAGGTAAACTATACAGAAAAAGAAGAAAAAAATAGGCGAACATTTTGGTGGCATATAACTGTCAATATATAATATGAAAGATCACGTTAGGCAAACCTCAACTGCGTCTTTATTTATACATACGTCAAACAAAGCATACAGTCTGAAGTAGCTAGTTACAAATCAGAACCTGTAATGCTAGTCAACCACCCTTTTTTCATTCACCGTAAGCTCACACCATGTAGTAATAACTAATATGCCCTTAAAGATGACAATTTTTTTTGGAGTTCATGTGCAAATACTATCCTCTTTGACTGTAGTTGACAATCAATTTCTAGAAATATACACACAGTGTAATAGCTAGTGAAACTGCATCAATTTCCCATTCGTGCATTTGTAAAACTCATAATTCATGCTGAATGAATTAGCATAGCACTCCATGAATAATGAAATCTCCCACTTCCAGCCCGTTGATGAACCATTTGACTGTACACCAGTTAATAATATTTTGTAGTTTGCAGAAATAAACATTAGTGGGAATAAACTATCCAAGAGAAAACTGAAACTACACAGGTGGTGTTATAAATTGCATGGAGCCGAATAATATTTAAACTCAATTAAAGAGCTGAACAGAAATAATATTTGAACTTATTATGTTATCGATTTTCCAAATATTACCTATAATTATGTGGTGTAGCACAATACATTCCAAGCAGCTACTAAGTTGCATGGAAAGAATATGGTTCTTTTAGACTTGTTAAATTTCAAGATATTCAAGTAGTTTTTTCTCCCAGTAGCCAAAAGCTTAGAATCCGACAAAGTATGGAAACAAACAACAACATTAAAAATGGATACCTCCGTTAATCAAGCGCTTATCATCATGCGAACTTTGCAAGAAACGATAACATGAATTGTTTTGTTGGCAGACAAACATATAGAAAGAAAAAAAAAAACAGAGAAGCCAACAGTTTAGACAATAGTAAAGAATTTTTGCAATGACCTGTCAATTTTTTTCCTTTTCCTCACTTCTTTTCCACTGATCTTATAGCATGCAACCTTCTTTTACCTCTACTTCCACTTCCTCCCTCTTCAATCCAAGCATGCTTGCTTTTGAAACATGAGCTTTAAATTTTCCATTGAGTTCTCTAATTATTTGTAGGACCTACAGGCTAAACTTGTCTGTGTAATGGGGAATTATTGGAATGTATCAGACATAAAAAAGAGATTGGGTTAAATAATTCTCTGGCACATTGAAATATGTACAGAATCGATGACATTTGCTAGTTCGACTATTCTCATCATCAGAACTACACCTAAATATAAATATTTAAAATAACAGAAAGCCAAAAATGTCAAATTTTAAACTGCACTAAAAAAATGCTCTATATGGAAACCAAGAAAAACAGAACTGTGTGCATACTCTATGCTATTTAGTTTAATGTTTTTATACACACAACCCATCAAATGGGAAGCAGCAAATTATTCCAGACATGTTGTATGATGCTGAAAGTATGCAAATTATTCCATTTCATGGTTAAAAAAGGTATCCATAATTTGAAAAGTCCATTTATATGATGCTGAAAGTATGCAGATATTGGTGGAACAAAGCTAACTGAGCAGAAATAGCATAGTGGTGATAGGACTATGATATCAAAAAGCAGCAACATAAATGATCATGGACATAAAAAATTGATAGATATTACTTTCCTTTTCCATTGATTAGCTGAGGGTTTTGTATGCTTCTCAAGTACCACTGCCGCTGCAAGCATAATACCATCAAGCTCATTGGTCTATCCACGTCAGCTTTCTTCGATTTTAATTAAGGCATCCTTAAGAGAATCAAGTTTTTTCTGTACATAATAAGCATGTTGTGTGGTCAGGCAATCAATTTGTCACATTAGAATAGAAATCAAATTAAAACCACGAAGCAGTAACACACTGATGTTTAAATAAATAAGTTGACGATAGCAGAAAAACGAACGTTTAGTATATTGTTAAATATAAAATTGTGATGAATAAAAAGATTACTTAATCACCGATAGTAAAGGGAGAACAAAAGTACTACAAATTAAAAAACCGACAGTGTACACACTATAAGTGTCCATTCCAAACAGTAATATAGTGGCAGTATAATTGAAACTTGAGGATGTTTTCTTTGATACCAAAAAGCTATTTTTCAATGCTAAATGAGTATGGTTAATTAACTTGTAGAATAACATATTGTGAACCAATCAGAAATTATATATTATTAAACTTGAAGCCCGTAGTTAAATCATCAGAATATGATAATAGTTTTTGGAAGCGTCATTACAAAAAGACTTGATGTAGTAAAAATTACATCTAATTACCTTTTGTATGCTAGGACTTCTAGAAAGGAAATGATTAAGATAAATACCTAATCAATTTAAAGCAAGGGAACGACTATGAAATTATGACTGCACACAATGAGGGGAAAAAGAAGTAATTGTTGTAGTATGCATGAAGATTGAAAATGCTTACACCTTATAAAAGTTGGCATTATGAAATCTAATATTGAAGGAGATAGTGTAGGAGCAGAAGCGTATTCAGTTCTGGAAGGAAAGTGGAAAATGAAATCGAGGCGAGGCAGTGGGTTGTCAAGCTTTTTTTGGTTTGTGTAATACAAACAAAATGTTAGAAACAGAGGAGGTATCTTGAAACTGTGGTAAAGGATTATTCCACAAAAGCAAGATGGTGTTCTCGTTTTCATATTTAAGTGTCTGAATACATACAACATAACATACAACACACCAGCTTAGATGAACACACACATTATATATGAAGTTACATGCGTGAAAAAGCATAGAAGGACAATCAAACCATTTGTTTTAACAAAAACGCGCTGCAATTAATTTTGACATGCAATCATCATAGTGAATAAAAATACCTAATTTCTTTACTTGAAAATGTTGTCCAGTAGGGATCCATCACCGTCCTTATGATTCAACCTCCTCGATTTACACGATTAATAGAAAGGTTCGCATTTCCGTATGCTCTAACTTCGGGTGTTGTAGCAACGATCCTCAAACAATTTGGGATCTGGACCACCTCAAAGCGATGTAAACGTGGATTGGTGGTTTGATCTTCAGCATATCCTTGAGAAGGAAAAAAAAAAGGCTGTAGATCCCCTTTCCAAGCGCTAAAACTATATTTTTTTTCATTCAGCTCTAGAAGATGAAGTGAACATTTAAGTCGATAAAATGACCGATGAGAGAGAAAGATTTGAGAAAGAAACTATGAAGCATAGTTTTCATGACCGGACCGCGGATCAAGCCG
This sequence comes from Allium sativum, assembly GCA_030737875.1. Classification (NCBI taxonomy): domain Eukaryota; kingdom Viridiplantae; phylum Streptophyta; class Magnoliopsida; order Asparagales; family Amaryllidaceae; genus Allium; species Allium sativum. The sequence goes on along the minus strand of CM060918.1, from coordinate 830,672,228 downwards.
TGAAGACCTATGGTTCAAGGCTTTGAGGGTCCGATCGGTTGAACCGTAAGAACCGTGCTTGTTTTTTTTTAACAGTTTATTAATCATATTTTTGTTAGTTTTGATTGGGAAAAAATGCTGGGAGGAAATAATGACAAAATATGACTTCATTTGTCCCACATTATAAGCTTCAGGGATAAATCACATGCTGCCGCTCTATATTATAACCAGGATGGCCTCGTTTGTGGTTTGTAGTAGACTTCCAGTGTGAGGAAGCATTGGGCTGGGCCTTAGATGTAAGGCTGTAGTCTCATTATATATACAATTTTTAAATATTAGTCCAGGTATTTTAACATATAACCGCGGTTCTCATGGTTTTTACCCGGTTCTTACGGTTTTTAGCCGGTTCGATGCAATTTCGGTTTTGACTAGTTCCGGGCCGGGAAGCCCAGCGGTTCGCGGTTAGCCGCGGTTGGGCCGCCGGCCCGGTTCGGTCATCAAAACAAGGCTATGAAGTAGTAGTGGGAGCGGTTTCTTTTACTGGACCAAATTGGGAGAGCATCGTGGGCTGTAGAGTCTGTTTGATGCGGTGTATGAGTTTTAACCATCCGATGTCTTTTCTCAGCTCCACCACTCTTTGTCTCTTGGTTTGTCCTACCAAGGGATTTTATTATATAGACGAGTGGAAACCCGTGCGATGCACAGAAGCATAAACTTTCGAGTATTGTAGTTTGCATTTATGAATAAGCGGTGAGAACATATCATATAATAGCAAAATATATAATGTAAGTGATATATGTATGTGTTATGATTCTACTATAGAAACTAAATTTTATAGCAAGAAGTAAATGATGCATGTATAGTGAGTAGGTACAGCTTGCACGTAGTGTAAACAGTATCAAATTTTATGTATCTCTATTGGGTTGATGAAAAGATATATGTACGAAATGATGAATTAAACAACCATATATGTGTTAATCTGCATTGGTTGAACACAATAATGATAGAAATATGATTACGGTCAACTGTCTCAAAACAAAATCTATGTTGCATAGGCACTCATCCCAAATAATTAGACTTGTTTTTCGTAGAAGTTCTGCTGCCATAGAATGTTTTATGAATACATCTATTTCATTATTGTTATTTTTCAAACTTGTTAAATTATGGGTATCAATTAATTCTTTTTTGTTAACATCTTTTCAATATGAACACGTGTAAACATTTAATATTCATTGATATTACAATGATTGGTGATAATTTTATAGGATGCTATTTGCACAAAATTTACTTCTGTACATTTGGTCCACCAAGATTTAAGTAGTATGTAATGTAAATTTAGTGTCTTGCTCTTTTATAATATGTAACTGGATCTTCTTGCTTTAAATTACAATTGTCTATTGAATCAAAAATTGTAATACTATTTATTGTTCTACTAAAAAAAACGCATTAACCAAAAATGAATTTGAAGTTGATTTGCAGGTAGTCAGTTACCCATGAGATTGAAATTGTTTCATACTGACTTAATGCTAAATTAAAAAAGCTTTTATAGAAAACAATCCATAATTATGCCTAATTTTCACATTAGTTTCTTAAATGTGAATGCAACTACTTTACTATTGATCATTTAAAACTACAAGAAATAACAAATAACAAATATCATATGGAAATAAAATAAAGTTAAGGAGATTTAACGTCATCAGGGAATGATGTGGTTAAGGAAATATAATACAGTATTAGTAGCATATAATTTAGCTGCATCTGGCTATAACAAAAGACAGTATTCTTTTATATAAATAATTGAAAAAGCAGTAAAAGTTACCTTCGATGGTACTCTTGTCAAGAAATTAATATATACATGAATAACATATTTCATAATCATTTTCAAAATGCTAACTAATGTACATTTTTATGAACTGAAACTCTAAAAATATATTGATTACTGCAAGGATAAAAGGAAATGGTATGTTACCATAGAACAATGATATGTTAAGGAAACATGGTGAAATTAAGGGAAGTCAATCTTAAGGAATAATTTATTTAAGGAAATCTAACGCAAGGATATGTGATATAATATTCAAGATATAGTATACTATAATTTGCATTATGACAGTAGGAAGATGCAAGATTTTGAGTACAGGGAAGAATAATCAACTATTAATGTTATAAACCTTTTGTGCAGAAAATTACTATAGTTTGGCGTTACCTGATTGAAGATAGAAAATTGATTAATATAACTAAAATGATGCCGACAAACCACTATGGTAGCTGAATCAATTAAAAAATTCAATGGATACGGAGAAAATATGCTAAATTTTCCGTTGTCAGCTAGATTTGTTGAAACTTCAATAGTTATCTATCCTACACAACAAAAAAGAGCATAAAAACAATGTTTATTTGTATATTAGTTATCTATTGCGTTTCTTACTTAAGCATATGGAAAATATGCAGCGTTTCTTTATATCCTTCACTAAACATCAACTAAGCAAATTAATTTGGAAAACATTAACTTGAGGCAAGGAAAATGTGATAAAAGGACATCAAACTTTACTTTTTTTAACTCAAAGATGATTTGTATAATAAAGGATCAGCAATGACAACTGTTAAAGGTCTATGTGACCAAATTCAATTATATATAATTGTTTCAATTACTAAATTCTAATATGGCCCATAAGATTCAAATCAAAATCAATTAAGAAAACTCACTGGTTATGCAGAAAAGATGCTAAATTTGTCATGATAAATTAATTTTCTTAAAACTTTGTCTATACTGCACATAAAAAGGTCATAAAATAAAAATTAAAACCCAACCCATATGATACACACAGCAAGCTTGTAACAACCCGAAAATCTAGGCCAGTTTAAAATTTTTATTTTGGCAATTTTAGCGAATTTTGATTATTTAAAATGAATTATTTTAAATAATATCAACGAGAAATTTATTTTGAATATAAGTCGAACGTATATATTTGTTTGAATCGACAATAGAATATAAATATTTATTTATATTTATAAAAGGAATTGAAAATGGCACGGTAGTTCGATAATTCAATTTCAAACTTCAATTGAACATACCGGATGCAAAATAAACCGGATTTTAGTAAAACTAAAAATAATAGGATTTAATTGTGAATATCTTTCCAACGAATCCGAGAAATCAAAATTTCATAGCGGAAATCAAAAGATATGTCCAGTTGAAAATCCTGAGTAGTCGCTATGGAATTCAGGCCCTTAAAAATGGGAATTTTGCAAACGACCTCGGATTTCGACGAAACCACTTTTGTTGGGTCCGTGATGTCAAACTATTGCTATGTTTCAAATTTCATAATTTTTCGATTCAATATGTGAGCGTGGCAAAAGAAAACGTGTTTGACCAGTTTCAGTTGATTTTAATCGACTGGAAAATGACCATTTTACTAACGGTCTCAGAATTCGACGAAACTAGTTTTGTTAGGACCGTATCGTCAATACGAAGCTAGAAAATATTTTTCGGGAATTTTTCTAGTTAGTGTGTGGTCTCGGTAAATTGAAATGCGCGTTCAAATTCAATATATAGAGTTATATGTTGATTTGGCGAAAAACAGATCGTAACGCTCGAATCAGCTTGCGATACATATCCCATTGTGTTCGGAATGGGGGTAAAACGCTATGGACGACAGGCGGTGGGCCTCGTTTCGAGGTCGGAAATAAAAGTTGCTTTTTAAAATAAAAATAATAATAATATATAATATATAAATTAAATATCCCCTCCTTTCTCTCTATACCTTGTCCCCCCCCCCCCCCCGTTAGCTTCAGATCGGAAATCAAAAAGAAGAAGAAAAAAAAACCTAAACTACTGCGATACCCCCACCCCCAAGGCGGTGCGCCACCGCACGACCCCCCTCCCCCCTGCGCCACCGCGCGACGAAACCACCCCCCCTGCCTCACCGCGACACGCGGTAAACACCCCCCTACCCTATGCTGCCGCGATAGAAGACCCCCCTTCCTCCTACTGCCGATCGATACCCCCCCCACCATTCCTCCTGCTGCCGACCGAAGACCCCCCCCCCCAGCGACGCTCTCCTCCCCGTTCGATCAACCACAATACGTTTTCTTTGTTTTAATTATTTTTATTTCAGTTTTCGTTTTTGTTTTGTGTAATAATCTTTAAACAAAAATCTAATTTATATATAAGGAGCGTTAGACTAATTTTTAGTTTTTAATGTAATAAAAATTCGATTTTTATCTATATAGAAAAGGAATAAAGGTATAATTTTCATGACGTAGAAAGGTTTGATTTTGCAAAGTAGAAAGGTTTGATTTTGCAAAGTAGAAAGGTTTGATTTTTCAAAGGTTAAAAATATAATTTTTGTATTATAGAAAAATATAATTTTTATCCAGTGTAGAGAATAAAAATACGATTTTTATATAGTGGCGATGATAAAAATATAATCTTTTATATTGTAGAAGTATAAAAATATCATTTTTATATAGGTAAGGTAGTAAAAACATCACCTTTATATATGTAGGGATATAAAAATTAAATCTTTATATTTGAAAAGGGCGAAATCTTTATGTAGAGGATAGCGTGTAAAAATGGAATTTTTATATATTGAATAGCAAAGTAAAAAATTCGATTTTTATATATTGAATAGCGAAGTAAAAATTCGATTTTTACATATTGAATAGCATAGTAAAAATTCGATTTTTATATATTGAATAGCATAGTAAAAATTCGATTTTTATATATTGAATAGCGAAGTAAAAATTCGATTTTTTTATATTGAATAGCGAAGTGAATTCGATTTTTATATATTGAATAGCGAAGTAAAAATTCGATTTTTATATATTGAATAGCAAAGTAAAAATTTGATTTTTATATATTGAATAGCAAAGTAAAAATTCAATTTTTATATATTGAATAGCAAAGTAAAAATTCGATTTTTATACATTGAATAGCGAAGTAAAAATGTGATTTTTATATATGTAGAGAATACGGGCAAAGAAAGTGACAAAAGGCAAGAACGGCGAAGATTTCTACATAAGAAGAGTCGTGGAATTGGATTAGCTATCCGTGAGAACTTCTCACCTTTCAATTTAATTTTTCTAGTTATAAATATATACTAGGATGCAGACGGTGTTTAGTAGCACCCGACACCCGTCGTCCACAGACCATGGACGGCTTGTATGCTTGTTTGTTTGATTTTGATGTGTAGTTGATTGTGTGATGTGTTGTGAAATGAAATAAAATATTTATATAGTTAGAAGTATTTTATAGTTAAAAATAGAATTTTTAACGTGTATATGAAATGAAATAAAAATAAACAAATCTGACGATTTGTTTATATACACACATTTGACTGATATTGATTGGGACGATAAATTTTACACATCGCCCAACTGCACAAATAAAATCTGTGTTTGATTGTTTGAAACCCCACACGGGTATTGGGACGATATATGACATACACTAATCCCAATAGTTAGTTGTATGTCGATCGATTGATTGACAGACTGTTATGAGCGTTAAATATTTATATTCGATGCTTATACAGTGTAGAATGCACTTTGGATGATGGTTGATTAGTCATCGTTGTTATTGTATATGCGTGTGGTAGAAAATCCATATAATTAACATATATGGTAATTGATTGGGCCTCATTCCAGTTTTGAAATAGAATATTTGAAATAGAATATTTGAAATAGAAATATTTGAAAGGAAATATTTGAAATAGAATATTTGAAAATAGGAATATATGAAGCCGTGTTGATTAGATTGACGCCATTTTGACGTGAACGATATTTATTTCGATTTTATTCATTCTATAATGAATATCGAAAATGATTTCAAAATCTGATATATCGAAAAGAATTGAAATTCGAATTGAAAATGAATAGAAATGAATTCGAATTGAAAATGAATAGAAATGAATTCGAATTGAAAATGAATAGAAATGAATTCGAATTGAAAATGAATAGAAATGAATTCGAATTGAAATTGAATATAAATGAATTCGAATTGAAATTGAATTGAATTGAAATCGATTTGAAATGAATTTAAAACGAATTTATATTGGAATATTCAATTTTGATTTGAAATTGAACATGAAGTTGAAACTGTTTTGAAAACGAATTTAAAACGATTTATAAAGCACGTTTTGAATTGAAATCGACGAAGTATATATTATATATATAATATAATGGCCTGAATAGAACGCGCCGCGCCGCGGTAGTTCGCGAATTTCGACCATTGACTTCGAACGGATATTGCGGGAGATCCGACCGTCAGATTCTCCTGAAACCGGAACCGTTGGGTTCGTATCGAAAAGAGCTTTCTAACGAATATTAGAAATTAGAAATCTAACGGTTGGATTTGGAATTATGTCCAAATCATATTTGAAAAAGGTCGTTGTAAGTGCAGTTCGATGGTCGTTGATGTAAATCGACTGTACAGGCCTTGATAAAATTATTAAAAATAGTAATAATTTGTGTAAAATCATAAGAAATGATTTGTGAAGATTTGGGATGAAAAACTCCATATTTGAAAAGATAAAGATAGATTTTTATCGAATTGAAACTAGTTTTGAACTAGAATTATAATTCTATTTATTTTTAAAATAAATAAATTGGATTTGAAATGGTTTTGAAAATAACCAGAATTTCCAATAATTATATTGGAATGGATTTGAATCGAAATTATCCTTGGAGTATCTCGATGTTGGGTTTCGTGATGATATGGGTATTGTGATGGGAATTTGAAAGATATATTTATATCGTTATTTCCAATACGATATTTGTTTGTCGTGGAATTTGATATTGAATATAAGCCGGTATATTTTCTATTCAGAGCCTTGTATTTAATATCAAATGTGATTTGGGTTTGTCGTGAATGGTGTCTTCATTAACACTGTTCTTGAACCCAGTTGAGAAAAGATTAAATCTTTTTATTTAGATTTAATGAAGTGTACCAATTAAATAATATTTAATTGGAATTGAATTCGAATTAATTTTTGGGTTTATCGTGAACAGTGTTTTAAATAACACTTGTTCTTTAACCCAATAATTAATGGAATGTGATCTTGGGGTTTTCGTGAACAGTGTTTTTTAATGACACTGATTCTTTAACCCCGTTAAAGATTAAAACTAAGTGGAGTTTTAATGAATCTTTAATTAGATTGAAATGATCGAGGATGGAGTATCACCAGTTTTGCTCCAGGCGTTAGTTAAATCTTTAATTAGATTTGAACGTGAAATGGTAATTGAATTTACCGATAACACCGTGGTGTTAGATATGAAGTATAACTAGTTTTACTTCATGGAATGAATAGGTTGGGATTGGGAAATTAAAACAAATGATTACTTCGGTAAGGTTCGTTAATCCCGACTAGTCGAACCGAAATTCAAAAGAAGATTAGAGAATAAATTCAAGGAATTTATCTTTGATAAAATTAATGGGAACCTTTCCCTATAAATGTGAAATTTAGAAACTAATTGTCGGTTAGCTAAGCAGAATGGTTTTCTGGATATTGATCTGATGTTGGTTTCGCCCTTCGGGGTTAATATTTGGGGAATCATTCTCTTGATTAATTTACGGTTAGTGACTGATGAATTGGAATGAGGCGTATGTTGTGTTTGTGTAACACTTGTTTATAATATACGCGAGTTATTCGGAAAGACCGGGTTTATCGCATTCTGAATAACTGATACGACGATAAGTCGAAGATGAAGACGGTGGTTGAAGACCGGAGGTCTTCACGTTGTTTGGGTAATTACTGATGATCTTGATTGGGCTGTACACCCAAGAAGATGGAAACAATTGGTGATCGTCCAGACGTACTTGGAGATCGATGGATATGCAGGGTACTAGGTGCCTCTGGTTTCGTTCAGACCCAAAACGGACTTGTAAATGGATTGTGTGTCTGACATTGGATTTTAGTCTGTGTGATTGATCTCTATTAAATATATATCTGTTTGGCGGCGGAGAATTTATTCTCTTGCTTAACGCCCTTCTCTGAGACGTACGAGCTCAGGGGTTATATATTGATGGATATCAATCGCATGGAGTGAATTGCCTGTGTGGCATGCCTAAGTGGCAATTGATCGAGGCTTCTGTTGAAAAGCAAAGTCTTGTGGTGATGATCAAAGCACAGCCTGTGTGGCATAGCTTTGTGTAACGTGAATTCGCGAGCCTCACACCCCAGTTGTGAACCAAAAACGGGAGAGGACCTCAGGGAGGGCATGCGTTTCTTTCTAGCTAGGGTGGTGTCAGTGACCTACCAGCCCTGACATTTATATACTTTTCACCTGTGTGGTTGTTGCTGTTGCGAGGCGCCTCGGTTAGATCGGACGATCCGGGTCCGATGGAGCCATTCGTTGGCTCATTTACGCCCCAAAGGGCGGGAAAACGCAGTGTTCAGGCATTTTAATCCACATCGGTGGACCGGCCCTGTCGCTCCAAGGGTCACTCGAGCTCTGATCCTGAGGCTCGGGCTAGAGAGTCTCGAATCGGTTGAGGACTATCTTTTGTCTCGGTTCATAGATGGAAATCCAATTTCCAAATACGTGACATTTGCGGTTTTAATTGTAGAACTAGTATGGCGACATGATATATGGTACCCATGCCGTCTATGATTGATACTTATGATTTGAAATTGTTTTATACACTGATAATAGTATCAAATGATTTGTTTTAAAACGTATCAAGCATTCTTTGGCTGTTGTAAGGGAAAACCCTATCCCCCGGCTTGCGTTGCATTGTGTGATAGGACCTGGGTCTTATAACAGCTTCATTTTTCTTTATTTAGCATTGCGCTGTTTGTTTTATGCACTGGTATTCTTGGGAGGAAACCCGTTCCGTGTTTTACGGCGTGGTCCCTTGATTTACCTAACTTTGAAAATAAAGATTAATAACCGTTTTAGTTCTCACACCAGTCCCATGACTGACCTGGAGTTTATTGTTTTAACCTAAACTCTGGGTGCCCCTATTTTCCACACGGGCAGCTAGTAGTTTTGGTTTTGCAGATTTATATTCACAGGATCCTAGTTTACAGCTGGAACGATATCCGGAAAGCTTTGTATTCGTATATCTCTTCTAGTTGTGTGTTGTATTATTTTCCGCTGCGATGTATTTAAATGTAATTTAAATCTCTGATATTTCTATGTAATATTCATTTATACTCTGTATATTCTTGTAATCTGATGCATTGTTGTAATATACTATGAAATGTTCTTCCATCTGCGTTCTATTTTGTCGTGTTCTCAAAATAATCCGCTCTTTCCCTTCTCTTCGGAGACCGGGAAGTTCGGGTCGTCTCAGCGTGGTATCAGAGCTTTTGTTTACAAAGCTAGAGAACAAGACACCTTAGAACCATACGAAAGAATTCATCAGATATTGGATTAGCAATATCCAATGAGAATGACTCGCTAGAGATGGGATCAGTAGTATCCTAGAACGAGTGTGAAGAGTATATTTTTAAAATTGAAAACAATTTTTGTTTTGAAAATTTAAATCAATTATACGTATTTGATTATTTATTTATATTGATTTGGACAATCCAATATATAAAGGTTTTGCATATACGCCTTGCAAACGTATATTCGAAATTTTAATATACTAGGTAGATATTGAATCTCACTGTAGTCGCCCGGGAATGATTCTGATGATGGGTACCCATCATCAGTGTTGTGTTCGAGTTTCGAAGGTGTGATATTTATATATTTCCATTAGACTGGTGTGAGAACCAAAATATAGCTAGAATACATTGTTGTGAATTGGCACCAAAAATGAGATTTTTGACTATATATCAAAGTTATGAATTTGAAATGATAATTCACTAATTGATTGTTGGTCGTGTTGTTTGATTATTGTTTGAGTAATTAAATGTTGAAACTTTAACCAAATTGGTCAAATAGTGAATTATATTGAAAATTAGTCGCATTTGCTTGCATATACATGTACTTACATTGAACAGGTCATAGCAAGGAGGATAGAGCAGAGAATAAAATTTGTTTGCCCGACAAATAGGTACATGTTTACTATATAATTTACTGTTTTGTTTGGGTGATAATGATTTTATGAGCCTACTGGCTAGCCGCTTGGCTCTTTCTTTTTCTTTTTGAGATCAGAGGGCCTGTATGGCAATTTCGGGATTTTCCTGTGGCTCCCGGTGCAGGGGAGGTTATGGCGAAATTTTTCGAAAATTTAGGGTGTTAGCCAAATTTTTGAAGAATTTGAAAATTCTCTGAAACTAAAAAGTTGGAGAATGAAAGCCAGATCGAACGTAGAGATGATTAAGCAAACCACTTTCGACTTTGTTCCTTTTCGGGGACGAAAAGTTTTAAGTGGGGGAGATTGTAACAACCCGAAAATCTGGGCCAGTTTAAAATTTTTATTTTGGCAATTTTAGTGAATTTTGATTATCTAAAATGAATTATTTTAAATAATATCGACGAGAAATTTATTTTGAATATAAGTCGAACGTATATATTCGTTTGAATCGACGATAGAATATAAATATTTATTTATATTTATAAAAGGAATTGAAAATGGCGAGGTAGTTCGGTAATTCGATTTCAAACTTCAATTGAACATACCGGGTGCAAAATAAACCGGATTTTAGTGAAACAAAAAATAATAGGATCTAATTGTGAATATCTTTCCAACGAATCCGAGAAATCAAAATTTCATAGCGGAAATCAAAAGATATGTCCAGTTGAAAATCCTAAATAGTCGCTATGGAATTCAGGCCCTTAAAAATGGGAATTTTGCAAACGACCTCGGATTTCGACGAAACCACTTTTGTTGGGTCCGTGATGTATAATTATTGCTAGGTTTCAAATTTCATAATTTTTCGATTCAATATGTGAGCGTGGCAAAAGAAAACGTGTTTGACCAGTTTTAGTTGATTTTAATCGACTGGAAAATGGCCATTTTTCTAACGGTCTCAGAATTCGACGAAACTAGTTTTGTTAGGACCGTATCATCAATATGAAGCTAGAAAATATTTTTCGGGAATTTTTCTAGTTAGTATATGGCCTCGGTAAATTGAAATGCGCGTTCAAATTCAATATATAGAGTTATATGTTGATTTGGCGAAAAACAGATCGTAACGCTCGAATCAGCTTGCGATACATATCCCATTGTGTTCGGAATGGGGGTAAAACGCTATGGACGACAGGCGGTGGGCCTCGTTTCGAGGTCGGAAATATAAGTTGCTTTTTGAAAATAAAAAAATAATAATATATAAATTAAATATCCCCCCTTTCTCTCTATACCTTGCCCCCCCCCCCCGGTTAGCTTCTGATCGGAAATCAAAAAGAAAAAAAAAACCTAAACTACTGCGATACCCCCCCCCCAAGGCGGCGCGCCACCGCACGACCCCCCTCTCCCCTGCGCCACCGCGCGACGAACCCCCCCTGCCTCGCCGCGACACGCGGTAAACACCCTCCCCCTACCCTATGTTGCCGCGATCGAAGACCCCTCCTTCCTCCTACTGCCGATCGATACCCCCCCAATCCTCCTACTGCCGACCGAAGACCCCCCCCCCCCCCCAGCGACGCTCTCCTCCCCGTTCGATCAACCACAGTAAGTTTTCTTTGTTTTAATTATTTTTATTTCAGTTTTCGTTTTTGTTTTGTGTAATAATCTTTAAACAAAAATCTAATTTATATATAAGGAGCGTTAGACTAATTTTCAGTTTTTAATGTAATAAAAATTCGATTTTTATCTATATAGAAAAGGAATAAAGGTATAATTTTCATGACGTAGAAAGGTTTGATTTTGCAAAGTAGAAAGGTTTGATTTTTCAAAGGTTAAAAATATAATTTTTGTATTATAGAAAAATATAATTTTTATCCAGTGTAGAGAATAAAAATACGATTTTTATATAGTGGCGATGATAAAAATATAATCTTTTATATTGTAGAAGTATAAAAATATCATTTTTATATAGGTAAGGTAATAAAAACATCACCTTTATATATGTAGGGATATAAAAATTAAATCTTTATATTTGAAAAGGGCGAAATCTTTATGTAGAGGATAGCGTGTAAAAATGGTATTTTTATATATTGAATAGCGAAGTAAAAATTCGTTTTTTATATATTGAATAGCGAAGTAAAAATTCGATTTTTACATATTGAATAACATAGTAAAAATTCGATTTTTATATATTGAATAGCATAGTAAAAATTCGATTTTTATATATTGAATAACGAAGTAAAAATTCGATTTTTATATACTGAATAGCGAAGTAAAAATTCGATTTTTATATACTGAATAGCGAAGTAAAAATTCGATTTTTATATATTGAATAGCAAAGTAAAAATTCGATTTTTATATATTGAATAACAAAGTAAAAATTCGATTTTTATATATTGAATAGCAAAGTAAAAATTTGATTTTTATATATTGAATAGCAAAGTAAAAATTTGATTTTTATATATTGAATAGCGAAGTAAAATTGTGATTTTTATATATGTAGAGAATACGGGCAAAGAAAGTGACAAAAGACATGAACGGCAAAGATTTCTACATAAGAAGAGCCGTGGAATTGGATTAGTTATCTGTGAGAAATTCTCACCTTTCAATTTAATTTTTCTAGTTATAAATATATACTAGGATGCAGACGGTGTTTAGTAGCACCCGACACCCGTCGTCCATAAACCATGGACGGCTTGTATGCTTGTTTGTTTGATTTTGATGTGTAGTTGATTGTGTGATGTGTTGTGAAATGAAATAAAATATTTATATAGTTAGAAGTATTTTATAGTTAAAAATAGAATTTTTAACGTGTATATGAAATGAAATAAAAATAAACAAATCTGACGATTTGTTTATATACACACATTTGACTGATATTGATTGGAACGATAAATTTTACACATCGCCCAACTGCACAAATAAAATCTGTGTTTGATTGTTTGAAACCCCACACGGGTATTGGGATGATATATGACATACACTAATCCCAATAGTTAGTTGTATGTCGATCGATTGATTGACAGACTGTTATGAGCGTTAAATATTTATATTCGATGCTTATACAGTGTAGAATGCACTTTGGATGATGGTTGATTAGTCATCGTTGTTATTGTATATGCGTGTGGTAGAAAATCCATATAATTAACATATATGGTAATTGATTGGGCCTCATTCCAGTTTTGAAATAGAATATTTGAAATAGAATATTTGAAATAGAAATATTTGAAAGGAAATATTTGAAATAGAATATTTGAAAATAGGAATATATGAAGCCATGTTGATTAGATTGACGCCATTTTGACGTGAACGATATTTATATCGATTTTATTCATTCTATAATGAATATCGAAAATGATTTCAAAATCTGATATATCGAAAAGAATTGAAATTCGAATTGAAAATGAATAGAAATGAATTCGAATTGAAAATGAATAGAAATGAATTCGAATTGAAAATGAATAGAAATGAATTCGAATTGAAATTGAATATAAATGAATTCGAATTGAAATTGAATTGAATTGAAATCAATTTGAAATTAATTTAAAACGAATTTATATTGGAATATTCAATTTTGATTTGAAATTGAATATGAAGTTGGAACCGTTTTGAAAACGAATTTAAAACGATTTATAAAGCACGTTTTGAATTGAAATCGACGAAGTATATATTATATATATATAATATAATGGCCTGAATAGAACGCGCCGCGCCGCGGTAGTTCGCGAATTTCGACCATTGACTTCGAACGGATATTGCGGGAGATCCGACCGTCAGATTCTCCTGAAACCGGAACCGTTGGGTTCGTATCGAAAAGAGCTTTCTAACGAATATTAGAAATTAGAAATCTAACGGTTGGATTTGGAATTATGTCCAAATCAAATTTGAAAAAGGTCGTTGTAAGTGCAGTTCGATGGTCGTTGATGTAAATCGACTGTACAGGCCTTGATAAAATTATTAAAAATAGTAATAATTTGTGTAAAATCATAAGAAATGATTTGTGAAGATTTGGGATGAAAAACTCCATATTTGAAAAGATAAAGATAGATTTTTATCGAATTGAAACTAGTTTTGAACTAGAATTATAATTCTATTTATTTTTAAAATAAATAAATTGGATTTGAAATGGTTTTGAAAATAACCAGAATTTCCAATAATTATATTGGAATGGATTTGAATCGAAATTATCCTTGGAGTATCTCGATGTTGGGTTTCGTGATGATATGGGTATTGTGATGGGAATTTGAAAGATATATTTATATCGTTATTTCCAATACGATATTTGTTTGTCGTGGAATTTGATATTGAATATAAGCCGGTATATTTTCTATTCAGAGCCTTGTATTTAATATCAAATGTGATTTGGGTTTGTCGTGAATGGTGTCTTCATTAACACTGTTCTTGAACCCAGTTGAGAAAAGATTAAATCTTTTTATTTAGATTTAATGAAGTGTACCAATTAAATAATATTTAATTGGAATTGAATTCGAATTAATTTTTGGGTTTATCGTGAACAGTGTTTTAAATAACACTTGTTCTTTAACCCAATAATTAATGGAATGTGATCTTGGGGTTTTCGTGAACAGTGTTTTTTAATGACACTGATTCTTTAACCCCGTTAAAGATTAAAACTAAGTGGAGTTTTAATGAATCTTTAATTAGATTGAAATGATCGAGGATGGAGTATCACCAGTTTTTCTCCAGGCGTTAGTTAAATCTTTAATTAGATTTGAACGTGAAATGGTAATTGAATTTACCGACAACACCGTGGTGTTAGATATGAAGTATTACCAGTTTTACTTCATGGGATGAATAGTTAGGGATTGGGAAATTAAAACAAATGATTACTTCGGTAAGGTTCGTTAATCCCGACTAGTCGAACCGAAATTCAAAAGAAGATTAGAGAATAAATTCAAGGAATTTATCTTTGATAAAATTAATGGGAACCTTTCCCTATGAATGTGAAATTTAGAAACTAACTGTCGGTTAGCTAAGCAGAATGGTTTTCTGGATATTGATCTGATGTTGGTTTCGTCCTTCGAGGTTAATATTTGGGGAATCATTCTCTTGATTAATTTACGGTTAGTGACTGATGAATTGGAATGAGGCGTATGTTGTGTTTGTGTAACACTTGTTTATAATATACGCGAGTTATTCGGAAAGACCGGGTTTATCCGATTCTGAATAACTGATACGACGATAAGTCGAAGATGAAGACGGTGGTTGAAGACCGGAGGTCTTCACGACGTTTGGGTAATTACTGATGATCTTGATTGGGCTGTACACCCAAGAAGATGGAAACAGTTGGTGATCGTCCAGACGTACTTGGAGATCGATGGATATGCGGGGTACTAGGTGCCTCCGGTTTCGTTCAGACCTAGAACGGACTTGTAAATGGACTGTGTGTCTGACATTGGATTTTAGTCTGTGTGATTGATCTCTATTAAATATATATCTGTTTGGCGGCGGAGAATTTATTCTCTTGCTTAACGCCCTTCTCTGAGACGTACGAGCTCATGGGTTATATATTGATGGATATCAATCGCATGGAGTGAATTGCCTGTGTGGCATGCCTAAGTGGCAATTGATCGAGGCTTCTGTTGAAAAGCAAAGTTTTGTGGTGATGATCAAAGCACAGCCTGTGTGGCATAGCTTTGTGTAATGTGAATTCGCGAGCCTCACACCCCGGTTGTGAACCAAAAACGGGAGAGGACCTCAGGGAGGGCATGCGTTTCTTTCTAGCTAGGGTGGTGTCAGTGACCTACCAGCCCTGACATTTATATACTTTTCACCTGTGCGGTTGTTGCTGTTGCGAGGCGCCTCGGTTAGATCGGACGATCCGGGTCCGATGGAGCCATTCGTTGGCTCATTTACGCCCCAAAGGGCGGGGAAACGCAGTGTTCAGGCATTTTAATCCACATCGGTGGACCGGCCCTGTCGCTCCAAGGGTCACTCGAGCTCTGATCCTGAGGCTCGGGCTAGAGAGTCTCGAATCGGTTGAGGACTATCTTTTGCCTCGGTTCATAGATGGAAATCCAATTTCCAAATACGTGACATTTGCGGTTTTAATTGTAGAACTAGTATGGTGACATGATATATGGTACCCATGTCGTCTATGATTGATACTTATGATTTGAAATTGTTTTATACACTATACACTGATAATAGTATCAAATGATTTGTTTTAAAACGTATCAAGCATTCTTTGGCTGTTATAAGGGAAAACACTATCCCCCGGCTTGCGTTGCATTGTGTGATAGGACCTGGGTCTTATAACAGCTTCATTTTTCTTTATTTAGCATTGCGCTGTTTGTTTTATGCATTGATATTCTTGGAAGGAAACCCGTTCTGTGTTTTACGGCGTGGTCTCTTGATTTACCTAACTTTGAAAATAAAGATTAATAACCATTTTAGTTCTCACACCAGTCCCATGACTGACCTGGAGTTTATTGTTTTAACCTAAACTCTGGGTGCCCCTATTTTCTACACGGGCAGCTAGTAGTTTTGGTTTTGCAGATTTATATTCACAGGATCCTGGTTTACAGCTGGAACGATATCCGGAAAGCTTTGTATCCGTATATCTCTTCTAGTTGTGTGTTGTATTATTTTCCGTTGCGATGTATTTAAATGTAATTTAAATCTCTGATATTTCTATGTAATATTCATTTATACTCTATATATTCTTGTAATCTGATGCATTGTTGTAATATACTATGAAATGTTCTTCCGTCTGCGTTCTATTTTGTCGTGTTCTCAAAACAATCCGCTCTTTCCCTTCTCTTCGGAGACCGGGAAGTTCGGGTCGTCTCAAAGCTTTCAGAATTAATCAAAACATTAGAATGATAAAGAGAGTTTTACTCATATTAGAATGATGAAGAGAATTAATCACTAAATTAATCTGTATACGTATAGAAGGCATATAGGTTAGTACTCATATCAATACAACTTATTTATCGCCGGACATTGAGACATAAACAATTATAAAGATAATTTTATTCGTTCAATATCTATTACATTTGGGCAGTCTCACTATTTCAATATTTAATTTGTTTATTCAATTTTTGCGTTTCATGAAAGTCTAGTCCAGTTGAAGTGTAGAATAATAAGATGTTTATCATGTATTAAAAAATTGAGCTATGACAAAATATTTAAAATTACATGATATGAAGTATGTATTATTATGAGTATAATAGTTGTTTGGATATAACTGTTATGGATAACACTATTGTGTCAACTAATATACGAATTTGTTTACTGGTACCCACATTTCTTCATAAATGGAATTTTGAACATTACGCATTTTTATAGAATAGTTTGGAAAGATTTTGACTGGAAATGTGACATGAAAAAGCATATTTATGATGTAAATATGTTGTAATATAACTATTGAATTAATTATTTAATTGCAGTTAATATGTATTTTACCATGAATGTTTACATGATACATTTTTTTTAGTGTATATGCTGCAAGCAGAAGTGTACATATTGAAATCATGCATATCTGATGTTTAATATTTAATTTTTCATGTTTTTTCTGAACGCAAGGGTAGTTCAATATTAATAAGCGATGGGTTCACATAGTTTCTTTTTTATATACCTTATAATAACGGATGCACTATATAAATATAGAATTAACATTATGCCTTATTTGTTAACATTTTAGTCAGAAAGAAAAAAAAAGGTTAGATGAGAGCTGATTTTAGTGGATCAAAAAGCCATGTCATATTATAATTTATGGTATTATAGTTTTACCGAATCATGCAATTATTTTACGTTAAAGTCAAACACAAATTACTGGCCACAATTTGTCACCATAAATATGAGTGTCCATGAGATTGCTTAATATAAAAATAGTGGGTAAGCAAATATGTCAACAAATATTTAATTTATTTCCTGTTATCCAAATCTCTTCCCATAGTCAAACAATTAAAGAACGTGAAAGTGGGAGAGCAAAGTTACTGATACGCGTGATAACTAAATATAAGGCAAATGCGGATGAGGCGGCAATCAAAATATCAGGGGATGTGTTTAAATTAGGACGGTGGATTTGTTTTTGCGGGATTAAATCTGAACCACTCTTTGTCTTGTTGTTTGTCCAAGGGGGGGATTTTATTAAATTCTTCATAAATGGAATTTTGAACATTACGCATTTTTATAGAATAGTTTGGAAAGATTTTGAATGGAAATGTGACATGAATAGGCATATTTATGTTGTAAATAAGCTGTAATATAACTATTGAATTAATTATTTAATTGCAGTTAATATGTATTTTACCATGAATGTTTACATGATACATTTCTTTTAGTGTATATGCTGCAAGCCGAAGTGTACATATTGAAATCATGCATATCTGATGTTAAATATTTAATTTTTCATGTTTTTTTCTGAATGTAAAGGCAGTTCAATATTAATAAGCGATGGGTTCACATAGTTTCTTTTTTATACCTTATAAAAACGGATGCACTGTATAAATATAGAATTAACATTATGCCTTATTTGTTAACATTTTAGTCAAAAAGAAAAAAATGGTTAGATGAGAGCTGATTTTAGTGGGTCAAAAAGCCATGTCATATTATAATTTATGGTATTATAGTTTTACCGAATCATGCAATTATTTTACGTTAAAGTCAAATACAAATTACTGGCCACAATTTGTCACCATAAATATGAGTGTTCATGAGATTGCTTAATATAAAAATAGTGGGTAAGCAAATATGTCAACCAATATTTAATTTAATTCCTGGTATCCAAATCTCTTCCCATAGTTAAACAATTAAAGAACGTGAAAGTGGGAGAGCAAAGTTACTGATACGCGTGATAACTAAATATAAGGCAAATGCGAACGAGGTGACAATCAAAATATCAGGGGATGTATTTAAATTAGGAGGTGGATTTGTTTTTGCGGGATTAAATCTGAACCACTCTTTTACTTGTTGTTTGTCTAAGGAGGGAATTTTATTATATAGACGAGTGGAAACCCATGCGATGCACGGAAGCATAAACTTTCAAGTGTTGTAGTTTGCATTTATAAATAAGGTATGAGAACGTGTTGTATGGTAGTGAGAAATATAATGTAAATGATACATGTATTTGTTAGGATTCAACCGTAGACATTAAATTTTTCAGTAAGTAAATGATTCATGTATAGCTAGTGGCTACAGTTTGGACATGGTGTAAACTGTGTCAAATTTCATGTATCTCTATTCAATTGATGAAAATATGTATATATGAAATGATGAATTAAACAACCATGTATGTGTTAACTTGCATTGATTGAACATAGTGAGCATAGAAATATGAGTACGGAATTGAAAAAAGCATATGCATAGAAATAAAAGGTTATGTCATACGAAATTAACCACACCATAACAAAGTTAACAGCAGTTACCAACCAAAATGATTGAAACAAAAGAGCAGTAAGTAGTAAAAAAAAATAGCATTCTTAAGATGGAGATAAAAAATTGTAGTAGTTAAAAAGTCAGCATAGTTCAAGATGGTGTGTGGTGGCACCATAACATGCAACGTGCAACGGTATACATATCAGTGTGCGTTAAATACGTCTATTTGCAAATCAAACAGTAAATATCCTCTTATAAGAAAATACCAACTTTACTATATAAGCAAGAGTATGAATATCGGTGTGCATTAAATATGTCTTACATAAATCTTTCTGAACAACGAAAGATATGTTGGAACTATGATTGAAAAAATAATAGTTCATAACAATTATTCTAAAACAAAAGTGAAAAAGTTAATCTTATAAACCATGCAATAATCATATATAATGCCTAATTAATAATGTTGACAAAATAAAATCAGCTTCAACAAAATTAGATTTGTTGGCAAATATAAATAACAGGTCAATTGAAGTCGTTCTCATATAAACTTCCCATTAAAGAAGACACATAGGTTATTGTTCCATATATCTGCTAGTTGGGAGCTCAAGTATTCGTGTCTTACTATGCCATCTTGCCTTTGCAATCTCTCGCTTTGTATGGTCCAGAGAAGCTACCAAAAAACTTTTAAACATTTGGTTTTGCGCTGTCTTTTACAGGCCTATACATAACCACTGAATTAAGTGACTTATCTCTTTCATATCATACATGTCAAACAATAAATCAAACCTTCAAATACATTAGCAAAAAGTCTCCAATCAGGTGTGAAGTATAAGTTCTTTGGCAAATTAGACCAACAAAAAGCTGAATTTTTTTTGTTGAAGGCTTGATGGATATAAAGACTTTAAGCTTCATATAAAAATACAAAAATAAAATTCAGTGCAAGATCAAAAAACATCAAAAGGATTGTCAACTCTGCATTTGTGATATAATATTATCTTTACTGCTAACGCTTTTAGGTTAAAAAATAGTCTGGTCACCATTGCAAAAAGCAAGCATAACGGTAATGGAAGCAACCACTTTAACTTTAGTCTCCACATGTGCTACGTCAATATGATACTGTGGATGAAGGTACACAACAGAACATGAACTAAATTTATATTTCTCAGTTTCAATATCCACCTATGTACAATATAGTGTATTGGCATTAATCTGATGTGCATTCCATCACACACAGTAGGTGGTGGGGCTGCAAACCAACGTTTGAAAGAGGTCAAGTGGGTAAAGGTTCGTTGTAGAAATACATATTTGAATGCATGACATATTCTTTATCTTGTTTGTTTATGGTTTTATGTGTATATATGAAGAAAGTAAATATGGAAAGTATTTACGGTGAAAATGGGAATGTTATACTGGAAAATAACTTGCTTACCATTTTTGTAAATATGACAATTACCATAAAGATTAAAAAAATGGCATTTTGATGAGAATAATGTTCACATTTATGCACCTACCACTTTAACAACACAAAGTATACAAAAGAAAAATCATTGATAATTTGCTTTTATTTCTTTGATTAATATAATACATGATATAGAAAAAGAGTAAACTTCAGCAAAATAAAAAAAAAGCCACAATAATTTTCGGACGAACTTATAGTTTTAGTAGTAAATAAATCTTTGGTGCAAAACAAAAAATATAACAGCTTAAATTTGTAGGATGTTCTAAACAGTCCTATTTGTATGAGTTTTGGATGAATATTAATCATTACAGTCATTCAAACTGACATATATTACATAATAAGAATGACAACTACAATTGAGCATAGTTTATGAATACTATGGCCAACAAATAACAATAGGTTACTAATAAATCAACTATAATTGACATAAATTTTCCTTCATAAGGATCGTAAAATTTACTATGGACATAAATCTACTGCCGTCAAAATTCTAATTTGTCTTGTTAACATCATATTAAGTTCTATTCAATTAAATTCAAAAGTGACCAGTCCACAAAAAAAAAACAATCTACAGTAGACATGATAATTGATTTTACTACATTTTGATATGAAGAGAATTCTACTAATCAATGTTGCCTGAAGTGCAAAATAAAAATGGATTTTAACATGGTAAACCCCAAAAGTCAATGTGAAAACATATTTGTTTTTGTTTAGCAATAGATAATAGTCAAAAAAAATTGTCAATAGATAGTAATTAAAATAAATGGGAATAAAATTATTGATTGAAATTGAAACACTTGTTGAAAAAATGGAGAAGTAAACACAAATGAGAATCAATTAAAGGTGATTTGAGATTCATTACGTTTATTTATCCATAAACATCTTGTTAGCAGTTTTAGAAATTGCCAAAATGAGCGCATAAATTCATCCAAAGTGCAAAGTTATTAAAGGAAACAAATCACTGATAATTAGATTTTATTTCTTTGATTAACATAATAATTACATGATATAGAAAAAGAGTAAACTTCAGGAAAATACAAAAAAAAGCCACAATAATTTTCGGATGAACTTATAGTTTTAGTAGTAAATAAATCTTTGGTGCAAAACAAAAAATATAACAGCTTAAATTCGTAGGATATTCCAAATAGTAATTCTATTTGTATGAGTTTTCGATGACTATTAATCAATACAGTCATTTAAACTAACATATATTACATAATATAGGAATGACAGCTACAATTGAGCATAGTATATGAATATTACGGCTAACAAACAACAATAGGTTACTAATAAATGAACTATAATTGGCATATATTTTCCTTTATATGGATCGTAAAATTTATTATAGACATGAATCTACTGGTGTCAAAATTCTAATTTGTCTTGTTAACATCATATTAAGTTCTATTCAGTAAAATTCAAAGGTGATCAGTCCTAAAATCAGGTACAATCTGCAGTGGGCATGATAATTAATTTTACTGCATTTTGATTTGAAGAGAATTTTACTAATCAATGTTGCCTGAAGTGCAAAATGAAAATGGATTTTAACATGGTAAACCCCAAAAGTCAATGTGAAAAATATTTGTTTTTTGTTATCAACAGATAATAGTTGAAAATTTTGTCAATGGATAGTAACTGAAATAAATGGGAATAAAATTATTGATTGAATATGAAACATTTGTTGAAAAAAGGGAGAACAACACAAATGAGAATCAATTAAAGGACTAATTTGATATTTATTACGTTTATTTACCCAAAACATTTTGTTAGAAGTTTTAGAAGTTGCCAAAATGAGAGCAAAAATTTAACCGAAGTGCAAAGTTATTGAAGGAAATTATTTAATTTAATTTTCATAACCGAGGCTAGTATAATTACATATGTTGTAATTAGCATTATATGGCATCTAAAGCTTTAATGTAAGTAATTATTATTAAACGAAAAATATGTAAAAACTAATAAACACAATTTGATTTCTATATGGAGAAATTAACCTTTCCATTAAGCGATATAATATTTGAAGAGCTAATTATTTAACTTATGGGAAGAAGGAAGATGAAGTACGTAGAGAGGCATAAAGATGAAGCAACTCTAAATCCATTTCCTCTCGCTGTAGTACTGTTGAAAATTTAAAAGGTGTGTTACACGAAACAAATTTACATAACATGTATACATAATCATTATGTTTGATTATATGTCAATTTAATGGTGAGTATACAACAAATCGATAAAACAATTAACCGGTGGTTTGGAGTAATTTTTTAATTTGAAGCAAGCAGTGAATAGAATAATTAAATAAAGCTATAACACAGTAAATGAGTCACCTTTTATATAAGTGTGCATGTTTTTCCTATTCGACAATTAGTCTGCAATTATTTAATTTACAGTAATAACTTCACGCAGTTTATATTAAATAAAAGATGCAATACATTTTAGGTCAGGAGAAGTAGAAAGACAATGGAGAGAAATGCAATTCCAGCATCTCCGTCATATTAAATGTGCCTCTGCCAATAATACATATTTAAATATGTCATATTTATATAGTTCGCTTGTTATTATGCATTTCAAAAGTGGGCAAATATTCTTAATACAATATAAATTTAATATTGATGTGTTAATAAATGAAGAAATGCTTTGTAAATTTGACACTGGCATAGCAAATATGGTTAGCAGCAAGAATTACATCAATCAATATAAGGCAAATGCGGATGAGGTGGCAATCAAAATATCAGGGGATGTGTTTAAATTAGGACGGTGGATTTGTTTTTGCGGGATTAAATCTGAACCACTCTTTATCTTGTTGTTTGTCCAAGGGGGGAATTTTATTATATAGATATACAATGTTTAATTGTTTTATTATTATTTCAATATAATTTCAAATTGCAATAAAAATTCATACTAAAATTATATATACGCCTTAAATTTAATTAGATATATTTTTAATATTTAGTTATAATTTCCAACCATGACTATATATTGTTAGAAATAAATAAGTGGATTTGGCAAAATTTGGCAAAATCACTAAGTCCCACATCGGGAAAACTTGTGCCTTAATTCACTACTTATACAAAAGCTTGATATGTTATATCAAAAGAAAGAGGAAGAGAGATGCAATGGAATAGCATGAACAAAGCATGCATATCTTTCATATTAAATTAAAAAGGTCAAAGATTAGGGCTTTGGGTGTTGGGGCTCTTGGGGTCTCCTGATCGTATAGGGCCTCCGAATGCTGCCAGGCATGCTTGCGTTGTTCAAACAACTTTTTTTTGAAAATAGCCATGCAAATACCAACAGAAATGACTGTTGGTAAAGGGTCGCAACCTTTCCAACTGTCGTTGTCGTTGCAATTCGAACAGTGGCTCCCCTTCATGAATAAATACCTCTTCATAACCTATATAAAGGGCAGTGAAAATCAAATGATCATCGATTTTCTGACTTTTGCCCTTCTTCTTCCAACGCTCTGTTTTGTAAATAAAACTACCTTGCGTTCGTCGTTGCTTCGCTTGCTACACTGTACGGCGAAGTTGATCCGTTTTATCTTGGAAATCAATTTGCATCAAATCCCTCAACTGCTACAAAGGGGCGCAAATACGATTTAAGGAAACAGTCAATTTCGGACTGGACTCGGATTATTAATCAATTATTCTTTGATCAACCATGATAGCATATTCTCTACGCTATTTTGTTTTTGTTGCATTTCTTTTACAAAGTTTCCAGATTGTTATTCATAATCTGCTGTTGCTGTATCAACACAGTTTTTCTGTCGTTGGTATAACAATCTTAAATTGTATTTTGTGTTGATGTGTTGCATTGTACATGCGAATATGTCTAAACAAAGCAATCCCTCGGCAGCAGTTGTGACTGCGACTCTGCCTCCGACAGTCCTTCCACCGGTAAGTCTATCCCGTGGCGAAAAGCCTGAAAAATTTACTGGGATGGATTTCAAAAGGTGGCAGCAAAAGATGTTGTTCTATTTGACAACTCTGGGCCATGCGAAGTATCTGACAGAAGATGCTCTAACGGTGGATGAATTGGAACAAGATGCAACGAAGGTTGAAGCCCTCAATGTTTGAAAAAATGCAGATTTTATGTGCAAGAATTATATACTCAATGGCCTGGACAATTCTATGTATAATATCTACTGTACTGCTGAAACTTCCAAGCAACTCTGGACTGCACTCAACAAGAAATACAAATCTAAGGATGCTGGAATGAAGAAGTTCATGGCAGGGAAATTCCTCGACTTCAAAATGATTGATAGCAAAACTGTAATCAGTCAAATGCAGGAATTGCAAGTCATCTTCCACGAATTAAACGATGAAGGAATGATGCTCATCGAATCATTCAAAAAGGCATCTGCAATTGAAAAACTTCCCCCTTTATGGAAGGATTTCAAAATTTACTTAAAGCATAAGCGCAAGGAGATGGATGTCGAAGAACTAGTGGTTCGATTTAAGGATTGAGGAAGACAACCGAAAATCAGAGAAAAAGGGGTCCTTCAACATAGAAGCAATGGCGAATGTAGTTGAAGAAGAAAAGCCCAACAAATGAAAGTGCGAATATGGTCCAAATAAGAAGGCTAAAAGGTTTAAAGGATCTTGTCATAACTGCGGAAAGAAAGGACACAAGGCAGTAGAATGTCGCGGAAAGAAGAAGAAGTCTGAAGCAAATGTGGATAAAGTTTCTGATGGCATTATTGACATGGACTTGTGCATGGTAGTTTCTGAATGTTACCTTGTTAGCAACAACAAGGAATGGTTCGTGGACATCAGGGTCACTCGCCACATTTGTGCGAATAAATGAATGTTCACGACTTACAAAGTTGCTACCAAGGAGGAATAGTTGTATATGGACAACTCATCCACATCAAAAGTTGAAGGAAAAGGAAAGGTCGTGCTCAAACTGACTTCTGGAAAGGAACTTACGTTGATCGATGTCCTTCACGTTCCAAACATTTGTAAAAACTTGATTTCTGGATCGCTTCTTAGCAAGCATGGTTTCAAACTCATATTTGTGGCTGATAAATTTGTATTATCGAAAAATGGGGTGTATGTAGGAAGGGGCTATGTTAGTGATGTCTTGTTTAAAGCCAATGTAACTACCATTGTACCAAAAGACGATATGAATAAAGTGGAATCTTCTGTTTATATCGTAGACTCTTTTAACATTTGGCATTCTATATTAGGGCATGTTAACTTTGAAACATTGTGAAAATTGATTAATCTAGACTTTATACCAAAATGTAACATAGACTCCAACTATAAATGTCAAGTTTGTGCAAAAGCAAAATTGACAAGAACCTTGTTTCATCACGTTGAACAAGAGACCGAACCTCTAGAATTAATACATACTGATGTACGCGATGTGAAAATGTGTCAAACTAGAGGTGGAAAGAGGTACTTTATCACATTCATTTATGATTGTACCAGATATTGTTATGTATATCTCCTTAGAAGTAAGGACGAAGCAATCGATATGTTTAAATAGTATAAGGTACAAGTTGAGAATCAACTCAATAAGAAAATAAAATCTTTAAGAAGTGATAGAGGAGGAGAATACGAGTCTCCGTTTGAGGAATTTTGTGCTGAGCATGGAATTATACATCAAACTACAGCCCCGTATTCACCTCAATCTAACGGTATAGCTGAAAGGAAAAATAGAACTCTTAAAGAAATGATGAATGCCTTACTAATTAGTTCTGGATTGCCAGATATCTTTTGGGGAAAAGCTATTCTTTCGACAAGTCACATTTTGAATAAAATACCACGAAAGAAAACATCAAAATCTCCACATGAACTTTGGAAAAATAGACTACCATCCTACAAATACTTGAAAACACCAAAGCAGAAATACCAAAATCGAAAAAGGTCAAAATTGGACCAAAGACTATAGATTGCATATTCATTGGATATGCTTATAATAGTAGTGTATATCGATTTTTGGTGTACAAATCTGAAATTGATGACATTCATGAAAACACCATTATCGAGTCACGAAATGCTAGATTATTTGAACACATTTATCCTCTAAAATCCTCTATTGAAACAATTGTTCAAAAGAGATCAAGAGATACAGATACTCCTGAGGATAATGTTAATCAAAACTCGAATGAGAGAAATGTTCAAAATGAGGTAGAGGAACCCAGAAGGAGCAAACGTCAAAGGACTTCGAAAACCTTTGGACCTGGTTTCTATGCATATATGATAGAAAATGAACCTCTTACTTACCAACAAGCAATGTCATCTCCTGAGGCTCCATACAGGAAGGAGGCTGTCAACAGTGAAATAGAATCCATTTTACAAAACAATATATGGGAACTAGTGGATCTACCCAAAGGATCAAAGCCACTAGGATATAAATGGATATTTACGAAAAAATTGTAAGCCGACGGCTCAATAGACAAGTATAATGCGACACTTGTAATAAAAGGATTTAGACAGAAGGAAGATCTAGATTACTTTGATACGTTGTCACCAATAACTAGAATAACATCGATTAGGATGCTTATTGCAATCGCATCGATATTAAATTTGAAAATATACCAAATGGATGTGAAAACTGCATTTTTGAATTGTGAACTAGAAGAAGAAATATATATCAACAACCTGAAGAGTTTCTAAGCCCTGGAAATGAAAATAAGGTGTGCAAATTTGTAAAATCACTTTATGGCCTTAAACAAGCTCCGAAACAATGGCACGAGAAATTTGATAAATCTATGTTATAAAATGGATTTAAAATCAATGAATCGGATAAGTGCATATATATAAGATATACAGATACTAGATATGTCATTGTATGTCTTTAAGTTGATGATCTGTTAATCCTAGAGAATAATAAGGCCATAATAAAATCTATGGAGGAAATGTTGTCCTCTAGATTCGATATGAAAGACCTAGGAGAGGCTGATGTAATCTTGGGTGCGAAAATTATAAAAATACCACAAGGATATGCATTATCTCAGTTACATTACATTGCCAAATTACTTGAAAGGTTCAAGCAGTATAATATAACCATTGTAAAATCACCAGTGGATATGAACCATAATTGGGTAAAGAACACCGGTGATGGAATATATCAGCTTGAATACTCTCGTATACTAGGAAGTATTATGTACGTCATGAATTGTACTAGGTGTAACGACCCAGAAAATCTGAACCAATTTAAAAATTTTAAATTGGCTAAAATAATGGATTTTAAATATTTAAAATAAATATTTTAAATAAAGGCGATGAAAATTGAGTTTGAATCGACATTTGAAAACGAATATAATTAATTATAATTATATATAGAATTGAAAATAGCGCGGTAGTTCGATAATTCGATTTCAAACTTCAATTGAATATACCGGGTGCAAAACAATCCGGATTTTAGTGAAACCAAAAACATTAGGATCTAATTGATGATATCTTTCTAACGAATCTGACCAATCGAAATTTGATAGCGGGAATCAAAAGATATGTCCAGTTGAAAATTCTGAATAGTCGCTATGGAATTCAGGCCCTTAAAAATGGACGTTTTGCAAATGACCTCGGATTTCGACGAAACCACTTTTGTTGGATCCGCAGTGTCAAGTTATTGCTAGGTTTCAAATTTCATAATTTTTCGAATCAATATGTGAGCATGGAAAAGGAAAACGCGTTTGACCAGTTTCAGTTGATTTTAATCGACTGGAAATTGGCCATTTTTCAAACGGTCTCATAATTCGACGAAACTAGTTTTGTTAGGACCGTATCGTCAATACGAAGCTAGAAAATATTTTTCTGGAATTTTTCTAGTTAGTATGTGACCCCGGTAACTTGAAATGTGCGTTTAAAATTCAATATAGTGATTTAAATGTAAATTCAAAGGAAACTGATTGTAACAAGCAAATCAGCTTGCGATGCATATCCCACTGTGTTCGGAATGGGGGTAAAACGCTATGGACGACAGGCGGTGGGCCTCGTTTCGAGGTCGTGTGTAAAAGTCAACCTATTTGCAAAAATAATAATTAAATAATATAAAAAAAATATAATTCTCTCCCTCCCTTTATCTTCATTGCCCCCCCCCCCCCCCGTTCGTTATAATTCCAAACAGAAAGAAAAAAAAAACACAAAACCCTAAAACTATCGAGCCGCCGCCCCCCCTCGTCTCGACGCCGACGAAGAGTCGCCCCCCCTCCCTCGTCTCGACGTCTGCGAAGAAGCCGCGCCCCCCCCCCTTGAAGCCCTCGACCCTCTCGTGAAGACGCAACGCCACCCCCCTCGAAACAGCCCCTCCTGCCACCACCGATCGAGGACCCAAGCCGCCACGCCTTCTTCCCCCCCCCCCCTCGCAGCTTCGGTGAGCATTTTTTTTTTATTATTTTATTTTCTTTTTTTTTTATTTCTGTAAAACTGATTTGTTTAAAGTAATTAAAACTGATTTGTTTAAAATAACTAAAACTGATTTGTTTAAAATAATTAAAACTGATTTGTTTAAAGTAAATAAAACTGATTTTTTTTTTTAAAAAAAAAAGGGAGAAAACTGTTTTTTTTAAGGTATAAAACTGAAATTTTAAAAAAGTATAAAACTGTTTTTTTAAAGGTTTAAAAACTGAAATTTTTAAAAGAGAAAAACTGTTTTTTTAAAGATTTTAAAACTGAAATTTTTTAAAACGAAGTAAAAATCATATTTTTATTTTATCGAAAGTCGAAGTAAAGATCATATTTTTATTTTATCGAAAGTCGAAGGAAAAATCATATTTTTATATATTGAATAGCATTGTAAAAATTCGATTTTTACATGTGTAGAGAATACGGGCGAAAGCGACAAAAGGCGAAGATTTCTGAAAAGGAAGAGTCGTGAAGTTGGATAGCTATTGGTGAGATTTCTGATTTAAAATTTATATATATATGTGTGAAGTAAAAGTGAATTGCTATATATATATATATATATATATATATATATATATATATATACGCCCCTCGTCCACAAACCATGGACGATATTTATTGGTTGAAATTGTTGTGAAAATTTGATTGATAGCGAATGATTGTTTGGGATTGTTTGTGATTGATATTGGTTGATGGTGGTTGAAAAATACCCATTTGTGGTTGTGAAATATTTGGTTGAAACCACTTAGGATTAGTTTGTGGAAATGAAATAAATATATACATGCCGCCTGCGTGCGAACTAGATGCATGAACCCCATTGTCAAAAACCGCGAGGTTTTAAGGTAGAGCGAGGAGTCGTACTAGGGACGGTGCCGGTTTAACTACCCTGCCGTTATGCTGCCGAAATTTTGAATAATATTTGTGTGTTTGAATTATTTTCATATGCTTAAACTATATTTATTCATTGTATAGAAAACATTCATGTGTTGAATTGATATTCATTCGTTGTTTAGAAATTCATGTGTTGAATGGTATTCATATTTTGAAATAAATTGTTCGAAAATAAAAATCACATTTTTATCTATATATAAAAACTATTGAAAACATTCATGTGTTGAATTGATATTCATTCGTTGTTTAGAAATTCATGTGTTGAATGGTATTCATATTTTGAAATAAATTGTTCGATAATAAAAATCACATTTTTATCTATATATAAAAACTATTGAAAACATTCATGTGTTGAATTGATATTCATTCGTTGTTTAGAAATTCATGTGTTGAATGGTATTCATATTTTGAAATAAATCGTTCGATAATAAAAATCACATTTTTATCTATATATAAAAACTATTGAAAACATTCATGTGTTGAATTGATATTCATTCGTTGTTTAGAAATTCATGTGTTGAATGGTATTCATATTTTGAAATAAATTGTTCGATAATAAAAATCACATTTTTATCTATATATAAAAACCATTGAAAACATTCATGTGTTGAATTGATATTCATTCGTTGTTTAGAAATTCATGTGTTGAATGGTATTCATATTTTGAAATAAATTGTTTGATAATAAAAATCACCTTTTATCGACTATATGAACTATATAGAAAAATAGTGTTTTGAAATGAATTGTTTTACAATAAAAATCACATTTTTATTGTATGCATTAATCGTTGAAATGAGAAGTGTTAAAAATAGCCACTTGTTCAAAATAAACATATATGAGTTGAAATATTCATTAATTAGCTAATGAAATGATTTGCACCTATTTATGTAACGTTAGAATGAATGGTGTTTTTAAACCAAATAGAAATCAAATATGAAGTTGAATAGAAAATGAAAAATGATATGGACTGTATATATATGTACATGCATATTCATTGAACAGGTTATAGCAAAGGGGCTAGAGAAGAGGAATAAAATTTGTGCCCGACAAATAGGTACACATTTACTGATTTGTTTGGGTGATGATTTTGAGCCTGTTGGCTAGCCGCTTGGCTTTTTCTTTTTCTTTTTGAGATTAGAAGGACCGGGACGCTATTTGCGATTTCCCGACGCTCCCGGTGCAGGGGAGGTTATGGCGAAATTTTTCCAAAATTTAAGGTGTTAGAAAAATTATTGAAGTGAAAACGATATTGAAATAGTTGAATGAACTATATTTATATAAATATATAAATATAAATAAAATTAAAACGAAACGAAGCCGTGCAGTTCGTATTTTGAAACCGTGATTTCAAACGACTAGTACGGGAAATCCGACCATTGGATTTTCCCGAAACCTCAACCGTCGGGTTCGCCTTGGAATAATCTTTCCAACGGCACCAACCTTGTTAAAATCCAACGGTTGGATTGTCTAGAATGTTTAATTCAAATCTGAAGAAAAACAGCGCCAGAAGCGATTATATTTATATATATATATAAATATAATTATATATTTAATCGAATAACGACGCTGCAGTTCGTATTTTGAAATCGAAAATTCAAACGATTGTACCGGGAGATCCGAC
This sequence comes from Allium sativum, assembly GCA_030737875.1. NCBI lineage: Eukaryota > Viridiplantae > Streptophyta > Magnoliopsida > Asparagales > Amaryllidaceae > Allium > Allium sativum. Next base: position 830,640,636 of record CM060918.1, on the reverse strand, counting down.
CGTCGGATTTTCCCGAAATTGGAACCGTTGGATTCGTTTTGAAAAGACCTTTCTAATGATGTAAATTTTGTGAAGATCCAACGGTTAGATTTTCAGATATGTGTAAATCAAATCTGAAGAAAAACAGCGCCACGGCCGCCTTATGGCCCGAAGCGTCGTTTTGAATAAAATGGCTATTTTAAAATAAATAAAAATAGCGATAAATAGTTATAAAATATCGTAAGCGATATGGAATGGAAATAAACTGAATTTGCTTGATTTATGTGATGTTTGATGGTTGAATGTGTTTGGTGTGAAAACTATATTAAAGAACACAATTGGTGTTGTCGAATAATTTAACCTTTGAAATAAATCGATTTGAAATTCTAAATATACGTGAATTATTTGAAAAGGCCGAGTTAATTCTCATTTCGAATAATCGACCGACGATTGAAATTCGAAGATGAAGACGATGGTCGAAAACCGGAGATCTTCACCTCGTTTGGATGGTAACCGAGGTCCTGATTGGGAGGCATCCCGAAATATGGATAATGAGTGGTGATCGTTCAGACGTACGTGTTGATCGAAGGGTTTGCGAGGTATTTAGTGCCTCCGGTTTCGTTCAGACCCAGAACGGACTTGTAAATGGACTGTGTGTCCGACATTGGAATTTGTTCTGTGTGATTGATAGCCATCAGTTGCACGGTGTGAATTGCCTGTGTGGCATGCTAAGATGCAGTGATCAGGGCTTCTGTTGAAAAGCAAAGTCTTGTGGTGATGATCAAAGCACCGCCTGTGTGGCGTAGCTTTGTGTATAACGTGAATTCGTGAGCCTCACACCCCGGTATGAACCTAAAACGGGAGAGGACATCAGGGAGGGCCTGCGTTTCTTTCTAGCTAGGGTGGTGTCAGTGACCTACCAGCCCTGACATTTATATACTTTTCACCTATGTGGTTGTTGCTGTTGCGAGGCGCCTCGGTTTGATCGGACGATCCGGGTCCGATGGAGTCATTCGTTGGCTCGTTTACGCCCCAAAGGGCGGGGAGACGTAGTGTTCAGGCATAATAATCCACATCGGTGGACCGGCCCTGACGATCCAAGGGGCAGTTGCGGCTGTTCCTGAGACACATGCTAGAGCGTCTCGAATTCGGTAAGGACTATCTTTTGCCTTGGTTCATGACGGAAATCCAATTTCCAAATACGACATCGTGCGGTTTAGATTGTATACCTATATATGGCGACATAGTGGTATGGGGCATTAATGCCGTCTATGATTGATAGTTTATGATTTGAAATTGATTTCAAAACATATAAACACTAGTAATAATATCAAATGCCTTTGTTTTATTCGTATCAAGCATATTTTGGCCGTTATAAGGTAAAAACTCTATCCTCCGGTTTGCGTTGCATTGTGTGATGGGAACTGAGTCTTATAACGGCTTCATTTTTATAAAGAGCATAGCGATGTTTAAAAGAAAGATTTGTTTTAAAGCACTGGCAATCCAATGGAGTAAACCCGTTCCATGAAAGTGGCGTGGTCCTGTGATTAGCCAATTATATATGTGTTGAGTGGATTTCTCATACCAGTCCCATGACTGACTCGTAGTTTGTTTCACTCTCAAACTCGGGTGCCCCTTTTTCCACGGGCAGCCTTGTATTCAGGTTTAGCTGGTTCTTTCTGGATAGCTGGAGCTGAAGATGGATTCTATCATTTATCTCTTTTTATGCTGTTCAGCTCCTATTGTACATATTTTGTTTATTTCCGCTGTAGACATTTATGTATAGCCGAACTGTATTTGTACTAAGTAAGATCCTGTATACTGTGTAACTCTGATGATTACTTTTATCCAGTATATTTTGTTGTTCATTATCTGGTGTATTTATTTAATTCTGTTCTGTTATTATATGTTTCTGTGTTATATTCCAAAGATAACCTTGTTTCCGTGAGAACGGGAAATCGGGTCGTCTCAACGTGGTATCAGAGCTTTGGTTAAGCTTAGTTCTGGAATATAACATTTGAACGAACTCGTCAGAAATAGAACCAGTAGTGTTCTAGGACGGGCAACTCTATACAGATAGGATCAGTAATATCCTAGTATGAGTAAAGCAGAATGAATACACCTCAATAGACACATTTACATTTGAAGTATATGTTTCTATGTTTTAAAATACCTTTTCTGTGACCTGACACTTGATCTGCCATTTGCAGAAGTACTAGAAAATGAGTGTCAGAAACAGAAGGAATGCAGAACCGGGTATTGAGGCCCTATTAATCAAATATCGAAATATGGGTGGAATACCGTTCTCTGGTGAAGAATCTATTATGAAGAAACAAGCTTGGATTCGTTCGGCTGAGAAAATCTTCGAAGCATTAAAGCTGAGGGATGACCAGAAAAGATTACTGGCCTCCTGGGCATTTAAAGATGAAGCTTTGTTCTGGTGGGATTCAGTTATAGAGAATAATCCAGAAGGTGATATCACCTGGGACAGATTCAAAGTGATTTTCTTAGAAAGGTTTACTCATCCCGAAGCGACCGAGAGATTATGTGATGAATTTTCTTATTTGATACAAGGTGATATGACCATTCCCGAATATCATCAGAAATTCAACGAACTTGCTCACTTTGCTCCTCATCTAATTCAAGACCCAAAGAGGAAGAATCTTAGATTTATTCACGGACTTCAAAGGAAATACCAGAATAAGGTATTGGGGCATGTGAAGCTTCCTTTCTCAGAAATGATTTATATGGCTTATCAGTATGAAGATCTCCATAAGAAAGGAATGTTGCGCGACGAAGAGGAAGTTTGTTGTAGTGACAAAGCAGAGTCTGAAATTGATATTCCTGAAGCCAGTAAGAAGCCCAGTGTCAATAGAAAAAGGGCTAAATCTGAAAAGGAACCGGCAACGGCTACTACTTGCTCTAACTGCCATCTGAAGGGGCATTTGTCGATAAACTGCGGGCCCTTAAGGAAGCGATTAAAAGGTGGATTTAAATCCAAAGAAGGACTTCAAGCGAATAGAAAATGCAATCTCTGCCATCAGGCTGGTCATGTAAAGCAAGATTGCTGGCAGTTGAAAAAGACTGAAATAGTTCACGTGAATGAAGTAGCAGAAACTTCTGAGCCCTCAGCTAGTCAAGAAAGGGCCGACGTTTTAGAAGGCACGCTCAATGTCAAAAACATTCCAGTTAAAGTACTGTTTGACACAGGCGCGTCGCGAAGCTTTATTGCAAAGAGTGCAGTCAAGAAGTTGGATTTGAATTTGAAGAAGCTCAAAGAGCCAATGACTGTCCGAAATCCAGTTGGAGGTTCCATCAATCTTAGTTGGGTTTGTGCAGTACCCGTCTCTTTTTCTTGCTATAAATTCCCTATTATCTCTGTAGTCATGAATTTTGATGAATTCGATCTTATTTTGGGATTGGATTGGTTAACCAAATATGAAGCAGAGGTTAGATGCGCCGAGAGAGTCGTTAGAGCTAAGATTAAATCAGGGGGTTATATAACCATACCGTGTGAAGGTCAGAATGCAAATAGAAAAGACTTCTGGGCAGCTTTGAATGTTTCTCCAGCTCAAATAGAAAATATCCCTGAAGTCACAGAGAATATTCCTGACCTCATTAAAGACATCCCTGTCGTCAAGAACTATGCGGATGTGTTCGAAGAAGTTGTTCGCTTACCTCCGCAAAGAGAAATAGATTTCAAGATTGCTTTGATTCCCAATGCAAGGCCGGTAGTTCACGCTATTCGAAGAATGTCCTTGAAAGAGAAGGAGGAATTAGACAATCAAACACGACAGCTGGTATGGAAAGGTCTGATCAGGCCTAGTTTCTCTGATTGGGGTGCAGCAGTGGTGTTTGTCCCAAAATCTGATGGTACTCTACGTCTATGTGTGGATTATCGTGATTTGAACAAACAGACAATAAAGAACAAATATCCATTGCCGCGGATTGATGATTTGTTGGATCGATTAAATGGAGCACAAGTATTTTCAAGAATGGACCTAGCTACAGGTTTCCATCAACTTCGAATTGCCGAAGAGTGTGTTCCAATGACAGCGTTCAGAGGCCCCGACCTATTCTACGAGTGGTTAGTAATGCCGTTCGGCTTATGTAACGCTCCAGCTTACTTCGTCGATCTGATGAACAGAGTATTCAGAGGAGTATTGAATAAATTTGTTCTGGTTTTTATTGATGATATTCTAATCTTCTCTAAATCAAAGGCCGAACATGAAAAGCATCTGGAACAAGTGTTAGAAATTCTCAGACGGAATGTATTAAAAGCCAAGTTTTCCAAATGTATATTCTGGCAAGATGAAGTGAAATTTCTAGGCCATGTCGTATCGAAAGATGGAATCGCTGTGGATCCAAGCAAAATCACAGCTATTCAGAATTGGAAACAGCCCAGTACCCCCACTGAAGTCCGCAGCTTTCTCGGATTGGCTAGCTATTACCGGAAGTTCGTTAAAGACTTTTCGAAGATATCTGGCCACTTAACGAAGCTTACAAAGAAGCATTCTAAATTCAAATGGACTCAAGAGAGTGAGGAGGCTTTCGAAGAGCTTAAGTTGAGATTAACCACAGCTCCGGTGTTAACCATCATCGATGGCAACCAAGATTTAAAAGTATGGACGGATGCTTCTAGAGAAGGCCTTGGTGCAGTGTTGATGCAAAGGGGCCAAGTGATTGCTTATGCTAGCCGTCAACTGAAACCGCACGAGAAAAACTATGTAACTCATGATCTTGAGTTATTGGCTATCATATTCTCTTTGAAAATCTGGAGACACTATCTTCTGGGCGAGAGATTTGAACTGTTTACAGATCACCAGTCGTTAAAGTATCTGTTCACTCAGAAGGACTTAAATTTGAGGCAGCAGCGTTGGCTGGAGTTTCTTGCAGCATATGACTTTGAAATTATATATACTCCCGGGAAAGCCAATGTCATGGCCGATGCGCTGAGTCGAAAGAATGTAATGATCGCCAGCTTTATTATCACGACTTCCTTGATTGACAAAATATCTATTCTTCAGAAGGAGGATAACTTTATTAAGGATATGATTAAAAGGATTCGGAAAGGTGAACCCTCGTGTTTTCAAATAGATAACGACGAGACCCTGAGATTGAAAGGAAGGATTTGTGTTCCTGACATTCCTGAGCTAAAAAGGGAAGTGTTAGACGAATGTCACAAGTCCAAGTTGAGTATCCATCCTGGTGTGGCCAAAATGTACAACGATCTCAAAAGAACATTCTGGTGGAAGGCTATGAAAAGAGACGTTTCAATAGTCGATGCCCTACTTGCCAGTTAGTCAAAAGTGATCAACAGAAATTGGCTGGATTATTACAACCACTAGAAGTTCCTGGCTGGAAGTGGGAACATATTTCTATGGATTTCATTGATGGTTTGCCCAGAACCAGAAAGGGAAATGACAGTATTTGGGTGATCGTAGATCGCTTCACGAAGACCGCCCATTTCATACCTGTCAGATCAAATAGAACCGCTCAGAGTCTGGCGCAGATATACTTCAGGGAAATAGTTAGACTACATGGAGTGCCGCTCAGTATAGTAAGTGATAGAGATACAATATTCACTAGTAAATTCTGGGAAGCATTTCAAGTCGAGCTAGGAACAAAGTTAAACTTGAGCACCGCTTATCATCCTCAGACAGACGGTCAGACTGAGAGGGTGAATCGCATTTTAGAAGATCTATTGCGGGCTTGTGTTATAGATTTCGGTGGATCATGGGAAGACCATATGCATTTGGCTGAATTCTCTTATAACAACAGCTACCAGGCGAGTCTGACAATGTCGCCATTCGAAGCATTGTATGGTAGACCGTGCCGATCTCCTGCTTGTTGGGTCGAGCCTGGGAATAGACTTGTGTTGGGTCCTGATATGATTCGAGAAGCTGCCGACAAAGTTGATTTTATCAAGAAGCGATTACTCGCCGCTCAAAGCCGCTAAAAGAGCTATGCCGATAGAAGAAGAAGAGATATATCCTTTGAAGTTGGCGACTATGTATATTTGAAAGTATCGCCGATGAGAGGAGTTATCCGGTTCGGTAAAACTGGAAAGTTGGCACCCAAATTCATTGGTCCGTTTCCTATTCTGGAACGGATCGGAACTCTCGCATATAAAGTTAAATTGCCAGACTGGTTGCCTGGGGTTCATGATGTATTTCATATATCTCAACTTCGAAAGCACGTTCATGATCCAGACTTGATCGTGGAAGAAGCAGCTCAGCAGGATATTGAAATTACTCCAGAATCAGCTGTGAGGCGAGAGCCGCTAAAGATTATCGGCAAAGAAACCAAAGAGCTGAGAAACAAGAAGGTTCACTTAGTCAAAGTGCAATGGAGTGGAGATCCTCGAGATTGTACTTGGGAAACTGAGGAGAGCATTCAGAAAGCTTATCCTAGATGCCGAGTAGATATCTCTGAATGACTCCGGTGCAAGGTACATTTACCCTACTTTGCATTACCATTTAATTCTCTATTCTGTTGCTATTTTCTTCCCATGGATGTGCATTGTTTATTCGATACTCTGAATATTAGAAACAAATTGGTTGCGGTATTGTGTGATTGTAGATTTATCAAACCACTTTCGACTTTATTCCTTTTCGGGGACGAAAAGTTTTAAGTGGGGGAGATTGTAACGACCCAGAAAATCTGAACCAATTTAAATTTTTTAAATTGGCTAAAATAATGGATTTTAAATATTTAAAATAAATATTTTAAATAAAGGCGATGAAAATTGAGTTTGAATCGACATTTGAAAACGAATATAATTAATTATAATTATATATAGAATTGAAAATAGCGCGGTAGTTCGATAATTCGATTTCAAACTTCAATTGAATATACCGGGTGCAAAACAATCCGGATTTTAGTGAAACCAAAAACATTAGGATCTAATTGATGATATCTTTCTAACGAATCTGACCAATCGAAATTTGATAGCGGGAATCAAAAGATATGTCCAGTTGAAAATTCTGAATAGTCGCTATGGAATTCAGGCCCTTAAAAATGGACGTTTTGCAAATGACCTCGGATTTCGACGAAACCACTTTTGTTGGATCCGCAGTGTCAAGTTATTGCTAGGTTTCAAATTTCATAATTTTTCGAATCAATATGTGAGCGTGGCAAAGGAAAACGCGTTTGACCAGTTTCAGTTGATTTTAACCGACTGGAAATTGGCCATTTTTCAAACAGTCTCATAATTCGACGAAACTAGTTTTGTTAGGACCGTATCGTCAATACGAAGCTAGAAAATATTTTTTTGGAATTTTTCTAGTTAGTATGTGACCCCGGTAACTTGAAATGTGCGTTTAAAATTCAATATAGTGATTTAAATGTAAATTCAAAGGAAACTGATTGTAACAAGCAAATCAGCTTGCGATGCATATCCCACTGTGTTCGGAATGGGGGTAAAACGCTATGGACGACAGGCGGTGGGCCTCGTTTCGAGGTCGTGTGTAAAAGTCAACCTATTTGCAAAAATAATAATTAAATAATATAAAAAAAATAATTCTCTCCCTCCCTTTATCTTCATTGCCCCCCCCCCCCCCCCGTTCGTTATAATTCCAAACAGAAAGAAAAAAAAAACACAAAACCCTAAAACTATCGAGCCGCCGCCCCCCCTCGTCTCGACGCCGACGAAGAGCCGCCCCCCCTCCCTCGTCTCGACGTCTGCGAAGAAGCCGCGCCCCCCCTTGAAGCCCTCGACCCTCTCGCGAAGACGCAGCGCCACCCCCCCTCGAAGCAGCCCCTCCTGCCACCACCGATCGAGGACCCAAGCCGCCGACGCCTTCTTTCCCCCCCCCTCGCAGCTTCGGTGAGCATTTTTTTTTTATTATTATTATTTTGTTTTTTTATTTTTTATTTCTGTAAAACTGATTTGTTTAAAGTAATTAAAACTGATTTGTTTAAAATAACTAAAACTGATTTGTTTAAAATAATTAAAACTGATTTGTTTAAAGTAAATAAAACTGATTTTTTTTTTTTAAAAAAAAGGGAGAAAACTGTTTTTTTTAAGGTATAAAACTGAAATTTTAAAAAAGTATAAAACTGTTTTTTTAAAGGTTTAAAAACTGAAATTTTTAAAAGAGAAAAACTGTTTTTTTAAAGATTTTAAAACTGAAATTTTTTAAAACGAAGTAAAAATCATATTTTTATTTTATCGAAAGTCGAAGTAAAGATCATATTTTTATTTTATCGAAAGTCGAAGGAAAAATCATATTTTTATATATTGAATAGCATTGTAAAAATTCGATTTTTACATGTGTAGAGAATACGGGCGAAAGCGACAAAAGGCGAAGATTTCTGAAAAGGAAGAGTCGTGAAGTTGGATAGCTATTGGTGAGATTTCTGATTTAAAATTTATATATATATGTGTGAAGTAAAAGTGAATTGCTATATATATATATATATATATATATATATATATATATATATATATATATATATATATATACGCCCCTCGTCCACAAACCATGGACGATATTTATTGGTTGAAATTGTTGTGAAAATTTGATTGATAGCGAATGATTGTTTGGGATTGTTTGTGATTGATATTGGTTGATGGTGGTTGAAAAATACCCATTTGTGGTTGTGAAATATTTGGTTGAAACCACTTAGGATTAGTTTGTGGAAATGAAATAAATATATACATGCCGCCTGCGTGCGAACTAGATGCATGAACCCCATTGTCAAAAACCGCGAGGTTTTAAGGTAGAGCGAGGAGCCGTACTAGGGACGGTGCCGGTTTAACTACCCTGCCGTTATGCTGCCGAAATTTTGAATAATATTTGTGTGTTTGAATTATTTTCATATGCTTAAACTATATTTATTCATTGTATAGAAAACATTCATGTGTTGAATTGATATTCATTCGTTGTTTAGAAATTCATGTGTTGAATGGTATTCATATTTTGAAATAAATTGTTCGAAAATAAAAATCACATTTTTATCTATATATAAAAACTATTGAAAACATTCATGTGTTGAATTGATATTCATTCGTTGTTTAGAAATTCATGTGTTGAATGGTATTCATATTTTGAAATAAATTGTTCGATAATAAAAATCACATTTTTATCTATATATAAAAACTATTGAAAACATTCATGTGTTGAATTGATATTCATTCGTTGTTTAGAAATTCATGTGTTGAATGGTATTCATATTTTGAAATAAATCGTTCGATAATAAAAATCACATTTTTATCTATATATAAAAACTATTGAAAACATTCATGTGTTGAATTGATATTCATTCGTTGTTTAGAAATTCATGTGTTGAATGGTATTCATATTTTGAAATAAATTGTTCGATAATAAAAATCACATTTTTATCTATATATAAAAACCATTGAAAACATTCATGTGTTGAATTGATATTCATTCGTTGTTAAGAAATTCATGTGTTGAATGGTATTCATATTTTGAAATAAATTGTTTGATAATAAAAATCACCTTTTATCGACTATATGAACTATATAGAAAAATAGTGTTTTGAAATGAATTGTTTTACAATAAAAATCACATTTTTATTGTATGCATTAATCGTTGAAATGAGAAGTGTTAAAAATAGCCACTTGTTCAAAATAAACATATATGAGTTGAAATATTCATTAATTAGCTAATGAAATGATTTGCACCTATTTATGTAACGTTAGAATGAATGGTGTTTTTAAACCAAATAGAAATCAAATATGAAGTTGAATAGAAAATGAAAAATGATATGGACTGTATATATATGTACATGCATATTCATTGAACAGGTTATAGCAAAGGGGCTAGAGAAGAGGAATAAAATTTGTGCCCGACAAATAGGTACACATTTACTGATTTGTTTGGGTGATGATTTTGAGCCTGTTGGCTAGCCGCTTGGCTTTTTCTTTTTCTTTTTGAGATTAGAAGGACCGGGACGCTATTTGCGATTTCCCGACGCTCCCGGTGCAGGGGAGGTTATGGCGAAATTTTTCCAAAATTTAAGGTGTTAGAAAAATTATTGAAGTGAAAACGATATTGAAATAGTTGAATGAACTATATTTATATAAATATATAAATATAAATAAAATTAAAACGAAACGAAGCCGTGCAGTTCGTATTTTGAAACCGTGATTTCAAACGACTAGTACGGGAAATCCGACCATTGGATTTTCCCGAAACCTCAACCGTCGGGTTCGCCTTGGAATAATCTTTCCAACGGCACCAACCTTGTTAAAATCCAACGGTTGGATTGTCTAGAATGTTTAATTCAAATCTGAAGAAAAACAGCGCCAGAAGCGATTATATTTATATATATATATATATAAATATAATTATATATTTAATCGAATAACGACGCTGCAGTTCGTATTTTGAAATCGAAAATTCAAACGATTGTACCGGGAGATCCGACCGTCGGATTTTCCCGAAACTGGAACCGTTGGATTCATTTTGAAAAGACATTTCTAATGATGTAAATTTTGTGAAGATCCAACGGTTAGATTTTCAGATATGTGTAAATCAAATCTGAAGAAAAACAGCGCCACGGCCGCCTTATGGCCCGAAGCGTCGTTTTGAATAAAATGGCTATTTTAAAATAAATAAAAATAGCGATAAATAGTTATAAAATATCATAAGCGATATGGAATGGAAATAAACTGAATTTGCTTGATTTATGTGATGTTTGATGGTTGAATGTGTTTGGTGTGAAAACTATATTAAAGAACACAATTGGTGTTGTCGAATAATTTAACCTTTGAAATAAATCGATTTGAAATTCTAAATATACGTGAATTATTTGAAAAGGCCGAGTTAATTATCATTTCGAATAATCGACTGACGATTGAAATTCGAAGATGAAGACGATGGTCGAAGACCGGAGATCTTCACCTCGTTTGGATGGTAACCGAGGTCCTGATTGGGAGGCATCCCGAAATATGGATAATGAGTGGTGATCGTTCAGACGTACGTGTTGATCGAAGGGTTTGCGAGGTATTTAGTGCCTCCGGTTTCGTTCAGACCCAGAACGGACTTGTAAATGGACTGTGTGTCCGACATTGGAATTTGTTCAGTGTGATTGATAGCCATCAGTTGCACGGTGTGAATTGCCTGTGTGGCATGCTAAGATGCAGTGATCAGGGCTTCTGTTGAAAAGCAAAGTCTTGTGGTGATGATCAAAGCACCGCCTGTGTGGCGTAGCTTTGTGTATAACGTGAATTCGTGAGCCTCACACCCCGGTATGAACCTAAAACGGGAGAGGACATCAGGGAGGGCCTGCGTTTCTTTCTAGCTAGGGTGGTGTCAGTGACCTACCAGCCCTGACATTTATATACTTTTCACCTATGTGGTTGTTGCTGTTGCGAGGCGCCTCGGTTTGATCGGACGATCCGGGTCCGATGGAGTCATTCGTTGGCTCGTTTACGCCCCAAAGGGCGGGGAGACGTAGTGTTCAGGCATAATAATCCACATCGGTGGACCGGCCCTGACGATCCAAGGGGCAGTTGCGGCTGTTCCTGAGACACGGGCTAGAGCGTCTCGAATTCGGTAAGGACTATCTTTTGCCTTGGTTCATGACGGAAATCCAATTTCCAAATACGACATCGTGCGGTTTAGATTGTATACCTATATATGGCGACATAGTGGTATGGGGCATTAATGCCGTCTATGATTGATAGTTTATGATTTGAAATTGATTTCAAAACATATAAACACTAGTAATAATATCAAATGCCTTTGTTTTATTCGTATCAAGCATATTTTGGCCGTTATAAGGTAAAAACTCTATCCTCCGGTTTGCGTTGCATTGTGTGATGGGAACTGAGTCTTATAACGGCTTCATTTTTATAAAGAGCATAGCGATGTTTAAAAGAAAGATTTGTTTTAAAGCACTGGCAATCCAATGGAGTAAACCCGTTCCACGAAAGTGGCGTGGTCCTGTGATTAGCCAATTATATATGTGTTGAGTGGATTTCTCATACCAGTCCCATGACTGACTCGTAGTTTGTTTCACTCTCAAACTCGGGTGCCCCTTTTTCCACGGGCAGCCTTGTATTCAGGTTTAGCTGGTTCTTTCTGGATAGCTGGAGCTGAAGATGGATTCTATCATTTATCTCTTTTTATGCTGTTCAGCTCCTATTGTACATATTTTGTTTATTTCCGCTGTAGACATTTATGTATAGCTGAACTGTATTTGTACTAAGTAAGATCCTGTATACTGTGTAACTCTGATGATTACTTTTATCCAGTATATTTTGTTGTTCATTATCTGGTGTATTTATTTAATTCTGTTCTGTTATTATATGTTTCTGTGTTATATTCCAAAGATAACCTTGTTTCCGTGAGAACGGGAAATCGGGTCGTCTCACTAGGCCTGATATTGCATATGCTATAATCAAGTTGAGTAGATATACCAGTAATCCTGGCAAACATCACTGCAAAGCAATAATCAGGGACCTAGGATATCTAAGTACACACAAAACTATGCATTGCAATATGAGAAGTATCCTTCAGTAATAGAAGGATATAGTGATGCCAATTGGATAACTGGCTCAAACGACACAAAATCCACAAGTGGATATCTGTTTACATTAGGAAATGGAGCAATCTCATGGAAATCATCCAAACAGACTTACATAACAAGGTCGACAATGGAATCCGAGTTCATTACTCTAGATAAAGCCGCAGAAGAAGCAAATTGGCTTAGAAGTTTCTTGGAAGATATTCCAAATTGGGAAAAACCTGTACCTCTAATATGTATACTGATAGTCAATCTGCTATTGGAAGGGAAAGTAGTACATTGTATAATGGTAAGTCTTGACATATTCGTCGTAGGCATAAAACCATAAGACAACTTCTCTCTAATGGAGTTATCACTATATACTATGTAAGGTCAAAGGATAACATAGCGGATCCACTAACCAAAGGCTTGCCAAGAGAGAAAGTTCAAACCTTATCGATGGGAATGGGTTTAAGACCTATGAATTAAAAGTTTTCTAAAACAGAAACCCCACCTAGATGAGTGGAGATCCCAAGATCTAGGTTCAAAGGGACAACTAAGTTTAAGATAAACTTGATGACACTGTTAAATGCAAACCATTCCTATGATAAGTCAATGCACTACCCATCGGAGAATAGGATAACCATGGCTTTTAATGATGTCTATACTATGGTGTTATAAAGAATCAAGTGGGGTATTATGGGATATTCAGTATAGAATCACCTATGTGAGTGTAAAGGTGCCGCTTCAAGAAGAATTGTAAGGTCAAATTCTTCAAGCACTCACGAAACAAGACAGTGTCCATGGCAGAAACGAACACAAACAGAGAACCAAGGAGTTAAAAAATAGTTATCATGTATTATCTTTATAGACTTACATAAACGGCTTACAGTTCAAAGATAGTCTAGTCCACTGATTCGCCAATTAGTTATAACGATAAAACACAAGGAAAAGTTCAAGGCCTCTGTGCTACTTTTACCGATATGATAAATATTCCACAAAATCTCAGAACAGATTAGACAACCACTCATTTATGTGGCGGATTGTTAGAAATGAATAGGTGGATTTGGCCAAATTTGGCAAAATCACTAAGTCCCACACTTAGAAAACTTGTGCCTTAATTCACTACACATACAAAAGCTTGATATGTTATATAAAAAAAAAGAGGAAGAGAGAGGCAATGGAATAGCATGAACAAAGCATGCATATCTTTCATATTAAATTAAAAAGGTCAAAGATTAGGGCATTGGGGTTCTTGGGGTCTCCTGATCGTATAGGGCCTCCGAATGTTGCCAGGCATGCTTGCACCGTTCAAACAACTAATTTTTGAAAATAGTCGCGCAAATACCAACGGAAGTTACTATTGGTAAAGGGTAGCAACCTTTCCAACAGTCGTTGCCATTGCAATTCGAACAGTGGCACCCTTTCACGAATAAATACGTCTTCACAGCCGATATAAAGGGCAGTGGAAATCAAATCATCATCGATTTTCTGACTTTTTTCCTTCTTCCTCCAAAGCTCTATTCTGTAAATAAAACTACCTTGCGTTCGTCGTTGCTTCGCCTGCTACACTGTACGGCGAAGTTGATCCGTTTTATCTTGGGAATCGATTTGCATCAAAACTCAACTGCTACAAAGTGGCGCAAATACGATTTAAGGAAATAGTCAATTTCGGACTGGACTCGGATTATTAACCAATTATCCTCTGATCAACTGCAACAGTATATTCTCCATGTTGTTCTGCTTTTGTTGCATTTCTTTTGCAAAGTTTCCAGATTGTTATTCATAATCTGCTGTTACTGTATCAACACAGTTTTTCTGTCGTTGGTATAACATATATATATACATATATATACATACATATACATATATATCCGTAGAGTATCGAGTATAATCTTTGGACGTGTATAATTTTAACAGCAAATTCATTTTCATTGTTTATGCCGATTATGTAAACAGTTTCTAGGTACAACGATTTGCATCTACGTTGTTGCTAGATGTAAATGAAAGTTTTCTTATTCTATATTTTCTACTCAACTAGTTCTTATAAAAAATTCAGCAAATCAATGATAAAATTGGAATTGTTGGCTACGGTTTAATCCCTAAACCACATGCTAAACTGAGAGTTATGACAATTTTCTTTATACCTAATCCCGAAGATATTATAGTAACGTTTGTTCGCTTGTTAGACTAATTCAGCCAAACCCGAATTTCAGCAATCCGAGATATATTATAAATTCACAAAGAGAATAGTGATGTTTTCTTCGTTCTCACCATTTTTATTTTATTTTTTAATTTTGCTCTGACATAAGTTTGCAGCTGAAACGATTTAGGGTTTTTGTGATTTAGGGGACTGATGATTTTACAATTTATAGTGGGTAATTTTTAGAAGTAAGGGTAAAAGCGTAAGAAGTAAAAAAAAATAGTCATCTACATTGACCTCCCCTTAACAATTAAAAAAAAGTGGAGTATCCTTAAAATTTGGCCCTCATTAACAGAAAATGGAGTGTCAATAATAATGCCCTTGCAAAATTCATTAGCTTATTCAAATATCAAATTCGAGCCTATATTCTTTCTATATCTTGAAAATATCCACGGGCAATACAACAAATTATCACCGCTAACACTGACTTCTCTACCTAAATCCCTAATCCGTTCACCAGAAAACCCATCAACAATCATAAGCAAAGGAGTTGATTTACACGGGCCTTCCACCATGACTCGGAATTATATGTTGTTCAAACTACATCAACATGATGCAATGAAAAATATCAAGATAGCAATACGTTCCTTTACAAAATATGATATTGAATACATAATGTGAAGACTTTATTATTTCATATTGAATACATTATTTGATGAGTTAAGAAAACATTTCATGTAAACTAAATAAGCGAAAATGATGATATGAATATTAAATGTATTTTTCCAATTTATTATCAAAAATCTATGTTTTGTATATCCGTAAATTTATCATTATCACTAAACAGTTACACTACAAGAAACACAAAGTATAACAACGGTGCCTTCCAACGGCCTCCAACAGCATGCTCCAACGACTACCAATGGTGCTTAATTCTGGAAATTTCTTTACGTAATAAAAAAAAAGATGTTGGAGATCGTTGTTTATAATCCCGTTGGAAGCCGTTGATCACCGTTACATAGTCGAGCAGAAATTAAGGCGACCAACTTCTTCCTCCCTCACTTCACGTTTTCCCCCAAAATTCTCCAAAATCACAAGCCTTTCTTCCTCCCCAAAATCTGATTCCGACCTCCAACGCCTCCATACCCAGCGGCTACTCCCTGCACAGTGTTCAAGGCTCTCTCTACTCCTCTCTATGTTGTAATTCTGCTCAATTTGTGAAGGTATGAAGCCCTAATTTTTTATAATACCTTCACTACTACAAATCTGTAGTTTTCTGACCTTTTTTTGGCATCACCGAGGCGTCGCTAAATTTTCTAATGACTCTTTAGCGGCACCAAATGCGCATCAGAAAAGCAAGCGTCACTAAATTACCTGGTGTCGCTACGGTGTCACAGAAATGGTGTCGCTATTTCTTTACTAAATTTTGTTGACACCATTGCGACGCAAATTGTTTGGCAAAATATTGCGTCGCAATGGCATCGGGAAACATTACCGACACTGTTGTGACACAAATAGAATATCAAACATTGGAGTCGCAACATTGTCACTAAAATATAGTGACACAGTTGTGACGCCTTTGTTCTGGTAGATAACGTCCGTCGCTATGGGATTACTAAGATTTAGCGACTCCATAACGACGCTAATGATTTAGCAAAATAATAGTTGCAATGGCATCACTAAACATTAGTGACGCTCTTGAGATGAAGCTTGCATATCAAAATATTGATGTCATAACATTGTCACTAATACTTAAGGACGCCATTATGACACCAAACTTTAAGTCCAAACAATTGATTGTTTTTCGAAATCATCCAGAAATTACATTATACCAATCTTACCATAATTGCCACTGT
Organism: Allium sativum; assembly: GCA_030737875.1. NCBI lineage: Eukaryota > Viridiplantae > Streptophyta > Magnoliopsida > Asparagales > Amaryllidaceae > Allium > Allium sativum. The sequence goes on along the minus strand of CM060918.1, from coordinate 830,624,178 downwards.
GCATATGTACTGTTTGCTCCATTTCTCTCATTACTTTTAACTTCAGAGCCTCTTATTTGCGGATACGACAAGACAAAACTACACTAGATAATATATTTCACAATAATGATATAGAATCCAAACAGCTATATTTACACAAAGAGCTTATTTATTATAGATATCAGTATTTCAGTTTTACATAGTATCCCCAATCTATTCTTGTATGATTTACACTGTGTTATGTATGGAAATAAACATTTTACAAAGTTACAACTTTGACTTATGTAGAAATGCAACAAACATCTAAAATATTGGCACTCACTAGAAGCAGATAGCCACACATGCATCATCTATATTAGTTCACTCTGGTTGCCAACATCAGCATGGTTTGCTCAATTTCCCAGCATCATTCTCCATACTTGTTCTTTAGATCGATCTCTTTCAAGTTGCGTACTTCATTCATGCATTTGGAACACACCACTTGCTGGATAGTTTCTGTACTACAGTGGCTCACCCCTATTTACAAACTGGTTATACTTACTTAGACAATAAATCTTAAAATAACTGTGTACAATATTGTAGAAATTCATGGCATAAACCAACAAATAAAATGAAGCTCGCTGCTTGTTATATCTAGTTCATTTTAGTTCAAGGTCACTGTTAACTCAAAGCTAAATCCGCTAGTGCTGACAGTGAAACAAAATAGCTTTCTCATGTTTCATTATAAGACATAAAAAAATTAAATGCCTGGAAAGTTCAACTTGAACGATTAAGCCTTACCTATAAATAAACTTTAAGTTGATTCATTATATGTCCCTTAATTTCTTGTCTGTCTAACCAATAAAGACACAATCAATTCCCTTATCATATCCACTATCTCCCGATTAACAATGCCACATAACCCTACCTGCAGTTTCTATCCATGCAACCAATCAACATCCTCATGTATGCCCTTCTTGAGAATCCCTCATGCATAACTTTAAGCATAGCAACGAATACTGCACATTGCAAGCTCCATCTGAACTATCTAAAATTCAAGAGGCAAGTAAATACACTAAGAAACAAGATTAAATAAAGGCAAGTTAGATAGCAACAAAACATTAAACGAGAGTTAATAAATTGTTCTATAAACTGTTTATAAGATAAACAGCTAGAAATCCCGATGACATAAATGCGATCCAAGAATACAAAGATAATCCATTACTACTTGAGGCAATAAAGCACGCCAACACAATCCAACCAATTCTTATGTAAGATGTTTAATAATGAGGATCAATGCAGTAGTTTTAGACTAATTAATAACTAAAGTGCTCTACAAATATAGCCTCCTATATATATATATATATATATATATATATATATATATATATATATATATATATATATATATATATATATATATATATATATATATGAAAAATGGAAATATAATTATCAGCAACACCCATCTTGACGTCCAGAGTCAACCAATATCTTTGGACACACTAACAAGAATTTTAGGTTCTAAGTTTCAATTACAGCAGTTGATATCCAATAGTTTAAACAAATGAGTTCTTGCATAAATATGTTTTTAAAGATGAAAGTTAAGAACTTTTAAAGAATGGTCGAACATATAAATTTTTAAGTTTGTTAAATAGTACATAGACCTGGGCAGTTGGCTAACCTACTCAAATTGAAAGGGTTGGATATCCTAACATTTTTATAGATATCTAAATTTTTATGATACAAGACATATGTTACAAAATCCTTATACTTATGAACATAACCCACCGCATTATAATACACTATGGACAACTGAAACAACCTTTTCTAATTTAGAGGACATAACCAAGCCTAACTGTTCATGTACATACAAATCTAAAGCTTATTTTGAGCAGTTAAATTTAGAAAACAAACACATAAATAGCAGTTCCACCTTTTTAACATTTGAGTTCAGAATAATGTGATGGGTGTTAATATCAAAGTTTTCATAACCTGTCTCTGCCGGGGTCCGACCTCGAATAACCCTGAACTTTGGACCATCACGGCGCGGAACTCAATCAGATCTCGTTCATGCATGAACCCTGGTCGGACCTACAAACCAGCGGTTCAATCTTCAATTTTACACGGTTAAAGCATGATTATTTGTTTTTTTTTCCTAATTCTCATTGTGTAATTCTCTCTGATTATTTCATCTTTTGTATTGTTTTGAAAATAATAACAACTAAAATTTTCAAAAAATCATGACTGTTCCAATATCTAAACCGTAAACTTTAGCACTTTATTCTAAAAACATATGTTCGTTTGTGCCCTTGCTATTTTATTATATCATGCAATCTATTAATGTTAATGAATAAATAGACGACTTTCAAATTTTACTATTTATTTGTCTGAGTACACATAAAATTTGATTATCAACATTTCCACCATTAACAAGCACGTGCGGTTCTTGATGGGTCGACTGGTCAGACCTTCAAAACGTTGGACCTTAAGCCCTCGCGGTTCGATTCACGACAGGATTATAAAAACATTGGTTAATATTAAGCAGCAGACGTGGGTCCAAAAACGAGGGAACTGTGGGACAAATAATTGGACAATCACTGATGACAAATTGATTTATAATCTACATATTTTATTATATATTACGATCTATCATGAAATGTCTAACAACATTATAGAAATATGCAACTCACTAGCTTAGGGATGACGACTAAAGGAAATGAAAACTAAACTTCTGAATATTGTGATTACTATCAAGAATAATGACAGATTTCAATGTTTTTCGTTTCTTTTCACCAATAGTAAGTTTAAATCCCTCGATTCATATTAGAATTGAATGGTGTACGTCAACTAGTGATCATTAAAATATGGAAAGCGTTCAACCAATTTCGTGTTCATTAGATAAACTAATGACCATTGTTTCACCGTTCAACATGCACTGTTTCTTAATAAGAATCCAATCTATTTTGGCTCTTTATTCTTTCTGACTTTCGTTGTACTTGCTTTTAGTAGTTCTTTAATAACATTACTTTACTTTTCATCCGATGTAGCCCCCATGCAGTGTAAACCAAAGATTCAATGAATAGTATTATTTTAGAATTCCTATGACAGTGAAAAACCGAAACGTCGCCTCTCTACAAAAGTAGATCCTGGTAGCTCACAATCCTTGCACTGCAGCAAAAGAACTGCAATGTTATTAATGGATTATTTTTCTTTTTTTTAAAATGGTGCAGAAATTAATTGAAAGATTAAAAAAACAACTAGGGAAACCAGACCAGCTATGAGAATTAAAGCTAGCTCAAAATATGATGCCACCCACTTTACTAGTAAATATTAGTACAACCAAAACCAATTTAGTAGATCAGGATATTGTTATTTTATAAGTGGGTATGAGAAAGGAATAAAACAGAGAAGGATAAGAGAGCCTTGAGGCGTGTTGTCACTATCTGAAAACAATATTTTCAGTACATGAAACTTGCTCGCAGGATACAATAAAGCTCGAGAATTCTTGTGAGAGAGAAAGAAGAAGAGATCGCTAGCTCAAGATGCCCCAAGTGCCTATCTATGACCATTTAAATGTATACTCAATTTGTTAGTCCAATTAGTTCTTTGTGGGCTTTACTCAATTTGTTTATCATGTTTGACAAAACATTATATACATTCCGTTTCCTTCTTCTTCTATCATGTGAGACATTTGCATTTCTTCACTATACACACAAATTACATAACAAAAAGGTATCTTAGTTTGTGTGTAATGATTTTTTCTTTGATAAACGTTATCCATACAAAAAGGTATCTTTAGATTTGGACCTTTAATTAGTGTACATTAGTTAAAGTTTTAACGAAGTTGTAGGTGTCTGTAAAAGATTGAACTACAACTCCTATCGTAAAACCGAACAGATGACACAGACAAGTTTATCCGCTAGATCTCACAAGATTCTCAACACAACCTTAGCACTATTATATACGCCCATGTGCTAATCCTGAATTCATGAACATTTACAAATGTAACACATACATTTATTGAAGCGGCACCACTTCTATGTTCAACTAAGTATAGCCTAACAGATACAAACTATGTATTATGCATTTGCTCACAAACTAGCCTTGATCAATGAAACATATATGGAACTGTGCTAGTTCTTTTAAGCGTTTATCGATAACTTGTTGTTACCCATTTAACTTGAAAACTAATATACTAGTCTGAAGTTGGGTTCCCGTTGTCGGCGCTTGGAATTTTATGTTCCATATTTTTTGTTGTACTTTGCACTAAATCTCTATCAAGTGCTTTAGTGAGAGGATCCGCTAAGTTTTCGCCGGACTTTACATATATAATGGTGATCACCCCTTTAGTAATTAATTCTCTCACAAACGTATGTCTTATACTAGTATGTCTAGATTTTCCGTTGTAAACATCACTGTATGCTCTAGACAATGCTGCTGAGCTATCTCAGTAAATAGAAATAGCAGATAAGGAGTGTGGCCATAATTCAATGTCTAATAACAAGTCTCGTAGCCATTCTGCTTCCTTAGCTGCAGCGCCAAGGGCTATAAATTCTGATTCCATAGTTGAATGTGCTATACATGTTTGTTTCTTGGATTTCCCAACTTATGGCCCCTCCTAATGAGAATATCCATCCAGAAGTTGATAAACTCTCATTTGTACTAGACATCCAACTTGCATCGCAATACCCTTCTAGCACACTTGGATAATCGGCATAAACTAATTTTTATTCTTTTGTCCTTTTGAGATATCCAAAGATCCTACTAATTGCTTTCCAATGATGTATGCTAGGTTTAGACGTGAATCTTGACATCATGTTAACGGCAAAAGATATATCTGGCCTTGTGCAATATGTGACATTCATAAGACATCCAATGGCACTGGCATATTCCAGTTGAGCTATGATTCGATCTTTATTTTCTTGCATTTTCACACTAGAATCAATAGGAGTACTAGCATCTTTGATATTAAGATGTTTGAACTTATGTAATAACCTGAAAATCTGGGCCAATTTAAAATTTTTATTTTTGCAATTTTAGCGAATTTTGAATATTTAAAATGAATTATTTTAAATAATATCGACGAGAAATTTATTTTGAATATAATTCGAACGTATATATTCATTTGAATCGACGATAGAATATAAATATTTATAAAAGGAATTGAAAATGCGCGGTAGTTCGATAATTCGATTTCAAACTTCAAATGAATGTACCGGGTGCAAAATAAACCGGATTTTAGTGAAACCAAAAATATTTGAATCTAATTGTGACTATCTTTCCAACGAACCCGAAAAATCGAAATTTCATAGCGGGAATCAAAAGATATGTCAAGTTGAAAGTTCTGAATAGTCGCTATGGAATTCAGGCCCTTAAAAATGGAAATTTTGCAAACGACCTCGGATTTCGACGAAACCACTTTTGTTGGATCCGTGATGTCAAGTTATTGCTAGATGCCAATTTTCATAATTTTTCAAATCAATATGTGAGTGTGGCAAAGGAAAACGCGTTTGACCAGTTTTAGTTGATTTTAATCGACTGGAAAATGGCCATTTTTCAAACGTTCTCAGAATTCGACGAAACTAGTTTTGTTAGGGCCGTATCGTCAATACGAAGCTAGAAAATATTTTTCTGGAATTTTTCGAGCTAGTATGTGACCCCAGTAAATTGAAATGCGCGTTCAAATTCAACATATAGAGTTATATGTTGATTTTGACGAAAACTGTTTGAATCGATCGAATCAGCCTACGATACATATCCCATTGTGTTCGGAATGGGGGTAATTGGCTATGGACGACAGGCGGTGGGCCTCGTTTCGATTTCGAATGAAAAAGTTACTTTTTAGTGGAAAATAAAATAATTAAATTATTATATATATATTTATTTCCCTTCAATCCCTTATCTCCTCAGCCGTTCAAAATCGAAATTAGCAAAAAAAAAAAAACGCTCGATGGAAATGGACGTCGCCGCCTCCAGGCGGAGAACCGCCACACCCAGGCCGTCTGTAACGACCCACATTCTACGCATCGGGAGATCGTAGAATATTTATTTCTTTCCCGTATGAAGTCATATGGTCATGTAATTTTGGGAAACATCCATTAGAGTCATTTCCCATGCTCATGATTTTTGTCGATTTTTAAATGACCATTTTGCCCCTAGTTGGTACTGTTTTGGCCATAACTTTTGATTGGAAAGGAATTTTGATTTGAAACTACTTCCATTGGATTCGTTTGATGGTTTACCTTTCCGTAGAGTGGTCATAATAGCCAAACGGACTTACCGTTTGGGAGATATGGCTGAAATAAGGTTTGGAGGGTGAAAAACTGCTTAGCCGGGTCAAATCGGGTGATTAGTGAGTAGGCCCATAACCCATTTCGGGATTAGGGTTATGGGGAGGCTGAAATGAGATAGAGTATCATTCCATTTCAGTTTTCTAGCCTCCACTTATCACCAAGGAACCCTAAAAATGGCCTCTAACCTCTAAATCACCCCCAAATCATCTTTTGGTCAAGGATTAATCTTAACAACATCTAATCAAGGGAGATCTACACCAAATCAACATTGGAGCTGCTGTTTAGGGCTGGGATTTATATCAAATCAGAGATTTATTTCAGATCTTAGTTTATTTGTGGCTAAGGTGAGTGATTTGCATAGTTTTGCACTAATTATGGCTAATTAGGGGTGATTAGTGTTAATTAGTGAATTTAAGCATGATAAAATTCGGGAAAAATGTTCATAAATTCCTAAATGATGTTTTAGACCTCTGATATGAATTTGGGTTAATTTGGTTAAGTTTTGCTAATCCTATCATTAGTTTCACCTAAACATGCTTAAGGGGAAATGTGGGGTTTTGGGTATGTTTGATCCATTTTAACCTATCATGTTGATGTTTTGGTGTTTGTGGTTGATTATGTATGTTGCTATGACTGTATGAAATGCTTTGTGATTGGTTTCTATAGTTAGAATGGTCGAAAACGTCGTCGAATGGCGTAAACACTTGCTGGAACAGTTTCAGAAAACAATGCAGGGTCCGGATCGGATCGGATATGGGGCTCGGATCAGATATGTTGAACTGAGCAAGGAATCTGATCGGATCGGAACCCAACACTTGGGAAAAGTGGCAAAAAGGAAGGCCACGCTAGCTGAACTGGGATCGGATCGGATTAGGTAGTAGGGATCGGAGCGGATAGAGGAGGATGGATCGGATCGACGCACGTAGAGGACGACGAGACGAATCAGAGCGAAAGCATGAACTGGAGGGGGGAGTGACACCCGACCCGAACCGATGGAGTGGCACCCGACCCGAACCGCACCAGAAGAAGACCCGACCCGAACAGATGGAGGATACCGACCCGAACCGCACCAGAAGAAGACCCGACCCGAACAGATGGAGGATACCGACCCGAACCGATGGCTTGAGAAGGAACCCGACCCGACCCAGTATTGACCAATAACCCGAGATGCAAAGGTAGTCCAATATGGGAAGTTAGAGCTCAGGATCCAGTTGGGAACCGATGAGTTCACTTCATGGTTGGACTTTGCTGCGGGACGTGTGCTAAGGAGTTGTCGACGTTCATAACTTCGATTCACCACTGAAAATGGATGATGGGCTACTTATCAGTGCAGTAGGGTCATTATGACCTGAGGGGCAAGGTGATGGTAGCAAGACTACGTTATCAGTGCAGTAGCGTCATTATGACCTGAGGGGCAAGGTGATGCGTAGTAAGACTATGAGCCAGTGCAGTGGGGTTCTTGTGACTCCATGGGGCAGAGTGGACATAGTAAGGATTAGTAAGGCTATGAGCCAGTGCAGTGGGGTTCTTGTAACTCCATGGGGCAAAGTGGACATAGCAAAGGATTAGTGGCTACGTTATCAGTGCAGTGAAGCCATTTATGACTTCATGGGGCAGAGTGATCGTAGCAAGGTATGTTGGGTGATCGAAGTGGTGAATATCGTATACTTTACGCACTGAGTGAGAGATGTGAGGATGGATGCTATGTTTGATTGTTTGCCATCCCTATGATATGCACACCTCCCCCACCTCCGTATCTCTACACTATTTGATATGGTACCTTAGAGTATTGTATAGTATGTAGTGCTAACTCTTTGGTTGCAGGTCCAGGTTCAGGTATGTTTTAGTCTACCTGTTATTGTTCACTTTAGATGCTTATCGCTCATACCAGGCTTTATGTCTGACCCAGAGTTTTATGTCTCCTCTTATTACTCTGGGTGCTCACACGAGCAGACTAGAGACAGGTTAGCTGGTGATGCGCGAGTAGCTGATTCGGAGGAGGGCAGAAGGCTTCCACGTATGATATATATATATATATACACATTCTCCCTGTGTCATTGGTGGTCGCTACTTGGGCATTAGTAGTGTACCTCCTTTATCTTACTTTTGCTTTGAGACAGTTTGAAAGTTGTAATAAGCTGTATTTTGGATTTCCGCTGCTATGATGTTTAGTTCTGATTTTCAGCTTATGCACTGTCTCTCCTGTTTTATGTCAAGTATGTTATTATTATATTTTGTTCTATGCGCTGTGAGACATTCTACAGGTTCTTTGTATGTTCATTTCCTTCTTCCCTTTCCTTCTCACGACCTGTTCCATGCTAACTGGACATGTGTACAGCGCACCTTTGGAGTAAATTTCGGTTGGCGCGGGGCGGCCCGTCACACTTGGTATTAGAGCTCTAGTTTGCATAGTTAACCTAGGGAAAGACACTAGGGAGAGTTAGTACGTATATGAGAGCGTGTATTTGTGATTACTTTGGTTTTCAAAAGCTATGTATATATATACTATTAGTAGTATAAAGAATGAAGTCGCACTGCACTAGCACCACTATGGGGTCGTTAATCGTTTCCCTTTTTCAGATTGACGATGAGCCGAGATACGAGGGGTGCTGGTAGAGGGACCAACCAAGGGAATGCCGCTGACATGAGGGCGATGTTTACATACCTCATGAGAGACATGCTTAGAGAAGTGCAAGGGGCAGTTCCCAATCCCGGAGTTGGTGTTGGCCCAGTAGTGCAGGCGCCTAGGGTCGATTTTGCCAAGTTGTGCAAGGATTACACTAACCTTGGTGGGAAGCCGTTCCACGGGACGGAGTCGGCCACAGATGTTCAAGATTGGATGGATAGCTGTAATCGTATCTTTGATGACTTGGGTCTTGAGGATGCGATGAAGAGAAGGCTAGCGTCTCGTCAGCTGCAAGGGCGAGCGATGAATTGGTGGAATGCTTTTAGAACAGCTACTCCAGAGGACCAGGTTACTTGGGATCAGTTCAAGGATCGCTTTAGCGAGACGTTCATTCCAGCTGCCCAGAAGTCAGTGTTGTTTAAGAGGTTCTTGGAACTCAAGCAGAATGGAAGGGCAGTTTCTGATTATATTGCGGAGTTCGAGACTTTGTCGAAGTATGGACTGTCTCTCATTGATACTCCTGAGAAGAAGAATGAGAAGTTCATTACTGGTTTGGATGGATACTTGGGGGAAAGGCTTATCAACCACATCGATGAGACTTTTGAATCGATCGTGGGGAAAGCTTTGAGATCAAAGAGCCTTTACCCTAAGTCAAGGACTGAGGCTGCATCTGCAGAAGGGCCAAAGCCGCAAGTAGGTGGTGGAGGCAAGAATAACTCTCAGAATAAGAGTAAGCAGGACCAATCTAAAGGTGGTCAGAAAAAGAGCAAGAAGGATGTTGAGTGCTTCAGCTGTGGAAAGAAGGGCCATTATGCTAAAGAATGTCGGGCCAAGCCAGCGGAAAGGAAGTGCTACAACTGTGGTCAAATGGGACATCAGAAGGATAAGTGTCCGCAACCTCTTAAGGAGAAGCAGATTGTGAAAGCATATGCTATTGATGCTGTTCCTTCTTCGTCGAATGCCCCAACTGCGGTGGAGAAAGGAAAGAATGTTGTTATTCAAGGTATGCTTTCTATTTATGATGTACCAGTTCGAGTTTTGTTTGATACTGGGGCTTCCCGTTCCTTCATATCTAGTGACCTGGTAGATAGGTTGGGACTGGAACCCGAGATAGTCGATAGACCATTGGTTGTGACGAACCCGATTGGTGGTTCGACTAGCCTTAGTATGATTTGCAGGAATTTGGTCTTATCGAGTCATGGATGTATGTTTGTATGTGATTGCTTTGTTTTGGGCTTTACTGGGTATGGCATTATATTGGGAGTCGATTGGCTCCAAAGATACGGGGTGGTGGTAGACTGTGAGGGCTTTTTGGTGACAGTGAGGGTGGATGATGGGCGGAGGGTAGTGTTTGGTAGTCTACCTAGTGATGGGGTTATGGCTAGTTTTGTAAATTCCCTCGACATCCCACAGGATGAGTTGTCAGATGTGCCCGTGGTTGGCCAGTATCCGGACGTCTTCGAGGAGGTGATCGGGCTTCCACCACACCGAGAGATTGAGTTCCATATTGATTTAGTGAAAGATGCCAGACCTATAGTGATGCCACTTCGTCGTATGGCACCAAGGGAGCAGCAAGAGCTCGGGGTGCAAGTCAGCAATCTTTTGAAGAAGGGATTTATCAGAAGGAGTGTCTCCGAGTGGGGAGCACCAGTTGTGTTTGCCACTAAGGCAGATGGTTCCCTTCGGTTGTGTGTGGACCATCGCGAGTTGAATAAGGTGACGAGGAAGAATAATTATCCTCTACCGCGGATAGATGATTTATTTGATCAACTTGAAGGAGCAAGAGTGTTCTCCCAGTTGGACCTCGCGACAGGATTTCATTAGCTTCGAGTAGCGGATGAGAGTGTTCCGAAAACGGCATTTAGGACGCCATCTGGATTTTATGAGTGGGTGGTCATGCCATTTGGGTTGACAAATGCACCAGCCTACTTTGTGGATCTTATGAATCGAGTATTCAGAGATCAGTTGAATAAGTTTGTTCTTGTGTTCGTGGACGATATCCTTGTTTATTCAAGGACAGAGGAGGAACACAAGGGACACTTGAGGATAGTGATGGAGGTGTTGAGGAAACACCAATTGAAAGTGAAATTCTCAAAGTGTCATTTTTGGAGAAGGGAAGTGAGATTCGTGGGTCATGTTGTTTCAGAGAGTGGTATTGCCGTCGACCCTGCGAAGGTGGCTATGGTACAGGATTGGCCTACGCCCAAGAATGCAACAAATGTGAGAAGTTTCTTGGGATTAGCTAGATATTATCGTATGTTTATCCAGAACTTCTCCAAGATAGCAGCACCGTTGACTCAGTTGAATAAGAAGAATCAGTCCTCGTCTGGGACGAAGTGTGTGAGGATTCCTTCAAGAGTCTAAAAGAGAAGTTGACGCGTGCGCCAGTGTTAGTCATTCCTAAAGGGAATGAAGAGATGACGGTATACACGGATGCTTGTGGTACCGGACTGGGTGCAGTATTGATGCAAGGAGGTAGGGTTGTAGCTTATGTTAGTCGACAGCTAAAGCCGCATGAGAAGAAGTATCCTACCCATGATTTGGAATTGGCAGCGATTGTATTTGCGCTGAAGATGTGGAGACACTATCTCTTGGGAGAAAGATTTGAGTTGTTTACTGATCATAAATCGTTAAAGTATCTCTTCTCTCAGAAAGATCTGAATCTCCGTCAGCAGAGATGGTTAGAGTTCTTGGCTTCATATGATTTTGATATCGCATACACACCTGGGAAAGGTAATGCGGTAGCCGATGCCTTGAGTAGGAGACATGCCAGCTTAAGGGCAATGTTTCTTGAGTGGAAGCAACTGGAATATATCGCGGTGTTTGATTTCAGACCAAAGTGCGAATTGGATCCAGTTATGCTAGCTAGTTTGACGATCAGACCCACTTTGATAGAGCAGATTGGTTCTAGTCAGAGGGACGATCCTAATCTATTAGAAATCATCTCCAAGTTAGAGATGAACATCGACGGTGAGGAGATGAATGTGTATGGGCTTGATCGAGATGGATGGCTTAGAAGGAATGGAAGGCTAGTTGTACCCAACGTAAATGGTTTGAGGGATGAAGTGCTTAGAGAATGTCATCACTCAAAACTGACTATCCATCCCGGTGGTAATAAGATGTATCGAGACATGAAGCAGACTTACTACTAGGAAGGGATGAAAAGAGACATTGGGAAATTTATATCCAAATGCATGAATTGCCAGCTAGTTAAGGCCGAGCAAAAGAAGCCTAGTGGTTTGTTGCAACCACTAGAAATTCCCGAATGGAAATGGGAGCAAGTTTCGATGGATTTCATCGATTGTTTACCAAGGACTAGATCGGGATATGATAGCATTTGGGTAATTGTGGATCGATTGACTAAGAGCGCAAGATTTATACCAGTCAAATCGACCAGAACGGCAGCCAAGTTGGCAGAATTGTATATGAAGTGGGTAGTGAGATTTCACGGAGTACCCAAAAACATTGTGAGTGACCAAGACCCGTTGTTCACTAGTGGGTTTTGGAAGAGCTTACAAGAGGCTCTAGGGTCAGGATTACATCTCAATACCGCATATCATCCTCAGACCGACGGTCAGACGGAGAGGGTGAATCGGATATTGGAAGATCTCTTGAGAGCGTGTATATTGGATTTTGGTGGATCATGGGATGACCATTTGCATCTAGTAGAGTTTGCATATAATAATAGCTACCAATCCAGTATCGGTATGGCTCCATATGAAGCTTTGTACGGAAGATCGTGCAACTCACCATCATGTTGGATAGAGACTGGCGAGAAGTTTGTGCTTGGACCAGATGTGGTGAGAGAAACTTCCGATAAGATCAAGATCATTCAGCAACGAATGAAAGCTGCCCAAGATAGGCAGAAGAGTTATGCTGATAAGAGGAGAAGAGACTTGAAATTCTCCGTTGGTGACTTGGTGTTTGTCAAGATCTCTCCGTTGAAGAGCGTGATACGATTTGGCAGTAGAGGCAAGTTGGCACCAAGATTTGTTGGCTCATTCCCTGTTCTTGAACTAGTCGAGAATTTGGCCTATAGAGTTGGCTTACCAGAGAAAATGGCGGGAGTTCACAATGTATTTCATGTTTCCCAATTAAGGAAGTTCGTTCACGACTCAGATATGACTATTTCACCTGATCAGTTAGAGGACTTCGAAGTAGAACCTGAGGCGGTTGGGAACCGCAAGCCGATTCGTATTGTGGGGCACGATACGAAGCAACTTCGAAGGAAGGCGGTGAAGCTAGTCAAGGTTCAGTGGGGCGAGGACGAGGATGATTGTACTTGGGAGACATAGGAGAGCATTAGGAAGGCATATTCAGAACTCTTTGCCTGGTAAGATTTACTTTGCAATTTAGTTATTCCGCATGCTAGGATAGACTTATATTACTTGCTTTGCATGTTTGATGGTTGTTTCATGGTTGATAGGCATGCAGGAACCTTTGTGTATGTTTTGATTAGGGAATTTCGGGGGCGAAATTTCTTAAGGGGGGAGGGTGTAACGACCCGCATTCTACGCATCGGGGGATCGTAGAATATTTATTTCTTTCCCGTATGAAGTCATATGGTCATGTAACTTTGGGAAACATCCATTAGAGTCATTTCCCATGCTCATGATTTTTGTCGATTTTTAAATGACCATTTTGCCCCTAGTTGGTACTGTTTTGGCCATAACTTTTGATTGGAAAGGAATTTTGACCTGAAACCACTTTCATTGGATTCGTTTGATGGTTTACCTTTCCGTAGAGTAGTCATAATAGCCAAACGGACTTACCGTTTGGGAGATATGGCTGAAATAAGGTTTGGAGGGTGAAAAACTGCTTAACCGGGCCAAATCGGGTGATTAGTGAGTAGGCCCATAACCCATTTCGGGATTAGGGTTATGGGGAGGCTGAAATGAGATAGAGTATCATTCCATTTCAGTTTTCTAGCCTCCACTTATCACCAAGGAACCCTAAAAATGGCCTTTAAATCACCTCCAAATCATCTTTTGGTCAAGGATTAATCTTAACAACATCTAATCAAGGGAGATCTACACCAAATCAACGTTGGAGCTGCTGTTTAGGGCTGGGATTTACATCAAATCAGAGATTTATTTCAGATCTTAGTTTATTTATGGGTAAGGTGAGTGATTTGCATAGTTTTGCACTAATTATGGCTAATTAAGGGTGATTAGTGTTAATTAGTGAATTTAAGCATGATAAAATTCGGGAAAAATGTTCATAAATTCCTAAATGATGTTTTAGACCTCTGATATGAATCTGGGTTACTTTGGTTAAGTTTTGCTAATCCTATCATTAGTTTCACCTAAACATGCTTAAGGGGAAATGTGGGGTTTTGGGTATGTTTGATCCATTTTAACCTATCATGTTGATGTTTTGGTGTTTGTGGTTGATTATGTATGTTGCTATGACTGTATGAAATGCTTTGTTATTGGTTTCTATATTTAGAATGGTCGAAAACGTCGTCAAATGGCGTAAACACTTGCTGGAACAGTTTCAGAAAACAGTGCAGGGTCCGGATCGGATCGGATATGTTGAACTGAGCAAGGAATCTGATCGGATCGGAACCCAACACTTGGGAAAAGTGGCAAAAAGGAAGGCCACGCTAGCTGAACTGGGATCGGATCGGATTAGGGAGTAGGGATCGGAGCGGATAGAGGAGGATGGATCGGATCGACGCACGTAGAGGACGACGAGACGAATCGGAGCGAAAGCATGAACTGGAGGGGGGAGTGACACCCGAACTGATGGAGTGGCACCCAACCCGAACCACACCAGAAGAAGACCCGACCCGAATAGATGGAGGATACTGACCCGAACCGCACCAGAAGAAGACCCGACCCGAACAGATGGTGGATACCGACCCGAACCGATGGCTTGAGAAGGAACCCGACCCGACCCAGTATTGACCAATAACCCGAGATGCAAAGGTAGTCCAATATAGGAAGTTAGAGCTCAGGATCCAGTTAGGAACCGATGAGTTCACTTCATGGTTGGACTTTGCTGCGGGACGTGTGCTAAGGAGTTGTCGACGTTCATAACTTCAATTCACCACTGAAAATGGATGATGGGCTACTTATCAGTGCAGTAGGGTCATTATGACCTGAGGGGCAAGGTAATGGTAGCAAGACTACGTTATCAGTGCAGTAGGGTCATTATGACCTGAGGGGCAAGGTGATGCGTAGTAAGACTATGAGCCAGTGCAGTGGGGTTCTTGTGACTCTATGGGGCAGAGTGGACATAGTAAGGATTAGTAAGGCTATGAGCCAGTGCAGTGGGGTTCTTGTAACTCCATGGGGCATAGTGGACATATCAAAGGATTAGTGGCTACGTTATCAGTGCAGTGAAGCCATTTATGACTTCATGGGGCAGAGTGATCGTAGCAAGGTATGTTGGGTGATCGAAGTGGTGAATATCGTATACTTTATGCACTGAGTGAGAGATGTGAGGATGGATGCTATGTTTGATTGTTTGTCATCCCTATGACATGCACACCTCCCCCACCTCCGTATCTCTACACTGTTTGATATGTTACCTTAGAGTATTGTACAGTATGTAGTGCTAACTCTTTGGTTGCAGGTCTAGGTTCATGTATGTTTTAGTCTACCTGTTATTGTTCACTTTAGATGCTTATCGCTCATACCAGGCTTTATGTCTGACCCAGAGTTTTATGTCTCCTCTTATTACTCTGGGTGCTCACACGAGCAGACTAGAGACAGGTTAGCTGGTGATGCGCGAGTAGCTGATACGGAGGCGGGCAGGAGGCTTCCACGTATGATATATATATACACATTCTCCCTGTGTCGTTGGTGGTCGCTACTTGGGCATTAGTAGTGTACCTCCTTTATCTTACTTTTGCTTTGAGACAGTTTGAAAGTTGTAATAAGCTGTATTTTGGATTTCCGCTGCTATGATGTTTAGTTCTGATTTTCAGCTTATGCACTGTCTCTCCTGTTTTATGTCAAGTATGTTATTATTATATTTTGTTCTATGCGCTGTGAGACATTCTACAGGTTCTTTGTATGTTCATTTCCTTCTTCCCTTTCCTTCTCACGACCCGTTCCGTGCTAACTGGACATGTGTACAGCGCACCTTTGGAGTAAATGTCGGTTGGCGCGGGGCGGGCCGTCACACCGTCGGACCCCCCTCCTGCTCCCCGCGCCTCCTTCTCCTCCCTCCCATTCTCCAAGCGCACCCCCTAAAAAGCCCTGGACCCCAAAGCCCGCCGCCAGCTCTTGTGGGCCCCGACATCGCCTGCTCCTCCTCCTTTCGCATCACCACCTCCGCTCTCCCTCCTTCTCCGTCCATCCTCCGACCCCCTCCCCCCTTTGCCCGCTGCAGCGCGCGTCATCACGGATCCGGCCCCTCCCATTTCAATCGGTGAGCAAATTGTCCCCTTTTTGTTTTGATTTGATTCAAAATTAAATAGCAGAGAATTGATTTTCAATTTTATATAATGTAATCATATTAAAAATATGATTTTTTATACAATGTAATCATATTAAAAATATGATTTTTTATATTATAGGAATATTAAAAATATGATTTTTATATTATAGGAATATTAAAAATATGATTTTTATATTATAGAAATATTAAAAATTTGATTTTTATATTATAGGAATATTAAAAATATGATTTTTATATTATAGGAATATTAAACATTCGATCTTTATTATATAGAAGGAGCAAAGATGTGATTTTTATCTAAGTGGCGATATAAAAATATAATCTTTACTATATGAACGCCGTTATAAAAATAGAATTTTTATCTATATAGTAGCGATGTAAAAATATAATTTTTACCATATATAGAGCAAAGTAAAGATTTGATCTTTATATATATAGCGAAATAAAAATCTGATTTTTATTATATATATGTTGAAATAAAAATGGAATTTTTATAGCGATGAAATAAAAATTCGATCTTTATATAAGAAGTAAAAATATAAAAATATAATTTTTATATAGAATGAAGAGGAAGTAAAAATATGGTTTTTATTTGTTAGGATGAAGCAATAAAAATATAATTTTTACTTGAACAGCGTGAAAAGACTGCATTGGAATTTCAGTCAAATCCAGACGATTCAGCAGTTCAAAAGCAAAGCACGGCGGAGTGGAACCCTAGGTGAGAATTTCTCACTCTTTAATTTAATTTTCTAGTTATATATATACACTAGGATGCAGACGGTGTTTAGTAGCACCCGACACCCGTCGTCCACAGACCATGGACGGCTTGTATGCTTGGTTGTTTGATTTTCATGTGTAGTTGATTGTGTGATGTGTTGTGAAATGAAATAAAATATTTATATAGTTAAAAATATTTTATAGTTAAAAATAGAATTTTTAACGTGTATATGAAATGAAATAAAAATAAACAAATCGGACGATTTGTTTATATACACACATTTGACTGATATTGATTGGGACGATAAATTTTACACATCGCCCAACTGCACAAATAAAATCTGTGTTTGATTGTTTGAAACCCCACACGGGTATTGGGATGATATATGACATACACTAGTCCCAATAATTAGCTGTATGTCGATCGATCGATGGACAGACTGTTATGAGAGTTAAATATTTATATTTGATGCTTGTACAGTGTAGAATGCACTTTGGATGATGGTTGATTATTCGTCGTTGTTATTGTATACATGCGTTGTAGAAAATCCATATAATTAACATTATATGGTAATTAATTGGGCCTCATTCCAGTTTTGAAAAAGAAATATTTGAAATAGAATATTTGAAGTAGAATATTTGAAATAGAAATATTTGAAATAGAAATATTTGAAATAGAAATATTTGAAATAGAATATTTGAAAATAGGAATATATGAAGCCGTGTTGAATAGATTGACGCCATTTTGATGTGAACGATATTTATATCGATTTTATTCATTTTATAATGAATATCGAAGTGATTTCAAAATCTGATATTTCGAAAAAAAATTGAAATTCGAATTAAACCGAATAGAAATGAATTCGAATGGAAAATGAATAGAAATGAATTCGAATTGAAAATGAATAGAAACGAATTCGAATTGAAATTAAAAATAAATGAATTCGAATTGAAATTGAATTAGAAATGAAGTTGAAATCGTTTTGAAAACGAATTTAAAACGATTTATATAATACGTTTTAAAATGAAATCGATGGAGTATAGATTATATATATATATAATATAATGGCCGGAATAGAACGCGCCGCGCCGCGGCAGTTCGCAAATTTCGACCATTGACTTCGAACGAATATTGTGGGAGATCCGACCGTCGGATTCTCCTAACACCGGAACCATTGGGTTCGTATCGAAAAGAGCTTTCTAATGAATATTTGAAATTTGAAATCTAACGGTTGGATTTGGAATTATGTCCAAATCAAATTTGAAAAAGGTCGTTGTAAGTGCAGTTCGATGGCCGTTGATGGAAATCGACTGTATGGGCCTCGATAAAATTATTAAAAATAGTAATAATTTGTGTAAAATCATAAGAAATGATTTGTGAAGAATTGGGATGAAAAACTCCAGATTTGAAAAGATAAAAATAAATTTTTATCGAAATGAACTAGTTTCGAACTAGAGTAGCAATTTATTTATTTTTTTAAAAATAAATAAATTGGATTTGAAAATGGTTTTGAAAATAAACAGAATTTCCAATAATTGAATTGGATTGGATTTGAATCGAAATTGTCTGTGGAATATTTCGATGTTGGATTTCGTGATGATACAGGTATTGTTACGGGAATTTGAAAGATATATTTATATCGTTATTTCCAATACGATATTTGTTAGTCGTAGAATTTGATGTTGAATATAAGTCGATACATTTTCGATTCAGAGCCTTGTATTTAATATCAAATGAGATTTGGGTTTGTCGTGAATGGTGTCTTCATTAACATTGTTCTTAAGCCCAGTTGAGAAAAGATTAAATCTTTTTATTTGGATTTAATGAAGTGTATCAATTAAATAATATTTAATTGGAATTGAATTGGTATTGATTTTTGGGTTTATCGTGAATAGTGTTTTAAATAACACTTGTTCTTTAACCTGATAATTAATGGAATGTGATTTTGGGTTTATCGTGATCCGTGTATTAAATGACACTGATTCTTTAACCCAGTTAAAGATTAAAACTAAGTGGAGTTTTAATGAATCTTTAATTAGATTGAAAAGATCGAGAATGGAGTATCACCAGTTTTGCACCAGGCGATAGTTAAATCTTTAATTAGATTTGAGCGTGAAATGGTAATTGAATTTACAGATAACACCGTGGTGTTAGATATGAAGTATTACCAGTTTTAATTCATGGGATAAATAGGTTGGGATTGGGAAATAAAATAAATAATTACTTCGGTGTGGTTCGCTAATCCCGACTAGTTTGAATTGATGTTCAAAGAAGAGTAAAGAATAAATTTAAAGAATTTATCTTTGATAAAATTAATGGGAACCTTTCCCAAAGTATAAGAATATTTGAACAAAAGAATATTCTGAATTGGGATGAGGCGTATGTTGTGTTTGTGTAACACTTGTTTATTATATACGCGAGTTATTCAGAAAGACCGGGTTTATCCCATTCTGAATAACTGATTCGACGTGGTGTCGAAGATGAAGACAGTGGTCGAAGACTGGAAATCTTCACATCGTTTGGGTGATTGCTGATGATCTCGATTGGGATGTACACCCAAGAGGAGAGAAACAGTTGGTGATCGTCCAGACGTACTTGGAGATCGATGGATATGCGGGGTACTAGGTGCCTGCGGTTTCGTTCAGACCCAGAACGGACTTGTAAATGGACTGTGTGTCTGACATTGGATTTCAGTCTGTGTGATTGATTTCTATTAAATATATATCTGTATGGCGGCGGAGAATTTATTCTCTTGCTTAACGCACTTCTCTGAGACGTACGAGCTTAGGGGTAATATACTGATGGATATCAAATGCATAGAGTGAATTGCCTGTGTGGCATGCCTAAGTGGCGAATGATCGAGGCTTCTGTTGAAAAGCAAAGTCTTGTGGTTGATGATCGAAGCACGGCCTTTGTGGCGTAGCTTTGTGTAACGTTTACTTCGCGAATTTCACACCCGGTGTGAACCAGAAACGGGAGAGGACCTCAGGGAGGGCATGCGTTTCCTTCTAATTAGAAGTGGCGTCAGTGGTTTTACACGCCCTGACGAGTTTGACTTATGTGGTTGTTGCTGTTGCAAGGCGCCTCAGATATATCGGTTGTTCTCGAACCGATGGAGTCATTTAGTTGGCTCATTGACACCCCAAAGGGTTGGGAAACGCAGTGTTCAGGCATTTTAATCCACATCGGTGGACCGGCCCTGACGATCCAAAGGTCACTCGAGCTCTGACCTGAGACACGGACTAGAGCGTCTCGAATCGGTTGAGTACTATCTTTTGCCTCGGTTCACAGACGGAAATCTAATTTCCAAATACGTGACGTTTGCGGTTTTATTTGTAGACCCTAGTATGGCGACATAGTGGGATGGGGCGCTTATGCCGTCTATGATTGATACTTATGATTTGAAGTTGTTTTATACACTATGCACTTATAATAGTATCAAATGATTTGTTTTAAACGTATCAAGCATTCTTGGCTATTATAAGGTAAAAACCCTATCCTCCGGCTTGCATTGCATTGTGTGATGGGAACTGGGTCTTATAATAGTTTCATTGTTCTTTATTTAGCATTGCGCTGTTGTTTTATGCACTGGTATTCTTGGGAGAAAGCCCGTTCCGTGTTATACGGCGTGGTCCCTTGATTTACCTAACTTTAAAGTAAAGTTTTAAATAACTGTTTTAGTTCTCACACCAGTCCCATGAATGACCTGGAGTTTATTGTTTTAACCTAAACTCTGGGTGCCCTTATTTTGACATGGGTAGCTAGTAGTTTTGGTTTTGTAGATTTATATTCACAGGATCCTGATTTACAGCTGGAACGATACTCGTAAAGCCTTGTATCCGCGTATTACTTCTAGTTGTGTATTGTATTATTTTCCGCTGTGATGTATTTAAATGTAATTTAAATCTCTCATATTTCTGTGTAATATTCATTTATACTCTGTATATTCTTGTATTCTGATGGAATTGTTGTAATAACAATGAAATGTTCTCCCGTCTGCGTTCTGATTTGTCTTGTCCTCACAGTAATTCGTTCTTTCTCTTCTCTTCGTAGACCGGGGAAGTTCAGGTCGCTTCATTTGGTATCAGAGCTTTGGTTTACAAAGCTCAGAGAACATGACACCTTAGAACCATACGAAAGAATTCATCAGATATTGGATTAGTAATATCCAGTGAGAAAGACCCGTTAGAGATGGGATCAGTAGTATCCTAGAACGAGTGTGCAGAGTATATTTTTTAAAGTGAAAACAATCTTGGTTTCGAAAATTTAAATTAATTATTCGTATTTGGTTATTTATTTATATTGATGTGGACAATCCAGTATATATAGATTTTGCGTATACGTCTGATCCGCGTGTATTCGAAGTTTTGATATATTGGGTAGATATAAAAACACATTCTAGTCGCCCGGAGAGAATTCTGATGATTGATGCATCATCATCAGAATTTATGTTCAAGTGACGAAAGTGAGATTTCTATATATTTCGTATTGACTGATGTGAGAACCGAAATTAGATAGGGCTTATTGTTGTGATTTGGCACCAAAAATATGATTTTTGACTATATATCAAAATTATGAATTTGAAATGATAATTCACTAATTGATTGATGGTTGTGTTGTTTGATTATTGTTTGAATTATTAAATGTTGAACCTTTAACAAAATTGGACAAATATTGAACTGTATTGAAAATTTATCGCATTTGCTTGCATATACATGTACTTACATTGAACAGGTCATAGCAAAGAGGCTAGAGCAGAAGAATAAAATTTGTTTGCCCGACAAATAGGTACATGTTTACCATAATTTACTGTTTTGTTTGGGTGATGATGATTTTATGAGATGATTGGCTAGCCGCTTGGCTTTTTCTTTTTCTTTTTGAGATCAGAAGGCCTGTATGGCAATTTTGGGATTTTCCCGTGCTCTCGGTGCAGGGGAGGTTATGGCGAAATTTTTCGGGAATTTAGGGTGTTAGCCAAATTTTTGAAAAATTTGAAAAGTTTTTAGAAACTGAAAAGTTGAAGAACTTAAGCCGTAGTCAAAGCACTGGAAGTTGAGTTGATTAGTTAAACAACTTTCGGCTTCGTTCCTTTTCGGGGACGAAAAGTTTTAAGTGGGGGAGATTGTAATAACCCGAAAATCTGGGCCAATTTAAAATTTTTATTTTGGAAATTTTAGCGAATTTTGAATGTTTAAAATGAATTATTTTAAATAATATCGATGAGAAGTTTATTTTGAATATAATTCGAACGTATATATTCGTTTGAATCAAGGATAGAATATAAATATTTATTTATATTTATAAAAGGAATTGAAAATGGCGCGGTAGTTCGATAATTCGATTTCAAACTTCAAATGAATGTACCGGGTGCAAAATAAACCGGATTTTAGTGAAACCAAAAATATTTGAATCTAATTGTGACTATCTTTCCAACGAACCTGAAAAATCGAAATTTCATAGTGGGAATCAAAAGATATGTCCAGTTGAAAGTTCTGAATAGTCGCTATGGAATTCAGGCCCTTAAAAATGGAAATTTTGCAAACGACCTCGGATTTCGACGAAACCACTTTTGTTCGATCCGTGATGTCAAGTTATTGCTAGATGCCAATTTTCATAATTTTTCAAATCAATATGTGAGTGTGGCAAAGGAAAACGCGTTTGACCAGTTTTAGTTGATTTTAATCGACTGGAAAATGGCCATTTTTCAAACGGTCTCAGAATTCGACGAAACTAGTTTTGTTAGGGCCGTATCGTCAATACGAAGCTAGAAAATATTTTTCTGGAATTTTTCGAGCTAGTATGTGACCCCAGTTAATTGAAATGCACGTTCAAATTCAACATATAGAGTTATATGTTGATTTTGATGAAAACTGTTCAAAACGATCGAATCAGCCTACGATACATATCCCATTGGGTTCGGGATGAGGGTAATTGGTTATGGACGACAGGCGGTGGGCCTCGTTTCGAGTTCGAATGAAAAAGTTACTTTTTAGTGGAAAATAAAATAATTAAATTATTATATATATATATTTATTTCCCTTCAATCCCTTATCTCCTTAGCTGTTCAAAATCGAAATTAGCAGAGAGAAAAAAAACACTCGATGGAAATGGACGCCGCCGCCTCCAGGCGGAGCACCGCCACACCCAGGCCGTCGGACCCCCCTCCTGCTCCCCGCGCCTCCTTCTCCTCCCTCCCATTCTCCAAGCGCACCCCCTAAAATGCCCTGGACCCCAAAGCCCGCCGCCAGCTCTTGTGGGCCCCGACATCGCCTGCTCCTCCTCCTTCCGCATCACCGCCTCCGCTCCCCCTCCTTCTCCGTCCATCCTCCGACCCCCCCCCCTCTGCCCGCTGCAGCGCGCGTCATCACGAATCCGGCCCCTCCCATTTCAATCGGTGAGCAAATTGTCCCCTTTTTGTTTTGATTTGATTCAAAATTAAATAGCAGAGAATTGATTTTCAATTTTATATAATGTAATCATGTTAAAAATATGTTTTTTTATATAATGTAATCATATTAAAAATATGATTTTTATATTATAGGAATATTAAAAATATGATTTTTATATTATAGGAATATTAAAAATATGATTTTTATATTATAGGAATATTAAAAATTCGATCTTTATTATATAGAAGGAGCAAAGATGTGATTTTTATCTAAGTGGCGATATAAAAATATAATCTTTACTATATGAACGCCGTTATAAAAATAGAATTTTTATCTATATAGTAGCGATGTAAAAATATAATTTTTATCATATATATATAGCAAAATAAAAATCTGGATTTTATTATATATATGTTGAAATAAAAATGGGATTTTTATAGCAATGAAATAAAAATTCGATCTTTATATAAGAAGTAGAAATATAAAAATATAATTTTTATATAGAATGAAGAGGAAGTAAAAATATGGTTTTTATTTGTTAGGATGAAGCAATAAAAATATAATTTTTACTTGAACAGCGTGAAAAGACTGCATTGGAATTTCAGTCAAATCCAGACGATTCAGCAGTTCAAAAGCAAAGCACGGCGGAGTGGAACCCTAGGTGAGAATTTCTCACTCTTTAATTTAATTTTCTAGTTACATATATATATACTAGGATGCAGACGGTGTTTAGTAGCACCCGACACCCGTCGTCCACAGACCATGGACGGCTTGTATGCTTGGTTGTTTGATTTTGATGTGTAGTTGATTGTGTGATGTGTTGTGAAATGAAATAAAATATTTATATAGTTAAAAATAGAATTTTTAACTATATATGAAATGAAATAAAAATAAACAAATCGGACGATTTGTTTATATACACACATTTGACTGATATTGATTGGGACGATAAATTTTACACATCGCCCAACTGCACAAATAAAATCCGTGTTTGATTGTTTGAAACCCCACACGGGTATTGGGATAATATATGACATACACTAGTCCCAATAATTAGCTTTATGTCGATCGATGGATGGACAGACTGTTATGAGCGTTAAATATTTATATTTGATGCTTGTACAGTGTAGAATGCACTTTGGATGATGGTTGATTGTTTGTCGTTGTTATTGTATACATGCGTTGTAGAAAATCCATATAATTAACATTATATGGTAATTGATTAGGCCTCATTCCAGTTTTGAAAAAGAAATATTTGAAATAGAATATTTGAAATAGAAATATTTGAAATAGAATATTTGAAAATAGGAATATATGAAGCCGTGTTGAATAGATTGACGCCATTTTGACGTGAACGATATTTATATCGATTTTATTCATTTTATAATGAATATCGAAAGTGATTTCAAAATCTGATATTTTGAAAAAAATTGAAATTCGAATTAAACTGAATAGAAATGAATTCGAATGGAAACTGAATAGAAATGAATTCGAATGGAAAATGAATAGAAATGTATTCGAATTGAAAATGAATAGAAACGAATTCGAATTGAAATTGAAAATAAATGAATTCGAATTGAAATTGAATTAGAAATGAAGTTGAAATCGTTTTGAAAACGAATTTAAAATGATTTATATAATACGTTTTAAAAGGAAATCGACGGAGTATATATTATATATATTATATATATAATATAATGGCCAGAATAGAACGCGCCGCGCCGTGGCAGTTCGCAAATTTCGACCATTGACTTCGAACGGATATTGCGGGAGATCCGACCGTCGGATTCTCCTAAAACCGGAACCGTTGGGTTCGTATCGAAAAGAGCTTTCTAATGAATATTTGAAATTTGAAATATAACGGTTAGATTTGGAATTATGTCCAAATCAAATTTGAAAAATGACGCTGTAAGTGCAGTTCGATGGCCGTTGATGGAAATCGACTGTACGGGCCTCGATAAAATTATTAAAAATAGTAATAATTTGTGTAAAATCATAAGAAATGATTTGTGAAGAATTGGGATGAAAACCTCCAGATTTGAAAAGATAAAAATAGATTTTTATCGAAATGAACTAGTTTTGAACTAGAGTAGCAATTTATTTATTTATTTACAAATAAATAAATTGGATTTGAAAATGGTTTTGATAATAACCAGAATTTCCAATAATTGAATTGGATTGGATTTGAATCGAAATTGTCTGTGGAATATTTCGGTGTTGGATTTCTTGATGATACAGGTATTGTTATGGGAATTTGAAAGATATATTTATATTGTTATTTCCAATACGATATTTGTTAGTCGTAGAATTTGATGTTGAATATAAGCCGATATATTTTCGATTCAGAGCCTTGTATTTAATATCAAATGTGATTTGGGTTTGTCGTGAATGGTGTCTTCATTAACACTGTTCTTAAGTCCAGTTGAGAAAAGATTAAATCTTTTTATTTGGATTTAATGAAGTGTATCAATTAAATAATATTTAATTGGAATTGAATTGGTATTGATTTTTGGGTTTATTGTGAACAGTGTTTTAAATAACACTTGTTCTTTAACTTGATAATTAATTGTAACACCCCGAAAATTCTATAACTGTGAAATTAACAAATTAAAGTATAATTAATCAAAGAACCAAGGGAAACGGGATACGCCATTGCGTTCGTCTCAGAAAAATACGCGAAATAGAGTCCGAGTTTTCGAAAAACGGAGTCCGTATGAAGAAGATATGGCCTTCGGAAGTTTGAGAATCAAGTTTAAAATTCAAACAGAATAAAATAATTAAAAATCGGGCCCAATGGGCCACGGCGGATAAACAACCGCCTAGGCCACCCAGGTCGACTGGGCTGTCGACCTGGGCTACCCATGTCGACAGGGCTGTCGACAGCCCTGTCGACAGGGGTGTCGACCTGGTCGAGCCCAGCCAACCTGGCTGGCCAGGTCTGTGTTTGGCCGATTTTCTGTGGTCTGCTTTGTCACTAGGGCTAGGTGGCAAGTTTTAATTGGTCTCTCTATCGAATGAATGGCTACGATCAATCCAAGCAACATCAATGGTCCTAATCAGTTCCTAACCTCTATATAAACAACCTTAGACTAAACCCTAATCTATTCATTCAAAATTAAGAACATAGCCGCCATGTTGCTGAGGAACGACTAAGAGTAGCCGCCAACTAGAGAGAGGATTAGGAGGAAAATTAAAAGCTTAAAGAGACCTAAATCAAATCAATTCAACAAAGGAATTTGCGTCTTCAATCCCTAAACTAGAGAATTCATCAAACCATTGTAAGTAGAGTATTACTTTGGTATGAATAAACAATTGTGTTGGTTTGTATGCTTGAATTATGGCAATAAAGTTATTCATATTTGTGCGTTCTTATCAATTTGAAATATTATATACGTTTGGATATTCTTGAATTATGTTATTCATGTTATAAAGAACTACATGCGGTAGTTCTATGCAAGTATACGTTTGGAATATTTCGCAAATTATGTAATCCATGTTGAAGCTACATGTATGTAGTTGATTTAAATTTATGCAAGTTTGGGGTTTTGCTACTATGCCATCATGATGTATATTTTTGTGCATGAATCATTTTGTAAGTAATTAGAACAAGTTTGGTTATTATAATCCATAGGAAATTATGTTGAGAATTTGGCATCATGTATTAAGCCATGCTTTTGTACTAGAAAACCTATTTGCAAACTTATGAATATGGCTAGGCTATGAATGATATTTGGCATAATTGAAATCCATGATTAAGTCTATCTTGTTTACAAGAATTATATGATGACATATGTGGTACATGGCTAGGTTAGGTTCAAAAAGTCCCTTTTGTAAGTTTACATGACTAAAGTAAGAATCATGATTTCATGTTAGAAATATTTATGCCATGTTTATGCTAGAAGTATTTATGCCATGTTTATGTTTGACATTATGCTATGCTTATGCTAGAAATATTTATGCCATGCTTATGTTTGACATTATGCCAAAATAAAAATATAGGTTCATGTGTCAATAATGATATCTCAATTACAAGTTCACATGCTTTGATTCATGTCACCTATGTTTTATGACCAAAGTATATGTCACCACTATGCAAGTACACCAGTTTCTATTTTGTATTCCCAACGTCATATTGCAAGTTCATACGCTCACCTTCCCTTTTTTTCGTGTATGTAATCACGCCATAAGCCTCCCCTTTTCGCATGGCTAAATTGGGCTTTAAAAGGCTAAGCCCAATATATATAAACGGACGTGTAAAACGGGGGAAAATAACGTTGGGTTAAAAATTATTAATGAATGAAAATATAAAATAGAAGGGCCCAAGTTCAAGTATGGGTTGGGCCCATGATTGGTGTAACCTTTACACCATTAACTTGATAATGGGCCGCAAATATTTACATATAAGAAATAAAGAGGAATGACAAAATATGTAAATGTAGAACATACGATGTGTTTAACCCGAGGTTGGATTGAGTTGTGATGTAAACCTGCCCGGAACCGCCCGGCTGTCCAGTAGTCACAACAATACCTATCCAATGTGGGAGGTTAAACATGGAGCCCAATAAGGACCCGAGGTTAGACTGAGTTGTGGCGTAAGACTGCCCGGAACCAACCGGCAACAGGCAGTCACAACAATACCTGTCTAATGTGAGAGGTCAGGGCCTTAATAAGACAATTAAGGCTGAGTCAGGATTGTTAGGATTAAGTGAACTAAAGATTTAATCAAAATGGAACATGCTAAACTAAACGGACTGGTGGGGTTAGGTTAGGGAAACACTTAACCAACTTAGCATGTTGGCTAGAGATAGAAAACCTAGTAACGGGGGACCCTTTTCAGCAGTAACCCTAAAAGGTGTATCAGGATACCCTGAAACTAGGCAGGGTGGGGCACGATTACTGGGCTGATTATAAGAGGTCAAAGCGACGGCGGTGGTGTAGCAGTGTAGGTTCTAACGGAGTGCGGGCGTGCACACACTCCGGCGCAGAAAAATAAGGCACTGGACACCAGTAGCATACCTGTGCACTCTAAGGTTGTGTCGGGTTACCACTATGGGACTTGATACACCCCATGGTGGGACCAGCATAGGTAACTACAACATCGGGGGTCGTAAGACACATGTAACTATGCGAGTAGGAGCCGATCATCATTGAATGGATCACATCACCCTGATTATGGGGTGCCAGTGGGAAACTAGTTTATATGGGTTCAGAGATCAACATGGGGTACGATAGTATATTCGACCCTAGACAACTTAACCAAGTTTATAGTGCATGCCCACTTCTTGTTTATACTTATCACACCCAGTTCTTTATTCATAGACAAAATAGTACTAGACTTACTCAGGCTTTATGTCTGACTCTACTTTTCTTTCGTCTTCTTTCTTCCGTTTCCCCCCCCAGGTCCTCAGGGAGGGAACACAACAGCTTGACCAACCTCAACATCCAGCTTGAAGAAGAGAAATGTATTGCTTGGACTTTCCTGTTTTGAACTATGGCTTTGGACAATCCACTATGGGGCTTTTGCAGTTTATCTATGTTTTATTTATGCTTCTTTAAATAATGTACTCAAGACAGATTATGAAAGTGTTATGTTATGTTTTTGGAAAGGATGTTGTTGTAACACGTATTTGACTTTATGAAATAAAGTTTGTTGTTCTTCCGCTGTTTACAAATATGTGTTCTTATATCTGTCTTGTATATCTGTGACTTGTACTTATAAACCTCCACCAAAATTAGGGCATTCCCTTTGAGAGTGACCCTAACGGAGGTGGGGTGTTTCACTTGGTATCAGAGCATAGGTTTACCAGATAAGATAAAATGTTTTGGAAAATTTATTTTCAAAAAAGGAAATTTAAAGAAGCATTTTTAAAAGGAAAATATTATTTTAAAAAGGCAAAGTCCCCACAAAGTCATAGGTACTATCTCTTATCCTTCGTTTTGAATCTATCCTTTTTGTTTCAGCATGTCCCAAGAACTTAACTTGCCAGAAGGGGTGCCAATACCTGGTTGGTTTAGACGGTTCTTAGAAGCAAGGGCCACTCAGCCAGGTCCTACCATTCCTCCTCCCCCAGCTGAAGGAAATCATCCAGCCGCAGCGGCACCTTTTCCTCCACCTCCTCCTCGGGGAAACACTTTCGCTAAGATATGTAAAGATTTTAAAGCTATGGGAGGAAGGGATTTCCATGGAACTGAGTCCTTCGTAGCAGCTAGAAATTGGCTGAAAGAAACGGAGGACCTATTCATCATCTTTGAGGTAGAAGATAGACAAAAAGTACAGTTGGCAGTGTGGCTATTGAAGGGCGAGGCTTCCTACTGGTGGGAAGTCACTAATGCTGAAAGACCAGTGGAGACATGGGAGGACTTTAGGGCAAGGTTTGAGACCAAATTTCTCTCAGATGCAGAAAGAAGTTTGCAGTTAGAAAAATTCTTATTTCTTAAACAAGGGGACAAGACAGTCAGAGAGTATGTGAATCGGTTCGATGAGCTGGCTAGGTTTGGGCTTGACCTAGTTAACACCCCGCACAAGAAGGCTCTCCGGTTCGTCAAAGGGTTGAATGAGCCATTACACATTTTGGCCATGACCCATATACCCATGGGATCCACGTATGAAAGATTGGTGCAAATGGCATTGCTGAATGAAGAGGATAAGGGCAAGAAGGAGACAAAGGCAGAAAGCTCTCAAGGGAAGAAAGAGGGTTTGCAGCCCAAGAAGACAGACTTTAAGAAGGGCGGGAAAGTCAACAAAGAGAAGAGGAAGTGCAATTTCTATGGCAAAGTGGGGCACTTAGTAAAGGACTGCCGGAAAAAGAATGCCAAGGAGAATGGTGGGTGCTTTTCTTGCGGTGAGACAGGCCATAGGGCTAAGGACTGCCCAAAGAAACGAGGACAGGGGCAGAGGGCTAGATCCACCCCAGGGGCACAAGTCCATGTGCTGGAAGCACCACCTCTGCAACAGCGAGGTATAAATACTTCTGTAGAAAGTGTAGTTTATCTTTATGATCACCCCGTTCGCACTTTATTTGATTCTGGCGCATCACACTCCTTTATCTCGTCTGCTTTAGTAGAATCTCTGCACCTAAAAACTAGTATGGTAGAGGACCCCTTAATTGTTTCAAACCCAATTGGGGGCCCAGCTCATTTGTCTATGATCTGTGTGGGATTGAAAATTTCTATTCTAAGTGTAGAATTTCAATGTAGTGCCTTTGTTTTGGGCTTTTCGGGTTATGGTTTGATTTTGGGTATGGATTGGCTATCCAGTAATGGGGCCATCCTTGATTGTGAGAAAAGGGTTGTTAGGCTCCTAACCCAGCTCGGTAATACTTTGGAAATTTCTTGTAATCCCTCGTATGCGGTTATGCTTAGTTATCTTGAATCGCTAGATGCCTCTGTTGAAAATTTGAAATCAGTTAGAGTGGTCCGGGAATATCCGGATGTCTTTGAAGAGGTGAAGGGCTTACCTCCGAAGCGGGAAATAGACTTCCGCATATATCTTGTAGATAATGCAAAGCCCGTTGCGTTGCCCGTTAGACATATGGCTCCACGAGAAAGGAAAGAGCTCAGTAAACAGATTAAAGAGCTTCTAGAAAAGGGGTTCATTAGGAGGAGCATTTCAGAATGGGGCGCTCCAGTGGTGTTCGCTACGAAGGCTGATGGTTCACTCCGTCTATGTGTTGACTATAGGGAGCTCAACAAGCTAACGAAAAAGAATAGGCACCCTCTCCCTAGAATTGACGATTTGTTTGACCAGCTTGTAGGAGCGTCTATTTTCTCCCAACTCGATTTAGCAACCGGTTTTCATCAGCTAAGGGTGGCTGAAGATAGCATCGATAAAACGGCGTTCAGAACCCCAGACAGTTTCTTTGAATGGCTTGTCATGCCTTTCGGCTTGACAAATGCACCTGCTTACTTCGTGGACCTGATGAGTAGGGTATTTAGAGATTTCCTCAACAAATTCGTAGTGGTCTTCGTAGATGATATCCTTATCTTCTCAAAGAGTGAAGAGGAACATGCTCAGCACTTAAGGGCAATCATGGAAACTTTGCGAGTCCATCAACTAAAAGCCAAGTTCTCCAAATGCCACTTTTGGAGAGAAGAGGTGAGGTTCCTTGGGCACATAGTATCCAAACAAGGGTTAGCGGTGGACCCCGCTAAGGTAGTGGCGGTACAAGATTGGAAGACACCAAGGAATGCAACTGAGGTTCGAAGCTTTCTAGGACTAGCAGGTTTCTATCGAAAGTTCATAAGGGATTTTGCGAAAATCTCAGCTCCGCTCACGAAATTGACTAAGAAGAATCTAGTGTTCAATTGGGACTTGGATTGCGAGTTTGCTTTCCAACGACTAAAAAGGGCTCTCACAACAGCCCCAGTTTTAACGCTGCCAGATGGGAGCAAGATGTTCACTGTTTATACGGATGCATGTGGGACAGGGCTAGGCGTCGTCTTAATGCAAGAAGGAAGGGTAGTAGCTTATGGCGGGAGGCAGTTGAAGGTACACGAAAAGAACTACCCGACCTACGATCTTGAGTTAGCCGCCATCGTCTTTGCACTCAAGTCTTGGCGACACTATCTCCTAGGTGAGAAGTTCGAACTTTACACTGACCATAAATCGTTGAAATATCTTTTCTCGCAGAAAGATCTTAACTTGAGGCAACAAAGATGGATGGAGTTTCTTGCCTCGTACGATTTCGAAATCTCCTACACTCCGGGCAAAGGCAACGTAGTGGCAGACGCGTTGAGCCGAAAGAAATTGACCCTAAGCCCGTTGTTTGTTGAAAGACAAAGCCTAGAGTTTATAGCCAGTTTCGACTTTAGGCCTTCCTCCGATTTCGTACCAGGCTTGCTAGCATCTCTCGAAGTGCGCCCAACTTTGGTGGATTCGGTAGGGGCAGCACAACGCGAAGACCCTCAGCTTGTGGAAATAATTGATAGGCTAATTAGGGGTGAGACTTCAAGTCACCTCAACAGATACTCCATTGACGATAAAGGTTTACTAAGGCGAGACGGAAGACTATGCGTCCCACAAGCAAAAGATTTAGTGAAAAAGGTTCTCGAGGAGGCACATCACTCCAAGATGACGATACACCCAGGCGAGGATAAAATGTACAAAGACATAAAAAGGACTTTCTTCTGGAACGGCATGAAAAAGGACGTGGCAGAGTCCGTTTCTAAGTGTATGGTGTGCCAACAGGTTAAGGCAGAACAGAAAAAGCCTGGCGGACTGCTGCATCCTCTGGAGGTCCCGCAATGGAAGTGGGATAGCATCTCAATGGACTTCATCGATGGGCTGCCTAGGTCTAGGAGAGGCAACACTAGCATTTGGGTAATAGTGGATAGGCTTACTAAAAGCGCCCACTTTTTACCTGTCAAAAGTAAAAGAACTACCTCATCCCTAGCATCACTTTATCTCAAGGAAATCGTTCGACTCCATGGAATACCATCTAGCATTGTTAGTGATCGAGACCCCATCTTCACCAGCGAGTTTTGGCGGAATCTGCAAGAAGCAGTAGGAACGCAGTTATGCTTGAGCACAGCCTATCATCCCCAAACCGACGGCCAAACAGAGAGAGTGAACAGAGTTTTGGAAGACCTTCTAAGGCTATGCGTCCTTGACTTCGGAGGGACATGGGAAGACCACCTTCCTTTGGTGGAATTTGCCTACAACAACAACTATCAAGCAACCATCGGAATGGCGCCCTTCGAAGCTTTATATGGAAGAACGTGCCGATCGCCCACTTGTTGGTGGGAGTCTACTGATAAGCTCATACTTGGACCAGATATGATCCGAGAGACCTCAGAGAAAGTAGACTTAATATGAAGAAGGATGAAGACGGCCCAAGACAGACAAAAGTCCTATGCCGACAAGAGAAGGACCGACCTTGAATTTGAGGTTGGAGATAGAGTTTTTCTCAAGGTATCACCGCTAAGAAACGTTGTTCGTTTTGGAACCACAGGAAAGCTAGCGCCAAGGTTTGTAGGGCCATTCCCTATCATCGAGAAAATTGGGAAAATGGCCTATAGATTAGAGCTACCCTAGAAGTTGGCTGGAGTCCACAACGTATTTCACGTTTCACATCTCCGAAAATGTCTGCATGAGTCTGCTGAAGTGGTAGAGCCAAATATACTCGAAGAGGCCGAAGTGGAACGCGAAGCGACCATAAGAAAAGTTCCAACCCGCATCTTAGGAACAGAAGTGAAGAAGCTACGCAACCGCGAAGTCAAGCTCGTCAAAGTTCAGTGGAGCGACGCCGAGGGAGACGCGACTTGGGAAACTGAAGCTAGAATACGTACTGCCTACCCTTTTCTGTTCGAGGGTACATCCTTGATCTTTCCTTTTTCCTTAAGTTGCGCTTTTATCTATCTTTTTAGGTATATTTCCTTGACCGTATCTTTTAGATAGAATCTTTTTGGATGAAAACATGTAGTTGAAACATGTTATGGATGATGGTTGCAAGTGGTTGCAAGTGATTGCTAGTGGTTGCTCGTGGTTGCATATACACACACAATCTAGGTTTTAGATCGGCTCAGTCACTTCATATTGCATATGCATATATGTTTGCATTCGTATATGGTTGAACTCTAATGTGTTGTCATGTGGATGCTGCATTTGTACTGAATGATTGTGCACTCATGTAGAATCATGAATAGGAAAATTTGCATACATAATGGATTCATGGCACTTACATAATTCGCATTAAGGAGGTCAACTGAATCAGTAGACCGCCTGATTTTGCATTAGATAAGTTCATGTACACACACACTTCGCATATGATCATGAAGCATTAGAAGTCTTTTAAGGACAATGGATGCTCATGTTTGATGGATGAGTAGATGGATGATTGGATGTTAGGATATACATTCCTCCTAGCTTGAAGATTTCGGGGACGAAATCCTTTTAAGTGGGGGAGAATGTAACACCCCGAAAATTCTATAACTGTGAAATTAACAAATTAAAGTATAATTAATCAAAGAACCAAGGGAAACGGGATACGCCATTGCGTTCGTCTCGGAAAAATACGCGAAATAGAGTCCGAGTTTTCGAAAAACGGAGTCCGTATGAAGAAGATATGGCCTTCGGAAGTTTGAGAATCAAGTTTAAAATTCAAACAGAATAAAATAATTAAAAATCGGGCCCAATGGGCCACGACGGATAAACACCCGCCTAGGCCACCCAGGTCGACTGGGCTGTCGACCTGGGCTACCCATGTCGACAGGGCTGTCGACAGCCCTGTCGACAGGGGTGTCGACCTGGTCGAGCCCAGCCAACCTGGCTGGCCAGGTCTGTGTTTGGCCGATTTTCTGTGGTCTGCTTTGTCACTAGGGCTAGGTGGCAAGTTTTAATTGGTCTCTCTATCGAATGAATGGCTACGATCAATCCAAGCAACATCAATGGTCCTAATCAGTTCCTAACCTCTATATAAACAACCCTAGACTAAACCCTAATCTATTCATTCAAAATTAAGAACATAGCCGCCATGTTGCTGAGGAACGACTAAGAGTAGCCGCCAACTAGAGAGAGGATTAGGAGGAAAATTAAAAGCTTAAAGAGACCTAAATCAAATCAATTCAACAAAGGAATTTGCGTCTTCAATCCCTAAACTAGAGAATTCATCAAACCATTGTAAGTAGAGTATTACTTTGGTATGAATAAACAATTGTGTTGGTTTGTATGCTTGAATTATGACAATAAAGTTATTCATATTTGTGCTTTCTTATCAATTTGAAATATTATATACGTTTGGATATTCTTGAATTATGTTATTCATGTTATAAAGAACTACATGCGGTAGTTCTATGCAAGTATACGTTTGGAATATTTCGCAAATTATGTAATCCATGTTGAAGCTACATGTATGTAGTTGATTTAAATTTATGCAAGTTTGGGGTTTTGCTACTATGCCATCATGATGTATATTTTTGTGCATGAATCATTTTGTAAGTAATTAGAACAAGTTTGGTTATTATAATCCATAGGAAATTATGTTGAGAATTTGGCATCATGTATTAAGCCATGCTTTTGTACTAGAAAACCTATTTGCAAACTTATGAATATGGCTAGGCTATGAATGATATTTGGCATAATTGAAATCCATGATTAAGTCTATCTTGTTTACAAGAATTATATGATGACATATGTGGTACATGGCTAGGTTAGGTTCAAAAAGTCCCTTTTGTAAGTTTACATGACTAAAGTAAGAATCATGATTTCATGTTAGAAATATTTATGCCATGTTTATGCTAGAAGTATTTATGCCATGTTTATGTTTGACATTATGCTATGCTTATGCTAGAAATATTTATGCCATGCTTATGTTTGACATTATGCCAAAATAAAAATATAGGTTCATGTGTCAATAATGATATCTCAATTACAAGTTCACATGCTTTGATTCATGTCACCTATGTTTTATGACCAAAGTATATGTCACCACTATGCAAG
The DNA here is from genome assembly GCA_030737875.1 of Allium sativum. Classification (NCBI taxonomy): domain Eukaryota; kingdom Viridiplantae; phylum Streptophyta; class Magnoliopsida; order Asparagales; family Amaryllidaceae; genus Allium; species Allium sativum. The sequence goes on along the minus strand of CM060918.1, from coordinate 830,588,345 downwards.
TACACCAGTTTCTATTTTGTATTCCCAACGTCATATTGCAAGTTCATACGCTCACCTTCCCTTTTTTTCGTGTATGTAATCACGCCATAAGCCTCCCCTTTTCGCATGGCTAAATTGGGCTTTAAAAGGCTAAGCCCAATATATATAAACGGACGTGTAAAACGGGGGAAAATAACGTTGGGTTAAAAATTATTAATGAATGAAAATATAAAATAGAAGGGCCCAAGTTCAAGTATGGGTTGGGCCCATGATTGGTGTAACCTTTACACCATTAACTTGATAATGGGCCGCAAATATTTACATATAAGAAATAAAGAGGAATGACAAAATATGTAAATGTAGAACATACGATGTGTTTAACCCGAGGTTGGATTGAGTTGTGATGTAAACCTGCCCGGAACCGCCCGGCTGTCCAGTAGTCACAACAATACCTATCCAATGTGGGAGGTTAAACATGGAGCCCAATAAGGACCCGAGGTTAGACTGAGTTGTGGCGTAAGACTGCCCGGAACCAACCGGCAACAGGCAGTCACAACAATACCTGTCTAATGTGAGAGGTCAGGGCCTTAATAAGACAATTAAGGCTGAGTCAGGATTGTTAGGATTAAGTGAACTAAAGATTTAATCAAAATGGAACATGCTAAACTAAACGGACTGGTGAGGTTAGGTTAGGGAAACACTTAACCAACTTAGCATGTTGGCTAGAGATAGAAAACCTAGTAACGGGGGACCCTTTTCAGCAGTAACCCTAAAAGGTGTATCAGGATACCCTGAAACTAGGCAGGGTGGGGCACGATTACTGGGCTGATTATAAGAGGTCAAAGCGACGGCGGTGGTGTAGCAGTGTAGGTTCTAACGGAGTGCGGGCGTGCACACACTCCGGCGCAGAAAAATAAGGCACTGGACACCAGTAGCATACCTGTGCATTCTAAGGTTGTGTCGGGTTACCACTATGGGACTTGATACACCCCATGGTGGGACCAGCATAGGTAACTACAACATCGGGGGTCGTAAGACACATGTAACTATGCGAGTAGGAGCCGATCATCATTGAATGGATCACATCACCCTGATTATGGGGTGCCAGTGGGAAACTAGTTTATATGGGTTCAGAGATCAACATGGGGTACGATAGTATATTCGACCCTAGACAACTTAACCAAGTTTATAGTGCATGCCCACTTCTTGTTTATACTTATCACACCCAGTTCTTTATTCATAGACAAAATAGTACTAGACTTACTCAGGCTTTATGTCTGACTCTACTTTTCTTTCATCTTCTTTCTTCCGTTTCCCCCCCCCCCCAGGTCCTCAGGGAGGGAACACAGCAGCTTGACCAACCTCAACATCCAGCTTGAAGAAGAGAAATGTATTGCTTGGACTTTCCTGTTTTGAACTATGGCTTTGGACAATCCACTATGGGGCTTTTGCAGTTTATCTATGTTTTATTTATGCTTCTTTAAATAATGTACTCAAGACAGATTATGAAAGTGTTATGTTATGTTTTTGGAAAGGATGTTTTTGTAACACGTATTTGACTTTATGAAATAAAGTTTGTTGTTCTTCCGCTGTTTACAAATATGTGTTCTTATATCTGTCTTGTATATCTGTGACTTGTACTTATAAACCTCCACCAAAATTAGGGCATTCCCTTTGAGAGTGACCCTAACGGAGGTGGGGTGTTTCATTAATGGAATGTGATTTTAGGTTTATCGTGAACCGTGTTTTAAATGACACTGATTCTTTAACCCAGTTAAAGATATAAACTAAGTGGAGTTTTAATGAATCTTTAATTAGATTGAAAAGATCGAGAATGTAGTATCACCAGTTTTGCTCCAGGCGATAGTTAAATCTTTAATTAGATTTGAGCGTGAAATGGTAATTGAATTTACCGATAACACCGTGGTGTTAGATATGAAGTATTACCAGTTTTACTTCATGGGATAAATAGGTTGGGATTGGGAAATAAAATAAATAATTACTTCGGTGTGGTTCGCTAATCCCGACTAGTTTGAATTGATATTCAAAGAAGAGTAAAGATTAAATTTAAAGAATTTATGTTTGATAAAATTAATGGGAACCTTTCCCAAAGTATAAGAATATTTGAACAAAAGAATATTCTGAATTGGGATGAGGCGTATGTTGTGTTTGTGTAACACTTGTTTATTTTATACGCGAGTTATTCAAAAAGACCGGGTTTATCCCATTCTGAATAACTGATTCAACGTGGTGTCAAAGATGAAGACGGTGGTCGAAGACCGGAAATCTTCACATCGTTTGGGTGATTGCTGATGATCTCGATTAGGTTGTACATCCAAGAGGAGAGAAACAGTTGGTGATCGTCCAGACGTACTTGGAGATCGATGGATATGCGGGGTACTAGGTGCCTCCGGTTTCGTTCAGACCCAGAACGGACTTGTAAATGGACTGTGTGTCTGACATTGGATTTCAGTCTGTGTGATTGATTTATATTAAATATATATCTGTATGGCGACGGAGAATTTATTCTCTTGCTTAACTCCCTTATCTGAGACGTACGAGATCAGGGGTTATATACTGATGGATATCAAACGCATAGATTGAATTGCCTGTGTGGCATGCCTAAGTGGCGAATGATCGAGGCTTCTGTTGAAAAGCAAAGTCTTGTGGTTGATGATCGAAGCACGACCTTTGTGGCGTTGCTTTGTGTAACGTTTACTTCGCGAATTTCACACCCGGTATGAACCAGAAACGGGAGAGGACCTCAGGGAGGGCATGCGTTTCCTTCTAGCTAGAAGTGGCGTCAGTGGTTTTACACGCCCTGACGAGTTTGACTTATGTGGTTGTTGCTGTTGCGAGGCGGCTCGGATATATCGGTCGTTCTCGAACCGATGGAGTCATTTAGTTGGCTCATTGACACCCCAAAGGGTGGGGAAACGCAGTGTTCAGGCATTTTAATCCACATCGGTGGACCGGCCCTGACGATCCAAAGGTCACTCAAGCTCTGACCCGAGACACGGACTAGAGCGTCTCGAATCGGTAAAGGACTATCTTTTGCCTCGGTTCATAGACGAAAAATCCAATTTCCAAATACGTGACATTTGCGGTTTTATTTGTAGAGCCTAGTATGGCGACATAGTGGGATGGGGCGCTTATGCCGTCTATGATTGATACTTATGATTTGAAGTTGTTTTATACACTATGCACTTATAATAGCATCAAATGATTTGTTTTAAACGTATAAAGCATTCTTGGCTATTATAAGGTAAAAAACCTATCCTCTGGCTTGCGTTGCATTGTGTGATGGGAACTGGGTCTTATAACAGCTTCATTGTTCTTTATTTAGCATTGCACTGTTGTTTTATGCACTGGTATTCTTGGGAGAAAGCCCGTTCCGTGTTATACGGCGTGGTCCCTTGATTTACCTAACTTTAAAGTAAAGTTTTAAATAACTGTTTTAGTTCTCACACCAGTCCCATGACTGACCCAGAGTTTATTGTTTTAACCTAAACTCTGGGTGCCCTTATTTTGACACGGGTAGCTAGTAGTTTTGGTTTTGCAGATTTATATTCACAGGATCCTGATTTACAGCTGGAACGATACTCGGAAAGCTTTGTATCTGCGTATTACTTCTAGTTGTGTATTGTATTATTTTCCGCTGTGATGTATTTAAATGTAATTTAAATCTCTGATATTTCTGTGTAATATTCATTTATACTTTGTATATTCTTGTATTCTGATGGAATTGTTGTAATAACAATGAAATGTTCTCCCGTCTGCGTTCTGATTTGTCTTGTCCTCACAGTAATTCGTTCTTTCTCTTCTCTTCGGAGACCGGGGAAGTTCGGGTCGCTTCATTTGGTATCAGAGCTTTGGTTTACAAAGCTCAGAGAACAGGACACCTTAGAACCATACGAAAGAATTCATCAGATATTGGATTAGTAATATCCAGTGAGAAAGACTCGTTAGAGATGGGATCAGTAGTATCCTAGAACGAGTGTGCAGAGTATATTTTTTAAAGTGAAAACAATCTTGGTTTCGAAAATTTAAATCAATTATTCGTATTTGGTTATTTATTTATATTGATGTGGACAATCCAGTATATATAGATTTTGCGTATACGTCTGATCCGCGTGTATTCGAAGTTTTGATATATTAGGTAGATAAAAAATCACAGTCTAGTCGCCCGGAGAGAATTCTGATGATTGATGCATCATCATCAGAATTTATGTTCGATTGACGAAAGTGAGATTTCTATATATTTCCTATTGACTGGTGTGAGAACCAAAATTAGATAGGGCTTATTGACTGGAGAGAGGAGGATTAATAGAGAAGAAGGTTTCTGTTGGCGAAAGGTCGCTGCCGTTTAAAAAGACACAACTGTTTCAACAGTCGCGCATTTGAATTTCAAAAATAAAATTCGAAATTTGAACGGTAGCGCCTGTGCATGAACAGTCAAGGCCCAAGATGCCCCAAGTGCCTATCCATGACCATTTAAATGTATACTCAATTTGTTAGCCCAATTAGTTCTTTGTGGGCTTTACTCAATTTGTTTATCATGTTTGACAAAACATTATATACATTCCATTTCCTTCTTCTTCTATCATGTGGGACATTTGCATTTCTCCACCGTACACACAAATTTCATAGAAATAGCAGATAAGGAGCGTGGCCATAATCCAATGTCTAATAACAAGTCTCGTAGCCATTCTGCTTCCTTAGCTGCAGCGCCAAGGGCTATAAATTCTGATTCCATGGTTGAATGTGCTATACATGTTTGTTTCTTGGATGCCCAACTTATGGCCCCTCCTCCTAATGAGAATATCCATCCAGAAGTTGATAAACTCTCATTTGTACTACACATCCAACTTGCATCGCAATACCCTTCTAGCACACTTGGATAATCGGCATAAACTAATTTCATTTCTTTTGTCCTTTTGAGATATCCAAAGATCCTACTAATTGCTTTCCAATAATGTATGCTAGGTTTAGACGTGAATCTTGACATCATGTTAACGACAAAAGCTATATCTGGCCTTGTGCAATACGTGACATACATAAGACATCCAATGACACTGGCATATTCCAGTTGAGCTATGATTCGATCTTTATTTTCTTGCATTTTCACACTAGAATCAACTGGAGTACTAGCAACTTTGATATTAAGATGTATGAACTTATCAAGTATTTTGTCAATATAATGAGTTTGATTTAAGGCATATCCTTTTTCATGTTTTTCAACTTTGATTCCCAATATTGCCTCATTAAGGTCTTTCATTTTAAAAAATGAAGTAAGATACTTCTTGGCATCAGTAATTCCTTTCATATTATTGCTAGCAATTATCATGTCATCAACATATAAGCATAATATCACTATGTAATCATTAGTTTTCTTACAATAAACACATTTATCGGTATTATTATGCCAAAACCCATTTGCTAGAATTGCCTTATCAAACTTCTTATGCCATTGCTTTGGGGCTTGGTTTAAGCCATATAATGACTTAACCAATTTTCATACTTTGTTTTCATTTCCTGGTAGGACAAAGCCTTCAGGTTGTTACATATACCTCCTCGGTTAAGTTACCGTTCAAGAAGGCCGTTTTTACATCCATCTGATGAATATACAATTTATATATTGATGCCGATGCAAACAAAACTCTTATGGATGTGGTTCTTGCAACTGGAGCATAGGTATCAAAATAATCTATACCTTCTTTTTATCTAAAACCTTTTGTTACTAATCTTGCTTTGTAAGTTTGTATAGAACCATCTATTCTGTATTTCTTTCGAAACACCCATTTACACCCGATTGCCTTTGAACCAGGTGGAAGATCTACTAAAACTCAAGTCTTGTTGGATAGTATAGTATCCATCTCATCATTTATTGCTTCTTGCCAAAAAGCATAATCTCGTGAAGTCATAACTTCTTTAAAAGTTTTAGGATCGTCATTGATATTGAGTACCATAGGTGTAACTTCTACAATTTTTAATCTAGTAGCCTCAACCAGAAAAGTAATTGAATCAGAGGAAATAAAATCAGAACTCAAATGTTTTTCTTTTCTAACACGCTGACTTCTCCTAGGTTCACTTGGTTCATTATGTCCTCTTTTTCCTCCAACAATGGTTTCAGAAGTTTCTTCTACTATAGGCTCAATTGTACTATGTAGAAATTTATCTTCAAAGAATTCCACATGTATAGATTCCACTATCACATTGGATTGTAAATCAAGCAATCTATATGCTTTTGAATTTTGTGCATAGCCAACAAAAACACTTTTAATACCTCTTGGTCCTAACTTTGTCTTATGGGGATCTTGGACTTTGTAAAATGCTAAACATCCCCACACTTTAAAATAATTTAAGTTAGGTTTTCTATCATTATTCCAAAGTTCAAAAGGTGAAGCCCCGAATTTCTTAAAAGGCACTTTATTATAAAAATGACATGCTGTCAACAAAGCTTCACCCCATAAGTAAAACAGTAACTTTGCATTCATAAGCATTGAATTAACCATATCTACCAAGGATCTATTTTTTCTTTAGCCACCCCATTTTGTTGGGGTGTGTATGGAGTTGTTCGTTGGTGAATAATTCCATTATCCTCACAAAACTGATTGAAGATATCTGAAAAATATTCACCCCCCAATAAATTCGAAGCACTTTAATTATTTTTTCTTTCTGATTTTCAACTTCAGATTTAAATTCTTTGAATTTTTCAAAAGCTTCGTCCTTGGTTTTCAATAAGTATACATAAGTGTATCTTGTATGGTCGTCAATGAAAGTGATAAAATATCGCTTTCCTCCTCTTCTTAGTTGACCATTCAATTCACAAATATCAGAATGCACGAATTCTAGAAAATCACTGTTTCTTTCAACTTTAGAAAATGATTTTTTTAGTCATCTTGGCTTCAACACAAATTTTACATTTTTCGAAATCATTAACAGAATAGTTAATATAGCCATGTTTTGACATATACTTTAAGCAATTAAAATTTAAATGTCCTAATCTAGCATGCCATAAAGAACTAGGAGAATCAACAACATAAGCAACAGTAGTAATTTCATTAATCGACAACTTAAACATGCCATCACATGAGTATCCTTTTCCTACGAATACTCCATTCTTAGATACAATAATTTTATTTGGATTCTAGAACAACTTTAAAACCCTTCTTGCATAAAAGATTTGCAGAAACTAAGTTCTTTCTCAAGTCCGGAACATGGAACACATTGACAAGGGTGAGTTTTTGGCCATAAGTGAACTTCAATTCTACGCTTCCCTTGCCCATAACTTCAGCCGAAGCATGATTTCCCATGAGAACATCTTCAAGCTCTTTCATTTCATTATAGGACTTGAACAAATTTTTGTCGTTGCACACATGTATGGTAGCGCCAGAATCAAGCCACCAATCTGCAGATTTTGCCACAGAAGCCATATGAAGTTATGTGATCATTGCAACCAATTCTTGTCCAACATCTTCCACAACATTTGCTTTATTGTTTCCAGAACCAGATATGGAGTTCTTTTCTGCCTTGGCCTTGAATCAACAATCTTTGATAAGATGTCCTTTAATACCACAATAAAAGCAAGGCCTATTCTTTGTTTTGTTCTTGAAATCTTTCTTTTTAGGTTTCAAACTATCGTTGGAATTTCCAGAAACCGGTTCTTTGGAAGATATGTGATGAACTTTGGATCCTAAGATCGACTCATCTCTGACACGATTTTCACTTTCAATTAGCAAGTGAGTCAAGAATTTGTCAATGGAAAAACTATCCGATGAGTGCAGAATTTTCCTTCTGTAATCATTCCAAGCGGGAGGAAGCTTTGACAGAATCACTCCAACTTGGATAGGATTGGGAATAGTAATCTGCAATTCCCTCATTTGGGAAACTAGAATCTCCAACTCACGGATTTGATCCAAGATTGGAATGTTATTAACAAATTTGAATTCAAAATATTTTAAGGTAAGAAAATGATCGGTACCTTCCTTCATGTGTTTATATTTTGATTCGAGAGCCGACCATACTTCCTTTGGCATTTTGTAGTTGCGATAAACATCATAAAGCCTGTCAGTGAGTGCGTTGAGAATATAGCCTCTGCATAGCATTTCATCCGTCTCACGCTTAGCTTTGTCCGCTGCAATTTTCTTTATAATTTCTTCAGAATCAGTAGGCTTTGGGTCTGCAATTGGTTGCAGCGCTGGATCCAGCAAGTAATGAAGATTCATAGACAACAAAAGCCATGTCATTCGGTCTTGCCATCTAGTATAGTTTGTTCCATCAAACCGATCGAGTTTGATGGATTCTTTTCCATGAAGTTGAACCTGGACTTTGGAATTCAGTTCTGTCTCCATTGGAAACTTTTGTTTTCGATTGTTATTTTATAAGTGGGTATGAGAAAGGAATGAAACAGAGAAGGATAAGAGAGCCTTGAGGCGTGTTGTCACTATCTGAAAACAATATTTCCAGTACAGGAAACTTGCTCGCAGGATACAACAAGGCTCGAGAATTCTTGTGAGAGAGAAAGAAGAAGAGATCGCTTGTTTTTCTTTTCTGACTGGAGAGAGGCGGATTTATAGAGAAGAAGGTTTCTGTTGGCGAAAGGTCACTGCCGTTTAAAAAGACACAACTGTTTCAACAGTCGCGCATTTGAATTTCAAAAATAAAATTCGAAATTTGAACGGTGGCGCCTGTGTATGAACAGTCAAGGCCCAAGATGCCCCAAGTGCCCAAGTGCCTATCTATGACCATTTAAATGTATACTCAATTTATTATCCCAATTAGTTCTTTGTGGGCTTTACTCAATTTGTTTATCATGTTTGACAAAACATTATATACAATCCATTTTCTTCTTCTTCTATCATGTGGGACATTTGCATTTCTCCACTATACACACAAATTACATAACAAAATGGTATTTTAGTTTGTGTGTAATGATTTTTTTTCTTTGATAAATGTTATCCATACAAAAAGGTATCTTTCGATTTGGACCTTTAATTAGTGTACATTAGTTAAAGTTTAAACGAAGTTGTAGATGTCTGTAAAAGATTGAACCACAACTCCTATCATAAAACCGAACAAATGACACAGACAAGTTTATCCGCTAGATCTCACAAGATTCTCAACACAACCTTAGCACTATTATATACGACCATGTGCTAATCCTGAATTCATGAACATTTATAAATGTAACACATACATTTATCGAAGCGGCACCACTTCTATATTCAACTAAGTATAGCCTAACAGATACAAACTATGCATTATGCATTTGCTCACAAACTAGCCTTGATCAATGAAACATATATGGAACTGTGCTAATTCTTTTAAGCGCTTATCGATAACTTGTTATTACCCATTTAACTTAAAAACTAATATACTAGTCTGAAGTTGGGTTCCCATCGTCGGCCCTTGGAATTTTAAGTCCCATATTTTTTTTGTACTTTGCACTAAATCTCTAGCAAGTGCTTTAGTGAGAGGATCCGCTAAGTTTTCGCCGGACTTTACATATATAATGGTGATCACCCCTTTAGTAATTAATTCTCTCACAAACGTATGTCTTAAACTAATATGTCTAGATTTTCCGTTGTAAACATCACTGTATGCTCTAGACAATGCTGCTGAGCTATCTCAGTAAATAGAAATAGCAGATAAGGAGTGTGGCCACAATTCAATGTCTAATAACAAGTCTCGTAGCCATTCTGCTTCCTTACCTACAGCGCCAAGGGCTATAAATTCTGATTCCATAGTTGAATGTGCTATACATGTTTGTTTCTTGGATTTCCCAACTTATGGTCCCTCCTCCTAATGAGAATATCCATCCAGAAGTTGACAAACTCTCATTTGTACTACACATCCAACTTGCATCGCAATACCCTTCTAGCACACTTGGATAATTGGCATAAACTAATTTCAATTCTTTTCTCCTTTTGAGATATCCAAAGATCCTACTAATTGCTTTCCAATGATGTATGCTAGGTTTATACGTGAATCTTGACATCATGTTAACGGCAAAAGCTATATCTGGCCTTGTGCAATATGTGACATACATAAGACATCCAATGGCACTGGCATATTCCAGTTGAGCTATGATTCGATCTTTATTTTCTTGCATTTTCACACGAGAATCAACTGGAGTACTAGCATCTTTGATATTAAGATGTTTGAACTTACCAAGTATTTTGTCAATATAATGAGTTTGATTTAAGGCATATCCTTTTTCATGTTTTTCAACTTTGATTCCCAATATTTTATCTACCTCATTAAGGTCTTTCATTTTAAAAAATGAAATTAGATACTTCTTGGTATCAGTAATTCCTTTCACATTATTACTAGCAATTATCATGTCATCAACATATAAGCATAATATCACTATGTAATCATTGGTTTTCTTACAATAAACACATTTTTCAGCATTATTATGCCTAAAACCATTTGCTAGAATTGCCTCATCAAACTTCTTATGCAATTGCTTTGGGGCTTGCTTTAAGCCATATAATGACTTAACCAATTTGCATACTTTTTTTTCATTTCCTGGTAGGACAAAGCCTTCAGGTTGTTCCATATATACCTCCTCGGTTAAGTCACCGTTCAAGAAGGCCGTTTTAACATCCATCAGATGAATATACAATTTATATATTGATGCCAATGCAAACAAAACTCTTATGGATGTGGTTCTTGCAATTGGAACATAGGTATCGAAATAATCTATACCTCCTTTTTGTCTAAAACCTTTTGCTACTAATCTTGCTTTGTAAGTTTGTATAGAACCATCTATTATGTATTTCTTTCGAAACACCTATTTGCACCTGATTGCCTTTGAACTAGGTGGAAGATCTACTAAAACCCAAGTCTTGTTGGATAATATAGAATCCATCTCATCATTTATTGCTTCTTGCCAAAAAGCATAATCTCGTGAAGTCATAGCCTCTTTAAAAGTTTTAGGATCGTCATTGATATTGAGTACCATAGGTGTAACTTCAACTATTTTTAATCTAGTAGCCTCAACCAGAAAAGTAATTGAATCAGAGGAAATAAAATCAGAACTCAAGTGTTTTTCTTTTCTAATACGCTGACTTCTCTTAGGTTCACTTGGTTCATTATGTCCTCTTTTTCCTCCAACAATGGTTTCAGAAGTTTCTTCTACTATAGGCTCAATTGTACTATGTAGAAATTTATCTTCAACGAATTCCACACGTATAGATTCCACTATCACATTGGATTGTAAATCAAGCAATCTATATGCTTTTGAATTTTGTACATAGCCAACAAAAACACTTTTAATACCTCTTGGTACTAACTTTGTCTTATGGGGATCTTGGACTTTGTTAAATGCTAAACACCCCCACACTTTAACATAATTTAAGTTAGGTTTTCTACCATTATTCCAAAGTTCATAAGGTGAAGCCCCGAATTTCTTAAAAGGCACTTTATTATAAATATGACATGCTATCAACAAAGCTTCACCCCACAAGTAAAACGGTAACTTTGCATTCATAAGCATTGAAATAACCATATCTACCAAGGATCTATTTTTTCTTTCAACCACCCCATTTTGTTGGGGTGTGTATGGAGCTGTTCGTTGGTGAATAATTCCATTATCCTCACAAAACTGATTGAAGATATCTGAAAAATATTCACCCCCTATCACTTCGAAGCACTTTAATTCTTTTTTCTTTCTGATTTTCAACTTTAGATTTAAATTCTTTGAATTTTTCAAAAGCTTCGTCCTTGGTTTTCAATAAGTATACATAAGTGTATCTTGTATGGTCGTCAATGAAAGCGAGAAAATATCGCTTTCCTCCTCTTGTTAGTTGACCATTTAATTTACAAATATTAGAATGCACGAGTTCTAGCAAATCACTGTTTCTTTCAACTTTAGAAAATGGGTTTTTAGTTATTTTGGCTTCAACACAAATTTTACATTTTTTGAAATCATTAACAGAATAGTTAATATAGCATGTTTTGACATATACTTTAAGCAATTAAAATTTAAATGTCCTAATCTAGCATGCCATAAAGAACTAGGAGAATCAACAAAATAAGCAACAGTAGTAATTTCATTAATTGACAACTTAAACATGCCATCACATGAGTATCCTTTTCCTACGAATACTCCATTCTTAGATACAATAACTTTGTCAGATTCTAGCACAACTTTAAAACCCTTCTTGCATAAAAGATTTGCAGAAACTAAGTTCTTTTTCAAGTCCGGAACATGGAACACATTGACAAGGGTGAGTTTTTGGCCAGAAGTGAACTTCAATTCCACGCTTCCCTTGCCCATAACTTTAGCCAAAGCATGATTTCTTATGATAACATCTTCATGCTCATTCATTTCATTATAGGACTTGAACAAATTTTTGTCATTGCACATATGTATGGTAGCGCCAGAATCAAGCCACCAATCTGTAGATTTTGCCACAGAAGCCATATGAAGTTCTGTGATCATTGCGACAAATTCTTTTCCAGCATCTTCCACAACATTTGCTTTATTGTTTCCAGAACCAGATTTGGAGTTCTTTTCTGCCTTGGCCTTGAATCGACAATCTTTGATAAGATGTCCTTTAGTACCACAATAAAAGCAAGGCCTGTTCTTAGATTTGTTCTTGAAATCTTTCTTTTTAGGTTTCAAACTATCGTTGGAATTTCCAGAATTCGGTTCTTTGGAAGATATGTGATGAACTTTGGATCCTAAGATCGACTCATCTCTGACACGGTTTTCACTTTCAATTTGAAAGTGAGTCAAGAATTTGTCAATGGAAAAACTATCCGATGAGTGCAGAATTTTCCTTCTGTAATCATTCCAAGCGGGAGGAAGCTCTGACAAAATCGCTCCAACTTAGATAGGATCGGGAATAGTAATCTGCAATTCCCTCATTTGGGAAACTAGAACCTCCAACGCATGGATTTGATCCATGATTGGCATATTATCAACAAATTTGAATTCAAAATATTTTAAGGCAAGAAAACGATCGGTACCTTCCTTCATGTGTTTATATTTTGATTCGAGAGCCGACCATACTTCCTTTGGCGTTTTGTAGTTGCGATAAACATCATAAAGTCTGTTAGTGAGTGCATTGAGAATATAGCCTCTGCATAGCATTTCATCCGTCTCATGCTTAGCTTTGTCCGCTGCAATTTTCTTTTTAATTTCTTCAAAATCAGTAGGCTTTGGGTCTGCAATTGGTTGCAGTGCTGGATCCAGCAAGTAATGAAGATTCATAGACAGCAAAAGCCATGTCATTTGGTCTTGCCATCTAGTATAGTTTGTTCCATCAAACCGTTCGAGTTTGATGGATTCTTTTCCAAGAAGTTGAACCTGGACTTTGGAATTCAGTTATGTCTCCATTGGAAACTATTATTTTCAATTGTTATTTTATAAGTGGTTATGAGAAAGGAATGAAACAGAGAAGGATAAGAGAGCCTTGAGGTGTGTTGTCACTATCTGAAAACAATATTTCCAGTACAGGAAACTTGCCCGTAGGATACAACAAGGCTCGAGAATTCTTGTGAGAGAGAAAGAAGAAGAGATCGCTTGTTTTTCTTTTCTGACTGGAGAGAGGCGGATTTATAGAGAAGAAGGTTTCTGTTGGCGAAAGGTCGCTGCAGTTTAAAAAGACACAACTGTTTCAACAGTCGTGCATTTGAATTTCAAAAATAAAATTCGAAATTTGAACGGTAGCGCCTGTGTATGAACAGTCAAGGCCCAAGATGCCCCAAGTGCCCAAGTGCCTATCCATGACCATTTAAATGTATACTCAATTTGTTATCCCAATTAGTTCTTTGTAGGCTTTACTCAATTTGTTTATCATGTTTGACAAAACATTATATACATTCCATTTCCTTCTTCTTCTATCATTTGGGACATTTGCATTTCTCCACTATACACACAAATTACATAACAAAAAGGTATCTTAGTTTGTGTGTAATGATTTTTCTTTGATAAACGTTATCCATACAAAAAGGTATCTTTCGATTTGGACCTTTAATTAGTGTACATTAGTTAAAGTTTTAACGAAGTTGTAGGTGTCTGTAAAAGATTGAACCACAACTCCTATCGTAAAACCGAACAGATGACACAGACAAGTTTATCCGCTAGATCTCACAAGATTCTCAACACAACCTTAGCACTATTATATACGGCCATATGCTAATCCTGAATTCATGAACATTTATAAATGTAACACATACATTTATTGAAGCGACACCACTTCTATGTTCGACTAAGTATAGCCTAACAGATACAAACTATGCATTTGCTCATAAACTAGCCTTGATCAATGAAACAGATATGGAACTGTGCTAGTTCTTTTAAGCGCTTATCGATAACTTGTTGTTACCCATTTAACTTGAAAACTAATATACTAGTCTGAAGTTGGGCTCCTGTCGTCAGTGCTTGGAATTTTAAGTCCCATATTTTTTGTTGTACTTTGCACTAAATAGAAATAGTAGATAAGGAGTGTGGCCATAATTCAATGTCCAATAACAAGTCTCGTAGCCATTCTGCTTCCTTAGCTGCAGCGCCAAGGGCTATAAATTCTGATTCCATAGTTGAATGTGCTTTACATATTTTTTTCTTGGATGCCCAACGCCTCTCCTCCTAATGAGAATATCCATCCAGAAGTTGATAAACTCTCATTTGTACTAGACATCCAACTTGCATCACAATACCCTTCTAGCACACTCGGATAATCGGCATAAACTAATTTCAATTCTTTTGTCCTTTTGAGATATCCAAAGATCCTACTAATTGCTTTCCAATGATGTATGCTAGGTTTAGACGTGAACCTTGACATCATGTTAACGGCAAAAGCTATATCTGGCCTTGTGCAATATGTGACATACATAAGACATCCAATGGCACTGGCATATTCCAGTTGAGCTATGATTCGATCTTTATTTTCTTGCATTTTCACACTAGAATCAACTGGAGTACTAGCATTTTTGATATTAAGATGTTTGAACTTATCAAGTATTTTGTCAATATAATGAGTTTGATTTAAGGCATATCTTTTTTCATGTTTTTCATCTTTGATTCCCAATATTGCCTCATTAAGGTCTTTCATTTTAAAAACTGAAGTCTGATACTTCTTGGTATCAGTAATTCCTTTCATATTATTACTAGCAATTATCATGTCATCAACATATAAGCATAATATCACTATGTAATCATTGGTTTTCTTACAATAAACACATTTATCATCATTATTATGCCTAAAACCATTTTCTAGAATTGCCTTATCAAACTTCTTATGCCATTGCTTTGGGGCTTGCTTTAAGCGATATAATGACTTAACCAATTTGCATACTTTGTTTTCATTTCCTGGTAGGACGCAGCCTTCAGGTTGTTCCATATATACCTCCTCGGTTAAGTCACCATTCAAGAAGGCCATTTTTACATCCATCAGATGAATATACAATTTATATATTGATGCCAATGCAAACAAAACTCTTATGGATGTGGTTCTTGCAACTGGAGCATAGGTATCGAAATAATCTATACCTTCTTTTTGTATAAAACCTCTTGCTACTAATCTTGCTTTGTAAGTTTGTATAGAACCATCTGTTCTGTATTTCCTTCGAAACACCCATTTGCACCCGATTGCCTTTGAACCAGGTGGAAGATCTACTAAAACCCAAGTCTTGTTGGATAGTATAGAATCCATCTCATCATTCATTGCTTCTTGCCAAAAAGCATAATCTCATGAAGTAATAGCTTCTTTAAAATTTTTAGGATCGTCATTGATATTGAGTACCATAGGTGTAACTTCTATTATTTTTAATCTAGTAGCCTCAACCAGAAAAGTAATTGAATCAGAGGAAATAAAATCAGAACTAAAGTGTTTTTCTTTTCTAACACGCTAACTTCTCCTAGGTTCACTTGGTTCATTATGTCCTCTTTTCCCTCCAACAATGGTTTCAGAAGTTTCTTCTACTATAGGCTCAATTGTACTATGTAGAAATTTATCTTCAAAGAATTCCACATGTATAGATTCCACTATCACATTGGATTGTAAATCAAGCAATCTATATGCTTTTGAATTTTGTGCATATCCAACAAAAACACTTTTAATACCTCTTGGTCCTAACTTTGTCTTATGGGGATCTTGGACTTTGTAAAATGCTAAACACCCCCACACTTTAAAATAATTTAAGTTAGGTTTTCTACCATTATTCCAAATTTCATAAGGTGAAGCCCCGAATTTCTTAAAAGGCACTTTATTATAAATATGACATGTTGTTAACAAAGCTTCACCCCATAAGTAAAATGGTAACTTTGCATTCATAAGCATTGAATTAACCATATCTACCAAGGATCTATTTTTTCTTTCAGCCACCCCATTTTGTTGGGGGTGTGTATGGAGCTGTTCGTTGGTGAATAATTCCATTATCCTCACAAAAGTGATTGAAGATTTCTGAAAAATATTCACCCCCGCTCACTTCGAAGCACTTTAATTCTTTTTTCTTTCTGATTTTCAACTTCAGATTTAAATTCTTTGAATTTTTCAAAAGCTTCGTCCTTGGTTTTCAATAAGTATACATAAGTGTATCTTGTACGGTCGTCAATGAAAGTTATAAAATATCGCTTTCCTCCTCTTGTTAGTTGACCATTTAATTCACAAATATCAGAATGCACGAGTTCTAGCAAATCACTGTTTCGTTCAACTTTAGAAAATGGCTTTTTAGTCATTTTGGCTTCAACACAAATTTTACATTTTTCGAAATCATTAGCAGAATAGTTAATATAGCCATGTTTTGACATATACTTTAAGCAATTAAAATTTAAATGTCCTAATCTAGAATGCCATAAAGAACTAGGAGAATCAACAACATAAGCAACAGTAGTAATTTCATTAATTGACAACTTAAACATGCCATCACATGAGTATCCTTTTCCCACGAATACTCCATTCTTAGATATAATAACTTTGTCAGATTCTAGAACAACTTTAAAACCCTTCTTGCATGAAAGATTTGCAGAAACTAAGTTCTTTCTCAAGTCCGGAACATGGAACACATTGACAAGGGTGAGTTTTTGGCCAGAAGTGAACTTCAATTCAACGCTTCCCTTGCCCATAACTTTACCCGAAGCATGATTTCCCATGAGAACATCTTCAGGCTCTTTCATTTCATTATAGGACTTGAACAAATTTTTGTCGTTGCACACATGTATGGTGGCGCCAGAATCAAGCCACCAATCTGCAGATTTTGCCACAGAAGCCATATGAAGTTCTGTGATCATTGCGACAAATTCTTGTCCAGCATCTTCCACAACATTTACTTTATTGTTTCCAGAACCAGATTTGGAGTTCTTTCCTGCCTTGGCCTTGAATCGACAATCTTTGATAAGATGTCCTTTGATACCACAATAAAAGTAAGGCCTGTTCTTAGAATTGTTCTTGAAATCTTTCTTTTTAGGTTTCAAACTATCGTTGGAATTTCCAGAAACCAGTTCTTTGGAAGATATGTGATGAATTTTGGATCCAAAGATCGACTCTTCTCTGACACAATTTTCACTTTCAATTTGCAAGTGAGTCAAGAATTTGTCAATGGAAAAACTATTCGATGAGTGCAGAATTTTCCTTCTGTAATCATTCCAAGCGGGAGGAAGCTTTGACAGAATCGCACCAACTTGGATAGGATCGGGAATAGTAATATGCAATTCCCTCATTCGGGAAACTAGAATCTCCAACTCACGGATTTGATCCATGATTGGCATGTTATCAACAAATTTGAATTCAAAATATTTTAAGCAAGAAAACGATCGGTACCTTGCTTCATGTGTTTATATTTTGATTCGAGAGCCGACCATACTTCCTTTGGCGTTTTGTAGTTGCGATAAACATCATAAAGCCTGTCAGTGAGTGCGTTGAGAATATAGCCTCTGCATAGCATTTCATACGTCTCCCGCTTAGCTTTGTTCGCTGCAATTTTCTTTTTAACTTCTTCAGAATCAGTAGGATTTGGGTCTGCATTTGGTTGCAGCGCTGGATCCAGCAAGTATTGAAGATTCATAGACAGCAAAAGCCATGTCATTCGGTCTTGCCATCTAGTATAGTTTGTTCCATCAAACCGATCGAGTTTGATGGATTCTTTTCCATGAAGTTGAACCTGGACTTTGGAATTCAGTTCTGTCTCCATTGGAAACTATTGTTTTCGATTGTTATTTTATAAGTAGGTATGAGAAAGGAATGAAACAGAGAAGGATAAGAGAGCTTTGAGGCATGTTGTCACTATCTGAAAACAATATTTCCAGTACAGGAAACTTGCTCGTGGGATACAACAAGGCTCGAGAATTCTTGTTAGAGAGAAAGAAGAAGAGATCTCTTGTTTTTCTTTTCTGACTGGAGAGAGGCGGATTTATAGAAGAAGGTTTCTGTTGGCGAAAGGTCGCTGCCGTTTAAAAAGACACAACTGTTTCAATAGTCGCGCATTTGAATTTCAAAAATAAAATTTGAAATTTGAATGGTAGCGCATGTGTATGAACAGTCAAGGCCCAAGATGCCCCAAGTGCCCAAGTGCCTATCTATGACCATTTAAATGTATACTCAATTTGTTAGCCCAATTAGTTCTTTGTGGGCTTTACTCAATTTGTTTATCATGGTTGACAAAACATTATATATATTCCATTTCCTTCTTCTTCTATCATGTGGGACATTTGCATTTCCCCACTATACACACAAATTACATAACAAAAAGGTATCTTACTTTGTGTGTAATGATTTTTTCTTTGATAAACGTTATCCAAACAAAAAGGTATCTTTCGATTTGGACCTTTAATTAGTGTACATTAGTTAAAGTTTTAACGAAGTTGTAGGGGTCTGTAAAAGATTGAACCACAACTCCTATTGTAAAACCGAACAGATGACACAGACAAGTTTATCCGCTAGATCTCACAAGATTCTCAACACAACCTTAGCACTATTATATACGGTCGTGTACTAATCCTGAATTCATGAACATTTATAAATGTAACACATACATTTATTGAAGCGGCACCACTTCTATGTTCAACTAAGTATAGCCTAACAGATACAAACTATGCATTATGCATTTGCTCACAAACTAGCCTTGATCAATGAAATATATATGGAACTGTGCTAGTTCTTTTAAGCGCTTATCGATAACTTGTTGTTACACATTTAACTTGAAAACTAATATACTAGTCCGAAGTTGGGTTCCCGTCGTCGGCGCTTGGAATTTTAAGTCCCATATTTTTTGTTGTATTTTGCACTAAATCTCTAGAAAGTGCTTTAGTGAGAGGATCCGTTAAGTTTTCACCGGTCTTTACATATATAATGGTGATCACCCCTTTAGTAATTAATTCTCTCACAAACGTATGTCTTAAACTAATATGTCTAGATTTTCTGTTGTAAACATCACTGTATGCTCTAGACAATGAGGCTGAGCTATCTCAGTAAATAAAAATAGCAGATAAGGAGTGTGGCCATAATTCAACGTCTAATAACAAGTCTCGTAGCCATTCTGCTTCCTTAGATGCAGCGCCAAGGGCTATAAACTCTGATTCGATAGTTGAAAGTGCTATACAGGTTTGTTTCTTCGATTTCCTAGCTTATGGCCCCTCCTTCTAATGAGAATATCCATCCAGAAGTTGATAAACTCTCATTTGTACTAGACATCCAAGTTGCATCGCAATACCCTTCTAGCACACTTGGATAATCGGCATAAACTAATTTCAATTCTTTTGCCCTTTTGAGATATCCAAAGATCCTACTAATTGCTTTCCAATGATGTATGCAAGGTTTAGACGTGAATCTTGACAAGATGTTAACAGCAAAAGCTATATCTAGCCTTGTGCAATATGTGACATACATAAGACATCCAATGGCACTGGCATATTCCAGTTGAGCTATGATTCGATCTTTATTTTCTTACATTTTCACACTAGAATCAACTGGAGTACTAGCATCTCTGATATTAAGATGTTTGAACTTATAAAGTATTTTGTCAATATAATGAGTTTGATTTAAGGCATATCCTTTTTCATGTTTTTCAACTTTGATTCCCAATATTGTATCTACCTCACTAAGGTATTTCATTTTAAAAAAATGAAGTTAGATACTTCTTGGAATCAGTTATTCCTTTCATATTATTACTAGCAATTATCATGTCATCAACATATAAGCATAATATCACTATGTAATCATTGGTTTTCTTACAATAAACACATTTATCAGCATTATTATGCCTAAAACCATTTGCTAGAATTGCCTCATCAAACTTCTTATGCCATTGCTTTGGGGCTTGCTTTAAACCATATAATGACTTAACCAATTTGCATACTTTGTTTTCATTTCCTGGTAGGACAATGCCTTAAGGTTGTTCCATATATGCCTCCTCGGTTAAATCACCGTTCAAGAAGGCCGTTTTTACATCCATCTGATGAATATACAATTTATATATTGATGCCAATGCAAACAAAACTCTTATGGATGTGGTTCTTGCAACTGGAGCATAGGCATCGAAATAATCTATACCTTCTTTTTGTCTAAAACCTTTTGCTACTAATCTTGCTTTGTAATTTGTATAGAACCATCTGTTCTGTATTTCTTTCGAAACACCCATTTGCACCCGATTGCCTTTGAACCAGGTGGAAGATCTACTAAAACCCAAGTCTTGTTGGATAGTATAGAATCCATCTCATCATTTATTGCTTCTTGCCAAAAAGCATAATCTCGTGAAGTCATAGCGTCTTTAAATGTTTTAGGATCGTCATTGATATTGAGTAACATAGGTGTAACTTCGACTATTTTTAATCTAGTAGCCTCAACCTGAAAAGTAATTGAATAAGAGGAAATAAAATCAGAACTCAAGTGTTTTTCTTTTCTAACACGCTGACTTCTCCTAGGTTCACTTGGCTAAATTGTACTATATAGAAATTTATCTTCAAAGAATTCCACATGTATAGATTCCAATATCACATTGGATTGTAAATCAAGCAATCTATATGCTTTTGAATTTTGTGCATAGCCAACAAAAACACTTTTAATACCTCTTGTTCCTAACTTTGTCTTATGGGGATCTTGGACTTTGTAAAATGCTAAACACCCCCACACTTTAAAATAATTTAAGTTAGGTTTTCTACCATTATTCCAAAGTTCATAAGGTGAAGCCCCGAATTTCTTAAAAGGCACTTTATTATAAATATGACATGCTGTCAACAAAGCTTTACCCCACAAGTAAAACGGTAGCTTTGCATTCATAAGCATTGAATTAACCATATCTACCAAGGATCTATTTTTTCTTTCAGCCACCCCATTTTGTTGGGGTGTGTATGGAGTTGTTCGTTGGTGAATAATTCAATTATCCTCACAAAACTAATTGAAGATATCTGAAAAATATTCACCCTCCCATCACTTCGAAGCACTTTAATTCTTTTTCCTTTCTGATTTTCAACTTCAGATTTAAATTCTTTGAATTTTTCAAAAGCTTCGTCCTTGGTTTTCAATAAGTATACATAAGTGTATCTTGTATGGTCGTCAATGAAAGTGATAAAATATCGCTTTCCTCCTCCTGTTAGTTGACCATTCAATTCACAAATATCAGAATGCACGAGTTCTAGAAAATCACTGTTTCTTTCAACTTTAGAAAATGGTTTTTTTAGTCATCTTAGCTTCAACGCAAATTTTACATTTTTTGAAATCATTAACAGAACAGTTAATATAGCCATGTTTTGACATATACTTTAAGCAATTAAAATTTAAATGTCCTAATCTAGCATGCCATAAAGAACTAGGAGAATCAACAACATAAGTAACAGTAGTAATTTCATTAATTGAGAACTTAAACATGCCATCACACGAGTATCCTTTTCCTACGAATACTCCATTCTTTGATACAATAACTTTGTCAGATTCTAGAACAACTTTAAAACCCTTCTTGCATGAAAGATTTGCAGAAACTAAGTTCTTTCTCAAGTCCGGAACATGGAACACATTGAAAAGGGTGATTTTTGGCCAGAAGTGAACTTCAATTCCACGCTTCCCTTGCCCATAACTTTAGCCGAAGAATGATTTCCCACGTGAACATCTTCATGCTCTTTCATTTCATTATAGGACTTAAACAAATTTTTGTTGTTGCACACATGTATGGTAGCGCCAGAATCAAGCCACCAATCTGCAGATTTTGCCACAGAAGCCATATGAAGTTCTGTGATCATTGCAACAAATTCTTTTCCAGCATCTTCAACAACATTTGCTTTATTGTTTCCAGAACCAGATTTGGAGTTCTTTTCTGCCTTGGCCTTGAATCGACAATCTTTGATAAGATGTCCTTTAATACCACAATAAAATCAAGGCCTGTTCTTAGATTTGTTCTTGAAATCTTTCTTTTTAGGTTTCAAACTATCGTTGGAATTTCCCAAAACCGGTTCTTTGGAAGATATGTGATGAACTTTGGATCCTAAGATCGACTCATCTCTGACACGATTTTCACTTTCAATTTGCAAGTGAGTCAAGAATTTGTCAATGGAAAAACTATTTGATGAGTGCATAATTTTCCTTCTGTAATCATTCCAAGTGGGGGGAAGCTTTGACAAAATCGCTCCAACTTGGATAGGATTGGGAATAGTAATCTGCAATTCCCTCATTTGGGAAACTAGAATCTCCAACTCACGGATTTGATCCATGATTGGCATGTTATTAACAAATTTGAATTCAAAATATTTTAAGGAAAGAAAACGATCGGTACATTCCTTCATGTGTTTATATTTTGATTCGAGAGCCGACCATACTTCCTTTGGCGTTTTGTAGTTGCGATAAACATCATAAAGCCTGTCAGTGAGTGCGTTGAGAATATAGCCTCTGCATACCATTTCATCCGTCTCACGCTTAGCTTTGTCCACTGCAATTTTCTTTTTAATTTCTTCAGAATCAGTAGGCTTTGGGTCTGCAATTGGTTGCAGCGCTGGATCCAGCAAGTAATGAAGATTCATAGACAGCAAAAGCCATGTCATTCGGCCTAGCTATCTAGTATAGTTTGTTCCATCAAACCGATCGAGTTTGATGGATTCTTTTCCATGAAGTTGAACCTGGACTTTGGAATTCATTTCTGTCTCCATTGGAAACTATTGTTTTTCGATTGTTATTTTATAAGTGGGTATAAGAAAGGAATGAAGCAAAGAAGGATAAGAGAGCCTTGAGGCGTGTTGTCACTATCTCAAAACAATATTTCCGGTACAAGAAACTTGCTCGTAGGATATAACAAGGCTCGAGAATTCTGGTGAGAGAGAAAGAAGAAGAGATTGCTTATTTTTGTTTTCTGACTGGAGAGAGGCGGATTTATAGAGAAGAAGGTTTCTGTTGGCGAAAGGTCGCTGCCGTTTAAAAAGACACAACTGTTTTAACAGTCGCGCATTTGAATTTCAAAAATAAAATTCGAAATTTGAACGGTAGCGCCTGTGTATGAACAGTCAAGCCCCAAGATGCCCCAAGTGCCTATCCATGACCATTTAAATGTATACTCAATTTGTTAGCCCAATTAGTTCTTTGTGGGCTTTACTCAATTTGTTTATCATGTTTGACAAAACATTATATACATTCCATTTCCTTCTTCTATCATGTGGGACATTTGCATTTCTCCACTGTACACACAAATTTCATAACAAAAAGGTATCTTAGTTTGTGTGTAATGATTTTTTTCTTTGATAAACGTTATCCATACAAAAAGGTATCTTTCAATTTGGACCTTTAATTAGTGTACATTAGTTGAAGTTTTAACGAAGTTATAGGTGTCTGTAAAAGATTGAACCACAACTCCTATCGTAAAACCGAACAGATGACACAGACAAGTTTATTCGCTAGATCTCACAAGATTCTCAACACAACCTTAGCACTATTATATACGGCCATGTGCTAATCCTGAATTCATGAACATTTATAAATGTAACACATACATTTATTGAAGCGACACCACTTCTATGTTCAACTAAGTATAGCCTAACAGATACAAACTATGCATTATGCATTTGCTCACAAACTAGCCTTGATCAATGAAACATATATGGAACTGTGCTAGTTCTTTTAAGCGCTTATCGATAACTTGTTGTTACCCATTTAACTTGAAAACTAATATACTAGTCTGAAGTTGGGTTCCTGTCGTCAGCGCTTGGAATTTTAAGTCCCATATTTTTTATTGTACTTTGCACTAAATCTCTAGCAAGTGTGTTAGTGAGAGGATCCGCTAAGTTTTCGCCGGACTTTACATATATAATGGTGATCACCACTTTAGTAATTAATTCTCTCACAAACGTATGTCTTAAACTAATATGTCTAGATTTTCCATTGTAAACATCACTGTATGCACTAGACAATGCTGCTGAGCTATCGCAGTAAATAGAAATAGCAGATAAGGAGTGTGGCCATAATTCAATGTCTAATAACAAGTCTCGTAGCCATTCTGCTTCCTTAGCTGCAGCGCCAAGGGCTATAAATTCTGATTCCATAGTTGAATGTGCTATACATGTTTGTTTCTTGGATGCCCAACTTATGGCCCCTCCTCCTAATGAGAATATCCATCCAGAAGTTGATAAACTCTTATTTGTACTACACATCCAACTTGCATCGCAATACCCTTCTAGCACACGTGGATAATTGGCATAAACTAATTTCAATTCTTTTGTCCTTTTGAGATATCCAAAGATCCTACTAATTGCTTTCCAATGATGTATGCTAGGTTTAGACGTGAATCTTGACATCATGTTAATGGCAAAAGCTATATCTGGCCTTGTGCAATATGTGGCATACATAAGACATCCAATGGCACTGGCATATTCCGGTTGAGCTATGATTCGATCTTTATTTTCTTGCATTTTCACACTAGAATCAACTGGAGTACTAGTATCTTTGATATTAAGTTGTTTGAACTTATCAAGTATTTTGTCAATATAATGAGTTTGATCTAAGGCATATCCTTTTTCATGTTTTTCAACTTTGATTCCCAATATTGTATCTACCTCATTAAGGTCTTTCATTTTAAAAACTGAAGTTAGATACTTCTTGGTATCAGTAATTCCTTTCATATTATTACTAGCAATTATCATGTCATCAACATATAAGCATAACATCACTATGTAATCATTGGTTTTCTTACAATAAACACATTTATCAGCATTATTATGCCTAAAACCATTTGCTAGAATTGCCTCATCAAACTTCTTATGCCATTGCATTGGGGCTTGCTTTAAGCCATATTATGACTTAACCAATTTGCATACTTTGTTTTCATTTCCTGGGAGGAGAAAGCCTTCAGGTTGTTCCATATACATCTCCTCGGTTAAGTCACCGTTCAAGAAGTCCGTTTTTACATCCATCTGATGAATATACAATTTATATATTGATGTCAATGCAAACAAAACTCTTATGGATGTGGTTCTGGCAAATGGAGCATAGGTATCGAAATAATCTATACCTTCTTTTTGTCTAAAACCTTTTGCTACTAATCTTGCTTTGTAAGTTTGTATAGAACCATCTGTTCTGTATTTCTTTCGAAACACCCATTTGCACCCAATTGCCTTTGAACCAGGTGGAAGATCTACTAAAACCCAAGTCTTGTTGGATAGTATAGAATCCATCTCATCATTTATTGCTTCTTGCCAAAAAGCATAATCTGGTGAAGTCATAAATTCTTTAAAAGTTTTAGGATCGTCATTGATATTTAGTACCACAGGTGTAACTTCTACTATTTTTAATCTAGTAGCCTCAACCAGAAAAGTAATTGAATCGGAGGAAATAAAATCAGAACTCAAGTGTTTTTCTTTTCTAACACGCTGACTTCTCCTAGGTTCACTTGGTTCATTATGTCCTCTTTTTCCTCCAACAATGGTTTCAGAAGTTTCTTCTACTATAGGCTCAATTGTACTATGTAGAAATTTATCTTCAAAGAATTCCACATGTATAGATTCCACTATCACATTGGATTGTAAATCAAGCAATCTATATGCTTTTGAATTTTTTGCATAGCCAACAAAAACACTTTTAATACCTCTTGGTCCTAACTTTGTCTTATGGGGATCTTGGACTTTGTAAAATGCTAAACACCCCCACACTTCAAAATAATTTAAGTTAGGTTTTCTACCATTATTCCAAAGTTCATAAGGTGAAGCCCCGAATTTCTTAAAAGGCACTTTATTATAAATATGACATGCTGTCAACAAAGCTTCACCCTATAAATAAAATGGTAACTTTGCATTCATAAGCATTGAATTAACCATATCTACCAAGGATCTATTTTTTCTTTCAACCACCCCATTTTGTTGGGTTGTGTATGGAGCTGTTCGTTGGTGAATAATTCCATTATCCTCACAAAACTGATTGAAGATATCTGAAAAATATTCACCTCCCATCACTTCGAAGCACTTTAATTCTTTTTTCTTTCTGATTTTCAACTTCAGATTTAAATTCTTTGAATTTTTCAAAAGCTTCGTCCTTGGTTTTCAATAAGCATACATAAGTGTATCTTGTATGGTCGTCAATGAAAGTGATAAAATATCGCTTTCCTCCTCTTGTTAGTTGACCATTTAATTCACAAATATCAGAATGCACGAGTTCTAGCAAATCACTGTTTCTTTCAACTTTAGAAAATGGGTTTTTAGTCATTTTGGCTTCAACACAAATTTTACATTTTTCGAAATCATTAATAGAATAGTTAATATAGCCATGTTTTGACATATACTTTAAGAAATTAAATTTTAAATGTCCTAATCAAGCATACCATAAAGAACTAGGAGAATCAACAACATAAGCAACAGTAGTAATTTCATTAACTGACAACTTAAACATGCCATCACATGAGTATCCTTTTCCTACGAATACTCCATTCTTAGATACAATAACTTTGTCAGATTCTAGAACAACTTTAAAACCCTTCTTGCATAAAAGATTTGCAGAAACTAAGTTCTTTCTCAAGTCCGGAACATGGAACACATTGACAAGGGTGAGTTTTTGGCCAGAAGTGAACTTCAATTCTACGCTTCCCTTGCCCGTGACTTTAGCCGAAGCATGATTTCCCATGAGAGCATCTTCATGCTCTTTCATTTCATTATAGGACTTGAACAAATTTTTTTCGTTGCACACATGTATGGTAGCGCCAGAATCAAGCCACCAATCTGCAGATTTTGCCACAGAAGCCATATGAAGTTCTGTGATCATTGCGACAAATTCTTGTCCAGCATCTTCCACAACATTTGCTTTATTGTTTCCAGAACCAGATTTGGAGTTATTTTCTGCCTTGGCCTTGAATCGACAATCTTTGATAAGATGTCCTTTAATACCACAATAAAAGCAAGGCCTGTTCTTAGATTTGTTCTTGAAATCTTTCTTTTTAGGTTTCAAACTATCTTTGGAATTTCTAGAAACTGGTTCTTTGGAAGATATGTGATGAACTTTGGATCCTAAGATCGACTCATCTCTGACACAATTTTCACTTTCAATTTGCAAGTGAGTCAAGAATTTATCAATGGAAAAACTATCCGATGAGTGCATAATTTTCCTTCTGTAAACATTCCAAGCGGGATGAAGCTTTGACAGAATCGCTCCAACTTGGATAGGATCGGGAATAGTAATCTGCAATTCCCTCATTTGGGAAACTAGAATCTCCAACTCATGGATTTGATCCATGATTGGCATGTTATCAACAAATTTGAATTCAAAATATTTTAAGGCAAGAAAACGATCGGTACCTTCCTTCATGTGTTTATATTTTGATTCGAGAGCCGACCATACTTCCTTTGGTGTTTTGTAGTTGTGATAAACATCATAAAGCCTGTCAGTGAGTGCGTTGAGAATATAGCCTCTACATAGCATTTCATCCGTCTCACGCTTAGCTTTGTCCGCTGCAATTTTCTTTTTAATTTCTTCAGAATCAGTAGGCTTTGGGTCTGCAATTGGTTGCAGCGCTGGATCCAGCAAGTAATGAAGATTCATAGACAGCAAAAGCCATGTCATTCGGTCTTGCCATCTAGTATAGTTTGTTCCATCAAACCGATCGAGTTTGATGGATTCTTTTCCATGAAGCTGAACCTAGACTTTGGAATTCAGTTCTATCTCCATTGGAAACTATTGTTTTCGATTGTTATTTTATAAGTGGGTATGAGAAAGGAATGAAACAGAGAAGGATAAGAGAGCCTTGAGGCATGTTGTCACTATCTGAAAACAATATTTCCAGTACAGGAAACTTGCTCGCAGGATACAACAAGGCTCGAGAATTCTTGTGAGAGAGAAAGAAGAAGAGATCGCTTGTTTTTCTCTTCTGACTGGAGAGAGGCGGATTTATAGAGAAGAAGGTTTCTGTTGGCGAAAGGTCGCTGCCGTTTAAAAAGACACAACTGTTTCAACAGTCGCGCATTTGAATTTCAAAAGTAAAATTCAAAATTTGAACGGTAACGCCTGTGTATGAACAGCCAAGGCCCAAAATGCCCCCAAGTGCCCGAGTGCCTATCTATGACCATTTAATTGTATACTCAATTTGTTAGCCCAATTAGTTCTTTGTGGGCTTTACTCAATTTGTTTATCATGTTTGACAAAACATTATATACATTCCATTTCCTTCTTCTTCTATCATGTGGGACATTTGCATTTCTCCACTATACACACAAATTACATAACAAAAAGGTATCTTAGTTTGTGTGTAATGATTTTTTCTTTGATAAACGCTATCCATACAAAAAGGTATCTTTCGATTTGGACCTTTAATTAGTGTACATTAGTTAAAGTTTTAACGAAGTTGTAGGTGTCTGTAAAAGTTTGAACCACAACTCATATCGTAAAACTGAACAGATGACACAGACAAGTTTATCCGCTAGATCTCACAAGATTCTCAATAGATATGATACGACCTACTTTACTAGTAAATATTAGTACAACCAAAACCAAAGAAGTTAAAAACAAAGGCACTGAAATCACTGCCACTGATCACTCTTATAAGCTTGCATTGTGCTTCTGTTTCTTTAGTTTGACTTACTTGTCAATTTAACTTTTATCAAATGCTAGTCACATGAAGAAAAAAGAATCTACTATCAATTAACTAATATTTAAAAGCTTGTACAAAAATACAATTGAAATATCAATTTCGCATATACAATTGTGAAAAGGAAGTTGTAAATTTATTTCACTCCTGTGTGTTGTCATATATATAAATGTTTTACAAACCTATCTTTGAAATAATAAAACAACTTGGCAGTAATTTTAGTACTAAGCCAACAGAGACAAATATCAATGCCTTCCCTTAATAAAAAGAGTTCGTCCATGAAAAACATTGATCAAGTATTGGCTGCGATGCATTATCTTTACAGTGAAATAGTATTATAAACATATTTTTATAAGAACAAAGAAGAAGATAAATATAATAATATATCAAAAGATAAAATACTATTATGCCATAAAGAATAGAAAATTCAATAAATAACTGGTTTAATATTAGATCAAAAATTTGTGTAATATAACACAAATTTTCTTGAATTACTTACATCACTCGAATGCCCTGTTCACTTATATCTAATAATTAATTTAACTTCATCTATACCTGGTCAATAAAGCATCAGTAGGCTTTGTTTATATTATCAATATTTGAAACAATTATGAAAACAACAAATTAAGAAAAGGGCCTTGCATACGTAAACAGGTTATTAGGTCCATACCTCTAGAGTTTTTAAGTAGCAGAACCACATGTTCATTTTTCTCCACAAATCGTGTCTTTGCTAGAAGTAGTCCCCAAATATGCGGCGTCAACACATTCAAATCCCTAGTCTCGAATATCCTTGTTCTTCGTCCTCTAGAAAAAACTCGTTTCATGAGTCCATTGTTGGAGTTGCTGGCGATAAGATCTAGAAATGAGATATGATCTGAAACGTGAAAGTTCACATCGTATACAATGAAATTTCAATTTGCAAATAAACACAAGGAGGATTGGGTGCCCAAATAGATTAGGGTTTTTTTTAAGTCAGAAAGGAGAAAGCAATGAAAGGGATGAAGAGAGAAAGCTCTATATTAGAAAAATGAAGACGGGAAAATAAATCTGTTCCGGATTGCTAATTCTAAACGTTGGATGTTTTATATTGAATGGCTAATAAGAAAAGTAAGCCAGAGGTGCGGATCGTTAAATTCGATGGCCACAAACGCATAGATAGATGAAATTGTTTTTGCAGCATATTTTTTTCTTTTGAAACGCAGATGGCATCAGTATGGCATCACTATTTTTTTTGACATCGTAACTGTGTAGGTAATTTGTAATGCATTTAAGACGCCAAACTGTAGATGACATAATATTCATGGTGTCGCAAAGGCATAGTTAATTAAAGACTCCTTGTGACGTCCGAGTGATGTTTTACCGATGAAATTTAATTTAGTGACGTTGAGGCGACACCGAGTCACTATGGTGTCGCTAATTTACGTCAGAAATTAGTTGTTTTTCTTGTTGTTCTTGGATTTGGTAATTTAGGGTTAATTTGGTTGTTAGATTATATGTTTGTATGTGTAGTGTTGTTGATATGTTCATATATAGGTTGAATTAATTATGTTGCTAATATTGGGTTAACTAGAATTTATGTTGTATGTATATGTGCATTTAGTGTTGTATGTATGTGTGTGTGTGTGTGTGTGTAGTGTTGTTAATTAATCTACGCATTTTATAACGTATGGTAAGTTCGATTGATTATTGAATATATACGTATATGTGATAGCAATAGAATTATCTACATGTATATATGGTTGAATTAATATATAACAGGTTTCATACTTGGTAAGTGACGTTTAGTAGAAATAGAAATAAATAAGTTTATGTTTTATAAAAATTTATCGAAAATTATATTTAGTTTTATAACGTATGCATGGTTAGTTCGATTGAATGTGGAAAATATACGTATATGTGATAAAAATTCTGTATACGTACAATTAGAGATTGAAATTAAGTCGTAGCATTTTTTTGCCCTCGTCTGATAAGTGTTGTATATGATCATTATGTGAATGTTCGTTTTGTTAACGGAACAGACATTTATATTCATCATATACAATATTTGTTTTCTTTACCTATTGGAAATAAAATTTCATGGTTTGACTGTAATAGATTTTTTCTTCATATTAATCATCCTTTTAGAAGGGATAAGAATTTTTTTTACAGCTAATAGGCATGAACCTTTGACACCAACCAAAATATGGTCAAGTGAAGAAATTTATGAACTTGTAAAAGATTTTTAAAAGCTTCATGAAACCGGAGTACAGACAGAAATTCCAAATAAATCAACGATTCATAATTGGTGCAAACAAAGCATATTTTTGGAGTTGCCTTGCTGGAAAAATATCCTGATTCGTCATAATATTGACGTCATGCATAATGAGAAAAACGTGTTTGAAAATGTGTTTATACGATTTTGAATGTTAAAGTGAAGACGAAAGATATTTTGAAATCAAGATGTGATATCGAAGTATTATGTAATCGTGCTGAGCTTTATATAAAGCCAAATGACACAAAAAACCAAAAGCGTGCTATGAACTAACAGTAATCAAGTCAAAATACTTTTAAAATGGGTGGAAGGATTAAGATTCCCGGATTGTATATCTTCTAATATTCGTAGATGTGTCGACTATAAAAATAGTAAACTTAGCGGGATGAAAAGCCACGATTGTCATGTTATGATCGAAAATTTATTGTCCATCGCTTTCAAAGAACCGTTGCCCATAAAAGTTTGGACTGTTGTAACAGAACTTAGTTTGTTCTACTACATTGAAAATTGATCGTCTACTTAAAGTAGAGGAAGAAATCCCCATATTGCTCTACAAACTGGAAAAAATATTTCCTCCATGTTTTTTCAATATTATGGAGTATTTACCTATTCATCTTCTGAAAGAAGCACGTCTTCAAGGGCCTGTGCAATACAGATGGATGTATCCATTTGAAAAGTATATTAATATTTAGTTAATTAAATATTGGTTAATGAAATATAAAAAAAAAAATTAGTTTTCCATAATTCTAAATGGGTATTTAAATCATCTAAAGAAAAAAGTAAGGCAGAAAGCTCGAGTTGAAGGTTCTATTTGCACATCATATATCGAAGAAGAAGCTTCGTTTCTCTCTCTCATTATTTTAGTGATCATGTGAACATATTATTTGAATGTACTGTGCGTAATGATGAAAGCATTAATCAAGATATCGTTAAGTGACTTTATCTATTTTTAAAAAACATAGTTGGCCTTCCGGTAGATGCGTGGAAGAATGGTTGAATGATAGAGATTATAATGCAACACACACATATTATTCTCAATTGCACTGAAGTTTCACCGTTCGTTATGTAATGAACTTATAAATCTATACATTTACTGTATCATTAATCATAATGTAACAGTTGTCCTTTAATTGCAGCATTTACGAATCACAGTATCCAAACGGCGATATCAGCAAAGAATTCACTACTTGGTTTACTAATTATGTTTTTGACATAACAAATTGTGTTGTAGATGAAGGATCGAAACGTTTAGCAATGGTACCAAATAGGAATGTCAAGACATATCCAATATTCTTTGTCAATGGATATAAATTTAGCATTAAAGAATATGGTGCTGAAAAATTAACTAACAATAACGGTGTATTTGTTAAAGGTAGCGATGGTCCAAAAAAACATATACATGATTTTTATGGCAAGCTAACCCAGATTTTACGATTGACATATTTCACATGACCCACGGAAGAAGTATTCTTATTTAAATGTAACCAGTTCAGCAACGTTCCAGGTTCTAAAATCAACGTGCACCCAAAGTATAATCTTATAGAAATAAGACATACTTACCATTATTATAAGTACGATCCTTTTGTACTTACCAAACAAGCTCTTCAAGTACATTATGCTCCTTATCCATTTATAAGAAGAGACAAAATAAATTGGTCAACTCTTTTTAAAACAAAGGCAAAGTTTACATTTGAAGGACGTAATTTTCCCGATGACTAAGCTTATCAAGCAGATGTCAAGGAAAATAGAGGAATAGTAATACCGATGATCAAATAGATTTTGGACCTCGAAACGATGGCTGAAATGCATTAATTGAAGTGTTTGAGACTACAAATGAACCATATATAGAGGAGGAAATAGAGTCGGAATCCGAAAGTGACGAGGACTAACAAATAATCCGCATTTTAAAATGGTAATTTTATGTTATGTTATGTATAGTAAGCTAGACCTCGCATAGTGAGAATCAAACTCATATTTATTTTATGTTATGCCTAAGTAACATATTTTTGTTTCTATTAACAAGTATGAAAGACTATTATTCCTTTTTTTATGTTAACATGTTTTTATAGATATTTCTTATGTTATCTATTAACAAGTAACATATCATAAATAAAAAAATGTTATGTCATGTCATCCAGTAACATAAAAAAATATGTTATGTCATGTCATCTAGTAACATAAAAAATATGTTATGTCATGTCATCCAGCGTTTTATTTATGTTATATCATGTCATATTATTTATATCGCATAGTACTCTTATATTATCTCATACTATTTGTTTTACATAGCTCTTTTATGTTATGTTATTGTATGTA
This sequence comes from Allium sativum, assembly GCA_030737875.1. Classification (NCBI taxonomy): domain Eukaryota; kingdom Viridiplantae; phylum Streptophyta; class Magnoliopsida; order Asparagales; family Amaryllidaceae; genus Allium; species Allium sativum. The sequence goes on along the minus strand of CM060918.1, from coordinate 830,554,813 downwards.
ACAGGTATGACGTCGCAAGATTTTGCAGATGGCGATGCCAGTGGTCTATCGTAGGAGCTAGCCCGTCCTTCGGTATGGCTTTTGCCAAAAGCCAGCAAAGGGTAAGTATTAATTAGTTTCTAGTATAAATTTAATTTTTGTATAATAAATTATATACATTGCTATTCCAGTACTAGCCACAAAATGTTTTTTTTTGGTTTAACACAGGGGTTTTGAGTTGGAGCCTTCAAGCACAGTCTTGTCTACATCAAGACGCGCTTATCAGGCTTGTATGACTGGATGTTGGCCCACTTGGACATCAAAACCCAACCCGGTCAAGAAGACAATTTGGTAGGATTTTTTGATATGTACGTGTGATATATCCTTTATTACATTTACTACATTAAGTAGTCATTGTAACACCCTGCATTTTGTAACAATTAAATAATGCATATGTGTATATATATGCATAGACATAAAAAATATAAAAGAAAAATATAATAATGATGATATGTGGTTGCATGTAATAAATAAATGAACTGAAAAATAAGAAAAGATTAATGTAAATAAAATGTATTGCATGCATTAAAAGAAAGAAAGGATTGGTTGCATGCAGAGTAAATATATTACATGCACTGATTCACAAATATTATGCATTAATAATAAAAGAGAAATAAGAAAAGAACAATGACCACTATTATTCTAAGCCTTGTTAATAATAGGCTTAGTAGTCCAATTGGTTAGAACATGTGGCTTGCATACAGGAGGTACATAGTTCGATCTCCGACAGCGTCATATTTTCTTTTTAAGGGAACGGTTAAAATAACACATGTTCTAAGGAGAAAATATGTACAGACGCACATATAAAAGAAGTGTAGAAAAATGTATTTATACATGTATATGTAAATATACGCGTATATATGTGCATAAATATATATATATATATATATATATATATATATATATATATATACAGGAGATAAAGTTCAAGATAACGCTGCAATCAAAGAAATATGGCAATAATTAAATAACGGTACAACACTGTTTGAATTTTGAAATCAAAATAAAAGTTGTGCATATATATACGCGTAAAATGGTAATTAGAAGATTTGTATACATATAAGGAGATTATATGTAAATACAATAGCTATATAAATTCCAGAAATTAAAACATTCGAAAATTAAACTTCTGCACCAAAACAGCTCGTGGGACCCATGGCGAGGTCGACCCAAGGTTCGACACCCCTGTAGGGGGTGGACCCAGGGGTCGATCCCACCCCAGATCCGGGCAGTTCATTGATAAATTTGGACTGTTTTCTTAATGATGTTCGTTTCTGACTCAACGCTATGTGTACGATAAGATCCTGAACACCTATAAATAGGCTAGTAGAGTCGAGCCTAAATCTCACATTCTCTGAGAATCCTCCTAAGCTCTGCCATTCTTATTCCTTCTTAAATCTCTTTAGAAAAAATAGAATAATTAGGAAAATTCCGATTCAAGATCTGGAGGAAAAGAATGAATACTAATAAAGAAGGTGTTCAGAATCATATTCAAACTAAGGTAATTTCTTGGATCTGGTTGATTTAATTTCTCCTCTTTCTTCTTCTTTCTTCCCTTTTTCTTTTGGTAAGAATTGTATATCCATGATTGTTAGGTTCTAAATCCAGTTAGGGGAAACCATGGAATGTTAGATCTGGACCAGGTTCAGGAATTGGAAAGCAAATTAGGTAAGTAGATTTAAGTTATATCATTTTTGATAATAGTATATTATCGTTTGACATTCCTCGTTAATATGTAATGTAAATCTGCTAGAATGATTAAAGTGATGAAATGCTAATATGACATGTTGAAATATTAATATGTTAAAATATTAATATGTTGGAAAATTCGTATGTTGAAACGTTTAATATGCTGAAATGTTCATATATTGAAATGTAAACTTGTTAAAATATGTGTATTGATTACTGTTGTATACATACATGTTTTAATTACATGACTAACTTGTGACATATTATATACTTGAATTATTAACTGTAGAATTAAGAAAATTACATGTTAACTTGTTAAATTTGAACAGTTACATGATTAAATGATTACATGTTAGAATAGAATTAATTACATGTTAAAAAGAACATGCAACATAAAATGGGCTTAATATGATGACATGTAAAATATAGATTACAGTAAACATTTGAAAGAATGGACACGTCTAAATTATATAGAAAACTTATAGTAAACAGAAAACTATAACTGCACTTAGACACGAGGTTAAATTCAACTTGTGGTAGAAGTCTGCCCGGAACCGCCTAGCAAATCCAGCATCCAAAAGTTGTTAATTTAATGTGAGGGGTCTAGTGCGTAAATATACATGTAACGGTGTTAAGACACGAGGTTAAATTCAACTTGTGGAAGAAGTCTGCCCGGTACCACCCGACAAATCCAGCATCCACAAGTTGTTAATTCAATGTGAGAGGTCTAGTTCATGAACATATATATGAATATATGTATACAAAAGGAAATAAATAAATGACACTAATTATGATTAATGGAAATTAATGGAAACGATAATGGAAATGCAGGATAATTACAATAGTAAAAGAAGTGGAATGAACAGGGAATGATAATAACCTATTATAAATAAATTACATTAATGGGAATGTTGTATAATAGGTAGGCTTGTCCTAGAGACAAGTGGAAATTATAACTTAGGTTATAATAAATGATAAAGAAAATGGAATAACTTATGTAATAAGATAAATTGTACTTAATTATAAAATGAAGTTATCTGTGAGAACAAGAATCTGAAATATGCTGATAAGGACAACATAAGTTATATTTATGGAAATAAACTTAATAGTAAACCTTAGTTAAGAGAACTAAGTAAATAAGTAAACAACGATAAGTTGTAGTGACAGTATAAGAGGAATATGAGTAAATGAGAAAGAATGAGGCAAACTTATGAAATGAAATAAGTTATATTTAATCATAAATAATAAGTGACATGTTAAGCAGAAAACATGTGAATTGAGATATACTTAATTACATATTATATAGAACATGTTATTGTAATTATTAAGTCAGACAATAATATAAAGAGATTTGGATTATAGACCTTGGATCACAGTCTAGAGAATAACGTGTTATGGGCTTATTAATATACTTAAATGAGTTAAGTTATATGACTGAAATTAATAAGCAAGAGGAACTTGGTAACTTGAATAAGAAGTCAATGTGAATGAGAATAACCAAGTTAAATGGAAACCTGATGAGGTAGAGCAAGTGCATAATTGAATGTTTAGACATAGGGTCTAATAACACATTAAACTGAGGCGTTTGGACCAGTCCGTACGTTTGAGGGTGAATAACCCAACGGTGTAGATCATCACGGTGTCATGTGGCACGATGGGAGCGCTTGTTCATCTGATTATACTGTCAGCTCCGAAGGACCGAAAGGGGAAGCATGCGGCTTCCTAGGACATGGAAGGTGCTCCTGGTAGTCCCTTGTCGTGGTGCAGTGTTTGGGCTGTGCTCGCAGAGATTGGGTCTCTGCATAACTACCCGATGAGCAGCCTTGATTGCAAAAGTAGCTTTGCAGTCAGAAAGCTGTGATGAGGAGACACTAGGGTGATTCGATGGTCGCCTTAACAGGGAGGCAAGGGTCACAACCAGTAAGGATAGTAGATCGTCGGGTACCCATCATTGGCAATCAGTGGGATGCGAAAAGACTAGAGCTAAACCCAAGATGCCATCAACCTTTCACTATTGAGGCACGGTGGTTGAGGGGAGGCACCAACTGGATGTTTAGATTGTTTGTTAGGGGCATGTCGCTTAGATAGCTCTTATAGTCTTTATGTAACAGCCCACATTTTACTCATCGGAAGATCGTAAAATATTTTTATTTTATTCCCTGAGGGTTGGATCATTCTCATCTTTTAATATGTTTCTTATGGGGATGTGAGACATATCCATAATTTTTACCGATTTTGTTTGTGACCATTTGGCTCCTATCTGTCTTGTGCAAGGCATAATTTTTGACTCGGGTCAAATCAAAGAGTGAGACCTATTCAATTGGAAAGGAATTGATGTTTACCAGTCTGTAGATTGGTTACATTAAAGATTTGGCTCAGCGGTTGGGAGAAATCTTTGTTTTAAGGTTTTTCAGTTGGCTGTCCAGGTTTGGTAAGCAAAAGGGGGCTGAATTACGAAGGCCCATTAGGAGGTCGGTGGAAACTATAAATTGGGGGTAAGGGACGTGAGAAAGAGTTTGAATTTTCCATTCATTCATTGGGAGGTCTTGTGCTCCTTCTTCCTCTAACACTCTTCCACCATTAAAAATTATAATCCAAGGAGAGAAATTTGAGATCTATACCATAGGAGGCTAGATCTACATCAATTGAGGCAAGGATTCATAAAATCAAGGTGGTTGGTGTGAGGTGCTTGCTGTCCGGATTCATATTCCTTTGATTTTTTTCTTGTTTAGGATCATCTGTGAGTGATTTTCATCTCTCACATGAATGCAATGAAGTATATGAGTGTTTGTGCATGTTTCTCATCAAATTCAAGTGTTTCACCATAGATTTACACCATTATATGTCCATTTTCATATGAATCACTCTATGATCTAACTTAGCAAATTTTACCCGTTAGTTTCATGTCATTTCACATGTTTATGTTAATTAGATCTCTCATTTTGATCATATGTTCAATTTAATGGTTTTAGGTGATATTTACAACATTTTTATGGTAATCATCATATTCTTGTTGTTAGAAATGTTATGACATGCTTATGATTGTGTTTGATGACTTTGGTTGAGTCGGTTTCGTCGGATTCGTCATTTGACGAAGTTTTGGTCGAAATCGGAGTAGAATTGGAGATGTGCAGGAAGTGGATCGGGTCGGCCATAAGTGGGTCGAGTCGGTCTCAAGTCTTGTCATGGAGAACAAGTCAGAATGGGTCGGTCAGTGGAGCTGGTCGGGCCGGGCAATGTTTGGTCGGATCGGTCCATTCAAGATGAGCCGGGTCGGTTCAGAAGTTGAGGTGATGAAGTGGTGACTGGATCGGGTCGGTCATGTTGGTGATCGGATTAGGTCGGTCATGTTGAGGTAGTCGGATCGGGTCGGTCATGTTCTAGAGGTGGGTGATCGGATCAGGTCGGTCGAGTTTGAAGTCGGGAAGGGACTGGGTCAGGTCGACCTAGTCTGGGTCTGGTCTGTCTGAAGGGGCTGATCAGTTATGTTTTTAGTAGCACTTTTAAACGCTGTGGTCGGTAGTGATGATGCTATGGTTTATTTCCAATAGGGTCATTTTCTGAAAAAGTATGTTTTTCGGGTATGACTTGGATTTGAAGAAAAGAACTTGAAAAAAATTATTTTTTGGGGCAACCCCTCGTACCCTAGCCATAGCGCACTAATGTAATTGGCTCGGTGATGGTGTAACTTCGAGAAGAATTCAAGTGGGAATGTTCGAAGTGTTGGAGGGTTCATTGATCGAGGAGATGCAACAAAGGTGGATTCAACTCAAAGGTCGTAACTTGGTAGATAATGGTTGCTCGAGAAGGTTGCTTGAGCTATGAAACGTCATCAAGGTTGGATGACTAGTGATGCGAAGGCTGAGAAGTCATCATTGTCATAAGTTCTAGTAGGCTCAAAGTAGGGGTATAATGGGGGCACCCGAAAGACCGTAAGGTTGCTGGTCGAGTTCCTTGGGTACCATTGAAAGGCCTAGTTGTCATGGTTGGATATATAAAGTTTATGCTAGAACTGGGGTTACCATTAGCCCTTGACATATGGTAAGTTTGGCCATCATAAGATTAACGATGGTTTAAAAGCAGAATTGGTGGTGATAGCCAGAGTCAGTCATGGATGGTCAGTTATTTTTTTTGTACTGCCTCATGTAGGTTGTCCTACGTCGAAGGAGATGTTTCTTGGGTGCTTGTATGATATTCATTTAGGCCTTTGGGGCTTGTGCTTGGGGGATATTAAATTCGATTAGGATGGTTTACATAAGATACTTACAATTTGGATGTTATGAGTGCTTTGCCATGATTGAATGGATGTTATGGTTTCCATGGATGAATGGTTGAATGGTTTAAAGTAAAGGCTATCACTATCCGATGTGGGGAAGATAAGGTTGAGTTCTTCTCTGGTGTTGTGGGTAGATTAGGATGTTCATCAATCCTTTCTCATATACTTTATTGTTGAAGTTTGTTAGTTGTTTTATCGCTCACTAAGACTGTTGTATGACTCAAGGTTTTATGTCTCCTCTTATTACCTTGGGCTGTTCATCCGATTATTGGATGGGCATACTAAGTAGCAGGAGACAGGTGGTAGATTAAGTGAGGACGGTGTTGCTATTCGGAGGCGAGCAAGAGGCTAGCGTACTATCTTTACTACTATCTAGTATTTGTTTTCCTTTGTGTGCTATTTCTATGAGTGTTGTAGTGAGGCAAATTGTTCAAACACTACTGTTGCTATCCACGTGTAAGGGAAATACTTTCTAGTTGTCAAAAAAGTTTATTGTTTTCTGCTTCACTATCACTACCTATTGTGTATATTCTATTATATTTTTTCCTTGCGCTGTGAGTTTACGAAAGGTTTCGTTTATTACCATGCCTTGATTATCATCCACAGCTGCCTGGCACACCTTTCAACGCATTATTCCTCTTGTATAGTGCGGGGGCTGTGGTCGGTCGTCACATTTGGTATCAGAGCTCTGGTCAACAATTATGGCCAAAATTCTAAGACGTAATTACGTATGAGAGACATATTTGTAGATCTCAGTTGGATGCTTACTATATATATTAGCATATATAGTAGTAGCGTTTGTTTTTCCTTTAGCAGTTTTTCTTGAAAGTGGCTAATCATTCTAGTTTGCAGATTTAGAATGAGTCGACGCTATACGAGACATTCTGCTAGGGAAGAAACTGGGCCTGGACGGGGTAATGGCGGGGCACCTGATTACCTGGCCATGTTTGAAGCCACGATGGAAGCATATCTTCGAAGGAACCCCGCTCCAGGGGCAGCTAAGGTTAAGGTTGGAGTTCCGGTGTCTAGAGCTGTAGAATTTGCAAAGTTGTGCAAAGACTTTACATCTTTGGGAGGGAAACAGTTTTCGGGCACTGAACCAGCTGAAGAGGTTCAAAGGTGGATGGATACTTGTGCCCGAATCTTCAAGGACAAGGGTATTGATGATGCAACAAAGAGGAAACTCGAATCAAGGCAGTTAGTGGGCAGGTCAATGGACTGGTGGAACTCTGTCACACTTAAGACCCCTAAAGAGGATATTTCATGGGAGGTAGTCCAAGCTAGGTTTGAAGAAAAATTTATCTCCCTCATATATAAGTTTGTTCTGTTTAAGAGATTCGTGGAGCTTAAACAGAATGGTCGTCCAGTTCTTGACTATATTTCTGACTTCGAGACCTTGTCGAAGTATGCTCGTTCATATATTGATACTCCTTATCAAAAGAACGAGAAGTTTGCCTTGGGATTTGCGATAGACCATTGATCGTGACTAATCCAATTGGGGGTTCGTCCAGTTTGTGCATGTTATGTCGTGGTCTAGTGTTGTCGAGTAATGGTTGCTCTTTTGTATGTGATTGCTTTGTTCTTAACTTCGCTGGGTTTGGGATCATCTTGGGCATGGATTGGCCCAAAAGATGTGCAGCAAAAGTGAGTTGTGAAAAGCTAGAGATGATAGTCAGGGATGTGGAAGGACGGAAGGTGTTGATTCGGGGTAACCCGAAGACGGTGTTCTTATAAGTTGTTATATTCGCTTGTGATTCCATAAGAAGACTTGTCATCTGTGCTGATCGCTAATGAGTATGAGGATGTCTTTGACGAGGTCAAATGGTTGTCGCTGCATCATGAGATCGAGTTTAGAATCGATTTGGTTGAGGGTGTTAGACCAATTATTATGCCTCTTAAGCGGATGGCGCCTAAGGAACAGCAAGAGTTAGAGGTCCAGGTTCATGACCTTTTGGGAAAAGGATTCATTCGGAGAAGCGTTTCCGAATGGGGTGCACAGTGGTGTTTACAACCTAGGCAGATGGCTCATTAAGTTTGTGTGTGGACTATCATGAGCTGAACAATGTGACTAAGAAAGAACAAGTATCCATTGCTAAGGTTTGATGACTTATTCGATCAGCTTCACAAAGTCAAAGGATTTGGCAACGGGATTTCACCGTAGAGGGTGGCTAAGGATAGTGTGCCAAAGACCGCTTTTAGGACACCATCCAGTTTCTTCGAGTGGTTGGTGATGCCATTCGGGTTGACTAACGCATCAGCGTATTTCGTTGATCTTATGAATAGGGTATTCAGAGATCAATTGAATAAGTTTGTGCTTGTGTTCATGGATGATATTCTGGGTTACTCTAGGAATGAGGAAGAACACAAGACACACTTGAGAGTTGTGTTTGAGATCTTGCGAAAGCATTATTTGAAGGCTAAGTTCTCGAAGTGTCAGTTCTGGAAGGATGAAGTGAGGTTCTTAGGTCATGTTGTTTCTGGAAATGGGATAGCGGTTGACCCCACTAAGGTGGCAGCAATCCAGGACTGGGATTGACCTAAGAATACGATAGATGTTCGGAGTTTCCTTGGGTTGGCAGGATATTACCGACGGTTTATCAAGGATTTCTCTAATATAGTTGCACCGTTGACAGGATTAACGAAGAAGGGCCAAGTGTTCATGTGGGATGCGAAGTGTGAACAAGCATTCGAAATCATGAAGGAGAGATTGAAGAGTGCTCCTGTGTTGAACATTCCAAGTGGGAATGAAGAGATGGTGTTATACACCGATGCATATGGTACTTAACTTGGAGTAGTGCTAAGGCAACAGGATAAGGTTGTGGCATACGCGAGTCGACAGCTGAAGCCGCATGAAAGGAATTATCCAACTCATGATTTGGAGTTGGCGGCAATTGCATTTGCTCTAAAGATGTGGAGACATTACCTGCTGGGAGATCGATTCGAGTTGTTTATGGATCGCAAGTCATTGAAGTATCTTTTCCCCCAAAGGGATTTGAATCTTCGGCAGCAACGATGGTTATAGTTTTTGGCATCGTATAATTTTGATATAGCCTATACTCATGGCAAAGGTAACCCAGTTGCATATGCATTGAGTCAAAGACACGCAAGTTTGGAAGCGATTGTTTCGGAATGGAAGAGGCTTTAGTATTTGGCAAGGTTTGATTTCTGGCCGAAGTGTGAGTTGGAACCTGAAATGTTGGCAGACTTACCGATAAGACCTACTCTCACCGAAAGGATTGGCAAGACCCAAAAGCGAGATGCAAAGCTTGTCGAGTTTATCCAGAGACTGGAACTAGAAGATAAAGAGTTCGAAGTCAATCGTGAAGGTTGGCTTTGGAAGCAAGGGCGATTATTTGTCCCTGATATCGATGGATTGAGAGATGAAGTTTTGAGAGAATGTTATCACTTGAAGTTGATGATTCATCCCGGAGGTAATAAGATGTATCAGGACATGAAGAGAGTTTAATATTGAGAAATGATGAAGCGAGATATTGGAAAGTTCATTTCCAAGTGCATGAATTGTCAGTTGGTGAAAGCTGAACAGAAGAAGCTGAGTAGTTTACTTGAGCCATTGGAAGTTCCTACATGGAAGTGGGAATAAGTATCGATGGATTTTATCGATGGACTACCTAGAACTAGGACAAGAAATGAAGGGATTTGGGTCACTGTGGATCGCTTGACCAAAATTGCAAGGTTCATTCCTGTTAAGTCGACTAGGACGACATCAAAGTTGGCCGAACTTTATGTAAAATGGATAGTTCGATTTCATGGTGCCCCAAGGAGTATAGTGAGTAACCAAGATCCATTATTCACGAGTGGATTTTAGTTTGTAAGAAGCTTTGGGAACTGAATTGTGCTTAAGTACGGCATATCATCCCCAAACTGATGGTCAGACCGAAAGAGTCAACGAGTTTTGGAAGATCTCCTGAGGGCTTGTATGTTAGACTTCGGAGGATCATGGGAAGACCATTTGCATCTAGTTGAGTTTGCATATAATAATAGCTACCAGTCTCGCATTGGGATGACACCATACGAGGCGCTGTATGGGAGGCCATGCAATTCTCCATCATGTTGGTTACAAACTGGAGAAAAGTTGGTACTTGGGCCAGAGATGATTAGGGAGGCCTCAGATTGTATCGTGATCGTTCGTCAACGAATGAAAGCGGCCCAAGATTGTCAGAAGAGTTATACGGATAAATTTTGGAAAGACTTGGAATTCGATGTACGCAATATGATTTTCGTGAAGATTTCTCCGTTGAAACATATGGTACGATTCAGAAATAAAGGAAAGTTGGCTCCTATGTTCATTGGACCATTTCCGATAGTCAAGCGAATTGGAAAGCTCGCATATAGATTGGAGTTTTTGGAGAAGATGTCAGTGTGCATAATGTGTTCCATGTGTCATTTCTATGGAAGTTCGTGCATGATTCAAATGTGGTGGTACTCCAGAGCAGTACGAAGATCTAGAAGTAGAGACCGCAGTTGCGATACCTCGTAAGCCACTTCATGTTGTGGGAAACGAAACAGCTTAGGAGGAAGACAGTTAAACTCGTCAAGGTACAATGGAGGGAAGAAGGTGACGATTGTACGTGGGAGACAGAAGAGAGTATGAAGGCGACTCATCCAGAACTCTTCATCGGCAGGACCCTTTGATATTGTATCATCGTTATAGCGTTGTATCTTGTTGTTGTGTGGTAGAATTCCACGTGCTAGGGAAAGCCTATGGATGCATAGATTGTTGGTTTCTAGTTTGGATGACAGAATTGGCTTCTCATGGATGATAGGCAGGCGGAATTTTTGTGGTTACTTGTGTTTGTTTGGAATCTCGGGGGTGAAATTCTTGAGGGGGGAGAATGTAACAGCCCGCATTTTACTATCGGAAGATCGTAAAATATTTTTATTTTATTCCCAGAGGGTTGGATCATTCTCATCTTTTAATATGTTGCTTATGGAGATGTGAGACATGTCCATAATTTTTACTGATTTTGTTTGTGACCATTTTGCCCATGTTAGTCTTGTACAGGGAAATTTTTTTGACTCAGGTCGAATCAGAGGTGAGACCTATGTCATTGGAAAGGAATTGATGTTTGCCTTTCCATAGAGTGGTTACATTAAAGATTTGGCTCAACGGTTTGGGAGAAATCGTTGTTTTATGGTTTTCATTTGGTTGTCCAGGTTTGGTAAGCCAAAGTAGGCTGAATTAGGAAGGTCCATTGGGGGGTTGGTGGAAACTATAAATAGGTGGTAAGCGATATGAGAAAGGGTTTGAATTTTCCATTCTCTCATTGGGAGGTCTTATGCTTCTTCTTCCTCTAACACTTTTCCACCATTAAAAATTATAATTCAAGGAGAGAAATTTGAGATCAATACCATTGAAGGCTAGATCTACATCAATTAAGGCAAGGATTCATCGGATCAAGGTGGTTAGTGCAAGGTGCTTGCTGTCTGGATTTGTATTCCTTTGATTTTGCTTGTTTGGAATTATTGGTGAGTGATTTACATCTCTCACATGAATGCAATGAAGTATATGAGTGTTTGTGCATGTCTCTCATCAAATTCAAGTGTTTAACCATAGATTTACACCATTATATGTCCATTTTCATATGAATCACTCTATGATCTAATTTAGCAAGTTTTACCCATTAATTCCATATCATTTCACATGTTTATGTTAGTTAGATCTCTCATTTTGATCATATGTTCAATTTAATGGTTTTAGGTGATATTTACATCATTTTTGTGGTATCGTCATATTCATGTTGTTAGCAATGTTATGACATGTTTATGATTGTGTTTGATGACTTTGATTGAGTCGGTTTCATCGGATTCGTCGTTTGACGAAGTTTAGGTCGAAATCGGAGTAGAATTGGAAATGTGCAGAAAGTGGATTGGGTCGGCGATAAGTGGGTCGGGTCGGTCTCAATTCCTTCCGTGGAGAACAAGTCAGAATGGGTCGGTCAATGGAGCTGGTCGGGTCGGGCAATGTTTGGTCGGATCGGTCCATTCAAGATGAGTCGGGTCAGCTCAGAAGTTGAGGTGATGAAGGGGTGACCGGATCGGGTCGGTCATGTTGGTGATCGGATCAGGTCAGTCATGTTGAGGTAGTCGGATCGGGTCGGTCATGTTCCAGAGGTGGGTGATCGAATCGGGTCGGTCGAGTTTGAAGTTGGGAAGGGACCGGGTCAGGTCGGCTTAGTCTGGGTCGGGTCGGTCTGAAGGGGTCAATCAGTCATGTTTTTAGTAGCACTTTTAAATGCTATGGTTGATAGTGATGATGCTATGGTTTATTTCCAATAGGGTCATTTTCTGAAAAAATACGATTTTTGGGTATGACTTTGATTTGAAGAAAAGAGCTTGAAAAAAAAAATCGGGGGCAACCCCCCGAACCCTAGCCGCAACGCAGAGATGTAATTGGCTCGGTGATGGTGTAACTTCGAGAATAATTCAAGTGGAAATGTTCGAAGTGTTGGAGGGTTCATTGATCAGGGAGATGCAACGAAAGTGAATTCAACTCAAAGGTCGTAAGCTGGTGGATAATGGTTGCTGGAGAAGGTTGCTTGAGCTATGAAACGTCGTCAAGGTTGGATGACCATAGATGCAAAGGCCGAGAAGTCATCATTGTCGTAAGTTCTAGCAGGCTCAAAGCAGGGGTATAATGGGGGCAGCCGAAAGACTAGAAGGTTGCTGGTCAAGTACCTTGGGTATTGTTGAAAGGCCTAGTTATCAAGGTTGGATATATAGAGTTTATGCTAGAACTGGGGTTACCATTAGCCCTTGACATATGGAAAGTTTGGCCGTCATACGATTAACGATGGTTTCAAAGCAAGATTGGCGGTGATAGCCAGAGTCAGTCATGGATGATCGGTTGTTTTGTTTGTACTGTCTCATGTAGGTTGTCTTACGTCGAAGGAGATGTTCCTTGGGTGCTTGTATGATATTGGTTTAGGTATTTGGGGCTTGTGCTTGGGGATACTAAATTCGATTAGGATGGTTTACATGAGATACTTATAATTTGGATGTTATGAGTGCTTTGCCATGATTGAATGGATGCTATGGTTTCCATGGATGAATGGTTGAATGGTTTAAAGTAAAGGATATCACTGTCCGTTGTGGGGAAGATAAGGTTGAGTTCTTCTCTGGTGTTGTGGGTAGATTAGTATGTTCATCTATCCCTTCACATATACTTTATTGTTTAAGTTTGTTAGCTATTTTATCGCTCACTAAGACTGTTGTCTGACTCAAGGTTTAATGTCTCCTCTTATTACCTTGGGCTATTCATCCGATTGTTGGATGGGCAGACTAAGTAGCAGGTAACGGGTGATAGCTTAAGTGAGGACGATGTTTCTGTTCGGAGGCGAGCAGGACGCTGGCGTACTATCTTTACTACTATCTTGTATTTGTTTCCTCTATGTGCTATTTCTTTGAGTGTTGTAGTGAGGAAAATTGTTCAAACACTACTGTTGCTATCTACGTGTAAGTGAAATACTTTCTAGTTGTCATGAAAGTTTAGTGTTTTCTGCTTCACTATCACTACCTCTTATATATATATATATATATATATATTCTATTATAGTTTATCCTTGCGCTGTGAGTTTACGATTGGTTTCGTTTACCTACCATGCCATGATGATCGTCCATAGATGTCTGGCACACCTTTCAGCGCATTATTCCGCTTGTATAGTGCGGGGACTGTCGGCGGTCGTCACACTTTACTAGTTGAGGGAGGGGCTGAGGTGGGCCATAGCCACCATGAAAAACAGACCCAAGGGATATCTGTATTTTGAGGCCGTTAAAGCGGGCCTGTACAGAGATGGAAAAGCTCCCGACCGAGTTCCGTGTTTCTTGTACAGCCCTGCCATGGAACTTGGTGCACACTGGAGGTTATGTGCGGTTAAGGCATCAAGTACGATTGACGATACTACATGGGAAAGTTTAAATACATGCATGTCTGCTCTGGGTGGTGTATCGTAGGCTCTAGGGCATTACTCTGCGATCTAATTCGATCAAAGATGGCAGTCCGTACACTTACGTAACATGGCGGTTCTATGTGAAGCGTTGCCTTGTTTTATAGAGGCCCGTACGTCACTCCGACGTAGGATAAGGGACTGCGTATATTTCTATCGTGTTACGGCGGAGACCGTGCAAGTGGGATACCATGGGGTGTACCTTAATATTTGGGGTAGCTACATATATACTAAATTAGGTTAATCCATTAGGAGTAAATTGGTATGACAAGTGTGTAAGCCTTGAGTGCTGTTAACCCAAGTAACCTAATAAATAAGAAAATGTGATTGAACGTTATATGTAGGATTATCCAAAATGTGTAGTTTAAATCCAATCACCATAACTTGTGTTCTGACCCCCTCTTCATCACATACTCGTAGGTTAGACTTGTGGCAGAGATATGATGGCTTTCGATAATGGATAGGCAGTATTATAATTTGGGTAATGATATATTTTATATCTCTGTCTTTTCTGCAAGATACTAGAGCAACCAACACAAGTTTCGATGGATTATAATTTTGAAAAAAAAATTGGATTGTTACAAATTTATATTAAGTACGTGTGATATATCCTTTATTACATTAAGTAGTCATGCTCCCATTTGATCAGTTCGTATTTATGCTATTTTTAAAAAAATGCAGAGAGCTATGGATCTATGGGAGGTGGATGTTGAGCTCGTCAAGCGCCACTGGAACAACAAATTGGCAAAAAAATACAGAGAGACGATTGACAACATAAAATCAAGTGGGAAAAAACCGGATTGGATGAGCGGTAAGGTGTGGGATCACCTATATACTTATCGGAATAGTAATGAGGAGTTTCAGGTAAATTTACTACATATTTAATTTAAATTGTTTCAATTAATATATTATTTAGAATAAAACATTTTTGTAAATTTTAATGTATAGGCGAAGTCCGCGAGAAATGTGACAAACAGGAGTAAGAATCCGGTTACGCATCGCGATGGGTCCAAGTCGTTTCAGCACCATCGCGAGGATTTGGTATATTTATTATTTAGTAGTTAGAGATTTTAATTTATAAGTTGTAAAAATTAATAGTTGATTTAACTTTAAGTTTTTAACTTACATGTGTGTGTGTATATATATATTCTTATTTCAGGAGTAACAATGTGGTGCTCCTGTGTCGTACTGGGATGTATTTGAGCATACACATGCATTTAGTCAGGTTGACGACACACGATCAGTTTTCTACTCTTGGGACCATGATGCCAAGGCGCGTCAAACATATGTAAGTATAACGTAGTTAAGTTAAAGTTATAATTTAATTAAAATAGTGTTATCTAAATTCAATTATTTTTTTACAGAGAAATTTCAGGAACAGAAGACGCAGATTGTGACGGCTGCCCACAACCCCTCCACTAAACAAGAGGAATAATGTGCTGAAAGGTGTGCCAGCCTGCTATAGACGATCATCAGGGTATGATAACACAAATGGTACCTATTGTAGAACTCACAGCGCAACGATAAAATATAGTAGAACATATACAACAGGTAATAATAGTGAAGCATCATATCACAAACTTTTGAAACCTTCACAACATCCTGGAAGATTTTCCATACATCATAGGAATATCAAAGTCTGTACACAAAGCCTCATTACGACACTCATAGAGCAACTCAAACAACGAAAATAGAAATACTAGATAGTATAAGACTAGTACATAAGCCTCCAACTAGCCTCCGGACCGCAACATCGTCCTCACTAAGCTGCCCATCCACAACTGGATGAACAACCCAAGGTAATAAGAGGGAAAACATAAAAACCTTGAGTCAGACAACAGCCTTAGTGAGCGATAAAAATCTATCTAACATCATCAATAAAGTATATGAGAAAGGGTAGATAAACAAACTAATCTACCCACAACACCAAAGAAGATTTCAACCCTATCTTCTCTACATCGGACAGTGATAGCCATTACAAGAACATCTCAACCATACATCCATGGAAACCAGAACACCCATTCAATCATGGCAAAGCACTCATGAAATCCAAATTATATTTCTTATGTGAACCGTCCTAATCGAACCCAACATCCATCAAGCACAAGCCCAAAGGCCTAAACCAATATCAGGCAATCACCCAAGGAACATCTCCTTCGACGTTGGACAATCTACATAAGATAGTTTAAACAAAGCAACTGATCATTCATGGCAGACTCTGGCTATCATTGCTAATCCTGCTTTGAAACCATCGTTAATCGTATGACGACGACCTTGTCATATGTCAAGGGATAATGGCAACCCCAGCTCTATCATAAACTTCATACGCCTTCCAACGATACGTATGTATGTCTAACCTTGACAACTAGGCCTTTCAATGATACCCCGGGTACTCGACCAACAACCTTCCAGTCTTTTGGGTGCCCTCATTGTACCCCTGCTTTTAGCCGGTTAGAACTTATGGCAATGATAATCTCTCGGCCTTCACATCTCTAGTTATCCAACCCGACGACTTTTCATAGCACAAGCAACCTTCTCCAGCAACCATTATCCACCAACTCACGACCTTTGAGTTGCCACCTCATTCATTATTCTATACCAATCAACGAACACCTTCAACACTTCAAATATTCCCACTTGAATTCTCCTCGAAGTCACAACATCTCTGAACCAAATAACATCAATATATGATTCAATACAATTCATAACACTACATCCACTTGCTATGAAATAAACCATCCATTTAAAAGCACTTTTCGTTCAAATCTGGGTCATACCCGAATTTTTTTTCTTTTCAGAAATGACCCTATGTCTTCTTGGTGCGACCGACCAACCCAAACCATCCCATGCATCTTGACCGACCCGGTCCCTTCTGACCGACCCGGTCCCTTCTGACCGACCCGAACTCTTCTGACCGACCCGGTCCCCTCGAACCGACCTGACCGCTTTCTCCTAGGACACGACCAATCGACACGTCTCAACATGTATGATCGACTAACCAAAAGATGACCGACTACCCTCTTTTGAATTCATGGCCGACCCAACCCCCTCTGCTCGACCGATCGACCCGCATGTTGACCGACCAACCCGCCTGTTGGCCGACCGACCTGCCTGACTTGCTCCCCAAGATAGGAACTTCGACCGACCAAGACTTGACCGACCCGTTCATTGTATAGCCCCAATCCGACTCCAATTTCGACCAAAACTTCTCCAAACAACTACATCAACAAAATCTACTCATCCAATTCATTAATTGCAACCATAAACATGTTATGAAATCACCAACAAAATAAATCTTATATTTTTCACCAAAATCATGATAAATGAACATATGAACTAAAATATGGATCTAACTTGCATAAACATATGAAATAACATAGAATTACCGGATTTAAGTTGCTAAATTAGATCCTATGGATATTCATATGAAAATAGACTTACCATGATGTAGATTTAGGAGAAATCGACTTAAAATGATGAAAAGCAAGATCAAATACTCATATACTTGATTGAATCCACATGCGAGATGCACATCACTCTCCAATTCTCCAAAACAATCCAAAAACAGTTAGATCTAGATCCGGACAACAAAGAATTTGCTCTAAACTCTTCGATTCGATGATCTCTCTCTTTGATTTGAGTAAATCTAGCCCAAAATGATGTAGATCTTCAAATTCCCTAAGCTTTAATGGTGGAAAGGTGAAAATAATGGGGAGATGGAGGAGCTCTTGCTCTTTCAAATGAGAAAATGAAGAAAGTAAACTATTCTCCATGCCTCCTACCCTCTATTTATAGCCTCCCGCCAGCCCACTAATGGGCCTCTCCAAATCAGCCCATTATGGCTTATCAAACCTAAGCAACCAACTATTAAACCTTAAAAAAACAATTTCTCCCAAACCGCTGAGCCAAATCTTTAATGTGACCACTCTGCAGAAGGGAAACCATCATTTCCTTTTCAATGGCACAGGTCTCAACACCTGATTCGACCTGAGTCAAAAGTTTTGTCTTATACAAGACTGACAGGGATAAAATTATCAATCAGAAAACTGGTAAAAATTATGGACATGTCTCACATCTCCATAAACAACATATTAAAATATGAGAATGGTCCAACCCTCAGGGAATAAAATAAAAATATTTTACGATCCTCCGATATGTAAAATGCGGGCTGTTACACAGATGATGGAATCCAGTGGGAGGACTGAGTTGACTAAGGCGGATGAGTATAAGATTTTTGAAAATGTCATGGATCGATCTACCCAGAACAAACAATATGGTTATGGAAATCTAGAGGTATAGAAACTAAAATTTATAATAAAAACAGACATTTATCAAATTGCTATAATGAAATACTGAAAATATAATATGAATCTATACATCATCATATTATATAGTCCACATTGGATAGAAAGTAGGTGAAAAGGAATGTAGGAGCAATAAAGGAATGAATCATTTAATTAAGTTAATTTCTAAGGTATGGAACAACTAACATATGCCTTTATTAATGTGTATAGAGGTGCATATAATTTCTACTAATAAACACTACAACGTAATGAGTATTATGAATAAGATAACTGCACAATAAAGGAATGAATCATTTTAGCTTTAACGAATTGTACAAATCAAGAAGAGTTGTACAAATGAAGAAGTGAATAATTTTATTTCTAACACTATTATGTGAAATAAAACAGAAGTGTTCAATTACGTGTGATTTACCCAAATGTTCAATTATATGTGCTATTATGAAATATTGAAAATCTAAAATTATATACAGGTTCAGACATCTCAACAGGCGAACCAGAAGGCTCAAGACAAAGAGGAGATCGCACAGCTTCGAGCACAGATTGCAGAGCTTCATGAACGTGATCGTCGCCGCGAAGAGCAGATGGAATTGCTTAACCAGTGGTTGGCGGAGTTCATTGCCCAGCACGGTACGCCACCTTCATCTTCTGGTGGAGAGATTTGAGGTTAGTCATGTTATGTTACATATGCTTTGAGGGTTGGTGAGGCTTGATACATTTATGATGTTTGTATATATGGATGTTGTGTTGGTGATGATGTTTTGGACATGGTGTTGGATGTTTTGATGGTGATGGTTTAGACATGTTGGATGTTTTATGGGTGATGGTTTGGACGTGGTTGTATATATTGGGTTGTTTTTATGTAAATATTGGTTTATGGTTTGTGTTTTATGTTTGATTTTTGTGTAATATTGTGTTTTGGTGTATGTATGATTGAGATTTATATGTTCGAAATGGAGCAATTTTGATGATTTATATACTCTGCGTGTGTGGCTGGAAGTGCTCAGTTTCTATTCAGTAAAAAATACTCTGATTTTCAACGGCGTTCAACGGTTTATAGATCAATGAATTTCAACGGCTCGTTTCAACGTTTTAAAATAGTTTTCAACGTCTATCTGGCCAGAAATAAAAGCAACGTGGCCAAGTTACCCAGCTGGAAGCCATTGGAAAATTAGGGTTGATTGCATTGGAAGTCATTGGAAACCGTTGATCTGTATACCAACGGAAAGACCAACAGTTTCCAACGGCTAGACAATGTCCGCTGGCCGTTGGTATACACTGTTGCTCTTATAGTGTTAATGTAACGATTTTTAAATTGGCTCAGATTTTCTGGGTCGTTACAGTTAACTTATTTGTCGGTATTACAATAATTATTTTGCCAGTGATAAGATTTATTATTTTTGACATTGGTAATTATTATGATTACTATGAAAAAACAGCGGTTTTGTTTTTGAATAATATCTACGTTGGTTTTAGGAAGAAGATGGCCTATATACAAGCAAGTTGGTATGTTACATTTTTGGCAATGCTTTCTTGGATATAATCAAATAGGCTGACCAGCAAATAGGTGACAAAACATTTTTTTGGTGCTTTTAGCAGTGAATCAAATTAAGAATGCTGCGCATATTGATTCTGAAATCAGTAAATTTTACGGATAAAACGATTACATTTTGTATTTCATTACTTCTTTTTGTTTATGATTAGTGGCAATAAAAACATCTTTTTTACTGCAAGTTATTTATATCTTACTCAGTTATCAAAATTATAATTAAGAAAACCAATACCTATATGAACCAGTAAAGAAAACAATGTAAAACAGTGAACAGTTAATGGAGGTTATAACTAAAACTGTTGGAGCAGCATCAATTCACTCCAACTGCTGATGGTACAAAAATCTACCTCTGTATTAACTATATATATATCTAACCTGCACATGTGTACGTACACATTACAACTAGGTGTTGCATGCCGCAACCAACCCAAGATGTTACCTAATACAAATACATACTGCACTGATGTACACACACAATAAATGTAGTATATGCATGTTTCCAGAAATTGTGAAGCATGAGAAATGGACGTACCTATTGCATGGAACAAGTAAAGTACTTATTTGAAGGTAGGTTTGCAGCCTATACTACTATAGACCTGTCCTTATTTTTGTGTTAATGAATTTGTTTTACTGTTGTGCATTCTGGTTTTTATGATATGTTGGAAATGCACAAGTAGAGATTGGTTCTAAAACTTGATGTAAAGCTGGAAACATGTAAATTGGATGTGCTGAGCCTATTTTGGTAAGTTGAATAGGAGACCAACTGCTTTGGCAGAGAGAGAGAGAGAGAGAGCAGTAGTGCCATTTTTAGAAACACAGCTCTCCATTTTCTGCACATCCATTCAGGAGTTGGGCACTTTCTACCACGCTATCTTTTTTATTACATAGTTGTGGGTTTTTTCCTTAAAAAAATAGATATTCGGACTCGTAAATCCATGAGGCATGCACAGATCCACATAACATGGTGCCTGGACCTTAAAAGTCTATGGTAAAAGTCAAAAGCTAAACATGGCAGCAATTAAACTAGAAACAAGTAAATGTAGGGAAATAAGAAAGAAAGACCCATACCACCTAACGGTGGCAAATAGACCGAAAAAGTGAAGTTGGAAATAATGTATCTGTCAGTAGTTGTAATAGTGGAAAATAGTTGAATAGTTGAAATAGTGGAAGTAAAGTTTAATGGAGAAAGGGCTTAAAAGGTTTTTGTAATGGAAGAACTTTATTACTTTGAAGTTTTGCTAAAACATTACAATGTTCCATTCTCATATTTATAGGCACCTTATTACAATTGTTTATTATTAGAGTCTTCTAGATAGTACATTCTACAGACATCAAGTAACACATTTAATAATAATACAGAAGCAAGTTACTAGTTTCTTTAGTATTCTAGAAATTTGTAGCATGCTCAATACTCATCCTTGATGCAAATTTCAAATACTCCAAGCATAATTCGAAGTTGCTCAAATCTTGCTCTTGGCATTGCCTTTGTAAAAATGTCTGCAACTTGATCTTCTGTCATGCAGTACTTGAGCTGGATTTCTTTTGTTGCTTCCGCATCTCTAATGAAGTGATACTTTATAGCTATATGCTTAGTTCGATTATTATGAACCAGATTCTTTGTGATTACTATTACTGATTTGCTATCAGTAGATTGTAGTAGGTTGGTCTTGATGCTCACCTATTTTTTCGAATATCCTCCGAAGCCATATAGTTTGACTTGATGCTTCTACTGCTGCCACATATTCTGCTTCTTCTGTTGATTGAGCAATTGTTGCTTGCTTCTTCGATGCCCATGAGAATATTCCTTATCCAAGTGAAAAAGCATAGCCCGATGTGCTTTTCATGTCATCTACTGAACCAGCCCAATCACTATCAATGTACTCAATCAACATTGAGTTGGTCATGGTTTTATACCATATGCCAAACTCTTTTGTACCTTGCAAATATCTAAGAGTTCTCTTAGCTGCTTCAAGATGAATTTGGCTTGGACTCTGCATGAATCTTGATAAAAGACTTATAGCATACATGGTATCTGGTTTTGTAGTAGTAAGATATAAAAGGCTTCCAATCAAACTTCTATAGCACGATGCATCAGCTTTTGGGGCTCCATCATCCTTTCTCAGCTTCTTATTTGTTTCGAGCGGAATAGTAACTAGTTTGCAATCATTCATCCTGAATTTCTACAATCGTTCTTCAGTATATTTCTTTTTAGAGATAAATATACCTTCCTTGTGTTGTTTCACCTTGATGCCAAGGAAGTAACTCATCAAGCCAAGATCGGGTCATCTCGAATGTTTTCATCTTGTCTTCTTTGAATGCACCTATCATCTTCACATTATATCCCACGTAGATAAGATCATCTACATATAGAGAGACAATGAGAGTATCATATTGACCTTGCATCTTAATTTATAATGTTGGCTCACTCTTGCTCCTCCTAAATCCTTGATACATGAAGTAATGATCGATTCAATTGTACCATGCCCGAGGAGTTTGCTTTAGGCCATATGAATCTTTTCTTAATCTTAACACTTTGTTTTCATTTCCCTTACTCACAAAGCCTTGTGGTTGCTCCACATAGATATGTTCTTCTAATACTCCATTTAGGCAGGCTGATTTGACATCTAGTTGAAAAACATTCCATCCTTTTTGAGCTGCAAGAGCAACTAAAGCTCTAATTGTATCAAGACATGCAACTGGGCAAATGGCTCAATATAGTCGATTCCATATTACTTTGAGTAGCCTTTGCTACTAGCATAGCCTTATGTTTTTGTATTAAGCCATCTGGATTAATCTTTGTCTTATAAACCCATTTCATTCCACTGATTTCTTTATCTTTAGGACAATCTACAAGCTCCCAAGTATTATTCTTCTCAATCATTTTTTTCTCTTCTTCCATTGCTTTGACCCTTACTTCTTGCTTAGATGCTACTTCATAGCTTTCGGGTTCAAATAGAGCCATGTTGCAAGTTTCATATATATCAACCGAAGATCTAACTCTTCCAGGAGTAGACTCTGGTGAAAAAGTTTGTTGTTCAGGAGGCGAAAGGGGTATACCAGGTTCTTCTGTTGGTTCTTCCATTTCTTCCACATCTTTATGAGATTGATGCACTGGAGCAGAAATATTTCCTTTCTCAACTTTTTGTTCATCCCAATTCCAAGAAGTATTCTCATCAACCTCGACATCTCGACTAATCGTCAGATTCTTTGTTTGCAAGTTATAAACTCTATATCCTTTTTATTGTGTGCTATACCCCAAAAAGATTCCTCGTATTGTCTTCTCTTCTAGTTTGTGTCTCTTTTGATATGGAACATGCATGTAGCATATCGATCTGAAAACTCTTAGATGCTTGGCTGTTGGCTTTTGTCCACTCCATGCCTCTATAGGAATCTTGTCTTGGACTGCTGTAATGGGACATCGGTTGAGTATATAGACAATAGTAAACTGCTTCTGCCCAAAAAGTATTGGGTAAGCCCTTCTCCTTTAACATTGATCTTGCCATCTCCATGACCGTGCGATTTTTTCTTTTAGATCCCCCATTTTTGTTGTGGAGACTACACTACAAGAAACACTGATTTTTCAGTGGAAAAATTCTTGCTAAACCGTCGCTAAAAGGCATTTAGTGATGGATTTGCGGCAGAGTACATCTGTCGTTAAAAAACACGTTGGTATTTTAGGCACAATTTTACGACGGAAATTAGCGTCGATTCTCCATCACTTTCCCCTCGTTTATGATTTATTATCATTTCATTTGTAAAATATTTTCACCAACATTTTACCGACGGATATTTATATCATAATAAAATAATTAAATACTTATTCGTCGCTAAATGTTCGCTATTTAGCAAGGGATTACCGACGAATATATATGACTAACATTTTGCGTTCCATTTGTCCATTGGTAAATCCTAGCTATTTAGCGACAGATTAACGACGAGCATATATATTTACACATGTACATCCATTTGTTATCCGTCGGTAAACCGTCGCTATCTTTAAAATTTTAGTTTCAATTTAGCAACGTTTTAGTGTTGATTTTTGTAAAAATTTTGCAAAATTATTGTCGGTAAACTGTCAGTATTCCCTTTATGTTCTACTTTTTTTTCCCAGTTATCACCATTACTAGTCTATATATATGTATGTATGTATGTATGTATGTATACATATGTATGTATGTATGTGTGTGTGTATATGCATGAACATAAAATTAGTGACATTAACAAAAAAGAAGATGCAATTTCTAGTTTTTTATCACAACAATATTTTTTGATTACAGCTAATGTTCCATAAACATTACCGTCCACAATCTTCCATCAATTCGTACATACACTAGACTGAATTATAACTAACAAAACTATTTAGCTAGTGCTAGTGGTATACCATAAAAAACATCCTTACTCATAAAAGAAGCATTTACAACAAAATATACCTAGCTACCATACCAAGTAACTCAAGAAGATGACGATGGCGAAGGATCTGTATAATCATATTCATCATTTCTCCGAGAATTTCCATCTCTTGTTCATTTGTGCTTGAAAGTTTACACTATCTGCATTTTGTTGTGCAAGCCTTGCCTGCTCTTCCTCAAGTCTTTGGCAATTTGCTCGCTCACGCTCTCTCTGCCTTAATCCTAATCTGCCCTGCTCTCTCATTCTCGAGCTCTAAGCGCATTTCCTCAATGGTTTTTTGTAGCTCATGGACATCATCTTCATTGTCAACACGCCGACGCTTTGAATGTTAAGAAGAGGGAAGCTGTAAAGAGATTACACAAAAATAATACAAAAATAACAGTATAAAAACATTACATTCTAAGTGGAATATGCTAAACAATAGTATAAAAATAGTATAAAAACAACAATGTAAAAATATTGCCTAAAATATACTACATTAAGCAACCAAATGCAGTATAAAAACAACAACAAAAATAGTGGTTTAAATATAAAACATTAAACAATGGTAAAAGGTTAAAATGCGTAAGTGCACATCAGACAAAACCAAATGCACATGTGAAAACAAGATGAGGCAGCATACACAAGTGCACCTTAATCAAATTGCAAGTGTGCATCTCAGGTAAATCAAAACAACAAAACAAAGACCAATACTAAATTTCCAAAAATCAAAATTTCAGCAAAATGATAGTGAGGAATAAGTGCTACATCAAAGATTATCAACAATTTAATGTACTAGAAATAATACCAGGCAAAGACATAGATGAATACCTAATAATTCATAAAGATTTTTGATTTTAGCATGGATACTTATCCAAATTTACTCGAAGATTCAAATGTGGATTTTTACATGGATGCTTCTGAAATATACGTTATAATATGAATGCACATCTGTGATTATATATAAACAATAAAAATCATGTAAAAAATCTTGTAACATGGTGGCTCTACTCTCTTAGAAAACACAGCTATATTGGATGTAAAATTCTCAAAAGATGATTTGCAACTTAGTGGTCAAAAGTAACCACTATACAGATAAATTCAAAGTTATAGAATTTAACTTAAATAATACTTGGTCATTTCAAATGGCTTGAGAAAAGTTAAACCTTATAAACTATTTCTGTAGCAGAACCAACAGTACAAACAAATACCTTAACAAACCCACGGACATTTCTACGATGATTCTAGAATGGCATCCACGGATAGAATGAAATTCAAGAGTTTTATGGAAGATAGAAACCCAAGCTTACATCAGAAAGATATTTTACATTAGAGATTAAAACACAAGAATGCAAAAAATGAATATTGAGGATTAAAATCTAAAAGGGGATCAATATTATAGATTCCCTCGATTGTATGCTTAGACTCCAAATCAAAACCTATTATAGCAGGAAATTTAAATGTGCAAAAGGTAAATTTTCCACCCAATATCAAAGAAGTAGAAAAAACATCTGCAAAAGCCTCAAAAATTACCTTCATACTTATTAGTTGTCATATCAACCATTGGAGCAACCCCCTGAACACTTTCAAAGGATAAGTCTTCACCCCTGTTCATATTCTCGAGATGAGGAAAATGGTGGCGAACTGCGTAGTCTGCCAAAAGCTGGACAATTCTGAGATCTTTTTTTGCCTCTAATAGCATGAAGCTGAGATAAGAACCAAACCGAAGAAATGATGGAGCAACATGGCAAATATGGCACCTATAGTTCATCTTTTGGATTACCACTATGATAGTTAAATGTAAAATTAAATTTCAGAACAAAGAAAGTCTTACACAATGCATGGATGATAGAGACAAATCAAATGATTGCCATATGTTCAAGTAACTAGTAATCTTCCAGAATGTAAATGCTTACTCATAAAACTACGTTATAAAGACGGTATCATAACATGAAAGCACCAACAGTAAAATTAAACAAAATATTTTATGTTTTGATTTTAAAAAAATTATTTAACACTATACTGCATAAAAAGGAAAATCATATAGTTGTTAAATCGAAGACACAGCTATATTATTTTCTGTGCACCTAATTTTTTACATCTCAACAATAGGGTACAAACACAACTATAACATGTTATTTATTAACTTGCAGTTCAGTGCACACACATGCACTGCAAATGTGAAGTACAAATGATGTACAAATTGACATAGAAACCACATAATATAATAGTACAACAACAATAAATTAAACAATGAACCTTAACATTTATCAAAGACTGGTTACGTCGATGATTCAATATTCGTTATTATCAAAGACTACATATGCACTTTTAACTCTCCTCTAAGCAAATTTGATATATATATATATGTATATATATATATATATATAACACCAAAATCTGAATATCTAAAAAAGCATGTTAGTTATCACAAATTGCTACTTAAGCATAGAATCAAATAGTACATTTGCGTGTTTTCAATAATATGGTCATTATTGCACAACTGTAATGCAAAATGTTGGAAAAAGGAAAGTTTAAACATTGAATGATTCATTTATTTGGAATATGAAGATGGTTGCTAAAACCTAAAATTATGTAACTCGGTTTTCTTGAATGAGAGCTTTCGGTCATAATCGGCCATGTATATATGCCAGTTAAAAGTATTCATAAATAGAGGGGATCCGCCACTAGACATCAAGTGGAGATTGCATATTACACACAAAGACATATAATATTCTAAATTCACCTTTGTCATTAATTCTGGTAAATTATTACAATATAAATACAGCGACTTACATACCTTTTGGTCAAATTCCAACGTCTTTGCAGACAACTCAGTCCAGTATTGAGCAGTTGAAATGAAGGTTGCATAATTATGCATATGCTACAGAAAAAGAAGAAGAAAAAGAGGATGTTATTTTCAGAATTACACCTGGACAAAACAACATCCAGCATGCACCACTTGTTAGCAAACTCTAGTGTAAACATGATTTTAGTAGACACGATTTTAGTGATTAAATCTGGTTTGCCTTCAAGAGGATTTCGGCTAATAAAACCAAACATAAAAATATGCACATTCGTTTGTTTAAAAGAAATAAGGGCTTTGATGAAAAAAATCAGAATAAAACAATCTTTCGTTGTACAAAGTTTGATAAACAGATTTGAAACTTAATGTGATTTAATTTTCATTATAAGAATTAATGATACAACTATGCCACTACCGCCCACCAGGAACATAATGTTGTTGTAGTTATAGATTCTACTTCTAATGCTAATACACATGTGCTGCAAAACTTACAACTCTGCACGACTTGAACAGGAAATGTGATTTTAAGATAAAATCTGGTGTCAATAAGGTTATTATGATATAAGTTGGTCTATAGTAAATTTCCCTTGCATTGCAAACCGGAATGGCATTTCATTGTGCAATATATCGAGTGGATCCACCAGTCACACACAAATAGGTACAAAGAAAAGAAAAACTGATATGAAAAGAGAGAAACCAGGATGACCTATTTAGGCAAGGTAGATTCTCCTTCTACGCCAAGCAATCAAACAACCTGTTATAATGCATGTACAAGCTTAGGCCTCAATACAATGAGACAAATAACAAAAAACAAAGAGGAAAAAACAAAAAACAAAGATGGGGTTAACAATTTAGATGCAGAAAAGAATGCTGAAGGGACTGTGAAAATTTCTAAACTACCAGGTGATTCAGCAGGTCCAGAAACAAGTGGAATTGCAAAATCAAAGTCTAAACCTGAATTTAATACAAGTAGCAAAGATTCAGGGAAGAACATGAGTAGTGATGTTTTT
This sequence comes from Allium sativum, assembly GCA_030737875.1. Classification (NCBI taxonomy): domain Eukaryota; kingdom Viridiplantae; phylum Streptophyta; class Magnoliopsida; order Asparagales; family Amaryllidaceae; genus Allium; species Allium sativum. The sequence continues at coordinate 830,526,787 of CM060918.1, read as the reverse complement.
GTTACTCATTGCATTTTAAATGTGGAAAATGTTGAAATATCCAAGTCAATTGATAATGTTATGAATAACACAAATTTTAGTAACAAAATAGATAAGGAGAATTTGCAGTGCGGTCCACAAGTAACAAATAAAATAATACAATTTCTATGTCACAAATATGAAAATGGAAATATGTCATTATCATAAATTAGTTTTAATTTACCTATCCTCAGAAATATGTCAATTGCAATAGATAAAGAGCTTACTATATGTTGATGTATCAGTTTGCTACCTGCGTGCATATTGAGCAAAATAATTAAAGGAGACACAGTAAAAAATTGAGGGGCATGATCTAAAGTAAAATTGAAAATGTAATAACCCGGAAATCTGAGCCAATTTAAAATTTTTATTTTGGCAATTTTAATGAATTTTGAATATTTAAAATGAATTATTTTAAATAATAACGACGGAAAATATATTTTCGACGAAGTTAAAACGAATAAATTTATTTTAATTATATAACGAGCCTGAAATGGCACGGTAGTTTGAAATTTCAATTTCAAAGTTCAAATCACAGTACATGATTCAAAATGAACTGGATTTTAGCAAAACAAAAAATATGAGAATCTAATTGAGAATATCTTTCCAAAGAATATGAAAAATTGAAATTTCATAGCGGGGATTAAAAGTTATGCCCAGTTGAAATTTCAAAATAGTCACTATGGAATTCTGGCCCTTAAAATGGAAATTTTGCAAACGACCTCGGTTTTCGACGAAACCACTTTTGTTGGATTCGTGATGTCAAGTTATTGCTAGGTTTCAAAATTCGTAATTTTCTGAATCAATATGTGAGTGTGGCAAAGGAAAATGCGTTTGACCAGTTTTAGTTGATTTTAATCGACTTGAAAATGGTCATTTTCCAACGATCTCAGAATTTGATGAAATTAGTTTTGTTAGGACCGTATCATCAATACGAAGCAAGAAAATATTTTTCGGGAATTTTTAGAGTCAGTATGTGGCCCCGGTAAATTGAAATGTGCGTTCAAATTCAACGTATAGAGTTATATTTTGATTTTGACAGAAACTGATCGAAACGATCGAATGAGCTTATGAAACATATCCCATTTTGTTCGGATTGGGGGTAACTAGTTTGGGACGACAATCGGTAAGTTCGATTTGGAGTTCAAAATAAAAAGTTTCTTTTTGGATATTAAAATAAAATAAATAATTAAAATTTAAAAAATCTCCCCATACTCTACTGTTCGAAGTCAACCCCCCTCCTTTTGTTTTACTTCTCACTCTCGTCGGGTTTTCCAAAGAAGATAATTAAAAAAAACCAACGCCAGGAAGCCGCCGGCCTCCCTATCGCGCGTCGCTCCAGCACGCCCCCCTCGCCTGTGGCGAGCGCCACCCTCCAGTCTTCCCTTTCCCCTTCCTCTCCCTCTGCGATGTCTCTCCCCTCTCTGATTTAAAGACCGCGCTCCATCCTCCACCACCATTGAAGTCCACCGCCAGTTAGTGTGGGCCATCGCCGCGCCTGAGAGCGCCATCCTCCCTTCCAGCGACGACTACTGCACACCCCTCCCTCCCCCCCCCTTTTCAAACTCGAGCCCTTGTAACACCCCACCTCCGCTAGGGTCACTCTCAAAGGGAATACACTAGTTTTAGAGGAGCGTTATTGAGGTAAACAAGCACAGAAATATTTCAAGACAGAACATAAATGAAACAGCGGAAGAAATTAAAAACCAAATCTTATTACTTTCAAGAAAAGAGTCAAAACCTCATATATTCAAAGTACAAGTTGTCATTGTTCCATTACATCAAGTTCTAAATAAAGAAGCATAAACTTAAAATAACAAAAGTAAATTATTCCCCAAAAATAGCAGAAGTGCAGCCATAACTTAGCTCAAGACCAAACCGTACATGAGCTGACATAAAGCAAGCTAAATCCAAGCTAAGAGCTAGAGTTTCCTCCCTGAGAACCTAGGGGAAGAAACGAAAGAAAAAGAGGCGAAAGGAAATGGGTCAGTCGTAAAGACTGGTAAGTCCAAGTGACTTTCAGCATAAAAACAGGTAAAGGTAACATGACATGTATAAACTGAAAGTAAACATAAGTATGATGTCAAGATGGATAAGATAGACTAAGATAACATGATGAATCAAGTGTAGGTCAAGTATAGCATCGCATGTTCAAGGTTCGCTGCACCAACTGTACAAGTAGCCCAACCCATGTCAAGTATTAATCATGAAATGATCCCTGGGCCCAAAATCGTGAATGACCCATTACTAGGTCCAACGGAACGATCCACTAATCGATCGGCTCCCTACAAGTTCTAGCTCGTTGTGCTTATGTGTCATACGGCCCTATCACGAATGTAGTCACCTGTTCTAGGTCCACCATAGGGTGTATCAAGCCCTATGGTGCCAACCACCGACACGAATCAAGCATGCACAGATAAACCTACTGATCCCCAATGCCTGCTTTTTCAACTTCGGACCACGTGCATGACCATAGCCCGCCTGAACCTACACTGGCGCACCCACATAGTCGTCGTTCTGGTCGCTTACAATCAGCCCAGTAATCGGGCCCCACCCCGCCTAGTTCCAGGGTGCCATGATACATCTAGTGGGTTACTACTGAAACGGACCGCGTAACTAGGGTTTCCGTCCAATGGGTTAAGTGTTGTCGTTTAAATTCGTGACTTAACCCGCCTACGTGTCATGTCAAACTTGGCTAAGTGTTGTCATTCAAGTTCATGACTTAGCCTTACAATTCACATGTCAAGTTGGTTAGGTGTTGTCATTCAAGTTCATGACCTAACCCTACCAATCATGTTTCAAGTTGGTTAAGTGTTGTCTTTCATGTTCATGACTTAACCCTATCATGTGGCATTTAATTCATTAATGCACCCCAACCTCTCACATCAGATCTGTTGTTGTGGTCACTGGATATGCCGGGCGGTTCCGGGCAGATTTACACCACAACTCAGTCTGACCTCGGGTTTCAAGCGCGATATGACCAACTACCCACATTGGATCCTATTGTTTGCAGTAACTGGATTTGTCGGGCGGTTCCGGGCAGATTTACACTGCAAACTCAACCCAACCTCGAATTGGCCATTTTCAAGTTCATTCTAGTGTCATGACCATGTTCAAGTTTCATGTCAAGTTCGTGTCAAGTTTCATGTTTCAACTTATGCCTATTGTCAAGTTCATGATTCATGTTTATAACCAGTTCATGTTTTGCCTAATCTACCCAAATCGTATTCCCATCGCATGTAAAAGTTAATCGATCTAAATTACAAGCAAATCTAATTCTAGAGATAAAGGGAATAACATCAAAACTATGATAGGCAGAAGGGACAAGCATAAAGCGATAAAAGAGATTACAAGACTGGCATGGTATAACTTGAGATAATCGGTTACAACATCACTGGCATATAGAAATTAACAGGGTTTCAAATCTAGCAAAATAAGGCAATAGTCCTGATAAAAACTTGACGTAAAAGAATTGGCATGCAAAAGCAAGCCAAACACAAGGATAATGGATCAATGGTTTTCGGTGTACATAATAACGAATAAACTAAGAAAGTCACACCCTAGGTATGGGATCCAACTAAATGCCAATTCGGTGTTCAACATGGTTTTCAACTATAGTGTTATGAGCAATCAACTATAATAGTCAATTAACCACAATAGTTATACAATAGTCATGGATAATTATCCGAAAGAGTTCTAGGAAACTACCCTAATAGTCATAGGCAATTAATTGTAATAGTTTCAAAGTCATGGTCATAGTCTTATGTTCATAATCATAGGCAGTAATCCATAGTCACGAGTCATAGGTGATTAGCCACAATTGTCCTTGTCATAGTCATAGGCAATGGTCTTATGTCCTCAGTCATAGGCATAGGCATAGTCTTATGTTCTCAGTCATAGTCCTTGGCCATTAACAGTGGTTTCAATGTCATAGGCATGATAACGTTTGATTTTTAATGCGAATAGGCCCAAACTGATTTCAAAGCAATATTCCCAAATGTCAAGATCCAAGAAGAACAAGAATAGATATGAATCGTATGTATATCAAATTCCAATTTATAACATGCCCATATCAAGTTTATAGTTTTCATCTAAAAGTAACTGCAACTTACAGTGTGTTGATCGAGAATTAAAAAGCAGAATTCGATTGTTGAATCTCTATTTGATTGATCGTGTTCTAATTGAAATCCCCCAATTTTCAAATCTCTAAGCGTAGTCTTGATGGAGAAGAAGCAGTCCTTTTTCTTCCTTTTTATCTTATTATTTTGATTATCTCAGAAGCAGCATAAGGATAGAATGAAATGGTGTGGAGAGAATGAGGCTAGGGGTGAGTTTATATAGGATTAGAGTCCCGAATATGGTCAGAAAATAGGTCTAGATTCAGAAAAATACAAAAAGACTCGGATCAGGAAAAAGGAGCCAGGTCGACCCCCAGGTCGACTCCCCAGTCGACCTGGTCATGGGGAGGTCGACACCCCAGTCGACTCCCCAGTCGACCTGGTTGGCGGGGGGGGGGGGGGGGGGTCGACTCCCCAGTCGACCTGGGTATATGGGCGGGAATTTTCCCGCCAGCCTTCTCTGAGTTTGAATTTCGAATTTCTGGCTTTATTTTCGAGCTTTTTTATTTTATTTAAATTCCTGAAACTTTTGAGGGTCATAACTTGGTCATACAAACTACGATTTTCGAAAACTCGGACTCGATTTCATGCAGAATTCCGAGACGAACACAATGGCGCAACCCGTTTCCCCTGATTCTTATTTTAAAATTTAATTCTTCCTTGATTTATGACTTTATCATGTTATAAAAATACGGGTTGTTACATTCTCCCCTCCTTAAAGGATTTCGTCCCCGAAATCTCTAAGTTAGGAAGAATATATCCTACCATCCAATCATCCATATACTCAACCATCATGCACGAGCAATCATTGTCCTCAAAAGATTGCTAATGCTATATGAACATATGCAGAAAGTGTGTGTATACGTTCCTTATCTAATGCAAACGATCAGGCCTGTTTGATCTTCTTAATGCAAAATATGTTTAGTGTCATGAATCCAACATATATGCAAATAATCCTAGTCACATAAACACTATATGTGTGCACAAACATTCATCCATATGCAACATCCACATGATAACACATTCAATTTCATCCATAAACAAGTATAAACACTCATGCATATGCAATATGAAAACGTCTCTGAGCTGATCTAGTGCCTAATGTGTGTTATGCAACCACTTGCGACCACTTGCAACCATTTGCAAACATCAACCATAACATGTTTCACATACATGTTTCCATCCATATGGTTCTACCTAAGGTTCTCAAGATAGGACCGAGAAGATAAGCAAGATAAAACAAAGCATCAAGGAGGAGAAGTTAAAGATGTACCCCCAGAAGGTCCTGCTTGTGGGGCTTGCCCTTGCTTCTTAGGGCATTTCTTGCTGATATGTCCAGTATCACCACACTGAAAGCATGCTTCCATCTTCATCTTCTTCCTTCTACAATCCTGGACTATATGCCCCTCAATACCAAAGAAGTTGCATTTTATTTTCTCACGTGTCTTGTTGTCATTACTGTTGTTGTTGTTCTTGCCTCCTTTCTCGGAGTCTTTCTTCTTGTTTTGAGAATTATTCGCCTTGACCTCCTTCTTTCCATTCTCGTCTTCTTTGTAAAGTAGGGCCATGTCCACCAAGCTCTTAAAGGTCGCCCCCGTGGGTACATGAGTCATAGCAAGGCTGTGTAGCGGCTCATTCAAACCTCTGACGAAGTGAAGAGCCTTCTTGTGTTGGGTGTTCACTAAATCCAGCCCAAATCTGGCCAACTGATTAATGACGTACTCCCTGATCGTCATGCTTCCTTGCTTAAGAGTTAGGAACTTCTCCATCTGCAGGCTTCTTTCAGCTTGGGAGAGAAATTTCATCTCAAATTTCATCTCAAATTTCATCCGGAAGTCTTCCCAAGTTTCCACTGGCCTCTCAGCATGGGTAATCTCCCACCAATACGAAGCTACATCTTTAAGCAACCACACTGCTAGCTGTATCTTTTGCCTGTCGTCAACTTTGAAGATGATGAACAAATCTTCGGTCTCCTTCAGCCAGTTCATCGCTTCCACAAAGGATTCAGTCCCATAGAAGTACTTTCCACCCATAGCCTTGAAGTCTCTACACGTCTTTGCGAAAGCATTTCCACGAGGAGGAAGAGGAGGAGGAGGAATCGCTGCAGCTGGAGGAGGAATATCTGCTGGGCCTGCATCGTTGGCCCTAGCCTCTAAGTACCTCCTGAACCAGCCAGGTATTGGCACGCCCTCTGGAAAGTTAAGATTCCCAGACATGCTGAAAAACGAAAAGAAAGAGATTCAAACGAGGAAACAAAGGAAAGTGCTAATGGCTTTTGGGGAATAACCTTTTCAAAATAAACTTTTCTTAAAAAATGCTTCTTTATAAACGGTTTCGAAAATAGTTTCAGAAGGTTTTTAAAAGCTTTTGCCCAGTGTGATAACCTTCTGCTCTGATACCAAATGTAACACCCACATCCGTTAAGGTCACTCACAAATGTAATGCTCCACTGAAGTTAAGGCATTCCCTTTGTGAGTGACCTTAACGGATGTGGGGTGTTACAGCCCTAGCCCTTCCTCTACCTAAAAACCCACCACCACCGCGTCAAGAACGTCATTCCCCCTCCTCCAACACGCTGTAAGATTTTTTTATTACTTAATTTTATTTTTATTTATTTAATGTGATTAAAAAAAATCTGATTTTTAGTTTTAGGAAAATATAGGATTTTTAACACCTTAAAGCTAGGATTTTTTAACACCTTAAAGTTAGGATTTTTATTCGCTTAAAGCTAGGATTTTTATTCGAGAAAAGATATAATTTTTATATAGGAAAAGTTTTAGATCTTTAATTAAATAAAGTTTAGATTTTTATGAAATTAAAGTTTAGATTTTATAGAGAAGAAGATTTGATGTTTAATAATAAAAAGAAGTAATTTTTATCCTATATAAAAGAAGTAATTTTTATCATATAAAAGAAGTAATTTTTGTCATATAAAAGAAGTACTTTTTATCATATAAAAGAAGTGATTTTTTACAGTTAGAAAGGTCAGATTTTTATAAGTAGAAAATTCGATTTTTATATATATGAAGTAGCGATAAAAATTCGATCTTTATATTGTTTACATCGAAAGAAAAATATAATCTTTAGGAAAGTAAATATATAATTTTTGGAATTCAAATAAAACTGTGATTTTTATTGCGTTGGAACAAAAATGTGATTTTTAATATGAACAGTGTAGAAAAGACTACGTTGGAATGTTAGGCTAATCCCGACTGTTCTGAAGTTTAGAAATATAATATGGCGGAGTGGAAACCCAAGGTGAGAACTCCTCACTTTTATTTTAATTTCTAGTTGAAATATATACTAGGATGCAGACGGTGCTTAGTAGCACCCGACACCCGTTCTCCACGGACCATGGACAACTTGTGTGAATGGTTGTGTTGTGAAATTTGACTGTTGATTGTGATGTGAAAATAATGTATTCATGTGTTGAAATAAAATATATATTCATGTGTTGAAATAAAATATATATTCATGTGTTGAAATAAAATATATACTCATGTGTGGAAATAAAATATATATTCATGTGTGGAAATAAAATATATGTTCATGTGTTGAAATAAAATATATATTCATGTGTTGAAATAAAATATATTTTCATGTGTTGAAATAAAATATATATTCATGTGTTGAAATAATATATATATATTCATGTGTTGAAATAAAATAAATGTTCATTTACAAATCGAACGATTTGTTTATGTACACCGATTTGACTGATATTGATTGGGATGATAAATTTTAAACATCGCCCAACTGCACAAATAAAAATCTACGTTTGTTGCTGTGAAACCCCACACGGGTGTTGGGATGAAATTGGCCATACACTAGTCCCAATAATTAGCTGTATGTCGATCGATAGATTGACAGACTGTTATAAGCGTTAAATATTTATATTTGATGCTTATGCAGTGTAGAATGTACTTTGGGTGATGGTTGCCTGTGTTTGATTGTTGTAGTGTACGTGTGTCTATGAAATCCATATAATTAACACTATATGGTAATTGATTGGGCCTCATTCTAATTGGGAAAATAAATAATAGAAATAAATTCATGTGTTGAATAATATAAATTCATGTGTTGAATAGAAATAAATTCATGTGTAGAATAGAATAAATATTCATGTGTTGAATAGAATAAACATTCATGTGTTGAATAAAAGCCGTGTTGATTAGTTCGACGCCATTTTGATGTGAACGATATTTAAATCGATTTTATTCATTTTTATAATGAATATAGAAAAGAAAGTGATATCAAAATTTAACGTCTTGAAAGTATTATCATTTGTATATCGATGATGTGGAATATTCAATGTTGATTCAAAATTGAATATGAAGTTGAAATCATTTCGAAAATGAATTTAAAACGATTTTTAAAATACGTTTTAAAAGGAAATCGACGATGTACATAATATATATATTATATATATATAATGGCCTGAATAGAACGCGCCGCGCCGCGGCAGTTCGTGAATTTCGACCATTGACTTCGAATGGATATTATGGGAGATCCGACCGTCGGAATCTCCTAAAACCGGAACCGTTGGGTTCATATCGAAAAGTGCTTTCTAACGGATATTAGAGATTTGAAATCTAACGATTAGATTTGGAATTATATCCAAATCAAATTTGGAAAAGGTCGCTGTAAGTGCAATTCGATGGCCGTTGACGGAATTCGACTATACGGGCCTTGATAAAATTATTAAAAATATCAATAATTAGTGTAAAATCATAAGAAATGATTTGTGAAGAATTGGGATGAAAATTTCCAAATTTGGAAAGATAAAAATATTTTTTTATCGAAATGAACTAGTTTCGAACTAGAATTATAAATCCATCTATTTTTAAGATAAATAAAGTGGATTTGAAATGGTTTTAAAAGTAACCAGAATTTCCAATAATTGAATTGGAATGGATTTGAATCGAAATTGTCTTTGGAATGTTTCGATGTTGGATTTCGTGATGATACAGGTATTGTTATGGGAATTTGAAAGATATATTTATATCGTTACTTCCAATACGATATTTGTTGGTCGTAGAATTTGATTTTGAATATAAGCCGATATATTTTCTATTTAGAGCCTTGTATTTAATATCAAATGTGATTTGGGTTTGTCATGAATGGTGTCTTCATTAACACTGTCCTTAAACCCAGTTGAGAAAAAGATTAAATCTTTTTTTGATTTAATGAAGTGTACCAATCAAATGGTATTTAATTGGAATTGAATTGGAATTGATTTTGGGATTATCGTGAACCGTGTTTTGGATGACATTGGTTCTTTAACCCAGTTAAAGACAGGATATTAATTTTTGGGAAGATTGAAACTAAGTGGAGTTTTAATGATTCTTTAATTAGATTGAAGTGATCGAGAATGGGGTGTCACCAGTTTTGCTCCAGGCGATAGTTAAATGTTTAATTAGATTTGAACGTGAAATGGTAATTGAATTTACCGATAACACCATGGTGTTAGATATGAAGTATGACCAGTTTTACTTCATGGGATGAATAGGTTGGGATTGGGAAATAAAATAAATGATTACTTCGGTGTGGTTCGCTAATCCCGACTAGTTTGAATTGATATTCAAAAGAAAATTAAAGAATAAATTTAAAGAATTTATCTTTGATAAAATTAATGGGAAACTTTCCCAAAGTATAAGATTATTGAATAAAATAATATTTTGAATTGGAATGAGGATATGTTGTGTTTGTGTAACACTTGTTTATTATATACGTGACTTATTCAGAAAGACCGGGTTTATCCCATTCTGAATAACTATTTCGACATGGTGTCGAGGATGAAGACGGTGGTTGAAGACCGGAGGTCTTCACATCGTTTGAGTGATTGCTAATGATAGAGATTGGGCTGTACACCCAAAAGGAGGGAATCAGTTGGTGATCGTCCAGACGTACTTGGAGATCGAAGGATATGCGAGGTACAAGGTGCCTCAGGTTTCGTTCAGACCCGGAATGAACTTGTAAATGGACTGTGTGTCTGACATTGGTTTTTATTCTGTGTGATTGATTTCTATTAAATATATATCTGTTTGGCGGCGGAGAATTTATTCTCTTGCTTAACGCCCTTCTCTGAGACGTACGAGCTCAGGAGTTATATATTGATGGATATCATTCGCATGGAGTGAATTGCTTGTGTGGCATGCTTAAGTGGCAATTGATCAAGGCTTTTGTTGAAAGCAAAGTCTTGCGGTTGATGATCAAAGCACAGCCTGTATGGCACAGCTTTGTGTAGCATTGATTCGCGAGCCTCACACCCCGGTTGTGAACTAGAAACGGGAGAGGACTTCAGGGAGGGCATGCATTTCCTTCTAGCTAGAAGTGGCGTCAGTGGTTTTACATGCCCTGACGAGTTTGACTTATGTGGTTGTTGCTATTGCGAGGCGCCTCGGATATATCGGTGACTGTGTGGAGCCGATGGAGTCATTGGACTCATTGACACCCCATAGGGTGGGGAAACGCAGTGTTCAGGCATTTTAATCCACATCGGTGGACCGACCCTGACGATCTAAAGGCTTGATTGAGTACTTGCCTGAGACACGGGCTAGAGCGTCTCGAATTCGGTAAGGACGATCACTTGCCTTGGTTCATAGATGGAAATCCAACTTCCACTACGTGACTTTGCGGTTTTGATTGTAGAGCCTGGTATTGGCGGCATGATATATGGTCCCCGTGTCGTTTATGATTGATACTTATGATTGAAATTGTTTTGACACTATACACTTAAAGTAATAATAAAATATGAAATTTAGCGTATCAAGCATTCTTTGGCCATTATAAGGTAAAACCATATCCTCCGGCTTGTGTTGCATTGTGTGATGGGACCTAGGTCTTATAATAGCTTCATTTTTCTTTATTCAGCATTGCGCTGTTTGTTTTATGCACTGGTATTCTTGGGAGGAAACCCGTTCCATGTGATACGGCATGGTCCCTTGATTTACCTAACTTTAAAATAAAGATTAATAACTGTTCTAGTTCTCACACTAGTCACATGACTGGCCTGGAGTTTATTGTTTTAACCTAAACTCTGGGTGCCCTTATTTTGATATGGGCAGCTAATAGTTTTGGTTTTGCAGATTTATATTCACAGGATCCTGATTTACACCTGGAACGATACTCGAAAAGCTCTTTATCCGTTTATTGCTTCTAGTTGTGTTTTGTATTATTTTCCGTTGCGATGTATTTAAATGTAATTTAAATCTCTGATATTTTCTGTGTAATATTTATTCGTACTCTGTATATTCCTGTATTCTGATGAATTGTTGTAATTAGAAATGAAATGTTCTTCTGTTTGCATTCCGATGATGCTTGTCCTCAACTCAATCCGTGATTTCCCGTAAGAGGGATTTCGGGTCGTTTCAGCTTGGTATCAGAGCTTTGGTTTACAGAGCTCGGAGAACAAGACACATTAGAACCAAGCGAAAGAATTCATCAGAGATTGGATTAGTAATATCCAATAAGAATGACTCGTTAGACATAGGATCAGTAGTATCCTAGAATGAGTGTGAGGAGTACTGTTTTTAAAATCAAAATTGAAAACAATTTTTGTTTTGAAAATTTAAATCAATTATTCGTATTTGATTATTTATTTTATATTGAATTTGGACAATCCAATATATAAAGATTTTGCGTATACGTCTGATCCGCGTGTATTTGAAGTTTTAATATACTGGATAGATATAGAATCACACTCTAGTCGCCCGAAGATGGTTCTGATGATCGCTACAACGATCGCATCATCAGTATTCATGTTCGAGTTTCAAAAGCGGGATTTCTGCATATTTCCTATTGATTGGTGTGAGAACCAAAATTAGATAGGGCTTATTGTTGTGATTTGGCATCAAAAATCTGATTTTTGGATTATGTATCAAAGTTATATGATTGAAATGATAATCAACTAATTGATTGCTGGTTGAGTTGTTTGATTAATTAAATGTTGAACCTTTAGCCAAATTGAACCAAAAAGTGAATTGTATTGAAAATTAGTCGCATTTGCATGCATATACATGTACTTACATTGAACAGTTCATAGCAAGGAGGCTAGAGCAGAAGAATAAAATTGTTTGCCCGACAAATAGGTACATGTTTATTGTATTTCTTGGGTTTTTGATGATTTTATGAGCCGATTGGCTAGCCGCTTAGCTGTTTCTTTTTCTTTTTGGATTGGTGAGGGCCATGGGAGGCTATTTGAAATATCCCGAAGCTCCCGGTGCGGGGAGGTTATGGAGAAATTTTTCGAAAATTTAGGGTGTTAGCCAAATTTGTGGAAAATTTGGAAAGTTCTTAGAAACTGAAAAGTTGAAGAACTTAAGCCGTAAAGAAAATAATGAAAGTTGATTTGATTAGTTAAACAACTTCCGGCTTCGTTCCTTTTCGGAGACGAAAAGTTTAAGTGGGGGAGATTGTAATAACCCGGAAATCTGAGCCAATTTAAAATTTTTATTTTGGCGATTTTAATGAATTTTGAGTATATAAAATGAATTATTTTAATTAATAACGACGGAAAATATATTTTCGATGAAGTTAAAACGAATAAATTTATTTTAATTATATAATGAGCTTGAAATGGCGCGGTAGTTTGAAATTTCGATTTCAAAGTTCAAATGACTGTACAGGATTCAAAATAAACCTGGTTTTAGCGAAACCAAAAATATTAGAATCTAATTGAGAATATCTTTCCAACGAATCCGAAAAATTGAAATTTCATAGGGGGGATAAAAAGTTATGCCCAGTTGAAATTTCAGAATAGTCGCTATGGAATTCTGGCCCTTAAAAATGGAAATTTTGCAAACGACCTCGATTTTCGACGAAACCACTTTTGTTGGATCCGTGATGTCAAGTTACTGCTAGGTTTCAAAATTCGTAATTTTATGAATCAATATGTGAGCGTGGCAATAGAAAACGCGTTTGACCAGTTTTAGTTGATTTTAATCGATTGGAAAATGGTCATTTTTCGAACGATCTCAGAATTTGATGAAATTAGTTTTGTTTGGACCGTATCGTCAGTACGAAGCTAGAAAATATTTTTTAGGAATTTTTAGAGTCCGTATGTGGTCCTGGTAAATTGAATTGTGCGTTCAAATTCAATATATAGAGTTATATTTTGATTTTGACGGAAACTGGTCGAAACGATCGAATGGGCTTATGAAACATATCCCATTGTATTCGAAATGAGGGTAATTAGCTAGGGACGACGGTCGGTAAGTTTGATTTGGAGCTCAAAATAAAAAGTTGCTTTTTGGATATTAAAATAAAATAAATAATTAAATTTTATAATATCCCCCCATACTCTACTGTTCGAAGTCAACCCCCCTCCTTTTGTTTTACTTCTCACTCTCTTCGATTTTTCCAAAGAAGATAATTAAAAAAACCCAACGCCAGGAAGCCGCCGGCCTCCCCATCGCGCGTCGCTCCAACACGCCCCCCTCGCCAATGGCGAGCGCCACCCTCCGATCTTCCCTTTCCCCTTCCTCTCACTCTGCGATGTCTCTCCCCTGTCCGATTTAAAGACCGCGCTCCATCCTCCACCACCATTGAAGTCCACCGCCGATTAGTGGGGGCCATCGTCGCGCCTGAGAGTGCCCTCCTCCCTTCCAGCGACGACTACTGCACACCCCTCCCTCCTTCAGCGCCTCCTCCCTCTTCAAACTCGAGCTCTAGCCCTTCCTCCACCTAAAAACCCACCACCACCGCGTCCAGAACGTCATTCCCCCTCCTCCAAAACGCTGTAAGATTTTTTATTACTTAATTTTATTTTTATTTATTTAATGTGATTAAAAAAATAATAAAAAATCTGATTTCTAGTTTTAGAAAATATAGGATTTTTAACACCTTAAAGCTAGGATTTTTTATCACCTTGAAGTTAGGATTTTTATTCGCTTAAAGCTAGGATTTTTATTTGGGAAAAGATATAATTTTTATATAGGAAAAGTTTAGATCTTTAATTAAATAAAGTTTAGATTTTTATGAAATTAAAGTTTAGATTTTTATAGAGAAGAAGATTTGATGTTAAATAATAAAAAGAAGTAATTTTTATCCTATATAAAAGAAGTAATTTTTATCATATAAAAGAAGTAATTTTTGTCATATAAAAGAAGTGATTTTTTACAGTTAGAAAGGCCAGATTTTTATAAGTAGAAAATTCGATTTTTATATATATGAAGTAGCGATAAAAATTCGATCTTTATATTGTTTACATCGAAAGAAAAATATAATCTTTAGGAAAGTAAAAATATAATTTTTAGAATTGAAATAAAAATGTGATTTTTATAGCGTTGGAATAAAAATGTGATTTTTAATATGAACAGTGTAGAAAAGACTGCGTTGGAATGTTAGTCTAATCCCGACTGTTCTGAAGTCATTGGACTCATTGACACCCCATAGGGTGGGGAAACGCATTGTTCATGCATTTTAATCCACATCGGTGGACCGACCCTGACGATCTAAAGGTTTGACTGAGTACTTGCCTGAGACACGGGCTAGAGCGTCTCGAATTCGGTAAGGACGATCCCTTGCCTTGGTTCACAGATGGAAGTCCAACTTCCAATACGTGACTTTGCGGTTTTGATTGTAGAACCTAGTATTGGCAACATGATACCATGCCGTCTATGATTGAAATTGTTTTGACACTATACACTTATAGTAAAAATAAAACATGAAATTTAGCGTATCAAGCATTCTTTGGCCATTATAAGGTAACCCTATCCTCCGGCTTGTGTTGCATTGTGTGATGGGACCTGGATCTTATAATAACTTCATTTTTCTTTATTTAGCATTGCGCTGTTTGTTTTATGCACTGGTATTCTTGGGAGGAAACCCGTTCTGTGTTATACGGCGTGGTCCCTTGATTTACCTAACTTTAAAATAAAGATTAATAACTGTTTTAGTTCTGATACCAGTCACATGACTGACCTGGAGTTTATTGTTTTAATCTATACTCTGGGTGCCCTTATTTTAACACGGACAGCTAGTAGTTTTGGTTTTGCAAATTTATATCCACAGGATCCTGATTTACAGCTGGAATGAAACTCGGAAAGCTCTGTATCCATGTATTACTTCTAGTTGTGTTTTGTATTATTTTCCGCTGCGATGTATTTAAATGTAATTTAAATCTTTAATATTTTCTGTGTAATATTTATTCGTACTATGTATATTCTTTCATTCTGATGAATTGTTGTAATTAGCAATGAAATGTTCTTCTGTTTGCGTTCCGATGTGGCTTGTCCTCAACTCAATCCATGATTTCCCGTAAGGGGGATTTCGGGTTGTTTCAGCAAATTGCTGAGATAAGGACATCTGAGTCAGAGGCAGTCGCAACAAAAG
The DNA here is from genome assembly GCA_030737875.1 of Allium sativum. Classification (NCBI taxonomy): domain Eukaryota; kingdom Viridiplantae; phylum Streptophyta; class Magnoliopsida; order Asparagales; family Amaryllidaceae; genus Allium; species Allium sativum. Next base: position 830,511,317 of record CM060918.1, on the reverse strand, counting down.
TAACAGCCTACCATTTGGTTCCAAATGACCAGCACGTGCAACCTGTAATACTTAAAAAAAACAATTCATACTATATATATATATATATATATATATATCAAACATACCAAACTTCAAAAACATTAGTAATGTAGTCATCGTGTCCACTATTAAACCAAATGGGGAAAATTTCAGTTCAAAATTTCACCCTTTTTCCTAATTATATTTGTCTCGTAACAAAAAAGGAATTAGAAAACGAAAAAAGTATGAAATATTAGCATCGAATCTTCAAGCTATTGGCATCAAAGAACAGACCTAGCTGCAAATTACCCATTTGTTCTAGATGGTTTCTCATTTTCCCAAAAACACAATTTTATACCAAGAAATTCAAATAAGATACCTTTAATGTAGGAGCGCCTGTTAGGTGGTGGAATAGCCATTATCTCTCTTTGCATGTACAGGCGGTGAATCCAACCTGTTATACATAAAAATGTGACAAGGGAATTCAAATGCATAATGGAAAACAGGTTTAAAAGATTGAAAATAATTAACTTACCCATTGCAAATAAGAATCTTTTGAGTCTGGCATATCGTAATTAAAAACGATGTTCACACGCTCAATATCGATACCCTTGCCAACTAGATCGATGGCCATAAGTGTCCTTTTATGTCCTTCTTTGAATTCTTTGTACCTTATCAACCTGGATTAATTAAATGCTTTCATTAGCGCAAAGCTACTATAATTACTGCAGAACTTAAATAGTGGAACTGCTTGATTTGAACAAGTTGAATTTTTTGACATCCTTGCTACTTTTTCTTCAATTTCATCTAACAAACTACAATTGCCTATGTGAAAATTTTATGCCCACATGCGCTTATCAGGAATAGGGGGAGCAATTTTTGGTTTAATCCATCACCCGAGCAAAACCAATTTCAGTCGGTTTGGTTTCTCTCCTGAAACTAGATGCATTAATATTAACCCATGAGTATTACATTTGTACACATGATTTATCGAAGTAATTGTTATCATTATCACTTTCATGTACAAGGTGTTTCTCTCATAAATCTGCTAAAACATTTTCGTAGAAAAACTATGTATATACACAATAAAAATGACCCAGTGTATGAGAACTATTGAATCTTATTTCATATATATATATATATATATGTGTGTGTGTGTGTGTGTGTGTGTGTGTATGTGTGTGTGTGCGTGCGCGTGTGTGTGCACATGTGTGTGTGTCTCTAAGCTTCATGAAAAAAATTGACCTTACAGATATTGATTTGAACATTCATTTAGCAGAAGACAGTGTAAAAGATATTGATGCATTATGCACAAATATACAAACAGAGTGTCGATGTTCTTCGACTAAGTAGATACTGTACAAAACAGATTGTTCATATCAATGATTTTTTCCTATTACTCACCAATAAGAAATAACTCTAGAAATTGGTGTAATTGAATACACCAACAGAGCTTATGTTCAGTTTAATTGCAAAGTTAGCGGTCAGGCAATTCCGTCGATCGCCATCTTATGCTATTTTTGTATTATATCAACTTACATCATGTTTCCATCATAAAAACTGTGGGGCAATAAGATCACATCTAAAAGGCCACATATTTCATTTATTTGCATTATATTAGTTTTGAATTTGCTGCAAAGTTAAGTTCGCTATTAATTTAATTGCTTTGAGTTCTAACTGTACTTCGTTTTCCTTTTTTTCTAAACCAAAACCAGTTCATCAGTTGTAACATATTTTATTTTCCATCCACCGAAGAAGTAAGTTTACTTAGCATCAACTAAAAGACTAAACGCTTCACTGGACAATAGCAGCAAAAAAAGACTGAAATATGTTTGAAACCTGTTTCAACTTTCATTCATGAAATCCAAAATGGATGAAACCTGAAACAGATTTTAGTGAAACAGAAACCTATTTAAGGTTTCAGACTTAAAAAATTAGTAGCTGTTTTGCATGATTGAACAACATATAAATAATGAAATTCAGTACTAAATTAATTATTGTTATAACCAAGAAAATTGCAAAAATAAATAAACCGCACAACAACTTTACACGCCAAATATTGACCTTAACAATTAATGTTAATAACTGATAATTAAAAAAAAGATTCGGATTACTTACATATTTTTAGTGACACATGGAAGTACTTCCCCAGCTTTTTTTGTTTGCATGTGCTATTTTCCAAATAGGAGTTCACGTAGGCTTACTTTCTGGATTTTCCCTTTTCTAATAAAATATACAAATAAAACTTCAACACATTTAAATCAGCACTATTGAAAATGCGTATATTTTCAAGGCTCGAACTATATTATCGACTATTATTAGAAAGAAAGAAAAAGCAAAATGCAAAAACAAATAAACAATATCGGTTGCTCAACATCAAGAGGCGCTACATTCACATACCATGTGGTCCAGTTGAAGTTTGGTATCACACCGGTGACCAGACAATGCTCAACTAAACCTACAACAATAATCAAAACGAAACTTTCAGCTTCAATCACCAGGTCTTCATCAATCCTTCTCTCCCCATTTAAATCCCTTTCTCCGCTTTGCATGCAATAAAGCGAAATAAATTAGATAATCTAAACATAACAAATCTCTATAATAGATAACTCATGCTTCCAAGTAGTAGGCAATTTATGTGTAGCTATTCATCTCCTTCAATTTATTTAACAATTGTTAAAGGATAAATTTGTTTAGAATGTAACCCCTCTTTAATTAATAAAATTTTCAAGGCTTATTTCACAATATTACTTCTAAATTGAAAGGTTATTAACTTGATAATTTTTAATAAGTGTGCTGAGAATGAAGTATTTATAATTTAATTAATGAATTTGTTAACCAATGATTCAAACAGATGCTAACGCAGGAGTAGCAAACCAGCCAAAGGCTATACTAGAATAATAAGATTAAACTCCAAACCATCTTACTACAAAAAAAAGGGAAAACCCAAATCAGCACTATAGAAAATGCGTATATTTTCAAGGCTCAAACCTTTATTGTGTCTACCAAAGACTAAATCTCACCATGAAGAGGACTGGTATTAAACCAAAATCAACACCAAGTGACACTAGATAAGTTAGCAATTGAACAAATCATGCCATAAGTCTTTTTCTCAATGGTAAAATTGGAGGTATTGTCTCAAAGCTAAACCATGTCAATAATTTTGCTAGGAACCATGACAAGGAACCAAGTGAACAGGAAATCATCAATTCATATGGCATAACACTTGCTGCTCTTATTGGAAGATATAAATAAATTTGGATCTAATGTATGGTAATTTAAGTCTTAGAAATCATTTTAAACTAGTACCTTTTAAGCTCTAAAGTGGAAATGGTTCAAATGCTTGGTTGATCAAACGGAGAACTGAATGATTACAATGGCTTGTGCTTCATCCATTAGGTCGGATTTACATGAGGGTTTCGTTAATGGCGACTAGAGCGAGCATGACTTAACTTCGTCGGAGGCAACGATGGTGAGCCCAACGCATTCTAGAATATGAGGACGGATTCTAGTTTAGTCAAGGCAAAGCGAAAAATGTGGCAACATCGATGGAAAGGCAGAGAGCGCGTCGACGTCGAAGGTAAGATTGGGATTTAGGGTTTGAGAAATTTTGTGATTTTTTAATATCTGAGCGATCATGGAGATGTAGGAAAATAATTTTTACGGAGCGTAAGAGTAAGGTCTTAATTTTCGTTGAAATTATTGAGTATGTGAGGACAACCAGCAAATACATTTGTTACAGCTTCCAATAATAATCTGTTGTTAAAAAATATCTATTACAACTATTAATTAATGCAAGTTGTTAAGAACAAGTTGTAATAAGGTTGTTTTGTTTTAGTGATTCATAAAAATACGTCTTTCAAACATAAATTAAAATAAATAAATTCATACAAAAAATTATTATTAATTATTCCTTAATAGTAATATTAATCAATTATCATTTATTTATTGATTATGAATTTATTAATTATTTATGCATATTTCAAAATAATTATTAATTTTTATCCATTAATTTATTATTAATTAATTAATTATTATTATTAAATAATTATCTATTTATTTTATTACTTTTAAATTGTTAGTTTTTATTATTTGTTAATTATTAATTAATATTATTTAATTATCAATTATAAATGTCACTTTATAATAAATACATTATATTATTGATTAATAATTATTAAACATTTATCTTAATTATTATATTTACTAATAGTTAATTAGCTTATAGTAACTATTTAAAATTAATTAATTAAAGTTATTTATTATTACTTATAAATCATTAATTAGAACAAATTAATTATTAATTATTTAGCATGTTAATAATTATTAAAAAATAATACTAAATTATATCTTAGAAAAATAATATAAACATCTCTTGCAAATCTGTTGGAACTCTGCTGCAAAATAGCTTCGATAAATATTCGTCGGTATTCTGCCTGGATTTGCGGCGGAAAATAGTGGCAGAAATTTTCCGTTAGTAATTTGACGCAATTTGCAACGGCTTAGTGAGGGATGACAGAAAACAACATTAAATCAGTGTTTTCATGTAGTGATATGCAATCGTAAGCTGCCGCTCAATGCCTTTATCATCACAAAATTTATCAAACTCATGGGAGTTGTACTCTTTACCACGATCACTACGAAGCCTTTTTATGCGTTTTCCACTTTGATTTTCGACAAGAGCCTTAAACTTCTTAAATATTCCAAAGACTTCTGATTTTTCTTGAATAAAGTAGACCCATGTCATTCTAGAGAAATCATCAATAAAGAGGAACCTGTTGTTATGGAGTGAAGGTGTTCTCATCAGTCCACAAACGTCAGTGTGAATTAAGTCCAACAAGCGTTTTGCTCTCCAAGTGTTTCGTGATTGAAATGATGATCAGTGTTGCTTTCCAAGAAGACAACCTTCACAGGCTTCATTATTTTCTTTTATACATGGAAAATATCTCATCATGTTCTTTTGATTTAACAATTTCAAGGCTTGAATGTTGAAGTGGCCAAATCGTCGATGCCATAACCATGAATCATCAACTTGTGGCTTCATGGCTATATTAGTAGCATATTTAAAAACTTATTGGAAAACTTCTATTTCACTTCTCCATTTTTACTTGGGTTATCTCTAGTCTTTTATTGTTGTTGTCATATATTTTGCAAATGTCTCCTTCGAAGTGAAGAGCATGCCTTTCTCCATCATCTGTCCAATGCTCAACAAATTTTCTTTTAGATTTGGAACTAGTAAAACATCTTTAATAAATTTTATACCTTTCTTTGTTTCCACCATTATAGTTCCTCTGCCTTTTGATTCAATGACAGTGTCATTCCCCAATCTTACTTTTACTTTGATAGAATCATCAATATCCTTGAAGATGCTCCCATCTTTAGCCATGTGATTACTATAACCACTATCCAAGTACCAGTTTCCTCCATTTTCATCATTAGGATCTTGGGTAGCATAAAAAAGATGTTGATCTCAATCATATTGTTGTTTTTCTCTGTCATGCTCTTCGATGAAATTTGCTTGATGCTTATTTAGGTTGAAACAATTCTTCTCCAAATGTCCATATTTCTCCAAGTGATTTGTTATCTTACAAATTCCACATGGAGGATATTTATCTTGTTTATTCTTTGAGAAATTTCTTGAGTTTCCTTTATTTCTAGTATTTTCTCTATCATTCTTATTTTCTCCATATCCTTTACTTTGGGATGATAACTTGAGTTTCGATTGAAAAGCATTTTCAACTGAGTCTTCATCATGTCTACTCATTCTTTGTTCAAATGCTTCAAGGAAGCCCATTAATTCAGTCACCGATAAGGTAGATAAATCTTTAGTTTGGTCGATCGTAGTCTCGATCGGGTCATACTTACGGGGAATTGAAATTAAAATTTTCTCAAAAATCTTCTTATCAAGAATATTATCCCCATAAGCTCTTATTTGACTAACTATTTCTTTTATTTTTGAGTAATAATCCTTTACGGTCTCCTTCTCCTTCATTTTTATTAATTCAAACTCACGCCTTAATGTTTGAAGTTTAATGGTGCATACCTTTGCACTTCCTTGAAACTCCTCCTGCAATATTGTACATGCTTCTTTAGCGTTTGTAGCTCCCATTATTCTAGGAAAGATAGTGTCGGTCACTGCTTGTTGTAGAATGTATAATGCTCTTGAATCTTTTTGTTTATTTTCCTTTAGCTCCCTTTTCTGAGCTTGGCTAAGAGTTGAAGTATCTTCAGGAATAGTGAACCCTTCGTCTACAATATCCCACAGATCTTGAGAGATAAAAAAATGTCTTCATTTTTATGCTCCAAAAATCATAATTTTCTCCAGTAAAAATAGGGTAAGAAATTGATGGAGATTGACCAATGTTTGCCATAGTTTATAATGGTTGGAATTATGTTTTTTCCCAATATGCGAACGAAATTGGCTCTGATACCAGTAGTTGTAGTAGTGGAAAATAGTTGAAATACTGGAAATAAAGTTTAATGGAGAAATGAATTCAAAGTTTTTTGTAATGCAAGAACATTATTACTTTGAAGTTTTGCTACAACATTACAGTGTGCCCATTCTCATATTTATAGGCACCTTATTACAATTGTTTATTATTAGAGTCTTCCAAATAGTACATTCAACACTCATTAAGCAACACATTTAATAATTATACATAAGGCAAGTTACTAGTTTCTTTAGTATTCTAGAAATTTGTATCATGCTCAATAATATTACATAAAGAATTCATGGCAATTATGGGAACTTGATTACAGAATTAGCAATAAAAACCGATGATCAATGCTAAAAAAATTCGCAGATTTCATATACAAGCACTAAACAAGAGTGCAATTGATAATAATGCGGTAATATTAAAGCAGAAAAAGCTAACTGATGCATAAAATGTCAGTTGGTGGGATTTGAATAGAATTTACTTTCCCCTTTTCAGTTTAACGGCATTGTTCTTGGTTCTTTTGTTCTGTCATCGTTTATTAATTGTTGTTAATTCTTTGATAATTTACTTTTTTGCTCTTAGATTCGTGTTAATATTTTTTACCTGCATTGTTTATACCTTTAGTTTATCTTGTTCTTGTAATTAAAACCTCAGTCTTGAATTACAAAATTCATTTGCTTATTCAAATATCAAATTCGAGCCTATATTATCCCTATGTCGTAAGAATATCAACTGCCAATACAACAAATTATCACATCTAACACCTCTTTACCTAAATCCCTAATCCTGTTCACCAAAAAACCCATCGATAATCATAAGCAAAGGAGTTGATTTACACAGGCCTTCCACCATGAGGCAGATTTATATGTAGCTGAAAAACTACATTAACATGATGCAATGAAAAATGTCAATAGCTCTATAATAACCCAGTCTACATAGTAAATTGTTAAAAAATATCAGTTTTATATTGATCTAAAATATTTTCATAATACATATGTCTTATGAATAATCGACCAAAGCAAACTATATATCTCTATCATTACCTCTATTTTTAGGCAATCCCCAGATATCTAGAAACTGACTCTCTTTCAAGCTACTCAGAAATTCCCCAAAACTCGGACTGCTAAATCGATAGGTGTCAGAAATGGAAACGTACTCAAACGCGAACTTTATGGTACTTGTTACCATGCTTATCCATTATCTTCACATCGAGATTCGTGTCTTTAAGTTGATCAGAAGCCATCTTTGCTAACTCACGTAGTTCATCAAATGCACGTAGAAACATGTCAGCAGTGGTCAACTGCAGCGGTTTTGTGCCGCAAAGAGTCAGTTCCTTCCTTCTTAAATGCAGCATTGGCCGCCTCACCCCCATCTTGATCCATGTTTCAAGCCATCGTCTGCCTTGTAAGAGGAAAGCTTCTTGTATGAATGCTTGAAAGGCGGTAGTTAGGTCTTTTCTTCTTCATCGCCATTTAATCGATTTATGGTGAGGTCTTCCGTGGTTTTGTCGAGGAACAGTTTCGTAAGGCTGATGTATTTATAATGTTGCAGATCAGAAATTTGCCTAAAATAAAATCTTCTCCAAACTAAGAAAGTTCTGAAAAGAAGAGGTTTTATAGGGTCCCCTAGTATAAATGGAAATTTAGATTTAGTGTTTAGTTGCCATTTTAGATTAAGGGCCGCCTATGTTATATGTGACATATTTACTAGTGTGTTTATGTGTTTATTGTTTTATAATGGTCAATTCATCTCTACTCGCCAAGTTATTTTCAAATATTGTAATTGATACGGTTAGATTTCCTATAATATCATATGCCAGCTGAAGTCCAAACCAAAAGGAGCAGTTATTTATATTGTTCCATGCTCAAATAAGAAAGACATGAACCATTAATGGCCACCTAAAACTGCTGAAAATCGATAAAAATAACCAATGAAATCAGGACTGGTCCGAGCATAGTGATTGCCAAAGCCAATACAGAAAAGAAAAAAAAATGTTGCCTCACTGTATAACAAACAATAAAAAATTTAATTGACCAAAATAAAATGCAAATTTCATTATGAAAATTAACCCCATTATCAAAATATAAACAAATCATTTAGATTACACAAAAAATCTAAATGTCAGAGCAATAGATATCATCGAAAGTAACTTCTTCTTGCATTTTTATAAGCAAATTCTTTTATAATCTCTTCATAATAAGCAAATCTAAGTATTCATTTTCGACAGAAATCATAGCCAATCCACTTACTTTTTCTGGTGACATAGTAGTGCGAAGGTATATATATAGAGTTGCTGATGAGAAATTTGCCTAAAATAAAATCTTCCTCATACGAGGAATGAAACAACCCAAACTTCCCCTATTAGAAAAGCCCGGATTGAGTTGAGAACATGACAAATCAGAACACAAATAGTAGAAAATTTCATTGCTATTACAACAATTTACATCAGAGTACAAGATATCACAGTAAAAATAAATAATATACTGCAGAAAAATATCAGAGATTTAAATTACAAAGCAGTGGAAAAAATACATAACACAACTGAAAGAAATACATGGATACAAAGCTTTTTGAATATTGCTCTAGCTGTAGATCCAGGATCCTATGAAAATAATAATCTGCAAAACCCAACTAGTAGCTGCCTGTGTGGAATATATGGGCACCCAGAGTTTAGGTAGAAACAACAAACACCAAGTCAGTCATGGGACTGGTGTGAGAACTAAAACAGTTATTTAAAACTTTACTTTAAACATAAAGTAAATCAAGTGACCACACCGTGTAACACGGAACGGGTTTTCTCCCAAGAATACCAATGCATAAAATAGTTTATAAATAACACAATGCTTTTCAAAAAATGAAGCTATTAGAAGACTCGGGTCCCATCACACAATGCAACGCAAGCCGCAGAATAGAGTTTTTCCTTATAATAGCCAAATATACTTTATACGCAAAATTTCATCTTTTTTTATTACTATAAGTGAAGAAATCAACTTCAAATATAAATGTACCAATCATAGCAGACGTAGTGTACTACGACTACTTGCATAGTTGACAATTAAAAACCGCAATGGTTCGTATTGGAAATGGATTCCACCAACGACCGAGGCTTTCTTGCTATCTCTACATTGAATACAAGACTTAAAAGAAATCATATCGACATGCATTCAATTTTTACATTAAATCCAAGGCTAGAAATAGTCATTCCAGATAGACAATAACTCAATGTGTAACCCTGATCAGGGGCCTATCTGCCACCCCTCACACTATGACAGTGAAGTACACCTTTCAATCGGTGCTCCCTGATCCCATAGCCCTCACTGGAGAATCACCCTATAAGTGCTCCCAGATACCAGATTCACTCTTGCCGTTTATTATCCGGCCTCAATCATTCACGGATTGTGAAACTCGTCGAAGTCATGTCGCGACACAAAAAGCTATGCTATATGAAAGCTATGCTTTGATCATCATCCACAAGACTCCCAATTTCAACAAAAGCCTTGATCCATGTACTCGACATACCCTATTGTCAATCCATACCGTACCATTGATTTCCACCAATATATAACCTCTAAGCTCGTACGTCGTAGAGAGGGGTGTTAAGCAAGAGAATAAATTCTCCATCACCAAATATATATATATATATATATATATATATATATATATATATATATATATTTAGCAGAGATCAACGAATACAGTATAAAGGAATACAATGTCAGACATACCATCCCTTTTGCAAGTCTGTTCTGGGTCCGAACGAAACCGGAGGCACCTTATTCCTCATCCCATATGTCCAATACAAGAGAGAGGCCTACGCATATACGGTCGATCTCCAAGTACGTCTGGATGATCACCACTTATTACCTTGTCTTGGGTGTACGGTCCAATCAAGACATCAGTAATCATCCATTCGATGTGAAGATTTTTAGTCCTCAATCACCATCTTCATTGTCGACTTTCAATCATCATATCAGTTATTTAAAATGGGACAAACTCGGTCTTTTCGAATAACTCGCGTATCTTAAAATCCAGTGCTATAATAACACATCATACACCTCATTCCAATTCAGAATATTCTTTTATTCAAATGTTCACATCTTTAGGGATAGGATCCCATTAATTTTATCAAAGATAAGTTCATTTAAACTATTTCCTTACTCTTCCTTTTGATATCAATTCAAAAGATTTGCTTTTATCCTTTGTCCATTCTAAACCAAATTAAGGTTTATAAAACTAGTTGGGATTATCGAGCCTTACCGAAGTAATCATTTATTTTATTAATCCCAGTTCCAACCTATTCATCCCATGGAGCAAAACTGGTGGTACTCCATCTCTAACACCCATGGTGTTATCAGTAAATTTAATTACTTTTTCATGTTCAAATCTAATTAAAGATTTAACTATCGCCTAGAGTAAAACTGGCAGTACTCCATTCTCGATTACTTCTCAAATTTGGCAAATTTAACTACCACATTAACTTTTCAGTCTAATTAAAGATTCATTGAAACTCAAACTTGGTTTTAATATCATAAATCATTATTTAATGATTATTCACTTTTTAGGAAAATTAATCGTATCATTTACCAGGTTAAAGAACCTATGTCATTTAAAACACAATTCACAATAAACCCCAAAATCATATTCCATCAAAATGGAATCATCACAGAAAACAGATCAATATATATATATATAATTGATAAAAATTTCCGTATTAGACTAATAATAAAAATGGAATAACGGCAAAGCCTTTTTACATTCCATGTATATTAACGGTCTTCCTTTATAGAAACTCATCTCGATTATTACCAAATCGAATTCCGTTCAATTCCAATTTAATATATTAAATTGGAAAATTTTACTTTGGAAAATTTTCATTAAATCTTAATAAAAAGATTTATAAATTCCAAATCATCTCTTCACTGTTAATTGGGTTAAAGAACAAATGTTATTTAAAACACCATTCACGATAAACCAAAAAATCCAATTCTTTTATTCAATTCCAATTAAATATTAATTAATTGGTAAACTTCACTAAAACTTAATTAAAAGAATTATTCTTTTCTCATTGGGTTTAAGAATAGTGTTAATAAAGACACCATTCACGACGAACCCAAAATCCAATTTGGTATTAAATACAAGGCTCTGAACAGAAATTATATCGACTTATATTCAATATCAAATTCTTAAACCAACGCATATCATATGTGGAATAACAATATATATCTATCTTCCAAATTCCTCCACGATATCCGTATAGTCACGGAATCCAATATCGAAATATTCCGAAGACGATTTCTATTCAATTCCATTCCAATTCACACATTGGAAAATTCTGGTTAGATTAAAACCATTCACAAATCCAATTTATTTATTTAAAAACATTGGATTATCTTTTTATTAACTAGTTCATTTTAATAAAAATATATTTTTATCCTTTCAAATGTGGAAATTTTTATCTAAATTCTTTCCAAATCATTTATTATGATTTTACACAAATTAATAATGTTTTTTATAATTTTATCAAGACCCGTACAGTCGGTTTCCAATAACGGCCACCGAACTGCATCCATAGCGACCTTTTCCAAATTTGATTTGGACATAACTCCAAATCCAACCGTTCAAATTTAAATCTCTTATATTCACTGGAAAGCCCATTTCAATGCGAACCCAACGGTTCTGGGTCTAGGAGAATCCGACGGTTAGATCTTCCGTAATGTCAATTCCAAATAAATGGAGAACGGTCGCGGCGCAAAACGTTCTTTTTGAACCATATATATATATATATAATATTTAGTTCAGAACGTATTTATAAATTTGTTTTAAAAACGATTCCCACTTTCATTTCAATTTTAAATCAAAATTGAATACTCCTTATCATTATAATATTTAATTGACAATATTTTCAAAATATCAGATTTTGAAATCATTTCCTTTTCAATATTCATTATAAAAACGAATAAAATCGATATAAATATCATTCGCGTTAAAATGGCGCATATCTAATTAACACAGCGTCACATACTTCAATATTTTCGTGTCCATCCAAAATCGGACATCAAATTCACATTTAATCCTTTACTGAATATTATTTTAAAATATTCAAAATTTTAAAATATTAGTTATTCCTGAATTAGATTCAGACACAATCAATTACCATATAATGTTATTTATATGGATTTCATACATCACATGTACACAACAATAATGATACACAATCAACCATCATCCAGAGTACATTACACCACTGCATAAGCATTAAATATAAATAAATAACGCTTACAACAGTCTGTCAACCAATCAATTGACATACAACTAAACAATTAGGATTAGTGTACGCCAAATATCATCCCAATACCCGTGTGGGGTTTCAACTAAAAAATACTGAATATTATTTGTGCAGTTGGGCAATGTGTAAAATTTATCGTCCTAATCAATTGCATTTGGGCGATGTGCAATTGGGATTTGTTTATATACACCATTTACCTGATATTGATTGGGACGATAAATTTTACATATCGCCCAACTGCACAAATAATATTCAGTATTTATTGGTTGAAACCCCACACGGGTATTGGGATGATATCTGGCGTACACTAATCCCAATTATTTAGTTGTATGGCAATCGATTGGTTGACAGACTGTTATAAGCGTTAATTATTTATACTTAATGCTTATGCAGTGGCGTAATGCACTCTGGATGATGGTTGATTATGTTATATTATTGTTGTGTACATGTGATGTATGAAATCCATATAAATAACATTATATGGTAATTGATTGTGTTTGATTCCAATTAAGGAATAACGAATATTATGAAATAACGAATATTTTAAAATAATATTTAGTAAAGGATTAAAATGTGAATTTGATGTCCGATTTTGGATGGACACGAAAACATTGAAGCATGTGAAGTCGTGTTGATTAAATATGCGTCATTTTAACGTGAACGATATTTGTATTGATTTTATTCATTTTTATAATGAATATCGAAAAGGAAATGATTTCAAAATATGATATTTTGAAAATATTGTCATTTAAATATTATAATGATAAGGAGTATTCAATTTTGATTAAAAATTGAAATGAAAGTGGGAATTGTTTTTAAATCGAATTTATAAAATACGTTCTGAATGAAATATTATATATATATATATATAAATGGTTTGAATAGGACGTTTTGCACCGCGACCGTTCTCAAATATCGACCATTGACTTGGAATTGACATTACGGGAGATCTAACCGTAGGATTCTCCTAGACCCGGAACCGTTGGATTCGTATCAAAAGGATCTTTCCAATGAATATAAGAGATTTAAATTTAAATGGTTGTATTTGGAGTTATGTCCAAATCAAATTTGGAAAAGGTCGCTATGGATGCAGTTCGGTGGCCGTTATTGGAAACCGACTGTACGACCCTTGATAAAAATAATTAAAAATATTAATAATTTGTGAAAACCATAATAAATGATTTAGATAAAAATTTCCACGTTTGAAAGGATAAAAATATATTTTTATCAAAATGAACTGGTTAATAACTAGAAAGATAATCCAACGTTTTTAAATGAATAAATTGGATTTGTGAATAGTTTTAATCTAACCAGAATTTTCCAATGTATGAACCGGAATGGATTTGAATAGAAATTATCTTCGGAATATTTCGATATTGGATTCCGTGAATATACGGATATTGTGGAGGAATTTGGAAGATGTATATATCGTTATTCCCCATACGATATGTGTTGGTTTTAGAGTTTGATATTGAATATAAGCCGATATAATTTCTATTCAGACCCTTGTATTTAATACCAAATTGGATTTTGGGTTTGTCGAGAATGGTGTCTTTATTAACACTGTTCTTAAACCCAATGAGAAAAGAATAAAATTTTTAATTAAGATTTAGTGAAGTTTACCAATTAAGTAATATTTAATTGGAATTGAATAAAAGAATTGGATTTTTGGGTTTATCGTGAATGGTTTTTTAAATAACATTTGTTCTTTAACCTAATTAACAGTGAAGAGATGATTTGGAATTTATAAAAAAAAATTATTAAGATTTAATGGAAATTTTCCAAAGTAAATTTTTCCAATTTAATATATTAAATTGGAATTGAGTGGAATTCGTTTTGGTAATAATCGAGATGAGTTTCTGTTAAGGTAGAACGTTAATATATATGGAATTTAAAAAGAGTTTGTCGTTATTCCATTTATATTATTAGTCTGATATGGAAATTTACATCAATTATATATATATATATATATGTATTGATCTGTTTTCCGTGATGATTCCATTTTGATGGAATATGATTTTGGGATTTATTGTGAACTGTGTTTTGAATAACATAGGTTCTTTAACCCGGTAAATGATAGGATTAATTTTCGTAAAAAGTGAATAATCATTAAGTAATGATTTATGATATTAAAACCAAGTTAGAGTTTTAATGAATCTTTAATTAGACTAAAAAGTTAATGTGGTAATTAAATTTACCAAATTTGAGAAGTAATCGAGAATGGAGTACTACGAGTTTTACTCCAGGCGATAGTTAAATCTTTAATTAGATTTGAACGTGAAAAGGTAATTAAATTTACCAATAACTCCGTGGGTGTTAGAAATGGAGTACTAGCAGTTTTGCTCTATGGGATGAATAGATTGGAATTAGGATTAATAAAATAAATGATTACTTCGGTAAGGCTCGATAATCCCGACTAGTTTTATAAACCATAATTTGGTTTAGAATGGATAAAGGATAAAATCAAATCTTTTGAATTGATATCAAAATGAAGAGTAAAGAAATAGTTTAAATGAACTTATCTTTGGTAAAATTAATGGGAACCTTTCCCTAAAGATGTGAATATTTGAAAAAAAGAATATTCTGAATTAGGATGAGGCGTATGATGTGTTATTATAGCATTGGATTTTAAGATACGTAAGTTATTCGGAAAGACCGGATTTATCTCATTTTGAATAATTGATACAACGATTGAAAGTCGACGATGAAGAGGTGGTTGAAGATCGGAGATCTTCACATCAAATGGATGATTACCGATGTCTTGATTGGATCGTACACCCAAGACAAGGTAATAAGTGGTGATCATCCAGACGTATTTGGAGATCGACCGGATATCCGAGGGCCGTTCTCCTGTATTAGACATATGGGACGAGGAATAAGGTGCCTCCGGTTTTGTCCGGACCCAGAACGGACTTGCAAAAGGGATGGTATGTCTGACATTGTATTCCTTTATACTGTATTCGTTGATCTCTGCTAAATGTATATCTGTTTGGTGGCAGAGAATTAATTCTCTTGCTTAACACCCTTCTCTGAGACGTACGAGCTTAGAGGTTATATATTGGTGGAAATCAATGGTATGGTATGGATTGACAATGTGGTATGTTGAGTACATGGATCAAGGCTTTTGTGGAAACGCAGAGTCTTATGGATGATGATCAAAGAATAACTTTCATATAGCATAGATTTGTGTGTCGAGACGTGACTTCAACGAGTTTCACAACCCGTGAATGATTGAGGCTGGATAACAAACGACAAGAGTGAATCTGGTATCTGGGAGCACTTATAGGGTGATTCTCCACTAAGGGCTATAGGATCAGAGAACACCGATTGAAAGGTGTACTCCACTGTCATAGTGTGAAGGGTGCCAAATAGGCCCCTGATCAGGGTAACACATTGAGTGCATGTCGATTTGGAATCACTATTTCGAGCCTTGGATTTAATGTAAAAATTGAATGCATGTCGATATGATTT
Source organism: Allium sativum (assembly GCA_030737875.1). Lineage (NCBI taxonomy): Eukaryota > Viridiplantae > Streptophyta > Magnoliopsida > Asparagales > Amaryllidaceae > Allium > Allium sativum. Next base: position 830,495,123 of record CM060918.1, on the reverse strand, counting down.
CTTTGGAGTCTTGGATTCAATGTAGAGATAGAAAGAAAGTCTCAGTCATTGATGGAATCTATTTCCAATACGAACCTTAGCGGTTTTTAATTGTAACCTATGTAAGTAGTCATAGTACACTACGTCTGCTATGATTGATACATTTATATTTGAAGTTTTTATCTTCACTTATAGTAATAATAAAAGATGAAATTTCGCGTATAAAGCATATTTGTCTATTATAAGGAAAAACTCTATCCTTCGACTTGCGTTGCATTGTGTGATGGGACCTGAGTCTTATAATAGCTTCATTTTTTGAAAAGCATTGCGCTATTTATAAAGTGTTTTTTGCAGTGGTATTCTTGGGAGAAAACCCATTCCATGTTATATGGTGTGGTCCCTTGATTTACTTTATTTCTAAAGTAAAGTTTTAAATAACTATTTTAGCTCTCACACCTATCCCATGACTGACTCGGAGTTTATTGTTTCTACCTAAATTCTGGGTGCCCATATTTTCCACACGGGCAGCTAGCAATTGGGTTTTGCAGATTATTATTTTCACAGGATCTTGGATCTACAGCTGGAGCTATATTCGAAAAGCTTTGTATCCGTGTATTTCTTTCAGTTTTGTTATATATTATTTTTCCACTGCTTTGTAATTTAAATCCCTGATATTTTTCTGTTGTATATTATTTATTTTTACTCTGATATCTTGTACTCTGATGTAAATTGTTGTAATAGCAACGAAATGTTCTATTTTTTGTGTTCTGATTTGTCATGTTCTCAACTCAATCCGAGCTTTTCTGATAGGGGAAGTTTAGGTCGTTTCATCATGGTATTAGAGCTTCCGGGTTATTACAATCTCCCCCACTTAAAATCTTTTCGTTCTCGAAAAGGAACGGAGCTGAAAGTTGTTTAACTAACCAACTCAACTTTTATTCTGGCTTTCATTCCTCAACTTTTCAGTTTCTAAGAATTTTCTAATTTCTCAAAAATTTGGCTGACACCCTATATTTTTAAAAAATTTCGCCATAACCTCCATTGTACGGGTTAGTATTTAAAACCACAACTTTCCTCATAGGGCCCTCATCAACCAAAAAGAAAAAGAAAAAAAAAAGCCAAGCAGCTTGCCAACCGGCTCATAAAATCATCAAAACCCAAGAGATACAATAAATATGTACCTATTTGTCGGGCATACAATTTTATTCCTCTTCTTAGCTTCCATGCTATGACCTATTCATTATATACACCTGTACATATATGCAATTCTAATCAATTTTCAATTCAGTTCAATTTTTGAGTCGGTTTGGCTAAATTTATCGTACATTGTCGTATTGGTTAAATTAATTATCACTCCAATGATTTTATTAGTAAAATAAATAATCAAACATCATAACCAGCAACCAATTAGTTGATTAGCTTTTCAAACATGTATAATTTTATACATACTTAAAAATTACATTTTTAAGGCTAAATCACAACAATAAATCCTAGCTAAGTTTTGGTTCTCACACCAGTCAATTGGAAATATATAGATATCCCACTTTCGAAACTTGAAAATAAATATTGATGATGCAATGGCCATCATCAGAATCATCTCCGGGCGACTAGAGTGTCATTCTATATCTATCTAGTATATTTGAGACTATGTATACACGTGGCTCAGACATATATTAAAATCTCTATATACCCGATAGTCCAAAATCAATTTAAAATAAAATACTCAAATACGTATAATAAGGTTTAAATTTTCAAAACTAAATTCATTTTTAACACATAATACTCTTCGAACTTATTCTAGGAAATTACTAACCCTCTCTCTAACGAGTCATTCTCATTGGATATTACTAATCCAATCTCCAAAGAATTCTTTCGTTCGGTTCTAACGTGTCTTGTTCTTGAGCTCTGTAAACCAAAGCTTTGATACCATGATTGAAAGTCGACAATGAAAACGGTTGTTGAAGACTAGAGATCTTCACATCGAATGGATGATTACTGATGTCTTGATTGGGTCGTACACCCAAGACAAGGTAATAAGTGTTGATCACCCAAATGTACTTGGAGATCGACTGGATATGCAAGGGACTCTCTCCTGTATTGGACATATGGGACGAGGAATAAGGTGCCTTCGGTTTCGTTCAGACCTAGAACGAACTTGCAAAAGGGTTGGTATGTCTGACATTGTATTCCTTTATACTGTATTCGTTGATCTATGGTAAATATACATATCTGTTTAGTGGCGGAAAATTTATTCTCTTGCTTAACACCCTTCTCTGAGACGTATGAGCTTAGAGGTTATATATTGGTGGAAATCAATGTTACGGTATGGATTGACAATGTGTTATGCCAAGTGCATGGATCAAGGCTTTTGTTGAAAAGCAAAGTCTTGTGGATGATGATCAAAGCATAGCTTTCATATAGCATAGCTTTGTATATCAAGACGTGAATTTGACGAGTTTCACAACCCGTGAATGATTGAGACCGGATAATAAACCACAAGAGTGAATCTGGTATTTGGAAGCACTTATAGGGTGATTCTCCGCTGACGGCTATGGGATCAGGGAGCACCTATTAAAAGGTGTACTCCACTGTCATAGTGTGAAGGGTGACAGATAGGCCCATGATCAGGGTAACACATTGAGTGCATGTCGATCTGGAATGACTATTTCTTGTTGAGTCGAAGCGTCGATGGTTATTTTGATTTATGACAAGAAGAAGCTTCTACATCGACAAAAAGAAGACAAGATGACTTCATAGGTTAGAAGTTGATTATTTAGAGTTATAAAATGTTAAAATCTATCCTCAAATAATCATACTTCTAATTGTTTGAAAATACTACTCATGAAGACATTTTTTATGCATATGACCGAAAACATGTCGACCTACAATTTTTTATAGGTCAACAGGTTTTTAAATTGTAACGGTCAAAAATAGGTCGACCTACAAAATTTTATAGGTCAATAGGTTTTTGAATTCCAACGGCTAAAAGCATGTCGACCTATAAAATTCTATAGGTCAACAGGTTTTTGAATTTTGACCGTTATATTGAAAAGTCATCTTCTTTCTTCAAGAGTTGCATCCATTTTTCTTCATGAATAATCACTCCTTTTAGATGCATCTTTTCACCAACATTTGCAACCTCTCGATCTCTATAAATACATGATTTTACAATCATCCAAATCACCAAAATTTCTCTCTATTTTCTGATCTATCTTGCAATATTCTTCTCGTTCAAAAAGCACTCAAAAAGCATTCATTTTATCGGTTGAATCTCCAAGCATATTTCATACACTTGTGATTCAATTCGATATTATACTTCCTAATCTTTCTAAACATCAAATTTCATTTGAGGATAAGATTATAGGAAGGGTGTACTCAATCGTTGGCTAATCAGTGTTGAAAGAAGAACACAGTAAGAAGTCAAACTCTTGTAATTGTCCTGTGTGGGTAAGCTTGTAGCCCGTGAAATCAAGTGGGTAAGCTTGTAGCCCGTGAAATCAAGTGGGTAAGCTTGTAGCCCGTGAAATCAAGTGGGTAAGCTTGTAGCCCGTGAAATCAAGTGGGTAAACTTGTAGCCCGTAAATCAAGTAGTGTTGTGAACCTGTTCCTCCGGGTGAAGAGAGGGCGTTGTTTAGTGAAAAGCCGAAGAGGAGCTTCGGGACTGGACGTAGGACGGGAGGTCCGAACCAGTATAAAAATTCTGGTGTCGTTACTTTACTTTACTCTACTTACTGCATTTATATTTGTTAGTGACATATTTCTTGTTTGCGAATTTTTACCTGTGTAGCTATTGTATAATTTAGATTATCATTTACTTCCGCATAGCCATATTATAGATCCTGCACAAGTCGGCACACTCGACTTTTCATTTGGTATCAGAGCACGGTCATCATATAACCGTAACACAGTTATTTGATATATTCTAGTAATATGGCAAATAACGCAAGTACCAGCACTAACACTTACACTGAAGGTCAATCAACACAAAGACCTCCTTTCTTTAATGGCCTAAATTATAGTTATTGGGCAACACGTATGGCTTTCTATATGCAATCAACAAGTTATGATGCTTGGAATGCTACTCAGAAAGAAATAGTTAATCCAACTACTGAGTATGCAGAATGGACTCCTGCTGAGAAAACAGCAGCAGCAGTAAATGCAAAAGCAATAAATATGTTGTTTTGTGCATTAGACCAAAATGAGTATAACCGTGTTAGTATCTGTACCACTGCTTATCAAATTTGGCAAACGCTAAAAATAACTCATGAAGGTACTAACAAGGTTAAACAAGCAAAAATAGCTTTGTTGAAAAGTCAATTCCAAAATTTCAAAATTAAGCCAAATGAAACAATCAATGAGATGTATTCAAGGTTTCAAACTATTCATCATGCTCTTATTGGGTTAGGAAAAAAATATTCTGACTTTGATGTAGTTTCAACAATCCTACACTCACTGACTAATGAATGGGAATGAAAAGTATTAGCTATAGAAGAAGCTAATGATCTTTCTACCATGAAGCCAGATGAGTTGATAGGAAATCTAATGTCCTATGAAGCAAATTTACAGGCTAGAAGAGAACAAAAAGAAGAAAAGAAAAATGTTGCTTTTCATGCCGAAAAAGATGAAGACATTTCAGATTCTGAAGATGAAGACTTAGCACTTATTGCAAAAGGCTTTAAGAAGTTTTTGAAGCAAAGAAAAGCTAGTCGATACGACAAAAGGAAGTTTGGATCAAATAAACCATCATCTTCAAATATGGAATGTTTCAATTGTCACAAAAAGGGACATGTGCAAAAAGATTGTCCGGATAAAAAGAAGAATTCCGAAAAATTCAAGAAGGACAAATCAAAGAAGAGAGCTTTCTCAGTAACCTGGGATGATTCAGACTCATCTTCATCTGATAGCGAAAGTGACTCAGACACTGAACAAGCAAATGTATGTTTTATGGCAACAGAGGATGAGGTACGAATTCCTACTCTTGAGGATATGCTTGATATTTATGATAAAGTAATGATTAAACTTAAAGATACAAAATATCAGTTAAAAGAAGTCAAGACAATGTTGAATAGATCCGAATTAGAACGAGATATGTTAAAAGATGAGAAGAAAATATTAGAAGAAGAACTTGAAAAGGCTCAAGAATCGTCTTCTAATTCTAATTCTCAACTCTCTCTTTTGACTCAAGAAATTGAAGTTCAAAAAGAGAAGAATGATATTCTCATTACTGAAAATCATGAGCTTAAAGCAAAAGTCAAGATTCTAGACCTTGAAAAAGCTAGTCTACAATCAAAATTAGATGACATTACAAAAAATGTTTCTAACTTTAACAAAGGTCGAGAAAATTTGACAAAACTTATTGAGAATTCACAATCAACTACAAATAAACAAGGATTGGGATATAAGAAACAAGTTATCAAGAAAAATTTTGGTAAAAGAAAAAGGAAAAATAAGGTAGTACAAGAAACTGAAGCTAAGAAAAATCTTAGTTTATTATATTCCAAACCTAAACCGATTGTGAAACTTCAAAAGAAGAATGTCGAATCTATAAAAGTATGGGTTCCTAAAACAAATAATAGTTTGATTAGGAACAAGTACATTCAAAATTTTTTAAGTACTGTACATCATAATTCAAATTATTTGTATAAAGGGGATACCGGACCCGTATGGGTTTGGACTCCTAAGACCTAACTCTTAGGACCCTATAAAAAGTGGGTACCATGAACTTAATATTATTTTTGCAGGTCCCACTAAAGAAAAGAGGAAAATGGATTTTGGACAGTGGTTGCTCAAAGCATATGACTGGAGACAAGAGCATATTGACGAATATTACATATTTTGATGGAGGCTCAGTCACATTTGGAGATAATTCAAAAGGCTTTATCATCGGAAAAGGCGATGCGAGCAATTACGGTACATCTAATTTACCTCTTATTACAAATATCATGCTAGTTAAAAATCTAAAACATAACTTACTTAGTATAAGCCAATTATGTGACAAAGGGTTTACGATTTCTTTCTCAAACAATAAATGTAGTATACTGGACAAAGATCAAAAGTTAGTTTTTGAAGGATATAGAGACAGAAACATATATATTCTGAATATGAATATTAATCATAATTCAGATATGTGTCTTATCGCTAATGATAATGATCCATGGATATGGCACAAACGTTTCTGTCATATAAACTTTAAAACTATTGACAAGCTAGCTAAAAATAATCTAGTCAAAGGTCTACCGGAACTTAGTTTCAAAGTTGACAATCTTTGTGACGCATGCCAAATCGGAAAATTAACCAAGTCATCGTTTAAATCTAAGAAGGTTATCTCAACATTACAACCACTTGAACTATTACATTTGGATTTATTTGGACCTACTCAAATACAATCCATAAATCATAGTAGATATGTGTTTGTAATTGTTGATGACTACTCTCGATTCACTTGGACTATTTTCTTGAAAAATAAAAGTGAGACTTTTGAAAAATTCAAATCTTTCGTCAAACGTATTCAGAAATCGAAGGGACTTAAAGTCAAGAATATAAGAAGTGATCATGGCGGAGAATTCGAAAATAATGATTTTGAACATTTTTGTACAACAAAAGGTATCAATCATAATTTTTCGTTTCCTAGAACTCCACAACAAAATGGAGTTGTAGAACGGAAAATTCGAACATTACAAGAATGTGCAAGAACATTATTAAATGGAAGCACTTTACCAAAACATTTCTGGGCAGAAGCTGTTGCAACTGCATGTTATGTTTTGAATCGTGTGTCTATTCGACCTCTGACTAAAAATACATCATATGAGCTATTTAATCAAAGAAAACCGAATATCTCATACTTCAAAGTTTTTGGTTCAAAATGCTTTATTCTAAACACGAAAGATCACCTTGGTAAATTCGATTCAAAAGCTGATGAAGGAATATTTGTTGGTTATTCGGATCGAAGCAAGGCATATCGTGTATATAATAAAAGAACTAAAAATATTGAAGAATCACTTCATATATCATTCGATGAATATTATAAACATCAAAATACTTTTGATGATGAGGACGAAAATATTATCTCAGAAAATAATAGTGTCACAAATATAGATTCTGACTCAGAAATAATTGATAACAATATTCAACAAGAAGAGCCAAGATCTCCACCAAGAATACGTTCTCCAACAAGAATTTTAAGAGATCATCCAGTTCAAAATATAATTGGAGAAATATCGTCTCAAATAAGAACTAGAAGTCAACTTAACCAAATGGGACATGTTGCATTTATTTCAAATATCGAACCTAAGAATCCTAAAGAAGCTGCTACTGATGAATATTGGATCATTGCTATGTAAGAAGAACTAAATCAGTTCGAACGCAATGATGTATGGGAACTTGTTCCAAGGCCAACCGATCAATCAGTTATCGGAACTAAATGGGTTTACAAAAACAAGGCTGATGAACAAGGAAACATAACTCGTAACAAAGCACGGTTAGTAGCACAAGGATATAATCAAGAAGAGGGTATCGATTATGAAGAAACTTTTGCACCTGTCGCTAGACTAGAAGCAATTCGAATACTTTTATCTTTTGCTTGTCACCATAATTTTAAATTATATCAAATGGATGTCAAGAGTGCGTTCCTAAATGGGTTTATAAAAGAAAAAGTATATGTTGAACAACCACCATTATTTAAACATGAAAAATATCCAGATCATGTTTTCAAGCTCAAAAAGGCTTTGTACGGTTTAAAACAAGCACCACGTGCCCGGTATGAACGACTACGAAGTCATCTTATCAAATCTGGATTTCAAATAGGAAAGGTTGATCAAACATTATTTATTAAACAATCGCACAAAGATATACTTATTGTTCAGATATATGTGGATGACATAATCTTTGGTTCAACAAACGAGAGACTCTGTAAAGAATTTGCAGATGTCATGACCAAAGAATTTGAAATGTCACACATGGGAGAGTTATCATACTTTCTTGGTCTTCAAATTAAACAACTTCCGAATGGTATTTTTATAAATCAAGAAAAATATTGTGAAAATCTTATTAAAAGATTTGGACTTGAAAATACTTCCGGAAAATCAACTCCGATGAGTACAACTAGTCATATTGAAAAGGATGAAAATGGAAAAAGTGTAGACCAAAAGACATATCGAAGTATGATAGGTTCTCTCCTATATTTAACAGCTAGTCGTCCTGACATTATGATGAATGTTTGTTTGTGTGCACGTTTTCAAGCTAATCCTAAGGAATCACATCTACGAGCAGTAAAACGAATTATTAGATATCTTAATAACACCAAAGATTTCGGTCTTTTCTATCCTAAAGATTGTGCATTCGAATTAGTATCCTATAGTGATGCTGATTTCGGAGGATCACGAACGGATAGAAAGAGTACAAGTGGTACGTGTCATTTCATCGGAAAATCACTTGTCTCTTGGTTTAGTAAGAAACAAAACTGTGTTTCACTATCGACATGCGAAGCAGAGTATATTTCAGCAGCTTTGGCATGCACACAGGTTATATATATGCAACAAACACTTAAAGACTTCGGTATAAATTTATCGAATTCTATTATATATTGCGATAACACTAGTACGATAAATTTGTCCAAAAACCCAGTTAATCACTCTCGGACTAAGCACATTGACATTCGTCATCATTTTCTACAAGATAACATTGAAAAGGGAAATATAACTCTTGAATATGTCAACACGGAAAATCAACTAGCAGATATTTTTACAAAGCCTCTACAAGAATCATGTTTCATTAAGTTGCGTAGAGAGCTAGGTTTAGTATCTAAAAGTGAACTCGAAAATTAAAGGATATATATATATAACTTAAAAGAGTTCATCTACAGAAACTAACATTTTAAATATTTTAATATTAACTATACATAGTAGAGAAAATTTCTACGGTGAAATGAATATGAAACCAACAATTCATATTCTATAAATAGAAATATTTCTCTATATATATCATATTTGAGTGCTTCCTGAAAACATTACCTCAATTTTATTCATTCATATTTTTTTTAAAATATGGCTCATATTTGTGAGAAATGTGCTGAAAATTCACACATTTCGATTACAAGTTCCGAACCGAGTGAATATAACTCCCCAAAAACACCAGAGCATCCACCTGGTTATCATCCACCTTCTCGTACTCCGGGAACTACGCCTACTCCTAAGAGAAGCAAGAAGGTGTTGTTCTGTTCTCCCCGTACTAAAGAAAAGATAGACGAGATGCACTACTATCAACAACAAATGTTTTACGAGAAGAAACTGACGACTTCTCGTTTGACTTACCTCGAACGATTAGCTACTCTCTTCTGTGGCTCTGACCGACATAATGTTCATGAGCCAGTTCCAATACCATCGTCTTCACGAACTCCGAACTCATGGGATAGAAATTATCAAAACAATGAAGGAGCTAGTGGACGGTTCAATCCTTGGGAACCGAAGAATGCATGGGAGCCAAGGAGATAATTTATATCGTTTAAATTTTTTTCTGAAAATAATTTTGTATTTTGTCATTCAAATATTTTGTTTGTTCTAAAAACATTTTGTTTTGAATAAAATCTCGTTTCTATTCTTCTCAAATCCAAGAAAAACAATATTATACAAGACTTGTCGACCGCAAAAAAATAACCTGTCGACCGGTACTGTATAATTTTAACTCCATTTTTGTTCCAGAGAATTTACCTGTCGACCGCCCCTTAACCATCTGTCGACCGGCCTAGTATTTTTATTCCTTTATTTTCCAACCAGAAACTTTAACGGTCGACCTCCCTGTTAAAACCTGTCAACCGGTCTTCATAAAAATTTAAGTAACAATTTTCCAAAAACTTTATCGGTCGACCGCCCCGATCCATACGGTCGACCGGTCTATTAGAATTCTTATATACCATTTTCTCCAGAACTTTAAACGGTCGACCGACCTTAAACAACCTGTCGACCGGCCTTAACAAAAATTGTCTAAATTTTGTTCCAGAACTTTAAGCTGTCGACCGGACCATTTTTTACTGTCGACCGGTTTCACTTATTTCTGTCCATTCTTCCAATCGACACGTCCTTTCCTTCTTTAAATCTTATATCTCTTCACCAAAGGCCACTTCTTTCCAATATCTTCCTTGTTAAAAACCCTACTTCATAAATTTCTTTGATATCTCTTCAACAAAATCAATGGCCCCAAAGCAAAAGAAGTCCAAAACATCATCTTCTCAAGCCCCTATTCAACCTATAGATACCCAAATCAAACAATGGCTTATGGATCCTCTTGCAGTAGAAAGATGGAATAAGATGAAAGACTATACTATTCATCATGGATCTTTTCTCAATTTCTCTCATTTCATCATCTACGATGTTAGAGAACTATCAGCAAGAGTTGGTATAGAGTCTCTTCTCAATTTTGAAGATAACCATGTTGAGATTAGCCATATTTTGATAAAATTATTCTATGCTAATCTCAATTTAGACAAATTTAAGCCTCAAAATTCTGATGATTGCTTATGGTCAGTGGTGTGTGGCCAACACATCTTTCTCTCCAAAGATCGAATGGCAGAAATTCTTCGAACCCACAATGATGGAATTCAATTTACTAGTGAGTTCTGCCCTATTCATATTCGTGATAAATATAGTCACCTTTTTATTGAAGACCATAAGTCAAGTACTAAAGGTATTAATCTAAGACCATCCGCTAGACTTCTACACCTTTGTATCACACATTCTCTTCTTCCTAGAACCGGAAATTTTGATGCGGTATACAAAGAAAACTTTAAGGCACTATATGCCATTTATGCAAATATCAGAGTGAATTGGGTTGCGATGATATTTGACGAGATTTTGATGATTAATAAACGCTCAAGGCCTCACTTGTTTTATAACGAGTATATTCTGCGTTGCCTCATGGAATGTGGCGTAAGATCTCCTCCATCAAGAATATCAGTACCAAAATGTATTGATAAAGCTTCTAAAAAGAGGATGAAGCTTCCAATTCCATATTTGAATATTATTCCTTTTGAACAATATGTCGAACAAGGACCACCTCCACCTCCACAAACTTCCACTTCTCAAGTTCCTACTCATAGGCCTGAAGATGTTGTGATTCCGCCTCCTACTTCTTCTACTAAGGATACACTTGAGAAAATCGCCCGAAATCAGTTCTTACTTGAAGCTAGGCTTAAAAGAACCGATAATAAACTCGACCGCTTAGATTCTAAACTTGATAAGCGGTTCAATAAATTAAAATCTTTCTTTGGGACGATTTGGGAAGCCATCTCTTGTGCTTCGACCTCCGCACCACTTGCTCAAGACCCAGGTAAACGTCCAATGCCGCCTACATTTACATGGTCTTCCTCTGAAGAAGGTACGAGTTCGGGAGCAAGTACTCAACACATGCGAGGTCGTGGAATGTCACACATTGAGGAGGGAACTCATGACGATGATAATAACAGTGATGATGAGGAACGAGAGGAGGAAGGTGACAAGGACGAAGGAGAAGATAGTGATTCTGATTGGCCTCCACAATCACCGCAATAGTCTCTATGCATCATTTCTTACGCTTTGATCTATGAACTTCTATTTCATTTGTTTTGTATTAAATATACTATCTCCTTGTGCTCGTTTGGTTTGACTTGTAACTCGTACAATATTCTATGGATTTTTAGTAGTATGGTATCTCTGTGAATTATTGTTCTCTTATGCATTATTATGAAAACCCTTTTTGTCGATGACAAAGGGGGAGAAAATGTTACTAACAAGTGCTATGCAGATTATATAATTCAGGGGGAGCATATATACAGGGGGAGCAATATACAAGGAACAATACCTTTATTATGCCAGGTTGTCATCAATCAAAAAGGGGGAGAATGTTGAGTCGAAGCGTCGATGGTTATTTTGATTTATGACAAGAAGAAGCTTCTACATCGACAAAAAGAAGACAAGATGACTTCATAGGTTAGAAGTTGATTATTTAGAGTTATAAAATGTTAAAATCTATCCTCAAATAATCATACTTCTAATTGTTTGAAAATACTACTCATGAAGACATTTTTTATGCATATGACCGAAAACATGTCGACCTACAATTTTTTATAGGTCAACAGGTTTTTAAATTGTAACGGTCAAAAATAGGTCGACCTACAAAATTTTATAGGTCAACAGGTTTTTGAATTCCAACGGCTAAAAACATGTCGACCTATAAAATTCTATAGGTCAACAGGTTTTTGAATTTTGACCGTTATATTGAAAAGTCATCTTCTTTCTTCAAGAGTTGCATCCATTTTTCTTCATGAATAATCACTCCTTTTAGATGCATCTTTTCACCAACATTTGCAACCTCTCGATCTCTATAAATACATGATTTTACAATCATCCAAATCACCGAAATTTCTCTCTATTTTCTGATCTATCTTGCAATATTCTTCTCGTTCAAAAAGCACTCAAAAAGCATTCATTTTATCGGTTGAATCTCCAAGCATATTTCATACACTTGTGATTCAATTCGATATTATACTTCCTAATCTTTCTAAACATCAAATTTCATTTGAGGATAAGATTATAGGAAGGGTGTACTCAATCGTTGGCTAATCAGTGTTGAAAGAAGAACACAGTCAGAAGTCAAACTCTTGTAATTGTCCTGTGTGGGTAAGCTTGTAGCCCGTGAAATCAAGTGGGTAAGCTTGTAGCCCGTGAAATCAAGTGGGTAAGCTTGTAGCCCGTGAAATCAAGTGGGTAAACTTGTAGCCCGTAAATCAAGTAGTGTTGTGAACCTGTTCCTCCGGGTGAAGAGAGGGCGTTGTTTAGTGAAAAGCCGAAGAGGAGCTTCGGGACTGGACGTAGGACGGGAGGTCCGAACCAGTATAAAAATTCTGGTGTCATTACTTTACTTTACTCTACTTACTGCATTTATATTCGTTAGTGATATATTTCTTGTTTGCGAATTTTTACCTGTGTAGCTATTGTATAATTTAGATTATCATTTACTTCCGCATAGCCATATTATAGATCCTGCACAAGTCGGCACACTCGACTTTTCATTTCTAGCCTTGGATTTAATGTAAAAATTGAATGCATGTCGATATGGTTTCTTTCGAGTTTTGGATTCAATGTAGAGATAACAAGAAAGCCTCGGTCATTGATGGAATCCATTTCCAATACGAACCTTTGTGGTTTTTAATTGTAACCTATGTAAGTAGTCGTAGTACACTACGTATGCTATGATTGATACAGTTATATTTGAAGTTGATTTTTTCACTTATAGTAATAATAAAAGATGAAATTTCGCGTATAAAGCATATTGGGCTATTATAAGGAAAAACTCTATCCTCCGTCTCGCGTTGCATTGTGTGATGGGACCTGAGTCTTATAATATCTTCATTTTCCGAAAAGCATTGCGTTGTTTATAAACTGTTTTATGCACCGGTATTCTTGGGAGAAAACTTGTTCCGTGTTATACGTCGTGGTCCCTTCATTTACTTTATTTCCAAAATAAAGTTTTAAATAAATGTTTTAGTTCATACACCAATCCCATGACTGACTCGGAGTTTATTGGCTCTACCTAAACTCTACATGCCCATATTTTCCGCACGGGCAGCTAGTATTTGGGTTTTACAGATTATTATTTTCATAGGATCCTGGATCTACAGCTGGAGCTATATTCGGAAAGCTTTGTATCCGTATATTTCTTTCAGTTGTGTTGTATATTTTTTTCCGCTGCTTTGTAATTTAAATGGTAGATATTTTTCTGCTGTATTATTTTTACTCTGATATCTTGTACTATAATGTAAATTGTTGTAATAGCAATGAAATGTTCTATTTTTTTTGTTTTGATTTATCATGTTCTCAACTCAATCTGGGTTTTTCCAATAGGGGAAGTTTGGGTCGTTTCATCGTGGTATCAGAACTTCCGGGTTGTTACAAGGAAAGTTTTGAAAAGAATATGATTAACTCCAGAAGCACAAATACCCAAGGAACACACCATTTGAAAATCGATTATCAATACCCGAAATTGAACTTAAAGTCAAAAATGATATAATCAAAGTTTAAGGAATACCGTACCGCAAATGTATTAGTAAACTTAATTCCCAAAATTGAAATAGAAATGTTACCTTAATCTTTAATCTTGATGTGTTAGAACTTTGGGATATTCTGAAAACTTTAATACTTGTAGAGAATCTTTTTGAATGCCAAAAAGTGAAGACCAAGAAGAAGACGTATCTATTTATAAAGAAGAATCCCCAAGTTTTCAGTTGTTAGATCAAACCTGAGCGAGCGAATAAGGATACCAAAAGGTGGGAAAATTGTATCATTGTAGAGTACAGATGCAAGCTGGATCAATTGACTGAAAAGTCAAGAACACCCCTTCACTGGCATGTGGGTGGAAAAAGTTAGCACCAAAATGAATATGGAAAAGGCGAAGACCAAAACCTAGGTGAAGTGGTGCAAAGATACCATTATTTTGGAAGAGATGAAACCAGAAGCTCATCATACACTTTCGGAACCGAAGATAGAGAGGGAAGATGTTACCACTTCTTCTGGAAAACCCATGTCAGCTTAACTGGAAAGACAACAATCCCAAACAAGCGTACAAGGCTAAGCTTAGTATACCTTTCGGTTATCCGAATCAGAAATACAGGAAAACTTGGTCCCTCACCGACAAGTCATCGTACACAAAGGGAAGAGGAGCTGTTGGCATCTCCAGCTGTCGAAAGCTCCAGCAAATTCCACTATAAAAAAGTAACTAAATACCGAGGTTTAAAAACTGAAACTGTTCTGTCTTTACTTAATAACTGAAATAAAACAAAAAAAATTCGTTTTTAATTTTGTACCCTAAAGATTAAGGTTCAGTCTTCAGTTTAATGTTTAATTGATATTAAAACAATTAAGTATTCAACGACTAAGATCGATTTTTTAGTTTTGAATCTAATGGTTAAAAACAAGGATTCTTATAGCGTCCTTTTTAACTAGCCAAAGAAATAGTTAATTAGATTATAATGAATATTTTTGTTAAATATCCTTAGTTATTCCACTGCCTCCTTTGATCATGGCCCGATTCATTAAACTGCTCTTCACGATGTTTATAACTTCTGACCAATTAGAATAAAACTGGTTAATGATTCATTAATTAGAATAAAACCCATCTCTTAGAACTCGTTCATCACAAGAAAATAAAACAAAAGCCTCTTCAGTTCTTAATCGAATTCACACGTTTTCTTCGGTAGATTATTTAGACTACGTGTTTCTCATTTCTGGTATAAATAAAAGCAAGAGAATGTTGACTTGGCATAGGAAATTACTTTTAAGTGAAGTACTCAAAAAAGCTATTTTCATGGCCACATTTCATTTCATTTCTGTTATAATTTACATTTATTTTTTATCACGTGACTTTTCTACATATTAAAGCATAAAAAGGTAGATTTTTCTGGAGGACAATGAGTAGACAGCTGGAGTAGTTCTTGCCTGTGTTTCAGATTAATATCTCTGCCTTTCCATTTTTCTTTTAACGTTAACCCAATATTCATAGCTTGCAAAAATAATTCACTTATCTATTGTTTGATGTAAACCCTAGATACTATGCTGCTTTGCGTGCAACCCGTGCGGTACGGTGGAATCCAAAGTTCTTGATTTCTACTTTGTTCCTTTGATTCCGGCTTTGAAGTTGTAGGTGTTTCAACACTTTCAAGAATTCAATCTAGAAAACTTGAGTTCGTCTGATTTTGAATTTTTTTCAGAAATCCAATTTGGGAAAATCGAGTTTGGTGTTGTCAATTCGATTTTTCGGTCTGGTTCATTTGTGTATTTTAATTTCCAGCGGTTCCTTCTTAGGTGTATATTGTATGCATGCCTTGTTAGGCAACTTTATACAATTTAGATTCCCAGTTGTTTCTGTATTTACAATTTTCTCATTTGTTTGCTGTTTTTACACCTTCTGATGTGTAAATACCAAAGATTGTAATAAATGTGTTTGACTTGTGATATAATTACAATTCCATAACCACTGTGTTGTAATATATATGTGAATGTTGTGAATAAGCTTTTATTAGTTCTATGATTAGTCCCACATCATGGGAATAAGCTAAAGATCAGCTCCAAAAGTCTATATATAAAGGAGCCAATGTAATAGAAAAAAACATATATCTGAATGAATAGAAATGTCCTCTCTCCCTTATTTCTTCTGTTTTGTGTTCATTTTATAACACATTATCAGCACAAACTCTATTAGAGCTATTGTTTGAAGTAATCTAGATCTTTATTTATGGATCTATCATGTAAGTTGTTTTTTTTATGTTTTGAAATCATATACATCTACATATATGAACTTGTTGCATCTTCTGCTTAGATGTGATCCATACTTCTAGATCACTTTTCTTTTTCAGTTTTTGTAGATCTTGATTCTATTTTAGTGGATCTAAACTTTAGATCTAATTATTTTTTAACTTTGTGGTTTTTAGATATCCATTTATTCATATGTGATCTGGTATTTTGGTATACCAAATACTTTTTAGGAAGATCCGTTCATTTTCTTTTTATAATATTATATATGGATCTTTTACCCCATACGCCATACATAAAACATCTTCATTTGCTACTTTATCTCTTCAATAACAGAGAAGCCATTCCTAATAGGTATGCATATATGTAAATAGCAAGCTGCTTGTTAGCCAGCACATGTATTACTGTGGCCATTATTTTTGTTATGTAACATGGTGTATGGCTCCTTGACAGTTTGTATTGTTTCATTATTTTAAGAAGTTCATTGTAAATATATAGAGAAAGATTTGCAGATATGGATTTTTTTAATGATCTTGTGCCGTAATATATTCAATTTATTACATGCAAGTCTACGGTCCTATTCTATTTTATGAGATCTCCATATTTTCTTATGATATAACTGTACTACAATTTCATTGTTTTATCTGTTCGTTAATTTGTTAACTCGTTTTGATAATTATAGAACATGTATACTTATATGTGAATTTTTTTTTAATTAAGCATCTGCAATTATTATTTTTGTGTAGTTCACAAAAATGTCAAACACTGAAATCCATTTACAATCTTAATGCTTAGAGAGTACCATTAAAAATGGTAATAATATGTCCCAGCAGGACAAAGCAAAGGGCCTGATATTTTTAAGAGGCCATATCCACGATGATCTAAAATCAGAATATTTAACTGAAAAAAAATATCCTCTCCACTTATGGAACTCCCCGAAGGAGCATTATGACCAACAGAAGACGGTCATACTTCCAAACACAAAGCAAGAGTCGTTGAACCTAAAGTTCACATGCAAATGACCGGAAGCTCATATGATCTAAAGTCCATATACAAATTCTTTCAAATAAGGAACCTGAAGTTCATATGCAAACAAGGAACTTGAAGTTCATATGCAAACAAGGGACCTGAAGTTCATATGCAAACAAGGAACCTGAAGTTCATATTCAAACGAGAAACATGAAATAAAGCATAAAGGCATGTAATTGCATTTAATATTTTCATATAGCAAATGACCTGTAAAAGGAAAGGATTTGAAAAATCAATGAAAGGAAAAATTTCTACAAAAAGGAAAAAGCCTTATATTCCAACTTTGTGCTACATGTAATCTCTTGAAGAGACTTATTATTGGAAGAGACCATTACATTTATAATAAATACTATTTTCTTAAAGAAAAATAGTAAAATGACTCTCATATGTGAAAAAAGGGGCACTTTCTAGAAAAGTTACTTCAATTTAAAATATATAATAACTATATATGAATTATGATAAAACTTGAAGTTTTACTATAGTCATTTTAGAACATATTATATTTCTAAAAGAAGTATTTTAATGTTTCTCAGGAAATCTTTTATTAAGAAAATATGCATCCTGAAGATCATATTAAATTAATATCTAAATATTGATCTTAATTCTGCACACCGGAAGTGAATGCAAAGACGATTTTTGTCATTACATGGAATATTTAGAATCGTAGTTTCTAAAAAGGCAAGAAGCAATTTTGATATAAAAAGAAAATCTAAAAGATCTTTATATGGTTGTATAATTTTAATCAAAAAAAAATATGTAATTTTTATGTTTGTGAATTTTATGTTTTTCAAATCATTCATATTGAAGAATGAATAGAAAAGAAAAAATTAATTGAATATGAGACATGTAGTTTATTTTTAGTTAATTGATATGATAATATATTACCTTATTGTCATAAATGCATTGAATGCATTAGTTATTGTTAGTTAATTGATGTATGTTTGTATTTGGAATAAGAATAAATATATGTATTATTATTCGATATATTTAGCTAGTAATAACTAATGTTATGGAAGAAAGGATAAAACCACAAACCTGAAGTTGTGCAAAGAAAATATTTATACTGGAAGTTGTATAACTCAAAATCTTGGACCTGAAGTCTTGAATTATATATATATGTATATAGATATAAACATTTTTGATAAAGTATGTTAAAAAAATTGAGAACCAGAAGTTCATCATAAATTTATAAAATTGATATGCATATGTATGTGTGTATATATGCATAGGAACTCGAAGTTCCTCAACCAATGAATTTGAAATACTTCATAATTTAAAAGCCTGTAGCTTTACTCAAACCGTATGAAATAATAACATTACACTTCTTGGTTAAATCATATGAGACAATAATAAAGCATCCAAAGATTGCACAATTTTCAAAATGAGTTATATCTTGCTTATATATTTATATTTACATATCATATTGAAGAATAAATTTTAACAACTCGAAGTAGTTATATATTTTATTTGAACTAGAAGTTCAATACAGTGGAACCAAAATTTCAATACAGTGGAATCATAAGTTCAATATAGTTGAACCAGAAGTTCAATACAGCTTAACAAACTTGAAATTTTTTATATATTATTTGAACCAGAAGTTCAATATAGATAAACAACTTGAAGTTGTTCATATATTTCATTTTAACCAGAAGTTCAATACAGTTCCAAATCAGATATTTTGGATATTATGATACGATCTTTAAGATTCGCATTGACATTGCTTGATAAGCAAAAATTAATAATTGGAACCTTATGAACAATTTGTTCTAAAGTAGGTAACTCGAATGAGAAAGAATATGCAAATCAATTACATATGTAATACGTGAACGCACGTATATGCACATATATGCGAAAATTTTATTAACAACCTGAGGTTGTCATGAGCTCATATTAAAAATTATGCATATATTATTTAATATTTCAGAAAGTCGATTGACATCAATATTGATTGACCTGAAGTCTTGTGCATATTCAAATGATGGAAAATTCCTCCAAGTCACCAGATCAATGAAAGGGAATAAGCAATGCAATATGGATGCATCTTATCAATTAATAAGAGCATTATCCTCCTACAATTGAAATACATCTAATGTATTTGCTAGCTATGATGCTATAATGGATCAAAAATGAATCCAAAGTAGGTTTATTATTTAAAGTGACAATGTTTGTCAACATTGAGGGGGAGGATAAAGGAATATCAATGTTAAATATTTGCTAACATATAGAATCATGCAAAGTATTAAGTAACTTGCATAAATTATCAATTATGTCCCTAATAGACTTTCTCCAATATACATTTGAATCCCGGAAGGAACAGACGGTGTAAATCACAATTGAAAATGTGGTATAAAAGTCAGTTCAAAATATATTTGGAGTAAGTCATAAAGATGCAAAATAAAGGAGGTGAGTGTTCCTGAAGAAACACAAAAGGTGCTTTGAAAGAAACCTATGACATGATTGTCAAAATAACCCCAGAAGTGATTTAGGTACCTCAAGCATGATAAGTTTTGAGATCACAATAAATTATGTATAGAACTGACAAGAAATAATCATAGATGATAAACTAATAAATAATAAACCGCTTATATTTATAAATGGATTAAAAATCCCATATTAGAGAGAAACATGGTTGGCCATCATGAAATTCTTCTAAATAAGATATATGGACTGGTAGTTCATAAGATACGAACTTGTAGTTCATAAGATAAAAACAGATATATATACATACATACACACACACACACACACACACATATATATATATATATATATATATATATATATATATAATGACAAAAGCACACAGAAGTTACTGAAGCACCATAGAGTGCCAACAACATGTTAAGTGCCATGAGCATTGTATTTTCAGAGATAATTGAACTGATTAAATTGGGGAAAGTGTTTAAAACGCTTACAATACCCTGAAGGTATAAATGATGAAAGTATACAAATTCCGGAAGAATTTAAATTACGCTGTTAGTGATAAATAATGCAAAGAGCAAGAAATGTAGATTACAACATTCTTTTAAGTATTGTTGTGATGAAAATATTGATATAATTCATGATGAGTAGATCACTTCCTGCTTTCAAGAATTGTTGTAATAAAACTCTAAATATCTATTGAAGTGGTAGTTGTGATATGAAAAACTTATTATAATATATAAGTTCCTAAAGAACATAAATAACATTCGTTATTATAAAGAATACCAAGAACATGGATGATAGATTGCAACATTATTCTAAGTATTGTTGTAATGAAAATCTTGATATACTTCAAGGTGAGTAGATTACTTCCTGCTTAGTGTTGTTGTAATAAAAACCTTGATATACTTCATTCTTTTAAGTACTGTTGTAATGAAAATCTTGATATACTTCAAGATGAGTAGATTACTTCCTACTTAGTAATGAAAGTTGTCTTATTCATTAAATATGTATTGCAATATGCAAGTCCGATTGAAAAAGAAAATTATAAGCACCTAAAGCGTATTCATAAATAAATATTAGTATCATACAAATCACAATATGAAGGCGTTTTAAATAAGAAAACATGCATGAAGCATGGAAATGCACATGAAGTTTTTTTAATAAAAAACTTCATTAAGTAGTATTTGTAAGCAATTTGAGTTATTGAAAGAAGAATCCAAATTCAGAGGAAATTATTAAATCAGGGGGAGTATCCATAAGTATGATATAATGCACTCTTTTTCCTTAGCTAAGTTTTCCCCACTGGATTTTCTTAGTAAGGTTTTAATGAGGCATGGGTCATGATCCAGAAGTATCAACCTAAAAGTAACATAGAGAAATAAGTTACAATGTATTCTTTTTCCTTATTAAGTTTTTTCCCATCGGGTTTTTCTTATTAAGGCTTTGACGAGGCAACGTTTTGATCCAGAAGTATCAAACATATTTTGATGCAGTAAACTATTATTTATGAAGAAAACAAGACAGTTTGCATGGCTTAGATTCAAGTGAATTATATCAAGTATGAAAGGATGGAGCATATTTCTCCTAAAATTTCTCTTCACAAATGCATGAAAGGATAAGAAGAAAGAGGAGTAACAAATTCAGTTTCAAGAAAAGAGGGTAGATCCGTTCTCAAAGGCAATTTCCAAATCAACATTCCAGAAAATGATATACAAAATTGGCATGCGTCAACTACATCAATAGACTAATTGAATAATGAGTTATAAATAAGGGGGAGCATATAAAATTATGCTATAATGTACTCTTTTCCTTCACTAATATTTTTCCCACTGGGTTTTTGTTAGTAAGGTTTTTAATGAGACATTATCTTGATCCTGAAGTATCAACCCTTACTGTAACATTGTAAAACATGTTACCTAAAGATGAAATGAGTTTGCACTCTTTTCCTTGTTTATGATTTTTCCCATAGGGTTTTTCAAAAAAAAGTTTTTAATGAGGCATTGTTTTGATCTTGAAGAATCAAACTCTTTTAAGGAATATCATTTTAATATGGTATTCATAATGTCAGACATTGCACTCTTTTTTTCGTTCAAGGCTTTTCCCATTGGGTTTTCCTGATAGAATTTTGAAGGCAACAGACAACAGTTGTATCGACTGAACAGATATATGCAAGCAAGATAATAATAAAGGGGAGCAATCATCATATATGTTTTAAAAGGGACAACTTCAAGTTAGCAGAGCATTCAAGTTTTTAAAGACGCATTTTCAAGGGGGAGAGTTGTAATATATATATATATATATATGTATGTATGTATGTATGTATGTATGAATGTTGTGAATATGCTTTTATTAGTTCTATGATTAGTTCCACATCATGGAAATAAGCTAAAGATCAGCTCCAAAAGCCTATATATAAAGGAGCCAATGTAATAGAAAAACATACGTCTGAATGAATAGAAATGTCCTCTCACCCTTATTTCTTCTGTTTTGTGTTCATTTTATAACACACTGTAATATATGTTTGTGTCCATGGATGTATTTTTTGAATCTATGACTAAACAGCTAGAGGCATCCAACTCTCAAACGTGGAAGGCTGGACAATACTTTAATTGCTTGTTGCATCTTTGGTGGCATTTTCTGTTCACAAATTACAACCCCATAGACACATAGAGAATATATATATATATATATATATAATATTGTGTGCGCACTGAGACCAATTAGAAACTACATTTCCATCCCTAGAGTTCAGTTTCAAATAATATGTATAACTGATTTTTCAGTCTTTACATTTTAAGATTAAAATTTCGGTTGCAAAATAATTTTTACAACTCGTATTTTAATGACTGAAAAATCGGTCTTTAGTCAGTTTCTATACATAATTTAAAGACCTGTTTTTTTAATTAAGGACTAAAGTCGTCAGTCTTTAATCCAAATTATTTTTTCTAGTGTTCATTTCCATAAAATCTTACTACGACTTCTGCCTTCGGAAGCAACCTTTTGAAAGCCCTGGCGAAAGCCCAACAGTTGTTAACCCAAGAAATGACAGAAGACATACTCACGAAGCCTCCATATACAATCTCGCCCGAAAGCTCGGACGGAGCCCCTATACCAATGAAAGAGCCTACACACACCAATAAATTTAACCTTATCTATAATCGGGGACCAACATTTTATTTCTCAATCTTTTAATCAAAAGTAAACCCTAATTTCTGAATTGATTTGGGGAAAAAGATTATGTAATTATTGGGATCATCAATAAAGAAGTTTCGCACACTATAAATATAAATAATTATTATGTTATTACTATTATATCTTTGCAAGATTATTGTAACAACCTGAAACTTCCGGCTGTAAATATTTAAATATTGAGGTTATTTAAATATTTAAATCTTAGATTTAGTGTTATGAAAATTATTTTATAACCTTGATTAAATCCCTTTATAAATAATAATTAATGAGGAGAAAACATGTTGTTGAATTTTTGTTCATGGTAATTAGTAGTTCGAAGAAATATCGATAATATGACCAAAAATAGTTTTGTCGATAAACGACGTTTTGCTTGTTAAAAGTTGTTAGAACATCAAGTGCATGTACTAACAATAGAAAAACACATATATGTATGTACATAGCATATAAATAAAATACAAATGGTATATGTATATATATTCTAGAATATGGAAAATGACTTAGATAGGGACACGTGTCATCAAATGAAAGATGCACATGTCATGAGATTTAAGGAGGTAAAGACACATAAACCCATTAGGTGTCCATGTGTAGAAACATCTAAAGACACCTAAGGAGGCATTTGTCTACATCCTAAAGCTTGCATGAAGATAAGGTGAAAAAGTGTCCAAAACTAATTTACCAAACTAGCCTTCAAAAATATTGTATAAAGGGTGGAAATGTTCACTTTTTTCCATACATTCCCAGATACAAAATAAAGGTAAGATAAAGAGGACAAGTTTAGAAGAAGCCAAGAGATTAAATAAAAGCTCAATCTACATTTCTAAGGTGAGAAAAACTATTTAAGTTCATGTATTCATATCATATTTTGAAGAAAAGTTGCGAAATTTAAGAATGAATGATTGGTCTTGAACTCCTAAAAATGAAGTTCGATATTTTGACCATAACTTTCTCAATTCTTGATGAAATTTAAATTTATTTATCAGTGTAGAAAGCTAACTCAAAGGGCTACAATTTTCGTTTGAGCCACTTTTTCTAATTCGATCGTTTGTGTACCTGAAAATTGGATGAAAAGTGAGGTAAAAATCTACCTAAAATGGACATGTTAAAAATGCCTTGTAATGTTGAATTATATATATATATATATATATATAATTGATAACTGATTTTGAGGTTTTCTTTTAAAGTAGACTTAGAGACCTTCTCACTGTAGAAATTTTGGAGTGAAAAACTATATCTATCATAGAGAAATAGAATCAAACATTTAGCAAAAAAAAGTCTGGTCAAAAATCTAAATTTCAGAAACTTTCGTAGCATTTTGAAATGTTATATTTTCTCTGAATTATTTATGAAGCACTGTTTCATGGAAAAAAAATTCACAGCATTTAAGAAAAATTGTCTTGTCTCTGAATTATTTATAAAGCACTTTAACGAGTTCAGAAGTTTTCACAACACGCCAAAAACACTGTAATATCTGTTTTGAGTCTTATAAACTACATATAACTTTTAACAACTTCCCTGTAAAGCTGTAACAGTTGTTTTGAGTCTAAAACTATTTTAAACTACCTAGAACTTTTCACAACACAACATAAATGTTGTATTAACTTTTTGAGTATAAAATCATGGTAAACTACTCAATATCCTCTCAAATTTGGACTTGAGCTTCCTCATCATATCAAAAACAAACTATCAAAAGTGAGGATGTTAAATCAAAGTAAAAGAAAGTCAAAATGTGTCGAAATCGAGAACAAAGTAGGTTGATGTGAGTTTTGCAAATTATGATAATTCTAGGAAGATATTTGATTGCTTTGGGATGATGATAAGTGCTATATTATGTTCTACAAAGCTTTTGCATGAAGATAGTAGGGAGTACTGTGAGTATACTCATCATCTAAATAATTACTTATTTCTTAAGCCTGTGTCTTAATTTAATGTTGCACATGACTTCAACATACTATATTGACTGCAATCTTTGCTTCGGTAAGCAAACAACATATACAACTGATTATTGAGGACACTGATGACTTAGTATGACTTGCATGAAGTCTTGAAATCAAGAACATAGGGATTAGTAGGGGACCGGGACAGACATAGAATAACCACGGTTTTATAGCCATGATTATCAGTACCGAAATGCATTACTCTGACAAAGTTTTTATGTAAAACAATATTTTCAAGTATTCCTTTTCTTTATGATTAGTTTGGAGTTATAATCTATTTTATCACAAAGAAGTTTCTTGGTATTTAAAACAGAAGATGTTTATCTTTTAAAAAGAAGTTCTACAAGAGATATATAGTTATCTTTCAAAACGATTATGAGTGTTTTACCCTTACTTGATATAAAGAGTATTTTTGGAAGTAAATATTGATTTTAAATGTTTTGAAGAACTGTGTTGGCTTAATCCTGTATCTAATTACTTACCAATTAGATAAAGGTACGTAGACAGTCACAAATGGTAGTGATGTAGCTGCTATATTAATAAAATATTTTTTATTTGATATTTCATCTTGTAATGGTGTATTTTTCATGTTTATCATTTAAGCCATACCGACATATTTATTGAGCATGCAAGAATGGATATCGATGTCCATCTCGTCAGAATTGCATAATGGTAGATTATGGTATTTGTATTTAATTTTGTATTCAAGCATACTTGGTGAATTAGATGAAAAAATTAGATAAGTGATATTTATTAAAATTTTATCCAATGTATTTAGTGTTGTTATACATATTTATAAAATATAATGGTAGTTGTCATCATTTGTTTTAGACGAAAGGGTTTTCGATCAATTTTGAATGGTCGAAATTATCGGGGTTTGACAAGTTGGTATCAGAACCTAGTTTAGGTGCCTAAATAAAATTTCACATAAGATAAGAAAATTATCCTAGAAATTTGAAATGAAGTTACCTTAATTTGATAAATAAAACTAGACCGGGTAAGGCACCATTCCTCTGACTAGGTTTATGAGTAGTATTTATTTTATGTGTTTAACTTTTGTTTAGTGTACGCACTGATAAGTATAATGTGTTGATTCGTTATCAAGCATCACATAGAGAAAGGTTTAACGAAATTGTAAGTGCATACGATTAGTCATAAAGTAACAAAGGAAGGAATGAAGTGGCACACAAAGGGAGATATGTAGTAGCTTGAAATAGATGTAATGGAGTGGCTTAAAAAGAATGTGGAATAACAGCTGGTCGAGGGTGGAAGTAAATGTGCTTGGGCAAATAAAATGGAGGAAGATCAAGAGGAGCAAATTGAACACTATATTCATGCAAAACTGAGGTGTGATTTTTTTTAAAAAAATAATTGGTTATTAGAATTGTTTAACACTGATGATGTTAGCTTAGCTGCTAAAAGATCTTTCAGTGGTTCAGTCATAATTTTTGATTCCTTGATTGGGTTTAGTCGAAGTTGATCTTATTGGGAAGCAATATTAATTATCTAGAATACTTACATCATATATATTTTAAATTTTGAAAGTTTGCTAGCTCAAAACATTGTTGCAAACTAACTATGTGTTTACAAAAAAAAGGTTCATACTTAATACCTTATGATTTTTGAAGTCGAGAGTGTAAGTTTTTCAAAAGGAAATAGTTATCTCTGTTAGAGTAATGATCGCAAAGCATAAAAGTATTATGATAAAATACTTTGCTTATACTTATGTTTTTATGAATGATGGTTACTTTCGAATGACAACGATGATGTGCGGTATAAGACAATAGATCTCTGGTAGTGCACTATTACTCTATGTGTTATTGAGCCAGTAAAGTACATCCCTACTTAGTGAGGGGTGGCCGGCCGCAATATGATGGTTACCTTCAGATGATGATGACAATGATGTGCGGTATAAGACAATAGATCTTGGATAGTGCAATTATTACTCAATGTGGTACTGAGCCAATAGAGTACGTCCCTACTTAGTGAGGGGATGTCGACCGCAGTTAGATAAAATATCCTAGATTGAGTATGTGGCTTGGATCCACTTTGATAAATATAATCATCTTTCTGACAAAAGAATATCCTATAAAAACTGTTTTGACTTAATTGAAGATATTGTTTGGAGTCTAACTAGAAAATCTTACTCTCCGATACATTTTGATGGGTATCGCAGCTAGGGGAGTACACCCACACTTGATTAGTTGACACTGGTTGAAATAGGATGAAATAACATACATTGAGTGTGCAATATAAATCCACTTAGATGAATAATATGTTCCTTTGATAAAAGTATTTGTTATCAAAATTGCTATTGCAAACTTGTTTGATTAGTTTGTGGATATCATTTGAAAGTCTATCTTGAATATCATTTTGAACTTTGATATGATATTATCTCGACGAAGTTAATTGGTGATAAGCTTGAAGTTCCTTAAAACACGACTGCCCATGATTACTTTCTGGTACATTTCGAAGGGCACCACAACAAGTAGATTATGTCTTTACTTGATAATTTGACACTAGCCGCAATTATTTATGAAAAGGAAGAAGATGAGGTCCTAGAATTAACCCCAAATTGAGCATGGGAAGGAGACTAGCTTGCAGGATTGATAAAATGTTGATCACATATTGAGAAGTTCTTATCATATCATATCCAAGTATGTCTTAAACTCTAAATTTCGATTTATGAAATTGTTTTGAAAGTATACTTTCAAGAAAAATGCTCTGAATACATAGAGTTTCCTTTATGGGATATTTGGCATTCTATTGATTAATTACTGCATAGAGTTTCTTATCATCGTCACCCTATTCAATCGAATGAGTCCAAGAATTAACCATCAAAGCAAACACAAGGTCCCATAGTCCTTCTTTTTACTAAGGCATTTAATTAGATTTATCATACGAACGAGAAAGAGGTTTACATGACTAGATACTATTAGATTGGAAACGATTTATAAAATGATTTCATAAAATAACTTCATATAATGAAGTAGGATTGGAAACCATTTTGATAAAATAATTTGATATTTACTAATAATACAAAGCCCTTTTATGTGGTTTCAAAGTGGAAAATCTCATGAAATAGCGATCGAAATGATGGTAGAACTAAGAATTTACGTTTTAGTAATGTAAATTAAACCTCAAGAGTATCGATCATTGAACATCCATATGAAATGAATAACTCGAAAGTCCGGAAAAGTGATCATCAATAGGAAAATAGTGATAGAAATCATCTTGGAGTAAATGGAATCGACAAAACTCGAAATATGTAAATAAATAAAAAGTCAAGATGTGTATTTATTCCCAATTCAGACGTCTAGAATAAAAATTCAAACTTCTGAATTGGATTTCCAAAGACTCATGTTTTTGTTCTAGAATTCAGACTTCTGAATTGGAAAATTCAAACTTCTGAATTGAGTTCCTTATGTTTTTTAATTATTTGCAGCAGGTTAGGCATCAGACCAGTAATATTCAAACGTTTGAATCTGGGCTTGGGCGCTATTTTTCCTAGATAACATTCTCAAAACTATATCAACAAACTCCGAAGTCTTATAACGTTTCCTATGCAAAAATGAAGTATCGATGGCTTGTCGAACAACTTATAACACCCAAATACACATGCACACCAAGAATCACAATGAAAATCATCGAAAATAAATCAAAATTCAAGAATTGGAAATGTTAAAACATAAATCCATCATAATACACAATTTAAAAGCAACATATAGTGCCAAGAGCACACTAGACAAGCATGAATGATTGAGGCATAGATTTGAGTTCATAAGAATTCACCTTTGATTGTAGGAAGCAAGGAATTGCTCCAATAGGAAGCTAGAACAACCTCTCTTCCAATATAGCATGTTAATATTCAATCTAAACACAAATAATTGAGTTTCTTAAGAATTAGGTTATAGGAAATTTCAGAAATTGATGAGAAAGCAAGAAGGAAAAGATGGAGAAGCTTACCCAAGTTTCAATGCTTGATTTTCTCTTGAATTGAATTCCTAATAATAAATTTAGGTTTAGGAATTCTGTTAGACCAAAAATTGGCACTAACACCCAAATACAGTGTGAAATCCTCACAATCGCAGATCAATACAGAAAAGCAATAAAATAAGAGGAGACACATGAGATTTTTATAATGGTTCGGCTCAAACCAAGCCTACGTCCACTTTATAGTTTCTTAAATCGTAATAAGTTATTACAAATACAATGTTATCTCACAATCTGTGATATTCGTTCATACACAACAACCTTGTGATACAATGAAGAAAAGGATATTAGAGATTGATTTTATACACGATAACCGCGTGTTAGAATGATACAAGGTAGCCTTCCGCTGTTCGCAAAGTCCTTGCGTTGATTATGGTGTAAGCGTCCAAGAACAAGTGGCCAAAAAAGCTCCCATAATTCTCCTCCAAGCGGTGTATTTGTAGGTGATTTCTGGGTTCGGTTCGGATGCCAAGTGGCGTGCCCAGAGGAAATCTCGAAGAGTAGTGGAGAACGTGGAAATATCCTTTCCAAGTCGTGTGGGGCAAAGTGTCATCTGATTCGCACTTGTAGGAGGCGGTTATGGCAAGAGAATCGATCAAATTTCGTGCGCAGAAGCAGGTCCAGGGGGTTCGGTTCGGGTCCGATCTGAACCGAGTTGATGTCCCCAATCCGAAGACTAGAAGCACTTCATTGCAGAATACTTCAAGCGGGTCAGGTCTTCTGTGCTCCGATCCGAACCGTATATCTGATCCGAATGGGTTATGCCAATTCCAGATTCGAAAAACCCGGTTCTGCACGCGTACACGGAAACGGGCTGTAACACCCCGAATTTCAGTTAATGCTAAAATTCACTAATTGCAGAATAAATAATCTCAGATCTGAGAATTGGGGGAAACGGGCTGCGTCATTGCGTTCGTCTCGGAAAAATACGCGAAATAGAGTCCGTAATTTTGTAAATCGGAGTCCGTATGGCCCAGTTATGGCCCAATGAAGTTTGCAGAAAATTCAAAGTTCAAAACAGATTTAAAATTCAGGTTCAAATTTCGAAATTGGGGCCAATGGGCGCAGGAGGGAAAATTCCCGCCTAGCTACCCAAGTCGACAGCCCTGTCGACTGGGCAGTCGACTTGGCTAGGACCAAGTCGACAGCCCTGTCGACTTGGGTGTTGACAGGGGGTGCTCGGTCAGTTTAACCTGGTGCACCATTTTAGGGTTTGGCTGTGCTTTGGGGCTGTTTTCTAGAAGCTTCCGAGATCTGATGGTCCTAAGCTAATTTAGGGTTAATCTAATGGCCTAAAACACTTGCCTAATCTATAAATACACCCTAAGCCTACCCTAATTCATACTAAAAATAGATTCATGGGCCTCATGCCGTCAAATTAAAACTAGGAGGAGCCTCCACCAAAGTTGAGAGGAAGTTAGCATCTCAAATCAACTCTAAGCAAGTTCTAATCCACTCTAGCAACTTAATCTTCCTCATTGGAGTGCTAATTAGTTATTTGTGAGTTCCTATGCCTTTAGCAAGCAATTGCTAAACTAATTAGGATAGTATATTAGGAGGCTATGGATGTAAATGTGGATTTATGCAAGTTGTGGTTGTCATATGTTATAAGTTCATATGCAAATTTGTCTCTTTTTATGATATGATGTGTTATGCAAGTTCATATGCAAGTTTATATGCAAGTTCATATGCAAGTTTGTCTCTTTTTATGATATGCATAACATATGCAAGTTTGCCTTTATGATATGACATGATATGCAAGTTTATATGCAAGTTCATATGCAAGTTTATATGCAAGTTCATATGCAAGTTTGTCTCTTTTTATGATATGCATAACATATGCAAGTTTGCCTCTATGTATGACATGATATGCAAGTTCATATGCAAGTTTATATGCAAGTTCATATGCAAGTTTGTCTCTTTTTATGATATGCATAGCATATGCAAGTTTGCCTCTATGTATGACATGTTATGCAAGTTCATATGCAAGTTTATATGCAAGTTCATATGCAAGTTTGGGTTAATGATTTGTGCTAGTTGGGTTTAATGTTATGATGCAAGTTGACACCTTTTAAACCCATGTAAATGCCAATGTTGTGCTAAGTTGAAACCATTACATTTATGATGAATCTTCCCATTTATATGCCATGTCACGAGAGCGAATTACGTGGGAAACGATGGGGTTAATATGCATTTTAATAGAAATGTGTAAAGTTGGTATGCTTAAGCATAACATAAAATAAATGGACATAATTGGGAATTTACATATTTGGTTAGGTCTACCCATATTATGGAGTTGGGAATTTACCTATTAAGTTAGGTCTACCCATACTATGGAATTGGGAATTTACCTATTTAGTTAGGTCTACCCATATTCTTAAAAATAAGTAATTAATTAGGGATAATTAATACAAATTATGGGGGTGATTAATTAGGTGTAATTAATCAACTAAGACACGAGGTTGGACCCTTTTTATAGCGGAAGTCTACCCGGAACCGACCGGCAAATCCAGCAGCTACAAATGATTGGCCCAATGTGAGAGGTCTTAGTCATAAATTAAATATGTGATTAAAGTAAAGACACGAGGTTAGACCCTTGTTATGACGGAAGTCTGCCCAGATCCAACCGGCATATCCAGCAGGCATAAAAGGTGGTCTAATGTGAGAGGTCTTTATGAGGTCATGATCTTAATTAATTAATTAAGAAACACTTAACCATATTAGCATGTAGAGGGACATGAGGGGTTAAGTGGGTGCCTTGGGTGGCATGTGGAAATCTAGTGGTTGCCTTGGGTGGCAATAGAAAATACGATTAGAATACTTAACCAAAGTGGAACATGTAATTAAAACATGATTAAAGGGTTAAGTGGTATACACTAGAAATGACAAGCTTAGGTGGGTAGCTTGTGGGGGCCCATCTCAACCAATATCCCAAACGTATCTTAGTGGGCTCGACTCAAGTCGAGGACGGGACACGCATATTGGGCTTGACTATAAGAGGCCAAAACGGGGTAGCGGTGGCAACGCGAGTCCAACGGGTTTCATATGCGTGTGTGGACCCGGGCTGGTAGGTAAGACGTTGTTGCATCGTGTAGATATAAGCCGTGCACCATTTGTTGTATCCGGTTGCCACTTTGGGGAGTGATACACCCCATTGTGGGGCCAGCACGGGTATCTACGGTAGGGAGCCGATCGCTTGGGAGTAGTGGGTACACCTAGTGAAGATAGGGGCAGGCGGCACCTATGTAGTCAGCTAGGGGTACACGAAACTACTGGGTAAATTTTCTAAGTCCTTGGGAGGGATCAACCTTTAAGTAGGAATGACTGGTGTGGTGCAGTGTAGTAATTATCCTTGGGTGGGTAAATGCGTCTTTATCGTTATCTTAGTTCATTCTAAGTCTGATTAGCTACTGAGTGTAGTCATTTATCCCCAGTCACACCGTACCAAGTTATATCATACCCTAATTACTTTAATGATTGCATTGTTAAAGTTATAGGACTCGCTCAGACTTATGTCTGACCCCGTTGTTTTTATCTTTTTCCCAACCCTCAGGTTCTCAGAGTGGGCCCAGCACGAGTGGGCTTTGATCAGGCTGCTTTTATTTCTCTCTTGGAGCTTGGACCCTAGATGTAGAGCTCAGCTTACCCTTTTCTTTTATGGCTATCAGTTCATGTATTGGGATTATGTATTTTTATTTATCAGGATGGATATTTTGTACTTGACTCTTATTATGGTTTTGTGATGTAACCAAACATGTTTTACTTTCTGCTGCAATGAAATGATGTTTTAAATTTTCAAGTATTACTTATATCTGTCTTGCTGTAATTTCTCTGTTCTATATTCACTTAAAATACTCCACCGATGTTATGGCATTCCCTTAGCGAGTGATCATAGCGGGAGTGGGGTGTTACACGTGGTATCAGAGCAAAGGTTACCGGAACAGATAAAATTTTAAGAAAACTATTTTTCTAAAAACATTTTTGGAAGAGATATTTTCAAAAACATGTCTTTAAAGAGAAAAGTTTTTGAAAGAAAAGCATAATCCCCAATAGCCATATCTTTATCTTTCGAATTCTCCGTTTTGAATCTTTCCTTTTTCGTTTCAGCATGACTGAGGATCTTAACTTTCCGGAGGGTGTGACGATACCAGTATGGTATAGGAGATTGATGGAGGCTAAGGCCACCACTGCGGGTCCAGCAAATGTTCCTCCACCAACCGTAGCACCCGATCTTCCTCCTCCCCCTCCTCCTCGCACGGATACTTTTGCTAAGACTTGCAAGGAATTTAAAGCTATGGGAAGGAAACCTTTTCAAGGATCTGAAACTTTTGTGGAGGCTAGAGATTGGCTTAAGGAGGTGGAAGAGTTGATAGATATCTTTGAGATGGAAGAAGGAAAGAAAGTCAAGTTAGCTGCTTGGTTAATGAAGGGAGAGGCCTCATTCTGGTGGGAGGTCACGAATGGAGAACGCCCCGTTGACTCTTGGGCGGATATTAGGCAAAGATTTATGGCAAAATTTCTCTCAAGGGCGGAGGAAAACTTGTATATGGAAAGATTCTTGACTCTAAAGCAAGGAAATCTCTCAGTGAAGGAATATGTCAACAAGTTTAATCAATTGGCAAGGTTTGGCCTAGACATGGTGAATACACCGGAGAAGAAGGCTTTGAGGTTCGTGAAAGGCTTGAATGAACCGATGCATGGATTGGCTATGACTCATATCCCTATGGGGGCCACCTTTGAGAAGCTAGTTGACATGGCACTCATGCATGAAGAAGAGAAGGGTCCCAATGCTAATAAGGCACCCGAGAAGAAGGGAGATCAAAAGAGACCTCAGCAACAACAGCAAAACAAAGGTGGGAAAGGCAACGGTGGCAAGGGGAAGAAGAAGTGCTTCAATTGCGGGATACCAGGCCACATAAGCAAAGATTGTCGAAAGAAGAAGAAGACTGGCTGCTATCATTGTGGCGAAGCAGGGCATCTAGTGAAGGATTGCCCTAAGAAGGGGCAAAGGACGGGATCTACCTCAGGAGGACAGGTGCAAGCTCTTATGGCACCGGGTCAGGCTAGGGGGCAAGTACAGGCTCTCGCGGTTCCACCGATTCAGGAAAGAGGTAGAACTATTTCCGTTGAAAGTCTGGTTTTTCTATTTGATCATCCTGTACGTACATTGTTTGATTCTGGCGCATCGCATTCGTTTATCTCATCATCATTAGTTGAGTCACTGCACTTAGACACCAGTCTAGTAGATGATCCCTTGGTTGTTTCAAACCCAATTGGGGGCTCCACTTATTTGTCCATGATATGTTTGGGTTTGAAGATTTCTATACTTAGCATTGAGTTTAGATGTGATGCTTTTGTTTTGGGCTTCACGGGCTATGGGTTGATTTTGGGCATGGACTGGTTATCCAGTAATGGTGCCGTTCTTGATTGCGAAAGGAGAGTTGTTAGGCTCATGACCCGCTTGGGTAACACTGTCGAGATCTCTTGTAATCCCAGGGATTCTGTTATGCTAAGTTATCTTGAATCGCTTGACGCTTCGACCGAGAGTTTGCAATCTGTTAGAGTGGTCCGGGAATACTCGGATGTGTTTGAGGAGGTGAAGGGCTTACCTCCGAAGCGGGAGATTGACTTCCGAATATATCTGGTGGATAATGCTAAACCTGTATCTTTACCAGTGCGCCACATGGCTCCTCGTGAGAGGAGGGAACTCCATAAGCAAGTAGGGGAGTTGCTTGAGAAGGGGTTCATAAGACGAAGTATATCGGAGTGGGGTGCTCCAGTAGTTTTTGCTACGAAGGAGGATGGGTCCCTCAGACTTTGTGTAGACTATAGAGAACTCAACAAGCTCACAAAGAAGAATAGACACCCATTGCCGAGGATTGATGATCTTTTCGATCAGTTGGTTGGCGCTTCAGTATTTTCTCAGTTGGACTTAGCCACGGGGTTTCATCAGTTGAGGGTGGCTGAGGATAGCATAGACAAGACTGCCTTTAGGACTCCGGATGGTTTCTATGAGTGGCTGGTGATGCCATTTGGGTTGACGAACGCCCCTGCATACTTTGTTGATTTGATGAGTAGGGTGTTCAGGGGGTTCCTTAATAAGTTCGTGGTGGTCTTTGTG
The DNA here is from genome assembly GCA_030737875.1 of Allium sativum. NCBI lineage: Eukaryota > Viridiplantae > Streptophyta > Magnoliopsida > Asparagales > Amaryllidaceae > Allium > Allium sativum. Next base: position 830,460,174 of record CM060918.1, on the reverse strand, counting down.
GATGATATCTTAGTATTTTCTAAGAGTGAAGAAGAGCATGCCCTACATCTTAGGGAAGTGTTGGAGACTCTTCGAGCTCATAGCCTTAGGGCTAAATTCTCTAAATGTCACTTCTGGAGGAAGGAAGTGCGGTTTTTGGGGCATGTGGTCTCCAAGGAAGGGATAGTTGTGGATCCCGCGAAGGTAGTATCAATTCAAGATTGGAAGGTTCCTAGAAATGCTACCGAAGTAAGAAGTTTCTTGGGGTTGGCGGGTTACTATAGGAAGTTTATCAAAGACTTCGCGAAGATATCAGCCCCATTAACCCGCTTAACGAAGAAGAATCTTGTTTTCACATGGGACGTAGATTGTGATGATGCGTTCCGGCGGTTAAAGAGAGCTTTAACCACTGCTCCAGTTTTAGTATTGCCAGATGGGAGTAAGCCATTTGTTGTCTATACCGATGCTTGTGGGACAGGACTGGGCGCAGTCTTAATGCAAGAGGGAAGGGTAATAGCCTATGGTGGAAGGCAGTTGAGGGCACATGAGAAAAATTACCCTACCCATGATTTAGAGTTGGCCGCTATTGTTTTTGCGCTTAAGATTTGGCGCCATTATCTTCTTGGTGAGAGATTCGAATTGTTCACTGACCACAAATCATTTAAGTACTTGTTTTCTCAGAAGGATTTGAATTTGAGACAGCAAAGGTGGATGGAGTTCTTAGCATCCTATGATTTCGAGATAGCGTATACCCCTGGCAAGGGTAACGTGGTGGCGGACGCCTTGAGCAGAAAAAGGTTGTCCTTGAGTCCATTGTTCGTGGAACAACGAAGCTTGGAATTTATCTCGATGTTTGATTTCAGACCTTCCATTGACTATATACCCGGTTTGCTAGCATCCTTGGAGGTCAGACCTACTCTTTTGGGGCGGATTGGAGAAGCACAGAGGGACGACCCACAGTTGGTTGAGTTGGTAGAGAAACTCATAAGGGGGGAGTCGTCAAGTCATTTGAGTAGGTACACCCTAGACGATAGGGGGTGCTTGCATAGAGATGGTAGACTTTGTGTACCGCAAGACGAGGGTTTGAGGAAGGCTATTCTTGATGATGCACACCGTTCTAGGATGACCATTCATCCCGGTGGGGACAAGATGTACCAAGACATGAAGCAGGTTTTCTTCTGGGCCGGCATGAAGAAAGATGTGGCCGAGTATGTCACTCGATGCTTGGTGTGCCAACAGGTGAAAGCGGAGCAAAAGAAACCAGGTGGGTTGCTTCACCCATTGGAAGTTCCGCAATGGAAGTGGGATAGCGTCTCGATGGATTTTATTGACGGGTTACCCAGATCGAGAAAGGGTAATACAGGAATTTGGGTTGTGGTAGACAGACTTACTAAAAGCGCCCATTTCATACCTGTGAAGAGCAAGAGGACTGCTCCATGGCTAGATTCAGTATATCTTCGAGAGATAGTTCGATTGCATGGGGTACCCTCTAGCATAGTGAGTGATCGAGATCTTGTCTTCACTAGCGAGTTCTGGAAAAGTTTGCAAGAAGCAGTGGGGACTCAATTATGTCTGAGCACCGCATATCATCCTCAGACGGACGGCCAGACAGAGAGGGTGAATAGTGTCCTAGAAGACCTTTTGAGGCTTTGTATCTTAGATTTTGGAGGTACATGGGAAGAGCATCTTCCATTGGTGGAGTTCGCATATAATAACAGCTTTCAGTCCAGTATTGGTATGGCTCCTTTCGAAGCTCTTTTTGGAAGGCCTTGTCGATCACCTACATGTTGGTGGGAATCTACGGATAAGATCTTGCTTGGGCCTGATATGGTTAGGGAGACTTCTGAGAAGATTGACTTGATTCGAAGAAGAATGAAAGCAGCGCAGGATAGGCAAAAATCTTATGCGGACAAGAGGAGGACGGATCTTGAGTTTGAAGTTGGGGACATGGTCTTTGTCAAAGTGTCTCCGCTACGGAATGTAGTTCGCTTTGGATCTGTTGGGAAGTTAGCACCAAGGTTTGTTGGACCATTTCCTATTAAGGAAAGGATTGGACAGATGGCCTATAGAGTGGAGTTGCCCGACAGACTTAGTGGTGTACATGATGTATTCCATGTGTCACATTTGAGGAAGTGCCTACATGAGACCGCAGAGGTGGTAGAGCCGAGCTTGCTTAGAGAAGTGGAAGTAGAGCGTGATGCGACTATTCGACGAGTCCCTACTCGCATCCTTGGGTCAGAGACTAGGAAATTGAGGAATCGAGAGGTTCAACTAGTCAAAGTACAGTGGGGAGAAGATGAGGGCAACGCTACTTGGGAGACGGAAGCGAAGATGCGTTCATTGTACCCATTCCTTTTTGAGGGTAAGTCTTTTTTAACTTTTCCTTTATCGTTTGTCTAGTACTTATCTTATCTTTAGTATGTCCTCTCGTTAGTACTTTTGACCTTTAGATAGGGTAAACCTATGGTTGAAACATGTGTTTGAGACATGTTATGGTTGATGGATGCATGTGGATGCAAGTGTTTGCTAGTGGTTGCTCGTGGATGCATATACACACACTCTAGACACTAGATCGGCTCAGTCACTTCATATTGCATATTGCATATAATTGTGTGTAGGTAGCTATATTTATGGATGTATAATGATTGTGTTATCATATGGATGATGCATTTTGGTGAATGATTGTGCACACATGTAGATATTGTATGTGTCGATAGGGTTCTCTCGCATACATAATGGATGCATGGCACTATCATGGTTTGCATATGTTCATATATTACGTAGGGAACATATACACACACTTTTTGCATATGCTCATACATCATTAGAAATTGTTTTAAGGACAATGGATGCCCGTGTTTGATGGATTGAGTAGATGGTTGTTTGGATGGTAGGATATGCATTCTCCTTAGCTTAGAGATTTCGGGGACGAAATCCTTTAAGGAGGGGAGAATGTAACACCACGAATTTCAGTTAATGCTAAAATTCACTAATTGCAGAATAAATAATCTCAGATGTGAGAATTGGGGGAAACAGGCTGCGTCATTGCGTTCGTCTCGGAAAAATACGCGAAATAGAGTCCGAAATTTTGTAAATCGGAGTCCGTATGGCCCAGTTATGGCCCAATGAAGTTTGCAGAAAATTCAAAGTTCAAAAATGATTTAAAATTCAGGTTCAAATTTCGAAATTGGGGCCATTGGGCGCAGGAGGGAAAATTCCCGCCTAGCTACCCAAGTCGACAGCCCTATCGACTGGGCAGTCGACTTGGCTAGGACCAAGTCGACAGCCCTGTCGACTTGGGTGTCGACAGGGGGTGCTCGGCCAGTTTAACCTGGTGCACCATTTAAGGGTTTGGCTGTGCTTTGGGGCTGTTTTCTAGAAGCTTCCGAGATCTGATGGTCCTAAGCTAATTTAGGGTTAATCTAATGGCCTAAAACACTTGCCTAATCTATAAATACACCCTAAGCCTACCCTAATTCATACTAAAAATAGATTCAAGGGCCTCATGCCGTCAAATTAAAACTAGGAGGAGCCTCCACCAAAGTTGAGAGGAAGTTAGCATCTCAAATCAACTCTAAGCAAGTTCTAATCCACTCTAGCAACTTAATCTTCCTCATTGGAGTGCTAATTAGTTATTTGTGAGTTCCTATGCCTTTAGCAATCAATTGCTAAACTAATTAGGATAGGATATTAGGAGGCTATGGATGTAAATGTGGATTTATGCAAGTTGTGGTTGTCATATGTTATAAGTTCATTTGCAAATTTGTCTCTTTTTATGATATGATGTGTTATGCAAGTTCATATGCAAGTTTATATGCAAGTTTGTCTCTTTTTATGATATGCATATCATATGCAAGTTTGCCTTTATGATATGACATGATATGCAAGTTTATATGCAAGTTCATATGCAAGTTTATATGCAAGTTCATATGCAAGTTTGTCTCTTTTTATGATATGCATAACATATGCAAGTTTGCCTCTATGTATGACATGATATGCAAGTTTATATGCAAGTTCATATGCAAGTTTGTCTCTTTTTATGATATGCATAGCATATGCAAGTTTGCCTCTATGTATGACATGTTATGCAAGTTCATATGCAAGTTTATATGCAAGTTCATATGCAAGTTTGGGTTAATGATTTGTGCTAGTTGGGTTTAATGTTATGATGCAAGTTGACACCTTTTAAACCCATGTAAATGCCAATGTTGTGCTAAGTTGAACCCATTACATTTATGATGAATCTTCCCATTTATATGCCATGTCATGAGAGCGAATTACGTGGGAAACGATGGGGTTAATATGCATTTTAATAGAAATGTGTAAAGTTGGTATGCTTAAGCATAACATAAAATGAATGGACATAATTGGGAATTTACTGGTTAGGTCTACCCATATTATGGAGTTGGGAATTTACCTATTAAGTTAGGTCTACCCATACTATGGAATTGGGAATTTACCTATTTAGTTAGGTCGACCCATATTCTTAAAAATGTTTAATTAATTAGGGATAATTAATACAAATTATGGGGGTGATTAATTAGGTGTAATTAATCAACTAAGACACGAGGTTGGACCCTTTTTGTAGCGGAAGTCTGCCCGGAACCGACCGGCAAATCCAGCAGCTACAAATGATTGGCCCAATGTGAGAGGTCTTAGTCATAAATTAAATACGTGATTAAAGTAAAGACACGAGGTTAGACCCTTGTTATGACGGAAGTCTGCCCGGATCCAACCGGCATATCCAGCAGGCATAAAAGGTGGTCTAATGTGAGAGGTCTTTATGAGGTCATGATCTTAATTAATTAATTAAGAAACACTTAACCATATTAGCATGTAGAGGGACATGAGGGGTTAAGTGGGTGCCTTGGGTGGCATGTGGAAATCTAGTGGTTGCCTTGGGTGGCAATAGAAAATACGATTAGAATACTTAACCAAAGTGGAACATGTAATTAAAACATGATTAAAGGGTTAAGTGGTATACACTAGAAATGACAAGCTTAGGTGGGTAGCTTGTGGGGTCCCATCTCAACCAATATCCCAAACGTATCATATTGGGCTCGACTCAAGTCGATGACGGGACACGCATATTGGGCTTGACTATAAGAGGCCAAAACGGGGTAGCGGTGGCAACGCGAGTCCAACGGGTTTCATATGCGTGTGTGGACCCGGGCTGGTAGGTAAGACGTTGTTGCATCGTGTAGATATAAGCCGTGCACCATTTGTTGTATCCGGTTGCCACTTTGGGGAGTGATACACCCCATTGTGGGGCCAGCACGGGTATCTACGGTAGGGAGCCGATCGCTTGGGAGTAGTGGGTACACCTAGTGAAGATAGGGGCAGGCGGCACCTATGTAGTCAGCTAGGGGTACACGAAACTACTGGGTAAATTTTCTAAGTCCTTGGGAGGGATCAACCTTTAAGTAGGAATGACTGGTGTGGTGCAGTGTAGTAATTATCCTTGGGTGGGTAAATGCGTCTTTATCGTTATCTTAGTTCATTCTAAGTCTGATTAGCTACTGAGTGTAGTCATTTATCCCCAGTCACACCGTACCAAGTTATATCATACCCTAATTACTTTAATGATTGCATTGTTAAAGTTATAGGACTCGCTCAGACTTATGTCTGACCCCGTTGTTTTTATCTTTTTCCCAACCCTCAGGTTCTCAGAGTGGGCCCAGCACGAGTGGGCTTTGATCAGGCTGCTTTTATTTCTCTCTTGGAGCTTGGACCCTAGATGTAGAGCTCAGCTTACCCTTTTCTTTTATGGCTATCAGTTCATGTATTGGGATTATGTATTTTTTTTTATCAGGATGGATATTTTGTACTTGACTCTTATTATGGTTTTGTGATGTAACCAAACATGTTTTACTTTCCGCTGCAATGAAATGATGTTCTAAATTTTCAAGTATTACTTATATATGTCTTGCTGTAATTTCTCTGTTCTATATTCACTTAAAATACTCCACCGATGTTATGGCATTCCCTTAGCGAGTGATCATAGCGGGAGTGGGGTGTTACATGGGCGTAACTTTCAAACCGTATGTCCGTTTTAGCCAAACGAAAGCTCGATTCGAAGCTGATTTACAGAGCTATAAGAATTACAAAGCACAACTCCATAATTGCTGTTTTCGGGCCCAAAAGAGGTCGTCTGATAGGAGTTTCGGGCCAATCTTTGTTTGTGATGCGACTTCAACCAAATCGCTTCCTGTCTTCTGACGATATTCCCCATACTTGTGCATATTGTTAACCAAAGAGTTCATGTGTGACGGCTTTGACTAAAAAGAAAGTCAACAATTTACCCTCCTGGACATATCTTGATAGTTGAAGGAAGATGTGTTCTGGATAATCCAAGGCCACGCCGGGCCTGCCAGCTGCAAGTATAATCCATACCTGTGAAGAAAAGAGAGCAAAAAGGTGTGTCAAATCCTGAAAAAACTGATTACACTTTCGAGCATAAACCATGCTTAGGCGTTTGTTTGAGCATAAACCATACTCTAAGGACATTCGAATCATCCTGCCAAAACCTGGCGAGGGACCTAACCTTCCGGGTATAAGCCATATCAGGAAGTTCAAACTGAGCATAAGCCATACTCGAGTTTTATTGAGTTCCTTTGCCCAATCCTGACAAGATCGTTTGTCGTTCCTGAGTATAATCCATACTTAAGCATCCTAGTGATTACAATCCATACTCATATCGGGATAGAGCTATACTTGCCAAAACCTGACAAGACAGTCTGTCCCTAGGCATAATCCATGCCTAGGGGTCCGAGATAAGTATAAGCCATACTTTAATTGAGATTGAGAATCCTGCCACAACCTGGCAAGACACTTAAATTCGCCAAACATAATCCATGTTCGGAAAGTCCCCCCTTATTCAATTCAAAGTACAAAACCAAAGCAAATCATGATTGGTTTATCATCGAGTGCAGAGCACGCTTTGGAGCTAAATCCTAACCCCGAACGTTTGTACTCCGATTTAGCCAATAGGAAATCCTAAAGAAAGTAAAGAGACATATCTTAAATCCTAAGAAATGCTGAAAATGCAAAGTGGTCCAATCCAGATCAGTTGATGATGAGCCCACGGAGCTCGATCCAGGGTCATTGCCTCTCCGGGGAGCAGGTGGTGGTAGCATAGATGCAGGCGCTGTTGGTTGTTTCACATATTCGGGTATCTCTCCACGTCTAACCCGTTCCTTAATCAAATCTCGTAAGTGCCTACAGTCATTTGTATCATGACCGTCCATATCGTGGAAATGCAATGTTTTCCAGATCACGTTCTCTTTGCGATGGCTCCTTCCTGGGAGGCTTTGGGTAGGAGATAACACCGTTAGTGTCCATGTAGATGTCGATTAGCGTTGAATTGAGCTCTGTGTACTTTTCATATCTGGGCCCTCTCTGGGGCTGAGCATTCTGATCATTCTTGACAACAGCTTTCCTTTTGCCTTTTTCAGAATCAAACGGTCCTCCGTCATTAAGCATGTTGACATCGAGAATTTTCTTTTCGAAAGTTGTGTCTTCCTCACGCAGAAATCTATCCGATTCAAGGTAGAATTCGCTGAGATTCCGTGGTGGGTTTCGGTACAAGGATTTTTTTGAACTCCGAGTTATCCAGAACGCCGGATATTGCCGCCATCAATACCATAGATGGCTCAGGTCGATCAACTGATGTTGCTGCAACGTTGAACCGTTCCAAAAATGAGCGTAGAGTTTCTCCGGGCCTCTGCTTGATTGTAGTGAGTGACATTACGTTCTTGGGTCGAGCGATATGGACCCGAAACTGTTCAATAAAGCGATCGACCAACATGTTCCAGCTGTTGATCGATTCAGATTCTAGCTGCTGAATCCACATAGCAGCTATATCAATCAAAAAGTGAGGAAAATATTTAGCCATTACGTTTTTCGATGCTGATTGAACTTCCATATGCCGTTTATAACGCATTAGATGCACAGTAGGATCCGTCTTGCTGTTATAGGGCTCCAGTTGTGGAAGTTTGAAATATAGAGGATTTCGAGAATTCCTGATTTCATGTGTGAATGGATTGTGATTGACATCATCCATGTCATTCTGATAAGTCCTACTTCTCGAGAGGCGTTCAATCAAATTGGCGAGTCGGTCACCTTCAAAGAGCTGTTGCAAGTTGTCTAGGTCAGAGCTGGTGCCCCCAGTGTTGATTCCATAAGAGTTTAGAAACACATGGGCCGATTGGAGTGTGATATGGTTTGGATCAGTGGTCGTTGGGTCGGAGGTTCCGAACCGAACCGGTTCTGACTCTCAGCTCTGAGCTGCTTTCTGTTGCCATTGAGATGAAGTTGATGGCTGGGTGTCTATCCGAACTGGAGCGGAGTTTGGTCGAACCTGTCCTGAGTCCTTCGCGATTCTAGCAGTCTCATCCAGAACATTGAGCGATGCTTGTTGCGCATTTCCAATGGGAGGCAAATTGCCCCCAGTTCCTGCGGCTCGGATCAGATCGGATCCGATCCTGTTTGGTGCACCTGCAGGTGTTGAGTTCGTTGCATTATTTCCATCGAATTGTGTGTTTTTTCTCGGCTTTCCATTTATCTGAGCGAAGAATTCATCCATCATCTCCTGCTGCTTCCAGAGGAGATCATCTTGCCTTGCCATTTGAGTTCTCAATTCAGCAAGAATGACGTCCATTTCATCTCTGGTTAAGTGTGCCGATAGATCACCATGAGAAGAAGCCTCCTGGCTCGCCTCATTCCTCGCACCTTATGTACCAATGTCCTCAATATGAGAAAAGGTTCCATCTTTCTTTCATTTAACCATCGATCCAATAGCCGAGCAATCCGATTCCTTTCAAGCTAGAGATTGAAGTAATATCGTGTGACCCCTACCTGGCGCGCCAAAATGTTAGACCAAAAATTGGCATTAACACCCAAATACGGTGTGAAATCCTCACAATCACAGATCAATACAGAAAAGCAATAAAATAAGAGGAGACACATGAGATTTATATAGTGTTTCGGCTCAAACCAAGCCTACTTCCACTTTATAGTTTCTTAAATCCTAAGAAGTTATTACAAATACAATGCTATCTCACAATCCGTGAGATTCATTCATACACAACAAACTTGTGATACAATGAAGAAAAGGAGATTAGAAATTGATTTTATACATGATAGCCGCGTGTTAGAATGGAAAAAGGTGGCCTTCCGTTGTTCGCAAAGTCCTTGCATTGATAATGGTGGAAGCCTCCAATAATAAGTGGCCAAAAAAGCTCCCATAATTCTCCTCCAAGCAGTGTATTTATACGTGATTTCTGGGTTCGGTTCGGATGCCATGTGGCGCGCCCAGAGGAAATCTCGAAGAGTAGTGAAGAACGTGGAAATATTCTTTCCAAGTCGTGCTGGGCCAAGTTTCATCTGATTCGCACTTATAGGAGGCGGTTATGGCAAGAGAATCAGTCAAATTTTGTGTGCAGAAGCACGTCCAGGGGGTTCGATTCGGGTCCGATCCGAACCGAGTTGATGTCTCCAATCCGAAGACTAGAAGCACTTCATTACAGAATACTTCAGGTGGGTCGGGTCTTCTATGCTCCGATCGGAATCGTATATCCGATCCGAATGGGTTATGCCAATTTCAGATTCCAAGTTCCCGGTTCTGCACACGTTCACGGAAACGGGCGTAACTTTCAAACCGTAAGTCCGTTTTATCCAAACGAAAGCTCGATTCAAAGCTGATTCAGAGAGCTATAAGAGTTATAGAGCTTTGCTCTATAATTGTTGTTTTCGGGCCCAAAAGAGGTCGTCTGATAGGAGTTTCGGACCAATCTTTGTTTGAGATGCGACTTCAACCAAATCGCTTCCTGTCTTCTGACAGTATTCCCCATACTTGTGCATATTGTTAACCAGAGAGTTCATGTGTGATGGTTTTGAATAAAAAGCAGGTCAACAAATTCTAATTTCACTTTCCTCTCCCCATTTCTATTTTCTTTTAAGTGATGAAGGTGAATGAGAGGGAGAGGGCTGTTGGAGGCACTAAGTTGGGCTGAAATGGGTTAGTTTGGCCAAACAAATCCCACCTAAAGGCCCGGTTTTCACAAGCTATAAACATATTTATGTTTATAGTTTTTATTATTGTAAAAGACATTTTGAAAGTAATGGAAGTGGTCTCAAGTCAAATTCGTCAGTATGCGAAAAGTGATATTTTAGTTATACACCAAAATGAGAAAACAAAAAAATGTCACTTAACTCAAAGGTTTCAATGTTTATACTCAAAATGTTGTAAACGACATTTTAAACTCAATGGAAGTGGTTTCGAGTCCAAATTCAACCATTTACAAAAAAGTTAAAAACCTGGGTTTTTCAACTAAACTCAAGATTTGTTATTTAAACAAATCTCTTAATTAAATAAGTGTAAATTATGCGGGTTGTTACAGACTTCCCCCTTAAAGAAATTGCGTACCCACAATTACTTAAGGAAAAACCCAAACAGTAACAACCAAGCTAGCATTACGAAGAGTCTATACAAAAATAGATCAAATCACGAATTCACTTTTGTTTTCATATTTAGTATATCATTCTTATACCAATAAAAACCCATGAATCATCTTATAAATTTTTAACTTTGAGTTATATATCACTATATAACTTATGTCTATACACGTATAATGTTCAAATAAAAGTCGCGAACATATATGAGAAACTAACTTATTTTTCGCATAGGTGATTTCAATAAATTAGAATTTTCTTCCTCAAATTCTATATATTCTAAACTCTCAGTTTCAATAATTATTTAAATTTAATCATGAACTACCTTACTACGATTTTTCTATATATATGGTTTAGACATATCTAAAAATTTACAAGACGAAATTCAATCCTTTTCTTCTATTAGAAAATTATAATCCTGCAGATCCATATAATTCTTGTTTCAAAGAATTCCAACTTGTATTGTATTCTATACACTCATTTATAGTTCAAATCAATAATTATGAACTATCACCACATAGCAAGCTCGTTTTAATAAAATTTAATTAATTCGTTTAACATTCAATAAGTTCATAAATTATGAACATATACGTTTTCAATATAAACTGATAAAATAACCAAATTAAAAATTGGAAATATCGACTGTAACAACCCGCCTGAAATGGGCCTAAATTTCGACCCAGAAGAGGCCCATCGAAACTTAGAACCATTGTAAATGGGTCGTTGGTTCCTGTAAGGATTACATTTGCATAAATAATAATAATAACTTATACTTCGAATGGGAATCTCACACAGCGGAACGAGAAAATATAATACCAAATAAAGATATACCATTTATTTCAAAAACCACAAAAACACACTGTCACTGTTACATCGGCTCAATAGTTACATCAAAGAGTTCATAAGATTCCAAAAGAAGTACATTAATAACTGCTAATAATATCATAATCACTTTCTCTTCTCTGTCGGCTTCAACCGTATCTTCATCCATGGCTTTACCCCACTTACTGACCCATTGGATGTTAAGGAGAGGGGGACAGAACATAAAGCTATGTGTGACTAAAATATAGTGTTACCTAGTGTCCATACCCTTTATTTTTAGTAGTTTACATATGTCAAGGTATGTCTATGCAGCACACAAATCAAATTTCTGACCAATAGGGTGGATATCCAAGTCTATCGCCCTTTAGTGTTTTTAGGGTAAAGACCCAACGAGGTGGTATTCTCGGTTAGGTTAGATTTTTACTATCTCTCATAACCCTGAGGTGGACCCTTGCCCTTTCAGACTCCGTCCTCGTACGTCAACGTTCCCAAGTCTATTTTCTCATTTGTAATATGAGAAGTAGTATTGCGAATGTTACTACTTAGCTGATCACCCGGTAGGACACCTATGTTGCTTAAGACTTCTCTTAGATGAGTTGGTGAGCATGCGATGGCCATATATCCTATCAATTTCCAACCTATCCCTAGTGAAGCCCTTACAAGCTTCTAGAGGAAGTGGACATTCCCGTGAACTACCCTACTCCGTTATCGTTTTACGCGTAACCACTTTTAAGGAAAGAGGACCCAAAAACCTACCTTAATGCTAATAAGGGTGGGACCCATGAATCTGGTTGCTCTCCAAGGAATTAAAACTTCAGTCGGATCCTAGCGCTAACTACTTAAGACCCAAATTAGATAAAAAAGTGAGTCATCCACTTAATAACTTCTTAAGAAGTAGTAAACCTATATGTTTTCATGCATCGGACTTATATATATATATATATATATATATATATATATATATAAACGCTAGACCTCTCACATTAAACCCTTTACCTGTAGATGTTGGAATGTGCCGGTCGGTTCGAGCAGACTTCTACTACAATTTCGTTTAACCACATGTCTAGTGTACTAAGTTTATGAATGTCCCATGGCACCTATACATCACACATTAATTGGGCCTGTATGTGGTTGCTGGATTTGTCGGTCGGTTCCGGCAGGCTTCTACTACAAATGGCAACTAACCACGTGTCTATGTGTCACTTATTTATATATATTTAAGCCATTCTAAATATACGCACACACAAGCAAACAAATATATATGTATATTTGTTAAGGGGACATTTCAAATTCAAATTCTAGCCTAATCACATCTATTACGATATTACAACGTTAATTACGTCGAATACATTTATACAAGTAATATAATAATAGCGCCTAAATATCGTAACATTCGTACAACGAGGGAAACTAACTTATGAGGTGGCAATTGTCATCTTATCCAAATTAAGGCATGCAAATTGTGTTTTCCATACTTTTACTGCTACAACTACAACATAGGTATAATAACAATATGATAACATAATAAGTAGGAGTAGTTGGAAAAACATATATACAAACAATTTTAAACTTGAATCCTTGGCATATGGAAATGATATCAATATTAAATTAAAAGTAGAGTATTTCATACATTCACACATGTATGTTTAAAATCTATATTTCACCCAATCCACCCTTTTTGTGGTACTATACACCCAAAAATGTTTTCATTTGACTCATTCCAATTTATGAATATGTTTACACCCAAAATAGGATCCAACCCAGTTCAACTATGAAACAATTCAAATCCAAACCTTTTTAGGCTAAATCAAATGATAATAACGGTGAATTACATAAAATATAAATAATAGTACAACACTCATATTTACCTTTAATTCAATTCAAAAATCACAATTCCACAAAACCAATTCAACATGACAATTTCTTACGTTTACAAGATAGAAGATTTTGGGGATTTTAATGTTCATATTATCGTATAACCAAATCTTCATAGGCATATCAATTCGTATGGCAAACTATTAAAAACATGAATATGCCTTTAATAAAAACTAGATTCCATTCATAATTAGACGGAGATGTTGTAGGAATTCAAGATATGCAACGGTTCTCAACGTTCAAGCGAGCTCTGATTGATCTCCTAATAATATACATATAAGAAACACATAATTAGATTATTATATATATTGTTTGTGCTAAATTCCAAATTGCTAAACTTATATAAATTGAAATAGGGAGACATAGAATGGAGGTAAAGGGATATAAGAAACCTTCACCCTTTTTCTCTTTATTTTTCTATGGAATTCAACAGCATGGAGGCAGAGGTTTCAGAATAATTAGGGTTTCTTGTGTGGAGTTTGAGGGTTATTTATACTTGCTCGTGTCAGCGTGAGTCGTTGGATTAATAAAATTAAATCCGAGCCTTCCATATAAACACAACATCTTAAAAAACCATAATCCACGTTAGCAGAATTGGGATGTCTAGCCGTTTAGCAGTCGACTGCTAGCAGTCGATCGGCCTTAAGGGGGAGCGGTCGACCCCCCTTCGGCTATAACGCCCAATTTTGCTCCATTACTGAGCTGTTTATTTTATTAATTACATTCTTAATTTTCTTTATTCTTTTCCATATATCCGATATACGTTGTCCCCTACATCTTATCCCAAATTAAAACTTAAAATTCCCTTTTTTATTTTTAATACATAATTTGGACAATATATATAATATTTACATAATTATATAAATATATATTCCGTGTGCACTGTCCAAATTCATTCGTTCATAACTTCTTCATTCACTAATCATTTTCAGCATATTATATATGAAAACGATTCAGAATTTTGCCACGAATCCAAATATAAGAGTTTCGTAGCCAAATTCCTAAAGCTACAAAATCTCATTTTCTTGCCATATCATTTTATTACTTGTCTCTAATTTTTTATTTATTAATACTTACAAATTTTATGGGGTGTTACATCGATTATCCAAAATCGTCGAACATTCGTTATCATGTTTTCGCTAGAAAATTTTATCGCTTAGAAATTCCTTAAAAGTATTCTAGCTTACAAGATTTTCTGAAATTGAAAAGGATATATATATATATATATATATATATATATATATATATATGATGGTCATATATATCCCATTCATAAGGATAAACGATCTCGTTAGGAAACAAGATCAAGAAATAAAAATCCGGGTTATACACCCTAAATTGAAAATATTAGCACGTCCTCTAATATTTCTAAAACAAATAAATTGGAGCGTTTAAATTTCCAATAAACCCCCAAAATCTCAAATTGGAAATATTATCATGTCCTCTAATATTTCACAAACAACTTCTGAATCATGAGAGCATAATAAATGATAGAAGTTGAAAGAATTTCATAGAACTCAAAAACTTATGATTTTCAAATTCACAAGGATATCACCAACAAGAATGAGGTCAAACCAGTCGGGTTAGGACCTCAAAAAATTTGGTTCATTAAGGTTTACAAAATAAACTAGAATATTTGTTAACCCTTAATCACGAGAGCCCGGAGTTCAGGAATCGAAATCCGGAAACAAGAGGCTAAGATCAATAAGCCAAATATAGCTTACCACTTTTTAATAGATGATTAGAGATAGTTTGAAAAAACTCGAATCACTCAAATTCTAGAAATTATACAAAGAAATATAGAAAAATATAAACGGAATGACACTCAAACTACAAGTGCAAGCATATAATTCCATGAATCATAACATGATTATAAACGATCAACAAAGAAGGCATAATTTACATTAAGCCAGTAAATAGGTGAGTTTGGCCAAATATCCCATAACTACTGACCTGCCTCATTTGTTTACGAACAAACTGAAAAGTCCACTATAAATCACGAATGAGCACACAACTTCACGGATGAACACGTAACAAATATATTCATAGATACATATGTCTCCGTGTAATCCACAGATGGTCACTCATCAAAGAAAGTGTTTGGACATCCATGCAACGTACGAATAGCCCAAAGGAAGAAATAGCCAATTCAAACTTGAAATCACCAAATTAATTAATTTTAAACTTGATCGTGGGATAAGAAATCTTGTTCACCATAGGGTTGCAAATCATCACACGGAGAATTTTGTCTTTCGACAAAATGGTGTCACACTGCAAGAAATACACAATCCCGCTCGAATGGGAATACACAGTCCCACCCGGATTGGACTGCACAATCCCACTCGAGTTGGAATACACAATCCCACTCTGGTTGGAATACACAATCTCACTTGGGTTGGAAACAAAATCCCCCTCGGGTTGAAATATACAATCCCACTCGTGTTGGAACACATAATCCCACTCAGGTTGGAATAAGCAATTCCATTTAGATGTTTGACTAAGCATTTCATCTCATGACGAGGTTGCTTCTCACCACAAAGGAAATTGATCAACACCGATATACATATACTTAGAGATATACAACACATATGATCACTAGGCAGCTAACTTATATTTTTGAGCACATAACTCTGGTTGTGAGCACACAACTCGATGGTGAGCACAAGTGAGCACACATATTAATGGTGATCACACAACTCTGGTGAGCACACAACTCGGTGAGTGCATAGCTCCGGTGAGCACACAACTCCCGTGATCACACATCTCTAGTCAGCACACAGCTTGAGCTCACAACTCGGGTGAGCACAAAGCTCGGGGGGGCAGACAGCTCGGTGAGCACACAGCTCTGGTGAGAACACAGCTCTGGTGAGCACACAGCTCAGTGCATTCCATCCGAAGACGAGTTGACTACACACCACTCAAATGAGAAATGATAAACATCGATGTATATAAAGGCACACAACACATGTGATTTCTCATCGACATATATAATTCCAAAATAATTCTCAATTGACTAAGTCCAGAAATTAACCGACGAAGTAAATGCAAGTGTGTCAACCCACTTGTTTTTACAAAGACGTTTAATTAAATTTCTTATTCAATCAAAAAATAAAAATTACTCGTTTGAAAATTTTAACACTTCAAAGCAATAAAGAATACTCAAACGTTAACCAAAGAAATATAAAAATGCCTTCATTGCAAGATATAAGGGTAAAGCAATGATCAAAGCACGTAAAATTCTCAGAAGACATACTTAGATATAAAACAAGCGCCTTGTAACACCTAAGGACATGTTGTCCACAAGTTCCTTTGATGCAAAGGTGGTAGATAATTACAATCCAAAAGAACTCAAATGAGATGACCACGAAAATCATCCTCATAAAGAATGGAGATAAAGGTACCTAGATAGGCATTAGTTTCCTTACCAAAATAAGATATCTCAAACTTCATAGTTAAAATTCAAAATATGAAAGGTGTAATGTATGTATATGATTGTCATATATATATATATATATCCTATTTTCAAATCATTATCTTAACTATAAATCCCTAAGGTTGCAAATTAACAATCAATACTAATGATTGACTCGTCATTTGTTTATATCGAATTTCTAATGCTAAAGATTAGTGGCGATGCAAATCATTAATATTTAATATAAATGTTGTTTCAGAATCATCTCATCGGAGTGTTTAGAAGCTTCTATCGATATCATGGCATCTTACTTCTAGACTAGAATATCTAACATACTCAATGAGGCAATACAACAAATCAAACAAATTACATCCAAATAAGGGCAAATTTTGTAAATAAATAATCAAAGGTGCAATCATTTATTTATGAACTAAATTTTTAATCATAAATTAATAAATGAAAACATTTCATAGTGCTTAGAGGAAATCATTAATTCATTTTTGTCTCGCAAAGCTAATTTCAAGTGGAGTAGTATTTTACTTGGCCAAAAATATTTTATTAAACCATTTTATAAAATAATTTAAAGTTCTTCAAAACTAAGTCCCAAGAATTAGAAATAATTTAAATTCCTACCCAAGAAGACTCAAGGTTTGTCTAAGACAAGATTTCACAAAGATGGAGTCAAATAAATTTGATTGCTCAAACGAGGATCATGATATAAGATAGGATATGATGGGTACTAAGACTTGAGCTAAATCCTAAAACATGATTTCCTAAGAGAGACTTAGGACAATGACCCTCGCCATAATGTCTTATAACTTGGCTCAGATACAAAGTGTAACGCTCCACCTCTATACTCGCATTAACCAAGTCCATTGCAAGCAATGATATGAACTATCTCGAAGGATAGGCCTGTTGAGGAGCGAACATCTGCACAATAGCTTTGAATGATTGTTAAACATATCGGATAATGTGTTCTTACTTTTCAATCTCATGAGGAAATCCGACACATCTAATTCAAGTCCAAAACTGCTACACTACGGCTGTTATTAATTGGAATCGATATAAAATACATAACAATAAAATTAGAGTCAGGCATATATATTCACATCACTAAAGTGGAAATAGATATGAATATGCAGTATAAGGATTCAAAAAAGAAGTGGTCAGAAAGGATCCAATATACAACACATGAATAGACACAAGTGTGTGCCAAAAGAATATTATACATATGGAGTCACCGTCACATGTATATATAACCAAAATCTGCAAATATTTAGTAGAAAGCCAAAAGCCAAGAATGGTTTGTGCTAGAAGGGATGTGGAAGCACCTACAACACTCAGTCTGACCCGAGTATTATTTATAGGAAGATATATAATAAACGGATCGGTTTAGCTGTACTTATCATAATAAACTGAGATAGAAATGAAGACATAAACAAGTAATGACACACATGTAATACACGCAGGAAATGTAAAGATTCAAAATCATGTTCTTTAAATGTCTCAAAGAAATTTCAATGCTAAAAAGGAAATATCTCATTCCATGGTATATAGTTGCTCACAAAAATGTTAACACATATCCAATATGGCACAAGATTGGATAACACAAATTGAGATAATCCGAAGATCGGGGTGTACACAATCCTACATAGAACACACAATTCCACTAAGTGAACCAAAGTTCGACAAATAGTCCGAAGACTCTCAAGATGAACCAAAGTTCCTTAGAATGATCCGGAGATCATCAGAATTGACCCGAAGGTCAAAATGATCCAATGATCAAATATAGTGTAACTACGCCAAGCTAGTAAATATAATAGTTAAGCTACATGTCCTATAACCACTAGCTCTACTCGAATATTTACGAACAAGTAGTATATTCCACTAAAACATGAAATGAACATTGCCACCCTGTTCAATCGAATGAATCCAAGAATTAACCATCAAAGCAAACACACGGGTCCATAGTCCTTGTTTTTACTAAGGCATTTAATTAGATTTCTCATACGAATGAGAAAAAGGTTTATATGACTATATACTATTAGAATGGAAAATGATTTAAAACGATTTTACAAAATAACTTTCTATAATGAAGTAGGAATGGAAACCATTTTGGTAAAAGAATTTGGTATCTACTAATAATATAAAATCCTTTTTATGTAGTTTCGAAGTTGTAAATCTCATGAAATAACGATCGAAATGACGATGGAACTAAGAATTCATGTTTTAGTAATGTAAATTAAACCTCAAGGTTATCGATTATTGAAAATCCTTATGAAATGAATAAATAAGAATTCCAGAAAATAGATCATCAATAGGAAAATAGTGATAAAACCATCCCAGAGTGAATGGAGTTGATAAAACACAAACTATATCAAAAAATAGTGAAGATATGCATTTATTCCTAATTCAGACGTCTGAAATAAAAATTCAAACTTTTGAATAGGATTTCCAAAGATTGATATTTCAGTTTTGAAATCCAGACATCTGAATTGGAAAATTTGGACTTCTGAATCGGAATTTAGACTTCTAATTGAATTCGTTATGTTTTTTTAATTATTTGCAGCAAGTCGAACGTTTGACCTATAATACTCAAACATCTTAATCTGGGCCTGGGCACTATTTGGCCAAGATAACATGCTCAAAACGATATCGACAAACCAAAGGCTTATAACATTTCCTATGCAAAAAAGAAGCATCGAAGGCTTGCCGAAACAATTTATAACACCCAAATACAGATGCACACCAAGAATCACAATGAAGATCATCGAAAATGAAATAAAAATTCATGAATTGGAAATGGTAAAACATAAACCAATCAACATCACTAAATATACAATTCATAAGAAACATATACACGCCGAGAGCACACTAGACAAGCATGAATGCTTGAGGCATAGATGTGAGTTCATAAGAACTCAACTTTTATTGTAGGAAGCAAGGAATTGCTCCAATAGGAAGCTAAAACAACCTCTATTCCAATATAGTTTGCTAATCTTCAATATAAACAAGTATAAATGAGTTTCCTAAGAATTACGTCATAGGAAATTTCATAAATTGAAGAGAAAGGAAAAAGGAGAAGATGGAGAAGCTTACCCAAGTTTTTATGCCTGATTTTCTCTTGAATTGAAATCCTAATAGCAATTCTAGGTTTAGGAATTTTACTTTCCCTTTCCTTTCCCCATTTCTATTTTCTTTTAAGTGATGAAGGTAAATAAGAGGGAGAGCATTGTGGGATGCACTAAGTAGGGCTGAAATGAGTTTGTTTGGCTAAACCAAACCCCACCTGAAGGCTCAATTTTCACAAACTCTAAACATATTGATGTTTACAGCTTTTCTTATCGTAAAAGGAATTTTGAATGCAATGGAAGTGGTATTAATTCTAAATTCGTTCATATGCGGAAAGTGATATTTTGGTCATATTCCCAAATGAGAAAACAACCAAATTTCACCCAACTTCAAAGGTAATAATGTTTATACTCAAAATGTTGTAAGCAAGTTTTTGAACTCAATGGAAGTGGTTTTGAGACAAAATTTGACTGTTTAAAAAAAAAGTTAAAAACCTGAGGTTTAAAACCAAACTCAAGATTCAATATTTAAATAAATCTCTTAATTTAATAAGCGTAAATTGTGCGGGTTGTTACAGAGAACCTCAAAAGATTTGGTTTTAGAAAAGTTCCTTAATGGACCCATTAGTGCCTAATGAAGTATTTACTTGAAAACAGTTTTTTAAAGGCATGTCATCACAGGAAATGGCTTCAAAGATATTGGAAATGAAGTTTTTGATTTAGAAAATGAAGTTCAAAAATATTTCCAATAAGGGGACCCCTTCGTCAAAGTTCGAAGGAACGGAGGTGTAACAACCCGGAATTTTGGGGCCAATTTAAAATTTTTATTTTAGAGATTTTAATGGATTTTAAATAATTTATTTTAAATAATAACGACAAAAAATTTATTTTAAAACGGATAAATTTAATTTAATTATAAAAGGAGTTTAAAACAGTGCTGCAGTTTGAAAATTTGAATTTGAACTTTGACTGAATGTACAAGATTCATTTTAAATCAGAATTGAGTGAAACAAGAAATATTTAAATCTATTTAACCATATCTTTCTAACAAATCTGAAAAACTGAAATTTCGTTTTAAAAATCAAAAGTTATGTCCAGTTTAAAATTTAGAAAAGTCGCGGTATAATTTATATATATTTTAATATAATATATAACCCTTAAAAATAGCCATTTTGCAAACGACCTCAGTTTTCGACGAAACCACTTTTGTTGGAACCGGAATGTCAAATTATTGCTAAGTTTCAATTTTCATAATTTTTAGAATTAATATATGAGCGTGGTAAAAGAAAATGTGCTTTGACTATTTCAGCCGAATTTAATCGACTCGAAAATAGCCATTTTTCAGACAGTCTCAGAATTCGACGAAATTAGTCTTGCTAGAACCGTATCGTCAAAACATAACTAGAAATAATTTTTCTGGAATTTTTAGAGTTCGTATGTGGCCCTGGTAATTTAAAATGTACGTTTAAATTAAATATAAATTGATTTATAATTAAATTTAAAGAAAAACATATCGTAACAGCCGAACTGGGTTACGAAACATTTCCATTGTGTCCGGGACAAGGGTATTTAGCTAGGGGCGACACTCGTTGGGTTTGATTTGGAGTTATGAACGATATACGAGTTATGTTGCATTTAAATGAATTAAAATTAAATAATATATGCTAAGAATACTCTATAAATACAGTTCAAATACACTGAGCCCTAATACACAGTACGCCGCCTATTAGAAATCGATGGCAGCCGTGCTCTTCCTTTCCTCCCCTAATCTCTTTCAACATACAATGAATTAGATCCTCTTCCCAAACAAGAATCAAAGGACAATCCTCCCTCTTCGATATCATATGGAGATGATCAGATATAAAGTCATGTACTGTGAGAATTTAGGGCGTAAAGGTGGCGGCTTTGGAGTGGATTTAGGGGCGGCGCAGGGGGGCGAGCTCACCAGGAGTCGGCGCGCGAGGAGAGGCTGGCAAGGCGGTCGTCGGTGGCATCTCAGATCGGCGGCCAGCGCAAGGAACAGGGGGGTGGGTGAAGAAGGAATCGAACGATGGGTTTAACTCTGTAGGCAAATACAGAAGAAGAAGGGTTATGGTATAAAACGTAATTAAGGTTTTAATTAAATTTTTTAATTATTAATAATATAATTAACATTCGAATGACCATATCTTGTCCAAATCAATTCAGAATCGAATGAAACAAAATGCGTTGTATTCGTACCAGAAAACTCTACGCAATGAAACTGACCAGGACCAAAACTGAGCGCGTTGGAAATTCAGGACATTTCATATCTAAATTGTTTGGTGAGATTTCTATTTTTAAAAATTAAAATTATTTATTTATTTTATTGTATTCATTCAGTATGAAATTCATGTTGTACGTATGTATTTATTTAAATGTTGATTGTGCTGTGATTGTGACTGTGATTGTGTGTTCATGTTTGTTAGAATTTGTGTATACGATAAAATTATATATTATCATGTATATAGAATATGTTATTTTCGTGTGTGCCAAGAATTTGTGTATAAAATAAAATCACATTTTTATTTTATATAAAGAAAAAAAACATGATAAAAGTAGAGATTTTTCAAAACATGATTTGCGAGAAAAACAAAAAAAACAAGTCATTTTGTAAAGCTTGTTAGTTGAAATAAAGGTAGCACTTTTTGTCATAACTTGTTAATTGAAATAAATTAACAATTATTGTCAAAACATGTAAACTAAAATAAAAGTATCATTTGTGTTAAAACATGTTATTGAAACAAGTTTTACATATTTTGTAGAAATAGAATATATTGGACATGCTCATTCTGTCAATTTTATAGAATGAATTAAAAACATTCATTCTTGTCACTTTAAAGAATGAAACCCGAAAGTTACATTTTTTATGTTATATTAGAAATTAACAAATTTATGATTAGAATCATGTTATCATAAATATCTCATTTTTATGTTAGCATATAAAGGAACATATTTTTGGAGTCGATTTGTTTCAACTAAAAAGCACACATTTTTAGTATCGAATTGTTCAACTAAAAAGATTCATGTTTCATTAGGAAAAACACATTTTAATGTAATATGAGAAACTTAGAATTAGAAAAGACAAAAGTGTAAAATTAGAAAAATAACATTTTCAAAACATAGGAAAAGAACTGCATTTTTATTTGCATTTTAAAATACAAATAGAAACATAGAAATTTGTTAACATATGAAATATCCTTTTTATGTTATTAGAAAATATAGAAAATGTTAGCCAGTAGAATATGCTTTTATAGGTTATTAGAATACATGGAAAAATTCAAACACATAAAATATTCTTTTATGTGCTATTAGAACAATTTTAGCGTAATATTCTTTCTAAGAATAAAAAGCACATTTTTAGCGTAATATTCTTATTAGAATTAAAAGAACAGTTTTGGTTAGAAAATGTACACTAGAAATAGAAGAACATTTTGCTAGAAAATCATAAGAGAAAAAAAAATTAGCAAAGAAGATAACCTTTTTGTCAAAAAGAAAGATTAGCAAAGAAAATAAATTTTTTGAATTGAAATTTGTTTGTAAATAATAAAGAACATTTTTCATTAGAAATGTTAATATAGGATAAAAGGACATTTTTCATTAGAACTGCTAATATAGGATAAAATGACATTTTTCATTATAAAGAATGAAGTAAAAATACTTTTGTCAGAAAAGTTAATTAGAAGAAAAGTGTCATCTTTATTAGAAAAGTTACATTAAAAGAATTAGACAAAATTATCATTTTTGCCAGTTTGAAAAAGAATGAATTAAAACCATTCATTTTGACACATTGAAAAGAGTTAGACCAAAAATGAACATTTTTGTACTTTAAAAGAAATTAGACGAAAATGAACATTTTAGTGTATTAAAAAGGGTTTGACAAAACATACATTTTTGTCACTTAATGAGGATTTTACAAAAATCATATTTTTGGCCATTAAATAAGAAATATATAAGAATAACATTTTTATATATTAAAAAGGATCAAATGAAAATGAACATTTTTATATTAAAAAGTATCAAATGAAAATGTTTATACATTAAAGAGAATGAGTTAAAAATGTTCATACATTAAAGAGAATGAGTTAAAATGTAAATTTTTATACATTAAAAAGAATGAATTAGTAATGGACATTTTTGTCACATTAAAAGTATGAAGTAGAAATACACATTTTGCCATTAAAATGAATAAGGCTAAAAATATACGACTTGGTAAATAAATAAGAGTTAAGATTTTTATTGTCATTTGTTAACAATAAAAAGGATTGAAATAAAAGTAAGATTTTTATTGTCATTTGTTCAAAATAGAAAGAATTGGAATATATGTATGTGTTGATGAAGTGCTTGATGTATTTAATATAATATTAGTGTATTCAAACAGAATATTACACTTCCATTTACAAGTCATCTGACTTGTTTATGTGATTGGGTCGATTATTTTCACACATCGCCCAAGTGCACAAATAATTTATTATTTGATTGTTGGATGAAACCCCACACGGGTATTGGGATGATATTTGATAGTCACTAATCCCAATATTTGATTATAGAATCCACTTTGGGTGTTATTTGGATGTCTGATAATTATTTATCGTGATTATTGATTACATGCAATACATGGTTATTGATTGAGTCACATTCTAATAAAGAATATATCTTAGAAAAAGGATATTTTAGAAAAAGAATATATTTTAGGATTTTTTTTATTGAAAAGAACTAGTTATTAACTAGAATAAATCATTAAATTTAGATTTAATGAAGTTTTCCAATTTGTTAATATTTAATTGAAATTAAATAAATTGGATTTGGGTTTGTAGTGAATAGTGTCTTAAATAACACTGTCCTTAAACCCATATGAAAAGAATATTCTTTTAATTAAGATTATTAAAGTTTTCAGTTATATTTAGTAATTGGAATAAGATGAAATGTGAGTTGGGTTTATTGTGAACAGTGTTTTTAAGTGACATTTGTTCTTTAACCCAGCTGATAGTGAAAATTATGATTTGGAATTTATAAATCTTTTATTAAGATTTAAACGAGAATTTTCCAAAAGCCAAGTTTTCCAATTTAATATATTAAATTGGAATTGGATGGAATTCGAATGAATAATAACCAAGATAAGCTTCTGTAAAAGAAGACCGATACTACATATGGAATTTAAGAGGCTTTGCCATTATTCCATTTATATTATTGGTCGGATACAGAAAGTTATAACGATTATATATTGATTTGATTTCTGTGAAGATTCCATATTTCATGGAAAGTGATTTGGGTTTACCGTGAGCTGTGTTTTAAAATGACATTAGTTCTTTAACCCAGTTAAAGATAATATTTATTTCTTAAATTTAAATAATCATGGAATAATGATTTTTGATATTTAAAACCAAATTGGGTTTAATAAATCTTTAAAAGAAAGATTTAAGAATAAATGTAAAGAATTTACCTTTGATAGAATAATGTGAATATTTTATTAAAAGAATATTCTGAATTGGAATGAGACGTTGGATGTGCTTTTATAGTACTTGATTTTTTTTATTATAAAATAAGCGAGTTATTCGGAAAGACCGGGTTTAACCCATTCCGAATAATTACTACGACAATGAAGAGTCGAAGATGAAGACGGTGGTTGAAGACCGACGATCTTCACATCGAATGGATGTGTTGCTACTGAGACCCATGATGGGAGTAGCTACCTTGAAGGGGCTTCTGTGGTAGCCGTCCGGACTATTGTTGATTGTTTCGGATATGCGAGGACCTCTCAGGTGCTCCGGTTTCGTTCAGACCCAGAACGGACTTGTAAATGGATGTATGTCTGACATTGGATTTCGTTCCATGTGAATTAAATTGATTTTTATTAATGTATATCTGATTGGTGGTGGAGAATTTATTCTCTGCTTAACACCCTGATATATATTAATAGTGATTGATCGCATGGCGTAAATTGTCAATGTGGAACGCCAAGATGCAAATGATCAAGGCTTTTGTTGAAAAGCAGGGCCTTGTGGGATGATCAATGTATAGCCTATTACGGCATACCTTTGTGTATAACGTGACTTCACGAGCCTCACACACCGGTATGAGTCAAAAACGGGATATGGACCGTAGGCAGTGCACACGTTTCTTTCTAGCTAGAGTGATGTCAGGGACCTACCAGCACTGACATTTTACTTATGTGGATGATGGATTTTGAGGCGCCTCGGATTTTTATAGGCCGTTAGTGGTCATACTATAGGTTCAAACGAACAGGGAAGTGTGTGTTCAGGCATAATTAATCCACTGCCGATAGGCGGGGACCGGCCCTACCGCATCCAAGGGTTCACTACGGGGGATCCTGAGGCATTTTCTAGAGTGTCTCGAATCGGAGAGGAGTTTGCCCCTAGCCTCGACTCATGATGGAAATCCAATTTCCAATACGACCTTGCGGTTTTGATTGTAGAACTAGTTTGGCGACATAGTAGGATGGGGTACTATGCCATCTATGATTGAAATGTTTTTGAAATATATATACCCATATATATACACTAATAATATCAAATTCGTCTTTATCGTATCAAGCATCTTTTGACCATTATAAGGTAAAACCTTATCCTCCGGTTTGCGTTGCATTGTGTGATGGGACTTGGGTCTTATAATGGTTTCATCTTTCTAAAAAGGCCTCGCGTTGTTTAACGATTTACTTTATTTTATGCATTGGTAATCCAATGGAGTAAACCCGTTCCGCGTTAGCGGTGTGGTCCTATATTTTGCCTTATTATTAGATAAGTTAAGTTAAGATTTCTCATACCAGTCCCATGACAGACCTGTAGTTTGTTTCACTGGCAAACTCGGGTGCCCATATTTTCCATACGGGCAGTCGAGTAGCTTTTTAAAGATATATTTACAGGATCCTGATTTACAGCTGAAGCGGTATTCGGAAAGCTCTGTATCCGTGTATTCCTTTCAGTTGTATATTTGTAATATTTTTCCATTGCCATTTAAGTGTAATTTAAATCTCTGATATTATTATATTTCAATTGTGTAATAAGTATTCATACTCTGTGATTTTCTTGTACTCTGATGTAATTGTTGTAATCAGCAATAAAATGTTTTTCAATTTGTGTTCTGATGTGTGTTGTTCTCAAAGCAATCCAGGCTTTCCTTTATGGGGAAGTTTGGGTCGTTTCATTTGGTATCAGAGCATTGGGTTACAGAGCTCGAGAACAAAATACATTAGAACCGAACGAAAGAATTCATCAGAGATTGGATTAGTAATATCCAATGAGAATAACTCGTTAGAGATGGGATCAATAGTATCCTAGAATGAGTGTGAAGAGTATTATTTTCTTTAAAAATAAAAAAAGTTGAAAAAAAATTTAGTTTTGAAAATTTTATCTAAAAATACGTATTTGAGTATATTATTATATTTTAATTTGGACACTCGAGTATATAAAGATTTTGAATATACGAGTAATTAACGGATATTCGAAGTTCTAATATACTGGATAGATATAGAATCACACTCTAGTCGCCCGGAGATGATTCTGATGATTGCTAGTGTCATCAGAGTTTATGTTCGAGTCTCGAAAGTGGGATTTCTATATGTTTCCATTGACTGGTATGAGAACCAAAACTTAGTTAGTACACATTGCTGTGATTTGCACTAAGAATATGATTTTTGACTATATATAAAAGTTATATATATTTGAAAAGTTAATCACCTAATTGATTGTTGGTTGTGATGTTTGATAATTAATTTCAATAAATAAAATATTAGAATGATCATAAATTAAATTAAAAAAAATCTTTTTGTTGTTGAGTTGGTTATTTAAACAACTATTGGATTTGTTCATTTTCGAGGACGAAAAGATTTTAAGTAGGGGTGGTTGTAACAACCCGAAAATTTGGGGCCAATTTAATTTTTTTATTTTAGAGATTTTAATGGATTTTAAATAATTTATTTCAAATAATAACGACTAAAAATTTATTTTAAAACGAATAAATTTAATTTAATTATAAAAGGAGTTTAAAACAGCGCTGTAGTTTGAAAATTTGAATTTGAACTTTGACTGATTGTACTAGATTCATTTTAAATCAGAATTGAGTGAAACAAGAAATATTTAAATCTATTTAACCATATCTTTCTAATGAATCTGAAAAACTAAAATTTCATTTTAAAAATCAAAAGTTATGTCCAGTTTAAATTTAGAAAAGTCGCTGTAGAATTTATATATATTTTAATATAATATATAACCCTTAAAAATAGCCATTTTGCAAATGACCTCGATTTTCAACGAAACCACTTTTGTTGGAACCGGAATGTCAAATTATTGCTAAGTTTCAATTTTCATAATTTTTCGAATTAATATGTGAGCGTGGTAAAAGAAAATGTGTTTTGACTGTTTCAGTCGAAATTAATCGACTCGAAAATAGTCATTTTTCAAACAGTCTCAGAATTCGACGAAATTAGTCTTGCTCGAACCGTATCGTCAAAACATAACTAGAAATATTTTTTCTGGAATTTTTAGAGTTCGTATGTGTCCCTGGTAATTTAAAATGTACGTTTAAATTAAATATAAATTGATCGAAAATTAAATTTAAAGAAAAACATATCGTAACAGCCGAATTGGGTTACAAAACATGTTCCATTGTGTCCGGGACGGGGGTATTTAGCTAGTGGCGACACTCGTTGGGTTTGATTTGGAGTTCTGAACGATATACGAGTTATGTTGCATTTAAATAAATTAAAATTAAATAATATACGCTAAGAATACTCTATAAATACGGTTCAAATACACTGAGCCCTAATACTCTAATACAAAGTACGCCGCCGCCTATTAGAAATCGATGGCAGCCGTGCTCTTCCCTTCCTCCCCTAATCTCTTTCAACATACAACGAATTAGATCCTCTTCCCAAACAAGAATCAAAGGACAATCCTCCCTCTTCGATATCATATGGAGATGATCAGATATAAAGTCATGTAATGTGAGAATTTAGGGCGTAAAGGTGGCGACTTTGGAGTGGATTTAGGGGCGGCGCAGGGGGGCGAGCTCACCAGGAGTCGGCGCGCGAGGAGAGGCTGGCAAGGCGGTCGTCGGTGGCATCTCAGATCGGCGGCCAGCGCGAGGAACAGGGGGCGGTGGGTGAAGAAGGAATCGAACGATGGGTTTAACTCTATAGGCAAATACAGAAGAAGAAGGGTTATGGTATAAAACGTAATTAAGGTTTTAATTAAAAATTTTAATTATTAATAATATAATTAACATTCGAATGACCATATCTTGTCCAAATCAATTCAGAATCGAACGAAATAAAATGCGTTGTATTCGTACCAGAAAACTCTACGCAATGAAACTGACCAGGACCAAAACTGAGCACGTTGGAAATTCAGGACATTTCAGATCTAAATTGTTTGGTGAGATTTCTATTTTTAAAAATTAAAATTATTTATTTATTTTATTATATTCATTCAGTATGAAATTCATGTTGTACGTACGTATTTATTTAAATGTTGATTGTGCTGTGATTGTGATTGTGTGTTCATGTTTGTTAGAATTTGTGTATACGATAAAATTATATATTATCGTATATATAGAATATGTTATTTTCGTGTGTGCCAAGAATTTGTGTATAAAATAAAATCACACTTTTATTTTATATAAAGAGAAAAAAACATGATAAAAGTAGAGATTTGTCAAAACATGATTTGTGAGAAATAAAAACAAGCCATTTTGTAAAACTTGTTAGTTGAAATAAAGGTAGCACTTTTTGTCAAAACTTGTTAATTGAAATAAATTAACAATTTTTTTCAAAACATGTAAACTAAAATAAAAGTATCATTTGTGTTAAAACATGTTATTGAAACAAGTTTTACATATTTTGTAGAAATAGAATATATTGGACATGCTCATTCTGTTAATTTTAAAGAATGAATTAAAAACATTCATTCTTGTCACTTTAAAGAATGAAACCCGAAAGTTACATTTTTTATGTTATATTAGAAATTAACAAATTTATGATTAGAATCATGTTATCATAAATATCTCATTTTTATGTTAGCATATAAAGGAACATATTTTTAGAGTCGATTTGTTTCAACTAAAAAGCACACATTTTTAGTATCGAATTGTTCAACTAAAAAGATTCATGTTTCATTAGGAAACATGTTTTTCATTAAAACACATTTTAATGTAATATGAGAAACTTAGAATTAGAAAAGACATAAGTGTAAAATTAGAAAAATAACATTTTTAAAACACAGGAAAAGAAATGCATTTTTATTTGCATTTTAAAATGCAAATAGAAACATAGAAATTTGTTAACATATGAAATATCATTTTTATGTTATTAGAAAATATAGAAAATGTTAACTGGTAGAATATGCTTTTATAGGTTATTAGAATACATGGAAAAATGCAAACACATAAAATATTCTTTTATGTGTTATTAGAACAATTTTAGCATAATATTCTTTCTAAGAATAAAAAGCACATTTTTAGCGTAATATTC
This sequence comes from Allium sativum, assembly GCA_030737875.1. NCBI lineage: Eukaryota > Viridiplantae > Streptophyta > Magnoliopsida > Asparagales > Amaryllidaceae > Allium > Allium sativum. The sequence goes on along the minus strand of CM060918.1, from coordinate 830,430,059 downwards.
TTATTAGAATTAAAAGAACATTTTTGGTTAGAAAATGTACACTAGAAATAGAAGAACATTTTGCTAGAAAATCACAAGAGAAAAAAAAGAAAAAAAAAGATTACCAAAGAAGATAACCTTTTTGTCAAAAAAGATTAGCAAAGAAGATAACCTTTTTGTCAAAAAGAAAGATTAGCAAAGAAAATAACATTTTTGAATTGAAATTTGTTTGTAAATAATAAAGAACATTTTTCATTAGAAATGTTAATATAGGATAAAAGGACATTTTTCATTATAAAGAATGAAGTAAAAATACTTTTGTCAGAAAAGTTAATTAGAAGAAAAGTGTCATCTTTATTAGAAAAGTTATATTAAAAGAATTAGACAAAATTATCATTTTTGTCACTTTTAAAAAGAATGAATTAAAACCATTCATTTTGACACATTGAAAAGAGTTAGACCAAAAATGAACATTTTTGTACTTTAAAAAAAATTAGACAAAAATGAACATTTTAGTGTATTAAAAAGGGTTTGACAAAACATACATTTTTGTCACTTAATGAGGATTTTACAAAAATCACATTTTTAGCCATTAAATAAGAAATATATAAGAATAACATTTTTATATATTAACAAGGATCAAATGAAAATGAACATTTTTATATTAAAAAGTATCAAATGAAAATGTTTATACATTAAAGAGAATGAGTTAAAAATGTTCATACATTTAAGAGAATGAGTTAAAATGTAAATTTTTATACATTAAAAAGAATGAATTAGAAATGGACATTTTTGTCATATTAAAAAGTATGAAGTAGAAATACACATTTTGCCATTAAAATGAATAAGGCTAAAAATATACATCATGGTAAATAAATAAGAGTTAAGATTTTTATTGTCATTTAACAATAAAAAGGATTGAAATAAAAGTAAGATTTTTATTGTCATTTGTTCAAAATAGAAAGAATTGGAATATATGTATGTGTTGATGAAGTGCTTGATGTATTTAATATAATGTTAGTATATTCAAACAGAATATTACACTTCCATTTACAAGTCATCCGACTTGTTTATGTGATTGGGTCGATTGTTTTCACACATGCCCAAGTGCACAAATAATTTATTATTTGATTGTTGGATGAAACCCCACACGGGTATTGGGATGATATTTGACAGATACTAATCCCAATATTTAATTATAGAATCCACTTTGGGTGTTATTTGAATGTCTGATAATTATTTATCGTGATTATTGATTACATGGTTATTGATTGAGTCACATTCTAATAAAGAATATATCTTAGAAAAAGGATATTTTAGAAAAAGAATATATTTTAGAAAAATATTTTTTTTTATTGAAATGAACTAGTTATAAACTAGAATAAATCATTAAATTTAGATTTAATGAAGTTTTCCAATTTGTTAATATTTAATTGAAATTAAATTAAATAAATTAAATAAATTGGATTTGGGTTTGTAGTGAATAGTGTCTTAAATAACATTGTTCTTAAACCCGTATGAAAAGAATAAACTTTTAATTTAGATTAATAAAGTTTTCAGTTATATTTAGTAGTTGGAATAAGATGAAATGTGAGTTGGGTTTATCGTGAACAGTGTTTTTAAGTGACATTTGTTCTTTAACCCAACTGACAGTGAAAATTATGATTTGGAATTTATAAATCTTTTATTAGGATTTAAACGAGAATTTTCCAAAAGCCAAGTTTTCCAATTTAATATATTAAATTGGAATTGGATGGAATTCGAATGAATAATAACCAAGATAAGCTTCTGTAAAAGAAGACCGATACTACATATGGAATTTAAGAGGCTTTGCCGTTATTCCCTTTATATTATTGGTCGGATACAGAAAGTTATAACGATTATATATTGATTTGATTTCTGTGAAGATTCCATATTTCATGGAAAGTGATTTTGGGTTTACCGTGAGCTGTGTTTTAAAACGACATTAGTTCTTTAACCCAGTTAAAGGTAAGATTTATTTCTTAAATTTAAATAATCATGGAATAATGATTTTTGATATTTAAAACCAAATTGGGTTTAATAAATCTTTAAAAGAAAGATTTAAGAATAAATGTAAAGAATTTACCTTTGATAGAATAATGTGAATATTTTATTAAAAGAATATTCTGAATTGGAATGAGACGTTGGATGTGCTTTTATAGTACTTGATTTTTTTTTATTATAAAATACGCGAGTTATTCGGAAAGACCGGGTTTAACCCATTCCGAATAATTACTATGACGATGAAGAGTCGAAGATGAAGACGGTGCTTGAAGACCGACGATCTTCACATCGAATGGATGTGTTGCTACTGAGACCCATGATGGAAGTAGCTACCTTGAAGGGGCTTCATTGGTAGCCATATGGACTATTGTTGATTGTTTCGGATATGCGAGGACCTCTCAGGTGTCTCCGGTTTCGTTCAGACCCAGAACGGACTTGTAAATGGATGCGTGTTTGACATTGGATTTCGTTCCATGTGAATTAAATTGATTTTTATTAATGTATATCTGATTGGTGGTGGAGAATTTATTCTCTGCTTAACACCCTGGTATATATTAATAGTGATTGATCGCATGGCGTGAATTGTCAGTGTGGCACGCCAAGATGCAAATAATCAAGGCTTTTGTTGAGAAGCAGAGCCTTGTGGGATGATCAAAGTATAGCCTATTACAGGCATACCTTTGTGTATAACGTGACTTCACAAGCCTCACACACCGGTATGAGTCAAAAAACGGGATACGGACCGTAGGGAGTGCACACGTTTCTTTCTAGCTAGAGTGATGTCAGGGACCTACCAGCGCTGACATTTTACTTATGTGGATGATGGATTTTGAGGCGCCTCGGATTTTTATAGGCTGTTAGTGGTCATACTATAGGTTCAAAGGAACCGGGAAGCGTGTGTTCAGGCATAATTAATCCACTGCCGATAGGGGGACCGGCCCTACCGCATCCAAGGGTTCACTACGGGGGTTCCTGAGGCATTTGCTAGAGTGTCTCGAATCGGAGAGGAGCTTGCCCCTAGCCTCGACTCATGATGGAAATCCAATTTCCAATACGACCTTGCGGTTTTGATTGTAGAACTAGTATGGCGACATAGTAGGATGGGGTACTATGACGTCTATGATTGATACATTATGATTGAAATGTTTTTGAAATATATATACCCATACATATACACTAATAATATCAAATCCGTCTTTATCGTATCAAGCAGCTTTTGACCATTATAAGGTAAAACCCTATCCACCGGTTTGCGTTGCATTGTGTGATGGGACTTGGGTCTTATAATGGTTTCATCTTTCTAAAAAGGCATCGCGTTGTTTAACGATTCACTTTATTTTATGCACTGGTAATCCAATGGAGTAAACCCGTTCCGCATTAGCGGCGTGGTCCTATGATTTGCCTTATTATTAGATAAGTTAAGTTAAGATTTCTCATACCAGTCCCATGACTGACCTGTAGTTTGTTTCACTGGCAAACTCGGGTGCCCATATTTTCCACACGGGCAGTCGAGTAGCTTTTTGCAGATATATTTACAGGATCCTGGTTTATAGCTGAAGCGGTATTCGGAAAGCTCTGTATCCGTGTATTCCTTTCAGTTGTATATTTGTTATATTTTTCCCTTTCCATTTAAGTGTAATTTAAATCTATGATATTATTGTATTTCAATTGTGTAATAAGTATTCATACTCTGTGATTTTCTTGTACTCTGATGTAATTGTTGTAATCAGCAATAAAATATTCTTCAGTTTGTGTTCTGATGTGTGTTGTTCTCAAAGCATTCCAGGCTTTCACTTTATTTTATGCACTGGTAATCCAATGGAGTAAACACGTTCCGCATTAGCGGCGTGGTCCTATGATTTGCCTTATTATTAGATAAGTTAAGTTAAGATTTCTCACCATTATCTTTATATTCATAGTTAACTACTACTGGTGTTATTAGTTCTACTAGTAGAATCTGTTTTATCTTTATAATAAAAAGCTCATTGGATCTCGATGTCATTGAAAACATTATATCTACGTCATCATCATCGTCAGCTATTTTAATGGCTTTCGATCTAGAATCGGCAAGTCGCTTACATACCAAATCAATATCAAATTTTTTACATTTAATATTGAACTGAACTTTTACCATCTCATATAACCCTATAAGAGGAGACTACAAAACAAAATCCTTTGGAACTATACTTTTGCCGTGAATTTTAAAGCCTTACAAGCTGAATTTTCTTTCCCGTAATTGTATTCGGTATATTGTTTAAAATTTGTAGATCGACAAGTATGAATACACAAACTAGTTAGCATTTTTCTCAAAAGATATTTGGAGAAATTGCAATTGAGAACGATTGTAACTTAATGCCGGCTAAACCTGAATATTCAGTCGATAGTTGGAAGATAAATTATATTTTCATTTGAACTTTTTTTTACAAATGTTGAATGAAATGGCTGTATATCGATGCTTAGCATCTCCTATCGGTTAAGGTCATAATACGATATACTGAACAGTTGGCGACCCAACGGTAGAACATTGATTAAATCAAAGTTGATTTGATTTGTTTTTTCGTGGGTTAAATCAACGTCTAAATGAGAAAACAAAAAAGCCAAAATTTTCATTTTGACATCATGTTATATTGTTTTATGCAACATGTATCAATCAACACATACAATTGCAGCGCTGCCATGTGTAATAATAGCAGTATTTTCTTATAATTGTAGGGTTGGACCTAATTAAGTTTGCATTCAGTGTTTTCCATGTTAATTTAGCCAGCGTTTGTTAACGATATTCGTCAACACTGGAGGTAGGTTAATGGGGATGGATCTAAGGAAGAGAAGTTGGCTATTTAGCTTTCGTATGCTTGAAATGGTTCTCCATCCCTAGACGTCGAGGTTTTGGAAAGGAGGATTATTAATCTGTTGCTCTTGACAAAGGTCTTTAATGGTGGATAGCGAGGGACTCCACACCAAGCTCGCTATGAGATCTAAGCTTGTGGAGAGTGAAGAAGCTCATATGAGGGGCTTAAATCTATAGGAAAGGATGCACCCTTTGATAGTTAGAAGATTCAGACAAGAATCCAAGCATTTGCATAAAATACACAATAAACTGCGATAATTCATGATTAAGAAAAATAGTATGACAAACTCACAGTAAGATGAATTGGATATGCATGAACACTTTATTAACCTTTGATTTGGAATACATGACAGAATAGAAGAACTTCTTTAATTGGTCCCGATCTGAGGGTTATAAGAGAGGGAATACAAAGATTAGCCCAAAAAAAAAAAGAGAGCTCCCCTTAAATGTGACCCCTGGAGTCCTATTTATAGGAAACCTTGAGCGCCTTCCGCTATTGGGCCATTGGGCCTTTATCGACCGCCTTTTTTCCTTGGTCTCGTATGCTTTTGCTTCCGGCCGCTTTACGATGCTAATTATGTATTTCTCGATGAACGCTTCGGCTAGTCGGGAGCCTCTTCGAGGGGAATATGTGCTTGCCGTTGTGGAAGCTTCCCAAAAGGTAACTTGAGAATCCGTTTGTATGCTCTCGGTCATATCCTTTCGTATATAGGCTTCCAGTTTTCCCATGAATACTTAGAGGAGCATGCCTGTGACAATCCCAAAACCCCGTGACACGGTGTTAAGGATAATCATTGGAATATAACACATTAATCATCATTAGCAGATCACATATAATAGCATAAACAGAAAATAGAATAATTTACACACATATGACAGTGGAATCATATAGATATCATCACATCAGAGAAGCACAGTACATGATACCACTTAGTGCATAATGATACATAATCAGTCACCATCGCCTGAGGCGGAATCATACATAAAGAGTACGCAAAATAAATATCAGTCTACATCACCAATGGCGGAATCATAATATAGATACAATAATGGCGGAGAAAATCCAAGTTAGCACAGTGTAGTCAAGCCTCGCCATGAGCCAAAAGTGCGTCAGAAACCTGTAACTAGGCTGCCCATGTGAAAATGAGGGCACCCGAGTTTGCAAGGTGAAACAAACTACGAGTCAGTCGTAGGACTGGTATGAGAAATCTACATAACTTATTAACAACAATAACAAGGCAAATCAAAGGACCACGCCACTTTCGCGGAACGGGTTTACTCCAATGAGTGCTAGTGCATGAAATAAAGTAAATGATTAAATCATCGCAATGCTTTTTATAAAATGAAGCCATTATAAGACTCAGGTCCCATCACACAATGCAACGCAAGCCAGAGGATAGAGTTTTACCTTATAATGGCCAAAATTGCTTCATACGTATAAAACAAAAGTGTTTGATATTATTACTAGTGCATATATGTTTTAAAAGCAAATTCCATCATAAATATCAATCCTAGACGGCATGGGTACCATATATCATGTCGCCATACTAGTAATACAATCACATTCGCACATTTCGTATTGGAAATTGGATTCCTTCATGAGTCGAGGCAAGGGGCAAGCTCCTCTCCGATTCGAGACACTCTAGCAAATGTCCCAGGACCCCACTCTGATCCTTGGAATCGGCTGGGTCGGTCCTCTCTTACTTTTGAGGATTAGTTATTCCTGAAAACACATTTCCCGGCCCTTACAGACCTATAATCGAGGCGCCTCGAATTCCAACAACCACACAGGTGAAAAGTATATATAATGTCAGGGCTGGTAGGTCGCTGACACCACCATAGCTAGAAAGAAACGTCGTGCTCTCCCAGCAGTCCGTCTCCCGTTTTTGACTCATACCGGGGTGTGAGGCTCGCGAATTCACGTCATACACAAAGCTACGTCACACAGACCATGCTTTGATCATCAATCACAAGACTTTGCTTTGCAATAGAAGCCTTGATCATATGCCACTTAGGCGTGCCACACAGGCAATCCACTCCATGTGACTGATTTCTATCAATACATAACCTTTGAGCTCGTACGTCTCAAAGAAGGGCGTTAAGCAAGAGAATAAATTCTCCACCGCCAAACAGATATATATTTAACAGAGATCAATCAGCACAGAACAAAATCCAATGTCAGACACACAGTCCATTTACAAGTCCGTTCTGGGTCTGAACGAAACCGGAGGCACCAATTCCTCGCATATCCGTACAATCAACAGTATGTTTGGACGGCTACTACTTCAGTTCCTTCATGGTAGCTACTCCAATCACGAGCATCAGTAGCGCCTATCCATCCAATGTGAAGATCGTCGGTCTTCAACCGTCTTCGACTCTTCGACTTCTCAACGTCGATCAATTATTTGAAATGAGATGAACTCGGCCTTTTCAAATAATCCACGTATATTTAGATTTTCAAATCAATTTATCACATGGTTGGACTATTCGACATTCACATTTCAGTTCTTTAGTTATAATTCTCATGTTAAATACATTCAACCATCACAAATCCAGCAAACACAATGAAATTGGTTTATTTCCACTCTATATCGTCTATAGTATTTTATAACGATATATCGCCATTTTTATTTAATTTAAAACGGTCATATTTAATTAAACGACGTTTCAGGTCGTGCCGATGCACTGGTGGTGTTTTTCGCTAATTTTGTTTTACACATATCTGAAAATCTAACCGTTTGATCTTCACAAATTTGGTGCCGTTGGAAAGATATTTCCAAGGCGAACCCAACAGTTGCGGTTTCGAGAAAATCCAATGGTCGGATTTCCCACACTAGTCGTTTGAAATCACGGTTTCAAAACACGAACTGCACGGTCACGTTTCATTTTAATTTTATTTATATTTATATATTTATATAAATATAGTTCATTCAAAAATTCCTATATCGTTTCCACTTCAATTATTTCACTAACGCCCTTACATTTTGGAAAATTTCGCCATAACCTCCTTTGTACGGGAGGGGCTGGGAAAATTCCCAAATAGCCACACGGGCGTCTCATGTCAAAAAGAAAAAGAAAAGGCCAAGCGGCTAGCCAACAGGCTCATAAAATCATCACCCAAACAAAACAGTAAATGTGTACCTATTTGTCGGGCACAAAATTTTATTCCTCTTCTCTAACCCCTTTTGCTATAACCTGTTCAATAAATATGCATGTATATATATACAATTTTTATCACTTATCATTTTCCATTCAACTTTATATTTGATTTACTTTGGTTTAAAAACACCATTCATTCTAATGTTGCATGCATAGGCTAAAATCATATCATTAGCTAATTAATGTATATTTCAACTCATGCATATTTTATTTGAACAAGTGGCTATTTTTAACACTTCACATTTCAAAGATGATAATTTTGGCGAACTAAAATAGATTTCAACACATGACTATTTTATTTAATTCCTATGCATGTTAAAAATAATATTTCTTCACAAATATTTACTTCAACGCTCGCATATCTTTAGCATATCACATATATGATAAAAATGATATTTTTATCATTTAAAATATTTATTCGACAATGGATGTTTTCAACACTTCATAGTTCCAATAAAAATGTAATTTTTATTGTTCGATCTTTTTATTCAACACATGAACTTTTCCACTACACACATGAGCATTTCCACACATGGATATTTCATTTATGTTGTTCATATAAGAAAGATAGAATTTTTATTGTTGAAACTATTTATATATAAGGCGAATATTTTTCATACTTCATATATATATATTATAAAAAGGTGATTTTTATTGTTTAGACACTTCATTCATTCACAAATGAATTTAATTTTCACACATCACTTTTCAACACATGAACATTTCCACACATGGATATAGTTTCAACATATGACTTTAATTTAAACGCATGAAAATAATTTCAACATATGAAAATTATTCTAACACATAAAGATGATTCAAAATTTCGGCAGCATAACAGCAGGGTAATTAAAACTGGCACCGTCCCTAGTACGGCTCCTCGCTCTACCTTAAAACCTCGCGGTTTTTGACAATGGGGATTCATGCATCTAATTCGCACGCAGGCGGCATGTTTTATTTTTATTTTCACAAATATTTCCAATTCATTTCAATCACCAATGGGTATTTTTCAACCACAACCAAACAATATCAACCACAAACAATTATTCAACCATTCGTATTTTTCATCCAATATTTCACACCAATTCACAACAATAAATATCGTCCATGGTTTGTGGACGAGGGGAGTGTGTGTGTATATATATATATATATATTATTGCTATATTTCACTTGCATTTCAACACATATATCAATTATTCTATGCATGTATAATTCATACTTCGCTTATATAGCTTACACTACGCATGTACATGAGGTATACAACACGTGTGTAATTTATATTTCGCTTATATAATTTATACACGACATTATCCGTTCAAATTCTTTTAATTTAGATTTCTCACATTGGTTTGCGGAGTACTAAAAATCGTAGATGACTCAGAAAAATCCGCGGCTTCTTCTATGTGGTAGAGAGCTTCCTTGCGGTCCTGATGTTTCCTGTTTCATCGAATTTCGTCAACACACCAAAAAGATATGATTTTTCAAAGTGCAGACATCAAAAAGGACTCACCTTTCTATTTGGTTCGAAACTAGGTTTGAGGTTTTCGCGAAATTCGCTGGCCTAGATGACGATCAGGGAGTTGGATGTGGAAGAGCTTCGAGTAAGGGTCTTGTCAGCGGTGGTGAGGTGCAGCTCGGTGGTCGGATCTGGCCACGGCGGCGATGGGAAGTGGTGGACTTTGGGCGCTCGATTCAGGCGGAGGAGGCGTTGAGGGAGGGGGTGCTGGGGTCGGATTAGAAGAGGAGGCGGAGCTGCGTCGAGGGGTGGTGGCGGCGGTGCCTGGAAGTGGAGGAGTCGGACGGAAAATTGGCTGGAAGGTTGGAGCGCAATGGACCGCCGAGAGCGAGGGAGGCGGCTAGTGTAACACCCCACCTCCGCCAGGGTGGCTCTTGCAAGCACTCTGACTTTGGAGGGGCGTTTGAATCAGGTAAACATGCATAATGATATATCAAGGCAGAATAAGAACATATGTATATATGTAAACAGAGTAAATAACATAGATAAAACAGCGGAAGATTTTAAACCATTTCAAAACAAGTCTGGTACAACATAATGTCAATTTTCCAAATAAACAAGTCTAGTACATAAAACTGGAAGCTGAAAAGGAAAACATAAAGTAGCTATCCCCAAAGTGGAAAACCATAGCAAGCTCAAATCCAAAGCATACGTGAGCTATCCAAGAAAAGCAGCTAAGATCCAAGCTAAGTACCGGTATTCCCACCCTGTAAACCTGGGGGGGGGGGGGGGGGAAACGAAAGAAAAGAGGGGAAAGAAAACAGGTTAGTCAAAAAGACTGAGTACGCCCTACTACAATCAATGTAAACTGATAAAGTTAACTGGCATGAGCAGCAGGTATGAACATAGGGATAACAACATACTAGCATGTTGATTAACTAACAAGGCAGATAAAGGTGTCATCGCATAATCCGGTTTAAGGTTTTGCACCACAGGTGTGCTAACATTCTAACATGTCATGTATAATCCAGAATTTATCCCTTGGCCTAAACTTGGCCCAGTATCAGGTGTTTGACTCAAACCAAGATCTAACTTCTTGGTACCAATTCTAGTATAACAGGATTAGGTGTTACCCCAATGTTCACATCGAAACAGGACGGAACAGAATGGTCCATACAGAAATAGAGTTTGGGGAAAATGGGCTTTTACCATCCCAACAGATAAAGTACAGAAACGGAATGCTAACAATAATGGGCCTTCACCACCCTAACAGATGAAGTACAAAAACGGAATACTAACTATAATGGGCCTTAACCACCCTAACAGATAAAGTACAGAAACAGAATGCTAACAAAAATGGGCCTTTACCACCCTAACAGAACAGTACCACGCAGAAACAGACGGGTGTTGCCACCCAAAAAAATAGACGGTACCAACAGAATCAGACAGAACTAAGTGTACCCTAAATCCTACCCAAGCGATCGGCTCCCTAATACATAAATATCCTGTGTCGGCCCCACGATAGGGTGTATCACTCCCTAAAGTGGCAACCAATTGGCACAGGCATATTTACAGGTGTCACGGCGTCTTACATCCTCAGAGGCAGACCGGGATCCATGCACGCACATGACCCGGTTGGAACGCACCATCAACACCCACCGCCATTATCAGAATGAACCACTTATAATTAGTTCAGTAAGCGTGCCCGGACCCTACCTACAGTTGGGTCAAAGTTTTGATACCAGAAAGGGTTACTGACTAATATGGGTCCCAAACAACAAATGACACAAGTATTCCCCCTTGTGTCCCCAGACTATCAGATTCAGATTAACTTATTGATAGAGTTCAGACATACTAAGTTCAGACGATTAGTTTTCAGACTAACGGATCAGATAACAGATTTACAAACTTGCCTAACTTAGTGTGGGTCCTACAGATCCGCAAAACAGGTTCGTTTAATTTATCAACCAAGTTGGTTTATCCAGACCAGATATCAAATTGGTTCTCAGCCTTACCAAATTACTGAATTGATTTGGTTAAGTATAGTTCATCTTAACCCCGTTAAATCACCGAGTCCAGATTAGTTAAGTGTAGGTTAACTTAACCCCGTTAATTTACCGAGTTCAGATTGGTTAAGTATTAAGTGGACCATGACTTAACCCTAATCACGAGGCATTAATTAATTTAATGCGCCTTAACCTCTCACATTAGACCTTGTTGTGGTTACTAGTTAAGCTGGGCGGGTCCGGGTAGCTTTACACCACAACTTGGTCTAACCTCGGGTTCAAGGTACAACATGACCAACTTCTCACATTGGGTCCTATTGTCTGTAGCAACTAGTTAAGCCGGTCGGTTCCTGGTAGGTTTAAGCTACAAACTCAACCCAACCTCGAGTTGGCCACACTTATCTTTTCTAAGTGTCATGTCCATCGTGTTTCCAAAACACCTTACAAGTTTTCAAGCAATTGGGTAGACCTAACTTAATAGGTAAATTCCCAATGGGTAGACCTAACTTAATAGGTAAATTCCCAAGCTCATGTTTTTATGTCTTTTAAGTTTACCCAACCCCAAACGCAATCCCATCGCTTACATATCGCAATTGCGCATAAAGGATAGAAAGAGGGAACTTGGCATAATTATGACATAAAAATGTTGAAGCCACAAGTTCAACATGGTGGCATATGAAATGTTCATGTGTTCATACACTTGCATATTACATTTTTAGGCCTCATAAAACCAAACTTGGCATATTCATGATACATGGTGCTAAATGACATGTAGAAATGGCCATAAGTTCGCATTTAGCCTCACATGCAAGTTATCATAAGAGATATGATAACTTACATGTTGCCAAAATGCAACCTTTGGCATAAAGCTTGAAGCTTTATGTTCATAAACCCAAGATAAGCTTGCATAACATGATAACATGAACCAAATGAGCATCCCAAACTTGCATAGCATAACTTGCATATCAAACTTGCATAACTTAACTTGCATATCATATGACAACTTGCATATCAAACTTGCATAACTTAACTTGCATATCATATGACAACTTGCATATCAAACTTGCATAACCTAACTTGCATATCATATGACAACTTGCATATCAAACTTGCATAACATAACTTGATGAACTTGCATATAGCATCATAGTAAACTTGCATAACACATCATAGTAAACTTGCATATCATACATTTAACTTTAGAGTTTAAGTATGAAAGGAATAGGGCTTACAATGCTTAAGAAGTCACAAAAATATGACAAAGCCCTTATGAAATCAATTAAACCCAAAATGCAAGCAAAACCCTTGAGCCAAAATGATCAAGACTCTTTCTTTATGATGCAAATATATAAACTTGACTTGAATGCAAGCTAATGATGCTCATACAAGTTTGAAAACACTTGTATGCATGGAAAATCACTTAGGAATTTATTTAGGAATTTTATGAAGAGAGTGGAGGCCATGAGAGGATTGATTTTGCCATAGTTTAGTTGTATGAATGAATAATGATGATTTAGGGTAGGTTAGGGTCTTATTTATAGATTAGGCAAGTGTTTTAGGCCATAGGATTAACCCTAGATTCAATCCAAGCCATCAAAGCATGTCTTGGGGAAGAAGTCAAGTGTAGGAACCATCTAGGGCCTTTAGATTAAAGATGGACCATGAGAACCATTCAAATGCAAAATCTGCATTTGAGCGAATCGGCCCACGGGTTGACAGCCAAACACCCTGGATTAACCCCTAGTCGACCCAGCAAGCTCGGGTCGACCTCAAAAATCGGCCGGTTCGGTTATTCCCCTCTCCCAATTCGCTGTTTTGAACATTTTTGCATATTTATTTAATTTTCAATTATACATATATACATATATATATGTATATATATCAATATATATATATTTCTCTGCGCAACCCATTTCACTTAATTAAGTATACTTTAATTTGGGAATTTTTCGTGAAATTTCGCGAGGCCATACCTTGGTCATACGGACTCCGATTTTCGAAAACTCGGACTCTATTTCGCGTATTTTTCCGAGATGAACGCAATGAAATAGCCCGTTTCCCTTGATTCAGATTTTACAGTTTAATTCTGCCTCCATTTATGTTATAACATGTTATTCAAAAATACGGGTTGTTACATTCTTCCCTCCTTAAAGGATTTCGTCCCCGAAATCTCCAAGTTAGGAAGAACGTATCCTACCATCCATAATCCATCTACTTAAAACATCATCCACGAGCAATCATTGTCCGTAAAAGGTTCTAAATGCTGTATGATCATATGCAAAGGTGTGTGTATATGTACTTATCTAATGTGAAAATCAGGAGGTTACCGATTCAGTAAACCCCCTTAATGCAAAATATGTTAGTGAAATGAGTCCATATGTATGCAAATTCCTAACATAATTTATAATCTCTACATGAGTGCACATAACATTCATCCATATGCAACATCCACGTGCTGAATTAACCATCTTGCAACCATAAGAATTGAAAATGTACACACGTCCATATGCAATATGAGAGTGTATTTCAAGCCGATCTAGTGCCTAGTGTGTGTTTATGCATCCACGAGAAACCACTAGCAACCACTTGCATCCACTTGCAACCATCAAACATAACATGTCTCAAACACATGTTTACATCCATAGGATTCCTATCTCAACAAGATACAGTCGAGTGATGGAAGCGAGTACAGATAAAACAAAAACTTGGTACATATACTTACAGACTACTAGTACAGATCAGTTTTCCCCAAATGATTCTTAGGAAACTAAGCATGGTAGAAACCCAGAATGTATTTGTCATAGTCACAGATACTCTCAAATCCCAATTTATCACAAACAGATGAGTTATAACTCTCAGGGAGTTTGAGACTATTACCATATCAGAAGCAAAACTAGCATTAAAGTACCGAGTTTCTATTACAGAATCAAAATACCAGAAAAAAAAAGTTTCAAACTGAAAATCAGACAAGGAAAATTAAACATCCTACAGACAAATTATTCTAGCCCTAATATATTCACCCGTCATGCGAGTATTCACCGTTCCTTCCGATGTAGTCCCTTTCTTCTTCGGGCAGTCCCTAGTGAAGTGTCCCATCTCTCCACAGTTAAAGCAAGTGCCCTTCCTCTTTCTGCAATCCTTGTTTAGATGAGTTGAGCTTCCACAAGTAAAGCACTTCTTTTCCTTCTTATCTTCAGACTTCTCCTCCTTCTTTTGCATTTCCTTTTTGGGCCCCGTTTTCTTGTTTTGAGACTCATTCACCTTGACCTCCTTCTTTGCACTCTTGTTTTCTTCATGGAGTAGGGCCATATATACCAAACTCTCAAACATGGCCCCCATGGGCACATGAGACATAGCTAACTCCTGTAACGGCTCATTCAATCCTCTAGCAAAACGAAGAGCCTTCTTCTGAGTAGTACTCACCATATCCAAGCCAAAACGAGCTAACTTATTGAACTTGTTCACATATTCTTTGACGGACATGTCTCCTTGCTTCAAAGCAATAAACCTCTCCATTTGCAAATTCTCTTCAGCAGAAGACAGAAACTTAAGCCCGAATCTTGTCCTAAAATCGGCCCAAGTCTCAACGGGCCTAGTACCATTGGTGACTTCCCACCAATAAGCGGCTTCATCCCTCGTAAGCCAAACCGCCAACAAGATCTTTCTCTGATCATCTAACCCAAAGATGGCAAATAAATCCTCGGTCTCTTTCAACCAATTTCTGGCCTCCACAAAAGTCTCAGTGCCTTGAAAGTTCTTGCCACCCATTGCTTTGAAATCTTTGCAAGTCTTTGCGAAGTCAGGTTGAGGATGCTGAGGGGGAGGAGGAAGAGGGACCTCAGCAACAGGTGGAGGAGGAACATTAGCGACAGGAGGAGGAGTAATATTAACTACTGGAGGAGGAGGAGGGACATCTGCGGGGCCGGCTTCGGTCGCCCTAGCCTCCAAAAGTCTCCTATACCAAACAGGTACGTGCACTCCCTCCGGAATAGCAAAGTTATCGGCCATACTGAAAACGAAGAAAAAGACAGATTCAGAATGGAGAAAAACGAAGGAATTTTGCTAATGGCTTTTTGGGGACTAGCCTTTAAAATAAACTAGACTTTTCTTTGGAAAATACTTTATACTTTGTTTTGAAAATAGTTTTCCAAAAGTTTTCTAAAAACCTTTTTGTTCCCTCTCGTAAACCATAGGTTCTGATACCAAATGTAACACCCCACCTCCGCCAGGGTGGCTCTTGCAAGCACTCTGACTTTGGAGGGGCGTTTGAATCAGGTAAACATGCATAATGATATATCAAGGCAGAATAAGAACATATGTATATATGTAAACAGAGTAAATAACATAGATAAAACAGCGGAAGATTTTAAACCATTTCAAAACAAGTCTGGTACAACATAATGTCAATTTTCCAAATAAACAAGTCTAGTACATAAAACTGGAAGCTGAAAAGGAAAACATAAAGTAGCTATCCCCAAAGTGGAAAACCATAGCAAGCTCAAATCCAAAGCATACGTGAGCTATCCAAGAAAAGCAGCTAAGATCCAAGCTAAGTACCGGTATTCCCACCCTGTAAACCTGGGGGGGGGGGGGGGAAACGAAAGAAAAGAGGCGAAAGAAAAGAGGCGAAAGAAAAGAGGCGAAAGAAAACAGGTCAGTCAAAAAGACTGAGTAAGCCCTACTACAATCAATGTAAACTGATAAAGTTAACTGGCATGAGCAGCAGGTATGAACATAGGGATAACAACATACTAGCATGTTGATTAACTAACAAGGCAGATAAAGGTGTCATCGCATAATCCGGTTTAAGGTTTTGCACCACAGGTGTGCTAACATTCTAACATGTCATGTATAATCCAGAATTTATCCCTTGGCCTAAACTTGGCCCAGTATCAGGTGTTTGACTCAAACCAAGATCTAACTTCTTGGTACCAATTCTAGTATAACAGGATTAGGTGTTACCCCAATGTTCACATCGAAACAGGACGGAATAGAATGGTCCATACAGAAATAGAGTTTGGGAAAAATGGGCTTTTACCATCCCAACAGATAAAGTACAGAAACGGAATGCTAACAATAATGGGCCTTTACCACCCTAACAGATGAAGTACAAAAACGGAATACTAACTATAATGGGCCTTAACCACCCTAACAGATAAAGTACAGAAACGGAATGCTAACAAAAATGGGCCTTTACCACCCTAACAGAACGGTACCACGCAGAAACAGACGGGTGTTGCCACCCAACAAAACAGACGGTACCAACAGAATCAGACAGAACTAAGTGTACCCTAAATCCTACCCAAGCGATCGGCTCCCTAATACATAAATATCTTGTGTCGGCCCCACGATAGGGTGTATCACTCCCAAAAGTGGCAACCAATTGGCACAGGCATATTTACAGATGTCACGGCGTCTTACATCCTCAGAGGCAGACCGGGATCCATGCACGCACATGACCCGGTTGGAACGCACCATCAACACCCATCGCCATTATCAGAATGAACCACTTATAATTAGTTCAGTAAGCGTGCCCGGACCCTACCTACAGTTGGGTCAAAGTTTTGATACCAGAAAGGGTTACTGACTAATATGGGTCCCAAACAACAAATGACACAAGTATTCCCCCTTGTGTCCCCAGACTATCAGATTCAGATTAACTTATTGATAGAGTTCAGACATACTAAGTTCAGACGATTAGTTTTCAGACTAACGGATCAGATAACAGATTTACAAACTTGCCTAACTTAGTGTGGGTCCTACAGATCCGCAAAACAGGTTCGTTTAATTTATCAACCAAGTTGGTTTATCCAGACCAGATATCAAATTGGTTCTCAGCCTTACCAAATTACTGAATTGATTTGGTTAAGTATAGTTCATCTTAACCCCGTTAAATCACCGAGCCCAGATTGGTTAAGTGTAGGTTAACTTAACCCCATTAATTTACCGAGTTCAGATTGGTTAAGTATTAAGTGGACCATGACTTAACCCTAATCACGAGGCATTAATTAATTTAATGCGCCTTAACCTCTCACATTAGACCTTGTTGTGGTTACTAGTTAAGTCGGGCGGGTCCGGGTAGCTTTACACCACAACTTGGTCTAACCTCGGGTTCAAGGTACAACATGACCAACTTCTCACATTGGGTCCTATTGTCTGTAGCAACTAGTTAAGCCGGTCGGTTCCGGGTAGGTTTACGCTACAAACTCAACCCAACCTCGAGTTGGCCACACTTATCTTTTCTAAGTGTCATGTCCATCGTGTTTCCAAAACACCTTACAAGTTTTCAAGCAATTGGGTAGACCTAACTTAATAGGTAAATTCCCAATGGGTAGACCTAACTTAATAGGTAAATTCCCAAGCTCATGTTTTTATGTCTTTTAAGTTTACCCAACCCCAAACGATATCCCATCGCTTACATATCGCAATAGCGCATAAAGGATAGAAAGAGGGAACTTGGCATAATTATGACATAAAAATGTTGAAGCCACAAGTTCAACATGGTGGCATATGAAATGTTCATGTGTTCATACACTTGCATATTACATTTTTAGGCCTCATAAAACCAAACTTGGCATATTCATGATACATGGTGCTAAATGACATGTAGAAATGGCCATAAGTTCGCATTTAGACTCACATGCAAGTTATCATAAGAGATATGATAACTTACATGTTGCCAAAATGCAACCTTTGGCATAAATCTTGAAGCTTTATGTTCATAAACCCAAGATAAGCTTGCATAACATGATAACATGAACCAAATGAGCATCCCAAACTTGCATAGCATAACTTGCATATCAAACTTGCATAACTTAACTTGCATATCATATGACAACTTGCATATCAAACTTGCATAACTTAACTTGCATATCATATGACAACTTGCATATCAAACTTGCATAACCTAACTTGCATATCATATGACAACTTGCATATCAAACTTGCATAACATAACTTGATGAACTTGCATATAGCATCATAGTAAACTTGCATAACACATCATAGTAAACTTGCATAACACATCATAGTAAACTTGCATATCATACATTTAACTTTAGAGTTTAAGTATGAAAGGAATAGGGCTTACAATGCTTAAGAAGTCACAAAAATATGACAAAGCCCTTATGAAATCAATTAAACCCAAAATGCAAGCAAAACCCTTGAGCCAAAATGATCAAGACTCTTTCTTTATGATGCAAATATATAAACTTGACTTGAATGCAAGCTAATGATGCTCATACAAGTTTGAAAACACTTGTATGCATGGAAAATCACTTAGGAATTTATTTAGGAATTTTATGAAGAGAGTGGAGGCCATGAGAGGATTGATTTTGCCATAGTTTAGTTGTATGAATGAATAATGATGATTTAGGGTAGGTTAGGGTCTTATTTATAGATTAGGCAAGTGTTTTAGGCCATAGGATTAACCCTAGATTCAATCCAAGCCATCAAAGCATGTCTTGGGGAAGAAGTCAAGTGTAGGAACCATCTAGGGCCTTTAGATTAAAGATGGACCATGAGAACCATTCAAATGCAAAATCTGCATTTGAGCGAATCGGCCCACGGGTTGACAGCCAAACACCCTGGATTAACCCCTAGTCGACCCAGCAAGCTCGGGTCGACCTCAAAAATCGGCCGGTTCGGTTATTCCCCTCTCCCAATTCGCTGTTTTGAACATTTTTGCATATTTATTTAATTTTCAATTATATATATATATATCAATATATATATATATTTCTCTGCGCAAACCATTTCACTTAATTAAGTATACTTTAATTTGGGAATTTTTCGTGAAATTTCGCGAGGCCATACCTTGGTCATACGGACTCCGATTTTCGAAAACTCGGACTCTATTTCGCGTATTTTTCCGAGACGAACGCAATGACATAGCCCGTTTCCCTTGATTCAGATTTTACAGTTTAATTCTGCCTCCATTTATGTAATAACATGTTATTCAAAAATACGGGTTGTTACATTCTTCCCTCCTTAAAGGATTTCGTCCTCGAAATCTCCAAGTTAGGAAGAACGTATCCTACCATCCATAATCCATCTACTCAAAACATCATCCACGAGCAATCATTGTCCGTAAAAGGTTCTAAATGCTGTATGATCATATGCAAAGGTGTGTGTATATGTACTTATCTAATGTGAAAATCAGGAGGTTACTGATTCAGTAAACCCCCTTAATGCAAAATATGTTAGTGAAATGAGTCCATATGTATGCAAATTCCTAACATAATTTATAATCTCTACATGAGTGCACATAACATTCATCCATATGCAACATCCACGTGCTGAATTAACCATCTTGCAACCATAAGAATTGAAAATGTACACACGTCCATATGCAATATGAGAGTGTATTTCAAGCCGATCTAGTGCCTAGTGTGTGTTTATGCATCCACGAGAAACCACTAGCAACCACTTGCATCCACTTGCAACCATCAAACATAACATGTCTCAAACACATGTTTACATCCATAGAATTCCTATCTCAACAAGATACAGTCGAGTGATGGAAGCGAGTACAGATAAAACAAAAACTTGGTACATATACTTATAGACTACTAGTACAGATCAGTTTTCCCCAAATGATTCTTAGGAAACTAAGCATGGTAGAAACCCAGAATGTATTTGTCATAGTCACAGATACTCTCAAATCCCAATTTATCACAAACAGATGAGTTATAACTCTCAGGGAGTTTAAGACTATTACCATATCAGAAGCAAAACTAGCATTAAAGTACCGAGTTTCTATTACAGAATCAAAATACCAGAAAAAAAAAGTTTCAAACTGAAAATCAGACAAGGAAAATTAAACATCCTACAGACAAATTATTCTAGCCCTAATCTATTCACCCGTCATGCGAGTATTCACCGTTCCTTCCGATGTAGTCCCTTTCTTCTTCGGGCAGTCCCTAGTGAAGTGTCCCATCTCTCCATAGTTAAAGCAAGTGCCCTTCCTCTTTCTGCAATCCTTGTTTAGATGAGTTGAGCTTCCACAAGTAAAGCACTTCTTTTCCTTCTTATCTTCAGACTTCTCCTCCTTCTTTTGCATTTCCTTTTTGGGCCCCGTTTTCTTGTTTTGAGACTCATTCACCTTGACCTCCTTCTTTGCACTCTTGTTTTCTTCATGGAGTAGGGCCATATATACCAAACTCTCAAACGTGGCCCCCATGGGCACATGAGACATAGCTAACTCCTGTAACGGCTCATTCAATCCTCTAGCAAAACGAAGAGCCTTCTTCTGAGTAGTACTCACCATATCCAAGCCAAAACGAGCTAACTGATTGAACTTGTTCACATATTCTTTGACGGACATGTCTCCTTGCTTCAAAGCAATAAACCTCTCAATTTGCAAATTCTCTTCAGCAGAAGACAGAAACTTAAGCCCGAATCTTGTCCTAAAATCGGCCCAAGTCTCAACGGGCCTAGTACCATTGGTGACTTCCCACCAATAAGCGGCTTCATCCCTCGTAAGCCAAACCGCCAACAAGATCTTTCTCTGATCATCTAACCCAAAGATGGCAAATAAATCCTCGGTCTCTTTCAACCAATTTCTGGCCTCCACAAAAGTCTCAGTGCCTTGAAAGTTCTTGCCACCCATTGCTTTGAAATCTTTGCAAGTCTTTGCGAAGTCAGGTTGAGGATGCTGAGGGGGAGGAGGAAGAGGGACCTCAGCAACAGGTGGAGGAGGAACATTAGCGATAGGAGGAGGAGGAATATTAACTACTGGAGGAGGAGGAGGGACATCTGCGGGGCCGGCTTCGGTCGCCCTAGCCTCCAAAAGTCTCCTATACCAAACAGGTACGTGCACTCCCTCCGGAATAGCAAAGTTATCGGCCATACTGAAAACGAAGAAAAAGACAGATTCAGAATGGAGAAAAATGAAGGAATTTTGCTAATGGCTTTTTGGGGACTAGCCTTTAAAATAAACTAGACTTTTCTTTGGAAAATACTTTATACTTGGTTTTGAAAATAGTTTTCCAAAAGTTTTCTAAAAACCTTTTTGTTCCCTCTCGTAAACCATAGGTTCTGATACCAAATGTAACACCCCACCTCCGCCAAGGTGGCTCTTGCAAGCACTCTGACTTTGGAGGGGCGTTTGAATCAGGTAAACATGCATAATGATATATCAAGGCAGAATAAGAACATATGTATATATGTAAACAGAGTAAATATCATAGATAAAACAGCGGAAGATTTTAAACCATTTCAAAACAAGTCTGGTACAACATAATGTCAATTTTCCAAATAAACAAGTCTAGTACATAAAACTGGAAGCTGAAAAGGAAAACATAAAGTAGCTATCCCCAAAGTGGAAAACCATAGCAAGCTCAAATCCAAAGCATACGTGAGCTATCCAAGAAAAGCAGCTAAGATCCAAGCTAAGTACCGGTATTCCCACCCTGTAAACCTGGGGGGGGGGGGGGAACGAAAGAAAAGAGGCGAAAGAAAACAAGTCAGTCAAAAAGACTGAGTAAGACCTACTACAATCAATGTAAACTGATAAAGTTAACTGGCATGAGCAACAGGTATGAACATAGGGATAACAACATACTAGCATGTTGATTAACTAACAAGGCAGATAAAGGTGTCATCGCATAATCCGGTTTAAGGTTTTGCACCACAGGTGTGCTAACATTCTAACATGTCATGTATAATCCAGAATTTATCCCTTGGCCTAAACTTGGACCAGTATCAGGTGTTTGACTCAAACCAAGATCTAACTTCTTGGTACCAATTCTAGTATAACAGGATTAGGTGTTACCCCAATGTTCACATCGAAACAGGACGGAATAGAATGGTCCATACAGAAATAGAGTTTGGGAAAAATGGGCTTTTACCATCCCAACAGATAAAGTATAGAAACGGAATGCTAACAATAATGGGCCTTTACCACCCTAACAGATGAAGTACAAAAACGGAATACTAACTATAATGGGCCTTAACCATCCTAACAGATAAAGTACAGAAACGGAATGCTAACAAAAATGGGCCTTTACCACCCTAACAGAACGGTACCACGCAGAAACAGACGGGTGTTGCCACCCAACAAAACAGACGGTACCAACAGAATCAGACAGAACTAAGTGTACCCTAAATCCTACCCAAGCGATCGGCTCCCTAATACATAAATATCCTGTGTCGGCCCCACGATAGGGTGTATCACTCCCTAAAGTGGCAACCAATTGGCACAGGCATATTTACAGATGTCACGGCGTCTTACATCCTCAGAGGCAGACCGGGATCCATGCACGCACATGACCCGGTTGGAACGCACCATCAACACCCATCGCCATTATCAGAATGAACCACTTATAATTAGTTCAGTAAGCGTGCCCGGACCCTACCTACAGTTGGGTCAAAGTTTTGATACCAGAAAGGGTTACTGACTAATATGGGTCCCAAACAACAAATGACACAAGTATTCCCCCTTGTGTCCCCAGACTATCAGATTCAGATTAACTTATTGATAGAGTTCAGACATACTAAGTTCAGACGATTAGTTTTCAGACTAACGGATCAGATAACAGATTTACAAACTTGCCTAACTTAGTGTGGGTCCTACAGATCCGCAAAATAGGTTCGTTTAATTTATCAACCAAGTTGGTTTATCCAGACCAGATATCAAATTGGTTCTCAGCCTTACCAAATTACTGAATTGATTTGGTTAAGTATAGTTCATCTTAACCCCGTTAAATCACCGAGTCCAGATTGGTTAAGTGTAGGTTAACTTAACCCCGTTAATTTACCGAGTTCAGATTGGTTAAGTATTAAGTGGACCATGACTTAACCCTAATCACGAGGCATTAATTAATTTAATGCGCCTTAACCTCTCACATTAGACCTTGTTGTGGTTACTAGTTAAGTCGGGCGGATCCGGGTAGCTTTACACCACAACTTGGTCTAACCTCGGGTTCAAGGTACAACATGACCAACTTCTCACATTGGGTCCTATTGTCTGTAGCAACTAGTTAAGCCGGTTGGTTCCGGGTAGGTTTACGCTACAAACTCAACCCAACCTCGAGTTGGTCACACTTATCTTTTCTAAGTGTCATGTCCATCGTGTTTCCAAAACACCTTACAAGTTTTCAAGCAATTGGGTAGACCTAACTTAATAGGTAAATTCCCAATGGGTAGACCTAACTTAATAGGTAAATTCCCAAGCTCATGTTTTTATGTCTTTTAAGTTTACCCAACCCCAATCGATATCCCATCGCTTACATATCGCAATAGCGCATAAAGGATAGAAAGAGGGAACTTGGCATAATTATGACATAAAAATGTTGAAGCCACAAGTTCAACATGGTGGCATATGAAATGGTCATGTGTTCATACACTTGCATATTACATTTTTAGGCCTCATAAAACCAAACTTGGCATATTCATGATACATGGTGCTAAATGACATGTAGAAATGGCCATAAGTTCGCATTTAGCCTCACATGCAAGTTATCATAAGAGATATGATAACTTACATGTTGCCAAAATGCAACCTTTGGCATAAAGCTTGAAGCTTTATGTTCATAAACCCAAGATAAGCTTGCATAACATGATAACATGAACCAAATGAGCATCCCAAACTTGCATAGCATAACTTGCATATCAAACTTGCATAACTTAACTTGCATATCATATGACAACTTGCATATCAAACTTGCATAACTTAACTTGCATATCATATGACAACTTGCATATCAAACTTGCATATCAAACTTGCATAACCTAACTTGCATATCATATGACAACTTGCATATCAAACTTGCATAACATAACTTGATGAACTTGCATATAGCATCATAGTAAACTTGCATAACACATCATAGTAAACTTGCATATCATACATTTAACTTTAGAGTTTAAGTATGAAAGGAATAGGGCTTACAATGCTTAAGAAGTCACAAAAATATGACAAAGCCCTTATGAAATCAATTAAACCCAAAATGCAAGCAAAACCCTTGAGCCAAAATGATCAAGACTCTTTCTTTATGATGCAAATATATAAACTTGACTTGAATGCAAGCTAATGATGCTCATACAAGTTTGAAAACACTTGTATGCATGGAAAATCACTTAGGAATTTATTTAGGAATTTTATGAAGAGAGTGGAGGCCATGAGAGGATTGATTTTGCCATAGTTTAGTTGTATGAATGAATAATGATGATTTAGGGTAGGTTAGGGTCTTATTTATAGATTAGGCAAGTGTTTTAGGCCATAGGATTAACCCTAGATTCAATCCAAGCCATCAAAGCATGTCTTGGGGAAGAAGTCAAGTGTAGGAACCATCTAGGGACTTTAGATTAAAGATGGACCATGAGAACCATTCAAATGCAAAATCTGCATTTGAGCGAATCGGCCCACGGGTTGACAGCCAAACACCCTGGATTAACCCCTAGTCGACCCAGCAAGCTCGGGTCGACCTCAAAAATCGGCCGGTTCGGTTATTCCCCTCTCCCAATTCGCTGTTTTGAACATTTTTGCATATTTATTTAATTTTCAATTATATATATATATATCAATATATATATATATATATATTTCTCTGCGCAACCCATTTCACTTAATTAAGTATACTTTAATTTGGGAATTTTTCGTGAAATTTCGCGAGGCCATACCTTGGTCATACGGACTCCGATTTTCGAAAACTCGGACTCTATTTCGCGTATTTTTCCGAGACGAACGCAATGGCATAGCCCGTTTCCCTTGATTCAGATTTTACAGTTTACTTCTGCCTCCATTTATGTTATAACATGTTATTCAAAAATACGGGTTGTTACAGCTAGGTTTTCTGGAGTTATATTTTTTTTTATGAAAGAAAAAATCCTATTGGCCGAGGATTTATAGTAAATTTTAAATAGTGTTTTTACAAACGAACTCCTTTTCCAACCCAACGACTGTCGCCCCTAGCTAAATACCCCCATCCCGGACATAATGGGATATGTTTCGTTGGCCATTTTGACTGTTACAGTCAGTTATTTTTCAAATTAAAGTATAAAACATTTAATATTCAATTTGAACGTACATTTCAATTTGCCAGGGCCACAAACTGATTCGAAAAATTCCAGAAAAATAAATCTAGCTATGTTTTGATGCTACGGTCCCAACAAAACTAGTTTCGTCGAATTCTGAGATCGTTTGAAAAATGGTCATTTTCTGGTCGATCCAATTTAACAGAAATTGACCAAACACATTTTCTTTTGCCATGCTCACATACTAGCTTCAAAAATTATGACATTTGAAACCTAGCAATAATTTGACATCCCGGACCCAACAAAAGTGGTTTCGTCGAATTCCGAGGTCGTTTGCAAAATATCAATTTTCCAGGGCTATATATTCTATATAGCGACCTTTCTGAAAATTCATTCGGCCATAACTTTTGATTCCCGCTATGAAACTTCGATTTTTCAGATTCTTTAAAAAGGTATTGATAAACAGATTTAAATATTTTTGGTTTCGCTAAAATCCGTTATATTTTCCACCCTGCACAGTCAGTCAAAGTTTGAATCCAAAATTTCAAACTGACTCGCTATTTCTACTTCACTATTTTATTGAAATATTCAATTTCAATTGTTCAAATTCCTTTGAAATCACCAATTTAAAATTTTTAAATTGGCCCGTATTTTTCGGGTTATTACAATCTCCCCTACTTAAAACTTTTCGTCCTCGAAAAGGAAACAACAGTAAAGTAGGAAACAAAATGTAAATGCAAAGTATTATAAAGGTACCTTGCACCGTAGTTAGTCAGAGATATCCACCCTGCATTTGGGGGTAAGCTTGCTTAATGCTTTCCTCAGTCTCCCAAGTACAGTCTCTAGGATCACTGCTCCACTGCACTTTAACTAAATGAACCTTTTTGCTTCTTAGTTCTCTAGTTTCTTTGCCAACAATCTTTAATGGCTCTCTTCTGAGTGCTAATTCTGGAGTTATGTCTATATCCTGTTGCGCTGCTTCTTCTACAACAAGATCTGGATCATGCACATGTCTTCTAAGTTGAGATATGTGAAATACATCATGCACTCCAGGCAACCAATCTGGTAATTGAACCCTATAAGAAAGAGTTCCAATTCGTTCGAGTATAGGAAAGGGACCAATAAATCTCGGTGCCAACTTCCCAATTTTGCCAAATCCGATTACTCCTCTCATCGGAGAAACTTTCAAATAAACATGATCACCAACAGCAAATGTCAAATCCCTTCTTCTAGAAACTGCATAACTTTTCTGTCGGCTTTGTGCGGTTCTCAATCGCTTTTTGATGAAGTCTACTTTATCAGATGCTTCTCTAATCATATCGGGTCCTAACACAAGTCTATTGCCAGGTTCTACCCAACATGCTGGAGATCTGCCCGGTCTGCCATATAATGCTTCAAATGGCGACATCCTCAAACTTGCTTGATAGCTATTGTTATATGAGAATTCTGCCAAATGCAAGTGATCTTCCCATGACCCACCAAAATCAATTATACAAGCCCGCAGTAAATCTTCTAAAATTCTATTCACCCGCTCAGTTTGGTCATCGGTTTGAGGGTGATAAGCGGTGCTCATATTCAGTTTTGTTCCCAATTCTGTCTGGAAAGACTCCCAGAATTTGCTAGCAAATATCGGGTCTCTATCACTGACTATGCTGATGGGAATTCCATGCAGCTTAACGATTTCTTTGAAATATATTTGTACTAGACTTTGAGCGGTTCTATTGGATCTGACAGGTATAAAATGGGCAGTCTTCGTGAAGCGATCTACGATTACCCAAATGTTGTCATTACCTTTCCTGGTTCGCGGCAAGCCATCTATGAAATCCATGGAAATCTGTTCCCATTTCCATCCTGGGACTTCCAACGGTTGCAACAATCCTGCTAGCTTCTGTTGGTCGCTCTTGACCAATTGACAAGTAGGGCATCTGCTAACATACAAAGAAATATCCCTCTTCATTGCCCTCGACCAGAAAGTGCGTTTGATATCGTTGTACATTTTACTCACCCCAGGATGGATGCAAAATTTGGATTTATGGCATTCGTCTAACACTTCTCTTTTGAGCTCAGGAATGTTGGGAACACAAATTCTCCCATTCAGTCTCAGAACCTCTCCTTTATCTACCTGAAAACTTGAGGGCTCTCCCTTCTGGATTCTCCCTTTGATCCTTTGAATGAAATAATCATTCCTCTGGAGAGCACATATCTTATCGATCAAGCTAGGGGTAATTATAAGATTGGCAATTATTGCGGTTTTTCTACTAAGCGCATCCGCTACAACGTTAGCCTTCCCCGGCGTATACAGGATATCAAGATCATACGCTGCAAGAAATTCCAGCCAACACTGCTGTCTCAGATTCAGATCTTTCTGGGTGTATAAATACTTCAATGATTGATGATCTGTGTACAGTATAAATTTCTCGCCCAATAAATAATGCCTCCAGATTTTCAAAGCAAAAACGATAGCTAGCAACTCAAGATCATGAGTCACATAATTCTTCTCATGCGGTTTCAGTTGGCAGCTTGCATAAGCGACTACTTGGCCTCTTTGCATTAACACTGCACCAAGACCTCTAATAGAAGCATCTGTCCAAACCGTTAAATCCTGATTGCCATCAATAATGGTTAACACTGGAGCAGTCGTCAGTTTTGATTTCAATTCCTGGAAAGCTTCTTCACGGTCGGAAGTCCACTTAAATTTCTCATGCTTCTTCGTGAGCTTCGTTAACGGACCGGATATCCTCGAAAAATCCTTAACGAACTTTCGATAATAACTAGCCAACCCCATAAAACTTCTAACCTCTGTGGGAGTAGTGGGTTGTTTCCAGTCTTGAATCGCTGTTATTTTCCTTGGGTCAACAGAAATCCCTTTCTCTGACACAACATGGCTAAGAAATTTCACTTTTTCTTGCCAGAAGACACATTTAGAGAATTTGGCTTTGAAGACGTTCTTTCTTAGAATCTCCAATACTTGTTCTAAGTGTTTTTCATGCTCGGGTTTTGATTTGGAGTAGATTAAAATATTGTCGATGAATACGAGGACAAATTTATTCAGAACTCCCCTGAACACTCTATTCATTAGATCGACAAAGTATGCTGGAGCATTGCACAGGCCAAACGACATTACTAACCATTCATAAAATATGTCTGGACCTCTGAAAGTTGTCAAAGGAACACACTCTTCTGCTATTCTCAATTGATGAAAACCTGTAGCTAGGTCCATTCGGGAAAATACTTTCGCCCCATTCAATTGGTCTAGCAAATCATCGATGCGGGGTAATGGATACTTGTTTTTGAGCGTCTGTTTGTTGAGGTCTCGGTAATCAACGCATAATCGAAGAGTACCGTCTAACTTTGGGACAAACACAACAGCTGCACCCCAATTAGAAAAACTAGGTCTGATTAGACCCTTCCACAACAGTTGACGAGTTTGATCGCCTAATTCTTCTTTTTCCTTCGGAGTCATTCTGCGAATTGGATGTACCACTGGTCTGGCATTGGGAATTAGATCGATTTGGAATTCTATTTCTCTTTGCGGAGGTAAGTTTTCAACTTCTTCAAACACATCCACATAGTTCTAACAATCGGAATCTTTTCCAAGGAATTGGGCATAAGTTCTAATGCCGACCAAAATTCTTCTCTATTCGGATTCGAACCATGACAGGGTACCGTAATATATCCAAGCTTCGTTCGAATTTTAACGATTCTTTCTGCACAATTCACTTCGGCTTCGTATTTCGATAACCAATCCAGCCCGAGAATGATATCGAATTCGGGAAAATCCATAACGATTAAATTGAAAGGAAACTGGTATCGGGAGAAAGAAGTAGGCACCTTACAACATGAACTGAGGGTTATTAGGACCCCCTATCGGGTTATGAACTTCCACCGATTCTTTAAGCTTTCTCTGTTTTAACTTTAATTTGTGCATTGTGTTACTAGCAATAAAACTATGCGACGCACCCGTGTCAAACAATACAGAAACAGGAATATTTTTAATGGTAAGGGTACCTCCCAAAACATCGGGTTTACCTGCTCCTTCGGAAGCAGCTGGCGGGCTCGACCCGTCATACACGTGAGCTACCGTGTCCTTCTTCAGCAAAGGACAGTCTTTGACCAGATGATCGGTCTTGTGGCAATTAAAGCAGGAGCGAGGGTTCTGAGAACCCTAGCTTGAACCTTGTGAATTTTTCTTCTGCCTCTTCGAGGCTGTGCACACATTAGAGTAGTGCCCCACTTTGCCACAGTTAAAGCAGCTTCCTCTTGGCGGCTTGTCAGTCTGAGGTTTCGAAGATGCTGCTTGGCTTGACTCAGCTTGATTCGCAGCAGGCTTGCATTTGTTCCCGGCTTGGCTTCTAGCGCGATCCTGCTCCAAATGCCTATGGTCAAGGTCTTCGTAGTTGCATGTCATTTCCACCAGTTCGTTAAATTCCAGCTTGACATGGGCCATGGATCTATCATGATACTGTCGCCTTAACCCAAGGATAAACCTCTTATTTTTGGACTTTGCAGTGGCGACGAGCTCCGGAGCATAGGGCGACAACAGTGTAAATTTATTCAGATAATCCTGCACGGAAAGATCCCCCTGCTGGAGGTTGGCAAAGTCATCGTGCATTCGTTCTAGTGCTTGTTCTGGGACATATTTCTCCTTGAAGAGTTCTTTGAATCCATCCCATGTTCTTCCAGCTTCTCTATTCCCGGCGGTGAGAGATTCCCACCATAGTTCAGCTTGTTCCTGCATAAGCCAGGCGCCCATAATAGCTTTATCCTGGTCTCCAAGCCTTAGGCCTTCAAGAATTTTCTCGCATGTTTTGAGCCATGCAAGGGCCTCTATTACTGAGCCAGTCCCCGAGAAGGTCTTGCCTCCTAAGTTTTTATATCTCTTAGCTACACGGTCTAGCTCGAAGTATTGAGCGGCCGGAGGTTGTATCAAAGGTCCGTCTTGAACTGAGGCTTCTCCCCGTCCTCGACCTCGGCCGACACGGCCTCCTCTAGCAGCGGTTGCTCTGGTAGCCATTTTTCAAATTCTGTATAAGCAAAAAAAGAGTCAGCTAACAAAAATGATAGTTTATTGCATGATTAAGCAGAAAATTTACGGAAAGATAACAATGGACTGATCAAATTGTTTTTGCTATTCTGCTCGGCTCATTCCAGTACTTTACTAGTCCTATCTCTAATGAGCAACTCGCCTTAGAATACTACTGATTCTATTATGACGAAGTGTTTAATGTGTTAGACTTCAGAACTAAGGTTAACCAAAGCTCTGATACCAGCTGTGATGATCCCAAAACCCTGTGACACGGTGTTAAGGATAATCATTGGAATATAACACATTAATCATCATTAGCAGATCACATATGATAGCATAAACAGAAAATAGAACAATTTACGCACATATGACAGCGGAATCATATAGATATCATCACATCAGAGAAGCACAGTACAGGATACCACTTAGTGCATGATGACACATAATCAGTCACCATCGCCTGAGGCGGAATCATACATAAAGAGTACACAAAATAAATATCTGTCTACATCGCCAATGGCGGAATCATAATATAGATACAATAATGGCGGAGAAAATCCAAGTTAGCACGGTGTAGTCAAGCCTCGCCATGAGCCAAAAGTGCGTCAGAAACCTGTAACTAGGCTGCCCGTGTGAAAATGAGGGCACCCAAGTTTGCAAGGTGAAACAAACTACGAGTCAGTCATAGGACTGGTATGAGAAATCTACATAACTTATTAACAACAATAACAAGGCAAATCAAAGGACCACGCCACTTTCGCGGAACGGGTTTACTCCAATGAGTGCTAGTGCATGAAATAAAGTAAATGATTAAATCATCGCAATGCTTTTTATAAAATGAAGCCATTATAAGACTCAGGTCCCATCACACAATGCAAAGCAAGCCGGAGGATAGAGTTTTACCTTATAATGGCCAAAAATGCTTCATACGTATAAAACAAAAATGTTTGATATTATTACTAGTGCATATATGTTTTAAAAGCAAATTCCATCATAAATATTAATCCTAGACGGCATGGGTACCATATATCATGTCGCCATACTAGTAATACAATCACATTCGCACATTTCATATTGGAAATTGGATTCCTTCATGAGTCGAGGCAAGGGGCAAGCTCCTCTCCGATTCGAGACACTCTAGCAAATGTCCCAGGACCCCACTCTGATCCTTGGAATCGGCTGGGCCGGTCCTCTCTTACTTTTGAGGATTAGTTATTCCTGAACACACGTTTCCCGGTCCTTACAGACCTATAGTCGAGGCGCCTCGCATTCCAACAACCACACAGGTGAAAAGTATATATAATGTCAGGGCTGGTAGGTCACTGATACCACCATAGCTAGAAAGAAACGTCATGCTCTCCCAGCGGTCCGTCTCCCGTTTTTGACTCATACCGGGGTGTGAGGCTCGCGAATTCACGTCATACACAAAGCTATGTCACACAGACCATGCTTTGATCATTAACCACAAGACTTTTCTTTGCAACAGAAGCCTTGATCATATGCCACTTAGGCGTGCCACACAAGCAATCCACTCCATGCGACTGATTTCTATCAATACATAACCTCTGAGCTCGTACGTCTCAGAGAAGGGCGTTAAGCAAGAGAATAAATTCTCCGCCGCCAAACAGATATATATTTAACAGAGATCAATCAGCATAGAACAAAATCCAATGTTAGACACATAGTCCATTTACAAGTACGTTCTGGGTCTGAACGAAACCGGAAGCACCAATTCCTCGCATATCCGTACAATCAACAGTATGTTTGGACGGCTACTACTTCAGTTCCTTCATGGTAGCTACTCCAATCACGAGCATCAGTAGCGCCCATCCATCCAATGTGAAGATCGTCGGTCTTCAACCGTCTTCGACTCTTCGACTTCTCAACGTCGATCGATTATTTGAAATGAGATGAACTCGGCCTTTTCAAATAATCCACGTATATTTAGATTTTCAAATCAATTTATCACATGGTTGGACTATTCGACATTCACATTTCAGTTCTTTAGTTATAATTCTCATGTTAAATACATTCAACCATCACAAATCAAGCAAACACAATGAAATTGGTTTATTTCCACTCTATATCGTCTATAGTATTTTATAACGCTATATCGCCATTTTTATTTAATTTAAAACGGCCATATTTAATTAAACGACGTTTCAGGTCGTGCCGATGCACTAGCGCTGTTTTTCGCTAATTTTGTTTTACACATATCTGAAAATATAACCGTTGGATCTTCACAAATTTGGTGCCGTTGGAAAGATATTTCCAAGGCGAACCCAACGGTTGCGGTTTCGGGAAAATCCAATGGTCGGATTTCCCGCACTAGTCGTTTGAAATCACGGTTTCAAAACACGAACTGCACGGCCACGTTTCGTTTTAATTTTATTTATATTTATATATTTATATAAATATAGTTCATTCAAAAATTCCTATATCGTTTCCACTTCAATTATTTCACTAACGCCCTTAAATTTTGGAAAATTTTGCCATAACCTCCTTTGTACGGGAGGGGCTGGGAAAATTCCCAAATAGTCACACGGGCGTCTCATGTCAAAAAGAAAAGGAAAAAGCCAAGCGGCTAGCCAACAGGCTCATAAAATCATCACCCAAACAAAACAGTAAATGTGTACCTATTTGTCGGGCACAAAATTTTATTCCTCTTATCTAACCCCTTTTGTTATAACCTGTTCAATAAATATGCATGTATATATATACAATTTTTATCACTTATCATTTTCCTTTCAACTTCATATTTGATTTACTTTGGTTTAAAAAAACCATTCATTCTAATGTTGCATGCATAGGCTAAAATCATATCATTAGCTAATTGATGTATATTTCAACTCATGCTATTTTATTTGAACAAGTGGCTATTTTTAACAC
The DNA here is from genome assembly GCA_030737875.1 of Allium sativum. Lineage (NCBI taxonomy): Eukaryota > Viridiplantae > Streptophyta > Magnoliopsida > Asparagales > Amaryllidaceae > Allium > Allium sativum. The sequence continues at coordinate 830,396,693 of CM060918.1, read as the reverse complement.
TTCACATTTCAAAGATGATAATTTTGGCGAACTAAAATAGATTTCAACACATGACTATTTTATTTAGTTCCTATATATGTTAAAAATAATATTTCTTCACAAATATTTACTTCAACGCTCGCATATCTTTAGCATATCACATATATGATAAAAATGATATTTTTATCATTTAAAATATTTATTCGACAATGGATGTTTTCAACACTTCATAGTTCCAATAAAAATGTAATTTTTATTGTTCGATCTTTTTATTCAACACATGAACTTTTCCACTACACACATGAGCATTTCCACACATGGATATTTCATTTATGTTGTTCATATAAGAAAGATAGAATGTTTATTGTTGAAACTATTTATATATAAGGCGAATATTTTTCATACTTCATATATATATATATTATAAAAAGGTGATTTTTATTGTTTAGACACTTCATTCATTCACAAATGAATTTAATTTTCACACATCACTTTTCAACACATGAACATTTCCACACATGGATATAGTTTCAACATATGACTTTAATTTAAACGCATGAAAATAATTTTAACATATGAAAATTATTCTAACACATAAAGATTATTCAAAATTTCGGCAGCATAACGGCAGGGTAGTTAAAACCGGCACCGTCACTAGTACGGCTCCTCGCTCTACCTTAACAATGTGGATTCATGCATCTAATTTGCACGCAGGCGGCATGTTTTATTTTTATTTCCACAAATATTTCCAATTCATTTCAATCACCAATGGGTATTTTTCAACCACAACCAAACAATATCAACCACAAACAATTATTCAACCATTCGTATTTTTCATCTAATATTTCACACCAATTCACAACAATAAATATCGTCCATGGTTTGTGGACGAGGGTAGTATATATATATATATATATATATATATTATTGCTATATTTCACTTGCATTTCAACACATATATCAATTATTCTATGCATGTATAATTCATACTTCGCTTATATAGCTTACACCACGCATGTACATGAGGTATACAACACTTGTGTAATTTATATTTCGCTTATATAATTTATACACGACATTTTCCATTCAAATTCTTTTAATTTAGATTTCTCACATTGGTTTGCGGAGTGCTAAAAATCGTAGATGACTCAGAAAAATCCGCGGCTTCTTCTATGTGGTAGAGAGCTTCCTTGCGGTCCCGATGTTTCCTGTTTCATCGAATTTCGTCAACACACCAAAAAGATATGATTTTTTCAAAGTGCAGACATCAAAAATGACTCACCTTTCTATTTGGTTTGAAACTAGGTTTGAGGTTTTCGCGAAATCCGCTGGCCTAGATGACGATCAGGGAGTTGGACGTGGAAGAGCTTCGAGTGGGGGTCCTGTCGGCGGTGGTGAGGTGCAGCTCGGTGGTCGGATCTGGCCACGGCGGCAATGGGAAGTGGTGGACTTTGGGCGCTCGATTCAGGCGGAGGAGGCGTCGAGGGAGGGGGTGCTGGGGTCGGATTTGAAGAGGAGGCGGAGCTGCGTCGAGGGGTGGTTGCGGCGGTGCCTGGAAGTGGCGGAGTCGGACGGAAATTTGGCTGGAAGGTTGGAGTGCGATGGACCGTCGAGAGCGAGGGACTAGGTTTTCTGGAGTTATATTTTTTTTATGAAAGAAAAAATCCTATTGGCCGAGGATTTATTGTAAATTTTAAATAGTGTTTTTACAAACGAACTCCTTTTCCAACCCAACGACTGTCGCCCCTAGCTAAATACCCTCATCCCGGACACAATGGGATATGTTTCGTTGGCCAATTTGACTGTTACAGTCAGTTATTTTTCAAATTAAAGTATAAAACATTTAATATTCAATTTGAACGTACATTTCAATTTGCTAGGGCCACAAACTGATTCGAAAAATTCCGGAAAAATAAATCTAGCTATGTTTTGACGCTATGGTCCCAACAAAACTAGTTTCGTCGAATTCTGAGATTGTTTGAAAAATGGCCATTTTCTGGTCAATCCAATTTAACAGAAATTGACCAAACACATTTTCTTTTGCCACGCTCACATACTAGCTTCAAAAATTATGAAATTTGAAACCTAGCGATAATTTGACATCCCGGACCCAACAAAAGTGGTTTCGTCGAATTCCGAGGTCGTTTGCAAAATATCAATTTTCCAGGGCTATATATTCTATATAGCGACCTTCCTGAAAATTCATTCGGCCATAACTTTTGATTCCCGCTATGAAACTTTGATTTTTCAGATTCGTTAGAAAGGTATTGATAAACAGATTTAAATATTTTTGGTTTCGCTAAAATCCGTTATATTTTCCACCCTGCACAATCAGTCAAAGTTTGAATTCAAAATTTCAAACTGACTCACTATTTCTACTTCACTATTTTATTGAAATATTCTATTTCAATTGTTCAAATTCCTTTGAAATCACCAATTTAAAAATTTTAAATTGGCCTGTATTTTCTGGGTTATTACAATGCCCTCATTGTGTATGTGGTTAGTTATCGGTTCGGAATCACTACCAGCGTCTATGCTAAGTGGACTAGTGTGGATAGCTTGCATCCTTTTAGAGATTCCAGTCTGCGTCTCGGTGGGTTTTCCTGGTATAGCCTGATCTTTCAGAAGGTTACTCCAGGTGACTCACCTATTATTTTATCCATGCGGCCACTCGGTATTTTTATGTTAGTTGTCATGGAAATGGGCTTCGGACAATCTTTGTGCGCTCCTGTTTTTAACACACTCGAAGTTTTAGCTTTCAGATGTATCAGTATTAGGCGGGTTACTATCGAAGGTTCCTGTGGATTTCGTCTGACGGGTTTATTGCTTTTATCTTTCTTGGTTTCAGATCAGGGTGACTATTTGCAATAGAAATCTCCTATCAGGTTGACATTGTTAGAGGGATCTTATCGGATTGATCCTATCAGATAGATCCTGCTGGTTATATCCTGTAGCTTTTACAGTCTTTTCTCCTTGAAAGGTTTTGGTTGATACATCTTTCGGGTCATTTCCCCCTGCTCCTAGCTCTTCCTAGTATTTGACCCTGGTTTCGGAATAGTTTTTTTGTGAGCTTTCGTTCATCCGATACCTCATCACCGCCAACTCATTTCACTATTAACTTTGGTAGTAACATTTGCCCCCCTGGTGAAGGGGTATTTTCGACTTTCCAAGTCAAACTCTTTGTCTTTTTCGAAGTGTCATATCCGAGTCCTTTGATCTTCCTTGACCAGGGATGTTGATGGGTCTTTGTTTGTACGGTGGGGATTTGGGTAAATTTCTTTGCATAATTACCACTACTTCTTCACTTTTTTTTTACCTAGCAACACTATGTTTGATAAAAGGAGTCCCATTCTTATCATCCACTGATGCTTGTAGCCTTTCTCGGAGGAGTAAATCTTTCATTTTGAAGAAGTCGTTGATTACTTCTCAAGATGAAGTAAACTCCATTCTTTCCAACTTTGGAATGGACAATGTGGAGGCTATCCCTGCTGCATATCACGATGACATCGTGCATCCTCCTGAAGGATATTTCACTTACTCAGTTGCATATATCTGGCATGGAAGCTTCTTTCCTTTTCCTTCCTTTGTGTTTTGACTTCACGGGATTTATATAATGCGCCCATTCAACTTTTGCTAAACACTTACACACTGCTTTTATGTCTTGATGTACTTGCTCTTGAATCGGGTCAAGCTTCTCTTACTTCTAACCTCATTCAACACCTGATGCATTTTTCAAAAGGTTCTAACTTCCCTATATTCCATGCTACCACCTTGCAGAAGATTGTTAACAATGGTACATGTAAGGGTTTACCCTGGGAAGATCAATTTTTCTTCATCAAATGTCCTGCCGGTATTTCAGGCTAATTTGTTGATTGTGGTGAGCCCTCTTAACCTTTTGCAAGTGGCTATTTTTTTCTTCCATTTGTGACTTATCTTTAATCGTTTTCCTTTAGATATTTCTTTTAAGAGAGTGTCTTTAACAGAAAGAAAATCGCGTGTATCTGAGCTCATTTTGAAGCTACTCGAAAAGCCGCCAGGTCGGTCCACTCTATTAACCAAGGACAAGTTGTGTCTCTATAACCTCCTCCCTGACGGACAGAAGGTCTTGGGGCATCCGCCTGTTCATCTTACAGGCTTTAAGTGTTTATTGTTATGTTCGGAAGTGTTTTCTCCCTCGACTCCCTTATTTCTGGGTATGTTTCGTTGATTCGATAGTTTCTTTATTGAGGTCTTTTTGATACCAAAGTTCTGCATTCTTTAATCTTCCTTTGGCTTTTCGTCTGACTAGGAGTTTCGACTTCGGAAGCCCCTACTCTTACCGATGCTTTGAATCGATCTACTTCTATTGCTATTAAGAGGTTGGCCAAATTACCTGCCAATCCGCTAGCTAAGAGACTAAAGCTTAATATTTTTGCTTCTGTGATTTCCGGGAGTGCTTCCTGTAGAGAAACGAGAAGTAGTGTTTTCTCATTATCCCTTCCATGTACATCTGGAGTGGGTGTAAGTGCCACGCCGCGTACTCCCGCTCCTCGGTCCAATGAGCCTTCGAAACTCCTTGATTCTCCAACGGATTTTACTGATCTTGTGAAACTTGTTCTTTTTGGACCAGAATTTTCTGACATCCTGTTACCTTTCACCGCTTCCGACATGGTGGACTTCTACCAGCATTTCATAACCAGACAGCTTAAGGTACAATATTCCCTTTTTACACTGGGCTTTCCATTTCTTGCGACTGTATGTTGAATGATTCTAATTTACCGAACTATCAAGGAATGGCACTTGTCTAGGCCCATTCCTTCGTCCTCTATTAATGAAATCACTCGGCTTCGAGAAGCGAACGCAGCCTTGAGCGATGAGTGTGAGAGGTCGAAAGGTTTTGTGAGCATGCCGAGTTAGCTTTAGAGAAAGAGAGGCAGACTAGGGATGTAACCCCGACAAGGTGTCGGCCTTAGAGCACCAGTTAGCGGAAGACGTGGTTACTCACGCCGATGAGCTTTAGAAGAAGGATGAGAAGCTTTCTCGTGCTGCCGAGATAATTTATGCAGTCGAAGACAGGATTTCTAATTTCTTGCAAGTCCACCTTCCGCAGATTAAGTCTGACTACTATGAATATGCCTTATTCCACCTTCTTTCTGATAACCTTCAAAGTCTTCCTAAACTCCGTATCACCCAAGTTCCTCCTTTCGTCTGGGATTAAGTTATGGAAAGGATTAAGTTGGGCGAAGAAGGAGTCGAGATACCGCAGAGGAGTGAACCCAAGGTCATGGACCTTTTATATATTGATCATCTTCCAGACGATTTAGGTGAGGGAGGGGAGACTCTTGCTTCCGTTGGTAACAGTAGGGAGAATGGCGAAAACAGATGCCAAGATAAGTATTTTGTCCCCTCCAATCTTTCAGGAGTGAAGGAAGCAGTTGTGATGAAGTTCCTTCTCCTCGGGTATGGTTCTCACTCCGGATGTATTTTTTCTGAATATTTAACTACAACTAGTCTCCTGTCATTACATTAGACAAAAGAAAAGTTGTTTCCTGCCTTAAGTGGAGTTCGGTAAAAAATAGAAGAAATTTAACCATTTTTATGTAGGGCATGTGGCACACTTGTAAACTTAATTCCGCGACCTATGTATTGCTTGTATGGAGTCCCCCATCATTACACATAAAGGCTAATATGCTTGTTTGCATCATGACAGAATTTTGTTTATTATGAGGATGCATTACACATGATTTATAGACTAAGAAAGGAGTTTCAAATGACATTTACTCACGCTTTCAAGGAAGTGTTTTCTTGAGGGTCTTAAGAGCGTTTACAGTGCATTTCCTCAAATTTCCTTTAACTTTCTGAGAGGGGATCGTGAAGCGGTGCTAAAGAGTTTTAGGATTAAACATGCTGAGGCACTATGTAAACAATGAATGTATGAAAAAGTGATCTTTTTAGAATTCCCCCTTTTGTCTGTATGTCATAGTAGATTGATTTCGGGTTTAACTCATATAGAGATGTATTAGGAAAGGGGTTTTATTCTTGCAAATCGAAAATAAAATAAAATCGTAACTACTTTCCTGTGTGCCTATGGGTAGGTTGATTGTTGTGAGATTCTCTCGTTTAGGGGCGGAGCGCCAGCGAGGGAGATTCATCCTATGCCCCAAGAGAGGAAGATTTTACATCAGAATTTATCCATCAAACATTTGACCAAGAGGATGAATGCTTTAAAAGAACAGTTAGAAGTGGGAGATAGGACTATTCTTGGATTGAAGGCATACATAAAGACTACGCCCTCTATTGAGTTTGAAGATGAATTGAGGCATTTACGCCAACATAGTGCTGACTTGGAAATTGACTTGAACAACGCTACTACAAAGTGCGAGACGTGGGAATATTGTTTCAAGAGTATTCCCATCATGACGGAATCTTCGTTCCCTGGGGTTGTGACCTGTCTCGACACCCCTACCTGTTAGAAGTTTATTTATTTGAATAACCCTCCCCCGGGCTAAAGGAATCAACCATTTCCGACTGGTGCAAAAGAGTGGCAGCCGAGATGAAAGGGACTTATGACATTAAGTTGATCAAGGATTCTTATGATTGTGTCATCAGGTATGCTAACCAAATTAGACATTTACAAAAAGAAAGGCATAATTTGCGTATGGAAGTTTTCGAGTTGGAGAAGGAAAACAGTTCTTTTAGGGCAATGTGTAGGGCTTATAACGGAGCCTTGAAACTTTAGATTAAGCCTTCTGATCATTTATACGAAATGAGTCGGACAATGTGGAAGCTTAACAAATTACTGGGCACCGCACTTCGTCATGCTATCGACCCTCCTATGCCTGATGATGGAGAGGACCTAGATCTTTAATAATATGTCACAATAGTGAGATACAGTTATACCTATTATTGGGGTATTGAGAATGTAATGATTTTTCTTTGGTGAGTGAACTTTGTGTATTAACAATGTCTACTATGTAAATAGCTGTAGATGTGAAACATGGATAATAATTGCTTGCATATAAATGGTTTGAGAAATTTTCCTGAGTCAGGAAAGAGATACCCCTTTTATCCGGAATTGTTTTGATGATGAACCTCTCATTTTCTTCCAAATTTTGCTTTATGGCCTATCCTTTGTGAGTACATATATGGTTGTTCTAATTTGTGATAACCATTTTGGGGTTTTCTCGTTGGTCAGTTATCACCTTCCGGATCCATTTCAGGTTAGGATTATTCATATTTTGGTGGTTGTGTAAGACTTGATCTCCTTTTTCGGTTTCGGTGTTGATACAAGACTGGGTACCTTCTCCCGATAATTTGCAAAGGTCCTCCTGGACCCAGATTCGGATGTCGACATAAGTAAAGGTCAGGAAACCTCTTCTGGCATTGTGAAGAGCCGAATCGACCTAGATTCGGGCATTAATATATAGAAGATCGGAATCTCCTCTGGTATTTGTGAAGAGCCGAATCGACCCAGATTCGGGCATTTTTATATAAAAGACCGGAACCCCCTTCGGTATGTGTGAAGAGCCGAATCGAACCAGATTTGGGCATTAATATATAAAAGACCGGAACCCCCTCTGGTATTTATGAAGAGCCGAATCGACCAAGATTTCAGCATCAATATATAGAAGACTGGAACCCCCTCTGGTATTTATTGTTTTGGCATCCCCTTTGGATTTGATTTGTGGAGCAGAGGTTGTATGCACTACCTGAGCCACTCCTTGGGCTTTTGGTGTCAAAGCAGAGGATGTACGTGCTTTGTTGGCCACTCTTTAGGCTTGTGCGTCTGGTGCGCTTGGCTAGCTTCACAAACAGGGCCCAAGGACTAGGGGTGAGCATTATTCGGTTAAACCAAATAAACCAACCAAACCATTTTATTTTGGTTGGTTTGGTTCGGTTTTGAAATTAAACCGGTTTGTAATCGGCCAGACAAAATATTAAGTTCGGTTATCGGTTTAACCAAATTAACAGAACTTTTACTATATTTTCAAAATTATCAGTATTATAATAAATATTTTAGGTTAGTTTAGTTATTTAAATTTATATTAATCATCACCTATGTGTCAAAATTAATATTAAAAAGCATTTAAAAAAACTATAATCATATATTTATAATTTGTTTCAAATTATAGTGAATATTTCAAACACAAAGTGTAAAACATTTGTAGTTCGGTTTAATCGAATAACCAACCGAACCAACCAAACTTAATTTGGTTGGTTTGGTTTTCATTTTTATTGGTTTTAGTTTGGTTTGACAAATTTATTATCGGATAAACCAAACCAACCAAACGCTCACCCCTACCAAGGACTTACCCGACCTCCCTCCAGTGGGGCCTTATCCTGACCATCGTAGGCGATGACAAAGTCTTAGAAACTTAGATGAGGCCATCATAGGCACAGAACTAAGGTTTACTCTTTTGATGCTCTATACTGACCATCGTAGGCACTGGTAGAAGCTTACACGCCACCCCCTCCGAGGGGTGCCCTATCCTGACCATCGTAGACGATAATAGGGGTTTGCGTTCCCTTCTGTAGGTAATGCGGAGCATAAGCAGGGGTAGGACGTGCTCTTCTGCGAGCAGAGGTAGGATGTACGTAGTTCTAGCAGAGGCAGGGCGTGCTAATTTTAGATGCACCACCACGACAGTTTCTGGTGTGAAACTGAGGCTTACGCTTTTGATGCTTTAACCTGGTCCCCTCTGATTTGGGATGGAAAAAGACTGACACGCCACCCTACTTTAGGGAATGCCTTGCCCGGACCAATTTGGTGCTGACGAGGGGTTTTTTCTTTTCTTTTATCGATTTGTGACATAACCCATCCTTGGTCATTTTATGTTTATGGAGCTTTTCTTCTTCGTAATCAGAAAGACAATCTTTCCTTTACTATTTCCAGAAGGTTTAGTGGCATGACCTCTTAAGCTTTCTTTACATATCTTTGTAATTTTCTTTGGTTTAAGAACTTGATGGTCATTCCCTCTAAATCTCTGCAGTGGTTTGTTTCGTGTCCGTTTACCATATGGTAGTAGCAATGCGACCCTTCTCTCTCGGCTTCGTTCTTGGGTTTCTTCTTTAACGACGACCAAAAGTTCAACTCATGTCTAGTCAGGAAATAGATATCCTCAATCGATATTATGAGCTTACAACCCTTTGGTATCCTTGACTCGAAATTCTTCTTTTGCTGTTGCATTTTGGCCCTTTTATTACTTAATTTTGTCATTCCTTCATTATCTCTACACTTCCTTTTAATTACCTTTCGACATGGGGGTATATCTTTTTTAGAATTTTTATCGGTCAAAGGAATGGAGATTTTCTCAACGTTTTGTTCGAATATGGTTCCTCTAGCCTTTGTGAGGATGGCTACTTTGGCATGGATAAAAGAGTTATATCTCTCTATCAAGGATTGGTAAAGGGCAAAAATCTGAGTCGGTCCTACGTGGAAGGGGGTAATCTCCATCGATCAGTATCATAACGTTCTACATCTTTCTCTTTCTCCTGGATATGCAGGGTTTCTAAATTAAATCTTTCAATCGCACATGGCTCGTTAGTATTTGCCCCAGCCATGGGAAACTCATTAGTAACTGGTAGGGATCTTTTACCCATAGGGTCTGCCTTTTCAAGGTTTAGTCCAATTTGGGACGGAACAACACAGGTGGATATATGGAAAGGCTAACCAAAGGAGCGGAAGTTCAAGCCCTCCTTCTAACGCCAAAATGTTAACGATTTTTTTTTCTCAACACTGGAGGTAGGTCAATGGGGATGGATCTAAGGGAGAGAAGTTGGTTATTTAGCTTTCGCTGGCATGAATTGGTTCTCCGTCCCTAGATGTCGAGGTTTTGGAAAGAAGGATTGTCAATCTGTTTCTCTTGACAAAGGACTTTAATGGTGGATAGCGAGGGACTCCACACAAGCTCGCTATGAGATCTAAGTTTGTGGGGAGGGCAGAAGCTCATAGGAGGGGCTTAAATCTATAGGAAAGGATGCTCCCTTTGACAGTAAGAAGATCTAGACAAGAATCCAAGCATTTGCGTAAAATACACAATAAACTGCAACAATTAATGATTAAGAAAAACAGTATGATAAACTCACAGTAAGATGCTTAGGATATGGATGAACACTTCATTAATCTTTGATTTGGAATGCATGACCAAAATACAAGAACTTCTTTAATTGTTCCCCATCTGAGGGTTTTAAGAGAGGGAATACAAAGATTAACTGTAACAACCCGGAAAATCAGAACCAATTTAAAAATTTATTTTCGCTATTTCAATGAATTTTGAATAGTTTAAATAATTTATTTTAAATAATAACGATTAAAATTTTATTTAAATCAAAGTTATAACGAATATATTTATTTTAATTTTAAAAAGAACTAGAAATAGCACGGTAGTTTGGAAAGTCAAATCTAAACTTTGACTAAATATACAGGATTCAAAATTAAACGGATTTTAGTGAAACCAAAAATATCTAAATCTGTTTAAAAATATCTTTCCAACGAATCCAAAAAATCAAAATTTCATGGCGGAAACAAAAAGTTATGGCCAGTTGAATATTCCAAATAGTCGCTATGGAATATAGTATAATTTATAGCCCGTATAAATGGCCTTTATAGAAACGATCTCCGTTTTTGACGAAACCGCCTTTGTTGGATCCGGAATGTCAAATTATTGCTAAGTTTAATTATCTAAAATTTTTGGAATTTATTTGTGAGCATAGTAAATTAAACTATGGTTTGATAATTTCTGTTGAATTTGATCGACCGTTAAAAATGCCATTTTTCAAACGGTCTCCAAATTCGACGAAATTAATTTTATTTGGACCGTATCGTCAAAACATTGCTAGTTTTATTTTTCGGGAATTTTCGGAGTCCGTATGTGGCCCCGGTAAATTTAAATGTACGATCGAATTAATTGAATAAAGGATTTAAATTTTAAATTAAAGAAATCAGGCCAAAACAATCGTTTGGGCTAGCGGGACCAAGCCCATTAGTTCCTGAATAGGAGAAATTAGGTGGAAACAACTCCTGTTGGACTAAAATTGGAGTTGTTAAGGATTTACTGGTTTATTTGCAAAATGGTTAATTAAATATTATAAAAATACACCTTTCTCTTTGCCAACCCCTAATCTACTACTGTATACGTCGCTCCCTCATATTCATGGCCACTAACACTCGAAATTTCACGCATTAAGATCATCCAATCCTCTTTATTAAACCATTCCGTCCTTAAGACAATATCGGAGAGGAGGGAGAGCTCTTCAGATCCATACGGATCTCAGCACCCATCGTGGGGTATCCAGCCCGAACCACCAGGTTCAAAACCATCATTTCACCTCGGAGTGCGCACTGGTGGGGTCCACCGAGCTTGACCTGCTTGGTGGCCGCGGGTAGCTCCTTCGAAGGCGCCCCATGTTGTACCTTCCGATCGCTGCCAACCGCCTCGTGTCGTGCGCAAGGAGAATACCTAGATCCGAACCCATTTAAGAAAGTAGCGGTCGTGTTCTGTAAGAAGAGGAAGAAGGTGTTCTTTTAAAATATATTATTTAATTAATTTATTTTAAAATATTATTAACGTAAAATAAATCATATCTCATTCATACTGAATCAAAATTGAACGATTTTCGAAGCGTTGTGATCGTGAGCCCGAGATCTACGCTTTTGGACTGACTAGAACCAATTCTGAGCAAATCGAATTTGGACCAAATTTTCAGATCTGAACCATTTAGATTTAAATGACTGTGAGAAATCTATTTTTTTTAAAATAATTAGAAATAATTCTGATTTTATTGTCACCAATCTACAGTTAATTCCTATTTGTTATTATTCATGATTTGTTCTGTGTTGAATGTAATATAGATCTGTTTATTTGGGGATGTTATGTGGTGATAAAATTGTTAAATATATTGATATGTAGTGACATAATTTATTAGAAACAAATAGATCAATTTGTAGTGATAAATTGAGTAAAACAAAAATATATAATTTTTGTTTAGATAAAATGATCAAAATAAGAAACAAGAGTTTTGCCCATTTGTTGAATTAGAATATTCAACAAATATGAAAACACAATTTTTAGCCATTTGTTGAATTAGAGTTTTCAACAAATATGAAAACATCAATTTTGTCTATTTGTTGAATTAGAATGTTCAACAAATATGAAAATATCAATTTTATCTATTTGTTGAATTAGAATTTTCAAAAATTATAAAAACATCAATTTTTGTCTATTTGTTGAACTAGAATTTTCAACAAATATGAAAATATCAATTTTGTCTATTTGTTGAATCAGAATTTTCAACAATTATGAAAACATCAATTTTTGTCTATTTGGTGAATTAGAATTTTCAACAAATATGAAAATATCTATTTGGTCTATTTGTTGAATTAGAATTTTCAATAATCATGAAAGCACCAATTTTTATCTATTTGTTGAATTAGAATTTTCAACAAATATGAAAACATCAAATTTTGGATATTTGTTGAATTAGAATTTTCAACGAATATGAAAACATCAATTTTTTTCATTTTGTTGAACTAAGAGTTTTCAACAAAAATAAGGTATCAAATTTACCATTGTGTTGAACAAGAAGATTCACCAAAAATGAAATATCACCTTTTATACATTTTGTTGAATCAAAATTAATAACAAAAATGAATCATACATTTTTGGTCATTTTGATTGAATTAAAATTTCAATCAAAATGAAATATCACTTTTGCCATTTTGATTGAATTAAAACTTCCAACAAGGATGAAATATAAATTTCTATTATTTTATGGAATTGATATAAAAATAGAAATGTTCTTGTTTTTAAAATAAGAACACGAGTACATTAAAAAGTTCACATTTTTAATGTAATGTTATAACATAGAGAAAGAAATATGTTTTAAAATGAAAATATGTTTTACATTAAAAATTCACTTTTAAATGTAGTAATAGAAATGTAGAAAAAGAAACATGTTTTAAAATGAAAATATGTTTTACATTAAAAATCCACTTTTTAATGTAATAATAGAAATGTAGAAAAAGAAACATGTTTTAAAATGGAAATATGTTTTACATTAAAAATTCACTTTTTAATGCAATAATAGAAATGTAGAAAAAGAAAATTGTTTTAAAATGAAAATATGTTTTACATTAAAAACTCACTTTTTAATGTAATAATAGAAATATAGGAAAAGATTCATGTTTTAAAATGAAATCATGTTATACATTAAAAATTCACTTTTAATGTAATATTAGAAAATTGGACAATGTACATGTTTTAAAGTAAAACGTGTTTTACATTAAAAACTCACTTTTTAATGTAAAAATAGAATTTAGAAAAAAAAAACATGCATGTTTTAAAATAAAACATGTTTACATTAAAAACTTTGTTTTTAATGAAATGAATAAATCATTATAAAATGTTAATTTTTGAAACAAAGGCATGTTAACATTAAAAATATCATTTTTATAAAAGAATGATTCATGTAAAAATTGTTCATGTTTGAATAAGAGTGTCGAAACATTAAAATCATAATTTTTAATGTAAAGTTTGATTATTGGAAATATTAACTTAATACATTTATATTTACATTGCATATATTAGAACTTATATGCATTGTTAAAACTACATTTTTATTTGTAATGCATATATTAGAATTTATATGCATTGTCAAAATTACATTTATATTTACATTGCATATATTAGAATTTATAAGCATTGTCAAAATTACATTTATATTTACATTACATATATTAGAATTTATTGCATTGTTAAAATTACATTTATATTTACATTGCATGTATTATAACTTATATGCATTGTTAAAACTACATTTTTATTTGTAATGCATATATTAAAATTTATATGCATAGTTAAAATGACATTTATATTTACATTGCATATATTAGGATTTATATGCAAAGTTAAATTGTCATTGGTTCAATTTTCATGTAAATGAAATGTATTTTGTTTGATAATACATAGATATGATATGCCAACAAAAACATTCTTTTATTTGGCATATTAAAAACGTTAGTGGAAACGTCGAATGGTTTATATTTATATATATAAATATAAATTAAAATTAAACGAATCGCGCGTGGTAGCTCGCGTTTCGGAATCGTAACTTTAAACGATTATACCGAAAGATCCAACCATCGGATTTTCCCAAATCTGGAACCGTTAGGACCATTTTGGGAAGATCTTTCCAATGATATAAACTTTATTAAAATCTAACAGTTAGATTTCGAGATAAGTGTAAACCAAATTTTGATAAAAACAGTGCCAGGGCCACCTATTGACCCGAAGCGTCGTTAAATTAGTTTAGCTATTTTTATATAAATAAAAATAGCGATAAATCGTTATTAAATACTATTAACGATATGAAATGTTTTTAAACAATATACATGCGAGAATCATTTGAAAAGACCAAGTTCAATCTCATTTCAAATGATTATACGATGATTTAAATCGAAGATATTGAAGACGACGATTGAAGACCGACGATCTTCACATTGAAAGGATAACTACTTATGCCCAGCAATGGTTAGCTCCCAGTAAAGGGTTAAAGTGGTAGGTGTCCGGACGTACTTGTTGATTGTCTGGATATGCGAGCACCTATCTTCCGTATTGGACATATGAGATGAGGAATAAGGTGTCTTCGGTTTCGTTTAGACCCAGAACGAACTTGTAAATGGATGTGTATCCGACATTAGATTTCATTCCATATAAATTGATCTCTATTTAATATATATCTGTTGGTGGCGGAGAATTTATTCTCTTGCTTAACACTCTTCTCTGAGACGCATGAGCTCAGAAGTTATATGTTGGTAGTTATTGATCGCATGGCGTGAATTGTCAATGTGGCATGCCAAGATGCAACTGATCGAGGCTTTTGTTGAAAAGCAGAGCCTTGTGGATGATGATCAAAGCATAGCCTATTTTGGCATAGATTTGTGTATAACGTTACCTCGTGAGCCTCATACCCTAGTAAGAATCAGAAATGGGACAAGGGAACGCAGGGAGTGCACACTTTTTTTCTAACTAGAAGTGGTATCAGGGTTTTGCACGCCCTCACATTTTACTTATATGGTTGATGGAATGAGGCGCCTCAGATTTATTGGTCGATTGTCACCATTTTATAGGTCCAATAGGATCGGGAAGCGTGTGTTCAGGCATAACTAATCCACTAAAGTATTTGTGGACCGGCCCTACAGTATCCAAGGGTTGCCCGTAGGTGTGATCCTAAGACATTGCTAGAGTGTCTCGAATCGGTAGGAGATCGTCCCTAGCCTTGACTTATGATGGAAACCCAATTCCCAATACGACATTACGGTTTTGATTGTAAACCTATGTATGGCGATATAGTATATGGTAGCTACGCCGTCTAGGATTGATACATTTACTTTGAAGTATTTTAAACTGATTAGACACTAATAATAATATTAAAATATTATTTTTCTACGTATCAAGCATTTTTTATCATTATAAGGTAAAACTCTATCCTCCATTTTGCGTTGCATTGTGTGATGGGACTTGTGTCTTATAATGATTTCATTTATAAAAGCATTGCGTTGTTTTTGAAATAAAATTTATTAAACTTATGCATTAGCAATCCAATGGAATAAACCCGTTCCACATTAGCGGCATGGTCATATGATTAGCTATATTGTTAGTTAAGAAAGATTTCTCATACCAGTCCCATGACTGACTAGTAGTTTGTTTCACTTTGCAAACTCGGGTACCCTCTTTTCACGTGGGCAGCCAAGTGACAGGTTTAGGCATGGATACATTCTGGATTGGAGCTTGCTTAAGGAAGAAGATGAAGAACATTTTCCTTTTTATCTTTTTATTGCTACTGGAGACATTTAGACATTATTGATCTTTGACGTATTTGATGGAGTTGAGACTTATTTCTTTCTTTGTTGAGACTTCTATTTGCTAAGTGTATCTTGTAACTGCATACTCTGATGTCTTTGATGTTATGTTGTGATGACATTCTTATTTCAGCTCCAATGATTTATGTGTTATGCTATTATCAGAGATCTATTATTGTTGTAATTACGTTATACTCCTATGATTATCCTTACTTTTGTACTACAAAAGTTTGGGGTCGTCACATTAGCCAAATGAAAAAATGAGAGCCCCCTTAAATGTGACCCTTGGAGTCCTATTTATAGGAAACTTGGAGCCCCTTCCGCTATTGGGCCATTGGGCCTTCAAGAGCCTTTGTCGGCTGCCTTTTTCCTTGGTCTCGGACGTTTTTGCTTCCGGCTGCTTTGCGATGCTAATTATGGCTTTATCGATTAAGGCTTTGGCAAGTCGGGAGCCTCTTTGAGGGAAATATGTGCTTGCCGTTGTGGAAGCTTTCAAAAGGTCTCTTGAGCTTCCGTGTGTATGCTCTTAGTCATATCATTTCGGATATAGGCTTCCGGTTTTCCTGTGAATACTTAGAGGAGCCTGCCTTCATTGTGTATGTGGTTAGCTACCGGTTCGGAATCACTATCGGCGTCTATGCTAAGTGGACTAGTGTGGATAGCTTGTATCCTTTTCAAGATTCCGGTCTGCGTCTCGGTGGGATTTCTAGATATGGCCTAATCTTTCAGAAGGTTACTCCAGGTGACTCGCCTGTTATTTTATCAATGCGGCCTCCTGGTATTTATACGATAGTTGTCTTAGAAATGGGCTTCGGACAATCTTTATGCGCTCCTGATTTTTATACTCCTAAAGTTTTAGCTTCTCGACGTATTGATATTAGGCGGGTTACAACCGAAGGTTCCCTTGGATTTCATCTGACGGGTTTATTGCTTTTATCTATCTCGGTTTCGGATCAGGGTGACTTTTTGCCATAAAATCTCCTGTCGGGTTGACACTGTTAGAGGGATCTTGTCGGATTGATTCAGCCAGATAGATCCCGCCGGTTATATCCTATAGCTTTTACGGTATTTCTCTTAGGAAGGTTTCGGTTGATGCAACTTTCAGATCATTTCTCCCTGCTCTTAGCTCTTCCTAGTATTTGGCCCTACTTTCTGAAGATTTTTTTGTGAGCTTTCGGTCATCCGATACCCCTTCACCGCCAGCTCATTTCACTATTAATTTTGGTAGTAATAGCGTTCAATGTTCAATGCGGATTAAATCAGTGTTTTGTTTAACTTAAAATTAAAAATTGACCTTTGGATGGTACATTGAATATCACGTTGAGTCTCGCGTGTTAGAGGTGCAAAGTTTATTGTTGTTGAACATAAAGGCTGAATGGGGCATTGGTTGAATATCTCGCCATACCTATATTCCATTATTCACAAAGAAAACATGACATCCCATTCTGCTCGTGGCTCCTTAATTTGTTGTGCTCTAGGCTTATGCGCTTTTCACTAATATACACAAATACACATTTTATCACACCTAAACGCATGCATGGATGCATGCGTTTAAGCATTCACTTCCTATTCAGCTAATTATATATGTAGGTAAACAAAGGAAGCGATATGGATTCGACGTCAATAGAAAACAAAATAATTTAATTAATTATCTACCTCTGTTGTAGAGATTGACGAGGCTAATTTATTTTCTCCTTTTTGATACGATTAAGTTGCAAATGTTACCTTTGCGCTAATATAGATGTTTGTTATGATAATTATTGTCAGTGTATAGTGTATACTTTAGCTAAATGTACTCAATCCATAAGATGTGTCTACATTTAACAGTTGACTGTGTAACTATTAATGTGAGCAACACATCATTTAGCGGCCAACAATGGTGATAAAATCTTTGCAATAAGCTTTGACTGTACCATGTAAAGTTCTAAAATCCAACCGCATCATGCATTTTCCATAACCGTTTAATAAAGAAGTGCTCTTTCTCATTCTATAACCGTGAGCAAGGCAGCCTAAGGCCTGCGTTACCTAAATAACCACCCAGGGCCCAATTTTTGAAAATGCCCAAAATTTTGTCTGGTCATAATAAATATTTTATTTTATCACTTTTGTACATATGCTAATGTAGAACAGTGAAAGAGAATTTGTTAAATGCATTAACAGTTGTGAATTCGAATATTGTGGACATTTTAACACTTTTGCTATTTTTGCCTTTTAATCAAGGTCTGCTCCCAAAATTACTTCCTTCAAAGTTGGTTTGGGGCCCAACTTCAACTTTGATACCGTGAAATACTCGCTCACAGGGATCAAAATTACAGTGGATCGGGCCTGATCGTGAATAACACCTTCTTGTCATTATACGTTTGAAACAATGACATTGTCACTCTTTTGAAGATGTTTCAGTCTTCTACTCAAAGATGTAAAGCTGCCTACAAATAACTTTGCCGCCTCTAAGGTGAAACATCTTTAAATCCGTTTGATGTATCGACTCGTCTACACCAATTAAGTTGACTTTGATGCATTCTGAAACACATTGTTCTAATTTGATGAAAAACTATAAACAAGTAGATGCATTTGATTAAGGGAAAGCTTGATTTATTTCTATTTGTTAAATTATCATTTAAAATGGCGGTGGTAAAAGATATATTGTCGTTTTAGTGGAGAACGTGACTAATAAAAATCAGATCTGAAGAAAGAACTGAGTCTAAGTTGCACGTTACGAAACGTTTTTTGATATGGGCTGATCTAATCTAACATTTTCAACGTGATCCATTATCCTTCTGAATATAATTGAAATTTGTATCAAACATATAAGAGCGTCTCCAACAACACTCAATTCATACCCTGAATCATGAATTGGGTGATGTATTTTCCCTTAACAGACGTTGGGGGACGTAATATTTAGTGCAATATTTAGTGGACAATTCTGAATTCGAAATTGTCCCCGCACGCCGATTATATCGTCGGTCTAAGTAGAGCACTGACTTTTTTGGTGTGGTCTAAAAAAATCGACGCTCTACTTAGAGCACCGATATTATCGGCGCTTTACTTCCACACCCAATTTCCATTTTCTTTGAAACCTCCAATGGCTATAAACGGTCGTATTTTCATTCCATAATAAATAAACAGTGATAATTTTTCCAACATCTCTAAAATGGTCATATTTTCCTCCGAAAGCTATATTTTCCATTATAAATTACTTCCTTTCTTACATTTCACATCACAACATAATTTTATTTCTATCTCCTAAATCCGAAGAAACTTAAACTCTATAATATCTTCATCGTTTGGAGATTTTTCACATCTGACGATGGACGAAAGCCAGTTTTCTCAAGACAACACTGACTATGGTCTAGCTACTCCTCCAAGCAAACAATCAACTATTCCGTGGACAAATGAGGAGGACATCGATCAATGCAACATCCACTGTCGTTTCTCCCAGGATTCGGTAACGGGGATTAGCTGCTACGTTTTGGAAAAAAAATTAAGACTGCTTTCGTTGAGAAGCATCGAAAAGGCTTACCGATGTTGTCGACGATTCAAGGTCGATTCGGCAAAATATGTAACGACCCGTGTTTTCCGACCATTTGAATCTGAATATTTAAATTGGTTTTAAATATTATATTTGAAATATTAATAGGTTTTAATATTTAATTCATTATCAAAAACCAATTTTGAATGTTATATATATTTATATAATATAAAACGAGCTCGAAATGGCGCTGCAGTTCGTAATATGGAATTTTGAACTTTAATCGAATATACAAGATCCGATATAAGTCGAATTTCTATGAAACAAGAAACGTTGGAACCGTATTGACAATAATTTTCATATAAAAGAGAAAAATCCGGATTTCGTATTATAATTTGTTAGTTATGGCTAAATCAAAATTTGAAATAGTCGCTATGGAAATCGTTATTGAAATATAGGCCTTTAAAATAGCCGTTTTGCAAACGGACTCAGTTTTCGACGAAATTAGTTTCATTGGAACCGTGATGTTAAATTATTGTACAGTATTAAATTGCATGGCAAACCGATGTCGTATGTGACCACAGTAGCCGTAAACGCCCAATTATTTTCTATAGTGCGTAATTAAATTTATTTAATTTAATAAAGAGGTTTTTGTGTGTAACTTGAGCAGACGATCAAATTAAGCCGCGAAACCAATTCCGCTGTGTTCGTGTCGTCGATTAGAGTCAGGATAGGTATATAATTTGTTATTTTTGGAGACCAGTTATTTTGATGTCGAAAATGGTATCGCGGTGCATGTAAAAATAGCCTAACGGGGAAAACAGTCTCAGAATGCGATGAAACTAGTGCTGTTGGGTTCGTATTGAAAAATTATTTTTGAATTTCGAAGTTTCAAGTTGATCAGACTTACCGTTTAATCATAGAATATTTAAACGCGTGTTTATTTCTGGTTTTATAAAGGAATTTTTTTATACGACCTCGGATTTCGACGAAACTTGTCCCATTGGATCCGGAATATCTTTTTACACCAACATTAGCCTTTTTATTAGAAAATAGAAATTGTTTGTAGTGGTTTTTATCTATTACTTCATGGTGAAGTTTCATAAAATAATATTTTATAATAACTGTCCCTTATAAATACCACAACAATGGGTCAGCAACCCTATTTTCTCTCTTGCGTGGTCATCGAAAACATTACGCCGCCACTTACCAAAAACTAACGAACGAAACAAACCCATTTTCTCCACCAATTTTCTACAAATACATTTATCTACTGGGAATCATTCAACTTCAAACTTAAAGAGGACGTCGAGATCATTATCTTGTGCGGCGGTGATCTAATTTCGTGGAGCGAGGCGGACGGAGCAGTGCTGGAAAGGTCCGGCGGTTCGAGGCTTTTTCTAGTGAGCAGGGATTCTTGAGTTAGGAGCTGTGGTAGGTAGAGGTTGGCCAGGCTGAGGAGGATGGAGCAGCGACGTCGGATCTGGTTTCGGCGCGGTGACGGAGGCGCGCCGGTCTGGTCTTGGTGTCCTTGTATAAATGAAGACGAAGGGCAGTAAATCCGTGAAGAAGCGTTATAGCATAAAAGAAATAAAGGGGAAGTTGATCCATCGGTCCTGGGAATTAAGGACAACCGCTCCTTTTAATTAAAAGTGCAATCATTAGTTATCCTAAACCTAATTAATAACTAAACTAAATAATGTATTGATTAAAACGCAAGTTGATGCCATGCAGGCCTGCTGATTGGAGACAGCGCGAAGGAGAAATCATCCCGGTTTTTCTTTGAGCTGATATGAATCAAGGAAGGAAACAAGTTCAGATGTTATCAAATGTAATTGTTAACTTAATTAACTCGAAATTAGATATCAATATTTATAAAAATTGCAGCCTGTGCTCTATTTCATCTGAAGACAGTCAGCCTAGGTATCTTGATTAATCAACGTTAGTTAAGTAAGTAGTTAGTTGTGTAATTAGAATTTGTTCAATTTAACTCAATCTAGGATTAAGGAATGTTGGCCGCATATTTTTCCAGACCTATGATATCGGCCTGTTACCTTATGTCTAAGTGAATAGAATTTTGTTCACACTTTTTTCTAAGTGTGAACAAAACACTTTCTTCCTATTGGAGGAATCAGGTGGGTCACACATGGACCCCCCTGAACTCCTCCAATAGGAGCCGAGAGTTTTGTTCACACTTGCTAAAAAGTGTGAACAAAATCGGACTCATGTCTAAGTGAAATCAGTTCAACGGTAAAACACTACTTGAACTAAGTTAGTTAATATATATATGTATATAATTAGGAATTCACAAAGTAAGTATTATATACCTAGTCGTCGCATAGGTGTTTAACTCATGACTCAACTCGTTACCTGAGATAGATCAGACTAATGTAGAAAAGAAAAGTAAGAATATCATAAATTTGTTAGTTTAAAAATTAATTAATTAAAATATGACTAGTAATATGGTTAATTTAATCTAGGAGTTAATAATCGATTTAAATCGGATTTCCTAGAATAATTATAACTTGATTATATGTGAACAAAATTAGGCCAAACTGGTTACGTTGCAACCATGCTGACGAGCTCAACCTTAGGAAACTGTTCTGGACAGAAATAAAGACAACGGAGATTTTTAATTAAAATAAACCCCTGTTTAATTTAATTAAAACTTACTGTTTCGGCGATAAATCTAATCAAAGGTGAGTTAAGCTCACTCAGTTTTCCCATTTATATTTTATATAAATTGGCTTTTTATTTTGTGTGCTTTGCTTGCCAATGGTTGAATGTTTGCTAATTATATATTTATTTGTTGATTTAACTGATGAGATTAAACCGTTGTTTAATTTCAGTATATAAATACCAAATCGTTATTTTAACGACTGGTTCCAATAAAGTTAACTTACCTTGTTGGTCACGCTTATAAAATAAACGTGTTTAAATTGTTTGAATTGCTTGTGAATTGGTTGTTGTTAAATGATCGTTATTTATTTCAGTTAAATGAAACTGAAATGATCTGATTTGAGATAACCGTTGTGATTTCAAGCAAGAACCGGTTGGAGGGACCCAACTGGATCACTCAAATATATTATTTATTTATTTTCATATTATCATATATGAACTGTCATGATTGGGTAATTGATTTGATTAGTGATCATGGACTGAAAATTCAACCTGTGTTTTGTTTTTGGGAAATACTGGTTGAGTAATCGGTAGTAAATGGCCCAAGGATAAATTGTTTTGTTATATTGATTTACCGACAGGTGAATCGATAGAACTGAAGTTATAAAATTTATTTTTATAACTGGAGATAGATTTTGAAATATATTTCATTTTAAATAAAAGCTTGTTAAAAAGAAATAAATATTCATTATTTATTTTTAGATTTATAATTAATTATTAATTTATTTTAGAGAGTCAATTCTGATGTTAATCAGATTTACAAATACGAGAATAGAAATTAACCCAACGGTTAAAATTTGATAATTGTTTTTGTTAAGAAACAAATTAAATGGAATTTATTTGAATTAATTTTATTGATAATTAATTAAAAGGGAAAACGAATTGGAATCGGTTAACGAGATAACCGTGTTTTGAGTTAACTAAATAGACCGTTTAATTGGGATTGATTTTGAATTAGTGTGTTTTGAATAGTTTAACAAATATTGTTTTAATTCTTATAAGATTTAAAAAAAAGGATTTACTATTTATTTTAGTTGATAAAGCAATTAACTACTGAAGTAGTTAATGATTGAAATAAATTATTATTACTTTTTAATGGAAATTCATTTAAAAAGTAATAGATGTTTAAATGAAATCTAGTTGAATGGTGAAAGAAGTTTATGAACGGGTTTATAGGTAAAACTAGAATTTTTATAATGAAGTTATAAAGAAGATTTCAAGCGAATACAATAGCTTGAAATAAATGTTACTCAATTATTTGAATTAAGTCAAAGGAAATTAAGATAAAAGGTTTATAATAAACCAGGGTTATGTAAATGAGTTTTAAAGTGTTAAGGCGTTAATTTTACATTAACGATACTTGAAAATGAGATCAAGTAGAAAGGGGAAAATTTAAATAAGATTTCCAAAGTGGGTGAATTTGGGTGAAGAAGTGGGTCGTAGGATTGTATAACCAAATCCAACTTATAATGGAATTTGTTTTGAGACTGGAATAGAATGTTGGTTTGATTACAACTTATATTTATCTGAGGATAAGAACGTTGTTGATCAAGGTATGAGAGGTAATTAAAATACCCCAACTTGAACAACATCAGGATTATCTGAAGATGATATTAGTTGGTAATCGTAAAAGAGGTTAGTGATAATTTATTATTTCCATTAGAGAAATAATAATGCGATGTTTGGTGAAAATTTGGAGAATATACGAAGTAAAGGAAATCAGTAAGAAGGAAAGGTAAGGTTGAGTTTTTATTTTATACAAATAGATATTTGTTATTGTTTCAATAATAGAATAAAAGATATCACTTAACGTTGATTTCGAATAATAAGTTAAGTGGATTTCCCAAGTTTAAATAATAAAGAATAATGTAACAAATGTCTTGAAAGGAGGATTAAGTGGAAATTTAATATGATTATAAGTTATTTTACTATGTATTAATATGAAATGTTTTTATTGAGAACATTAGTATATTATACAAGAATTCAAATATCGTATTTTTAAATATTTAAAAGAGTTAGAAGTTTTATTTAACCAGAAGTGAATCAGTTTGTTTTAATTAAAAGGCCAAGTAATGATAAATACTGAACCAATGAACTCATTGGATTGTCATGATTGAATCACTGCATATTTTGATAGTTAAATCATTGACTATCAAATCTGTCTAATACGATTGTTGGTATGGAAAGACCGGGATCGAATTTATATTCGAAAACCATTCCGACCAAAAAATACGTGAAGATATCAGAAGATGATCGAGATAGAGCATTGAAGACTGTGGATTTTCATAAACGGAAGAACAACTAATATTCTCTGCCTGGAAAGCAGAGATAAGTTGTGATTCTGTCGTGGTTGGAATCTACGTGTTGCAAGGACTTCTCGCTACTGATCCACGGGGTGATTCCTATATGGGATGCGGTAGGAGAGTACCTTCGGTTCATTCTGTTCCTGGATGACTTGTATAGACGGATATCTGACAGAGTATTTCCAAAGGATCACGTACGTTGGTTTTCTTCAAACGTGCTATAGTTGTTGGCGGAGAATTGTCGTTCTCTTAGCTTCTAACTAGAGTATTTTTGTGGACGTCAATTAGTGATATCTGGCGGATCTGACGATGTGGCATTCAAAGTGAATGATGAACAGATGTTTCAAAAGTTAATCTAAACCTCAAGCCTCACCAACCGGGAAATGAAAAAAATCGGGCAGGCAGCATGGCTATGTGGGTCGCTCCCATTAGGGTGTATAATCACCTATCTAGAGATATTTCATTTGCTTCTTTAATTTATTTCGATGCTGTCCCTTTTCGGGAAACGGTGGGTAGCTCCCAACCGTTGGTGATATACATTCGATACACTCAAGCAAAATGAGTGGTCGGTCACGTGTGGGCCGGGTTACAAGACATTCTTGTTGAACCCAGTGTATTCGCCTCTAGAGATACACTATCGGCAGGTGGTCCCATACCTTGTCATAGTCGGAATCCAATCTCCAATAAGCGCCTGTGGTATTGATTGTATACTATATATGTGTAGCGTGAGATGCAAGCATTCCACTAGATTGATATCTACTTGTATTTAGACATTATTATAACATCATAATGATTTTGATTTCAAAAATGTTTTGGGTTATCGTAAGGTAAAAACTGTCCGTATTTATGTGTGGATTTGGTCTTATGATTATCCTTTTCTTTCGAAAAGATTTTGTACTTTAAAATAAAGTTGGATGATTCTCCTTAATACTGTTCGAGTTTTTCTCACTCTGGTTCACCAAACTGACCCGGTGTTTTGTAAATGCTCGGTTAGCCCATGGTGTACAGGTCCAGGTTATCTGATGCAGCGAAGTCCAGACGAGTTGGAGGTGTTCAGACGTATGATATTATATAGCTACTATTCCGCTGTGTGATGTATATAAGGACAGGTTATTATAACTGTCTAGATGTGTGATGTACTCTGATGATTGTAAGTATTTTTTTTTAAAGCTCTCAATAAAGATTTATTTCTATATTATATTTTGTTCCGCTATGATGTGAGACTCTGTGTTGTGTTGTTTCTTCTTCTTCTTCTATTCTAATATTTCTCTCTTTCTTATCTCACCCTCTAAATTCTTTCTAATAACGTTCCAGTGTTTTCGGTGTTCGAAGGTCGGCATGAGTTACGGTAAAGGTATTTATGTCGATTTTCGGGGCCGAAAATCCTTGGGTCGTTACAAAATAAGTCGTTAAACAACATTTTATGAATTACAAGTTTGTAAAATAAAGATAGCCAATCCTAGTGGCATGGGAGACGAGGAAAATCTAGTAAGTTTTCGTACAACGTATGTTACCAGTTGAATAATTATTATTTATGAAACTTATTCCGTTCTTTTATTAGAAACGAATGGCAAACGAAGAGTTCAAGAAGCTTTCCGTTAGAGAAAATGGGGCGAAAAAGCCACATTATTTTCAGTTTTTGCATTGTTATGACCTGCTTACCAACTAACCCAAATGGAACTCTGAACTTGCAAAGAACCTGAGAGATGTTCAAACTGCTTCAAATAGCAAGAATAAAGCTTCATAATCTGGGTATTCATCTAGTCATAGTAAGCCATCAGCGTAAAATTCTCTATGTGAAGGTGAAAACCTACTTGATGAGTTCAATAACACAATTGATGAAGATTTTAGACCTTAGAAGTTCAAAGCTGCAAAAAGAAAGGGCAAAGTTGATATTGCCATTGAAGAAAAAATCAATGCATGCTACGAAGTACACAAGCGTAGACATGCAGAAAGAAGTGAAAATGCAAGAAAAATAGAGGTTATGAGCATGTTTGTTGATCTGGAAGAGAAGAGACTACAATTTCTAGTGAAAGAGTTAGCATGTAAACAACAACATGAAGAGAATGAAATGATGGCCAAAGATTTGACTGGAATGGATGACTGTGAGAAGGAATATTGGATGAGAATGAAACAACATATTCTAATGTTAGAGTTCCCTCAGTTGTAGGTAGATTGTTCATTGGTATCCTTATTACTAGCTGCTTGTATTATGTTGATGTAGTAACATTATATTTCCTATTGCAGTTACTTAATGCAATGTGTTGTATATTTATATTTCTACTTTTACCATTTGCTGATAGTTTAGCATTGTACTAAAGTATGAAATCATAATTACTCCATATTTTTCATAGAATCATAAAATAAAACACAAGTTCAACCAACCAAATAAAATAGACAAATAACGTTAGATTATTCATCCTATACCAGGTTAGCCAACTGTAGTAAAGTTTATATGCTTTGTGTCCAACAAATTCAATACCGTATTCTACAAGATAACAAGAATGAAAATTTGATTTGTTGTTTTAAGTATGTCTTCGTCTTCAACTGTCTCGATAATATTACGGTATCGATCACAAGCTTCTGCAAGATGACAATGAGCCATATGGATTTCAACTGACGATCATCTAGTAGTGCAACTACGATGTCGGTTATGTATCTTGTTACCATCGCTCAATTCTCTTCATGGGTTAGACCCTCTCTGTTTGCAACTGTAACTCATTTCTTCGATCAACTTCAATATAGGCTTTAACGAGGATAAGCAAATCCTGAGGATAAAATTCAGTTGTAGTAGTACTAAAGCTTGTAGTACTTCGGTTTTGACGAGCAAGATTATCCGTTTGCCTCGCTACGTTTGATCGTGGACACGGTTGTGGATTTCGTACTTCGACAATTCCTTAGGTAGCACAAATTATTTCATTCTGAATCGGTTCTTCCACCTCTTCTATTTGTGTATCTGGAATGAATCTTCCCTTTTCTTCGTCCTCCCTATTTTGTTCATAATCATCAAACATTTTACCCATCGTCTCATCATTGATTTCCCAGTCGTCCATTTAAACTACATGAAATCAATAGAATGCATTACATTTATAAAAAAGGTATCCTTAAAGAAAAAAGTATAATAATTTCTCACCTTAATGTCTTGGATGATCAAGTATGCACATATTATAGTTTATGGTTGGAGGATGAAGTATAAACTATTTAAAAAAATGGAGTTGATTGTTGAGGTCGTCTTAAACCACATGGCTACAGTTAAAGTTTGTGTTCATAGAGCTTGACTGATTTTGTGTATATGTGTCAAAGATGTACCAAAACTTGTCGTATGTGGTAAATCTCTTCCATTAAAAGGTTTGAAAGTAGGGTATGTCATTAAGCTCTTCCATTAATACATGACTACACTCTACCATCAAATAGTTGAGTTTCCTTCACTCTACCATAAAGTTGATGTTACTACACTCTGAATAAATTGTGCAATGTGGTAAAGCTTTTCCAACGAAAAGAAACAAGTTGACTTGACAAATCCTAATGATTAAAGCTGCCTTAAATCAGAGTAGGATAAATTTCAATGCTGCCATAAAGCAAAGTACAAAATGAGTGGACTTGTGTTATTAAAGAGTAGCCAGCCTCTCTTCCTCTCTTCATTATTTTTGAACTCTATGGTTTCTTGATACTACTCATTTATTTTTAGTTTC
Organism: Allium sativum; assembly: GCA_030737875.1. Taxonomy (NCBI): domain Eukaryota; kingdom Viridiplantae; phylum Streptophyta; class Magnoliopsida; order Asparagales; family Amaryllidaceae; genus Allium; species Allium sativum. The sequence goes on along the minus strand of CM060918.1, from coordinate 830,368,733 downwards.
CACTTTCCATCTAGGTCAAAATGTCTAATTGGGAATTCCATGATGGAACCATGGTTCAAATGTACGATGAGTGTGAACAGAATAAGCAACCAGCCAAAGATGTCGAATTTGTGCACGAAACGCAACCGGAAGTCCAAGTGCAAGCTGGAAAAGTAGAGTCCGAACTCTTTAGTGCCAATCAACCAAACGTTGTAGTCCTGCTTATTAGATTGGTTCAATAATCCCTCCATGCTCGACTGAGGAAAGTAATTGCTCGGTAGAACCCTGATACATTGAAATCTACCATGATAGGTTGTTTAGTCCTTTGCTATTACGGAGTCGAATGTGATGTGGTTGTTTCTAAAATTAAAACGAATGCAGGTCGTCGTTTTATTGTTGCAAAGCGTACATTAATGCACAGAATCGCCAAGGATTGCAAAGTTGTAATTTGTTTTCCATGTATCGATCCACCATCGATGGAGAGGGGTGTTCAGTACGCGCTTGAGGTGCAAGCTAAGGTTAGTCGCTTTGAAAGAATGAATGTTGCAGCAAAGGTTGAAATGTTGTCGGGGTGCTACGGTTCACCCCGAAATTATGGGTTGTAGTTATATGGTATTGTATTGTAATTATATGTTTGTCTTCAATGTAATGTAATAATGTGTCATATTATATGTTATGTCGAACGACAACTATATCCTTTATACTATATTTTGTTATATTGAACGAATTTTGTACGCAAGTTAATGGTTGTGTGTAAATTTATGAATGTAACAAATTAGGGTCGTCCCCGTTTATAGTAAAGATTTAAGAACATAAAGGAGTTAAAAATTAGGGTCATAATCAACTACATGAATATTACGTTTATGACTTCTCAGTAGTTATCCAAAGTGGCTGCAGTAAGCAGTGTACAATGCCATGTCGTTATATCAACTGTCAGTATTAGCATTGTACCAAATCACTAGATATAAAAGGATTCGCAATTTTATCTCAACGCACAATAGTTGGAATGCTAATTTCTTAACCATCCTCTAACAGTTCCACCTTTTCCTTTCTAAACAATACACATATTTACTAGATATAGAAAGATTAACAAACTTATCTCAACTCACAACAGTTGGGCTGCCAATTTCTTAATCATCCTCTAACATTTACACCAATATTTTGCCAGTCAAAGATGTTTATAGCCTGTTGTATCTTTAGACTTATATTGTATCGTTTTTCTTATTTTCAGTAGTATCTATATGCTTTGTTGGAATGGGGTCATGTCATCTGTCTTATGGCAGTGTGTAGTCATTTCTTAATGTTTGGAACAACTTTGGCAGAACTTTACTGAGCATGATCAGTTCGAACTGTTTGTATTATTGGGCACAATTTTTGGGCAATTTTAAATTTCAAACTCCGTTTCAAACTCCATTTTAAACTCCATTTCAAGCTCCATTTAGAACTCCATTTCGAACTCCATTTCGAACTCCATTTCGAACTCCATTACGAACTCCATTTTAAATTTCAAACTCTATTTTAAATTTCAAACTCCATTTTAAATTTCAAACTCCATTTTAAATTTCAAACTCCATTTTAAATTTCAAACTCCGTTTCAAACTCCATTTTAAACTCCATTTTAAACACCATTTTAAACTCCATTTCAAACTCCATTTCAAACTCCATTTCGAACTCCATTTCGAACTCTATTTTAAATTTCAAACTCCATTTTAAACTCCATTTTAAATTTCAAACTCCATTGTAAACTCCATTTTAAACTCCATTTCAAACTCCATTTCAAAATCCATTTCGAACTCCATTTCAAAGTCCATTTCGAACTACATTTCAAACTCCATTTTAAATTTCAAACTACATTTTAAATTTCAAACTCCATTTATAAGTAAAATAAATTATACCAAACTCCATTTTAAATTTCAAACTCCATTTTCAATTTCAAACTCCATTTCAAACTCCATTTTAAACTCCATTTTAAACTCCATTTTAAAATCCATTTCGAACTCCATTTCAAACTCCATTTCAAACTGCATTTCGAACTCCATTTCAAACTGCATTTCAAACTCCATTTCGAATTCCATTTCGAACTCCAAAATATACAACCATGTCATCATAACCAAAATATACAATCATGTCACATGACATATAATACAAAAACATACAACAATGTCATCATCAACATACCATCAGTCATAACCAAAATATACAACCATGTCATCATCAATCATAACCAAAAAATATACAACCATGTTAATCATAACCAAAATATACAACCATGTCACAGGACATATAATACAAAAACATACAACAATGTCATCATCAACATACCGTCAGTCATAACCAAAATATACAACCATGTCATCATCAACAACACATGTAATATAAAACATGTCAGCCATTACAAAAACATACAACCATGACGCTGCATGAACCATCAGTCAATATGCATAAAAGCGCTACCTGCCCCATCGGAACTGTCATCATTAACGTCATCAAAATCATCATTCTTATGTGATCCATCACCAGAACCCTGCTACTGTAACTGAGTCTGTAGGGAAGCAATCTGGGCCTCGTACTGAGGCTGCTGTTGTGCCAAAGCTCCGTGTAAACTCTGGTACATCAACTGTGTGTAATCCAATGTCATACGCTCAAAAGCAGCCAATATCCATCTATCATGGTCCATATATAGCGAGTACTTTTAATGAGACAACTTGTGTTACGCAAATGCTGTTTTTGTAATGAAATCGTATACCAATATTATTGTATAACTCTTACATACCTGATGTAAATGATACAAACCAGTTGACGGTACTCCGGGAGGGTCACCAGGTGGATACTGCAATGGAATATCTACAATCTGACCCTGTACGTCATACGCCCTAAAAGTGTGTGGCAGAGGGTCCAACGCACCACTCTGCATGAACTGAGACGATACAAGCGCAAAGGTAGGGGGATGCACTGAGAATCTGCCTGCTACTGAAGATGACCCGATATGGTTGGATTTCAAACCCCCGAATAAAGTCTGGTAAATCATAAGCGCATGGCGCAACTCGAGCCCAATAGGTATCAAAATCTTCGGGCACTGTAAAAGGCTCACTGTCCACCCAGCCTGCAGCCCTCATACCCGCAATATATGCTGATCCTACCTGTATATCCCTGAACATCTGATCCCATAGGAGTGGATCAGAAGGAATGCGCTCTAACCTGTATAGTTGTAGCCAAAATCGCTCCCCCAAATACCAAATGAAAGGGCATGTAGGCACCTGGAAGCATACCCTATGCCTCGAAAGACTAGAATGGAAAATGAGCGGGTGGTCCTACTGGGGAGCTATAAAATCTATGTACATCTGCCATGGACGCCGAATAATGCCATCACGCTGCCTCAAATCATCTGTGTGCGCGCCTCAATGAGCTTGTTATGCACACCCTATGTAGAAAGAGCAAGATGCGTAGCAAGACCCCATTGTCGTAATCTCGGAAAGTATATGTAAGGTGTAGTGATGGCGTCATCAATAAGTCGGGGTGCATGTTCACCATGTACTCGTAATATCAGAAGGGCAGAATATACCAGAAACCGTACAGTTTCTTACATCGTTGTACGACGTAGAGATCCAAAGCTACATAAAAATAGCCCAATATGGCTGTACCCCAATCGAACGAATGCAGTTGCTCTATATCTACAAGGCTAGCCAAAAACCCAAGTCTAATAATCCCCCTGTTGTTGCTAAAAAAGGTGGAACCAAAAAGGTATAATAAGAAGGCCCTGATAACAGGGTTGTGCATAGCCTCAGTGGTTTGATGTGCTGTAATATAGGCCTGCAAAGTAGGTAGGCTAACGGCACCTGAAGCAACGGTCTGAGGATCTAAACCCGGTAACTGCTCCGAAAATCTATCAAACTCCTCAAATGATACATCAAAGGGGACGGGGAGACGTCCTGGATGACCAACCTCGATGCCCGTGAGCACGTAAAAATCTAGAGGAGTAAGCCCTAACTCAAAATCAGCGAAGTGAAATGTGTGTGTAGTAGGCTACCATTGCTCACTAAGAGCCTCTACAAGGCATCGATCAACATGAGCAAACCTGTAAATCTAAAAAATGGCCAAATGGTGTATCACGAAGTCTAACTGATATGGGCTGAGGTAACTGCGTAAAATGAGTCATACAACGTGACCAAGTACCTCGCATAGCAATATGTCGAACCTAAACATATAATTATTTGTTGTAAACATATAATAGTACACAACATTCTTGTATAGTAAAACAGTTGACGATATACGTAATAAAGTTATAAAATTATACCTGAGGCGCAGCAATAGCGATAAACACTTGATGTGTAAATGTCGCAGGCAGATCGTGCAATACTTGAAGGCTCTCTACCGTCACGGTGGCATCTGGTGGGATATGTGCTGGCCCGACATTAGGATCTGTCGGAGGATGGCAGATGTGTCTTCCAGACTTAACTTGAGATGGCGGCATTTCGTCGTAGAAATAATTAAAAAGGAATTTTTTTGAAATTTGTGAAAGAAAATGATGGAAATCCGCCTGATATAGGCGGAAAAGTTTAGGCGCTTATTCAACAAACGCGTAGGCTTTACACGTTTGTTGAACAAACGCGCGCTTTTTTTATATGGGGTCAGTTTTTAAAAAATCACCGCGCTTGTTCAATAAAAGTGTAAATAAACGCGCCTGTTAAACAACCGCGTGAACCAAAAACTGTTGTGATTCCCTAAATCGCGGAGTGTAGAAAATCGTAAATCGAATTTCCACACTTTGGATTAGTTGGAGTTGCTCTAAGAAAGAACGATGATTTAAAGATTATAATAGTAAACATTGCTTGGAAAAACGGTGTACAAATATGCGTTGGTACACATGCAACATTGGAAATACCTTTTGTTACAATAAAATTATTGGAAATGAATGAGCAAGAGGAATTTTGAAAGAAGAGGGGAAAGCAATCTAGGTCCCACAATATGAAATATAAGCATCTACTTCTCTATTGGCTTATATAATTAAAGGAGAAGAGGGCTTCTAAATGGTATGGCTAAGCCAAGATACAATATTATATTGATGTCAAATTGGGCCTATAGCCTTGAGTCTCTTGGAGTCCATGACATAATATTATATTGATATCAACTTGGGCTTAGTGCTTTGGGACTCTTAGAGTCCATGACACAATATTATATTGATATCAACTTGGGCTTAGTGCTTTGGGACTCCTGGGGTCCATGACACAATATTATATTAGTGTCAAAAATTAGGCTTTATGCCTTGGGACTCTTGGGGTCTCATGGTTAAATAGATCACTGCTTGCAGCTTGGGTTTGTTGCATTGAAACGAGTTACTTGATCACTTTTGATCTATCATGTCCATTCAATTGAATGGATACAACCGTTTCATTTTTAAGTGCGAACGCAGATTCATGCACCGCTTGGTTAAAGGGTCAAAACCTTTCCAAAGGGCATTAATGTTCGAATAGGCATTTCCTCTAGCCTATAAATACATGGCTCAAAACGAGATAGAATACAAATTAGTTATTTTTCTCAATTTGCTGCTACTTCTTTAAAGTAATCCTCTGTTCAAGTTTCTATAAACTACTTCAGTTCGTTGGAGCTCTGTTTGTTGGCACTACACTACGGAGTTGGTCCGTTTTATCCTGAGAAACAAATTGCTATCACGTTAATCAGTGCATATGACGACAATATTGTTTCAAGGAAGCAGAATCATTTTTGGACTCAGATTACTGAAATATTCTTCTTTTAGTCTGTTGGAGATGGTTCTATACCGCTCCAATCTAGTGCACAATCGGTCTCGCTTACTGTCATTGCTGTAATCAAAGTTTGACTTGACAATTATGACATTATTGAGTAACACTGATAGTTGTTACTGTCTATTTGCAATACAGTCGTGTATTGACAAAAATATCTAACTTTGTAATACAATCGTGTATTGACAAAAAGACCTAACTTTGTAATACAATCATGTATTGATAAAATTTCTAACAATATTGATTGTTATAGATGACAATAAGATATGTTGCAAAATGACAACAACAATTTTACACTGACATAGACGGTGACCAACGCTCTGATTGCGTCAGTGGTTGCAATAATGGTTCTATCTCATGGAGAAAGGCCAGAGAAGTTCAACGTCGTTAATTTTAAGCACTGACAACATAAAAATGTTGTTTTATCAAACAACATTGGGACTTGCCAAATTTCTAACCAAACATGTTCCAAAAAGATCAAAATCAAATTTGGCTGAAATCTCAAAAAGGGCATTGCTAATATGAATTTATGTGCTGAAATATCGGAATGCCGCCTGCAAAGGAACTAACTTTGAATGATGTTCTCTATGTTCCAGAAATTCGTAAGAACCTGATTTCAAGATCATTGCTCAGCAAACATCAATTCTAATTAATCCATGAAGCTGAGAATGAAGTGTATGTAGGGAGAGAATAGGTGTGTGATGGTTCATTTAAGAAAAAATGTAACCACTATTGTATCACACACTGATATGAATAAAACTGAATCTTCTGTTTATTTTGTTGACTCTTCCAACATGTGGCATTCTAGATTAGGGGTTGTAAACTTTGATACATTCCACAAATTGATTAATCTAGACACCAATTATAAATGTCAAATTTGTGCAGAAGCAAAATTGACAAGAAACTCGTTTCATCATATTAAACGAGAAATAGAACCGCTAGATATAATACATACAGAATTATGTGATTTGATATGTTTAAACAATACAAAGTGGAAGTTGAGAATCAACTTAAATAGAAAATCAAAGCTTTAAGAAGTGATAGAGGAGGAGAATATATATTCTCTTTTGAAGAATTTTGCGCTGAACGTGGTGTTTTACACCAAATTAAAGCACCGTATTCACCTCATTCCAATGGCGTAGCCGAACAAAAAATAAAACTCTTAAACAATTGATGAATGCTTTATTCTAGCTTGCCCGATAACTTTTAGGGAGAAGCTATTCTTTTAGGAAATCATATTTTAAATAAAATTCCCAAAAGAAAACATCTAAATCTCCTCATGAACTTTGGAAAAACAGACCACCATCCCACAAATACTTAAAAGTGTGGGGGTGTGTTGCCAAGGTAGTGGTACCAAAACCAAAGAATGTCAAAAATAGTTGATTGTGTATTCATTGGATATGCATAAAACAATGTCGCATATCAATTTTTGGTACACAAATCTGATGATATCCATGAAAATAGCATCATTGAGTCGATAAACACTAGATTTTTCGAACATATATTCCCTTTGAAACTGGGTACTGAAAATCATACACCTAAAAGACCAAGGGAAGATGACGTTCCTAATTCTCTTGAGGATGTTGAACAAAATAATACTCAGCAACGTAGTGCTGAGCAGCAAGTGGAAGAACCAAGAAAAAGTAAAAGGTCAAGGAGCTTAAAAACATTTGAATCAGACTTCTATACCTTTATGTTAGAAGATGATCCATTGACATACAAACAAGCTATCTCATCCAGCGATGCCCCTTATTGAAAAGAGGCGATTAACAATAAGGTTCAATCCATTATGTCCAATCATACATGGGAATTGGTTGATTTACCTTAAGGATGTAAGACCTTAGGTAATAAATGGATATTTAAAAAAAAATTGAAACCTAATGGTTCAATAGACAAGTACAAAGCTCATAGTCCAAGGATCTAGATAAAAAGAAGACCTGAATTGTTTTGATACATATTCACCAGTAACATGGATAAGATAGCTTATTGCATCTATACATGACTTAAAAATACATCAAATGGATGTTAATACTGCATTCTTGAATGGTGAACTAGAGGAAGAAATCTATATAAAACAACCTGAAGGATTTTCAAGCTCAGAAAATGAGAATAAAGTTTGCAAACTGGTAAAATATCTTTATAGCCTTAAGCAAGCTCCAAAACAGTGGCATGAGAAGTTTGATAAAGCTATGTTATCAAATGGATTCATGATAAATGAATCAGGTAAATGTGCGTATATAAAACACACACATATTGGATATGTAATTGTTGGTCTCTATGTTGATGACCTGTTGATCTTAGGCAATAACAGGGCCATAACACGATTTACAAAGGATAAGTTATCCTCTACCCTCGATTTGAAAGACCTAGGACTGGCTGATGTGACATTGCGTGTAAAAATTCTGTGAGCACCACAGGGATATGCATCACCAAAATACTTGAAAAATTCAAGCAATATAATGTAACTATTGTAAAATCATCAGTAGATATATATGAACCAAATTTGGGTAAAGAACACTGGAATGATTTCTACCGGTTATAATACTCTTGTATACTAGGAAGTATCATGTATGTACTAGGCCTGATACCGCATATGCTGTAAGCAAACCAAGTAGATTTGCCAGCAATTCTGGTAAATATCATTGGAAAACAATAATCACAGTTCTTGAATATCTAAAGTATACGCAGCGCTATTACCTATACTATACAAACTATCCTTCAATAGTGGAAGGATATAGTGATGGAAATTGGATCACTGGATCACATGATACAAAGTCTACAAGTGGTATGTGTTCACATTAGGAAATGGAGCAATTTCATGGAAATCATCCGAACAGACTTGTATCACTAGATCTACGATGGAATTAGAGTTTATTGCACTAGATAAAATTGCATAAGAAGCAAAATAGATTTGAAGCTTCTTGGAAGACATTCCTTATTGGATCAAACCTATGCCTCCAATATGTATACATTATGATAATCAGTCAACTATTATAAGAGCTAATAGTACATTATACAATGGTAAATCTAGGCATATTCATCCTAGACATAAAACGATAAGACAACTTCTCTCTAATGGGGTAATCATAGTAGATTTCATTCAATCTAAAGATAACTTAGCGAATCCTCCTACAAAAGGCTTACCTAGAGAGAAAGTTCAAACCTTATCGATGGGAATGGGGCTAAGGCCTATAGAATAAAGTCTTTTCTAAAATGGAAACTCCATCTAATTGACTGGAGATCCCAAGGTGTAGGTTCAAAGGGACAATGAAGTTTAAGAGAAACTTGATGGCACTATTACACACAAACCATTCCTATGATAAGTCAGTGCATTACGTGTTGAAAAGGATAAGTGTTGATACTTTTAATGATGTTTGTATTTAAGGAAATAGAGAATAACCTTTACAGAATCTCCTACGCAAGTGCGAAGGCACCGCTTCAAAGAGAATTATGAGGCCAAATTCTCTAAGCACTTATGAGACCAGGCAGGTGTTCAAAGCAAAAACGAACACAAGAAACATTTATCGTGTGTTTTATCTACTTTGGAATTAAACAAAAGGCTTGCATTTCAAGGACATTTTATGTCTACTGATTCGCCTTTGATTCAAATAGGTAATCACTAGGAAAGTTCAAGGCCCATGTGCTACTTTAACATATACGATAAATAATTCGTGAAATAAGAACGACTGCTCATTCATGTGGGGGATTGTTGGAAATGAATGAGCAAGAGGAATTTGGAAGAAGAGGGGAAAGCAATCTAAGTCCCACATTATGAAATGTGAGTACATATTTCTCTATAGGCTTATATAAATAAAGGAGAAGAGGGCTTGTGAATGGTGTGGTTAAACAAAGACACAATATTATATTGATGTCAAATTGGGCCTAGTGCCTTGGGACTCTTGGAGTCTATGACACAATATTATATTGATGTCAACTTGGGCTTAGTGCTTCTGGACTCTTGGAGTCCATGACACAATATTATACTAATGTCAACTTGGGCTCAGTGCTTTGGGACTCTTGGAGTTCATGACACAATATTATAATGATATCAACTTGGGCTTAGTGCTTTGGGACTCTTGGGGTCCATGACATAATATTATATTAGTGTCAAAAATTGGGCTTTGTGCCTTAGGACTCTTGGGGTCTCACGGTTAAATAGGTCGTTGCTTGCATCCTGGGTCTGTTGCATTGAAATGAGTTACTTGATCACTTTTGATCTTTCATGTCCATTCAATTGAATGAATACAACTGTTTCACTTTTAAATGCGAACGCACATTCATGCACTACTTGGTTAAAGGGTCGAAACCTTTCCAAAGGTCATTAATGTTCAAATAGGCATTTCCTCTAGCCCATAAATACATGGCCCAAAACGAGATAGAATACACATTAGTTATTCTTCTCAATTTGCTGCTTCTTCTTCAAAGTAATCCTCTGTTCAAGTTTGCATAAACTACTTTAGTTCGTCGGAGCTCCGTTTGTTGGAACTGCACTACGGGGTTGGTCCGTTTTATCCTGGGAAACAAATTGCTATCAAGTCAATCAGTGCATACGACAACAATATTGTTTCAAGGAATCAGAATCATTTCTGGACTCAGACATTACTGAAATATTCTTCTTCTAGTCTGTTGGAGATGATTTTGTACCGCTCCAATCTAGTGCGCAATTGTTCTCGCTTATTGTCATTGCTATAATCACAGTTTGACTTGACAATTGGGACATTATTGAGTAACACCGATAGTTGTTACTGTCTATTTGCAATACAATCGTGTATTGACAAAAAGATCTAACTTTGTAATACAACCGTGTATTGACAAAAAGATCTAACTTTGTAATACAATCATGTATTGACAAAATTTCTAACAAAAATGTGTGTCAACTCATAGGCATGTGCAACAACTTGAATTGAGGAGCTTGGTCCAACCATCGTTACACAAATGGTATAATAAGGAAAAGTTATGAATTTGGACATGTATACAAACAATACTTTCGTAAATGCTAAGGGATGTTAATCAAGGAAACGATGGTTAGGCTTGTTAGTATATGACTCGGAGGAACTACAATTTAAAAATAGTATAATTCCGCATCAATAAAGAATTGGATAAGTAATGGAATGAATTAGTAAAACATTTAACATTGAGACTCCTTTTGATATAATAAAATGTGCCAACTCATAAACATACATCTTGTATTAGAGATGATAAGTTTGATCTGACAGTTAATACATAACATTACTTTTCAACATCTTACAAAGAATATTTTTATCATATGTGTGTACATAGCTTGACCTAGATCAAGCCACAAAAACATGAGTTGATCTACAAAAATTACCTTATTGGATCATTATTGGGCGACTGAAGTCTAATTATTTTACACTAGTAGATTTCAAATCTATATTATGCGACCTTGGGCAAGTAAGTTTGAAACCGGTTTTTTACTATTACTATAGAAGGGGAATAAAAACAAAGTTTAATTTTTTATGGTCTACTTAAGGGAATATAAAATCATCTTTTTTTAAAATCGAGAGAACGAAAGCAAAACAAAAGATGACTATAAATCAACCTTAAACTCAACTAGAATTACTCAAGTGAAAAGGAAAGTTATGGATTTGGCCATGTAGACAAACAATACTCTTGAAAGTTCTAAGGGGATGTGAATCAAGAAAGAGATTGTTAGGCTTCTTTCATATATGGCAAGGAGCAACTATAGTTTAAAATTAGTATAATTTCACATTGTTGAAAAATTGGGTAAATGATGATATGAATTAGTGGAAACATTGAGATTCAATAACGACCCGGGTTTTATTAACAAATATCTAATGAACATTGAATATTTAAAACGATCTATTTTAAGAAATAATGACTTGGAATTTATATAACTCGAATTAAAACGAGTTTGAACATATATTTTATAATATAATTAAAAACGAGCTCATGACAGCGTGCTAGTTCATATTATTACGTTTTGAACTTTAAATGAATGTATAAGATCTAATATAAGTCAAAATTCGTTGAAACAAGAAACGTTCAAATCTATGAAACTATAGTTTTCTAACTAGAGTGAAAAATCGAGATTTCGTCTTTTAGATTGTAAGCTATGTCCAAATCAAATTTCCGAAAAGTCTCTATGAAATCGTTTATAAACCACAACGATTTATTAAATAAATTAAAATAAAAGAATTTTATAATATATTGAATATCGATTTGGCTTTAAAGTTGAAGTATCGAGTTTTAAATTCAATATAGCTTATTCTGAAGCTATATGAAGTTTTATTTGGATAAATACGATAATAATAATTAGTTTATTATTAAATTAAATAGTTTTGAAATTAAATAATATTACATAGGCTTTAAAAATAGTCATTTTGCAAACGACCTCGGGTTTCAAAGAAAATCATTTTATCGGATCCATAATGATAAATTATTATAGTATTCCAAATTTTGGGTCAATCGGAGTTATTATGTGATCGTGCGAGATATAAACGTTCAATGTAGATAATTGATAAATAATTTAAGCTCGTACAAGAGCTATTTGGGCAAACGGACTCGGGTTTTGACGAAACGACGAATGTAATGTTTAGACGAAAAACTTCTATTTTTTTCCACATTTCATGATGTTTGGAAATTTATTGTCTTTTTTATTTTGTGATTTTGATAGGACCATTTTGAACTAATAGTTCTTTTAGTGTCATTCATAGTTCCCCCACAATCCCAGATCATAATCCACATCTACATTTTTATTAAAATCAAGTTCACTCTAATTTACCTCTTCATTCACAAACTCTTCATCTTCTTCAATGTCAATTTCTTCATTGACATCAACTTCATTGTCAATTTCTTCATTGACACTTACTTCATTTTCCTCGCCTATATTAATGCTATCATTTATATGCTCTTCAATGGAAATATCATTGTATTCGTTAGTTGCTTCATTGATTTTTCCCGCTTGACTTGAACCAAGTGATTGTTTTGCTCTCGCATTGAATAATTTAGAAATTGAACCCACTAACGATGTAGACATTGCATCTTGGCGTTGTTTCACTTTCCTATTATGAGCTCCAGAGTTTTTTCTAAACCTCTTTCGTTCCATTTCTGGCATGGTGTTTGATATCTAGTGAATTAAAAATCAATTTTGGGTCTTAGTCAAATAAGAATATAAAAATCAATTTCGGGTCTCAGTGAGCATTATGAAAAATCCAATTTAACAATTTCAATACATCAGCAATTCATTACAGGCGCAGCAGTAATGTACTACACTATAAAAATAAAAATAAATCGAGGTGGCTAACCAATTTCAGTGCAGCAGTATTGTACTTAAAAAGAAACCTAACCAATTTCAGTGCAACAGTATTATAGTTATAAAAAAACCAAAAATTACCTAAAATTTCGAATTTGCAGTCTGAGAAGTGGAGCGTCTTGGTCGATGTTGGCGGTGGAGATCGAAGATTCGGACTTCGGAGGGAGGAAGGCTGGTCTATTTCTTGTTCGCCAAGGCGACGTGGAGAGATCGAAGATTCGTATCTTGGAGACTGGGAAAACCTAATTTATTGGTTAATCGAGATACGTTGTTTGTGGTTCCTTTGGCTCCAGCGCAGTGCGGACCTGCAGCACTGCCTTCTTCTTCTGTTGTGTGGGCTACAAGTGTTCTAGTTTTATTTTGTTTTTGTTGCCCTTGCCCGATGGGCTGCCCCAGCACATGGACTTGGTGGGATGCCCACTGGGCCGCCGCTGATTAGATATAATCCAAATCTAACAATAACATTATTTGGTTAAGATAGCAGATAAGCAAAAATATATTATGATATCAAATTCTAAAAAGATTTCTAAAAGGAAAATTCTATTCATATACCGAAAATTGCCTTATGTACACCATAATTTTGCTAAAAGCATATATTACTAAATTACCCTTCTTCTTGTTGCATTTTTACTTTTTTAATTATAACCCATCAAACTATGATATTTGATTAAGCATATGCAAAACAATTCGAAGAACAGAATGTATTTTTAAACATGAATCCTAAAATTTGAATTACGAGAACTTTTACAAGTAAGTGTTTAAATTTAGTCATTTAATTTGGAAGCAGGGTCTTTTATGCTGAAATTACGAATTTTTTTGTAAAATAATAAATTGGTTATCGTACATTCAAAGAATTAAATTTTATTTTACTGAATTTGAACTTTATTAGTGTTATTGATTTCCTATTTCAATAAATAACTTTAAAGTTCTAGAGAGGAAAGATTAAAAAATAAAATAAATAAGGCTAGTATTGTAAAAAAAAAAAAGACGGTGTATATGAAGTAATTTTTAGTGTATGGTAGTTTATTATATTTTATGGTGTATATTTAGATATCTTTGGCGTATGAATGAAATTAATCTTTTTAAAAACCGTGGAACTAACAACATTTGAATTAGTTCTTCCTGGTATCATGGTATCATGAGTGATATTAGAAAAATGTAAAATTTTATATTTTTAACACTACAAAACCATGTATAACAAAATGTACCCGGATTTCCGCTTCATGCATCATAAATCAATAAATTACTAATGCAAATTCATGGATCGTAACGGCTAGTTTCAGCAACGGTCATATTACTCTTGCGATCTTCCTCTCATTTTCAAATCTATAAAAGCCCTTCTCTAATTTCTACATCCTCCAATCTAATCCCTTTTTCCCTCTTTACTCAAGAAACCTAATCAATCTTTCTTCCACTCTAATCGCAATGGAAACTCCATCATCTGTCAAAAGAATCACCAGATCGGCTGCATCGATCAAATTTCGTGAGCAGAATTCTAACCCTAATCTCTAATCCTAACATTTTTTTTTTTTTTTTTCAATTCTCATTATTTTATTTCAGAAAAAGGAAAGAATGAAACTTTGGCTTCAAGACCCGCCCTTTCGGACATAACTAACGATTCACCCATCACCGGTGTAGCAAAGGAAGATTCCATCGTCAAAACGCCAAACCGGGCACAGGCTTGCAAAAACACACCCGGATCCGGAGAGTCACTGCTCAGAGGACAAGTCAAGAGTTTGCTTCAGAAAGTTGAAGAAGAAGCTGAATTTGTTACCAAGATATCTGCGGAAGAAAGGCCTCCTTTCCGGGTCCTGTTAGACCTACCTGCTCCATCTCCTGTCCAAATGATGGCGCCTACTCCTGCAAATACACCTCAGGTTATTCAGATCCTCGAACCCGTTAAGCCGGAAGAAACTTTTATCATTCAAGAAGATGAATCTGCACTCAGCAGAACTTTACTTTTCGATTCGCCCGATTCAGAAAATACTGAAAACACTTCTTCAATTTCATCATCGCTGTCATATCAGGGTAGTGGAATATGTAGTGTTAAGAAATGTGTGGATGAGGATAGCTCTTCTGCGTGGTCTCTTCAGGTTAATGTGAGCTTGGAGGACGAAGATGAAGAAGAAGCAATTACTGATTTCGAGGAGGAAGAGTATGATGATTTATGTGATGGGATAAGCAGGATTAGCATGCATGAAGAGATCAAGGTTGAGTTGCCTGAGTTTGAAGGGAGGCATACCAGATTTTTGTATGACAGCGATGATGAAGAGATTAAAGGGGAAGAATTGGTTGTTCATGACAGGGTCGTGTCGCCAAAAGCAGTTGTTTTGAAAGGGTTGCCTGTGCCTCAAGGGAAGCATATAAGGTTCCATGAAGAAGAGGAAGATGAAGATTGCTGAGGAGGATTGGTTTGGTTTCTGTTTCTCTTGTGTTGTTGTCTTGCTTGACAACCGTTATCTCTCAGCAATTTATTATTCAGACTTATTTATTTCTACAGAAAATGGGTGAAAATGGTTATGGTGTTAAAACTTTTTTCGTTATATGGTGTTAAAACTTTTTCTGTTTAATTCAAGAGTTTACCTAGCATGTGATCTGCTTGTTTGCTTATTCATTTTTGGAGTAGTCTTGTTTTACTCAAGTTTAACATCGAAAATGATAGCAAGGCAACAAACAGTTTTATTCTTCATTATTGTCTTTATTTTGGTTTTGTGCAAATCTTCTTTCAACTGAATGAATCCTTTCATGTTTGCTCATGCCATTTCTGGTAGAGAAACTAGCGCTGAAATCCAAATTCCACAACCATCAAGTAAATCTTGAATGATTTGAACTTGAACTTGAGCTCTCCAACATTTTGTTTTCCCTGATTTGACGTTCCACGCCGATAGAAAAAATCACAGTTATTCGTAAACACCAAATCAATCCTGTGAAAACCATATTTTTTAGGAATGACCAACGATAAAAATTGAAATGTTGATGTGTCAAATGTTAAGTCTTAGACAGTTGGATGTTGTTTGTATTTACCATGGCTTAGACAGGTGTTTGAAGGGAAACATTGCATTAAATAATGATTGCAGTGAAATGGTTTTTTCTGAAATGATTATTGTTTCCTGATCTGGAGATGAAATGCAGAGAGTTAATCTTTACAGAAGGTGTTCTTCTGTTGATTCAATCAAAGTCAGTGATAATGCTATCGAGGTTTGAGGAGGATAAAGCATCTTTATCTTGTTTTTTAGATGGGGAAATTAGTGCATTGTGTTACCGATATCTTTAGAGTGCTCTACATAGTTAGTTATGGTGATTGAGGCTGTTAGTAAAAGGTTAGGCCATTGTGATGATGGGTGTGCGTACATGCACAGTTTCCAGTGAACAAATTACTTGTATTCGAAATGAAATCTCCTATACCTAAATTTTCTTGTCGTTCTATATTCAATCGATCAGGACTCTTGAATTCCACCTTTCTGTAATTATGTCATCGGACTTAATTGCAAAAAAGTGGAAATCGGAAATCCTGATTGGTTGGATACAGAGACGATAGAAGATTTGGATACAGATGACTTGCTCTCCTTTAAATCTGTCCTATAGCTGTAGTCGTCACTCTCAGGATAAAGGATCATGCTAGAACGACCGGGGAAAAAGCGGTGAAAATTTTAGGATCTAAGAACGAACGGGGAGAAATTCATGGAAGGCTCAGAAATTCATGTGGGGAATTGTAATCTAAAGGCTGTTGCTGCTTCCGCGTGAAATGACGTATAGATCGCTGGTTGCTTCAGCATTTTCCCAGAATAAAATATGGTCTCTCTGCAGATATTTCAGACAACCCATACCTTCTTAAAGCCCGTCAATCCCCTTTTAAACCCTTACCTGTAAACCATCCGCAGCCTGTCAAGCTATATTTTCCGGACATGGTTCTGCCACAGCAACAACTTACATATCAAAATAACAAAGTAAAATTTCCAAACAAACTTTTATACCATTGTATCTATATAAATAGAGGTATGTCAGATCTTGACTTGTACTGTAGCCTTATTTAGTCATGCCTGTGACTGCCCTTCCTTGGTTGCTAAGAGCAACCCAACAAAGGCCGTATTCAACCTCTGAATTCCGAAAAGAATGAAAATCGCGATCCAATAGTGAATGTTTGCCAGAATATTCAAGCAAATATTCAGGGATCAATTCTAAAATCACAATTTGCCTGCGCTCCGATAAAATCCGCACGTTATGATAAAGCATCGATTTTTTGGGCATACTGCGTAGAGCGCTGAAAAAGTCGACGCCTTATCATAACCTGTCAATTTTCTCGGTGCGTTATTTCATTTCCTCCCTTTACAACTTCCAACGGTTAAAAAACCGATCGTTTACATCTCCAACAGCTATAAAACGGTCATATTATCCTCCAACGCCTTTAAAACAGTCATAATACAGCTATAACGACTATATTTCCAACTTCCACACATTTTAAATCACAACACAATTTCTCTTTCTTTTAATCTACTAATATCGAAGCAATTGAAAGATAATATTGTCTTTACCTTTTGGAGAATTTTCACGTCCAATAATATCCGGAAGCCATTATTATGAAGACAACATCGAGAACAACCTAACTATTCCTTCAAGTAAACAATCAATTTTTGCATGGACAAGTGATAGGACTACGATCTATGCAACACCTACTGTCATTTTTCACAAGATTCAGTTACAAGGAACAACCAATCAAGCATTAAGTTCAAAAAAAATTAAAAAAATTATTCAACGACAACCATCCTGAAGGCAACGAACGGTGTCGGCAATTCAAGGTCTATCCGGCAAAATAAACCATCAAACATCGCTTTATGAATCACAAGTTATAAATTAAAGAAAACCAATCCTAGTGGCATGGAAGGCGAGTAACATGTGGTATGTTTTCTATAATACATAGGTTAGTGGTTGAATAATTGTTATCTAATAATCATTTTCAATTTTTTGTTGTTAGAAACGAATGACAAACGAGGAGTTTAGGAAGATGTTCGCTAGGGAAAATAGGGCGAAAAAACCACATTATTATCAGTCATTGAATTGTTATGATCTGCTTACCAGTGAACCAAAATGGAACTCTGCTCTTACCAAGAGCCTGCGCGATGTTCAAACTTCTGTAAAGGGAAAGAACAAAGCTTTAAAATATACTTATTCATCTAGTCTTGGAGAGTCACTAGGAAAACATTCTCTATTTCAGGGGAAAAACCTATTTGCCGAGTTCATTCTAACAATTGATGAAGATTATAGACCTGAGGGAGTCAAAGCTGCGAAAAAAGAACAAAGTTGATGTTGTCGTGGATGCAAAAGTCAACGCTGCCTATGAAGTACACGAGCGTAGACATCAAGACAGTACTCAACAAGCTAAAAAAAAATAGAGGTAATGAGAAAGTCTGCTAATCTTGAGTAGTAGAGGTTGCTAATTCAAACGCATGAGTTAGCGTTTAGACAACACCAACAGGCTATGGAACAACAAAGAGTAGAGAAAGAAATAATAGCTAAAGACTTGACTGAAATGGATGACTATGAGAAGGAATATTGGATGTGACTCAAATAACTAATTCTTACATCAAAGTTTCCTCAATTGCAGTTCGTTCGTTTGTTTCCTTAGTACTAGCTGCTTAGTTCTCAATGTACTAACTTTATATTTTCCATTGTAGTAACAATTTAATTATCAATGAAATGCGTGTTTGATTTATTTTGCTACTTCTGGCATTATCTGTTAACTTTAGATGATTTAATACTAGTTTTTTATCACTAAAAATAACAAGATAAAGCTTATGGTTTTCTCTCTTAATAAAGCATTAAGTCATAAATATTGCATAATTTCATACAACCATAAAAGAAAACACAAGTTCGTACAAGCATAGTCAACATAAAGCCATTATAATAACTAATCATCCCTATAGTGGTTCCATATATGATCCATAAGAACTTTCTATAGTCTATTACGGAGTCGGTTGTCTCTAAACGAAAGCAGGTGGTCTAAGTGGATGTTGAATGCCTCTTTTGTTATATGGGTGTTGTCTCGGAGTACGTATGGTGGTTGCGAAGCACCTTCGTATTCGTAGTGTCGTTGTCCGCCATCCATATGTATTTCATCTTCAGTTATCATGTTGTGTAGAACAATGCAGACAAACATGATTGTAGATATTTTTTTCCTAGACCACAGACGACATGGATCACTGATCATTGCAATCTTTTCTTTATCCCTCCTACATTGCGACATATTTTGCTTGTTTAAATGTTAAGTGGTTTGGACATGTTTTAACAATGGTGCTCCATTTCAAGTAAATGTCATCACTTAGGTAATAGGCATGATCGTAAGTGTTTTGCTCAATGGTGAATGTTACATGAGGTACCTGACATTGAGCTAGATCATTAAATATATGAGATCTTTTTATAACATTTAAGTCATTATTCGAATCAGGCATTCCGAAGAAAGCATGCCATATCCACAAATCGTACGATGTTACGGCTTACAAAATGATGATCGGACGTCTTTCCTTGTCATTGTATGAACCTTGGAATGATTTAGGGAAATTCTTCCACTCCCAACGCATACAGTCCAGACTTCCCAACATGTCTGGTCATCCTCTGCTTTCGTGCATTTCTTTTATGCGCACTATATCTGCTTCATTCGGGGGCCGTAAGTACTCCATCCCATAGACATCCACCACAGATTGATAGAAATTTTCTAGTGTTTCAAGTGTCATGCTCTCCGCAATTCGGTATGCATCGTCCAATGCATCTGCAGGAGTGCCATAAGCTAACATTCTCATAGCGATCATCATTATCTATTCACCCGTAAGCCCTTGTCTTTTTGATGCATTTCATTTGTACTTAAGGTATTTATTGTTGCTTTGAATACCTACCAAAATTCATAGAAATAGATCCCTCCTCATCCTGTATTTTTTTGAAACATATCTACTCCTTAAGTGTAGTTAACAATAAAGTAATCTTGTATAAGAAATTCATGTTATGCAGCTTGATTACCATTTATAAACTTCCTACCAGTAACCGATCTACGTCGCTTACTTGATGATGAACCATATGCTTTATGGCATATGCCGATAGTTTCTTGTATCTCTTCGGCTTCCTCTTGTATGATATCTTCTTCCTCGTAATTACTGTCAAAAGCTAGCATGCACTCCAGAAAATATGGTGAACTCATTTTTGTGTTTAATGTGTTTGGATTGAGCTATTCCTTGCAATGTTACTGCCTTATATAAAAAACGACACACAACAAATCATCACATGGGTTTAGATTGATTGTGATAACTCATCACGTTGTCCAAAGCAGAAAAGCACATGGCACATAACACTTTGTATGGTTAAGTGTGTAGCTTTATCGTTTTTGTACGTGGCTTTATTGTTAGGTATGCTGCTTTATTTTTACGTGTATACGTTTATCGTTATGTGTGTTACTTTATCGATAAGTATGTTTCTCTATCGTTAAATGTGTAGCTTTATTGATTAGTGTGCAGCTTAATCATTACGTGTGTTGCTTTATCGATAAGTGTGTAGCACTATCGTCAAGTGTGTAGTTTTATTAATTATTTTGTAGCTTTATTGTTGAGTGTAACTTTATTCAAAAGAGATACTTTTGCACTTATTTAACTAGAGCTATCAAATTTTAGTCAATGCTACAAAATTATAATTGGCTTCATATAGAGTTAAAACATTTGGGTCATTCTCTTTTTACTATTTTTTAATGAGTAAAACAAGATTATTTTAATTGAGTTTGTCACGTATCAGTAGTTCGTAATTTTATGAAATGATTCAAAAAATTATATAAATCATTTAAATGTTGTAATCATTCCAAACAAGATCCTTCAAGACTGATTCAAGTACAACTTTCAAATGAAAGTCACAGCCTGTGATTTTGTCTTGTACATTATTAGATATGTATAAATTAATTTTTCAAATAAACTGAGATTAGTTGGTTTGAAAACCGTACATATTTTATTAACTAAATTGAATTTTTTAATCATAGTATTAAAAATTATAGGGTCGACCTCTGTTGAGTTAAACATTAGTTAATGTTATAAAATTAGAATTGACTCCATAATACTTTCTGAACAACTAAGTTACATTACGAAAACATACTACATAAACTTGCGAGCATTTTCAACTGGTAAACATAAATAACATAGAAAAATACCATAAGTCTAAAGTTTAAGTACTGCTTATTCTGAGCTATATTGCCTAAGCCAGTTATAGCAAAGTTTACATGCTTCATGACTAACAAATTCGATTTCGTATTCTAATACATAACCAGAATAAAATGTGGATTTATTCGCTTAAAAATTGTCTTCATTTTCTACAATC
Organism: Allium sativum; assembly: GCA_030737875.1. Classification (NCBI taxonomy): domain Eukaryota; kingdom Viridiplantae; phylum Streptophyta; class Magnoliopsida; order Asparagales; family Amaryllidaceae; genus Allium; species Allium sativum. The sequence continues at coordinate 830,347,358 of CM060918.1, read as the reverse complement.
TCGATAATCTCACGATATCGATCACAAGCTTCTGCAAACCAACAATGAGATTTATGGATTTCAACTGATGACCGTCTAGCATGGCAGTTAGGAAGGTTATTATGAACTTATGTCACCATCGCTCATAACCCTTTATGGCTTAGACCTCCTGCTCTATGCAACATTACATCATGCCTGTGATCAACTTTAATATGTGCTTTCACGAGAATATGTAACTCCATAGAAGAAAAAATTAATGGTTGACATTTTTATGTAGTAATTTATGTTTAGTTCTACAGAAGAAGACGAAAATTTATAAGCTTTAGAAATCCAAAAATTAAAAAATCTCAACTGGGATAGACGTTGCCGCTAGTCGCATTCAGTGTTAGGAGAATCTATGTAGCCACTTTACGTAAAGAAAGTGGCTATAGTGTCCAGTCGCATTCAGTGTCAGGCCAACTAGTGGAGCGAATTAAAGAAAGTCGGTGTCAAATCGCGCTCCGTGACTGTAGCTAAATTTAAGTACTGAATAATTCTTACTACTTCTCTTTATATAGAGTAATATAAATAAATTACAAGTCTATTGAAGTTAAACACACATAACTCTTAGTCTGTCCATAGTTAACACACATAAATATAGCGCTGGGCAAATGTTGAAACATTATCATTCTTAACACCCATAAATTATATATTGGAAACAGTCAATTGCATGGCAAACGACAGCATCCAGAAAGCATTTCATTTTTAATTGCAACATTTGACCTCTTCAAGTGATCATTTTCAACTTGCATCTAAAGTGCATATTGGACCCTTATTTTCATGAGTTGTGGATCGATCCAAGAAAAATATTCACAACTATGCATCCCTTGGCGTATCTCTGCATCAAACGCTTTGTAGCTACATAAGAGATGTCCTGCATTCGCCTTACTTTTAGAAGTAATAAGGTTACATTGGACCCCGCAATAGCATAACACTGAAAGACCTGTCATACTAGAGCCAGAACTATTGGGATTTTGACGGGCAAGCACACTCATTAGCCTAGCATGGTATAACTATAGAAATGGTTGTGGATTCCATATTTCAACAATCTGTTGCGTAGCACAGACTGGTTCCTTTGACCTCTTCATCCATCTTTTGTATTTGTGTCTTTGGAACGAATCCATCCACTCCGTTTTCATTCTTGTTCCGTTCTTACTTCTCAAACATTTTTTCTATAGCTTCATCATTGACTTCCTAATCTCCCATTTGAACCTACATGAAATCATGAATACAAAAAAGATTTGGAAATATTTCAGGTGGGCCTCTTCATGTAGTGGTAGTTTGAAAATCTACAAAACGAATTTCAAATAATTATACAAAATCGGAAGTAAATTAGAACCCTTCCAAACAAAACTCTATGGGACTTATTCGATGTTAGATTCAAATGAATTTTGCAGTACTTAATTTGGTTTTGTTAATTTTGAGTTATGTTCAAATTAAGTTTTAAGAAAAATCGCGGTTGGTTGGTTCATTAAACACACTAAATTAATTATTTAAACAGTGGGGTTAAATGATTCGGGTCGTCATATGTTATCTAAATCTAATAATTTAAATTAAGGAAATAAATTTAGAGACGTCATCTATTGAAAACATGTCCATAGAGTTAAACGATTAGGGTCATCCTTTGTTTATTTAAATATTTATAAAGTATCAACTGCAAGACATGTTGTTGTTGATAGCATTATGCAATCACATTAATTGTCATGTCTGATAGTGTAGCCACGTTATGTACAAGATAGTGGCTGCAATGACCAGTCACATTCAGTGTCAGGACCAATCATCGTAGCCACATTCTGTAAACAAAGTGGAAACGATGACTAGTCACATTCATGTTAGAGTAAAGATAGTGGCCACTTTATGTAAATGAAAGCAGTGTCTAGTCCCAATCATTGACTACAACCACGTTGCAAAATTTTCTTAGCACTTGCCAGCATTAACTCAATTATCCAATGAACTGTTGGTCATTCATTTGCCGCCTATTTATTTGTATCCTTCACTCATAAATACCAGCATGGGTGATACAAACTAATTTGCAAATTTACCTCACCTTGAAAAAATGCCAATTTCTTATCCATCTTCATACTATTACACCGACATTCCATCTGGACTATCATATCCTAATCCAACTTCACCTAAAGAACCAACTGAATGGTATACTGAAATGGAAGAGCGACTTCATGATGATTTCCACAAATAGAGCTTGAAGAAGAGATGCATCAAATGGAAATAGTTCATCAACAACAACACCAAACCAATCAATGTGCCAAAAGATCACATATTGCAGTTCCTCCGACCAGAACTTCAGCTGAAGTCGACGAGGTACAGTCTGCAAATATTGTTTGTTTTTTTGGTTTGAAGCACTACAACTAGTTGTCCGACATGGAAATGATGTCGGTCGGCAAAATTATTGTTGTTTGATACGTACAAACGGATGTGATTTTGGACGATGGATAGACAACAGCTATTACGTTTGCTTTAGAATTTGAAGAAGAAATAAGAAAGATACGAAATCAAGTCAATGATCTTAGTTAGGAAAAACTACCGACTTTGACATAGTTTAAATTAGAAGTTTTAGTATTTTATGTTATGTCGGTCAAAAATGTTTATGATTAGTTGTATCTTTATGATTATTACCAGGTGTATATCCATGGTTTGTGTCCTTTCAATATGCATTCATGTCAAAAAAGGAATTCAATTTAGTTTATTACATGTAGATCCAGTTATTTAGCCAGTTTGCTTGTAAAACACATATCAATGATCAACAAAAAATAACATTATATAATGATCAACAACACATAACAATTACCTCAAGCATAAAGCAAAAACATGTAACATACAATGATCAACACCACAAAACATCATATAATACAACCATCAACATAAATCCATAGAAGAACACATAATCTAGTACAACATGACAGATACGTATATACATCATGAAATAATGTACGTAAACGATGGTGATCCTAAATTCAGAGCAGCACTATTGTCATCATCGCCATCAGCCTTCTTACCACCGTCATCCTTGTCCATGTCAACATCATTATCCTCCTCATCATTATCGTCGTCGTCACCACCACCACCGGCAACATCTCCTCCTCCACCTCTACCTCCTAAACCTCTGGCACCACCACTACCTAACGCATCTAGTCGAGCCTAAAGGTCATCAATATGACCCTGCAATGTCTGCATCGCCATCTAGTGCTGCTGAATCAATTTCTCCAAATGTAGCAGTGACATATGTTGAATAAAGACTATATGTCGTCTATGCTGGTCCAGTCTATGTGAATACTATAATACAAGACCACTTATACTCACTTTATATATATTAAATACGTAGAAGATTTTTTTTAAAAAAAGTAGGTATATTATCTCATGTAGAGGGTATAACCTCGCGATGGGGATACTAGCAACAAGCTCATCGGCTGGATAAACAATAGGTTGCACGGTCAAAGTACCGCTCAGATCGTATGCCCTGAATGACTCCTCAAGAGCATAATCAATAGGATACTCAGAGTACTGGTATGTGATGATTGGATCAAAAGTAAATGGTGGTAGATGAACTCTACCCATTGCCACTCATGGACCTATGTGATCGGAGTTCACACCCCGACTGTAATCTGGCAACAAGTACCGCCGAGGTGCAATTCTATGCCAATAACTATCAAAATCAGCTCCTGGTACAAAAAAAGTTTGTATATCTAACCACCCTGTCTATCTAAGACCCTGTATGTACTGTCTACCGATAGTATGATGCCTCCCAAACATATCATCAGGCAATAGTGGAATTTCGTGTACATGCAGCTCACTCGTCCCTTGGAAGTTACATTGGTCTCCCAATTACAAAACCTGAAGGTAGGCCGGTGGGAGCAGAACTACACGACGTAGAGAAAAATGATATGTAATGGATAGAGGGTGTGCATCATCGAGCTGGCCTGCCTGTGTGAGAACAATCCAATTAGAGGCCTACAGTGCTCGTTAAATATTAGCCCAATACCTTAGATTAATATAAGATCAGGCCTTTATCTGGTCATGTCTAACAACGGTAGGAGTATGCTGGACTACCTGGATACTCTCCCATCGACGTGTGCAAGGAAAACAAGAATGGCGGCATGACTGGCGGACTCAACAATGCACGGATGTATGTTATTCGTGTACTCGTAGTACTAACACGACAACATGTACCAAAAGCAAACATTTGCGCCCCCTCCCCAAATGCAAAGGAGTCATGTATAGCGTAAAGACATCCCAAAATAGTCGAACCATAGTCAATCATATGGAGTTTCTCTAAATTAGCTAGTGATGCTAGGTGGCCTAGTTAAATCGTACTCTTTTTGTCTGATAAGAATGTTGAACCAAAGAGATATAAAAGGAAATCCAGAAATACAACATCCTGCATAGCCTCGATATCCATATGTGCTATAATATACTCCTGTATATATGTAAACGTAATGGCTCGTAGGATATATGATCGGGGGGTGGGGGGAATAGGGAAAGTACAACAAGTACGACTAAGGTGACTCATAACTAGAGTCAGTAGGGTATGGCACTCTATCTGTGACGATCCCAAAATCCGAGGGGCGGTATTAAGGATAATCATTGGAATATAACACATTAATCATCATAGCAGAGTACAGATAATAGCAGAAACAATAAATAGAATAATTTTACATGGATATGACAGCGGAATCACAACATGTAACAACATTAGAATAGCACAGCGTAGGATATAACTTAGTAAATAAAAGGGAAGTGATCAGTCATCATCGCCAGAGGCGGAATACATACATGCAGTGAGACATAATAAGGGTATCAGTCTACATCACCGAAAGCGGTACATTTACATACAATAAGAAGTACTGAAAGTAAAGCAGTCTGCATCGCCAGTGGCGGAATCATAATATAAGTACAATAATGGCGGAAAATGTCAAAGTCGTCTCTGTGAAGTCAGCCTCGCCATGAGCCAAAATGCACTCTATGCAACAGTGCAGAGCCAAAAACAACCTGTCACCTGTGAACTAGGATGCCCATGTGAAAATAAGGGCACCCGCATTTGCAAAGTGAAACAAACAACGAGTCAGTCATGGGGACTGGTATGAGGAATCTATTTAACAGTTTAAACAACAGTAATAAGCAAATCATAGGACCATGCCACTTTCGCGGAACGGGTTTACTCCAGTGATTGCTAGTGCATTTAAAACAAAGTAAATTCTTTTAAAACAACGCAATGCTTTTAAAAAGAATGAAGCCATTATAAGACTCAAGTCCCATCATACAATGCAACGCAAGCCGGAGGATAGAGTTTTACCTTATAATGGCCAAATATGCTTGATACGTATAAAGCAAAAATCATTTGATATTATTACTAGTGCTTATATGTTTCAAAAATGAATAGCATCATAAATATCAATCATAGGCGGCATAGCTACCATATACTATGTCGTCATACTAGTTCTACAATCGAGTCCGTTATTTCGTATTGGAAATTGGATTTCCGTCATGAGTCGAGGCAAGGGGCAAGCTCCTCTCCGCTTCGAGACATTCTAGCAAATGCCTCAGGACTACACACTCTGGGTAACCCTGGATCCTCCAAGGCCGGTCCTCTCTTACGTTTGAGAATTAATTATTCCTGAACACACGTTTCCCGGTCCTTACAGACCTATAATCGAGGCGCCTCGCATTCCAACAACCACATAGGTGAAAAATAGATATAAATATCAGGGCTGGTAAGTCACTGACACCACCATAGCTAGAAAGAAACGTCATGCTCTCCTTGGGTCCTTATCCCGTTTTTGACTCATACCGAGGTGTGAGGCTCGCGAATCCACGCTATACACAAAGCCATGCCACGTAGACCGTGCTTTTATCATCATCCACAAGACTTTGCTTTGCAACAGAAGCCTTGATCATAGCATCTTGGCATGCCACATAGGCAATCCACTCCATACAATTGATTTCTATCGATATATAACCTTTGAGCTCGTACGTCTCAGAGAAGGGCGTTAAGCAGAAGAATAAATTCTCCGCCGCCAAACAGATATATATTTAACAGAGATCAATCAGTATAGAACAAAATCCAGTGTCAGACACACAGTCCATTACAAGTCCTTTCTGGGTCTGAACGAAACCGGAGGCGTCAAATTCCTCGTATATCCGCACAATCAACACATACGTTCAGACGGCTACTACCTCCGTTCCTTTACGGTAGCTACTCCGGTCAGGAACCTCAGCAGCGCCCATCCAACCGATACGAAGATCGTCGGTCTTGAATCGTCTTTGCATTTTCCAATTCGAATTGCTCGATAAATTATTTGAAATGAGGGTTAGCTCGGCCTTTTCAAATAATTCACGCCATTAGAATTTAAATCGATTCTTTCCATGGTTATATTATTCGACATCCATCTTTCAGTTCTTTAGTGTTATTTTCGTGTCAAGCACATACAACCATCAAATATCAAACAATTCAAGCCCAATTGGTTTATTTGCAATCTATGTTGCTTATAATATTTTATAACGATTTTTCGCCATTTTTATTTATTTAAAAATGGCCATATTTAATTAAACGACGTTTCAGGTCGTGCCGTGGCACTGGCGCTGTTTTTCCCCTAATTTGTTTTACACATATCGGAAAATCTAACCATTGGATTTCTACAAAGTCTATATCAGTGGGAAGATATTCCCAAAGCGAACCCAACAGCTTCAGTTTCGTGAAAATCCGACGGTCGGATCTTCCACACTAGTCGTTTGAAGTTACGGTTTCAAAATTCGAACTGCAGCGTCGTTATTCGATTTAATTTAATTATATTTATATTTATATATAAATATAAACGATTCTGGCACTGTTTTTCTTCAGATTTTAATTAAACATTCCGGACAATCCAACCGTTGGATTTTTACAAGGTTGGTGCCGTTGGGAAGATATTTCCAAGGCGAACCCAGCGGTTGCGGTTTTGGGAAAATCCGATGGTCAGATTTCTCGTATTAATCGTTTCAAATTACGATTCTGAAACACGAACTGCACGGCTTCGATTCCTTTCAATTATATTTATATTTATATATATAAATATAGTTCATTCTATAATTCCAACTATAGTTCATTCTATATTTTCAACTTCGTTTTCACTTCAAATATTTCACTAACGCCTTAATATTTCGAAAAATTTCGCCATAACCTCCTTTGTACGGGGAGGGGTTTGGAAATTTATTGGGCCGTGTTAGGTACCCAATAAATCTTAAAAAGCATCCACATATTTATAGTGATATATTCTGGTGTTTACGGGGGAGCATGTATAGATAATCACTCCAGAGAATAAATTCTCGTCACCCCTTTTCCGTGTGGAAATAAATAGTCCATGTGTCATATCTAATAACTAGAGAGACGTGATTATTGTCAACTCCAGACCCGTGTGGGGTTTTTATTAATCTGGCAATTTATCGTTATATTTTATATAGTCCATATCAGTCATCAGTTCAACCTGTAGTATAAAATCATCGCCATACAAGCCTCTCGCTCGTATGGTAAATCTTCCACCTCGTCACACAAGCTCCAATTGCTTATGTGGAATATGATGAAGTATGCCTATCGTCAAGAAGTATGCCATGTAATGTAGTTCAAAATTAATTGTTACTATCCTATGGCGACGTTTATTATTTCACACAGAATAACCAGCACTCCGCATCCAATGACATTCACAGGAGTTGATATAAAAATAAAATTGCGTAGCCAACTCATCAAGGTTTACCTATTTGTCGGGCACACAAATAATTTCTTTACTCTACAACTAATCCATTTTTCATGTTCAACACATGTATATATATGCAGAACAAAGCTAATAATAATATTTCTAGCAAACTATTATTTATTTCAACACATGTGTATTTTTATCAAAGCGTATACATGATAAAAGAAATATTTTTATCATCAAAAATATTTATTCAACACGTGAATGTTTTTAACACTTCATATTCACAATAAAAATGTAGTTTTTATTGTCTATTCGTTTTATTTTAAAATACGATAACATTCAACACATGAATTTCAACTCGACGGACGAATTTCAATTCAACACATGAATATTCTATATAGTTTGTATATATATAAAAATGTGATTTTTATCGCTAAAGCTATTTGTTTAAATTCAAATAATATTCAACACATGAATTTCAACTCAACGAATGTATTTCAACTTAACACATGAATATTCGCTATAGTTTGTATATATATAAAATGTGGATTTTATCGCTAAAGCTATTTGTTTAAATTCAAATAATATTCAACACATGAATTTCAACTCAACGAATGAATTGCAACTCAACACATGAATATTTTCTATAGTTCGTATATATATAAAAATGTGATTTTTATCGCTAAAGCTATTTGTTTAAATTCAAATAATATTCAACACATGAATTTCAACTCAACGAATGAATTGCAACTCAACACATGAATATTCGCTATAGTTTGTATATATATAAAATGTGATTTTTATCGCTAAAGCTATTTGTTTAAATTCAAATAATATTTAACACATGAATTTCAACTCAACGAATGAATTTCAACTCAACACATGAATATTTTCTATAGTTCGTATATATATAAAAATGTGATTTTTATCGCTAAAGCTATTTGTTTAAATTCAAATAATATTCAACACATGAATTTTTCAGAAAATTTCGGCAGCATAACGGCAGGGTAGTTAAAACCTGGACCGTCCCTAGTACGGCTCCTCGCTCTACCTTAAAACCTCGCGGTTTTTGACAATGGGGATCATGCATCTAGTTCGCACGCAGGCGACATGTTTTATTTTCAATTCCACAATCCTATTCTAATTTGTTTCAACCACAAGAGGGTATTTTTCAACCACAAAGGTATTTTTCAACCACAATATCAACCACAAACAATTATTTCCAACCATTCGTCATACCATATAATATCACGTCAATCACAAGCAATAAATATCGTCCATGGTCTGTGGACGAGGGGAGTATATATATATATTATAATTCACTTGCATTTCATCATAATTCAAAGCATATATGTTTCATTCAACGCTTGTATAATTTATACATCGCTAATAAAACTTATACAACACACGTACATGAGGTATACAATGCGTATATAATTTACACTTCGCTTATATAATTTATACAACGCGATTCCATTCACACAATTTAGTTTAGATTCCTCACATTGGTTTTTGCAGTGCTAAAAATCCTAGGAAGATCAGAAAAATCCGCAGCTTCTTCTAGATGGTAGAGAGCCTCCTTGCGGTCACGGTGTCTCCTGTTTCATCGAATTTCGTTAACGAACGAAAAAGATATTATTTTTCAAAGTTTTGCAATGCTTTATAGTGTTATTTTCATTTCAGAATGTCGAAGCAGAAAGGTTTTTAAACCTTCAAAACTAGGTTTAAATTTTAAAATCAAACCGCACCTTGTTGCTCCGATCAGGTCCTGCGACGTGGAAGAGCTACGAACCAGCTCTAGATCGGTGGTGGTGCGGTCTCCTTCGGTGGCCTGTGGCGTTTTCGGCGGTGGTGGGAAGCTCCGAGGTTTAGGGGCTCGATTCAGGCGGAGGGGGTGGTGGTAGGGGTCGTGTCGGATGTGAAGAGGGGACGAAGGGCTGTCGAACTGGGGTGGTGGCGCGGCCTATAGGTGGCGGTGGCGGCGGGAAAATTGAGGGGAAGTTTCACGCTTCCTGGATCGTCCAGAGAAAGAAAGGCGGCTAGGGTTTCGTAGTTTTTTTTTAAAGAAAAAATCCTATTGTTCGAGACTTTATAGGAGATTTTTTTTTTGTGATGCAAAAAGGTAGTGAATCGCTAGATTCACGCCTTCATTCATTCATTAAGCATAAAACAAGTACAACGTGTTCAGCATACATAGAGCTATCTACTAGTTACAATAGTTACATATATATACATACATATGTACAATCAAAATACATGCACGCAGGCATGTTTACATAAAGCCCAAAATTTTTATGAAACTACAACAGAAAACAGCATGCAAACCCAGTAAAGTGAAGCATGGCAACATCAAGCTCTGCTACCACGGGCCCTGTCCATCACTCTAGCTCCGATTGTGTCAACAAACCTGATTTCTTCCTTGCCTGACCAAAGAGAAACAAAATTAAGTATGCGAAAAATAACTGAGTTGGGCCGTTTCATTTTGCATTTAAACTTTCGTGAGTTGCGTTCATGCCAGAGGATCCAAACATAAGCAAAGTTCAAAAGAGCAAACATATGGCGCATATCAGTGTCAGGTAATGTAATAATAGTGCTATTCCAGAAAAGAAATTGGTCAGAGATGAAGTGAGACCAGTCTAAGCAGATATTAAGGCTAACTAAACACTTCGTCCACACGTAAAAGGCGAAATCGCAATCAACAAAAAGATGCATATAATCCTCGTCATCGTCAGTGCAGAAAACACATCCCCTAGTAACATGAACACCTTTTAGCCGTAATCTTTTCACTGTATTGAGCTTGTTGTGCATGATCGTCCACATATGTATCCTGACCTTAGCAGGTACGGCCTTAAAACTCCACATTCTCATGAATCCATCGTACTTTCTTCCTGCGAAGTTCATCAACTTATAAAGTGCACTCACACAAAATTTACCACCAATCTTCCACACAAAGTCATCCTCCTCATTGCTATGAAGGTGTACATCTTCTAGCAAACGAATCAGGCCACAAAGTTGAAGCAGAGCATTACCAGCTACAATACGACTAAAGGACAGGTTCCATTTAAAGTTGGCAGAATTCGCATTAAACATTTCACAGACTGAAGCACTTTTGTTGCATGCAATAGCAAACAGATCAGCAAATTCATTACGCAAAGGGATAGGAAGCAGCCAACAGTCATACCAGAAAGAGACGCTTCGGCCGTTTTTAACTACAATCTCAGTCCCAATCTTCATCCAGTGAACATTTGCCATAACACCACGCCAGAATGTTGAGCAATGGGAAACGTCCGCATTCCAGTCAAATCTACCACCATAGCAAGTGTTTAAGATCCACTCCTTCCAGAGAACTTTCTTTTCGCTAAGCATAATCCAAAGCCATTTACAAAGTAATGCAGAGTTCATATTCTTCAAATTGATGACACCTAAACCTCCTTGATCTTTGGACTTGCACACTTGATCCCACGACACTAGACAGCAGGTTTTGCGCGTGTCCTTCGTACCGGTCCAGAAAAAATTCCGACGAACAGCATCAATCTTCTGAACAACCCAACCCGGACACGAATAAAAAGAGAGCCAGTACAAAGGGATAGCCGCCAGAACAGAATTCACCAGCACCAGACGTCCAGCCCTTGATAGACAATTTCCTTTCCACCTCGTTAATCGCCTGTCCACTTTATCAATCACATATTGCCAATCACTCTTCATCAATCTCTTTGGACGGATGTAAGCTCCAAGGTATTTGAGAGGGAAAGAATCCTCCATGCAGTTTATAGGAGATTTTAAATAGTGTTTTTACAAACGAACTCGAAATCAAACCCAATGACTGTTGCCCCTAGCTAAATACCCCCATTCTGGACACAATGGGATATGTTTCGTTGGCCAATTCGACTGTTACGGTCAGTTATTTTTCAAATTAAAATATAAAACATTCAATATTTAATTTGAACGTACATTTCAATTTGCCAGGGCCACGAACTGAATCAAAAAATTCCAGAAAAATAAATCTAGCTTTGTCTTGACGATACGGTCCTAACAAAACCAGTTTCGTCGAATTCTGAGCTCGTTTAAAAAATGGCCATTTTTAGGTCGACCCATTTTAACAGAAATTGACCAATCACATTTTCTTTTGCCTCGCTCACATACTAGCTTCAAAAATTATGAAATTTGAAACCTAGCAATAGTTTGACATCCCGGACCCAACAAAAGTGGTTTCGTCGAATTCCGAGGTCGTATGCAAAATATCAATTTTCAGGGGCTATATATGTTATATAGCGACCTTTCTGAAAATTCATTCAGCCATAACTTTTGATTCCCGTTATGAAACTTCGATTTTTCAGATTCGTTAGAAAGGTATTCATAGACAGATTTAAATATTTTCAGTTTCGCTAAAATCCGTTATATTTTCCACCCGGTATAGTCAGACAAAATTTGTATTCAAAATTTCAAACTGCCTTACTATACCCAATTCTTTATTTTATTGAAATATGCTATTTCAATTATTCAAATTCTTTGGTAATAACCAATTTTAAAAATTCTAAATTGGTTCACATTTTCCAGGTTATTACAATCTCCCCCACTTAAAACTTTTCGTCCTCGAAAAGGAAATAACAGCAAAGTAGGAAGCAAAATGTAAATGCAAAGTATTGTAAAGGTACCTTGCACCGGAGTTAGTCAGAGATCTCCACTCTGCATTTGGGGTAGGCTTGTTTAATGCTTTCCTTAGTCTCCTAAGTACAGTCTCTAGGATCACTACTCCACTGCACTTTGACTAAATGAATCTTTTTGCTCCTTAGCTCTCTAGTTTCTTTGCCAACAATCTTTAATGGCTCTCTTCTGAGCGTTAATTCTGGAGTTATGTCTATATCCTGTTGCGCTGCTTCTTCCACAACAAGATCTGGATCATGAACATGTTTTCTGAGTTGAGACATGTGGAACACATCATGTACACCAGGCAACTAATCAGGTAATGAAACCCTATATGCCAGAGTTCCAATCCGTTCTAGTATAGGAAAGGGACCAATAAATCTCGGTGCCAACTTCCCAGTCTTGCCAAATCTGATTACTCCCCGCATTGGAGAAACTCTTAAATAAACATAATCGCCAACGGCAAATGATAAATCCCTTCTCCTCGCATCAGCATAACTCTTCTGTCGGCTTTGTGCGGTTTTCAATCGCTTCTTAATGAAATCGACTTTATCCGATGCTTCTCAAATCATAACGGGCCCTAACACAAGTCTGTTGCCAGGTTCTACCCAACATGCGGGAGATCTGCACGGTCTACCGTATAATGCTTCAAATGGAGACATTCCCAAACTTGTTTGATAACTATTGTTATAAGAGAATTCGGCTAAATGTAAGTGATCTTGCCATGAGCCTCCAAAATCGATAACGCAAGCCCGCAGTAAATCTTCTAGAATTCTATTTACCCGCTCAGTTTGGCCGTCTGTCTGTGGGTGATAAGCGGTGCTTAAATTCAATTTGGTTCCCAATTCTGTCTGGAATGCTTCCCAGAATTTGCTAGTAAACAAGGGATCTCTATCACTGGCTATATTGAGCGGCACTCCATGTAGTTTAACTATTTCTTTAAAGTAAATCTGTGCTAAACTTTGAGTCGTTCTGTTGGATCGGACAGGTATGAAATGGGCAGTCTTTGTGAAGCGATCTACGATTACCCATATACTGTCGTTTCCTTTCCTAGTTCGAGGCAAGCCATCAATGAAGTCCATCGAAATTTGTTCCCACTTCCATCCTGGAATTTCTAATGGTTGTAATAGTCCAGCCAATTTCTGCTGATCGCTCTTAACTAGCTGACAAGTGGGGCATCTACTAACATATAATGAAATATCTCTTTTCATTGACCTCCACCAGAATGTGCGTTTGATATCGTTATACATCTTTCTCACACCGGGATGGATATTTAGTTTGGACTTGTGGCATTCATCAAGTATTTCTCTTCTGAGCTCAGGAAGGTTTGGGATGCAAATTCTACCCTTTAATCTAAGAACTCCTTTGTCGTCGAGTCGGAAATTTGTGGATTCACCTCCTTCGACTCTCTGACTGACTCTTTGAATAAATTTTGTCGTCTTTATGTAGGGTCGAGATCCTGTCAATTAATGAAGACGTGATGACAAAACTGGCGATGATTTCATTCTTTCTGCTGAGCGCATCTGCTACAACATTGGCTTTCCCTGGAGTGTATAGAATTTCAAAATCATATGCCACAAGGAATTCTAACCAATGCTGTTGTCTCAAGTTTAGATCTTTCTGAGTGAATAGATATTTCAAGGATTGATGATCGGTAAATAGTTCGAACTTCTCGCCCAATAAATAATGCCTCCAGTTTCTCAAAGCAAACACGATAGCTAATAACTCAAGATCATGAGTTGCATAGTTCCTTTCATGCGGCTTCAGCTGGCGGCTGGCATAAGCGACCACTTGGCCTTTTTGCATTAGTACTGCGCCTAGCCCTCTAATAGAAGCGTCTGTCCATACAGTCAAGTCTTGGTTGCCTTCTATAATTGTCAATACTGGAGCAGTTGTCAACTTCAGTTTTAGCTCCTGGAAAGCTTCTTCACATTCGGGAGTCCATTTGAATTTCTCATGCTTCTTTGTAAGCTTTGTCAATACACCAGATATCTTTGAAAAATCCTGAACGAATTTCCGATAGTAACTGGCCAATCCAAGGAAACTTCGAACTTCTGTGGGGGTAGTAGGTTGTTTCCAGTTCTGAATCGCTGTAATTTTGCTTGGATCTACAGCAATCCCTTCTTTTGATACGACATGGCCTAGGAACTTAACTTCATCCTGCCAGAAGACACACTTAGAAAATTTAGATTTCAAGAAATTTCTCCTTAGAATTTTCAACACTTGTTCTAAATGTTTTGCATGTTCGCCTTCCGACTTGGAGTAGATTAAAATGTCATCGATGAAGACCAGAATAAATTTATTCAACACACCACGGAACACTCTATTCATAAGATCGACGAAGTATGCCGGAGCGTTACACAAGCCGAACGGCATTACTAACCATTCGTAGAATAAATCGGGACCCCTGAAGGCTGTTAAAGGAACACAGTCTTCGGCTATACGTAATTGGTGGAAACCTGTAGCTAGGTCCATTCTGGAGAATACGTTGCTTCATTTAATTGATCTAACAGATCGTCTATTCGGGGCAAGGGATATTTGTTCTTCAGTGTCTGCTTATTGAGATCTCGGTAATCAACACAAAGTCTTGGAGTACCGTCTGATTTCGGGACAAATGCTACTGCTGCTCCCCAAGCTGAAAAGCTCGGTCTGATCAGACCTTTCCAAAGCAATTCTCGGGTTTGACTACCTAACTCTTCTTTTTCTTTCGGGGCCATTCTTCTAATTGGATGTACTACTGGTCGGGCGTTAGGAATTAGATCTATCCTGAATTCAATTTCTCTTTGCGGCGGTAAGTTTTCTACTTCTTCAAACACATCCGCATAGTTTTTAACGACCGGTATCTTTTCTAATGAAGGGGGAGTAACTTCTAAAGAAGACCAAAATTCTGTTCTATTAATTTCTGAGCCATGGCATGGTATACATATAGGTCCAAGCTTCGTTTTGACTTTAACGATTCGTTCGGCACATCTAACTTTAGCCTTATATTTGGTTAACCATTCCAAACCGAGAATAACATCGAATTCCAATAAATTCATGATTATTAAGTTGATGGGAAACTTGTAGAAGGAATAGGAGATAGGCACTCTACAGTACGAACTGAGACTAACAGAACCTCCTATCGGGTTTTGAACTTCAATTGATTTTTTAAGATCTCTTACTTTTAACTTTAACTTACTAACAGTGTTACTAGAAATGAAGCTACGTGATGCACCAGTATCAAAAAGCACAGAAACATGAATATTTTTAATGGTAAGGGTACCTCCCAAGACGTCGGGTTTACCTGATCCATCGGTGGTAGCTGGCGGGGCCCCCCCGTCAAACACATGAGCCACTTGTGCATTCTGCTTTAGAGGACAGTTCCTGCTATAGTGCCCTTTCTTATGGCAGTTGTAGCATTCGGCGGAGTCTGGATTTGACTTTGGCTTCCTCGGGGCTTTGCACACATTAGAAAAATGACCTGGCTTCCCGCAGTTGCAGCAATTTCCTTTGGGGATCTTTCCAGGTTTCTGAGTAGCGGTCGCTGTAATGCTAGACTCGGGCTGATCTGCTGAAGCCTTGCGCTTATTTCCAGCTTGGCTTTTGGCGCGGTCTTGGCTGGCGTGTCTTTCATCCATATCTTCATAATTGCAAGCCATTTCTACTAATTCTGAGAAGGAGAGTTTGATGTTGCTCATGGCTCTGTCATGGTACTTGCGCTTTAGCCCAAATATAAATCTCTTGTTCTTTGGTTTGTTGGTCATAATAAGCTCTGGAGCATAGCGTGACAACTGAGTGAATTTATTGAGGTAATCCTGGATAGAGAGATCTCCTTGCTGGAGATTAGCAAACTGCTCTCGCATCCTGTCTAAAGCCTGCTCAGGTACAAACTTCTCGTTGAACATGGTTTTGAATTGCTCCCAGGTTCTGACAGTACCTGCTGCATCTTCTGAGGTGATGGCATCCCACCACAGCTCTGCTTCCTCCTGTTGGAGCCAAATACCTAGTCGTGCTTTGTTGTTGGTTCCCAAACCCATGCCTTCAAAGATCTTTTCACAGGTCTTCAACCAAGCTATAGCCTCTGTCACTGTACCAGTGCCAGAAAAGGGTTTCCCCCCAAGGTTCCTATACCTCTTCGCTACTCTGTCTAGCTCGAATTCCTCGGGTGCTGGTGGCTGAACAATAGGGCCTCCCTCAACTACGGGGATATTCCCCCGTCCTCCTGCTACTCCTGCTCGGCCTCCACGGCCTCCTCTAGCTGCTGCTGCTCGTGTAGCCATCAAAGAGAGTACTGTATAAGAAAGAAAAGAGTCAAGCTCACAGATTTGATAATTTTCATATATGATAAAGCAGGGGAACATAAGGAAAGGTAATTGATCAAATTGTTTTGCTAATCTGCTTAGCTCATTCTAGGACAATGCTAATCCTATCTCTAATGAGCTACTCGCCTTAGAACACTACTGATTCTATTCTGACGAGGTGTTTAATGCGTTAGATCCCGGAGCTAAGGTTAACCAAAGCTCTGATACCAACTGTGACGATCCCAAAATCCGAGGGGCGGTATTAAGGATAATCATTGGAATATAACACATTAATCATCATAGCAGAGTACAGATAATAGCAGAAACAATAAATAGAATAATTTTACATGGATATGACAGTGGAATCACAACTTGTAACAACATCAGAATAGCACAGCGTAGGATATAACTTAGTAAATAAAAGGGAAGTGATCATTCATCATCACCAGAGGCGGAATACATACATGCAGTGAGACATAATAAGGGTATCAGTCTACATCGCCGAAAGCGATACATATACATACAATAAGAAGTACTGAAAGTAAAGCAGTCTGCATCGCCAGTGGCGGAATCATAATATAAGTACAATAATGGCGGAAAATGTCAAAGTCGTCTCTGTGAAGTCAGCCTCGCCATGAGCCAAAATGCACTCTATGCAACAGTGCAGAGCCAAAAACAACCTGTCACCTATGAACTAGGCTGCCCGTGTGAAAATAAGGGCACCCGCGTTTGCAAGTGAAACAAACAACGAGTCAGTCATGGGGACTGGTATGAGGAATCTATTTAACAGTTTAAACAACAGTAATAAGCAAATCATAGGACCACGCCTCTTTCGCGGAACGGGTTTACTCCAGTGATTGCTAGTGCATTTAAAACAAAGTAAATTCTTTTAAAACAACGCAATGCTTTTAAAAAGAATGAAGCCATTATAAGACTCAAGTCCCATCATACAATGCAACGCAAGACGGAGGATAGAGTTTTACCTTATAATGGCCAAATATGCTTGATACGTATAAAGAAAAAAATCATTTGATATTATTACTAGTGCATATATGTTTCAAAAATGAATAGCATCATAAATTTCAATCATAGGCGGCATAGCTACCATATACTATATCGCCATACTAGTTCTACAATCGAGTCCGTTATTTCGTATTGGAAATTGGATTTCTGTCATGAGTCGAGGCAAGGGGCAAGCTCCTCTCCGCTTCGAGACATTCTAGCAAATGCCTCAGGACTACACACTCTGGGTAACCCTGGATCCTCCAAGGTCGGTCCTCTCTTACGTTTGAGGATCAATTATTCCTGAACACACGTTTCCCGGTCCTTATAGACCTATAATCGAGGCGCCTCGCATTCCAACAACCACATAGGTGAAAAATAGATATAAATGTCAGGGCTGGTAAGTCACTGACACCACCATAGCTAGAAAGAAACGTCATGCTCTCCTTGGGTCCTTATCCCGTTTTTGACTCATACCGAGGTATGAGGCTCGCGAATCCACGCTATACACAAAGCCAGGCCACGTAGACCATGCTTTGATCATCATCCACAAGATTTTTCTTTGCAACAGAAGCCTTGATCACAACATCTTGGCATGCCACATAGGCAATCCACTCCATACGATTGATTTCTATCGATATATAACCTCTGAGCTCGTAAGTCTAAGAGAAGGGCGTTAAGCAGAAGAATAAATTCTCCGCCGCCAAATAGATATATATTTAACAGAGATCAATCAGTATAGAAAAAAATCCAATGTCAGACACACAGTCCATTTACAAGTCCGTTCTGGGTCTGAACGAAACCGGAGGCGTCAAATTCCTCGTATATCTGCACAATCAACACATACGTTCAGACGGCTACTACCTCCGTTCCTTTACGGTAGCTACTCCGGTAAGGAATCTCAGCAGCGCCCATCCAACCGATACGAAGATCGTCAGTCTTGAATCGTCTTTGCAATTTCCAATTCGAATCGCTCGATAGATTATTTGAAATGAGGGTCAGCTCGGCCTTTTCAAATAATTCACGTCATTAGAATTTAAATCGATTCTTTCCATGGTTATATTATTCGACATCCATCTTTCAGTTCTTTAGTGTTATTTTCGTGTCAAGCACATACAACCATTAAATATCAAACAATTCAAGCCCAATTGGTTTATTTGCAATCTATGTTGCTTATAATATTTTATAACGATTTTTCGCCATTTTTATTTATTTAAAAATGGAATAAAAAATGGCCATATTTAATTAAACGACGTTTCAGGTCGTGCCGTGGCACTGGCTCTGTTTTTCCCCTAATTTGTTTTACACATATCGGAAAATCTAACTGTTGGATTTCTACAAAGTCTATATCAGTGGGAAGATATTCCCTAAGCGAACCAACGGTTCCAGTTTCGTGAAAATCTGACGGTCGGATCTTCCACACTAGTCGTTTGAAGTTAAGGTTTCAAAATTCGAACTACAGCGTCGTTATTCGATTTAATTTAATTATATTTATATTTATGTATAAATATAAATGATTCTGGCGCTGTTTTTCTTCAAATTTGAATTAAACATTCTGGACAATCCAACCGTTGGATTTTTACAAGGTTGGTGTCGTTGGGAAGATATTTCCAAGGCGAACCCAGCGGTTGCGGTTTCGGGAAAATCCGATGGTCGGATTTCTCGTACTAATCGTTTCAAATTACGATTCCGAAACACGAACTGCACGGCTTCGATTCCTTTCAATTATATTTATATTTATATATATAAATATAGTTTATTCTATAATTCCAACTATAGTTCATTCTATATTTTCAACTTCGTTTTCACTTCAAATATTTCACTAACGCCTTAATATTTCGAAAAATTTCGCCATAACCTCCTTTGTACGGGGAGGGGTTTGGAAATTTATTGGGCCGTGTTAGGTACCCAATAAATCCTAAAAAGCATCCACATATTTATAGTGATATATTCTGGTGTTTACGGGGGAGCATGTATAGATAATCACTCCAGAGAATAAATTCTCGTCACCCCGTTTCCGTGTTGAAATAAATAGTCCATGTGCCGTATCTAATAACTAGAGAGATGTGATTATTGTCAACTCCAGACCCGTGTGGGGTTTTTATTAATCTGGCAATTTATCGTTATATTTTATATAGTCCATATCAGTCATCAGTTCAACCTATAGTATAAAATCATCGCCATACAAGCCTCTCGCTCGTATGGTAAATCTTCCACCTCGTCACACAAGCTCCAATTGCTTATGTGGAATATGATGAAGTATGCCTATCGTCAAGAAGTATGCCATGTAGTGTAGTTCAAAATTAATTGTTACTATCCTATGGCGACGTTTATTATTTCACACAGAATAACCAGCACTCCGCATCCAATGGCATTCACAGGAGTTGATATAAAAATAAAATTGCGCAGCCAACTCATCAAGGTTTACCTATTTGTCGGGCACGCAAATAATTTCTTTACTCTACAGCTAATCCATTTTTCCTGTTCAACACATGTATATATATGCAGAACAAAGCTAATAATAATATTTCTAGCAAACTATTATTTATTTCAACACGTGTGTATTTTTATCAAAGCGTATACATGATAAAAGAAATATTTTTATCATCAAAAATATTTATTCAACACGTGAATGTTTTTAATACTTCATATTCACAATAAAAATGTAGTTTTTATTGTCTATTCATTTTATTTTAAAATACGATAACGTTCAACTCATGAATTTCAACTCGACGGACGAATTTCAATTCAACACATGAATATTCTATATAGTTTGTATATATATAAAAATGTGATTTTTATCGCTAAAGCTATTTGTTTAAATTCAAATAATATTCAACACATGAATTTCAACTCAACACATGAATATTCGCTATAGTTTGTATATATATAAAATGTGATTTTTATCGCTAAAGCTATTTGTTTAAATTCAAATAATATTCAACACATGAATTTCAACTCAACGAATGAATTGCAACTCAACACATGAATATTTTCTGTAGTTCGTATATATATAAAAATGTGATTTTTATCGCTAAAGCTATTTGTTTAAATTCAAATAATATTCAACACATGAATTTCAACTCAACGAATGAATTGCAACTCAACACATGGATATTCGCTATAGTTTGTATATATATAAAATGTGATTTTTATCGCTAAAGCTATTTGTTTAAATTCAAATAATATTCAACACATGAATTTCAACTCAACGAATGAATTTCAACTCAACACATGAATATTTTCTATAGTTCGTATATATATAAAAATGTGATTTTTATCGCTAAAGCTATTTGTTTAAATTCAAATAATATTCAACACATGAATTTTTCAGAAAATTTCGGCAGCATAACGGCAGGGTAGTTAAAACCGGGACCGTCCCTAGTACGGCTCCTCGCTCTACCTTAAAACCTCGCGGTTTTTGACAATGGGGATCATGCATCTAGTTCGCACGCAGGCGGCATGTTTTATTTTCAATTCCACAATCCTATTCTAATTTGTTTCAACCACAAGAGGGTATTTTTCAACCACAAAGGTATTTTTCAACCACAATATCAACCACAAACAATTATTTCCAACCATTCGTCATACCATATAATATCACGTCAATCACAAGCAATAAATATCGTCCATGGTCTGTGGACGAGGGGAGTATATATATATATATTATAATTCACTTGCATTTCACCACAATTCAAAGCATATATGTTTCATTCAACGCTTGTATAATTTATACATCGCTAATATAACTTATACAACACACGTACATGAGGTATACAATGCGTATATAATTTACACTTCGCTTATATAATTTATACAACGCGATTCCATTCACACAATTTAGTTTAGATTCCTCACATTGGTTTTTGCAGTGCTAAAAATCCTAGGAAGATCAGAAAAATCCACGGCTTCTTCTAGATGGTAGAGAGCCTCCTTGCGGTCACGGTGTCTCCTGTTTCATCGAATTTCATTAACGAATGAAAAAGATATTATTTTTCAAAGTTTTGCAACGCTTTATAGTGTTATTTTCATTTCAGAATGTCGAAGCAGAAAGGTTTTTAAACCTTCAAAACTAGGTTTAAATTTTAAAATCAAACTGCACCTTGTTGCTCCGATCAGGTCCTGCGACGTGGAAGAGCTACGAACCAGCTCTAGATCGGTGGTGGTGCGGTCTCCTTCGGTGGCCTGTGGCGTTGTCGGCGGTTGTGGGAAGCTCCGAGGTTTAGGGGCTCGATTCAGGCGGAGGGGGTGGTGGTAGGGGTCGTGTCGGGGTCGGATGTGAAGAGGGGACGAAGGGCTGTCGAACTGGGGTGGTGGCGCGGTCTATAGGTGGCGGTGGCGGCGGGAAAATCGAGGGGAAGTTTCGAGCTTCCTGGATCGTCCAGAGGAAGAAAGGCGGCTTGGGTTTCGTAGTTTTTTTTTAAAGAAAAAATCCTATTGGTCGAGACTTTATAGGAGATTTTAAATAGTGTTTTTACAAACGAACTCGAAATCAAACCCAACGACTGTCGCCCCTATCTAAATACCCCCATTCCGGACACAATGGGATATGTTTCGTTGGCCAATTCGACTATTACGGTCAGTTATTTTTCAAATTAAAATATAAAACATTCAATATTTAATTTGAACGTACATTTCAATTTGCCAGGGCCACAAACTGAATCGAAAATTCCAGAAAAATAAATCTAGCTTTGTTTTGATGATACGGTCCTAACAAAACCAGTTTCGTCGAATTCTGAGCTCGTTTGAAAAATGGCCATTTTTAGGTCGACCCATTTTAACAGAAATTGACCAATCACATTTTCTTTTGCCCCATTCACATACTAGCTTCAAAAATTATGAAATTTGAAACCTAGCAATAGTTTGAAATCCCGGACCCAACAAAAGTGGTTTCGTCGAATTCCGAGGTCGTATGCAAAATATCAATTTTCAGGGGCTATTTATGCTATATAGCGACCTTTTTGAAAATTCATTCGGCCATAACTTTTGATTCCAGTTATGAAACTTCGATTTTCCAGATTTGTTAGAAAGGTATTCATAGACAGATTTAAATATTTTCAGTTTCGCTAAAATCCGTTATATTTTCCACCCGGTACAGTCAGACAAAGTTTGTATTCAAAATTTCAAACTGCCTTACTATACCCAATTCTTTATTTTATTGAAATATGCTATTTCAATTATTGAAATTCTTTGGTAAAAACCAATTTTAAAAATTTTAAATTGGTTCACATTTTCCGGGTTATAACACTATCTGCAACACCTATCTCGATCCCCGTAAGCATATAAAAAACTACTGGGTTAATGCCTAACTCAAATTCTGGAAAATTAAAAGTATCTGTAGTAGGCCACCATCTCTCAACTAAGGCACCTAGCAACGACTGATCAAAGGATTGGCTAGTCTAATCTCTAAGAAACGACCAAATGGACCAACAAGTGGCCTCTCTTGAATACCTGATTGAGCAGGTCAAAGATACGTGTAATAAACGTCGACTAACTCCTACGAACGCTGAGGTAGCGAGACTAGTAAAAAGACATTTGTTCTTTGTTACTGTACTGTAAAATAACACTACATAGTAACTAGGTATACTGGTAGAAAATTAAGCTATACACTTCAAATTATGATAAATTCAGAAATTATACCTTAAAGGGGTCGAGGGCTATGAACATACAGTGAGAGAAACCCTCAGTGTGAAGACCCGTAACTTCCCCGTGAAGGAAAGAGCGGATGCTTTGAGGACAAGACAGATCAGAACACAAACAGAAGAATATTTCATTGTTTATTACAACAGTTCCATCAGAATACTAGAATATACAGAGTATGAATAAATAATACACAGAAAGTATCAGAGATTTAAATTACATTTAAATACATCGTAGCGGAAAAATAATACAATACACAACTGAAAGAGATGTACGGATAAAGAGCTTCCGGATATCATTCCAGCTGTAAACCAGGTTCCTGTGCATATAAATCTGCAAAACTAAAACTACTAGCTGCTCGTGTCGAAATAAGGGCACCCAGAGTTTAGGTTGAAACAATAAACTCCAGGTCAGTCATGTGACTGGTGTGAGAACTAAAACAGTTATTAATCTTTATTTTAAAGTTAGGTAAATCAAGGGACCACGCCGTATAACACGGAACGGGTTTCCTCTCAAGAATACCAGTGCATAAAACAACAGCGCAATGCTAAATAAAGAAAAATGAAGCTATTATAAGACCCATGTCTCATCACACAATGCAACGCAAACCGGAGGATAGGTTTTTACCTTATAATAGCCAAGAATGCTTGGTACGTGAAATTTCATATTTTATTATTACTAAGTGTATAGTGTCAAAACAATTTCAAATCATAAGTATCAATCACAGATGGCATAAGTGCCCCATACCACTATGTCGCCATACTAGGCTCTACAAATAAAACCTCAAAGTCACGTATTGGAAATTGGATTTCCATCTATGAACCGAGGCCAGGGATCGTCCTCTACCGAATTCGAGACAATCTAGCCTATCATGTCTCAGGATCAGAGCTCGAGTGACTCTTGGATCGTCAGGGCCGGTCCACCGATGAGGATTAAAATGCCTGAACACTGCATAACCCCCCCCCCCCTTTGGGGGAGAAAATGAGTCCTATGACTCCATCGGCTCCACATAGTCACCGATATATCTGAGGCGCCTCACAACAGCAACAACCACATAGGTGAAAATAATATAAATGTCAGGGCTGGTAGGTCACTGATACTACTCTAGCTAGAAGGAAACGCATGCCCTCCCTGAGGTCCTCTCCCGTTTTTGGTTCACAACCGAGGTGTGAGGCTCGCGAATTCACATTACACAAAGCTATGCCACACAGGAGGTGCTTTGATCATCAAGCACAAAACTTTGATTTTCAACAAAAGCCTTGATCATTTGCCACTTAGGCATGCCACACAGACAATTCACACCATGCAACTGATGTCTATCGATATACACCCTCTGATCCCGTACGTCTCAGAAAAGGGTGAAGTAACGGAATAAATTCCCCTTCACCAGGCAGATGTATATTTAATACAAATCAATGAACATAGAGAAAAATCCAATGTCAGACACACAGTCCATACAAGTCCGTTCTGGGTCTAAACAAAACCGGAGGCACCTTGTACCTCGCGCATCCATCGATCTCCAAGTACATCTGGACGATCACCAACTGATTCACTCCTCTTGGGTGTACAGCCCAATCAAGATCATCAGTAATCACCCAAACAATGTGAAGACCTCCGGTCTTCGACCACCGTCTTCATCTTCGACACCACGTCGAATCAATTATTCAAAATGGGATAAACCCGGTCTTTCTGAACAACTCTCGTACATAATAAACAAGTGTTACACAAACACAACATACGCCTCATTCCAATTCAGAATATTCTTTTATTCAAATATTCTTATACTTTGGGAAAGGTTCCCATTAATTTTATCAAAGATAAATTCTTTAAATTTATTCTTTAATCTTCTTTTGAATTTCAGTTCAATCTAGTCGGGATTAGCGAACCACACTGAAGTAATCATTTGTTTTAATTTCCCAATCCCAACCTATTCATCCCATGAAGTAAAACTGGTAATACTTCATATCTAATACCACAGTGTTATCGGTAAATTCAATTACCATTTCACGTTCAGATCTAATTAAAGATTTAACTACCGCCTAAAGCAAAACTGGTGATACTCCATTCTCGATCATTTCAATCTAATTAAAGATTCATTAAAACTCCACTTGGTTTTAATCTTCCCAAAAATCACTATCAATGATTATTTAACTTGGGAAATCATATCCTGTCTTTAACTGGGTTAAAGAACCAATGTCATTTATAACACGGTTCACTATAAACCCAAAATCACATTCCATTAATTATCGGGTTAAAGAACAAGTGTTATTTAAAACAACGTTAACGACAAACCCAAAAATCAATTCAAATTCAATTCCAATTAAATACCATTTAATTGGTACACTTCATTAAATCTAAATAAAAAGATTTAATCTTTTTCTTAACTGGGTTTAAGAACAGTGTTAATGAAGACACCATTCATGACTAACCCAAATCACATTTGATATTAAATACAAGGCTCTGAATAGAAAATATATCGGTTATATTCAATATCAAATTCTACGACCAACAAATATCGTATTGGAAATAACGATATTAATATATCTTTCAAATTTCCATAACAGCGTCGATATAATCACGAAATCCAACATCGAAATATTTCAAAGACAATTTCGACTCAAATCCATCCCAATTCAACTATTGGAAATTCTGGTTACTTTTAAAACCCTTTCAAATCCAATCTATTTATTTCAAAAATTAATGGATTATAATTCTAGTTCAAAACTAGTTCATTTCGATAAAAATCTATTTTTATCTTTTCAAATATGGAATTTTTCATCCCAATTATTTTCAAATCATTTCTTATTATTTTACACAAATTATTGCTATTTTTAATAATTTTATCAAGGCCCGTACAGTCGATTTCCATAAATGGCCATCGAACTGCACTTACAGCGACCTTTTCCAAATTTGATTTGGACATAATTCCAAATCCAACCATTAGATTTCAAATATCTAATCTTCGTTAGAAAGCTCTTTTCGATACGAACCCAACAGTTCCGGTTTTAGGAGAATCCGACGGTCAGATCTCCCGCAACGTCAATTCGAAGTCAATGGTCGAAATTCGCGAACTGCCGCAGCGCGTTCTATTTAGGCCATTCTATATTTATATATAATATATATATATTTCATCAATTTCCTTTTAAAACGTATTTCATAAATTATTTTAAATTTGTTTTCGAAACGATTTCAACTTCATATTCAATTTCGAATCAAAATTGAATATTCCACATCATCGATATACAAATGATAATATTTTCAAAATGTTATATTCTAAAATCACTTCCTTTTCTATGTTCATTGTAAAAACGAATATAATCGATATAAATATCATTCGCGTCAAAATGGCGCATATCTAACCAACACGGCTTTATATATTTCAATAACTTCGTTATTCTATTCAACAAATGAATATTTTCTTTAACACATGAATATTTATTTTTCTATTCAACACATGAATATTTATTTTTCTATTCAATACATGAATTTATACTTCTATTCATCACATGAATATTTATTCTATTCAAGACATGAATATTTATTCTATTCAACACATGAATATTTATTTTCCTATTCAACACATGAATATATATTTCTATTCAACACATGAATTTATATTTCTTATTTTCCAAATTGGAATGAGGCCCAATCAATTGCCATATAACGTTAATTATATGGATTCCCTACAACACATATATATAACAACAACGATAAATCATCAACCATCATCCAGAGTGCACCACACAACTGCATAAGCATTAAATATAAATAATTAACACTTACACAGTCTGTCAACCCATCGATTGACATACAACTAAACAATCGGGATTAGTGTACGTCAAATATCATCCCAATACCCGTGTGGGGTTTTAAATCAACAAACACAGATTTTATTTGTGCAGTTGGGCGATGTGTAAAATTTATCGTCCCAATCAATATCAGTCAAATCAGTGTATATAAACAAATCGTCCGATTTTTTTATAAATATTTATTTTATATACACATTAAAAATTATATTTTTAACTATAAAATATTTATTTTCATTCCACTACACACAATCATTTTTCACAACACATCAATCAAACAAACAAGCCATCCATGGTCTGCGGACGACGGGTGTCGGGTGCTGCTAAGCACCGTCTGCATCCTAGTATATATTTCAACTAGAAAACAAATTAAAGGTGAGGAGTTCTCACTTTGGGGTTCCACTCCTCCAGTTTTATTTCTGAATTTCTGAACATCCGGATTTGCCCGTACTTCCAACATAATCTTTGTCACGCTGTTCACATTAAAAAATCACATTCTTATTCCAACACTATATGGATAAAAATCACATTTTTATATCACTGTACATATAATAAAAATCAAATTTTTATTTCACTATATATATATAAATCGTATTTTTATATTCTCTACCTTATAAAAATTATATTTTTATAATTTCTACTATATAAAAATCATATTTTTATTATTCCTATAATATAAAAATCACATTTTTATTTCACTTCTCATATAATAAAAATATCTTTTTTATAACGATGAATATAATTTAAAGATCACACCTTTATATCGTTCTTCACATATTTAAAATCAAATCTTTATGATATTGAAAATCATAACTTTATAATATTAAAAATCATGTCTTTTTCGTTTTAAAACCCACACCTTTATGTAAGTAAAAATCGAATCCTTATGTAAATATTCAATTTTTAACATGCTTTTCATATAATGACAAACCATATTTTTCATATGATGATACTTTCCATAAAGATCGCATCTTTATTCAAAGAAACTTCATATAAAATGTACATTTTTACTCTCATAAACAGATAAAAATATAAGCTTTTTCTAAATAAAAATCCAAACTTCATATAAATAATAATCAGAATTTTATAGTGCAAAAAAAAAAATCAGATTTTTAATGTTTAAAGAAATAAAACAATATAAATCAGTAAATAATGAACTTACAAAGGGGTTAATTGCCGACGGGTGGAGCAAAGGGGAGAGTGGAGGCTTGGGGAGGTCGGAGGGGGTTGCATCAGTCAGGGAAGGCAGCGGGTGGTGATTCGTTGGCAGAGCAGGGTGCGTGGGGGTCTTGAACGGCGGAGGAGGGTGCGGCTAACATTTCAGGGCGACGGTGGGACCCAGTGGTGGCTAGCGCGACGCGATTTGGGCGTGGGAGGGAGTGTAAACAAGGAGGAGGCAGAAAGGGGGAGGGTTGGACGGAGGGGAGGGTTGGACGCGGTTGGCTTGGTGGTGGCGGGGGGGGGGGGGGGGGGGGTGGATCGCTCTGTAGATCGCGTTTTCCCTTTTTCTTTTTCTTTTTTAATAACTGAAGTGAACGGTAGGAGGGGAAGAGTTAAGGAGGAATATAAATAAATAAATATATTTAATTAATTAATTTTCACCATAAAGTCACTTTTTCATTCGATCTCTAATCGAGACCCAACGACTGTCGCCCCTAGCTAATTACCCCCATTCCGAACACAATGGGATATGATTCATCAGCTGATTTGATTGTTTCGATCAGTTTCCGTCAAAATCAAAATATTAATTTATATATTGAATTTGAACACGCATTTCAATTTGTCGGGGTCACATACGGACTCTAAAAATTCCCGAAAAATATTTTCTAGCTTCGTATTGACGATACGGTCCTAACAAAACTAATTTCATCAAATTCTGAGATCGTTTGAAAAATGGCCCTTTTTTGGTCGATCGAAATTGACTGAAACTGTCAAAATACGTTTTCTTTTGCCATGCTCACATATTGATTCGAAAAAGTACAAATTTTGGAATCTAGCAATAACTTGACATCACGGATCCAACAAAAGTGGTTTCTTCGAAAACCGAGGTCATTTGCAAAATTTCCATTTTTAAGGGCCAAAATTCCATAGCGACTATTCTGAATTTTCAACTGGGCATATCTTTTGATTCCTGCTATGAAATTTCAATTTTTCGGATTCATTGGAAAGATATTCTCAATTAGATTCTAATATTTTTGGTTTCACTAAAATCCGGATTATTTTGAATCCTGTACATTCATTTGAACTTTGAAATCAAAATTTCAAACTACCGCGCCATTTTCAATTCCTTTTATAATTTAAAATAAATAATTATATTCTAACGACGATTCAAATAAATATATTCATTCTAATTCTATTCAAAATAAATTTCTCATCGTTATTATTTAAAATAATTCATTTTAAATATTCAAAATTTAACAAAATTGCCAAAATAAAAATTTTAAATTGGCTTGGATTTTCGGATTATTACAACCTCCCCCACTTAAAACTTTTCATCCCCAAAAAGGAACAAAGCTGAAAGTTGTTTTACAAATCAACTCAACTTTCATTGTTTTCTTTACGGTTTAAGTTCTTCAACTTTTCGATTTCTAAGAACTTTTCAAATTTTTCAAAAATTTGGCTAACAACCTAAATTTTTGAAAAATTTCGCCATAACCTCCCCTGCATCGGGAGCTTCGGGATATTTCAAATAGCCTCCCATGGCCCTCATCAATCCAAAAAGAAAAAGAAACAGCCAATCGGCTCATAAAATCATCCAAAACCCAAGAAATACAATAAACATGTACCTATTTGTCGGGCAAACAATTTTATTCCTCTTCTCTAGCCTCCTTGCTATGACCTGTTCAATGTAAGTACATGTATATGCATGCAAATGCGACAAATTTTCAATACAACCCACTATTTGGTTCAATTTGGCTAAAGGTTCAACATTCAATTAATCAAAACAGTAATCAAACAACACCACCATCAATCAATTTATTGATTATCATTTCAAATTCATAGCTTTGATATATAGTCAAAAATCACATTTTTGATGTTAAATCACAACAATAGACCCTATCTAATTTTGGTTCTCACACCAGTCAATTGGAATCATATAAACATCACACATTCAAAAATCGAGCATAAATACTGGTAATGTAATCACAATTATTAGTATCATCCCCGGGCGACTAGAGTGTGATTCTATATCTATCTAGTATATTAAAACTTCAAATACACACGGATCAGACGTATTGGCAAAATATTTACCTACTGGATTGTCCAAATTCAATACAAATAAATATTCAAATACGCTGTTTTTCAAAACAAAATCCGTTTTCATTTTATTTTAAAAATATCACTCTTCACACTCGTTCTAGGATACTACTGATCCCATCTCTAACGAATCATTCCCATTGGATATTACTAATCCAATCTCTAATGAATTCTTTCGTTTGGTTCTAACGTGTCTTGTTCTCCGAGCTCTATAAACCAAAGCTCTGATCCAACTGTGAAGACCCGTAACTTCCCCGTGAAGGAAAGAGCGGATACTTTGAGGACAAGACAGAGGAATTTCGCTCGATCCGAATCAGTCGCTAAACCGACCAAGACCGTTTAAAACCCTTGATTGTTTTGAGAACACGAAAAATTCGAACGCAAACATAAGAACATTTCATTGTTTATTACAACAATTCCATCAGCATACCAGAATATACAGAGTATGAATAAATATTACACAGAAAGTATCAGAGATCTAAATTACATTTAAATACATCGCAGCAGAAAAATAATATAATACACAAGTGAAAGAGATGTACAGATACAGAGATTTTCGGATATCATTCCAGCTGTAAACCAGGTTCCTGTGAATACAAATCTGCAAAACCAAAACTACTAGTTGCCCGTGTCGAAATAAGGGCACCTTGAGTTTTGGTTGAAACAATAAACTCCAGGTCAGTCATGTAACTGGTGTGAGAACTAAAACAGTTATTAATCTTTATTTTAAAGTTAGGTAAATCAAGGGACCACGCCGTATAACACGGAACGGGTTTCCTCCTAAGAATACCAGTGCATAAAACAACAGTGCAATGCTAAATAAAGAAAAATTAAGCTATTATAAGACCCAGGTCCCATCACACAATGCAACGCAAACCGGAGGATAGCATTTTTACCTTATAATAGCCAAGAATGCTTGATACATGAAATTTCATGTTTTATTTTTACTATAAGTGTATAGTGTCAAAACAATTTCAAATCATAAGTATCAATCATAGACAACATAAGTGCCCCATAACACTATGTCGCCATACTAGGCTCTACAAATAAAACCACAAAGTCATGTATTGGAAATTGGATTTCCATCTATGAACCGAGGCCAGGGATCGTCCTCTACCAAATTTGAGACAATCTAGCCTACCATGTCTCAGGATCAGAGCTCGAGTGACCCTTGGATCGTCAGGGCCGGTCCACCGATGTGGATTAAAATGCCTGAACACTGCGTTCCCCCGCCCTTTGGGGTGAAAATGAGTCCTATGACTCCATCGGCTCCACATAGTCACCGATATATCCGAGGCGCCTCGCAACAACAACAACCACACAGGTGAAAATAATATAAATGTCAGGGCTGGTAGGTCACTGACACCACCCTAGCTAGAAGGAAACGCATGCCCTCCCTGAGGTCCTCTCCCGTTTCTGGTTCACAACCGGGGTGTAAGGCTCGCGAATTTACGTTACACAAAGCTATGCCACACAGGAGGTGCTTTGATCATCAACCACAAGACTTTGCTTTTCAACAAAAGCCTTGATCATTTGCCACTTAGGCATGCCACACAGGCAATTCACACCATGCAACTGATGTCTATCGATATACACCCTTTGATCCCGTACGTCTTAGAGAAGGGTAAAGTAAGGGAATAATTTCCCCTTCATCAGGCAGATGTATATTTAATACAGATCAATCAATACAGAGTAAATCCAATGTCAGACACACAGTCCATACCAGTCTGTTCTGGGTCTGAACGAAACCGGAGGCACCTTGTACCTCGCACATCCATCGATCTCCAAGTACGTCTGGACGATCACCAATTGATTCCCTCCTCTTGGGTGTACAGCCCAAACAAGATCATCAGTAATCACCCAAACGATGTGAAGACCTCCGGTCTTTGACCACCGTCTTCATCTTCGACACCACGTCGAACCAGTTATTCAGAATGGGATAAACCCGGTTTTTTTGAATAACTCGCGTATATAATAAACAAGTGTTACACAAACACAACATACGCATCATTCCAATTCAGAATATTCTTTTATTCAAATATTCTTATACTTTGGGAAAGGTTCCCATTAATTTTATCAAAGATAAATTCTTTAAATTTATTCTTTAATTTTCTTTTGAATTTCTATACAAACTAGTCGGGATTAGCGAACCACACCGAAGTAATCATTTGTTTTAATTTCCCAATCCCAACCTATTCATCCAATGAAGTAAAACTGGTAATACTTCATATCTAACACCACGGTGTTATCGGTAAATTCAATTACCATTTCACGTTTAGATCTAATTAAAGATTTAACTATCGTCTGGAGCAAAACTGGTGATACTCCATTCTTGATCATTTCAATCTAATTAAAGATTCATTAAAACTCCACTTGGTCCTAATCTTCCCAAAAATCACTATCAATGATTATTTAACTTAGGAAATCATATCCTGTCTTTAACTGGGTTGAAGAACCAATGACACATAAAACACGGTTCAATATAAACCCAAAATCACATTCCATTAATTATCGGGTTAAAGAACAAGTGTTATTTAAAACACCGTTCATGACAAACCCAAAAATCAATTCAATTCCAATTAAGTACCATTTAATTGGTACACTTCATTAAATCTAAATAAAAAGATTTAATCTTTTTCTCAACTGGGTTTAAGAACAGTGTTCATGAAGACACTATTCACGACAAACCCAAATCACATTTGATATTAAATACAAGACTCTGAATAGAAAATATATCGGCTTATATTCAATATCAAATTCTACAACCAACAAATATCGTATTGGAAACAACGATATCAATATATCTTTCAAATTTCCATAACAATATCTGTATAATCACGAAATCCAACATCGAAATATTCCAAAGACAAATTCGATTCAAATCCATCCCAATTCAATTATTGGAAATTCTGGTTACTTTTAAAACCCTTTCAAATCCAATCTATTTATCAAAAATAAATAGATTATAATTCTAGTTCAAAACTAGTTCATTTCGTTAAAAATCTATTTTTATCTTTTCAAATATGGAATTTTTCATCCCAATTCTTTCCAAATCATTTCTTATGATTTTACACAAATTATTGCTATTTTTAATAATTTTATCAAGGCCCGTACAGTCGATTTCCATAAACGACCATCGAACTGCACTTATAGCGACCTTTTCCAAATTTTATTTGGACATAATTCCAAATCCAACCATTAGATTTCAAATATCTAATATTCGTTAGAAAGATCCTTTCGATACGAACCCAACGGTTCTAGTTTTAGGAGAATCCGACGGTCGGATTTTCCGCAATGTTAATTCGAAGTCAATGGTCGAAATTCGCGAACTGCCGCGGCGCGTTCTATTCAGGCCATTCTATATATATAATATATATGTTATATATATATATATTTCGTCGATTTCCTTTTAAAACATATTTTATAAATCGTTTTAAATTCGTTTTCGAAACGATTTCAACTTCATATTCAATTTCGAATCAAAATTGGATATTCCATATCATCGATATACAAATGATAATATTTTCAAAATGTTATATTTTGAAATCACTTCCTTTTCTATATTCATTATAAAAACGAATATAATCGATATAAATATCGTTCGCGTCAAAATGGCGCATACCTAACCAACACGGCTTTATATATTTCAATAACTTCGTTATTCTATTCAACAAATGAATATTTTCTTCAACACATGAATATTTATTTTTCTATTCAACACATAAATATTTATTTTTCTACTCAACACATGAATATTTATTTTTCTATTCAACACATGAATTTATACTTCTATTCATCACATGAATATTTATTCTATTCAACACATGAATATTTATTTTCCTATTCAACACATGAATATATATTTCTATTCAACACATGAATTTATATTTCTTATTTTCCAAATTGGAATGAGGCCCAATCAATTGCCATATAACATTAATTATATGGATTCCCTACAACACATGTATATAACAGCAACGATAAATCATCAACCATCATCTAGAGTGCACCACACAACTGCATAAGCATTAAATATAAATAATTAACGCTTACACAGTCTGTCAACCCATCGATTGACATACAACTAAACAATCGGGATTAGTGTACATCAAATATCATCTCAATACTCGTGTGGGGTTTCAAATCAACAAACACATATTTTATTTGTGCAGTTGGGCGATGTGTAAAATTTATCGTCCCAATCAACATTAGTCAAATCAGTGTATATAAACAAATCGTCCGATTTGTTTATAAATATTTATTTTATATACACGTTAAAAATTATATTTTTAACTATAAAATATTTATTTTCATTCCACTACACACAATCATTTTTCACAACACATCAATCAAATAAACAAGACATCCATGGTCTGTGGACGACGGGTGTCGGGTGCTGCTAAGCACCGTCTGCTTTGCATCCTAGTATATATTTCAACTAGAAAACAAATTAAAGGTGAGGAGTTCTCACTTTGGGGTTCCACTCCTCCAGTTTTATTTCTGAATTTTTGAACATCCAGATTTGCCCGTACTTCCAACATAATATTTGTCACGCTGTTCACATTAAAAAATCACATTCTTATTCCAACGCTATATGGATAAAAATCACATTTTTATATCACTATACATATAATAAAAATCAGATTTTTATTTCACTATATATATAAAAAATCGTATTTTTATATTCTCTACCTTATAAAAATTATATTTTTATAATTTCGACTATATAAAAATCATATTATTATTATTCCTATAATATAAAAATCACATTTTTATTTCACTTCTCATATAATAAAAATCTCATTTTTATAATGATGAATATAATTTAAAGATCACACCTTTATATCGTTCTTCACATATTTAAAATCAAATCTTTATGATATTAAAAATCATAACTTTATAATATTAAAAATCATGTCTTTTTCGTTTTAAAACCCACACCTTTATGTAAGTAAAAATCAAATTCTTATGTAAATATTCAATTTTTAACATGCTTTTCATATAATGACAAACCATATTTTTCATATGATGATACTTTCCATAAATATTGCATCTTTATTCAAAGAAACTTCATATAAAATTTACATTTTTACACTCATAAACAAGTAAAAATATAAGCTTTTTCTAAATAAAAATCCTAACTTCATATAAATACTAATCAGAATTTTATAGTTTAAAAAAAATCAGATTTTTAATATTTAACGAAATAAAACAAACTAAATCAATAAATTATGAACTTACAAAGGGGTTAATTGCCGACGGGGTGGAGCAAAGGGGAGAGTGTCGGCTTGGGGAGGTCGGAGGGGGTTGCGTCAGTCAGGGAAGGCGGCGGTTGATGATTCGTTGGCGGATTAGGGTGCGCGGGGGTCTCGAACGGCGGAGGAGGGTGCGGGTAGGGTTTCAGGGCGACGGTGGGACCCCGTGGTGGCTAGAACGACGCGATTTGGGCGTGGGAGCGAGTGTGAACAAGGAGGAGGCAGAAAGGGGGAGGGCTGGACGGAGGGAAGGCGCTGGCCGCGGTTGGCCTGGTGGTGGCGCTTAGGCGATGGCAGGGGGATCGCTCTGTAGATCGCGTTTTCCCATTTTCTTTTTCTTTTTTAATAACTGAAGTAAACGGTAGGAGGGGGAAGAGTTAAGGAGGAATATAAATAAATATATTTAATTAATTATTTTCCCCCATAAATTCACTTTTTCATTCGATCTCTAAACGAGACCCAACGACTGTCGCCCCTAGCTAATTACCCCCATTTCAAATACAATGGGATATGATTCATCAGCTGATTCGATTGTTTCGATAAGTTTCGGTCAAAATCAAAATATAAATCTATATATTGAATTTGAATGCGCATTTCAATTTGCCGGGGTCACATACGGACTCTAAAAATTCCCGAAAAATATTTTCTAGCTTCGTATTGACGATGCGGTCCTAACAAAACTAATTTCGTCAAATTCTGAGACCGTTTGAAAAATGGCCCTTTTCTGGTCGATTGAAATTGACTAAAACTGTCAAAACACGTTTTCTTTTGCCACACTCACATATTGATTCGAAAAATTACAAATTTTGGAATCTAGCAATAACTTGACATCACGGATCCAACAAAAGAGGTTTCGTCGAAAACCGAGGTAGTTTGAAAATTTTCTATTTTTAAGGGCCAAAATTCCATAGCGACTATTCTGAATTTTCAACTGGGCATATCTTTTGATTCCCGCTATGAAATTTCAATTTTTCGGATTCATTGGAAAGATATTCTCAATTAGATTCTAATATTTTTGGTTTCGCTAAAATCCGGATTATTTTGAATCCTGTACATTCATTTGAACTTTGAAATCGAAATTTCAAACTGCCGCGCCATTTTCAATTCCTTTTATAATTTAAAATAAATAATTATATTCTAATGACGATTCAAATAAATATATTCATTCTAATTCTATTCAAAATAAATTTTTTGTCATTATTATTTAAAATAATTCATTTTAAATATTCAAAATTCAACAAAATTGCCAAAATAAAAAATTTAAACTGGCTTGGATTTCCGGGTTATTACACTCGGGTAACTCATGAAGAATCCATAGGTCTAACATTGTCGTCTTAAGTGCATGGAGGTGTGCACATGATCGGCTTTCTCGCTTGTCTGTGCTCGAACAGTCCATTTAGTGAGCTTGGTGATGCGCGGTGACATTTCAATGCGATATTCAATTTAAAAAAATAAAAACTTAAAATTATAAGGGTGATATAAATTTTCTCGCCGTATGGCGCTATTTATCAATTCCCTACATCGGGCTTCAATTTTATCGGCGCACTATCGTTAGGCGCCAATAATATCGACGTCTGGTGATTTTATCACTGCCTTCGAAGGACGATGATAAAATCTGTGCGCACTTGTTGGGAGATTGCTACAATACCATCCTTAATATTGTGAAACGTAATATTACTTTTCTTAATATTGTTGGAGTTTGTCTAAATCATCTCTATGCGCACTCAACTTCACTTTAACTTCAGTTACCATGATTACTCGTTCACATGTGTGTATGTATAAGATATCTCGTCACATTTGTAACTGTTATCTTTAGAAGTACAAAAATGAGCACATTTCGAGTTGGGTCCTTTTATATCATTGTGCAGAGTTTTTTTCATCTTCGTATTTGCCAACTTTTTAATATCTTCTACCATATTTTCCATACTTTCAATATCGTTTCTCATGTCCAAAACCGAATCATCATAATCTCTTAATGTTTCAAACCTTTTTGAAACCACAGCCATATCCATTACTGTTCCTTTTTGTTAAAATATCATTGTCAATGATAAAACTATCTCCTTTTAAATGCTTGCTTTTGGTTCCTTAGCTTGCATTTTGCTTTCGACAACATTAATATCATTGATATTATTTAATATTCTTACCATCATTTCTTTATTGCAAACAATAAAAATAAATAACTATCTAATAATGTGGCTGGCTATGCAAATAAATAGCCATGTTGAATAAACTACATAAATTTTAGTACAATAGTTTGTTATACAAATGCAAAAATTCAAAGTTGTTGAGTTAAATAACATCCAAGATAAATTAGATGTATAGGAATGGATTGCACAATTGTTGAAATTATGCAATTAACCTCGAGCTATATTGCTGATTTATTAACTTAATTATGCAGATAGCATAATAAACTGGATTATTCTCCAATTTAGGATGATTTGGAGAAGTTATAACAAGATCAGCCTTATTTTGAAAGTATTTACAGATATAGCCCTTATTTGGGGATGCAATATTAGCGAATTTTGAGAATTCGCCTGTTGGCGATTTTGGAATTATCCAATGTATTTTTACGTTTTTTTTATGTTTATGCCAACTACAAATTATTTTCTACTGCATTCTACCTCCATGGTGCAAATTTTAATTAATTTTAAGTAAATCAAGAGTACACAGAAAGAAGCTTTAGTACCTATTTCTAGCTAATACATAGAAACATAGAGTTTACATTACAAACATACAAATTCTGATACACGAAATATATGTTCGAAACATAAAAATTACAGTTACACTAAATTCAAAACACTAAAATCTCATCAACATACATACATCTCCATTTTAGATTACTGAGGTACACCGCTTTCTGTTATAGCCTTGCGATCCACATTTGCTTTACCAGTATGTGTTTAGGCGTTTGACGCTCGTCCATAACATTTTTCATTCTGGTAGATTTAAGTCGTCCTGGTTGTTTTCTTGTAGGTGGAGTAAATATACGTGGACCGTTGTATGGTCCCCGGTATTTTTTATCATGTATGGGATGAAACTCTGGTATATACAAAGCTTTATAAATTTGAATAGAGCACTACTCAGAAGCAAAATCGTGATGTGCTCTATTTACACCAAAATCCTGTGCTGAACAATCCTCCATAATATGAGCACATGGTATCTTCTGCAATAATGGGATGTTGCATGTACAAGAGCAATGAGAACCATCGCTCCTAACTTAATTTATATTCATCGTCATAAAAATGAATCACTTGCCATTCTGTTCGACCAAATCGAACAAGTCTACAATGTCATGCTTCAATTGCACGAGCTTTAATTTTAACTTTCCATTTTGGAGTAAGACGTGTCTTTAGAGCTTCCCCACTTTCCACCTCTTATAGAAATATTCAACTGATCAAGACAACGTCCTTGCAACCAACACCTTTAACGAAACAATCTAGCGCCTTATGGTACACCATTTAAACATCCAGATTCGTTGGTTGTCATAACATGGAAGCATCCACCATCATCTCTACAAAGTGCCCAATTTTCTTCAAAATTCCTTAAGCTTCGTTCAATCAAATTATGCGCCCGCGGATTAGTAGCCTTGATTTCTTCTCTGATTTTAGTGCACTCATCTACTTCTGAAGCACATGCAGTAGAGTAAAACAAACTAGTTAGTCGCTTCTCTCTATAACTCGCAGCTTGAAAATTGGCTTGAAGATGTCTTGCACATAACCTATGTTTCACTACAAGAAAATATAGTATATATAGCATTATATCATAGCCTAATACTTAAAGTGCTATATAAAAATCATTAAGGCAAGAATATAATAATAAGTTGTGCTATATGAAACGTGCGGGAGAAAAAATCCGCTATGTTTAAGCCAACTCATGTAGGAACGTGGGAGTTGAAATCTAAGCGGTATCCATTTCGATGAAGTAAAAAAAAGGCCGTGGAAAATAAATTCCCTCCTCTTCACTTTCTATCTCCAACAAATCCCTAAAATTTGTCCCAGTGTTAAATTTTCAAGTCACAGCTAAAATCGATCAATCGATTTTCAATTCGATCAATCGATTTTCAATTCGATCTATCAACCTTCTCTACCATAACTGGTTTCCATTTCCGATTGACGCCAGAAACTAGTTGCTATCCCCGATTCATATAGATGACTGGTTGCCATCTCCGATTCACACCACGTACCTTCAAATCAACGGTGGATTTCTCCGCTAGTAGCTAATTTTTAGCTCATATCCCTAGTTAATCGGTTTACCCAACCTTTCTATTTTTATTTTTGTAATACGGCTGGTGATTTTTACCTTGATTAACTATTGATGATTTGTAAACTAGGTAAACGTTGGTAGTAAATAATTGTGGTGATGTTGATATCCAATAGTATATGCATTTTAGTTTGTAATTTTCTCATATTACTATTGCATTTTTTGTTTGCAAGTTGATTCATTCTCTCGAGTTTGGTTAGAATAAGAAATCGTATTGATTTAGAGTTTCATTTCCCCTTTTTGTTTTTAATCTAAAGTAGATTCCATATAATAATTGGTTGATTGATAATGCAAGATGATTTAGTAATACACCAAACGGAGAAACATCTAAACGAGCTGGGTGGAGCATTGTCGAGTGGTTCGACACAAAGAACGTAGTTGGGTGACACAAAGAATGGAGCTGGATGACACAACGAACAAAGCTAAGTGGACTAGAAGACACAATTTCGAGTGGTTCGACACAAAGGATGAAAGACGCAATGGCAGCACTAAACCAAGAGAAGATGCAGGCCGGAAAGTCCATTTACAGTCAGAAGGGTGCTGCACCTGGTGTGTTCTACTGGTCCGGCTGTAGAGTAGTTCAGCGAACGCAGGGGCTCCCTAAGGTGGTGATGTAGTTGATGCTGATTTCATGGAGAGTAGAAATGTGTTGTAATGGTAGTTTCCTTGTGTAGATATAAAGGATTAATGATAAAGTTGTAAGCAATTTGAGTTCGGGTTTGAGTTTCTTTATCCTTTCTGTTTTTCCTTGTCCATTATGGTAAAGATTGATTAAAGAGGTAAAAATGATGCATATTTCAAATGAACAGTGGATGACATCTTTTCGTCAATGACTAAACCGAAAGTCTTGGATCAATCAAATGACGATAATGGTGGAGATAAAGAGGTGTAAAAACGGTTTCTTGACATGGAGCCTGTCGCTGAAGAAGAAGCATCCAAGGAGAATGAAAGTTAAATGCATTGATTTAGTAGTGGGCCGTCCTACAGGTGGGGCAGCTTTACACTAAAGGTATTTATTAATCTTTTCTTCTTCTTCTTCTGTATTTCAGTTTAAGATAGAAAATATGTGGAACTTTCTTCTCCTGCAAATGTGTCGGTTCTCAGTTAGTTGAGGAGGTAATATTATATTTGCCACTCTTGAACAATCAACAATTAAGTATTCAGCTAATCTAGTTCTGATATTGTTAAAGGTTTATGATTCATTTATTTTTTGGATAAGTAAATAACAACTCTTCTCGAGTTATCTTTGATATTGGCACTGTTCCGTTTTCAACAACATGTTTTGTATTTGTAAGAACGTTGAGATGATAGTTAACATTTTATTATAGAAACTAACCATTTATTATGCAAGATAAGATGTAGATTTTATTCATAATAACTAACTAGAGGACACAGTAATTAGTTAATATATCATTAAAGCATATACATAGATCAAAGTTAAACCATATACATGGGTTAAAGTTAAAGCTAAAGCATACACAATCTTCAAAAGATAAAGTAGTCTTAACATGCATTACTAAGACAGACTGCTGCCTTGAGTGGGCATCTGTTTACTATTTATATGTGCTTTATCCCACGTGAATATTTGGTGTTTTTGCTATGGTCACTCTACTCACAAACCTTTTGGATTGCATTGGCTGCTAATGTTTCAATTAGGAGTGAATGAAAATTCTGTCGCTATTCTTTCTCTAAATTCGTGCTTTATCTTGAATAAGCTTGATAAGATCTTATGCTATTTTGGATGTCTGTTGAAGGTTATCTCCATTCCCCTGTAAGAGATTGTCAATGGAGATAACATTGCAACTCGTTAAGGCTTTCGTGTCTGGTGTATTGGCTTCTACTTATAACTTTACAATTTATAGTTTTTTGTTGTTGAGGTCTTCTAGTGACTTATGCATCAGTAATGTTTCAGAAAATTAATGGGTTGGTTATAACTTTACAACTTACGGGTCTTATTTGTTAAGGCTTTCGTGTCTGGTGTTCAGACTCAATGACTTCAAGGTGATCGTGCTCATGAATTCTTCCACCTAAACTGATGGAGAACTGCTAAAGCACAATTGCTCTCAGAGGAATTAAGCTCAATTAAGGTGAGGCACATTAAAGTAAGTATGATCAAGCAATGGGTTGGTTATTTCTCTTACTTTATCCATAAACCAATAGTTTGTGGTACACATATGTAAAGATAGTGTCATGTATTGCTACCTAACTTATTAGTAGGCTATTTTCAAGTATACAGCCTTATGAAAATCTTCGCGTATGGAAAAGCTAATAGACAATTTAAATGTCCCTTTCATACATTGTTGTCCATGAAAAACATAGCAGTTTTCAAGATTGTTATAAAAAAACTTACATTACTATGTGTATCATATTTTTTCAAATACCCACAAAAATGCTCGTTTCCTTTAAGGAAAGGTTTTAGAAGACGCATAAGTGCATTTTTCCAACAAAAATATATGATTTAAATTGGATATATTTTCAGTCAAAAGACTCAGAACTTCCTGTATACGAGGCCAAAAATCTTGAAAATACTTGATTAAATTGACAACTAACATTGAATTGGCTCTTATTTGTTGTTTGGTTATAACCTAAACTAAGTGTATCTATATTTTCTTTAATAACTTGTCTGTCCTACAACTGCAAAAGAATAAATATTTATAGAACAGATTAGCAACATAATCAATGGATATAAATGCTCTCATTTCAACTATTTTAAAAGAAAGTTAACTGGCTTGGTAATTTCATGTGTATCTTCTTTTTAAAAATATAAAAAATAAAATAAAATAGAGAAGGTACATGTTTATGACAAGTTTACTTTTTTGAAACTTAATTGCACCAAGAGTGTTTTTTCTTGTTAACAGAAATTATTCAAAGTGCAAAGGTTGTTTTCGTACAGTGCGTGATGAATAGAAACATGTCAAAAATGTCTCTAAAGTTAAAAAATGATTCAAAGATTGAATCAAAATTTTGTATAGCATGATAGGTTCAAAGTATAGAATTAAAATACTTTGTGTCGTGATTAATCGAAAAAAAATTAAGAATATCTTTTATTTTTATATTTCTCAAGAAGATGATAGGAAGAATAACCATTTGACAAATTAGTATCTGGGAATAAGAATAACTGTTCTAGAGCTACAAAAAAAAACCATAAGAAAAAACATGAAACGGAAAAAGAATTAGCATTCCATAGCTCTTTCTATACTATTCATGCATGAAAATTCAAAATGCAGTATTCAAGTCTATTACTTTGGTATGTTAATGGTATACCTCTTGGACCATCCACCAAGCTACGATAGTGATCCAAAAACAACTTGTTAATGGTATACTTTTGACAAAAAAATATGAATTGTTGTTTGGTGAATTTATTTTACCTCTGACAAAAAAAATCTTGTAAATACTTAATTTCAATACTTGTATATTGTTGGGTGGTAGTTATATGGTAGTAGTTTCCAGTTTGAGGCAGTGTTATAATATGTGATAGTGAAAAAATTTAGTTCAGTGCAAGGTTTGATATTACGGCCGGCACCTCGTAATTCCAGCCATTTCGGTCCGGTTCCGGTGGTGGCCGGACCGGAATCTGGTCAAATTTCCGTTTCGGTGGTCGTTTATGTCTAAAAGGAAAAAATAGGAGGAAAGAAAAATTCTTGTTCGTAATTGAGCTGGTGATATCGAGCAAAACAAAAGTGTGGAAAAAGAGCAGCGCACAATTCAAATTAATGTAAATTAAAGTGTTATCTTGAAGCAATAGGAACCAAAATTGACAAGAAGAAATGGCCGGCTATGAGCGAGAAACGATTTCTTTGAAGCAATGTGTTTCTAGGGTTTGATAATGAGAGTACTGAGGCTACTGTTGAGAGTTTGGTATGAGCGTGAGTGATGGTCCATTGGGCCGGTTAATTGGGGTTTCAGCTCTGGGAGAAATACTAAAGGTAAATTATGAAGTACTGTTTTCTATTTAGGCTGGTCAAAATCTAGGTTTTTTTACTTAGGCAAAGTTACATTTACATTTGCAGTATTACAACAAAAATTATATGAACTGTGAACGATAATTAACATACCAATATGTAAAAACATCCAAAAGGTTAAAAATAACCGGAAACGGAATTATAACGGAATTTCCGGAATTACCGAAACGGAACCGGAATGGAACCAAAAACTGGAATTTTGAACCTTGGTTCAGTGTACATGCTAAGAGGATATATTCCAATTTTTATTTGTAACAAAAGTAAATGGATATATAATATCACTTTTTAGTTTAAAATGAAATGGTGGGAACTTTATCAAATTAGTCATAGTTAATTGGACAACTAACAGACTGCCTTCTCTTAGATCATTTAAATAAACCTATATGTTTACCTCTTACTATATTAAATTGAATATACATGATAATCATCGTGACAAAAGAAAATAGACAAATACTGAATTTTTTCAAAGCCTGTTGAATTAAGAAAATATGCGGAGGGAGGGACCAATGTCTTTCAAAAAACCATGTGCAATTTGGTGACGTAGAAGCTTTCAGCTTGATGAACCAAGTCCTGGGCCATCGCTGGATAGTAGCATGGCACCTAACAATTCTATTAACAAGCACATTGGTAAAAAATACACATTTGAAGCATTTTCTGTTACAGGCTTTAGAGCCGATGAGTGATTGGTTTATACGATTCCCAACGATATTGGAAGAATGTGACTGCACTATTGAAATGCTTAGAGAGCAGTATGCACATTCCGTTGGTTGCTTCAATGAAGCTGCATTCCACTTTCTGGAATCTGCCAAAGTATGCCTTATTTATCCTTCTGTGATACATATCTGAAGTATACTCTTGACTAATGCAATCGTATGTATTTCTGCCA
This sequence comes from Allium sativum, assembly GCA_030737875.1. Lineage (NCBI taxonomy): Eukaryota > Viridiplantae > Streptophyta > Magnoliopsida > Asparagales > Amaryllidaceae > Allium > Allium sativum. Next base: position 830,302,662 of record CM060918.1, on the reverse strand, counting down.
ACCGACAACAAATCAGTGCAATCTATGTGCCAAGTGTATGCAGTTGTTTCATATATATGTATTGGTGATGTAGATTCCTCTGCACAGGTTAAGTTAGTCTGAAAATATTCAAGCAATTTTATTTTTATCTATATTTGTTTCTAATGTATAACTATTTTCCTCTCACTGTTTGTGCAGGCATTGGGGTTAGTGGGACCAGTTTATAAGATAGTAGATTCATTTGTTGGAGTTCGTCAGAAAACTTGCATTGTATTTGCTTATGGGCTTCTGTTGATGAAGCAGCATAAACTTCAGGAGGCACGGTAGGGATTTATCTATCTGTTAAATATCCCTAATTCTAAGTATGGCATGTTTTTTTAACGACATTTTGATGTCTTAAGTTGTGTTATTATTCTGAATATGATTATAAATTTCAATGAGAATTGATTCCAAGTTCTCTAGAACAATCTAGAGCATTACTGCTTATCTATTGGTCATTGGCTAATAAATTATGTATTTTAGTGCACCTTTGGGTTAATATTTAATGTGTAATGGATGTGGCACAAAATCATTTTGAAATTTTCACAATGCCATGGGTAAAAGTGCTAAACTCTCACAAAACTACATTTGAACTTTCTGTCTAAAACGTACTGATGTAGAGAGAGGTTTTTCTGTATGACCTATGTAAAAGTGAAGATGATCTCGTCCTCAAGTGAAAAGTCGCATTGACTTTCGAAACTGCAAGTCATCCTGAGCACATGCACTATTATCTATTATGAAGTCTTCGAACATAGGTTATGTTGCATTATTATGTTTGTGGTTTTCTTGTTTGACAGTTATGCTGACGCAGCAGGCCCTGTGCCTTATATCAATTTGGTTTCATGATATGTCTGTACATTAGCGCCAAAAATTTAGACGTACTGTTGTATCATGGCTTACATGTATAAAATCTTATAGCAGGTGAATTAAAATTGTGATGGGTTAGGTTTAAAAAGCGCTGGAAGAAGTAAAATTCTAAAAAGGGAATGAAGAGTTCAAATAAAATTAAGGTGGAGATAAATGACGTAGGGAAATATTTAAAGGTGTGTAAATTTTAATTATGAATTTTATTATGAAATTAAATATATGATCAATATTTTTTTATATTGACTTTGATAAAAGTAGCCCTCGTCATCACATACTTATGTGTATCTGTTGCTTTTGTTTGCCAGCGAAATTAATAAGCAAAGGAAGGGAACTTGAACATCTTTTTTTTCATTGTCATTGTAGAAGCCTTTTATTACTTCTTGGTAGCAGTGTGGTCGTCATTATATCGATCAATCAGTTTAGCTTGTAGCTTATTTATCATTACTAAAATAGTAAAACTTTCACAGGTTTACATTGCCTCCTTTCTAGAAACTAAAGAATTTTGAGGGATTGGACCTTGGGGAAAATATATGTGGTATAATGCTTAGTTGTATGTCAACAACTATTTGTTTCTTCTCTAATTTATAACTTGGGAATGATTCAGGTAAACTATTCATGTTTGGCATCCTATGTGGTCCGACAGATTGATCAAAATCTTAGCTGAAAGGTACCGCATTTCATTTTCCTTTTGACAGTTGGTTTGTTTTTTTCTACTGTATGCATCAAATGTTCTAGATCAAAATGTTTAGGCATATATTCTACATCTCTTTCTCTTTATTTAGCATAGATATAACATATGCAAACTGGATTAAAAAATAAAATCATAGGTTCGAGTCAAAAATACATTTTGTAAATTTTGGTGAACCTCTGTGATGGTTCGAAGTTGTTTTTTTTACTATACAAGGAAAAGATTGAATATATTGCTAAATGTGTTGTAATAACCCGGAAATTCTAAACCAGTTTAAAATTTTTATTTTGGCAATTTTAACGAATTTTGAATATTTAAAATGAATTATTTTAAATATTATCGACGAGAAATTTATTTTGAATATAATTCTAACGTATATATTATATACGCTGTCGTTAGAATATAAATAATTTTATATAATTTTAAAAAGGAATTGAAAATGGCGCGGTAGTTCGATAATTCGATTTCAAACTTCAATTGAACATACCGGGTGCAAAACAAACCGGATTTTTGTGAAACCAAAAACATTAGGATCTAATTGAGAATATCTTTCCAACGAATCCGAAAAATCGAAATTTCATAGCGGGAATCAAAAGATATGTCCAGTTGAAAATTCTGAATAGTCGCTATGGAATTCGGGCCCTTAAAAATGGGAGTTTTGAAAACGACCTCGGATTTCGACGAAACCACTTTTGTTGGATCCGTGATGTCAAATTATTGCTAGGTTTCAAATTTCATAATTTTTCGAATTAATATGTGAGCGTGGCAAATGAAAACGCGTTTGACCAGTTTCAGTTGATTTTAATCGACTGGAAATTGGCCATTTTTCCAACGGTCTCAGAATTTGACGAAACTAGTTTTGTTAGGACCGTATCGTCAATACGAAGCTAGAAAATATTTTTCTGCAATTTTTCGAGTCCGTATGTGACCCCAGTAAATTGAAATGCGCGTTCAAATTCAATATATAGAGTTATATGTTATTTTGACGAAAACTGATCGAAACAGTCGAATCAGCTTGCGGTGCATATCGCATTGTGTTCGGAATGGGGGTAAAACGCTATGAACGACAGGCGGTGGGCCTCGTTTCGAGGTCGTATGTAAAAGCCAACGTTTTGCAAATAAATTAATTAATTAAATTAAAAATTAAATCTCTCTCTCCTCACCCTCTCTATTTCTCTGCCCCCCCTTCAAAATCACTTTTCAGAAGAAAAAAAAGGGTCGAACGCGGAGAGGAGCGCCGCCCCCTCCGATCGATGCCGCACTACATCCCCCCCCCCGATGACCGCTGCCGCCAGGCAAGCGCCCCCCCAATCGCGCTAACGCGAGCAACCCCCCCCCCCCCCCTCTTATGTCGACCGACGCGAGCAGACCCCCCCTTGGCCTGCTCCGCCTGCCACCACAACCGCCTGCACCGACACACCGCAACCTACCCGGCACCGCGCAGCAGTCCACCACCCTCTCCAAGACCGAAAACGTGAGTTCTCGTTTGCTGTTTTTTTATTTTATTTATTTAACATAGTTAAATCAGTTTTAAATCGTGTATAGTATGAATGAAAAGGTTTAGATTTTAAAATAGAGAAGATATGATTTTTAAAATAGAAAAGGAAAGATTTTTAGGATAGAATGAGGAAGATAGTAATAAAAATATGATTTTTATATTTTTAAAGTAATAAAAATATGATTTTTATATTTTTAAAGTAATAAAAATATGATTTTTATATTTTTAAAGTATTAAAAATATAATCTTTACTATATAAAAGATGTAAAAATATGATTTTTGTTTATGTAGAGGAGTAAAAATATAATTTTTACATGATAGGAATATTAAAAATAGCATCTTTATATGTGTAGCAAAATAAAGATTGATTTTTAAAAGACGATATTTTTAAATATGAAAAGACGATATTTTTAAATATGAAAAGACGATATTTTTATTTTTAGATATCAAAAGACGATATTTTGAGATGAGTAGTGAAGTAAAAATATGATTTTTACTTCGAGAAAAATATAATTTTTATATTATAGAAAGGCAAAATCTTTTTATATAGCAGCGATGTAAAAATAGAATTTTTATCTATATAATAGCAAAGTAAAAATTCGATTTTTATATATTGAATAACGAAGTAAAAATTCGATTTTTATGTATTGAATAGCGAAGTAAAAATTCGATTTTTATATATTGAATAGCGAAGTAAAAATTCGATTTTTACATATGTAGAGAATACGGGCAACGAAGGTGACAAAAAGGCGAGAACGATGAAGATTTCTATCAATGAAGAGTCGTGGTGTTGGATAGCTTTCGGTGTGAACTTCTCACTCTTTAATTTCTCTTTCTAGTTATATATATATATATACTAGGATGTAGACGGTGTTTAGTAGCACCCGACATCCGTCATCTACAGACCATGGATGGCTTGTTTGTTAAATTGTTTGATTTTGTAGTTGGTTAGTTTATTTGGTTTGAATTGTTTGGTGAAATGAAATTGATTTGATTGATGTGTGAATGGCGTGGGCCTTCACTAGACCGGGGATAAGGCTAGGCCTCGTCCCGTTTCTAGTATCGTGCCGTTATGCCGCCGAAATTTTCTAAAATAAGTTAGAAAATTAAAAATATCATTTTATTTAAAGAATGAACTGAATAGAAATTCATATGTTAAAATAAAATGTTGTATCGTTAAAAATATAATTTTTAACGTAAATATGAATATAGTGAAAGTGAATAAAATAAAATATTCATTTACAAACCGGACGGTTTGTTTATGTACACCTATTTGAATGACATTGATTGGGACGATAAATTTTACACATCGCCCAACTGCACGAATAAAATCTGTGTTTGATTGTTTGAAACCCCACATGGGTGTTGGGATGAAATTTGAAGTTCACTCATCCTGATTGATTAAATATGTCGATCGATTGATTGACAGGCTGTTATAAGCGTTGGATATCTATATTTGATGCTTATACAGTGTAGTGCACTTTGGTTGATGGTTGATTATTTTTCAATGCTATCATATACGTGTGATGTATGAAAATCCATATAATTAATATTATATGGTGATTGATTGGGCCTCATTCCAATTTAGAAAATAAAGAATATTATAAAATAAAGGTTCATGTGTTGACTGTACTCATCCGTTGAGATTAGTCATGTGTTGAACGAAATATTTTAACAATAAAATTTATATCTTTATCTCTATAAAATAAAGGTTCATGTGTTGACTGTACTCATCCGTTGAGATTAGTCATGTGTTGAACGAAATAATTTAACAAAAATAGTCACACGTGGACAGTACTCATTCGTTGAGATTAGTCGTGTGTTGACAAAAATAAATATTCATTTGTTGAATAGAATGAAGGAATATATGAAGCCGTGTTGATTAGATTGACGCCATTTTGACGTGAACGATATTTGTATCGATTTTATTCATTTTGAAATGAATATTGAAAAACGATTTCGAAATGAATTGAATATAAAACGATTTCGAAATGAATTGAATAGAAAACGAATTTGATTTCAATTGAACATATAAAACGATTTCGAAATGAATTGAATATAAAACGAATTTGAATTGAATTGAAAACGAATTCGAATTGAATTGAAAACGAATTCGAATTGAATTGAAAACGAATTCGAATTGAATTAAAAACGAACTAAAATGAACTCAAATTGAATTGAAATTTGAATTGAATTGAAATGAATTTTAAAACGAATTTATAAGGAAGAATTCAATTTTGATTTGAAATGAAATGGAAGTTGAAATTGTTTTTGAAAAGAATTTAAAACTATTTATATAATTCGTTTTAAATAGAAATCGACGAAATATATATTATATATATTATATATATATATTATATAATGGCCTGAATAGAACGCGCCGCGCCGCGGCAGTTCGTGAATTTCGACCATTTATTTCAAACGGACATTACGGGAGATCCGACCTTCGGATTCTCCTAAAACCGGAACCGTTGGGTTCGTATCGAAAAGAGCTTTCTAACGAATATTAGAGATTCAAAATCTAACGGTTGGATTTGGAGATGCATCCAAATCAAATTTGGAAAAGGTCGTTGTAAGTGCAGTTCGATGGCCGTTGATGGAAATTGACTGTACGGGCCTTGATAAAATTATTAAAAATATCAATAATTTGTGTAAAATCATAAGAAATGATTTGGGAAAAATTGGGATGAAAAACTCCATATTTGAAAAGATAAAAATAGATTTTTATCAAAATGAACTAGTTTTGAATAAAAATTAAAACCCATTTATTTTTAAATAAATAAATAAATTGGATTTGGATTGGGTTTTAAATAGAATGGATTTGTGGGTTTATCGTGAACGGTGTTTTTAAATAACACTAGTTCTTTAACCCGATAATAAATAGAATGTGATTTGGGTTTATCGTGAACTGTGTTTTAAATGACATTAGTTCTTTAACCCTGTAAGAGGAGTTTTAATGAATCTGCAATTAAATTGAAATGTGCATTGATAATCTAAATTATCAAATTTGGAAAATGAACGAGAATGGAGTATCACCAGTTTTGCTCCAAAGCGATAGTTAAATCTTTAATTAGATTTGAACGTGAAATGGTAATTAATTTTACCGACAACACCGTGGTGTTAGATATGGAGTATTACCAGTTTTGCTTCATGGGATGAATAGGTTGGGATTGGGAAATAAAATAAATACTTCGATGTGGTTCGCTAATCTCGACTAGTTTGAAAAACCATAATTTGGTTTGAAATGACATCCAAAGGAAGATTAAAGGATAAATTTTAAAGAATTTATCTTGGACAAAATTAATGGGAACCTTTCCCTGAGAATATGAATTAGAATGAGGCGTATGTTGTGTTTGTGTAACATTCGTTTTGATATACGCGGGTTGTTCGGAAAGGCCGGGTTTATACCCATTCTGAATAACCGATTCGACGATAAGTTGAAGATGAAGACGGCGGTCAAAGACTGGAAGTCTTCACATCGTTTGGGTAATTACCGACGATCCTGATTGGGCTGTACACCCAAGAGGATGGAAATAGTTGGTGGTCGTCCAGACGTACCTGGAGATGGATGGATATGCGAGGAAAGTGCCTCCGGTTTCGTTCAGACCCAGAACGGACTTGTAAATGGATTGTGTGTCTGACATTGGATTTTATTCTGTGTTGATTGATTTCTATTAAATATACATCTATTTGGCGGCGGAGAATTTATTCTTTTGCTTAACGCCCTTCTATGAGACGTACGAGCTCAGAGGTTGTATATCGATGGACATCAGTCGCATGGCATGAATTGCCTGTGTGGCACGCTAAGATGCAATGATCAAGGCTTTTGTTGAAAAGCAATGTCTTGTGGTTGATGATCAAAGCACGGCCTGCGTGGCAGCTTTGTGTATAACGTGAATTCGCGAGCCTCACACCTCGGTATGAGTTAAAAACAGGATACGGACTGCAGGGAGAGCACGACGTTTCTTTCTAGCTTTGGTGGTGTCAGTGACTTACCAGCCCTGACATTTTTATACTTTTCACCTATGTGGTTGCTGGATGAGGCGCCTCGATTTTAGGTCTGTAAGGACCGGGAAACGTGTGTTCAGGAATACTAATCCTCTAACGTAAGTGAGGACCGGCCCTGAAGCATCCAGGGGTTGCCCAGAGTGCGTAACCCTGAGGCATTTGCTAGAGTGTCTCGAACGTGGAGAGGAGCTTGCCCCTTGCCTCGACTCATGACGGAAATCCAATTTCCAATACGTGTATTGCGGTTTTAATTGTAGAACTAGTATGGCGACATAGTAGATGGTAGCTATGCCGCCTACGATTGATATTTATGATTGAAATGTTTTGACACTATACACTTATTATAGTATCAAATAATGTGTTTTAAACGTATCAAGCATCATTGGCTGTTATAAGGGAAAACCCTATCCTCCGGCTTGCGTTGCATTGTGTGATGGGACCTGGGTCTTATAACAGCTTCATTTTTCTTTATTTAGCATTGCGCTGTTTATTCTATGCACTGGTATTCTTGGGAGAAAACCTGTTCCGTGTTATACGGCGTGGTCCCTTGAATTACTCTTTTTAAAAGTAAAAGTTTTAAATAACTGTTTTAGTTCTCACACCAGTCACATGACTGACCTGGAGTTTATTGTTTTAACCTAAACTCTGGGTGCCCCTATTTTGCGCACGGGCAGCTAGTAGTTTTGGTTTTGCAGGTTTATATTCACAGGATCCTGGTTTACAGCTGGAATGATATCCGGAAAGCTCTGTATCGTATATCACCTTCAGTTGTGCTTTATATTAATTTTCCGCCGCTATGTAATTTATTGTAATCTCTGATATTTATCGAATGTAATTTATTCATTTATACTCTGTATATTCTTGTATCTGATGGAATTGTTGTAATAGCAATGAAATGTTCTTCCGTTTGTGTTCTGATTTGTCCTGTTCTCAAACGATCAGGGGTTTCGAACGGTCTAGATCGGTTTAACGACTGATTCGGATCGAGCGAAATTCCCGGCCGTCACATTTGGTATCAGAGCTCTGGTTTACAGAGCTCGAGAACAAGACACATTAGAACCATACGAAAGAATTCATCAGATATTGGATTAGTACTATCCAATTAGAATGACTCGTTAGAGATAGGATCAGTAGTATCCTAGAACGAGTGTGAAGAGTATATTTTTCAAATGAAAACAATTTTGTTTTGAAAATTTAAACCATTTTATACGTATTTGAATATTTTATTTGTATTGAATTTGGACAATCGAGTATATAAAGATTTTGCATATACGCGTCATGAACGTATATTCGAAGTTTTAATATACTGGATAGATATATGATCACATTCTAGACACCCGGAGGTGATTCTGATGATTGATATATCATCATCAGAATCTGTATTCGTGTTTCGAAGGTGTGATTTTCTATATATTTCCATTAGACTGGTGTGAGAACCAAAACTTATATAGCTAGAACACATTGTTGTGAATTGTCATCAAAAACAAGATTTTCTGTATATATATCAAAATTATGAATTTGAAACACTAATTCACTAATTGATTGATGTTTGTGTTGTTTGTTTATTTGTTTGATAATTTTGAACCATTATGCCTAATTGTACCAAATATTGAATTGTATTGAAAATTGGTCGCATTTGCTTGCATATACATATACTTACATTGAACAGGTTATAGCATGGAGGCTAGAGCCGAAGAATAAAATTTGTTTGCCCGACAAATAGGTACATGTTTACAACATAATTTACTGTTTTGTTTGGGTGATGATGATTTTATGAGCCGATTGGCTTTTTCTTTTTCTTTTTGAGATCAGAAGGCCTGTATGGCAATTTCGGGATTTTCCCGTGGCTCCCGGTGCAGTGGAGGTTATGGCGAAATTTTTCGAAAATTTAGGGTGTTAGCCAAATTTTTGAAAATTTGAAAATTCTCAGAAACTGAAAAGTTAGAGAATGGAAGCTAGATCGAACGTAGAGTTGATTAATCAAACTACTTTCGACTTTGTTCCTTTTCGGGGACGAAAAGTTTTAAGTGGGGGAGATTGTAATAACCCGGAAATTCTGAACCATTTTAAAATTTTTATTTTGGCAATTTTAACGAATTTTGAATATTTAAAATGAATTATTTTAAATATTATTGACGAGAAATTTATTTTGAATATAATTCTAACGTATATATTATATATGCCGTCGTTAGAATATAAATAATTTTATATAATTTTAAAAAGGAATTGAAAATGGCGCGGTAGTTCGATAATTCGATTTCAAACTTCAATTGAACATACCAGGTGCAAAACAAACCGGATTTTAGTGAAACCAAAAACATTAGGATCTAATTGAGAATATCTTTCCAACGAATCCGAAAAATCGAAATTTCATAGCGGGAATCAAAAGATATGTCCAGTTGAAAATTCTGAATAGTCGCTATGGAATTCGGGCACTTAAAAATGGGAATTTTGGAAACGACCTCGGATTTTGACGAAACCACTTTTGTTGGATCCGTGATGTCAAATTATTGCTAGGTTTCAAATTTCATAATTTTTCGAATCAATATGTGAGCGTGGCAAATGAAAACGCATTTGACCAGTTTCAGTTGATTTTAATCGACTGGAAATTGGCCATTTTTCCAACGGTCTCAGAATTTGACGAAACTAGTTTTGTTAGGACCGTGTCGTCAATACGAAGCTAGAAAATATTTTTCTGCAATTTTTCGAGTCCGTATGTGACCCCAGTAAATTGAAATGCGCGTTCAAATTCAATATATAGAGTTATATGTTGATTTTGACGAAAACTGATCGAAACAGTCGAATCAGCTTGCGCTACATATCCCATTGTGTTCGGAATGGGGGTAAAACGCTATGAACGACAAGCGGTGGGCCTCGTTTCGAGGTCGTATGTAAAAGTAAACTTTTTGCAAATAAATTAATTAAATAAATTAAAAATTAAATCTCTCTCTCCTCACCCTCTCTATTTCTCTGCCCCCCCCTTCAAAATCACTTTTCAGAAGAAAAAAAAAGGGTCGAACGCGGAGAGGAGCGCCGCCCCCTCCGATTGATGCCGCACCGCATGCCCCCCTCCCCCCCCCCGATGACCGCTGCCGCCAGGCAAGCGCCCCCCCTAATCGCGCTGACGCGAGCAAACCCCCCCCCCCCCCCCCTGAGTCGACCGACGCGAGCAGACCCCCCCCCTTCGCCTGCTCCGCCCGCCACCACAACCGCCTGCACCGACCCACCGCCACCGCCCCGGCACCGCGCAACAGTCCACCACCCTCTCCAAGACCGAAAACGTGAGTTCTCCTTTGCTGTTTTTTTATTTTATTTATTTAACATAGTTAAATCAGTTTTAAATCGTGTATAGTATGAATGAAAAGGTTTAGATTTTAAAATATAGAAGATATGATTTTTAAAATAGAAAAGGAAAGATTTTTAGGATAGAATGAGGAAGATAGTAATAAAAATATGATTTTTATATTTTTAAAGTAATAAAAATATGATTTTTATATTTTTAAAGTATTAAAAATATAATCTTTACTATATAAAAGATGTAAAAATATGATTTTTGTTTTTGTAGAGAAGTAAAAATATAATTTTTACATGATAGGAATATTAAAAATAGCATCTTTATATGTGTAGCAAAATAAAGATTGATTTTTAAAAGGTGATATTTTTAAACATGAAAATACGATATTTTTAAATATGAAAAGACGATATTTTTAAATATGAAAAGACGATATTTTTAGATATGAAAAGACGATATTTTGAGATGAGTAGTGAAGTAAAAATATGATTTTTACTTCGAGAAAAATATAATTTTTATATTATAGAAAGGCGAAATCTTTTTATATAGCAGCGATGTAAAAATAGAATTTTTATCTATATAATAGCAAAGTAAAAATTCGATTTTTATATATTGAATAGCGAAGTAAAAATTCGATTTTTATGTATTGAATAGCGAAGTAAAAATTCGATTTTTATATATTGAATAGCGAAGTAAAAATTTGATTTTTACATATGTAGAGAATACGGGCAACGAAGGTGACAAAAAGGCGAGAACGATGAAGATTTCTATCAATGAAGAGTCGTGGTGTTGGATAGCTTTCAGTGAGAACTTCTCACTCTTCAATTTCTCTTTCTAGTTATATATATATACTAGGATGTAGACGGTGTTTAGTAGCACCCGACACCCGTCATCCACAGACCATGGATGACTTGTTTGTTAAATTGTTTGATTTTGTAGTTGGTTAGTTTATTTGGTTTGAATTGTTTGGTGAAATGAAATTGATTTGATTGATGTGTGAATGGCGTGGGCCTTCACTAGACCGGGGATAAGGCTAGGCCTCGTCCCGTTTCTAGTATCGTGCTGTTATGCCGCCGAAATTTTCTAAAATAAGTTAGAAAAATAAAAATATCATTTTATTTAAAGAATGAACTGAATAGAAATTCATATGTTAAAATAAAATGTTGTATCGTTAAAAATATAATTTTTAACATAAATATGAATATAGTGAAAGTGAATAAAATAAAATATTCATTTACAAACCGGATGGTTTGTTTATGTACACCTATTTGAAGGACATTGATTGGGACGATAAATTTTACACATCGCCCAACTGCACGAATAAAATCTGTGTTTGATTGTTTGAAACCCCACACGGGTGTTGGGATGAAATTTGAAGTTCACTCATCCTGATTGATTAAATATGTCGATCGATTGATTGACAGGCTGTTATAAGCGTTAGATATCTATATTTGATGCTTATACAATGTAGTGCACTTTGGTTGATGGTTGATTATTTTTCAATGCTATCATATACGTGTGATGTATGAAAATCCATATAATTAATATTATATGGTGATTGATTGGGCCTCATTCCAATTTAGAAAATAAAGAATATTATAAAATAAAGGTTCATGTGTTGACTGTACTCATCCGTTGAGATTAGTCATGTGTTGAACGAAATATTTTAACAATAAAATTTATATCTTTATCTCTATAAAATAAAGGTTCATGTGTTGACTGTACTCATCCGTTTATACCCATTCTGAATAACCGATTCGACGATAAGTCGAAGATGAAGACGGTGGTCGAAGACCGGAAGTCTTCACATCGTTTGGGTAATTACTGACGATCCTGATTGGGCTGTACACCCAAGAGGATGGAAATAGTTGGTGGTCGTCCAAACGTACTTGGAGATGGATGGATATGCGAGGAAAGTGCCTCCGGTTTCGTTCAGACCCGGAACGGACTTGTAAATGGATTGTGTGTCTGACATTGGATTTTATTCTGTGTTGATTGATTTCTATTAAATATACATCTGTTTGGCAGCGGAGAATTTATTCTTTTGCTTAACGCCCTTCTCTGAGACGTACGAGCTCAGAGGTTGTATATCGATGGACATCAGTCGCATGGCATGAATTGCCTGTGTGGCACGCTAAGATGCAATGATCAAGGCTTTTGTTGAAAAGCAATGTCTTGTGGTTGATGATCAAAGCACGGCCTGCATGGCAGCTTTGTGTGTAACGTGAATTCGCGAGCCTCGCACCTCGGTATGAGTTAAAAACGGGATACGGACTGCAGGGAGAGCACGACGTTTCTTTCTAGCTTTGGTGGTGTCAGTGACTTACTAGCCCTGACATTTATATACTTTTCACCTATGTGGTTGTTGGATGAGGCGCCTCGATTTTAGGTCCGTAAGGACCGGGAAACGTGTGTTCAGGAATACTATTCCTCTAACGTAAGTGCGGACCGGCCCTGAAGCATGCAGGGGTTGCCCAAAGTGCGTAACCCTGAGGCATTTGCTAGAGTGTCTCGAACGCGGAGAGGAGCTTGCCCCTTGCCTCAACTCATGACGGAAATCCAATTTCCAATACGTGTATTGCGGTTTTAATTGTTGAACTAGTATGGCGACATAGTAGATGGTAGCTATGCCGCCTATGATTGATATTTATGATTGAAATGTTTTGACACTATACACTTATTATAGTATCAAATAATGTGTTTTAAACGTATCAAGCATGCTTTGGCTGTTATAAGGGAAAACCCTATCCTCCGGCTTGCGTTGCATTGTGTGATGGGACCTGGGTCCTATAACAGCTTCATTTTTCTTTATTTAGCATTGCGCTGTTTATTCTATGCACTGGTATTCTTGGTAGAAAACCGTTCCGTGTTATACGGCGTGGTCCCTTGAATTACTCTTTTTAAAAGTAAAAATTTTAAATAACTGTTTTAGTTCTCACACCAGTCACATGACTGACCTGGAGTTTATTGTTTTAACCTAAACTCTAGGTGCCCCTATTTTCCTTACGGGCAGCTAGTAGTTTTGGTTTTGCAGATTCATATTCACAGGATCCTGGTTTACAGCTGGAATGATATCCGGAAAGCTCTGTATCCGTATATCACCTTTAGTTGTGCTTTATATTAATTTTCCGCCGCTATGTAATTTATTGTAATCTTTGATATTTATCGAATGTAATTTATTCATTTATACTCTGTATATTCTTGTATTTGATGGAATTGTTGTAATAGCAATGAAATGTTCTTCCGTTTGTGTTCTGATTTGTCCTATTCTCAAACGATCAGGGGTTTCGAACGGTCTAGATCGGTTTAACGACTGATTCGGATCGAGCGAAATTCCCGGCCGTCACATGTGTATTTTCTTACGTTTAGAACAACAGTATATGTTCATATGTTTATATCAAAGTTTATACCTAAAAAGTAAAAATACTAGTGAGATGTGTGTGTATATATATGTGTGTGTGTAAAAGATCGATAATAGAAAAATGTGGTTAATCGTTAGTGTTATGCAAACTGTTATATAGATCTGGTCTTCCTCACTTCACGAGTTAATGTTGCCTTACATTCGCATAGTTTAATTTCCTATTTTATTTTGCATTGCAATATTTTAGTTCATGATACATAATTTTATAGGATTTTATATATTAATTTTCAGAGGGGGTTGTTTTTTGTGGTTGAATTCAGTGAAATTTGGTGATTTGATCCATAACACACTTAAAAGAAAGAAACTTGTATAATTTTGCCGATACTGGATAATTAATAATATATAATTGCTAATGATATCCCATATGCATATGCCTTCATTTTTTAGTTTTGATGTACGTATTGATTTTTCTAGAAAGATGTTATTGTGTTTTAAGGATGGGTGCTCCATCTTTAGAAATGAACCAGTAGTCGAATTCGTCTACACAGTAGGTTTTTTTGGGTCTGTTTCATCTCTAAAACAGAAAATTCATCCTGGGTTAAATGATATATTTTTTGCACTTCAGCTTACAATAGTTGTAACATATTAGCCTACACTTTAGCCAGCACTTTTTCTTGCACTTCAATTGTTGTCACATTAGGTAGTACAGGTGGAGACACGAGTCTCCAACATAAGCTAGAAGATAAGGAGCATCAGTTATAGCAAGAGTAGCAATAGTTTTAACCTACTGTTGAACCTGTTTTGCCAATATTTGCAGGTGAAATTTTCACATTAAGGTCAAGTTTTTTGCTGCTATTTTTTAAAAATTGTTCGATTCTACTCTTCTAGTGATAAGCCTTTCAGTGCATATAAGAAATATCTGTTGAATATTTCTTATTACCTTAAATGTTGCTTAACATCGTACTCATGCTACAGGTTGCCTTATTTTCATACTCATGTTGTTTTTTGTTGCCATTCATTTGTAATTGTGAAAGCGAATATAGGAAATAAAATAAAATGTTTGTTATAACTATTTGTCCAATATACCTTGAATATAATTTGATATCTCCTTTTGCCTCAATTCTCGTATCTCGATGGACCAATAAGCTAAGTTCTAAAAGATTAGGGGTTACAACATTAGTTAGTGTTATTTGACTTCCATTCCGGGTTTTGGATTCAATTAGTGTAAAGAAGGCAGCCATTACAGACTTATCCAAAAAAATTCAAGCACTAAAGCCAATATCCAGCTTTACGATCTCTACAATGAAGAAAATAAAAGGGAAGTAGCTATTAAATTTGCATTACTTCCTCTTGATCCTAATATGAATGAAAAATATAATTTATTTGATGAAAGAGCAGGGAATGAACTAGATTTAGGAATGCACCTATAGAGCAGATAAATGTGTGGCTTATCTGGTAGTGGTCGTTTGGTTTGTTTTAACATTTCAGTTGCCTCCTCATGCAGGAAGAAGTTTAAGATATAATTCACATTGGACAAAAACGTTGGAGTTCAAGACCAATTTTATGGTAATTATTCACTTACCTTTATACCATTCATATTTTGTTTGGAAAATATCACCACTGCTTAAAGACAATGCGGAAATGGATTACCACAATTGATGGAAAATATGTGATGCCTATACATGTCACGTACTAACATCTATCATTTGAGCTTTAATCCTTCATTTAAATTATGTAATCTAGGTAGAGTTTTGTTGTATTAAACTGAACAAAGAATCTGTGGTCATATACTTCAGTATGCATCCTTTAATTATGGCTCAGTTTGAGCAGCTAGCCAGTCAATTTTGCATTATTCCATCTGTTATTCTTGTTTGTATACTTAGTTCTATTCATGTTCCAACGCATATAAATGAGAATAGCTACTGTTTCTGTTAATTGTCTTTAGTTCTGTCATTTTCATTTGTGCTATATTCTTCTTCTTGTTATCGTTCTCTTTTTACATCTGCACGTTTCTGTTGTTCCTTTGTTACAGCTTGTGAAAGTTCCTTGGCAGTTTGGCTGATTAAAACTACTGCTAATAAAATTGAGATGACATAAAAAATTGTTTCATTTTTGCATTTAATTTGTGTTTTTTGCATTTTTCTTTGTTATAAAACTATAACTTGTGCTTGTGAATTGTAGGTTCTAGAAGTTGGACGAGCTTACAAGCTGAAGACTAAGTGACTTTTCAACAGCATGTATGTTTACTTATTTCTATATTTATTAGTAGATTTGTTAACTATGACTTTGTAATTGAAACCAAATATGCTTTTGGTATTAGTATTTTGCTAATGACGGTTTTGTCTTGTGAATTTACTGCTTATTTGTTTGAACTGTGCACAAATTAAATAAGAGATTTTCTATATAAAGATCATAGCTGAAATAAAAGATGAAATGCTATGTAATAAATTAAACAATGTGGAAAACATGTTATACCATTAAATGTGTGCTATGAAAACATTGAAAATGCTATATATACTACAAATATTTATAGCAGAAAACTCCTCTTATGGAATCAAAATGTAAACCATGTGGAAAACTTTTCATATCACTGAATATGAGTTATGAAAACAGTGTTAATGCTATAAAAAAAGAGAATATTTAACATAGTAAGGTCTGAACGCTATATATTAATGGAGAATCCAATAATAGCGGAATTTTTTTACAAACAAAATGGGAAACATTTTTCATAGTAATGAATAGGTGCTATGAAATTATTGATAATGCTATAAAAATTAAGCTGAGATTTTGATAAGCAAATATAATTGCAAGGTCTGAAAGCTATGTAAAACATTTCATGTTGGTGAACGTGCGCTATCAAATGTATAATACTATAGCGCTTAGATTTGAGCTATAAGATATAACAGGGCTATTATTACATGTCGTTATATAGCATCATCAACAATGCTATGGTAACCTATTATAGAGTTTTTCACGTGCTATTAAAAGGTAAATCTGTTGTAGTGTGTGCGGTTCTCGCCATTTTTCTTGTAAAGCTTTTGGGATCCCTTTCATTCTATCTGATAAAATGTAACAACCCAAATTCCAACTGACCGAATTTTTTTTCAAAATTCTAATCTATTGAAACTCATGTTGGTTTGCTCTGGTATCTTACATAAAAGATAAGAGACATAAAATATGTCAGAGCTTAGAAAATATCTCATAGCGGAACGGATAAAATATAATATAATCAAAGTATAGCCTTACCGTATTAATAATACTGCCTAACCAGTATCGAAAGCTATCATATCTATGTCACAAATCTATCCTACGAGTATGTTATGAGGAGGGGGTCAGAACACAAGTTCTGGTGACTGGATTTAAATTATACACTTTGGATAATCCTACATATACCGTTCAATCACAATTTCTTAATTATTAGGTTACTTGGTGTAATGACCTGAAAATCCCCGCCCTTTGAATCGACCATAAACCACACAGGTCTGATCCAAATGTTGGAAATCCTCGAATGCACTAACTTTGGGCATACAACACATCAGAACAGATAACAGAAGATTTTTATAAACATTATAATAATATTACATGAGTACAGAATATCAGAGTAAATCAATATAATAATACAACAACGCGTAGAAGATAATTTACAATGAATTTAATACAATGCAGCGGAAGACTATCAATGCTTTGGACACAGCTTTAAGCTTCGATCCAGAATCCTGCTCAATATATCTACAAAATAAGCTACTCAACTGCCCGTGTAGAAAAGAGGGCACCCGAGTTTGCAAAGTGAAACAAACTACGAGTCAATCATGGGACTAGTATGACAAATCTTTCCTAACTTATCTAACAATATGGCTAATCACAGGACCACGCCGCTAACGCGGAACGGGTTTACTCCATTGGATTTCCAGTGCATAAATTAAATAATTTTTTATTCAAAACAATGCAATGCTTTTTAGAAAATGAAATCATTATAAGACTCAAGTTCCATTACACAATGCAACGCAAACCGGAGGATAGAGTTTTACCTTATAATGATCAAACATGCTTGATACGTAGAAAATAATATTTAAATATTATTATTAGTGTCTAATCAGTTTTAAAATACTTCAAAGTAAATGTATCAATCCTAGACGGCATAGTACCCCATCCTACTATGTCGTCATATATAGGTTTACAATCAAAACCATAATGTCGTATTGGAAATTGGGTTTCCATCATGAGTCGAGGCTAAGGATCGCCCTCTCCGATTCGAGACACTCTAGCAAATTCCTCAGGATCGCACCTATGGGCAACCCTTGGATGCAGTAGGGCCGGTACACAAATACTTTTGTGGATTGGCAGTTCCTGAACAATACGTTTCCTGGTCCTATTGGACCTATAAATTGGCCACTATCGACTAATACAACTGAGGCGCCTCATAATCCATCATCCACATAAAAAATGTCACGGCTTGCAAAACCCCGATACCACTTCCAGCAAGAAAGAAACGCATGCACTCCCTACATTCCTTATCCCGTTTTTGACTCATACTGGGGTGTGAGGCTCGCAAAGTTGCGCTATACACAAAGCTACGCCTAAACAACCGTGCTTTGATCATCAACCACAAGCCTCTGCTTTTCAACAAAAGCCTCGACCATTTGCATCTTGGCATGCCACATTGACAATCCACGCCATGCGATCGATAACTACCAATATATAATCTCTGAGCTCGTGCGTCTCAAAAAAGGGTGTTAAGTAAGGGAATAAATCCTCCGCTACCAAACATATATATATTAAATAGAAATCAATTTACATGGAATGAAACCCAATGTCAGACACACATCCATTTACAAGTCCGTTCTGGGTCTGAACAAAACCGGAGACACCTTATTCCTCGTGCCGTATGTCTAATACGGAAGAGAGGTGCTCGCTTATCCGGACAATCAACAAGTATGTCCGGACAACTACCACTTTAACCCTTTCCTTGGAGCGACCCAGTGCCGGGCATCAGTAGCCGTCCATTCAATGTGAAGTTCGATGGTCTTCAATCACCGTCTTTAATATCTTGGATTTAAATCATCGTATAATTATTTGAAATGAGATTGAACTCGGTCTTTTCAAATAATTCTCGCATATATAATTTAAAACCATTTTGTATCATTAATATTACTTTATAACGATTTATAGCTATTTTTATTTATATAAAAATATCTCAATTTAATTTAACGACGCTTTGGGTCAAAGGCGGCCCTGGCGCTGTTTTTATCATAATTTGATTTACACATATCTCGAAATCTAACCGTTGGATTTTAATAAAATTTACATCGTTGGAAAGATCTTCCCGAAGCGGTCCTAACGGTTCCAGTTTTGGGAAAATCTGATGGCCAGATCTTTCGATATAATCGTTTAAAGTTACGATTCCAAAACGTGAACTACCGCTCGCGATTCGTTTAATTTAAGTTTTAATTTATATTTATATATATAATTATATAAATATAAACCATTCGATGATTCCGCTAACGTATTTAACACGCCAAATAAAAGAATGTTTTAATTTACATAACTATTTCTACATGTTTTATAGTGTCAAACAAAATGCCTTTATTTACATGATAATTGCTAATGACAAATAAAAATAATCTTATTTGTATCTCTATTTTTAACTTCAACAAATAAAAAGAAATATTTTATTTGTATATAGTTTTATTGTATGTTTTGACAATAAAATTAATTCTTTCATTAACATATCAATTCTAATGTATGTTGAAATAAAAAATGATTCTTTATTTGTGACAATATAAATGATTCTTTATTTAATGTACAGATTCTTATGTATGTTGTGACGATAAAAATGATTCTTATGTTAACATACTAATTCTAATGTATGTTGTGACGATAAAAATGATTCTTATGTTAACATACAAATTCTATTTCAACAAAATGATATTTTCATTTTTGTTGACAATTCTATTTCAACAAAAATGAAATTTTCTTGTTTAACTCAAATCTTATTTAACAAAATTGTAATTTTTGTTTTCAACTAATTTTTTTAACAAAAATGAATATTTTATTCCAACTAATCTTTTTAACACAAATGAATGTTTTTGCTTCAACTAGTCTTTTTAACAAAAATGAGTATTTTTGTTTCAAATAATCATTTTAACAAAAAAGAGTATTTTTGTTTCAACTAATTTTTTTATTGTAACTAGAATGACAATAAAAATATGTCTTTTAATTCTACTCTTTTTATTGTAACTAAAATGACAATAAAAATATGTCTTTTAATTCTACTCTTTTTATTGTAACTAAAATGACAATAAAAATATGTCTTTTAATTCTACTCTTTTTATTGTAACTAAAATGACAATAAAAATATGTCTTTTAATTTTACACTTTTTATTTTAACTAAAATGACAATAAAAATATGTATTTTAATTCTACTCATTTTATTGTAACTAAAATGACAATAAAAATATGTATTTTAATTCTACTCTTTTTATTGTAACTAAAATGACAATAAAAATATGTCTTTTAATTGTACTCTTTTTATTGTAACAAAAATGACAATAAAAATATGTCTTTTAATTCTACTCTTTTTATTGTAACTAAAATGACAATCAAAATATGTCTTTTAATTCTACTCTTTTTATTGTAACTAAAATGACAATAAAAATATGTCTTTAATTCTACTCTTTTTATTGTAACTAAAATGATAATAAAAATATGTTCTTTTAATTCTACTCTTTTTATTGCAACTAAAATGACAATAAAAATATGTCTTTTAATTCTACTCTTTTCTTATTAACAAAAATGTTAATTTTTGTTTCTCTCTTTTCTTATTAACAAAAATGTTAATTTTTGTTTCATTCTTTTCTTATTAACAAAAATGTTAATTTTTGTTTCACTCTTTTTAATTGACAAAAAATGTGTATTTTTGTTTCACTTTTTAATTGACAAAAATTATGCATTTTTGTTTCAACCTTTTTAATTGACAAAACAATGCATTTTTGTTTCAATCTTTTTAATTGACAAAAACTATGCATTTTTGTTTCAACCTTTTTAATTGACAAAAATATGCATTTTTATTTCAATCTTTTTGATTGACAAAACTATGCATTTTTGTTTCAACCTATTTAGTTGACAAAAATATGCATTTTTGTTTCAATCTTTTTAATTGACAAAACTATGCATTTTTGTTTCAATCTTTTTAATTGACAAAAATATGCATTTTTGTTTCAATCTTTTTAATTGACAAAACTATGCATTTTTGTTTCAATCTTTTTAATTGACAAAACTATGCATTTTTGTTTCAACCTTTTAAATTGACAAAAATATGCATTTTTATTTCAACCTTTTTAATTGACAAAAATTTTTGTTTCAATATTTTTAGTTGACAAAAATATGCATTTTTGTTTCATCCTTTTTAATTGACAAAACTATGCATTTTTGTTTCAATCTTTTTAGTTGACAAAAATATGCATTTTTGATTCAACCTTTTTAATTGACAAAACTATGCATTTTTGTTTCAACCTTTTTAATTGACAAAACTATGCATTTTTGTTTCAACCTTTTTAATTGACAAAAATATGCATTTTTGTTTCAACCTTTTTAATTGACAAAACTATGCATTTTTGTTCAATCTTTTTAATTGATAAAAATATGCATTTTTGTTTCAACCTTTTTAATTGACAAAAATATGCATTTTTGTTTTAACTTAACTAATTTGTCAAGATGTTCATTTTGATTTAACCGATCTAATAAACAAAATGATAATTTTTGTTTAACTCAATTCTAATTAACAAAAATGTTAATTATTTGTTTCAACAAATCTAACAAACAAAATGATAAATTTTGTTTAACTATTTTCTAATTAACACAATTTGTTAATTTTTGGATCAACAAATCTAATAAACACAAAATGATGATTTTGTTTAATTATTTTTCTAATTAACACAATTGCTAATTTTTGAATCAACGAATCTAATAAACACAAAATGATGATTTTGTTTTACTATTTTTCTAATTAACACAATTGTAATTTTAACAAATCTACAGAACAAACCAATCACAGAACAAATCACGTATGACAATCAACCAAATATTACAACTTAGGAGTAATACTACAATCATGTTTAATAAATTTTAGTTATATAATAAAATGAATAGAATTTATCACCTTGATCGGTTATTGAAATCGCTTAAATAACGATTGTTTCATTTAAATTAAACTGAATGTTTAATTTCACCAAATTTGTAATTAGCTCTTAATTTGACTAAATTGATTCCATCATGTAGATCTTGATTTTACAATCCCATCGCAACTGAATTTGCATATTTCTGAGGTCATATGAAATAGATATTAATTTTATAAGGTTTCACAATAATTATAATTATTTTCTTAATTAAAACTAATTACCATTTAATTAAATCAGTCGCCTTCTTCGTTGTGGTAACCTAGAACAAATTGAACCCAACCTTGACTTCGAATCCCTTCCCTCGCGCGAGCCACCAGGTGCATCTTGCACCACCACGCCGCCCAGAAAATCACTCCAAACCGGCTTCTTTCATGTCTTTATTTCACGCAATTCAGGCAAAGAAAAATGGATCCCATCGTTGAATGATTAGAGCTCATTGAGTTCTTCATGTTTGCCGCTGAACGATTTGCAAATCGAGGAATAGATTGAAAGATATTTGAGGGGGAAAAGGAGAGCGGTTTTTGCCATTCATGAAATGAATTAGGGTTTAGAGGAGGATTAGGTTAGGAATTTTAATATTATTTATGGCCAAAGAAAGTGAATGGATGAAGGGTTGATTTAGGTTAGAGTTTAGGAAAGATTTCAAAGGTTAATTAAATAAGTGCACCATTCAATTTTATTAAATATACCAATATAGAATTCTAACTTTCAAACGAAATGAATCACTATATATATTAAATTCCAATTTAAAATTGCCGATGATAAACTCTTCCTATATTGCTCTCTTCAATTCAAAGTTTAAATTACATAGAATGTCTTTATTACATTAATTGTACTATGAATAATATGGTAATAAATTTAAACTTATTGGTCTACCAAAATTAATCACCATTAAAGCTTCAACATACGTTTGAAATTAATTTAACGTTTATTACGCCATTTATACTTATAATTTGATAAATTAGTTTTGATGATATGTCACTACTCAAATAAAATCCTTGTCTAAGATTAAATTAAATTGCGTGGTTTATTTCAAAGTTGACTTTTGTTTTCATCGTTACATTTTCAACACAAATTTGTGATGACGTTATTTTTGGTAGAAAGTTTTAAATTGAGATTATGTTCACTATGTCCAAAATAAATGAAAGTTCAAGTTCACATTTTAGTTTCAAATATTAGCATATACTTCCCTTCTTAACCGAATCACAAATCTAGTATTAAATTCATTTTTTTGCTCAGATTACAAAATAAATTAGTAACAATAATAACTCTTGTTTCCAAAATGTTCGCATTAAATTCAAATAAAGAGCGTTAAAGATTCACATCAGTTACAAATATAAATATTTATAAGGGAAAAAAATTGAGAAGGACAAAAAGTTTAAATTTTTTATCCAAAAGGACAGGCCATTAAATAATTAATTTGAAGGACAAAAGCCTGGCCTATTTAATCGTTCAGCCAAAAAACACTTCTGTCTGTTCACTCAGAAAACACTCTCGTATTTCATTTTCAATCCATTTTATTTTAGAAAAAAATGATCATTCGTATTCTCGAAAAAGTAAAAAAAATGTCTGCCGAAAACCCTGAGAATCTGATTGTTGAAGAAGCACAAACAAAATCGACACAAGTTGAATCTGAAGAAAATCAAACCGAAATACGATGTGATCAACAGAAGGCGGAAGCCGAAACCCTAGAAATCGAAAAAATTATAGTCGAGCAAGAAGGACAGGGGAATCAGGAAGTGGAAGGTCAACAAAACACGTCTGGAAAGCCTAAAGAAACAGTTGAAGTTTCTACTGCACAAGAACCTCAAGATGATGAAACCCTACAACAGATGAAAGAAGAAATACTTCAAAAGAGAGAAAGAAGGAGCAAAAAAGGAACGATGGAAAAAATACTAAGAAAGATCAGAGGAGTACTAGAAAGAAGGTTGAAGAGGATAAAAGTGGGGAAGAAAATTCGGTAATAACATACCATAAAAAATTATAGTTAGATTTGTTTTTAAAAATGATACCACGTTGTTTTTAAAATCTGATACCAGAATGCTTTGAAAATTGGTACATTACCTTTAGTATCAAACTGATACTACATAATTTGGAAAACTTATACTACAATTAAAAAAATTAGAATTGTAGTATCATAAATGGTAACACTTAGCCAGTGAGCTTTTATTTTGTAGTATAAAAACTGATGCCAGTGAGCTTTTATTTTGAAATATTATATTAAATTTTTTAATAGTATGTAATTCATTATGAAATATTGTATGAAAGCTGGTAGTTACGAATGTTAAAAACTGAAACTGTGTTGTAATTTGTATAAAACTAAGCTTTGAATATTGTGTTCGTATGATTTATATCTTAAATGTTGTAATATACTTTATCATGGTATCAGTCTTAAAAGCACACTAGTATCAGTGTTGATAATAAAATTCTGTTTGCATGAAACTGGTATCTGTTATGGAAGAACACTAGTATCAGTTATGCTAATAAAATTTTGCTTATGTGAATGTGGTATCAGTTCTTCCAGTTAACTGGTATCAGTTATGCTAATAAAATTTTGTTTATGTGAATGTGGTATCAGTTCTTCCAGTTAACTGGTATCAGTTTTGATATTGAGATTAATGGTACAAATTTTGAATGCATTTTGTTATCAGTTCTGAATCCAAAATGGTATCAGTATTATTATTGAATTTCTATTTACATGAATATTGTGTCATTTTGTTATCTAAATAGTAATTTATCAGTTTTCAATAATGTTTCTATTTTACATTAGGACGATGATTTTGCTAATCCTCGGCCACGAGAAACAAAAGATAGAACAACCGCAAAAGAAAAAACTGAATCTGCGTATAGATGTGGGTTGCAACCTTTTTATAAAATCATAAAGCTTGTGAAGGAGAAAAAAGCATTAAGCAAAAAACAACTAGAACTACTGAAAAGATCACCATTCTTCAACCTTTTCAATGTTTTCTATGAAGGAAAAATAAATTTGAAGGAATGTAAGAAATATACGGAAAATTTGGATGCGATTTACAAGTGTTATTCAGTGGAAGAAGGAGCTTTTATCTTTGGCAAAGAAAAAATGACAGTAATGGCCAAAGATATTAGCTTACTTTTTGGGTTGCCGATGCTTGGAAATAATATAGAGCCTCCCAAAATGATGACTAGCAAAACAATTCCATTAGCTTGTAAAAATTATGCTTTACGGAATTTTGGATCATCGGCTTATATCACAAGACCTTTGATTGAAGCTAGAATAAAGAAAGTAATAGATAAAGAGGATGAGTACAAGATGGAAGACTTGCCTACTCTTCTTATCATGGACATTGTAGTTACTTTTTTCTTCCCCAATAATCAACAGAAAATGAGATGGGGCCTTCTGCAGTACTTGTGTGATTTGGAAAAAATGAAAACAGTTTCTTGGATGTTGACCATTGAAAAGAATTTCCATAAATTTGTTAAAAATTTCATTCATAATCCAAGGAATATGTCTGGATGTGCAATGCTTCCACTGGTAATTTATTTGTTTTTTATTTGATTTTTTCTAACATTTGTGAATTTAGCACAACTTTTATTATTATTTTTTTGTTTTTTTACAAAGTATTGCGTATGTGAAAAAATGAAGATAATAAAGCCACGATGCTCAGCTAGCGATATATACCCAAGATTTGCTAGATGGGATCTACGAGCCTTGAAGGAATATGTTACCCAAAAGTTCCTGGATGACATCAATGAAGGAGAGGTATATGTTTTTTAGTTTCATTTGTATCAGTTTTAGGATTATGGTAGTATCATTTCTTATGATTTCTTGTTTAAATAAAATTATCAAGTCTTTATGTAATATCAGTTTTTCTAGACTGGTAGTATCAGTTTTTTTGAGTTTTAGTTAAAATTTAATTTTGCATTTTCTTGGTATCAGTTATAGGAGACTGGCAGTATCAGTTTTTTTTAGTTCTGCTTAAAAATTATTTTTCCCAGTATATTGATATCAATTTTATTAGCCTGGTGGTATCAGTTTTTTTGAGTGCTAGCCTGGTGGTATCAATTTTACTAGCCTGGTGGTATCAATATTACTAGCCTGGTGGTATCAATTTTACTAGCTTGGTGGTATCAATTTTCCCAGTATATTTATTTTTCCAGTAGCATTGTATCAGTTTTATTAGGATGGTAGTATCTGTTTTTCTTTTTGTTAACTGAAATTTAATTTTTCACATTCTCGGTTTCATTCTGAAGTGTTGAGTGGTATTAGAACTTTAACATTCTTATTATCAAAACTGATATTATCAAAACAAATTTAATTTTTTAGGTTCATGAAATTTCAGAAATACATACACATGAATTGAAAAAATTGGAAACAGCAGATGAAATTTCTTCTAAATCAAAGAGAGCAAAAGAACGCCCAGCAACAAAAAAAAATGTCGAGAACAGCAAACACAAATGGATTCTTTTGAGGATGATGTGACTATGAGAGTGTTGAAAATTCATATTGACAAAATTGAAGCTGAAAACAAGAAACTGAAAAAAGATTTGACAAATGAAAGATTTTTGAGAAGAGAAGCAGAAAAAAGGTTGTTAGTTTGGAACAACAGTTGCAAGGTAGAAATGCAGATTTTGAACAAACGGAACTTCCGGAATCTGATTCAGAAGAGACTAAAAGTGATTCACATTCTCAACATAATGAAGAAGAAGAAGGAAAAAACGACAATGAGAATGTTGAGAATGAAAATCAATGCAATATTCAAGTCGAGAAAGAGAAATGTGAACAAAATGAAAATTTTGAAACTGCAGAAAGGAAAAAAATGCCATCAGAAGACGAACCGCCTTCATATGTAAACAGAATAAAAAAGAGAGAAAGGAAGAAGACAATAAGAAGAGATCCATTTGACTATCCTACAATTTCAAAGAAAAAGGAAAAAAACAAGTATTGAAGCAGGAAAAAATAGGGAAGATCAGCCTACAGAAGAATCAAAAAAAGAAAAAAAGCAAGAGCAGCAGCATGAAGAAAAACAAAGTGAGAAAACGGAGAAAAATGTAGAGCAAGAATCAATTAGAATTGAAAAGCCACTAGCTATTTTGGAAGCATCATGGGCAGAATTGAATTTGTCACATTGCGACAATGTTAAATATCTGAATAAAAAACAACAAGCCTTGGTTAAAGAAAAATTCTCTGTTGCAAAAGCAAGAAATTTGTAAGTACACGTTTTTTCTATCGATATTACTAGAGATTTGTTCAAAACTTAACTATAATTTTCATTTCTACATAACAGGGATGTTATGATAAATGATGACACAATTTTAGGTGGTTGTGTCATAACGAAACGTATGCTTGTTCATGTTCTGGAAGGGAGCTTCACGGATGGACAGGTACCATATATATGCTTGTTAGTATCTGTTTTCAATGCCTGCTAGTATCATTTTTTTGAGTTATAGTAAATTTTATTTTTGCAGTTTCTTGGTATCTGTTTTAATAGCCTGGTAGTATCAGTTTTTTAAATTTCTAGTTAAAAATTATTTTTAGTAAATTTTAGCTAGTGAGCATCTCTATTTTTGATACTGATCTTCTTATACGTGCATTGTGTGCATGTTTGATTGTGCACGTGTTTATGTTGAAATGATGCACATTTATGTGTACACTCACAGACATAAATATGTATCAGTTTTAACAAGGACTAAACCTGTATCGGTTTTAACATATTAGATTTCATAGACTGGTAGTATCAGTTTTTCTGATTACCCGTTAAAAATTATTTTTCCAGTATTGTGATATCAGATTTCATAGGCTAATAGTATCGGTTTATTTTTATTTCTATTTAAAAATTATTTTACCAGTATCTTGATATCAGTTTTCATAGCCTGTTAGTATCATATTTATTTCGCAATATCATATGACTTCTTATATACATATGTATGTGTATTACAGATTATCGACTGGTTTACAAGATACTGTGCTTTAACGGTAAACAATTACGCAATGCCAACGATGGGAACAGTAAGTAAAATTTCAGGTCACTTTTGTGCAATATTATTTCTTAAATTAGTAAATAACAAACAATATTTTTTATGAATAGAAAGCACTGGCTGACAAAATCGAATCACTTATAAAGGCAATAGCTCTTCCCATTTTAGAAAAGGCTGTGAAAGACGAGTTCACGGAGGTTATTTACTTTCCATTGCATTGTGAAAGTCACTGGACGCTAGTGACTTTAACATATGCAAATATGCAGTGGGCACATTTCGACTCCAATCGGCCTAGAAGATCAACCACGAACACTAATGCAAGTTTGAAAGCTGCACTAACATTGGTACGAAGTCACTACTTGTATATGTTTGAAACTACTGCTGCAGTTATGTCACTAACATATAACCTACTATATATTTTACAGAGAGCTGTAGTTGAGGAATTACTGCCGCGGTTATGGAAAAAACATAATGTTACAAATAAGCAGCTCAGTACATCTGAAATGGTTCAAGAAAAGTGCGCACAACAAGACTGTGACATGTAATTCTTCACCATATATTAATTTTAATACCCATAATGAATGAGTATTTATACAACTAATGACATGATTTCCTTTGTACAGGCTTGATTGTGCGATATATGTTATGATTTTCATAATATCAATGAACTGAAAAGAAATTCCTCTAAAGGTTGACCCGAAGAACATGCTGAAATGTAGAGCGCAGCTAGTGTATGAAATTTTGGCAAACAGTGGTTATTGTTGGGATTTAGAAAACTTTATGTCTAATCTTTCTTAGGAGGAAAAATGATTATAGTTGGTAGTTGAAATTGGTTGGTTGTTAGAAATGTACATATGATGATATTTGTTTCAAAACTACTTGTTTTTAGCTATTGTAGTGGATGTCAAATGTTGCAAATGTTCAACATTTCTTGTGGGTATTTTTTTTAAATGATGATATGATTTTAGTTTGAAATTGCTGCGATGTTAGAGTTTTATGCTGTCAAAATGCATTGAATCATGTGTTGTGAACTGTTTTATGGTTGTATCTATGAAACTGATATCTCATTTTTTTTTCAAACTGACATACATATTTTAAAAAAAAAAAAAAACTGATACCAACATTAACACAAAACTGATACCTAAATAATATAATTTGAACAAAACATGATAAAAGATGAAAAACTGATACCAGATTTGGTTCAAAACAGATACCCTACTTATGTTAAATATAATAATCCCAAACTGATACCAGCATGAATGCAAAACTGATACTAGAAAACTACTAACTATACCATAACTTATACCACCATGTGATTTGTTATATGCTCAACCATGCACTTGTTCATATGCTCGATCATGTGCTTGGTTACGTGTCCGGTTATATGCTTTGTTATGGCAAAGTCATGGGCTTGGTCATCGGCTTGGTCATGTGCTCTGTCACGTGCTCAATCCTGTCCTTATTCAGGTGCTCGGTAATGTACCAGGTCATGGGTTCGATCAAGTGTCCGATCATGGACTCAGTTATGGGCTCCGTCAAGGGCTTGATTATGTTCACAATCATGTGCTTGATCACATGCTCGGTCAACTGTCCGGTCATGGACTCGATTATGGGCTCGATCATACCATATTAATGTATACATAGTTTCAGAAAGAAATCTGATACCATATTAATGTATACATAATTTGATACCATGTTAATGTATACGTAATTTCAGAAAGAAATCTGACACTATATTATTAATGTGCTTCCAAAAGTAATACATTGACTATGCTATTACAACATATAATAGCCCATGATTGGGAACACAACCATACCTCATAGGAATTCTTAAACCAAGTACATACCTATCGCACATAAAATATATCTTATAGAAAAACCTAATCAAGTAATTATGGCTTTAAAATTCATATACCAACCTATTTTTATATCAAAAGGACGCCTTAATCATGTAAATAAAGTCACAGTCAAAAAATGATACTAGATTTCGTTCAAAACTGATACTAGGTAATTTGACAAAAATATAACATATTCACATAAACAAATCTCACGATCAAAACTGATATCAGTTAGCTTGAAAGTCTGATACCACATTTGTTTAAACATAATCACAGTACCAAAACTGATACCATTATGCTTCAAAACTGATACCAGAAACTGTATATTACAACATTGAAGGATACCAATATCATCAATAATTGATATCTGCAAAACAAGCAACATAAAATAGACACAGAACATACATACATATATATAAAAAAAGCATCAACTAAAACATGAAAGTAAACCAAAAATTCAATGAATACTCACAACTAATATCAAATTTATTACATTTCCAAATTTTAATGCATAAAGTGAAGGAAAAACTGTAAAATCTGTAATACAATTGTAAGAAAGTATCAATTCTTCGAAGCTTGGAAGTTGCGCTTGTTGTGGTCATATTGCTTACACACACCACACTGATTTTGTTTATTCTGGAAAAATGTGAATTCACCTTTTCGTTTGGTAGAAGATCTACCAGCACCACGTTTGTCTTTTGGAGGCTTAATGAAATCTTCATTGCAAGGATCAACAATGGGCTTATCATAGTTAGGAATTGGATTCTCTGGATTAGCATAAGAAGATCGATAAGCGTCTACCGTGAAATAGTGTTCAACAAAATTGTATACCCGAAGTTTAGATCTAGTAATGCACTTGATAGCATGAACACAAGGAAATCCGGTAACTTTCCATTGATTGCAAGTACAACTTCGATTTTGAAGATCAACATGATGCGAAGATGGAGACTTGACTTCAAATATGAATTCCGAAGATTTATAAACAACCCAACCAAACCCTTCATCAATCAACCCTTTTAACCTATGCTCCATAGATGGACAAAGAATGGTAGTCCACAAATGACACTCCTCTCTCCTTTTGGCCATTTGTTCCATAATTTTAATTCTTCCATCTAAGCATGAAGTAATTGGCAACGCTCTTTCCTCTATAATCCAACTATTAAAACTTTCAGCTACATTTGAACTATACTCTCCATATCGTTTACCCTTAAAAAACAAATCAGTCCACTTATCAAACGGTTTATCCTTTAAAAGTTCATAGCCGCAGTACCTCCAACATCCAAAAAATTAGAATGTGCAGCTTCAAATTCATTTAAATTTGAAGCTCGAGAACACAACTTAAACAACTCAACAATCGAAACATTTGTATTCTTTGACTTAACAGCTGAAAGCAAGTTTTGTTCCATATGAAGATAACAAAAACTATGAAATACATTAGGGAAAACTTCACGAATACCCAAAACTAACCCTTGATGACGATCTGAAATAAAAACCAAATCACGAGTTTCTTCAAGCATTTTCTTCAAGTGACTTAAAAACCATCTCCAATTATCCACATTTTCAATAGAGACTACACCCATAGCTAAGGAGAAAAAGCCTGCAAATTAAATAACAGTTAAATAGACAATCAAATTACATGTAAAAAATAACTGATACTACCAGGCACATAAAACTGATACCAGAAAACTAGAAATTAAATTTCTTACAAGAATCATAAAAACAAATACTACCAGGCTATGAAAACTGATACTAGAAAACTGGAGAAAATAATTATTAAATAAAAGTTTAAAAAACTGATACTACCAGGCACATAAAACTGATACCTGAAAACTGGAAAATTAATTTTTAACAAGACATCATAAAAACTGATACTATCATATTATGAAAAGTGATACCAACTAACTGGAAAAATAAACATTAACTAATACTTAAAGAAACTGATACTACCAGGCTTCTAAACTGATATATAAAAACAATTAAAAATAAGACTTAACATAAGCTGATACTACTTGTCACCTAACACCAATATGTAAGAATAAAAAAAAGTTGACAACATAAAAAAATACCTTGATTACCATTCTTTGCAGTAGCTCCCATCAATACACCTGGTCGTCCCTTTAAGTGAGTAGCATCCAAAAAAATCATGGCTTGGCAATACTTAAACCCACGTATACATGCAGAAAGGGCAATAAACACTCTCTCAAACGGGTTAGTACTGGCATTAACCCCTAAATCAACATAACTACCTGGGTTATGATTTTGTAGTGCCTCCAAATACCATCTCAAGTCATTATAAGACATAGCCTCATTACCATACAATTCATTCAAAGCAAGTTTTTTTGTAGAATAAGCAACCACATAATTCAACTCAATATTATATTCTCTACGAAAATCATCTATGATCTCCTTAGGCTTCTTGCTTGGACGATCACGAATTTCATCTATAATCAATGATTTAATAAACGAGCTAGAAATAAGCGGATTGCTCAAATTTTTAAGTCCACCACCACAAGAATGCTCACTAACTAAATTCCGTATGAAAAACCTATTAAGTTGTTCAGAATCATAAGTAGCATGAACTTTAAATTGACATCCAGTAGACGACAAAGAAGGGCAAACAACTGTTATCCTAGAAGAACTATTCTTTAAAAAAAGTAGTCCATACCCTGTCTGAATTTGATTTGCCATCAATAATCCCCTAAAGTCATTAGCACCCCCAAAACAGAACCCTTTAAAATCAGAAATGGAAAGATTAGATCCTCTCTTCATCATGTATTTTAAGTAACTTTTTCCATGTACAATAATAGTAGAACACAAAGATGCATTAGACGAAACTTCAGATGCAGTTGAATGAGAACAAGTATCAATATTTTGGATCTGACAATCCTTCCGCTTAATAGTGAAAGAAAAGAAAGCACTCTTTTTATGTAGTTGAAAGCAAATTGTACTTTGAAGATCGGAATTAGTATCAACATATATTATTTTGTTCTCAAGCAAATAACTAATCTCAATTGAATCAGGAGTAAGTTGAGACCAATAATGGCATAATTCATTCTTCAAATCATATAATGAACAATTAACGGCCAACCGAGTACTAAAGGTAAGATTGTTGAACAAAAACAAAACCAAGAGACTATCATCACCACTGAAAAAGAAAAGAAAAGCAGTCAGCAAATTATTATAAAATTGATACAAATTTTGATTCAAAACTGATACTGTATTGCTGTACACTTAACAACAGAGAACAAACTGATATCACCAATGACAAAAAATTGATACTGTATTGCTGTACACTTAGCAACAGAGAACAAACTGATACCACCAATGACATAAAACTGATACTGTATTGTTGTACACTTAACAACAGAGAACAAACTGATACCACCAATGACATAAAACTGATACCCAGATATAAACATAATATTTATGAACATACCACCAATACCACATGCCTCAAGAGATTGCAATATAGAGTTACTCCAACTTATGCTATTTGATAGAATAAAACTGATACTAAATCCATTAAGCACATAGCATAACACATTACAATAATGTAATCTAAATGAAAACATCCTAAATGAGGACAATATGATACATATATGAACACAGTCTAAAGGAAAAAAAATTACTCAGTGTAAAACATATAACCTGTTGCTGCTGCAAATCGAATCCATTAATCAACTAATTCAAATCAATAGGAGAAAACCTAAAGAGAATCGATCACATAAATTTTTTTTAAAGAAGATCGCGCAAAGGAATTTCAGAATAAGAAAAGCAAAAAAATCACGAATGAGAAAATCACACCTGATAAGTAATGCTCAACCGATTTTGCAATAACGACCGAGAAAATCACGAATGAGAAAATCGCACCTGACAAAAAAAATCACGAATGAGAAAATCACGCAAAGGAAAATCGATTTTGCAATCACAACCGAGAAAATCGCACATGGATTTTCAAACGTGCACAGAAATTTGCAAATCGATTTTGCATGATGGAAGGAGCGAAATTAAGGTAAGATAATTTCAGAAGTAATTGCGCGCGCGATGATGTGAGAAAAACTTATATATTGTCCTGGAGAAAAAAAAAGATGGACTATCCTTGTGGACAAAAAGCCCAATATTTTTGTCCTTCACAATATTTTCCTGTATTTATAAATTAACGAAAATAGTTTACTTAAATATCATTAAAAATGGACAAAATTCCAAATATAATATTTAATCTGTGATAATCTTTATTAATCTTTCTTTTATTACATAAAAAGTGTAATCTTTTATGTTAAAACATTTATCAAGCTATGAACATTTTAATGAATCATTATTACATAAAAATGTAAATTTTTATGTTACATCATTTTAAACAAGTTATGAACGAATCATTATTGCATAAAAATGTAAATTCTTCCTACAATAAATCATTTTTTCATATTTTCTCCTTTACAATAAAAATGTAAACTTTTTATTGAACTCATCTTTACATTAAAAATGTGAATTTTAATGTAAGAACAAATTTCATTTCAAATAATGATCTTTTTTATCTACAATAAAAATTTAAATTTTTATGTTAAAATATTTTCATTCCAAATAATGAATCTTATTTAATGATTCATTTACATTAAAGATGTAATCATCAAGCAATGGATATATATATATATATATATATATATAATTTTGACGTATTTTCTATTTAAAATTTCTTAAAATAAAATTTTAAATTGGTTTTGATTTTCCAGGTTGTTACAATCTCCCCCACTTAAAATCTTTTCGTCCTCGAAAAGGAACGAAGCTAAAAATTGTTTAACTAACCAACTCAACTTTCATTCTTTTATTCGTTTCAATATTTTTATTAATTGATTAACCTTTCAAATATATATAACTTTTATGTATTCAAAAAATCATATTTTCTAAGATCAGATCATGTATATATATATATATAATCACAAATACGTTGATTATAAACTTGTCACTCCCAAATCATTCTAGGGCATTACTAACCTCATGTCCAATGAGTTTTCTCATTCTATGATACTGCTGATCCTATCTCTAATGAGTATTCTTTTACAGGATATTTCTAATCCTACCACTGATGAATCTTTTGTTCCGTTCTAACAAGTTGTACCCGAAAGATTTTGATTAACCAAAGCTTTGACACCACGTGTAATGACCCGATAATCCCCGCCCTTTGAATCGACCATAAACCACACAGGTCTGATCCAAAAGTTAGAAATCCTCGAATGCACTAACTCTGGGAATACAACACATCAGAACAGATAACAAAAGACATTTATAAACATTATAATATTGTTATATCAGAGTACATAATATCAGAGTACGTCGATATAATAATACAACAACGGAAGATAATTTACAATGAATTTAATACAATGCAGCGGAAGACTATCAGTGCTCTGGACATAACTTTAAGCTTTGATCCAGAATCCTGCTCAATATATTTGCAAAATAAGCTACTCAACTGCCCGTGTTAGAAAGAGGGAACCCGAGTTTGCAAAGTGAAACAAACTACGAGTCAGTCATGCGACTGGTATGAGAAATATTTCCTAACTTATCTAACAATACGGCTAATCACAGAACCACGCCGCTAACGCGGAACGGGTTTACTCCATTGGATTG
The DNA here is from genome assembly GCA_030737875.1 of Allium sativum. Taxonomy (NCBI): domain Eukaryota; kingdom Viridiplantae; phylum Streptophyta; class Magnoliopsida; order Asparagales; family Amaryllidaceae; genus Allium; species Allium sativum. The sequence goes on along the minus strand of CM060918.1, from coordinate 830,267,332 downwards.
CCAGTGCATAAATTAAATAAATTTTTATTCAATACAATGCAATGCTTTTTAGAAAATGAAATCATTATAAGACTCAAGTCCGATCACACAATGCAACGCAAACCGGAGGTTTGAGTTTTACCTTATAATGATCAAACATGCTTGATACATAGAAAATAATATTTAAATATTATATTTGTGTCTAATCAGTTTTAAAATACTTCAAAGTAAATGTGTCAATCCTAGACGGCATAGTACCACATCCTACTATGTCGCCATATATAGGTTTACAATCAAAACCGTAATGTCGTATTGGAAATTGGGTTTCCATCATGAGTCGAGGCTAGGGATCGCCCTCTCTGATTCGAGACACTCTAGCAAATGCCTCAGGATCACACCTACGGGAAACCCTTGGATGCGGTAGGGTCGGTCGACAAATACTTTATTGGATTGGCAATTCTTGAACAATACGTTTCCCGGTCCTATTGGACCTATCAATTGGCCACTATCGACCAATATAACTGAGGCGCCTCATAATCCATCATCCATATAAGTAAAATGTCAGGGCTTGCAAAACCCTGATACCACTTCTAGCTAGAAAGAATCGCATGCACTCCCTATGGTCCTTATCCCGTTTTTGACTCATACTGGGGTGTGAGGCTCGTGAAGTTGCGCTATACATAAAGCTACGCCTAAATAGGTCGTGCTTTGATCATCAACCACAAGGCTCTGCTTTTCAACAAAAGCCTCGATCATTTGCATCTTGGCATGCCACAATGACAATCCACGCCATGCGATCGATAAATACCAATATATAACCTATGAGCTCGTGCGTCTTAGAGAAGGGTGTTAAGCAAGAGAATAAATCTTTCGCCAACAAACATATATATGTTAAATAGAAATCAATTTACATGGAATGAAATCCAATGTCAGACGCGCATACATTTACAAGTTCGTTCTAGGTCTGAACGAAACCGGAGACACCTTATTCCTCGTTCCCCATGTCCAATACGGAAGAGAGGTGCTCGCTTATCCGGGCAATCAACAAGTACGTCCGGAAAACTACCACTTTAACCCTTTCCTAGGAGCGACCCAGTGTCGGGCATCAGTAGCCGTCCATTCGATGTGAAGATCGTCGGTCTTCAATCACCGTCTTCAATATCTTGGATTTAAATTATCGTATAATTATTTGAAATGAAATTTAACTCGGTCTTTTCAAATAATCCTCGCATATATAATTTAGAACCATTTTGTATCGTTAATATTACTTTATAACGATTTATCGCTATTTTTATTTATTTCAAAATAGCTCAATTTAATTTAACGACGCTTCGGGTCAATAGGCGGCCCGACGCTGTTTGTATCATAATTTGATTTACACATATCTCGAAATCTAACCGTTGGATTTTAACAAAATTTACATCGTTGGAAAGATCTTCCCAAAGCAGTGCTAACGGTTCCAGTTTTGGGAAAATCCGACAGACGGATCTTTCGGTATTATCATTTAAAGTTACAATTCCGAAACATGAACTATGCGCGCGATTAGTTTAATTTTAATTTTAATTTATATATATATATATATATATATATATATATATATATAATTATATAAATATAAACCATTCGACTATTCCGCTAATGTTTTTAACACGCCAAATAAAAAAATGTTTTAATTTACATAACTATTTCTACATGTTTTGTAATGTCAAATAAAATGTCTTTATTTACATGACAATTGCTAATGACAAATAAAAATAATCTTATTTGTATCTCTATTTTTAACTTCAACAAATAAAAAGAAATGTTTTATTTGTATATAGTTTTAATGTATGATTTAAAAATAAAATTAATTCTTTCATTAACATAACAATTCTAATGTATGTTAAAATAAAAATGATTCTTTATTTATGACAATAAAAATGATTAATTATTTAACATACAAATTCTAATGTATGTTGTGACGATAAAAATGATTCTTATGTTAACATACAAATTCTAATGTATGTTGTGACAATAAAAATGATTCTTATGTTAACATACAAATTCTATTTCAACAAAATGATTAAACTGATATTTTCATATTTGTTAACAATTCTATTTCAACCAAAATGAAATTTTCTTGTTTAACTCAAATCTTATTTAACAAAAATGTAATTTTTGTTTTCAACTAATCTTTTTAACAAAAATGAATATTTTATTCCAACTAATCTTTTTAACACAAATGAATGTTTTTGCTTCAACTAGTCTTTTTAACAAAAATGAGTATTTTTGTTTCAACTAATCTTTTTAACAAAAATGAGTATTTTTGTTTCAACTAATATTTTTATTGCAACTAAATGACAATAAAAATATGTCTTTTAAATCAACTCTTTTTATTGTAACTAGAATGACAATAAATATATGTCTTTTAATTCTATTATAAGACTCAATTCCCATCACACAATGCACCGCAAACCGGAGGATAGAGTTTTACCTTATAATGGCTTCATTTTTACAAAAAGCATTGCGATGTGTAAAAGAATTATTTGTTTTAGAGCACTGGCAATCCGATGGAGTAAACCCGTTCCATGAAAGTGGCGTGGTCCTGTGATTAGCCATATTTTAAATGTGTTGAGTAGATTTCTCATACCAGTCCCATGACTGACTCGTAGTTTGTTTCACTTTCAAACTCGGGAACCCCTTTTTCTACACGGGCAGCCTTGTACTCAGGTTTTAGCTGGCTTTCTCTGGATAGCTGCAGCTGAAGATGGATTCTATCATTTATCTCCTTTTATGCTGTTCAGCTCCTATTGTACATATTATGTTTGTTTCCGCTGTAGACATTTATGTATAGCTGAACTGTATTTGTACTAAGTATGATCCTGTATACTGTGTAACTCTGATGATTACTTTTATCCAGTATATTCTATTGTACATTATCTGGTGTATTTATTTAATTCTGGCCTGCTGTTATCTGTTTATGTGTTACATTCCAAGGATTACCCTTGCCACCGTCAGTACGGGGTTCGGTGTCGTCTCAACTTTTAATTCTACTCTTTTTATTGTAACTAAAATGACAATAAAAATATGTCTTTTAATTCTACTCTTTTTATTGTAACTAAAATGACAATAAAAATATGTCTTTTAATTCTATTCCTTTTATTGTAACTAAAATGACAATAAAAATATGTGTTTTAATTCTACTTTTTTTTTGTTGTAACTAAAATGACAATAAAAATATGTCTTTTAATTCTATTTTTTTTATTGTAACTAAAATGACAATAAAAATATGTCTTCTAATTTTGCTCTTTTTATTGCAACTAAAATGACAATAAAAATATGTTCTTTTAATTCTGCTCTTTTTATTGTAACTAAAATGACAATAAAAATATGTCTTTTAATTCTACTCTTTTTATTGTAACTAAAATGACAATTAAAATATGTCTTTTAATTATACTCTTTTTATTGTCATCTTTTTATTGTAACTAAAATAACAATAAAAATATGTTCTTTTAATTCTACTCCTTTTATTGAACTAAAATGACAATAAAAATACGTCTTTTAATTCTACAATTTTCTTATTAACAAAAATGTTAATTTTTGTTTCACTCTTTTCTTATTAACAAAAATGTTAATTTTTGTTTCACGCTTTTTAATTGACAAAAAATATGTATTTTTGTTTCAGTCTTTTTAATTGACAAAAATTATACATTTTTGTTTCAACCTTTTTAATTGACAAAACTATGCATCTTTGTTTCAATCTTTTTAATTGACAAAACTATGCATTTTTGTTTCAATCTTTTTAATTGACAAAACTATGCATATTTGTTTCAAGCTTTTTAATTGACAAAAAATAAGTTTCAACCTTTTTAATTGACAAAAATATGCATTTTTGTTTCAATCTTGTTTCAACCTTTTTAATTGACAAAAATATGCATTTTTGTTTCAACCATTTTAATTGACAAAAATATGCATTTTTGTTTCAATCTTATTAATTGACAAAAATATGCATTTTTGTTTCAATCTTTTTAATTGACAAAACTATGCATTTTTGTTTCAATCTTTTTAGTTGGTAAAACTATGCATTTTTGTTTCAATCTTTTTAATTGACAAAAACATGCATTTTTGTTTCAAACTTTTTAATTGACAAAACTATGCATTTTTGTTTTAATATTTTTAATTGACAAAATTATGCATTTTTGTTTCAACCTTTTTAATTGACAAAACTATGCATTTTTGTTTCAATATTTTTAATTGAAAACCAATGCATTTTTGTTTCAATCTTTTTAATTGACAAAAATATGCATTTTTGTTTCAACCTTTTTAATTGACAGAACTATGCATTTTTGTTTCAATCTTTTTAATTGACAAAAATATGCATTTTTGTTTTAACCTTTTTAATTGACAAAAATATGCATTTTTGTTTTAACTTAACTAATTTGTCAAAATGTTCATTTTGATTTAACTGATCTAATAAAAATATGATAATTTTGGTTTAACTCAATTCTAATTAACAAAAGTGTTAATTATTTGTTTCAGCAAATCTAATAAACAAAATGATAAATTTTGTTTAACTATTTTCTAATTAACACAATTTGTTAATTTTTGAATCAACAAATCTAATAAACACAAAATGATAATTTTGTTTAACTATTTTTCTAATTAACACAATTGCTGATTTTTGAATCAACGAATATAATAAACACAAAATGATGATTTTTGTTTAACTATTTTTCTAATTAACACAATTGTAATTTTAACATATCTACAGAACACACCAATCACAGATTAAATCACGTATGACAATCAACAGAATATCACAGCTTAGGAGTAATACTACAATCATGATTAATAAATTTTAGTTATATAATAAAAAGAATTGAATTTCTCACCTTGATCGGTTACTGAAATCGCTTAAATAAAGATTGTTTCCTTTAAATTAAACTGAACGTTAATTTCACCAAATTTGTAACTAGCTCTGAATTTGACCAAATTGATTCCATCATGTAGATCTTGATTTTACAATCCCATTGCAACTGAATTTGCGTATTTCTGAGGTCATATGAAATAGATATTGATTTTATATGGTTTCACAGTAATTATAATTATTTTCTTAATTAACACTAATTACCATTTAATTAAATCAGCCGTCTTCTTCGTTGTTGTAACCTAGAACAAATTGAACCCAACCTTACTTCGAATCCCTTCCCTCATGCGAGCCACCAGGTGGATCTCGCACCACTATGTCGCCCAGAAAATTACTCCAAACTGGCGCCTTTCATGTCTTGATTTCACGCAATTCAGGAAAAGAAAAATGGTTCCCCATTGTTGAATGATTAGAGCTCATTGAGTTCTTCATGTTTGTCGCTGAACGATTTGCAAATCGAGGAATGGATTGAAAGATATTTGAGGGGGAAAAGGAGAACTTTTTGGCCATTCATGAAAGATGGAGGCGGCTATGAAATGAATTAGGGTTTAGTGGAGGATTAGGTTAGGAATTTTAATATTATTTATGGCCAAAGAAAGTGAATAGATGAAGGGTTAATTTAGGTTAGAGTTTAGGAAAGGATTTCAAAGGTTAATTAAATATATGCACCATTCAATTTTATTAAATATACCAATATTGAATTCTAACTTTCAAACGAAATGAATCACTATATATATTAGATTCCAATTTGAAATTGCCAACGATAAACTCTTCCTATATTACTCTCTTCAATTCAAAGTTTAAATTACATAGAATGTCTTTATTACATTAATTGTACTATGAATAATATAGTAATAAATTTAGACTTATTGGTCAACCAAAATTAATCACCATTAAAGCTTCAACATACGTTTGAAATTAATTTAACGTTTATTACGCCATTTATACTTATAATCTGATAAATTAGTTTTGATGATATGTCACTACACAAATAAAATCCTTGTTTAAGATTAAATTAAATTGCATGGTTTATTTCAAAGTTGACTTTTGTTTCCATCGTTACATTTTCAACACAAATTTGTGATGACGTTTTTTTGGCAGAAAGTTTTAAATTGAGATTATATTCACTATGTCCAAAATAAATGAAAGTTCAAGTTCACATTTTAGTTTCGAATATTAGCATAGACTTCCCTTCTTAACCAAATCACAAATCTAGTATTAAATTCATTTTTTTTACTCAAATTACAAAATAAATTAGTAATAGTAATAACTCTTGTTTCCAAAATGTTCACATTAAATTCAACCGAGGAGCATGAAAGATTCACATCAGTTACAAATATAAATATTTATAAATTAATGAAAATAGTTTACTTAAATATCATTTAAAATGGAAAAAATTCCAAATATAATATTTAATCTGGGATAATCTTTGTTAATCTGTCTTTTATTACATAAAAAGTGTAATCTTTTATGTTGAAACATTTATCACGCTATGAACATTTTAATGAATCATTATTACATAAAAATGTAAATTTTTATGTTACATCATTTTAAACAAGCTATGAATGAATCATTATTACATAAAAATGTAATTTTTTACGTTACAACAAATTTCCTACAATGAATCCTTTTTTCATATTTTCTCCTTTACAATAAAAATGTAAACTTTTTATTGAACTCGTCTTTACATTAAAAATGTGAATTTTAATGTAAGAACAAATTTCATTTCAAATAATGATCTTTTTTTTATCTACAATAAAAATGTAAATTTTTATGTTAACATATTTTCATTCCAAATAATGAATCTTATTTAATGATTCATTTACATTAAAGATGTAATCATCAAGCAAGGGATATATATATATATATATATATATATATATATATATATGTATAAGTGTGTGTGTGTGTGTGTATATATATATATATATATATATAATTTTGACGCATTTTCTATTTAAATTTTCTTAAAATAAAATTTTAAATTGGTTCTGATTTTCCAGGTTGTTACACTTGGGTTATCAACACTCAACGCTTACACTCACATCGTACCCATTTACTTCCCAGTGGATTAACCTAATACGGTATATATGTAGCTACCTCTTCAATATTGACGTACACCCCATGGTACCCCACTCGCACGATCTCCACCATAATGCCACATAAATGAACGCAGTCCCTCATCCTACGCCAGAGTGATGTATGGATCTCCACATAATAATGTTATGCTCCATATATATCTGTTAATACTACGCTACGTAAGCGTATGGACTGCCACCGTAAATCGAATTAGATTTTGTACTGGAGTAATGCCATCAAGTCTACGATACATCACCCAGAGCTGACATGCATGTATCTAGACTGTCCCATGTACGTATCATCAATCGTATTCGATGCCTTTACCGCACATAATGTGCACCGAGTTCCGTGGCAGGGCTATATAAGAAACATGGAACTTGGTCGGGAGCTTTTCCATATCTGTACAGGCCCGTCTTTAAGAGCCTCAAAATACAGATATTCCTTGGATCTGCTTTTCATGGTGGCTATGGCCCCACATCGGCCCCTTCCCTCAACTAGTAAAGACTACAAGATCTAAACGACTTTCCCCTAACAAAAAATCTAAACATGCAGTTGGCGTCTTCCCTTAACCCCCGTACCTCGATAGTGAAAGGTGAATGGTCTATTAGGTTAAGCTCTAGTCTTTTCGCATGCAACTGGTTGCCGATGACGGGTATCCGTCAATCTACTATCCTTATTAGTTGTGACCCTCTGCCTCCCCATTGAGGCGACTGCCAGATCACCCTAGTGTCACCTCGTTACAACATTTTGACTACAAAGCTACTTTTACAGTCTAGTCCCACCCACCTAGTAGCTACGCACAGACCCAACCTCTGCGAGCACAGCCTAAACATCTACCACCACACAAAGAACTACCAAGAGCACCTTACGTATCTCAGGAAGCCGCGTGCTTCCCATTATAGTCCTTCGGAGCCGACAGAATAAATAAATTAATGTGCGTTCCCCTCGTGCCTCATGACACCACGATGATCTACCCAGTTGCGTTATTCACCCTCAAACGTACGGACTTGTCCAAGGGCCTCATTTTAATATGTCATTAGACCATATGTCTAAACATTCTTTTAGGCGCTTACTTTATCTCATTAGGTTTCCATTTAACTTGGTTATTCCCTTTCACATTGACTTCTTATTCAAGTTACCAAGTTCCTCTTGCTTATTAATTTCAGTCATATAACTTAGCCCATTTAAGTTTATTAATAAGCCCATAACATATTATTCTCTAGATTGTGAACCAAGGTCTATAATCCACAGTCCCTTTTATATTCTTGTTTGATTCAAGGTAACAATAACTGTGACGGCCCGCCCCACACCAGCCTGCATTTACTCCAAAAGTGCGCTGTACACATGCCCGACTAGCACGGGACGGTCGTCAGGAGAAAGGAAAGAAGAGAACGAACTAATCAAGAACCTGTAGAATGTCTCACAGTGCATGGAATAAAATATAATAATAACATACTTGACATAAAACAGGTGAGACAGTGCATAAGCTGATAACTAATAATCAATGTCAACATCAGAGCAGCGGAAAATCCAAATACAGCTTATTACAACTTTCCAAATTTACTGTCTCTAAACAAAAGAAAGCTAAAGTAGAAGATGCACTACTAATGCCCAAGCAGTGATCTTCAACAACACAGGGAGAATACTATGTATATGTATTACGTGGAAGCCTCCTGCTCGTCTCCGGATCATCTACCCGTGCATCACCAGCTAACCTGTCTCTAGTCTGCTCGTGTGAGCACCCAGAGTAATAAGAGGAGACATAAAACTCTGGGTCAGACATAAAGCCTGGTATGAGCAATAAGCATCTAAACAGAATAATAACAGGTATACTAAACCATACCTGAACCTGGACCTGCAACCAAAGAGTTAGCACTACATACTGTACAATACTCTAAGGTGCCATCAACATATGGTGTAAAGAAATACGGGGGTGGGGGTGTGCATGCCATAGGAATAGCAAACAATTCAATCATGGCAACCATCCTCACATCTCTCACTCAGTGCGTAAAGCTATACGACATCTACCACCTTGGAATACTAGACAAATTGAGGTAACGACGAATCCCGACTTGTAGAAACCCTGCTGTGACCAAGCCAAACACTTGGAGTCATGACCAAACATTTCAATGACCCACTTCATTGATCGTAGCCCTTGGTTCTACCGGTGCCATAATGGCCCTGAATCCGCCTTCGTACCTCGTACCATAGTGGTCCAAAGCTATAGACATCGATAACCCCTTAACACGCGTCCCGCAGCAAAGCCCAACCATGAAGCGAACTCGTTGATTCCCATCTAAATCTTGAGCTCTAACTTCTCATTTGGACTTCCTTTGCATCTCGGTTTTTGATCGAGTTGGAGTTGGTCTTCAAAAGAGTCGTCGTATAGAAGTAGTCCTGAATTCGATTCGGTTCGGATATATACGTATAACACGGTTCGGTTCGGTGCAATGCTCCATGGTGTATTCATGCGTGTGGTTTGGTTCGGTGATCCTTCCCCTTAGACGTCGGTTCGGTTCGGATGTCACGCTCCAGTCGGTTCGGTTCGTCCCTCCTCCAGCTTGCCTGTTCCGATCCGATCTCGTCCCCTGGCCTACTCCGATCCGGTCCTACTCCACAGCCCGATCTGCTTCGCTCCCTAGCTTACCCCGATCCGATCCGCTCTTCAACCTACTCCGATCCGATCCGCTCTTTATAGTTCCAATCCGATACCCTCGTCCACTCCAACTCTAAGTAAGCGGCCTTCCTTCTCGCCGAGCCTCCTCCAGTGACAAGTTCCAATCCAGTTCGAATCCCCTCGGTCAGTTCACAAATCCGATCCGACCCCCTACTCCGATCCGATCCGGTTCGGAACCTGCACATTTCTGCAACTTTCCAGCGAGTTTTCTACGCCATTCGACGGCGTTTTCGATCAATCTAATCATTCTAATCAACCATAAAACATACCATAGAGTCATAGCCACATGTAATAGCAACCACAAACAGCAAACAACAATTCAAATGAATCAAAATGGATCAAAAGTGACTAAAACTTCATATTTTCCCATGGCATGTTTAAGTAGAACTAATCATAGGGTTAACAAAACTTGATCAAATCGAACCAAATTTCTAACAGAAGCATACAACATTATTTAAGAATTTCTAAACATTTTTCCAGAATTTATTAGTGTATAAATTCGCTAATCTTCACTAATTACCCTTAATTAACTGTAATTAGTGTCAAAATGATGCTATCACTCACCTTTGCCACAACTAAAACCCCAAAACTGAAATATTCTCTGATTTGGCGTTGTTCCCAATCTTACACAGCAGCTCTACCTCGGTTCTCGTGCTAATACTCCTTGATTTGATGTTTGCTAAGCCTAATCTTCAATTAGAAAGTGATTTGGGGTGTTTTAGATGTAGGAGGCCATTGTTAGAGTGTCTAAGAATGAAAGTGGCGGCTGGAAAATGTCTAAAGAAATGTTTTCTAACCCTAATCAGCCCCTAAATACCCCTAAACCCGAAATTCCCCTCTGGGCCTAGCTGCTAATCACCCGGTTAAGCCCAATTAAGCTGTTTTTCACCATCTGAAACTTGTTTCAGCCATATCTCCCAAACGGTGAGTCCGTTTGGCTAATATGACCACTCTACGGAATTGTAAACCATCATCCGGATCCAAAGGAAGTGGTTTTAGGTCAAAATTCCTTTCCAGTCAAAAGTTATGGTCAAAACAAGTTCAACTAGGGGCAAAACGGTCATTTAAAAATCGACAAAAATCATGAACATGGGAAATGACCCTACTAGTCGTTTCCCAAAAGTACACGACCATACGACTTACTAAGAAAAAGAAATAAATATTCTACGATCTTCCGATGCGTAGAATGCAGGTCGTTACATTCTCCCCCCTTAAGAAATTTCGCCCTCGAAATTCCTTAACAAAGAAACAAACAATGAATCCCGCATGCCTAACAATCATTCACAGCAACCAAACATGCAAAACAAGCAAAACAAACATAACCTAGCATGCGGAAAACTAAATCGCTAATTAAATCTTACCAGGCAAAGAGTTCTGGATACTTCTTCCTTATGTCCTCCTCTGTTTCCCAAGTACAGTCTTTCTCATCCTCACCCCACTGGACTTTGACTAATTTCACCGCCTTCCTTCGAAGTTGCTCCGTATCGTTCCCAACGATGCGCGTAGGCCTACGGTTCCCAACTGCCTCAGGTTCAACCTCGATATCGTCCAACTGATCAGGTGAAATAGCCACATTAGGGTCGTGCACAAACTTCCTTAACTGGGAAACATGAAATACGTTGTGAACTCCCGCCATCTTGTCTGGTAAGTCAATTCTATATGCCAAATTCCCGACTAGTTCAAGAACAGGGAATGGGCCAACGAATCTTGGTGCCAACTTTCCTCTCCTGCCAAATCGTATTACGCTCTTCAACGGAGAAATCTTGACAAACACCAAGTCGCCAACGGAGAATTTTAAGTCTCTTCTCCTCTTATCGGCATAACTCTTCTGCCTATCTTGGGCAGCCTTCATTCGTTGTTGAATGGTCTTGATTTTATCTGAAGTTTCCCTCACCACATCTGGTCCAAGCATAAACTCCTCGCCAGTCTCTGTCCAACATGATGGTGAGTTGCATGGTCTTCCGTACAAAGCTTCAAACGGAGCCATACCGATACTGGATTGGTAGCTATTATTATATGCAAACTCTACTAGATGCAAATGGTCATCCCATGATCCACCAAAATCCAATATACATGCTCTCAAGAGATCTTCCAAAATACGATTCACCCTCTCCGTCTGACCGTCGGTCTGAGGATGATATGCGGTACTGAGATGTAACTCTGACCCTAGAGCTTCTTGTAAGCTCTTCCAAAACCCACTAGTGAACAACGGGTCTCGGTCGCTCACAATGCCTTTAGGTACTCCATGGAATCTCACTACCCACTTCATATACAATTCTGCTAACTTAGCTGCCGTTCTGGTCGATCTGACTGGTATAAATCTTGCACTTTTAGTCAATCGGTCCACAATCACCCAAATGCTATTATGTCCCGATCTAGTCCTTGGTAAACCATCGATGAAATCCATCGAGACTTGCTCCCATTTCCATTCGGGAATTTCTAATGGCTGTAACAACCCACTAGGCTTCTTTTGCTCGGCTTTAACTAGCTGGCAATTCATGCACTGGGATATAAACTTCCCAACGTCTCTTTTCATCCCTTCCCAGTAGTAAGTCTTGTTGGATCTAGAATAACACTAGAGGGGGGGTGAATAGGGTTTTTCACAGTTTTTAACTGAATTAAAAACTTAACGAGATATATATTAATAAACTGATCACAGAAAATAGCAGAAACTGAAATGCAGAAAATAAATCACACACAGATATACCCAGCTTCGGCAAAACCCTGCCTACTGCTGCATTTCTAAGGTTTCTACTAGGTGATAGAACAGTTCCCGCATACAAGACCATGTACACTCGCAAACCCCTGCTCCTATTCTAACCCTACGCTCAAAATCCCTAGACTGATCTAAACCCCTAGATCAGATTTCCCGAATTACAAACCCTGTAACTCGTAACTCAGATTTACAGACTCTGAAACTGACAGTCAACTCCTTGATTAAATCCCCCTAGATTTTACAGACCTAGAACTGTTCAGAAATGATTTTACAACACAATTTAAATAAAACAACAGAATGTAAGACAAAAATATAAACCCTAATTTTTAAAATAAAAATAAAAATAAAGGAGTTTATATTAAAGGGGTCATCCCCTTTAAACAAATCCAAACCCCCCTTTTTATCTTGGCCGGCCCATTTGTTTATTTGCCCGATCACTTTTGCTTTTGCTCTGGAGAAAAAAAATGGCGGCGGCGATTAGAAACTAGGGTTTCTTCAATTGCTCCAGACCAAATCGATGCTTGATTGTTGACGTTGTGATAATTCAGAAGTTTGATTCTTCGATGGCTTTCCTCGTCTGACTTGGAGTTGCTCTCTGGCTCGATCCTTTGTGGCGTTGCTCGTCCGATTTGGGATAGCTCTCTGGTTCGATCGAAACTGTGAGCTTTTTGAATTTTCTGCTTTGAAAATAATTGAATTGTTTTTTTTTTGTGGGTTTCGATCTGAAATATTGGGTTGGTTTTCAAATTTGCTGTTCACCCATCTTGCCTGTGATGATTTGGTGAAAAATATATAGGGTTAACAAACCCTTCGATAGCCTCTGATTTCGTTATAGTGACTTGGCTGATTTCATGCGTGTGAATTTCCTGTTTTGATTTGAATGCGTCGGCCTTGATGCAAAACTGGAAACAATTATTTGTGGCTATGAGTAATCCCTTGTGTTGCCGTGATTTCCATGATTTGAATTTATTGCTTTTGTGAATGAATTTCTGAAAATAATTCTTGATTAAAAAAAAATTGCCTTGCCATTTATTAATTGCCGAGAATGAATTTGATGCTGATTTCTTGCCCAGAATAAATTCCTTTTGCCTGACCATGCAATTTTCCCTTTATGATTGGAATATTTGAATTGATTTGTTTCTGAAAGTTATTTGCTGCCTTTTTATCCACCTTGAATTGATTTTGTCGAGATGCAAAGACTGGAAAAATTGTTTCCCCTGCATGATATTTCTTACCAAAAACAAAACAGATTTAGCAGAGATGATTTTCTGCATGATTTTGATTTTCTCTTGCCAAAAATTGTGCTTTACCAATGCATACTCGATTTGTTGTGGACCTAGTCTTGATCAATGTTCATTTGCCACTGAACATACATGTACATGCTTTTTCATATTGATTTTCTGGATTAATTTCCGCAAAGCTGAATCTCCTTTTGTATGTTGTTGCTCCAATGTTGACTCATGCACTAGTTTTTGTGCATCACTATGTTGCTTGGATGATCTTGTATACTGATTTGCTGTAGCTTGTCACTGCCATGTTTGTGGTAGTTCCATGTTCCATGTAATCTTTGCTCGACACTTTCATTTGGGCTAGAGCTTGCTTGAAAATCTGAAATGCATTGTCTATTTGCACATTTGAGTTTGACCTGATACATGCACCACCATAAACACTTGAGCACATCTGGACTTGATCATGTTTGCACCTGAAACAGTTTTGTGCTCGACCATGTATTCTTGACTGTGTATACTTGTACCATGTTACATTCATTTGCATTTCCTCAAACTTGACGACTGTGTATACTTGTACCATGTTACATTCATTTGCATTTCCTCAAACTTGGCTCTTTTGCTGCTGCCATGATTGTCACTGTCCACTCCATGCTTCTCTTTAAGTCATGTACATGTGCAGCTTACTATTGTTCCTGGACTTGAATGTTTGCTCTTGTGAACATGTACTTTTTATACTTGACTTGTTGTCTTTGTTTCAATACTGAATCACCATGCTTAGCTTAAGTACATGAACATGTTGCTCTGTTGACTGTATACAATTTTGCACCCTTGACCTTGCTATGTGACTTGAACCATTTGCACTTGTCTTGAACTATGTTGGTCCATACTTGCTGTGTACACCAAATTCCATTTTGAACTTGTGCTTGTTTTGCTTAGCATGGCTCGACCAATTGTGTTGAGCTGTCTCGACTTTGGTTGACTTGAATTTGTTGATAGCATCACTGTCTTGAAATGTGTTGAGTTGTGCACTGTGTCGAGCTTGGTCCATGTGACTGCTCCACAGCTGTATACACTGATTGGCGAGGCAGTGCACACGTGTACTTATACACGTGTGTATATGCAACCATTCAATGTATATTTTCTTGTCCCTGCACTGTAATATGTGTATATACATACACATGTATGTGTATACATGTATCGTGCTCTATTTATATACATCAGATCAAGTCATGAAAAAGGATGAGGAACACACCAGAAATCTGAGGCAAATAAAAATTAAAAAAAATTTATATTTGCATATATTCAGTATTATTTCTATTGCAGTATACTGTGTGTTTCTGTTTCATGTGTGACAGGTAAGCGGGGATGATTGGACTGATAGTGAAGATGCTGTGAAGACAGAAGATGAAGCAGCGTGTGTAAAAAGAATGTATAAAAGTTTGTATACTGAAATGTAAACTGAATGAATGTATGAGTGTTGCAGTGAGGAGCTGTGTATATATGAAATGTACTGATGTCTGTAATAAACAAGTTTGATTGAAATAAAATATCATTTTATTGTTGTCAAACGAACTTGTCTATTTTATTCAGTTTATATACAAGTACAAATATTCTTGTGAATGTATAAATAGTGGAATTACAAATAGTTGTACTGTTTGAATATTGAAATAAAATATTCTATTTAAATAAAATACTGTGTTAATATTTGAATTTCTGTACAGTCGTATTTTATTTAAATATAAATATTATATTCATTGATGTGATGTATATATATAACAGTACAGTACCAAACACATTTATAATAGAAATATATTTGGTTGTTATCATCAAACAAAAATCATATAATTGTGTATACAACACCGTTATATACAACAATCTCCCCCTTTTGATGATGACAAACAAATAAAAGATTTTGAATATAATAAATGTGTTTGTTCGTGAATATTTGAACTCCCCCTATTTAAATGCTCCCCCTATAACTGTGCATGAGTGAAATGTATGAATAATTAAATTGTCAAAATTAAAAATATTTATAAAATATTCACTCATAAATCAAAATCTAGTCCATTCTCCCCCTTTTGTTATCATCAAAAGGATACAGATTTTAAAATACAGATGAAAATTGACTAAAAACATAATTTCAGCTTAAGAGGAAGAACAGTCATCATAAATCTCAATCAGTCAAACAAAAATCATAATATTCTAAGAACAGGTGGCATATTTCACATTGTAGAAAATGACGGATATACGACGAATTTTATAAAAAAAAATGAGGAGAGTTATAAAAATTATGAATATTTCCCAATTATTTTCAAAAGAATTTTATAAAAATGAGTTCAAAAAACAGTGATGAATTCGGACTTATAATTATAAATTCAATTTTAAATGACAAAATCGAATAATCTCAAATTCCAATATCAGTCAACAAATCATAATACGTCATAAAATTTCAACACATTTCACAGATTAGAAAGTGGATTGATAGGCTGGTTAATATACACCAAGGAGAATTTCACATAAAAATTTATTTATTGCAATTTTTTTTTTTTTTTTTTTTTGATTTAAGAGCACCCTGACCACGCATAACCAGAGCTTGGATTTTTAAATGAGGTCAGTCGCAGCTTAAATTATAAGTTGTCTCTTAACCATTCATGACCAGAGCTTGGATTTTTAAATGAGGTTAGAAACACACTTATATATTAATTACATCATTTTCAGCTTTTAAAAAAAAACTCCTCGATATATAAAACCAGTATGGATGATAGAAATGTGGTAAGTACAGAGATGGACTGTGAAATAAATTTCTAAATTAATTATATTATGAGATATGCATGAACTGTACCGGGATTATTGAAAATTTTCAATTATCACTAACTCTGAATAATAATATAACCACAATTCCATCACAGATATTTTCACTGTTTATTTTAAAAAAAAAATTAAACTCTCCACATTTATATAAAATCATAACGGATGGCAGAAGGATGATAAGTAATGAAGATGGCTGTGAAATAATTGCCAGTTCAAAGATATTATAATAAATATTCAACCATCATGAAAATCTAAATAAAATTCTCCTCTTGTTGTGAAATATACTGCAGTCACAATTCATCACAATTTCTAAATCTGGTTATAATTTTGATGAATTATAAATACAGTTTAATTTAGATATTGATTTCAATTTCTGAAAGAATAATCAATAAATAATTTTAAAATTGAAAATCAATTACAAGAGTAATATGCTGATCTATACATGACAAGAGGGAAAATATATATATATATATATACAGCAAAAAAAATATGTAGCACTTTTAAGCTGATACCACATGATGTCTCTATGAAGTGAAAAATCAGAACAGATGGATGAGACAAATATAAGGCGCTTCTGATACCAAATGTTCTCGCTTTCTCGAGGATTTTAATGACACCCCGGTGGCAAACAAATGGTACCTCAGTCAACAGAAAAAACTTAATTACAAAGCAAGCAACTCAAGCAACCAAAATTCATATATCAGAGCACGATAAGCCTTTGATACCAAATCAAACAGTCCTCAAAAACAGTATCGGAGCAGCACATAGAAATCAGTATCACAACAGACTTGTCAAGATGTTGGTCACATAAGGTGGTTCATGATCCAAGATTTGCAAATATACTCTATTTTAAATCATTTGAAAAAATGTGAAAGTATTAAGATTTAATGAATCTATCACACCAGGTTATATTCCAGATTCAAGATATGTGTGAGATCCAATAAATCAATAATTTCAAATGATTTTAAATAAACATATATTCAAATCAAATAATCATGAAATAACAATGATTTTCAAAGACCATTTTCACAAAGAACATTTTCAAGAAATTCTCAAAACTATTTCCGACAAGCCCAAGAGAAATTTCAGGTCATTTACATCAAATTTGAAAATATTCATGATCGGGATAATTTATTTGAAATCACATGAATCAATGTAAAGTTTTGGGATACAATGAATCAGTCACACGAGATTGACAATTTCAAAAATAAGAGGTGTGTGATATTCAAAATATCTAGAATTTCAGATGATTACAAACAAACATATTTCAATATAATGATCATGAATAAAGATGAATTCCAAGATGTATCACTGAAACAAGCCAATCTGAAAATCAATGAAATTATCACAACTGATAAATAACAGAGTGTTGTAATGAGTATAATATTTTGAGCTTTTCTAAAATGAATTAGAATAAACTCAGAACAACAAAGGTGTGTGACATTTCATTAAATATTCAGATCTTCAAAAATTTAGAATTCTAGTTAACAGTGTTCAAGATATGATATGAATGCATCAACACTGTTATGAATTCAACAATCAGAAAATAAACTTCGAAACAATTGCAGATATATACAAGTTCAAATTCAGGATATGGAAATGATTAACACATGATGATTTTATACAAGTAGGGCAAATTTCCAGAAAATCATTAATTCTGCAACTGGAAGTTTAAGAAGTACAGACAAAGAAGAATATGGCAGTGTCAAATAAAAAAAACAGAAGGGGATAGAGGAAGGAATAAACATAGAAAATAAAAAGCAAAGGGAATATACAAATGTGAGTTTAGAGATCATACCAGAATCCAATGTAAAGCAGAATCTCTAACTCAACAGATGTGGCTAAGGAACTGTGAATGATTCTGTGATATGGAGCAGTTTGAATCCGATTCTTTTTTTTTTTAGCACAGTTGTTCCTCAGCCTCCTTTGGTACCTAATGATTGAGATGATCAAGTGGTCGAACAAAATTAGTAAAACCACTCACAGTTGTATTCATTTGTTTTGGTACCCAGACTTGCTTATACAACAAACCATTAGAATTAACTTTTGTACCCTTAGGAACCCAAATCGATTTGAATTTAATAAAACCCGTTTTATTTTCATTTGAGATCCAAGAAGGTTTAAATGGTTTGTTATAAAACAAATCCTCATTTCGATTGTGATTTACAAATCCTTTGAAGTTTTCAGAGTTAAAATTTTCAAAACAAACATTTCTAAAGTGATTTGAGGGATTTTTAAAGTCACAAGAATTTTGATTTCTAAAAACATCATTTTTCCCGAATCCAAGTCCAGATTTATTTCCACGATAAACTTGGTTTTGTAACAGCATATTCAACGATTTTTCCCCATTAGAAAATTTATCCAATGTTGATTCTAGTCGTTGAATTTTGGATTTCAGATCGCTATTTTCTTTTAATAAATTTGAGCAATTATTTATAGCGATCATCTGTTCAGCATTTGTCTGTTTCAAAACCAAATTCTCATTTTCTAACGATCTAATTTGGCTTGGGATTCGGAAATTTCAAGTTCAAATTGTTTTTGCTTTTCCGACTCAAACTTCTTGAATTTTTCAATCTCATTTTCAAGTTCTTTCAAAATCAAACCACTTTTCTCCAAATTTTCATTTTCAGCAATTTTAAATTTGGAATATATATCAGTCTTAAAAATTTCAAATTCCTTTTGTAGAAGATTGTTCAAATTTGATAACTCAATCTTGTTTTCTTTTAAGACCAGAATTTCCTTTTCAAACTTTTGAATATTTTTATTGAGATGAACAAGATTGGATTTCAATTTTAAACAATTTTTGCAATTAGAATTTGAAGAATTCTTAATGTTTTTGAGTTTTGATTCCAAAACATTATTTTTGCAGATCAACTCAAGTTTCTCAGATTTCAGAAGTTTATTTTTAGATTTTGACTTCTCAACAGATTCAGTTAAACCATTTAAACGGTGAATCAAAGAAATATTTCCTGTTGAGTCTCCATCTGGGTTTCCATCTGTACAACCTGTCAGGCACAAATCTGAAGCCGAGTTATCTTTCTGGGATTTTGAGCATTTGTCAATTTTTCCATATAGCGCGTTGAGAGTCTGCCAGATTTCCTGCGCAGTCAAACAATGAGAAATAAGGCTATATTGAATATCATCAATATACGAATATAAAATATGAGTAGCATGTAAATTAAATTCAATATCAACCCTACTTACAATATCATACCCATTTTTAATACTATTCCAACATTTCATATCAACAGATTTTAAATAAGATTTCATTTCTGATTTCCAATTTAAAAAATCTGTACCATTGAAAATAGATGGAATATGACTGGACTGACTATCTATGGACTGACAACTAGGATTCACCATTTCTCTAGAGTTAAAGAAAACCTTGCTCTGATACCACTTGTTGGATCTAGAATAACCCTAGAGGGGGTGAATAGGGTTTTTCACAGTTTTTAACTGAATTAAAAACTTAATGAGATATATATTAATAAACTGATCACAGAAAATAGCAGAAACTGAAATGCAGAAAATAAATCACACACAGATATACCCAGCTTCGGCAAAACCCTGCCTACTGCTGCATTTCTAAGGTTTCTACTAGGTGATAGAACAGTTCCCGCATACAAGACCATGTACACTCGCAAACCCCTGCTCCTATTCTAACCCTACGCTCAAAATCCCTAGACTGATCTAAACCCCTAGATCAGATTTCCCGAATTACAAACCCTGTAACTCGTAACTCAGATTTACAGACTCTGAAACTGACAGTCAACTCCTTGATTAAATCCCCCTAGATTTTACAGACCTAGAACTGTTCAGAAATGATTTTACAACACAATTTAAATAAAACAACAGAATGTAAGACAAAAATATAAACCCTAATTTTTAAAATAAAAATAAAAATAAAGGAGTTTATATTAAAGGGGTCATCCCCTTTAAACAAATCCAAACCCCCCCTTTTTATCTTGGCCGGCCCATTTGTTTATTTGCCCGATCACTTTTGCTTTTGCTCTGGAGAAAAAAAATGGCGGCGGCGATTAGAAACTAGGGTTTCTTCAATTGCTCCAGACCAAATCGATGCTTGATTGTTGACGTTGTGATAATTCAGAAGTTTGATTCTTCGATGGCTTTCCTCGTCTGACTTGGAGTTGCTCTCTGGCTCGATCCTTTGTGGCGTTGCTCGTCCGATTTGGGATAGCTCTCTGGTTCGATCGAAACTGTGAGCTTTTTGAATTTTCTGCTTTGAAAATAATTGAATTGTTTTTTTTTTGTGGGTTTCGATCTGAAATATTGGGTTGGTTTTCAATTTTGCTGTTCACCCATCTTGCCTGTGATGATTTGGTGAAAAATATATAGGGTTAACAAACCCTTCGATAGCCTCTGATTTCGTTATAGTGACTTGGCTGATTTCATGCGTGTGAATTTCCTGTTTTGATTTGAATGCGTCGGCCTTGATGCAAAACTGGAAACAATTATTTGTGGCCATGAGTAATCCCTTGTGTTGCCGTGATTTCCATGATTTGAATTTATTGCTTTTGTGAATGAATTTCTGAAAATAATTCTTGATTAAAAAAAAATTGCCTTGCCATTTATTAATTGCCGAGAATGAATTTGATGCTGATTTCTTGCCCAGAATAAATTCCTTTTGCCTGACCATGCAATTTTCCCTTTATGATTGGAATATTTGAATTGATTTGTTTCTGAAAGTTATTTGCTGCCTTTTTATCCACCTTGAATTGATTTTGTCGAGATGCAAAGACTGGAAAAATTGTTTCCCCTGCATGATATTTCTTACCAAAAACAAAACAGATTTAGCAGAGATGATTTTCTGCATGATTTTGATTTTCTCTTGCCAAAAATTGTGCTTTACCAATGCATACTCGATTTGTTGTGGACCTAGTCTTGATCAATGTTCATTTGCCACTGAACATACATGTACATGCTTTTTCATATTGATTTTCTGGATTAATTTCCGCAAAGCTGAATCTCCTTTTGTATGTTGTTGCTCCAATGTTGACTCATGCACTAGTTTTTGTGCATCACTATGTTGCTTGGATGATCTTGTATACTGATTTGCTGTAGCTTGTCACTGCCATGTTTGTGGTAGTTCCATGTTCCATGTAATCTTTGCTCGGCACTTTCATTTGGGCTAGAGCTTGCTTGAAAATCTGAAATGCATTGTCTATTTGCACATTTGAGTTTGACCTGATACATGCACCACCATAAACACTTGAGCACATCTGGACTTGATCATGTTTGCACCTGAAACAGTTTTGTGCTCGACCATGTATTCTTGACTGTGTATACTTGTACCATGTTACATTCATTTGCATTTCCTCAAACTTGACGACTGTGTATACTTGTACCATGTTACATTCATTTGCATTTCCTCAAACTTGGCTCTTTTGCTGCTGCCATGATTGTCACTATCCACTCCATGCTTCTCTTTAAGTCATGTACATGTGCAGCTTACTATTGTTCCTGGACTTGAATGTTTGCTCTTGTGAACATGTACTTTTTATACTTGACTTGTTGTCTTTGTTTCAATACTGAATCACCATGCTTAGCTTAAGTACATGAACATGTTGCTCTGTTGACTGTATACAATTTTGCACCCTTGACCTTGCTATGTGACTTGAACCATTTGCACTTGTCTTGAACTATGTTGGTCCATACTTGCTGTGTACACCAAATTCCATTTTGAACTTGTG
This sequence comes from Allium sativum, assembly GCA_030737875.1. NCBI lineage: Eukaryota > Viridiplantae > Streptophyta > Magnoliopsida > Asparagales > Amaryllidaceae > Allium > Allium sativum. The sequence continues at coordinate 830,245,224 of CM060918.1, read as the reverse complement.
CTTGTTTTGCTTAGCATGGCTCGACCAATTGTGTTGAGCTGTCTCGACTTTGGTTGACTTGAATTTGTTGATAGCATCACTGTCTTGAAATGTGTTGAGTTGTGCACTGTGTCGAGCTTGGTCCATGTGACTGCTCCACAGCTGTATACACTGATTGGCGAGGCAGTGCACACGTGTATTTATACACGTGTGTATATGCAGCCATTCAATGTATATTTTCTTGTCCCTGCACTGTAATATGTGTATATACATACACATGTATGTGTATACATGTATCGTGCTCTATTTATATACATCAGATCAAGTCATGAAAAAGGATGAGGAACACACCAGAAATCTGAGGCAAATAAAAATTAAAAAAAATTTATATTTGCATATATTCAGTATTATTTCTATTGCAGTATACTGTGTGTTTCTGTTTCATGTGTGACAGGTAAGCGGGGATGATTGGACTGATAGTGAAGATGCCGTGAAGACAGAAGATGAAGCAGCGTGTGTAAAAAGAATGTATAAAAGTTTGTATACTGAAATGTAAACTGAATGAATGTATGAGTGTTGCAGTGAGGAGCTGTGTATATATGAAATGTACTGATGTCTGTAATAAACAAGTTTGATTGAAATAAAATATCATTTTATTGTTGTCAAACGAACTTGTCTATTTTATTCAGTTTATATACAAGTACAAATATTCTTGTGAATGTATAAATAGTGGAATTACAAATAGTTGTACTGTTTGAATATTGAAATAAAATATTCTATTTAAATAAAATACTGTGTTAATATTTGAATTTCTGTACAGTCGTATTTTATTTAAATATAAATATTATATTCATTGCTGTGATGTATATATATAACAGTACAGTACCAAACACATTTATAATAGAAATATATTTGGTTGTTATCATCAAACAAAAATCATATAATTGTGTATACAACACCGTTATATACAACAAGTCTGCTTCATATCCCGATACATCTTGTTACCACCGGGGTGTATAGTCAGTTTTGAGTGATGACATTCTCTTAACACTTCATCCCTCAATCCATTGACATTGGGTACAACAAGCTTTCCATTCTTTCTAAGCCATCCCTCTCGATCAAGCCCATACTTGTTCATCTCCTCATCGACACACACCTCTAACTTGGAGATGATTTCCAATAGGTTAGGATCGTCCCTCTGACTAGAGCCGATCCGCTCAATCAAAGTGGGTCTGATCGTCAAATTTGCTAACATTTCTGGATCCAATTCGCACTTTGGTCAGAAATCAAACCCCGCGATATACTCCAGTTGCTTCCATTCAAGGAACATAGCCCCTAAACTGGCATGTCTTCGACTCAACGCATCGGCTACCGCATTTCCCTTTCCCGGTGTATATGCGATGTCGAAATCATATGAAGCTAAGAACTCTAACCACCTCTGCTGACGAAGATTCAAATCCTTTTGAGAGAAAAGATACTTCAGCGACTTATGATCAGTAAACAGCTCGAATCTTTCTCCCAAGAGATAATGTCTCCACATCTTTAACGCGAACACGATCGCTGCCAATTCTAAATCATGGGTAGGGTATCTTCTCTCGTGCGGTTTCAATTGCCGACTTGCGTAAGCTACAACCCTACCGCCTTGCATCAATACAGCACCCAGTCCGGTACCACAGGCATCCGTGTATACCGTCATCTCTTCATCCCCCTTAGGAATGACTAACACTGGTGCGCTTGTCAACTTGTCCTTTAGACTTTTGAATGCATTCTCGCACCATTCATCCTAGACAAAAGTTTGATTCTTCTTGGTCAACTGGGTCAATGGTGCTGCTATCTTGGAGAAACCTTGGATAAACTTACGATAATATCCGGCTAATCCCAAGAAACTTCTTATATCTGTTGCGTTCTTGGGCGTAGGCCAATCTTGTACCGTAGCCACCTTCGCCGGGTCCACGGCAATACCATTCTCTGATACAACATGGCCCAAGAACCTCACTTCCCTCTTCCAGAAGTGACACTTAGAAAACTTTGCTTTCAATTGGTGTTTTCTCAACACCTCCATCGCTACTCCTAAATGTTCCTTGTGTTCTTCCTCTGTCCTCGAATAGACCAAAATATCATCAACGAACACAAGGACAAACTTATTCAACTGATCTCTGAATACCCTATTCATAAGATCCACAAAATATGCTGGGGTATTGGTCAGCCCGAATGGCATGACCAACCACTCATAAAACCCAGACGGCGTCCGAAATGCCGTTTTAGCTATACTCTCAGCTTCCACTCTAAGCCGATGAAAACCTGTCGCGAGATCCAACTGAGAAAACACTCTCGTGCCACTCAACTGATCGAACAAATCATCTATCCGCGGTAGAGGATACTTATTCTTCCTCGTCACTTTATTCAACTCGCGGTAGTCTACACACAAACGAAGGGAACCATTCGCCTTGGTAGCAAACACAACTGGTGCTCCCCATTCAGAAACACTCCTTCTAATAAATCCCTTCTTCAAAAGATCGCTGACTTGCACCTCGAGCTCTCGCTGCTCCCTTGGTGCCATATGGCGAAGTGGCATCACTATAGGTCTGGCGTCTTTTACCAAATCAATACGGAACTCAATCTCTCGGTGTGGTGGAAGTCCGGTCACTTCTTCGAAAACAACCGGATACTGGCCAACCACGGGCAAACCTGACAACTCACTATGCGGAATGTCAAGGGAGTTTAGAAAACTAGCCAATACCCCCTCACTGGGTAGACCACCAAACACTATCCTCCGCCCATCATCCGCTCTAGCTGTCACCAAAAGGCCCTCACAGTCTACCACCACCCCGTATCTTCGGAGCCAATCTACTCCCAAAATAATGTTAAACCCAGTAAAGCCCAAAACAAAGCAATCACAAACAAACATGCATCCATGACTCGATAAGACCACATTACGACAAATCATGCTAAGGCTAGTAGAACCACCAATCGGGTTCGTCACTACTAAAGGTCTATCGACAATCTCGGGCTCCAATCCCAACCTATCTACCAGGTCACTAGATATGAAAGAACTGGAAGCTCTGGTATTAAACAAAATTCTAACAGGAACATCATAAACAGAAAGCATACCTTGAATGACGACATTCTTTCCCTTCTCCGCCGCAGTTGGGGCATTCGACGAAGAAGGAATAGCATTAAGGGCGTATGCTTTCACCATTTGCTTTTCTTTAGGGGGTTGCGGACACTTGTCCTTGTGATGTCCCATTTGGCCACAGTTGAAGCACTTCCTATCAGCTGGCTTGGCCCGACAATTACTAGCATAATGGCCCTTCTTACCACAGCTGAAGCACTCAACATCTTGTTTATTATTTTTCTTCTGGCCATTCTTAGTCTGACTCTGCTTTCTTTTATTCTGGGAACCACCCTTGCCTCCACCACTTGCTTGTGGCTTTGGCTCATCTACGGATGCAACCTCAGTCGTCGGCTTAGGGTAGAGACTCTCTGATCTTAATGCTTTCCCCACAATCGACTCAAACGTCTCATCGATGTGGTTAATAAGCCTTTCCCCTAAATACTGATCTAACCCAGTTATGAATTTCTCATTCTTCTTCTCGGCAGTATCAATAAGAGATAACCCATACTTTGACAAAGTGTCGAATTCAGCAATGTACTCCAAGACAGCTCTGCCATTCTGCTTGAGCTCCAAGAATTTCTTAAACAGCACTGATTTCCGAGCAGCTGGAATGAACTTCTCGCTAAAGCGAGCTTTAAACTGCTCCCAAGTAATCTGATCTTCGGGAGTAGCTGCCTTTATAGCATTCCACCAATTCATTGCCCGCCCTTGTAGCTGACGGGACGCTAGCTTTCTCTTCATCGCACCCTCGATACCCAAATCCTCGAAGATACGTTCGCAACTATCCAACCAATCCTGAACATCCGTGGCCGACTCCGTTCCGTGAAACGGCTTCCCACCAAGGCTAGTATAATCCTTATTCAGCTTGGCGAAATCGACCCTCGGCGCCTGCACTATTGGACCACCACCATTTCCACCATTGGGAGCTGCCCTCTGTACATCTCTAAGCATCTCTCTCATGAGGTCAGTAAACATCGTCCTCATTTCAGCAGCATTCCCATTATTGGCTCCCCTACCAGCACCTCTAGTATCTCGGCTCATCGTCAATCTGAAAAAGGAAACGATTAACGATTCCATAGTGGTGCAAGTGCAGTACGACTTCATTCTTATACTACTAATAGTATATATATAGCTTTTGAAAACCAAAATAACCACAAATACGCTCTCTCGTATACGTATATTATCTCTCCCTGATAACTTCCCTAGGTTAACTACGCAACCTAGAGCTCTGATACCAAGTGTGACGGCCCGCCCCGCACCAGCCTGCATTTACTCCAAAAGTGCGCTGTACACATGCCCGACTAGCACGGGACGGTCGTCAGGAGAAAGGAAAGAAGAGAACGAACTAATCAAGAACCTGTAGAATGTCTCACAGTGCATGGAATAAAATATAATAATAACATACTTGACATAAAACAGGTGAGACAGTGCATAAGCTGATAACTAATAATCAATGTCAACATCAGAGCAGCGGAAAATCCAAATACAGCTTATTACAACTTTCCAAATTTACTGTCTCTAAACAAAAGAAAGCTAAAGTAGAAGATGCACTACTAATGCCCAAGCAGTGATCTTCAACAACACAGGGAGAATACTATGTATATGTATTACGTGGAAGCCTCCTGCACATCTCCGGATCATCTACCCGTGCATCACCAGCTAACCTGTCTCTAGTCTGCTCGTGTGAGCACCCAGAGTAATAAGAGGAGACATAAAACTCTGGGTCAGACATAAAGCCTGGTATGAGCGATAAGCATCTAAACAGAATAATAACAGGTATACTAAACCATACCTGAACCTGGACCTGCAACCAAAGAGTTAGCACTACATACTGTACAATACTCTAAGGTGCCATCAACATATGGTGTAAAGAAATACGGGGGTGGGGGTGTGCATGTCATAGGGATAGCAAACAATTCAATCATGGCAACCATCCTCACATCTCTCACTCAGTGCGTAAAGCTATACGACATCTACCACCTTGGAATACTAGACAAATTGAGGTAACGACGAATCCCGACTTGTAGAAACCCTGCTATGACCAAGCCAAACACTTGGAGTCATGACCAAACATTTCACTGACCCACTTCATTGATCGTAGCCCTTGGTTCTACCGGTGCCATAATGGCCCTGAATCCGCCTTCGTACCTCGTACCATAGTGGTCCAAAGCTATAGACATCGATAACCCCTTAACACGCGTCCCGCAGCAAAGCCCAACCATGAAGCGAACTCGTTGATTCCCATCTAAATCTTGAGCTCTAACTTCTCATTTGGACTTCCTTTGCATCTCGGTTTTTGAGCGAGTTGGAGTTGGTCTTCAAAAGAGTCGTCGCATAGAAGTGGTCCTGAATTCGATTCGGTTCGGATATATACGTATAACACGGTTCGGTTCGGTGCAATGCTCCATGGTGTATTCATGCGTGTGGTTTGGTTCGGTGATCCTTCCCCTTAGACGTCGGTTCGGATGTCACGCTCCAGTCGGTTCGGTTCGTCCCTCCTCCAGCTTGCCTGCTCCGATCCGATCTCGTCCCCTAGCCTACTCCGATCCGGTCCTACTCCACAGCCCGATCTGCTTCGCTCCCTAGCTTACCCCGATCCGATCCGCTCTTCAACCTACTCCGATCCGATCCGCTCTTTATAGTTCCGATCCGATCCCCTCGTCCACTCCAACTCTAAGTAAGCGGCCTTCCTTCTCGCCGAGCCTCCTCCAGTGACAAGTTCCAATCCAGTTCGAATCCCCTCGGTCAGTTCACAATTCCGATCCGACCCCCTACTCCGATCCGATCCGGTTCGGAACCTGCACATTTCTGCAACTTTCCAGCGAGCTTTCTACGCCATTCGACGGCGTTTTCAATCAATCTAATTATTCTAATCAACCATAAAACATACCATAGAGTCATAGCCACATGTAATAGCAACCACAAACAGCAAACAACAATTCAAATGAATCAAAATGGATCAAAAGTGACTAAAACTTCATATTTTCCCATGGCATGTTTAAGTAGAACTAATCATAGGGTTAACAAAACTTGATCAAATCGAACCAAATTTCTAACAGAAGCATACAACATTATTTAAGAATTTCTAAACATTTTTCCAGAATTTATTAGTGTATAAATTCGCTAATCTTCACTAATTACCCTTAATTAACTGTAATTAGTGTCAAAATGATGCTATCACTCACCTTTGCCACAACTAAAACCCCAAAACTGAAATATTCTCTGATTTGGCGCTGTTCCCAATCTTACGCAGCAGCTCTACCTCGGTTCTCGTGCTAATACTCCTTGATTTGATGTTTGCTAAGCCTAATCTTCAATTAGAAAGTGATTTGGGGTGTTTTAGATGTAGGAGGCCATTGTTAGAGTGTCTAAGAATGAAAGTGGCGGCTGGAAAATGTCTAAAGAAATGTTTTCTAACCCTAATCAGCCCCTAAATACCCCTAAACCCGAAATTACCCTCTGGGCCTAGCTGCTAATCACCCGGTTAAGCCCAATTAAGCTGTTTTTCACCATCTGAAACTTGTTTCAGCCATATCTCCCAAACGGTGAGTCCGTTTGGCTAATATGACCACTCTAAGGAATTGTAAACCATCATCCGGATCCAATGGGAGTGGTTTCAAGTCAAGATTCCTTTCCAGTCAAAAGTTATGGTCAAAACAAGTTCAACTAGGGGCAAAACGGTCATTTAAAAATCGACAAAAATCATGAACATGGGAAATGACCCTACTAGTCGTTTCCCAAAAGTACACGACCATACGACTTACTAAGAAAAAGAAATAAATATTCTACGATCTTCCGATGCGTAGAATGCAGGTCGTTACATTCTCCCCCCCTTAAGAAATTTCGCCCCCGAAATTCCTTAACAAAGAAACAAACAATGAATCCTGCATGCCTAACAATCATTCACAGCAACCAAACATGCAAAACAAGCAAAACAAACATAACCTAGCATGCGGAAAACTAAATCGCTAATTAAATCTTACCAGGCAAAGAGTTCTGGATACTTCTTCCTTATGCCCTCCTCTGTTTCCCAAGTACAGTCTTTCTCATCCTCACCCCACTGGACTTTGACTAATTTCACCGCCTTCCTTCAAAGTTGCTCCGTATCGTTCCCAACGATACGCATAGGCCTACGGTTCCCAACCGCCTCAGGTTCAACCTCGATATCGTCCAACTGATCAGGTGAAATAGCCACATTAGGGTCGTGCACAAACTTCCTTAACTGGGAAACATGAAATACGTTGTGAACTCCCGCCATCTTGTCTGGTAAGTCAATTCTATATGCCAAATTCCCGACTAGTTCAAGAACAGGGAATGGGCCAACGAATCTTGGTGCCAACTTTCCTCTCCTGCCAAATCGTGTTACGCTCTTCAACGGAGAAATCTTGACAAACACCAAGTCGCCAACGGAGAATTTTAAGTCTCTTCTCCTCTTATCGGCATAACTCTTCTGCCTATCTTGGGCAGCCTTCATTCGTTGTTGAATGGTCTTGATTTTATCTGAAGTTTCCCTCACCACATCTGGTCCAAGCATAAACTCCTCGCCAGTCTCTGTCCAACATGATGGTGAGTTGCATGGTCTTCCATACAAAGCTTCAAACGGAGCCATACCGATACTGGATTGGTAGCTATTATTATATGCAAACTCTACTAGATGCAAATGGTCATCCCATGATCCACCAAAATCCAATATACATGCTCTCAAGAGATCTTCCAAAATACGATTCACCCTCTCCGTCTGACCGTCGGTCTGAGGATGATATGCGGTACTGAGATGTAACTCTGACCCTAGAGCTTCTTGTAAGCTCTTCCAAAACCCACTAGTGAACAACGGGTCTCGGTCGCTCACAATGCCTTTAGGTACTCCATGGAATCTCACTACCCACTTCACATACAATTCTGCTAACTTAGCTGCCGTTCTGGTCGATCTGACTGGTATAAATCTTGCACTTTTAGTCAATCGGTCCACAATCACCCAAATGCTATCATGTCCCGATCTAGTCCTTGGTAAACCATCGATGAAATCCATCGAGACTTGCTCCCATTTCCATTCGGGAATTTCTAATGGCTGTAACAACCCACTAGGCTTCTTTTACTCGGCTTTAACTAGCTGGCAATTCATGCGATGGGATATAAACTTCCCAACGTCTCTTTTCATCCCTTCCCAGTAGTAAGTCTGCTTCATATCCCGATACATCTTGTTACCACCGGGGTGTATAGTCAGTTTTGAGTGATGACATTCTCTCAGCACTTCATCCCTCAATCCATTGACATTGGGTACAACAAGCTTTCCATTCTTTCTAAGCCGTCCCTCTCGATCAAGCCCATACTTGTTCATCTCCTCATCGACACACACCTCTAACTTGGAGATGATTTCCAATAGGTTAGGATCGTCCCTCTGACTAGAGCCGATCCGCTCAATCAAAGTGGGTCTGATCGTCAAATTTGCTAACATTTCTGGATCCAATTCGCACTTTGGTCTGAAATCAAACCCCGCGATATACTCCAGTTGCTTCCATTCAAGGAACATAGCCCCTAAACTGGCATGTCTTCGACTCAACGCATCGGCTACCGCATTGCCCTTTCCCGGTGTATAAGCGATGTCGAAATCATATGAAGCTAAGAACTCTAACCTCCTCTACTGATGAAGATTCAAATCCTTTTGAGAGAAAAGATACTTCAGCGACTTATGATCAGTAAACAGCTCGAATCTTTCTCCCAAGAGATAATGTCTCCACATCTTTAACGCGAACACGATCGCTGCCAATTCTAAATCATGGGTAGGGTATCTTCTCTCGTGCGGTTTCAATTGCTGACTTGCGTAAGCTACAACCCTACCGCCTTGCATCAATACAGCACCCAGTCCGGTACCATAGGCATCCGTGTATACCGTCATCTCTTCATCCCCCTTAGGAATGACAAACACTGGTGCGCTTGTCAACTTGTCCTTTAGACTTTTGAATGCATTCTCGCACCTTTCATCCCAGACAAAAGTTTGATTCTTCTTGGTCAACTGGGTCAATGGTGCTGCTATCTTGGAGAAACCTTGGATAAACTTACGTTAATATCCGGCTAATCCCAAGAAACTTCTTATTTCTGTTGCGTTCTTGGGCGTAGGCCAATCTTGTACCGTAGCCACCTTCGCCGGGTCCACGGCAATACCATTCTCTGATACAACATGGCCCAAGAACCTCACTTCCCTCTTCCAGAAGTGACACTTAGAAAACTTTGCTTTCAATTGGTGTTTTCTCAACACCTCCATCGCTACTCTTAAATGTTCCTTGTGTTCTTCCTCTGTCCTCGAATAGACCAAAATATCATCAACGAACACAAGGACAAACTTATTCAACTGATCTCTGAATACCCTATTCATAAGATCCACAAAATATGCTGGGGCATTGGTCAGCCCGAATGGCATGACCAACCACTCATAAAACCCAGACGGCGTCCGAAATGCCGTTTTAGCTATACTCTCAGCTTCCACTCTAAGCTGATGAAAACCTGTCGCGAGATCCAACTGAGAAAACACTCTCGCGCCACTCAACTGATCGAACAAATCATCTATCCGCGGTAGAGGATACTTATTCTTCCTCTTCACTTTATTCAACTCGCGGTATTCTACACACAAACGAAGGGAACCATCCGCCTTGGTAGCAAACACAACTGGTGCTCCCCATTCAGAAACACTCCTTCTGATAAATCCCTTCTTCAAAAGATCGCTGACTTGCACCTCGAGCTCTCGCTGCTCCCCTGGTGCCATACGGCGTAGTGCATCACTATAGGTCTGGCGTCTTTTGCCAAATCAATACGGAACTCAATCTCTCGGTGTGGTGGAAGTCCGGTCACTTCTTCGAAAACATCCGGATACTGGCCAACCACGGGCAAACCTGACAACTCACTATGCAGAATGTCAAGGGAGTTTAGAAAACAAGCCAATACCCCCTCACTGGGTATACCACCAAACACTATCCTCCGCCCATCATCCGCTCTAGCTGTCACCAAAAAGCCCTCACAGTCTACCACCACCCCGTATCTTCGGAGCCAATCTACTCCCAAAATAATGCCAAACCCAGTAAAGCCCAAAACAAAGCAATCACAAACAAACATGCATCCATGACTCTATAAGACCACATTACGACAAATCATGCTAAGGCTAGTAGAACCACCAATCGGGTTCGTCACTACTAAAGGTCTATCGACAATCTCGGGCTCCAATCCCAACCTATCTACCAGGTCACTAGATATGAAAGAACTGGAAGCTCCGGTATCAAACAAAATTCTAACAGGAACATCATAAACAGAAAGCATACCTTGAATGACGACAATCTTTCCCTTCTCCGCCACAGTTGGGGCATTCGACGAAGAAGGAATAGCATTAAGGGCGTATGCTTTCACCATTTGCTTTTCTTTAGGGGGTTGCGGACACTTGTCCTTGTGATGTCCCATTTGGCCACAGTTGAAGCACTTCCTATCAGCTGGCTTGGCCCGACAATTACTAGCATAATGGCCCTTCTTACCACAGCTGAAGCACTCAACATCTTGTTTATTCTTTTTCTTCTGGCCATCCTTAGTCTGACTCTGCTTTCTTTTATTCTGGGAACCACCCTTGCCTCCACCACTTGCTTGTGGCTTTGGCTCATCTACGGATGCAACCTCAGTCCTCGGCTTAGGGTAGAGACTCTCTGATCTTAATGCTTTCCCCACAATCGACTCAAACGTCTCATTGATGTGGTTAATAAGCCTTTCCCCTAAGTACTGATCTAACCCAGTTATGAATTTCTCATTCTTCTTCTCGGCAGTATCAATAAGAGATAACCCATACTTTGACAAAGTGTCGAATTCAGCAATGTACTCCGAGACAGCTCTGCCATTCTGCTTGAGCTCCAAGAATTTCTTAAACAGCACTGATTTCTGAGCAGCTGGAATGAACTTCTCGCTAAAGCGAGCTTTAAACTGCTCCCAAGTAATCTGATCTTCGGGAGTAGCTGCCTTTATAGCATTCCACCAATTCATTACCCGCCCTTGCAGCTGACGGGACGCTAGCTTTCTCTTCATCGCACCCTCGATACCCAAATCCTCGAAGATACGTTCGCAACTATCCAACCAATCCTGAACATCCGTGGCCGACTCCGTTCCGTGAAACGGCTTCCCACCAAGGCTAGTATAATCCTTATTCAGCTTGGCGAAATCGACCCTCGGCGCCTGCACTATTGGACCACCACCATTTCCACCATTGGGAGCTGCCCTCTGTACATCTCTAAGCATCTCTCTCATGAGGTCAGTAAACATCGTCCTCATTTCAGCAGCATTCCCATTATTGGCTCCCCTACCAGCACCTCTAGTATCTCGGCTCATCGTCAATCTGAAAAAGGAAACGATTAACGATTCCATAGTGGTGCTAGTGCAGTACAACTTCATTCTTATACTACTAATAGTATATATATAGCTTTTGAAAACCAAAATAACCACAAATACGCTCTCTCGTATACGTATATTATCTCTCCCTAATAACTTCCCTAGGTTAACTACGCAACCTAGAGCTCTGATACCAAGTGTGATGGCCCGCCCCGCACCAGCCTGCATTTACTCCAAAAGTGCGCTGTACACATGCCCGACTAGCACGGGACGGTCGTCAGGAGAAAGGAAAGAAGAGAACGAACTAATCAAGAACCTGTAGAATGTCTCACAGCGCATGGAATAAAATATAATAATAACATACTTGACATAAAACAGGTGAGACAGTGCATAAGCTGATAACTAATAATCAATGTCAACATCAGAGCAGCGGAAAATCCAAATACAGCTTATTACAACTTTCCAAATTTACTTTCTCTAAACAAAAGAAAGCTAAAGTAGAAGATGCACTACTAATGCCCAAGCAGTGATCTTCAACAACACAGGGAGAATACTATGTATATGTAATACGTGGAAGCCTCCTGCTCGTCTCCGGATCATCTACCCGTGCATCACCAGCTAACCTGTCTCTAGTCTGGTCGTGTGAGCACCCAGAGTAATAAGAGGAGACATAAAACTCTGGGTCAGACATAAAGCCTGGTATGAGCGATAAGCATCTAAACAGAATAATAACAGGTATACTAAACCATACCTGAACCTGGACCTGCAACCAAAGAGTTAGCACTACATACTGTACAATACTCTAAGGTGCCATCAACATATGGTGTAAAGAAATACGGGGGTGGGGGTGTGCATGTCATAGGGATAGCAAACAATTCAATCATGGCAACCATCCTCACATCTCTCACTCAGTGCGTAAAGCTATACGACATCTACCACCTTGGAATACTAGACAAATTGAGGTAACGACGAATCCCGACTTGTAGAAACCCTGCTGTGACCAAGCCAAACACTTGGAGTCATGACCAAACATTTCAATGACCCACTTCATTGGTCGTAGCCCTTGGTTCTACCGGTGCCATAATGGCCCTGAATCCGCCTTCGTACCTCGTACCATAGTGGTCCAAAGCTATAGACATCGATAACCCCTTAACACGCGTCCCGCAGCAAAGCCCAACCATGAAGCGAACTCGTTGATTCCCATCTAAATCTTGAGCTCTAACTTCTCATTTGGACTTCCTTTGCATCTCGGTTTTTGATCGAGTTGGAGTTGGTCTTCAAAAGAGTCGTCGCATAGAAGTGGTCCTGAATTCGATTCGGTTCGGATATATACGTATAACATGGTTCCGTTCGGTGCAATGCTCCATGGTGTATTCCTGCGTGTGGTTTGGTTCGGTGATCCTTCCCCTTAGACGTCGGTTCGGTTCGGATGTCACGCTCCAGTCGGTTCGGTTCGTCCCTCCTCCAGCTTGCCTGCTCCGATCCGATCTCGTCCCCTGGCCTACTCCGATCCGGTCCTACTCCACAGCCCGATCCGCTTCGCTCCCTAGCTTACCCCGATCCGATCCGCTCTTCAACCTACTTCGATCCGATCCGCTCTTTATAGTTCCGATCCGATCCCCTCGTCCACTCCAACTCTAAGTAAGCGGCCTTCCTTCTCGCCGAGCCTCCTCCAGTGACAAGTTCCAATCCAGTTCGAATCCCCTCGGTCAGTTCACAAATCCGATCTGACCCCCTACTCCGATCCGATCCGGTTCGGAACCTGCACATTTCTGCAACTTTCCAGCGAGCTTTCTACGCCATTCGACGGCGTTTTCGATCAATCTAATTATTATAATCAACCATAAAACATACCATAGAGTCATAGCCACATGTAATAGCAACCACAAACAGCAAACAACAATTCAAATGAATCAAAATGGATCAAAAGTGACTAAAACTTCTTATTTTCCCATGGCATGTTTAAGTAGAACTAATCATAGGGTTAACAAAACTTGATCAAATCGAACCAAATTTCTAACAGAAGCATACAACATTATTTAAGAATTTCTAAACATTTTTCCAGAATTTATTAGTGTAAAAATTCGCTAATCTTCACTAATTACCCTTAATTAACTGTAATTAGTGTCAAAATGATGCTATCACTCACCTTTGCCACAATTAAAACCCCAAAACTGAAATATTCTCTGATTTGGCGCTGTTCCCAATCTTACACAGCAGCTCTACCTCGGTTCTCGTGCTAATACTCCTTGATTTGATGTTTGCTAAGCCTAATCTTCAATTAGAAAGTGATTTGGGGTGTTTTAGATGTAGGAGGCCATTGTTAGAGTGTCTAAGAATGAAAGTGGCGGCTGGAAAATGTCTAAAGAAATGTTTTCTAACCCTATTCAGCCCCTAAATACCCCTAAACCCGAAATTCCCCTCTGGGCCTAGCTGCTAATCACCCGGTTAAGCCCAATTAAGCTGTTTTTCACCATCTGAAACTTGTTTCAGCCATATCTCCCAAATGGTGAGTCCGTTTGGCTAATATGACCACTCTACGGAATTGTAAACCATCATCCGGATCCAATGGAAGTGGTTTCAGATCAAAATTCCTTTCCAGTCAAAAGTTATGGTCAAAACAAGTTCAACTAGGGGCAAAACGGTCATTTAAAAATCGATAAAAATCATGAACATGGGAAATGACCCTACTAGTCGTTTCCCAAAAGTACACGACCATACGACTTACTAAGAAAAAGAAATAAATATTCTACGATCTTCCGATGCGTAGAATGCAGGTCGTTACAATAACATGTTCTACTTAATCTGTAATTAAGTATATCTTAATTCACATGTTTACAATTTAACATGTCACTTATCATTTATGATTAAATATAACTTATTTCATATAAGTTTGCCTCTTTAATCATAATTCCATCTTTCATTGTCACTACAATTTATCGTTGTTTACTTATTAACTAAGTTCTCTTAACTAAGGTCCACTAATAAGTTTCTCTACACCTAAATATAACTTATTTTGTCCTCATCCGTAGATTTCAGATTCTTGTTCTGATAAATAACTTAATTTACAATTAATTATAACTTATCCCCTTACATAAGTTATTCTATTCCCTTTATCATTTGTTATGACCTAAGTTATAATTTCCACTTGTCCCTAGGAAAAGCCTAAAGATGTTATTCCTATCAGCAGATTTCATACTTTCAAGATTTTAGATTACTTAATTTATAATTAAGTACAACTTCTTACATTTCATAAATTTTCCCCCTTTACTCTACTTATTACAAACAGCTGGTTTCAGTTTTCCCATTAACTAGTTAATTTATTATTAAGTGTCACTTATCTCAATTCACTGGTTATCTCATGTCCATACTAGTTTATTATAACCTAAGTTATAATCTTCACTTGTCCGTAGAACAAATCTACCTATTATACAACATTCTTATTAATGTAATTTATTTATAATAGGTTATTATCATTCCCCATCCATTCCATTCTTTTTTTTTACTATTGTAATTTTCTTTCAATTCCATTTATTTCCATTAATTACGATTAATGCTATTTATCAGTCCTGCTATTTACACACACACACAAAAATTTGTGTATACATATTTATGCACTAGACCTCTCACATTAAGCCTACACTTGTGGATGTTGGATTTGTCGGGCGGTTCCGGGCAACAAGTTTATTTATGCACTTAGACCCCTCACATTAGATTTAACATTTGTAAATGCTGGATGTGCCGGGCGGTTCCAGGCAGACTTCTACCACATGTGTAATCTAATCTCGTTTTTAAGCGCGGTTACAGTTTCCTATTTACTATAAAATTTAGGCATATTATCCTTTTCACGTGTTTACTGTAATCTAATTTACATGTCATCAAATTATGCCTATATTATGTCGCATGTCCTTTTTAATACGTATTTAATTCTATCCTGACATGTAATCATTCAATCGGGTAATTGTTCAAATCTAACAAGTTAACATGTAATTTTCTCAATTCTACACTTAATAATTCAAATACATAATATGCCACAAGTGAATCACGTAATTATAACAATAGTAGTCACTACTCATATTCTAACAAGTTTTTTTTCAACATGTAAACATTCAAAACTTTAACCGATTGTTCATATGAATTTTCCAACTGTGACGACCCCAAACCCCGTACTGACGGCGGCAAGGGTAATCCGTGGAATATAACACAGAAACAGATAATGGCAGAACAGAATTAAATAAATACACCAGATAATGAACAATAGAATATACTGGATAAAAGTAATCATCAGAGTTACACAGTATACAGGATCTTACATAGTACAAATACAGTTCTGTTATACATAAATGTCTACAGCGGAAAACAAACAAAATATGTACAATAGGAGCTGAACAGCATAAAAAGAGCTAAATGATAGAATCCATCTTCAGCCCCAGCTATCCAGAAAGAACCAGCTAAACCTGAATACAAGGCTGCCCATGTAGAAAAAGGGCACCCGAGTTTGAAAGTGAAACAAACTACGAGTCAGTCATGGGACTGGTATGAGAAATCTACTCAACACATATATAATATGGCTAATCACAGGACCATGCCGCTTTCGTGGAACGGGTTTACTCCATTGGATTGCCAGTGCTTCAAAACAAATCTTTCTTTTAAACATCGCAATGCTTTTTATAAAAATGAAGCCATTATAAGACTTAGTTCCCATCACACAATGCAACGCAAACCGGAGGATAGAGTTTTTACCTTATAACGGCCAAGATATGCTTGATACGAATAAAACAAAGGCATTTGATATTATTGCTAGTGTTTATATGTTTTGAAAACAATTTCAAATCATAACTATCAATCATAGACGACATTAATGCCCCATACCACTATGTCGCCATATATAGGTATACAATCAAAACCGCACAGTCACGTATTTGGAAAGTGGATTTCCGTCATGAACCAAGGCAAAAGATAGTCCTTACCGAATTCGAGACAATCTAGCCCATGTCTCAGGATCAGAGCTCGAGTGACCCTAGGAGCGAAAGGGCCGGTCCACCGATGTGGATTAAAATTCCTGGACAATACGTTTCCCCGCCCTTTGGGGCGTAAATGTAACACCCCACACCCGCTAAGGTCACTCACAAAGGGAATGCCTTAGTTTTGGTGGAGTATTTTTAGTGAGTATAGAACAGAAAATTTACAACAGGACAGATATAAGTAATACTTGAAAATTTAAAACATCATTTCATTAACAAAACATGTTTGGTTACATCACAAAACCATAACAAGAGTCAAGTACATAATATCCATCCTGATAAAATAGAAGTACATAATCCCATTACATAGACAATAGCCAAAAGATAAACCGAGCTTTACTTCTACCGTCCAAGCCCCAAAAGATAGATATAGCGGTCTGGTCCAAGCCCACTAGTGCTAAGTCCACTCTGATAACCTGAGGGTGGGGAAAAAGATAAACAACAACGGGGTCAGACATAAGTCTGAGTGAGTCCTATAACCCTAACAATACAACCATTAAAGTAATTAGGGTATGATATAAACAAGATACGGTACCTCTGGGGATAATGACTACAATAAGTAGCCCACAAAACACAGGATGTACTACGATAATCGAAACGACGTATTTATCCACCCAAGGATAATTACTAGCTTACACCACCCCAGACCTACCCACCCAAGGGTAATTCCTACACTGCACCACACCAGTTCTACCCACCAAGAGTAATTCCTACTTAAGGGTTGATCCCACTTAAAGACTTAGAAAATATAACTAATAGCTTCTGGTACTTCTAGCTGACCACGTAGGTGCCGTCTGCCCCTACCTCCACTAGGTGTACCTAGTTATCTTACCCAGTAGTTTCGTGTACCCCTACATAGGTGCCGTCTGCCCCTATCTTTACTAGGTGTACCCACTACTCCCAAGCGATCGGCTCCCTAACGTAGATACCCGTGCTGGTCCCACAGTGGGGTGTATCACTCCCCTAAAGTGGCCACCTGATAATATCAACGGTGCACGGCTTTATATCTACACGATGCAACAACGGCTTATATACCAGCCCGGGCCCACACACGCATATGAAACCCGTTGGACTTGCGTTGCCACCGCTACCCCGTTTTGGCCTCTTATAATCAAGCCCAATATGCGTGTCCCGTCACTCGACATGGGTCGAGCCCACAAAGATACGTTTGGGATATTGGTTGAAATGGGCCCCCCCCACAAGCTACTACTTAAGCTTGTCATTAATCTAGTGCATCCCACTTAACCTCTTTTTATAATCATGTCCCTTACACGTTAAGGTTTGGTTAAGTCATATAATTATATTTTAATTGCCACTTAAGGCGCCCACTAGATTTCCGCATGCCACCCAAGGCACTTACTTGATTCCCACATGCCACCCAAGGCACTTACTTAACCCTTTTTTGACATAATAAAGGGGAAGATCCATCACAATTATCATGGGTTTAGCATACAACTTTGTCATGGGTTAAGAGGATGTCAACTTGCCTATATGAGCATATATTAACCCAACCACATTTAACCCAAACTTGCACATTATCATACACATGTCTTGCATAACATGTTGAACTTGCATATAAGCATTCTCATAACTTGCATAACATGTTAGACATGCATTTAAGCCTACACATAACTTGCATAAGCATTCACATACTTGCATGGGCATTCATATACTTGCATAAACATTCACATACTTGCATATCACATTAAGCTCGCATTTAAGCATATACATAACTTGCATAACATCATGCACATAACTTGCATAATCTCATAAACTTAACTTGCATAACACCATGCACATAACTTGCATAACCTCATACACATAACTTGCATATGAACTTGCATAACAACATGCACATAACTTACATAACATCATGCACATAACTTGCATAACATGTTGAGCTTGCATGTAAGCATAACTTGCATAATATGTCGAACTTGCATATATGACTTGCATCTTTAAAGGAGGGTAAACATGCATAGCATATAAAGGTGCCATCTTGCATATGTATATACCATATTTAAAAGGGTAAACTTGCATGTCATGATTTATGCATAATACCAAACACTTAGCATGCATAAAACCACTTACTTATCATGCATAGAATCAAATACTTATTATGCATAAAATCAAATACTTATTATGCATAAACCCACCACTTAACTTGCATAAACCCAAACACTTAACATGCATAAAACCCAATACTTAGTATGCATACAATCAAATACTTAGCATGCATAACATCAAATACTTAGCATGCATAACATCAAATACTTAGCATGCATAACATCAAATACTTAGCATGCATAAAATCACATGCATAACTTGCATATCATGTTACATATAACTTGCATATATTCTCACATATAGTTTGCATAACATGTTACATATGCATAAATGTTTAACATAGTGTTTTGCATCATAAAACATGGCCTTAAAACTTGCATTTAACATAAAATTTGCAAATCACATATCATACAAACTTGCATAAACACATTTATCCACAAACATAGCCATGTCTTATCACATCCTACCATAATCAATTTAACAATTGATTATTAAAACCATAGGAACTCACCAAAACTAAGATTAGCAAACTTATGAAGTAAAACTAGTTGCCAAATATGAAGAAGAAGATGATTAGGGGTTGATTAGCTTGCAACTCTCTTCATTGATTTGTGGAGGCCATGATCAAGTTTCATTTTGCCATAGTTTAGTTACAAGATCTAATTATGAATGAATTAGGGTAGGGTTAGGGTCTTATTTATAGGATTAGGTAGTGTTTTAGGCGCTTAGATTAACCCTAGATTAGTTTAGGTCCGTTAGATCTAGGAAATCTCTAGAACCCAGCCCAGCCCTAGCCAGAAAACCAGATCTGGTGCACCCAAGCACCCTGGTTCGACACGCCGTGTCGACAGGCAAGTCGACAGGCAAGTCGACACCCCTGTCGATAGGCCTGTCGACAGCCCTGTCGACATGGTCAGGGCGGGAATCTTCCCGCCTGGCCCCGTTGGTTCTAATTTCAAATCCTAATTTAAATTTCTAAATCTGCTTTTAAGTTTTAAATTTTATGCAAACTTCTTTGGGCCATAACCGGGCCATACGGACTCCGATTCTCGAAAACTCGGACTCTATTTCGCTTATTTTTCCGAGACGAACGCAACGACGTAGCCCGTTACCCCCAATTCCGACATCTGAGATTATTTATCCTATGATTAGTGAATTTTAGTATTAACTAAAATTCGGGGTGTTACATTCTCCCCTCCTTAAAGGATTTCGTCCCCGAAATCTCTAAGCTAAGGAGAATGCATATCCTACCATCCAAACAACCATCTACTCAATCCATCAAACACGGGCATCCATTGTCCTTAAAACAATTTCTAATGATGTATGAGCATATGCAAAAAGTGTGTGTATATGTTCCCTATCTAATGTATGAACATATGCAAACCATGATAGTGCCATGCATCCATTATGTATGCGAGAGAACCCTATCGACACATACAATATCTACATGAGTGCACAATCATTCACCAAAATGCATCATCCATATGATAACACAATCATTATACATCCATAGATATAGCTTCCTACACATAATTTTATGCAATATGCAATATGAAGTGACTGAGCCGATCTAGTGTCTAGAGTGTGTGTATATGCATCCACGAGCAACCACTAGCAAACACTTGCATCCACTTGCATCCATCATACATAACATGTCTCAAACACATGTTTCAACCATAGGACTATCCTATCTGAAGGTCAAAGGTACTAACGAGAGGACATACTAAGAATAAGATAAGCACAAGATATGCGATGAAGGAGAAGCAAAAGGACATACCCTCCGAAAGAAAGGGTATCTCGAACGCATCTTCGCTTCCGTCTCCCAGGTAGCGTCGCTCTCTTCAACTTCCCTTTGTACTTTAACTAGTTGAACCTCTCTGTTTCTCATCTTCCAAATCTCTGACCCAAGGATGCAAGTAGGAGCTCGTCGAATCGTCGCATCACGCTCTACTTCCATTTCTCTAAGCAAACTTGGCCCTACCACCTCTGCGGTCTCATGTAGGCACTTCCTCCCATGGGATACATCATGTACACCACTAAGTCTGTCGGGCAACTCCACCAATGGAAGATGCTCCTCCCATGTACCTCCAAGATCCAAGATACATAGCCTCAAAAGGTCTTCTAAAATATGATTCACCCTCTCGGTCTGGCCGTCCGTCTGAGGATGATATGCAGTACTCAAACACAACTAAGTCCCTACCGCCTCTTGCAAACTCTTCCAAAACTCTCAAGTGAAGATAGGATCTCGATTACTCACTATGCTAGAGGGTACCCCATGCAATCGAACTATCTCTCGAAGATATACAGAAGCTAGCCAGGGAGCAGTCCACTTACTCTTCACAGGTATGAAATGGGTGTTCTTAGTAAGTCTGTCTACCACCACCCAAATTCCTGTATTACTCTTTCTCGATCTGGGTAACCCGTCAATAAAATTCATCGAGACGCTGTCCCACTTCCATTGCGGAACCTCCAATGGGTGAAGCAACCCACCTGGTTTCTTTCGCTCCGTCTTCACTCGTTGGCACACCAAGTATCGAGCGACATGCTCAGCCACATCTTTCTTCATACCGGCCCAGCAGAAAGTCCTTTTCATGTCTTGGTACATCTCGTCCCCACCGGGATGAATGGTCATCCTAGAACGGTGTGCATTATCAGGAATAACCTTCCTCAAACCCTCGTCTTGCGGTACACAAAGTCTACCGTCTCTACGCGAGCACCCCCTATCGTCTAGGGTGTACCTACTCAAATGGCTGGACGACTTCCCCCCCTTATGAGCTTCTCCACCAACTCAACCAACTGTGGGTCGTCCCTCTGTGCTTCTCCTAAGCCCCAAAAGAGTAGGCCTAACCTCCAAAGAGGCTAGCAAACCGGGTTCATAATCAACGGAAGGTCTGAAATAGAAATAAACTCTAGGCTCCGTCGTTCAACGAACCACAAACTCGAGGACAACCCTTTTTCTACTTAGGGTGTCCGCTACCATGTTACCCTTGCCAGGGGTATACGCTATCTCAAACCCATAGGATGCTAAGAATCCCATCCACTTTTACTGTCCTAAAATTATGCGCTTGAAGAGCCTCCAGCACTTCCCTAAGATGTAGGGCATGCTCTTCTCCACCAGGATATCATCCAAAATCATCACAACTATCCATCCCTCACGCAGACCACCCTAATCGAACTCGGCATTCCCCCAAATGCAAGCCCCAAAGGCCTAAACCAATATCAGACAAACACCCAAGGGATACCTCCTTCGAATTCAGACGACCTACGTGAGATGATACTAGTAAAAACGGCTAAATAATTAAGCCCCTTGTCCAACCCTGGATGTCCTCGCCAGTTTTACTCCAAAACCACCGTTTTTCACTAACTGGCTTTGCTCCTAGAAAAGACCAAGATGTCATCCACAAAGACCATCACAACTTATTTAGGTACTCCTTGAACACCCTTCTTATCAAATCATCAAAGTATACGGGGGCGTTCGTCAAACCCAATGGCATTACCAGCCACTCATAAAAAAAATCACCCGGAGTCCTAAAGGCAGTCTTCTCTGTACTATCCTCAGCCACTCTCAACTGATGAAATCCCGTGGCTGAGTCCTACTATAAAAATACTGAGGCGCCAGCTAACTGATCAAACAGATCATCAATCCTCGGCAATGGGTATCTATTCTTCTTTGTGAGTTTATTAAATCCTCTTTAGCCTACACAAAGTCTGAGGGACCCATCCGCCTTCGTAACAAAAACTACTGGAGCGCCCCACTCCGATATACTTCGTCTTATGAACCCCTTCTCAAGCAAATCGCCTACTTACTTATGGAGTTCCCTCCTCTCACGAGGAGCCACGTGGCACACTGGCCAAGGTACTGGTTTAGCCTTACCCACCAGATATATTTGGAAGTCAATTTCCCGCTCCGGAGGTAAGCCCTTCACCTCCTTATACACATCCGGGTATTCCCGGACCGCTCTAACAGATTACAAACTCTAGACCGACATGTCAAGCGATTCTAGATAACTTAGCATAACAGATTCTATGGGATTACAAGAGATCTCGAGAGTGTTACCCAAACGGGTCATAAGCCTAACAACTCTCCCTTCAAAATAAAAAACGGCACCTCTACTGGATAACTAGTCCATGCCCCAAAACTAACCCATAGCCCGTGAAGCCCAACAAGCATCACCTCTAAACTCAATGCTAAGTATAGAGACTTTCAAACCCAAACACATCATGGAGCCCCAATTGGGTTTGAAACAACTAAGGGATCATCTGCCAAACTGGTGTCTAAGTGCAGTGACTCAACTATCAATGGTGAGATAAACGAACTCGATATATCAGGATCAAATAAAGTTTGAATCGGATAATAAAGAAATCCAAATTCCAACCTAGACGGTCTTATCCCCATCTGGTACCCTAGTCGTGAGGGAATACAACTACCCTCCAGAAGATTCCATACCTTGCCCTTGCTCCTTTGGACAATCCTAATAAGGTATCCTACTCCTCCCAAAAGGATAACTACTAGCCTTCTTCTTCCCTATTCTCCACTCGTAACCTCCCATCCTTCATTAACCAATCAACTATTTGAGCCTTCCTCTCTTCTTGAACCAACGTCTAAGTCCCTTGAAGTGGTTTTCATCCTTATCCATCTTAGAAAGATCATCTATACGCGGAGGGGAAACTCAAAATGAGAGAGAGGAAGAGATTCAAAATGGAGAATTCGAAAGATATAGATATGGCTATTGGGGATTATGCTTTTCTTTCAAAAACTTTTCTTTTAAAAGACATGTTTTCGAAAATACTCCTTTCAAAAATATTCTTAGAAAATAGTTTTTCTAAAAATTTTATCTGTTCCGGTAACCTTAAGGTCTGATACCACGTGTAACACCCCACACCCGCTAAGGTCGCTCACAAAGGGAATGCCTTAGTTTTGGTGGAGTATTTTTAGTGAGTATAGAACAGAAAAATTACAACAGGACAGATATAAGTAATACTTGAAAATTTAAAACATCATTTCATTAACAAAACATGTTTGGTTACATCACAAAACCATAACAAGAGTCAAGTACATAATATCCATCCTGATAAAATAGAAGTACATAATCCCATTACATAGACAATAGCCAAAAGATAAACCGAGCTTTACTTCTACCGTCCAAGCCCCAAAAGATAGATATAGCGGTCTGGTCCAAGCCCACTAGTGCTAAGTCCACTCTGATAACCTGAGGGTGGGGAAAAAGATAAACAACAACGGGGTCAGACATAAGTCTGAGTGAGTCCTATAACCCTAACAATACAACCATTAAAGTAATTAGGGTATGATATAAACAAGATACGGTACCTCTGGGGATAATGACTACAATAAGTAGCCCACAAAACACAGGATGTACTACGATAATCGAAACGACGTATTTATCCACCCAAGGATAATTACTAGCTTACACCACCCCAGACCTACCCACCCAAGGGTAATTCCTACACTGCACCACACCAGTTCTACCCACCAAGAGTAATTCCTACTTAAGGGTTGATCCCACTTAAAGACTTAGAAAATATAACTAATAGCTTCTGGTACTTCTAGCTGACTACGTAGGTGTCGTCTGCCCCTACCTCCACTAGGTGTACCTAGTTATCTTACCCAGTAGTTTCGTGTACCCCTACATAGGTGCCGTCTGCCCCTATCTTTACTAGGTGTACCCACTACTCCCAAGCGATCGGCTCCCTAACGTAGATACCCGTGCTGGTCCCACAGTGGGGTGTATCACTCCCCTAAAGTGACCACCTGATAATATCAACGGTGCACGGCTTTATATCTACACGATGCAACAACGGCTTATCTACCAGCCCGGGCCCACACACGCATATGAAACCCGTTGGACTTGCGTTGCCACCGCTACCCCGTTTTGGCCTCTTATAATCAAGCCCAATATGCGTGTCCCGTCACTCGACATGGGTCGAGCCCACAAAGATACGTTTGGGATATTGGTTGAAATGGGCCCCCCCACAAGCTACTACTTAAGCTTGTCATTAATCTAGTGCATCCCACTTAACCTCTTTTTATAATCATGCCCCCTTACACGTTAAGGTTTGGTTAAGTCATATAATTATATTTTAATTGCCACTTAAGGCGCCCACTAGATTTCCGCATGCCACCCAAGGCACTTACTTGATTCCCACATGCCACCCAAGGCACTTAACCCTTTAATCATGTTTAATTACATGTTCCACTTTGGTTAAGTATTCTAATCGTATTTTCTATTGCCACCCAAGGCAACCCACTAGTTTCCTCATGCCACCCAAGGCACCCCCACTAGTTACTTCATGCCACCCAAGGCACCCACTTAACCCCTCATGTCCCACTACATGCTAATATGGTTAAGTGTTTCTTAATTAATTAAGACCGTGATCTCCCATAAAGACCTCCCACATTAGACTGGCTGTTATGACCGCCTGGTTAAGCCGGTAGAGTCCGGGCAGTCTTACGTCATAACAGAGTCTAACCTCGTTTCTTTACCTTAATCACGTATTTAGTTTATGGCTAAGACCTCTCACATTGGGCTGACATTTGTAGCAACTGGTTAAGCCGGTCGGGTCCGGGCAGTTTTACACTACAAATGAGTCCAACCTCGTGTCTTAGTCGATTAATTACACCTAATTAATCACCCCCATATTAATTATCCCTAATTAATATCTAGTTTTCCATAACATGGGTAGACCTAACTCAATAGGTAAATTCCCATGGGGTAGACCTAACTCAATAGGTAAATTCCCACTTATGGTAATTTGTTTTTATGGTATGCTTAATCATACCCAATCTTACATTTATTAACATATTTACCAACCCCATCGTTCCCCACGTAAATCGTCCTCATTTTTTTGACATAATAAAGGGGAAGATCCATCACAATTATCATGGGTTTAGCGTACAACTTTGTCATGGGTTAAGAGGATGTCAACTTGCCTATATGAGCATATATTAACCCAACCACATTTAACCCAAACTTGCACATTATCATACACATGTCTTGCATAACATGTTGAACTTGCATATAAGCATTCTCATAACTTGCATAACATGTTAGACATGCATTTAAGCCTACACATAACTTGCATAAGCATTCACATACTTGCATGGGCATTCATATACTTGCATAAACATTCACATACTTGCATATCACATTAAGCTCGCATTTAAGCATATACATAACTTGCATAACATCATGCACATAACTTGCATAATCTCATAAACTTAACTTGCATAACACCATGCACATAACTTGCATAACCTCATACACATAACTTGCATATGAACTTGCATAACAACATGCACATAACTTACATAACATCATGCACATAACTTGCATAACATGTTGAGCTTGCATGTAAGCATAACTTGCATAATATGTCGAACTTGCATATATGACTTGCATCTTTAAAGGAGGGTAAACATGCATAGCATATAAAGGTGCCATCTTGCATATGTATATACCATATTTAAAAGGGTAAACTTGCATGTCATGATTTATGCATAATACCAAACACTTAGCATGCATAAAACCACTTACTTATCATGCATAGAATCAAATGCTTATTATGCATAAAATCAAATACTTATTATGCATAAACCCACCACTTAACTTGCATAAACCCAAACACTTAACATGCATAAAACCCAATACTTAGTATGCATACAATCAAATACTTAGCATGCATAACATCAAATACTTAGCATGCATAACATCAAATACTTAGCATGCATAACATCAAATACTTAGCATGCATAAAATCACATGCATAACTTGCATATCATGTTACGTATAACTTGCATATATTCTCACATATAGTTTGCATAACATGTTACATATGCATAAATGTTTAACATAGTGTTTTGCATCATAAAACATGGCCTTAAAACTTGCATTTAACATAAAATTTGCAAATCACATATCATACAAACTTGCATAAACACATTTATCCACAAACATAGCCATGTCTTATCACATCCTACCATAATCAATTTAACAATTGATTATTAAAACCATAGGAACTCACCAAAACTAAGATTAGCAAACTTATGAAGTAAAACTAGTTGCCAAATATGAAGAAGAAGATGATTAGGGGTTGATTAGCTTGCAACTCTCTTCATTGATTTGTGGAGGCCATGATCAAGTTTCATTTTGCCATAGTTTAGTTACAAGATCTAATTATGAATGAATTAGGGTAGGGTTAGGGTCTTATTTATAGGATTAGGTAGTGTTTTAGGCCCTTAGATTAACCCTAGATTAGTTTAGGTCCGTTAGATCTAGGAAATCTCTAGAACCCAGCCCAGCCCTAGCCAGAAAACCAGATCTGGTGCACCCAAGCACCCTGGTTCAACACGCCGTGTCGACAGGCAAGTCGACAGGCAAGTCGACACCCCTGTCGACAGGCCTGTCGACATGGTCAGGGCGGGAATCTTCCCGCCTGGCCCCGCTGGTTCTAATTTCAAATCCTAATTTAAATTTCTAAATCTGCTTTTAAGTTTTAAATTTTATGCAAACTTCTTTGGGCCATAACCGGGCCATACGGACTCCGATTCTCGAAAACTCGGACTCTATTTCGCGTATTTTTCCGAGACGAACGCAACGACGCAGCCTGTTACCCCCAATTCCCACATCTGAGATTATTTATCCTATGATTAGTGAATTTTAGTATTAACTAAAATTCGGGGTGTTACAGTAAACGAGCCAACTAATGACTCCATCGGACCCGGATCGTCCGATCAAACCGAGGTGCCTCGCAACAGCAACAACCACATAGGTGAAAAGTATATGAATGTCAGGGCTGGTAGGTCACTGACACCACCCTAGCTAGAAAGAAACGCATGTCCTCCCTGAGGTCCTTCCTCCCGTTTCTGGTTCATACCGGGGTGTGAGGCTCGCGAATTCACGTTATACACAAAGCTATGCCACACAGGCGGTGCTTAGATCATCACCACAAGACTTTGCTTTTCAACAGAAGCCCTAATCATTTGCCACTTAGGCATGCCACATTAGCAATTCACGCCATGCGACTGATGTCCATCGATATACAACCTCTGAGCTCGTGCGTCTCAGAGAAGGACGTTAAGCAAAAGAACAAATTCTCCGCCGCCAAACAAATGTATATTTAACAGAGATCAATCAACACAGGATAAACTCCAATGTCAGACACACAGTCCATTTACAAGTCCGTTCTGGGTCTGAACGAAACCGGAGGCACTAAATACCTCGCAAACCCATCGATCACCACGTACGTCTGGACGATCACCACTCATTATCCATATTTCGGGATGCCTCCCAATCAGGACCTCGGTTACCATCCAAACGAGGTGAAGATCTCCGGTCTTCGACCACCATTTTTATCTTCGATTTCTTATCGTCGATTCAGTTATTCAGAATGAGATAAACCCGGTCTTTCTGAACAACTCGCGTATATAATAAACAAGTGCAACACTAAACTACACACGCATTATTTAAATTCATTAGTCACTAACCGTCAATCAGTAAGAGAACGATTTCCCAAATATTAACCCCGAAGGCCGAAACCAACATCAGATCAATACCCAAGAAACCATTCGACTTAGCCAACCTTCAGTTAATTTCTAAATTTACATCCATATTGTTTATAATATTTTATAACAATTTATCGCTATTTTTATTTATTTTAAAATAGCCAATATATTCAAAACGACGCTTCGGCCCATAACGCGACCGTGGCGCTGTTTTTCTTTAGATTTGATTTACACATATCTCAGAATCTAACCGTTGGATTTTCACAAAATTTACATCATTAGAAAGGTCTTTTCGAAACGAATCCAACGGTTCCAGTTTCGGGAAAATCCGACTGTCGGATCTTCCAGTACAATCGTTTGAAGTTTCGATTTCAAAATACGAACTGCAGCGTCGTTATTCGATTAAATATAATTATATTTATATATATATATAAAAATATAATCGTTTCTGGCGCTGTTTTTCTTCAGATTTGAATTAAACATTCCAGACAATCCAACCGTTGGATTTTTACAAAGTTGGTACCATTGGAAAGATATTTCCAAGGCGAACCCGACGGTTGCGGTTTCGAGAAAATCCAATGGTTGGATTTCCCGCACTAGTTGTTTGAAATCACGGTTTCAAAACATGAACTACACAGCCACGTTTCGTTTTAATTTTATTTATATTTATATATTCATATAAATATAGTTCATTCAACAATTTCAATATCGTTTTCACTTCAAATATTTCACTAACGCCTTTAAATTTTGGAAAATTTCGCCATAACCTCCTTTGTACGGGAGGGGCTGGGAAAATTCCCAAATAGCCACACGGGCGTCTCATGTCGAAAAGAAAAAAGAAAAAAGAAAAAGCCAAGCGGCTAGCCAACAGGCTCATAAAATCATCACCCAAACAAAACAGTAAATGTGTACCTATTTGTCGGGCACAAAATTTTATTCCTCTTCTCTAGCCCCTTTGCTATAACCTGTTCAATAAATATGCATGTACATATATATAGTTCTTATCACTTATCATTTTCCATTCAACTTCATATTTGATTCCATTTGGTTTAAAAACACCATTCATTCTAATGTTGCATGCACAGGTAAAAATCACATCATTAGCTAATTAATGAATATTTCGACTCATGCATATTTATTTGAACGAGTTGCTATTTTTAACACTTCACATTTCAACAATTCATGTATATAATAAAAATGTGATTTTTATTGTAAAAAAATTCTTTCCAAAACGCTATTATTTTATATAGTCTATATAGATGATTAAAAGGTGATTTTTATTGTAAAACAATTTATTTTAAAACAAGGTCATTTTACATAGTTCACATAGATGATAAAAAGGTGATTTTTATTGTAAAACAATTTATTTCAAAACACAAATACCATTCAACACATGAATTTCAATTCAACGAATGAATATCAATTCAACACATGAAGGTTTTCTATTCAAGGAATAAATATAGTTTCAGCAAATGAAAATAATTCAAACACATGAATATTATTCAAAATTTCGGCAGCATAACGGCAGGGTAGTTAAAACCGGGATCGTCCCTAGTACGGCTCCTCGCTCTACCTTAAAACCTCGCGGTTTTTGACAATGGGGATCATGCATCTAGTTCGCACGCAGGCGGCATGTATATATTTATTTCATTTCCACAAACTAATCCTATGTGGTTTCAACCAAATATTTCTCAACCACAAATGGGTATTTTTCAACCACAATCAATCAATATCAACCACAAACAATCTCAAACAATCATTCGCTATCAATCAATTTTCACACCAATCATAATCAATAAATATCGTCCATGGTTTGTGGACGAGGGGCGTGTGTATATATATATATATATTTATATATTTATATATTTATACATAGCAATTCACTTTTATTTCAACACATATATAATTTTTACAACGCATATATAACTTACATCGAACATACAACTTATATAACGCTTATACATGAGGTGTACAACGCTTATATAACTCATACATCGAATATATAATTTATACATCGTCGTTCCCATATCATTTATAAATTAGAAATCTCACATTGGGTTCCACTCCACCAAAAATAGCAGAAGGCTCAGAAAAATATGCGGTCTCTTCTAAAATGTAGAAGACGTCCACACGGTCACGATGTTTCCTGTTTCATCGAATTTCGTTAACGAACGAAAAAGATATGATTTTTCGAAGTTTGCAACGGTTTTAAACTGTCGAAATCAGTTAAATAATTAACAGCCGATACCTTTCAAAAATCTTCAAAACAAGGTTTGAATTTTTCGATCAATCCGTGCAATGGTTCCACGATCGGGTTGCGCAGGGTCGAAGAGCTACGTGAGGCGCACGTGCGCCAGGAAGGGGGCCCACTTCGGTGGCTTCTGGTGACGGCGGCGGCGAACCAAAGTCGCCGAATTCCCAAGCCCGACCCGCTCTCCACAGGCCACGAAACTGACGATGGTAGGTATGGATTTGAAGCTCTTGCCGAGCTCTTCAAAATGGTACCAAGGGCGCTCAATATCATGGAGAAACGGTGGAGAAAACGAAGAGAGAAGTTTGGTGCTGCTGCCGCCGTATAATCGGGGAGAGAGAATATTTGGTTTTCTTTTTTTTTTTAAAAAAAAAATATGATTAGCCGGGGGGAGGTTTAAAGGGGTTTTCTGACACGACCACCAATCCAAGCCCAACGACTGTCGTCCCCAGCGTTTTACCCCCATACCGAACACAATGGGATATGTTTCGTAGGCCCATTCGACCGTTTCAGTCAGTTTTCCTTCAAATTAAAATATATAACATTCAATATTTGATTTGAACGTACATTTCAATTTGCCAGGGCCACAAACTGATTCGAAAAATTCCAGAAAAATAAATCTAGCTATGTTTTGATGATACGGTCCCAACAAAACTAGTTTCGTCGAATTCTGAGACCGTTTGCAAAAAGGCCCATTTTTGGTCGATCCAATTTAACTGTAATTGACCAAAACACATTTTTCTTTGCCACGCTCACATACTAGCTTCAAAAATTATGAACTTTGAAACCTAGCAATAACTTCACATCTCGGATCCAACAAAAGTGGTTTCGTCGAATTCCGAGGTCGTATGCAAAATGGCCAATTTCACGGGCTATATAAATTCCATAGAGATCGTTCTGAAAATTCATTCGGCCATAACTTTTGCTTTTCGCTATGAAAATTCGATTTTTCAGATTTGTTAGAAAGGTATTCACTAACAGATTTAAATATTTTTGGTTTCACTAAAATCCGTTTTGTTTTGCACCCGGTACAGTCCGACAAAGTTTGAATTCAATTTTTGAAACTACAGCGCCATTTCAGGCCTTGTTTATAATTATAATTAATTATATTCGTTTTCAATTGTCGATTCATACTCACTTTTCATTTCCATTATTTTAAATATTTATTTTAAATATTTAAAATCCATTATTTTAGCCAATTTAAATTTTTTAAATTGGTTCAGATTTTCTGGGTCGTTACACCAACATATTCATATTAATATCTCAACGTGTTATAACAACATCTTAACACTTTTAATTATTCTAGCAAATTCACGTTTCATGATAACGGGGAATGCTAAACGATAATATATCATTATCTAAAATGATATAACTTAAATCCACTCACCTCATATGCTTTCCCAATCCTGGATCTGGTTTGGATTTGTCATTCCATGTATTTTCCCTAATTGGATTTAGAACCTAACAACCATGGATTCATAATTTTTACTAAAAGAAGGAAAGAAGAAGAAAAAAGAGAAGAGAACAGAAAATAGAACAGATCTAAGAATTACCTCACTACGATAAGAAATCTAAACACCTATTTATAAGCATATGTTCCTTTCCTTAGATCTGGATTTAGAATTTTTCCTAAACTAATAGTCTTAATTTTCTGAAGAGTTTTGAGGAAGAAAAGGAATGGAAGAGCCTCCGCGTAGTCCCAGAAATATGAGATTTAGGGTTGGCTCTACAGACTTGTTTATAGGTGTATCAAAGAAACCAGGTCCTTTAGATTTGATTTGCAAGTCATCAGAACCATCCACTTCAAAGACAGCTTTCACGTCTGCAGTGGGGTCGACCCACCTTTGGGTGGGTCGATCCATGGGTCGATCCCGCTGTTGGATCGACCTCAGGGTCGACCCCCAATGGGAAAACTTCTCACTTATTTTTCCCGCTGTGTACGTTTGATTTTCTGGATAATTTATTCATTTATATATACATATAAATTCCTTATATTTAAATAAATTTCTAATGCTCATAACTTCTTCGTACGATGTCCGTTTTACACAAACCAGGTGTCTATCTTGACCAGAATTCGGAGAAGGATGCAATGGCGCAGTTCGTTTTACTTAATTCTCACTATTTAATTAAGTTACTCATATTTTATATCTTATAAATATGGGGTGTTACATTCTTCCACCCTTAGGAAATTTCGTCCCCGAAATTTGATAAAGGTAAAATCAAATAACCACTCGCATAATATCCATCCGTCATGTGTGCGTCCTATTTTTGCAAACATTGTGCACTTGTGCAAAGTGAAATACAACATAATAATGCATGTATGCCTAAGAGGTACCTCCTATGTGTATGCAAGTTTTTCAAAAATCCTTTTTTAAAATATGATGCTTACATCCTAAATATATTGGCAGTTCTACATGAATGCAATATTTAGGAAATTAAAATGCTTTTTCATCCAAATTTTCCCACACTCTTACTGAGTAAGAGCGTAGTTCATCCAATTGTTACATCCAAAATCCTACCAACCAACTTTACTTCACGAATTTCAGAAAAATATAATTATCTAAATTTGATTTCTTATGTTACAAAAAGATGGAAAACGGGAAATTTTACATCTTCCGTTTTTCTTTTATGCACCTTTTTTCAACCGTACTTGGATTTTATGTAACTATTTATAAAGATTTCCTATTTTCCTATCCAAGTACAGCCACATAAGAAAATTTTCTTTTGTTGCTGATTTTCTTTTTCATCTTATCTTGGAAATTTTTATCTTTATCCATCTTTTCTCATAATATATCATGTTTGTTGCTTTAATGAATTTATTGTTTCCTTTTTAGTTGTACCATTTCTCTTTTCTTAGCTTGTTTAATCATCTAATATAAGTTTAAATTTAAATAAGTCTTCTAGTCTTTCAACTAAAACAGGAGAACAAATACCCTACACAGCTACTACTAAGGGTCAAGAATCTCGGGACTATGTCCCCCTCAGACAGAAAAGTCCAAACCATGGGATCCACGATAGGTTTAGGTGTTAGCCTAATCACCCATTAAGAACAAAATGACGGAACGATCCCAACAGAAATGCAGTAACGAGTTTTACCCCTAACATGAAAATTAGCAACTGGATCTAAACACTTACTTGCCCTTTTTACTATCTAGTAGTCACCACTAGTCCTAGCTGTGTACCAACAATTATTTCAAGCAATACCCTAAGCTTTCCAATGCTTATGCATTTTACGGGAACTTGCAAGATAATTCTCACTATTTACTTCATAGCCTCAAAACTTTTCCCGTCTTCCCTAGGCTCTAATCCTTACCTGATCCATCCTTTTAAAACACGGTTTGGCCTTTTTATTTAAATTTTCTTCCATAAATTTAAAAGTGTCAAAACTTTATTTTCCTCATCAAAACTTGCTTTTGCCAAACCATACAAAAATGTCATCTTAAAAAAAAGTAAATCATCATTTTTTTTTTCAAATCACAAAAACTGGAGTAGATACCGACAACTATTTCTGAATCAGGTTTATAACTTGTTCTTACCTATATAAGGTCGGTTCAGTCTCTTACTTCAAGGTGCAAACATTTACTCTATTCTTAATTTCTAGAAATCATTTTGTCCACCCAACAAAATTTTCTCCTTTAAAACAATTTATCAAAAATGATTGTTAAAAGAATAGAGATTTCAAAAGTTTCATTACTGAGAATTTTAGCAAAATGCAATACTTTATAAGTTTTGCTTTTTAATCCTTTCATGAAATATGACAAGAAAACTAGTGAGCTATACACGCTCTATAATGTGCACCTTTTACCGAGAGAATTTTACTTTAGACAAAGTTTTCGCAAGAAATCACTATTTGCAAAATATTTCCCATTTTACTTTAAAACTCAATATGTATACTTTACATATTTATAACTGTAACTTTTAAGATTAAAACTTGAAAACACCATAAACCTTTTTCCCAAAAATTTTACAATTTCAAGTTTTTAAAAGTTAACAATGGGGTTAGACTCAAAGCGGGTTTCCAATTTTCTTGGCTTTCCTAGACACTCCCACAAAGTCAATTCTCTCAACTATATATATCCCTAATCCATTTTTCTCTTTTTAAACTTTTCCAATTCATAAGGTTTTACTGCCAAGCCCACTGATCCGAAATACTAACTTATGGGATCCTCTTTTCTCTATTTCAAAATATGTTGTACACTTCCCACCCAAATTTCCCAAGGGTCCCAGAATTTCCATATTCATTCCTTTAGTGTACAAAACAAACATCCCATTTCTTATCATATTACACTCTTTCTATTAGTGGGTTTCTCTATGGATCTAGGTATATATATATAATATTTATATTTTATAAATACAAATACATTCAGTCACTATCTATACAGGAATCCTAAACCTAACCTATGATACTAGATGTAACAACCCGAATTTCGACAGATCGTTTTTTTTTCCTTCAAAATTCTAGTCGATCAAAACCCCATATTGGTTTGCTCTAGTTCCTGCATAAAAGACAGAGACATAAAATATGTCAGAGCTCAGAAAATATCTCACAGCGGAATGGAAAAAAATATAATATAATCAAAGTATAGCCTTACTGTATTAATAATACTGCCTAACCAGTATTCAAAACTATCATGTCTCTGCCACAAATCTAACCTGCGAGTATGTTATGAGGAGGGGGTAAGAACACAAGTTCTGGTGACTGGATTTAAATTATACACTTTGGATAATCCTACATATACTGTTCAATCACATTTTCTTATTTATTAGGTTACTTGGGTTATCAACACTCAAGGCTTACACACACGTCGTACCCATTTACTTCCCAGTGGATTAACCTAGTACAGTATATATGTAGCTACTTCTCCAATATTGAGGTACACCCCTTGGTACCCCACTCGCACGGTCTCCACGGTAATGCTACAAAAATGAACGAAGTCCCTTATCCTACGTCGGAGTGACGTACGGACCTCTACATAACAATGTTACGCTCCACATATACCTATCATTACTACACTACGTAAGCGTATGGACTGCCACCATCGATCAAATTAGATTTCATACCGGATTAATGCCCTCAAGTCTACAATACATAACCCAAAGGCGACATGCATGTATCTAGACTGTCCCATATACATATCGTCAATCGTATTCAATGCCTTAACTGCACATAATGTACACCAAGTTCCGTAGCAGGGCTATACAAGAAACACGGAACTTGGTCGGGAGCTTTTCCATATCTGTACAGGCCCGTCTTTAAGAGCCTCAACATACATATATTCCTAGGGTCTGTTTTTCATGGTAGTTATGGCCCCACCTCGTCCCCTCCCTTAACTAGTAAGGACTACAAGAGCTAAACGACTCGCCCCTAACAAACAATCTAAACATCCAGTTGGCGTCTTCCCTCAACCACCGTACCTCGATAGTGAAAGGTGAATAGTCTATTGGGTTTAGCTCTAGTCTTTTCACATCCCACAGGCTGTCGATGGCGGGTATCCGACGATCTACTATCCTTATTGGTCGCGACCCTCTGGCTCCCTGTTGAGGCGACCGCCGGATCACCCTAGTGTCACATCGTCACAACATTCTGACTCCAAAGCTACTTTTACAGTTAAGGCCCACCCACCTAGTAGTTACGCGCAGACCCAACGTCTACGAGCACAACCTAAACTTCTGCCAACGCACATAGGACTACCAAGAGCACCTTATGTATCTCAAGAAGCCGCGTTCTTCCCCTTCTAGTCCTTTGGAGCCGATAGAATAATTAGATGAACGTGCGCTCCCCTCGTGCCTCATGACACCACGATGATCTACCTTATTGGGTTATTCACCATCAAACATACAGACTAGTCCAAGCGCCTCATTTAAATGTGTCATTAGACCCTATGTCTAAACATTCTATTACGTGCTTGCTTTACATCACCAGGTTTCCATTTAACTTGGTTATTCCCTTTCACAATGACTTCTTATTAAAGTTACCAAGTTCCTCTTGCTTATTAATTTCAGTCATATAACATAGCCCATTTAAGTTTATTAATAAGCTCACAACATGTTATTCTCTAGATTGTGGTCCAAGGTCTATAATCCATAGTCCCTTTTATATTCTTGTTTGATTCAAGGTAACAATAACATGTTCTACCTAATCTGTAATTAAGTATATCTTAATTCACATGTTTTCTATTTAATATGTCACTTATCATTTATAATTAAATATAACTTATTTCATATAAGTTTGCCTCACCCTTTCCTACTTAATCATAATTCCATCTTTCATTGTCACTACAAATTATCGTTGTTTACTTATTAACTTAGTTCTCTTAACTAAGGTCCACTAATATGTTTCTCTTCCCCTAAATATAACTTATGTTGTCCTCATCCGTAGATTTCAGATTCTTGTTCTGATAAATAACTTAATTTACAACTAAGTACAACTTATCTCCTTACATAAGTTATTCTATTCCCTTTATCGTTTGTTATAACCTAAGTTATAATTTCCACTTGTCCCTAGGACAAGCCTAAACATGTTATTCCTATCAGTAGATTTCATACTTCCAAGTCTATAGATTACTGAATTTATAATTAAGTACAACTTCTTACATTTCATAAATTTTCCCCCTTTTCTTTACTTATTACAAAGAACTGGTTTCAGTTTTCCCCATTTACTGATTACTTAATTTATAATTAAGTGTCACTTATCTCAATTCACCTGTTATCTCATGTCCTTACTAGTTTATTATAACCTAAGTTATAATCTTCACTTGTCCCTAGGACAAGTCTACCTATTATACAACATTCTTATTAATGTAATTTATTTATAATTGGTTATTATCGTTCCCCGTTCATTCCATTCCCTTTTTTTACTGTTGTAACTTTCTTTCAATTCCGTTTATTTCCATTAATTATGATTAATGTTGTTTATCAGTCCTGCTATTTACACACAAACACACACACACACACACACACACACACACACACACATATATATATATATATATATATATATATATATATATATATTTTTATGCACTAGACCTCTCACATTAAACCAACACTTGTGGATGTTGGATTTGCCGGGCAGTTCTAGGCAGACTTCTTCCACAAGTTGACTTAACCTCGTGTCTTAGCACCATTATATGTTTTATTTATGCACTTAGACCCCTCACATTAGATTTAACACTTGTGGATGTAGGATGTGCCTGGCGGTTCCAGTCAGACTTCTACCATAAGTGTAATCTAACCTCGTGTCTAAGAGCGGTTACAGTTTCCTATTTAATGTAAATTTTAGGCATATTATCCCTTGCACATGTTTACTATAATTTAATTTACATGTAATCAAATTATGCCTATGTTATGTCGCATGTCCTTTTTAATACGTATTTAATTCTATCCTGACATGTAATCATTTAATATGGTAATTATTCAGATCTAACAAGTTAACATGTCATTTTCTCAATTCTACATCTAATACTTCAAATACATAATATGCCACAAGTGAATCATGTAATTATAACAACAGTAGTCGCTACTCATATTCTAACAACTTTATTTTTCAACATGTAAACATTCAACACATTAACCGATTCAACGTATGAATTTTCCTTCATATTTATATTAATATCTCAACTTGTTATAACAACATCTTAACACTTTTAATTATTCTGAAAAATTCACATTTCATGATAACCGGGAATGCTAAACTATAACATGTCATTATCCGAAATGATATAACTTTAATCCACTCACCTCATATGCTTTCACAATCCTGGATCTGGTTCGGGTTTATCATTCCGTGGCTTTCCCCTAATTGGACTCAGAACCTGACTACCATGGGTTCATAATTTTTACTAAAAGAAGGAAAGAAGAAGAATAAAGAGAAGAGAATGGAAAATAGACCAGATCTAGGAATTACCTCACTACGATAAGAAATCTGAACACTCATTTATAAGCATATGTTCCTTTCCCCAGATCTGGATTTAGAATTTTTCCTAAACTAATAATCTTAATTTTTGAAGAGATTTAGGGAAGAAAAGGAATGGCAAGGTATCCGTGTAGTCACAGAAAGATATAGGGTTGGCTCTACAGACTTATTTATAGGTGTATCAGAGAAACCGGGTCCTTTAGATCTGATTTGCAAGTCATCAGAACCATCCACGTCAAAGGCAACTTTCAGATCTGCGGTGTGGTCGACCACGGGGTCAACCACCCTGTTGGGGGGTCGATTCCGGGGTCAACCATAACGGGCAAACTTCCTGCTTATTTTTCCCGCTGCGTACATTTGATCTTCTGGATAATTTATTCATTTGTATATACATATAAATTCCTTATATGTATGTAAACTTCTAATGCTCATAACTTCTTCATACGATGTCCGTTTTACGCAAACCAAGTGTCTATCTTGACCACTATTCTGAGACGGATGCAAGGGCGCAGTCTATTTTTACTTAATTCTCATTATTTAATTAAGTTACTCATATTTTATTATCTTAAAAATATGGGGTGTTACATAAAAGCAATGTGATTATTTCGTACATTATGAATGAACTCACACATGTATGAAATGAACCAGGCCCAACTATCATATGACTCAGATTCGACAACTGCATAAACCAATGGAAAAAGATAGTCATCCGCATCTACAATAGTAGCAACAAGAAATGTCTCCTTGTATTTACCATACAAATGTATCCCACCAATACATAGCAATGGACTGCAATGTAGAAAACCTGCAATGGAAGGACCAAAAGACCAAAAAGAACACTCAAATACCCCTGAAATCATCATGTGTTATATGCCAAACTGTACCTAGATTGCTTCTCTTTATTTATTCAAAATATTGCGGCAAATTTGTATACGATTATTCCCAGTCACCATAAAATTTTTCCAGTGTTTTATTCAACATTCGCTAAGCTTTCATGCAAATGACTTTGATGAAGAGTTAGTCGTCGACAAGCACCTGGACCGTACCAACTGAAATATCTAAATCGGCTTTGACAAAAGACATGATTTTTGACATAAGAAATCCATAAGTGGCTTTCTTATGGTTGGAATTAATCGTAGGATTAGCACAGTTATGTTCATGAGGCAACTTTCTGATTTTCCACCATCCAGCTTGAGATTTCTTGGACACTACAGCATTTATTCTCCACGGACAGATAGCATCAAAATTACATACAATAGTATATATTTTTCTACTTGACTTGATTGGCTTGTACGAAACTCTATGCAGAATAGACCATTCTGTTAGTTGGTTTAGATTCTCTTTACTTTCAAATACCATTCCAACAACAAAACCATTCTATATGCAAGCAGTAGAGAATTTTCCCCTTGAAAACTCTAGATTAGCAATTACCGATCTGCCCACCATTTTTGTCTTACACAGATCATCATCCAATGGTGTTGGAGATGCGGATTAAGGATCTTAAGGCAAGTTAAACACTAGAGGGAGGTGAATAGTGTTTAATGGAATTTGCTAAATTTCTTCAATTCTTTTTGAATCAAACACACAGTTTACAGATCACAGTTATCAACAAACACATAATCAATCACAAAATGTAGAAAGTAAAAGTAATAAAAGGGAAGTACACACCAGGATTTTATACTGGTTCGAGACACCCCTACATCCAGTCCCACACAATGCTAGGTTGATGCGGATTTTTATTAAACAATATCCAATTACAATCTTTGATTTCAAGGCCACAAGGGCACATCCAAACTGATTCCAAGTACAGTGAGACTTAGTCGATTTCCGAGCCACAAATTTACTCCCAATCGATATTCGGGACACAATCGCACCCAATCATTTTAAACGAGACAGAATCACACCCTTCTCTTAATATTTTTGTAGTATTGATTCTATAGCACTTAATCTTGAGATTTTGATTACAAACAGCCTATAATTCTTGATAAGCACTTGAATTCAGAGAGATTTTGATTTATAATTGAAAGAGAAGAACAATGATATGATTTCTACTAAAATAGGCAATGTATAAGTGTAGGAAATAAAGAAATAAAGTACTATATTGGTATGATATAAAGAGAGGAAGAAGAATATGCTTAGTTATAAAAAAATTGAATTCTGGAATGTATTTATATGTTTCCAATAGTCACTACGTTTCTAGAAGGATTTGAATTCAAAAGACACCTCTTTTCAAAATTTAAAAAACACCTTAACGGCCAATATATCGACATGTATGAAAGCATATCTCGACATATGTAACAAAAATAAATTTTAAACAAACTAAATGATGTTTAAATAAATTATGGTGAATCCAGAATTAGAACAAACTAAATTCCTTTATAGTTAAACATTCTTTTTCAAAGTAAAATATATTTTAAAAATTATATAAATATATACAAAAAGTAATTAAGAAATTAAATATAAAATGATATAAAAGTATAAATATATAAAACTATTCATATACATTAAAAACTTAATATAAACAAGAAGGTTAAACAACATAAGTAACAAGTAAAACTTAAGTTCAAAATCTATTAAACATAAGTTTAAATATAAACTAGTTTTCAGGAGTTTAGAGAATAACAATCAGGAGTTAAAATATTTATTAAAACAAAGACATAGATATATATATATTCTGGATAAGGAAGTAAATTTCAAATCATTTAAAAAAAGATTTAAAATTAAGTAAATAAATTTGAAATTATTTTGAAATCAAGTTTAAAATCAGGATTTAAATTTTAGGATCAGAATTTAAATTTGAAAATAGAATCAAGTGCTAACCAGAGTTTTAACAGAATTTCTCGACACATTGACTATATAATCTTGAACTCTTGATTTCTTGATACTCATGAGTCTCAAAATTTGAATTCTTCTATTTGAAACATAGTAGAAACAAGGTTGTTGTCATCAAAACCATCATCATTATTGCTAACGATAAAAATCGCTAATACCTGGTTTGAGGATTGACAGAGCATATATAAAGGAACTTAGAGGGTGATCGATCTAGAGGTCACTAGGTATACCTTAGTTCTACCAAGCTCGGCTTAATTTACCATTTCCTAAATATCAAGACCTTAAGTCCTAATATTAGTTACTCTTCCTTCAAAAGATGAGTATCACGCTTACGGGACTTTAGGGTCAACAGTTACCTTAGGATAAGGGCCTTAAAAGTTTACAGAAGGTGTAAAGAACCTTGTTACAAAGGTATACTCTAGATCGAAGATAAAATAACATGCATTGTGTTAATAAGAAATAGGCTAAAATACCATGGCCATTACATTTGAAAATATATCATAGACCTTAATGATAGAAGATGATACTTTCACATCGATCCTTCCTACGAGAGGCCTTGGTTGTGTTAGTTATCCTGCCATAAGGCAATGATAAGCCATTTGAACGTCATGCTATGTTAGGCTTATTACAAAGGGATTGAGGTACAAATATGAATCACGAAGAGAAACTCAACGATTTCACTCAATGATTATCCATTTGATCTATTTGTACTTCAATCTTTCACGTGTGAGGTTAGTGATGACTCCTCATTAAATAAATTTGGACATAATATGATGATTGAATCGAGAATAAGTATGATCTCGATTTCCCTTTCTTATTTATCATGAAAATATTACAATTGATGTGGGAATCCCCAATTTGATTTCAAAATTAGGGTTTGAGATCTTGGAAATGCATACAAGATTGTGGTATGAAAAATGTCCCCCCAAGAGGTGACCCTTGGGGTCTTATTTATAAACAATTTGGGACCCCTTCTATAGTGATCAGGTAGGAAGCCCATATCTGCCTCCACCCTTCGGTACCAGTTTTTCTTTGTGGCTTTCGGCTTTGGTGGTATGCTTTGGTTTGCTTAATAGCTTCTCGGTGTCGATATCAAGCCTATTGGTATCGATAGGACTCTTCTTGCTCCCCTATCTTGCTGTTAGCTTTATACTTCTATTGTGGTATCGATAACGTGCTCTCTGTTCTTCATGTGTGATATTACTTCTACCAATTTTGATACTTGGTTTTGCTTTTTTATCAATGCGTTAGCTTTCCGTATCGTCTCCATGCTTTAACCTTGCTTCCTTGGTATCGAGTTTGGGCTTCTACTCTCTTTTCATTGGTACAGAAACCAGGTCAACTCTTTTTATCCTTTAATATCGACACCAAGCTAACTGTTCACATTATGTTGGTGTCGATTTTGTTCTTCCTTTCTAATTATCTCGGTATCGGCACCAAGAAATGTGATCCTTATGTTGGTGCCGATAACATTACCATCTTAGTATCAGCTTCACCCCTCCGAGGCTTTATACTTTTGATCCTGACTTCCCTTCTATATCCTCATGTTTTGGTATCGACTGAGTACTCTTCAGGCTTCTTCTTTGGCATCGATCTTATACGATACCCCTTCAGCTTACCCTTGGTCTTGGTGTTGAATCCTTATAGTAACATTTGTCCCCTAGCCTTAGTAAAGGGGTATTTCTGACATTCCAAGTTAGCATTTATGTTATAGTTTCAAATATCCTCATTCGAAATTCCAGCATGTTTTTCGTACATAAAACATAACAACTAATACCTTCTACGTTCGTCCTTTACTTAAAGTAGGATGTATACCATGATTTTCTTATATCATGTTAGGTATTATCTGGACCAAAACTAAATGACATATTAATTATGTAGCAGATAAGTATGACCATCCATAATCTATATTTTGCTGAGATGATGAATAATAGTTTTTCATATCATGAGCTTAGAAAACTTCCACCGACCTGAAGGGTTATTTAAAGTCCCACTTTTTTTCGAAAATAAAATAATGAGCCTGGATTCCATGCTTTGGGCTTGACAATAAAAGTCCAGGAGCCACTCCTACAAATGAGAATGGAGAACGCATAACCTTGGATTAAGTATTTGAATTAAGAGCCTATTTTTGAAAATATCATACATCTAGAATATCTACCTAGAAGTATGAAAAAAGGATCTAAATCTCTGACTGAGTCTAAGTAATAGAGTTATAGAAACCTGTCTTTCAGAAAGTAAGAATTGTAGCGTTGAGACCCAGATTCAGGTATTAATAGAAGTCCAAAAAATCAATGTTTGTTAATAATGGGAACCCTGAAAACCTATATTTGGGCACTAATGACAGAAGACAAAAATCCTTATTTGGAAACAGTAGATGGAAGATCTGAAACCTAGATTCGGGTATTTAATAAATAAGAGACCAAAAACCCATATTTGGAAAAAATAGAAATCCAGAACCAAAACCTAGATTCAGGTATTCAATAGAAGACCATAAATTTATATCTGGTAATAATAGAAGTCTCGAACAAAAACACAAATTTAGGTATTTAATTAAAGACCATAAATCCATATCTGGTAATAATAGATGTCCTAAACCAAAACCCAGATTCAGGTATTTCCTTAAAGAATAGAAATCCATATCTGCTAATAATAGAAGTCCCACACCAAAACCGACATTTGGATATTAATATAAGACCAAAAATCCATATCTCCTAATAACAGAAGCCCTGAACCAAAACCCAAACTTGGGTATTTAATTGAAGACCATAAATACATATCTAGTACTAATAGAAGTCCCGAACCAAAACCCAGATTTGGGTATTTATTGAAGACCAGAAATGAAAACCTGGTAATAATAGAAGTCCCGGACTCAAACCCAGATTCGAGTATTTAATTGAGGACCAGAAATCCATATTTCGAAATAATAAAAGTCCCGAACAAAAACCCAGATTCAGATATTTGATTGAAGACCAGAAATCAATATCTGGTAATAATAGAAGTCCCAAAAAAACCCAGATTCAGG
The DNA here is from genome assembly GCA_030737875.1 of Allium sativum. Taxonomy (NCBI): domain Eukaryota; kingdom Viridiplantae; phylum Streptophyta; class Magnoliopsida; order Asparagales; family Amaryllidaceae; genus Allium; species Allium sativum. Next base: position 830,201,144 of record CM060918.1, on the reverse strand, counting down.
TATATAATAGAAGACCAGAAATCCATATCTGGTAATTATAAAAGTCCCGAACCAAAACACAAATTCAGGTATTTAATAGAAGACCAGAAATCCATATCTTGTAATAATAGAAGTCCTGAACCGAAACCCAGATTCTGGTTAGAAGACCATAAATCCACTACTGGAAATTATAAAAGTTCCAAACCGAAACCCCGATTCGGGTATTTTTTGATTTTGGTGCCAACTCCATGCTTAATATTTAAAGAAGAGGTTGTACGTGCTTTAAGCACTCTTTTTGAGCTTTTGTTCCTTTTCTAAGGGATAAGGTGTATGCAGAGGCGAGTGTGTGCTTAGAGTGCTCCTCTAGAGATTTGTTCCCTCTTGCAGGATAAGATGTAAGCAAAGGATGTACGTACTTAGGGTGCTCCCTTTGAGCTTTCAATTCCTTCTGCAGGATGAGACATAAGCAGATGTAGAGCGTGCTCATTCTTAGAGCAGAGGCATGACGTTCTTTGTCGAAGCAGAGGCAGTGAGTGCTCATTTAGAGCAAAGATAGGGCGTGCTTATTGTACTCCTCCAGAGCTTTTGTTCCCTTCTGCGGGAAGAAGACAAAAGCAGAGGTAAGGAATGCTCATCTTTAGAGAAGAGACAAGACGTGAGTATTGTGCTTCTCTAGAGCTTTTGTTCCCTTCTGCGGGACAAAGACATAATCAGAGGTAGGACATGCTCATCTCTGGAACAACGGCAGGACGTGATTAGTCAAAGCAGAGGTAGGACGTGCTTATTTAGATGCTTTGTCCTGACCTTTTTTGACATGAATCAAAGGCTTACGCTTTTGATTTTTTAACCTGTCCCTTTCTGATTTGGACGGGGCTAAAGGCTTACACATCACCTCCCTCCAGTAGCTGCCTTGCCTTGGACATCTTGGTGGTGACAAGTTTTTTTACCATTGTAGGTTTTTCACCCATTTTGGGTTGTTCTAGGTTTTGAGGAGTTAACGTACTCCTAATCATGTGGTTATTCTTGAGAAGACTTTCTTTCATCCATTTACTGTTGAAAAGTATGGTCTTAAATGTTCCGCTTTCCATTTTCTAGGTACTGGATCACCATTCGGTTTCCAGAGTCGATATGTTCTAGGTATGAGTTCTGGATGAATGACCAAGGATCCTTCCCAATTTGGGCTGAGGGTTCCATCCATTGTATTTTTGTTATTTTTCATTACCCTTCATAAGACCAAGTCTCCTTTCCAGAAAGTTCTCGTTCTTACTCTTGATTTGTAGTACTTAGTGATTCTTCTTTGATATTCATCTGTTAAAATGGTTTCTTCATACCTTAACCCTTGAATTAGATCTAAAGATTCCTTTTTAACTCTTGATTTGGATCAGATGCATAAGCTATTCTTCTATGTGAACGAATTTCAACTTCAGTTGGAAGCATAGCCTCACATTCGTATGTTAGAGAATAAGGAGTGCGTCCCGTTGGTGTCTTAGCGGAGAGTCTATATGCCCAAAGTACTAACGACAACCCTTCTTCCTAATTTCCTTTAGCTTGGTTTAACCGTTTCTTTAAGATTGTCTTTATGGTCTTATTTGTAGCTTCGACATCACCGTTTTCCCTTGGGTGCGTTACATAGGAGAAACTCTTTATGATTCCATTTTTATCGCAAAACTGTGTGAACTCTTCACTTTCAAATTGTGTTTCATTGTATGATATGATTTTATAGGGGATTCCAAATTGAGTGACAATATTGTTTATCACAAATCTTAGCACCTTTTAGATGTGATGTTTGAGAGTGGTTCCGCTTCCATTTATTTGGTGAAGCACTTGATTACTAGTACCACATACTTAGCTCCTCCCTTAGATATAAATAATGGTCCAATTAAGTCTATTCCCTATACATCAAAAGGCCATAGGATTGAGATGGTGGTTAAGTCACTTGGAGGTAATCGGGGTACCTTAGAATACCTTTGGCATTTCTCATACTGCTTGACATATTCCATTGCTTGATTAACCATTCGCAGCCAATAGAAACCTTGTCGCATAAAACTCTTTTCTAAAGTGATTCTATTAGAGTGGTCTCCACAGAACCCTTTATGGGTTTCCTTTAATAATTTGAGATCATCTTTAAGGCTTACACATCTTAAGTATGGGAGCGAATGCCCTTTCTTATAGAGTACCTTGTCCATAATAACAAAGTTTGGGACTTGATGCTTACTTCTCCTTGCATCTTGCCTATTGATAGGTAATGTTCCATTTAAGATATAATCCACGATGGGAGTCATCCAATTATTCTCATAATGATAGTCTATTTAGGATTGCATGGGTTCCTCAATAGGGACTTCATCCGTTTCTTTTTTCTTTTCAGCTTCTCTTGCTAAAGCTTGGGATCTGGTTAAAACTAGCAATTATTTTCCTGGCTCGAGCGTCCCTTGCTTGATGCTAGGTGTTTTCCGATATCCTACAGGGATAATTCAAGTTTCGGGAGCTCCTATGGAGCTAGCCAACTTTTCCAAAGAGCCGACTTGGGAATTTTCTCCTTTAGGAATTTGATGTATAGAAAAATCCTCAAACTGAGTAAGCAACTTCAATATCTTCTTCAAGTATAGTGCTAACCAATCATCCATAGTTTGATAAGTTTGCTTTATCTGAATCACCATTGGTTGCGAATCACTAAAGATATCGATTTAAGGTATCTTTAGCTGTAGGGCAAGGTTCAATCCTTCCACCATTGATTCATACTCGGCCACATCTTTTTGTGGCAAACCCAAGTTTCTTTGCATAGTGTAGACAGTGCTCGTAAGGGGTGATTATCACATATCCTGCCCCTCATCCTTGCTCATTTGAGGCTCCGCCTACAAATATCTTCCATTTGGACTTAAGCTCATTTTCATTTGTTGATGTTCCTTAACAAAACTTGCGCATTCATTAACAAAGTCTGCTAGGGCTTTTCCTTTTATTGTTGTTCGTGGTTGGAACTCAATTTCATATTGACTAAGCTCAATTCCCCACTTGATTAACTTCCTGAAGTTTCTAGTTTACAGAATACTTGTTTGTGTGGAAAGTTGGTCAGAACCTTAATAGGATGTGCTTGTAAGGACCTCTAAGCTTTTGAGCGGTAAGTATCAAACAGTAAGCGAACTTTTCTATTACAGGATATCGAGTTTCTCCATCTTTTAACCTTTTGCTAATATAATATTGGGAATTACGTTCCATTGCTCTCTCTAATGAGAACCAAGCTGATAGCATATTCCGAAATAGCCATGTAAATATATAGGTCTTCCCCACCTTGGGGATGGATAAAATTAGAGGTTTTCCCAAATACTCTTTCAATTCTTGAAAAGCCTTTCTGCATTGCTTACTCCATTCAAAATTCTTCTTTTTCTAAATTACGTTGAAGAAATGTACGCACTTATCTGTAGCTTTAGAGATGAATTAATTCAAGGCTGCTACTTTCCTATTTAATCATATGAGTTCTTTGCTTTTGTTTGGTTCATCTATATCCTTTATGGATTTAATCTGGTTAGGACTAGCTTCAATCCCATATTCACTAACAATGTACCCTTGGAATTTTTCAGATTAAACCCCAAAAGAGCATTTCTGTGGATTCAACTTCATTTGGTATTCCCTTAAGATGCTAAACATTTCTTTAAGATCTTCTAAATGATTTTCTGCCTTGTTAGATTTTACTAGCATGTCATCCACATATACTTCCATATTCCACCCTATTTGATATTAGAACATTCTATTGACCAGTCTTTGATACATAGCACTTGCATTGTTCAATCCAAAGAGCATTACCTCGTAGCAATATACACCACCAATCAATAATGAAGCTTGTATGCTCTTCATATGGCTTGAACATCGGGATTTGGTTATATCCTGAGTAGACATCCATGAGGGATAACAATTTATGTCCACTAGTTGCGTCAACTAACTGATCTATTCGAGGAAAGGATAACAATCCTTTGGACATGCTTCATTCATGTCTTTGTAATCGATGCAACTCCTTTACTTTCCATTGGATTTTTTCACTAACACGGGATTAGCTAACCATTTGGGATAAAAGACCTCTCAAATGAATCCATTCGTAAGTAATTTCTTTACTTCTTCTTTCAAGGCTTCTAATCTGTCCCTACCATACTGCCTTTTCTTTTGTCGGATAAGAGTTACAGAAGGACTGATGTTCAGAGTGTAGCTCATAACAGATGGGTTTATTCCTACCATATCTGAATAGGTCCAGGCGATCGCATCTTTATAATGTTGCAGGAACTTAATCAAATCCGTTTTCAATGGTCCTTCCAACGTTTTTGCTATTTTGATGGTCTTAGTTGTGTCTGTAGGATCCACGTTTATTTCCTCCAAATTTTCTATGGGTTTGATTCTTTCTGTATCCCCTTAGGAGTCTAGATCTGTTATAATCTATTCATCCTCCGTGAAGTTGATCTCTTCATTCCTCTTCCTTTTGCTTCCCAAAGGAGTGTACCTATCATTCTTATGCATTTTAGGCTCATTGGTTCCTACTTTAGCTTCGAACGTTGGATGTAGAAATCCGTCATCCAAAGGCTGAAAAAATGTAGAAGAATCGAAGTAAGAAAGATACTCCCTTTTGTACTGATCAAGGGTGGCAACGTATAATTCGCAGAGGATGAATTGTTCTCCCCAGACAGTGCCCCGACCCCGCTTAGTTAAGAACTTCATAACTAGGTATTTGACGAGACGAAGACGTCCGCTTCATCCAGAGCCAAGCGACCAAAGAAAGCATTGTAATAAGAAAGTTGCTCAATGATTGCGAAAAGAGTGTCGAAGGTTCGAAAAAGAAGAGGCAATCTGACCTGGACAAATAACTTGATTTGTCTAACTGGAATAGACCCCTTGTTGTTGAAACTGAAGATGGGTTCACTAGTATGTTCCAACTACTATTTAGAGAGACCCATTCGGTCAAAAGCATGCTTGAAGATCACATTAACCGCACTCCTACTATCAACAAGAATTTTAGAGACTATCGGCAGCCCAATCTATGTTGTCATCGTGAGAGGTTCATTATGCGGATGGTGGACACCCTTATGCATCTCGTTTGGTGACACAACCAAGTTATGCATTTTGATATCATATCGGGCATCTTAAGCGAAGGCTCTTCTTGGATGGAAAATATCATTTCACGGGCCTCTCTCAGATATTTGTTCTGGGCATCTTGACTACTCCTGGCAGGATGTGGCCCTTCATGGATCACATTTATTATTCGATTTATCAGAAGGCCCAAATTTAGTTAACATTCTTCAACTGGGACCTCTACTAAGTTAGCCGAGATCTTTTGATGTTCATCGGTATATTGGATTGTTTACTGTTTGTTCAAGACGAACTCCTTTAAGTGCTTTTCTCGAATAAGCTTCTGGGTTATGCCCTCTAGTACTTTGAACTCATCAGTCTTGTTCCTATTTGTCTTTTGATACTCACAATACTTTCCTCTGTTATATGGTTTTGTGGAATTTTTAGCTTCGAAAGAGACTGGGAAGTTGTTGACTTTCTCCCTTGCCACAACATATATAAATGACATTGGTTTACTCAAAGCCATAGAGTTATTGTTGGAATCTTCCCACCTTGGCTTCTTCTAACTTCCATCAAGCCCAAATTTCCCGCCTAGTGGTTTTCGATTGAAGCTGGGATTTCCTCCTTCCCTCCAGATGCTAAACTTCATCTTTGAGTAATATAGCTCATCCATGCAGATGAATTTATCTGGATGGAAATGGAAATCTTGCAAGTACTTGCATCAATGAATGTACAGATCTTTCCAGAATGGAGTGTTCTCTATTAGTCCTGAACGAACGACATTAAGCATATCACGGTCGTTCATGTTTTTTGCTTTCAAAGCCTTAACAATGAACTATTTTAAGTATTCTCCTAGAGATTCTCCCTGCCTTTGCTTTATATTCGCGATGACAGTGTAGTCCACAGTTGGGTCGTTGTAGATGCAGAACTGTGCAGAGAACTCGTAAGAAAGTTGCTTCCAAGAATAATTGGTATTCTCTCGGTATTGATGATACCATTTAGCAGCTGCCCCTTGGAGTGTCACTGGGAATAGTCGACATCGGTCACCTCCTGTAATAGCCCACAATTTACGTATCGGAGGGTCGTAAAATATTTTTATTTAGTTCTCTGAGGGTTGGATCATTCTCATATTTTAATATGCTGGTTATGGGGATGTGAGACGTGTCCACAATTTTTACCAGTGATTATTTTTTCGCTATCAGTTTTGTACAGGGCATAACTTTTGACTGGGATCGAATCAGGTGCTAAGATCAATTTCATTGTAAAGTAAATGATGTTTCCAATTCCGTAGAGTGGTCACATTAAAGATTAGGTTCAGAGGTTTGGGAGGAATCACTATTTTAGTGTTTCACAATTTCTGTACAGTTTTATAAGCCATTAATGGGCTGATTTGGTGTGGTCCATTAGTTTGATAATTAGAGGCTAGAAATAGGGGGGTAAAGGCATGGAGAATAATTTACTTTCTTCATTCTCTCATTTGGTTGAATTCGTGATTCACCTTGCTCTATCAAATACACCTTTCCACCAGTAAAATTCTAGATCTACATAAGAAGATTGAAGATCTACATCAAGCGAAGCTAGATCTATATCAAGTGAAGATAGACCCATCAAATTGAGAGGGTTGAAGAGTGTTCTTCGCTGTCCGGATTGGAAATTTAGTGATTTCTAGTTAATTTAAAGAATTGATGAGTGATAAGCATCTCTCACACGAATTCAATCAAGTATATGGGGTGTTTGATCTTATTTTCATCATTTTTAGTTCTTTCCACCTAGATCTACATCATGGTAAGTATATATTCATTTGAATCACCATAGGATCTAATATAGTAACTTTTTTTATAAAAACCAAAATGTGTGATCTTCTAAAAAGAAGATAACACACATATAAAGATAAAAGAAAATAAAGTCTACAAAATCAGTCTACAGGACAGAAAGGCAACCAAAAAATCTACACAAGACATGACTATATGTATGTGTAGGATAATAGATAAATGAGCTCCGGATAAACCACCGCTCATCATACTTCATTATCGAATTCCGGCAAAGCCACCACCCGATAGTGAAGTATATATGCTCTTATACAATAACCAGACACTCCAAACTAAAAACAACAAATACATGAGAACCAGAAAAACACAAAATCCCTCCAAAGCAGCACTTTAGAATACTCCAAAGCAAAATCAGCAACCATCCAAAACAGCTGCCTAAAAAGATCCCCAACTACAATCAACTACCTGTGACCTGAAACAAACTAACCAAACCATAAGCTTATGTCATATATATATATGTATATATGAGTGTGTATATATATATATATCAAAGTATATGTATATCCACACATATATGTGAAAAATAATAAAAAATGAAAAAAGAGACATGCAAGAAACATAAAAAGTGGAAATCAATAACAAATGCAAATTCTATTACAACTAAAATACCTATTAATTCTAATACATAAACTCAAATTATGTCTAACCTTTTTCAAGTATCTCTCAAATCGAGATTCTCTATATAACTTAAAACGAGAGTTATCCATCTAATCCAGATAGAAGATAACAATCCTAGTAATCAAATTATCAACAGAAACAAAAATCAAATGAAACATCTCTGATTTCTCTCCACCTAAGTGAACCAACTAATAATAGACACTAAAGAATCCAACACATATCTTTGCCAGTAATTAAAAACAAATCTACTACAATCCCAATAATGAAAACATTACTAAAAGAATTTAAACAACTAAAAACAAAAATCCTTGAAACCATATTTAAAAAATAATTCGTAATAGAACAAGAGAAAAATAAATGATCAACATCCTCATCCAAAGTACCACAAAAACAACACTTAACATCAAAAATAATATATTCTTCTTTAAAAGCTCAACCGTATTAAGTTTCTTATGAATAATCAACCACATAAGAAATTAAGCTTTAGGTGGAGAATTAGACTTCTAAAGAAATTTAAATAAAAACATGGAAACACCAGAAAAATTAAGAAAATTATACATAGAATTAGTAGTGTACAAAAGACTCTTATCAAGACCCCAACAAATAATATCACCAATATCATCCAAATGATACAAAGCCAACTTTGCTCTAAGTAAGGCAAATTGTCTCAACACTACCCCTTCTAAAGAATTAATAAAGGTAAACTCCCACGGAGGATCTAAGTTACCTCTATAAACATCTATGATCAAAGCATTTTTAAAGCAGCAAATTTCAAAAAGCTCTCTAAATTAAATTTCAAGGGGAATCCTAGAAATCCAAGCATCATGCCAAAATAAAGTAATATTACCCGAATGAACAGTTAGCTTACAACCTAAATTAAAAAAATCGAGACATTTCAAAATAGAATTCCAAAAATAAGATAATTTATTCATCCAACTATGTCTAGAACCAACTAAAAATTCTCCCCAAGAAAAATAAAATTTACAAAAATGTGCTTCCAAGTAGCCTTCACATTTGGGCTCCTAAATCTCCATAACCACTTGGCTAACAAGGATGAGTTAAGATTTTAAAGATTAATGATTCCAAGACCCCCATCCTTCTTGGATATACAGCAAACTTCCCAGTTAATAAACACTTATAACCTCTACAAAAGTTATTACGACCCCAGAGAAAATTGCGCCTAATTCTGTCGATATTCCCAACTACCCATTGAGGAAATCTATGAACGACCATCCAATAGGTAGGAATAGCAGACATCACAGAGTTAATTAGAACTAATCTACTAGCTCTATATAGGAATCTGCTATTCCAACTAGATAATCTATTATTAATCTTATCTATAATAACTAACCAATCTTCATGCTTAAGCTTCGAAGGCCTAATTTTAAAACCCAAATAATCAAAAGGAAATTTCATAGTAGAACAGTTTAAGGTGGCAACAGCTTGGTTCTCAACATTGTCAAAGTCATTAAGAACCATAATGGAACTCTTATCAAAATTAATTCTGAGACCAGATAACATCTCAAAACAATAAAGAATAAACTTCAAAACAATAATATGCTTAGGTAAGTGAGAAGAAAATAACAATATATCATCCGCAAATTAAGGAATAGATAATTCATTATTAAAATCCTCATTAGAAATAAAGCCTAAGACACCTAATCTCATGGCTCTCTTAATAATTTTAGAGAAAACATCAACAGCAAGGTTAAATAGAAGAGGTGATAGGGGATCACCTTGCCTAAGAGCTCTTTTAGATTGAATTTTCTCAAACAATAACCCGATTGACTACATTATTAGAGCAACCAGATCTGAGAAAAAGCATGATCCAATTAATGCATCTAACACTAAATCCCTAGCTAAACATAAATCACAAATAAAATCTCAGTCGACAGAATCAAAAGCCTTCTCAAAATTTAATTTCAAGATAGCACAGGGAAAATTATTTTTACAACAAATATTAATATACTCTTGAACATACCACTATGTTCCTGCCTTTAATAAAGGTAGTTTGAGAACAATCAATAAGATCATTCATCTTGATACTAAGCCTATTCGCTAGGACTTTGGTAATAATCTTAACCAAACAATTGATCAAGGAAATAGGCCTAAAATCCTTCAAAGAATTAGCATCTAATTTCTTACAAATAAGGATAACATTAGTAAAGTTAAAGCAACCTAATCGCAAATTGCCACTATAAAAATCATTAAATAAGCAGATAATATCAAATTTCAAAACATACCAAAATTGCTTAAAAAAAAGAATAGAAAAACCATCAGGACCAGGAGCTTTGTCTATAGGCATATCATTAATGGCCTTCCGAATCTCCTGTTCTGAGAATGGCTTATCTAGTTCTACCAAATCTATCCTAACCTAAGAAGGGTAAATGTCATTCCAACTAACATTGATCCTTCTCTTAATCTTAGTACCAAAATCTGCTTATAATACCTAGTAAAAGCCTCATTAATATCCCTTTGGACTATCAATTCCACATCATTAACAAAAACTGAATGAATCAAATTATTACGCCTCCTCTTATTAGCCACATTATGAAAGAATTTCATGTTATTATCCCCTTCCTTAATCCATTGAACTCAGGCCCTTTGCTTCCACATGACCTCTTCGTTTTCCAATATCAACTTAAGATCATGCCTAAGGTTGCAAAGTTTATCCCTCTCAATGGAATTAAAGTCTTGGACTCACTAATCTTGTCTAAATCTAACATCTCACACATAATCTTGTCTTTCCTAATTCTAACACTACCAAAAATATATTTATTCCAACGCTTGAGAAAAAATCTTAACTTACCTAACTTCACAACAAAAATCTTAGCAGAATTACCATTATAGAAATATTAAAATAAAACAAGGATCTCCACTTAACCAAAACTAAATTAATAAAGCTAGTGTCTAATAACCACATCTTCTCAAATTTAAAACTGTTGCTAATGGAAATATTTGAGTCGCAAGAAAGAATGATGGGACAATGGTCAGAATATAAAAAAGGCAAGCCCTTAACTCTACAAATGGAAAACCTATCTTCTACCTCATTAGTAATAAAAAAAACCTATCTAATAAAGCAAAAGAAGGGCTATCTCTCACATTAAACCAAGTAATGGTCAATTATTAAGAGGAATCTTAATCAAATTATTATCTAAAATGAAATCATTGAATTCCTCTATATTAGAGAAATATCCTTCTCGAGGAGATCTCTCCCCCAAAAATCTAGTGACATTGAAGTCTCCCCCTACAATCCATTGATTCGGGACAAGATTTCTAAAATCAGTACATTTAACCCACAAGAGTCTCCTCTCTATTTTAGTATGAGGTCTATACACCTTAGAAATGCCCAATAGAGAATTATCTATAAGAGAGGCTAAAATGATGTGCAAAGAATACAATTTAGGAACCTCCTGAATGAGCCTATATTGATTATCCTTCCAACCAATCATAAGTCCCCATGCACTCCCTATGGCCGGAAGACAAGCCTAATTGCAAAAGCGAGACCCACCTAACCTCATATAAAAACTAAGATTGGGGTTCTCAATTTTAGTATCCTACAACAAAACAAGATCAATATGAAAATCTCTAAAAAAAGTCCTAACCTTATTACATTTTTAAGGGTCATTAAGACCCCTAATATTCCGACTAATAATCTTCAATATCTTAAAGAATTAACTCTTACTAATTCCCTACTTCTAATGCACTTCGTGTCCAACTCAACATCAGTAAAAATAAATGCAGTATCATTAGCAAGCTAAAATAACTGACTAGTAGTAAGGCTACCCAAAGCAAAAGGAGTATAGTCGCTAGCATAAACAGGAATCATTCCTGAGCCCGAACCCGAATTCCTACTACTAGAACTCGAGCTCGGGAACCTACCACGATAAGAAGAGAAGTTAGATCTAATCCTCGCACAACGACGGGCCAATCCATTACTAGGAGTTGCTCTCTTACGCCTCCCCCTCCTAGACAATGAAGTGGACACATCACTAACTGAAAAAAGTTCTCTGCTAACTTCTAGCAATCCCACCCCACCCGAAACACTAAGATGACCAAAAGACTCAATAGTCAAACCAACCAACTCACATACCGATTGAAACACACAAAAACAAGGAAAATATTGCACACCCAACTAACCCAAAACCAAAGAGCAACCAAAATCTTCAAACAAAAACTTAAAACCCCACCCATCATTACACGACAAACCATCCAACAATGCGATCTGTACAGAAAACTCCTTACTCTCAAGCGCTTTCTTATTGCCGCCATTCCTATTTCTAAAAATTCCATCAATGTTGCCTAGCCTCTCCACCATACTACTCCTAGAAAAATCAAAATCACCACATCCACGAGCAAAAAGACAGTCCTCACTACCCAGCTCCACAATAACAAAACCATTGTGAAAGCTATTATCAGTCTTGTCCCCTATATCCAAACCCATACTGATGTCTTTATCCAAAACATGCAATAAATCACAACGACTCAAGTCCCTCAAATGCTTCAGCAAAAACTTTAGAATTATGAACCGAAGTCTCACCCCCATCAAGCTGTGATACGACAGCCAGACCAGTTTCAAGACTATCATCCTTAAAACATTTCCTCTTCATTATCTTCAAAAATGAAGACTTCGAACAGACCACCTCCTTAGCAGCTGAAACACCACAAAAACCATCCTTCATAGAATCCACATCCTCATCGAGCTCTTCCAACAACCCAAAACTATTAAACAATCAAATATCATTAGCCACATGCCATTTTACACCATTCTCTACGCAAGAAGAATGATAATCACTAATAGAAGAAGGCTCAAAATGTTTGTCAATAGAACAACACTGCATGTCCACCCAGTCTATCCCTGTCATCACATCCTTACCCCTACTATTGCTCAAACTCTCCAAATCCAGATCAACATCAAACCCCGTAACTTCAGAAAAACCCAAACACTTATGGAGAGAGGGATCAAGAAACATAGGATCAAACTGTTTAAAATACCAAACCTCACAACATTACCCACCATGTCTTCTTCCAGAAACACCAACCCGTCAACAAATTCAATATCCGTACTAGCCCCAATGCCGCCATCCACCACCTTCTGCAAGTCAACCCCTAAAGTTTTAGAATATCCCCCAGTATTCAAATTAATGGCATCAACGCCGTTTAAAGGTAACTGGAAATCGACAACACAACGATCAACATTCACAGCAGTATTAATTGCATCAAAATGCAACAGAATCTCATCCAACAACAGTAAAGCCTTTCTCTTGTTATTCGAAATCAAAGCAGAACAAAAACTGTGACGATCCCAAAATCCGAGGGGCGGTATTAAGGATAATCATTGGAATATAACACATTAATCATCATAGCAGAGTACAGATAATAGCAGAAACAATAAATAGAATAAATTTACATGGATATGACAGCGGAATCACAACATGTAATAAAATCAGAATAGCATAGCGTAGGATATAACTTAGTAACTAAAGGGAAGTGATCAGTCATCATCGCCAGAGGCGGAATACATACATGCAGTGAGACATAATAAGGGTATCAGTCTACATCGCCAAAGGCGGTACATATACATACAATAAAAAGTACTGAAAGTAAATCAGTCCGCATCGCCAGTGGCGGGATCATAATATAAGTACAATAATGGCGGAAAATGTCAAAGTCGTCTCTATGAAGTCAGCCTCGCCATGAGCCAAAAATGCACTCTATGCAACAGTGCAGAGCCAAAAACAACCTGTCACCTGTGAACTAGGCTGCCCGTGTGAAAATAAGGGCACCCGCGTTTGCAAAGTGAAACAAACAACGAGTCAGTCATGGGGACTGGTATGAGGAATCTATTTAACAGTTAAACAACAGTAATAGCAAATCATAGGACCACGCCACTTTCGCGGAACGGGTTTACTCTAGTGATTGCTAGTGCATTTAAAACAAAGTAAATTCTTTTAAAACGACGCAATGCTTTTAAAAAGAATGAAGCCATTATAAGACTCAGGTCCCATCATACAATGCAACGCAAGCCGGAGGATAGAGTTTTACCTTATAATGGCCAAATATGCTTGGTACGTATAAAGCAAAATCATTTGATATTATTACTAGTGCATATATGTTTCAAAAGCGAATAGCATCATGAATATCAATCATAGGCGGCATAACTACCATATACTATGTCGCCATACTAGTTCTACAATCGAGTCCGTTGTTTCGTATTGGAAATTGGATTTTCGTCATGAGTCGAGGCAAGGGGCAAGCTCCTCTCCGCTTCGAGACATTCTAGCAAATGCCTCAGGACTACACACTCTGGGTAACCCCTGGATCGGCTGGGCCGGTCCTCTCTTACGTTTGAGGATTAGTTATTCATGAACACACGTTTCCCGGTCCTTACAGACCTATAATCGAGGCGCCTCGCATTCCAACAACCACAAAGGTGAAAAGTAGATATATATGTCAGGGCTGGTAAGTCACTGACACCACCATAGCGAGAAAGAAACGTCGTGCTCTCCCAGCGGCCCGTATCCCCTTTTTAACTCATACCGAGGTGTGAGGCTCGCGAATCTACGAAATACACAAAGCCAGGTCACGCAGACCGTGCTTTGATCATCATCCACAAGACTTTGTTTTGCAACAAAAGCCTTGATCACAGCATCTTGGCATGCAACATAGGCAGTCCACTCCATACGATTGATTTCCATCGATATATAACCCCTGAGCTCGTACGTCTCAGAGAAGGGCGTTAAGCAAAAGAATAAATTCTCCGCCGCCAAACAGATATATTTTAACAGAGATCAATCAGTATAGAACAAAATCCAATGTCAGACACACAGTCCATTTACAAGTCCGTTCTGGGTCTGAACGAAACCGGAGGCGTCAAATTCCTCGTATATCCGTCCAATCAACGCATACGTTCAGAGGGCTACTACTTCCGTCCCTTTCCGGTAGCTACTCCGGCCAGGAACCTCAGTAGCGCCCATCCAACCGATACGAAGATCGTCGGTCTTGAATCGTCTTTGCCTTTTTCCAATTCGAATCGCTCGATAAATTATTTGAAATGAGGGTTAGCTCGGCCTTTTCAAATAATTCACGTCATTAGAATTTAAATCGATTTTTTTCTATGGTTATATTATTCGACATCCATCTTTCAGTTCTTTAGTGTTATTTTCGCGTCAAACAAATACAACCATCAAATATCAAACAATTCAAGCCCAATTGGTTTATTTGCAATCTATGTTGCTTATAATATTTTATAACGATTTTTCGCCATTTTTATTTATTTAAAAATGGCCATATTTAATTAAACGACGTTTCAGGTCGTGCCGTGGCACTGGCGCTGTTTTTCCCCTAATTTGTTTTACACATATCGGAAAATCTAACCGTTGGATTTCTACAAAGACTATATCAGTGGGAAGATATTCCCAAAGCGACCCCAACGGTTCCAGTTTCGTGAGAATCCGACGGTCGGATCTTCCACACTAGTCGTTTGAAGTTACGGTTTCAAAATTCGAACTGCAGCGTCGTTATTCGATTTAATTTAATTATATTTATATTTATATATAAAAATAAACGATTCTGGCGCTGTTTTTCTTCAGATTTGAATTAAACATTTTGGACAATCCAACCGTTGGATTTTTACAAGGTTGGTGCCGTTGGGAAGATATTTCCAAGGCGAACCCAGCGGTTGCGGTTTCGGGAAAATCCGATTGTCGGATTTCTCGCACTATTCGTTTTAAATTACGATTCCGAAACTCGAACTGCACGGCTTTGATTTCTTTTAATTATATTTATATATATATATATAAATATAGTTCATTCTATAATTCCAACTATAGTTCATTCTATATTTTCAACTTCGTTTTCACTTCAAATATTTCACTAAAGCCTTAATATTTCGAAAAATTTCGCCATAACCTCCATTGTACGGGGAGGGGTTTGGAAATTTATTGGGCCGTATTAGGTACCCAATAAATCCTAAAAAGCATTCACATATTTATAATGATATATTCTGGTGTTTACGGGGGAGCATGTATAGATAATCACTCCAGAGAATAAATTCTCGTCACCCCGTTTCCGTGTGGAAATAAATAGTCCATGTGCCGTATCTAATAACTAGAGAGACGTGATTATTTTCAACTCCAGACCCGTGTGGGGTTTTTATTAATCTGGCAATTTATCGTTATATTTTATATAGTCCATATCAGTCATCAGTTCAACCTGTAGTATATAGTCATCGCCATACAAGCCTCTCGCTCATATGGTAAATCTTCCACCTCGTCACACAATCTTCAATTGCTTATGTGGAATATGATGAAGTATGCTTATCGTCAAGAAGTATGCCATGAAGTGTAGTTCAAAATTAATTGTTACTATCCTATGGCGATATTTATTATTTCACACAGGATAACCAGCACTCCGCATTCAATGGCATTCACAGGAGTTGATATAAAAATAAAATTGCGCAGCCAACTCATCAAGGCTTACCTATTTGTCCGGCACGCAAATAATTTCTTTACTCTACAGCTAATCCATTTTTCCTGTTCAACACATGTATATATATGCAGAACAAAGCTAATAATAATATTTCTAGTGAACTATTATTTATTTCAACACGTGTGTATTTTTATCGAAGCATATACATGATAAAAGAAATATTTTTATCGTCAAAAATATTTATTCAACACGTGAATGTTTTTAACACTTCCTATTCACAATAAAAATATAGTTTTTATTGTCGATTCATTTTATTTTAAATACCATAACATTCAACACATGAATTTCAAATCGACGAACGAAATGCAACTCAACACATGAATATTCTATATAGTTTGTATATATGTAAAAATGTGATTTTTATCGCTAAAGCTATTTGTTTAAATTCAAATAATATTCAACACATGAATTTCAACTCAACGAATGGATTGCAACTCAACACATGAATATTCTCTATAGTTTGTATATATATAAAAATGTGATTTTTATCGCTAAAGCTATTTGTTTAAATTCAAATAATATTCAACACATGAATTTCAACTCAACGAATGGATTGCAACTCAACACATGAATATTCGCTACAACATATGTAATTTATTTCAGCGAATGAAAATTATTCTAACACATGAATATTTCAGAAAATTTTGGCAGCATAACGGCAGGGTAGTTAAAACTTGGACCGTCCCTAGTACGGATCCTCGCTCTACCTTAAAACCTCGCGGTTTTTGACAATGGGGATCATGCATCTAGTTCGCACGCAGGCGGCATGTTTTATTTTCAATTCCACAATCCTATTCTATTTTGTTTCAACCACAAGAGGGTATTTTTCAACCACAAAGGTATTTTTCAACCATCATATCAACCACAAACAATTATTTCCAACCATTCGTCATACCATATAATATTACGTCAATCACAAGCAATAAATATCGTCCATGGTCTGTGGACGAGGGGAGTATATATATATATATATATATATATATATATATATATATATAATAACTCACTTGCATTTCATCACAATTCAAAGCATATATGTTTCATTCAACGCTTGTATAATTTATACATCGCTAATGTAACTTATACAACACATGTACATGAGGTATACAATGCGTATATAATTTACACTTCGCTTATATAATTTATACAACGCGATTTCATTCACATAAATAGTTTAGATTCCTCACATTGGTTATTGCAGTGCTAAAAATTGTAGGAAGATCAGAAAAATCCGCGGCTTCTTCTAGAATGTAGAGAGCCTCCTTGCGGTCACGGTGTCTCCTGTTTCATCGAATTTCATTAACACACTAAAAAGATATGATTTTTCAAAGTTTTGCAACACTTAAAAGTGTTATTTTCATTTCAGAAATTTAAATCAGAAAGGTTTTCAACGCTTCAAAACTAGGTTTTGATTTTAAATCAAAACCGTACCTTATTGCTCCGATCAGTCTACATGGAGTCGAAGGGCTACGAATCACCTTCCGATCGGCGGTGGTGGCGATGAACTTGGTGGCTCCTGCGACTCGCAGCGGCGCTCCAAAGGGGGCGACTTCCTCCTCGAAATTCAACGCGTACAGTCGATGGTTCGACGCGAGGCTTGTTCGGATTTAAAGAGGAGGCGGAGGCGATCAGAATCCTCAACTGGAGGAGGCGGCAAAACTGGCTGTGGTGGCGGCAAAGGCGACGGGAAGTTTCGAGCTTCGTGCGTCGTCCAAATCGCTGGCGGCTAGGGTTTTTCCGAGTTTTTTTTTAAAAGAAAAAAATCCTATTGGTCCGAGCTATATAGTAAATTTTAAATAGCGTTTTCTCAAACGGACTCGAAATCAAACCCAACGACTGTCGCCCCTAGCTAAATACCCCCATTCCGGACACAATGGGATATGTTTCGTTGGCCAATTCGACTGTTGCAGTCAGTTGTTTTTCAAATTAAAATATAAAACATTCGATATTTAATTTGAACGTACATTTCAATTTGCCAGGGCCACAAACTAAATCGAAAAATTCCAGAAAAATAAATCTAGCTTTGTTTTGACGATACGGTCCTAACAAAACCAGTTTCGTCGAATTCTGAGCTCGTTTGAAAAACGTCCATTTTTAGGTCGACCCATTTTAACAGAATTTGACCAATCACATTTTCTTTTGCCCCGCCCACATACTAGCTTCAAAAATTATGAAATTTGAAACTTAGCAATAATTTGACATCCCGGACCCAACAAAAGTGGTTTCGTCGAATTCCGAGGTCGTATGCAAAATATCTATTTTCAAGGGCTATATGTGCTATATAGCGACCTTTCTGAAAATTCATTTGGCCATAACTTTTGATTCCCGCTATGAAATTTCGATTTTTCAGATTCGTTAGAAAGGTATTTATAAATAGATTTAAATATTTTCAGTTTCGCTAAAATCCGCTATATTTTCCACCCGGTACAGTCAGACAAAGTTTGTATTCAAAATTTCAAGCAGCAATACCATACCCAATTCTATATTTTATTGAAATATGTTATTTCAACTATTCAAATTCTTTGTTAATAACCAAATTTAAAAAATTTAAATTGGTTCACATTTTCTGGGTTATTACAATCTCCCCCACTTAAAACTTTTCGTCCTCGAAAAGGAAATAACAGCTAAGTAGGAAATAAAGTGTAAATGCAAAGTATTGTAAAGGTACCTTGCACCGGAGTTAGTCAGAGATGTCCAATCTGCATTTGGGATAGGCTGGTTTAATGCTTTCCTCAGTCTCCCAAGTACACTCTAGGATCACTACTCCATTGCACTTTGACTAGATGAATCTTTTTCCTCCTTAACTCTCTTGTTTCTTTGCCAACTATCTTTAATGGCTCTCTTCTGAGTGCTAATTCTGGAGTTATGTCAATATCCTGTTGTGCTGCTTCTTCCACAACAAGATCGGGATCATGAACATGTTTTCTGAGTTGAGACACGTGGAACACATCATGTACACCAGGCAACCAATCAGGTAATGAAACCCTATATGCAAGAGTTCCAATCCGTTCAAGTATAGGAAAGGGACCAATAAATCTCGGTGCCAACTTCCCAGTCTTGCCAAATCTGATTACTCCCCGCATTGGAGAAACTCTTAAATAAACATAATCGTCAACGGAAAACGATATATCCCTTCTTCTTGCATCAGCATAACTTTTCTGTCGGCTCTGCGCGGTTTTCAATCGCTTCTTAATAAAGTCGGCTTTATCTGATGCTTCTTGGATCATATCGGGCCCTAACACAAGTCTGTTGCCAGGTTCTACCCAACATGCGGGAGATCTGCATGGTCTACCGTATAATGCTTCAAATGGGGACATTCCCAGACTTGCTTGATAGCTATTGTTGTAATAGAATTCGGCTAAATGTAAGTGATCTTCCCATGAGCCTCCAAAATCGATAACGCAAGCCCGTAGTAAATCTTCTAGAATTCTATTCACCCGCTCAGTTTGGCCATCTGTCTATGGGTGGTAAGCGGTGCTTAGATTCAATTTGGATCCCAATTCTGTCTGGAATGCTTCCCAGAATTTGCTAGTAAACAGGGGATCTCTATCACTGACTATATTGAGCGGCACTCCATGTAATTTAACTATTTCTTTGAAGTAAATCTGTGCTAAACTTTGAGCCGTTCTATTGGATCGGACAGGTATGAAATGGGCAGTCTTCGTGAAGCGATCTACGATTACCCATATACTGTCGTTTCCTTTTCTAGTTCGAGGCAAGCCATCGATGAAATCCATCGAAATTTGCTCCCACTTCCATCCTGGAATTTCTAATGGTTGTAATAGTACAGCCAGTTTCTGCTGATCGCTCTTAACTAGCTGACAAGTGGGGGCATCTACTAACATATAATGAAATATCTCTTTTCATTGAATTCCACCAGAATGTGCGCTTGATATCGTTATACATTTTGCTCACACCGGGATGGATACTTAATTTGGACTTGTGGCATTCATCAAGTATTTTTCTTCTGAGCTCAGGAAGATTTGGGATGCAAATTCTGCCCTTCAATCTAAGAACTCCTTTGTCATCGAGTCGGAAACTTGTGGATTCACCTCCTTTGATTCTATGACTGACTCTTTGAATAAATTCATCGTCTTTCTGAAGGGTCGAGATCCTGTCTATTAATGAAGACGTGATGATAAAACTGGCGATGATTTCATTCTTTCTGCTGAGCGCATCGGCTACAACATTGGCTTTCCCTGGAGTGTATAGAATTTCAAAATCATATGCTGCAAGGAATCCTAACCAACGCTGTTGTCTCAAATTTAGATCTTTCTAAGTGAACAGATATTTCAAGGATTGATGATCGGTAAACAGTTCGAACTTCTCGCCCAATAAATAATTCCTCCAGATTCTTAAAGCAAACACGATAGTTAATAACTCAAGATCATGAGTTGCATAGTTTCTTTCATGCGGCTTCAGCTGACGGCTGGCATAAGTGACCACTTGGCCTTTTTGCATTAATACTGCGCCTAGCCATCTAATAGAAGCATCTGTCCATACAGTCAAGTCTTGGTTGCCTTCTATAATTGTCAATACTGGAGCGGTTGTCAACTTCAGTTTCAGCTCTTGGAAAGCTTCTTCACATTCGGGAGTCCATTTGAATTTCTCATGCTTCTTTGTAAGCTTTGTCAATACACCCGATATCTTTGAAAAATCCTGAACGAATTTCCGATAGTAACTAGCCAATCCAAGGAAACTTCGAACTTCTATGGGGGTAGTAGGTTGTTTCCAGTTCTGAATCGCTGTAATTTTTCTTGGATCTACAGCAATTCCTTCCTTTGATACGACATGGCCTAGGAACTTAACTTCATCCCGCCAGAAGACACATTTAGAAAATTTAGCTTTCAAGACATTTCTCCTTAGAATTTTCAACACCTGTTCTAAATGTTTTGCATGCTCGCCTTCCGTCTTGGAGTAGATTAAAATGTCATCGATGAAGACTAGAACAAATTTATTTAGTACACCACGGAACACTCTGTTCATAAGATCGACGAAGTATGCCGGAGCGTTACACAAGCCGAACGGCATTACTAACCATTCGTAGAATAAATCGAGACCCCTGAAGACTGTTAAAGGAACACAGTCTTCGGCTATACGTAATTGGTGGAAACCTGTAGCTAGGTCCATTCTGGAGAATATTGTTGCTCCATTTAATTGATCTAACAGATAGTCTATTCGGGGCAAGGGATATTTGTTCTTCATTGTCTGCTTATTGAGATCTCGGTAATCAACGCAAAGTCTTAGAGTACCGTCTGATTTCGGGACAAATACTACTGCTGCTCCCCAAGCTGAAAAGCTCGGTCTGATCAGACCTTTCCAAAGCAATTCTCGGGTTTGACTACTTAACTCTTCTTTTTTCTTTCGGGGCCATTCTTCTAATTGGATGTACTACTGGTCGGGCGTTAGGAATTAGATCTATTCTAAATTCAATCTCTCTTTGCGGCGGTAAGTTTTCTACTTCTTCAAACACATCCGCGTAGTTTTTAACGACCGGTATCTTTTCTAATGAATGGGGAGTAACTTCTAAAGAAGACCAAAATTCTATTCTATTAATTTCTGAGCCAAGGCATGGTATATATATAGGTCCAAGCTTCGTTTCGACTTTAACGATTCTTTCGGCACATCTAACTTCGGCCTTATATTTTGTCAACCAGTCCAGCCCCAGTATAATATTAAATTCGGAAAGGTCCATGACAATCGAATCAAAAGGAAATCGGTATCGAGAAAAGGAAATAGGTAATCTACAATATATACTGAGACTAACAGAACCTCCTATCGGGTTTCGAACTTTAAATGGTTCTTTAAGCTTTCTTCGTTTCAATTTTAATTTGTGAACAAGGTTACTAGAAATGAAGCTACGTGATGCACCAGTATCAAAAAGTACAGAAACAGGAATATTTTTAATGGTAAGGGTACCTCCCAAGACGTCGGGTTTACCTGATCCATCCGTGATAGCTGGCGGGGCCCCCCCGTCATACACATGAGCCACTTGTGCATTCTGCTTCAGAGGACAGTTCCTGCTATAGTGCCCCTTCTTATGGCAGTTGTAGCATTCGGCAGAGTCATTTGCCTTTGGTTTCCTCGGGGCTTTGCATACATTAGAAAAATGACATGGCTTCCCGTAGTTGTAGCAATTTCCTTTGGGGATCTTTGCAGGTTTCTGAGTAGCGGCCGCTGTAATGCTAGACTCGGGTTGATCTGCTGAAGCCTTGCGCTTATTTCTAGCTTAGCTTTTGGCGTGGTCTTGGCTAGCGTGCCTTTCATCCATATCTTCATAATTGCAAGCCATTTCTACTAATTCTGAAAAGGAGAGTTTGATGTTGCTCATAGCTCTGTCATGGTACTTGCGCTTTAGCCCAAATATGAATCTCTTGTTCTTTGCTTTGTTTGTCATAATAAGCTCTGGAGCATAGCGCGACAACTAGGTGAACTTATTGAGGTAATCCTGGATAGAGAGATCCCCTTGCTGGAGATTAGCAAACTGCTCTCGCATCCTCTCTAAAGCCTGTTCAGGTACAAACTTCTCATTGAACATAGTTTTGAATTGCTCCCAGGTTCTGATAGTACCTGCTGCATCCTCTGAGGTAATGGCATCCCACCACAGCTCTGCTTCCTCCTGTAGGAGCCAAATACCAAGTCGTGCTTTGTTGTTGGTTCCCATACCCATGCCTTCAAAGATTTTCTCACAGGTCTTCAACCAAGCTATAGCCTCGGTCACTGTACCAGTGCCAGTAAAGGGTTTTCCCCCAAGGTTCCTATACCTCTTCGCTACTTTTTCTAGCTCAAAGTCCTCGGGTGCTGGTGGCTGAACAGTAGGGCATTCCACAACTACGGGGATATTCCCTCGTCCTCCTGCTGCTCCTGCTCGGCCTCCACGGCCTCCTCTAGCTGCTGCTGCTCGTGTAGCCATCTAAGAGAATACTGTATATGCAAGTAAAAGAGTCAATCTCACAGATTTGATAATTTTCATAAATGATAAAGCAGGGGAATACAAGGAAAGATAATGATGATGTACTGATCAAATTGTTTTGCTAATCTGCTTAGCTCATTCTAGGACATTGCTAATCCTATCTCTAATGAGCTACTCGCATTAGAACACTACTGATTCTATTCTGACGAGGTGTTTAATGTGTTAGATCCCGGAGCTAAGATTAACCAAAGCTCTGATACCAACTGTGATGATCCCAAAAATCCGAGGGGCGGTATTAAGGATAATCATTGGAATATAACACATTAATCATCATAGCAGAGTACAGATAATAGCAGAAACAATAGATAGAATAAATTTACATGGATATGACAGCGGAATCACAACATGTAATAACATCAGAATAGCATAGCGTAGGATATAACTTAGTAAATAAAGGGAAGTGATCAGTCATCATCGCCAGAGGCGGAATACATACATGCAGTGAAACATAATAAGGGTATCAGTCTACATCGTCGAAGGCGGTACATATACATACAATAAAAAGTACTTAAAGTAAATCAGTCCGCATCGCCAGTGGCGGAATCATAATATAAGTACAATAATGGCGGAAAATGTCAAAGTCGTCTCTATGAAGTCAGCCTCGCCATGAGCCAAAAATGCACTCTATGCAACAGTGCAGAGCCAAAAACAACCTGTCACCTGTGAACTAGGCTGCCCGTGTGAAAATAAGGGCACCCGCGTTTGCAAAGTGAAACAAACAACGAGTCAGTCATGGGGACTAGTATGAGGAATCTATTTAATAGTTAAACAACAGTAATAGCAAATCATAGGACCACGCCACTTTCGGGGAACGGGTTTACTCCAGTGATTGCTAGTGCATTTAAAACAAAGTAAATTCTTTTAAAACGACGCAATGCTTTTAAACAGAATGGAGCCATTATAAGACTCAGGTCCCATCATACAATGCAACGCAAGCCGGAGGATAAAGTTTTACCTTATAATGGCCAAATATGCTTGGTACGTATAAAGCAAAATCATTTGATATTATTACTAGTGCATATATGTTTCAAAAGCGAATAACATCATAAATATCAATCATAGGTGGCATAGCTACCATATACTATGTCGCCATACTAGTTCTACAATCGAGTCCATTGTTTCGTATTGGAAATTGGATTTCCGTCATGAGTCGAGGCAAGGGGCAAGCTCCTCTCCTCTTCGAGACATTCTAGCAAATGCCTCAGGACTACATACTCTGGGTAACCCCTGGATCGGCTGGGCCGGTCCTCTCTTACGTTTGAGGATTAGTTATTCCTGAACACACGTTTCCCGGTCCTTACAGACCTATAATCGAGGCGCCTCGCATTCCAACAACCACAAAGGTGAAAAGTAGATATATATGTTAGGGCTGGTAAGTCACTGACACCACCATAGCTAGAAAGAAACATCGTGCTCTCCCAGCGGCCCGTATCCCCTTTTTAACTCATACCGAGGTGTGAGGCTCGCGAATCTACGAAATACACAAAGCCAGGTCACGCAGACCGTGCTTTGATCATCATCCACAAGTCTTTGCTTTGCAACAGAAGCCTTGATCACAACATCTTGGCATGTCACATAGGCAGTCCACTCCATACGATTGATTTCCAACGATATATAACCCCTGAGCTCGTACGTCTCAGAGAAGGGCGTTAAGAAAAAGAATAAATTCTCCGCCGCCAAACAGGTATATATTTAACAGAGGTCAATCAGTATAGAACAAAATCCCATGTCAGACACACAGTCCATTTACAAGTCCGTTCTGGGTCTGAACGAAACCGGAGGCGTCAAATTTCTCGTATATCCGTCCAATCAACGCATACGTTCAGACGGCTACTACTTCCGTTCCTTTCTGGTAGCTACTCCGGTCAGGAACCTCAGTAGCGCCCATCCAACCGATACGAAGATCGTCGGTCTTGAATCGTCTTTGCCTTTTTCCAATTCGAATCGCTCGATAAATTATTTGAAATGAGGGTTAGCTCGGCCTTTTCAAATAATTCACGTCATTAGAATTTAAATCGATTTTTTTTCTATGGTTATATTATTCGACATCCATCTTTCAGTTCTTTAGTGTTATTTTCGCGTCAAACACATACAACCATCAAATATCAAACAATTCAAGCCCAATTGGTTTATTTGCAATCTATGTTGCTTATAATATTTTATAACGATTTTTCGCCATTTTTATTTATTTAAAAATGGCCATATTTAATTAAACGACGCTTCAGGTCGTGCCGTGGCACTGGCGCTGTTTCTCTCCTAATTTGTTTTACACATATCGGAAAAATCTAACCGTTGGATTTCTACAAAGACTATATCAGTGGGAAGATATTCCCAAAGCGAACCCAACGGTTCCAGTTTCGTGAGAATCTGACGGTCGGATCTTCCACACTAGTCGTTTGAAGTTACGGTTTCAAAATTCGAACTGCAGCGTCGTTATTCGATTAAATTTAATTATATTTATATTTATATA
Source organism: Allium sativum (assembly GCA_030737875.1). Taxonomy (NCBI): domain Eukaryota; kingdom Viridiplantae; phylum Streptophyta; class Magnoliopsida; order Asparagales; family Amaryllidaceae; genus Allium; species Allium sativum. Next base: position 830,175,739 of record CM060918.1, on the reverse strand, counting down.
TAAATATAAACGATTCTGGCGCTGTTTTTCTTCAGATTTGAATTAAACATTCCGGACAATCCAACCGTTGGATTTTTACAAGGTTGGTGCCGTTGGGAAGATATTTCCAAGGCGAACCCAGCGGTTGCGGTTTCGGGAAAATCCGATGGTCGGATTTCTCGCACTGATCGTTTCAAATTACGATTCCGAAACTCGAACAGCACGGCTTCGATTCCTTTTAATTATATTTATATTTATATATATAAATATAGTCCATTCTATAATTCCAACTATAGTTCATTCTATATTTTCAACTTCGTTTTCACTTCAAATATTTCACTAACGCCTTAATATTTCGAAAAATTTCGCCATAACCTCCTTTGTACGGGGAGGGGTTTGGAAATTTATTGGGCCGTATAAGGTACCCAATAAATCCTAAAAAGCATTCACATATTTATAGTGATATATTCTGGTGTTTACGGGGGAGCATGTATAGATAATCACTCCAGAGAATAAATTCTCGTCACCCCGTTTCCGTGTGGAAATAAATAGTCCATGTGCCGTATCTAATAACTAGAGAGACGTGATTATTGTCAACTCCAGACCCGTGTGGGGTTTTTATTAATCTGGCAATTTATCGTTATATTTTATATAGTCCATATCAGTCATCAATTCAACCTGTAGTATATAGTCATCGCCATACAAGCCTCTCGCTCATATGGTAAATCTTCCACCTCGTCACACAAGCTCCAATTGCTTATGTGGAATATGATGAAGTATGCTTATCGTCAAGAAGTATGCCATGTAGTGTAGTTCAAAATTAATTGTTACTATCCTATGGCGATATTTATTATTTCACATAGAATAACCAGCACTCCGCATCCAATGGCATTCACAGGAGTTGATATAAAAATAAAATTGCGCAGCCAACTCATCAAGGCTTACCTATTTGTCGGGCACGCAAATAATTTCTTTACTCTACAGCTAATCCATTTTTCCTGTTCAACACATGTATATATATGCAGAACAAAGCTAATAATAATATTTCTGGCGAACTATTATTTATTTCAACACGTGTGTATTTTTATCGAAGCATATACATGATAAAAGAAATATTTTTATCGTCAAAAATATTTATTCAACACGTGAATGTTTTTAACACTTCCTATTCACAATAAAAATATAGTTTTTATTGTCGATTCATTTTATTTTAAAATACCATAACATTCAACACATGAATTTCAAATCGACGAACGAATTGCAACTCAACACATGAATATTCTATATAGTTTGTATATATGTAAAAATGTGATTTTTAGCGCTAAAGCTATTTGTTTAAATTCAAATAATATTCAACACATGAATTTCAACTCAACGAATGGATTGCAACTCAACACATGAATATTCTCTATAGTTTGTGTATATATAAAAATGTGATTTTTATCGCTAAAGCTATTTGTTTAAATTCAAATAATATTCAACACATGAATTTCAACTCAACGAATGGATTGCAACTCAACACATGAATATTCACTACAACATATGTAATTTATTTCAGCGAATGAAAATTATTCTAACACATGAATATTTCAGAAAATTTCGACAGCATAACGGCAGGGTGGTTAAAACCGGGACCGTCCCTAGTACGGCTCCCCGCTCTACCTTAAAACCTCGCGATTTTTGACAATGGGGATCATGCATCTAGTTCGCACGCAGGCGGCATGTTTTATTTTCAATTCCACAATCCAATTCTAATTTGTTTCAACCACAAGAGGGTATTTTTCAACCACAAAGGTATTTTTCAACCATCATATCAACCACAAACAATTATTTCCAACCATTCGTCATACCATATAATATTACGTCAATCACAAGCAATAAATATCGTCCATGGTCTGTAGACGAGGGGAGTATATATTTATATATATATATATATATATATAATATAATAATTCACTTGCATTTCATCACAATTCAAAGCATATATGTTTCATTCAACGCTTGTATAATTTATACATCGCTAATATAACTTATACAACACATGTACATGAGGTATACAATGCGTATATAATTTACACTTCGCTTATATAATTTATACAACGCGATTTCATTCACACAAATAGTTTAGATTCCTCACATTGGTTATGGCAGTGCTAAAAATCGTAGGAAGATTAGAAAAATCCGCGGCTTCTTCTAGAATGTAGAGAGCCTCCTTGCGGTCACGGTGTCTCTTGTTTCATCGAATTTCGTTAACACACTAAAAAGATATGATTTTTCAAAGTTTTGCAACACTTAAAAGTGTTATTTTCATTTCAGAAATTTAAATCAGAAAGGTTTTCAAAGCTTCAAAACTAGGTTTTGATTTTAAATCAAAACCGTACCTTGTTGCTCCGACCAGTCTACACGGCGTCGTAGGGCTACGAATCACCTTCCGATCGGCGGTGGTGGCGATGAACTCGGTGGCTCCTGCGAGTCGCGGCGGCGCTCCAAAGGGGGCGACTTCCTCCTCGAAATTCAACGCGTACAGTCGATGGTTCGAGGCGAGGCTTGGTCGGATTTAAAGAGAAGGCGGAGGCGATCAGAATCCTCAACTGGAGGAGGCGGCGAAACTGGCTGTGGCGGCGGCAAAAGCGACGGGAAGTTTCGAGCTTCGTGCATCGTCCAAATCGCTGGCGGCTAGGGTTTTTCCGAGTTTTTTTTAGAAGAAAAAATCCTATTGGTCCGAGCTATATAGTAAATTTTAAATAGTGTTTTCTCAAACGGACTCGAAATCAAACCCAATGACTGTCGCCCCCAGCTAAATACCCCCATTCCGGACACAATGGGATATGTTTCGTTGGCCAATTCGACTGTTATAGTCAGTTATTTTTCAAATTAAAATATAAAACATTCGATATTTAATTTGAACGTACATTTCAATTTGCTAGGGCCACAAACTGAATCAAAAAATTCCAGAAAAATAAATCTAGCTTTGTTTTGACGATATGGTCCTAACAAAACCAGTTTCATCGAATTCTGAGCTCGTTTGAAAAACGGCCATTTTTAGATCGACCCATTTTAACAGAATTTGACCAATCACATTTTCTTTTGCCCCGCCCACATACTAGCTTCAAAAATTATGAAATTTGAAACTTATAAATAATTTGACATCCCGGACCCAACAAAAGTGGTTTCGTCGAATTCCGAGGTCGTATGCAAAATATCTATTTTCAAGGGCTATATGTGCTATATAGCGACCTTTCTGAAAATTCATTTGGCCATAACTTTTGATTCCCGCTATGAAATTTCGATTTTTCAGATTCGTTAGAAAGGTATTTATAAACAGATTTAAATATTTTCAGTTTCGCTAAGATCCGTTATATTTTCCACCCGGTACAGTCAGACAAAGTTTGTATTCAAAATTTCAAGCAGCAATACCATACCCAATTCTATATTTTATTGAAATATGTTATTTTAACTATTCAAAATCTTTGGTAATAACCTAATTTAAAAATTTTAAATTGGTTCACATTTTCCGGGTTATTACAAAAACCTCCGCAGTTCCAAGAGATTTAAGTCAAACAAGAAGGCATGTTCCTTTCTTTCCAATGTAGGTTGTAAAGGAGGATAAACATGATATCTTGAGCCATAAAATACTCTCTTTCGCCACAATAAACCATTAACCAGTCCCTCTATATTCCATCCCAACAAAAGCATCAGATATGCCCCATCGTTCTTCTAATCAGAATAATCCAATTCGTATAAATTCAAGATAGAAATCAGCTTCTGGCAAAAGATCGAACAGTTGAAGCGCATAAGATCAAGAACTGTTTTCCCTCTAAATATTTCTGGACATCTGTTCTTCTAATGAACCAACCCTCCACATTTGAAGCATTGAACCACATTCCTGCATTCTTTCGCAATATGATATGAATCGCCGCATCTGAAGCAACAACGATCCCCAAAATATCTCCTTTTAAAAGAACTCTTAAACAAGGAATATTTCTGATTAGAAGCAAGAACAGAATTCGGGATAAACTATCAAGTCACATCAGCGTATGAAAGTTGAGAAACCCCCCTTGAATTTGACTAAGGAAGTAGATAAATTCGATGAAAGAAATGCAAAATTATCTAATCCAGAAAACGATGAAGAAAGAGGGGTCGCCGCCATAAGAGATTGCTTTGAATTTAGTTAATTATCTAATATAGCAACTTGAAACGGTAAATCTTATGATAATTCATATGTTTATGCAAGTTTAGATCCATTTTTTTAGTCTATTCATTGATTTATCATGATTTGGTGACTCTATATGGTTGTCAATGATTGATTATTGTTTTAAGTGTTGTTGATGGTTTCAAAAAGTGTAGTTGGTTGAATTTGATGATTTGTATAAGTTTAGTGTATCGATATTGTCGTTTGGTGATGGATTGGTTGAGATTTGAGTTAGATTGGTTAGATCTGGAGTCGGGTCATTTTTGCATGCGACATAGAGCTTGGGTCATGGCTTGTGCTCCAAGACATGGATGGTTCGTTGACTTTAGGTCGTTGGACTTGGATCATGTAAGGATGAGAGCATTGAAGGACTTTGGGTCGCCGGAAGATGTTGGCTTCAGGTCGTGCAACTTGGGACGTTGGCTCATTGAAAGCAGGTCGTCTGGACTTGGGTTGTGGTGCTTGACTCGCATGTAGATGGGTCCTTCTGCTTGTAGAAAGTGGGTTGTTCTTGTGTGTTAAGATGGATCGTCCAAGTAAGGTAGTTGGTACTGGGTCGGTTGGGATAGGTCGGCAGAAGGAGTCGGGTCATTCAAAGCACATTGGGTCGGCTTGTGTGGAAAAAGGGGGATGGGTTATTGGTCATATAGGTCGGTTGCAACCTGGGGAAAAACGACCGAGTTTATGGTGGACCAAGTGATGTTATTTTTTAGGTTCAGAAATCGATGTAGCTTTGATGTGAGTTTAAGGTGAGTTTGAAGTGTTGTGAAGTGTTCGTTGATCGATGAAATGCAACGAATATTAAGATGACTCAAAGATGTTGAGTTCGTGGATAATGGTTGCTCGAGAAGGCGCTTGAGCTCATGGGTAGTCATCAAGGTGGAATGCTCGAGTTATTGAGGGCCGAGAGATTATCATTGTCGTAGGTTCTAGAGGACTCAAAGTAGCGGTACATTGGGGGCACCCAAATACTAGAAGATGTCTAGTCGAGTACCCTGGGTAGTCACGATAGGCCTAGAGAAACGAGTCATGATGGCATATGGAGTTTTTCTAGAACCAGGGTTACCATTAGCCCTTGGTGAATCGCCAGATGGGCCAGTCATACGATTAATGATAGTTTCGAAGCAAGGTTGGAGGCGATAGCCAGAGTCATAGATTGCTAATTGGTTGCCATGAATATACTGTTTGTTTCTACTTGATTATTGTAAAGGCTATCACTGTCAGATGTGGGGAAGACGTGTTTGGGTTCTTCCCTGTTGATGTTAGTAAATTAGTTGATGAATATGCCTATTCTCACATACTTCATTGATGATGTTAGATAGATGTTTTATCTCTCATTAAGACTGTTGTCTGACTCAAGGTTATATGTTTCCCTCTTATTACCTTGGATTGTTCATCTATGTGTTGGGTGGGCAGACTGAGTAGCAGGTAACAGGTAGCAGATCTCAGTGGATGATGCTACAGATCTATGACGAGCTGGAGGCTTACGTACTAGTTTATGGATATTCCTTGATGATATGGAAGTTTAAAATTCTGTGCAATTATGCTTCGCTATTATTGCCTGTTGTATATGTTCTATTATATTTTATCCTTGCGCTTTGAGTTAAACGATTGGTTTCGCTTGTGTTATCCTACCTAGATGATCCTCCATAGCTGCTTGGCATGTATTTTAGCGCATTATTTCCCTTGTTAAGTGCAGGAGTTATGGGTGGTCATCGCATTTGGTATCAAAGCTCTGGCTAATCTGTTTTAGACAAAGTTCAGAGTTGTAATTAAGTATGAGAAACAAATTTGTCGATTTCTGATAGATGAATACTGTATATTATTGTGTATAATATAATAGCTTTGAACTCTGTTTGCATATTTTCTCATGTGTAGACTAATCATTCTATTTTTCAAATTTAGAATTAGTCGTCGAACATCAAGACACCCTACTAGGGAGGAGACTGTTCCTGTAGGGGGTAATGGCGGTATACCAGATTACCCAGTTATGATTAAGGCCATGGCGGAAGTGATCATAAGGAGGGTACCCGCTTAGGAGATGGCCGCAGCAGACATAGGAGTTCAAGTACAGGTTCCTAGGGTTGTGGACTTTGCTAAGCTATGCAAAGATTTCACTACTCTAGGACGGAAGCAGTTTAAGGGCACAAAACTAATTGAAGAGATTCAAGGGTGGCTTGATACTTGCATTCGGATCTTTGGAGACATGGGAATTAATGATGCTACTAAGAGGAAGCTTGTATCAAGATATCTACAGGGAAGAGCTATTGATTGGTCGAACACTGTCACTCTAGACACTCCAAAAGATGATATTTCATGGGAGCAATTCCAAGTCAGGTTTGAGACGAACTTTATCTCTACTATTTAGAAATCTATTTTGTTTAAGAGGTTTGTCGAGTTTAAGCAGAACAGTCGACCGGTGTTGGAGTATATTTCTGACTTTGAAGCTTTGTCGAAGTATGCACGTTCATATGTTGAGACTCCTTATCAAAAGAACAAGAAATTTGTCATGGGCTTGGACAAGTATCTGGGGAACCAGCTGGTTAATCACTTGGATGACATTTACGAGAAGATTGTGGAAAAAGCTCTAAGGCATGAGAGTTTGTTTCTCAAGGAAGAGACTGTTGTTGCAGCTAAGGAAAAACTGAAACCACATCAGGATGGTAATAATAAAAAGAGGAAGCAGCGAAAACAAAAAAAAAAGATGGCTAGAAGAAGGAGAAAGGTGGAGTGACCTATTTAAACTGTCAACAAAAGGGCCATTTTTCCAAGGATTATAAGCATCCGAAAGCTGAGAGGAAGTGCAACAACTATAGTGAACCTGGGCATGACAAGAAGGACTGTCTTGAACCGATGAAGAATAAGCAGATTGTGAAGGCGTATGCTTTAGAAGTTGTGACATCTCCTTCAAGGGATCCTACAACGGAGGGGAAAGGGAAGAGTGTCATCGTGCAAGGTATTCTTTCCGTTGGAGATGTTTCATTTCGTTTGTTGTTCGGTACTGGAGCATTGCATTCATTCATTTGTAATGAGCAAGTGTGATGCTTGGGTTTGGAACTCGAGATTTGTGATAGACCTTTTGTTGTGACTAGCCCAGTTGGGGGTTCGTCAAGTTTGTGTATGATTTGTCGTGGTCTAATTTTATCGATTCATGGTTTCTCCTTTGTGTGTGATTGCTTTGTTTTGAACTTCACCGTGTTTGGGATTATTTTGGGTATGGACTGGCTCAAGACGTATGCGGCAAAGGTGGATTGCGAGAAGCTAGAGGTGACCATCGGTAATGTGAAAGAGCGAATGGTTACGATTTGATGTAAGCCTGAAGATGGTGTCTTCGTGAGCTATTTATATTCGCTTGTGATTTCACGGGAAGACTTTTCATCGGTGCTGATAGCAAGTGAGTTTGATGATGTCTTTGAAGAGGTCAAAGGGTTGTTGCCACATCGCGAGATTGAGTTCAGAATCGATTTGGTCGAAGGTGCTAGACTAATCGTCATGCCTCTTAGGCGAAAATTGACACAAAATCACCATGTCGACTATTCAAGCATCGAAAACACTGGAATGTTATTAGAAAGAAATTAGAGGGTGAGATAAGAAAAAAGAAATTGTAACAACCCGCACCTCCGTTCACGCAAGATATTGTCCCCAACTTAGCCACCATATAGGTGTGGGGTTTTGTTCCTCAAAAGGCCTCGGCTAAGTTTCAAGATCTGCCAACACATGGCGTTACCACACAGGCTGAGCCAACCTCCCTACTAACACCGATATTGACCCTACTTTGCCACCTCTCAGGTGTAGGGTTTTCCATCACTAGGCCTCGGCGTTAGTAAGAGATGGACTCTACTATATAAGTACCCACTTCACACAGGCTTCCACGATATGGGACTTAGGGGTGTTACATTCTCCCCTCCTACAGAGCCCAACGTCCCCGTTGGCTCACAAACACCGCACCCAGACGTTGTAATCCACACAGGAGCCACAATTCCGGCTGGGTATTGGCTCTGATACCACTGTAACAGCCCGCACCTCCGTTCACGCAAGATATTGTCCCCAACTTAGCCACCATATAGGTGTGGGGTTTTGTTCCTCAAAAGGCCTCGGCTAAGTTTCAAGATCTGCCAACACATGGCGTTGCCACACAGGCTGAGCCAACCTCCCTACTAACACCGATATTGTCCCTACTTTGTCACCTCTCAGGTGTAGGGTTTTCCATCACTAGGCCTCGGCGTTAGTAAGAGATGGACTCTACTATATAAGTACCCACTTCACACAGGCTTCCACGATATGGGAATTAGGGGTGTTACAGAAATATTAGAATAGAAGAAGAAGAACCAACAACACAACACAGTCTCACACCACAGTGGAACAAAATATAATATAAAAATAGATCTTTACTGAGAGCTTGGATTAAAAACTTACAATCATCAGTGTAAATCATGATATCTAGACAGTTATAAAATCCTGTCCTTATATACAACACACAGTGGAATAACAACCATATATCATACGTCTGGACTTCTCCAGCTCGTCTCTGGACTTTGCATCATCCAATAACCTGAACCTGTTACTAAACCGGTCTAACCCGAGCATTACAAGCGATGGGTCAGTCTGGTTAACCAGAGTGAGAAAAACACACAAAGCTCATGGGTATCACACAACTTGATTTTTAAATTCAAAATCCTTTTGAAAGAAAAGGGTAATCGTAAGACCAAATCCACACATAAATACGGATGGTTTTTACCTTACGATAACCCAAAACATTTTTGAAATCAATATCATTTCTGATACTATAATAGTGTCTAAATATAAATAAATATCAATCTAGCAGAACGCTTGCATCTAACGCTCTACATATATAGTATACAATCAAAACCGCGAGCTCTTATTGGAGAATGGATTTCCTGGCAACGTATGGGACCACCTTCCGACAATGTACCTCTGGAGATGAATACTTTGGGGTTCAACAAGAACATCTTGCAACCCAAGACTAACATGACCGGCCCCTCACTTCACTTAAGAGTACCGAATATATCATTACCATGGTTGGGGGCCAGCCAACCGAACCGATAGCATACATACAGAAAATAAAAGGGACAACCGAAGCATTTAATTTCTCCTTATCAGGTAATGATATACCCTTTTGATGGGTGCGACCCACATAGCCATGCGACCTACCCGATTTTATACCATTTCCTGGTTGGTGAGGCTAGAGGTTTAAATCTTCTTTGAGAACATTTGCCACCATCCACTTTGAATGCCACATTGTCAGATCCTCTAGATAATCACTAATTGATGTCCACAAAAAATGCTCTGGTTGTTAAGCCAAGAGAACCGTCGTTCTCCGCCACTAACTATGGTACGTTTGAAGAAATCAACGTACGTAATTCCTTTGGAAATACTCTGTCAGACATCTATCCATACAAGTCATCCAGGAACAGGATGAACCGAAGGCACTCTCCTACCACATCCTAGGAATCGCCGATAAATCAGTAGCGAGTAATCCTTGCAATCCGTAGATTCCAATCACGACAGAATCACTGCCAAAATATCTCTAGCTGCTAAACCAGAGAAATTCAACCAGTGGTTCTTCCGTTTATGAAGATCCACGGTCTTCAATGCTCCATACTCAATCAACATCTTTCACATATTTGCTGGTCGGAATGGCTTTCGAATATAATTCGATCCCGGTCTTTCCGTACCAACAATCGTACTTGGCCAGATTTGATAGTCGATTATTTAACTATCAAATAAATAATCATGTGAATGAAATGAGTTTACTGATTTTGTATTCGGCATTACTTGGCCTCTTTAATTAAACATATGTTAATTATATTCTTAAAATTTTCCAATATTTGGAGTTTATCTTTTATTTCTTATTGTAAATAAGAATATTCTTAAAATCATTTCATTCGCTGACAAACTTTTTGAACACTGCTTTTAATATCATATACGGAAATCATAACTTATGTTTCACTCAATTATCTCTCGTTTATAAACTAATACCATTCCTGGATAATGGTGAAGTCGTTCAAGTTGAGTTATTTTATTTAACTCTCAGACCTTAACCAACAATATTCATATCTTCAGTACCACACGTTTCCTTTGAGAACCTTATTTGAATCTCAACAATGTTTATTCGATTAATTATTAAATAAACTATTATTTTACTTCTTTATTAGTCTTTGATAATCCTCTCTACTATTATACTCGAGTTTCGATTCCATCATAAATAGAATCCTTTATAAAATTCCCTTAACATCTCTTTAAAATATTCTTCAACTTGTTTGCAACAACCATACTATATTTGTTTTTATAATCATATATAACTATATTTAACAATCTAATATAAATATCTTTACAAATCCCATATAAATATCTTTATAAATCTTACCTACTTGACATCTGGTACGAACCTTATATTTATTTATATTAATACCATCGAACTTATCATCTGCAACAAACGTTACAGATTTCATTTCAAAACTTTCAATTTCTTATTTATCTTTTTTGCAAATCATTACGATAACTTATGCGTTGTTGTAAATCCCATAGCGATCTTTTTAATGATCTACTGTTATAAATCAAATAGTTTAATTTATTATTTGTAACAATTTGCATTTTTTCAAACTCTTACTTCATTTACAAATTCCATTTGCAAATTATTATCGACAATTAACATTTCAATTACATTTAACTCTTAACTTCCATTTACAAAATCATTTGTAAATTATTTACAACAACTTATATTCATTACCATTTCCAAAACCTTTTACTTAGCTTATACTCTTGCCCTTGATTAACAATCCGAGCTTCGGAATATCACATCCCAATCCTCGGAATAAATCTCACTTCGTTAACCATTCCGAACATCGGAATATCACATTCCGAACCTCGGAATAACCCTCACTTAACCATTTTATACCATTTCCCCACTTCTCAAGTTCCTTTTTCTAATTTCAAATATTAAATAAATATTTAATTTAAGCTATCATATTCGCTTAAAAATCCTTTTTATAACTTCGTTATAAAACTCGATTTTAATATAAAACCCATTAACTCCTTTCACATTTCAATTCGATTTCATTTTAACTTTGATCTCTTTTAAATGAATTAAAAAGTAATCTCAATAATTATTATTAATTAAAATAATAATTTACTTCAACCATTAATTACAGTAGCAGTAGTTAATTTCTTAATTAACTAAAATAAATAGTAAGTTTCTTTTTAATATCTTATTAAAATTAAAACATTTATTCATTAAACTATTTTTTTAAATTAATTCAAACAAATTAACTTAATAGTTATTCTCAGTTAAAAACAACTGATTTAGTCAACTCAATACATGGTTAATTCGTTAACCAATTTCGATTGGTCCTTCAATTAAATTAATTAATAATATAATTAATTTAAATAATTCCATTTAATTGTTTCTTAACAAAACAATTTTCCAATTCTTAACCGTTAGGTTAATTTTATACTCTTTTGCTTATAAATCTGATTAACATCAGAATTTACTTCATAAAATCATTTAATAATCACTTATAAATTTAAGTAATAAATAATAACCATTTATTTCTTTTTAATCCCTTTTATTCAAAATAATATATTTTAAAATTATCTTCAGTTATAAAATAAAATTTATAACTTCTTTTCTATCGATTTACTTGACGATAAATCAATATGTAGAAAACGATTGATTTATAGGCCATATACCACCAATTACTCAACCAATATCACCCACTGGTTTAAACAAAACAAATGTTGAATTTCAGGTCAACGGTCAACAAATCAATTCAATTATCCAATCAGAATAGTTCATATAATGATAATATGAAAATAAATAACATAAAATATATTTGAGGAATCTTGGTGGATCCCTCCAACCTGTTCTTTCCTGTATCAAAATAGATTAGCTCACATAAATTCATTCCATTTAATTTAACTGACTATTTATACAGCAGTAAATAACAGCTATTTAACATCAACCAATTAACAAAACAATTCAAGCAATTTAACATGTTTATTTTATGGCGACCAACAAGGTAAGTTAGCTTCATTGGATCCAATTGTTAAAATAACAATTTGGTGTTTCAATGAAATTAAACAATGTTTAATTTCATTGGTTCAATCAATATATGAATATATGTTTAACAAACAACAAATAATCAACCATTAGCAAACATTGCACACAAAATAAAACCCGACTTATATAAAATATAAGTGGGGAATACTGAGTTAGTTTAACTCACCTTGATTTGATTTATCACTTAAGCGGTTCAGTTCTAGCCAATTAAACAAACGTTTAATTTATATCTAGAAATCCCAATAGTTTCCAACACCGTCCAAACTGTTTCCAGGATGAAGATCTCAGCAACACATTTCAAACGTACCTTGATTGGTTTGATTCTGATATTACAGGCATAAGTTATAAAATTATAAATAATACGACTTCGTTAAATCTGTTACTCCTAATTAAATAATTATTAAAACTAATTACATTTTAAATCCGTAAATTAGGCTGATATGTTTTCTCTTCTGTGTACCGCTTCTGTTAGGTAACCTGCACCACGCACAATGCATAATATTAATATTTTATTTTTAAACATCAATTACCCCTTGAATTAACATCATTAATAATTTAATTACTTTGGTTAATCAAAGATTTGGCCGTTACCTTCTTCCTTTACTTCCTGCTCTTTGTTCACGGTGCCTTTAGAACATTTAACGACTACAGTAAGTCACCTCGGTTCCTGAACGCAAGGTTGGTTTTAATTATAAAATCTAATTAACAAATAATTTCTTACTTAAATTATAAATCTTAAGCTAATTACACTTGGGATAGAATAAGGCCGACAATTTTCATTTATACTCATTCCTCTTTGTGTAATTGCTTTGTTCCAAGTGAAACCCTTAAGCAAGAAATGAAACCCACGCAAATATTCCGTCTTTGATCTGCATGATATATAAATTAAGTTACCTTACTTAATTAATAATTAGTGAATCATAACATGTTTTAATTAAAATCTCAGCATGTTTTAGAATAAAAAGGGTCGGCCACTACTTCTTTCCTCCATGTTTTACTTCTGCTTCATCCTGAAACGATACCACCTCGTTCCCAAATGGTCGATCCCGCAATCCTTCTGTCCTGGCCCTTTTTGATGCTTGGAGGATGATCGGAGCATCCCTACTCAAGCGTAGTAACGCCTCCTTTCTCCACCATTCGTAACCCGACTTCTAGCGCCGCCGTCATAATGAAATCCCCCTTGAACCCCAGCGACTTCGAACACCAATCACGACCACCAGGGATTTTAATAACCCATTTCCACCGACCAGAAGCACGGTCTCACTGAGGCAAAATGAATTTATGTTGAGTGATTGAGCTGAAAATCAATGGTTTGGAACAAAAGTTGGATTGAACGAGAGAGGTTTTCCATCATTGGTTTCTAAAGTGAAAAGGCGCAATAAATTTGGGTTGACTACTTTGACCGCATATTAGATTTTGAGCAAGCTGCATTGAGTATATATACTAGTTGGATAGAATTAATATTAAAATGTTATCACTTAACTTCGTAGTGAAGTATCAATTAAAAACGACCTCATACGATCTCCGTTTTTGACAAATAAATGTAATTCTAGCACAAAAAGTATTTCGGACCCAATGGGACGGGTTTTGTCGAATTCCGAGGTCGTCTGTGAAAAGTCCTTTATAATTATCGATGAAAAATCAAGCGTTTAAAATTCCTATAATTACAAAAAAAATCAAAAAAAAAATATGAAACCTTGACATTCTACTAGACCTCTTCCTAACGGATCCAATGAATCTTGTTTCATTAAATTTGGAGTTTGTTTGGCCAGTCATCTATTCGTTTAAAGTTACCCTTGTCTAAATTGTCTAAACAATTAAATAGAAACATAGACGTTTTTGGCCACCGAAGTCACATACGACATCGGTTTGCCATGAAATTTGTTTTTCTTACAATAATTTAACGATACGGTTCCAATGAAACTAATCTCATCGAAAACTGAGACCGTTTTGCAAAAATGGATATTTTTAACGCTAATGTTAACAAAATATTAATTAAATTTCCAAATAATTCAATAAAATAAAATAAAATATTTTTATCATATATATCCAAACAAAATATATATACAACTTCAAATATAAATTATACAACTCAATATCGTCAATTTCGAGTTAACTGGTATTTATTTTATATTAAAATTCCTTATAAATTACTAAACAAACATTATTTTTAATAACGATTTCCATATAGACTATTTCAAAATTTAAATTGGACGTAACTAACAATATATAACACAGAATCTCAATTTTCCTCTTTTATATGAAAACTATAATCAGTAAGATTCAAACATTTCTTGTTTCAAAGAATTCCGACTTGTATCGGATCCTGTATATTCAATTGAAGTTGAAAGCACAATATTACGAACTACCATGCCATTTCGGCTCGATTTATAATCATATATAAATTAACGTTTAAACTTTGTTTTATAAACGATTTAAATATTAAAATCTATTAATATTCCAAATATAATATTTAAAATAATAAATTAAATTAAATATTTGACTACAAAAAATACGGGACATTACAAATTGAGAGCTAAGTTTTCGAAGTGTCACTTTTGGAAGAGTGAAGTTCTTAGGTCATGTTGTTTTTGGAAATAGAATAGCGGTTGACCCTGCTAAGGTGGCAGCAATCCAGGACTAGGATAGACCAAAGAATGCAACGGATGTACGGAGTTTCATTGGGTTGGCGGGATATTATTGTCGCTTTATCAAGGATTTATCTAAGATCGCCGCACTACTAATATGATTGACGAAGAAGAATCAAGTGTTCACATAGGATGCGAAGTGTGAGAAAGCTTTCAGAATCCTGAAAGAGAGACTAATGAGTGCTCCAGTTTTGACCATTTCGAGTGGGAATGAAGAGATGGTGGTATACACTGATGCATGCGGAACTGAACTTGGAGTAGTACTGATGCAAAAGGATAGGGTTGTGGCCTACATGAGTCGACAGCTGAAGCCACATGAAAGGAATTATCCAGCTCTAGATTTGGAGTTAGCAATGATCGTGTCCGCTTTGAAGATGTGGAGACATTACCTGTTGGGAGTTCGATTCGAGTTGTTTACGGATCACAAGTCGCTGAAGTATCTTTTCTCCCAAAAGGATTTGAATCTTCGGCAGTAATGGTGGTTAGAGTTTTTGGCATCCTATGATTTTGGCATAGCCTAGACTCCCGGTAAAGGCGACACAGTGGCAAATGTGTTGAGTCGAAGACATGAACGTTTTTTGCGATGTTTTCGAAACGGAAACACCTCGAGTACTTGGAAGGATTTGATTTCAGGCCTCGGTGTGAGTTGGAACATGAAATGTTGGCAAGCTTATCGATAAGACCTACTCTCATTGAAAGGATTTGCGAGAGCCAAAATCATGATGCAAAGCTTGTCGAGATTATCCAGAAGTTGGAGCTAGAGGATAAGGAATTCGAGGTTGATCGAGACAGTTGGCTTCGGAAGCAAGGACGACTTTTTGTTCTTGATATCGATGGAATGAGAGATGAGGTTCAGAGGGAATGTCATCACCCGAAGTTGACGATCCATCCCGGTGGTAACAAGATGTATCAAGACATGAAGCGAGCTTACTAGTGGGTTGGGATGAAGAAGGATGTTGGAAAATTCATTTCCAAATGTATGAACTGTCAGTTGGTGAAAGCTGAACAGAAGAAGCCGAGTGGATTGATTTAGCCATTGGAAGTCACTACATAGAAGTGGGAGCACATATCAATGGATTTTATCAATGGACTCCCTAGAACCAGGGTAGGAAATGAAGGCATTTGGGTCATCTTGGACCGTTTGACCAAGAGCTCAAGATTTATTCATGTCAAGTCGACTAGGACATCATCGAACTTGGCTGAGCTTTATATAAACTGGATAGTTCGATTCCATGGTATCTCGAAGAGCATAGTGAGTGATTGAGATCCATTGTTCATGAGTGGATTTTGGAAGAGCTTGCAGGAAGCTTTGGGAATCGAGTCGTGTTTGAGTACGAGCTATCATCCCCAAACCGATGGTCAAACTGAGAGGTTTAACCGATTTTTGGAAGGTCTCCTGAGGGATTGTGTATTGGATTTAGGAGGATCTTGGGAAGACGATCTACATCTAGTTAAGTGTTCATACAACAACTGTTACTACCAGAATTAACAATGAAATATGCTGACGGTGAAGGGGTATCGGACGGTCACAAGCACTTAGAAATCCTTCTATAAACAAGATCAAGCACTAAGAGGAGCCAAAAATAGGGAGAAAAGATCCAAAAGGCAACATCAACCGAGACCTACCAAAGAGAAAGGACCATAGAAGCTAAGAGGTCTAGTCAGCAGGGTCCATCTGACAGGGTCGAACCGATAGGTTCCTTCGAACAATGTCAACCTGGCAAAGGGGTCCCGCGGCGAGATCTCACCCATGTCAGAAGCTAAGGAAGAAAAGGCAAGAACTCCACCACTTGAGGCCCTAAAGGATCTTCGATGTTAACCTTCTCAACACCGATACGCCAGAAGGCATCAAAGGCACCAAACCAGAGGAACCAAGGATCGTCCGGAACCTACTTCCAAAAACAACTATCGCACAAATATCGAAAGGTCGCTTTAATAAATAATAGAAGCATCACCGGAAGCCACCATCCAGAAAACCAGAGTGACCCGAAAGCTCCATCGGAAGGCTAACCAGGACCCAAGCGGAGATACAGGCTACCCTTATTAATCTACCTAGTATAGGAACCAACAATAGTTTAAAACTGGCAGTTGTCTACGTACATCAGGAGGGCAGGCTCCTCTAAGTATTCATGATTAAGACGGAAGCCTACATTCGAAAGCTTACGTCCAAGAGCCGAGACTCAAGAGCTGCTACCAAGGATTCAAATACCATCTGAAGGCCACTACATCAACAAGTCCATATCTATCCCAAAGAAGCCCCAATTGACCGGGACCCCCACTTCTAAGACTATAATTAGCACTCCGAAGATGGCTAGAAGACAAGTGTCCGAGACTAAGGAAAATCGACCGGCAAAGTCCTCTGCAGGCCCAACAGTGGAAGGGGTCCCAGATTCTCTATAAGTAGGACCCTACGAACTAGATAGAGAGGGAATTTTTTTGAGTTTTCCAATTGTCTTCCTGTACTCCTGCTTTTTCAAAAGTCTATTACAGAGAGTAATTTGAGAACTTCTTCCATTCTGTTTATGTACTCCAAATCAAAGATTAATAAGAAGGGAATCTACGTGTAGAATATGGCTCTATGAGTTCAACATATCATTTCTAATTATCACTATTTCAATTTATTGTTTGTTTTCCGGATAGACATAGATCCTCATCCAAACCTCCCCGCAGATCGGAGAAAAAAACCCTTTCCCTGGGTTTAGGCCCCTCCTGGTATTTTTTAGCAGTTCTGCTCCTCCAGACCTTGGTACCTAGGAATGGCAATCCAATTTGACTCGCAAAAGCCGAATAACCTATTTTTCCCTTTAGATCTGCTCCTGTTCACCCGTCTCCAGTGTTAACAAAAAGTATCATTAACATTTTGGCGCTATAAGGAGGGCTTGAACCTCCGCTCCCTTTTTCTACAACTAATTCTATAAAAGTAACCTTGCCACGCTTCTAACTGTGATGTTCCGTTCCTGATAGGACTAAGTTTTAAAGGAAAAACTCTCAATACCCATCGAAAATGGTTGTAACAAAAGGGATCCGGGAAAAAGATTCCAACGCATCAACCGCTTTGGAGAATAGCACACTTTCGAATATTAGGCCAGTAGATCCAGAAATCAAAGAACCGTCAGTCTTAATAGGAGGGGAGAATAATGAGTTGGAAGCATTACATTTGGCCTTTCATATTGATGCTACTATAAAGTCTATTTAAGAGAGCTCTCCCCGAAGGACCTCAATGTTTGACTTATGTCAAGTGGAATCAGAGATGAAAACATCTTTCGAGTTTGACAGCCGAACTGGATCCTCGGCAAATCTGTATGTTAGTTTAAGATCACCAATAAGCAATCAAATATTAACACGGAATATAACCCAATCATTTGGACAACACGCTATGAGAGCAGGCAGGTCTGTAATTCCAACACAACCTTTGAATCTGAGTTTGGTAAATGAGGGAATCAAGGGGAGTAAAACACTGAAGCGACAGCTACCTGCAGTGAAGGAATTGTGAGGTAATACTCGATCATAAGGTTCTTCGAAGGACATCGAACCAAAAAAGAAAAACGAAGTCAAATCTACAAGGGAAAGTATGGCCATACAAATATCAGAAATAAAAGAGAAATCTTATCTGATTCCTTTCAAGAGAAGAAGAACTAACCCTGTAGGCGAAAGGTGCGACGAGAAGTAATACGATAAAGGCAAAGAGAAATCTGGAAGTTCAACTATTGGAAAGCCTAATACCAAAAGAATGAACAACAGAAACTTGGAAACCTATCTTAGGAACATGGCGAAGAAAACCATAAGGAATCTATTCGAAACCAAAAGGATATGAATCTTGGATAGGCGTATTAGTGACAATGAAAGAACAACGCCCTTTGTTGATAAGATCAAGAATACAGCGATACCTCTATGTGTGAAGACCCAAGCCATGAAATAATATAGAACTTCTGATCCGGACAACCATCTCATGGCCTTTAATAGCCATATGGATGTTTATGATGCTTCTAGAGATGTATGATGCAGATTGTTTCCAATGACGCTTCAAGAAGCGACTGCCAAATGGTACCGACAATATCAAGAGGATACCATCCATTCGTGGAAGCAGTTCTATCATGAAATATCAACGAAGTTCTGCGTTTGCAAAGATCCAACCGTAGGCTATACGATCCCCGCAAATATAAATCAAAAACCAAAAGAATCTTTGAGTAACTACTTGGGAAGGTTTAAGGCTGAGGTCCTTAAAGCAGAGACATGAACGACCAGGAGAAACTCATAATTGTTTATTCATGCCTAATTAAGAACACACCATTCTGGAAGGAGTTATATATCCATGGATGCGGAAGCTTGCAAGACTTCTATCTCCAAGCTGACAAATTCATTCGTATGGACAAGTTCGGCTATTCGAAAGGAAACTCCGATAAGAAGGGAGATCCTGATGAGAATCATGAGTCTCATTCAAACATGAAGAGAAGATACAGAACCTCCAAAGCCAAAACTCTGCTCGTGGAAGCTGCTACAATTGTGGATTAAAGAGTCACTGTGCTAATCAATGCCTCGAGCCACGCACATGTCGCATTCGCCGAATCCCCAATCACGTAGCATCATCGTGGCCTGAACTTCAGAACGACAACTAGACATCATAAAGGTCTAGTAACATCTCTTTTAGTTCAAGCAATATATCTATGCATTTGGAACATACTTTAAATTTTCAATATGTCAACATCTCCCCTACTTTGAGCTACATGCTCATGCGAGCTATGTGCTCGTACTTAAAGCGCTATGTGATCACGCGAGTTATGTACTCACTCACGAGATGTGTTATCGCTGCGAACTGTGTGTCCACACCCACGAGTTGTGTACTCACCCGCGAGATGTGTTCTTGCACCCGCGAGCTGTGTGCTCGCCCGCGAGATGCGTTCTCGCAGCGAACTATGTGTTTGCATCCGCGAGCTATGTGCTCACCCACGAGATGTGATCTCGCAGCGAACAGTGTGTTTGCATCCTAGACACGTACATCCTCTGCCTACAAATTTCATCCTGCATAAGGGAATGAAAGCTCGAAAGGAGCGCTTGGAGCACGTACATCTTCTGCTCAAATTTCATCCCACAGAAGGGAATGAAAGCTCGAAGGGAGCGCTTGGAGCCCGTACATCCTCTGCTCAAATTTTATCTTGCAGAAGGGAACAAAAAGCCCGAAGGGAGCATTCTAAAGCACACACAACCTACACACAAAAGAACAAAGACGAAATGGTCGAGCAAAGCTCTGGGAAGCTGCGTGCAAACTAAAATGAAAGACCAGGGAGTGGCTCGAAAGACAGAAACGGTAACTCAAAACAAAGACTAAATACCCAAATATTGGTTAGGTTCGGGACTTCTGTTACACTTTGAAAGGAGATTCCGGTCTTCCACATATTAATACCCGAATTTGGGATGATTCGACACTTTACAAATACCAGAGGAGGTTCCGGTCTTCTACCTATTAAATACCCGAATCTGGGTTAGGTTCGGGACTTCTATTACACTCCGGAAGGGGTTTCCGGCCTCTATCTATATTAATACCCGAATCTAGGTCAATTCGGCTCTTCAAAAATACCAGAAGCAATTTTTGTTCCTTTATCTATATTAATACACGAATCTAGGTCGATTCGGATCATCACAAGTACTGGAAGGTGTTTCCGGTCCTCTAACTATATTAATACCTGAATCTGGGTCGATTCGGCTCTTCATAAATACCGAAAGGGGTTTCCGGTCCTTTATCTATATTAATACCCGAATCTGGGTCGATTCGGATCTTCACAATTATCAGAAGGGGTTTTCGATCCTCTATCTATATTAATACCCGAATCTAGGTCGATTCGGCTATTCACAAATATCGTAAGGGGTTTCCGGTCTTCTATCTATATTAATACCCCAATCTAGGTTAATTAGGCTCTCTACAAATACCAGAAGGGATTCCTGATCTTCTATCAATGCCAGAGTCTGGATCGATTCTAACGCTCGAAATTAAACAAGAAGGGGTTGTCCAACCTTCTCACCAAGTAGTATCTGGCTTGGAAACACACTCTCGACATTATTGGGTGCAAGTTTATGGCCTGTTAACTTGCTCAGGAAAGCATCTTAAACTAGTTCATTTATCGATTTATTATGCACACTTATCGAATGACTATTATAATTTAAAAAACACAAGTAAATATTATAGACATCTCATAATCAACATTCCTAGGTACAATTGATCACACTAAGGATAAGTGACACTCCGCAAAGATCTATAAAACATACTCTTAGTAGACAAGTATTATTAAAGAACCTTGCTCCTAAAATCGAGGGCATGAGGAATTTCAATGCTCTAGTTCTTCCCCTTCAAATAACAGAAACATGGCAACTGGAAATGAGGTCAATATGTCACCATTTGTTTTTGATGGTGATTTGCAGCATTTCAATTCTTGGGCAATTGTCTCCATTTACTCGGGTCAATTCTCAATCAATAGCATTGAGCAAGCATTGAAGAAGGAGTTCGATTATCTGCATTATTGGGAGTGGAAAGTCAAGAAGTTCGGGAATGTCTTTATCGCTAAATTTCCAAGGAACTTCTTTATGGGAGATTTTTACCCTATTTCGAATGATCGAGGCATTCTGCATATTAGGCCATGGAGTCTCAACTTTGGTTTTTCAAGACCGAAACAATAGGTTTCTCTTTGGATTACCTTAAGAAATCTCCCCATTGTATTTCAGAATCTTAAGATGGTGAAAGTCATATAGTCGAAAGTAGGAAAGGTTTTAAGAATACAAGAAGATGCATGGAATGTAGCTGGTTTTTCGTACCTTGAGGTGGAAGTAGGAGTTCCATCTCCAGTGTGCATTCCATCGCTAATAAGGCTTTTTACAAGGATTTCTTATCATGAAATTGAGATTAACAAATTCTCGGGAAAACCAAATGATCCTTCTGAATCAGCTGATTTTAAGAATTGGGTGTTTAGGAAGGATAGGGATGGTTTTCTAAAGGTTTGGAAGCCAAAGAGAAAGATGAAGGTTTTTGGTAGTTCTAGTATTAGTGGGGCATCCTCTTCAAATATGTTTGCGGCTCTTTCAGAGCTCAATGAGGGAGAGGAGAAACAGTCAGACGAAGAGGTGGAGGAAGTGTCCAGTTCCGAAGATGGAGATGAGAGGATTGCTGTTATTGATGTGGTGCTGGGAAATATGGGTATTAATGACATCGTTGGGATGATACTCCGGATACTCTGTCCATTCAAGAGAAAATGGATATGCTTGCTTCAGTTATTGGACACGAAGTAGTGGTTGGCTCTATTGGAATGGCTGGAAAGTCCAGCAAAGGGCAAGGAGGCGGCTGGCTCTTCTGGCGTAACACTTTTGAGGCGCAGTGTTAGGAGGAACCCTGACCTTGATTACCCTCTGGAAGGAGTTGATCATCGGGAGTTCACTGATTTGCTGAATGTTATCTTTGGCGGCCGCACGAAAAGCAGATGGATGATATAGTTTGATTGTCTTTACTGTTTTCTTTAGTTTGCATGGGAAGTATTTGGCTCCTGCGTGAGCACTGTTGTATGAATTGACGTTTTACTTTGGACCGTACTAAATGTTAACACTCTGTTTTGGCTTCTATATACATATATCTAAGTATGACGTGAAGCTTTGTTTTAAATATATTTATATAATAATTTTTGTGTTCAGAATTCAGAGTTAATATGAACCACACAAAGAGAGGCCAACCAACGCCTCAACTGAGGGAGATCAAGAGATGCAGTAATGATACTTCGAAAAAGGACAAGGACTTGAAAAGTCGAAAATACCCCTTCACTAGGTGGGCGGAAAATGTTACTACTAGAATTAACAATGAAATGGGCTGACATTAAAGGGTTATCAGACGACCACAAGCACATAGAAATCTATCTGTAAAAAGGTCAAACAGTAAGACGAGCCAAAAATAGGGAGAAATATTCCAAAAGGCAACATCAACCGAGACCTACCAAAGAGAAATGACCATAGAAGCGAAGAGGTCTAGCCAGTAGGGTCCATCCGACAGGGTCGGACCGACAGGATCCTTATAAAAGCGTCAACCCGACAAAGGGGTCCCACGGCGAGAGGTCACCCATGTCAGAAGCTAAGGAAGACGAAGGCAAGAACTCCACCAATTGAGACCCGAAAGGATCTTCAGTGTTAAACTGCTCAACACCGATATGCCAGAAGGTATCAAAGGCACCAAACCATAGGAACGCAAGGATCGTCCGGAACCTACTTCGGAAAATAACTGTCGCACAAATATCGGAAGGTCGCGTTAAGAAACAACAGAAGCATCACCGGAAGCACCATCCAGAAAACCATAGTGACCAGAAAGCTCCATTGGAAGGCTAACCAAGACCCAAGTGGAGATACATGCTACCCTTATTAATCTACCTAGTGTGGGAACCAGTAGCAGTTTCAAACCAGCAGTTATCTACGTACATCATGAGGGCAGGCTCCTCTAAGCATTCACGATAAAGCTGGAAGCCTACATCCGAAAGCTTACGTCCGAGAGCCTACACTCAGGAGCTGCTACCAAGGATTCAAATACCATCCGAAGGCCACCACATCGACAAGCCCATATTTATCCCAAAGAAGCCCCAATTGACCAGGACCCCCACTTCGAGACTATAATTAGCACTCCGAAGACGGCAGGAAGGCAAGCGTCCGAGACCAAGGAAAAAGCAGCCGATAAAAGCCCCTGTAGGCCCAATAGCCCAACAGTGGAAGGGGTCCCAGATCTAAGATCTAGATAGAGAGGGAAATTTTTTGTGTATTCCATTTTTCTTCTTGTACTCCTGCTTTTTCAAAAGTCTAATACATAGAGGAATTTGAGAACTTCTTCCATTCTGTTCATGTAATCCAAAATGAAGATTAATAAGAAGAGAATCTACGTGTAGAATATGGCTCTATGAGTTCAACATATCATTTCTAATTATCACTATTTCAATTTACTGTTTGTTTTCCAGATAAATATAGATCCTCGTCCAAACCTCCCCACAGATCGGAGAAAAAACTCCTTTCCCTGATTTTAGACCCCTCCTGGTAGTTTTTAGCAATTCTGCTCCTCTTGACCTTAGTACCTAGGAATAGCAATCCAATTTGCTCACAAAAGACGAATAACCTATTTTTCCCTTTAGATCTGCTTCTGTTGACCCGTCTCCGGTGTTAATGAAAAAATATTGTTTACAACAATAGCTACCAGTCGAACATTGGGATGGCACCATACGAGGCATTGCTTAGAAGTCCGTGTAATTCTCTAGCATGTTGGTTAGTGACTGGAGATAAGTTGATACTTGGGCCTGAGATGATTAGAGAAATATTGGATTGTATTGAGATCGTTCAGCAACGAATGAAGGCAGCCCAAGATCGTCAGAAGAGTTATGTTGATAAGCATCGAAAAGATTTGGAATTCACCATAGGCGATACGGTTTTCGTGAAGATTTCGCCGTTAAAGCATGTTGTTCGATTCGAAAGCAAAGGAAAGTTAGCTCATAGGTTTGTTGGACCATTTCCAGTATTCGAGTGGATTGGAAAGCTCACAAATTGATTGTAATTAGCTGAGAAGAAGTCGAATGTGCACAATGTTTGCCATATGTCGTTTCTACGAAAGTGTGTGCATGACTCGAATATAGTGGTATCTCCATAACAGTACGAAGACCTAGAAGTCGAGATCGTAGTTACAGGACCTCATAAGCCGCATCATGTTGTGGGGAATGACACGAAACAACTTAGGAGGAAGACGGTTAAATTAGCCAAGGTGCATCGCAGTGAGGATGATGACGATTGTACGTGGGAGATGGAAGAGCGTATGTAGACAATCCATCCAAAACTCTTCGTCTGTATGACTCCTTAATGTCGTGTCACCTTACACCATTGTAACTTATACTATTTCGTTAGAATTC
The DNA here is from genome assembly GCA_030737875.1 of Allium sativum. NCBI lineage: Eukaryota > Viridiplantae > Streptophyta > Magnoliopsida > Asparagales > Amaryllidaceae > Allium > Allium sativum. Next base: position 830,150,935 of record CM060918.1, on the reverse strand, counting down.
TGCATGCTAGGTTAAGGCTATGGATGCATGGCTTGATGGATGCTAGTTTGGATGGTAAATTGGCTGCATGTGGATTGTAGGCATGCAAAATTGTTGTGGTTATTGGTGTTTGCCTAGAATTTCGAGGGCGAAATTCCTAAGAAGGGGAGAATGTAACAGCCTGCATTTCATGTATTAGAGAATCGTAATATATTTTTATTTAATTCCTAGAGTGTTGGATCATTCTCATATTTTAATATGTTGCTTATGGAGATGTGAGACATGTCCATAATTTTTACTAATTTTATTTGTGTCCATTTTGCCCTCGTCAGTTTTGTATAGGGAATAACTTTTGATTGGGATCGATCAGGTGCTGGGATCGATTTCATTGGAAAGGATACAATGTTTCCAATTCCGTAGGGTGGTCAGATTAAAGATTTGGTTTAAAGGTTTGGGAGGAATCACTATTTTAGTGTTTCACAACTTCTGTATAGGTTTCATAAGCCATTTATGGGTTGATTTTGTGTGGTTCATTAGTGGGCTGGTTAGAGGCTTTAAATAGGGGGATAGAGGCATGGAGAATAGTTTACTTTCTTAATACTCTCATTTAGTTGAGCTCACGATTCTCCTAGCTCAATCAAATACAATTTTCCACCATTAAAATTTTAAATCTACATAAGAAGATTGAAGATCGACATCAAGCGAAGCTAGATCTACATCAAGTGAAGATAGATCGCATCAAATTGAGAGGTTTGAAGAGTGTTCTTCACTGTTTGGATTGGGAACTTTGTGATTTCGAGTTAATTTGAAGAATTGGTGAGTGGTAAACATCTCTCACACGTATTCAATCAAGTATATGGGGTGTTTAATCTTATTTTCATCATTTTAAGTTGTTTCCACCAAAATCTACATCATGGTAAGTATATTTTATTTTAATCACCATAGGATCTAATCTAGCAACTTAAATCTGTAATTCTTATGATAATTCATATGTTTATGCAAGTTTAGATCCATTTTTTTGGTATATTCATTGATTTATCATGATTTGGTGAACTCTATATGGTTATTAATGAATGATTGTTGTTTTAAGCATTGTTGATGGTTTCATAAAGTGTTAATGACTGACTTGGATGAGTTGCATGCATTGATTTTGTCATTTGGTGTTGTATTGCTTAAGATTTGAGTTAGATTGGTCAAATCTGGAGTCAGATCGTTTTTGCATGGGTCGTTGATGACATGGCATAGAGCTTGGGCCGTGGCTTGTGCTTCAAGACGTGGATGGGTCATTGACTTCAAGTCGTTGGACATGGGTTGTGGAAGGCTGGGAGCTTTGAAGGACTTCGGTTCACTGAAAGACGTTGACCTCAGGTCGTGCAACTTGGGTCATTGGCTCGTTGAAGGCGAGTCATCTGGACTTGGGTCGTGATGCTTGACTCACATGTATATGGGTCGGTTTGCTTATTACGAGGTGGGTTGTTCGTGTGTGTTAAGATGGATCGGCCAAGTCAGGTCGTTGGTATCGGGTCGGTTGGGATGGGTCGACCGAAGGAATCGGGTCATTCGAAGCTCATTGGGCTAGCTTGCGTGGAAAAAGGGTGATGGGTCGTTGGTCATATAGGTCGGTCGCGACCTGGGGTTAGACAACCCAGTGTATAGTGAACCAAGCGATGTTATTTTTTTGGTTCAGAAATGGTTGTAGCTTCGATGTGAGTTCAAGGTGGAATGTTCGAAGTATTGTGAGTGTTCGTGAATCGATTAAATACAACGAATATTAAGATGACTTAAAGAAGTTGAGTTCATGGATAATGGTTGCTCGAGAAGGCGCTTGGGCTTATAGATAACCATCAAGGTGGATGGCTCGAGTTATTGAAGGCCAAGAGATTATCGTTGTCGTAGTATCTAGTGGACTTAAAGAACGAGTACAATGGGGAAACCCAAAGACTAGAAGATGTCTAGTCGTGTAGGGCAGTCACGATGGGCCTAGAGATACGAGTCACGATGACGTATGGAGTTTTGCTAGAACTGGGGTTACCATTAGCCCTTGACGAATGGACAGATGGACATTTCATACGATTAATGGTGGTTTCGAAGCAAGGTTGGATGTGATAGCCGAAGTCATGGATGATGATTATTTGTTTGTATTGTCTTGTCTTGTGTAGATTATTCGACATCGAAGGGGATTTCTCTTAGATGCTTGTTCGATGTTGGTTTAGGCCTTCGGGGATTGTGCTTGGGAGATGTCGATATCGATTAGAATAGTCCACGCTTGATAATTGAATACCATATATGTACTATTTGTTTCTACTTGATTGTTGTAAATTTTATCATTGTCGGATGTGGGGAAGTTGGGTTTGGGTTTTTCTCTGCTGATGTTGGTAGATTAGTTGATGAATATGCATATTCTCACATACTTTATTGATGATGTTAGATAGCTGTTTTATCACTCATTAAGATTGTTTTCTGACTCAAGGTTTTATGTTTCCCTCTTATTACCTTGGGTTGTTCATCCGTGTGTTGGGTGGGCAGACTGAGTAGTAGGTTACAGGTAGCAGATCTTAGTGGACGGTGTTGTAGATTGATAGTCGAGTGTATGTCCAAAAAGTTACATTTTGCTTACGGATGAATTGGACTTAAGACCACTTCCATTGAGTTCAAAATGCCATTTACGACGATGAAAACTTAAGCATAGATATGCTTAGAGTTTGTGAAAATCGGGCCTTCGGGAGGGGTTTGGGTTAGCCAAACTAACCCATTTCATCCCTACTTAGCAACTCCTACATCCCCTCCTCCATTCATTCATTCCCACTTCAAAGAAAATAGAAATGGGGAAGGGAAAGGGGAAATTATAATTCCTAAGCTAGGGATTGCAAATTAGAAGCTCAAATCAAGAGGATTGGAAACTTGGGAAAGCTTCTCCATCTTCCTCCTCATTTCTCCAACTTTATTTCTCTTCAATTTCTGAAATTTCCTAAAACATAACTCTTATGAAATTTATGTAGATGTTTTTAGATTGAAGAATAGCAAGCTATATTGGAAGAGAAGTTGATCTTGCTTGGTTTTAGAGCATCTCCTTGCTTCATGAGATAAAAGGTGAGTTCTTGGATGTTGACATCAAAAGTTGGTCACTAGTGACGATCAACCCCCAATCGTGCGATCAACACACGAATAAAGATTAAAAATGCAATAAAAGTAGGAAAAATAATGGGGAGCACACACAGAATTTTTATAGTGGTTCGGCAAAGATGGTGCCTACGTCCACTTTATATATTATTTCTCTTTTTTGATTACAAGTACAATGCTTTGTTTGAAGAAAGGGAAGAAGATAGCTATTTCCCTTTTTCTTCTTGAGAAATATTGAGAGAGATGAACTTTAGAATTGAAGTGCAACGGAATTGGCAGAAAAAGAGAGACTCTTCCTTTTTTCTTTAAGCTTAGAGGTATTTATAGGGCGAGAATGTAGCTTGGGCTGTTACGATATGGTCCGGCCATTTCGGGAAGGCCTAGACACGTGGAATCCATATGCTAGCTTGAGTTGCGGCTGGAAGACTGATTCCACTGTTCATAAATCGTATCCTCGGAAGTTGTGGCTGACGTGGCATCCACGGAGAGGAATATCAAAAGTATAGCTTTTTTCCGCATATGGTTTGACCGACTTTACTGCCTTGAAAATCAGGATATTTGGTGGACTAACTCTGTAGAAATCTTCCACGCTGGCCCGAGATAATCGGTCGACACATTCTATCTAGAGGCGAGAAACTTGGTCGACCACGAGACCTATTATTCCGGGGTGAGCAGTCACTCTGGCTAGTCTGGACTTGGGCCGACATGTGATTGCTTTGGACTGTGTTTCTGCTAGGCTTCCTGAAGCACAGCTTATGTGTGTTTGCACATTTGGGCTTTGGTCTGGCTCGTTGAGACTCTTGCCAAAATAGAGGGTTAACACTTTTCCCCTTAGAATATTTCTTCATCGATAGAGGGAGATGTGTTCTAAAATATGGACCGAAGCACAAACGCACGATATGCCATGGTCACACCGGACCATATTAAGGCCAGAAAACCGACGGTCCGATGTTGTATTAAGGCCAGAAAACCGACGACCATGCCAGGTCGTATTAAGGCTGGAAAACCAACAACTATCGGGGAACGTATTAAGGCCGAGATGATGATCGCCATCTGTATGAGAGTTGATTCCTGCAAATACAAAGCAAACCATCCTTATTTCAGAGGAGGGCGATGGGTCAAGCATTTTATTCCACTTGGCTTTAGAGGGTGGCGAGCATAAACCATGCTCGGCTTGTTGGCGAACACTAATCCAGGTTCGGCTTGGTGGCGAACACTAATCCAGGTTCGACTTGGTGGCGAACGCTAATCCAGGTTCGGCTTAGTGAGGTGGCGAGTAGTCATCATACTCGGCTTAGGGCAAGTGTTTTTTATGCTCGACATGTGTTAAGTTAGTTTGTCCAGCGAGTTGTGAATGCTCACGGGGTAAAGAGAAAAGAGAGTAAGCATTAAAAAGAAAGGTGGTGGGCTTTCACGCTGACCACATAAGACAGGGGGCGAGCGTTTATTCATGCTCGGCTTAGAGATTTTTAAACATGACTCATGTTTGCAAAAGAAAATTCATAGCTGCTGAGTAACTGTTACAAAGAAATTCTAAAGAGACAACCATTGATTCCAGAGCATGCCTAGGAGCTAAACCCTAACCCCATACATGTGTACATCAAGGGGTCCTTATTATTGAAAGAAACACATCAAGAAAGATAAAATCAATCTAATTAATGATAATGCCGCGGGTGCTAGTCTCAGGGTCCTTTCCATTTCCAGTAGCTCGCGGACCAGTCTGAGGAGCTTGTGTAGAAGGTCGCGGCGGCATGGCCAGGGCGCGATCTTTGACATATTCGGCGAGCTCCCCCTTTTTGACTCGTCCTTCGATGAAATCGCGCAAATGTCGGCAATCATTTGTATTATGTCTAGCTACGTTGTGGAATATACAATGCTTGCCAGAGTCGAGCTCCATCTGAGTCGGTTCTCGTCGAGATGGTCTGGGAGAGGGCAAGGACTTGCATATATCGAGGTAGATGTCGAGCAAAGAGGAATTGAGCTCGGTGTATCAATCATATTTGTTTTCATTTCGATGTTGTACACTGCGCTCGTTCTTCTTCGAGGCCTTTCCTCTTCCTTTATTCTGGTCGTTGCCGTTGAATGGACCTTGTTGTTTGGCTACTAGAACTTCAAGGCTCTCCATTTCGAGGATGGCATCCTCTTGTCGGAGGAATCTTTCGGCCTCGGAGTAAAAATCACCTATATCTTTGGGAGGATCTCTGGTTAGGGAGTTTGAGAATTCGGATCTCTTCTGGACTGCTGCGATGCGGCCATGAGTACCACCGATGGCTCGGGCCGATCGACAGATGTCACGGCCGCGTTGAATCTTTCAAGGAAGGATCTGAGCGTCTCTCCAGATCGCTGCTTGATGGTAGATAAGAACATGACACTTTTCAATCAAGAAATATGTACTCGGAACTGTTTGATGAAGCAGGTGACCAGAGTATTCCAGCTGCTGATAGACTCCATTGTTAGCTGCCGAAACCACATGCCGGCTATATCCGTGAGAAAGAGGGGAAAGAACTTAGCCATGAAGCTGGTCGAGGCACCAAGTACTTCCATATGTCGCATGTATCGAATGAGATGAATGGTCGGGTCAGTGCGACCATTGTACGGCTCAATAGTTGGGAACTTGAAGTCCGGAGAGTTTCGAGAATTTCTGATTTCTCTGGTGAAGGGACTGCGATTGACATTGTCTATGTCTTGTTGCGAAGAATTACCCCAAGTGAAGCATCGGATGATGCTTGCAAGATGACTCCCATATCCAAGGAGTCGTTGCCATGAATTTAATTTTGCATCCTGAGGAGGTTCTGCGCGAGGATCTGACAAAAGCATGCTTGGAAGGGTGGCCGTTGGCTGGGCTCGGCCTCCGAGAGTTGAGTGGTGGTGTGAGGGAAGGTGAGATCTGGTAGGTGGGTCCGGGCAGAATGGCCCCTCTGGAACCCGGTGAGTCGTGGGTCGAGCCATACCCGTAGCAAAGGGTCTAGGCTGATCCAACATAGCATGTGATGTTCGGAGCCTGGGGCTGCCCCCGTTTGGAGCGAGGTTAGGAGGGTCTACGGTAGCATTTTCTTCTGCCACAGTGAGGACCGACATAGTAGGATGGCTTCCCTCGTTCGAAGGGAAGGCTGTGCCAACTCTTTGCTGAAGGGAAAGAGTGGTTAGACTGGTCTGCAGTAAGATTCCGAGTTGTAATGGGAATGGCATTGATTCTGATGGACCCGGTGGGAGCTCGACCGATTCGATGTCGAGATATTCCAAAGAGTGGAGCCATATTTGCCAGATGACATAGATCTTGATCGACTGCCTCCTGAGGTTCTGTGGCCACATCTGCTCTGGTTGCTGGAAGTGATACTCCCGGCTAGGGTCGATCGGTTGGTGGGACCAAACCAGGATGAAATAAAGGTGCAGCCTGATCAGTGGCCTGATTTCGTGCAGACCGAAGATCGGTTGTTGCCCCAGCTTCGGTCGGTGGAGGAATAGATGTTGAAGCATTCACTCCTATTTCCAGTCGACCGAGAAGGTGATCCATCAACTGCTGCTGTCGTTCAAGGACTTTACCCTGAGATGTCATATGGTCTCTGAGCTCGACCATGATTTTATCCATGTCGTCCCGGTTTAGGAATCGAGACATATCGTCATGAGAGGAAACATCGTGGCTTACTTCTGTAGCATTTTATCGACTGCATCGACGTTTGCGAGACGAGAGGATGTTGCATCTTTCTTTCATTTGTTCGCCATGAGCTAAAGTGTACAGAGTCTCGATGGCGATGTAGGTGCGCAACCCCTTCCTGGCGCGCCAAAGTGTTGACGTCAAAAGTTGGTCACTAGTGACGATCAACCCCCAATCGTGCGATCAACACACGAATAAAGATTAAAAATGCAATAAAAGTAGGAAAAATAATGGGAGCACACAGAGAATTTTTATAGTGGTTCGGCAAAGATGGTGCCTACGTCCACTTTATATATTATTTCTCTTTTTTGATTACAAGTACAATGATTTGTTTGAAGAAAGGGAAGAAGATGGCTGTTTGCCTTTTTCTTCTTGAGAAATATTGAGAGAGATGAACTTCAGAACTGAAGTGCAATGGAAATAGCAGAAAAAGAGAGACTCTTCCTTTCTTCTTTAAGCTTAGAGGTATTTATAGGTGGAGAATGTAGCTTGGGCTGTTGCGATATGGTCTGACCATTTTGGGAAGGCCTAGACACGTGGAATCCATCTGCTGGCTTGAGTTGCGGGTGGAAGACTGGTTCCACTGTTCATAAATAGTATCCTCAGAAGTTGTGGCAGACGTGGCATCCACGGAGAGGAATATCAAAAGTAGAGTTTTATCCGCATATGGTTTGACCGTCTTTACTGCCTTGAAAATCGGGATATCTGGTGGACTAACTCTGTAGAAATCTTCCACGTTAGCCCGAGATAATCGGTCGACGCATTCTATCTGGAGGCGAGAAACTTGGTTAACCATGAGACCTATTCTTCCGGGGTGAGCAGTCACTCTGGTTAGTCTGGACTTGGGCCGACATGTGATTTTTTTGGACTGTGTTTCTGCTGGGCTTCCTAAAGCGCAGCTTATGTGTGTTTGCGCGTTTGGGCTTTGGTTTGGCTCGTTGAGACTCTTGCCAAAAAAGAGGGTTAACATTGGATAACTCACACTTATGCTTAAAGCTTATATAATAGGCCTATAGCACGTTTGTATTTTGTTTATTTTGCATAGTTTGGATTGATTTCGTGTACATTCCATTTCATACATTTGAATTCGATTATATAGGAATTCCAATATAAATCTTTAATTAGGATTTATTCATGTAATATCGGTTGTTTCAGCGAGTCTTTGAAGCCTCATTTTCCCTCAAATAAGTGTTATAATCCTTCACGAGTCGCTTGAAAACCATCGAAATTGACTTTGCCTTAAGGCCAAGCATTATGCTTCTCCATGCAGCAGCGACCAGTCGACTTTGGTCAAAAATAATCAGTCGATTGGTAAATTGACCAGTCGACTAATCATAAATGGATCAGTCGACTGGTCCTGATGATCTTTCGCAATCGATCGACAGAATTCATGGTCGACTGTATAGGTTGTTTGAGGATTAACCTCGACCAAGTTTTGGTCATTTTCTCTTTTCCTCTGACTTTTCAGTTGCAATAATCCATATATTTCAGCAGCTCGGATAGATAGACTTTTGATTGATTCATGATAAGCGAATTTGTAATCGATAGTCGTGAGATTTGATTTACGTTGTTAAAACGTGAATTTCTAGTCTGATCGTTAATTCGGTTGCTATCACCCAAGATTTGCCACTTCCAAATTATATAAAGGGTTTTATATTATTATTAGATACCAAATTCCTTTATTAAAATGGTTTCTAATCCTATTTCATTAACATAGTCGTTTTCCAATCTACTAGTATATATTTATATAAACCTTTTTCTCGTTCGTATGAGAAATCTAATTAAACACCACAGTAAAAGCAAGGACTATGATTCGACGGTTAAATTTTGGACTCGTTCGATTGAAAACTGTGGCAATAATTGTTTGTATCTTTAGTGGAATATACAACATGTTCGCAAATAGTTGAGTAGAGAAAGTGGTTATGGTACATGTAGCTTGTCTCTTATATTAACTGGCTTAGCGTATTTTACACTATAAATGATCAATTTTCATCATATCGACGATCTTTGGATTATCCTTAGGAACTACGGTTCCGGTGGATCTTCAGATCAATTTGACCTTCGGGTCACCCTGATGGTCTTCACATCATCCTGAAGAACTCTGGTTCATTTTACTATATCGATGATTTTCGAATCATTTAGTGTCAGCGAGATACACGATATTATATCTTAGGAGTATCTTCATGAGTTAGGATTAGATATCCTTATCTACACTACACCAGATAACACTTTTAACAGCGTTTCAAAAACGTTGTGGTAGGATATTACATCGCGGTGATAAACGCTGTATAACGACATGCGATCATAAGTTCAAAATTTTCAACAACGTTTCAAAAACACTGTTAAAATTTGAGTTTTACAACGTTGTATTTGATAGTTCATGCACAACGTTTAATACTTGTTGTCAAAAATTTATTCTTAATCTTTCAACAGCATAGGAAAAACGCTGCTATTACTTTTATAACAACGTTTATTAAATGCTGTAAAAAAAGTTGACTTTGGCTTTATCAGCAATTCTGAAACGCTGTCATTTGTTGGTGCTAATTTTACAGCATTCATATCATGTTGTGCCATTGTTACATTTGCACACATATCATTACCCTGAAATAGAGTTTTATCATATTTCAACTGCATCACATAAGCAATCAAATGAAAAATAATCATACAAAAACATAACTAATAGTCACTTCCATTAGTTAGGTTGAACACAATCCGTAAACAAGGTTAACATAGATTCGTAAACAAAGATGGTATTTATTAAATTTATTCGTTCAACATTACACAAAGTTACAATACGTAATAACAAGTTTGCACTAAGTATTAGATGAAATAAACAATTGAAAACCTTTTCATGTGCTTACTACATGAAAACAAAATAAACTTGAAGAACACATCATCTTGTGCATTTTGCATCAACATTCTTCACCTACCTGCAAGGATGAAATTTAATAGTTAGTGATCAAATATAGATTTAAAATATCATATTTAACTTATAACTACTACAAAATAATACCACATTTCAAATAACAAGTTATGATATAGTATGAGTTTCAAAGCGCTTGCGGTTTCGAACAACAAGCACATGATAGAACAGAAGTTTCAAAGCACTTGTTTCGAAATAGAAAGATCAGGCTTGCTGGTCGAAATAGCAAGCGCGGGCTTACTGGTCGAAACAGCAAGCACGGCGCTTGTTGTCCGAATTGCGAGCCCTCTGCCATGCTGTTCTGAAGCAGCAAGCCCGCACTTGCTGTTCCGAAAGGCAAGCCATATGTGTAGACACCGTTAATGTTAGGGAAAGAGATGATGAAGCAATCATTGAAGTAAGGTATGATTGGGAACCACTAATGTGTAGACACCATAAATGTTTCAGCCATGACAATAACACATGCAAAGGCAACATGATGGAAACATTATTACACAAGACAAGTTAAAAACAGATAACATTGATACACATGACAACCAAGCATACAGCTCTAGGAAAAATAAATGGCTATAATTTTCTATACAGTTTCAATATGAACAATAGCAGACACATGAAGCACTACAAGGAAAATGGAAATCATTTCTTTGAAGTATCTACTTAGAGATCATACACTCCTGTGCCAGTTAAACACTCAAACACTTTGGCTGCTCCCATATTAGTTTCGATCCCCATGAATATTGTGACCATGAAGAGAATTTATCACAACCATTGCTCTTAGGCTTGCATGCCATTGTTATTCCGAACAGTAAGCCAGAGCTTGTTGTTCCGAACTACAAGCTCTTAGGCTTGTTGTTCCGAAATAGCAAGCCTAAGAGCATGTTGTTTTGGAACGACAAGCGCGCAGGCTTGTTGTTCGATATAGCAATTGTGCTTGCTGTTCCGAAACAGCAAGCCCAAGAGCATGTTGTTCCGAACAACAAGCCAGAGCTTGTTGTTCCAAACTGCAAGCTCTTAGGCTTGCTGTTTCGGAACAACAAGCTCTTAGGCTTGCTGTTTCAGAATAGCAAGCTCTTAGGCTTGTTGTTCCGAAACAGCAAGCAAGTGCGGGCTTGCTGTTTCGAAACAACAGGCTCATATTCTCTATAAAAATTATAGAAAAATTACCCAAAAAATTATGATATCGAACAAATTCGTAACACGTATACGTAATGAGAATTCAGGTTACCTTTGCCCCCATCACAACATAATCCGGAGTCCCACACGTAGTATGAAGCAACACATCTGGCCCAGTAAAGGTGCTTAGCCAAAGTCCATAATCTTTAGATTACCTATGCATTCAACAATATGCAAATTCTTAATCACGTCAAATAATCAAAAAAATATTGAACTACTTTCCCTTCCAGTAATAGATTCTTGAGTTTCCAACCCCTATGCAGGCATAATAGCCATTTGAATATAATTCTTAGGACACTACTTAAATCTGCCAGGTTTAAGAGAACAATATCATGCATTAAAAGCATGGTTTAAGGGAATAATGTAAAAGTATATTCAAAGAGATGACCAACTACCAGATTTTTCCATGGCATCATTGAGCACTTTCTTCTTCGAGGCCCTTGGAATTTCAATCTTAAAATCCGCAATGGACAGCCTTTTGAATTCATTTGCTCATGAACCATGTCAGGTGCATCGACTAGAGCCTTTTGAAAAGAGTGGACGAAATGAAGAAGAAGTACTAGATGAGGCATTAGCCATATTTTTATAAAATTTAATTAACCTGATCAATTTATTATTATGCTTTTATAATATTTAGTTAGTTTTCATAAAATTTGATTAATTGGTTATTATTATTTATGTAGCTAACTTAGTTAATTTTTACAAAATTAGTTAACTTGCTAATATTTTATAATACTTAGTTAAATTTTATAAACTTATTAATATTTATAAATCTTGGTTAATTTATTACTATTATAAATCATATTATTATAGAAGTTTTTGCTAATTAATGTAATTAAGATGGATGGCAAAGAATCGGTTATAAAATATACCTAGCCAATAGTAATGGTAATTGCTGAATATTTAAGATTGGTGAAACAGGACGTGGAAACAGAATCGTAAACCTCAATCTTTATAGAACAATATACTGACACCATCTTTGTGGGTAGTAATAGGTCAATTGAGATTAAACAGCCAAGTACACCGCTATAAACTAAAAATATCATTAGAAGCATATGGTGTGTGAATTTTGGAAGAAGCGTTTCATGAAACTAAAACCGCAACTCCACATTTTTGAATAATTGTAACAACCCGTATTTTGATAACGTATTATAACTATAAATCAAGGCAGAATTAATTTTTAAAATGAGAATCAAGGGAAACGGGTTATGCCATTGCGTTCGTCTCGAAATTCTGCTTGGAAACAAGTCCGAGTTTTCGAAAATCGGAGTCCGTATGACCAAGTTATGACCCTTCGAAGTTTTCAGAAAATTTCAAGTTCAAAACAGCTCAGAATTCGAATTCAAACTTCGAATTCAAACCACAGAACAGACTGGGCGGAGAATTTCCTGCCCAGGACCAGGTCGACCTGGGGGTAGACCATAGTGTCGACCTGCCCAGGACCAGGTCGACCATAGTGTCGACCTGGGGGTCGACCTGGTGGCCGAACCCACTTTTGAAGCTGGATTCACTTTGATGCTTCTGGCCTCGTTTCTGTCTACATTCGTTGACCTGACCCTATATAAACAGCCCCTAACACTAGTCTCTCTACACAAAATTCTCTCTGACCTTATGCTGCTCTAATTCTGGTTGAAAAGTTAGAGAAAGGGACTACTTCTTCTACGTCGAAACTGCGTTAAGAGAATCGCTGATTTGGGGATTTCTGTTAGGACTTGACTAAGCATATAAAGATTCAACAATGACTTTCTTTTTCTAATTCTCGAACCACGATCTGTAAGCCCCAGTTACTTTTAGATTTAAACTGTAAATGTAATATGAATATGTTGTAAATTGAAATTGGCCCTGTGTATGATGACTGTTTTACATCCATTCTTTTTCATCTTGGATCTTGACTTTTGGGAATATTACTATGACATTGATTTGGGGCCTATTCATATTGTAAATCAAAAAGAAAAACCCCTCATATTATCATGCCTACAATGTTGAATCTGCTATTAGTCACAAGTTTATGACTATCATCTTATGTCAACCGTTACCATGACTATACTATCACCTTATGTCAACTGTTATCTTGACTAGTACCTTATTTTGCTAGATTTGGAATCTTTATGTTTGAGGCCAATATTCCATATGCCAGTAATGTTATAATCATTTATCTTAAGTCACACCATGCTATGCTAGTAATCACTTTTGCCACTTTATACCCGTCCATTCTTATGTTATTTCCTAATTAGATTTATTTGTATCGATTCGAGTTTATGTGCGATGGGAATACGATTTGGGTAGATTAGGTAAAACATGAATTGGCTTTGAACATGAACGTTATTATAACTCGAACCTATATATGGACAAGAACTTGACATGAAATTTACATGAAACCTGACATGAAAACTCGACATGAATTTTGACATGAAAACTTGAACATGGGCATGACACTTAGATAAACTTGAAAATGGCCAACTCGAGGTTGGGTTGAGTTTGCAGTGTAAATCTTCCCGGAACCGCCCGGCAAATCTAGTGACTGCAAACAATAAGATCCAATGTGGGTAGTTGGTCATATCGCACGTAAAACCCGAGGTTAGACTATGTTGTGGTATAAATCTGCCCGGAACCGCCCGGCAAATCCAGTGACCACGACAGTTAGTCTAATGTGAGAGGCTGGGGTGCATTAATGAATTAATGCCACATGATAGGGTTAAGTCATGAACCATTTGAATATACTTAACCAACTTGACACGATGATTTGATAGGGTTAAGTCATGAACCGCTCGAACACACTTAACCAACTTGATACATGATCTGGATAGGGTTAAGTCACGAATTTGAATGACAACACTTAACCCAATAGAAACCCTAGTTATGCGGTCCTTTTCAGCAGTAACCCACTTAGATGTATCACGATACCCTGGGACTAGGCAGGGTGGAGCACGATTACTGGGCTGATTGTAAGAGACCAGAACGACGGCTGAGTAGGTGCGCCATTGTAGGTTCAAACGGACTATGGTCGTGCACGTAGTCCGGAGTTGAAAAAGCTGGCATTGGGCACCCGTAGGTTTAAACTGTGCGTGCTTGATTCGTGTCGGTGGTTGGCACCATAGGGCTTGATACACCCTATGGTGGACCTAGAACAGGTAACTACATTTCAGGATAGGGTCATATGACACAGACACATGACAAGCTAGAACTTGCAGGAAGCCGATCGATTAGTAGATCATACCGTAGGACCTCGTAATGGGTCACTTCATGATACTGGGCCAAGGGATCATTTCATGATTAATACTTGACATGGGTTAGAACACTAGTACAGTTGGTGCAGCGAACTTGAATATGCGATGCTAGACTTGACTTATCTTGTTATCTTAATTGTCATACTAGTCCTGTTATCATCCTTATATTTAATTCCAGTTTTCACATGTCATACTACCTTTACTAGTTTTTATACTGAAAGTCACTAAGGCTTACCAGTCTTATGACTGACCCTTTTCCTTTCGCCTCTTTTTCTTTCGTTCCCCCCCAGGTTCTCAGGGAGGAAACACAGCTCTTAGCTTGGATTTAGCTTGCTTTCTGACAGCTCATGTACGGTTTGGTCTTGAGCTATGCTATGGCTGCTTCTGCTATTTATGGGGAATAATTTACTTTTGTTATCTTAAGTTTGTGCTTCTTTATTTGGAACTTGGTGTAATGGAATAATTTGTACCTTGGATATATGGGGTTTTGACTCTTTTCTTAAAAGTAATAAAAATTTGGTTTTTAATTTCTACCGCTGCTTTATTTATGTTCTGCCTTGTGATATCTTTGCGTATGTTTACCTAGATAATACTCCACTAAAACTAGTGCATTCCCTTTGTAAGTGACCCCAGCGGAGGTGGGGTGTTACATTTGGTATCAGAGTAGAAGGTTACCTGGCTGGGCAAAAAGTTTTAAAAACCTTCTGAAACTATTTTCAAAACCATTTATAAAGAAGCATTTTTCAAAAAAAGTTTTATGTTTAAAAAGGCTATTCCCCAAAAAGCCATTAGCACTTTCCTTTGTTTCCTCGTTTGAATCTTTTTCTTTTCGTTTTTCAGCATGGCTGATCTTAACCTGCCTGAGGGAATACCCGTGCCTGGATGGTTCCGAAGGTACTTAGAAGCCAAGGCCAACGGCGCGGGCCCGGCAGACATCCCTCCTCCTCCTCCCCCAGTGGCCGTGGTTCCTCCTCCTCCTGGTATTGCCTTTGCCAAAATATGCAAAGACTTTAAAGCAATGGGCGGCAAGAACTTCGTTGGAACTGAAACGTTTGTTGAGGCACGAAACTGGCTAAAGGAGATTGAAGACTTGTTCATTATCTTTGATGTGGAGGACCATAGGAAAGTTCAGCTGGCAGCATGGTTGTTGAAAGAGGAAGCTGCATTTTGATGGGAAGTCACCAACGCTACCAGGCCAGTTGAGACTTGGGCAGACTTTAGACAGAGGTTTGGACTTAAATTCTTATCGTCATCAAAAGAGAACCTTCAGATGGAGAGGTTCCTAGCACTCAAGCAAGGGGACATGTCTGTTAGGGAGTACGTGAATAAGTTTAATCAGCTTGCTCGATTCGGTTTGAATTTGGTCAACACGGCCTAGAAAAAGGCTGTACGCTTTGCTCGAGGATTGAACGAGCCACTACATAGTTTGTCCATAACTCATATACCCATGGGGGCGACCTTTGAAAGCTTGGTGGATATGGCTCTACTTCATGAGGAAGACAAGAATAGCAAGAAGGAGGTTAAGCCTAATGAGACTCAGAATAAGAAAGCTGACTTCAAGAAGGGGGCAACAAGAATAACAAGAGCAACAACAAACCACGTGAGACGAGGAAGTGCAACTTTTGTGGTATTACGGGACATCTAGCTAAAGACTGTAGAAAGAAGAAGAGGAAGTTGTGTGAATGCTTTCATTGTGGAGATACTGGACACATCAGCAAGGATTGCCCTAAGAAGCAGGGGCAAGGGCAGACCTAGCGAGCAGGACCTTCTGGAGGGCAGTTGCATGCTCTCAACACCACTCCAGCTCTTGACCGAGGTAGTAATATTTCCGTAGAAAGCCTTGTTTACATTTCTAACTTTCTTGTTCGAACCTTATTTGACTCTGGCGCATCGCATACTTTTATTTCTTCTAATATTGTTGAAAATCTGCACCTAAGTACTAGTCTGGTTGAGGATCCCGTTATAGTTTCAAATCCAATTGGGGGCTCCGCCTATTTATCTATGATGTGTGTGGATTTGAGGATCTCGATCTTAAGCATAGAATTCACATGTGATGCTTATGTTCTCGGATTTATGGGATACGGTTTGATCCTAGGTATGCATTGGCTGTCCAATTATGGAGCCGTTCTTGATTGTGAACGAAGGGTAGTGAGGCTCATGACTCGCCTCGGTAATACCCTTGAAATTTCTTGTAACCCTAAGGGTCCGGTCATGTTGTGTTATCTTGAATCCCTTGACACGTCCGACGATAGTTTGCAATCTGTAAGAGTGGTCTGAGAATATCCAGATGTCTTTGATGAAGTGAGGGGGTTACCTCCTAAACGCAAGATATACTTCCGAAATTATCTTGTTGATAATGCCAAGCCAGTTTCATTGCCCGTTAGGCACATGGCCACGCGAGAAAGAAGAGAGCTCAGTAAACAAGTTAACGAGTTACTTGAGAAAAAATTCATAAGACGAAGCATTTCTGAATGGGGTGCTCCGGTGGTATTCGCTACTAAGGCAAATGGATCGCTTCGTCTGTGCGTAGATTATCGTGAGTTAAACAAGCTAACTAAGAAAAATAGGCACCCATTACCAAGAATCGACGATTTGTTTGACCAGCTTGTGGGAGCATCTGTTTTCTCTCAACTCGATCTAGCCACAGGATTCCATCAGCTTAGAGTGGCTGAGGATAGCATTGACAAAACTACGTTTAGGACTCCAGATGGGTTCTTCGAATGGCTCGTCATGCCATTTGGGTTAACGAATGCACCCGCATACTTTGTAGATTTGATGAGTAGGGTGTTTTGGAAGTTCCTTAACAAGTTTGTGGTAGTTTTCGTGGATGATATTTTGATCTTCTCAAAAGATGAAGAAGAGCATGCTAGACATCTCAAGGAAGTAATGGAAACACTTAGAGCACACCAGTTAAAGGCAAAGTTCTCCAAATGCCATTTTTGGAGGAAGGAAGTTCGGTTCCTTGCACATGTAGTTTCTAAGAAAGGCATAGTCGTGGACCCCGCAAAGGTAGTTGCGGTACAGGACTGGAAAATTCCTAAGAATGCAACGGAGGTGAGGAGCTTTCTCGGTTTGGCGGGCTACTACAGGAAGTTCATTAAGGACTTCGCTAAGATTTCAGCCCCTCTTACTAAGTTAACAAAGAAGAACCTAGCTTTTGCATGGGACATAGAGTGTGACGCTGCTTTTCAGAGACTCAAGAGAGCCCTCACCACAGCTCCAGTTTTGGCATTACCTGACAGAGGCAAGGTGTTTACGGTGTACACAGATGCGTGCGGCATGGGATTAGGCGCCGTCCTAATGCAAGAAGGAAGAGTAATATGCTACGGGGGCAGACAACTTAAAGTTCATGAGAAAAACTATCCCACGCATGACTTGGAGTTGGCTGCGATTGTTTTTGCAC
Organism: Allium sativum; assembly: GCA_030737875.1. NCBI lineage: Eukaryota > Viridiplantae > Streptophyta > Magnoliopsida > Asparagales > Amaryllidaceae > Allium > Allium sativum. Next base: position 830,133,455 of record CM060918.1, on the reverse strand, counting down.
TTAAATCTTGGCGCCATTATCTTCTAGGGGAGAGGTTCGAGTTGTATACCGACCATAAATCGCTCAAGTACCTCTTCTCACAGAAAGATTTGAATCTGAGACAATAGCGGTGGATGGAATTCTTGGCATCATATGACTTCGATATAGCTTATACCCCTGGCAAGGGTAACGTGGTGGCGGACGCGCTAAGTAGAAAAAGGTTGACTTTGAGCCCCTTGTTTGTTGAAAGGAAAAGCCTTGAGTTTATAGCAACCTTTGATTTTACACCTGTTGTTGAGTCGTTGACTGCTACATTAGCATCTCTTGAGTTAAGACCTACACTTCTAGATCAAGTAGGGACTTCACAGAAGGAAGACTCACAGATAGTTGAAATCATGGACAAGCTGATTAGTGGTGAGACGTCAAGTCACCTCAGTAGGTATGCCATAGATAACAAGGGATGGCTAAGGCGTGATGGAAGGCTATGTGTCCCACAAGTGGGGGACCTAGTAAGGAAAGTTCTCGAAGAGGCGCATCACTCGAAGATGACCATACATCCTAGAGGGGATAAGATGTACAGAGACATGAAATGCATTTTCTTTTGGGTTGGAATGAAAAAGGACGTGGCAGAGTTCGTTTCGAAGTACATGGTGTGCCAACAAGTAAAAGCCGAGTCGAAGAAGCCCGGTGGGCTATTACATCCTTTGGAGGTTCCGCAATGGAAATGGGAGAGTATCTCGATGGATTTCGTGGACGGACTGCCTAGGTCAAGGAAGGGAAATACTAGCATATGGGTCATAGTTGATAGACTCACGAAAAGTGCTCACTTCATTCCAGTGAAAAGCAAGAGGACCGCATCATGGATAGCGTCTATTTACCTTTGAGAAGTAGTACGGTTGCATGGGGTTCCTTCTAGTATAGTCAGTGATCATGACCCGACTTTCACTAGCCAGTTTTGGAATAGTCTGCAAGAAGCCATGGGTACACGACTGAGTTTAAGCACGGCTTATCACCCACATACGGATGGACAAACCGAAAGGGTAAACAGAGTACTAAAAGATCTCCTGAGGCTATGCGTTCTTGACTTTGGTGGTACTTGGGAAGACCATCTTCCTATCGTAGAGTTTGCATATAATAACAGTTACCAAGCTAACATCGGAATGGCACCATTCGAAGCCCTGTATGGAAGATCGTGCAAGTCGCCAACTTGTTGGTGGGAGACAACAGACAGGCTTATACTTGGGCCCGACATGATAAGGGACACTTCTGAGAAGGTTGAGTTAATACGAAGACGGATGAAAACAACCCAAGATAGACAGAAATCTTATGCGGACAAGAGAAGGACAGACCTAGAGTTCGAAGTCGGAGATATGGTCTTTATAAAAGTTGTCCGTTACGCAATGTAGTTCGTTTTGGAGCAGTTGGAAAGCTAGCACCAAGGTTCGTAGGACCGTTCCCTATCACTAAAAGGATTGGACGGATGGCCTATAAGGTAGACTTACCCGAGAAGCTGACTGGAGTGCACAATGTCTTTCATGTCTCGCAGCTCCGGAAGTGCTTGCATGACTCAGCCGAAGTGGTTGAGCCAAGCATCCTTGAAGACGTAGAAGTGGAAAAAGAAGCAACATTGAGGAGAGTTCCGATTCGTATCTTAGGAACGGAGATTAAGAAGCTAAGGAATCAAGAAGTCAAGCTAGTTAAAGTGCAGTGGAGTGAAGCCCAAGAAGATGCAACTTGGGAAACCGATGAGAAGATACGCGCGCTTTACCCATTTCTTTTTGAGGGTACATTCTCGATCTCTTTTTCCTATAAACTTGAAAACCTTTTCGTATCATGCTTCTACTACCTACGTTTGTCTTGTTATCTTCTTGATCTTATCTTGAGAACCTCAGGAAGAACCATATGGATGTAAACATGTGATTGAAACATGTTATGGTTTATGTTTGCAAATGATTGCAAGTGTTTGCAAGTAGTTGTCAGTGGATGCATGACACACATTAGGCACTAGATCGGCTCAGTCACATTTTCATGTTGCATATGCATGAGTGCTTATACTTGTACATGGATGGAACTTGTTATGCTATCACTTGGATGTTGCATATGAATGAATGTTATGTGCACTCATATAGAGATTATAAATTATGTTAGGAATCTGCATACATGTTGGATTCATTATACTAAAATATTTTGCATTAAGGAGGTTTACTGAATCAGCAACCGCCTGATCTTCTGCATTAGATAAGTACATATACACACACTTTCTGCATATGTTCATACAACACTAGAAACCTTTTAAGGACAATGGTTGTTTGTGGATGATGTTTCGAGTAGATGGATGGTAGGACACATCCTCCCTAACTTAGAGATTTCGGGGACGAAATCCTTTAAGGGGGGAGAATGTAACAACCCGTATTTTGATAACGTAATATAACTATAAATCAAGGCATAATTAATTTTTAAAATGAGAATCAAGGGAAACGGGTTACGCCATTGCGTTCGTCTCGAAATTCTACTTGGAAACGAGTCTGAGTTTTCGAAAATCGAAGTCCGTATGACCAAGTTATGACCCTTCGAAGTTTTCAGAAAATTTCAAGTTCAAAACAGCTCAGAATTCGAATTCGAATTTCGAATTCAAACCACAGAACAGACTGGGCGGGAAATTTCCCGCCCAGGACCAGGTCGATCTGGGGGTCGACCATAGTGTCGACCTGCCCAGGACTAGGTCGACCATAGTGTCGACCTAGGGGTCGACCTGGTGGCCGAGCCCACTTTTGAAGCTGGATTCACTTTGATGTTTCTGGTCTCGTTTGTGTCTACATTTGTTGACATGACCCTATATAAACAGCCCCTAACACTAGTCTCTCTACACAAAATTCTCTCTGACCTTATGCTGCTTTAATTCCGGTTGAAAAGTTAGAGAAAGGGACTACTTCTTCTACGTCGAAACTGCGTTAAGAGAATTGCTGATTTGGGGATTTCTGTTAGGACTTGACTAAGCATATAAAGATTCAACAACGACTTTCTTTTTCTAATTCTCGAACCACGATCTGTAAGGCCCAATTACTTTTAGATTTAAACTGTAAATGTAATATGAATATGTTGTAAATTGAAATTGGACCTATGTATGATGACTGTTTTACATCCATTCTTGTTCATCTTGGATCTTGACTTTTGGGTATATTACTATGACATTGATTTGGGGCCTATTCATGTTGTAAATCAAAAAGAAAACCCCCTCATATTATCATGCCTACAATGTTGAATCTGCTATTAGTCACAAGTTTATGACTATCATCTTATGTCAACTGTTACCATGACTATACTATCACCTTATGTCAACTGTTATCTTGACTAGTACCTTATTTTGCTAAATTTGGAATTTTTATGTTTGAGGTCAATATTCCATATGCCAGTAATGTTATAATCATTTATCTCAAGTCATACCATGCTATGCTAGTAATCACTTTTGCCACTTTATACCCTTCCCTTCTTATGTTATTCCCTAATTAGATTTATTTGTATCGATTCGAGTTTATGTGCGATGGGAATACGATTTGGGTAAATTATGTAAAACATGAATTGGCTTTGAACATGAACGTTATTATAACTTGAACCTATATATGGACAAGAACTTGACATGAAATTTACATGAAACCTGACATGAAAATTCAACATGAATTTTGACATGAAAACTTGAACATGGGCATGACATTTAGATAAACTTGAAAATGGCCAACTCGAGGTTGGGTTGTGTTTGCAGTGTAAATCTGCTCGGAACCGCCCGGCAAATCCAGTGACTGCAAACAATAGGATTCAATGTGGGTAGTTGGTCATATCGCACGTAAAACCCGAGGTTAGACTATGTTATGGTGTAAATCTGCCCGAAACCGCCGGCAAATCCAGTGATCACAACAGTTAGTCTAACGTGAGAGGTTGGGGTGCATTAATGCCACATGATAGGGTTAAGTCATGAACCATTTGAATATACTTAATCAACTTGACACGATGATTTGATAGGGTTAAGTCATGAACCGCTCGAACACACTTAACCAACTTGATACATGATCTGGATAAGGTTAAGTCATGAATTTGAATGACAACACTTAACCCATTAGAAAACCCTAGTTACACAGTCCTTTTCAGCAGTAACCCATTTAGATGTATCACGATACCCCGGGACAAGGCAGGGTGGGGCACGATTACTAGGCTGATTGTAAGCGACCAGAACGACAGCTGAGTAGGTGCGTCATTGTAGGTTCATGCGGACTATGGTCGGGCACATAGTCCGGAGTTGAAAAAGCAGGCATAGGGCACCCATAGGTTTACACTGTGCGTGCTTGATTCGTGTCAGTGGTTGGCACCATAGGGCTTGATACACCCTATGGTGGACCTAGCACAGGGAACTACATTTCAGGATAGGGTCGTATGACACAGGCACATCACGAGCTAAAACTTGTAGGGAGCCGATCGATTAGTAGATCGTACCGTAGGACCCCGTAATGGGTCACTTCATGATACTGGGCCAAGGGATCATTTCATGATTAATACTTGATATTGGGTTAGAACACTAGTACAGTTGGTGCAGCGAACCTTGAATATACGATGCTAAACTTGACTTATCTTGTTATCTTAATTGTCATACTAGTCATGTTATCATCCTTGTGCTTAATTTCAGTTTTCACATGTCATACTACATCTACTAGTTTTTATACTGAAAGTCACTAGGACTTACCAGTCTTATGACTGACCATTTTCCTTTCGCCTCTTTTTCTTTCGTCCCCCCCCCCCGGTTCTCAGGGAGGAAACACTAGCTCTTAGCTTGGATTTAGTTTGCTTTCTGACAGCTCATGTACGGTTTGTTCTTGGGCTATGCTATGGCTGCTTCTGCTATTTATGGGGAATAATTTACTTTTGTTATCTTAAGTTTATGCTTCTTTATTTGGAACTTGATGTAATGGAATAATTTGTACCTTGGATATATGGGGTTTTGACTCTTTTCTTGAAAGTAATAAAATTTTGGTTTTAAATTTCTACCGCTACTTTATGTTCTGCCTTGTGATATCTCTGTGTATGTTTACCTAGATAATACTCCACTAAAACTAGTGCATTCTCTTTGTGAGTGACCCTAGCGGATGTGGGGTGTTACAATAATCAAGTCTGCAAATCCAGATTGTACACTAGCCCATTTTGCCATTCATTGATATCAATATGCCCATCTATGATCAAATTTGCTACATTTGCTCCAACTTTTGCCTTCATTTCGGAGTTGTTCTTGTCTATACCTGCACGAATAATATAAAATGAAAATCAGGCACACATCCCTAAAAGCAAACTTAATTAGGCTCACATCCCTCTCAACTTCTTATTTCAAACCCACCTCCTATTTTTGCCATTCTGCCTTTTACGTATTTTCTGGAAAAAAAAGTACAGCAGTCAATAAAAAAAAATCTAAATTCTCGAAATATTCCAAGAAGACCACACAAAAAAAAGGCTGCACACATGTATGCAACTTTTGTCAACAGTTGCATACATATATGCAACTTTTTCTGAAGCTATTTTCTTTGAAAATGTTATACCGAAACCTACATACATGTGTACAACTATTTGAAATACTTGCACATATGTATGCAAGTATTGCATGAAGAAAACTAAACTGAAATTTTTCCTGTAGATTGTTACACACTTGTATGCAAGAATGTATAACTTGCTTACATGTACGAAAAAAAAGCCAATGCAGATTCAACGGTGAAACACTTGCACGGATGAATGCAAGAATTTTGAATATGTGCATGATTTGACGCAAATTACTGCATTTTTCGCTGTTTTCTGTATATTTTTGATTTTGATGCATTTTTTAGTTTTTTTTATGAGCTGAATTTTTGGGTGAGTACATGTTTAATTTAAATACGAATTTACGTGATTTTTTAATATTTTTTTGATGAATTTTCGAAAAATAGTGACCTAATTTGTAATAAGTTTATGACCGGATGTGAGCCTAATTTTGAAACATTATAAGGACCTATAAAAAATGCACCCTAATATAAAATCATTTAAAAATATTTATTAGTATAACTAAATATAAGGAGAAAAATAATTATTCATAAGAAAATGAATAAAATTCCTCCTTTAAATGCCCTTTTATCAACACAAGAATGCATTCTCCATTCATCAAATATTCCTCTTTCCTGTCCCTTTCATATGCTACTTGCTCATATATATTTTACCAAAAAGAAACTTTACTTTGGATAACCCACTAGATCTTTTTGTAAACATAGACTGACTTCGTTTATTCTACTGGATTTCTAGAAAAATATACTGAAGCTAGCATGATTAATAAAGGTTAACGGTAGACAACATTAAATTGTTAGTTACAGGTACAAACATAGCAATGGAAGTTTGAAAAGTTTCGATTTTTGTTTCGGTTTCGGTCCCTTATCACATTTTAATAATTTTCAGTGAAAACGTAATAACAAATGTTGTAAATAAAATTAAAAAAAGTAGAGTCTAGGCATTTATTTCAGCATAGTCTAAATAATTAACCTAATAAACATGTTACATTAAACGTTGTATATAGTGTAATATAAATAAATAATATAACAAGCCTAGTCCATCGGTGTTCAACCCACCAAATGCTTACACCCAATATCTAAATAACCTAACCCCTAAACTAAACCAGATCTGATGCCTCATTTTTTCGATTCAGCAAAAGGTTTCTCCAAGAAAAGAAAAGAGTATTATCGCACTGACAAAATTATATAAACATATAAAGTGTTTCACACATGAACTCTATCAAAAGACAAAATAATATAAACATGTAATGTGATTCAGTAAAGAGTCATTACATATATATACACAGTATTATCGCACGGACCCGATACTCTATAATTTGAGGTATTACTTACTATACGCAACCAAAAAATTACCGGTGGCTCTCATAACTAATGACCACTGTACAAACTCTTTCTTACATGCATCATAATACCATTCATTATTTTGCTTTATCAAGTAGGCATCCAAAACCTATTCGGTTGTTTACGACCGTACGGAGATGAATGACAATGAAAATCAAAGACACATGGTTGTTTATGACTGTACGACTGTGATCAGCCATTAAAAACCAAATATGCACGATTGTTCAAGGCCAAATAGAAAAACTGAATTTTGGTGTTATGTAGCATATAAAAAATTTGATATGTATTAAAAAATACAATGTTAGCCAGAAACAACTTTTTTGGTACCAATAGCTGCACACACAATATTTATTAGCAAATGTTTCAAAACTCGGAGAAAGCATAAAATCTGAAATGTATTCAGCTATGTATCAATAACAAATCATGGACAAATAATAATAATCCAATACCTTGTCGGCAGTTTTTGAATCAATAGAGCGTCTCCTAATCCCAGAAATGACAGATTTCCAGTAGGCTGCGTTCCGCCGGTAATGCATCTAAAGGTGACTGCGTCATTTTTTTTGATGAATATGGCCTTCTAGTTTGTTTCGATTTGAACTGAATTTTAGTGAATTTATTATCGCAAAAGTTTACTTGCAAAGTTGGTAATTTGAAGTATGAAACAACAATCAAAGAATAAAACATTCTAAAGCAATAATTGCAAGCGAAAACAACAAATGAATTGAAAAACTTAGCATGATTTTAGTTATGGAAATTTAGTAGCGTTCAGAACTGTTGATATCAATGGTGGTTGTGGTGGTGTGCTGCTGCTAGTTGTACCTACAAAAATTTGTAATAAATAATTAAATTATAATGTCTTCCTATACAAAGTGCGGGGACTGGAGGGATTTGGAAGTAGTGCCCAAGCATATCTAATCCGACGATAAAGATTTCAAGGGTTATAACACCACCTAGCGAGCTACAGGGTAGTGCTAGTCAAAAAAAGGTGTATGTGTATATGTTAATTTGTGTTATTTATCATTTTCACAAATATAGCCATCTCACACAGTGCTGATATCTTCTGTTTTTTTGAAAAATACAAATTACCATTGCTTATCATTTTAATAACAATTTAAACAAAAAAATTAATAAATATTAATTGCAAGTATTTCATACAGAATTGGATAGTTAAACATAGAGAATGCATCCTTTGACTTCAATATTTCAAAAATTCATGGTACCGAACAAATTCCAAGGAAGCAATATGAAATTGAACCTTATTTTTTATGTATATTTCAGATTTTGGATAAATAATAAAGTAACTGGAGTGAGAAAACTTTACTGAAAATTGGATATAAAAGTCACTGCAGCTCAACTAAATTACATGATGTTACTTGATGGTTAGCTATACATTGGGTTCCAACCATCAACTCTATCTAAGTACCTTGGCTACAATTCAATGTACATACCACTCAATTTTTAGCCATAATTTCTCTATAGCAATTGTTGTGCAAAGTAATCAGATGGATCTCTTGGATCCATTCAAGACCAATATTTCACCTAGATAAATAAACTAGCATGGCAGACTGGATACCCAAAAAGAACATTGAAATTGGTGAAAGGGGTAAATATAAAACATGAGAAGAAATTTGTCTTATAGACACAGAAATAACGGTGAAGAAGCGGCCTAGAAACTGTATAAAGCTATACATTACACTGGTAATGACCAGAGAAAGTTGGTGATTCTTTCGCTTAATAATGTTCCAACTACAAGAAGCAAAGCCTCTACTTCACCTGCAAATATAGCATTTTGGATATTTGGAGACCTATGCATGTAGGTGCATCTGACATCTTCATATGTCCCATCCTCACATCCTTAATGTCTTGTGTTCTTTCTTTTAGAAATCAATCCTCAGCATAGTAACCAAGAAACGCCAACATCAAATTCCAAAGTAAGATAAACATGAAATTAATACAATGGACGGAATATTTTCAACAGCACGAAGTGGGGTACATATAAAGTATGGGGACAGATGATCTTAAGAGGTAAGGCCCTAAAAACTGATTTAGAAAAATAATGATAAACTTAATTTTCAAGCCTCAATTGATTCGAACTTAGATGCTAAAATGATTATCTGGAACCTCATACTCTCATCAAAATTCCAATGCAAGAATAAGGAAAGGGAATACTCTACCTTACCGTAAGGGTTCAAGGGATCATTTTTGCTATAACGATATACTAATATAGTGGCCAGTCTATTAATTAGTTTAGGACTAAAATGCATCTACGACTTCTTTATATGAATAAAAAATGAATAGGAAAAATGACACAACTCAATCATTTAAACTAAAAGAAATACCTACAAACTTCAGTATACTAGCAAATGGCTCAACAAGTCAATAAAGTTTCGGGTTTAATATATTTCAAGAAGCCTCATAATCCCAAAGTGTCATTCTTATACATATGTTTATGTACCCAAGGGCATATGCAAAATAGTTTATATCTTATGCACGCATAGCAAGACTGCATACACAAGAATCTTCATATTCCAAGACCATATATCTATTTTCAAAGACCCATGTAATTATATTCAGAGTTATATATTCACTCAAAACTTTTACAAATATAAATCCATACTTGCACAACACACATATGCATGCATATGCAAATTATACTAATGCTTACACATACATGCACGGAAACACACACACTACTGCATGCGCACACACTGATGCACACACATACAAATAGAATGCACATATATAAGCACACACATTGAATTCCAATGCTAGAATACTACGTATAACATTTATGTGATGTTATTTATACCCACACATATTTGCAACATTCAGTTTATATACTCATGGAAGTGTAAAGTGAAATATTGTAGCCATGCATGTAAAGAAACAACTGCAGATACATATAAAAACAAAGAGTGACATTAGCGAATGTGTATGCATGCAACATAAAGTATATACACAAAAATAAGCTTATGCACGTCAATTTATTGGCAAACAACATACATACACATGATAATAATTTTGCACCAAAGTTCTTTTTTTAAGGGATTGAGCTGAAAACAGTTTCGAAGGTAGCAGCACAAAAGACAGGCAAAACAACAAAACATAGGCTAAGCAAAAAATAGCAAACAATAGCCTTTTAAAGACGCAGGCAACATTGTAGCATACAGGTGACTAACTTTGAAGGATAAATTCCATGTTTTGAAAGTAACGTTATGCACCATGTTTAGAAAGAAGGGTTTCGCGGCTTTTGCCACAAACTAGAAAACAATAGTAAAGAGCTAAGGACCAATAAAAATGCAAAAGAGCAAGCACTGCTTCTATACTCATATTAAGATATCATATGGTGTTCTGAATGTTAAAGGAAAATAAAAGTAAAATTCCTACTGACTATGTAGCTATTTTTCATGTTCAAGCTCCTCAGTCTCATCCTACGAAAAACATGTTCATATTAAATATGAAAAGGAAGCTATGAACAAAGTTCCCACGCTGATAAGCTTACCTAAAGTGCTAATATGTGTCTCTGTGATTGGCAAGTTCCTCTTCCCTTTGAGCCTGTTATCAAGCCAAAAAACGAGTTCGATTAATAAACTAAAAAGAAAAAAAAACATATATGCAAGAATTTTGGCAAGTGGCTCACATACATATTTAGGATTTACACAAGTGTGAAATAAGGCCAATCATGTGCCAAATCATTCCAATTGGAAGATGCTTATAAAAATCATTCATTGGAAACAAACATAACCTAGTAATAAATCAAATAAAAGTGTTTTATTTCATCTACTGAACCAGCTGAAACATCTTAAATTTGTTCACAGCTCAACGCCATCTGTTTCAAGAAAATTATCTCGACAATCAATGATCGGACAAAGTTCAAATAAGAGCAGTCCACGACGTGACATACTTGAAATATGAAAATCATAATTAACCAATAAAATAAACCTAAAAATTGATGAATCAAATAGACTTAAAAGAAAGAAAATAGAAACACCTGAATCATGAATAAGGAATTAGGGCAGTGACAATTAAATCCACCGTAGAAAACTCGAAGAACCAGCGAAATCAGAGGGAAACCAAAAATAAGAGAGAATTGAGGGAGCGGCGGCATGGATAAAAGAGGGAAAATGAATTATTTTAGCAAAGTGAAATGAAAGAACCGGGAAATGGTAAACCTGACTCTAGTATTCTCCGCGTTGCCACGTGAAATGTATTCTTCGTGAAATAAGTTTTACCGCATTTCAAGTTCAAATGCTGAGGATATATGCGGTTAAAACTAAGTTTTCTTGTAGTGCTAACACCAAAATTTCCTCGACATATTATATGGACATTTCAAGCTTTCAGGAGTATCTTCTGTTTATATCTTTTATCCTATCTCAGTATATTATTATGAGTACATCTAGACTGATCCATTTATTGATCATTTTCTTATAAATAATACTCGGGTCAGACCGAGGTATTACACGTGTTTCTACAAGACTTCTAGGGAGGACCACTCTTGGTTTTTTGCTACCTACATTAGAGTTATAGTTCTTGTTTTTTTTATTATCTTAGATTTTCATGTATATATATATTCTTTTGGTTAGAACTAGCACCTATTCTTTTGTTGTATAGTGGATCAACTATGAAAAACAACTTTTTATTTATACTCATGTGTTATATTCATATCTATTCTCGCCTTAGTGATGTGAATATCCGTGTCTGACTCTGTTTTATTATTATGTATTTTATATTGATTCTGAATTATATATAGCCATTATAAAGTGGATTTGAACTTGAATTAGACGTGTGAGATTTCCTCATGAGATTTAAAAAGTACGACCACATTATATGATATGTTTAACACTCGTTCAAATCCAATATATAGATAGTCGCTCCTCAACAGCCTAATTCTTCGGGTTAGTTAACACCCCTGCTTGCATGGGCCTTGGCTAACGCGAGTATAGAGGTGGGGTGTTACAAGCTGTTTTTGAGTGTGCAAAACTAAAATTTCTAGAATCCATATATTTTTCCATGACGAGTTTTTCAACATGATCGGATTGACGCGAAAGGATTTTGAGTTGATCGAACCAAGTCGATCACGTATTTTTACCATGCTAGTTTTTCCAACCTTTTACACGTCGCGACTTCGATCAAATCGCTTTATGTTTTCTAATGGCATTTTCGAAACTTGAGCACGTCGCTAACCATAATCCTGACGTGTGGCTGCTTCACCGAAAAGCTGGTCAACACTTTTCCTCCCAAAACATGTCTTTCTTGATCAATGGAAGATGTGTTTTGCAAGAAAACCAAAGATCCAGAAATCCAAAAGCCAAAGCCAAGAGGAGTCCGAACTGAACTTTTATAACCAGAAAACCGAAGAGCCACGATCGCATCGGGCCGTATTAAATAGAAAGCCAAATCCAATAGGCCAGAAATCCATGATCGCATCGGATCGTATTAAACACGAAACCAGAAAGGCTAAAATCCAAAGAAAGCCGACAATTGCTCCGGATCGTTACCTGAGAGATAACCAGAATAGCCAAAGTAGCCAGAATAGCCAAAGTAGCCAGAATAATCGAAGGATGCATGAGTCTGGGAACCTGAATAACTAGCATAACTAGCCAGGAGATTGGGAAAACCCGAAACCTATAAATCTGAAGTACCCAATAGCCAGATGAGTTCAAGGCGGTCTTTTCGAAGCAAGACGACTAAGAATAGCCAGAATATTCCAAGACGGCCTTGTCGGAGCAAGATGACCAAGGAAAGCCAGAGAAGTCCAAGACTGCCTTGCCGGAGTAAGAAGACCAAGGATAAACCAGAAAATTCCAAGACAACCTTGTTGGAGCAAGAGGACCAAGGAGAAGCTAGAAAATTCCAAGATGGCCTTATTGGAGCAATACGACCAAGAATATGCCAGAAAACTCTAAGACGGCCTTGCCGGAGAAAGACGACCAAGGATAAGCCAGAGTCCATGGACCGGAGTCCTTAGAGTTTGCAATCCAGATTTAGATTTTCTTACCTCGCAGCCGGCATCCCGACGAACAAAGTGATTTTTATTAAAATTATAAAATTTTGGAATTTTTAGTGAATCCAAAAGGAAAACGTAACAGTCTATCATCTGTAAAGAGCATGCCAAGGGACCCGCCTGTTCACGTACATGGTTATGTAGACTTAGCCGTTTCTGATTTCAAATTCATTCGTGAAGGACACAGAATAGTTTACCGTTTGCAAAGAGCATGCTTAGGGATATTACCATAAATGGATAAGAAAACTTAGCCACTTAAATTCCAAAACCAGAGTTTTCTTGAGGCGGCCCTACCGGAGAAAGACGACCAAGAGTAGCCAGAAAAGTTGAAGGCGACATTACCGGAGAAAGACGACCTAGAAAAGCTAGAAAGTTCAAGGTGGTGGCCTTACCGGAGTAAGACAGCCAAGAAAAACTATAACATATCCATTTTTTAACAACTAGGGGGTGATGGTGTGTTGTCGAGCAAAGAGCATGCCTAGGGATTATAACAGCTCGCGTACATGGGTAGGTCGACTCAACCATCTACATCTAGAAAGTCAAAAAGATAAATCTAGAGGGTCGGACCCTATAAAGCCAGAATCATGGGTAGGAATCCGAAGATCCAAATCCATAAGAAGCCGAAAAACCAAAAAAAGACGAACACCATATCCAAGAAATGAAAGAAGACTAGAACCGAGAATCCATGAATTCCATAAAAGCCAAAATCGAGATACCATAAAGCCAAGACCAAAATCTGAAAAGCCAAGTAAAACCAAGAACCAAGTAACCAAAATAAATATCCACAATGCCAGATGACCAGAAACCAAAAGCTAAGAGGTACTGATGCCTGCGAGGCCTGCATCCGAGACACCAGAGCTAGAATTAAGATCAATTGATGATTATATCGTTGGGATGAGTGTTGGTCCCGGGCCTATCCCGAGTAGCATGAGGGAGTTGTGCTTGTCTTGGCACCACAGCTCGAGTATGAACGAACCATGCTATCTCACCGTGTTTGACATGCTCCTCAGTCATATCCTGAGATGTCTACAATCGTTAGTATTATAACTTTTAAGATCATGAAACAAGCAATGTCGACCAGTATCCTTTTCACTTTGAACCAACTCCCTCATAGTAGACTTTCTGAAAGGAGTAGTGGGATGAACTTCCAAGTAAATCTCTTTTGAGGTGTGAGTAAGTTCCAAATAAGATGAGAACTTAGGTTGCCTCTAAGTCGTTGATAGATCATTCCTCGAAGGAGGTTTACTTGTACCAGAATCCTTAGCCTTACTAGAGTCGGACGGTTTCCCTTCCTTAACCATATTAGCCTCAAGAACCTTTTTATCAGTTCTTGCATCCTCTTCCCAAAGAAACCTTTCTTCTTTAAAGTAGAACTCATCGAGATCCCTTAGTGGTTTCCGATGTAATGAAGTTTTGAAGTCAGATTTATCCAGAACACCAAAAACTGCGATCACTAAAAAAACCATGGACGGATTACGCCTATCGATCGACGGCACCGCCACATTAAACCTTTTCAAGAATTTGCGCAGAGTCTCACCGGACTTCTTCCAATAGTATTTACAGTCATGATGCTTTTTTGGTGCGCGATGTAAACTCTGAACTGCTCAACAAAATTCCCAACAAAAGTACTCCAAGAATGAATAAAGTCCATTTCCAACAGCCTAAACCACATGGCAGCAATATCTTTTAATTAAAGCAGAAAAAACTTTTCCATGTCACCTTCTGAAGTAGGAAGAACTTCCATATGATGTACATAGAGCATTAACTGAGCAGTTGGATCCTTCTGACCATCATAAGCTTCCACTATCATAGTTCGAAGTTTGGTGAGTTACGAGAGAAGCTGATATCCAATGAGAACGGATTGCGAGTAACGCAATCTAAATCTGAAGAAGAGGCACTGCCTCAAGTGAATCAATGAATAACATCTGCGATCTGAGATCCATTTCCAAAATAGAGCAATTGATTCAACTTATCCAAAGCGACACTAGAGCCATTAGTGTTTAAGTCCAAATTAGGAATTGGTTGATTAGCACGAAGAACTTATGACCGAATTCCAACAGGAGGAGCCACATCGGGCTCAATCCTTACTCCCAGAACAATGGGAGAATTACCATCCAAAGCTATGTGCATTGGCGCTTGAACCACATTACCAATAGCGAAGCCCGCAACTTGACCAATCAAAGCGTCATAGGCTACAACAATGTCGGGATTAGGGGTGCCACTAGTGTAGCAGGAATGACATAGGTCCGAGGATCGTCATCACTCTGCTATTAGTTTGCAGAGTTTCCCTCATGTCCTGAAATGCAGCCTGCGGAACACTGGTACTTGTTCCAATAATATCTGGAATGCCTATCGGTCTTCCAGTACTTCCAATTCTAGCCTCAATCCAAGCGAGAAAAGTAGTCATCGCTTCTTCATGTCGCTCGAGTCGTGCGTCCAAATCCATAGCCAAATTCTTAATCATCCCATGGACATCGTCTCGAGTGACGTAATTCGAGGGAATCCTAATCGAAGAAAGTTCTTGGCTTCCTTCACCTATAATACCTTGAGCTTCAGCATTAGCGTCAAGCTTCTTGCGCTTAACCATAGTGAAAAGCAAGCGACAAAGTCGATGTTGAAAACTGAAACGAAAGTCAAAAACAAAAACCAAATCCGAAGATAAAATCCAAGATCATATTCGAGAAACAAATTCAAAGCAAAAGCTGAAGTTGTGTGCCTCCGCTTCCTGGAATGCCAAAGTGTTGAAATGGGATATTGGTTATTTGCGCACGCCAACGCCCAAGTGTAAGTTTAGGTATAAAGTTATCATGTGAATATCCAAAGATAGAGAAATTTAAAGGGAACACACATCTTTTGTAATGGTTCGAAACTAATGCCTATGTCCACTTCATAGTAGTCATTCATCAAAATATTGTTGATTAGAGTGTTTTTACAAGTTTGGATAATTTGGGTGCACAAAGTTGTACAATTGAATAACAAATAGCTTGTTAATTCATAACTTTGACCAAAATGCCCTTCATCTTATTCCTTGAGTCAAAGCATGAGCAAATTCCCAGGAAATAGCCCTAAGGTTATAAAGTGTGAAAATATGTCCAAAAGTATGCCAAAAGTCCAATTGAATGTCCAAAAGTTGTAGGCAAATGTTATGTAACGTTTAGAGATCCAAGTTATCTCCAATTGTCATGGAGACGATGATAACAACAATTAAAGGTGCTTGAGATCTCCAAGAAGTCCAAAATTACCAGCTAAGAACCAACTCCCTTGAATGCCAAGCATGGGGGTATTTATATGTAAGTTTTAGGGACATCGGCCCAAATTTCATATCCCGAGGGGATGCGAAAATTCACATTGCAAAAAGATAGCCCAAACACCAAGCCATATGCGAAAAATCATATCCCAAGTCATCATGAAATCGAATCCATAGTTTTCCTTGATTGACACGTGCAGATCAAGCATTTTCATGTGATCTGCACGTTAAAAACTATCGTGCCAAATTTGTTTTCCATTCCCAAGTTTCGAATCCCAGGCTAGAAGTCAAATTTTGCATCCCACCCCCTCCGGTCGAGCCTTGTAAATTTCGTATCCGGACCGAGCAGATCATGAAAAAGAAGATCTCGAATCCCGGCCAAATCCCTTTCAGATCACTTCATATCCCTTGCCAAGCCATGTATTCATATCCGCCTTCCGTGATGCGATCATGAGGATTTTGCATCCCAGCATGAGCTGATCGATGATTTTTCGAGTTGCCAAATTTGCTTGGCAAAGTCACCTCCATGCCAGGTCAAAATGTGCCAATTTCGCATCCCTGTGTTGATCACACAAAAACAAGTGATCAACAGGGATTTTGCATCCCATTATGGATGCAAAATCCTGGGGGATGCAAAATCCCTCCAGGTCCATACCAAATCCCCAAGCTTGTCGGGGCTAGCACATGCATGGGAAAATTGATGATTTCCATGAGTCGATCAGACACTTTCAATGTGCCAAACGAAATGATCAACCAAATCCTTGCCATATGATCTGACTGATGCGCACAAGTGGTTTTCTGTGTTTTCACTATGTCGATCACTTGTTTTAGACGTCCTAGATTTACCAACTTGCCAAATGCCATATTTTAAGTGATCGTGCCATGCCGATCGGTTATTTTTGAGTGCGTGAAACCATAATTTACCAGAATCTACATATTTTCCATGAGGAGTTTTACCACGTGATCGGACCGACGCACTTAAGAATTTTGAGCTGATCGGACCGAGTTAATCACGTAATTTTACCATGTCTGTTTTTTAGAGTTTATTAATGATGATTTCACGAATTGAAGCTATTTCCAACCATTTCCGAACACGACGCGACTTTAATCAAATCGCTTTGTGTTTTCTAATGACGTTTTCGAAACTTGAGCAAGTTGCTAAACATAATCTTGACGTGCAACTGCTTTACCAAAAAGCTAGTCAATAAATATATATATTATAGTTAACTAACTTAATTGATTCAAATGACCTTAATCAAACCGTATTAACCGACAAATACGATTAACTGAACATTTGGTTAATTGATCACTTGATTAACCGAAAATATTAACCGATTGGGTTGGTTAACCGACCGCGCCCACCACTAAATTGAACATGGAGCCAAAACGTTGGTTGTAGTGGAAGTCTGTGAGTGGGTCGAACCATGACTGTTAGGTGTCGACCCAAATACACAAGGGGTCGATCCAACATGTTTTTTTAGCAATATTTGCTTCCAAGACATGAATTTTAATGCCAGGTGATAACAGTACCCAAATCCAAATTTATGTCACTGCATCTCCCTCAGTTTTGATCTGATTTGCATTTTTTTTGCATTGTAAAGTTTAAATGTTTATCTCCATGACTTTGAATTTAAGACCATTCCAATGTCGTTTGGATATTTAAGTCAGGTCTTAAATATGAATATGAAGAAGATATCAGACCTGACTAGAATTCAACATGATACGGGTACAAATTTTAGACTTCATATCTTTTTCATACCATGTCGGAATTTGGTGATTCATTTTCCAATTGAAAGATATATTGTTATAATTTGTGACTATGAATTTTCAAAAAAATTTGAGATCGTTTGGTCATTCAAAACTTGCTTGAAAGTTGAATCTATAGAAGGTTTTCGACCTGGGTTTGTAACCTTTTCCCCTCTGTATTTTGTCGCAATTTTAGATTTCACATATGAATTCATATGCGTATTTATTGAAACCACGTGAGTTTTCCGTGTTTCTTGGTTGATCTTAAGTAGATTTTGATGTTAATTTTAAAAGGCTTTGATCATATTTTGGACAAGCCAACATTCTGCAAAACCTTTATTTCAGATTTGTAATTTTTGTGTTGATTTTATGTATTAACTTCATGTTGAAATTTCACGTGTTTTTGACACAGTAAATGTTTTATAAAATGTTTTCACAAGGAATTTATAAATGTAAAATTTTCTAGCGCTTTGAGTCAAAGATGATTTCTTGGATTCATTTTGAAAATAAATAGTCTCAAGGACATATATTATACGTTATTTTCAATATAAATATCATTTTCGAAGTAAATACTCAATCGATTTCCAAATTGTTTTATAATATTCATTTTCTCAAATCCTGTATATTCAATATATAAACTCACACGTTTTTGCACCTTCGAAAGGCAAGGAATAATTTTAAACAATATAATAAATCACGTGGTATGGGACACGAAGATAGATTATATCGGTTACGTCCGAACTTATTGATTGAAGCTATTATTGTTGTTTTCTAATGTGAAGTAAAATGACTTGTAATGAATTGATTAGTGAAACGTGCGGTATATGACGTATTGTTTTCACTTTTCGAGTTATGATTTAGGATTTTGTGGCACATTATTAACTTGTTGTGCCATAAGTAGGGGTTGTGGGTTCATATATGTATTAAATATACATATAAAGTTTTTTGGGTTTGGTGAAGGCTGCCAGAATAAGGGTTGTTAGGTCTCTTATTCATATATCGAGCTATTGGGTTTCTATATAAATCCGTTGAGTCTCTCAATTTATGTTATTGTCGGGCTGACAGGCCACGACTGAGGATTGATGGGTCTCTCAATTTAAAAATACTCAATATGCTTCAGCCACTTATTTGTTGATTCACGTGCAACTTTGTTGTTATGGATCCAAACTAAAGCTTTTGTTGGCATTTTTGCCTTTACAGTTTTCACTACTACAAAACACTTCATTTTTCTACGTGAATTTTTCTACGCCTTTCCTACGACGTAATGCGGGGCGGAAGAAATACTTGAAAAGAGCCTTTGGTGTAGGAAGGGTATAGGAAATTTTCTGCGCCTTCCCTATGGCCTTATTAAAAAGTCCGGGCGTAGGAATGCTATAAGAATTTTCTATGCCATTCCTACGCCAAAAAGTTAAGGTGTTAAAAAACAATCCAAACCATCATTCAATTTAACATCCAGATATTGGTTAGACACCAAATTCAACGGTTTAAATAATTAATCCACGCACTCTTCTCTAATTGGTAGGAGAAATGTCACCCTCCCATTATAAACTAATTACCCATCCCCAAATCAGATCACAAACAAAGTCACTATCTAGATCTGTAATCCAATCGGCAATCTGGGACATCCAGAGAAAGCACACTCATGAGCCTCAAAGATTCGATCTCTAGTTCAAATAGTGATCTGAGCCATCCAGAGAAAAAATTCCCATTTCTTTCCTCAGAATTTTCTTCGTTCCAGTTTCCTGTAAAGAAATTCTGTCATTCACCAAACTACCTTCTTCTCGTTCCCAATCGTCTCCAATGAAATATGACTGCCAAATATAAGACAAAAATTATGCTTTTAGATCTAGAGCATCTTATTTCCACTCATTCTTTTAGGTGTCTGCCTCGATTTTGTTGTTCTTGATTTTATGTTCCCACAAATTAATTATGGAATATTATTTTTATTGAAGCAGTCGGTTGCTAAAGCAGAAAAAAAGATCAGGAAAATTTCTACTTTAGACTTCCTTTGACTAATTTAAGGTAATTTTCACCACCTAAAACCAATTTATGTATTTTTCCCATAATTGCTAAGAGTTTTTGTTAGCATTTATTGACATGTACAGAATCATATCATCCATTTATAATTTATATTTTCTATAGCAGCAACAACATTTATAAGTATCAATTTTGATTTTGTGTCCTGGATTTCCTCTTCAAAAACTATTTTTTCATGTAAGAACAAAGTAAACATGTACAGTAAATAATTTTGATAATTTAGTTTCGTTAATAGGTTTAATGAAAAAAAATTGCATAACTGATTCAATATCTTTTTGTAGTTGATGTCGGCAACAATAAGGTCATCTAGTAACATATTTTTTTATTTTCACGCTATATACACGGTAAATGAGACGACCGAAACTTCCCCTTACGGGGAAGCCTGGATTACTTTGAGAACGCGACGCATCAGAACACAAACAAGAGAACATTTCATTGCTTTTACAACAATTTACATCAGAGTACAAGAATATCAGAGAACCATTAAATAATATACAGTGAAAAAATAAATATTATAGATTTACTAATTACAAAGAAGCGGGAAATATAATACATGAATATAATTTTCAGTGGAAGACATCAACTACAACAACTGAAAGAAATACACAGATACAACACTTTCCGAATATAGCTCCAGCTATAAATCTAGGATCCTGTGTAAAGAAATATCTGCAAAAACCAAAACTACTAGCTGCCCGTGTGGAAAATATGGGTACCTAGAGTTTAGGTAGAATCAATAAACTCTGAGTCAGTCATGAGACTGGTGTGAGAACTAAAACAGTTATTTAAACTTTTACTTTAAAATAGGGTAATTCAAGGGACCACGCCGTATGTCACGGAACGGGTTTACTCCATATGAATCTCAGTATAAAATAAAACAATGCAATGCTTTTTGGAAAATGAAGCTATTATAAGACTCAGGTCCCATCACACTATGCAACGCAAGCCATAGGATCGAGTTTTACCTTATAATAGCCAAATATGCTTGGTACGCTTTAAAACAAATCATTTTGATATTACTATAAGTGCATAGTGTCAATTTCAACTTCAAATATAAATGTATCAATCATAGACGGCATGAGCACCTCATCCCACTATGTCGCCATATAGGTTTACAACTAAAACTGAAAATTGGAAATTGGATTTCTATCATGAGTCAAGGCAAAGATGTACTCCTTACCGATTCAGATCACCTCTAGCGGAATGACCCAGGATTATACACTCTGGGCAACCCTTGGATCCTCTAAGGCTAGTCCACACTTACATTAGTGGATTAATTATTCCTGAACACACGTTTCCCGGTCCTATCGGACCTCTAAAATGGTCAGTACGTCGACCAATCATATCTGAGGCGCCTCGCATTTCATCATCCACATAAGTAAAAATGTCTGGACTCCATACCATGACACCACTTCTAGCTAGGAAGAAATGCATGCACTCATTGGGTCCCTTATCCCGTTTCTGACTCATATAAGGTTGTGAGGTCGCGAATTAACGCTATACACAAAGCTATGCTAATTAAATTCGTGTTTTGATCATCAACCACGAGACTCTGCTTTTCAACAAAAGCCTTGATCATTTGCACCTCAGCATGCCACACTGACAATTCACGCCATACAACTGATGTATATCAATATATAACCTCTAAGCTCGTACATCTCAAAGAAGGGTGTTAAGTAAGAGCATGAACTCTCCACCACCAAACAGATATATACTTAATAGAAATCAATCAATACATAATGAAATCCAATATCAGACACATATCCATTTACAAGTCCATTCTAGGTCTGAACGAAATTGGCGGCACCTTGTTCCTCATCCCATATGTCCAATACAGGAGAGAGGTCCTCGCATATCCGGTCAATCTCCAAGTACGTCTGGACAACCACCACTTATTACCTTGTCTTGGGTGTACAGCCCAATAAAGAAATCAGTAACATCCAAACGATGTGAAGATCTCCAGTCTTTAACCACCGTCTTCATCGTCGACTTTTAGTCGTCGTATTAGTTATTCAGAATGGGTTAAACCCAGTCTTTCCGAATAATTCACATATTTTATAATCAATAATCAAGTGCTATAAAAACACATCATACGCCTCATTCCAATTCAGAATATTCTTTTATTTAAATATTCACATCTTTAGGGAAAGGTTGCCATTAATTTTATCAGAGATAAATTATTTCAAAACTTATACTTTAATCTTCCTTTGGATATCAATTTCAAAAGATTTTATTTTATCCTTTCCGCAATTCTAAACCAAATTAAGGTTTACAAAAGTAGTCGGGATTATCGAGCTTTACCGAAGTAATCATTTATTTATTTATCCCAATCCCAACCTATTCACCCCATGGAGCAAAACTGGTAGTACTCCATATCTAACACCCACTGGGTTATCGATAAATTTAAATACCCTTTTCACGTTCAAATCTAATTAATGATTTATCTATCGTCTGGAGTAAAACTGGTGGTACTCCACTGTCGATCATTTCATGAATTCGATAAATTTAATAATCCCATTCTTATTCCAATCTAATTAAAGATTCATTAAAACTCCACCTTGGTTTTAATATCAAAAATCATTACTTTATTATTATTCAACTTTTAAGAAATTAATATTTTCTTTAACTGGGTTAAAGAACCAATGTTATTAAAAACACAGTTCACAATAAAACCAAATCAACTTCCATTAAAATGGAATCTACGCGGAAATCATAACAGTGTACAATCAATATAAATTCCTGTATCAAACTAATAATATAAATGGAATAGTGGTAAGGCCTTTTAAATTCCATATATAGTAACGGTCTTCATTCACAGAAGCTCATGTCGATTATTACCAAATCGAATTCCATTCAATTCCAATTTAATATATTAAATTGGAAAACTTTACTTTGGAAATTTTCCATTAAATCTTAATAAAAAGATTTATAAATTCCAAATCATCTTTTCACTGTTAATTGGGTTAAAGAACATGTGTTATTTAGAACACCATTCACGATAAATCCAAAATCCAATTTGATATTAAATACAAGGCTCTAAATTGAAATTATATCGTCTTATATTTAATATCAAATTCTAAAACCAACAAATATCGTATTGGAAATAACGATATATATTTTCCAAATTCCTCAACAATATTCGTATAATCATGGAATCCAATATCGAAATATTCCGAAGATAATTTCCATTCCGAATCCATTTCAATTCATACATTGGAAAATTCTGGTTATATCAAAACCATTTCAAATCCAATTTATTTAGTTAAAAACATTGGATTATTATTCTAGTTAATAACTAGTTCATTTCGATAAAAATATATTTTTATCTTTCCGAACTTGGAATTTTTCATCCAAAAACTTTCCAAATCATTAATTATGATTTTACATAATTTTACCATATTTTTAATAATTTATATAAGGCCCTTACAGTCGGTTTCCAATAACGGCCACCGAACTGCATCCATAGCGACCTTTTCTGAAATTGATTTGGACATAATTTAAAATCCAACAGTTCAAATCTAAATCTCTTATATTCGTTGGAAAGATCTTTTCGATACGAACGCAACGATTTTGGTTTTAGGAGAATCCGACGGTCGAATTTCCCGTTACGTCCATTTGAAGTCAATGGTCGAAATTCGTGAACGGTCACTGCGTGGCGCATTCTATTCAGGCCATTTAAATATATATATAATATATATATATCATCGATTTCTTTTTAAAACGTATTTTATAAATCGTTTATAAATTCTTTTTAAAACGATTCCAACTTCTGTTTCAATTTTAAATCAAAATTGAATATTCCATATCATTATAATATTAAAATGATAATATTTTCAAAATACTAGATTTTGAAATCAATTCTCTTTGATATTATTCTAAAATGAATAAAATCGATCGATAAACCCATTCGGGTTAAAATGGCGAATATCTACTTTCTCGGCTTCATATATTCCAATATTTTCGTGTCCATCCAAAATCGGATATCAATAGCATATTTTAATTCTTTACTGAATATTATTTTGAAATATTTTTATCTTAAATTATTCGTTATTTTAAATTATTCGTTTATTTTAAAACATTCGTTATTTTTTGAATCGGAATGTGACTCAATCAATTACCATATAATTTCAGTTATATGGATTTCATACATCACATGTATTCAACAATAATGATAAACAATCATTCAATATTCAAACATCATCCAGAGTGCAATTTACAAATGTATAAGCATTAAAATAAATAAATAAATAGCACTCATCATAGCATGTCAACCCATCGATTGACATATAACTAAATATTGGGATTAGTGTATGTCAAATATCATCCCAATACCAGTGTGGGGTTTCCAAACAACAACTGTCAATTTAAATAAATTATTGGTTAACAAATTTAACTAATTCCAATTCGGATTGAATTATTTTTCTATTTAACCAATCTTCACTGTTTAAATTATAAATAAATATTTATAATTTAATTTAAACTACCACATTAATGTAAACATTATTTTTAATACGTTAAGCATTTCAACAACACAATCAATACACAATACAGTCAATTAAATCGTCCATGGTCTGTGGACGAGGGAGGTGAGCTAACAGGCACCGTATACTATTTATAATGTGATAAAAATCTACATTGGAAATGGATATATATTTTTATACATGAATACAATAATATACTAAATATTTAAGTGAGAAGGAGTTCTCACAATGGGTTCCACTCCGTCATCCTTTATTTAGTTATGGTTTTAACTAAATTAAACAAGACGTTTAATTTAGTCAAAAATTCTAACTGCTTCCAAATTCCCCCCAGTCAGTTCTGAAATGTAGAGTTTGTTGTCATGATCGCATTGCAACTTGTTTCGCTGAATTCTATTTTGGTATGGACAAGTTACAATAGTTTTTACTTTAATTACATAAATAAGCAAACTAATTATATAGTTAAACTAATTAAATTTCTTAACTTTCCCTTAATCGTTCATCTTCCCCGTGATATTGCTTCAAGCCGTCCCCCTTTGAAAATGATCAGCCCTAGGGCTTAAATTTTTACGCTCTCCAAGGAGACAAAATTGGATCGTTGGTCGCCACGCCTTATGCCGGAGCGTAGCCATCCACCGCCCGCTGTCACGAGGAGCTCGCCACCCCCCGATTGATCGAAATCGAACCCAAACGCTCAAGCTTTGAGCGTGAAAATCAAAGTGAAGACCAAACGATATATCATCATATCCCCATCAGTTTGAAGACCTCAATCTACTCTTTGATTCCTGTTCATAAAGTTTTGAATATTACTGGATCGATTTGGAGAATTTTAGGCTAAAAATCCGAAGCGCGAGAGCCATTTATTTCCTTTTACTGACGGCGGCGGTTTTGAGTAATTGGGAGATTAGGGTTAGGATGTAAATAAATATATATAATATCAAATAATATTATTTAATTCTCCAATTGGTTTAATTGCGTTTGAACTCCAAATTAAATCCAATGACTATCGCCCCTAATCAATACACCCATTCCGTACACAATGGGAGTATGTGCCATAAGCCAATTTGACTGCTTCGATTAGTTTTTCATCAAAATTAAAATATAAACCAATGCATATTGAATTTAAACGTACATTTCAATTTACCGAGGCCACCTACTGACTCCAAAATTATAGAAAAATAAATCTTGCTATGTTTTGACGATACGGTTCTAACAAAACTAATTTCATCGAATTTGGAGACCGTTTGAAAAATGGTCATTTTCCAGTCTATTAAATTCAAACTGAATTGACCAAAACACGTTTAAATTTACCATGCTCACATATTAGTTCCAAAAATTATTAAATTTGAAATTTAACAATAATTTGACAATCCGGATCCAACACAAGTGGTTTTGTCAAAAACGGAGGTCGTTTGCAAAATGGCTATTTTTAGGGGCTATATATATTACTTAAAATATAATTAAATTCCATAGAGACTATTTTAAATTTTAAACTGGACATAACTTTCAATTTATATTATGACATCTTAATTTTTCACATTCGTTAGAAAGATACAATTAAATAGATTCAAATGTTTCTGGTTTTACTGAAATCCAATTTATTTCGAATCTTATACATTCAATTGAAATTAGAAATCGAATTTTCAAACTACCACGCCATTTCAAACTCTATTTATAATTAAAATAAATTTATACGTTCTAACTTCGATTTAAATTAATTTTTAGTCGTTATTATTTAAAATAAATTATTTTAAATATTCAGAATCCATTAAAATAAAAATAAAAAATTGGTTCAAAAATTTTGGGTTGTTACAGTAAATGTGATATAAAATGATATTTGAGAGGGATCTAAAGGCGCGGGTTGATATGTTTTTCAAACGATGGGATTATATGTTTGCTATTAATATTGATGTCATCAAGCACCTGTTTTTTTATATCTAGAATTACCGCTAAACGCTACTTTTTTGTGTAATATTTTAACTTTTTTTAAGCATGTCAATTGGTTTTTAATTTAACTAGTTTAAAAATATTTTTCAATGGATATATAATTCCTTTTTCCTTTTTTGTGACACTTATCGAATTACTTTTGAGTACCATGGTAGTATTGGAATGAAACAGAGTTTTGTATGGATTCATTCTTGAGTGTATTTGTATTTCATATGTTTGCAAGTTGATTTGGATCAACCAAGTTAAACATCATGGAATTTTGTTTATGCCTTTTTATGGCAATGCTTGTTTTGTATTTTCTTTTAATTTCGCATTACAAATCATACAAATTCGAAGAATAAATCATATTTGTTGTTGATTGCAATTTAAGTCACACTAATAAATTTTTCCAATTTAATATTTATCGATAAAATTGTTTAAACTTTTGATCTAATATGTATCTTGCGAACTCATCTACCATGAGAAAACTTGATTCACTTTAAAAGTAGCGACTGCACTTTATAAGGGTACACATAATTTACTGGCTTGTCATATCTATTCATTTTAAATTTTGATAGGTAA
The DNA here is from genome assembly GCA_030737875.1 of Allium sativum. Lineage (NCBI taxonomy): Eukaryota > Viridiplantae > Streptophyta > Magnoliopsida > Asparagales > Amaryllidaceae > Allium > Allium sativum. The sequence goes on along the minus strand of CM060918.1, from coordinate 830,106,545 downwards.
TTCTATATGCTTAGGATATGTGATTTATATTTCATTTTTTCCAACTCAACTTCATAAATAATTCCTAATTATCATATCATTTTTTGATTGCACCATACACTATGCTGATCTTCTTATTCCTTAACAAATAAATCAATGTATAGCTTAAAAATTAAAAAAGTTTATGTTTTTAATATAAATTATGATAGCATCAACCAAAATATATTGAATTAGTTCAAGAATACAAATCGTGAGATAAGCTATATTCTATTATCGGTTTTTGTAGATTTATTGGATCAAGTAATCCGACTGACCCTAGTGAATCTCTCTTTATTACTAAATATTGCTTTATTTTTATAATAGAATACGAGGTGAACAAGTATGAAATTTGCACATGCTTTCAGAATTTTGCATTTGCAACTGCCATATGATTAGAGACCATTTTTCATTTATATAAAATAAAATTGTGGAATTAGGTATTTAACTATATCCATTGCTAATATTAAATATAATATGATAGTGTATTCACTCAAGCGTCTTAACTTTCTTGATGATCAATTAGGTGAAGTTTTCCTATTTTTCTCCTTTTGATGGTTAATTAAATAGAAATATAAGGTGATTTCACACCAAGAATATGAGTTGTCTTTTGATGCCAATATCATAATTAAAACCATTAAGTTTGAGTTTTACATGCACCTTTTCCAACTTCCATCAGAAATTTATGAATAACTGTTAAAAATACTAGTTTGTTAATCACTTTTTTACTACGTTCCATTCTAACTTGATTCACATTCTTCATACTCTTCATTTCATTAATCCTTGTGACTTTATATGCAAATATAATAAAAAGTTGAGAGAACGGGCCAACTACATATATTAAATCATTATGGTGCTAAATGGTATTTGATTTAGTTGCAGGTGATGAAAGTCTAGCATTGATATTGCTACTTCAAAACTATGATAGAATGCTGGAATGATTTGCCCAGTGAACTATTTACCATGAAACAATAAGGGTTGAATCAACTAGCATGGGCCAGAAAAAAATGACCAAGCAAGGTAACGAAAATGTACTGGAATCTTTGAGGTTTTAGTGATTTGCTAAGATTTCTTTTATGCATTGTAGATACATATATTATTATGTAAAGTAGCTGCAATCATTGAATTAGGTTTAGACAAGCTTGCACATAATGAAGCATTCTAATGGGTCTATGACAACCATTTTCGTGTATTTTTTAAGTTTCAGCCTTTCAGCGTGCTTCTTTTAAAAAAATTGGGCAATTTCTATTCTAATTATTTGACGTTATTAACGTGGTATTTCCAATAAAAATGCTATATTGAATATATTTGGACAACACATCTATAAATTTTATGACGCTCAAAATGACATAAAAAGATGGAGAAATAATGATAAATTGGACTGGTCGAGAGTTAGGTCTAATATAAAACTCAAACTGAATTATATTATCCCATTTTCATTTTTTTAACTCATGATATATAATTTCCCATAACAAATTCACACCAGCAATACAATATAATAAACAAAACTAGGAGAATATTGTGCATTGTCTCTAATAAAACAAAGAAGTGAGTTATGGAATTTTGATGTTTAGTGACAATTGTTAGCAATCATTTTTAACGCATATCCTTGATTCGAGCAACTAAATTTATTTCAGTTTATTCAAATTTCTCTTTTAAATCATCGTTGCTTTTCATATTTGCATCCTTAATTCTAGAAAATGTTAGTTTCATCTACTACCATAAATATCCTTATATCCTTCAACCCTTTAACAGTTTTTTCTTTGTCATATTTATTGAGTGACACTCAAATTCTGTATCACTAAACATCTACTTCTTCAAGCAAACTTATACCATGATAGTGATTGATTAGAAGTAACGTTGGCAGCATAATATATTTATATGTCAAGATTTTCATATATTTAAGCATTTTAGAAATTTTACTTAATAGAAGTGTATGTTTCTAAATTATTCAATATATAGATGTAATTATTCATGGTTACTTAGTAACTTATGTGATGTTATATCAGAAGCGAGGTCACTGCCCACACATACTTTGTATATGCTTGAAAATCTCATTTATAATGGGACTTTTGTATGGCTGTTGAGACTCTAAGAAGGTTTATAACCAGTTTACTCATTTAAGTCTGACACGAAATATATAAATGTCGAGTCAAATCTATGTTAACTTCTGCTCACACTGCTAAGTCTACGGATAAATTGTTAAGTATATTGTTGTGATAAATTCCCTAAATTTATCACAAAGCCGATTGGTTGAAATATAGCTTAAAACGTTTATGCGTTTTTATTTGGATTCTAATTACTGAATGTCGTTTGGTACACATAGAGAAATTTTTTATTTCTATCTTTTATAGCTTTGAAGTTGGTCTGTAACAGTCATTTCATTTTTTTTCAGATATCTACATTTCTTACCATATCACTTTTTGGAGTTTACACGATCTTTATCTTTGTTTAGACTTGAGTTAATTGTTTATACGAGGATTTAACTTTATGGTGGTAGTCTTATCAAATAAATAACTATTATGTTGATTTACATTACCGCTTTCTCCTTACTTTTTCTGTTTTGATGCGATGTTATAAAGATCTTGCTGAGAAGGTTGAACTTGATGCATGATGCTTATGTGAAGAAAACTATTTGAAAAAAATGTGAGTATTATGTTGATTTTATCTACCTAATCCCTTTATCCTTGCTTTTCTAATTTGATGCGATCGTATATAGATCCGATTGAGAAGGATGGACTTAATGCATGATGCTTATGTGAAGAAAATCATTTTGAAAAAATTGAGCCTCCCATGCGCATAGAGGCAAGTCCATATATGTTATTTAGATAGAAAAAACACAACTCCTTACCATGCTTTAAATATATCCTGACATAATCTTTTATAGCATCAAAAGGTGCTAGTATTTGATACATGTTAATCGAAAATAAAAATGAAACCCATGTGTTATTCAAGTTTTACCAATTGAAATTTGAAAGTAATGGAAAGTGGAAGCTTGTCTACCATTGTGATCTCATAATCGAATTTTATTTATGCAATATTTTTTAGGTTTTCTGCACATAGCTAATGTGCCATAGAGCAATCAAGAAATTGAGGTACTTGGTATTGCATTTGTAGACTAGAAGTATTACAAATAACATATAAACCAAGGTTGCCATTGTTTAAGAAAGCATGTGTAAAGGTCCATCACATCAAGCCACAAAACCTGTCTAATACATATGTGAGTGTGCTTGTTAAAGTTGATATTGTATCTTAGCAAACCAAGTTCTTATATGTCTTTATATTCATTGCAATATTATGTTGGTATAGTATGTGTATATGAATGTACACATGGACTGGTCAAAAGCTTGTGTTACGAGAATCTTGTAAATACAATTATAGTCTGAGTGTTTTTCTGGATTGCCTTTAAAAAATAATGATGTCATAGTTATATGGACATTATTTATATATAGTTGTGAGTGTTGGATCATAGACAGACTGTTCTTAACGCTATTTTTACAATTTAAAGAAAGTTGTTACTACTATATCTACATAGTTCAATTTTTTTCTTTTGTTGTAGATTTTATTTATAACAGGCGATAGTGCAAAATGTAGCTTCTTTTAATTATTAAAGAGATTCTACAATGTTTGAAATGTGTTTAATAATCTTATTTTACAATACCTACTAGACATTGTGCAAGGTTTGTGAATTAGTTTATGATTCTTCTATTACGACTAAACCTTGTTTTGAATATACAATTTATAATAGTGCATGCGAAGATAAGTAAATTTTGTAAAGTGTAATTATTTTCGCAACTGTTGATACTACAACGGTAAGTTAATTATTGTTAAATTTATATAACAAGCTTTATTGACCATTATAAAATACCATTTTTCTTGTAGTGGGCTTAGGAAATGATATGGCGTAGGAATTATTTTAGACGTAGGAAATATCTGGCATAGGAATGATGTAGGAAAAAAATTGGATGTGGGGAGGAAAACTAGACGTAAGAATGACGTAGGAAAATCTAGCATAGGAAATAACCGGCACGCCAGAATCGCATAGGGAATATCTGGCGTAGGAATGGTATAGGAAATATCTGGGATAGGAAATATGTATATTATGCGTGGAGTAGAATAGACGGAAATATTTTTCTCACGCTTGAATTTTTGATATCATATTTGGCGTAGGAAAGGCATTGGAAAATACAATTTCGTACGCCAAATAGGCGTAGGAAAATCACAAAATTCATGTAGTGTTTGGAACCACTTTATGTTGATTTGTTGTGTTGTATCTATTTGTTGCTTTGGGTACAATTTATATTGGTTTGTTGATTTTGAAACCCTTTTATAGCCTTAGAGCTATTTTAATGCTTATTTAAATATAACGATCATTTTTAGTTGAATACGCACATATACGAGTTTATATGTTGCCATTTGAGGGAGGTTTTGGTTTTACTCCTTGATGCTTTATCCTTGTGCTTTACTTTGATATACAAATTACAATGTAGCGGAAAATATGATAGTTAATGAGATCTTTCAGTTGAAAATAAATTCTCCCTTATGGTTATTTGTGTTGCTAATGAGATCTTATAGGTTGTTTTAGCCGTAATCACTTATTGAACTAATTGTTGATTTGCGTTTAACTTATTCCTTTTTTTTATCAAAAGGAATTCTTATCTATATGACTTCATATTTCACTTGCCCTATTATGACTAATATGTTTAGCTAGAATGACCCATGTATTTATACTCGGGTCAGACCAAGTTGTTTCAGGTTTATAGCTTACTGTTGATTTGTGGTTAATCGATCCATATTGGACTAACTTTCTTGGAGCTAGCAGATTCACATCTTTTACAAGTTACGCATTCTTATATTCTTGGCGCAGAAGCAATATGCTTAGCTTTACATCAGTCCCAAGGTATCATTTCCAATACATTTATGGGATAGACTCGTCACATTGAGTGCACCCTATACATGTATCATTTTTTTAACAGAACGTGACATTTGGTCTATAAGTTTTTACCTTAGATTTATATTGGTGTATTCGTGTCATTCGCATACTTAATCCTTTAAGACTTGTTGTATATGTGTATAGCTCATGTGAAACCATTATAGTATGTAACACTTGTATTTGTTGTATTATATTATTGTACTTATATTTATTCTGTTCTATGATTTGTTACTATAACGACCCGAACTTCCCCATTAAGGAATGCCCGGTTTGAATTGAGAACATGACAATTCAGAACATAAACAGAAGGACTTTTCATTACTTATTACAACAATTTACATCAGAGTACAAGAATATACAGAGTATGAATAAATATTACACATTAGATAAATATCAGAGATTTACAAATTACAATGCAGAGGAAAATAATACAAAACACAACTGAAAGAGATACACAGATACAGAGCTTTCCGAATATCATTCCAGCTATAAACCAGGATCCTGTGAATATAAGTCTGCAAAACCAAAACTACTAGCTGCCCGTGTGGAAAATAGGGGCGCCTAGAGTTTAGGTTAAAACAATAAACTCCAGGTCAGTCATGTGACTGGTGTGCGAACTAAAACAGTTATTAATCTTTATTTTAAAGTTAGGTGAATCAAGGGACCATGCCGTATAACACAGAACGGGTTTCCTCTTAATAATACCAGTGCATAAAACAAATAGTGCAATGCTAAATACAGAACAATGAAGCTATTATAAGACTCAGGTCCCATCACACAATGCAACGCAAGCCGGAGGATAGAATTTTACCTTATAATAGCCAAATAATGCTTGATATGCGAAATTTAATCTTTTATTATTACTATAAGTGAAGAAATAAATTTCAAATATAAATGTATCAATCATAGGCGGCATGAGCGCCCCATCCCACTATGTCGCCATATATAGGATTACAACTAAAACTGAAATGTCGTATTGGAAGTTGGATTTCCATCATGAACCAAGGCAAGGGATCGTCCTTACCGCTTCGAGACATGGGCTAGAGTTACCTGGGAAGAGTTGTAATTTGTTCTGAATACGATCCATAACCATCATAGTTCTATATTAGAGGAATTGAGTACGTCAAGCCACTTGGAAAAATTTAAATACTATGCATATAATCAACATATTCGATATTCATCTAATACAATATTACATATGGTCGCTCCTGAACAACCCAATCCTTCGCTCTAATAGACGGTATTACCCTATAATGCTCTTTATTTGGGTTGTCTCGGGGTGAGACGTTACATTTTTAGTATCAGAGCAAAATTCAGAACAAAGTACGATAGACACTAAATAGAACTGGAATAGTACGTGTGTTACAAAACGAAAGGATAACACTTGCGCCTACTCCTATCACTTCATTATTATCCTTATCCTATGTTCTTTATCAGTTGGGTTATGTGTAAATCTAGTTTTGGGTATACGTCTGGAAATGTACTTCATTCTGTAGTATTCCACAAGTTGTTTCCCATTAGGTGTGGTTTATCCTTGCAGAATTTTCCATCCTTTCTGGTTTTTCAATATTTAAATCTTATGTTTAATATTTTTTAATGAAATTTAACCCCCTTCCTTAATGTCTAGTTGATTGTTGATTTAAATATGTGTGTGTGTGTGTGTGAAATTCAAGTTTGGGTAAAAAAGTGCGAAAATGAAATAAATCAGAGTGGTGCAACGAAACAAGTGAATTATTTTGGTTATGCTAACTTTAACAAAACTTATAAGTAGGATTGAGAGATGGTAAATATTGATGATTAAAAATTTGTTAAGAGTTAATTGAGTAGTGAATATAAACCAAGGGAATAACTAGTGAAATTAGTTTTGGGTTGTTTTAGTTGAAATAAAACAAGAGTACTAGTGATAATAAATAATAAAAACAACCATGCGTGAACTAATAATGTGTGATTATCTATTGTGTTGAATTGTCCATTGGGTATTTTAAGGAATTTAGATCAATACACCTGATCAACATTATCGATAAGAATTTTTTAAGCACTTGTATGAGGCGATAGAGCACATTACTACGTGTAATAAAATAAAACTTTGTGAAAGAATAGCATAAAATATTTATGTGAGAATAATGTTAAACCCCTATACGAAGCGAGAAATGTAGTAAAGTTGGCGAGGCAATAGTGTTATAGTGTCGGCACTGCTACCAAATAATGAGGAAAGTAGATATGAAACTGGTGGTTTAATATTATTCAAAACAAAGAGTAAAAGCTGTTAAGTGAAAAATAGTGTTTTGTAAAGATTTAAGTGAATAAATATAAAGTGTTTTGGGTATACAAGTTGTTTCAAATGGGTAACTATCTTGAACATGAGCAATATGTTTGAAATGCACACCCTCATACTTGGGTTTAAAAGGCGGTTGTAGCCATCAAGTTGACGCTAAAAACAATAAATGGCAAGGCTGTTTAGTATTACAATCGAAGTAGTAGCCATTGTTCGTGAAATTAGGACAAAATTTGATGGCATGACAACATTTATTATTGATTAGAAATTGAAAATGATGAGTGCGTATTCCAATAATTTTTATGTGAAAGATGTGTTGCAATAAATTAAATCTTCTTCTTATGTTATTTGAAATAAAAGTTGAAACTTTTTACATAACTTAGTGAATAAAGTTTGAACTTTTAGTGATGCAATTAAAATACAATGAGGTAAATTACAAAAGTCTCAAACACAATGTGTTTGGCCTTGAATAAAAAGATTTCCTATGTGAATAAATTTGAGATGTGGTGTTAAGAAATAAAAAATGTAAATGAAATAACCTAGGTAAATTGCTAGGACACAATTTCCTTAGGGGGAGTTTGTAACTGTAATGGCCCAAATTATCCATACCCTTTGAGTCGACTAATCATACCACACGTCCAACCCAAATTGCACAGAAATACGAATCATTATTAGAAAGAAGTTAGAGGATGAGAAATAGAAAGAAAGAAATATTAGAATAGAAGAAAATGAAGATCACAAACACACAGCGGAACGAATAAAATATATTAGATAACATAAACATTGAAATATAATTCAGTAACTTTATATAAATACCATCATCGGAGCAGAACAACTATTTTTGGAACAGTTATAAACACTTGGTTCCAGATACAACATAGTACATAGCGGAAAATATGATAGTTTATAGCTAACAGGTGAAGCCTCCTGCTTCAAGCTTCTCTGAAGTGAATCTATTAAATCCCGACTACTTGACTGCCCATACAAATATGGGCACCCAAGAGTCTAGGGAAAACAAATCAAAATAAACTCTGGGTCAGTCATGGGACTGGTGTGAGTTAACTCCAATCATTTGTTTAACTTTCAAAATTCTTTCGAAAGAAATGATAATCGTAAGACCGATCCACACATACACACGGATGGTTTTTACCTTACGATAAACAAAAATACTTTTTTGATATCAAATCCAGTGATATTATAATAATGTCTATATCAAACAAATAAAATCTAGCGAAACGCTTGCATCTCACACTCCATATATAATATAAAATCGAAAATCGCAGGACGCTTATTGGAGATTGGATTTCCAACATGACAAGCTATGGAACCACCTTCCGATAGTGTATCTCTAGAGGGGAATACACTGGGTTCAACAAGAACATCTTGCAACCCAGCTCACACATGGCTGACCACTCATTGAGTGTATCGAGCATATTATCACCAACGGTTGTGATCAGCAACCATTACCGAAAGCATACAGCAGCGAATAGAATAAGAAGCAAATGAATTTTCTCTAGATCAGGTGATAATATCCCTAATGGGAATGACCCACATGGCCATGCTGCCTGTCCGATTTCTGTCATTTCCCGGTTGATGAGACCTGAGGTCACGATTATCTTTCAAAACATCTTGTCACCATTTTCTTTGGATATCACATCGTCAGGCATTCGTCCATATATGTTGTCTTAGGACTAGACAAACCAAATGCACCATTCTATTAATCCATCTTGGGCAGTTTCCACCTAAGATTGATAGAACAACCCTTGCACTTAACTCCGTCTTCATATATCTTTAGCATAAGTTGATTCGTAACACTTACACCAATACGGAGTGGTTTTTATATATTAAATCTGATCCTGATCTCTCCGTATTATCAACGGAGGTATAAAATAGAGCAAAACTTTGATAGTCGGTGATTTAACTATCAAAGAAACATCCATACAATCAACGGTCCTATTTCCAATTGAAAATTCTACCGATAATCTATCAAACAATATAGGCCTCCTTTAAATCAATTCCTTATTATATTATCATTTCCAATTCTCATTTCCCACCTTTCGTATCCTTTCAAAACTCGATTTCCTCTCTTGATCCTGGAAAAACATTTCCAATATCATAATTTCTTTATTCAAGAAAATATCTCTTATTCCAGTCAGAAAACATTTCTATATATTCACGAATCCTTATTTTCTATATTCAGAAAATATACCTTATTAATATCAGAAATATTTCCATTTTCCATTTCTTAATTCCTCGTTGACCAATTCATTTCATTTTCTACGCATAGAAAATACCTCTCATTTTATTTGGGAAAACATTTCAAATTCCTTTAAATTAACGCGATGTTATAAAATATCGTTATTATAACTCAAACCATTACGCATTTATAAACCAACTATATTGCTAACCCATCTTCACTAGCGAACTTTAACCATTCCTCCATCAATCATCAAGTCAATCAAGTTAGGGTACCTCTCAGACCTTAATTGAACAACATTCTCAATTTTGAAATAGTCAAAGCTCACAACTTCAAACAAAACATCACTTACGCGACTCTTGGATTCAATCTAAGAATACATCTCTTTTACGGAAAAACATTGATTATAATGGTAGCGTTATAATCGTTGTTTTCCAAATATTTGATCTATAAAACATTTATTTTAACGATAGCGTTACAATCGCTGTTTAGCTTTATAGAACATTTATTATAATAGCAGCGTTAAAATCGCTGTTTAGATTTACAAAACATTTATTATAACAGTAGCGTTATAATCGTTGATTAGATTTACAAAACATCTATTATAATAGTAGCATTATAATCGTTGTTTCCAAATTATTTAATTCAGAAATATAACCTTTTATCTCATTCTTTAAATGAGTAAAAATAAAAAAAATAAAAATAAAAGATTAAAACTTTATTTCAAATGGGAAGTAATTAATACTTTCCTCGAATTTGACAATTGTCAAATTCCTATATATATAACTTTCGTCGAATAAATCTTATATCCGATCGACATTCTGAACTTAGGAATACAACATTCGAAATTTTGGAACAACCCCATCATTACAGATCAACTCAATTTTCTATTCCATTCAAATTCTTATTTGAAATCTTATTGCCAAAACCAAATCCCTGTATAACCATTCCCAACTGCAACACATTTGCTTCTCAAATCGTTATTTACTTTACCAAAACAATTTTCCGCTTTAATTGAAATACCATTTCAAAATATCCAATTTTCTACTTTCGAAACGTTTTTGATTTTCTCTTTTTAATATCCCTTCTTTTGCTTATAAAATCAAAACTTTGCTTATAAACAACGACTATAACATTTTGAATGTTATGGCTTCCATCAATTTTATAACTTACATTTATAGATTTCCTTTCCTTATAAAATTCGATTATACGTTTCCATTTTTTTACAAATTCTCGTTTAAGGCCCAAATCATTCATAATTTGGTTTATAAATTCCAAATTGACTTCAAATTCCATTATAAAATTGTTGGTTTTAAACCAATATAAATTTGCTTACAAAAATCTCCATTTTTATTTCATTTTATACAATTATAATTATAACTATTTGGTTATTCTACTTCTCTATTCTATTTACATTTCCAATTCTCCTATTTACATATTCACAAAATTCCCATTTGGTATTCATTTTATACAAATAAATTATAAATCCATTTATAGCAATCTGTTTATTAAACCCTTACCATTTCAATTTAAAATACTTGGTCTTTATCTTTTCAAACCAGAAATAATTCATTTTAAATGGCAAATTCGATGTAGTCGAATTTCAATTGTAAATCCCTATGAATTTATTTCTATTCAATTTACATCCCGATTTTTATGAAACTCATCGTTTTTGTCAAGCCGACTTCCAATTCCACTTACTAAATTCACGCTAGAATTTATTCTTATTACATTATCCAATGATAGTTATTTTACTTCATTTATAAACATTATTATAAACAACTTCTTGTTTAATCCACTTAAACAAGTTTCTATTTCTAATCCCTTTGAAATATAATTTCTATTTTGGAAATAATTTCCTTTTAACACCTCAATTTCTTTTCTACATTCTAAAATATTTTGCGGTATTTTAATACAAAAATTTTAGGCCAGTGTAATTCAACCACAACAAAATCAATCACCGGTCGTATATCACATCCTATATCACAATAAATAAATAAACGATAAATAAAATGTTGAGGAATCCAGTTGGATCCCTCCATCCTGTTTCCTTGAATCCACAGATGTTAATCACATTAATGATATTATTTCACATTAATATGAAATATCAGAATTAATAATCGACCAACTGTATAAATGTATCAACCATTCAACAAATTTTATCAACCATTCATCCAAACAACCATCACGGCAGGGTAATTAAAACCTTAAAACCGGGACCGTATCGATGTACGGCTCCTCACTCTACCTTAAAACCTTGCGGTTTTTGACAATGGGGATTTCATGCATCTAATTCGCACGCAGGCGAGCATGTTTTTCTTTCATTTCCACAACCTATTCTAATTTCGTTTTCAACCACAAATGGGTATATTTCAACCACAATCAATCATTCTCAACCACAAACAATTCTATCAACCATTCGCATTATTCACCAAATTTCATATCAACCAATATTCAAACAATATCACAACCAATAAATATCGTCCATGGTCTGTGGACGAGGGGAGTATATATATATATATATTCGTATATAAATATATTTCAATTCACTTCAATCCATTTCAATGTCATTTCGTCGCATATATAATTTTTACAACGCATATATAACTTATACATCGAATATACAACTTATACAACGCATATACATGAGGTGTGCAACGCTTATATAACTCATACATCGATTATATAATTTATACATCATCGTTTCCATATCATTTATAACACAGAAATATCACATTGAGTTCCACTCCACCAAAAATTGCAGAAGGCTCAGAAAAATATGCGATCGCTTCTAAAATGTAGAAGACGTCCTCACGGTCCCGGCGTCTCTTGTTTCAATGGATTTCGACCACAAACGAAAAAGATATGATTTTTATAGTAAAATCAAAAACCGTAGCGCTTTAAAGTGCTATAATCAGTTTAAAATATAAAGGTCGTACCTTTCAGTTTTCGTTCCAAACTAGGTTTGGATTTTTTGTCGAATCCGTTACACGATACGACGATCAGACGGCACTACCTTGGAAAGGGGCGAGAGGCGCACGTGCGCCAGGAAGGGGGCCCAGTTCGAACTGGCCAGGAAGCGGCGGCGGCGGCTTGAAGTGGCAGACTTTGGAGGCACGATTCTCGAGGTAGGAGCGACGAGGAGGGGCGTGGCTTAAATGGATTTGAAGAGCTCGGGAAGATCTACAAAAAGCTTAACTGGGGCATGGTGTTTTGATGAGTGGAGCGGCCGGAAACAGGGAGGGAAGCTTTGAAGAGGGTTTCGCCTTCGACTGGTAGCGGGGAGAGAGAAAGCGAGGGTTTTTTTTATGAAAGGAATTTTTTTGATTGGCTGCTATATATTTTAAAATTTAAAAAGGTGTTTTCGCGTTCGAGATCCAAATCAAACCCAACGACTGTCATTCCTAGCTAATTACCCCCATCCCGGATACAATGGGATATGTTTCGCAGGCCATTCGACTGTTTCAGTAACTTTTTCTTCAAATTAAAATATAAAATATTCAATATTTGATTTGAACGTACATTACAATTTGCCGGGGCCACATACTGATTCTAAAATTCCCGAAAAATAAATCTAGCTATGTTTTGACGATACAGTCCCAACAAAACTAGTTTCGTCGAATTCTGAGACCGTTTGAAAAATGGTCATTTTCTGGTCGATCCAATTTAACTGTAATTGAACAAACACATTTTTCCTCGCCACGCTTACATATTAACTTCAAAAATTATGGAATTTGAAATATAACAATAATTTGACATCCCGGATCTAACAAAAGTGGTCTCGTCGAATTCTGAGGTCGTTTGCAAAATGTCTATTTTCAAGGGCGATATATTCTCTATAGCAACCTTTCTGAAAATTCATTTGGCCATAACTTTTGATTCCCGCTATCAAAATTCGATTTTTCAGATTCGTTAGAAAGATATTCACTAACAGGTTTAAATATTTTTGGTTTCACTAAAATCCGTTTTATTTTGCACCCGGTACAGTCAGTCAAAGTTTGAATTGAAATTTTGAAACTGCCATGCCATTTCAGGCCTTGTTTATAATTTGAAATAATTATTTTTATTTTCAAACATCGATTCAAACATACTTTTCATCGTTATTATTTAAAATATTTATTTTAAATATTTAAAATCCACTATAATAGCTAATTTAAAATTTTTAAACTGGTTCAGATTTTCCGGGTTGTTACATCGAATATAAGTTATTCAAAGTGAGTTAATCGAATATAAATTATTCGAAGAGAGATAATCAAATATAAGTTATTCGAAGAGAGAAAATCGAATATAGGTTATTCAAAGAAGAGTTAATCAAATAGAGATTACTCGAAAGAGAGTTATACGTCGAATTCAATTATATCGAATTTGGGAAAGTACTTATACTTTCCGGTGTTTAAATCAAGATTTATTTATTAATAAATCAGGTGTTTATTTATTTATTCATATTAAAGAATAAAAGTTATAATGGAAGTTAGATATTTAGAAAGTAGGGATTATAATGTTATCTTTATAATCAATGTTTTCAATAAAGAAGTGGATACGTAAATAGAATCCAAGAGTTACATAAGGAAGTTTGTTAAAGATTTAAAAGATAAACTTTGACTATTTCGAAGTTAAAACGTTGTTCAGTTAAGGTCTGAGAGGTAATTATACCCCAACTTGATTGACTTCCTTCTTAACTAAGGAATGATAAGGTTTAATAGTGAATGATGGTTAAGTAAATTTAGTAAATGGTTTGGGCTGGCATGGAGACGTTGGATTTAAACATCAGTTTAAACCTAGTGATGGAGTTTTGGAAATGTTTTCCAAATAAGGATCAGAAATGTTTTCTGAGAATAGAAAATAAGAATTTAGAATATATGGAAACAGGAGATAAGTAAATTAATGAACTAAAGAGATAAATGTTCAATGATGATTGATCAATATAATTTCCATTTGGAAATTATATAGTTGTTTGCACACGTGTTTTTCTTGATAGTTAACTCACTGACTATCGAAGTTTTTGACCATTTTAACGTTGTTAATGTGGAGAGACCGGTTGGATTATTATTCGAAGAACCACTCCGTATTAGCATAAGCGTTGCGAATCATATATGCCAAAGATAATTGAAGACGGAGTAAAGTGCAAGGGATGTTGTATAAATCTTAGGTAAAGATTGCCTAAAATGGTTGTACTGAATAGTGCCTTCGGTTTGTCCAGTCCCAGGACGACCTATATGGAAGAATGTCTAATAGAGTATATTTAATAGATCGCGTAAGTTGATCTCTTCAAACGTATTTACGTTTGGTGGTGGAGGAATTCGTTTCTCTTAGCTGTATACCCGTGGTATTTTTAGGGAAATCAATTTGTGATTTGGCGGGTATGACGATGTGACATTCAAAGTGAATAAACGTGTGATCTGTCAGAGATAAGCGTGGCCTCTAGCCTCACATCCGGAAATGACAAAAGTCGGGTAGGCAGCATGGTTATGTAGGTCGCACCTATTAGGGTGTATAATCACCTGATCTAGAGTTTCATTTACTTCTAAAAATCTATTGTCGATATTGTTCCATTCGGGAAACGGTTGCTGGTTCCAACCGTTGGTGATATACATTCAATATACTCAAGAGAAATGAGTGGTCGGTCATGTGTGGCCAGGTTGCAAGATGTTCTTGTTGAACTCAGTGTATTCCTCTGTAGAGGTACACTAGCGAAAGGTGGTTCCATACCTTGTCATAGTTGGAAATCCATTACCCAATAAGCGCTCGCGGTTTTTGATTGTATACTATATATGTAGAACGTGAGATGAAAGCGTTTCTACTAGATGATTATTATATTGTGGTTAATAGACACTATTATAATATCAATGAGTTTTGATATAAAGATTATTGTGGATTCTCATAAGGGAAAAACCCGTTCTGTTATACAACGTGGTCTTATGAGATATCGTTTAATGACTCAAACTGTTTTAAACTGTTTTACCCATACCAGTCCCATGACAGACCCAAAGTTTATTTTGTTTTGTTTTCCCTAAACTCTTGGGTGCCCAATTTTATACGGGCAATCAAGTAATCAGGATTTTATAGATATACTTGGAGAGCTTGGAGCAGGAGGCTTCAGGATTATATAGCTATAGTCATTTCCGCTGTGTTGTAAGTGTTGTACTCTGATAATGTTACTATATACATATACTGATTTTATTTCAAGGATATGTTATCTATTATATGTTGTTCGTTCCGCTGTGAGATTCGTGTCACTCTGATGTTGTATTTTCTTCTTTTTCTATTCTAAGTTTCTATCTTATCTTTCCTCACCCTCTAACTCCTTTCATTAACTACCGGTATTTTCGATCCTTGGATGTTCGATATGTGTTGTATATCGGATAACCAAGATCGACTTTTTCTGGGACATTACAGTGTCAAAACAATTTCAAATATAAATGTATCAATCATCGACGGCATGAGTGCCCCATCCCACTATGTCGCCATACTAGGCTCTACAATCAAAACCGCAATTGTCACGTATTGGAAGTTGGATTTCCATCTGTGAACCAAGGCAAGGGATCGTCCTTATCGTTTCAAGATGCTCTAGCCCGTGTCTCAGGACCCAGACTCAGGTGGGCCCTTGGATCGTCAGGGCCGGTCCACTCGATGTGGATTAAAATGCCTGAACACTACGTTTCTCCTCCCTATATGGCTTGCAAAACGCTGACACCACTCCTAGCTAGAAGGAAACGCATGCCCTCCCTGAATTCCTCTCCCGTTTCTGGTTCACACCGGTGTGCGAGGCTCACGAATTAACGCGACACAAAGCTATGCTATATTAAAGCCGTGCTTCGATCTTCAACCACAAGTCTCTGCTTTTCCACAGAAGCCTTGATCATTTGCATCTCAGCATGTCACACAGGCAATTTACGCTATGCAACCGATGTCTATCAATCATACAGAATGAAAACCGATGTCAGACACACTTCCATTTACAAGTTCGTTCTGGTTCTGAACAAAACCGGAGGCACCTTATTCCTCTTCCCGTATGTCCAATACAGGAGAGAGGCCCTTGCATATCTGGTCGATCTCCAAGTACGTCTGGACGATCACCACTTATTACCTTGTCTTGCGTGTACAGCCCAATCAAGACATCAGTAATCATCCAAACGATGTGAAGACCTCCGGTCTTCAACCACCGTCTTCATTCCAATACAGAATATTCCTTTATTCAAATATTCTTATACTTTGGGAAAAGTTCCCATTAATTTTATCAAAGATAAATCCTTTAAATTTATTCTTTAATCTTCATTTAGATATCAATACAAACCAAATTGTGGTTTATCCAAACTAGTCGGGATTAACGAACCTTACCGAAGTAATCATTTGTTTAATTTCCCAATCCCAACCTATTCATCCCATGAAGTAAAACTGGTAATACTTCATATCTAACACCATGGTGTTATCGGTAAATCCAATTACCATTTCACGTTCAAATCTAATTAAAGATTTAACAATCGCCTGGAGCAAAACTGGTGATACTCTATTCTCGATCATTTCTGGAATTTGATAATTTTTTTTATCAAATTCACCTTTCAATCTATTTAAAGATTCATTAAAACTCTATTTCAGTTTTTATTTCCAAAAATAATTACTTAATGATTATTCAAAATTAAGAAATAAATCTTGTCTTTAACTGGGTTAAAGAACTAATGTCATTTAAAACACAGCTCATGATAAACCCGAAATCGCATTCCATTAACAATGGAATCTTCACGGAAAACATATCAATATATATAATCGATATGAACTTCCATATCCAACCGATACTATAAATGGGATAACGACAAAGCCTCTTAAATTCCATATATAGTAACTGTCTACCTCCACAGAAGTCCACTTTGATTATCACCAATTCAAATTCCATTCCATTCCAATTTATTTTATTAAATTGGAAAATTTCACTTTGGAAAATTTCCTTCAAATCTTAACAAAAGATTTATAAATTCCAAATCACATTTCACTGTAAATCGGGTTAGAGAACGAATTTCGTTAAAACACAGTTCATGATAAACCCAATTCACATTCCATCAGTCTCTAACTGTTAATTAGTAAGAGAACAATTCCCTAAGTATTAATCCTGAAGGCCGAAACCAACATTAGATAAATGCCCAGGAAACCATTCAATTTAGCTAATCTCTAGTTAGTTTCTAATTTTCTTAACTCAACTAGGTTTAAGAACAGTGTTAGTGAAGACACCGTTCACGACAAACCCAAAATCCCATTTGATATTAAATACAAGGCTCTAAATAGAAAATATATCGGCTTATATTCAATATCAAATTCTGAAATCAACAAATATCGTATTTGAATAATGATATATATATATATATATCTTCCAAATTCCTCCACAATGTCCGTATAATCACAAAATTCAATATCGAAATATTCCGAAGATAATTTCGATTCAAATCCAATCCAATTCATATATTGGAAATTCCGGTTATTTTTAAAACCATTTCAAATCCAATTTAACTATTTAAAAACATTGGATTTATTATTTTAGTTCATAACTAGTTCATTTCGATAAAAATACCTTTTTATCTTTTCAAATATGGAATTTTTCATCCCAATTCTTTCCAAATCATTTATTATGATTTTACACAAATTATCGATATTTTTAATAATTTTATCAAGGCCCGTACAGTCGATTTCCATAAACGGCAATCGAACTGCACTTACAACAACCTTTTCCAAATTTGATTTGGACATAATTCCAAATCCAACCGTTAGATTTCAAATCTCTAATATTCTTTAGAAAGCTCTTTCCGATACGAACCCAACGGTTCCGGTTTTCGGAGAATCCGACGGTCGGATCTCCCTAATGTCCATTTGAAGTCAATGGTCGAAATTCGCAAACTACCGCAGTGCGGCGGGTTCTATTCAGGCCATTATATTATATATATAATATATATTTCATCGATTTCCGTTTGAAACGTATTTTATAAATCGTTTTAAATTCTTTTTCAAAACGATTTCAACTTCATATTCAATTTCAAATCAAAATTGAATATTCCATATCATTAATATATAAATGATAATATTTTCAAAACATTAGATTTTGAAACCAATTCCTTTTTTATATTCATTATAAAAATGAATAAAATCGATATAAATATCGATCACGTCAAAATGGCGCATATCAAATCAATACGGCTTTATATACTTAAATATATTTGTGTCCATCCCAAATCGGACATCAAAATCATATTTTGATTATTTTACTGAATATTGTTTTAAAATATTCATTATTTTAAAATTAATTGTCATTTTAAAATATTCATTCTTTCTGAACTGGAATCAGACACAGCCAATTACCATATAATTTGATTATATGGATTTCATACAATACGTGTATAGTACAACAATGATAAACAATCAACCATCATCCAGAGTGTATTCTACACTGCATAAACATTAAATATAAATATTTAATGCTTACGATAGTCTGTCAATCAATCGATCGACGTACAACTAAACAATTGGGATTAGTGTACGTCAAATTTCATCCTAACACCCGTGTGGGGTTACAATCAACAAACACTGAATATTATTTGTGCAGTTGGGCGATGTGTAAAATATATCGTCTCAATCAATATCAGTCAAAAGGGGTGTACATAAACAAATCGTCTGATTTGTAAATGAATATTTATTTTATTCATATACCTGTTAAAAATTATATTTTTAACGATAAAATATTTATTTGGTTCATTTACACAATAAAAATGATAATTTTATTGTTCTAACATATTTTAGAAAATTTTGGCGGCATAACGGCGCGATATTGAAATCGGGTAATGTCTAGCATTACCCCTCTCCTGATATCGGCTCGAGCCATACACAGATAACAATTCTATTCAATTCATTTTACCCAAACAACCAAATTCAACCAAATAATCTAATCAACCAAACCAATCAATCAAACAAGTCGTCCATGGTCTGTGGACGACGGGGAACAGTTCATATATGCAGTTAAAAATAAATAACTGTATAAAAAAATTATAGTGAGGAGTTCTCACCTTTGGGATCCACTCCGCCATTCTTTATTTCTAAACGGTTCGGATTTAGATTTGTTTTCCACCAGTTCCATTGCAATTCTTTTCATGCTGTTCATAGTAAAAATCATATTTTTATCGCTTTATCCCAATAAATAAAAATCATATTTTTATTTCTACATCATATATTTTTACAATGCTTCTTTCTATATAAAAATTATATTTTTATATCTCTACTTCTTATATAAAGATCGAATTTTTATAATGCTACTTCCTATAGAAAGATTATATTTTTCTCTTAGGCAAAATCATATTTTTCTAATCATGAAAATCGTATCTTTTTTATTATTAAAAATCCTATCTTTATTATAGCGCTATACATGTAAAAATCTATTTTTTACATAACTAAAAATCTAATTTTTCTTAAATAAAAATCATTCCTTTTTCTATGAACAAAATCAAATCTTTTTAATTTATAAACATCGAATCTTTTCTTATTTAAATTTCTAATCTTTTCTTTTATAAAAATCTAATTTTTGCTAAAGTATAAATCACATCTTTGCTAATTTAAAAATCGAAAATTTTCATGGGTTAAAAATCATAACTTTCATTGATTAAAAATCATATTTTTCTACTTCACAACAATGCTAAAAACTGATTTTTATATCCTTCTAAAACTAATTAAAATCTAAATATAACTCACCTACATTGCCAAAATCGAAGCTTCGTTGCCGGAGGAGGGTCCATCGTGGCGGTGGATGGTCTGAGGGGAGTGCAGGGGGTTGCCAAGGTAGTGGGGAGGCTGCTCCTACCGGCGGCGGTCGTGGATGGTCCGAGGGGGCCCCAGCGTGGCGGTTTAGGGTTCGTGGGCGGGTTTCATTTTGGAAGAAGGGAGAAACGAGGAGAGGAGGTGGTGTAGCAGACATCGGAGAGGCGGCGTGTAGTGGAGGAACAGTGGCGGAGGAAGGCGATGGTGGCAGCGTGGATTTGGAGGATGAGCGACGCGTTTTTTCATTCTTTTAATTGAAATTGGGTTTGATTGAAGGAAGGGGGAGAGGGGGTTTCCATATAAAATTTAATTATTATTTTATTTATTTTCCATAAAAAGTACACTCTTCATTTGAACCCCAAATCGAACCCACCAACTGTCGTCCCTGGCTAATTACCCGCATTTCGAACACAATGGGATATGCCCCGTAAGCCAATTCCATTGTTTCGATCAGTTTTTTTTTTAAATTACAATATAATTCAATATATATTTAATTTAAACATATATTTCAATTTATTGGGGCCACCTACGAACCCCAAAAATTCCCGAAAAATAAATCTAACTATGTTTTGATAAAAAGGTCCTAACAAAACTAATTTCGTCGAATTTGGAGACCGTTTGAAAAATGGTCATTTTCTAGTCGATCCGAATTGACTAAAACTATCAAAATACGTTTTCCTTTGCCAAGCTCACATACAGATTCGAAAAATTATGGATTTTGGAATCTAGAAATAACTTGACATTCCGTATCCAACAAAAGTGGTTTCGTAAAAAACGGAGGTCGTTTGCAAAATGACTATTTTTACGGGCTAAAATTCCATAGCGACTATCTGGATTTTCAACTGGACTTAACTTTTATTCCCGTTATGAAATTTCAATTTTTCGGATTCGTTGGAAAGATATTTTCAAATAGATTCTAATATTTTTGGTTTTACTAATATCCGGTTTATTTTGAATCCTGTACAGTCATTTGAAATTTGAAATCGAATTTTCAAATTACCGCCCCCTTTCCAATTCCTTTTATAATTAAAAATAAATATTTATATTTCAACATCGATTCAAATAAATATATACATTCTAATTCCATTCAAAATAAATATCTAGTCGTTATTATTTAAAATAATTCATTTTAAATATTCAAAATTCATCAAAAGTGCCAAAATAAAATTTTTAAATTGGTTCTGATTTTCCGGGTTGTTACAATCTCCCTCACTTAAAATCTTTTCATCCTCGAAAAGGAACGGAGCTGAAAGTTGTTTAATTAACCAACTCAACTTTCATTATTTTAATTATGGCTTAAGTACTTCAACTTTTCAGTTTCTAAGAACTTTTCAAATTTTTCTAAAATTTGGGTAACACCCTAAATTTTTGAAAAATTTCGCGATAACCTCCTTTGTACCGGGAAAATCCCCAAACTGCCACACATGCCTCTCCAATCAAAAAGAAAAAGAAACAGCCAAGCAACTAGCCAACTGGCTCATAAAATCATCAAAAACCCCAAGAAATACAATAAACATGCACCTATTTGTCGGGCAAACAATTTTATTCCTCTTCTCTAGCCTCCCATCTATGACCTGTTCAATGTATATACATGTATATGCATGCAATTCCAAACAATTTTCAATTCAATTCAATATTACAATTTGGTTATATGTACCGTTCATTCACATAATGGTTTTATTAGTTAACAAATAATCATACAACACAACCATCAATCGATTAGTGGATTATCGTTTCAAACATCTAACTTTGATACATAGTCAAAAATCATGTTTTTGATGCCAAATAACAACAAATAATCCTATCTAGTTTTGGTTCTCACACTAGTCAAATGGAAATATATAGATATCCCACTTTCGAAACACGAAAACAGACTACTGATGCCGTACGTCATCAGTAGAATCATGCCCGTGCGACTAAAGTGTGATTTTATATCTATCCAGTATATTAAAACTTCAAATACACATGGATCAGACGTATATGCAAAATCTTTATATACTAGATTGTCCAAATCAATTTAAAATAAAATATTCAAATACGTACGATAAGGTTTAAATTTTTAAAACAAAATTTGTTTTCAATTTTATTTTAAAATTTTCACTCTTCCGGCTCATTCTAGGATACTGCTGATCCCATCTCTAACGAGTCATACCCATTGGATATTACTAATCCAGTCGCTGATGAATTCTTTCGTTCGGTCCTAATGTGTCATGTTCTCGAGCTCTGTAAAACCAAAGCTCTGATACCAACTGTAAGGACCCGAAACTTCCCCGTTCTCCAAAGAGAAGAGGAAGAACGGATTGCTTTGAGGACAAGATGTATCAGAACACAAACAGAAGAACATTTCATTGCTTATTACAACAATTTCCATCAGATACAAGAATATACAGAGTATGAATAAATATAACATATTTACTAAATATCAGAGATTTACAAATTACAATGTAGCGGAAAATAATACAAAACACAACTGAAAGAGACAAACGGATACAGAGCTTTCCGAATATCATTCCAGCTGTAAACCAGGATCCTGTGAATATAAATTTGCAAAACCAAAACTACTAGATGCCCGTGTGGAAAATAGGGCATCCAGAGTTTAGGTTAAAACAATAAACTCCAGGTCAGTCATGTGATTGGTGTGAGAACTAAAACAGTTATTAATTTGATTTTAAAGTTAGGTAAATCAAGGGACCACACCGTATAACACGGAACCGGTCTACCCCCAAGAATACCAGTGCATAAAACAAACAGCGCAATGCTAAATAAGGAACAATGAAGCTATTATAAGACTCAGGTCTCATCACACAATGCAACGCAAGCCGAAGGATAGAGTTTTTACCTTATAATAGCCAAAAATGCTTGGTACGTGAAATTTCATATTTTACTATTACTATAAGTGTATAGTGTCAAAAGAATTTCAAATATAAATGTATCTATCATAGACGGCATGAGTGCCCCATCCCACTATGTCGCCATACTAGGCTTTACAATCAAAACCGCAATTGTCACGTATTGGAAGTTGGATTTCCATCTGTGAACCAAGGAAAGGGATCGTCCTTACCGCTTCGAGACGCTCTAGCCCGTGTCTTAGGACCCAAACTCAGGTGGGGCCTTGGATCGTCAGGGCCGGTCCACTCGATGTAGATTAAAATGCCCGAACACTACGTTTCCCCGCCCTATTGGGCGTCAATCTAGTCTATATAAAGACCACCCATCAGCTCCGCAGAGACCGAAATAACCGAGGTGCCTCGCTATTCATCATCCACATATGTAAAACGTCAGGGCTTGCAAAATGCTGACACCACTCCTAGCCAGAAGGAAACGCATGCCCTCCCGGAGGTCCTCTCCCATTTCTGGTTCACACCGGGGTGCGAGGCTCGCGAATTAACGCTACACAAAGCTATGCTATATTAAAGTCGTGCTTTGATCATCAACCACAAGACTCTTCTTTTCAACAGAAGCCTTGATCATTTGCATCTTAGCATGCTACACACTTCCATTTACAAGTTCGTTCTGGGTCTGAACAAAACCGGAGGCACCTTATTCCTCTTCCCGTATGTCCAATACAGGAGAGAGGCCCTTGCATATCCGGTCGATCTCCAAGTACGTCTGGACGATAACCACTTATTACCTTGTCTTGGGTGTACAGCCCAATCAAGACATCAGTAATCATCCAAACTATGTGAAGACCTCCGGTCTTCAACCACTGTCTTCATCCTCGACACATCGTCGAATCAGTTATTTAGAATGGGATAAACCCAGTCTTTCTGAATAACTCGCATAAAAAATAAACAAGTGCTATAAAAACACAACATACGCCTCATTCCAATCCAGAATATTCCTTTATTTAAATATTCTTATACTTTGGGAAAAGTTCCCATTAATTTTATCAAAGATAAATCCTTTAAATTTATTCTTTAATCTTCCTTTGGATATTAATTCAAACCAAATTGTGGTTTATCCAAACTAGTCGGGATTAACGAACCTTACCGAAGTAATCATTTGTTTAATTTCCCAATCCCAACCTATTCATCCCATGAAGTAAAACTGGTAATACTTCAAATCTAACACCACGGTGTTATCGGTAAATTCAATTACCATTTCACGTTCAAATCTAATTAAAGATTTAACTATCGCCAGGAGCAAAATTGGTGATACTCCATTCTCGATCATTTCTGGTATTTGATAATTTTAGTTATCAAATTCACCTTTCAATCTATTTAAAGATTCATTAAAACTCTATTTCAGTTTTAATTTCCAAAAATCATTACTTAATGATTATTCAAAATTAAGAAATAAATCTTATCTTTAACTGGGTTAAAGAACTAATGTCATTTAAAACACAGCTCACGATAAACCCAAAATCACATTCCATTAACAATGGAATCTTCATGGAAAATAGATCAATATATATAATCGATATGAACTTCCATATCCAACCGATACTATAAATGGAATAACGGCAAAGCCTCTTAAATTCCATATATAGTAACAGTCTTCCTCCACAGAAGTCCACTTCGATTATCACCAAATGAATACCATTCCACTCCAATTTATTTTATTAAATTGGAAAACTTCACTTTGGACAATTTCCTTTAAATCTTAACAAAAGATTTATAAATTCGAAATCACATTTCACTGTAAATTGGATTAAAGAATGAATGTTGTTAAAATACAATTTACGATAAACCCAATTCACATTCCATCAGTCTCTAACCGTTAATTAGTAAGAGAACAATTCCCTAAGTATTAATCCCGAAGGCCGAAACCAACATCAGATCAATGCCCAGGAAACCATTCAACTTAGCTAATCTCTAGTTAGTTTCTAATTTTCTTTACTCAACTGGGTTTAAGAACAGTGTTAGTGAAGACACCGTTCACGACAAACCAAAAATCCCATTTGATATTAAATATAAGGCTCTGAATAGAAAATATATCGGCTCATATTCAATATCAAATTATGAAATCAACAACTATCGTATTGGAAAAACGATATATATATCTTCCAAATTCCTCCACAATGTCCGTATAATCACGGAATCCAATATCAAAATATTCCAAGATAATTTCGATTCAAATCCATTTTAATTCATATATTGGAAATTCCGGTTATTTTCAAAACCATTTCAAATCCAATTTAATTATTTAAAAACCTTGGATTTATTATTCTAGTTCATAACTAGTTCATTTCGATAAAAATACGTTTTTATCTTTTCAAATATGGAATTTTTCATCCCAATTCTTTCCAAATCATTTGTTATGATTTTACACAAATTATCGATATTTTTAATAATTTTATCAAGGCCTGTATAGTCGATTTCCATAAACGACCATCGAACTGCACTTACAACGACCTTTTCCAAATTTGATTTGGATATAATTCCAAACCCAACCATTAGATTTCAAATCTCTAATATTCTTTGGAAAGCTCTTTTCGATACGAACCCCATGATTCCGGTTTTAGGAGAATCCGACGTTCGGATCTCCTGTAATATCCATTCGAAGTTAATGGTTGAAATTTGCGAACTGCCGCAGCGCGACGGGTTCTATTTAGGCCATTATATTATATATATAATATATATTTCGTCGATTTCCATTTAAAACATATTTTATAAATCATTTTAAATTCGTTTTCAAAACGATTTCAACTTCATATTCAATTTCAAATCAAAATTGAATATTCCATATCATTAATATATAAATGATAATATTTTCAAAACATTAAATTTTGAAACCAATTCCTTTTCGATATTCATTATAAAAATGAATAAAATCGATATAAATATCGTTCATGTCAAAATGGCGCATATCAAATCAACACGGCTTTATACATTTAAATATGTTCGTGTCCATCCCAAATCGGACATCAAAATCATATTTTGATTAATTTACTGAATATTTTTTTAAAATATTCATTATTTTAAACATATTTTTCATTTTAAATTGTTCATTCGTTCTGAACTGGAATCAGACACGGCCAATTACCATATAATTTGATTACATGGATTTCATACAACACATGTACAATACAACAATGATAAACAATCAACCATCACCCAGAGTGTATTCTACACTGCATAAGCATTAAATATAAATATTTAACGCTTACGACAGCCTGTCAATCAATCGATCGACATACAACTAAACAATTGGGATTAGTGTACGTCAAATTTCATTCCAACACTCGTGTGGGGTTTCAATCAACAAACACTGAATATTATATGTGCAGTTGGGCGATGTGTAAAATATATCGTCTCAATCAATATCAGTCAAAAGGGGTGTACATAAACAAATCGTCTGATTTGTAAATGAATATTTATTTTATTCATATACCCGTTAAAAATTATATTTTTAACGATAAAATATTTATTCGGTTCATTTACACAATAAAAATGGTATTTTTATTGTTCTAACATATTTTAGAAAATTTTGACGGCATAACGGCGCGATATTGAAATCGGGTAATGTCTAGCATTACCCCTCTCCTGATATCGGCTCACGCCATATACACATAACAATTCTAATCAATTCATTTCTCCCAAACAACCAAATTCAACCAAATAATCTAATCAACCAAACCAAACAATAAAACAAGTCGTCCATGGTCTGTGGACGACGGGGAACAGTTCATATATGCAGTTAAAAATAAATAACTATATAAAAAAATTATAATGAGGAGTTCTCACCTTTGGGATCCACTCCGCCATTCTTTATTTCTGAACGGTTCGGATTTGGATTTGTTTTCCACCAGTTCCATCACAATTCTTTTCACGCTGTTCATAGTAAAAATCATATTTTTATCGCTTTATCCTAATAATTAAAAATCATATTTTTATTTCTACTTCATATATTTTTACATCGCTTCTTTCTATATAAAAATTATATTTTTATATCTCTACTTCTTATATAAAGATCGAATTTTTATAATGCTACTTCCTATATAAAGATTATATTTTTCTCTTAGGCAAAATCATATTTTTCTAATCATGAAAATCGTATCTTTTTTATTATTAAAAATCCTATCTTTATCGTAATGCTATACATGTAAAAATCTAATTTTTACATAACTAAAAATCTATTTTTTTCTCAAATAAAAATCATTCCTTTTTCTATGAACAAAATCAAATCTTTTTAACTTATAAAGATCGAATCTTTTCTTATTTAAAAATCTAATCTTTTCTTTTATAAAAATCTAATTTTTGCTAAAGCATAAATCACATTTTTGCTAATTTAAAAAACGAAATTTTACTTCGGTTAAAAATCATAACTTTCATTGATTAAAAATCATATTTTTCTACTTCACAACAATGCTAAAAACTAATTTTTATATGCTTCTAAAACTAATTAAAATCTAAATAAAACTCACCTACATTGTCAAAATCGAAGCTTCATTGCCGGAGGAGGGTCGATGGCAGCGGCGGATGGTCTGAGGGGAGTGCAGGGGGTTGCCGAGGTGATGGGGAGGCTGCGCCTACCTGCGGCGGTCGTGGATGGTCCGAGGGGGCCCTAGCGTGGCGGTTTACGGTTCGTGGGCGGGTTTCTTTTTGGAAGAAGGGAGAAATGAGGAGAGGATGGGGCGTAGCGGAGATCGTAGGGGCGGCGTGTGGTGGAGGAACGGTGGCGGAGGAAGGCAATGGTGGCGGCGTGGATCCGGAGGATGAGTGATGCGTTTTTTTTCTTCTTTTAATTGAAATTGGGTTTGACTGAAGGAAGGGGGAGAAAGAGGGGTTTCTATATAAAATTTAATTATTATTTTATTTATTTTCCATAAAAAGTACACTCTCCATTTGAAACCCAAATCGAACCCACCGACTGTCGTCCCTAGCTAATTACCCCCATTCCGAACACAATGGGATATGTCCCGTAAGCCAATTCCATCGTTTCGATCAGTTTTTATTTAAATTACAATATAAATCAATATATATTTAATTTAAACGTATATTTCAATTTATTGGGGCCACATACGGACTCCAAAAATTCCCAAAAAATAAATCTAACTACGTTTTGACGATATGGTCCTAACAAAACGAATTTCATTGAATTTGCAGACCGTTTCAAAAATGGTTATTTTCTGGTTGATCCAAATTGACTAAAACTGTCAAAACATGTTTTCCTTTGCCACGCTGGCATACTTTCTGAATTTTGGAATCTAGCGATAAAGTGACATCCCGTATCCAACAAAAATCATTTCATCGAAAACGGAGGTCATTTGATAAATGACTATTTTTACAGGCTAAAATTCCATAGCGACTATTCTGGATTTTCTACTGGACTTAACTTTTTATTCCCGCTATGAAATTTCAATTTTTCAGATTCGTTGGAAAGATATTTTCAAATAGATTCTAATATTTTTGGTTTTACTAAAATCCGGTTTATTTTTAATCCTGTACGGTCATTTGAAATTTGAAATCGAATTTTCAAATTACCACGCCCTTTCCAATTCCTTTTATAATTAAAAATAATTATTTATATTCCAACGTCGATTCAAACAAATATATACATTCTAATTCCATTAAAAATAAATTTCTAGTCGTTATTATTTAAAATAATTCATTTTAAATATTCAAAATTCATCAAAACTGCCAAAATAAAAATTTTAAATTGGTTCTGATTTTCCGTGCTATTACAATTTCCATACCCTTTGAGTCGACTAATCACACCACACGTCCAACCCAAATTGCACAGAAATACGAATTATTATTATAAAGAAGTTAGAGGATGAGAAATAGAAAGAAAGAAATATTAGAATGGAAGAAAACTAAGATCACAAACTCACAGCGGAACGAATAAAATATATTGGATAACATAAACTTTGAAATATAATTCAGTAACTTTATATACATACCATCATCAAAGCATAACAGCTATTTCTTGAACAGTTATAAACACCTGTTTTCAGATACAACATAGTACATAGCAGA
The DNA here is from genome assembly GCA_030737875.1 of Allium sativum. Taxonomy (NCBI): domain Eukaryota; kingdom Viridiplantae; phylum Streptophyta; class Magnoliopsida; order Asparagales; family Amaryllidaceae; genus Allium; species Allium sativum. The sequence goes on along the minus strand of CM060918.1, from coordinate 830,077,416 downwards.
AAATATGATAGTATATAGCTAACAGGTGAAGCCACCTGCTTCAAGCTTCTCCGAAGTGAATCTGTAAAATCCCGACTACTTGACTGCCCGTACAAATATGGGCACCCAATAGTTTAGGGTAAACAAAACAAAATAAACTCTGGGTCAGTCATGGGACTGGTGTGAGTAAACTCCAACCATTTGTTTAACTTTCAAAATTCTTTCTAAGAAATGATAATCGTAAGACCGATCCACACATACACACGGATGGTTTTTACCTTACAATAACCAAAAATACTTTTTTGATATCAAATCCAGTGATATTATAATAATGTCTATAACAAACAAATAGAATCTAGCGGAACGCTTGCATCTCATGCTCCATATACAATATAAAATCGAAAACCGCAGGGCGCTTATTGGAGATTGGATTTCGAACATGACATGGTATGGAACCACCTTCCGATAGTGTATCTCTAGAGGGGAATACACTGGGTTCAACAAGAACGTCTTGCAGCCCGACCCACACATGGTTGACCACTCATTTAACTTGAGTGTATCGAGCATATTATCACAAACGGTTGTGATCAGCAACCATTACTGAAAGCATACATAAGCGAATTGAATAAGAAGCAATGAATTTTCTCAAGATCAGGTGATAATATCCCTAATGGGAATGACCCACATAGCCATGATGCCTGCCCGATTTCCGTCATTTCCCGGTTGATGAGGCCTGAGGTCACAATTATCTTTCAAAACATCTTGTCACCATTTTCTTTGAATATCACGTCGTTAGGCATTCATCCATATACGTTGTCCTGGGACTGGACAAACTGAATGCACCATTCTATTAATCCATCTTGGGCAGTTTCCACGTAAGATTGATAGAACAACCCTTGCACTTAACTCCGTCTTCATATATCTTTAGCATAAGTTGTTTCGTAACGCTTACGCCAATACGGAGTGGTTTTTAAATATTAAATCTGATCTCGATCTCTCCGTATTAGCAACAGAGGTATAAAATAAAGCAAAACTTTGATAGTCGGTGATTTAAATATCAAAGAAACATCCATACAATCAACGGTCCTATTTCCAATTGGAAATTCTACCGATCAACCATCAAATAATATAGGCCCCCTTTAAATTAATTCCTTATTATATTATCATTTCCAATTCTCATTTCCCACCTTTCGTATCCTTTCAAAACTCGATTTCCTCTCTTGATTCTTGGAAAAATATTTCCAATATCATAATTTCTTTATTCGAGAAAATACCTCTAATTCCAGTTAGAAAACATTTCTATATATTCACGAATCCTTATTTTCTATATTCAGAAAATATACCTTATTAATAGCGGAAATATTTCCATATTACATTTCTTAATTCCTCGTTAACCAATTCATTTCATTTTCTACGCATAGAAAATACCTCTCATTTTATTTGGGAAAACATTTCAAATTACTTTAAATTAACGCGATGTTATAAAATATCTTTATTATAACTCAAACCATTAATCATTTATTAACCAACTATATTGCTAACCCTTCTTCACTATCGAACTTTAACCATTCCTCCATCAATCATAAAGTCAATCAAGTTGGGGTATAATTACCTCTTAGACCTTAATTGAACAACATTCTCAATTTTGAAATAGTCAAAGCTCACAACTTCAAACAAAACATCACTTACGCGACTCTTGGATTCAATCTAAGAATACATCTCTTCTATAGAAAAACATTGATTATAACGGTAGCGTTATAATCGCTGTTTTCCAAATATTTGATTTATAAAACATTTATTTCAACGATAGCGTTACAATCGCTGTTTAGCTTTATAGAACATTTATTATAATAATAGCGTTAAAATCGCCGTTTAGATTTACAAAACATTTATTATAACAGTAGCGTTATAATTCGTTGTTTAGATTTACAAAACATCTATTATAACAGTAGCATTATAATCGTTGTTTCCAAATTATTTAATTTAGAAATATAACTTTTTATCTCATTCTTTAAATGATTAAAAATAAAAAAATAAAAATAAAAGATTAAAACTTTATTTCAAATGGGAAGTAATTAATACTTTCCCCAAATTTGACATTTGTCAAATTCCTATATATATAACTTTCTTCGAATAAATCTTATATCCGATCGACATTCTGAACTTAGGAATATAACATTCGAAATTTTGGAATAACCCCATCATTACAGATCAACTCAATTTTCTATTCCATTCAAATTCTTATTTGAAATCTTATTGCCAAAACCAAATCCCTGTATAACCATTCCCAACTGCAACACGTTTGCTTTTCAAATCGTTATTTACTTTACCAAAACAATTTTCCGCTTTAATTGAAATACCATTTCAAAATATCCAATTTTCTACTTTCGAAACGTTTTTGCTTTTCTCTTTTTAATATCCCTTCTTTTGCTTATAAACAACAACTATAACATTTTGAATGTTATAGCTTCCCATCCAATTCTATAACTTCCATTTATAGATTTCCTTTGCTTATAAAATTCGATTATACGTTTCCATTTTTTTTAAAAAATTCTCGTTTAAGGCCCAAATTATTCATAATTTGGTTTATAAATTCCAAATTGACTTCAAATTCCATTATAAAATTGTTGGTTTAAAACCAATATAAATTTTCTTACAAAAATCTCCATTTTTATTTCATTTTATACAATTATAATTATAACTCATTTATAACTATTTGGTTATTCTACTTCTCTACTTTATTTACATATCCAATTCTCCCATTTACATATTCACAAAATTCCCATTTGGTATTCGTTTTATACAAATAAATTATAAATCCATTTATAGCAATCCTTACCATTTCAATATAAAATACATGGTCTTTATCTTTTCAAACCAGAAATAATTCATTTTAAATGGCAAATTCGATGTAGTCGAATTCCAATTATAAATCCCTGTAAATTTATTTCTATTCAATTTACATCCCGATTTTTATGAAACTCATTGTTTTTGTCGAGCCAACTTCTAATTCTACTTCCTAAATTCATGCTTGAATTTGTATTATTACATTATCCAATCATAGTTATTTTAAACATTATTATAAACAACTTCTTATTTAATCCACTTAAACAAGTTTCTGTTTCTAATCCATTTGAAATCTAATTTCTATTTTGGAAATAATTTCCATTTAACACCTCAATTTCTTTTCTACATTCTAAAATATTTTGCAGTATTTAAATACCAGAATTTTAGGCCAGTGTAATTCAACCACAACAAAATCAATCACCAGTCGTATATCACATCCTATATCACAATAAATAAATAAACAGTAAATTAAATGTTGAGGAATCCAGTTGGATCCCTCCAACCACTTTCCTTGCATCCACGGATGTTAATCACATCAATGATATTATTTCACATTAACATGAAATATCAGAATTAATAATTGATCAACTATATAACTATATCAACCATTCAACCAATTTTATCATCCATTCATCAAAACAACCATCACACGAGTTATAAAATTATTATAAATAATTTAAAACTCGTTTATATAAAAATATAATCGAGTCAAAGTTAGTGAATTTACTCACCTTAGTTTGCAGTTGACGATTTCGCTTTTTTGTTTCATTTAAAATGAAATAGTCATTTGATTTTTTTTCTACGAAATTCCAATCGTGTTGTTCTCATCCACCTTAGTGCCACACTGTAGATCTCATCATTGCGATTTCAATGTGACCAGTTTCGTCCAATTCAGTTTAAAATTAAACACTCGGTTCACGTTATCTTTCCCCAGCATCTTTTGTTTTCTTGCTACAATGCTTTAATGGCGTTGATCCAACTTTTCATCAGTCCTCACCATGCTTTCCCAATATTTCCAGAACCCATACCCGAGACAACTTAATAACTTCATACTCCACTATTTTTTTATTTATTATTAGCTAAACACCTTCCTTAATTTCCCCTAATCTCGTCATTTACTTCCTTAACATCCATGATCACCAACGCTGCTAATACTTTAACCTATCCAAATGTAAACTCCCCTGTAAAACTTCTCCACCATTATATTTTGAGAACAACCATCGTTTGAAAACACCCACCTTAATTACTTTGGTAAAACCACCCACTACGTCATTCTTATAATAACGTGTATACATCCATTTATACTCCTTCATCCTCTCGTATACTTCTTTCCAGTTCAAAAAGCACGGTCTCCCCTTCCTCCTTACTCACCCCATTTCCCATCCACTTCGAGATCACCGGTACACCTCGCACACCCTCGTGAACTCGAGACCCAGCTCATCATCCCCATAGGAAGTCGCGACATCAGCAAATACGCAACCTCCATCCGTAACTACCGAACTCGATCATCACTAAAGACCCTGAATTTATCACAATCGAACCCATTTGATGCCCAGACGGCAACACAAATCTTCAAATCCAGGATTTGTATTTCAAATCTTAAAATTCTCGAACCCTAGCGTTCGATAATAGCACAACAACGGAAAAGGGGAGACTCGAACTCAACAAATATGACATGAAGTCGAAGAGCGATCCTCCAGAGATTTGAATATGTTTATTATGAATTTTATTGGTTTTTACTTGAATTTATGTGAATTGTTGAGCCAGTGATTTTCTTTAATTATTTTACTGAAGTCGAACTGAGTAGGGAACGGAAAACTGGAATGAAGATGCACAGTATTTAAAAGGAAAAAGCGGCTTGAATGGCACGTTGTGTAATAGCTTGAGGTGCACGGCTTATAATAGCTTGCAGGTTATGGAATCAAATTACTTGAAGCGCACACTATCAAATGAATTGGGAAAACTTGGACGGCACACTATTTGAAAGAAAACATAGTAGTCTGTTTTGAAGTGTACAGGTAATGTAGATTGGCCTTTATTTAATTTAATTTATCGTTGTAAATAACTGAATGTTCTCGGTACGTACAACCACATACGAACTCAAATCGTGATAAAAAATTTAATCCTAAAATAATTAAATATTTCAACATAATGATACTGTTTTCATCAAAAACAGAGGTCATTTGAAGAAAGGCTATTTTCAAAGCTTAAATAAATAGATTAAACTATTAAATAATTTCAAAACAAACTGGATATAACATTATACCGCTCCAAAATAAACATATTTGGATTTATAGCTTGATATTTCAATTTAAAACGACATTCAGATTATTTAAAACCGATTTATTTATATAATAAATCGTTATAATTTATAAACAATTCCATTGCGACTATTTGAAAATTTAATTTGGACATAACTCATAATCTATAAAACGAAATCTCAAATTTTCTCTTCCATTAGAAAAATATAGTTAAACAGAACCGAGAGTTACTTATTTCAAAGAAATCCGAATTATATTGGATTATGTATATTCAGTTGAAGTTTAAATCATAAATTACGAACTGCCGCGACTATTTCGAGCTCGTTTTCAATTTAAATAAAAATTAATACATACACCATTCGTTTAAAAATTAAATTCGTTATTATGATCCATTATAGTATTCCATTTCAACATTCAATACAATTTAAATGTTACGAATTTAAAGTCCAAAAATCTGGGTCGTTACAGTAACAGTCCGGATTTTTGGGTACCTAAGGCAAATAGATTTCAATGAATTTTGTAATCTCGACTTGAGAAGATTAAAATACGAGTTCAAGTGCCTAACATTTTTGTTTGAATTTGTCCAGGAGGGAAGTCGATTGAAGTCGTAAAACCCCCTAGTGCACTAGTACTCCACGGGTACCACATAAGTGGTTGATCTTAGCGTATGCACATGGTAAACTCTTAACATGTCATTTCGGGTTTCGAACTCATGTCGTTGTTACCTCGGCCCAATTCCTAACTATTATAATAATTTAAGATGTAAAAATAAAGAATTTGTAATTGGTAAGAAATTATGTATATTAATATAAATTAAGTTCGTTTTGTATAATAAGAAACTTTGTTCAAATCAACGTTTGTTAATTATATTTAGATGGCTTAAATGAATATTGAAAATATAAAATATTTATTGGTAATCATATTTAAGTGAAAATATATTTTCAATATGAAGTGTTTATTTTAATGAGATAGTTAATAATTTGTGATTTTCTATTTGGAAAATATAACTGCTGAAATAATAAAATAAAATAAGAATTATGTTTAAAACTATGTTTAGAAATGGTTAAGTGAATTTATAGTGTAACAATATAGCGTTGAATTGTGATAAATTAGAATTAATTACAAATTGTTGTTAAAGTGAATTTTGCCAATTACAATGCTATTTGTGGAATTTTATGTTGTATTAAAAATAAGAAATATAAGATTTGGTTTTGAAATTAATATTTTGAGTGCCAAAATGATCCGAATATGATTTTATAAATCACTTATGTAAAAATAAAGAGGTTTGTATAATTTAAAACTTAAGAATGTTAGTTTTGTATAAATAAAAAAATGTAAAATATATGTCTTACACAATGTGAAACTTTAAGATGTGTTGTATTAAAAATGGTATTTAAAGTACTTAAAATTATCTGAACATGTGTGTTTGTGTTTTGTAAATTAAACACGCATTGTCTTTTGTGTGCATGATTAAGAGATGACGAAATAATTTGTAAACAAATAAGAATGTGTTAGCATGGATATAATAATATAATTCAATTTCGTTGGGCCTAATTTAATTATCCTAAGTGTTTGGGCCCAAAATGACTTCATTAAAAAAATTAGGAAAGAAGAAATCTAGGTAAAAAGGGATGACTATATACTTTCTTCTTATATACTCCTCCTATTTCTCTGGTTTCTCACTGAGAAAAATTAATGTCAAACCTTTTCTCTATTTTTTCCAATATTCAACCTATTTCCATGTTAAAAATAAAAAAGAGCGTCAAAATCTCTCCTCTATTAAGAAAGAAATCAACTTCAGCTAAAGATTCAAGCCATTTCTCCCTAAAATCAAAGATAAGAAGTTGTTGTAAGAAATTAAGTTGATGCATGTCAGGCTTTCCTCTTCTACAGGCTGAATATTGCTTCGAGCTTCCATCTTGCAAGCTAAGTTCATGTATTCTTTTCAAAACCAATCAAGTTGAGTTTTTGAAACCCACTATTCTAGCTTGCATATGTTCTATTTTGTGTTTTATTGATTTTCTTGATGACAATATGCTTAATTTAATCTAAAAGGTAGTTTCGGATGTTTCCGAAGTAAAACTGACCTGAGTCCATGTTTGTAAGCTTATATCTTCTCCATTCCATGTTCAAATCCTATGATTCTTTTTCTATTTGGTATTCTTATTGTAATACTATGTGCATATCAATTTTTAGCACATTCTGAAGTTTTCGATCATCTGAAGTTCAACTGGAACTTGAACATGGAGCCAAAAACCTAGTTGTAGAGAAAGCCCATCGGCAGGTGACCCACCATCATTATGGGCTGACCCATGCCTCTTAGGGGTCGATCCAAACACCCTTGGGGTGACCCAACATGTTGTTTTAACGATGTTTTCTTCCTGGACATGAATTTTAATGATGGGTGATAACGGTGCCCAGGTCCAACTTTAGGGCATTATATCTCCCTCAATTTTGATCTGATTTGTATGATTCTTTTTGCATTTAAATTATAATTGTTTTTCTCTATGAGAGCAAATTTTAAGACCATTCCGATGTCGTTTAGATATTCAAATACAGTACCAAAGTTGAATCTGGAGAAGATTTAAGACCTGGTCAGAATTCAACATGGTCTGAGACCAGGTTTGAGACTTCGTATCTTTTTCATATATTGTCAGAATTTTAGGATTCTTTCTACAGTTGAAATATATATTGTTCAAGTTTGTGAATACCAATTGTTAGAAAGTTTTGATATCATTTAATCATTCAAAACTTGCTTGAAAGTTGAACCCAGATTTGGTTTTAGACCTAGGTTTGAACTTTTTCTTCTGCATATTTCATTGCAACTTCAAAATTTTCATATGAATTATATGAATATTTGTTGATTCCAGTTGAGTTTTCCATGTTCCTTTGTTTATTTTAAAGTAGATTTTGATGTTAATTTTTGAAGGTTATGATCCTATTTGGACAAGCTAACATTCCGCAAATTTTGTTATTACAGATTTATAATTTTTATGTTAATTTTGTGTGTTGCTTTCATATTGAAATTTAGTATGTTTGTGACACAGTACATATTTCATATAAAAAAATCATATGAAATTTATAAATATAATTTTTTTTAGTGCTTTGAGGAAAAGATGATCTCTTGGATTTATTTTGAAAATATACCGTCTCAAGGCCATATATAGTAAAAGATGTCATACATACATACACACACACACACACACACACATATATATATATATCATCTTTAAAAGAAAACACTCAATTGATTTCCAAATTGTTTTATAAAACTCATTTTCTCAAATCTCATATTTTCAATATATAAACTCACAAGTTTTTGCACCTTCAAGAAGGTGAGGAATAGTTTTAAAACTAAAATTACGTAGTATAGGACACGTAGATTAATTATATCGGTTAATTTTGGACATGTTGATCCAAGCTATTATTATTGTTTTCCAATATGAAGTTGACTGATTTGTAGTGAATTAATTAATGAAACATGCGGTATGGAATGTATTATTTTCACTTTTCGAGTTACTATTTGAAAGCCTGTGACACATTATTTGTTGTGCCAGTACTTGGGGCAGTTGGGCCCTATATGTATTTAAATATACATTTGGTAAAGGCTTTTGTGCCAGAATAAGGGTTATCAGGTCTCTTATTCATATATCGAGTTGTTGGGTCTCGATAGAGAGCTGTTGTGGCTCTCAATTTATGTTGTTTTGGGCTAATGGGCCACGACAAATGTTGATGGGTCTCTCAATATAAAATAATTGGCAGACTTCGACCACTTATTTGTTGATGTACATGCAAATTTATTGTTATAAATCCATATAAATGCATTTTTTTGACGTTGTTAGCTTTGTAGTTTTGGACCGACTTTATGCTGATTTGTTGAGTTGTAGCTATTTGACGCTTTTGATCCAATTTATGTTGGTTTATTAATGCTAAAAGTCTTTTATTGGCTTAGAGCTATTTTGATTCTTGTTTAAATGTAGTGATAATTTTTAGTTGAATAAGGTCATATGTGAGTTTATATGTTGTCATTTGATGGAGTTTTGGTGTTATTACTTAATGCTTTATCCTTGCGCTTTGCTTTGTTGCATGGCATCCTTTGTTGGAAATAAATTCTCCCTTGTGGTTATTGTGTTGCTAATGAGATCTTATAGGCTTCTTTTGTTGTAATCATCTTACGAACTAATGGATAATTTGGATTTAACTTATTTCTTTTTTATAAAAGGAAAACTTATCTATCTGACTTCATATTTCGCTTGTCTTTGCTATAACTGATATGTTTAGCCAGAACGACCTGTGTGTTTATAGTCGGGTTAGACTAAGTTGTTTCGGGTTCATAGCTTACTATTGATTCATGATTACCTGATCCACCTTGGACTATCTTTCTTGGAGCTATTTCCTTAGATGTATATTGGTGTATTCGTGTCGTTGGTGTATTTATTCTTTTGAGATTTGTTGTATATATATATAGTACATGTGAAACTTTTAGAGTATGTAGCACTTGTATATGTGTTCTATTTTGTGATCTGTTATATGTGATGAGTTGTAATTTGTTCTGAATAAGATCCATAGTGACTGTAGTTCTATATTAGATGAATTGAGTATGTTGATTTACTTGGAAAAATAAATACTATGCACCTAATCGACGTATTCAATACTCGTCTAATACAAGATTACAGATGGCCCTCACAACCAACCATATTCTCCGCTCTAATAGACAGTGTCACTATGTAATGTTTTTTATTATGGTAGGTCCCGGGGTAGGGCATTACATATCTATATGAAGTCAATTTAATGATGTAATATTGAAATGGCCTGGATTATATCTTTTTAGTTTCAATAACGAACTACATGAGCTGATTTAGTCTAATTACTCAATATGTTGAAACATCAAATATATCAAAGGAGTTCAATTTGTTCCCTTGATCTAAGACTTGATAGAGCTAAGAATGATGAACCTATATCGAAGTAAATTGAATGATTTAGTAGATTAAGTGCACTAAAAGCGATTATGGAAAAACATACAAAAAGTTGATCAAGAAACAAAATAAAAAGTACAATGGAATCGAAAACCTAGTCACAGATCTATAGAAATTTAAGCTTAGGCTAAAAGGCATAAAAGTTTGTAAAATGATTAGGATTTTTTTTAGGAAGTTGACAATATTTTTATTTGGTGAGATAGTTGACGTACTTGTTTTGGAATACAGTTAAAGATGGACTGGATAAATAAAAGGAGAACGGTGAGTTCAGAAACTGTTGGATAGTTTACTATATTGTAACTGAAATTTAAGTGTATAATGGAAATAAAAGCATACGAAAAGTAAAATAAATGGAGTTATTAAGTAGAAGTGGAATGGACAGTTGTTATAATGGTTTAAACCAAAATTTGTAATTTTGTTTTTCGGTTTCATTCCGGTCATGTAAAAATTATGATATTTCGGTTTTATTTCAGAAATTTTGAGAATTCCGTTAAATTTTCGGTTTGTGAATACCAGTTTTTTTTTCTTAAATTGCCTCAAGTTATGTACAAAACTAACGATATGTTGTAAAAACGTACACAATGTAGTAATTTTAATAATAGAAGCTTATTTTAAGCTTCACAAAGATTTAGTTATTAACTATTTTGTTTTTAAGAATACTAATTTACACAATGTTTAAAAAAAACATCCTATAACATTAACTTGAACAAGCTAATATAGTTGTTCTTATACAAGAAGCCCAATAAACAAAGACCAGAAGAAACTAAGCCCAAAAAAATGATCCTAGTACCAACGTTGTAAGCTTCTTATGTTCTGAAACCTTAATCACTAAAATTGGATTGTTGTGTCCTTCTCCTTCAGCCACCCACCTCTTTCTTTCCCATTCATGTATGCTCAACTCCACATCTTTTTTACTTTTCTTTGAGCTTGACTCTTCCTTTCTCTCACGCACAGCTCAATTTCACTTCTCTTTTCCTCTTTCTCTAGCATCCATAAATTTAAATTTTGCGTTTACACTTTTGCACTTGAAACAGATTCAGGTTTGAATTCCGGTCTGGTCGTCGCTGCAACCGAATCGAAATTCCGGCGAGCCGGACGGAATTTGGAACCGTGATTAAAACTTTAGAATTATTTAAAATGAATGGTATATAAAAATTTAATTTACAAAGTAAATGAAATTGACGATAGAGCAGAATGAATCACCAAAAAAAAAAAGAATATAAGTAAAATATCAATAGGATAATATTGAGTGTAACAAATGATTTGATTGCCTAGAAACTAGTTTAAGGCAAAAAGAGTGATAACATAGCTTTCTATATCAATCAAAAATTGAGGTTGTTTCCTTTTAATTGACCGATGAAAATACCTTTAAATGCACATAATTAGACATAGGAAACACACTTTTAAAGTCAAATCTAAGAAACGTTACAATCAGTTTAACATGATTTGCTTTTGCTTATGGGTGGTACATTAGTAAAGATAAAATAAGATTCGTTTAAAATGAATGACTATAAATTTAAACCAGTTAAGTTGACAACGATACAAAATAAAAAGAAAAATGAAAGGGGATTATTAAAGGGACCCAACATTTAGTTAAGGGAGGGATAAATTTTAATTTAGTGTAAAACTGTTATGGGGGGTACAAAATAAATTAATCTTCCTTTAAACATATAAATTTAAATTTTGATATTAATCCCATATAATCCACATTAATAAAACCATAAAACGTAAACCTTAATTAATACTTATAATTTAACATTGCACGTAAAAATAAAAAATGGAAACACTCGACTACCATGTTTCGAAGTCCGACAACACAATTTTGATTCTCAACATTTAAAACGGCAATCCCTGGTCAATTTATAAATATCTCATGTTACCATTACACGATCGTACCCTGTCGTTTTTAAATGTAAAAAACTTTTCCTTCTGGCCTATTTATATTATTGTTTATTTTATCAACGAATTTTTTTTGTTTGCAATTGTTTCTGGGTATTGTTAAAGGGACTCCACATTTGGTTAAGGGGAGGATCAATCTTAATTTGGTCAATAATTGTTTTGGGGGGGTACAAAATAAATTTGCCTCCCTTTAAACATATAAATAAAAATTCCGATATTAACCCGCTATAATCCTCATTAATAAAAATCATAAAACATAAATCATAATTAATACTTACAATTTAACGCTGCACATAAAAATAAAAAATGAATTTAAGCTGGACCTCCCTTAACAAAATAAATTTAAGCTGGAGTACCCTTAAAATTATCCCCCCTTAACCAAATTTGGAGTTCCTTTAATAATCCTTTTTTTTTATATATATTTCTGGAAGCACACATTTGTAATTTACACTAAATTTAGTACGTTAGGTTTTAACACAAGTGACGAGATAGGAGCATTTAGTCTCTTTTTCTTTTCTTTTTAAAATAATCTAGACCTCCCTTCACAAAAAAAATTAAGCCGGAGTCCCCTTAAAAATATTCTCCCTTAACCAAATGTAGAGTACCTTTAACAATCTCTAAAATAAATAATTTAGGTATAGGTTAAAAGGCATAAAGATTTAGGTAAAAGGATTAAAGAAAAATTATAGGAAGTCGACAATGATTCGTGGTGGTGATATAGCTAACACGCAAGTAAACATAGGAATACAATTAAAAAGATGATCTTGAGAACAGAAGGAGATAAGTGAATATTGAAACTAGTGGATGAATCAGCATGTAAAACGTTAATTGAAGTAGTGAATGTAATTTATAGTAGAGCATAATGACTCACCAAAAATGAAAAAGAATATTAGTAGAATATCAATAAGATTATATTGAAAATAATATTTGATTTGATTTCCTTGAAATTGGTCAAACGCAAAAAATGATAACATAGCTTTCAACATCAATTAAAAATCGATGCCGATTCCTTTTAGTGGACCAATGAAAACGCCTTTAAATGCACAAAAATTAGTGGTTGGAAATGCCTTTTTAAAACATAATTTAAGAAACTTTGCAATCAACCTAACAAAATTAGCTTTTACCTATTGTTGATACGTTGTCGAAGATAAATACAAGTTGGTTAAAAAAATGACAGAAAGGTAAATTTGCTTAATGATAAAAAAATAAAATAAAAGGTGGAAAGAAATTATACACAGAATAATTGATTTGTAAAAAAGAATGTATACTCTAGAAGTCCAAAAGAATTAGATAAAAAGATTGTGACAAAACTTAAAGCAAGCTGATAAAGAAAAAAAAAAACGTAATCATGATTTGTCTAAATTTAAGCATAAGTTAAAAGGCATAAAAAATTAAGTGAAAAGATAAGGGAAAAAGTTATAGGAATTTGACAATGATTTGTTTTGGTAAGATAGTTGACATGCATGTAAATATCAGGAATATAATTAAGGATGAGCAGGATAAATAGAAGGATGTTGAGTATTGGGACACAAAATTAAACACAAATTTATGTACATAAAATCTTTAGTTGTACAACATCAAAACAAATGGCAGACAACTCACTCTGAAAACTCACCCGTACAGATAAACCATACGAAAATAAAAATGTAAAATCTGAAGACAACTATATATCTTATCAACGTATCTTCTTTAATATTTTTCTTGCTTTCTCGTAATTTCGGATTTAAAATACTCAACTAACCGATTGACTTAATTTTTCAACATTCTTCATTTGATATGCTGTAGTTTGTTTTGATAGGTATTTGAACACAAAAGGAAAGACATAAAGTCTCGACCGTTGGATCTTTGTCTTTACATGGAAAAGTGAAATTTATGGGGTAATCCAAGGATGGAAATCGATTGTATAACCAATTGTGTCAAAGTTTTGTGTCCTAATAGACTTTCTTTTGTATATATATATATATATATATATATATATATATATATATGACATCCGAAATAGTGCAGCACCCCTAAATGTATATGGCAGCTAGTTACCTAGTTGGACACAAAGTTAGACAAAAGCTTAGAGACACTAAGTCTCGACCGTTAGATCTTTTTGTCTTTATGTGGAAAAGTGAAATTAAGGGGTTAATTCAATGGTGGAGATTTTGTGTCTCTCTATTTGTGTCTATTTTTTATGGTCAAATAGATTTCCATTAGATCCTTTTGTTTTTATATGGAGAGGTGAAATTCAATGGTGGAGATTTTGTGTCTCTCCATTTGTGTCTATTTTTTGTGTTTAAATAGGTTTTCCTATATATATATACACATATATATATATACATATATATATATACATATTTTCTATTAAAAACAACATTTTGAGCCAAACTTCGTAAAAACAACATACTGAAAATGCAGTAGTATTTCAATGCTGAACATAATACATTCACAAACTATTGATGACATAATGATTTGATATGATTAGAAAAGTTAAGAAAATACACACCCACACACACACCCCCACACACAAATATATATATATATATATATATATATATATATATATAGGATCAAGAACACCCCAAATAGTGTAGCACCCCTTTAGCCCCCCTAATTTCCACCACACAATCCTCTTTCTCTCTCCTCCCACTAACTCTCTCTCTCCCCACTATCTTATTTAATAATAAACGAGTGGCTCTCATTAAGGGGCTTTAGGGGTGCTACAAATTTGGAGTGCCATGGAACCCTCCTCATATATATATATATATATATATATATATATATATATATATATATATATATATAAAGTATCAATTTTCTATTAAAAACAACATTTTGAGCCAAACTTCGTAAAAACAACATACTGAAAATGCAGCAGTATTTCAATGCTGAACATAATACATTCACAAACTATTGATGACATAATGATTTGATACGATTAGAAAAGTCAAGCAAAAGAGTCGCATGAACATTATGCATTTTGCAGGTATTCTCCTTTATGTCTTCATAATAGCTGGCTTTCAATCTAGATAAGGAGCGAGATCAATTTTAAATTGCTTTTTACCCTTCGTTGCCCTCTGTACCATGGAAAAGAAGAAACTTGAGCCATTAAAAAATGTTCCAACCAAGTAACTGTGAAAGAACAAATGAGATACATCAGGAGAACTTACTGCTATTGCTATCAACTCTTCTAACAGGTCTTCCAAATGGTGCAGAGGCTATATAACACAACGTAGTAGTTAATAAATATATGGTTTTTTGATGTACGCTCTAATGACACATGCTAAAATAGTATTTGTACGCTTGAGAGAGAGAGGGGGGGGGACCATTCATCCTTGCAACATAAAAAAAATAAGTACCCTTGCAACTATAAAAATATAAGTGAAATTCAGAATATAATTGTGGCATTTCATCAACTTTAATGTGTTCTTAGGACAAATTGTAACATTCCCCATAAAAATATATTACAATACTAACATTAAGAAGAAACCTGAAGATCCCACACACACTTACCCATTGTGTTGGACCATCAACTGGTGCATTCAGTGGATCATCATGAACCTAACCAAGCAACAGTACATTGTTAGATGTTTATATAAAAAAAACCACATATATATGCAAATACTTGAATGTCAAGGCTTCAATGAGAACCCAAATCTAGAAAATTCATCCACATCCGTATTCGAGAAGTGAAAAAATAACGCGCATACAATATAAACCGGTGTTATGGCATCCACATTCGAAAATTTTCCATCAGGTTTGTTAAGATAACAGCATGCATTACTTGCATTTCAGTTTACCAAAAGAGAATGAGGTGCTTTACGAGGTATCCGTTGATAGATCAATATATGCTAGGCACATACATAAAAGTGCAACCCTTGGACAGAGATGAAGTTGATTTGATGTTTACGTTTGTACAAAATCAACGTATGTTACTTTGTATGTATATGTGACGTTTGATCAGCACAGTATGAACGAACAAACTAAATGGATCAGAGAGAGCATGTTACCTCCATGAAAATTCCATCAACTCCGACCGCAACTGATGTACAGGCAATACATGGTATTTGCTCCCGGAAACCTCCACTAGCAACTCCACCGTCATCCAGCTTCAGCAATGCAGACAAATATTTTTATAGGAATATTTAGAAATAATGGTAGACATATGCTATAAAAAGCGAAAAGGAAAATGATTATCAGGCCAATCCAAGAGGGCTTCTGGTTTCATGTACACATACACTACAAGAAATTTGGCATTTACCTACCAATATTTTACCTACCAATAAATATGGGTAGGTAAAGAGAACCTTTATCTACCAATATTCAATGGTAAAATTTATTGGTAGGTAAATATTGTCAATGTTATAAAATTGTTGAAAGATGATTATCTACCAATAATTATAGGTAGGTAAAATGTATTACATACACATATATAGAACGGAAAGTTTTTTTGCGATTAGCCGCTACATTTTTCTCATATCATTTTAACATTTCGTTAAAATTAATGCTGAGTTGTGTGATGATGTGTCAAAAATGTATATTGTAGCAATTTTTTTGAATTGAAGATTTCATTAACATATCCTACCAATTTTTTTGTAAAATCATTTTTTTATTAATTATTAATAATTATTTTGAAATATGAACTAATTAACAGTTAATGGAATTATAAACAATAATTAAATTGTAAATAATTAATTTAAATAATCATTTATTAATAACTTATCATACATTGTTACTTTTTTCCAAACAACTGACTATAAAAGTTTTAACTTTAATTATTTTTTAAATGTTTCACAATTTTACACTAATATGCCATCATCTGAAATGACTAAAACATATTTTCTCTAGTTTATTGCAGAGTTGCAATCCATACCATCATCTCAGCTTATTTTAAATTAAATCTAACGGTACAAATCTCAATCCACATGATCTCTTTTGTGATCTCGATCCACGTAATATCTTTTGATTGGGCACAGTATAAACCACAAAAACTGCCACTACAAATAAATACCAAAAATCTTGATGACAACTATTTATTATAATTTCTAAGTCTACATATCTTAATAGGAAAATTCTATTTGTACACCTTAAATTGCTTTAGATATACCATGCTTTTTTTAAAATCATATGCACCACTTTTTGCTTAGTATACACCATGCATATTACTAACCTATCCTCAAGCCTGAATAGAACAAAATAAGTTTCTCATTTAGTATCTTTCTGACGTGCATTGTTCGAACTAAGGAATATTGATTTCTAAAATTAATGAATTCACTTTTGCAACTCAAATTCAAATCCTTAATTGGATTTATATTTATTTAATTATTCATGTATTAGAATTTAACTTCAAATTTTGAATAATAAAATATTAATCTACTTAAATTTTGACTTTAAATTAAAAACCAATTTAAATATAGTAAAAAATTAAGAACTTAGTACACAATGAACCATACTAATTTTAGTACTTCATTTGTAAATTTATTTTTGTGACTAATTTGGAATGCATAATGTTAGAACTAATTATACATGAATATAACAAGAAAGAATATGAATAAAATATAATGCTTAAATAGAAGTTAAATTAAATTCACTTGATAACACATAGAAATTTCAATTATTTTATAAAAGAATTTTAACGATTGTGCGTAATGTGGACATATGAAATTTTTATTATTTAATTTTATTTCGATTATTTTTTAATAAGGAAATTTTTGTCTTTAATTTAATTAATTTTTTTATTGGTGTAGGTAAAGTAATTTACTGTGTATAAGTAGAACTTCTCATCTTAATATTACAAAGGTTAAATATGGCAAAAATATCTAAAATCCGTAAAATTTAAAAATATCAAAAATAGAAAAGCTTGTGTAGACATAAATTATTGCAACTTATGTATAACAAAAATTGGTATTCCTGTTTATATTTAAAATTTATTGTGTGATATTTTTCCTTAACATATGCAGGTTTCCATTCTAGCTACCATCCAAAAAATCTCTTTTGATTGCTGTAAGTTGGGACCAAATCTTGCATCAGTATCTCCACAATTCAAAATGGCTCCTGTTACGCATGTTCTTCTTTTTTCATTTATTTTTTCCCAAAACCGTTCCTCCCCAAGCATGTTTCACCATTACCTCCTCTTCTCCATTTATTTCTTCCCCAAATATTACCCCCTTCTCATTTCCATCATTGTTCCTATTCCACTGTTCCTCCTCAAATTCTTTCCTTCTCATAGAATTTGTTACTACTTCCTTTTAATTCCCCAATTTCTTCAATCCTAATATTTATCCTTTCAAAAAGTATTTATCATCCATCATTCAAGGCTGGGCCATTCTTCTTTCCTCCATGACACCAAATAGCCCTTCCTTACTGTTTACGATTTCCCTGTGCTGCGGGCGACAACTTTCTTCTTGCCTTCATCGTATGTTCCTCTACCTCTCAAACCTCTGCTACCACTGTCTACCACTAACTAATCTTCTACTTACGAATATTTGTTGCTTAGTGTATGATTTGTCACTTTTTTTAACTGATTTTATTTTCTGTGTGTTTCCAAGTTTGATATTTGTTTGTTTTCATCTTGATTACTGTGTTTTTATTTTGACAAAATGTTGATTAATGAGATTTAATTTCATTTTAACCATTCTTTGGTGTATATGTATCACCATGATACTTTTACCTTATTTTTGTTTCTTTTTTGTTTATCTCTACCTATCATCATCTCTTGACTTTATGTTCCAAATAATGCATACACAATGCATTGCATATTACTGAATTTAGGCTCAAGTTGTTTTAAAAAAAATTGTCTTTCTTTCCTTTGATTTTTAGCACAAATAATTTCTTTTGTTTATTTAGAAACATACGAATCCAATGTTGATGATATGTTTACCATTTGGAAAAACATGGTTCTATTTTTAGATACAAATAAATTGGACCTATTTTTTTTTTTATACGCGTGTCAACCTATTGCTGTTGATATAGAATTAAAATAACAAAATGAAATGAAGTGTAAACTTTGACTGAAAACTGTATTTACTTTACTTTTTGCCCTTTTATATTTTTTGATACTATTAAATACTATTGTTGATTGAAAATTGTATTTACTTTACTTTTTGTTCTTTTATATTTTTTGACACTAATACGTACTATTTATTTACTTTTTGCTTATTTCTACTTATTTTGTACCATTTATGTTTGTTATTAAGGTACTAACATCCAATTTCTGTGTAGTACAAGCAAACAGCGAGTTATTTTATAACATTTATGTTTGTTATTTCTACTTATTTTATACCATTTATGTTTGTTATTTCTACTTATTTGGAGTTATTTTATATCATTTGTTTGTTATTAAAGTACTGACATCCAATTTCCATGTAGTTCAAGAAAACAAAGGAGTTATTTTATATCATTTGTGTTTGTTATTTTATACCATTTATGTTTGTTATTTCTACTTATTTTATACCATTTATGTTTGATAACTCTACCTTTTTGGAGTTATTTTATACCATTTATGTTTGTTATTAAGGTACTGACATCAAATTTGTGTGTAGTACAAGCAAACACAAGAGTTATTTTATGCCATTTATGTTTGTTATTTCTACTTATTTTATACCATTCATGTTTGTTATTTCTACTTATTTGGAGTTATTTTATACCATTTGTTTGTTATTAAAGTACCGACATCCAATTTCCATGTAGTACAAGAAAACAGAGGAGTTATTTTATACCATTTGTGTTTTTTATTTTATACCATTTATGTTTGTTATTTCTACTTATTTTATACTGTTTATGTTCGTTAATTCTATTTATTTGGAGTTATTTTATACCATTTATGTTTGTTATTAAGGTACTGACATCCAATTTCCGTGTAGTACTAGCAAACACAGGAGTATTTTATACTATTTATGTTTGTTATTTTATATCATTTATGTTTGTTATTTCTACTTATTTTATACCATTTTTGTTAATTCATAATTGATTGTCTATAACTTATCGAACTTAAATATATCATATTCCTTCCCTTTTCCTCAAAATTGAGATATGGCGTCTAAAGCATTATGGAACACCCTCTCACAGAATCTGGATGGGTCTTCATTTAAGGTTTGTAAATGTATGCATTTGTGAAATTTCGCTAGTTTTAGGAGTTTCCTTCTTCTGTATTTGGTTATTTTCATACTTGTGTGTATTTAATCCATTTTAGTTTCAGAAACATGACCTGAAGTAGCGATGCATCAAGTACGTGTACCTCTCCAGGGGAAGGTACAATTTTAAGAGAATCACATAAGAGTTTTAGATTGAATATGATGCTTGTATCATTTATAATGTAAAGATGGAAAAATTGGCTGCTTCCTTATTTCTTTATTGGCCTTTTGTAGACGAGTTCAAGCTAATATTATTACAAATTAGTCAATGGTAGCAAAAAAAAAAAAAAAATTAAATTGTTTCTTTTTCAATTTACTATGCTATTTTACTATGACAGGTACGACAAACAACTGGATAAATTCTGAAGCAAAAAGCTAATGACTAAAATTAGAGTGATAGTGTGAGTGACTATGTACATGTATATGAGTGAATGAGTATCTAGTAAGGAGCCAATGTATACGAGTGAAATGTAGTGAGGAAGTGTATGTATAAGTGATTGTGTAATAGTGAGGAAACAATATGTGTACTATTCAAAAATGCAAGAAATGTTTATTTGAATAAATATTTGTTATTTGTTTAAATATAAATTCTTCGTTAAATATTAAATTATTGTAAATATTTATTTATAGTAAATAATGTCATATGGCCCACTACAACAAAAACACCATATTACAACTTTAATTTTACAACGGTGGAAAAAGCACAGTTGTAATAAATGTTTTTTACAACAGTTAATTCCCTAAAGTTGTAATAAACATATTTTTACAACCTTTCATTTTGTTAGTTGTAATATATGCCTATTACAAACTTCATGTTTATGATAACTAATTATATTAATATTTAATAATAACTAATAATTAATAATAAACTTAGGAATCAATAATATTTATTAATTATTATTAAATAATTAATATTTAATAAGTAGCAATTTATTTTTAATAGTTAATGCTTTTAATAATTATTAATCGATTATATCTAAGTAGAAATAAGTAAAAGTTTAAAAATAACTATTATTAATAAGTAATATTTGATTTGGTAGTAACTATTTCAGTAGTTTTAATAAATATAATTTTGGTAACTTGTTTGTTCAGCAATTAACAACCGCTTGTTTGCGCTTTTGATAGATTTTTTTTTAATTTAAATAAGTAATTAACAATAGTAACTAATAATTAACAAAAAAAATTGCAAACAAATAATAACTAAACAAATAGAAATTTTTATTCATCCATTGTGTGTAAATGAATATTGTTTTTATAAAACCATTAATATCAACAACGTTTCGTTTCCCTACAAGCCGACTTTCATTATGTACCGAAATTTTCGTTTCCCGCTCAAGTTCGCTTTTAGAGCCATGAAATTTTCATCTTCCCTCCATTCAACGAAACCCAAATTTAATCATACAAACCTCCTTTAAATCGACATAAAAAAATGGCGACTTCCACAAAAATATCCTAGCAAATAGAACCACGTCCGCATCCTCCTTTCCAGCCTCCTTCTCTGCCGCCGAACCCAGTGATGACCGCTCTGATTCCTTCCGATCCCGATCCAGAGATACATTATAATTAAGATGTAATAAGTAATAATTAATGACTAGAAATTACGAAGTAACAATTAATTGTGAATTAGTAATAATTAATGATTAATTTTTGCTTTATTATGAGAAGGGGATTTAGGCTTCACCACCACATGATAGGGGTTATTGGGAATTGGTCCTTCCTGCATCGTTGTTATATTCAACATGTTGAATCCGCTTGAAGACTCCGTGCATTAAATAAAGTTTGTTAATAGGTCTTTCATTTGCAAATATCCCAGTCGTCACCATTTAGTTGTTGGTGTTTTCGGGCTTACCGTCCAATCTTGACTATCATTGTTGGCCACTGCGCTGCGGCACGGGTTCGAGGGCACCACCCTCGAAAAAAAAAATTAGGCCTTTTTCTGTAAATTTAGATCGTACGCGAATTATTATTTTTAATATACTTTTTGGCTTCGAATGTTGAGGGTGTTTGACTGATCTCTACAATGACTAATGTTACAACTTTTTTCTATTAATTGTAAAAGATGCTTTGGTTTTTTTGGCTCCAAAACAGAAATTTGGGCGCCACACCTAAATTTTCTGCGCCAAACCCAAGAATTAACACATGTTTACCGCTTTTCTTCTTGGTAACCCAAAATTAAGTTTCCCCAAATTTACATATGTTTCTTCATTTTCCTTCTTCCATATCGAAAATTCTCAACCGAGCCCTACCACTTGAAAATACGAGATCCACCTCCGGATTTAGCCCCCGCCTGGATTCTCCCTCCGCTATCGAACACCCCCCTCAGCCCTGCGTTGCGTTTGCCGTTGCTCCTTATGCATCCTTATTCCTCCTCATAGCAGATTTGCACCAGAGAGCAAGCCGCCTTTTTGTTTCCGGGTTTGCCTCTGCCTTTTTGTTCATTATCTTTTGCGAACTTTGGATCTGGGCCGTTGCTGATAGGATTTTGGATGATGTCTTTATGTTGTGGTGTTTTGTTTTGTTCATAGGGGCAATTACAAGTGGAGAATTGACTCATCAATACCTTCAAAAGTAAGTTGGTACTTTTGAAGTCCCGCATAAAATTGTTTATCAATGCAACTTAGTTATTTTAATGCTAGTAGTGCTATAAGTGGCCATTTGACTTGTTGGGTCTCTCTTCTTCTTCTTGTTTTCCCCTGCAAATATTGCTTATGAATTTAAGTGTGTTTGCGAAGCTGCCTCTAAATCTTCATATCAGATGTATTATTAGCTCATTGATTTTTGAAAGCTATTTTCTTAAATTACATAAAATCATCACATAATTATTCAATTCTGATTTTCAGACTTTTATTACACATGTTCCAGGATTATATACTTCTACCATTTTGTAAAAGAAAACAACCTGATTTTGTTTTGAGATATTTTTGAACAACAAGTTCCATATATTTGATTATTCCATGTTAGATCCTTATATGGTTGATGTCCGTTAATAAATTTCTTAATTGTAATCATATTTCTTATATTATGTCTGTATTCTGTGTTTGGTTTTTGTTTAAACTATTTTTTCTTCTGTGAGTAGAAGAGAAGATCCATGATTTGCATGTTTAGGCAGATCTTGTATTCACATGACTTGGGGAGATCGTGGTGCCATACCCCTTGATGTATGTTTAGCAATTTTACTCTCTGTTTATACCTTCCATTATTATGACATTAATTAATTTATTAAAGGCAAGACATTGTTAAATCACTTATTTAGTGTTGTTCTAGACGATCAACTTTTTACTTGCTGATATTTAAAAGGGTTGCTATCTGCAAAACAATATTTTGATATAGGGCTATGTCAGTTAAACTAGCAAAATCAACCTTTTAGCTTTGAATAAGAGCAAATTTTGACTCACTCACTTAGTTTCTTTTCAAAATTTCGAACAAGATGGCAGTATAATCATATATTCTCTATCCAATGCTGTGACTTTTATTTTCCTACATGATAAAAACAATGGATTTTTTCGATATTATTGTAAGACAAATTATTGTACTACCTAAACTATATATTTTGGAAAATTGCTGATGAAATATATTGTATAAAACAATCTTTAAATATTATTATAACCCTATTTCTAGCTGCGATCCTCATCCAACCCTTATATTTGCGCTGATGGCATTATTCACTGTGGTTTATTTTTCCTGCCGTGTGACAATTTGTTAGGCTTTGTCTGTATTTTGGTAGTATATAGTTGCTTGGCACTACAAATTTTGGATTGTCTCTTTGTTTGTAGATTTGCATTTTCAATCTTTTTGAATGTTGTTATTATATTGTTTTGTGTTTGTTTAGGGACTGCATTGCAGCTGATATCAGAAGATAACCACCACCGGGTAAAAGGCATTGCGGCTTCCTTGCACGAATAACAGAAGATATCCCCAAATCTATTAAAGCAGGGGAGGTGACCACCACAAGGTAAAAAGCATGTTGAGATTAAATCTTACACTGCATAGAAAATGTGAACTGTGACCCAACATGCCTTAAATCTATTGATTTTAAATCTTACAATGAATAGAAAATATTCTCAAACAATAGATTTAAGGCATTTCAAAGCAGTGGAGATGACTATTAACATTTTCTATGCAGTGTAAGATTTAAAATCAATAGATTTGTGAATTGAGATTTAAAATCAATATTACACTGCATAGGAAATGTTAGTAGTCAAGCTCTGTTTTGCTTAACATACCATGTATGTATATGTGTGTGTATATATATATATATATATATGTGTGTGTGTGTGTGTGTGTGTGTATGCACAACGCGAACTGTGGCCCTTTTCTTTGTACTTCACATTATCATATCAGTTCATATTTATTTGTAGAAATATTAACATTGAATGCTGCATAGCTTCTGTTACGTTTTATAGCTTAGGTTCATTCATACTTTAATATAATTCATTCTTATTGTTTAATATATTACTTCATATAGTTTAATTCAAGAACACCTGCCGCATTGCAAGAAATTCTCAAATTAATTGGAAGTCAACTCAAGAATGAAGACCATTGCAAGACCAGCAACATTGCGAGCAAATCTCAATTTCATTATGTTTGTATTACTCCTAGTGATGTATATTTATGAAAGATGACTTCAAGTTATCTGGATTTTGGAGTCTTGGTGGACTTTGTAGTTGCTTCATGTATCTGAGATATTTGTACGATTTATAAAAAAAATGATGAGAGTTTGAAAATTCTAATATATTGTTTTAGTTTATGTTTTAAGTTTGTTTGATATCTTCAATTTTGTAGATAATATGTTTTGAAATGAATTCTTTTATTAATAATATGTATATAATTTGTTCATATATTACAACTTTAAATAATACTTTTAATAACATATACAACAACAATTATAAACAGTTGTAATAAAGTTTATTACAACGGTGAAAAACAGTTGTAAAATATACCTTTCACAACGGTGTCGCAACAGTGCAAAACAGTTGTAAAAGATTTTGGTCTATTACAACTTCTTAATAGACGACGGTGGCTCCACCGTTGTAAAAAGTCTTTTACAACTGTTTTTCACCGTTGTAATATGGTCAATTTGTTGTAGTGGCCTAAAACATAATGTCATATGCACTAATCAAATGATGATACATTGACAAATTATTGTTTGACACATGAACCAACCATTAAATGCTAAGTGTCGGACTTAATATATGCCATGTGTATACTACTACGACAACCATGTCAGCAGCCATGTAGGATGACACATCATCAGCCATGTTAGCAGTCATGTTGGATGACACGTCATCAAACACATCAGCTGATGAGTCATCATTAGAGTCATAACATAGTGGGGTCCATTGATTCTTTTATCTACCAATATTAATAAGTGTAGGTATAGGCTCTTTCTCTACTAAGATTTACCTACCAGTTTCTACCAATACAATATCGGTAGCTAAAATATATTACCTACCATTATGTTAGTTTTACTTACGCTTACAATTGGTAGGTAAAGACCCCATTTTCTTGTAGTGATACCGCCCCCCCCCCCCCCCCCCTCTTTTTTTTTTTTCCTACAGTGTCTAGTTTCGCCGAGAAGTTTGATACAGTTAAACTTGTGATTTTATAACTAAACCTTGTAAGTAGTAATAGCTAGCGAGGGACGACTCAAGCAGTGTGTAGATTATATCTTCTGCTATATTGAAATGTTATACTGATTGTATTATAAGGAAAAGCTTCATGGTTGAAATTACAACTAATAAAATTCACGGGAGTCAAAAGAAATAATAGAAGAAATGGTTTCCAAATTTGATAAAGAAACATATTTTTTTCAAATGGTGTTAATAGTATGCTGGATCCTTACCTTTTTACTTGCAGGTTGTTGCAGAGCATGAGTCACATCTGCCACCTAAATATGATGCTCATTAACCAGTAGATATAATCTTCAGATACAAAGATGGATGTAAAGAAAATAAACTAAAATCACTAAATACAAGTTTAGACTAGACTATAAACTTCAGTGTATTTGTATTATAGTTTGTAACAACTCTGGTATCAAATGCAACGACCCTTTTAGACACCCATTGATGCATTTAAAATTAAGCATTGACTCGGAGCACATGGACTAACAACCCAAATATCGCACAAGGTGACGGGTAAAAAATACAGTAACATACTAAATTTTAAAATCAATAACTTCAGCTTGCCGTTTCAACATACAGTGCATGCTGAATGCACATCACCACATTCACAAACCACAGCCGCTTTATTATCTAATTTAATCAACTGCTCAAACCATGAATGAATCATCTTGTATATAACAAATAACATTATTAGCATTTCATCGAGTATTTAAACATTTATACTAAATACACTGTTATTTGTGACACACACATGGCTGTTTACTTATGGTTCGAGTAAATGTTAATAGATATTCAATTGGATAATAAATCGGTCATCGTCTAAAATCTGAATACACAGGGGTGCAATTAATATGTGTGTTGTATGTATAAAGGGCAAATAAAAAATTGTTCGTTGAGTTTAAAATTGTTATTATATGATGTTGTATTTTTATCAGTGGCGTTATGTTATTTGTTTGTTGATTTTAAAATTGCTATTATATGATGTTTTTTCATTTATCAGTCGTGTTATGTGATCCCCAGCTAGTTAGCTTGTATACTTTGAGTTAACGCTCTTTTTTAAATGCTTATGTGTTAAAACCAGCTTTGTGTTAAAGAAAAAGTATATATATATATATTCATGAAATAGACTTAATATATAATGTCGAATGTCAAAAGCAAACAATGACGGTCCAAATCATATGAATTGAAAGGGTGGATATAATTATTGTCCAAAACATATGAATTGAAGGGGCGGATATAATTTTTTAGGTTTAAAGAAAGCGATTTGACAGAATCTAGTTCAAATGATCAATTTTTTATCCACCTGCATAATGTTCTGGCCATCAACAGTGGTAATATCCAAGGAAAACATTCAAAGGAGATGATAAAGGAGCTTCAAGGGATCAAGGCATATTTTATTACTTCCAAACGAGCGCCACGGCACGCGCTCCGCGCATGGTGAGGACACGTGCTTCGCGCGTGGATTATTATTTCTAAAATGTTAGTGTATTTTATGTATTTATTTGAAGTGAATTATATTGTCACTAAAAAGGAAAAAAATAGAAATCACTAAATAGTAAATTGGCATATAAATGGCATAAACGAAAGTGAAGTTTTAAATTTAATACAATTTGTAACATTGAGGGCTATTTCATTTCAAATGAGTTTTCTTCTTAAAGCAGTGAATAAAAATATATATTTTTCTTGTTGAACAATAACTATATAAACATTTTTTTCCAAAAATAAAACAAAATTTTCTATTTGAAACACTTGTGGGGAGAGACGTTGGACAACTCAAATATACAGACTTCTAAATAAGTTATTTCCATCTTTATTTTCTCACAGAGAAGAGCTGAAAACCACATGCATCTCTCATATCGATCCATCCCATATAGTTGCGTAAACCATATACCAATACCACATAAATGACGGTGTTATAATACAATCTAAAAACGGTATTATTTTTTTATTACAAATAACAAACGGTCATGGTTTATTTTTTCATATAGTGAATTTTGTTGTCATATTATTCACCATCCATTTTTCTCTATAAAATCCACTTGCAAAAATAAGTGAAAACTCCTCATAAAATAAAAAAATTTAAATATAAAATTTTGCTAAATTTTATACTTGATATATCACTTACCACTGCTGCAATAAATTCAGCGCTCCAAATAAAATCATCGTTTGAGAGAGATTTTTCATCATCATTTTCCGTTTTGCGGACTTCTACACTATCCTTCATTGCCGGTGGATTTTGGGATATATCATCCTGTTGAGTCAATCTTTTGCTTGTACCAAGATTCGCTGTCCATTATTGATCGATACCTTATGTTGCTTACTATACTTGATGGAACGATGACAATCCACCTGCATTAATCGCATAGTGTCTGCATATTTTTGAATAATTAAAAGATCAATTTTACATACAAAAGGAAAATGGCAAAACCATAGAAAAAAACAAAAACAAAAACAAAGCAGAACAAAAATAAAATATGTTGATCATATAGGTCATGCTTTCAAGTTTGAAACCCCAAAACAACGCCAGACTACACAAAATGGTATAAGCAATGAGAACAAATTTGAATTAAAGCTATGATAAGATCTTATGTTTTGCAAAAGCTATGAGAATTTTAAGAAAACTAATACAAAAAAAACATAATAAACTATTACACTTACAAAATCAACATTTTAAGAAAGCAAATGCATCTGGGCTTACGTATGAGAATTCCTTTCAGTTATTTGGATAAAGGACAGTAATAAGATAACAATATAAATAGAAGTTTGGAGTAATGGTGGAGTGGGGAGAGATGAAATTCTAGGTGATATTTATAGAGTGGAATTATGGAGAAATAAGAAGCGATATAGCTAACCCGTGTATTCTCTGTTCACAGCTAATAATATATTTCACAGGGTTTATAAAGGGGATTGTTAAAGGGACTCCACTTTTGGTTAAGGGGTGGACAATTTTAAGGGGACTCCACTTTTACAAAAAAATTGTTAAGGGAGGGTTTGGTTTTTTTATTTTAGAATAAACATGGACTAAACTGCCCCTTATCACAACATACAATTCAGTATCGTTCTTTTTATATTTCGCGCTGATTTGCATACAGACGAATACGATTTCTTATCATTTCCAAGGCGCAAAAACATTTGCATCTAAATTAATGTTCCAATTATACATACTCGATCACATTTGCTTGAATATTTAAGTATTTTAAATTGAACCATCGAATTACAAAATGATATTCATTAACTTACCTAATCTGATATCTTCTGATCATCCACACAACTTTCTTATGTCTCCATTATGTTAACTATATCCCTTTTTTATTCCATTAATTTGTGTCGTTATTTAGGATTTAGCTTTTAAAGTTTACATTAAATAAGATTATGGGGTTAATATTGGAGTTTTTAATTAAATGTTTAAGGGAGGGCTAATTTTTTTGATCCTCCCTTAACAATTGAACAATAATTTAGATTTTGTCCTCCCCTTAACCAAAAGTGGAGTCCCGTTAACAATCCCCTTTATAAATTATGCTGATAAGATCAATATATCTTACGCTTCTTGTACAGCCAATTGCAAATACATATAAAACTAACCTGAAGTAGATGGAAAACTCTGTGGTATTTATAGGACCAATGGAATTTTCTGGAATGCGTGTATTTAGGATAAGTAGCTTAAAAAAGCGTACAGATAAACTAATAGCACCGTATTTTAAACATAATGCAAGAAATTAATTTCTTCCCATACATATTAAATTTATTTAATTGTCTATGGCAATGTCGACTGTAATTTAAATCAATCAAAGGCACATAAATGTTACATGCATTATAAATTAGCAAGCAATAAAGGCTGTCACACATACCAAATTTAAAAAATAGGAATTAACACTAATAAGGTAAAAAAAAGGAATGTAAATTGCGAAGGGAGCAAATCGATTATTCAATAAGAACGTCGTAAATCAAAAAAATTGGATGCAAACTTACAAAACGGGTAAGATATAATTAAAAAACAAACCAATAACATATTTTTCCAATTGAATGTAGACTAAATGCTAATTGTTCAGTATGATAAAATAGTGTAGACAATGCAAGTAATTATTTTCCTTCCATACACCTAAATTTTCCCTAAATATTTATGAGTTAAATTGAGCATATTAATCAATTATTTATTTTCCTATTTTTCAAGCTCTGTTGCAAATATGTATTTCTTTAGGTTATTAAAGCATGCATCATTTCAAAATCTTGAATCTGCATTTCAAGTAATAAGTTACATCAAAAAAAGAATTACTTCTTCGTTAAATTGACTTGAAATAAATTATGATCATGCATAAAATTATGATCTGCCTTTATCTTCATTAAATTGCATAAAATGTTACTCAAGTTAGATTTGAATTTTGATTGCATACGTAAATTAAGAACCTGAATGAATGCCTAATTTAAGTGACAATTTGAATTTGAACTTGTTGAAAAGGTTTGTTGGATCCTAATTTAAGTGACATTAAATGCCTAAATTAAGTGACATTAAAAGCTCATACATAAGGGCATTTTGGGAAGTTCACGGTCGGACCAAAAATATGTGCGTCCAAGAGAATTATTAATAAAGATAAAGCAAATTTATAACAGAAAACATGCATAAACTGTTTCGAACTCAGTGAACGAAAAGAATGTGATTTTGGAAGCTTACAACGGGGCAATTTGCTTCTCTCATCCACTCAAAGCTTCGAGGATCGACAATTAAGTCATCTGCAGAATTGACGACGGTATTAGAAATTTTGCGGGCTTCACTTATGAAACAATTTAGTCAAGTCTTTTTTTTTTTTTTCTTCCGATTTTGTCCATTGAACTCTCCTTAAAATCATACCATATAATTAATGGATAAAGCACCGGATACAATTCAAGCAATGATTATTTCTTAATCTCTTAAATGATTATTATTCAAACAATTGAGATTTCTTAATATCATAAATGATTATTTGTTTGATGTTATTGTCAATGGTTCCATTTTGTTCTGTCTACAAATTACTTGTAAATTTCTTGTTCAATCAGTAACAACTTTTCTTCATTACATAAACCAAGTGGCAAAGACATGGAGAGATCGCCGGGTTAGCCGAACACCCAAAAATCTTGTCTCCTTGGTCATACTGTATTTGGATAAACCTATTTTTCTATACAGCACATCAAAATCCAGTCACTCTCAAAATTCGACTGCTCAAATTGATGAATCATGGCCTGAATTCCCAGATGTTGTTTGAATAAAACTTCCAAAATAGTTCATTGAATTTTAAAAAAACCTATATCAAGAAGAAATGTGAGTTCAACTTACGATAACCAAACGCTACGGCTCGCTCACAAAGCATGACATTTGGGTTCCCAGCAAGTCTTACCTTTTCAGCAGCATTAACCATGACCTAAACCAATACATGCACAAGCTCCATATAAATTTAAATATCTAAATGGCAGGTTTATAATTCATCCCTCAGAGACTTCAGGTGAAACAAAAAAGAATCTAATATAATATATATTGCGATCACTTACAGAAGGGGCACAAGACTGGCCCTTTTTTATATTAACTATCCTTCCTGTCTTAGCAGCTGCAACTAAGAGATCAGTCTGTTACAGTAAAAATCCTGATATAAGAAATTGGCAAATATGAAATCCACATAAAAGTATAAAACAAAGATAAGGTTAGACAAGCTAATCTCAGAAGTAGAGGGAATAGAAGAATTCTAAAAGACACCTGTCTACATAGTAAAGCCGGAATTTGAATTATATCTGCAAGTCGGCCAACAACTTCACACTGGATACAGGTAAATTTGTTTAGTATGAAAAAATAAATGTGCAGTACAATTTGGTGCTTTATTAAACTAATGTATGACAGTATAAAGATTTGAAGAGGGGAAAAGTATGCTAGAAATATTTATGTAGACAGAATATTAGATACACGCACAATAATATACCTAAGAGCGAATTCCAATTTAATGTATTTTCAACTAATAAAAGATATAAATGAAGTACCGATGCTCTTTCATGTATTTTCTATGCAGTAAAAGCATTCCTAACAAGAAGTCAAAACTACAAATGACTATAATACATTTTACATTTTGGTGCAATTTAAATTGACATCAACTGTACAATTTCAAAATATATCATCCATTTTGAAACAAAATAAAATGTCAAAATATCATTCTTTGATGGACAGTGGTTTATATTGGCATATATGAATTGACATATAAACTTAGGAAATCATTAGATAGATAATGGGATCTGCGAAGCTTGTCCGACTAAGGTTAACTTTAAACAAAATTTATACCCAGTGTTGACAGTTCTGTATGATGGTGTAAAGGTCAAGTAGCACACCAAAAAAAGAACGAAACTCTACCTGGCTACTCTCATGCACATCGGTTACTATTGGAAGATCATATTCAATTTTCACTTTCTCCAGTATCTGCACATAAAAATAATATTGTCAAAATTTCTTATCAAAACGAACAACCATGGTTGCATCTGCACATAAAAATAATATTGTCGAAATTTTGTATCAAAACAAACAATCATGGTTGCATGCCAGGATGCGAAATACAATCAATAGAGAACAATCTTTATAAATGTAAACACAAAATGGAAAATTAAAATTCGAAATAGCTCAATTTGCATAGTAGAAGCCTTTACACAATTCGCTTCTGATCTCGGTTAAGCTACATAGAATCAATAGGCAAGAAGAAAGAAAAGAATATTTGATTCAAATTACAATCCTATAGAATCAGAATATAAAAAGACTATTCAAGTCTAGCGATGTCACTATATTATACATTGACAATTCCAAAAAATCTATTCATACAATCAACAATGCCTTGTTGTACCTTACTCCTGTCTTTAATGGGGCCTGCTCTTTCTTTAAGGAAGAGCATGCCAATATGATCTTAATGAGGTGCGGAGCTTTGCTAGTTCAGCACAGAAAAATTAATGAATGGTAATTTTTGACATGGCATCTTTGCCTTGTCATATCAATATAATATGATAAATCATACGTAGTTACATTATGGAAGCATGGAAGTGTGCATTAGGTTGCACGCTTCCGTACAAGGAAACTACAAGATGGAATTCAAGTATGTAAGAGGACCAATTTGTATGGATGAACAACTGAAAATGAGCCTGTGCGTCTAAAAATCTATGAAAAGAAACAGCAGTAGTAACAAATTTACCTTCAAGCCTTCTTCCAACCCAGGACCTCTGAATCATTTTGCCGATGTGCGGTTGGCTTTGTCAAAACTAGACTTGAACACTAGTGGCACACCTAGCCTGCCAAGCGTAATTTCAAAACCCCAATCATAATTACTATCAGATAATAAATCGTTCAAAAAATAATAAAGCTGCGATCTTACTTGGAAGTAGTATATTTTATATGTTTCGCCATCCTGAGTACATGCTTCTCAGATTGAATGACATTGGGTCCGGCCATCACGAAAAATGGCTCAGCTTCCATAAGCATTTTGTAAAGATTTAACGAACAGTCCATATCTTGCTACAGTCATTGAACAAAAATGATAATAAGGTGTTTTAATTCAGTATCTGATAAAGAAATTTAAGCAAATAGATATAGTGCGTGTTGAAAAATTATGCTGTCCGTTTTCAACAAAATTTATAGACGAGATAGCAGTAATGAACTGTGCCAAACAGTCCCAGTGTTGAAAACTGGAAGAACAATATCATTTTTAATCGAAAGTACACAAACAGGGATGACAAAAAAATCTGTATGGATGGCTACCGTATTGCGTGTTTTTCCCAATGCATAAATTATTGTTGTTGGCTTGTACGTATTTGTGCGCATGTTTTAATTGAACAGTTTAATTCATCCAGCAAAAGTTCTTGTTTGACTCCTCACTGGTTTATATCAATACATCATCAAATTCATGCAACGTATTGCCAAACTGCAAGCCAAATCTAATTTGTTTTTTTATTGGATGTATTTTTAAACAATTTCAATAAACGGTTAAAAAAGGAACTGGATAAAATATTATGGATACCCGCGGGTACCCACGAATACCCGCAACCTTTTTAAAACCGGTTTAATAGATACCTGTGCGGGTATGAGGTGGGCACAGAGCAAAAAAATTACCAAATGGGGCGGATGATGGAGGGATACTACCTGTGTCCTCCCCGCCCCATTGCCATGCCTATAGACAAATGTTGAAATACCAAACCCAAAAGTTTAATGCGTAATTGCATCCATTTTACCCTAATTTAATTCAAAGAGAATAAGAAAAAATAAATTAATTCACTCCAAACAATAGCTGCAAAGTAAAATATATTGTCACAATTTTTTTTTAATTTGTTCAGGTGGGTAACCCAGCCTTTGTCCGCGTGCACCACATAAATGACTAATCTTAGCGTATGCACATAGTAAGCTCTTAGCATGAAATTCCGGGTTTCGAACTCGTGCCACTGTTATCATGACTAAAGTTCTTAACCGCAATTTTTCATATACTTTATAATTGTCAAATCATTAAATCCTATATTTGAACGAGCGTAACAGCATGCGCTTTGCGCGTGATCATGACACGCGCATGGATTGTTGTTTCTACAATATTTTGTATTTTATATATTTATTTGCATGTGAATTATACGAATGTTACATAATTTATAAACCCGCTTAAGAGAAAGAAATAGAAATACTAAACAGTGAACTCACATTCGAATGACATGAATGGAATACATACTTAAATATTGCCTCATGGTAATACTTAAATGGTGACATTATTCTTTCAAAAACGGTACAACTATTGCTGAACATTCTTGCAGTTCGTAGATCTTAGGATGTAAATGCAGTAATATACGTTCTAATTTGCAAAGAGTTGCTTAATTTTTAGAAGCAGAAAGGACTTTTGTACTAACTAAAATATAATCAGGATTTTTTAAAACCAAAATGCATTTTTTTCTGTTTAAAGTATGCAATAGGTCTATAAAAATCTAATCGTATTTTCAAAATTTGCTTGCAGTTTCAGAATATTTCTTTATAAGGGTATGCCTGAAACCAAACAATATCTCCCAATTAATTTGTATCATAGTAAGCAGATCAAAGGTATATCCGAGATGGAAAAAAACATAATATATTTTTTCCATTTTAGTATATGTGTTAAATTTGAAGTCAAGGTAAAAAGAAGTGTCAATTGTAAGGATAAGGAAGATGAAGACAGTTATATATTCAGTCAAATAATATATAGAAATGAGTATATATTTATGCAGTAAAATTATATAAGAGTGCGTAGAAAAGAAAACCTGAAAGTATGACGTAAGGGCAAACTGAAGAGCGATAGAACTAAGGATGAAGAGATATGAGCAACAATGAATATGGTATACGATATTTATAGGGCAGTAGAGAATTTTTTAAAAACCTACTCATATGGGGATTGTTCTCTATATTATGTGTGGTAAACTTATTTTAGGGCTATAAAAGTGGTCAGATTATATAATAATAAGTTAATAAAGATTTATTCTTGGTTCCCTTTCCAAGTATCATAGTACAAAAATGCATAGCTAACCTATTCTAGAATTAAAATGTGTATGTGCAGAAGAAAGGTGAAAGAAATTAATAAAAGTGATATTTATGCCAAGCTGACCTATTTTTGGATTAATTTAGTAAAATGCGGGTTAAATGATTATAAGGAAAAAAATTAAAGGGCAAATTTGGAATTTCAAGGTTGGACCAAAAAATATGCTTTCAACACAATTATTAATAAAGATAATAAAGACATGATCCACATTAATTTAACTAAAAAAATAAGAAAAAGTAAATGAATTAGCAGAAGTCATACCGAAATCTGTAGTTGTTCCGTAGAGAATATTAAGCTGGTTAAGAAATGTTCTGATCTTCGAATTGATATAAGATCTAGATCTAAACCGATGGTTGTTGCTTTTATAGACTGGTTAAGAGAAAAGACTGAGCTGAAAATAAGAGTTAGATATGATCTTCCAAATTGATATAAACCTAGATCTAAATTATTTCCATCGAATTGATTAGGAGAAAGGTCCTCTTATTTACAACAGTGTGGTATTTTTAATTTGGCCCTTCAACAAATTGAAAAGTACTCTGGTCTATAACACTTCGTTCCATGATAGTTATATCTTATGCATTATTTACTTTATTACTTTGTTTGATCACCTTAATAAGGCATTATACCGTATACATTCTATTTTATATGTGTGACACACATATTAAATTTTTTCTAACAATCTCCCCCTTTGGCCACATATGTAATAACATCAAAAAAAAAAAAAAAAAAAAAAAAGTGTCGAACTTATGAGCATCAAAGTTTGCTATTTTTAACATATGGTGTATCTGAAATGATCTTGTCTATTAACTGTGTTGACAAAGAATTAAAGCAATCTTCATCATATTTATCGTAACTAAACCCATCACTGGACACATGTATTAATACAATCAAATGACATGGATCAATCATGGAAATTACATGAAATGTAATCTATACATCTCAATTTTCAATTGATTTTACTTTTAGTGAGATCAAAACGTTTAATATTTGAAAAACTTAGTGCAAAGAAAATTTTATTACTTTATTTTTGATCAGAAAAAGAACTTGATATATATTTCTATAACCGAAGTATTAAAAACACAAGTGACATTACCAAATACAAACTTGTTGGAAAATGTTTTTGCTTATGAAGTTAATATATTAAAAAAACCAAGTTAATAGTAATTTATTTATGAACCATTATTGTAATTGAGTTATTATAAAAGCTAATAGTATTAAATATTATTTTAAATAAGAATAAATAAAATTTCATTAAATGTTACGTTTACTTTTGACCTAAAGTTACTATTGCGAAAACTTGATTTTTGTTATTAGAGAATTTGAACTTTCGGAATTATTTCATGTGAATCACTTAAAGTAATGTGTAAAAATAATCGCTACTCTGTTATATTTACTGGTTATTGTTCTGAAGCCGCTTGTGTACAACAATAAGAATCAAGTGCAGTAAGGTTTTTGAAAATGTCACTAAAGTTGTCATTAATTGAATGCAAAATTTGAAAAACGCCTTTACTACAAATGGTCATTAATTGCATGCATTATGTTTTTGAAAATGTCCTTAAGGAATGAGATTAATTGATTGAATAATCTTCTGCATTAAGATAAATTGACATTAATAAATGCATAACTTATTTGAAATGTCATTGAGAATTGGCATTAATTGAATGAATAAATTTTTGCATTAAAACAAATTGACATAAATTAAATGTATAAGTTTGGAAAATGTCACTGGTAAAATTTGACATTAATTAAAAGCAAAATTAGAAAATATCTTTAATAAGAAATAACATTGCTCAAATGACATTGATTTAATAATCAATGAGTACATATTTTTTCGAAAATGAATAGCATTTATTGAATGCATTAGCGAAAACAATGATTGAATAATCAATGCATACGTTTGAAATAGTCATTAAATAAAAGTGAAACTAATTAAATATAGATGTCATTTGTAATGTAGGATATTAACATGATTTTTTTTTTTGCATAGCTGATGTGACCGCAAACAACTCTTATTATAACTAATAATAAAAAATCAGTATTGTACATGTGATTGCTAGTAGACAATCAGCTATTTCGTTTTTAAGATGGACCGTTCAGCCCCTACGAAATTGAAGTGTTTCATCCACTCTATTTATACATACTTACTGGAGCTAGCTTAATTGCTAGACTACCAATATTGACATGAAATTTATTTAACCTTTCGAATAAATAGTATTCATAATTCTAGGAGAAAAATATTTCATATTGGAGTTCCTAAAATAAATAATATATGATTTATAGGCTATGCTATTAATAGCAAAGCATACAAAATTTATGACTTTAATACACATAATATAATTGAATCTAATGATGTTGATTTTAATAAATTAAAATTTGTTTTTAAATTAAAGAATAGTGGGGGCACATCAAGAAATTCTATGCTAATTAGAATAGAACTTAGAAAATATTTTGAAAATGAATCTAAAAGAGTAAGAACATCTAAACATTTTGATTCAAATTCTTGTGATTTTACTATAAAGATGAATCCCTTAAACTTCCAAGAGGTCTTTATCTTCCTTAAATACCGATTTTTTGTCAAGAGACTATAAATGATGAGGTGAGTTCTTTGGGATCCAATAAAATTTGGCACTTGGTGGAATAACAACCCGACGGTCAGTTTATAGGTGGTAAATGGGTTCTAAAGAAGAAATTAAGACTTGATGACACAGTTGATAAATACAAAGCCCGTTTAGTAGCAAAAGGATTTAAGCAAAGAGAAAATATATTCTTTTTGACACTTTTTCACCTATAACTAGAATCACATCCATTCGAGTGCTGATTTCACTTACATCTATCCATAACTTAATAATACACTAAATGGATGTTAAAATTGTATTTTTAAATGGTGAATTAGAAGAGGAAATTTGTAGCTGATGGTCAAGAACATAAAGTTTGCAAATTAGATAAATGATTATATGGTTAAAACAAGCACTAAGCAATGACATGAAAATTTTGATAACTTAATAATATCACATGGTTTTAAATTTAATGAAAGTTAAAAATGCATTTATTGTAAATATGAGAATGACATTTGTACTATCATATGTCTATATGCATATAACCTACTTATTTTTGTGTCAAACATTCATACCATAAATATTGTTAAATCCTTGCTAAGTGCCAATTTCGACATGAATGATCTTGTTATATTGAGAAGTTTCTAAAAAAAAATACAATTACTTTGACTGTAAACCTGCATGTACACGATATGGTTCAAGTGTAAAGCTATGAAGAACACTAGTGAAGGTGTAAGATAATTTTATTATGCAAGCATCATTGACATCTGTCTGTATGCCCCTAATTATACTAGACCCGACATTGCCCATATCATGAGATTATTATGCAGATTTACCCGTAGACCTAGTATAGAGCATTAACATGCTATTGAGAGACCATTAGATATCTGAAATGAACCATAAACCTTGGATTACATTATGAAAATTTTCAGCTATTCTTGAAGGTAAGTCCGATGCAGATTGGAATATTTATCTGATGATTCAAAAGTACCTAATGGTTATATCTTTAGCATTGTTTGGGAAGCTATTTCTTGGAAATCCAAGGTACAAACTATTTTGGCTCAGTCTACTATGGAGTGTGAGATCATAGCACTAGATACAGCTAGTGAAGAAGCAGAGTACTTAAGGAATCAGCTAGCTGTGATTCCTTTATGGGAAAAACCAAGACCAGTTGTGTAGCACCCCGAAATTTTAACGACACTAAAGATGATGAATTAAAGAATAATTAATGTGAAATACACTATTAACAATAAATTAAGGAAAACTTTATTTAATATTCAGAATTAAGTAAAATGGACCGCTCCATTGCGTCCATCTCGAAATTATGCTCAGAACAAAACGGACTTCGTATGAAGAAGTTATCAAGGTTTGAAGTTTGTATACGTGCAAGAGGAGTATATATATGTATATATAGGGTCTAGAAATTCAAAATTTGGTCAAAAAATTCAAAAATTGGTTCAAAATTCGAAAATTTGCATAGGCGGCAGATTTCCCACCCATGGGTGTCAACCCCTTCAAAGAGGGTTCGACCCCTTCAAAGGGGGTGTCGATCCCTTCAAAGGGGGGTCGACCCCACCAAAGGGGCGTCGACCCCTTCAAAGGGCGGTCGACCCTAGGGTTGACCCCATAAGGGAGGGGGGATCGATCCCCCTGAGCAGATCTAGGTGAGACACTTCGTTTTGTATCTGGACACCTTTTTGAGAAAGATTCATTGATCCTAGGCTATATATAGGACCCTAAACCAGGGTTTTTATTCATTTGAAAAATGGTGGCGACGACGAAGCTCTGTTGCAACCAAATAATAAATAGCCTATTCTTCTCCAAATCCAATTCAACAAACATTATACAAGTTCAATGATGGCTACAACAACAAATCCAACGTGTTCTTCTCAGTTATTTGGATCCATTTACTTAGATCTATTCACTGTGAGTTCATGTTATTTTTAGATCTAAATATTTAATTGATGACCATGACATGTATATAGAAATTGGACATTGGATCTATGCCTAAACAAGTTCTATTATGACATAATTATCAGATTTGCCTTTATATGTTCATATTGCCACCATGTTAAATCTTGTCATAATATATCTATTCAGCTTTATGCCTATTTCTGTCAGTTTGTTATTGGTTCGTCATTATGCCAGTTTTGATTATCTTCTTTTTCTCTTTTCTCTTTTCCCTTTTATTTTTATATAGCCAGACTACCTTCGAGCCTACGTCTAACGCTGAAATATGTGAACGGGAGAAATTGGGAACGATTAGGAAAGACATAATTTGGGGCATAATTGGTATTGTAAAATATGAATATAAATTTGGGCATAAAATTTGGAAATATATGAATATGGATTTGGGAATATATATATTTTGTTAGATAATGTGAATATAAATTTAGGCATACATTGGAAAATATGATTTGGGCGTAAATTGGAACATATGTAAAATAGGATTTGGCATATGAATTTGGGCATAACTTGTGCTGAAATATGTGAATATGAACTAGGGACGTAAATTAGCAAATATGTGAATACAATTTGGGCATAATATATATATATATATATATATATATATACATATACACATATATATACCTTGAAATA
This sequence comes from Allium sativum, assembly GCA_030737875.1. Classification (NCBI taxonomy): domain Eukaryota; kingdom Viridiplantae; phylum Streptophyta; class Magnoliopsida; order Asparagales; family Amaryllidaceae; genus Allium; species Allium sativum. The sequence continues at coordinate 830,037,024 of CM060918.1, read as the reverse complement.
GGATCGCAACTCCATCTCGCAATCAAAGAGGATCTTGTAGATTTCTTGAAGGCGAACTTGGATGTGTTCGCGTGGACTCACTCCGACATGAAAGGCATCGATCCCGCTGTTGCTTGTCATTTTCTAGGCATCGATACCACAGTGCCTCCAATTAAGCAGAAGCGTCGCTTCTTATGACCCAAAAGATCCGAAGCAATCGAGGAAGAGGTAGATCGACTACTCAACAACAATTTCATCCGTGAAGCCGAATGTCCCGAATGGATCTCCAATCCGGTCCTGGTCAAAAATGCCAACGGTAAATGGAGGACATGTACCCACTTCTCTGACTTGAACAAGGCATGTCCCAAGGACAATTTCCCACTCCCGAAGATCGATCGACTTGTTGACTCAACCGTCGGATACCAACTGCTATCCTTCATGGACGCCATTTGAGGCTACAATCAGATCCCAATGAATCTTCGTGACCATGATCATACCTCTTTCATAATAGACCTTGGACTGTACTGCTATTACATCATACCCTTCAGCCTCAAGAATGCCGACGCCACTTATTAGAAAATGGTTAATCGACTCTTTAAAAACCAAATTGGGAAGTCCATGGAGGTGTATGTGGATGACATGTTGGTCAAATCAAAAGAATCCAACAACCATGTCCATGACCTCTTTGAAATGTTCAATATCCTTCGCCGATACGACATGAAACTCAATCCTCTGAGGTGCTCCTTCAAAGTCGCTTCGGGGATAATCTTGGGTTTCATCGTCAATTCTCGGGGAGTCGAAGCCAATCCAGAAAAAATCCAAGCTATTCGGGACATCCAAACCCCAAAGAACATCAAGGATGTCTAAAGTCTAAACGGAAAGGTCACCGCTTTAAGTCGGTTCATCTCTAAAGCCACCGATAAGTGCATTCCTTTCTTCGATTTACTTCGAAAATGAAAATGCAACTTCAAGTGGATCCAAGAATGTGTTTCCGCATTCGAGGACCTTCTGAATCACTTAGAGCGACTACCTATTTTGTCTAAGCCCATGGATCACAAGGACTTATATGTTTATTTGGCTGTTTCTATGTAGGCAATCAGTTCGTCACTTGTACGCATCGAGAACGGCGTCCAACGACCCGTCTAGTACATAAGCAAACGATTGACGGGAGCAAAAAAGAACTACCCGAAGCCAGAAAATCTAGCATTCTGCCAATTGGTTTCTTCTCGGAAGCTTCGACCTTACTTCCAGTCTCATCCTATAAAGATGTTTATTGACCAACCATTACGACCGACCCTACAGCGACCCGAAGCATCTGGACGGCTACTAAAGTGGAGTATGGAACTAAGCCAGTTTGAGATTACCTTTATCCCATGTCGGGCCATCCTCGGCCAAGCTCTCGCTAATTTCATAGTGGAATTCACTGCCCCCGAGGATACTCCTACAGAGAACGCTGAAGCTCCCGACACACAATGGAAATTGTTCGTGGACGGCTCCTCCAACAGCAAATGCTTTGGGGCCAGAGTCGTACTCATCACTCCAAAAGAACACCCGACATATTATGCATTGAACTGAATTTCCCTGCTACCAACAATGACATGGAGTATGAGGCCTTGATCGCCGGACTCAGAATCACGACTGAGCTCAAACTAAAGACCGTCCAAATTTTCTCCGATTCACAACTCATCGTTCGTCAGGTGCAAGGAGAATATCAAGCTAAGGAGGGACGACTCGCCCTATATCTAACCTAGGTTCAGGAATTACTCACTCACTTCGACCACTTCGTCATCTCATACATTCCTCGAGAATAGAATGAAAAAGCAGATTCACTAGTTAAGCTAGCAAGCTTCGAGGACTCGCAACTCTTGAGTTTCACCCCCGTCGAAGTTCTCAGCTCCCCAAGTATCAAGCAAATATGAGCTAAGGCGGCTATGAACGCCGAATCTGAACCTGAATCCTGGATGACACTGATCAAGAATTACCTGCAACATGGGATCCTCCTAGAACTCTACAAGGAAAGACGAGGGCTCACCAGTCAATCATCTCGCTACCTTATCATGGATGGGGTGCTCTATCACAGAGGCTTCTTTGCCCCGTTGCTCAGATGCATAGCCTATGACGATGCCACCCGAGTGCTCACTAGTATACATGAAGGTGAGTACGGTGACCACATAGAAGGACATATCCTTGTCAGGAAAATACTCGGGTATGGCTATTATTGGCCCACCCTCGATCAAGATGTCGTAGACTGCGTTCACAAGTGTGACAAGTGCCAGCGCTTCTCAAAGATCCCAAGGTGCCCGCCTATAGATTTGGAACAAATGATTAGCCCATGGCCATTTGCCATGTGGGGAATCAACATCATTTGAACTCTTCCAATGGCCAGAGGCGGGGCATGATTTGCTGTCGAGGCAGTTGATTATTTTACCAAATGGGCAAAGGCCAAAGCTCTTACCACAATCACCACCAAGAAGATGATCAACTTCGTTGTGCGCAACATCATTACTCGATATGGGGTCGCTCAAGGTGCCACTTCTGACAACGGCACTCAATTCGAGAGCGCCGAGTTCAAAGCTTTTTGTCAGCAACACGACATCAAAAAAATATTTTTGGCGGTGGCTCATCCCCAAGCCAACGGGCAAGTCGAGGCGATCAATAAGGTCATCAAATCCATTATCAAGAAACGGCTGGAATTGGTTGGGGGGTATGTGGGCGGACGAACTTCCTCTAGCCCTATGGGCCTATCGAACCACCCACAAGACAACAACCAGACACACTCCTTTCACCCTTGCCTACGGATCTGAAGCCATCATTCCCATCGAGCTCAATCTTCCATCTCATCGAGTCACTTACTTCGACCCAAAGACAAACCAATATTTAATTATGGGATCACTCAAATTGTTAGAAGAGAGAAGGAACGAAGCTGACCTCAGAGCCACCGCCCAACGACAACAAGTCGCCGGGTATTTCAATTCCAGGTTCCGCTGCAAGGACCTTAGCGTCGGCGACCTCGTCTTGAAACAGGCCTTTCCTCTACCTACCAGCCTCACCCCTCATTGGGAAGGCCCATACTCCATACAACAGAAGCTCAACAATGGATCTTTCAAAATCGCAACCGTGGACGGAGTGGAACTCCCAAGGGTATGGAACAACGAACATCTCCGCCGCTACTTTACATAGCTTAGTTCATAGTTATTTATGCTTTCCAATGATGTTTTGTTTTCTAGCAATTCAAGGCATTGTAAAGGCTATTACTGCCAAAGTTATTAGTAGAAATGATGTTTAGTTTCCTATCTCCTTTGTGTTTATTCCGCGCATGACATGTTTGATTAATACTAGCAACCAGCTGGCATGTAATCCGTCGATCCCGTATTGGCCCCCGAGCATAGGAGCTGGTGCCGCCACATCGAGTCCAAATAGCACTAGCTACGACCGACACCCCGAGCACGGGAGCTGGCAATGCTACTCGAGTCGCTGGCCCGTGGCTCGACCGAGTATATATAACCATGAACTCGAACCTCGGCCCCATGCCGAGACCGACGATAAATCGTTCCGTGCCCAAGTCCCAATCGACTTGGGGCCCTCTGACGGCTAGTTAGCAGTAATGTGAATTTCACCTCTGGCTACGGGTGCCGATTGAATCTTTGGCGCACCACAAAGACCGGCCTAAAATCGTTTCTTCCCCAACGCTGTCAAGGCTAAGGGGGTAGCCCAAAGTCATGATCGGACCCTACTGGCTGATGATCTGGGCTTCTCCTCTCAGGCGAATAAATGACGTCTGCGGCTTACCTCAACCCGATAAACGATGGGAGAGCCACACACCGGATGGGCTGCATAACGCGACATCATACGCCTTCGCTATACTTGGGATTAACCCCGGGCAACCCAAAACAGTAGGCACATAGCCTGGTTTCGCAAACTACGGGTTTCCTGAGCTGAGGGAGACTTATTGAAACCAGCGCTCTATCTCGCCCCTTTGGAATAATTAGCCCGGAGCGTGGCCCCCAATCGCTTTTTTGTTAAGTGTAACGATAAGTATACTTATGCAAGTACGGGACGCCGGAAAGCATAAGAAGAACATCCGAACACTCGACAAAAATTGTGATCTTTACTAATTCATATTCAATTTACACACACACACATTTAACAAACTACATGTCTAACATTTTTCTTTCTTAATGACAGGGTGTACATGAAAACCACAACATGCCTTGAAAAAACAAAAGCGAGGGCCGTACCTGCATAAACTACCAGCCTACACTACCAAAATGAACGATAACTTCTACTTAATTTACTATCACTAACCATGTCTTTTATTTTTGTCCTTGTGTTTCTTTTTTGCAGATTCATCAATTGACGGTTCATCCTTCGCGTTGGGCCTCTTCTTACCAGACCCGCTCCTTCCATCTCGACCCTTTTGAGAAGTGATCGGTTCATGAGAAGTCGAGAGACGCTTCTCATCCACACCCTCACTACTAGAGATCTCGGTGATATCCACAAGGGCGGTATGCAGCGTAGGCACGGGGGCACTTCCGGCAGCAAGACCTACTACGACGCCACTCTTCTCCAGTATCTCTTTGCCTTCTCGCTCAACCCGTTCCTTGGCCTCTCTGGCGGCCTGTCGCTCTGCAAGCTTCTAGGACTTATGTGGCGTGATAGCACCGACCTTGGTTTTCTCAAGTGACTTGGTAGCTCTCTGCTGGGCTTCCTCATCCTCCCTTTTCTTCCGTGCCTCATCAGCAGCCCTCTTCTTCTCTGCCTCCTCATTAGCCCTCCTCCGTGCGACCGTTTCAGCTGCTCTCGCACCTGCATCCTGTTTGGTCTTTATTAGGACCTCCTACCTGGCAACCTCATCCTCCCTTCGTTTCTCCTCCATTTCCTCGCTTTTAGCCACCATATTGGCTTGTTGCGCCTCCACCATGGCCGCCATCGAGGGCACATCGGCTTCCACCGGACCTTATGAGAACTCTGCCCGTCAACCACCTCTCCTTCCTCCATAAGGCTCTCAAACATGTTGGGAGTTAACCTTATATCCGAGTAGGTGTCCAATTGATCGTCGCCTTCCCCAAATTGCACTGCCGCAGGTTCTGGCCTAGGTTCAGTTGTTTGTGGGACCATGGGGCAGTGCCCGATGCCATGGTCATTCCAGGAAGGGTTGTATAGCGAAAACACAACCTTTTAGTCTGCAAATTCAGTAATTACATCATCCCCGAGGATGCATGGCAAAAGAAATTTACCTCCGGTCAGGGATGGTGCAGAAATGACAAGAGGGGTACTTGTGTTGGTAGGTAGAGTGAATCCGATCTCTCCTAGCCCCTGGCACTCAGGGTCATAATCAGTTAAAGCCAGAACTAAAGCTGCGGGATCTCTCACCAGAACTGATTCAGGGGCTAGTGGCCGATAGAAGCTTCCCTCTGCCAATGTTTCCGCTACCACAATTCTCTCAGTCATGGCAGCTTTCCCTTTCTCGGTAGTTAGCCTCTCCAGCCTTTCTCTCTCTCAGCATCCTCGAGCAACAACCTCTTACCCTCCACCATCTTCTCACGCTCTTCGGCGGTCAAGAGATCAATCTTAAGTCGTTGTTCATCCAAGGACCCGACATCCAGTTGGCGCAAATAGGCCTCATACGGAACCAACCTCCCCCAGGTTAAAGCCAGCTCATGGGGGTAATCTTCGACCCAACAGAGCCCATGAAATCATAGAACTTTGACATACATGTTCCGGATGTCTTCCTCCATAGACGATTGAACCCGTAATTTTACGTCCTCAAGCTGCTCTCTCAATTGTTCCACCTCTCTCAGATTAGCCGCCCTCGATCCACCCATTGTGCCCAACAAATCCCGATTACTGGCCTCTGCATCCTCCTTGGCCTTTTACATCTCCTTAAGCTGTCACTTCAGGCTGTCATTCTCCACTCTCGGAGCATTATTGTCATTCTGAAGGTCAGAGACTCTCGCGTTATCCCTTTTCAGATCAACACATACTTTATCCACCTCAGCCTTATCCCTTTTTAGGGCCCTGTTCTCGGTGGTCAGATCAACTATGGATTCCATGAAAACGGGGCGAGAGTGATCCTCTTGAGTGTCTCGTACCCTTCCTTTGTCTCAGTTACATCAACAAGATTCACAAGTTAGTATGTGAAGAAACAGGAAATGGATGGCAATGTGCCCACGGTACAAAAAACCAACTTACCTATTTCAGCATTTAGATTGCTGGCAGTGACCTATTCAGCATCAACAGCCCGCTCCTGGTTGGTGAGATCCAAGTTTTTCTTCCTAATCAGCTTTGAGAGTTGGCGGGAGTACTTCAGTAGTTGGTCAGCCTGATGGTATTCAGCCCTTACGCGCATCCAGACATCCCCGGATTCCCTGATAAAGGATGGGTGGAGATCGGGGATGAACTTTATCTCATCAAAATAGTGTTGAGGAAAGTTCCTCCTTAGTAATGTTTTCTTTTCATCCAAGGAAAGCTCTCGCTTCTCGGGCTCTGCAAGATCTTGGCTCCCTACCGCGGTAGCCTCCTCCTGCCTTGGTCGGCTGAGTGCCAGCTCCCTCCCTTTAGCAGTTGAAGTCAGAGCCAAGGGTGTTGTATGAAAAGGAGCAGTCAAAGATGGACGTCGGAAGCCCCTTAAGTTAAGTCGAGAGTCTCCCTCGGACACCCGAATCAGAGGAGGAGTCGGAGATCATAGAGATCGATTCCCACCTCGGTGCTCACTACGCGACCAGGCGGGGGTGGTGTATCATACAAGTTGGTCCCTCTTCTAAAGACCTCGAAGAAAGGATTCCTAGGGTGTTGACAGCCTCTAAGTCCATAACCTCGTCCTCCACGCCCTCTAGCCATATCACCTGTCAAAGAAATGGAATAAAGTCAGTTAAGTCGCACACTCAGACAAGCTGTTACGCAATGCAGTGTTACTGGGTGTATGCCCTAAGTGTTCTCTCAACAAACCAGATTGTGGTCCACTTGAAGGAGTTAACCCCTCCGTGGCAAGAGCTAGTTTTTCCATGCTAGCCAGAGTCGGCCACAGGGACACATCTAGGTCAGGTTTATTTAAGCCATCAAACTGGTGTTCGTCCTCAAGTGGGATGGCAGCTCCAGGAGACATCACTAGAGACAATGGCCTAATCGACACTCCTGCCCCCGCCCCTCCTACGGGGGGGGGGGGGGGGGGGGGGCGGGACGAGAACATTCAATGGGCCCTCATCTCCCGCTGCGGCCTCCTCACCGTAAACCCCATCTTCACCAATGTCTCCTTGAAACTTAACAACTTTTTCGGCCTGGGTCTAGTAAAGGGAAACTTTCTTTTCTGACCAAGGGTCACAGGGCTTTTCGTCACCACCTTTTTTGGCACATTGCTCGCCATTACGGGCCTAACTATAGCCCGATCATCACAAATCAACCCCGCACGGCGAAGGCGCTCTTGGCTTGTTACAGTATCAGTTTTGTGAGACTCTTCGGGAATTGCTCGAAAGGAACCATGACGCTGCTTGTACTCTTCACCGGTGGGTGCTTCCGGATTCCCTACCGCAATCAAAAAAGAATAATAATGAGATGCGGGCTCCGAGAATTCATGGTAGGGAACGGAGTTCGAAGATACTTACTCCCTTCTATCAACCTCCTTGCAAATCCTGGAGGGTAGCCCACAAAGAACTAGTCATTCTTGAACACTGACGACCTAGGCCACTTCTTAACGAAGAATTTGGTGGCAGGTGTCACTTCTAGGAACCATTAGGAAGGCGATCCGCTAGATGTTCTCCTCAAACTGAAAAAATACCGAATGTCCGCCCCGGTGGGTTCCATGTGCAAATATTCTCGGTAGAGAACATAAGTGCCTAAGAGTGAGGAGTAAGCATTCGGGTGCAGTTGCGAAGATGCGAGGCTGAAATAGAACAACATGTCTTGGATAAAGTCATTGGCTGGGGGAAAGCATCCCGCAAAACAAGCTTTCTTGTTCCAGGCTGTCAAGCCCTCGGGTGGAGCATGAGCCCGGCCACCCTCTCCGGTGCATGAACGTCATCCTCCGATATGTTGAATTGCAGTGCCATTTTCCTAACTGTTGTAGCATCCATGCACGATGGTACCGAATCTATCGGATTTTCCAAAATAACTGTGTTGGGCAGCATATCCGGGGCTACCAGAACCGCCGGTGCATCCTCACTAATGATATCCACATTTTCAACCTCTCCATTTATGATCGGAGAATGTAACCTCTCAATTTGTTCCCCGTGCTCAGACACTTCGAGCGAACTTCCCGTTTGAGAAGGAAGGGATTCTTCAGTAGTCTCAAGTTCGCTGCCACTCGAGCTATCGCTGTTAGTAGAATCAGATGTATGTGACGATGGCAAGGAAGCCTCAGCTTCCAGGGTTTTCCCGATCTTTGATCTTGTCTGCATCACTAGCTATACTTTAACGCACTAGTTTTAGACATCAAAGTAGAATAACCTGTACCCCTCGTGCTGGTAAAAACTAATGTGCACGTGCGGTGTCATGCAAAGTTAAGACGTACAAAGGAAATTAAAACAGTCCAACAGTTCAGTCGCAATTCAGCTATATGCGCTATCCTATATGGAAAAAAAATTCAAATTCCTATACATGCGACTATCATTGTACATGTTGGCGCCAACAGCGCAAGTGTACAACTGATATGTGAATCTAAAGGTTGGTAGTCGGAAGATCAAAGTCCAGTACAAGGGAAACATTACCCTGCTAAGGCGTAGCACAGAGCAGTTGGGATAGCAACACACCCGAACCTAGCGATATGCAAAAGAGGCTCCAGCAAGCATCAAGGATCAATATTTCGAACCTCAAGGTTTGAAAAAATTCGAACCCCGCAAGGTTCGAAAATTCGAACCCATGGAGTTCGAAAATTGGAAGCCCCCTAGGCTCGAAGATTCGAACCCCTGAAGGTTCGAAATTTCGAACCCTGAAGGTTCGAACATCCGAACCCGGGAGGTACAAAAATTCAGACCCATTAGGTTCAAAGATTCAAGCCCTAGGGGTTTGGGAACTCTAACCACGAGGGTTCGAAAATTCGATCCCGCAGAGGGTCGAAATTTCGAACCCCGTGAGGGTTGAAGTTTCCAGGCCTCCGCCTCTCTCCCTTGCATCGAACTACTCCAGGCACGCCACGACCCTTTGACCTTCTTCCCCCTCGCGCCTCGACCCTAAACATTACCTAAGTCTAGTTCGAAAAAGCACTAGGTTTCGAAGCTCTGAAATAATGGCGGCCGATATAGAAAAATAATGGAAGAAGGAAATGAGGAGGGCTATTTATAATAAAAAGAAATTGTCCCTTGGTATTCCTGAAACTTTCGAACCCACAGGCTCGAAATATCGAACCCACGGGTTCGAAATTTCGAACCTCCGGGGTTCAAAATTTTGAACCTCCAAGGTTCGATATTTCGAGCCTCCAGGTCACGAAATTTTGAACCTTGGTAGGTCAAAATTTCGAACCACTATGGTTTGAAATTTCACGCCCAAAAACAATTAATAATAATAATCGAACCCCCGGGTTCGAAGCTACATGTCACGCGCTCATGCACACGTATTCCGTGCGTATACCAACCCTCGCGAGCATGCGGAAGCAATGCACTGCGAATACTTAGCAAACTGAGCACGGTGCCACACCGGCAACGGCACGTTCGCAATTCCACAGCGAACGAGCCTGTTAACTAACATATGTTTTTCCTTTAACTTACAGGATAAACCAGCAACTCGACTACTATCTCATCTAACGCAAAACACATTATGTCAAGACAAGACGTACTTTGGGGGGCAAATGTTAACTGTCTTTTTAGTCCGGTTCCCAAAAGTATACGAGCCACGGTCGACTCAACGCATCGCATTGAACTAAAGGTGAAAGGGATGCTTAGGAGCGAAGGAAACAGAATAAAGAGGGATCGTGCCAACAAAGACCTCGCGGCACCCCAAAAACTTTCCGAACTAAGGCCTCGAATCCCTAGGACTCATAAGCCCGGATCTCGAGCCCCCAAGCACCGATTCATGTAGCCTTCACGTGCCTCATAAAGAAAACTTCATACCCGTAGGAGGTACGAATTTTGCACCCCCTAGGGGTGCGAAATTCGCACCTAGCAGTGTGCGAAATTTCATAACTAGGGTGCGAATTTCGCACTCAGGAGGTGCGAATTTCGAACCCTCGTGGGGCGCGAATATCACACCCACGAAGTGTGAAATTTCGCACCAACGAGGTGCGAAATTTCGCACTCCAGGCCCAGGTGCGAATTTCCAGCGTGCCCAGGCTCCAGGTAAAAAATTTACGGGTGTGCAGTCTCCAAGTGCGAAATTCTGGGTGTGGTCCTCCATTTCTACCTACTCCCACCTACTCCCTTTCCTATAAATATCCCATGACTTCACACTTGAAAGGGGTTGGAATTTGTGAGCTCAAGACCTCTAGAGAGCTACTTTAATGGCATCTCCTATTTGAGCAAGAAAAAGGGCAAAAGTGTCTTTTTCCTAGTATATTAAATATATGATAATTATAACATCATATATGATAATGATGACATCATGTCTTAGAGATGACATCATATAGCCTTAGAGATGACATCATATAGCTTAGAGATGACATCATATGGCTTTGAAATGAATGTAATGAGATGTCATGAGAGGGTCTCAACCTTGTAAACTTTTGTGATCAATAATATTCCAACATGCTCCAAAGTGGACATAGGCCCCTCACGAGGCCGAACCAGTATAAATCTCTTTTGTTATTTTACTGCTTTGCACTCTTGTCTACATGACCAAATTAATTATTCCTAGTAATTGGAATCTTTGGTGTTTACGACATTTTTGACATCAATTCCAGCTAACCGTTGTATCCTATGGTATCGTCAACTTTAGAATGAATATTATGATAACAGATATTAAGGTTATAGTAACTAGTTATACTAAAATCACAGTAAAATACTTATTCCTGAAAACAACTTGAAACCCTATAATCCAATTGGAATTAAAAGTACAAAACCATTTTTATACCAAAATTAGAAGTACGCACTCCTATATGCACTCAAACTCATTCTAGGGTATTCAAACCTATCTCGAATGAGTTAACCCTAAGTAGATACATAGTTATCACTAAAACTCACTTTGATACCAACTGTAACGACCCCCATTTTTAACTGTTTGGTCAACATGTTTGAATCATTGTCTGACCAAATAATCGAAAATGCGGGTCGTTACATGGTTACTTTGGTTTTACAGATTTCAGATTTACCCGATTTCCTAGCTATGGTTATTCTATTCATTTTGGCTCTTGGACCTTTATAGTCCCTCGGTTGTTGGCTACTTTGGTTATTCTGGTTGGTTATTCTGGTTACTTCGGTAATTCATGTTACATCGGTTATTCTGGTTATCTCTCAAGAAACGATCCAGAGCAATCATTAGCTTTCAATGGATTTCAAGCTTAGGTTTTATGGTCAATTCGATTAAGCATGATCATGGATTTCTGGTTAGTACGATGTGATGAGATCGCGGCTTTCAGGTTCTTTTGCTTTCTGGCTTTTCGGTTAATTTGATCCGGCATTATCATGGCCGTTTGGGTTTTTGGTTATTGGATTTCTCTTCAGACTTCTCCTATCTTTGTTTCATGGATCTTGGATTTCTAGTTTACTCGCAAAGCACATCTCCCTACGATAAAGAAATATATGTTATGGAAGGTAAAGTGTTGACCCACTTTTTGGTGAAGAAGTCACACGTCCATATTATGGTTAACGATGCGCTCGAGTTTCGAGAACATTCGTTGGAAAACAAAAAGTGATTTGGTCGAAGTTGTGAAGTGTTCGAAAAAGGATGAAAATATCGTTGGTTCTTGAATTGGCGTTATCAGATTGGAAAATTCAGGCATGGTAAAAATACGTGATCGACTCGTTCCGATCAACCTAAAATTCTTGAGCACCTCAGTTTAATCATGTGGCAAACCTCGTCGAGGAAAAATATTTTGGTTTTGGTAAATTCTAGATTCGATCATTCTAAACTGTTTTGTAACACAGCATGATCACCTAAATTTGCTTGTGCAAACTCGATAATGTTGGATCAGGCACTTGGAAATTTTCCAAGTTTGGCACTCAAAATCGTGTTATTAACATGATCAGATCATCCTTTTTTCTTGGTGCGCATCGGCGCATGGCTCAGATTTTGGCAAGATCTGGGATGTGAAATCGTGGATGCGAATTTTTCACTTTGAAATCACCTAAGTGCATCGTGAGCTGATGCAAAAACTACATGTGCGCATCAGGGATTTGGCTGCAATTTCTTGGCATGGGAGGGGATGCGAAATCCCTGGTCTAGCTTTGATGAAACGGAATACCATGCGGGTCACTCATTTTTTCTTGCGCGACTCGGTCAGATCTTGGTTTGGCACATACACGTAGTTGTTCAGAAAATGGAAGATCATCCCAGAAACATGTTGATCACTGTATTTCCAGTGATCAACACATACTGATCAATGTTCTTTCAGGTTTTCCTACGATTCAAAATTTTGTATCGCAACTCGATTTTTTGGCTAAGTACCAAGGATACAAAATTTTGCATCCCCTCAGGATAAGAAATTCAAGCTCATACATGGAAACTACATCTATAAATGCCCCCTCTCTTGGAATACAAAGGAGTTGGTTGGGTTGGTATTTTGGACTTTGGGTATATGCGAGAGCTTGCTTTGGAGCTCATTAATGACTTTCATCGTCATTTCTATGAATTTGAGATACTTCTTGGACTTGTAAACTTCATATAGAAGTTTGCCTACAACTTTTTAATGTTTACTTGGACTTTTGGATATCTCCTGGACATCTTGGGATTCTTTTCATTGGACATTAGTGTTCACTGTAAACACACTTTAGCCTAAGGAAGAAGAAGAAAGGCATTTTATCCAAAGTTGGGAATTAACAAGATATTTGTTATTCTACTGTACAACTTTGCATATTCAAAGTACTTGAAATTGGATAAACATTGTAACTGATATAATGATGATGAATGATTACTACCAAGTGGACACATACATTAGTGTCGAACCACTATAACAGTTGTGTGCCCCTTTATATTTCATTGCACTTGGTTGTTTGGATATTGGGTTTTCTTCTAAACCTACTCTTGGGGTTGGCTTGTGCAAATAACCAATTTCCTATAACATCATAAGGTTATAGCGGAAATGATATAGTATGAGAATGAATATGAATCAGAAAATGTTAAAGATTGATTATTAATGTACATTTTTGATAGAAGATAACTAATGTGATTATTTATGCTACATTTTTTTACGTAAAAAGAGTTATGTTATCCCACTAGTAAATGATATGTTCTAGCATAATAAAATTATATATCTACGACAGGTTTTATGTTTTGAGATTAAAGATCTTCTCATTCATTTTGTTCCTTCACTTCTAATCAAAGAGGGACTAGAGTGGAAGATGATGGCGTCGGGCCATCACAACCATGATGTCTCGTAGTAGTATCGATGACTAAAATGAGCGGATAAATATAAATTTATTACAACACCATTGATATGTTGTGAACAATATATTATTCGTGAATTATTAAAATCCTACGTCATAATTAATATAGAGGGTTAAAGTTGGCACCCTTGGATGTTGTTCTAGATATTTCCAAGGTTGCTTATATAAGAGCAGAGTGACTGTGTGCTGGGCTAGGCAGAATAGTATCTCATCCCCTATTTTAGAGTGTATCTGGTAGGATTTCCTGTAAGCCTAATCTATATTTCGGTTTATGCATAATCATTGCACAATTATTGACTAAGTATAAATATATAGCATATTTCGGCTTATTATGCAAAGGATAGACTTACAATTATCTAACCTTGCCTTTTGCAAAAATTATTAGATGTAAAAAGGAGAAAAACAACCAAGATTTATTTTGGGCATAAACGAGAGGAAGACGCTCAAATGAATGAGTGGAGCTTTACAACAAACTTAGTTGACTAGTGGAAAAGTCCATAAGTCAAGGATATGCTTACTAACTTAGTATATATATATGAAAAATTCAGTAGAGTTACTGCGATGATTACATTGGATCTAGAAATATTTTAATGTAATGTTCGTTTTAATTTTGTAGTGGGAGTCAGGGAGGAACTTTGCAAATAGAATTAAAAATCCTGTCAAACATCGCGGTGGTTTAAAGTCCTTTCTAGCATTATCTTCAAAAGTTGATGTTGGAATTTCAAAGGTGCATGAAATATACATTAGTTCCATATTGCCAAATTTTTAGAGTCATGACTATATACTATGCTCTCATTCCATATATTGGCCCTAACGGTCATGTACTTTTGTGCGACGGGAAGGACCTTTATCTCATGAATAAACGCACAAGCGTGTCGCCTGCCCGTTTCATACCAAACCAGAATGGTCTCAGGTTCCGGTTTGGGTCTAATATGGTGTCTTATTTCTACTAGAAAAAACATGGTGGTTTTTTATAGTATAATTTTTAAGAGACGCGACGTCCAAATTCAAACGACGATCACGATCTTTGGTGGACAGGATGGTAATGTGTAACGGGTGTGACCCGATGAACCGTCGTGACTCTTCAGAAGAGATGTGGACCGCTATAAAATGTGGAGAATACTTATCACATTCTCAATGAATTTGAATCCAAGTCTTCTTCCTTCTCTTCTCAAAACATGTCCATTGTAGTTTTCTACACAGAGTGACATACTCATTACAACCTCGTGCAGACAAGAGTATGTTATATCTTGGGAAACTTCGCAAATACAAGTTTTAAGGTGATTGCTAAGGCAAGCCTCAGAACCCCATCATGGTTTGGTTACTTTAATTTTTCTCTCTTCTGTTCTATTGTCTGTTTGATTTATTCATTGATTTTTGCTAAGTCTTTGCGAACAGACACAGTTTTCAAAGGATTTGCATTACATTATATCAGTAACGATTTTGCAAACATTTTACAACTATATTTTCTACATGGTTAGTGTAACTGGTTTACATGGTTTTGCAATACGTTAAGTTTTCATACATATATCTAATAGTTGATAAATTTATTAATTGCAATTATAAATACTAATGCCATGATATATATATATGTCTGTGTGTGTGTGTGTGTAATAAATACCCAACTTCAAATATAATAATAATACGTAATGATTGTTTCAAAAAAGAGGGCGTTGTCGATCCGTCTCGTACTTAAAAGTATTTACTCACGCTATCGAGCATGTCAATGAAGATCGCTCAATGTCTTGCATGACGCGAATCATGAGAAGCCATAGTGAACATATTTTAAGTTACAACTTATTAATAATCACTTTAAATAAATACTTGTTAACAATTATAATATAGTTTGATTTTAACTACAATTCTGTTTGGATGTGTTTTGATGATGTGATGTGGCGTCTAATATATTTTGATATGTTGATGGATTTATGGTAAATATTGTTGAATATTTGAGTCTATTTTGTTTTATATATTGATGTTTTTTTAATAATTGATATGATATATGTGTATATATAAACTTAAGCTGTGATATATACATATATACACATATACATATATATATATATTGTTATATATACATATTGATTGGGGATTGGGGCGCAAGTAAAATAAAAATGCTGTAGATTTTCAATTGTCAATGGTAATATGTTTTTGATTTTTTACGGCTGTCGATGGCCTATAAGTTTAGATTTTTGATCGGTAGAGAAGACTTTTAGATAAGAAAATTTTAACAGTTTAAAGATGGAACTCGATGATCAAATGGTGAAATTGTAGCCATCCGACATAGACAAGAAAAGGTGTTAGAAAAGTTGTCGATGGTTGTCGCAGAGTGCAAAGAAAAACAATTGTTTGATGCTATAAATTTCATTTAGGCCCGGCCGGTAAGCTAGGCTACCTACGTAGTTGCCTAGGGCAACGGAACCAAGGCGGGCATCCAATAAAAAAAGGCTTCTTCTCACAGCACCCGAAGCAAAAGCAAAAAAATAAAAATCTCGATTAGCTTCCGCCTTCCTATGCCGCGATTTGCGAAGTAGTGATCCAGACCGACTCAGCCCTTCTATTCCGTCTCTCCCCCTGTTAAAATCGAAATTAATTTCTAGATTTCTAGTCCCTATGCCGGCTTGCAGCGAACTCAACTTTCTTCTCCCTTCTGCTGGCTCAGCCTGGCTGCTGCCTGCTGCAACGATCTAAAAGCCTAAACCTAGCGTCGGTTTTCTAAATTAAAATTGAGGATGTACTTTATCTTTCATCGTTTTACAATTACTGCACTGCAATTGTATACAATTATTATTTTATATCAAAACATAGGGCTGAATAATTACTATTCTGTTCTAAATAGCAACTACTAAATAGGTTAATTGGCATTTGACAATGAAACGAGAATCTGGGAAGTGGGAAATTATGAAATCGTATATAAATTTAATGAATATAATTTTTTTTTATATCTGCAATGAAAACCGAAACTGCTTAAAAATTAAAAAAAAAGAATGAACAATAAAAAAATGAACAATTAAAAATTATTGCATTAATATTATTTTAAAACTTGATTTGAGATAGGAATCAAAGACAAAGTTTTGGTTATCAAAAATAAGACAAAAAACAACGAAAAGATGATGAAGCCAAATCATTAGCTGGTTCAGTATCAACTTTATTTCAAGCGAAAAATAGAAAATCCCAAACTTCAAGTCAAATTGAAGATACCGGTTGGAAACCATTAAATGAACAGCCCATTAATGGAAATGTTAAAATAGAAATTGAAATCAACATATTGTAGAAGTCATAAGGGATGAGAATAATGATAATGTTATTGGTAATTTTAATGATAAGATGTTCATGAGTTTAGTACAATTGGTCTTGAAAAGGATGTCGATATCAATTATGATCCTAGATTATGAGGAATAATTAGTAATACCAACAGAATAATGCCTAACATGGTCCAATTAAGATTATGAGAGAAAATGATGCATTTTTGAAAAGCAAGCTTGATGGTAGACGTTTGACATTACATTGGTGGTTATCCAGATAGAGAAGAACACGAAAGGAATTGGCTTGTATATTCAAATGAATGCGATAAAGTTTACTGTATTTGTTATAAGCTTTTTAAGCATGCACAAAAGGTATAACAATTGACCGGTGAAGGATGTAGTGAATGACATAATCTATCTAAGAAGATAAAGAGCATGCAGGAAATCAACCACACAATGCAAATCTTATAAAATGGGTCGATTTGCACATGGGGCTTCAACAACAAAAAACGGTTGATAACGCAATGGAAGCTCAAATTGATAAGGAGAGACAACGTTGGAAAAAAGTACTTGTGCATATAATTGGTGTTGTCAAAACCCTTTCTAGAAATAACTTACCATTTCGTGGGCCAAATGAGAAGGTTTTATAAGAAAAACAATGGTCTTTTTTGTCAACTTATAGAATTTGTAGCCGAGTTATCCAATTATGGAAGATCATCTTAGATGTGTGGTAAGCAATGAAATAATTTATCATTTTTTAAGCCACAAATTCAAAACGAATTGATTAATTTGTTGGCCAACAAGATCAAAGTAACAATGCTTGCAAAAATAAAGAAAGTAAAGTACTTTTCTATCATCCGTGATTGCACTCCGGATTTGAGCCATAATTGGCAAATGTCCATTATTATAAGATGTGCGAATGTTGGCAGCACAGATGGTATTAAGGTAGAAGAATATTTTATTGGATTCATAACCGACGATGATACATCCAGACTTGACCTTTTTAAAGAACTTAAAATTGTTTTGAATGATCTTCAACTTGATATTACTTATATGGGAGGACACAGATATGTTAATTGTTCAAAAATTAAAGATACATTATTGAATTAAATATAATAATTATAATCTTAATTTTAACTTAAGTAGTTGTATTAAATATTTTATTTAATTTACTATAGGTAAAGATCGAGGGGTACAAAGAAGGTTACTTGATGTACATGCTGGAGCCTTTTATATTTCGTATGGATATCATAGTCTAAACCTCACTTTATGTGATATGGCTAAATCATGTATGAAAACTAGAATTTTTTTGTATATGTGCAAAAAATCAATACTTTGGTATTTGGCTCAACACACCGATGGGAAATACTTCGAACTTACGTAAAAGAGTTGACTCCAAAATCCCTATCGGCAACACGTTGGCAAAACTATATTGAAAGTGTTTAAAGCAATAAGATTTCAAGCATCGGACTTAGAGATGCTTTGATTGATATCACAAATAATTCCAAAGATGATGCTGTAATGATGGAGCCTAAAGGATTGTTCCAAAATGCATTAGGGATTTTTGAGTTTTAGATTAGCTTGTGTGTTTGGTACGAAATATTATATAACATTAATCGAGTAAGTAAAATTCTTTAACAAGGCAAAATAAATCTTGAAGATGCAATCTCAAAAATTAAAAAGCTTGTAGCATTTTTTGAAAAACTTAGAGAAGATGGTTTTGAATCCTTGATGGAAGAAGCAAAAGAAATTGCAAATGATTTTGGCATTGATCCAATTTTTTTTGAAAAGAGGATCGTCTAGAATATTTCAATTATGTGGGCTACACATTTAAATATAATGTGTAACACTATTTAGGTGTGAATGCCAATTAAGGTGGTCAAATCTATTCTATCTATATAATAATTCCCACTAATCTTTATTTGGTCCGACCTTAAAATTCCCAAATTACTCTCTCTATATTCATTTCTTTTGTTCTAGGTATTTCCTTTCTATGTGATTTCTATTTTATTCGGTCCGACCGTAAAATACATATGTATAATCTGTGATTGCATTTCTATTTGTTAATCACATATTCTATGCACTTTTTGGTCTTTGATCACTAAATTGATAATTAAATGTTTACTAAAATGCATTGCACTGATTGTTTACTGCACAAAATAAGAAATACAAACTATTCAATCAAATATATGAGAAGTAAACATTGGGAAATGATGTATATTTAATAAATAACTATCGTTTTATTTGCTTGGGCTTTTAATGGAAATAAACGTTCACTTCTCACATATAGTTGTTTCTTTTCTCAGGCATTATATTACCTTAAGTTAGCAATATTTGAAACAGAAACATTTCTTATTCCCGCATTTCATTTTTAGCGGTTGTTTTTCACCTTTATCCATTATTGTGTTTTCTCTACAGTTATTGCTACTGCTAAATTATTGCATGTTATTTATGTTCATATTATAATAAATAATTTTCGATTACTAGATATTCAGAGTATATAATTAATGAAAATATCTTTTAATTTCAATTATAATGACAGTTGATAAAATTGCTCAAATGACAATTCTTGGAGAATACTAGAATATTTCTTTCATTTCTTGCAATTAATACATATCTTCCGATAGTGCATATATGCTCAACCTATTATCAATAATATGCGTGTATGCTCACCCTATTATCATGAAACTGTGTTGAAAACCATAAGATATAATATATCAAAAATCTGTTCATAAATTTTCCCATGACTACTGTTTTTTTTACTTATAGATAACCAAAAAAATTCACCTAATACAAAGTTGTGCTTTTACTATAGGATTATGTAACAACATCAGTTGTTATAAAAAACTTAAAATTTGCATTTTGTTCATGGCAATTAATTGTAAAAACCTATATTATCACTTTCTTTCTTCAGATTTTAGAATAGATGCACCGCTTTATCAGTGTTCTACTCCTACATGGTTTGAAAGGTTGCTAAGTTATTTTAAATTTAATTTGTTAAAATATTTCAATTATGTGGGCCAGACATTTAAATATACTGTGTAACACTATTTAGGTGTGAATGCCAATTAAAGTGGTCAAATAGGGTAATAATATTCATTGGCATAAATATTTGTAATTCCTTTCAGAGTATATAATTAACTAGTATTTTTCCCCGCTTTGCTGGGCATTAAAATTTATGTTATTAAAAAAAAATTGTAATGATTAAATATCAAAAAAAGAAAAAGAAAACTAAAGTAACGTAATTAATATTAAATAGTTATATATATATATATTTAAATATTATAATTTATGCGACAACAATAATAAATTGTTCTGTTATTCATCCAAAAATAATTTTATTATGGATGATTATTTTGGTTAATTGTTCTGTTATCCATCTAATAATTTATGAAGTAACAATAATTAATTATCATGTTGTTCACCCAACAATTATTTTGTCATGGATGATTATTTGATTAATTATTCTGTTATCCATCTAATTTTTTTGTTATGAATGGTTTTTTTGGCATAGATATAAAAAAAATGATTGTTCGTGATTTTATTCTGAAAATATGTTCTTAATTCAATAAAATTTAAACTTATTTTGTGATCTTTAAATGTGAAAAATTGAATAAATAAGCATTAAAACTATATAAGTGATACAATTCAAGTAATATTATGTAAATTATATATATATATATATAAACTACAATATGATAACTTTTTTCGATGAAGCAAAAAAGTGTATATGATGTCATCATATATATATATATATATATAATATGATGCAATGTATGCTTTGTTATTAAGTTTTAAATATATTTTTATGTGTAAAAGAGGCATTCTAACTAAAATATCAAATTGCAACATAAAAATAAACATCCATAAAAGAAAAATACATTAATCAATAGTAGTTTTAAATTCAGTGCTAAAACTTGATATAGACATCTGCATATAAATGAAATAAAATAACTTGGTGCAATGAACATGACTAACTATATGAAACACCCCACCTTCGTTAAGGTCACTCACAAAGGGAATGCCTTAACTTCGGTGGAGCATTTTTAGTACAAGATGCAGAAAAATTACAAGACAGACAAATAAAGCAGCAAAAAATAAATAACATTTATTGATTAAAACAGCTTGTACAAAGATTGTTTTACAACACCAATACTTATTACAAGAAAGCATCTGTCTTGTTTAACATATAAGAAGCACAAACTGACAATGATATTCCCTAATAGAGCATGAGCCAGCCATAGCAGTAGAAAATGGAGTTCAAAGCAATGCACCAAAGAATCTACAAGCTCGGAAAGAGTAACGGCCCCAAAATGAGCTGAGCTTTTCCCTCCCTGACTACCTTGGAGGGGGGGGGGGGGGGGGGGACGGAAGAAAAGAGGCGAAAGCAAAATAGATTAGACATAAAGTCTGGTAAGTCCGGCGATTCTTAGTATTTAAACGAGGAAAAAGGTCATGACATGAATAAGCTAAATATAAGACTAAACCATAGTAACAAGATAACATGGGGGTAAGCATGGGATATGGCAAGATAAACCGAATGTACCGATAAACTGAATGTACTGATAAACTGAATGCGCTTCTACTCCTTCTCTGCTTCGCAACTACCATGTTATACTGATTTCTATATCTCTGCACTACCTACTAGTGTCCAAACTAGTAATCTATGATCATATGATAACGTGATCCCAATCCCCGTATTTGCGGTTGCCTTCAGGTGTACATCTATTATGGGAGTTCCATTTATTACCTAGATCTAATCTATGGTTTACTATCGAGCGCTTCCTAGATTCAACCAGGATTTATGCTACCCAGGGCCACCGGAGCATATGCTACCTATTGAACGCTTCTCGGATTCAGGGTTTACGCGACCTAGGTCCAACTAGGGATTATGCTACCTACTTTGTATTAATTTTCCATGTGTATGTGTCGTCGGCCCTCTCTTGCGTGTAGATACTTTGTGCCGCCAAGCCTTATGATAGCGACCCGACACGATTTAAGATGCACAGTGTATAACTACTGGTACCCAGTGCCTGCTTTTTCCACTCCGGAGTACGTGCCCGCCCGTAAACCGTCAGAACCTACACTGATGTACCCCCTGCCGCTATTTTGACCGCTTATAATCGGCCCAGTAATCGTGCACCACCCTGCCTAGCTCAGGGTACCGTGATACATCTATGTGGGTTACTGCTGACATGGGTCCCCGTTACTAAGGTTTCCTACTGGTTAAGTTTGTGGGCCTATATATACAATATTACCCACCTACACGTGATGTACTTAACCCTCCCACCGATTCAAGCATGTCTGTTTAATGGTTAAGTTTGTGGGCCTATATGTACTAATATTACCCACCGATCCCGATATGTACTTAACCCTTCCACTGGTTCAAGCATGTTTGTTTAATGGTTAAGTTTGTGGGCCTATATTAGTAATATTACCTACCAATCCGATATGTACTTAATCCTCCCACTGATTCAAGTTGATATATATTCTTGGTTAAGTGTTATCCATTCATTCAAGTTAACTTAACCTGCCCACTCATCATGTTATATATATATATTGGTTAAGTGTTCCCCTTATGTTACTTAACCCCTATCACATATCATGTTATATATATATATATTTTTTGGTTAAGTGCTCCACTTGTGTTATTTAACCCTATCACCCATCATGTTATATATATATATATATATATATATATATATATTGGTTAAGTGTTCTAATTTTACTTAACCCCACCCGCTTTCCTAGTTAACATGTTATGACGGTTAAGTGTTCTAAATTTACTTAACCTCACCATCTAGTCTAGTTAGCATGTTAAACACTTACTTGACCCCTATCAATCTTGTCTAGTTAACATGTTGAATTGGCTAAGTGCATTCTCGATTACTTAACCCCACCCTTCTTGTCTTTGTTAACATGTTATTACGGTTAAGTGTTTCCCTAAATACTTAACCTCACCATTTCTAGCTTGATTTATTCATGAGCCTTAATTAATTAGTTAATTAAAGCACCAACCACTCACATTAGATAGATATAGTTGTGGTTATTGGATGTGCCGGTCGGTTCCGGGCAGGTTTACACCACAACTCAGTCTAACCTCAGGTCTTTCTGGGCTTGATGCACCAACCACCCACATTAGACAGGTATTGTTGTGGCCACTGGATGTGCCGGTCGGTTCCGGGCAGTTTTACACCACAACTTAGTCTAACCTCAGGTTAGGCATATTCGTCTTTTACTAAATTTACATATTTACTATTCATGTAAATTTTCCGTAAATCAATTTCACCTAGATCATATTCAACTGTCATGCAAATTAACATACTTATATTCTATGCCCAAACTTGATTTACCAATCAATTAACCCAACTTGCAGTTTATACCAATTTAGATTTAATATTCCCCTTTTACAACTCATGCCCAATCTAGATTAATATTCCAATTTACGGCTCATGTCAAAACTAGATTTAATATTCTGGTTTACAGTTTATGTCCAAAACTTGGTTTGCACGCCAATTACACACTTTGCGGCCAATTAATTTTATCAATTTATGCCCAAGTCTAATATGCATGTAAATCATTCACTATTATAGCAAATTTAGATTTTGACAACATATTTCTTATGCCAAATTAACTTAATTAAGCTACGCCCAAATTCCCGCGCCGTAATCGTACGTATAACATGATTTCACACGTTTCTAAGTACTCATGAAATGATACTAATAGTATCAAAGCTAGGGGATAAGCACGAGAATTGACATAAAAGAAGAGCCATGCAAGAATGAACCAAATACAAAAATAATGGTTCCAATGGGTTTGATGTACATAACAGTGAATAGGAATAAAATAGACAAGTTACACCCCAAGAAATGAGATCAACATAATTAAGGGAATATGCATAGGTAATTTGGTCCAACATAATGCCAATTCGAAGTACAACCTAATAGGTTAATGGGAATAGGCATAAGTCACTGACTACAATAGTTATAGGCAATTAACCACAATAGACATAGGCGACTAATCACAATAGTTTCTTAATCAATGTCATAGGAAATAGTTTCATAGTCATGAATCTTGGTAATAGTCTCATAGTCATGAATCATATGCAATAGTCTCAAAATTATGAATCATAGTCATAGTCATAGTCATAGGCAACAGTCTTATAGTCATAGTCATATGTAATAGTCTCTTTGTCATGAATCATAGTCATAGGCGATAGTTTCATGGGCAACAGTTTCATAGTCATAGTCTTACGCAAAAGTCCTATAATCATAGTCATTAGCAATTAGCCACAATAAGTTCTAGGCCACAATCGAGAATCAGATCCAAAGGCATAGATAACGTTAGATTTGACATAAGCACAAATCAAAGATAATTAACTTGCAAATTGGTATAGTTCTATATTTTGATTCATTACATTCACAATTCCAATTACACGTTCAAATCTAAGGAATAACCGCACTTACAGTGATCGGTTTAGAAAAGGCTATTTGCTATGATTCGAGTGACCTTGCTTGAGGCGGAATGTCTATGGTCCAACTTGAAGCTTTAACTTGATTTGAATCTCCAATTTGAAGAAGAACTATAACTTGTTTTAGTGGAGAATAAGATTTATTTTAATGGTGGAGGCTAGAATAGAGAGAAACAACATGTAGATGCCTCAAAGAATTTGTGTGGAGAAACCTTAGGTCTAGGCATTGTTTTATAGGTGTAGAGAGTGTTTTAAAGCCATTAGATCGCCCTAGAAGCCATCCGGTCCGTCCAGAATAGGTCAAAATCGTTGCAGTCCAGATCCAGAAAAACAGGGCAGGTCGACCCCTAGGTCGACCTATAAGGGGGAGGTCGACCCCTTGGTGGACCCGGTCCTCAGCGGGAAATTTCCCGCCCAGCCCGGGTGTGTGTTTTGAATTCGAATTTTGAATCTGTTTTTATTTATTTAAATGCTTGAAACTTCTGAAGGCCATAACTTCTTCATACGGAGTCCGATTTACGCAAACTCGGACTCTATCTCAAAGCGAATTTCGAGATGAACACAATGGCGTAACCCACTTCCCTTAATTCTTCTTCTAAAAATTATTTATACTTTAATTTGTGAAACTTAATGTTATAGAATTACGGGGTGTTACGCTATATATATATATATATATATATATATTTGTGTGTGTGTGTGTGTGAAACGACCCGCATTCTACATACCGAAGGATCGTAGAATATTTATTTCTTTTTCGTATGAGGTCGTATGGTCATGTAACTTTGGGGAACGACCATTAGGGTCATTTTCCATGTTCAGGTTTTTTGCCGATTTTAAAATGACCATTTTGCCCCTAATGGATCTTGTTTCGCCTATAACTTTTGATTGGTAAGGAGTTTTGACCTGAAACCACTTCCATTAGATTCGGATGATGGCTTACCTTTTCGTAGAGTGGTCACATTAATCAAACGGACTTACCGTTTGGGAGATATGGCTGAATTAAGGTTTGGAAGGTGAAAAATAGCTTAAATGGGCTTAATAGGGTAATTAGCAGTTAGGCCCATTGGGGATTTTGGGATTTTAGCTATATAAGGGCTGATTCGGGTTAGAGAAGCCTTTTCTTTGTCACTTTCCAGCCGCCACTTACCTCTCTTCAACCCTAACAATGGCCTCCAACACCCAAATCACTGTTTAATCAAGTTTTAGCCTAATCTACATCAAACCAAGTCTAATCAATATCAAATTAGAGGCAAAGGCTGATGTGTGCATTGGAATTCGTTCCATTTAAAGAATCACTTCAGATCTGAGTTTATATTTTGGTTAGGGTGAGTGATTCGCATTGTTTTCCATTAATTACGGTTAATTAGGGGTAATTAGTGTTAATTAGCGAATTTATACATTATTAAATTCTGGAAAATTGTTTAGAAATTCTTAAATGTTGATTTAGGCCTCTGTTAGAAATTTGGGTTAATTTGATTAAGTTTTGCTAATCCAAAGGTTAGTTATGCAAACATGATTATAGGGAAAACAAGGGTTTTTGGGTATGTTTGATCCATTTTACATGTTATAATTGTTGTTTTGGTGTTTATGGTCGATTATACATATTGCTATGACTATTTGGAATGTTTTGTAATTGTCCAGAACAATTAGATTGGTCGAAAACGCTGTCGTATGGCTTAAATAGCTTGCTGGAAGAGTTGCAGGAATCATGCAGTATTCCGTTCGTGACAAGTCCCCTCCCACGACCCAAATCCGTTCGTGACCTAGGGTCCACGAACTGGACCAAGTGATCAGTACGAACCGTGGTGGAAGGAGGTATCACGAACCGAACCAAGGTGTAGGACTCAACCAAAAACTTGAACCAGGTCACGAGCCAGACATCATCACGAGCCACAAACCATGGTGGGGTCTCATGAGACAGACGAACCATGAACCGGGAGAGAGATGACCACGAGCTGGACCAAAGAGACGCGTCACGAGCTGATGCCAGGAGGAGGACCACGAGCCAACCATGTATCACGAACCAGAGTCACTTCATGGACCAACGAGACACTTGGATGACCACGAACCGGGTCCACATATGGTCCACGAGCCGACCATAGATCGCGAGTCCGGAGCACTATAACGAACCATTGTTGAGGAGCCGGAATCGAATGAAGAGTCACGAACGGAAATGAAGAACAAAACCCGAAATGCAAAGGTAGTCCAAATGGGAAGTTTATACTCAGGATCCAATTGGGAGGCAATGAGTTAACTTCATGGTTGGGCTTCGCCGTGGAACGTGTGCTAAGGAGTTGACGACGTCCATAGCTTTGATTCACCACGGAAAGACGAATGTTAGGCTGCGGATCAGTGCAGTGGAGTAGTCACTACTCCATTGGGGCAAAGTGATTGTATCAAGGCTATGAACCAGTGCAATGGAGTCGTCATGACTTCATGGGGTAGAGTGGACATAGCAAAGGACTAGTGGCTATGGATCAGTGCAGTGGTGTCATCATGACTCCATGGGGCAGAGTGACATAGCAAAGGAATGGGTGGTCAAAGCAGTGGATATCGTATACTTTATGCACTGAGTGAGAGATGTGAGGATGATTGCTATGTTGATGTTTTCTATCATCATGACATGCACACCCCCTTACCATTATTTTCACACCATGTGTTAGTGTCACCTTAGAGTATTATACATCCTGTTGTGCTAAATCTTTGGTTGCAGGTCTAGGTTCAGGTATGGTTAGTTATACCTGTTATTGTTCTGTTTTGCTGCTTATCGCTCATACCAGACTTTTGTCTAACTCAGAGTTTTATGTCTCTTCTTATTACTTTGGGTGCTCTTATATGGGCTGACTAGAGACAGGTCAGGTGATTATGCATGAGTAGTTGTACCGGAGACAAGCAGGAGGCTTCCACGTACGATATATATATAATCTTCCTATGTTGTTGTGGTCACTACTTTGGGCATTAGTAGTGTACCTCTTTCTTTTGTTTTAGAGACAGTATTTCAAAGTTGTAATAATGTTGATTTGGATGATAAGCTATATTTTGGATTTCCGCTGCTATGATGATTTAGTTTTTAGATTATGCATTGTCTCGCCTGTTTTATGTCAAAGTTATGTTATTATTATATTTTATCCCATGCATTGTGAGACATTCTACAGGTTCCTTGTTAGTTAAAAGTCATTTCTTTTCCTTTCTTTGGCGATCGTCCTGCGTTAGTCGGGCATTGGCACAGCGCGCTTTCATTGGAAATGTCGGCTGGTGCGGGGCGGGCCGTCACACTTAGTATCAAAGCTCTAGCCTGCATAATTAACCTAGGAAAAGACACCAGGGAGAGATAGTACATATATGAGGGAACGTATTTTTTATATTTTGGGTTTTCAAAAGATATTTATATATACTATTAATATATCTAAGGATGGAGTCACACTGCACTGGCACCGGTGACGAGATGGTTAATCGTTTTCTCCTTACAGATTAAACGATGAGACGATATACGAGGAATACTGGTTCAGGAGCCAATAATAGGAATGCTCCTGATATGAGGACGATGTTCACTGACTTCATGAGAGAGATGCTTAGGGATGTTCAGAAGGTAGCCCTTAATGCTGCAAATGGTGGTGGTGCAGCGGTGTAGACGCCTAGGGCTGACTTCGCCAAGCTCTGTAAGGATAACACTAGTCTTGGTGGGAAGCCGTTCCATGGAACGGAATCGGCTACAGAAGTTCAAGATTGGCTTGATAGTTGTGAGTGTATTTTCGAGGATCTGAGAATTGAAGACGCGATGAAGAGGAAGCTAACATCTCGTCAGCTGCAAGGACGGGCAATGAATTGGTGGGATGCTATTAAGGCAGATACTCCTGAGGATCAAGTTACTTGGGATCAGTTCAAGGCCTGATTCAGTGATAAGTTTATCCCAGCTGCCTAGAAGTCAGAGTTGTTTAGGAATTTCTTGGAGCTTAAGAAGAATGGTAGGGCAGTCTTAGAGTATATTGCTGAGTTCGATACTTTATCGAAGTATGGATTATCCCTTATTGACACTCCTGAGAAGAAGAATGTGAAGTTCATAACAGGCTTAGATCAGTACTTGAGGGAAAGGCTTATAAACCATATTGATGAGAATTTTGAATCAATTGTTGGGAAAGCATTGAGATCAGAGAGCCTTTATCCTAAGCCCAAGGATGAAATTTCCGTTGCATCTGCAGAGGGGCCAAAGCCACAAGCAAGCGGTGAAGGCTTGGCTAATTCCCAGAATAAAATGAAATAGAATGAGACTAAGGATTGTCAGAAGAAGAGTAAGAAAGATGTTGAGTGCTTTAGTTGTGGCAAGAAGGGCCATTATGCTAAAGAATGTCGAGCAAAGCCACCGGACAGGAAGTGCTTCAATTGCGGCCAAGTGGGACATCCCAAGGATAAATGTCCGCAACCCCCCAAAGAGAAGCAGATTGTGAAAGCATATGCTATTAATGTTGTTCCTTCTTCATCGAATGCCCTAACTACGACGGAGAAAGGAAAGAATGTCGTCATTCAAGGTATGTTTTCTGTTTATAATGTTCATGTTCGTGTACTGTTTGATACTGGGGCTTCCCGTTCCTTCATATCTAGTGACCTGGTAGATAGGTTGGGATTGAAACCCGAGATAGTCGATATACCTTTAGCGGTGAAGAACCCGATTGGTGGTTCGACTAGCCTTAGTATGATTTGTCGTAATGTGGCCTTATCGAGTCATGGATGTATGTTTGCTTGTGATTGCTTTGTTCTGGGCTTTACTGGGTTTGGCATTATTTTGGGAGTTGATTGGCTCCAAAGATATGGGGTTGGTGGTAGACGGTGAGGGATTTTCGGTGACTATTAGGGCGGATGATGGGCGGAGGGTAGTGTTTGGTGGCCTACCTAATGATGAGGTGATGGCTAGTTTTCTAAATTCCCTCGACATCCCGTAGGACGAGTTAGCAGGAATTCCCATTGTTGGCCAGTATCCGGATATCTTCGAGGAAGTGACCGAACTTCCACCACACCGAGAGATTGAGTTCCATATTGATTTAGTGAAAGATGCCAGACCTATAATGACGCCACTTCGTTGTATGGCACCAAGGGAGCAGCGAGAGCTCGGGGTGCAAGTAAGCGATCTTTTGAAAAGGGATTTATCAGAGGAAGTGTCTCCAAGTGGGGAGCACCAGTTGTATTTTCTACCAAGGAAGATGGTTCCCTTCGTTTATGTATGGACTATCGCGAGTTGAATAAAGTGACTAGGAAGAATAAGTATCCTCTTGCGCGAATAGATGATTTGTTTGATCAACTGGAAGGAGCAAGAGTGTTCTTCCAATTGGACCTCGCGACATGATTTCATCAGCTCCGAGTAGCAGCTGAGAGTATACCTAAAGCGGCATTTCGGATGCCGTCTGGATTCTATGAGTGGTTGGTCATGCCATTCGGGTTGACCAATGCACCAACATATTTTGTGGATCTTATGAATAGAGTATTCAGGGATCAATTGAATAAGTATGTTCTTGTGTTCGTAGACGATATCTTGGTTTACTCTAGGACAAAGGAAGAACATAAGGAACATTTAAGGACAGTGATGGAGGTGTTGAGGAAACACTAATTGAAAGCAAAGTTTTCTAAGTGTCACTTCTGGAGGAGGGAAGTGAGATTCTTGGGCTGCATTGTTTCAGAGAATGGTATTACCATGGATATTGCGAAGGCGGCTATGGTACAAGATTGGTCTATGCCCAAGAATGCAACAGACGTAAGAAGTTTCTTGGGATTAGCTGGATATTGTCATAAGTTTATCCAAGACTTCTCCAAGATAGTGACACCATTAACTCAGTTGTCCAAAAAGAATCAAGCTTTTGTTTGTGACGAAAGGTGTGAAAATGCATTCAAGAGTCTAAAGGAAAAGTTGACGCGTGCGCCAATGTTAGTAATTCCTAAAGGGAATGAAGAGATGACAGTATACACGGATGCATGTGGTACCGGACTAGGTGCTGTGTTGATGCAAGGAGGTAGGGTAGTAGCTTATGCTAGTCGGCAACTGAAACCGCATGAGAAAAGATATCCTACCCATGATTTGGAATTGGCAGCGATCGTATTCGCGTTGAAGATGTGGAGAAATTATCTCTTGGGAGAAAGATTCGAGTTGTTTACCAATCATAAATCATTAAAGTATCTCTTCTCTTAGAAGGATCTAAAACTCTGATAGCAAAGATGGTTAGAGTTCTTGGCCTCCTATGATTTCGATATCACATATACACCAGGAAAGGGCAATGCGGTAGCTGATGCATTGAGTAGAAGACATGCCAGTTTAGGGGCTATGTTTCTTAAGTGGAAGCAACTGGAGTATATCGCAGGGTACAATTTCAGACCAGAGTGCGAACTGGATCTAGAGATGTTAGCAAGTTTGACGATCAGACCTACTTTGATTGAGCAGATTGGTTCCAGTCGGAGTGACGATCCTAACCTACTAGAAGTCATCTCCAAATTAGAAATGGGTATCGACAGTGAGGAGATGAACAAGTATGGGCTTGATCGAGAAGGATGGCTTTGAAAGGATAGTAGACTGGTTTTACCCAATGTCAATGGATTGAGAGATGAAGTGCTTAGAGAATTTCATCACTCAAAATTGACTATACATCCCGGTGGTAATAAGATGTATCGAGACATGAAGCAGACCTACTACTGGGAAGGGATGAAAAGAGACATTGGGAAGTTTATATCCAAATTCTTGAGTTGCCAGCTAGTTAAAGCCGAGCAAAAGAAGCCTAGTGGTTTGTTGCAACCATTAGAAATTCCAGAATGGAAATGGGAACAAGTCTCAATGGATTTCATTGATGGGTTACCAAGGACTAGATAGGGCCATGATAGTATTTGGGTGATTGTGGACCAATTGACCAAGAGTGCAAGGTTTATACCCATCAAGTCAAATAGAACAGCAGCTAAGTTAGCAGAACTGTATATGAAGTGGGTAGTGAGATTTCATGGAGTACCCAAAGGCATTGTAAGTGACCGAGATCCGTTGTTCACTACTGGATTTTGGAAGAGCTTACAAGAGGCTTTAGGATCAGAATTACATCTCAGTACCGCGTAATATCCTCAAACCACGGTCAGAAAGAGAGGGTGAATGTATATTAGAAGATCTCTTGAGAGCTTGTATATTGGATTTTGGTGGATCATGGGATGACCTTTTGCATCTAGTTGAGTTTGCATGTAATAATAGTTACCAATCCAGTATTGGTATGGCTCCATTTGAAGCTTTATACGGAAGACCATGCAACTCACCATCATGTTGGTTAGAAACCGGTGAGAAATTTGCGCTTGGACCGGATGTAATAAGGGAAACATCAGACAAGATCAAGGTTATCCAACAGCGAATGAAGGCTGCCCAAGATAGGCAGAAGAGTTATGCTGATAAGAGACGAAGAGAATTGAAATTCTCCGTTGGCGACTTGGTGTTTGTCAAGATTTCTCCGTTAAAGAGCGTGATTCGATTTGGTGGGAGAGGTAAGTTAACACCAAGATTTGTTGGTCCATTCTCGGTTCTCGAGAAAGTTGGGAATTTGGCATATAAAATTGAGTTGCTAGACAAGATGGCGGGAGTTCATAATGTGTTTTATGTTTCCTAGTTAAGGAAGTTCGTGCACGACCCCGATATGACTATTTCACCGGATCAATTGGATGACATCGAAGTAGAACCCAAGGCGATTGGGAACCGCAAGCCGATCCGTATTGTCGAGAGCGATACGAAGCAACTTCGAAGGAAGGCGGTGAAACTGGTCAAAGTTCGGTGGGGCGAGAATGAGAGTGACTGTACTTGAGAAACAGAGGAGAGCATAAGGGAATCGCATCCAGGACTCTTTGTCTGGTAAGATTTTAATAGTGATAGTTTCTTCCCTTGTTAGTAAACCGCATGCTAGGTTAGGCTTGTTGTGCATGTTTGATTGTTTGTGAATGACTGAAAGGCACGCGGAGCACCTTTGTATATTTTTGGTTAAGGAATTTCGGGGTAAAATTTCTTAAGGGGGGAGAGTGTAACAACCCGCATTCTACGTATCGAAGGATCATAGAATATTTATTTCTTTTTCGTATGAGGTCGTACGATCGTGTAACTTTGGGGAACGACTATTGGGGTCATTTTTCGTGTTCACGATTTTTTCCGATTTTTAAATGACCATTTTGCCCCTAACGGATCTTGTTTCGCCTATAACTTTTGATTGGTAAGGGGTTTTGACCTGAAACCACTTCCATTAGATCCAGATGATAGTTTACTTTCTGTAGAGTGGTCACATTAATCAAACGGACTTACCATTTGGGAGATATGGCTGAATTAAGGTTTGGAAGGTGAAAAACAGCTTAAATGGGCTTAATAGGGTAATTAGCAGTTAGGCCCATTGGGGATTTTGGGATTTGAGCTATATAAGGGCTGATTCGGGTTAGAGAAACCTTTTCTTTTCACTTTCCAGCCGCCACTTACCTCTCTTCAACCCTAACAATGGCCTCCAACACCCAAATCACTGTTTAATCAAGTTTTAGCCTAATCTCCATCAAACCAAGTCTAATCAACATCAACTTAGAGGTAAAGGCTGTTGTGTGCATTGGAATTCGTGCCATTTAAAGAATCACTTCAGATCTGAGTTTATATTTTGGCTAGGGTAAGTGATTTGCATTGTTTTCCACTAATTACGATTAATTAGAGGTAATTAGTGTTAATTAGCGAATTTATACATTATTAAATTCTGGAAAAATATTTAGAAATTCTTAAATGTTGATTTAGGTCTCTGTTAGAAATTTGGGTTAGTTTGGTTAAGTTTTGCTAATCCTAAGGTCAGTTATGCTTAAACACGATTATGGGGAAAACAAGGGTTTTTGGGTATATTTGATCTATTTTACATGCTATAATTGTTGTTTTGGTGTTTATGGTCGATTATACATGTTGCTATGACTATTTGGAATGTTTTATTATTGTCTAGAACTATTAGATTGGTAAAAATCGCCGTCATATGGCATAAATAACTTGCTGGAAGAGTTGCAGGAATCATGCAGTATTCCATTTGTGACAAGGCCCCTCCCACGACCCAAATTCGTTCGTGACCTTGGGTCCACAAACCCGACCAAGTGATCACCACGAGCCATGGTGGAAGGAGGTATCACAAACCGGACCAAGGTGTGGGACTCAACCAAAAACTTGAACCAGATCACGAGCCAGACATCATCACGAGCCACGAACCATAGTGGGGTCTCACGAGCCAGACGAACCACAAACCGGGAGAGAGATGACTACGAGCTGGACCAAAGTGAGGCCTCACGAGCTGATGCCAGGAGGAGGACCACGAGCCAACCATGTATCACGATCCGGAGTCAATTCATGGACCAACGAGCCACTCAGATGACCACGAACCGGGTCTACATATGGTCCACGAGCCGACCATAGATCTCGAGTCCGGAGCACTATAACGAACCAATGTGGAGGAGCAGGAATCGAATGAAGAGTCACGAACGGAAATGAAGACCAAAACCCGAGATGCAAAGGTAGTTCAAATGGGAAGTTTATACTCAGGATCCAATTGGAAGCCAACGAGTTAACTTCATGGTTGGGCTTTGCTGCAGAACGTGTGCTAAGGAGTTGACGACGTCTATAGCTTTTATTCACCATGGAAAGATGAATGTTAGGCTGCGGATCAGTGCAGTGGAGTAGTCGCTACTCCATGGGGCAGAGTGATCGTAGCAAGGCTATGAGCCAGTGCAGTGTAATCGTCATGACTTCATGGGTCAAAGTGGACATAGCAAAGGATTAATGGCTATGGATCAGTGCAGTGGTGTCATCATGACTCCATGGGGGCAGAGTGATCATAGCAAAGGAATGGGTGGTCAAAGCAGTGAATATTGTATACTTTATGCACTAAGTGGGAGATGTGAGGATGATTGTTATGTCTGATGTTTGTTATCACCATGACATGCACACCCCCTTCCCATTATTTTCACACCATGTGTTAGTGTCACCTTAGAGTTATTGTACATCCAATTGTGCTAACTCTTTGGTTGCAGGCCCAGGTTCAGGTATGGTTAGTTATACCTGTTATTGTTCTGTTTTGCTGCTTATCGCTCATACCAGACTTTTGTCTGACCCAAAGTTTTATGTCTCTTATTATTACTCTGGGTGCTCTTAAATGGGCAGACTAGAGACAGGTCAGGTGATTATGCACGAGTAGCTGTACAGGAGACAAGCAGGAGGCTTCCACGTACGATAGATATATATAATCGCCCTGTGTTGTTGTGGTCACTACTTTGAGCATTAGTAGTGTGCCTCTTTCTTTTGCTTTAGAGACAGTATTTCAAAGTTGTAATAATGTTGGTTTGGATTATAAGCTGTATTTTGGATTTCTGCTACTATGATGATTTAGTTTTTAGCTTACGCCCTGTCTCGCCTGTTTTATGTCAAAGTTATGTTATTATTGTATTTTATTCCTTAAGCTATGAGACATTCTACAGGTTCTTTCCTTGTTAGTTCAAAGTCCTTTCTTTTCCTTTCTTTGACGACCGTCCCGTGCTAATCGGGCATTGGCACAACGCACTTTCATTGGAAATGTCGGTTGGTGCGGGGTACGCCATCACAATATGTATATGTGTATGTGACAACAATATACCTGTAAACTTTGTAAAGAAACTACACCGTCTTCACTTTCTATCATAGAATTCTTAATCAACTCAAAATCTTCAAATATATCTGTAACCGTGTACATGCTTGAACCTCTATGTTCATTATTCTCACCAACACATATAGTAATTGTATACTGACTTCCCTCCAAACACTTCAAAATTGTTGGAAATTCATTTTTCTTTCCTTGCTAGAAAGAATATTATAATTTATTTAATTTTGTCAAAAAATAAAGTATTAAAATTTTCTGTTAGAATATTTGGATTTATATATACCTTTTCTTGATCTCCTATTATGTCATAAAAAAATTTCTTAACTATTCTGTAAACCTCACGGTCTTGCAAAATTATTGCAACACTGCCACTATTATCTTCAACAATAACACATAATCTAAATCTGCACATAAACACACACACACACACACACACACACACACACATATATATATATATATATATATATATATATAAACTATTAGTAGGAAAGTAATTAAATTTTTTTCTAGCATTACAAAAATTACCTCATGTCTGAACAAGGTACGCTTCTTTTACAATTAGGACATTTATACTTCCCATCTTTCTCCTCAACTTCTTGATCACTACGTGATAAGCAAGTATCATAATACCAAGTTTGTTCCCCTTTTACATTCCTAACGGTTATTTGACAAATAACTTCTTTCTAAAATTTATAAAATATAGTAACTTCAGGTACTTGAATAGGAACGACAAATAAAAAATAAAAAATAAAAAATATTAAAATCTAGGGAGCATACCTCAATATATTCAGATTTCAAGTTCCTTATCTCACCAATACTTAGTATTTGATAATCTCCGGTAATCATATCGTTAACATCAAATTTTCCTTCATTGAAATCAACAATTTCCAACCTACATATTTTATAAATTTATTTTTTAATGTATATTGTAATTAAAAAATATATTGTATTACATTTCAATAAAACTCAAATTTACCTCTTTCTCATTTTAAGAACACTGTGATGATTGTAGTTGATGAAAAACCGTGTTGCACCAACATTGGTCATATTAGGTTGCTCTATAATATAAGAAAAGTCATATTATTAAATTTTCACACATTAAAGTAATTGATAGTCGATAGTATAATTGGACCGATGGATGAGAGAACTGATCTAGACTGATGGAGAAAAAGGGTAAACGCTACCAAAACATATTTTAATAAATTTTCTCAGTTATGAATAACATAAAAATCATACTAAAATCGTACCTTTAAATGAATTCAACGTTCAACTTGCCACAATGATGATAACTATTTTCTCAGTAGCTTTTTTAAAGCGGTAGCAAATAATTTGGCAAAATCATCCCAAAAACAAAATTTCACAATAGAACTACCAAATTATAAAAATAGGAAGCAAAATATTGTTTATGCATATAACACAATAAAGATTTAAGTTCCATAATATTTAAAGTGTTATATATACATGCCTCTCATTTGTAAGTTCAAACATAAAATTGCATTGCTCTTTGCCATTTGCATTCACAAACTCATTTAAACCATCTTTCAAAATATCACAATCCTTATACTTGAGCACTCCAATAAAATCTGATAAATAATAATAATAAATAAATGAAACTTACTGCTTGTTGTAAAACAGATGTGTATGTATGTCTAAAGTATCTTAGATTATACCTAATAATTGAGCTTGACCTTTCTCTAGTGATAACTCTTTCACATCAGCAATATCAAAGAAATCAAATTCATTTTCCCGTATCATCATCCCATAATTCAATAATTTGGTTACCTTTGTGATGACCTCAAACTCCCGTGTGATGGAAGCAAGGATAATCTTTGGAATATAACACATAAACAATAACAGCATAACAGAAATATATCATTACACCAGATAATGTACAACAAAATACACTGGAACAAATATAATCATCAGAGTTACACAGTATAACAGGATCATACTTAGTACAAAATACAATTTCAGCTTTATATAAAATGTCTGCAGCGGAATCAAACATAATATACATAACGATGTCTGAACAGCTTAATAGAAATGATAATATCCATCTTCAGCTCCATAGCTTTCCAGAATGAGCCTGCTAAAACCTGAACACAAGGCTGCCCGTGTAGAAAATAGGGGCACCCGAGTTTGCAAGTGAAACAAACTGCGAGTCAGTCATGGGACTGGTATGAGAAATCTTACTTAACCTATTTAACAATAAGGTCAATCACAGGACCACGCCCCTAACGCGGAGCGGGTTTACTCCATTGGATTGCCAGTGCATAAATAAAGTAAATCATTTAAACAACACAATGCTTTTCATAGAAAATGAAGCCATCATAAGATTCAGGTCTCATCACACAATGCAACGCAAGTCGGAGGATAGAGTTTTAACTTATATTGGCCAAAATATGCTTGATACGTATAAGACAAAATCATTTGATACATATAGGTTTATAATCAAAACCGCACATGTCGTATTGGAAGTTGGATTTCCATCATGACCCAAGGCAAGGGATCGTCCTTACCGCATTTGAGACACTCTAGCCCGTGCCTTAGGATTCAACCGCAACTGCACTTGGATCGTCAAGGCCAGCCCACATGGAGTGGATTAAAATGCCTGAACAATACGTTTCCCTGCCCCATGGGGAGTAAACTGGTCAGTATATTGACCAAACCATCCGTAGGCCCCGTAGTGATCGATATAACATAGGCGCATCGCTTTCCATCATCCACATAAGTAAAAATGTATGAGCTCCATACCCTGACACCGCTCCTAGCTAGAAGGAAACACATGTCCTCTCTGAAGTCCTCTCCTATTTGTGGTTCATACTTGGGGTATGAAGCTCGCGAATTAATTCCATACACAAAGCTATGCTATATTAAAGTCGTGCTTTGATCATCAACCACAAGGCTCTGCTTTTCAACAAAAGCCCTGATCACTGCATCTCAGCATGCCACATTGACATTCCATGCCATGCGACTAATGTCTATCGATATATAACCTCTAAGCTCGTATGTCTTAGAGAAGAGTGTTAAGCAAGAGAATAAATTATCTGCCACCAAACAGATATATATTTACTAGAAATCAATCGGCACAGAATAAAATCCAATGTCAGACACACATCCATTTACTAGTTCGTTCTAGGTTTGAACGAAACCGGAGGCACCTTATTGCTTATTCCATATGTCCAATACAGGAGAGATGCCCTCGCACATCCGAACAATCAACAAATACGTCTGGACAACAACCACTGTAAACCTTTTAAGGCTGCAACTCCAATCAAAGACATTAGTAGCCATCCATTCGATATGAAGATTACCGGTCTTGCACCATCTTCATATCTTCGACTTTTTCATCGTTGATCAATTATTTGAAATGAGAATTAACTCGGCCTTTTCAAATAATTCACGCATGTATAGAATTCAAATCAATTCATCCGATGGTTAAACTATTTGACATCCACATTTCAGTTCATTAGTATAATTTTCATGCCAAATACATCCAACCATCAGAATATTTGATAAACCAAGTAAAATCGGTTTATCTCCATTCCACATCGTTTATTATATTTTAAATGATTTTTCACTATTTTTATTTATTTAAAAATAGTCCATTTCCATCGAACGACGTTTCAAGTCATTCGATGGCACTGGCGCTGCTCTCGTCCAAATTTGATTTAAACATTTCGCAAAATCTAACCATTGGATCTTAACGACTTTTATATCGTTAGAAAGATCTTTCCAAAGCGGATCCAACGGTTCTGGTTTCGGGAAAATCCGACAGTCGGATCTCCCGTAATAATCGTTTAAAATTATGGTATCAAAACGCGAACTACAGCATCGTTATTCGTTTTATTTTAATTTATATATATACACAAAATAATTCTTTCGACGATTTCCAAACTGTTTTTACTTTAAAATTTTGGCTAACGCCTTTAAATTTCGAAAAATTTCGGCATAACCTCCTTTGTACAGAGAGGGGTTTGGAAATTTATTGTGTTGTATTAGGCACCCAATAAATCCAGTATAAGCACACACAATTTTTAGTGTTCTATCTATGCCCAAGGGAGTGTGTATAATAACTCCAGAGATAAATCTCGTCACCTTGTCCAGTGTTGGAAATAAATTATCCATATGTCGTATCTAATAACTAGAGAGACATGATCTTTGTCAACTATACACCCGTGTGTGGTTTTTATTTAATATGGCAATTTACCGTTTAATTTTATTTAGTCCATATCAGTCCTCAGTTCTACCTGTAATTCAATCATCGCCATACGAGTGTCTCGCTCGTATAGTAATCTCTACCTCGTCATACAAGCTCCAAATGCTTATATGGAATATGATATGCTATGACATCAATAGTTCGTCTTTGGTTCAACCTGAAATGCAGTCATCACCATACAAGCCTCTCGCTTGTATGGTAATTCCAACCTCATCATACAAGCTCCAAATGCTTATACGGAATATGATAGAATATGCTATCTTCACGAAGTATGTCATGTAGTGTAGTCCAAAATTAATTGTTACAATCCTATGGCGCTGTTTATAATCTTACACAGAACAAGCAGCACACCGCATCCAATGGCATTCACAGGAGTTGATATATAAATAAAATTGCACAGCCAACTCATTAAGATTTACCTATTTGTTGGGCATGTAAATAAATTCTTTACTCAACAGCAAATCCATTTACCTTTTAGCATGTGTATATATATGCATATCTACGCTAAGAATAATATTTTTAGCGAGCAAATATTTATTTCAACCTTTGGTTATTTTTAACACTTCATATACGTGTTAAAAATATTGTTTTCCATCAATAAATATTTATTTCAACCTTTGGTTATTTTTAACACTTCATATACGTGTTAAAAATATTATTTTCAATCAACAAATATTTATTTCACCCTTTGTTTATTTTTAATACTTCATATACATGTTAAAAATATTATTTTCAATCAAAAAATATTTATTTTAACCTTTGGTTATTTTTAACACTTCATATAAACAATAAAAATGTGATTTTTATTGTTCAAACAATTTATTTCAAACATGAATATTTTTAGCGATTCATATATACAATAAAAATGTGATTTTTATTGTTCAAACAATTTATTTCAAACATGAATATTTATCAACACCTGAATATTTTAGAAAATTTCGGCATTATAACGGCAGGGTAATTAAAACCGACACCGTCCCTAGTACGACTCCTCTGCTATCCTAGGCCTCGCGGCGATACAAGGGGTTTATAATTTCCACAATAAAATTCATTTTCCACATCCCAATGAATATACCACAAACACCATCAAATTTTCTGCAACCACAATCAGTCATTCACAATCACAATCCAAACAATTTTTATCGTCTATGGTCTGTGGACGAGGGGAGTATATATGTGTATATATATATGTATGTATGTATGTATGTAAATATATTTCATTTCCATTTCAATTTCATTTCAATTCCATTCAATGCACATATGATTCATACAACGTATATATAACTTATACATTGCATATATAATTTATACAACGCTTGTATGTGAGATATACAACGCTTATATAATTTATACGTCGATTATATAATTTATACATCGCTATTCCATTCCAATTTGAATTTAGAAATCTCACATTGGGTTCCACTCCTTCTAAAATTGTAAAGAGCTCCAAAAATTCTTCGGTCTCTTCTAAAATGTAGAAAACGTCGTCACGAGTCAAATGTCTCTTGTTTCACTGGATTTCGACAACATAGAAAAAAGATATGATTTTTATACGATTAACCAACTTTGCAACGCTTTAAAATGTTGAAAATAGTTTAAAATAAATCAGTCGTTACCTCTCAATTGGATTCCTAACTAGGTTTCGATTTATCTCGAAATCTGCGCCGCTAGGTGACGATCGGGTTTCACTACGTCGTAGAGGAAGGAGAGGCGCGTCAGAGGGGACCCACCCCGTTGAACTTGACGGCAGATCTGAAGCATGGTGGCGCAACATTGGCACTTTGAGGGTTTGGATCTCGTTGTACACTGAACGATGGAGGGCGAGGTTTATATGAATTTGTAGAGGAGGAGAAGCTCTACAAAAACCTCAATTGGGGCATTCGATTTTATAGCATGGATTTGCCGGAATCGAAGAGAGAAGTGGGAGCTTCTTTCCGTCGTTCGTTAAATGGGCTATCGGGTTTTTTCCAGGAGTGAGAGAATGAACGGAGAAATATGATTGGCCATATATTTATATTTAATTTTTAATTTATTTAAATCCAAAAATAGTGTTTTCTTATGCGAACTCCAAATCAAACCCAACGAGTGTCTCCGCCAACTAAATACCCCCATTCCGAACACAATGGAATATGTTTCGTGAGCCCATTCGACTGCTTCAGTCAGTTTTTATTAAAATTAAAATATAAAACATTTAATATTAGATTTGAACGTACATTTTAATTTACCGCAGCCACATACCGATTCCAAAAATTCCAGAAAAATAAATCTAGCTATGTTTTGACGATCCGGTCCTAACGAAATTTATTTCGTCGAATTTGGAGACCGTTTGAAAAATGGTCTTTTTCTTTTCGATCCAATTCAAACAGAAATTTCCAAACGCATTTTCCTTTTCCACGCTCACATATTAATTCCAAAAATTATGGAATTTTAATCCTAGCAATAAATTGGCATTCCGGATCTAACCAAAGTGGTTTCATCGAAAACGGAGGTCATTTGCAAAATGTCTATTTTTAGGGCTATATTTCTATTGAATTCCATAGCGACTATTCTGAATATTTAACTGGCCATAACTTTTTATTCCCGCTATGAAATTTCAATTTTTCAGATCCATTAGAAAGATATTTTTAAACAAATTTAAATATTTTTGTTTTTACTAAATCCGATTTATTTTGAATCCTGTACATTCAGTCAAAGTTCAAAATCAAATTTTCAAACTACCGCGCCATTTCTAACTCCTTTTGTAATTAAAATAAATATATTAGTTTTAACTTCATTTTAAAATTTTAGACATTATTATTTAAAATAAGTTATTTTAAATATTCTAAATTCATTAAAATAGCCAAAATAAATTTTTTAAATTGGTTCTGATTTTCCAAGTTGTTACAATCTCCCCCACTTAAAACTTTTCGTCCCCGAAAAGGAAACAACAGTAAAATAGGAAACAAAACGAAAAATGGATTATACTATAAATGTACCTTGCACCAAAGCTAATCAAAGATTTCCACTCTGCACTTGGGATAAGCCTGCTTGATGCTATCTTCTGTCTCCCATATACAGTCTCTAGGATCCCCGCTCCGTTGTGCTTTGACCAAATGAACCTTTTTGTTCCTTAGCACTTTAGTATCTTTGCCACTAATCTTTATCGGCTTACTTCTCACAGCCAATTTCGTAGTAATATCCAAATCTTGTTACGCTGCTTCTTCAACGACCTAGTCTGGATCATGCACATGCTTTCGAAGTTGAGACACGTGAAATGCATCATGCACCCCGGGCAACCAGTCAGGCAATTGAATCCTGTAAGCAAGAGTTCCAATCCTTTCAAGTATAGGAAATGGACCAATAAATCTAGATGCCCACTTCCCTGTTTTGCCGAATCGGAACATCCCTCTCATCGGAGAAACTCTCAAATATACATAGTCACCAATAGCAAATGCTAAATCTCTCCTTCTAGAGTCTGCATAACTCTTCTATCGGCTCTGAGCTATTTGCAGTCATTTCTTAATGAAATCGACTTTATTCAAAGCTTCACGAATCATGTCGGGACCCAATACTAGTCGATTGCCTAATTCTACCCAACATGCGGGAGATCTACAAAGTCGACCATACAATGCTTCAAATGGCGACATTCCCAAGCTCGTTTGGTCGCTGTTATTATATGAGAACTCAGCCAAATGCAAGTGATCTTCCCTTGATCTGCCAAAATCAATAATACATGCCCGCAATAAATTTTCTAGTATATAATTCACCCTCTCAGTTTGGCCATCTGTTTGAGGATGATATGCGGTGCTAAGATTTAACTTTGTTCCCAGCTCTTCTTGGAATGCTTCCCAGAATTTACTAGCGAATATCGGATCATGATCAATAACAATACTACTGGGAATTCCATGTAGTCTAATGATCTCTTTGAAATAAATCTGCGCTAGATTCTGAGCCGTTCTATTTGATCTAACAGGTATAAAATAGGCAGTCTTCGTGAAACGATCTACAATCACCCATATACTGTCATTTCCTTTCTTGGTTCTGGGCAACCCATCTATGAAATCCATGGAAATTTGCTCCCACTTCCAATCTAGAACCACCAACGGTTGCAACAATCCAACGAGTTTCTATTGATCGCTTTTGACTTGTTGACAAGTAGAACACCGACTAACATATATTGAAATGTCTCTTTTCATAGATCTCCACCAGAAAGTGTGCTTGATATCACTATACATTTTACTCACTCCTAGATGGATACTAAGCTTGGACTTGTGACATTCATTTCCTTATGAGCTCAGGAATATTCGGTACACAAATTCGGCCTTTTAACCTCAGAACCCCCTTATTATCAATCTGGAAACTCTAGGTTTTGCCTTTCTGAATTCCCTCTCTGATCCTTTGAATGAAGCGATCATCCTTTTGAAGAGCAGAGATCTTATAAATCAATGAAGGCATAATAATTAGATTAGCGATGATCGCATTCTTTCTGCTGAGCGCATCAGCTATAACATTGGCTTTCCCTGGTGTATACAAAATATCTAGATCGTACGCTGCAAGAAATTCTAGCTAACGCTGCTGCCTCAAATTCAAATTCTTCTGGGTGAAAAAATATTTCAATGACTTATGATCAGTGTATAATTCGAACTTATCACCCAATAGATAGTGCCTCCAGATTTTCAAAGCAAACACGATGGCTAACAACTCAAGATCATGAGTTGCATACCTCTTCTCATGCGGCTTTAGCTGACGGCTAGCATAAGCAACTACTTGGCCTCTCTGCATTAATACCACACTGAAACCTTCAAAGCGAAGCATTAGTATAAACTGTCAAATCTTGATTGCCATCAATAATAGTTAACACAGGAGTAGTGGTCAATCTGAATTTTAGCTCTTGGAAAGCTGCCTCACATTCAGGAGTCCAATTAAATCTTGCGTGCTTCTTCGTAATCTTTGTTAATGAACTGGATAGCTTCGAAAAATCCTTAATGAATTTCCGATAATAACTAGCCAATCCAAGGAAACTTCCGACTTCTCTGGGTGTACTAGGCTGCTTCCAATCTTGAATAGCTGTAATTTTACTTGGATCAATTGAAATTTCTTCCTTTGATACAACGTGACCAAGGAACTTCACTTCTTCTTACCAGAATATACATTTGGAAAATTTGTCCTTTAATACATTCTTTCTGAGGATTTCCAAAACTTGTTCCAAATGTTTTGCATGTTCGCTATTTGACTTAGAGAAGATCAATATATCATCAGTGAAGACCAGTACGAATTTATTCAAGACTTCTCTGAATACCCTGTTCATTAGATCGACAAAATAAGCTGGAGTGCATAAGTCGAACGGCATTACTAACCACTCATAGAATAAGTCTGGACCTCTGAATGCTGTCAAAGGAACACATTCTTCAGCAATTCGCAGCTGATGGAAACCTGTAGCTAGGTCCACCTTGAAAATACTTGCGCTTCATTCAAACGATCCAACAAATCATCAATTCCCGGCAATATATATTTATTCTTCAATGTTTGCATAAGTCACGGTAATCCACGTATAGTCTGAGAGTACCGTCTGACTTTGGGACAAACACCACTGATGCTTCCCAATTAGAGAAACTGGGTCTGATCAGACCTTTTCATAGTAATTGTTGAGTCCGGTCCCCCAATTCTTCTTTCTCCTTTAAAGTCATTCTCTGAATAGGGTGCACTACTGGCCTTGCATTCGGAATTAGATCGATTCTAAAATCAATTTCTCTACGCGGAGGTAAGCTATCCACTTCTTCAAACACATCCGCATAATTTTTGACGACAGGAATATTTTCCGTGACAACAGGAATATTTTCTATTGGAGCAAGAGAAACATCAAGAGCTGACCAAAGTTCTCTTCTATCTGAATTTGGACCTTCGCATGGTATGGTTATATACTCCCCTGATTTGATCTTTTCCTTAACAACTCTCTCGGC
Source organism: Allium sativum (assembly GCA_030737875.1). NCBI lineage: Eukaryota > Viridiplantae > Streptophyta > Magnoliopsida > Asparagales > Amaryllidaceae > Allium > Allium sativum. Next base: position 829,992,065 of record CM060918.1, on the reverse strand, counting down.
GCATTCAACCTCAGCTTCCTATTGGGTTAACTAATCCAATTCTAAAATAAGATCAAATTCGGTAAAATTCATGGCGATCGAGATGGAAGGGAACCGATAACAGGAAAAGATAGGCACCCCACAAATCCAGCTAAGATTGAGGGAACCCCCAATCGAATTATGGACACTGATGGGTTCTTTGAGCTTTTTCAATTTTAAATCCAATTTCTTAACCACATTACTTGCAATAAAGCTTCATGACGTGCCTGTATCAAACAATACTTTAACTGGAATATTTTTGATAGTAAGCGTGCCTTCCAAAACATCTGGCCTTACTTCACTAGCTGAGGGTGCTGCCACATCTGTCTTGTTATTGACATGAGCCACCTTAGCGATTTTTAAAATCCAGCAATCTTGCTTTACATGACTAAACTGATGGGAAAGATTTCATTCTCTACTCTCTTGAAACTTCTCATTGGAATTAGATCCATCCTTTCTTCATTTCTTCAAGGATCTGCAACTTATTGCCAAATGTCCTTGTTTTCTGCCCTCAGAGCATGTGGTCGTAGTTACTGGTTCCTTCTTAGATTTAACCCTTTTCTTATCGGTTTTAGGCTGCTTACTGACCTCAGGCGTCGTACTTGCCTTAGGGCTATCTGTTTCAGACTTCCTTTTATTGCAAGAACTGGCTTCCTCTTCGTCCTCCAAAAGACATTGCTTATGAAGATCCTCATAGCGATAAGCCATGTATATCATTTCAGAAAAAGGAAGATTCACATATGCAGTTACGCAATTTTTGTACCTTCTTTGAAGCCCTTCAATAAACCTCAGATTCTTCCTCAAAGGATCTTCAATAAGCTTTGGGGCAAAACGAGAAAGTTTGTTGAATTTATCCTGATACTCCTGAATGATCATATCTCCTTGTTTCAGATAGTAGAACTCATCGTATAGCCGCTCAGTGGCTTCTGGAGGAATAAATCTTTCTCTGAGAATTTCTTTAAATCTATCCCAGGTAATATAACCTTCTGGATTATCCTTAGTAACAGTTCCACACCAGATTAAAGCTTCGTCTTTGAGTGTCCAAGATGCCATTAATCTTTTCTGGTCATCTCTCAGATTTAAGCCTTCAAATATTCTCTCAGACGAACGCATCCATGCTTGTGTTTTAATAATGGATTCTTTTCCCAAGAATGGTACTCAACCCAGATTATGGTACTTCTTTACTAGAACTTCTATATCTGATTCTGGTTGTGGGAGTACAATTGGCTTATTAGATTGCTGAACCAAAAAATTACTCCATCTGCCACTCATTTTCAACTATGTCTGCAAATAGCAATCAAAGAGTCAGGCCAACAGAAAAGATATTGTAAAGCATAGAGACATATATTTTAGTATAAATGCATCTATGGGGGTATATTTTACTCTGCTAAACTCATTAACCAATCTGTAATGAGTTACTCGCCCTAGAATACTACTGATTCTATTTCTGATGAGTCCGTTAATATGTTATATTTCAGAACTAAGGTTAACCATTAGCTCTGATACCAACTGTGATGACCCCAAACTCTCGTGCCATGGAAGCAAGGATAATCTTTGGAATATAACACATAAAATATAACAGAAGAGCAGAAATATATCATTATACCAGATAATGTACAACAAATTACACTGGAACAAATATAATCATCAGAGTTACACAGTATAACAAGATCATACTTAGTACAAAATACGGTTTCAGCTTTATATAAAATGTCTGCAGCGGAATCAAACATAATATACATAACAAAGTCTGAACAACATAATAGAAATAATAGTATCCATTTTCAGCTCCATAGCTATCCAGAATGAGCCTACTAAAACCTAAACACAAGGCTGCCCATGTAGAAAATAGGGGCACCCGAGTTTGCAAGTGAAACAAACTACAGGTTAGTCATGGGACTGGTATGAGAAATCTTACTTAACCTATTTAACAATAAGGTCAATCACAGGACTACGCCGCTAACGCGGAATGGATTTACTCCATTGGATTGCCAGTGCATAAATAAAGTAAATCATTTAAAAAACGTAATGCTTTTCATAGAAAATGAAGCCATTATAAGACTCAGGTCCCATCACATAATGCAACGCAAGCCAGGGGATAAACTTTTACCTTATAATGGCCAAAATATGCTTGATACATATAAAAAAATCATTTGATATTATTACTAGTGCATATATGTTTCAAAAACAATTCAATCATAATCTATCAATCGTAGACGACATGGGTACCATATATCATGTCGCCATATATAGGTTTACAATCAAAACCGCACATGTCGTATTGGAAGTTGGATTTACATCATGAACCAAGGCAAGGGATCGTCCTTACTGCATTCGAGACACTCTAGCCCGTGCCTTAGGATCCAACTTCACCTAGATCGTTAGGGCTGGTCCACAAAGAGTGGATTAAAATGCCTGAACAATACGTTTCCCTGCCCTATGGGGAATAAACTGGTCAGTATATCGACCAAACCATCCATCGACCCTGTAGTGACCGATATAACTGAGGTGCCTCACTTTCCATCATCCACATAAGTAAAAATGTCTAGGCTCCATACTATGACACCACTCCTAGATAGAAGGAAACACATGTCCTCCCTGAAGTCCTCTTCCGTTTCTGGTTCGTACCCGGGGTGTGAGGCTCGCGAATTAATGCCATACACAACGCTATGCTATATTAAAGTCGTGCTTTGATCATCAACCACAAGGCTCTTCTTTTGAACAAAAGCCCTGATCTCAGCATGCTACATTGACATTCCACACCATGCGACTGATGTCTATCGATATATAACCTCTAAGCTCGTACGTCTTAAAGAAGGGTGTTAAGCAAGAAAATAAATTCTCTGCCACCAAACAGATATATATTTAATAGAAATCAATTGGCACCGAATAAAATCCAATGTCAAACACACATCCATTTACTAGTTTGTTTTGGGTCTGAACAAAATCGGAGGCACCTTATTCCTCGTCCTATATGTCCAATGCAGGAGAGAGGCCCTCGCACATTCGAAGAGTCAAAAAATACGTCCGGACAACTACCACTATAACCCTTTCAAGGCAACAACTCCAATCAAAGGCATCAGTAGCCATCCATTCGATGTGAAGATTATCGGTCTTGCACCATCTTCATATCTTCGACTTTTTCATCGTCGATCAATTATTTGAAATGAGAATTAACTCGGCCTTTTCAAATAATTCACGTATGTATAGAATTCAAATCAATTCTTCCTATGGTTAAATTATTCGGCATCCACATTTCAGTTCATTAGTATAATTTTCATGTCAAATACATCCAACCATCAGAATATTAGAGAAACCAAATAAAATCGGTTTATCTCCATTCCACATCAAATTTTTCACTATTTTTGTTTATTTTAAAATAGTCCATTTCCATCGAACGACGTTCCAGATCATTCGATGGCACTGGCGTGGCTCTTGTCCAAATTTGATTTAAACATTTCAAAAAATCTAACCATTGAATCTTAACGAATTTTATATCATTGGAAAGATCTTTCCAAAGCGGATCCAACGGTTCCAGTTTTGGGAAAATCCGACGGTCCGACCTCCTGTAATAATCGTTTAAAATTACGATTTCAAAACATGAACTACAACGTCGTTATTCATTTTATTCTAATTTATGTTTATATATATAAATATAATTCTTTCGACGATTTCCAAACTGTTTTTACTTCAAAATTTTGGCTAACGCCTTTAAATTTCGCCATAACCTCCTTTGTATGGAGAGGGGTTGGAAATTTATTGGGCCGTATTAGGCACCCAATAAATCCAGCATAAGCACACACAATTTTAAGTGTCCTATCTATGCCCAAGGGAGTGTATATCTCGTCACCTTGTCCAGTGTTGGAAATAAATAATCCATGTGTCGTATCTAATAACTAGAGAGACGTGATTTTTGTCAACTACACACCCGTGTGGGGTTTTTATTTAATCTGGCAATTTACCATTTAATTTTATTTAGCCCATATTATCTCAGTTCAACCTGTAATTCAATCATCGCCATTCGAGCTTCTCGCTCGCATGGTAATCTCAACCTCGTCATACAAGCTCCAAATGCTTATATGGAATATGATATGCTATGACATCAATAGTTCGTCTTCGGTTCAACCTTAAATGCAGTCATCGCCATTCAAGCCTCTCGCTTGTATGGTAATTCCAACCTCGTCATACAAGCTCCAGAGGCTTATATGGAATATGATAGAGTATGCTATCTTCACGAAGTATGCCATGTAGTGTAGTCCAAAATTTTGTTGTTACTATCCTATGAGGTTGTTTATAATCTCACACAGAACAACAGCACACCAAATCCAATGGCATTCATAGGAGTTGATATATAAATAAAATTGCGCAACCAACTCATTAAGGTTTATCTATTTTTCGAACACGCAAATAAATTCTTTACTCAATGGCAAATCCATTTACCTGTTTAGCATGTGTATATATATGCATACCTACGCTAAGAATAATATTTTTAGCGAACAAATATTTATTTCAACCTTTGTTTATTTTTAATACTTCATATACATGTTAAAAATATTATTTTCAATCAGCAAATATTTATTTCAACCTTTGGTTATTTTTAACACTTCATATACATGTTAAAAATATTATTTTCAATCGACAAATATTTATTTCACCCTTTGGTTATTTTTAACACTTCATATACATGTTAAAAAAATTATTTTCAATCAGCAAATATTTAAATCAACCTTTGGTTATTTTTAACACTTCATATATACAATAAAAATGTGATTTTTATTGTTCAAAAAATTTATTTTCAAACACTATTTTTAGCGATTCATATGTACAATAAAAATGTGATTTTTATTATTCAAACAATTTATTTCAAACATGAATATTTTTAGCGATTCATATATACAATAAAAATGTGATTTTTATTGTTCAAAAAATTTATTTCAAACATGAATATTTATCAACACATGAATATTTATCAATACATGAATATTTCAGAATTTTTTTGCATTATAACGGCAGGGTAATTAAAACCGGCACCGTCCCTAGTACGGCTCCTCTACTATCCTAGGCCTCACGGCGATACAAGGGGTTTATAATTTCCACAATACAATTCATTTTCACATCCTAATGAATATACCACAAACACAATCAATTTTATTGCAACCACAACCAATCATTCACAATCACAATCCAAACTATTTTTATCGTCCATGGTCTGTGGACGAGGGGAGTATATATGTGTATATATATATATATTTGATTTCCATTCAACGCACATATGATTTATACAATGTATATATAACTTATACATCACATATATAATTTATACAATGCTTGTATGTGAGATATACAACGCTTATATAATTTATACATCGATTATATAATTTATACATTGCTATTCCATTCTAATTTGAATTTAGAAATCTCACATTGGGTTCCACTCCTTCTAAAATTTTAAAGAGCTCCAAAAATTCTCCGGTCTCTTCTAGAATGTAGAAGACGTCGTTACAAGTTCAATGTCTCTTGTTTCACTGGATTTCGACAACATAGCAAAAGGATATGATTTTTATATGATTTACTAACTTTGCAAAGCTTTAAAGTGTTGAAAACAGTTTAAAATAAATCATCCGTTACCTCTCAGTTGGATTCCAAACTAGGTTTCGATTTATCTCAAAATCTGCGCCGCTAGGTGACGATCGGGTTTCACCACGTCGTAGGGGAAGGAGAGGCACGTCGGAGGGGACCCACCCCGTTGAACTCGACAGCGGATCTGAAGTAAGGTGGCGCTTCGAACGTTGAAACTTTGAGGGCTTGGATCTCATTGTACACTGAACGATGGAGGGCAAGGTTTATATGGATTTGTAGAGGAGGAGAAGCTCTACAAAAAAACTTAACTGGGCATTCGATTTTATAGCGTGGATTTGCCGGAATCGAGGAGAGAAGGGGGAGCTTCTTTCCGTCGTTCATTGTGGGCTATCGGGTTTTTTCCAGGAATGAGAGAATGAACGGAGAAATATGATTGGCCATATATTTATATTTTAAGTTTTAATTTATTTAAATCCAAAAATAGTGTCTTCTTATGCGAACTCCAAATTAAACCCAACGAGTGTCGCCCCTAGCTAAATACCCCCATTCCGGACACAATGGAATATGTTTCACAAGCCCATTCGACTATTTCAGTCAGTTTTTCTTCAAATTAAAATATAAAACATTCAATATTAGATTTGAATGTACATTTTAATTTGTCGGGGCCACATACTAATTCCAAAAATTCCAGAAAAATAAATCTAGCTATGTTTTGACGATACGGTCCTAAAAAAATTAATTTCGTCGAATTTGGAGACCCTTTGAAAAATAGCATTTTATTGGTCGATCCAATTCAAACTGAAATTACCAAACGCGTTTCCTTTGCCACACTCACATATTATTTCCAAAAATTAAAATTACAGGATTTTAAACCTAGCATTAAATTGGCATTCCGGACCCAACCAAAGTGGTTCCGTCGAAAACGGAGGTCATTTGAAAAATGCATATTTTTAAGGGCTATATTTCTATTAAATTCCATAGCGACTATTCTGAATATTTAACTGGCCATAACTTTTTATTCCCGCTATGAAATTTCAATTTTTCAGATCCTTAGAAAGATATTTTTAACAGATTTAAATATTTTTGGTTTTACTGAAATCCGATTTATTTTGAATCCTGTACATTCAGTTAAAGTTCAAAATCAAATTTTCAAACTGTTGCGCCATTTCTAACTCCTTTTGTAATTAAAATAAATATATTAGTTTTAACTTCATTTAAAATAAATTTTTAGATGTTATTGCTTAAAAAAATATTCTAGATTCATTAAAATAGCCAAAATAAATTTTTTAAATTGATTCTGATTTTCCAGGTTGTTCAACCTTAGTACGTCTTGTTAACCAAATCTGTATATCGTTGCGGATTGGTTTTATAGATCCTGGTTTTTAGTATTTGACACACAAATGGCTGAGAATGTATATTTTTCCTTCTTCCAACTTGTCCTTCAACTATTCAACATGATTTGCACATATAAAAAGCATGAATTCGGGTATGCTATGTTATGCAATAAAAAACATTTTAAAAAATGAATAATTATAAGATTGCAATATATATACATACATATATATATAATAAATCATTTAAATATAATTATTTACCTTGTCATCTAACAATAGGAGGTTTCTTCCTAGATATTCCTTGTCATCTTTACTACTTTCCTAGATTCTAATAGCTCGAACTACGATTTTCCACTCATATTTATTATCACTAGGTTTTAGAGAGCTTAAGCTATCAAATCTTTCCATATATGCTGGTGATATGAGTTCTTATGAAAAAAATAGCTAAGTTTTGATAATCAATGACATATGGATGAAAAAAATTAAAAGAGATGTTACATGTATAAGTATGCTATTGACAGTTTTTAGAAGTACTAAACTAAGAATACAGAGAGGATTGGAGATGAGTAGGGTGTGAAAATATGGAGTAGTAGGGACAAAAGTGATTTATATTGTGCTATGTACAATCTCTTTAGCTGGTCAAACACGATGGTCCATATTGTTAGATTAATGTTATATGTTAAGATATTACTTATATATATTAAGATATCATTGCAAAAATATATACAAATAATTGGTATCTATTATAATCAAATGAGTAAAGGTATTAATATTATATCACTGTGGTACATAATATAAAAAAAATAAAGCAACGAAACATATGAGAATATATGAAAAAATTATATATGAATAACAATTGAAATTAATTGCAAGTGTATAAGTGCTATAGAATTATCAAGCTTCAGAATAAGAAATTTCACAGATCGAAATAATGGATATAAATGTAAACACCTTCTACACATAATTAGAAGCTTATGCAAATATATGGTAGTTATTTATATTCTTATATAACACAACTCTGTTCTATGTGTCTATGTCATTCATTTATCCATCTTATTCTAAAGAAAATACTTTAGTACATGACATAGTAATGCTAAAAGTAACCGATGTATGTTCTATACTGGAAAGTGTTGAGTAGTGGTCCTAATCGAGAAGAATACTTAATACATGTTATGGTAAGTATAAATCATAAAAAGTGAAAAAGAAAATGTGTATTAGTATAAATTTTAAAATGGAACTGGTCAATAGGGAAATGCACAAAAGGAAATTTATTCAATGACATGCATGAAAAATGAAAATTGAAATTGATGAATGATATAAATGAGAAAGTTAAGAATTCAAGTAATGAAGCGACCCGAACTTCATCTTCGACATATCGTCGAATCGGTTATCCAGAATGGGTATAAACCCGGACTTTCCGAACAACCCGTGTATATTAAAAACAAATGTTACACAAACACAACATACGCCTCATTCCAATTCTGAATATTCTGTTATTTAAATATCCACATCTTTTGGGAAAAGTTCCCATTAATTTTATCCAAGATAAATTCTTTAAAATTTATCCTTTAATCTTCTTTTGGATGTCGTTTCAAACCAAATTATGGTTTTCTAAACTAGTCGAGATTAGCGAACCACACCGAAGTAATTATTTATTTTATTTCTCAATCCCAACCTATTCATCCCATGAAGCAAAACTGGTAATACTCCATATCTAATACTATGGTGTTATCGGTAAAATTAATTACCATTTCACGTTCAAATCAAATTAAAGATTTAACTATCGCTTTGGAGCAAAACTGGTGATACTCCATCCTCGCTCACTTTCTAAATTTGATAATTGGAATTATCAATTCACATTTCAATTTAATTGCAGATTCATTAAAACTCCTTTTACTGGGTTGAAGAGCTAGTGTCATTTTAAAACACAGTTCACGATAAACCCAAATCACATTCTATTTATTTTCGGGTTAAAGAACTAGTGTTATTCAAAACACAGTTCACGATAAACCCATGAATCAATTCTATTTAAACCCATTTCAAATCCAATTTATTTATTTAAAAATAAATGAATTTTAATTTCAGTTCAAAACTAGTTCATTTCGATAAAAATCTATTTTTATTTTTTCAAATATGGAGTTTTTCACCCCAATTTTTCCCAAATCATTTCTTATGATTTTACACAAATTATTACTATTTTTAATACTTTTATTAAGGACCGTACAATCGATTTCCAACAATGGCCATCGAACTGCACTTACAGCGACCTTTTTCAAATTTGATTTGGACGTAACTCCAAATCCAACCGTTAGATTTCAAATTCCTAATATTCGTTAGAAAGCCCTTTTCGATACGAACCCAACGGTTCCAGTTTTAGGAGAATCCGACGGTCGGATCTCCCGTAATGTCTGTTTGAAATAAATGGTCGAAATTCACGAACTGCCGCGGCGCGTTCTATTCAGGCCATTATATTATATATATAATATATATTTCGTCGATTTCTATTTAAAACGAATTATATAAATAGTTTTAAATTCATTTCAAAAACAATTTCAACTTCCATTTCAATCCAAAGCAAAATTGAATTCTCCTTTATAAATTCGTTTTAAAGTTCATTTCTATTCAATTCAAATTTCAATTCAATTTGACTTCATTTCAATTCGCTTTCAATTCAATTTGAATTCGTTTTCAATTCAATTCAATTTCAAAGTCGTTTTCTATTCGATTCAATTCAAATTGGTTTTCTATTCGATTCAATTCAAATTGGTTTTCTATTCGACTTAAATCAAATTTGTTTTCTATTCCATTTAAATCAAAGTTGTTTTCTATTCCATTTGAATCGAAATCGTTTTCTATTCAATTCATTTCGAAATCGTTTTATATTCAATTCATTTCGAAATCGTTTTATATTCAATTCATTTCGAAATCGTTTTATATTCAATTCATTTCGAAATCGTTCCAATTACGAAATCACTTTTCAATATTCATTTTAAAATGAATAAAATCGATATAAACACCGTTCACGTCAAAATGGCGCATCTCTAATCAACACGGCTTTATATTCAACAAATGGATCTATATTTCTTTCAATACACGACTCTATATCTTTGTCAACACACGACTAATCTCAACGAATGAGTATCGTCCATGTGTGACTATTCTTGTTTTTTAATATATTTTAAGAAAATTAAGGTATCTATCGTTTGATATTGAATCAGACTCCAACCGTAAATTAGCAAGAGAACGATTTCCTGAATATTAACCCCGAAGGCCGAAACCAACATCAGATCAATATTCAGGAGACCACTCATCTCATCTATTTTCCAGTTAGTTTCTAATTTCATATATGATAAAGATGTAAATTTTATTGTTAAAATATTTCGTTCAACACATGACTAATCTCAACGGATGAGTACAGTCAACACATGAACCTTTATTTTATAAAGATAAAGATATAAATTTTATTGTTAAAATATTTCGTTCAACACATGAGTAATCTCAACGGATGAGTACAGTCAACTCATGAACCTTTACTTTATAATATTCTTTATCTTCTAAATTGGAATGAGGCCCAATCAATCACCATATAATGTTAATTATATGGATTTTCATACATCACACGCATATAATAGCATGGAAAAATAATCAACCATCAACCAAAGTGCACTACACTGTATAAGCATCAAATATAGATATCTAACGCTTATTACAGCCTGTCAATCCATCGATCGACATATTTAATCAATCAGGATGAGTGAACTTCAAATTTCATCCCAACACACGTGTGGGGTTTCAAACAATCAAACACAGATTTTATTTGTGCAGTTGGGCGATGTGTAAAATTTATCGTCCCAATCAATGTCCTCCAAATAGGTGTACATAAACAAACCGTCCGGTTTGTAAATGAATATTTATTTATTCACATTCACGTTAAAAATTATATTTTTAACGATAAAACATTTTATTTCAACACATGAATTTCTATTCAGTTCATTTACACAATAAAAATGATATTTTTTTTATTTTTCTAATATATTTTAGAAAATTTCGGTGGCATAACGGCATGATACTAGAAACGGGACGAGGCCTAGCCTTATCCCCGGTCTAGTGAAGGCCCACGCCATTCACACATCAATCAAATCCATTCCATTTCACCAAACAATTTATTTCAAACCAAATTATCTAACTAATTTTTGCAATCAAACAAACAAGTCCATGGTCTGTGGACGATTGTGTCGGGTGCTACTAAGCACCGTCTGCATCCTAGTATATATGTATAACTAGAAAAAGAAATTGAAGAGTGAGAAGTTCTCACCAAAGCTATCCCAATTCCACGACACTTCATTTAGAGAAATTTTCGTCGTTCTCGCCTTTCGTCACTTTCGTTGCCCGTATTCACTACACATATAAAAATCACATTTTTATATTGTTATTCAATATATAAAAATCGAATTTTTACTTTGTTATTCAATATATAAAAATCGAATTTTTTCTACGATGTCATATAGATAAAAATTCCATTTCTATCTCGCTATTCTTCATATAAAGATTTCGCCTTTATAAAAATATCATTATAAAACACACATTTTTATTTTACTATACATATGAAGATGGTATTTCTAATATTCCTATCATGTAAAAATTATATTTTTACTTCTCTACATAAAATAAAATCATATTTTTACATCATTTATATAGTAAAGACTATATTTTTAATACTTTAAAAATATAGAAATCATATTTTTACTTCTCCCACATAATAAAGATCGAATTTTTATTATCTATACTATATAAAAATTATATTTTTAGCCTTTCTATAATATAAAAATATCGCCTTTTCAACTATAAAAATCTAATCTTTTGCCTTTTAAAAATCTAATCTTTTGCCTTTTAAAAATCTAATCTTTTGCCTTTTAAAAATCTAATCTTTTGCCTTTTAAAAATCTAATCTTTCGCATTTTACCATTTCATATAAAAAAGATTATATTTTTATTGTTCTCCACATATAAAATTATATTTTTCCTAAAAAATTGCATTTTTAACTACTTAAATTAATTAAAATTATCAGAAACTTACAGCGTGTGCGAAGGAGAGGGGGGGGGGAGATGGTGTCTTCGGCTACTAGGGGGAACTCGCCGGAGTGGGGCGGACCTGCGGCGTCGAGGGTGGTGGGGTGCTGCGCCGGCCATTGTCGAAGCGGGGGGGCTAGGACGGAGGTAGAAGAGGAAGAGGAGGAGGTGCGGCTAGGGTTGTCGGTTTCAGGGCTGGTCGTGGGTCTCGGTTCAAGGAGGAGAGGAGAGAGGCGGAGCAACGCGTGGAGGGAAGAGGAGGGTCGAGGCTGGGGGCCTCGTCGGCGGTGGGTGGCGTCACGCTTGGGCGCGGTGGCCGCCGCGCCTTCTTCTTCCTTTTTTTTCTCTTTTTTTCCCTGGAACGGTCGGGTATGAATTGGGGGGGGGGGGCTGGTTAAAGAGGAGAGGTAGTGTTATTATTATTATTTTTATTTAATTAATTAATTTATCACTAAAAAGCAACTTTTATTTTCGACTTCTAAACGAGGCCCACCGCCTGTCATCCATAGCGTTTTACCCCCATTCCGAACACAATTGGAGATGTATCGCAGGCTGATTCGATCATTTCGATCAGTTTCCGTTAAAATCAACATATAACTCTATATATTGAATTTGAACGCGTATTTCAATTTACTGGGGTCACATACTAACTCGAAAAATTCCAGAAAAATATTTTCTAGCTTCGTATTGACAATACGGTCCTAACAAAACTAGTTTCGTCGAATTCTGAGATCGTTGGAAAAATGGCCAAATTCCAGTCGATTAAAATCAACTAAAACTGGTCAAACGCGTTTTCCTTTGTCACGCTCACATATTGATTCGAAAAATTATGAAATTTGGAATCTAACAATAATTTGACACTGCGGATCCTACAAAAGTGGTTTCGTCAAAACCGAGGTCGTTTGCAAAATTCCCATTTTTAAGGGTCTGAATTCCATAGCGACTATTCAGAATTTTCAACTGGACATATCTTTTGATTCCCGCTATGAAATTTTGATTTTTCGGATTCGTTAGAAAGATATTATCAATTAGATCCTAATGTTTTTGGTTTCGCTAAAATCCGGATTGTTTTGCACCCGGTACATTCAATTGAAGTTGGAAATCGAATTATCGAACTACCGCGCCATTTTCAATTCTATTTATAATTATATATAATTATTTATATTCTAACGACGACGTATATAAATATATTCGTTCGAATTATATTCAAAACAAATTTCTCGTCGATATTATTTAAAATAATCTATTTTAAATATTCAAAATTCGCTAAAATTGCCAAAATAAAATTTTTAAACTGGCCCAGAATTTCCGGGTTATTACAATCTCCCCCACTTAAAACTTTTCATCCCCGAAAAGGAACAAAGTCGAAAGTGGTTTGATTAATCAACTCTACGTTCGATCTGGCTTCCATTCTCCAACTTTTCAGTTTCTGATAATTTTCAAATTTTCAAAAATTTGGCTAACACCCTAAATTTTCGAAAAATTTCGCCATAACCTCCCCTGCACCGGGAGCCACGGGAAAATCCCGAAATTGTCATACAGGCCTTCTGATCTCAAAAAGAAAAAGAAAAAGCCAATAGGCTCATAAAATCATCATCACCCAAACAAAACAGTAAATTATAGTAAACATGTACCTATTTGTCGGGCAAACAAATTTTATTCTCTGCTCTAGCCTCCTTGCTATGACCTGTTCAATGTAAGTATAGGTATATGCAAGCAAATGCGAACAATTTCAAATACAATTCAATATTTGGTTCAATTAGGCATAATGGTTCAAAATTATCAAACAACTAAACAAACAACACAAACATCAATCAATTAGTGGATTAGAGTTTCAAATTCATAATTTTGATATATATACAAAAATCATGTTTTGATGTCAATTCACAACAATGTATTTTAGCTATATTAGTTTTGGTTCTCACACCAGTCTAATGGAAATATATAGAAAATCACACCTTCGTCACACGAATATAAATTCTGACAAAGAGTACTCAACCATCTGAATCATCTTCGGGCCACTAAGGTATGATTCTATATATATCCAGTATATTAAACTTCGAATATACGTTCATGACGCGTATATGCAAAATCTTTATATACTCGATTGTCCATATTCAAAATAAATAAATAATCAAATACGTAGGATTGATTTAAATTTTCAAAACAAAAATTGTTTTCATTTGAAAAATATACTCTTCACACTCGTTCTAGGATACTACTGATCCCATCTCTAACGAGTCATTCTAATTGGATATTGCTAATCCAATATCTGATGAATTCTTTCGTATGGTTCTAACGTGTCTTGTTCTCGAGCTCTGTAAACCAAAGCTCTGATACCAAATGAAGCGACCCGAACTTCATCTTCGACATATCGTCGAATCGGTTATCCAGAATGGGTATAAACCCGGACTTTCCGAACAACCCGTGTATATTAAAAACAAATGATACACAAACACAACATACGCCTCATTCCAATTCTGAATATTCTGTTATTTAAATATCCACATCTTTTGGGAAAAGTTCCCATTAATTTTATCCAAGATAAATTCTTTAAAATTTATCCTTTAATCTTCCTTTGGATGTCGTTTCAAACCAAATTATGGTTTTCTAAACTAGTCGAGATTAACGAACCACACCGAAGTAATTATTTATTTTATTTCCCAATCCCAACCTATTCATCCCATGAAGCAAAACTGGTAATACTCCATATCTAATATTATGGTGTTATCGGTAAAATTAATTACCATTTCACGTTCAAATCTAATTAAAGATTTAACTATCGCTTTGGAGCAAAACTGGTGATACTCCATCCTCGCTCACTTTCTAAATTTGATAATTGGAATTATCAATTCACATTTCAATTTAATTGCAGATTCATTAAAACTCCTTTTACTGAGTTAAAGAACTAGTGTCATTTTAAAACACAGTTCAAGATAAACCCAAATCACATTCTATTTATTTTCGGGTTAAAGAACTAGTGTTATTTAAAACACAGTTCACAATAAACCCATGAATCAATTCTATTTAAACCCATTTCAAATCCAATTTATTTATATAAAAATAAATGAGTTTTAATTTCAGTTCAAAACTAGTTCATTTCGATAAAAATCTATTTTTATCTTTTCAAATATGGAGTTTTTCACCCCAATTTTTCCCATATCATTTCTTATGATTTTACACAAATTATTATTATTTTTAATAATTTTATTAAGGCCCGTACAATCGATTTCCAACAATGGCCATCGAACTGCACTTACAGCGACCTTTTTCAAATTTGATTTGGACGTAACTCCAAATCCAACCGTTAGATTTCAAATTCCTAATATTCGTTAGAAAGCTCTTTTCGATACGAACCCAACGGTTCCGGTTTTAGGAGAATCCGACGGTCGGATCTCCCGTAATGTCTGTTTGAAATAAATGGTCGAAATTCACGAACTACCGCGGCGCGACGCGTTCTATTCAGGCCATTATATTATATATATAATATATATTTCGTCGATTTCTATTTAAAACGAATTATATAAATATTTTTAAATTCGTTTCAAAAACAATTTCAACTTCCATTTCAATCCAAAGCAAAATTGAATTCTCCTTTATAAATTCGTTTTAAAGTTCATTTCTATTCAATTCAAATTTCAATTCAATTTGAATTCATTTCAATTCGCTTTTATTCAATTTGAATTCGTTTTCAATTCAATTCAATTTCAAAGTCGTTTTCTATTCGATTCAATTCAAATTGGTTTTCTATTCGATTCAATTCAAATTGGTTTTCTATTCGACTTAAATCAAATTTGTTTTCTATTCCATTTAATCAAATTTGTTTTCTATTCCATTTGAATCGAAATCATTTTCTATTCAATTCATTTCGAAATCGTTTTATATTCAATTCATTTCGAAATCGTTTTATATTCAATTCATTTCGAAATCATTTTATATTCAATCCATTTCGAAATCGTTCCAATTACGAAATCACTTTTCAATATTTTTTTAAAATGAATAAAATCGATATAAACACCGTTCACGTCAAAATGGCGCATCTCTAATCAACACGGCTTTATATTCAACAAATGGATTTATATTTCTTTCAATACACGACTCTATATCTTTGTCAACACACGACTAATCTCAACGAATGAGTACCGTCCATGTGTGACTATTCTTGTTATTTAATATATTTTAAGAAAATTAAGGTATCTATCGTTTGATATTGAATCAGATTCCAACCGTAAATTAGTAAGAGAACGATTTCCTGAATATTATCCCCGAAGGCCGAAACCAACATCAGATCAATATTCAGGAGACCACTCATCTCATCTATTTTCCAGTTAGTTTCTAATTTCATATATGATAAAGATGTAAATTTTATTGTTAAAATATTTCGTTCAACACATGAGTAATCTCAACGGATGAGTACAGTCAACACATGAACCTTTATTTTATAAAGATAAAGATATAAATTTTATTGTTAAAATATTTCGTTCAACACATGACTAATCTCGACGGATGAGTACAGTCAACTCATGAACCTTTACTTTATAATATTCTTTATCTTCTAAATTGGAATGAGGCCCAATCAATCACCATATAATGTTAATTATATGGATTTTCATACATCACACGCATATAATAGTATGGAAAAATAATCAACCATCAACCAAAGTGCACTACACTGTATAAGCATCAAATATAGATATCTAACACTTATAACAGCCTGTCAATCCATCGATCGACATATTTAATCAATCAGGATGAGTGAACTTCAAATTTCATCCCAACACCCGTGTGGGGTTTCAAACAATCAAACGAAGATTTTATTTGTGCAGTTGGGCGATGTGTAAAATTTATCGTCCCAATCAATGTCCTCCAAATAGGTGTACATAAACAAACCGTCTGGTTTGTAAATGAATATTTATTTATTCACATTCACGTTAAAAATTATATTTTTAACGATAAAACATTTTATTTCAACACATGAATTTCTATTCAGTTCATTTACACAATAAAATTGATATTTCTTTTATTTTTCTAATATATTTTAGAAAATTTCGGCGGCATAACAACACGATACTAGAAACGGGACGAGGCCTAGCCTTATCCCCGGTCTAGTGAAGGACCACGCCATTCACACATCAATCAAATCCATTCCATTTCACCAAACAATTCATTTCAAACCAAATTATCTAACTAATTTTTGCAATCAAACAAACAAGTCCATGGTCTGTGGACGATTGTGTCGGGTGCTACTAAGCACCGTCTGCATCCTAGTATATATGTATAACTAGAAAAAGAAATTGAAGAGTGAGAAGTTCTCACCGAAGCTATCCCAATTCCACGACACTTCATTTAGAGAAATCTTCGTCGTTCTCGCCTTTCGTCACTTTCGTTGCCCGTATTCACTACACATATAAAAATCACATTTTTATATTGTTATTCAATATATAAAAATCGAATTTTTACTTTGTTATTCAATATATAAAAATCGAATTTTTTCTACGATGTCATATAGATAAAAATTCCATTTCTATCCCGCTATTCTTCATATAAAGATTTCGCCTTTATAAAAATATCATTATAAAAAAACACATTTTTATTTTACTATACATATGAAGATGGTATTTCTAATATTCCTATCATGTAAAAATTATATTTTTACTTCTCTACATAAACAAAAATCATATTTTTACATCATTTATATAGTAAAGACTATATTTTTAATACTTTAAAAATATAGAAATCGTATTTTTACTTCTTCCACATAATACAGATCGAATTTTTATTATCTATACTATATAAAAATTATATTTTTAGCCTTTCTATAATATAAAAATATCGCCTTTTCAACTATAAAAATCTAATCTTTTGCCTTTTAAAAATCTAATCTTTTGCCTTTTAAAAATCTAATCTTTTGCCTTTTAAAAATCTAATCTTTCGCATTTTACCATTTCATATAAAAAATATTATATTTTTATTGTCCTCCACATATAAAATTATATTTTTCCTAAAAAATTGCATTTTTAACTACTTAAATTAATTAAAATTATCAGAAACTTACAGCGTGTGCGAAGGAGAGGGAGGGGAGATGGTGTCTTCGGCTGCTAGGGGGGAAACTCGCCGGAGTGGGGCGGACCTGCGGCGTCTGGGGTGGTGGGGTGTTGCGCCGGCCATTGTCGAAGCAGGGGGGCTCCGACGGAGGTAGAAGAGGAAGAGGAGGAGGTGCGGCTAGGGTTGTCGGTTTCAGGGCTGGTCGTGGGTCTCGGTTCAAGGAGGAGAGGAGAGAGGCGGAGCAACGCGTGGAGGGAAGAGGAGGGTCGAGGCTGGGGGCCTCGTCAGCGGTGGGTGGCGTCACGCCGGGGTGCGGTGGCCGCTGCGCCTTCTTCTTCCTTTTTTTTCTCTTTTTTTTTCCTGGAACGATCGGGTATGAATTGGGGGGAGGGGGGCTGGTTAAAGAGGAGAGGTAGTGTTATTATTATTATTTTTATTTAATTAATTAATTTATCACTAAAAAGCAACTTTTATTTTCGACCTCTAAACGAGGCCCACCGCCTGTCGTCCATAGCGTTTTACCCCCATTCCGAAAACAATGGGAGATGTATCGCAGGCTGATTCGATCATTTCGATCAGTTCGATCAGTTTCCGTTAAAATCAACATATAACTCTATATATTGAATTTGAACGCGTATTTCAATTTACAGGGGTCACATACTAACTCGAAAAATTCCAGAAAAATATTTTCTAGCTTCGTATTGACAATACGGTCCTAACAAAACTAGTTTCGTCGAATTCCGAGACCGTTGGAAAAATGGCCAAATTCCAGTCGATTAAAATCAACTGAAACTGGTCAAACGCGTTTTCCTTTGCCACGCTCACATATTGATTCGAAAAATTATGAAATTTGGAATCTAACAATAATTTGACACTGCAGATCCAACAAAAGTGGTTTCGTCAAAATCCGAGGTCGTTTGCAAAATTCCCATTTTTAAGGGCCTGAAATCCATAGCGACTATTCAGAATTTTCAACTGGACATATCTTTTGATTCCCGCTATGAAATTTTGATTTTTCGGATTCGTTAGAAATATATTATCAATTAGATCCTAATGTTTTTGGTTTCGCTAAAATCCGGATTGTTTTGTACCCGGTACATTCAATTGAAGTTGGAAATCGAATTATCGAACTACCGCGCCATTTTCAATTCTATTTATAATTATGTATAATTATTTATATTCTAACGACGACATATATAAATATATTCGTTCGAATTATATTCAAAATAAATTTCTCGTCGATATTATTTAAAATAATCTATTTTAAATATTCAAAATTCGCTAAAATTGCCAAAATAAAAATTTTAAACTGGCCCAGAATTTCCGGGTTATTACAAGTAACTCAAGTATACTGCGGGAATAATTCCCAAAGAAGGGAAAATGTCATAACATACCATTAAAAGCCTGAGCATTACATGAGCCAATAAATCTGACTCATAATCAATTCATGTCGATAATGGAATTAACAATTCCTTAATGTGTTTTTGGTTGTTTATCAAACAGTGTATTTGGAAGCAATATAAATTTATTTCAAGTAAAAATTATCATAAATTATATTAAATTCGATAAACATAAATAGAATGTTTGCACTAAATTCTGAAAATGTTGTGGCAATTTGGGAAGTAACCATTATCAAAAGATTAAAAAACTATTTTTTTTAAATTAGGATAAACATAAACTAGAAAATATTATAAGAGTTTCATAAAGAAATTTCCTATGAAAAAACATAAATTAGGAAATAATATAAGAGTTTCATAAATAAATTTCATGGATCGAAATAATGGATATAAATGTAAACATCTTTTACACATAATTAGAAGCTTATGCAAATATATGTTAGTTATTTTTATTCATATATAACACAAATAAGTTCTTTGTGTCTATGTCATTCATTTATCTATCATACTACAAAGAAAATATTTTAGTACATGACATAGTAATGCTAAAAAGAACTGATGTTTGTTCTATACTTGCAAGTGTTGAGTAGTGGTCCTAATCTAGAAGAATACTTAATACATGTTATGGTAAATATAAATCATAGAATGTGAAAAAGAAAATGCACATTATTATAAATTTTAAAATGGAACTGGTTAATAGGGAAATGCACAAAAGGAAATTTATTCAATGACATGCATGAAAAATGGAAATTTAAATTGAAATTGATGACTGATATAGATGACAAAGTTAAGAATTCAAGTAACTCAAGTATAATGTGGGAACAATTGTCAAAGCAGGGAAAATGTCATAACATACCATTTTTCGTGCATGTCATTGAATAAATTGGAACATAGCTACTATTATATTAAAAAATTTGCCCATTGTTTCATCTTAAGCATGATAAGTGTAGAATTTGTGTCATCTTATGTAGATCTGTCTATACAATAATCAACAACTGTAAGTTCAAGTATGCAAGTCAATGCTAATAGTGACATCAAATAATTCTTTCTTTGATAAGTTTCTCATGTAACATGTAATGCACAACATGTTGTTATAAAACTTTCAACGTACATATCTTCCCTCTGTTGAAGATAATTTTGAGAACAACTGCATCAAAAACACATAAATGCATAAATGTGAGAAATAACCGAAGCAAAGGTAAATATGAAGAAATTGCAGATTAAGGAAACCATGATTGAAATTGCATCAAAAGAGGTTGAAGGAAAACATTGCATCTTAAGTTAGTATCGTGTATGCAAGAGACTTTCATTTAAGGAAATACAAACAAAATTATCTTTATGTTAGATATTTTCTTTTATAGAATCCCAAAAAATCAAAATTAAGCAACTGCCACACGAACAGTGATCTACTTCAAGATAGAATTATATAAGGGACCTTCTTTCAATGAAAGTCAAAACTAATAAAATTAAATCATTGCCACAAATATCAAAAAATCAATAACATGATAAGAAACTTCAATATGTAAAAAATGAATCCTAAACTTGCAAAATTTTAAAGAGCAATTAAAAAAGGTTTATAGATCTAAAGCACACTAATTTAACTACTACAATTAATCATTGTTTGCCATCTTAACGTGATTTATATCATGTAGATTCTAATGAAAAATATACAATATCATTTTAAAATTAAATATTACCTGCCAAAATGAAAGTTTTTAATGTGTAAGTGGATTATTAATACAAACATACATCTATGTACATATACTTACGTTATATACTTATCCGTATATACCACTTTGTGCTGTAATATGGTTTGTTCAGTAGTGAGCAAACTGCATTTAAATTGGACAGCTGTAACTTTTGTAAGAATGACACTAAATTTCTGATCTTGAAATTTTTTTTATTGTTATTTTGAATAAATCACAAGTGCATGCTGAAGGTTGAAAAACTCACTGAACATTAGAAGAAGATCAATTTATTCAAAATCAAAGTGCTTGTGTTTTACAATACCTTCAAACTACGTAACTATACAAAAATAATTTTTGATTGCTTACTGCTCATGAAATTACATTTTTCATGAAACTACTAGATCATTTCCATTAAAAAGAACATGTAGTTGTTGCTCAATCTTACATAAATCGAGGTATATTTGTAGTTTTATATATCTTTTGCTATCATGTTTATTTAGAAAGCCAATAAAACTCTTTTATCTATTAATAACGAATAAATGCTGATCTGCAATTGCCTTATCTTATATTACCTTCTAGTTATACACCATATCACATAAAAGTAAAAAAAAAATGAAACCCAAATTTATGACGAGAACAAAAACAAATCCATAAACTTCATCGATTCCATCGCCATAGTACACGATCTTGTAGTTATTCAAGAGATGTTACTGCATGTTGTGAAAATATCGGTGTAACTCAACAATATAATCATCATCAATACGTGGGAACACAACAGAAACAAATTTTTTAACTAGATTAACTAAAATAGAAAATGTTAATACTAAATCTAATGGAAAATGGAAAATTGCGTAATAAAGGGCTTTGTAGAAAAAAATGAATCGAGAAAATAAGTTACTACTAAAGAAATTGCCCGTGCACTGGACTAATCAATGGGTAGATTCCTTCGATGGATATTGAATTCAGATCTTGACCGAATGCAATTAGAAGAAAACTTGTCCAATAAATAGGACTGCAATAGGGAGGAATAACATTGATCAAAATACAGAGAGGCTTGGAGATGAGGAGGGTGTGATAATATGGAGAAGTAGGAACAAAAGTGATTTATATTATGCTATGTACAATCTCTTTAGCTGGTCAACCATGATGGTCCATATAGTCAGATTAATGTTATATGTTAAGATATTACTTATATATGTTAAAATATCATTGTAAAATTATATACAAATAACTGGTATCTATTTTAGTCAAATAAGTAAAGGTATTAATGTTATATCACTGTGGTACAAAATATAAAAAGAAATGAAGCAATGAAATATATGAGAATATATGGAAAAAGTATATATAAATAACAACTGAAATTAATTGCAAGTGTATAAGTGCTACAGAATTATCAAGCTTTAGAATAAGAAATTTCATGGATTGAAATAATGGATATAAATGTAAACATCTTCTACACATAATTAGATGCTTATGCAAATATATGACAGTTATTTATATTCGTATATAACACAACTCTGTTCTCTGTGTCTATGTCATTCATTTATCTATCTTATTCTAAAGAAAATACATTACTACATGACATAGTAATGCTAAAAATAACCGATGTATGTTCTATACTGGCAATTGTTGAGTAGTGGTCCTAATCGAGAAATATACTTAATACATGTTATGGTGAGTATAAATCATAGAATGTGGAAAAGAAAATGCATATTAGTATAAGTTTAAAAATGGAACTGGTTAAAATGGAAATTGTAACAACCCTGATTTTCAGAACCAATTTAAATTTTTTATTTTAGTTGTTTTAATGTATCTTGAATATTTAAAATAATTTATTTTAAATAATAATGACTAAAAATTTATTTAAATCGAAGTTAAAACGTATAAATTTATTTTAATTATAAAACGAGCCTGAAATGGTGCGGTAGTTTGAAAATTTGATTTCAAATTTCAAATGAATGTACAGGATTCAAAAAATATCGGATTTCAGTAAAACCAAAAATATTTGAATTTGTTTAATTATATCTTTCTAAGGACGTGAAAAATCCAGATTTCATAATGAGAATTGAAAGTTATGTCCAGTTTAAAATTCAGAATAGTCGCTATAGAATTTATATATATTTTATATAATATATAGCCCTTAAAAAAAGCCATTTTGCAAACGACCTCCGTTCTTGATGAAACCACTTTTTTGAATTCGGAATGTCAAATTATTGCTACGTTCCAATTTTCATAATTTTTGGAATTAATATTTGAGCGTGGTGAATTTAAACGCGTTTGGTACTTTCAGTTTGAATTTTATCGACTGGAAAATGATCATTTTTCAAACGGTCTCCAAATTTGATGAAATTAATTGTGTTAGGACCGTATCATCAAAACATAGCTAGATTTAATTTTCTGGAATTTTTGGAGTTAGTACGTGACCTCGGTAAATTAAAATGTAAGTTGAAATCAATTTTGAACGTTGTATTATTTTGTACTTTAATTTTAATGAAAACAGATCAAAACAGTCGAATTGGCTTCAAGACATATCTCATTGGGTCCGGAATGGGGGTATTTAGTTAGGGGCGACAGTCGTTGGGTTTGATTTGGGGTTTGATTGAAAAAGTTAATTTTTTGAAATTAAAATAAGTAAATATGTAAATTATATAATAGCCCCCTTATACTCTCTCTCCCCGATCAGTTTTGAAATAAAAAAAAGAAACCTAACCCTAAACCCGCGTCGCCCCCCTCAGCAGCCACCGCCGCCCACCGGAGTTCACCGCCGACCTCCTTCCGCCTCAGCAGACCCGCCTCCTCCTTCCCCTCGCCTCCTCTCTCCTCCCTCCTCGTCTAAACCACACCACTGCCTTTACACCCAAAACAGCCGCGCTCCGGCCAACCAAATCCCGCTACCGCCACCTGAACGGCCTGCCGCTACCTCCCCGACTCCAGCGCCCCTCCTCCGCCACGTCAGCACCAATGTGGACCCTCTTCCATCAAAAATTTGAGTTTTTACAAGGAAAAAAGAGAGGTGAATTTTTAGTTTAATTAATTTAATTTGAATACTTAGTTTAAAATCAGTTTTTAAGAATATAAAACATTTAATTTTATTTTCATATTTTAATATTAATAGTATTGATAAAAATATGAATTTTATTATATGAATAGCATAATAAAAATTTGATTTATATATATATATAATAGCGGTTTAAAAATATGATTTTTATTATACGAATAACATAATAAAAAATTGATTTTTATATGTATAATAGCGGTTTAAATTTTTGATTTTTATTATATGAATAGCATAATAAAATTTTGATTTTTATATATATAATAGTTGTTTAAAAATATGATTTTTATTATATGAATAACATAACAAAAAAATGATTTTTATTATATGAATAGCATGATAAAAGTATGATTTTTATTATATGAATAGCATTATAAAAATATGATTTTTACTATATGAGTAGTGATATAAAAATATGACTTTTATATATTTAGTAGCGTTATAAAAATGATATTTTTAAATATATATAGCTTTGTTAAAAATATGATTTTTAATATATATATATATATATATATATACACACACACACTGCGTAAAGCAAATTGCGATGAAACTGACTGGAACCAGAACGGAATCCAAATCGTCAATTAAAGACTGACGGAGTGGAAACCAAAGGTGAGAACTCCTTCTCAATCTATTTATTTTACAATTAAAAAATATTCTAGGATGAAGACGGGGCTTAGAAGCCCCCGACAGTATTTATTGAACAAACTATGTTGTTTGATTTGAATTATATGGAGTTCAACACTCGAATTCGCACAATCACATAAATTGAAAGCGATGTATGATATTACCGACACACGGATTTCATACTATGCGAATAGCCACTTATGGCACCGTAAATGGCATCGGGATAGTTGAGTATTTATTTAATTGGATATTCTGTGTGATTTTATTATAGTTGTGAAAATGATTTATTTGTTTGGATTTGATGTGGATGTGAATTGGATTGAAATTGGTTTGTGTATGGTGCGTGCCACTATTAGGTGAGGGATAAGGCTGGACCTTATTCCGATTCTAGTATCGTGCCATTATGCTGCTGAAATTTTCTAAAAAGTGTTAGAAAAATTTAGTTAACTGAAAATATTATTTTTAGCTTATAGCTGCAATAAATAAAATAATTATTGGGTAGTTAAAAATAAGTTTACACATCCATTTACAAGTCGTACGACTTGTTTATACTCGCCTATTTTTGTGATATTGATTGGGACGATAATTTTACACATCGCCCAACTACACAAATAATATTCAGTATTTGTTGGTTGAAACCCCACACGGGTATTGGAATGATATTTGATGTACATTGTAACAACCCGGAAAATCAGAACCAATTTAAATTTTTTATTTTGGCAATTTTAATGAATTTTGAACATTTAAAATGATTTATTTGAAATAGTAACGACGAGAAATTTATGTTGAATAGAATTAGAACATATATATTTGTTTGAATCGATGTTAGAATATAAATATTTATTTTTAAATATAAAAGGAATTGAAAATGGCGCAGTAGTTCAAAAATTAGATTTCAAAATTTCAAATGAATGTGTAGGATTCAAAATAAACCAGATTTTAGCAAAACCATAAATATTAGAATCTATTTGAAAATGCCTTTCCAACGAATCTGAAAAATTGAAATTTAATAGCGGGAATAAAAAGTTATGCCCAGTCGAAATTTCAGAATAGTCGCTATGGAAAATAGAGCTCTTAAAAATAGTCATTTTGAAATGACCTCCGTTTTCGATGAAACCACATACGTTGGATCCGGGATGTCAAGTTATTGCTAGATTCCAAAATTCATAATTTTTGGAATTAATATGTGAGTGTGGCGAAGTAAAACGTGTTTTGTCAGTTTCAGTCAATTTGGATCGACCAGAAAATGACCATTTTTCAAACGGTCGACCGTATCGTCAATAAGAAGCTAGAAATAATTTTTCTGGAATTTTTAGAGTCTATATGTGACCCCATTAAATTGAAATGTACGTTTATAATTGAATATATAGATTTATATTTTAATTTAAACGAAAACTGATCGAAACAGCTGAATCAGCTAATGAAACATATCTCATTGTGTTCGGAATGGGGTTAATTCTAGGGGCGGTAGTCGTTGGGTCCGATTTGGAGGTCGATTTAAAAAGTAACTTTTTGAAGAAGAGAATAAATTAATATATATAATTATTATATAAACCCCCCTCCCAATTCTCTTTCCTCGATTCAAGTCAACAGGGAAAAAATATATGAATAAAAATAAACCACCATCGATCGAGGTCCTCCGCCCCTCCTTCACCGCTGCGCACTTCCAGCAGCGTCGCCGCCACTTGCCACACCCCCGCCTCTCTCTCTCCTCCCTCGTCCCCTCTCCACCGTCCACCGTTCGAACCCAAAGCCCTCCACCACCAGAAAAACCGCGCAACCCCTTTTTAAACCCTGTAAACGCCGCTCCGACCACCTGATCGCCTGCTCCTCCTCCCGATGCGTAGAAACCCACTGCCACCGAGCGCAACAACACCCCCTCTTCAACGACTGTAAGTTTTTTATTTTGTTTTGTTCATTCTTGTCTATTTATTTAAAAGTAATTAATTTCAAAAACGGCTACAAATCCGATTTATAAAAAGCATGTTTGAAAAAATAAGTTTTTATTTTCCTTTCTATGAAAACCATTAATTTAAAGATCGGATTTTTATATGATAAGAATTGAAATAAAAATATAATTTTTATTTCTAAATATCATTGTACTAGAAAAGAAGTGATTTTTTTTTAAAAAAAAAACTAGAAAGCTTTGATTTTTATTGTAAAGAAAGATTTGATTTTTATTATAAAGAAAGATTTGATTTTTATTGCGAAGAAAGATTTGATTTTTAATATAAAGGAAGGTTTGATTTTTAATTAGTGAAAGAAATGATTTTTATAAAGAGAAAAGATACGATCTTTATATGGATATCATTAGAATAAAATCCGATTTTTATATATATATTAGAGTTATAAAAGTATGATTTTTATATTGAAAGTGAACAAATAAAAATGTGATTTTTATTTTAAAGGTAGTGGTTTAAAAATATAATTTTTATATACAAGATAGAGATATAAAAATAGGACTTTTATATGGAAAGTAGCGGGATAAAAGTATGATTTTTAATATATAAACATCATGTTAAAAATGTGATTTTTACTATGAACAACGTGAAGAAGATTGCGATGGAATTTTGAATAAAATCCAAACCATCGTCTGTTAAAGAATGGCGGAGTGGATCCCTAAGGTGAGAACTTCTCATTTTTAATTTATTTCTAGTTAAAATATATACTAGGATGCAGACGGTGCTTAGTAGCACCCGACACCCGTCGTCCACAGACCATGGACGACTTTTTTGTTTGTGTTGTGAAATTAATTGTGTGATGTGGAATGGAATAAAATATTTTATAGTTAACAATATAAATTTTAACGTGTATATAAATAAAATATTTATAAACAAATCGGACAATTTGTTTATGTACACACCTTTGACTGATATTGATTAGGACGATAAATTTTACGCATCGCTCAACTGCACAAATAAATCTGTGTTTGTTGTTTGAAAACCCCACACGGGTATTGGGATGACATATGACATACACTAGTCCCAATAATTAGCTGTATGTTAATCGATTGGTTGACATACTGTTATAAGCATTAAATATTTATATTTGATGCTTATACAGTGTAAAATGCACTCTGGATGATGGTTGACTGTGTTTGATTGTTGTTGTGTACATATGTTGTATGAAATCCATATAATCACATTATATGGTAATTGATTGTATCTGATTCCAGTTCAGAAAGAATGAATATTTTAAAATAACTAATATTTTAAAATGATGAATGTTTTAAAATAATATCCAGTAAAAGATCAAATTCTGATTTTGATGTCCGATTTGGGATGGACACGAAAATATTTAAATATATAAAGCCGTGTTGATTAGATTGACGCCATTTTGACGTGAATGATATTTATATCGATTTATTCATTTTTATAATGAATATCGAAAAGGAATTTGTTTCATAATACAGTGTTTTGAAAATACTATCAGTTATATATCGATGATATAGAATGTTCAATTTTCATTTGAAATTGAATATGAAGTTGAAATCGTTTTGAAAATGAATTTAAAATGATTTATAAAATATGTTTTAAATGGAAATTGACGAAATATATATTATATATATAATATAATGGCCTGAATAGAACGCGCCGCGCTGCGGCAGTTCGCAAATTCCGACCATTGACTTCGAACGGACATTACGGGAGATCCGACCGTCGGATTCTCCTAAAACTAGAACCGTTGGGTTCGTATCAAAATGAGCTTTCTAAGAATATTAGAGATTTGAAATCTAATGGTTGGATTTGGAATTATGTCCAAATCAAAATTGGAAAAGGTCATTGTAAGTGCAGTTCGATGGCAGTTTATGGAAATCGACTGTACGGGCCTTGATAAAATTATTAAAAATATCAATAATTAGTGTAAAATCATAAGAAATGATTTGGAAAGAATTGGGATGAAAAATTCCATATTTGAAAAGATAAAAAGTTATTTTTATCGAAATGAACTAGTTATGAATTAGAATAATTAAATTGGATTTGAAATGATTTTAAAAATAACCGGAATTTCCAATATATGAATTGGATGGGATTTGAATCAAAATTATCTTCGGAATATTTTGATATTGGATTCCCTGATTATACGGACATTGTGGAGGATTTTGGAAGACATATATATATATATATATATATATATATATCATTATTCCAATACGATATTTGTTAATTTCAGAATTTGATATTGAATATAAGCCGATATATTTTCTATTCAGAGCCCTGTATTTAATATCAAATGGGATTTTGGGTTTGTCGTGAACGGTGTTTTCACTAACACTATTCTTAAACCCATTTGAGTTAAGAAAATTAGAAGCTAACTAGAGATTAGCTAAGTTGAATGGTTTCCTAGGCATTGATCTAATGTTGGTTTCGGCCTTTGGGATTAATACTTAGGGAATTGTTCTCTTACTAATTAACGGTTAGAGACTGATGGGATGTGAATTGGGTTTATCGTGAACTGTATTTTAACAACATTCGTTCTTTAACCCGATCTACAGTGAAATGTGACTTGGAATTTATAAATCTTTTGTTAAGATTTAAAGGAAATTTTCCAATGTGAAGTTTTCCAATTTAATAAAATACATTGGAATGGAACAGAATTCGATTTGGTAATAATCGAAGTAGACTTATGTAGAGGAAGGCTGTTATTATATATGGAATTTAAGAGGCTTTGCTGTTATTCCATTTATATTTTCGGTTGGATATGGAAGTTTATATCGATTATTTATATCAATTTGTTTTCCATGAAGATTCCATTGTTAATGGAATGTGATTTTGGGTTGTCGTGAATTGTATCTTTAATAATACTATTCTTAGACCCAACCGAGTTAAGAAAATTAGAAACTAACTGAAGATTAGTTAAGTTGAATGGTTACCTGGGTATTGATCTGATGTTGATTTCGGCCTTCGGGGTTAATGCTTAGGGAATTGTTCACTTGCTAATTTACGGTTAAAGGCTGATGGAATGGAATATGATTTTGGGTTTATAGTGAATCGTTTTTTAAATGACATTGGTTCTTTAACCTAGTTAAAGACCGGAAAAAGATTTTAGGTTGTCATGAATGGTATCTTTAATAATACAGTTCTTGACCCAATGGAGTTGAAAAAAAATCAGAAACTAACTGGAGATTAGTTAAGTTGAATGGTTTCTTGGGTATTGATCTGGTGTTGGTTCGGCCTTCGGGGTTAATACCTAGGGAATTGTTCACTTGCTAATTTACGGTTAAAGGCTGATGGAATGGAATGTGATTTTGGGTTTATCGTGAACCGTGTTTCAAATAACAGTGGTTCTTTAACCCAGTTAAAGACAGGATATGATTTCCCAAGTTAAACAATCATTAATATTAATTTTTGAGAAGATTAAAACCAAGTGGAGTTTTAACGAATCTTAAATTAGATTGAAATGATATCCAAAGGAAGATTAAAGAATAAATTTAAAGAATTTATCTTTGATAAAATTAATGGGAACCTTTCCCAAAGTATAAGAATATTTAAATAAAGGAATATTCTCGATTGGAATGAGGCGTATGTTGTGTTTTTATAGCACTTGTTTACTATATACGCGAGTTATTCAGAAAGACCGGGTTTATCCCATTCTGAATAACTGATTCGACGATGATTCGAGGATGAAGACGGTGGTTGAAGACTGGAGATCTTCACATCGTTTGAATGATTACTAATGTGTTGATTGGGCTGTACACCCAAGACAAGGTGATAAATGGTGATCGTCCAGACGTACTTGGAGATCGACCGGATATGCGAGGGCCTCTCCCCTGTATTGGACATATAGGGGAGGATTAAGGTGCTTCGGTTTTGTTCAGACCCAAAACGAACTTGTAAATGGATGTGTGTCTGACATTGGATTTTATTCTGTGTGATTGATATACATCGGTTGCATAGCGTGAATTGTCTGTGTGGCATGCTGAGATGCAAATAATCAAGGCTTCTGTTGAAAAGCAGGGCCTTGTAGTTGATGATCAAAGCATGGCTTTAATGTAGCGTAGCTTTGTGTGGCGTTAATCCACGAGCCTCACACCCCGGTGTGAACCAGAAACGGGAGAGGACATCAGGGAGGGCATGCGTTTCTTTCTAGCTAGGAGAGTTGTCAGCGTTTTACTAGCCCTGGCATTTCACTTATGTGGATCATGGATAGCGAGGCGCCTCGGTTATATCGGTCGTTCCGGAGCAGATGGTTTGGTCGGATATGACCAGTTTATGCCCCATAGGGCGAGGAAACACAGTTTTTTAGGCATTTTAATCCACATCAAGTGGACCGGCCCTGACGATCCAAAGGCTTGTCTGCACGCTTGCTTGAGACATGGTAGGCTAGATTGTCTCGAAGCGGTAAGGACGATCCCTTGCCTTGATTCATAGATGGAAATCCAACTTCCAATACGTGACATTTGCGGTTTTGATTGTAGAGCCTAGTATTGGCGACATGATATATGGTACCCATGCCGTCTAGGATTGATACATTTATATTTGAAGTTATTTTATACACTATGCACTTATAATAGTATCAAATGATTTGTTTTAATGTATCTGTAATAACCCGCAAAATCTGGGCCAGTTTAAAAATTTTATTTTGGCAATTTTAGCGAATTTAGTATATTTAAAATAGATTATTTTAAATAAAATCGACGAGAAATTTATTTTGAATATAATTCGAACGTATATATTTATACGCGTCGTCGTTAGAATATAAATAATTATATATAATTAAAATAGAATTGAAAATGGCGCGGTAGTTCGATAATTCGATTTCAAACTTCAATTGAATGTACCGGGTGCAAAACAATCCGGATTTTAGTGAAACCAAAAACATTAGGATTTAATTGATAATATCTTTCCAACGAATCCGAAAAATCAAAATTTCATAGCGGGAATCAAAAGATATGTCTAGTTGAAAATTCTGAATAGTCGCTATGGAATTCATACCCTTAAAAATAGCCATTTTGCAAACGACCTCGGATTTCGACGAAACCACTTTTGTTGGATCCGCAGTGTCAAAATATTGCTAGGTTTCAAATTTCATAATTTTTCGAATCAATATGTGAGCGTGGCAAAAGAAAATGCGTTTGACCAGTTTCAGTTGATTTTAATTGATTGGAAATTGGCCATTTTTCCAACGGTCTCAGAATTTGACGAAACTAGTTTTGTTAGGGCCGTATCGTCAATACGAAGCTAGAAAATATTTTTATGGAATTTATAGAGTTGTTATGTGACCCCGGTGATTTGAAATGTACGTTTAAAAATTCAATATAGTGATTTAAATGTAAATTCAACGGAAACTGATCAAAGCGATCGAATCAGCTTGCGATACATATCCCATTGTGTTCGGAATGGGGGTGAAACGCTATAGACGACAGGCGGTGGGCCTCGTTTCGAGGTCGTATGTAAAAGTCAACTTTTTGCAAAATAAATAATTAATAAATTTAAAAAAAAAAATATATCTCTCCCCTTAAACCCGCTCTGGCCCCCCTATTCTTCCCGTCAGTTTCAATTAAAGGAAAAAGGAAAAAAAAAACCACTGCTTCCAACCGATGGCGACCGAAACCCATCGCCGACCCACCCCGTCGCCCTCTCCGATGGTCACCGCCGCCCAGATCCAAACCCCCCCATCCCCTGCCCTCCTCGACGAAGCGAAGGCCCCCCCACCAACGGCGCGACAACCCCGAAGTTCTCCCCCCCTTTCAGCTCGGAATCAAAGCCGCCACTAGCCGGAGCCCCTCCTCCTCCGATGACCTCACCGTCGTGCCACAGAAGACCGCCTCGCCCCCCTCCCCCCATTTTCTCTTGTCCCCTTCTGAATCCGTACCCTCCCCAAGAGAAAACCCTAGCCCAAAACTCATGGAGCCCTCGCCGAAGACCCCCCCCCTCGGATGCAGCAGCCCTTTTGAACCCGCAAGCTCCTCCAGCGGCCCTCAACGAGATTGACAGGAAACAAAGGTGATTTACAGCCTTTAATGAAATCAAATTTATTTTGTATCAGTCCTTGATTTAAGTTCAGATTTTTATATATGATATTTATATTTTTAAAGTATTAAAAATATAATCTTTATTATGTAGAAAGTGGAAAAATATGATTTTGATATTTTTAAAGTATTAAAAATATAATCTTTACTATATAGAAGGCGTAAAAATATATATTTTTTTACATGATAATAATATTAAAAATATCATCTTTGTATATGTAGCAAAATAAAAATCTGATTTTTATTTTATATACGTCGAAATAAAAATATGATTTTTATATATTGAACTTCGAAATAAAAATATGATTTTTATATATT
Source organism: Allium sativum (assembly GCA_030737875.1). Classification (NCBI taxonomy): domain Eukaryota; kingdom Viridiplantae; phylum Streptophyta; class Magnoliopsida; order Asparagales; family Amaryllidaceae; genus Allium; species Allium sativum. The sequence continues at coordinate 829,958,959 of CM060918.1, read as the reverse complement.
GAACTTCGAAATAAAAATATGATTTTTATATATTGAACTTCGAAATAAAAATATGATTTTTATATATTGAACTTCGAAATAAAAATATGATTTTTATATATGGAATAGCGAAGTAAAAATTCGATTTTTACATAGGTAGTGAAAGCGGACAACGAAGGTAACAAAAAAGCGAGAACGAAGAAGATTTATATCAAAGAAGAGTCAAGATGTTTGGATAGCTTTCGGTGAGAACTTCTCACCTTTCAATTTCTTTTTCTATTCATATATATATATATTAGGATGCAGACGGTGCTTAGTAGCACCCGACACAATCGTCCACAGACCATGGACTTGTTTGTTTGATTGCATAAATTAGTTAGATTATTTGATTGGATTGAATTGTTTGGTGAAATTAAATGGATTGATTGATGTGTGAATGGCGTGGGCCTTCATTAGACCGGGGATAAGGCTAGGCCTTGTCCCGTTTCTAGTATCGTGCCGTTATGCCGCCGAAATTTTCTAAAATATGTTAGAAAAATAAAAATATCATTTTATTGAATAAATGAACCGAATAGAATATTCATAGGATGAATAAAATGTTTTATCGTTAAAAATATAATTTTTAACGTGAATGTGAATAAATAAATATTCATTTACAAACCGGACGGTTTGTTTATGTACACCTATTTGAAGGACATTGATTAGGACGATAAATTTTACACATCGCCCAACTGCACAAATAAAATTTGTGTTCGATTGTTTGAAACCCCACACGGGTGTTAGGATGAAATTTGAAGTTCACTCATCCTGATTGATTAAATATGTCGATCGATCGATTGACAGGCTGTTATAAGCGTTAGATATTTATATTTGATGCTTATACAGGGTAGTGCACTTTGGTTGATGGTTGATTATTTTTCAATGCTATTATATACATGTGTTGAAATGAATTGAAAACGAATTCAAATTGAATTGAAAGCGAATTGAAATGAATTCAAATTGAATTGAATAGAAATGAATTTTAAAACGAATTTATAAAGAAGAATTCAATTTTGATTTGAATTGAAAAGGAAGTTGAAATTGCTTTTGAAACGAATTTAAAACTATTTATATAATTCGTTTTAAATAGAAATCGACGAAATATATATTATATATATAATATATATAATATAATGGCCTGAATAGAACGCGCCGCGGCAGTTCGCGAATTTCGACCATTAACTTCGAACGAATATTACGGGAGATCCAACCGTCGGATTCTCCTAAAACCGGAACCATTGGGTTCGTATCGAAAAGAGCTTTCTAACGAATATTAGAAATTAGAAACTAACGGTTGGATTTGGAATTATGTCCAAATCAAATTTGAAAAAGGTCGCTGTAGGTGCAGTTCGATGACCGTTGATGGAAATCGACTGTACAGGCCTCGATAAAATTATTAAAAATAATAATAATTTGTGTAAAATCATAAGAAATGATTTAGAAAGAACTGGGATGAAAAATCCCATATTTGAAAAGATAAAAATAGTTTTTTATCAAAATGAACTAGTTTTGAACTAGAACTATAATTCTATTTATTTTTAAATAAATAAATTGAATTTGAAAAGGGTTTTAAAAATAACCAGAATTTCCAATGATTGCATTGGAGTGGATTTGAATCGAAATTGTCTTCGGAATATTTCGATGTTGGAATTCGTGTTTATACAGATGTTGTTATGGAAATTTGAAAGATATATATTTATATCATTATTTCCAATACGACATTTGTTAATTGTAGAATTTGATATTGAATATAAGCCGATATATTTTCTATTCAGAGCCTTATATTGAATATCAAATGTGATTTGGGTTTGTTGCGAATGGTGTCTTCACTAACACTGTTCTTGAACCCAGTTGAGGAAAGATTAAATCTTTTTATTTAGATTTAATGAAGTGTACCAATTCAATAATATTTAATTGGAATTGAATAGATATTGATATTGGGTTTATCGTGAACAGTGTTTTAAATAACACTTGTTCTTTAACCCGATAATTAATGGAATGATTTTTGGGTTTATCGTGAACAGTGTTTTAAATAACACTTGTTCTTTAACCCGATAATTAATGGAATGATTTTTGGGTTTATCGTGAACAGTGTTTTAAATAACACTTGTTCTTTAACCCGATAATTAATGGAATGATTTTTGGGTTTATCGTGAACAGTGTTTTAAATAACACTCGTTCTTTAACCCGATAATTAATGAATGTGATTTTTGGGTTTATCGTGAACCGTGTTTTTAAATGACACTAATTCTTTAACCCAGTCGAAGATTAAAACTAAGTGGAGTTTTAATGAATCTTTAATTAGATTGAGATGATCGAGAATGGAGTATCACCAGTTTTGCTCCAGGCGATAGTTAAATCTTTAATTAGATTTGGACGTGAAATGGTAATTGAATTTACCGATAACACTGAGGTGTTAGATATGAAGTATTACCAGTTTTACCTCATGGGATAAATAGGTTGGGATTGGGAAATTAAATCAAATGATTACTTCGGTAAGGTTCGCTAATCCCGACTAGTTTGAATTGATATTCAAAAATAGATTAAAGAATAAATTCAAGAAATTTATCTTGGATAAAATTAATGGGAATCTTTCCCTATGAATGTGAAATTTAGAAACTAACTGTCGGTTAGCTAAGCAGAATGGTTTTCTGGATATTGACCTGATGTTGGTTTCGGCCTTCGGGGTTAATATTTGGGGAATTATTCTCTTGATTAATTTACGGTTAGCGACTGATGAATTGGAATGAGGCGTATGTTGTGTTTGTGTAACACTTATTTAAAATAATACGCTAGTTATTCAGAAAGACCGGGTTTATCCCATTCTGAATAACTGATACGACGATAAGTCGAAGGTGAAGACGATGGTCGAAGACCGGAGGTCTTTACGTCGTTTGGGTGATTACTGATGATCTTGATTGGGCTGTACACCCAAGAAGATGGAAACAGTTGGTAATCGTCCAGACGTACTTGGAGATCGATGGATATGCGGGGTACTAGGTGCCTCCGGTTTCGTTCAGACCCAGAATGGACTTGTAAATGGACTGTGTGTCTGACATTGGATTTTAGTCCGTGTGATTGATCTCTATTAAATATATATCTGTTTGGCGGCGGAGAATTTATTCTCTTGCTTAACGCCCTTCTCTGAGACGCACGAGCTCAGGGGTTATATATTGATGGATATCAAACGCATGGAGTGAATTGCCTGTGTGGCATGCCTAAGTGGCATGCCGAAGTGGCAACTGATCGAGGCTTCTGCTGAAAAGCAAAGTCTGGTGGTGATGATCAAAGCACGGCCTTTGTGGCGTAGCTTTGTGTAACGTTTACTTCGCGAGTTTCACACCCGGTATGAACCAAAAACGGGAGAGTACGTCAGGGAGGGCATGCATTTCTTTCTAGCTAGAAGTGGTGTCAGTGGTTTTACACGCCCTGACGAGTTTGACTTATGTGGTTGTTGCTGTTGCGAGGTGCCTCGGATTGATCGGTCATTCTCGAACCGATGGAGTCATTTAGTTGGCTCGTTTACGCCCCATAGGGCGGAGAAACGCAAGTTCAGGATTTAAGTTTAATCCACATCGGTGGACTGGCCCTGAGGATCCAAGGGTCGATGCGTTCTGATCCTGAGACTCGGGCTAGACAGTCTCGAATCGGTTGAGGACTATCTTTTGCCTCGGTTCATAGACGGAAATCCAATTTCCAAATACGTGACATTTGCGGTTTTATTTGTAAACCTATATATGGCGACATGATATATGGTACCCATGCCGCCTATGATTGATACTTATGATTTGAAGTTGTTTTATACACTATGCACTTAATATAGTATCAAACGATTTGTTTTAAACGTATCAAGCATTCTTTGGCTGTTATAAGGGAAAACCCTATCTCCCGGCTTGCGTTGCATTGTGTGATAGGACCTGGGTCTTATAACAGCTTATTTTTCTTTATTTAGCATTGCGCTGTTTGTTATATGCACTGGTATTCTTGGGAGGAAACCCGTTCCGTGTTATACGGCGTGGTCCCTTGATTTGCCTAACTTTAAAATAAAGATTAACTGTTTTAGTTCTCACACCAGTCCCATGATTGACCTGGAGTTTATTGTTTTAACCTAAACTCTGGGTGCCCTTATTTTGACACGGGCAGCTAGTAGTTTTGGTTTTGCAGATATATATTCACAGGATCCTGGTTTACAGCTGGAATGATATTCGGAAAGCTTTGTATCCGTATATCTCTTCTAGTTGTGTATTGTATTATTTTTCCGCTGCTATGTATTTAAATGTAATTTAAATCTCTTATATTTCTGTGTAATATATATTCATTTATACTCTGTATATTCTTGTAATCTGATGCATTGTTGTAATATACAATGAAATGTTCTTTTATATGCGTTCTGTTGTGGCTTGTTCTCGAACTATCCGACGCTTTCCTTTACGAGGAAGTTACGGGTTTTCACAGTTGGTATCAGAGCTTTGGTTTACAAAGCAGAGAACAAGACACATTAGAACCATACGAAAGAATTCATCAGAAACTGGATTAGTAACATCCAATGGAATGACTCGTTAGAGATGGGATCAGTAGTATCCTAGAACGAGTGTGAAGAGTATATTTTTAACGTGAAAACAAATTTTGTTTTGAAAATCTAAATCAATTATTCGTATTTGATTATTTATTTATATTGATTTTGGACAATTCAGTATATAAAGAATTTGCATATACGCCTTGCAAACGTATATTCAAAGTTTTAATATATTGGATAGATATAGCATCACACTCTAGTCGCCTGGAGATGATTCTACTGATGACTATATAGCATCAATAGTGTGTGTTCGAGTTTCGAAGGTGTGATTTTCTATATATTTCCATTAGACTGGTGTGAGAACCAAAACTTATATAGATAGATTTATTTGTTGTGAATTGGCATCAAAAACATGATTTTCTTGATATATATCAAATTTATGAATTTGAAAACTCTAATCCACTAATTGATTGGTGTTTGAGTTGTTTGTCTATTTGTTTGCTAATTTTGAACCATTATGCCTAATAGCATCAAATATTGAATTGTATTGAAAATTGGTCGCATTTGCTTGCATATACATATACTTACATTGAACAGGTCATAGCAAGGAGGCTAGAGCAGAGAATAAAATTTGTTTGCCCGACAAATAGGTACATGTTTACTACATAATTTACTGTTTTGTCTGGGTGATGATGATTTTATGAGCCTATTGGCTAGCCGCTTGGCTTTTTCTTTTTGAGATCTGAAGGACCGGGGAAGCTATTTGAAATTCCCCGATGCTCCCGGTACAGGGGAGGTTATGGCGAAATTTTTCAAAAATTTAGGGTGTTAGCCAAATTTTTGAAATTTTTGAAAATTCTCAGAAACTGAAAAGTTGGAGAATGGAAGCCAGATCGAGCGTAGTGTTGATTAATAAAACCACTTTCGACTTTGTTCCTTTTCGGGGATGAAAAGTTTTAAGTGCGGGAGATTGTAATAACCCGCAAAATCTAGGCCAGTTTAAAATTTTTATTTTGGCAATTTTAGCGAATTTAGTATATTTAAAATAGATTATTTTAAATAAAATCGACGAGAAATTTATTTTGAATATAATTCGAACGTATATATTTATATGCGTCGTCGTTAGAATATAAATAATTATATATAATTAAAATAGAATTGAAAATGGCGCGGTAGTTCGATAATTCGATTTCAAACTTCAATTGAATGTACCGGGTGCAAAACAATCCGGATTTTAGTGAAACCAAAAACATTAGGATCTAATTGATAATATCTTTCCAACGAATCCGAAAAATCGAAATTTCATAGCGGGAATCAAAAGATATGTCTAGTTGAAAATTCTGAATAGTCGCTATGGAATTCAGGCCCTTAAAAATAGCCATTTTGCAAACGACCTCGGATTTCGACGAAACCACTTTTGTTGGATCCGCAGTGTCAAAATATTGCTAGGTTTCAAATTTCATAATTTTTCGAATCAATATGTGAGCGTGGCAAAAGAAAATGCGTTTGACCAGTTTCAGTTGATTTTAATCGACTGGAAATTGGCCATTTTTCCAACGGTCTCAGAATTTGACGAAACTAGTTTTGTTAGGGCCGTATCCTCAATACGAAGCTAGAAAATATTTTTATGGAATTTATAGAGTTGTTATGTGACCCCGGTGATTTGAAATGTACGTTTAAAAATTCAATATAGTGATTTAAATGTAAATTCAACGGAAACTGATCAAAGCGATCGAATCAGCTTGCGATACATATCCCATTGTGTTCGGAATGGGGGTGAAACGCTATAGACGACAGGCGGTGGGCCTCGTTTCGAGGTCGTATGTAAAAGTCAACTTTTTGCAAAATAAATAATTAATAAATTTAAAATATATATATATCTCTCCCCTTAAACCCGCTCTGGCCCTCCCCTATTCTTCCCGTCAGTTTCAATTAAAGGAAAAAGGAAAAAAAACCGCTGCTTCCAACCAATGGCGACCGACACCCATCGCCACCCCACCCCGTCGCCCTCTCCGATGGTCAGCGCCGCCCAGATCCAAACCCCCCCCCCATCCCCTGCCCTCCTCGACGGAGCGAAGGCACCCCCAACGGCGCGACAATCCCGAAGTTCTCCCCCCCTTTCAGCTCGGAATCGAAGCCGCCACTAGCCGGAGCCCCTCCTCCTCCGATGACCTCACCGCCGTGCCACAGAAGACCGCCTCGCCCCCCCTTTTCTCTTGTCCCCTTCTGAATCCATACCCTCCCCAAGAGAAAACCCTAGCCCAAAACCCATGGAGCCCTCGCCGAAGACCCCCCCCCCCCCCCCGGATGCAGCAGCCCTTTTGAACCCGCAAGCTCCTCCAGCGGCCCTCAGCGAGATTGACAGGAAACAAAGGTGATTTACAGCCTTTAATGAAATCAAATTTATTTTGTATCAGTCCTTGATTTAAGTTCAGATTTTTATATGTGATATTTATATTTTTAAAGTATTAAAAATATAATCTTTATTATGTAGAAAGTGGAAAAATATGATTTTGATATTTTTAAAGTATTAAAAATATAATCTTTACTATATAGAAGGCGTAAAAATATAATTTTTTTACATGATAATAATATTAAAAATATCATCTTTGTATATGTAGCAAAATAAAAATCTGATTTTTATTTAATATACGTCGAAATAAAAATATGATTTTTATATATTGAACTTCGAAATAAAAATATGATTTTTATATATTGAACTTCGAAATAAAAATATGATTTTTATATATTGAACTTCGAAATAAAAATATGATTTTTATATATGGAATAGCGAAGTAAAAATTCGATTTTTACATAGGTAGTGAAAGCGGACAACGAAGGTAACAAAAAAGCAAGAACGAAGAAGATTTATATCAAAGAAGAGTCAAGATGTTTGGATAGCTTTCGGTGAGAATTTCTCACCTTTCAATTTCTTTTTCTATTCATATATATATTAGGATGCAGACGGTGCTTAGTAGCACCCGACACAATCGTCCACATACCATGGACTTGTTTGTTTGATTGCATAAATTAGTTAGATTATTTGATTGGATTGAATTTTTGGTGAAATTAAATGGATTGATTGATGTGTGAATGGCGTGGGCCTTCACTAGACCGGGGATAAGGCTAGGCCTTGTCTCGTTTCTAGTATCGTGCCGTTATGCCGCCGAAATTTTCTAAAATATGTTAGAAAAATAAAAATATCATTTTATTGAATAAATGAACCGAATAGAATATTCATAGGTTGAATAAAATGTTTTATCGTTAAAAATATAATTTTTAACGTGAATGTGAATAAATAAATATTCATTTACAAACCGGACGGTTTGTTTATGTACACCTATTTGAAGGACATTGATTGGGACGATAAATTTTACATATCGCCCAACTGCACAAATAAAATTTGTGTTTGATTGTTTGAAACCCCACACGGGTGTTAGGATGAAATTTGAAGTTCACTCATCCTGATTGATTAAATATGTCGATCGATCGATTGACAGGCTGTTATAAGCGTTAGATATCTATATTTGATGCTTATACAGGGTAGTGCACTTTGGTTGATGGTTGATTATTTTTCAATGCTATTATATACATGTGTTGTATGGAATCCATATAATTAACTTTATATGGTAATTGATTGGGCCTCATTCCAATTTGAAAAATAAAGAATAATATAAAATAAAAGTTCATGTGTTGACAGTTTCATCCATTGAGATTGGTCATGTGTTGAACGAAATATTTTAGTAATAAAATTTACATCTTCATCAATATAAAATAAAGGTTCATGTGTTGACAGTACTCATCCATTGAGATTGGTCATGTGTTGAACGAAATATTTTGATAATAACAACTATTTTGAAATAGAATATTTGAAAATAGAAATTTATGAAGCCGTGTTGATTAGTTTGACGCCATTTTGACGTGAACGATATTTATATCGACTTTATTCATTTTGAAATGAATTGAATTAGAAACGATTTCGAAATGAATTGAATTGAAAACGATTTCGAAATGAATTGAATTGAAAACGATTTCGAAATGAATTGAATTAAAAACGATTTCGAAATGAATTGAATTGAAAACGATTTCGAAATGAATTGAATTGAAAACGATTTCGAAATGAATTGAATTAAAAACGATTTCGAAATGAATTGAATTAAAAACGATTTCGAAATGAATTGAATTGAAAACGATTTCGAAATGAATTGAATTGAAAACGATTTCGAAATGAATTGAATTAAAAACGATTTCGAAATGAATTGAATTGAAAACGATTTCGAAATGAATTGAATTAAAAACGATTTCGAAATGAATTGAATTAAAAACGATTTCGAAATGAATTGAATTGAAAACGATTTCGAAATGAATTGAATTAAAAACGATTTCGAAATGAATTGAATTGAAAACGATTTCGAAATGAATTGAATTGAAAACGATTTCGAAATGAATTGAATTGAAAACGATTTCGAAATGAATTGAATTGAAAACGATTTCGAAATGAATTGAATTGAAAACGATTTCGAAATGAATTGAATTGAAAACGATTTCGAAATGAATTGAATTGAAAAAGATTTCGAAATGAATTGAATTAAAAACGATTTCGAAATGAATTGAATTAAAAACGATTTCGAAATGAATTGAATTGAAAACGATTTCGAAATGAATTTAATTAAAAACGATTTCGAAATGAAATGAAATGAATTGAAAACGAATTCAAATTGAATTGAAAGCGAATTGAAATGAATTCAAATTGAATTGAAATTTGAATTGAATAGAAATGAATTTTAAAACGAATTTATAAAGAAGAATTCAATTTTGATTTGAATTGAAAAGGAAGTTGAAATTGCTTTTGAAACGAATTGAAAACTATTTATATAATTCGTTTTAAATAGAAATCGACGAAATATATATTATATATATAATATAATGGCCTGAATAGAACGCGCCGCGCCGCGGCAGTTCGCGAATTTCGACCATTAACTTCGAACGAATATTACGGGAGAGCCGACCGTCGGATTCTCCTAAAACCGGAACCGTTGGGTTCGTATCGAAAAGAGCTTTCTAACGAATATTAGAAATTAGAAATCTAACGGTTGGATTTGGAATTATGTCCAAATCAAATTTGAAAAAGGTCGCTGTAGGTGCAGTTCGATGACCGTTGATGGAAATCGACTGTACAGGCCTCGATAAAATTATTAAAAATAATAATAATTTGTGTAAAATCATAAGAAATGATTTAGAAAGAACTGGGATGAAAAATCCCATATTTGAAAAGATAAAAATAGATTTTTATCGAAATGAACTAGTTTTGAACTAGAACTATAATTCTATTTATTTTTAAATAAATAAATTGAATTTGAAAAGGGTTTTAAAAATAACCAGAATTTCCAATGATTGCATTGGAGTGGATTTGAATCGAAATTGTCTTCGGAATATTTCGATGTTGGAATTCGTGATTATACAGATGTTGTTATGGAAATTTGAAAGATATATATTTATATCGTTATTTCCAATACGACATTTGTTAATCGTAGAATTTGATATTGAATATAAGCCGATATATTTTCTATTCAGAGCCTTATATTGAATATCAAATGTGATTTGGGTTTGTTGCGAATGGTGTCTTCACTAACACTGATGTTGAACCCAGTTGAGAAAAGATTAAATCTTTTTATTTAGATTTAATGAAGTGTACCAATTCAATAATATTTAATTGGAATTGAATAGATATTGATATTGGGTTTATCGTGAACAGTGTTTTAAATAACACTTGTTCTTTAACCCGATAATTAATGGAATGATTTTTGGGTTTATTGTGAACAGTGTTTTAAATAACACTTGTTCTTTAACCCGATAATTAATGGAATGATTTTTGGGTTTATCGTGAACAGTGTTTTAAATAACACTTGTTCTTTAACCCGATAATTAATGGAATGATTTTTGGGTTTATCGTGAACAGTGTTTTAAATAACACTTGTTCTTTAACCTGATAATTAATGGAATGATTTTTGGGTTTATCGTGAACAGTGTTTTAAATAACACTCGTTCTTTAACCCGATAATTAATGAATGTGATTTTTGGGTTTATCGTGAACCGTGTTTTTAAATGACACTGATTCTTTAACCCAGTCGAAGATTAAAACTAAGTGGAGTTTTAATGAATCTTTAATTAGATTGAGATGATCGAGAATGGAGTATCACCAGTTTTGCTCCAGGCGATAGTTAAATCTTTAATTAGATTTGGACGTGAAATGGTAATTGAATTTACCGATAACACTGAGGTGTTAGATATGAAGTATTACCAGTTTTACCTCATGAGATAAATAGGTTGGGATTGGGAAATTAAAACAAATGATTACTTCGGTAAGGTTCGCTAATCTCGACTAGTTTGAATTGATATTCAAAAATAGATTAAAGATTAAATTCAAGAAATTTATCTTGGATAAAATTAATGGGAACCTTTCCCTATGAATGTGAAATTTAGAAACTAACTGTCGGTTAGCTAAGCAGAATGGTTTTCTGGATATTGACCTGATGTTGGTTTCGGCCTTCGGGGTTAATATTTGGGGAATTATTCTCTTGATTAATTTACGGTTAGCGACTGATGAATTGGAATGAGGCGTATGTTGTGTTTGTGTAACACTTATTTAAAATAATACGCTAGTTATTCGGAAAGACCGGGTTTATCCCATTCTGAATAACTGATACGACGATAAGTCGAAGGTGAAGACGATGGTCGAAGACCGGAGGTCTTTACGTCGTTTGGATGATTACTGATGATCTTGATTGGGCTGTACACCCAAGAAGATGGAAACAGTTGGTGATCGTCCAGACGTACTTGGAGATCGATGGATATGCAGGGTACTAGGTGCCTCTGGTTTCGTTCAGACCCAGAACGGACTTGTAAATGGACTGTGTGTCTGACATTGGATTTTAGTCCGTGTGATTGATCTCTATTAAATATATATCTGTTTGGCGGCGGAGAATTTATTCTCTTGCTTAACGCCCTTCTCTGAGACGTACGAGCTCAGGGGTTATATATTGATGGATATCAAACGCATGGAGTGAATTGCCTGTGTGGCATGCCTAAGTGGCAATTGATCGAGGCTTCTGTTGAAAAGCAAAGTCTGGTGGTGATGATCAAAGCACGGCCTTTGTGGCGTAGCTTTGTGTAACGTTTACTTCGCGAGTTTCACACCCGGTATGAACCAAAAACGGGAGAGGACGTCAGGGAGGGCATGCGTTTCTTTCTAGCTAGAAGTGACGTCAGTGGTTTTACACGCCCTGACGAGTTTGACTTATGTGGTTGTTGCTGTTGCGAGGCGCCTCGGATTGATCGGTCGTTCTCGAACCGATGGAGTCATTTAGTTGGCTCGTTTATGCCCCATAGGGCGGAGAAACGCATGTTCAGGGTTTAAGTTTAATCCACATCAGTGGACTGGCCCTGAGGATCCAAGGGTCGATGCGTTCTGATCCTGAGACTCGGGCTAGACAGTCTCGAATCGGTTGAGGACTATCTTTTGCCTCGGTTCATAGACGGAAATCCAATTTCCAAATACGTGACATTTGTGGTTTTATTTGTAAACCTATATATGGCGACATGATATATGGTACCCATGCCGCCTATGATTGATACTTATGATTTGAAGTTGTTTTATACACTATGCACTTATTATAGTATCAAACGATTTGCTTTAAACGTATCAAGCATTCTTTGGCTGTTATAAGGGAAAACCCTATCCCCCGGCTTGCGTTGCATTATGTGATAGGACCTGGGTCTTATAACAGCTTCATTTTTCTTTATTTAGCATTGCGCTGTTTGTTATATGCACTGGTATTCTTGGGAGGAAACCCGTTCCGTGTTATACGGCGTGGTCCCTTGATTTGCCTAACTTTAAAATAAAGATTAACTGTTTTAGTTCTCACACCAGTCCCATGACTGACCTGGAGTTTATTGTTTTAACCTAAACTCTGGGTGCCCTTATTTTGACACGGGCAGCTAGTAGTTTTGGTTTTGCAGATATATATTCACAGGATCCTGGTTTACAGCTGGAACGATATTCGGAAAGCTTTGTATCCGTATATCTCTTCTAGTTGTGTATTGTATTATTTTTCCGCTGCTATGTATTTAAATGTAATTTAAATCTCTTATATTTCTGTGTAATATATATTCATTTATACTCTGTATATTCTTGTAATCTGATGCATTGTTGTAATATACAATGAAATGTTCTTTTATATGCGTTCTGTTGTGGCTTGTTCTCGAACTATCCGACGCTTTCCTTTACGGGGAAGTTACGGGTTTTCACAGTATCAAGCATATTTGGCTATTATAAGGGAAAACCTTATCCTCCGGCTTGCGTTGCATTGTGTGATGGGACCTGGGTCTTATAATAGCCTCATTTTTCCAAAAAGCATTGCGCTGTTTTGTTATATGCACCGGTATTCTTGGGAGGAAATTCATTCCGTGTTATACAACATGGTCCCTTGATATATCTGATTTAAAGTAAAGTTTAAAATAACATTTTTAGTTCTCACACCACTCACATGAATGATCTGGAGTTTATTGTTTTAACCTAAACTCTGGGTGCCCCTATTTTCCGCACGGGCAGCTAGTAGTTTTGGTTTTGCAGATTTATATGCACAGGATCCTGGTTTACAGCTGGAATGATATTCGGAAAGCTCTTTATCCATGTATTACTTTCAGTTTTGTATTGTATTTCGCTGCTATGTATTTAAATATAATTTAAACCTCTGATATTGATCAAATGTATATGATTTATTCATACTCTGTTATATTCTTGTATTCTGATGAAATTGTTGTAATAAGCAATGAAATGTTCTTCTGTTTGTGTTCTGATTTGTCTTGTCCTCAAATCAATCTGGACTTTCCTTCACGGGGAAGTTCGGGTCATTACATACACTAATCTCAATTGTTTAGTTGTATGTCAACCGATTGGTTGACAGACTGTTGTAAGCGTTAATTATTTATATTTAATGCTTATGCAGTTGTATAAGGCACTCTGGATGATGATTGATTGTGTATAATTGTTGTTGTGTACATGTGCATATGAAATCCATATAAATAACATTATATGGTAATTAGCCGTGTCTGATTTCAATTCAGAAAGAACGAATATTTTAAAATAACGAATATTTTAAAATAATATTCAGTAAAGGATTAAAATGTGAATTTGATGTCCGATTTTGGATGGACATGAAAATATTGAAATATATAAAGCCGTATGGATTAGATTTGCGCCATTTTGACACAAACAATATATCGATTTTATTCATTTTTATAATGAATATCGAAAAGGAAATTATTTCAAAATCCGATATTTTGAAAATATTATCATTTAAATAATATAATGATAAGGAATATCCAATTGGGATTTAAAATTGAAATGAAGTTAGAATCGTTTTAAAACGAAAATATAAACGATTTATAAAATATGTTTTAAATGGAAATCGACGAAATATATATAATCTATATATTATATATATTTAATGACTTGAATAGAATGCGCTGCGCCGCGACTGTTTGCGAATTTTGACCATTGACTTCGAATTGACATTACGGGAGATCCGACGGTCGGATTCTCCTAAAACCGGAACCGTTGGGTTCGTATCGAAAAGAGTTTTCCAAGAATATAAGAGATTTGAAATCTAGCGGTTGGATTTGGAATTATTTCCAAATCAAATTTGGAAAAGGTTGATGTAAGTGCAGTTCGATGAACGTTTATGGAAATCGATTGAATGGGCCTTAATAAAATTATTAAAAATATTAATAATTTGTGTCAAATCAGAATAAATGATTTAGAAAGAATTTTAATGAAAAAATTCCACATTTGTGAAGATAAAAATTTATTTTTATCAAAATGAACTAGTTATTAACTACATTTGAAATCCAATACTTTTTAAATAAAATAAATTGGATTTGAAATGGTTTTAATATAACATGAAATTTCCAATGAACAAATTAGAATGGATTCGAAATGGAGATAATCTTCGGAATATTTCGATATCGGATTCAGTGATTATATGGATATAGTTATGGAAATTTGAAAGATAGATTTATATCGTTATTTCCAATATGATATTTGTTGGTTTCAGAATTTGATATTGAATATAAGCCGATATAATTTCTATTCAGAGCCATGCATTTAATATAAAATGGGATTTTGGGTTTTTCATGAATGATGTCTTCAGTAACACTGTTCTTAAACCCAGTGGAGAAAAGAATAAATCTTTTAATTAAGATTTGGTGAAGTTTTCCAATTAATTAATATTTAATTGAAATTGAATAAAAGAATTGTATTTTGGGTTTGTCGTGAATGGTGTCTTAAATAACACTGTTCTTAAACCTCGAGTGAAAAGGATAAATCTTTTAATTAATATTATTAGAGTTTCCAATTATATTTAATAACTGGAATAAAATGGAATGTGAATTGGGTTTATTGTGAACTGTGTTTCCAATGACATTTGTTCTTTAACCCAATTAACAGTGAAGTTAAGATTTCGAATATATAAGTATTTATTCTAAGATTTAATGGAATTTTCCAAAAGTAAAGTTTTCCAATTTAATATATTAAATTGGAATTGAATGGAATTCGATTTGGTAATAATCGAAGTGAGCTTCTGTGGAGGAAGACTATTAATATATATGGATTTTAAAAGGCCTAGTCATTATTCCATTTAAATTATTAGTCGGATACGGAAATTGATATCGATTATATATTGATCTGTTTTCCATGAAGATTCCATAATTAATGGAATGTGATTTTGGGTTTATTGTGAACCGTTTTTTAGATGACACTGGTTCTTTGACCCAGTTAAAGACAGGATTACATATCTAACATTGTATTTCGAGCTGTATTGTTGATCCCTGCTAAATATATATCTGTTTGGTGGCAGAGAATTTATTCTCTTGCTTAACACCCTTCTCTAAGACGTACAAACTTAGAGGTTATATATAGACAGAAATCAATGGTAAGGTGTAGATTGTCGATGTGACTTGTTCGGGTTTCCAAAGTTAAAAAATCATTAACTAATGATTATTGGAAGATTAAAACTAAGTGAAGTTTTAATGAATCTTTAATTAGATTGAAATTTGAATGTGATAATTTAAATTATCAAATTTGGGAAATGATCGAGAATAGAGTATCACCAGTTTTTCTCTATGGAATGAATAGTTTGGGATTGGGAAATTTAACAAATGATTACTTCGGTAAGGCTCGATAATCTCGACTAGTTGAGAAACCCTAATTTGGTTTAAAATTGATATCCAAAGGAAGATTAAAGAATAAATTTAAAGAATTTATCTTTGATAAAATTAATGGGAACCTTTCCCCAAGGATATGAATATTTGAAGAAAAGAATATTCATAATTGGAATGAGACATATGTTGTGTTTTTATAGCATTTGACTATAAAATACATGAATTATTCAGAAAGGCCAGGTTTATACCCATTCTAAATAATTGATTCGACGATAAGTCGACGATGAGGACGGAGGTTGAAGACCGGAGGTCTTCACATCATTTGGATGATTACTGATGTCTTGATTGGGCCGTACACCCAAGACAAGGTAATAATTAGTGATCATCCATACATACTTGGATATCGATCGGATATGTGAGGACCTCTCTTCTGTATTGGACATATGGGACGAGGAATAAGGTGCCTCCGGTTTCGTTCAGACCCAGAAAAAACTAGTAAATGAATGTGTGTCTGACATTGGGTTTTATTCTATGTTGATTGACCTCTATTAAATATATATCTGTTTGGTGGCGGAAACTTTATTCTCTTACTTAACACCCTTCTCCAAGACGTACGAGCTTAGAGATTATATATCGATAGACATCATTCGCTTGGCACAAATTGTCAATGTGGCATGCGGAGATACAAATGATCAAGGCTTCTGTTGAAAAGCAGAGTTTTGCGGTTGATGATCAAAGCACGACTTTAAATAGCATAGTTTTGTGTATAGCGTTAATCCGCGAGCCTCACACCTCGGTATGAGTCAAAAACGGGATCGTGACTATAGGGAGTGCATGACATTTCTTTCTAGCTATGGGTGGTTTCATGGTATGGAGCCCAAACATTTATTATATTTTTACCTATGTGGAAGATGGATAGCGAGGCGCCTCAGATATATCGGTTACTACGGAGCCGATGGATAGGTCCGATAGGACTGGGAAATGTGTGTTCAGGAATAATTAATCCACTAAAGTATGTGTGGATCGGCCCTGAAGATCCAAGGGTTGCCCCGTGGTGTGTAATCCTGAGGCATTTACTAGAGTGTCTTGAAGCCGGCGAGGACGATCCCTTGCCTCGACTCACGACGGAAATCCAGTTTCCAATACATGACATTTCGGTTTTGAATGTAGAGCCTAGTATGGCGACATAGTAGCATGGGATACTATGTTGTCTATAATTGATACATTTATATTTGAAGTGACTTTGACACTATATACTTACAGTAATATCAAAGTGATTTGTTTTAAACGTACCAAGCATGTTTGGCTATTATAAGGGAAAACTTTATCCTTCGGCTTGCATTGCATTACGTCATGGGACATGAGTCTTATAATAGCTTCATTTTTCTAAAATCATTGCACTGTTTGTTATATGCACTGGTATTCTTGGGAGAAAACTAGTTCCATGTTATACGGCGTGGTCCCTTGATTTACTCTACTTCTGAAGAAAAGTTTTAAATAGCTGTTTTTAGTTCTCACACCAGTCACATGACTGACCTGGAGTTTATTGTTTTAACCTAAACTCTAGGTGCCCCTATTTTCCACACAGGTAGCTAGTAGTTTTGGTTTTGCAGATTATTTTTACAGGATCCTGGATTTACAACTGGAGCTATATTCGGAAAGCTCTGTATCCATGTATTTCTTTCAGTTGTGTTATGTATTATTTTTCCGTTGCTTTGTAATTTGAATCTCTAATATTTATCAAATGTATATTATTTATTCATACTCTGTCATATTCTTGTACTCTGATGTAATTGATGTAATAAACAATGAAATGTTCTATCGTTTGTGTTCTAATTTGTCGTGTTCTCAACTCAATTCGGGCTTTGCCATAAGGGCGAGTTTGGGTCGTTTCAGAAATGCACAAAAGAAAATTTATTCAGTGACATGATGAAAAATGGAAATTGATGAATTGAAACTGGTGAATGATATAAATGAAAAAGTTAAGAATTCAAGTAACTCAAGTATAATGTGTGAATGATTGTCAAAGAAGGGAAATTGTCATAACATACCATTAAAAGCCTGAGCATTACATGAGCCAATAAATATGACTCATAATCAATTCATGTCAATAATGGAATTAACAATTCCTTGATGCGTTTTTTGGTTGTTTATCAAACAGGTGTATTTGGAAGCAATATAAATTTATTTCACGTAAAAATTATCATAAAATATATTAAATTCAATAAACATAATTAGAATGTTTGCACTAAATTCAGAAAATGTTGCGGCAGTTTTGAAAGTATCCATTATCAGAAGATAAAAAATCTATTTTTTTAAGTAAATTAGATCTTTAGAGAGCATTGGAATGACCATAAAGGCAGAAACATTTTCTACATACCATTAAAAGCCCAAGCAAATAAAACGGCGGTTATTTATTAAATATACATCAATTCCTAATCTTTACTTCTCATATATTTGATCGAATAGTTTGTATTTCTCATTTTTTGCAGTAAACAATCAATGCAATGCATTTTAGTAAACATTCAATTATACAAATGTATTTTATGGTCAGACCAAATAAAATAGAAATCATATAGAAAGGAAATACCTAGAACAAAAGAAATGAATATAGAGATGGTAATTTGGGAATTTTACGGTCGAACCAAATAAAGATTAGTGGGAATTATTTTGTAGATAGATAGATGAGAATATCTTTAAATTTCAATTATAATGACAATTTATAAAATTTCTCAAATGACATTTCTTGGAGAAAACTAGAATATTTCTTCATTTCTTGCAATTAATACCTATCTTCCAATATTGCATATATGATCAAACTATTTCAATAACATGCGTGTATGCTCACCCTATTATCATGAAACAGTGTTGAAAACCATAAGGTATAATACACCAAAAATTTGTTCATAAATTTTCCCATAAATGCTGTTTTTTTTACTTTTAGATAACAAAAAAATTCACCTAATACAAAGTTGTGCTTTTACTATAGGATTATGTAACAACATTAGTTGTTATAAGAAACTTAAAATTTGCATTTTTTTTCATAGCAATCGATTGTAAAAACCTACATTATCACTTTCTTTCTTCAGACTTTAGAAGAGATGCACCGCCTTATCAGTGTTCTACTCCTACATGATATGAAAGGTTGTTGAGTTATTTTAAATTTAATTTGTTAGAATATTTCAATTATGTGGGCCACACATTTAAATATATTATGTTACACCATTTTGGTGTGAATGCCAATTAAAGTGGTCAAATAAGGTAAATAATATTCATTGTCATAAATATTTGTAATTCCTTTCAGAATAAAAAATTAATGAGAATATCTTTAAATTTCGGTAGTTGATAAAATTGCTCAAATGACATTTCTGGGAGAATACTAGAATATTTCTTTCATTTCTTGCATTTAATACCTATCTTCCAATATTGCATATATGCTCAACCTATTATCAACAACATGCATGTATGCTCACCCGATTATCATGAAACAGTGTTGAAAATCATAAGATATAACACATCAAAAATTTGTTCATAAATTTTCCCATAACTGCTGTTTTTTTTACTTATAGATAACAAAAAAAATCACCTAATACAATGGTGTGCTTTTACCATAGGATTATATAACAACATCAGTTGCTATAAGAAACTTAAAATTTGCATTTTTTCATAGCAATCAATTGCAAAAACCTACGTTGTCACTTCCTTTCTTCAGATTTTAGAAGAGATTAACCGCCTTATCAATGCTCTGCTCCTACATGGTATGAAAGGTTGTTGAGTTATTTTAAATTTAATTTGTTAGAATATTTCAAATATGTATATGGGCCACACATTTAAATATATTATGTAACACTATTTAGGTGTGAATGCCAATTAAAGTGGTCAAATAAGGTAATAATATTCATTGGCATAAATATTTGTAATTCTTTCAGAGTATATAATTAATGAGAATATCTTTAAATTTCAATTATAATGATAGTTGATAAAATTTCTCAAATGACATTTCTTGGAGAATACTAGATTTTTTTTTTTCATTTCTTGCAATTAATACCTGTCTTCCAATATTGCATATATGCTCAAGCTATTTGCAATAACATGTGTGTATGCAGTATGCTCACCCTATTATCATGAAACAGTGTAGAAAACCATAAGATATAATGCATCAAAAATTTGTTACACAAATTTTCCTATAATTGTTGTTTTGTTTTTTACTTATGGATAACAAAAAAATTCACCTAATACAAAGTTGTTATTTTACCATAGGATTATGTAACAACATCAGTTGTTATAAGAAACTTAAAATTTGCATTTTTTTCATAGTAATCAATTGTAAAAACCTACATTATCACTTTCTTTCTTCATATTTTAGAAGAGATGCACCGCCTTATCAGTGTTTTGCTCCCACATGGTATGAGTGGATGCTGAGTTATTTTAAATTTAATTTGTTAGAATATTTTAATTATGTGGTCACACATTTAACTATATTGTGTAACACTATTTAGTTGTGAATGCCAATTAAAGTGGTCAAATAGGGTAATAATATTCATTGGCATAAATATTCTGCTGTTATGGAAGGAATGCATATAGAATGGAATATTTTTCACTTTGCTAAAGGCCTAACTAAAAATATTACACTATTATATAAATTAGGGGTCATGGTCCCTCAATTACACAAGTTTTCAGCATATTCTCTTTATCCCCTCTAAACAAATACATTTATATCTAAACTTGTGTCAATTTGGAAGATCCATAACCAAGTCGGTCCTCTTTAACAAA
Organism: Allium sativum; assembly: GCA_030737875.1. Taxonomy (NCBI): domain Eukaryota; kingdom Viridiplantae; phylum Streptophyta; class Magnoliopsida; order Asparagales; family Amaryllidaceae; genus Allium; species Allium sativum. Next base: position 829,938,432 of record CM060918.1, on the reverse strand, counting down.
CGCTCATGGATTCAGTTGATGAAAGCAACAACTATCGATTAAGATCTAAAGCTTGTGTCAGCTTTAATAATCAAAACAATGTCTTAATTAGGTTAATCCTCTCTCTGTAAATATTTATGGATTCACGTATGGCTTCTGCTAATACATTTTAAAAATATATGTGTTTCCTAAAATGCACTGTCGAAATAGTATATTACAGATCTGAATATAAATAGTTACATAATAATAAGTTTTTTTGCATAGTATATTATTGTTCACCATTGATTCAGTATCATTGTGATATAATTGTTGCTTCCTTATTTTACTTTCTAATTTTATACATTGATAGTTTAAGAAATATTTGCAGCTCTTATGGAGACTCTTTTTAATCCATTTGTATTCAATACTCTCTTTGGACCGTAAATTAAAAATATTGAAAGAGCTTTTATTTGATTCATTGGCTATATTTCATATTTGCATTTGGCTACAATGTATATGTAGTGTTTATATAACTAAAAGTGTGATAATTTCCATGATAGTAGATTTTAGTACTTTAATTCGATGATAAATAATGCATATATTTTATTGCATTCCTAAAATGCACTGTCAAAATAATATATTACAGATTTGAATATAAATAGTTACATAACATTAAGTTCCTTTTTGTGTATATTATATTATTGTTCACCAGTGATTCGATATCATCATGGTGGAATTGTTGCTTCCTTATTTTCCTTTCTAATTTTATACATTGACAGTTTAAAAAAATGTTTGCAGCTCTTATTGAGGCTCTTTTTAATCCATTTCTATTCAATACTCTCTTTGGACTGTAAATTAAAAATATTGAAAGAGCTTTTATTTGATTCATTGGCTATATTTCTTATTTGCATTTGGCTACAATGTATATGTAGTGTTTGTATAACTAGAGGTGTGATAATTTCCTTGACAATAGATTTTAGTACTTTAATTCGATGATAAATAATGCATATATTTTATTGCATCCCTAAAATGCACTATCGAAATAGTATATTACAAATTTGAATATAAATAGTTACATAACAGTGAGTTTTTTGTGTGTATATTATATTATTGTTCACCAGTGATTCAGTATCATCGTGATAGAATTGATGCTTCCTTATTTTACTTTCTAATTTTATACATTGACAATTTAAGAAATGTTTGCAGCACTTATGGAGGCTCTTTTTAATCTGTTTCTATTCAGTACTCTCTTTGGACCGTAAATTAAAAATATTGAAAGAGGTTTTATTTGATTAATTGGCTATATTTCATATTTGTATTTGGCTACAATGTGTATGTAGTGTTTGTATAACTAGAAGTGTGATAATTTCTGTAGCCATATTTGCATATATTAGGTGAACTCCTAGGCATATGAACCAAGTGTACAAAGCTTTTTAAGGATATCCTCTTCTTTCCACATTGTATCCAGGTATGGAAGTTTTGATTTGTTGACCTTAATACTTATTATAATTGAATACGACATATTTGATAGTTGGTGCATATGGAAACCAGCTTGAAATAATGCTATATGTAAATAAATATATATCATTTTACTAAATGAAGCTGATTAAGCAATTTCCTAATTTTGACTAATATTTACCTACAATATATGTACTATTTCGTTAAAAATTGAATGTCTATCTTTATTCTTTCTTCTCAATTATTCTTTCTGCTTACTCTATATAGAGTTATATATTAAAAAGTGGATAATGCGATTATTATTTTTATGCTCCTTTTTTAATTTATTACTTAGAATGCTGATCTTTCTGTAAGTCGACCACAAAATCTAAAATTATCAAATTTTACACAAATTTTCAAATAAAATATGTGTGTGTATATGTGGGACATAACTTCTTCATTTGCCACTTTCAACTTTTATACTGTTTTTTTCATATGAGGTGATTTCTACCATTGCATTATTTCATACTGGTTTTTATTTCATCTGAGGCAATTTCTATGATTGAACACATTTCACATTGGAAGTTATATTAAATACTTCAAGTAAGTCTTCCTTATGAAGAATGGAAATAGCAATAATAATATATACTTCAAGTAAGATTGTTACTTTGATTGTAACTTTTGGTTTACAGGATTGCAATTATGGTTTAAATTGGTTTAGGTGATGTTGTTATGCCTAGAAGTGTGCTATGGAAAGTTGGAATATTAAAATTGATGTAGACTCCTAAACACGTTTAAAACCATTAAGCATACTTTGTATATTTATATATAATAATATAAAACAACTATCATTTTGGATAACTGCAGTGAGTACATCAATGTCAGAGGATTAGAAGAAATTGAAATGGAAAACGCATCATAAAAGTTTTGAACTTTGATGCATCCCATTAAATGCAACAGTAAGTTTTTTGTGTGTATGTTATGTTATTGTTCACCTGTGTTTCATTATCATCGTGATAGAATTGTTGCTTCCTTATTTTACTTTCTAATTTTATACATTAACAATTTAAGGAATGTTTGCAGCTCTTATGGAGACTCTTTTTAATCCATTTATATTCTATTCTCTCTTTGGACCATAAATTAAAAATATTGAAAGAGCTTTTATTTGATTCATTGGCTATATTTCATATTTTCATTTCGCTACAATATATATGTAGTGTTCGTATAACTAGAAGTGTGATCATTTCTGTAGCTATATTTTCATATATTAGGTGAACTCCTGGGCATATGAACCAAGCGTACAATTTTTTTTTAAGGATATCCTCTTCTTTCCACATTGTATCCAAGTATGGAAGTTTTGATTTGTTGACCTTAATACTTATGTTAAATGAATATGGCATATTTGATAGTTGGTGCATATGGAAACCATCTTGAAATCATGCTATTCGTAAATAAATATATATATATATCATTTTACTGAATGAAGCTGATTAAGCAATTGCCTAATTTTGACTAATATTTACCTACAATATATGTACTATTTCATTAAAAATTGAATGTCTGTCTTTATTCTTTCTTCCCGGTTATTCTTTCTACTTACTCTTTATGTAGTTATATCTTAAAAAGTGGATATGTGATTATTATTTTTATGCTCCTTTTTTAGTTTTTTGTTTAAAATGCTGATCTTTCCGTAAGTTGACCACAAAATCTAAAATTATCAAATTTGACACAAATTTTCATATAAAATATGTGTTGTGTATGTGGGACATACCTTCTTCATCTACCACTTTCAACTTTTATATTGTTTTTTTCTTCAGTTGGGGTGATTTCTACCATTGCACCATTTCATACTGGTTTTTATTTCATCTGAAACAATTTCTATCATTGAACACATTTCAAATTGGGAGTTATATTAAATACTTCAGGCAAGTCTTCCTTATGAAGAATGGAAATAACAATAACAATATATACTTCAGGTAAGATTGTTACTTTGATTGTAGTTTTGGTTTACAGGCTTGCAATTATGGTTTAAATTGGTTTAGGTGATGTTGTTATGCCTAGAAGTGTGTTATAGAAAGTTGGAATATTAAAACTTATGTAGACATCTAAGCACGTTTAAAACCATTAAGCAAATTTTGTATATTTATAAATAATAATATAAAAGAACTATCATTTTGGATAACTGTAGGCAGTAAGTACATCAATGTCAGAGGGTTAGAAGAAATTAAAATGGAAAACGCAACATAAAAATTTTGAACTTTGATGCATCCCATTAAATGCTAATAACCCAACACTTAACGTACAAGGTGTTAGTTGCATTTTCAGTAATTGATTTGTATATTTTGACATAATATATGATATTTTGATTATTCATTTTGTATACTAATTATTCAAATTGTTAATGTGTTCAAATGATATGGAGAGCAGAGATGGATGAGCACAATATTGTCTAGCAATCCCAAATATTATCTCTACAACATTCATGCATAATCATAATTTTAGTGCCATATCAGTGTCTTAATTCTATTATATTCTACATTCTCTTTCGTTATCTTTATTAGCTCATGTTGTACTATTCATATTCATATGTTCACACATCTTCTAATAAACCAGAACTATGTTCAGTTATAATTGAATCAATATGCGCATAGCGGATAATGAATTCTTTAGTTAAGCCATCATGGAGCATTAATTTATAACTGGTATATGTATTTATTTCCCAAATTAATATTTTGAATTAGAACAAAGAGAAATAAGTTACAAACATACATTTATTCTCTATGAAGTTTAAAGTAAAATATATAAAGTAGTAAATTTAGAAGATCTAAATTTGACTATATTATGTTATGTAAGTCGGAAAATATAGTGTTTTTCGACTGCAACTATATATTTTTTCTTTCTAATTTAGTTAATATTGACTATGTAAAAATAAGAGAATGCAGAAATGTCCTATCTCCTGTGTATCAAATTAAAGAAAAAATATATAGCTTTGCAATTGTAGGGAATCCATTTTTGGGCCAAATTTGAAACATTTCACTTAAGAACGTTAGCTATATTTTAGACTTAGGACATTATTGTTATAGAAGGTGTGCAAATTAAATTTTGTACATTAACCATAGAAACGATATCACTGTTTAATTTTGTTCAGGTTGATACATCAATATTTGGTCCAAAACGTGAGGTATTTTTTTAATTTGGTGCGTACCTTTTAGTTTTATCAGCTATCTTACACTCGATAGATACATGTCCTGCAAAGTGAATTGTGAACAATGTATATTCTAGCTTATGTGCTATTGTCTTTTGAAATTTGAATATTATTATGATTTGTGGGTTGAATAATTAAAAACACATGTGATATCGACGAAGGGTTTCTTGTTCAAATAAATAAATGAAAATGAAGAAAAACTAATCATCAACCATTAAAACAAATTATATATCACAACTACATATTTAAAGATGTCATTTCTCAACTATCTTTCGGTTATCTCATACTTCAATTTCACTTTTGCTCCACTGGTATTACCTACCTAAATGACTGGACGATTATCATTTTTTTCTAATCGGTTTTTTTATAAACATTCGGTCCTCGCACATCATGAACATTAGTGTAATAAAATCTTCACCACCTATTTATTATTCAATGCTACAACATCAACAGACATCCACGTATTAAATGACATAATACTTCATCCTATCTCTTAGTTTAAATAACTTGAAAATCTCAATACACTCAATCCACGACAAAATTATTGTTGCTTGAACAACATGACAATTAATTATTGTTACTACATAAATTATTAGATGGATAAGAGAACAATTAATCATTCATGATAAAATTATTTTTGGATGAAAAACATAATAATTTATTATTGTTGCCGCATAATTTATAATATTTGAAAATATACATATATATATAACTATTTAATATAAATTACAATACTTTATTTTTCATATTTAACAATTACAATATATTTTTTAATAACATAAATTTTAATGCCTAGCAAAGCAGGAAAAAAAATACTAGTAGGGTATTAATATTTATTGGCACAAATATTCAGCTGTCATGGAAGGAATGCGCAGAGACCGAAATATATTTTTCAGTTTTTGAAGGGCCGAACTGAAAATATTACACTATTATAAATTAGGGGTTATGGTCCCCAAATTACACAAGTTTTCAGGGTATTCTCTTTATCCCCTCTAAAGAAATACATTTACATCTGAACTTATGTCAATTTGGAAGATCCAGAACCAAGTCTATCCTCTTTAACAAACGCTCTTGGATTCAGTTGATGAAAGCAACAACTAACGATTCAGGTCTAAAGCTTGTGTCAACTTTGATAATCAAAACCATGTCTTAATTAGGCTAATCCTCTCTCTGTAAAATCTATGGATTCGGGTATGGCTTTCGCTAAATCATTTTACTTTCTTTGATTTCTTCTCAATTAAATCAATATGGGTCATCTATTCAAATATGGAATTTCATGTTTGGTCAATCATAAAGTATATAGAAATTTCAGCAAGTGGTATCGGAGCCATCCATTATTGATTTCATTGGGAAAATTGCTCCTTTTTTTTTGAAGATTTGGTTTTGATTTAGTACCGTTTCTTGTATTTAAAATAATGGCTAATTTGTGAAACTCTTTTAGTTTCGAAACATAGATCTGAATGATTAAACATTTAAAGTCATTAATTTTTTTTAAAGAAAATAACTTGAATCCCTCTAAATTTGGAAAACAACTTTTGTCAGTCATAACATCACAAGTTATTGCATATTATTCTGAATTATTTATGAATCTCAATATGAAAGAACATTTTGAATATGTTATGAACAATTGTTTTCCTCTACTGTTTATTGATGGTATATAATGGTTTAAATAATCTAGAGCCATTTATGCAAGGAAATATGAATCTAGATCCTTGATTAAATTAATTTGGACATACAATTATACATATATATATAGTATTTGGTATATTTTAGAAAATTTGAATCGAGTATGCTCTTTTCAGATATTTATGCATGCCTAGATCTGAGTTGAAATGATTTTGTTTCGTTGTTTTATATATATTTGCAATATTGGTTTACATTTTTTGGCCACATAACGGTCCATTGCATTTTTTGTTATAAATGCATTAATTGTGGTTATTACACTAATATCATAAATGCATTATATGCTTCAATTATGGAAATTAAATAATTTAGCTCGTTCCTATTAGAAAATAAGAAAAGACATTTTTTTTATTTAATGCATTTATGTTTAATAGATACATATATTTTATGGCTAATTCTATTCAAACACCAACAATCTCTTAACATACACCATAAAATAAAATAAACGACTACACACCAAAAATTACTTTACATACACCATATCTTTTACAAAATTAGCCTTATTTTATTCATCATCTACCTTCTTTAAAGCTCTAAACTAATATATGAAAAAAAAAATTATGGCATTAAAAGAAGTTCCCGTTCAGTAAAACGAACTTTAATTTTTTGAATATATGGTAAACGATTTATTATGCTATAAAAAAAATCTTAATTTCAACAAAAATACTATATGTCTAGATTAAATGGTTTAAAACTTGAGAACTTACCTGTAAAAGTTCTCTTAATTCAAATTTTAGGCTTTGTGATTTAAATACATTAAATTCTTCAAACTTTTTTACATAGGTTTGACCAAATATTGTTAATTGCAATGTTTTAATTTGATGGGTTATAATTAAAAGAGTAAAAAATGCAACAAAGAAGAAGGGTATTTTAATAATATATTATTTTAACAAAATTTTGGTGTACATTATGTAATTTTCGGTGTATGAATAGAATTTTCCATATTTTATATGTATGGTGCATGTGAAAGATATGTTGCACTGTCATATTTCAGTCAGCATAAAATAAAAGCAGCAATAGTTTGCATGTTTATCTAAACTGCATCATTTATGGCTTAGTTAAGTATTCCAGTAATAAACCAAAAGAAAATTGACATAGTATGATTTTATATAGCTATGCTGTAGTGAGGTATACATCATAGCTATTATTTTCAATAATGTTATTTAACACGACATTTGCTGTGTCATTTGACATTTGTCGTGTAATTTATTTATGATGAACTGTGGCATATTTGTTAAGGGAATGACATGAATGTAGTCGCATACCTAAAGAAAAAGATTAAAATAGCTATGACTAACACATCTTATGCTATAGTAAGAGCTTTGCTCCGAAATTTTTATCTCTTACATGGACGTAAAACAATTTTTAAGTGTTTTATGGCACTTAAGGCGCATTGTACAAACATTAAGAAATAAATTCAAATGTAATTTTGGTGTCTCTTTATAACTATAAATATCCTACACTCATAGTGATCTGATCTGATTGGAATAACATGTCACCAAAGTGACCTCTCTTATTTTGGTTGTTTATGAAAAATGTTTGATATTTGTGTGTAGTTATTCATGCGAATATTAGTCGGCCCAAAGGAAGGCTAATGTTTGGCCGAATCAATTAGACATGTGTGATGATAAATACATGACTATTATAAAGTTTTTGAGTGAATAATTAATCGGCTCTAAGGAAGATTGTTATTTGACTTGAATTTATTGTCAATGTTTGATTGTTACAACAAGAGTACCACTTACAATTGATATAACTGTCCAAAGACTTGATATCAATGTGTAGTAGGTATCTTGATAAAAGACTAACCAATTATTTAAATTTACTATGGTTGAAATTTGACTATGAGCATACAAGGTCAAGCTTTGTTTTTGTTCAATTTTCAACTAATTTGGATAAAATATCTGCAATTTTATGTGCGTTCTCATATTGTATGGGATTATCTATAGAGAATAGTAAGATGATACATTGACTTCTCTTGAATCCATAGATCTAGCTTTTACAATTTAGAGGGTCTTATTCAACCCTATTACAATTAAATGTTCTTTTGATGTTAAAAAGAATATTGAAAGGTGGCATAACTCAAACAGCAGGAGTAAAAGGATTATATGGTAAAGTATATTAGAAGTTTTTCAATAATGTGCTATATATAAGGATAACTAATTTTGATAAGTTATCCATTGAGAATGGAAAGCACTTTATGGAAACAATACGGGGAAACATAAATGAGTACAATATAGAAAAACCATACTTCAAAGGTCAAAAGCACTCAAATTATTATTAATTTTTGATGCAATAGCTATTTTAAGAATATTATTATTGTAAAACAATAATTTAAGAATAAAGTGTTCCCTTATTGAGTCTGTTTTGGTTTATGGTAAGAATTAGAAATATGAAGCATGATAATGTTGGAAGTACTCATTTGACATTCATTGTAAACAAATGTATATAAATGATGATAATGATATTGCTAAGAACTAAGAAGAAAAGAAATAACATATAGATATATTTATAGTTGTCTCTTTAATGAAATATGCAGACATATAAGGCAAAGTATATTATGTTTTCTTCAAGTAATTATTGAGTTATATTTGATTTTTTGTGATTTAGACAAATTTCAGTTTTATATTTCTAATATAACAAAATAGGTTATTATTGTTCATTAAAAAATAATAATGTTGATTTATGAATAAATTCAAACATTTATGTAATTAAAACTCTAAATGTCTGATATATAAGTTATGTCTGCTTATGTTAAATAGCTTCTGTAATCATATCTCAAAATTGGTTTTCGGTGACTGATATAATTATATATTTCAGCTTATTAAGGAATTCTAAACTGAGATATCGAAAAGGTGGAAAATACATTATTGATATTCTAAGTGATTTTAAAGGTATCAATTAATGAACCCACGTTAAAGAAAAGTTTAATGATGTGAAATGAAACAACCTCTTAAGGATGTTGAATTTAGGGGAGAAATAGAGTATAATCATTATCTTTAAAGAGAATCATCTCTGATTCAACTACAGCTACATCTTTGGATAATTTGTAAGATTTTTTTTTCATTTCACTAACAAGAAATGAATTAAGAACTAAAATTAAACAATGTTAAACAGATTTTCAATTAAGTATAAAACATTGTTTTTAAGAGAATCGTTGTTTTTTGATTCAATTATAGTACATCTTCCAATAGTGTATAAGGTTTGCATCCTTTCATTAACAAGAAGAAAATTAGGAACAAAAATAACACAATGCTAAAGAAATTGTTATTCAGGTTAAGGTTTACTGTTTTAGGTAAACAGAAACAACAACCTCAAAATGCAAGATCACTAAGGAAATCCACCTAAAAGGGAAGAAATGCTATTTCAGGTGACCATGTTGTATTTCTCCATAAAGACAAATAATGGATTGGTAAAGTTAATTTTATGGACCCTTATCAATCCACATAAGGTACTTATTTTTTTTAAAAGGAAAATGTGGATTTAAGAAAAGAACATATATTATAAATCTATATGGCTTTTCCCTCTGACTTAAGAAATAAGATCATCGGATTTGAATAACTACTCGGTGCCAAAAGGGATCAAGTGGGGGATATGAAATCATACAAGGGACTTTTATGAAAACACTATTCCTAAAAGGAAATTTTATTCATTAAACAATGTTTCTTTTGAACTTAGTAGATAACTCTTTAGAATCACTTTGGAGCTTATTGCATCATGTACTTTTGAGCACTATCTGATGGAGATTAAAATCATGTTTCTCAATGGAGACATTGATGAAACTACTTAAGAAATCAATTTGTGGATTAGCCTTTTGTATTTGGGATTCATATACACCATTATTGTTCATGGGGTGATATTTGGATTATTACAAAAGAATTAGGAAGATAAGTGCTTAAAAGGTTTGGTATGTAAACTACAATTCAGTTGATTCTCTTTTTTTTTACCAAAACAGATAAGAGCTACCATCCTTGAAAAAAAGGAAATGTAAGTGATTCCTCATGCATTTGCAGTACGGATTCTAATGCATACTGAAGAATATACACATATGGGTATCGTGTATATTATTTGGCAGATATCTTATTGATATTGGAAGTGGATCACCTGTTAGTAACCAAAATGGTTATGAAGTATCTTTATGGAACAAAAAAAGGTTATATGCTCATAGATAAAAGATCAAATCGGTTGGAGATCTTTCGGAATTACGATTTGAATAATTTTTGGATGTCATTTGAAACATCCCATGTCCGTTAATGTCACTCGCTAAGGGAATGCATTAAGTTTCGTGAAGCGCTATAGGTAAACAGACATAGAATGATTACAAGACAGAAATAAATAAGGCAACAACGGAAAATTTAAACTTTTATTTCAAACATAAGTCATAACCTCATGGTCCACAATTTCATAAGTCACAAAAACCATTACAATAGAAATACTTTTATCTTGCACCATCAGAGTACATAAGTAAATAAAAAGCATCATTTCCCAAATAAAAAAGAGTTAAACCATAGTAGAGTCAAGAACTTGAGCCATACTTCAGAAGTACCTCCTAGAAAGATAGAAGGAGAAACAACAGGGTTAGACATGAAGTCTGGCAAGTCTAGTTACTTTTAGCCAATAGACAATTAAAAGCAACATGATAGGCATATAGAGTGGATACGAGAGAAATCACTACATAAATGGCAGGTGTGACAAGGTAAGCAAGTTAAGGTATATGTGCCTTACTAATGATAACTCTGCATTATTACTAGTGTAACTAAAATGAAATGATCCCTTCCACTATAAGCTGGTAGGCTTAGGTCATAGGTCCAAGTATACTCTAACCAATACCCTAATCGATCGGCTCCCTACCTTGTAGATATCCTGTGCTGGCCCCACAGTGGGAGGTATCACTTCCTAAAGTGGTAACCCATGGTGTGCATACTATATCTACTGGTGTCACGGTCGTCTTAGCCCCCTCTGCCCGGCCCATGCACGCACATGTCCCCGGTCGGTTTGCGCCGCCCACACCATCCGCCTCGTTTGGATCTCTTACAATCAATCAATAAGCGTGCCCCTTCTCTGCCTAGTACAGAGGTCTTTACTTGATACCACTTTGGGTTACTAACTGAAATGGGTCCCTCTCAATATGACACGAGCTCTCCCCTTGTCTTGTATCCCCACTAGTTTTTTCTACTGACTATGTATACCCTTAGGTGTCTTTAATTACATAGCCCTATACTACTTATGCTTACCCTAAAGGGTGTCTTTAATTACATAACTTTCTTACATCATTTACCGGTTATGTATACCACTTAGGTGTCTTTACTTACATAGCCCTATTACACTATCTACTGGTTATGTATACCACTAGGTGTCTTTAATTACATAACCTTATTGGGTTAAGTATGTAGACCTATATATATATATATATATATATATATATATATATATATATATATATATATATTACCCATCCCCTCTAACTTACTTAACTCCCCACTACCCATCCAATTTTACTTAACCCTAACTTAAGTCCATAGTCATATTAAATTAGATTAAGTAGTCCATTTTTTACCATGTCCAATTACGGTTATAATGAGCTAGACCTCCCACATTAGGCCTACAACGTGTGGATGCTGGATATGCCGGTCGGATCCGGGCAGTCTTATTCCACAGTTGGGCCTAACCTCGTGTCTTAGCCCGATTCTTATTGGCATACTTAGACCTCCCACATTAGGTTCAACGTTAGTGGCTGCTGGATATGCCGGTCGGGTCTGGCCAGGCTTCCGCCGCTAATGTAACCTAACCCCATGTCATAAGTACAATTTATGATTCCCAATTGTAAATTACTAAACTTTCCAATTTAATTCAAATCTACCTATGTCATTATAGGTAACTATTTCTATGTTTTCCTCATTTGATTTACATGTCCCATTTCCTATTAAACATTACATATATCATTCCAATTTTAATTCCCTTTTTCCCTGTTTTCCCTCTAACGTATTCGTACGTATTTTGGCGGAATCTAGGCTATAAAGTAGGCTAGCTATAATAATCAAAAGGGAAGACATAAACATGATTATAAACTGGCATAGTAACAAAGTGAATGGACATCTGATTAACATCATAACTAAATGGGCATAATTTATAACTTGTGGCAGTTACTATGATGTTTAAGCAAGCATAATGAGATCTAGATCATCTAGATCTAACATAAGGTGTTCAATTACCTAGATCTAGCATAGTCAAGGCAACATGTTTAGATCAAAAGGTAGATTCACATGTCGAGTTTACAACATATATCAATGTATAACAATATGACAAGTGAAAGGTGATTAGCATAAAAGTCTAGATCCAAATGATGTCACAGTTATCTAAATTAATAGATGTACTTCCATCATAACATGGTTACAAGTCAAGATCCATTTAACCATCATAATCGAATCACCGCAATTACATTAGATCTAGGAAATTAGATCCTGTCATGACATAGGATAAAGTTTCATATCAACCCAGAATCATACTTTACAACATATCCAATTCATTGTCTATCAAAACATACTTTTATTTATCTAAACCTAAAAGTAATTAGAAACTCACAGCGTTAGGTTTAGAGAATTGAGAGAGAATAAATATGAATTCTGAATTTAATTAGCTAAACCGTTGTTGTAGAATTTGATCTTCTAATTTGACTTGATGGAGTAGAAAGGCTTGTTTTAATTTAAATTAGAGCAGCATGGAGGCGCCATGGATGATAACAATGAGATTAGGTTTAGGTTTAGGTGTTTATTTATAGATGGATTAGGTGAATTAGGACCTTTAGATTAGATTAGGAACTATATGAACCATCTAGACCAGAAAAACACGTCATCCAGCCAATCCCAGAAAAACACGTAATCACGGAACTCTCCAGAATTCTGCAGATCTGCTCGGCCTGGGCGCACTTCCCAGGTGCGCCAGTGCAATTTTGTTCTGGCGCACTTCACAAGTGCGCCAGTTATTCTGGCCCATTTCCTGATTGTTCAGCCCAACTTCTATCGTCCATAACTCCTTCATACGTTATCCGTTTTACGCAAACTCGGACTCTATCTCAAGCAGAATTCCGAGATGAACGCAATGGCGTAACCCGTTTTACTTAATTCTTATTTTAAAAAATAATTATTCTTTAATTATCCCTTATGTCATGTTTTAAAATTACGGGTTGTTACATTCCCCCTACTTAAAGGATTTCGTCCCCGAAATCTCGAAGCTGAAAGGAATGTATGTCCTACCATCCATCATCCATCTACTCAACTATCAGTCACGGGCTTCCATTTTCCTTAAAAGATTTTTAATGCTTTCATGAACATATGCAAAGTGTGTGTATATGTCCTTGTCTTAATGCAAAATCAGGCGGTCTACTGATTCAGTCGACTTCCTTAATGCAAAACATGATAATGAAATGCGTCCATTATGTATGCAAAAGAATCCTAATGATACATATCATTTCTATATGAGTGCACAACCATTCATCCAAATGCGACATCCATATGCCAGTTCATCCATTTTTATCCATAAAAGAAAAGAAAATGCACACACATTTATATGCAATGTGAGCGTGATTGAGCCGATCTTAGTGTCTAATGTGTGTGTATATGCGTCCATAGGAAACCACTAGCAAACACTTGCATCCATCAAATATAACATGTTTCAAATACATGTTTACATCCATAGGATTCCTGTCTAAAGGTCGAAAATACCATGGATAAGACATACTTTATTGACAGAAACAAGTAATGATAAGATTTAGGGAAAAGGACTTAAGAACATACCCTCGAAAAGAAAAGGTACGAAGAAAGAATCTTATCTTCAGGTTCCCAAGTCGCATATTCTGGGTTATCTCCCCATTGAATCTTTAGCAACTTGATATCCTTATTGCGCAGCTTCTTAATCTCTGACCCAAGAATGCGGGTGGGGACCCATCAAACTGTCGCCTCCCATTCCACTTCGACATCTTCCAACATGCTCGGCTCAATAACTTCTGCGGTGTCATGTAGGCACTTCTGTAGATGAGAGACGTGGAAAACGTCCTGAACACCGGATAAATATTCTGGGAGCTTTACTCTGTAGGCCATTTGGCTAATCCTCTCGGTTATGGGAAATGGTCCCACAAACCTGGGTGCCAACTTCCCTACTGATCCGAAGCTAACCACATTCCTCAAAGGCGATACTTTGATAAAAACTAGGTCTCCTACTTTGAATTCGATGTCAGTCCTTCTCTTATCTGCATAGGACTTCTCCTATCTTGAGCTGTCTTCATCAGTCGTCGAATAAGGTCAATCTTTTCGGACTTTTCCCTAACCATATCTGGTCTAAGCAATAATCTTTCTGTAGATTCCCACCAACAAGTTGGCGATCTACAGGGTCGTCCGTAAAATGCTTTGAAGGGTGCCATATCGATACTAGCTTGATAGCTGTTATTATAGGCAAACTCTACTAAAGGAAGATGTTCTTCCCAAGTCCCTCTAAAGTCGAGGATACACAGCCTTAAAAGATCTTCTAGAATTCTGTTCACCCTCTCCGTCTGCCCATCGGTTTGAGGATGATAAGCGGTTCTCAAACACAACAGTGTATCCAATGCGTCTTGCAAGCTCCTCCAAAATTTGCTGGTAAAGATGGGTTCACGATCGCTCACGATGATGGAAGGAACTCCGTGGAGGCGAACTATCTCACGAATATAAATTGCTGCCAACCATGGTGTCGTCCTTTTGCTTTTAACTGGAATAAAGTGAGCACTCTTTGTGAGTCTGTCCACTATCACCCAAATACTGGCATTACCTCTCTTCGATCTAGGCAAACCATCTATGAAATCCATAGAGAAGCTTTCCCATTTCCACTGTGGAACCTCCAACAAATGAAGTAATCCACCGGGCTTCTTTTGCTCAGGTTTGACTTGCTGGCAAACCAAACATTGAGAAACAAATTCGGCCACATCCTTCTTCATCCTAGCCCAAAAGAAAACCCTCTTCATGTCTCTGTACATCATGTCACCGCCCGGATGTCATCTTAGAATGGTGGGCTTCTTTTAGGACTGCCTTTATCAAGCTTCCAGTTTGAGGAACACAAAGCCTTCCATCTCGTCGTAACCACCCCTTTTCATCTATGGGATACCTACTGAGGTGACTAGAAGTCTCCCCTCTTCTGAGCCTATCCATGATGTCTATAATTTGTGGGTCACCTTGTTGCGAAGCTCCTATCTGCTCCCCAAGTGTTGGTCGTATCTCCAAGGATGCAAATAAATCAGGCAAAACTTCGATGGAGGGTCTAAATCAAAAGCTGATATGAACTCCAAGTTCTTTCTTTCCACAAGAGGACTCAGGGCTACCCACTGCCTACTTAGTGCGTCTGCCACCACATTACTCTTGCCGGGGGTATAAGCAATATCAAAATCATATGAGGCTAAGAACTCCATCCATCATTGTTGCCTTAGGTTTAGATCCTTCTGGGAGAATAGATACTTGAGAGATTTATGATCGGTGTATAACTCGATCTTCTCTCCAAGTAAGTAATGACGCCACGTCTTTGACATGAATACTATGGCCGCTAGCTCTAGATCATGTGTGGGGTATCTTCTCATGAATTCTCAACTGTCTACCCCCATAACATATTACTTTTCCTTCTTGCATCCGAACCGCACCTAGCCCTATACCGCGCACATCAGTGTAAATAGTAAACATTTTACTCCCATCGGGCAAGGTCAAGACTGGGGCTGTTGTCAGAGCCCTTTTTAGTCGTTGGAAAGCAACATCATAGTCTGTGTCCCATGAAAATGTCAAATTCTTCTTTGTCAGCCTGGTGAGAGGGGCAGATATCTTTGCGAAGTCCTTAATGAACTTCCTGTAATAACCTGCCAACCCAAGAAATCTTCTCACCTCAGTTGCATTTTTAGGAATCTGCCAATCTTGTATAGCAACCATCTTAGTGGGATCTACAGCTATCCCTTCTTTGGAGACTACATGCCCCAAGAATCTCACCTCTTTTCTCCAGAAATGGCATTTGGAGAACTTCGCTTTTAGCTGATGGTCACGGAGGGTTTTCAGAACTTCTCCCAAATGTCGGGCATGCTCTTCTTCACTCTTGGAGAAGACTAAAATATCATCAACAAAGACTACGATGAATTTGTTTAGGAACTCCCGAAACACCCTACTCATCAAGTCAACAAAATAGGCGGGTGCATTTTTCAACCAAAAAGGCATAACTAGCCATTCAAAGAAACCGTCTGGAGTTCTGAAAGAAGTATTAACTATGTTGTCCTGAGCCACCCTCAGCTGATGGAACCCCGTAGCCAAGTTCAACTGAGAAAATACCGAGGCACCAATAAGCTGGTCAAATAAATCATCAATCCTCGGAAGCGGCTGCCTATTCTTCTTGGTGAGCTTATTTAACTCTCTATAGTCAACACACAAACGAAGCGAACCATCCGCTTTAGTTGCGAATACTACTGGAGCACCCCACTCAGATATGCTACGTCTGATAAACCCTTTTTCAAATAGCTTCCCTACTTGCTTACTCAGCTCCCTCCTTTCTCTTAGAGCCATGTGGCGCACTGGTAATGCAATTGGATTTGCATTGTCCACCAGATATATGCGGAAGTCGATCTCACGTCTTGGAGGTAAACCCCGTACCTCATCAAAAAAATAGGGATAATCTCGAACCACTGGAACAGTTTGCAAATCATCTATGGATGCATCTAGAGACTCTAGGAATCTAAGCATAACAGACCCTTAAGGGTCACAAGAAACTTCAAGGGTCTGTCCATAACGAGTCAGGAGTTTAACAACCCTGTTCTCACAATCCAGAATGGCCCCATACGTGGTAAGCCAATCCATTCCTAGGATCAACCCGTAGACCATAAACTTGAGCACATACAAGTCGCATTCAAGTTTGATGCCTAACACAGATATTTTCAAACCCCGACAAATCATCGACAAATGAGCCGAACCACCAATGGGGTTTGAAACAACTACGGGATCTATTACCATACTAGTAATTAAATGCAGAGATTCAACCACAGAACTGGATATAAATGAGTGTGAAGAACCAGAATCAAAAAGTGTTCTAACTGGAAAGTTTGAAAGAGGAACTAAACTTTCTACGGAAATTTTTCTACCCTCTTTCAGGAGCACCGATCGCGAGAGCATGCACCTGCCCTCCAGAAGTCCCTGCTCTTTGCCCTTGTGCCTGCGATCCCTGTTTCTTCGGGTACTCCTTAGAGAAGTGTCCAACCTCTCCGCAATTAAAGCAACTGGTCTTCCTTCTCTTGAAATCTTTGATCAGGTGGCCCTCCTTTCCACAATTATGACATTTTCTCTTATCCTTGCCTTTAACATATTTTCCCCCTTTCTTCTGTTTTTGCTGCTATTGATGTTGCTTCCCCTTCTTGGGCCATACCTTCTTATTCTACGATGTCCCCTCAGCTTTCACTTCCTTCATTTCTCCCTTGTCCTCCTCATGCATTAGGGCCATATCAACAAGCTTTTCAAACGTGGCCCCCGTTGGAACATGATACATTGCTAGCCCATGTAGGGACTCATTCAGCCCTTTAGCAAACTACAAAGCCCTTTTGTGCGGCGTATCCACCAACTCTAAACCGAACCTTGCCAGCTGGTTAAACTTGTTCACGTATTCCTTCACCATCAAATTTCCTTGTTTGAGAGATAAGAACCTCTCCATCTGTATGCTTTGCTCCGCTTGGGAAAGAAATTTTATTTCAAACCTCTGTCTAAAGTCTTCCTAAGTCTCTACGGACGTCCAGCTTGGGTGACTTCCCACCAAAATGAGGCTTCTTCCTTTAACTGCCAAGCCGCTAATTGGATTTTTCTTCAGTCCTCCCCTTCAAAGATTATGAAGAAGTCCTCGGTCTCCTTGAGCCAGTTCTGAGCTTCTACGAATGTCTCGTTCCCATGGAATGGTTGCCCTCCCATAGCACAGAAGTCCTTGTAGATCTTAGCGAAGTTATCTGCTCATGGAGGGGAAGGAGGAGGAATGATTGGTGCAGCTGGGGGAGGAACATCTCTTTGGCCTTCGGCTGGCGCCATGACTTCCAAATACCTACGGAACCATCCGGGTATAGTAACGCCCTCTAGGATATTAGGGATGTTTTGTTCCCAAGACATGATAAAAAAAGGAAAAGGAAGAAATTTAGATAGAGGGCCAAAGGATACTACATATGGCTCTCTGGGGAATGTTTTTCAAAACAGACTTTTCTTTTCGAAAATGCTTTCTTTAAAACCTTTTTGAAAAAAAATTCAAAAACTTTTATCTAATCTGGTAACCTTCAGCTCTGATACCAAGTGAAATACCCTACGTTTGTTTATGTCACTCGCTAAGGGAATGCATTAAGTTTCATGAAGCGCTATAGGTAAAAAGACACAGAATGATCACAAGACAGAGATAAATAAGGTAGCAACAGAAAATTTAAACTTTTATTTCAAACATAAGTCATAACTTCGTGGTCCACAATTTCATAAATCATAAAAACCATTACAATAAAAATACTTTTGTCTTGCACCATCATAGTACATAAGTAAATAAAAAGCATCATTTCCCCAATAAAAAGGTATTAAGCCATAGTAGAGTCAAGAACTTGAGCCATACTTCAGAAGTAGCTCATAGCAAGATGATATCTGATTCCTGATTAAGTCTGATTATTTCCTCCCTGAGAACCTGGGGATGGGGGGGAACGAAAGAAAGAAGGAGAAACAACAGGGTCAGACATAAAGTCTGGCGAGTATAGTTACTTTTAGCTAGTAGATAATTAAAAGCAACATGATAGGAATATAAAGTGGATACAAGAGAAATCACTACATAAATGGCAGGTATGACAAGGTAAGCTAGTTAATGTATATGTGCCTTACTAATGATAACTCTACATTATTACTAGTATAACTGAAATGAAATGATCCATTCCACTATAAGCTGGTAGGCTTAGGTCATACGTCCAAGAATACCGTAACCGCTACCCTAATCAATCGGGTTCCTACCGTGTAGATATCCTGTGCTGGCCCCACAGTAGAAGGTATCACTTCCTAAAGTGGCAACCCATGGTGTGCAAAACTATATTTACTGGTGTCACGGTCGTCTTTGCCCCCTCTGCCCAGCCCATGCATGCACATGTCCCCGGTCGGTTTGCGCCGCCCACACCATCTGCCTCGTTTGGATCTCTTACAATCAATCAGTAAGCGTGCCTTGTCTCCGCCTAGTATGGAGGTCTTTACTTGATACCACTTCGGGTTAATGACTGATATGGGTCCCTCTCAATATGATACAAGCTTTCCCTCTTGTCTTGTATCCCTCTTGTCTTGTATCCCCATTAGGTTTTTCTACTAACTAGGTGTCTTTTATTATATAGCCCTATACTAGTTATGCTTACCCTAATGGGTGTCTTTAATTACATAAATTGCTTACATCATCTACCGGTTATGTATACCACTTAGGTGTCTTTAATTACATAACCCCGTTACACTATCTACTGGTTATGTATACCACTAGGTGTATTTAATTACATAACCTTATTGGGTTAAGTACGTGGGCCTATATATATTTGTGTGTGTGTGTGTGTATATATATATATATATATTACCCATCCCCTCTAACTTACTTAACTCCCCACTACCCATCCAATTTTACTTAACCCTAACTTAAGTCCATAGTCATATTAAATTTGGTTAAGTAGTCCATTTATTTACCATTTCCAATTACGGTTATAATGGGCTAGACCTCCCACATTAGGCCTACAACGTGTGGATGCTGGATATGCCGGTTGGATCCAGGCAATCTTATTCCACAGTTGGGCCTAACCTCGTGTCTTAGCCCAATTCGTATTTGCGTACTTAGACCTCCCACATTAGGTTCAACATTAGTGGCTGCTGGATATGCCGGTCGGGTCCGGGCAGAGTTCTGCCGCTAATGTAACCTAACCTCATGTCGTAAGTACAATTTATGATTCCTAATTGTAAATTACTAAACATTCCAAATTAATTCAAATCTATCTATGTCATTATAGGTAACTATTTCTATGTTTTCCCCATTTGATTTACATGTCCCATTTCCTATTAAACATTTCATAAATCATGCCAAATTTAATTGCCTTTTTCCTCGTTTTATCTCTAACGTATTCGTATGTATTTTGGTGGAATCTAGGCTACAAAGTATCCTAGCTATAATAATTAAATGGGAATATGACGAGGGTGATAGTTTCAACATGTCGTGACATAAACATGATCATAAACTGGCATAGTAACAAAGTGAATGGACATGTGATTAACATCATAACTAAGTAGGCATAATTTATAACTTGTGGCAATTACTATGATGTTTAAGCAAGTATAATGAGATATAGATCTAATGTTAGAGGTTCAATTACCTAGATCTAGCATAGTCATGTCAACATATTTTGATCAAAAGGTAGATTCACATGTCAAGTTTACAATATATATCAATGTATCACAATATGACAAGTGAAAGGTGATTAGCATAAAAGTCTAGATCCAAGTGATGTCACAGTTATCTAAATTAATAGATGTACTTCCATTATAACATGGTTACAACTCAAGATCCATATAACCATCATAATCGAATCACCACAATTATATTAGATCTTGTCATGACATAGGATAAAGTTTCATATCAACACAGAATCATACTTTACAACATATCCAATTCATTGTGCATCAAAGCATACTTTTATTTATCTAAACCTAAAAGTAATCTAAAAACTCACAGCGTTAGGTTTAGAGAATTGAGAGAGAATAGATTTGAATTCTGAATTTGATTAGCTAAACCATCGTTGTAGAATTTGATCTTCTAATTTGACTTGATGGAGAAGAAAGGCTTGTTTTAATTTAGATTAGAGCAACATAGAGGCATCATGGATGATAATAATGAGATTAGGGTTAGGTTTAGGTGTTTATTTATAGATGTATTAGGTGAATTAGGACGTTTAGATTAGATTAGGAACTATCTGAACCATCTAGACCAGAAAAACACGTCATCCAGCCAATCCCAGAAAAACACGTCATCATGGAACTCTCCAAAATTCTGCAGATCTGGCTCGGCCTGGGCGCACTTCCCAGGTGCGCCAGTGCAATTTTGTTCTAGCACACTTCACAAGTGCGCCGGTTATTCTGGCCCATTTCCTGATCGTTCATCCCAACTTCTATCGTCCATAACTCCTTCATACGTTATCCGTTTTATGCAAACTCGGACTCTATCTCAAGCAGAATTCCGAGATGAACGCAACGGCATAACCTGTTTCACTTAATTCATCTTTTAAAAATTAATTATTCTTTAATTATCCCTTATGTCATGTTTTAAAAATACAGGTGGTTACATCATTACTGCAAAAGATCCACTTAAGATGATGATAATATAGAGTGGAACTATATAAGGAAAGTGTCGTGCAAACACTTATAGCTTCCACTACCATGAAAATATTGTTTATGTTTATTACAAGACATCCAATTATGGAAAATAATTGTAAAATTATGTCACAATACTGTGGCTTATTAATAAGGAATTGAAAGATCAGCAAAGTAACTCTAATGGCCCAAATTTCCCTACCCTTTAAGTTGACTAATTACACCACACGTCCAACCCAAATTGCAAACAAATACGAATCATTAATAAGAAGTTAGAGGATGAGAAACAGAAAGAAAGATAAATTAGAATAGAAGAAAATGAAGAACAGAAATCTCACAGCGGAATGAATAAAATTTATTATATAACATAGCTTTTTAAAATACAAATCTGTTTTTTGTATACATACAATCATCAGAGCAGAATAAAATCTGTTTATTCCTAGAACAGTTATAAACACATGTTTCCAAATATAGCACAGTACACAGTGGAAAATATAATAGTCTACAGCTAACTGATGAAGCCTTCTACTTAAGTAAATCTGAAAAATCCCGACTACTGGAATGGCCATACATATTTGGGCAACCAAGAGATTAGGGTAAAACCAAAAATAAAACTTTGGGTCAATCATGGGACTGGTGTGAGTAAACTCCAACCATTGGTTTAACTTTAAAAAATCCTTTTAAAAAGAAATGAAAATCGTAAGATCGATCCACACATAAACACTGATGGTTTTTATCTTACGATAACCCAAAATATTTTTGATATCAAAATCCGATGATATTATAATAGTGTCTAAATCGAATAAATAGCAATCTAGTGGAACGCTTGCATCTCACGCTCTATATATAGTATAAAATCAAAAACCGCAGGGCGCTTATTGGAGATTGGATTCCAACTATGACAAGATACGGAACCACCTTCTGATTAGTGTATTCTAGAGGGGATACACTGGGGTTCAACAAGAACATCTTGCAACCCGACCACACATGACTGGCCACTCATTTAACTTGAGTGTACCGAGCATATTATCACCAATACTTGTGATCAGCAATAGTTACCGAAAGTATATAGCAGCGAATATAATAAGAAGCAAGTGAAATTTCCCTAGATCTTCTGATAGTACCCTTAATGGGAATGACCCACTTGACTATGTTGCCTGCCCGATTTTTGTCATTTCCCGGCTGATGAGGCTTAAGTTCACCATTTCCATCTAGAACATCTTGCCACCATTTTGAATGCTACCTTGTCAGATCCATCCATATATATTGTCCCGGGACTAGACAAACCGAAGGCACCATCCCATCAATCCATCTTGGCAATTCCTTACTAGGATTAACAGAATAGCCTTCGCACTTTACTCTGTCATCAATTAGCTTCAACATAAGTTGATTCGTAATTCTTATGCCATTACGGAGTGGTTTTGTAACACCCCGCCTCCGCCAGGGTGACTCTTGCAAGCACTCTGACTTTGGAGGGGCGTTTGAATCAGGTAAACATGCATACTGATATATCAAGGCAGAACAAGAACATGTATATATATGTAACCAGAGTAAATAACATGGATAAAACAGCGGAATATTTTCAAACCATTTCAAATCAAGTCTTAGTACAACATCATGTCAATTTTCCAAATAAAATAAGTCTAGTACATAAACAACATCATCTGAAAACTGAAAAGAAAAACATAAGTAGCTATCCAAGAAAGCAGGTAGGATCCAAACTAAGCTCCTGTATTCCCTCCCTGAGAACCTGGGGGGGGGGGGGGAACGGAAGAAAAGAGGCGAAAGAAAACAGGTCAGTCAAAAAGACTGAGTAAGCCCTACTACAATCAATGTAAACTGATAAAGTTAACTGTCATGAGCAGCAAGTATGAACATAAGGATAACGACATGATGATTAACTATCAAGGTAGATAAAGGTGTCATCGCATAATCAGGATTAAGGTTTTGCACCACGGGTGTACTAGCAAACTAACATGACTTGATTAAACAAGTATTGATCCCATGGCCCAAGCTTTGGCCCAATAACATGAAGTGACCCTCCTACGAGGCCCATGAAGTGACCCTACCACGAGGTCCAACCCAACGGTCTAGTCGATCGGCTCCCTAAGCCTAACTCGTCACGTGTTGGTGTCAATACGGCCCAAACATGAATGTAGTCGAACTGTGCCGGGTCCCCACCCGTCGGGTGTATCAATCCCTAGGGTGTCAACCCCTGGACACCATAAACATGAGTGCACAGTCTCGGTCTACCGGTACCCGTGCTTGTTTTCTCCAGCTACGGACTATGTGCACGACCAGAGTCCGCCCGGAACTACACCGGCGTACCACTCGGCCGTCGCTTTTGGTTGCTTACCTCCAGCCCAGTAATCGTGCCCCCTCCCTAGCCTAGTCCCTAGGGCCTTGATGATACAAACTTGGGATTACTGCGGAGTGGACCCCCCATTACTAGGATTTCTCTAGTGGGTTAAGTATGGTTTAACCCCTTCACTAATCATGGATTAACTTGGTTAAGTGTAACGGTGAGTTCACGACTTAACCCCGATAAACCAACCGAGCCCAAATTGGTTAAGTGTTAAATGGTCCATGACTTAACCCTAATCATGAGGCATTAATTAATTAATGCGCCTTAACCTCTCACATTAGACTTTGTTGTGGTTACTAGTTAAGCCGGGCGGGTCCGGGTAGCTTTACACCACAACTTGGTCTAACCTCGGGTCCAAGGTACAACATGACCAACTTCTCACATTGGGTCCTATTGTTTGTAGCAACTAGTTAAGCCGGTCGGTTCCGGGTAGGTTTACGCTACAAACTCAACCCAACCTCGAGTTGGCCACACTTATCTTTTCTAAGTGTCATGTCCATCTCATTACAAGTTTTCAAGCAATTGGGTAGACCTAACTTAATAGGTAAATTCCCAATGGGTAGACCTAACTTAATAGGTAAATTCCCAAGCTCATGTTTTTATGTCTTTTAAGTTTACCCAACCCCAAACGCAATCCCATCGCTTACATATCGCAATAGCGCATAAAGGATAGAAAGAGGGAACTTGGCATAATCATGACATAAAAGTGTTAGAGCCACAAGTTCAACATGGTGGCATATGAAAGGTTCATGTGATCATACACTTGCATATCACATTTTTAGGCCCAAAAGCATGCATAACTTGATAACATGAACCACATGACCATCCCAAACTTGCATAACATACTTGCATAAACATATGACAACTTGCATATCATACTTGCATAAACAAACTTGCATAACATATGTCAACTTGCATATCATACTTGCATAAACAAACATGCATAACTTATGGCAACTTGCATATCATACTTGCATAAACAAACTTGCATAACTTATGGCAACTTGCATATCATACTTGCATAAACAAACTTGCATAACTTATGGCAATTTGTATATCATACTTGCATAAACAAACTTGCATAACTTATGACAACTTGCATATCATACATTTAACTTTAAAAGTTCAAGTATGAAAGGAATAGGGCTTACAATGCTTGTGCGGACTCAAATGAGTATAGCAAATGTAAGAAACCCCTTATGCAACAAAATAAAACCCCAAAATGCAAGCAAACTTGATCAAGACTCCTCCTTTATGATGACAATAGAGAAACAAGACTTTAATGCAAGCTAAAGAAGATCATACAAGCCTAAATACACTTGTATGCATGGAAATCTCTTAGGAATTTGTTTAGCAATTGTATGAAGAGAGTGGAGGTCATGAGAGGATGGATTTTGCCATAGTTTAGTTGTAGGATAGATTAATGATGATTTAGGGTAGGTTAGGGTCTTATTTATAGATTAGGCTAGTGATTTAGACCATAGGATTAAACCCTAGTTGAATTAGGTCCATCAGATTTCGGAATTCTCCAGAACCAAGCCACACAACCCAGCCCAGATCAGAAATGGTGCGCCAGGCAAAACTGCCCGGCCACCCTGTGTCGACAGGGCTGTCGACAGGGCAGTCGACACCCTTAGACCCCTGTCGACATGCCTGTCGACTTGGGGGTCTTGGCGGGACTTTTCCCGCCTGACGCCAGTTGTGCCCTAACCCTTGTTTTTAACTTAAAATTTAAATCTGTTTTTACTTAGGAATTTTCTGAAAACTTCGTCGGGCCTTAATCGGGTCATACGGACTCCGATTTTCGAAAACTCGGACTCTATTTCGCGTATTTTTCCGAGACGAACGCAATGGCATAGCCCGTTTCCCTTGATTCAGATTTTAGAATTAAATTCTGCCTCGATTTATGTTATAACAGGTTATTGAAAATACGGGTTGTTACATTCTCCCCTCCTTAAAGGATTTCGTCCCCGAAATCTTCAAGTTAGGAAGAACTTATCCTACCATCCAATCACCCATCTACTCAAAGCATCATCCACGAGCAATCATTGTCCTTACAAGATTCTAAATGCAGGATGAACATATGCAGAAGTGTGTGTATATGTACTTATCTAATGCAAATATCATCAATGCGAATTATGTTAGTGAAATGAATCCATATGTATGCAATTCCTAACATAATGTATATCATCTATATGTGTGCACATAACATACACCCATATGCAACATCCATGTGATAACACACAATTTTCATCCATGAATAAGCATAAACACTCATGCATATGCAATATGAGGAGTGTGCAAGCCGATCTAGTGCCTAATCGTGTATAATGCATCCACGAGCAACCACTTGCAACCACTTGCAACCACCAAGCATAACATGTTCCAAACACATGTTTCATCCAAAGGGTTCCTACCTAAGGTTCTCATGACAAGATTAACACGATAAACTAGATAAATATGGATAGCAAAGAGAAAGATATGCTAACAAAGAAAAGAGATTGAGAGTGTACCCTCAAAAAGGAATGGATAAAGCCTACGCATCTTCTCCTCGGTTTCCCAAGTTGCGTCTTCTTCGGCTTCACCCCATTGAACCTTCACCAATTTGACCTCTCGATTCCTTAGCTTCTTGGCTTCCGTCCCCAAGATACGAATCGGAGCTCTCCTCAAGGTAGCCTCTTTCTCCACTTCCACATCTTCCAAAACACTTGGCTCCACAATCTCTGCTGATTCATGCAAACACTTCCGGAGATGCGAGACATGAAAAACATCGTGTACTCCGGCAAGCTTCTCGGGCAACTTCACTCTATAAGCCATCTGCCCGATCCTCTCAACAATGGGGAATGGTCCAACAAATCTCGGGGCTAACTTCCCAACGGCTCCAAATCGGACCACATTCCGTAAAGGAGAAACCTTTACGAAAACCATATCCCCAATATCGAACTCCAAATCGGATCTTCGCTTATCAGCATAGGATTTCTGTCGGTCTTGGGCCGCTTTCATCCGTCTCCGAATGAACTCGATTTTCTCGGATGTATCTCTGATCATATCAGGCCCAAGTATGAGCTTATCTGTTGTCTCCCACCAACATGTAGGCGACTTGCACGGCCTCCCATATAAATCTTCAAATGGTGCCATCCCTATGCTTGCCTGATAACTGTTATTATATGCAAACTCAACAAGAGGAAGATGGTCTTCCCAAGTACCACCAAATTCCAGAATACAAAGCCTCAATAGATCCTCGAGTACTCTATTCACCCTCTCGGTTTGACCGTCCGTCTGTGGGTGATAAGCAGTACTTAGATTCAACCTCGTGCCCATAGCCTCTTGCAAGCTATTCCAGAACTGACTAGTAAAGATTGGGTCACGGTCACTGACAATACTAGAAGGGACTCCATGAAGTCTCACAATCTCACGAAGATATACGGACGCTAGCCAAGATGCGGTCCTCTTGCTTTTCACCGGAATGAAATGAGCACTCTTCGTAAGTCTATCTACAATAACCCAAATGCTCGTATTCCCTTTCCTTGACCTTGGAAGCCCATCAATAAAGTCCATGGAGATACTCTCCCACTTCCAAAGTGGAACGTCTAGAGGATGCAATAGCCCACCGGGCTTCTTTGACTCAGCTTTAACTTGCTGGCAAATGATACATCTAGAGACAAACTCCGCCACATCCTTCTTCATCCCAGGCCAAAAGAAAATACGCTTCATATCTTTGTACATCTTATCTCCGCCTGGATGTATAGTCAACTTAGAGCGATGCGCTTCCTCCAGAACTTTTCTTACTAAATCTTCTACCATGGGAACACATAACCTTCCATCTCTCCTCAGCCAACCCTTGTCATCAACAGAATATCGAGCGAGGTGACTAGACGTCTCTCCTCGAGTCAGCTTATCCATAATCTCAACTATGTGAGGGTCTTCTCTATGTGAAGCCCCAACTTGATCAAGAAGGGTAGGCCTGAGTTCCAGAGATGCTAAAGAACCGGTCATCGACTCCATCGCCAAAGAGAAATCAAAGGTTGCCACATACTCTAAATTCTTCATCTCAACGAATAGAGGACTTAGGGTCAACCTTCTTCTACTCAATGCATCAGCCACCACATTCCCCTTGCCGGGGGTATAAGCTATTTCAAAATCATAGGACGCCAAGAATTCCATCCATCTTTGCTGCCTCAGATTCAGATCCTTCTGAAAAAAGAGATACTTCAAAGACTTGTGATCGGTATAAAGCTCAAATCTTTCTCCCAGAAGATAATGGCGCCACGCCTTGAGTGCATATACTATTGCTGCCAACTCTAAGTCATGAGTGGGATAATTCTTCTCATGCACTTTGAGTTGTCTACCGCCAAAGCATATCACCCTTCCTTCTTGCATCAGAACAGCTCCCAACCCCGTGCCACACGCATCGGTGTATACCGTAAATAATTTCCCTCCATCGGGCAAAGCTAGAACGGGTGCTGATGTGAGAGCTCTCTTGAGCTTCTGAAAAGCAAGCTCGCACTCTAAGCTCCAAGCAAAAACTAAATTCTTCTTCGTCAATTTAGTGAGAGGAGCAGAAATCTTCGCGAAGTCCTTGATGAACTTCCGATAAAAACCCGCAAGACCTAGAAAACTTCTCACCTCGGTTGCATTCCTTGGAGTCTTCCAATCCTGAACTGCAACCACCTTAGCGGGATCCACTGCTAAGCCTTGCTTGGATACGATATGCCCAAGGAATCTAACTTCCCTTCTCCAAAAGTGACACTTGGAGAACTTGGCCTTCAACTGATGCGCTCTAAGCGTATCCATCACCTCCCCGAGGTGCCTTGCATGCTCTTCCTCATCCTTAGAGAAGAACAAAATATCATCCATGAAGACCACGACAAACTTGTTCAAGAACTCTCTGAACACCCTACTCATCAAGTCCACGAAATATGCGGGTGCATTAGTCAAGCCGAATGGCATGACAAGCCACTCAAAGAATCCGTCTGGAGTTCTGAACGCAGTCTTGTCTATACTATCCTCAGCTACCCTGAGCTGATGGAATCCAATAGCAAGATCAAGCTGAGAGAAAACAGAAGCACCGACAAGCTGGTCAAAGAGATCATCGATCCTCGGTAACGGGTGTCTGTTCTTCTTAGTCAGCTTATTCAACTCTCGATGGTCAACACATAGTCGGAGAGAACCATCCGCCTTGGTAGCAAACACCACAGGCGCTCCCCACTCAGATATACTTCGTCTAATGAAGTTCTTCTCAAGCAACTCTTTCACTTGCTTGCTCAGCTCCCGCCTTTCACGCGGAGCCATGTGCCGAACGGGCAAAGAAACAGGCTTTGCATTATCCACCAGATAAATGCGGAAATCAATCTCTCGCTTAGGGGGCAACCCCCTAACTTCATCAAAAACATCGGGATACTCTCGAACCACTCTCACAGACTGAAGAGTCTCCACTGACGAGTCGAGTGATTCCAGATAGCACCACATGACGGGACCTCTCGGATCACAAGAAATCTCTAGGGTGTTCCCGAGGCGAGTCACGAGCCTCACAACCCTATGCTCACAATCAAGAATGGCTCCATATCTGGACAGCCAATCCATGCCCAATATCAATCCGTATCCCCTGAAACCAAGGACATAAGCACTGCACAAGAACTCTACACTCAGTATAGAGATCCTCAAATCCCCACATATCATAGACAAATGGGCGGAACCCCCAATAGGATTTGAGACACAAACGGGATCCTCTACCAAGCTAGTACTAAGGTGCAAACTATCAACAAGATCAAATGAGATAAAACTATGCGATGCACCAGAATCAAACAAGGTACGAACTGGAAAATCAGAAATATATACAAGGCTCTCAACAGAAATACTACCTCGATCGGGAACTGGAGCGGTAGCGAGAGCATGAACTTGCCCTCCTGAGGGTCCAGCACGCTGAGTCTGACCCTGTCCTTGCCCCTGTTTCTTTGGGCAATCCTTGCTGAAATGTCCAGTCTTCCCACATAAAAAGCATTCACCATTATTCCTTTTCCTCTTCTTACAATCCTTGACAAGATGCCCAACTGAACCGCAATAATGGCATTTCCCCTTGCTGTTCTTGCCCTTGTTGTTGTTCCCCTTGTTGCCTTGACCCTTGTTCTTGCTCTGATTGCCTTGACTGCTTTGACCACTAGTATTACCCTGATTTCCCTTTCCCTGGGAATCAGTCTTCTTGACTTGAGTATCATTCTTCTTGACATCTCCCTGAAGTAACGCCATATCAACCAAGCTCTCAAACGTGGCCCCATGAGGAATATGTGACATGGCCAATCCCTGCAACGGCTCATTTAATCCCCTAGCAAAACGAAGGGCCTTCTTCTGGGGAGTATTCACCATATCCAAGCCAAAACGAGCCAACTGATTAAACTTGTTCACATATTCTTTGACAGACATATCTCCTTGCTTCAAAGTTATGAATCTCTCCATCTGCATATTCTCCTCAGCGGAAGATAGAAACTTAAGCATGAATCTTGCCCTGAGATCGGCCCAAGTCTCAACAGGCCTAGTACCATTGGTGACCTCCCACCAATAAGCGGCTTCATCCTTCATAAGCCAAACCGCCAACAAGATCTTCCTCTGATCATCTATCCCAAAGATAGCAAATAAGTCCTCGGTCTCTTTCAACCAATTTCTGGCCTCCACAAAAGTCTCAGTGCCTTGAAAGTTTTTGCCACCCAATGCTTTGAAATCCTTGCAAATCTTGGCAAAGTCAGCCTGAGGATGCTGAGGGGGAGGAGGAAGAGGAACCTCAGCAACAGGAGGAGGAGGAACATTAGCAACGGGAGGAGGAGGAATATTAACTACTGGAGGAGGAGGAGGTGGAACATCTGCAGGGCCGGCTTCGGTCGCCCTAGCCTCCAAAAGTCTCCTATACCAAACAGGCACGTGCACTCCCTCCGGAATAACAAAGTTATCAGCCATACTGGAAAAGAAAAAGACAGATTTAGAATGGAGAAAAACGAAGGGATTTTGTTAATGGCTTTTTTTTTTGGGGAATAGCCTTTTTTAAAATAAACTAGACTTTTCTTTGGAAAATACTTGATTTTGAAAATAGTTTTCCAAAAGTTTTCTAAAAACCTTTTTGTTCCTTCTCGTAAACCATATGCTCTGATACCAAATTGTAACACCCCGCCTCCGCCAGGGTGACTCTTGCAAGCACTCTGACTTTGGAGGGGTGTTTGAATCAGGTAAACATGCATACTGATATATCAAGGCAGAACAAGAACATGTATATATATGTAACCAGAGTAAATAACATGGATAAAACAGCGGAAGATTTTCAAACCATTTCAAATCAAGTCTTAGTACAACATCATGTCAATTTTCCAAATAAAATAAGTCTAGTACATAAACAACATCATCTGAAAACTGAAAAGAAAAACATAAGTAGCTATCCAAGAAAGCAGGTAGGATCCAAGCTAAGCTCCTGTATTCCCTCCCTGAGAACCTGGGGGGGGGGGGGGGAACGGAAGAAAAGAGGCGAAAGAAAACAGGTCAGTCAAAAAGACTGAGTAAGCCCTACTACAATCAATGTAAACTGATAAAGTTAACTGTCATGAGCAGCAAATATGAACATAAGGATAACGACATGATGATTAACTATCAAGGTAGATAAAGGTGTCATCGCATAATCAGGATTAAGGTTTTGCACCACGGGTGTACTAGCAAACTAACATGACTTGATTAAACAAGTATTGATCCCATGGCCCAAGCTTTGGCCCAATAACATGAAGTGACCCTCCTATGAGGCCCATGAAGTGACCCTACCACGAGGTCCAACCCAACGGTCTAGTCGATCGGCTCCCTAAGCCTAACTCGTCACGTGTTGGTGTCAATACGGCCCAAACATGAATGTAGTCGAACTGTGCCGGGTCCACCCGTCGGGTGTATCAATCCTTAGGGTGTCAACCCCTGGACACCATAAACATGAGTGCACAGTCTCGGTCTACCGGTACCCGTGCTTGTTTTCTCCAGCTACGGACTATGTGCACGACCAGAGTCCGCCCGGAACTACACCGGCGTACCACTCGGCCGTCGCTTTTGGTCGCTTACCTCCAGCCCAGTAATCGTGCCCCCTCCCTAGCCTAGTCCCTAGGGCCTTGATGATACAAACTTGGGATTACTGCGGAGTGGACCCCCCATTACTAGGATTTCTCTAGTGGGTTAAGTATGGTTTAACCCCTTCACTAATCATGGATTAACTTGGTTAAGTGTAACGGTGAGTTCACGACTTAACCCCGATAAACCAACCGAGCCCAAATTGGTTAAGTGTTAAATGGTCCATGACTTAACCCTAATCATGAGGCATTAATTAATTAATGCGCCTTAACCTCTCACATTAGACTTTGTTGTGGTTACTAGTTAAGCCGGGCGGGTCCGGGTAGCTTTACACCACAACTTGGTCTAACCTCGGGTCCAAGGTACAACATGACCAACTTCTCACATTGGGTCCTATTGTTTGTAGCAACTAGTTAAGCCGGTCGGTTCCGGGTAGGTTTACGCTACAAACTCAACCCAACCTCGAGTTGGCCACACTTATCTTTTCTAAGTGTCATGTCCATCTCATTACAAGTTTTCAAGCAATTGGGTAGACCTAACTTAATAGGTAAATTCCCAATGGGTAGACCTAACTTAATAGGTAAATTCCCAAGCTCATGTTTTTATGTCTTTTAAGTTTACCCAACCCCAAACGCAATCCCATCGCTTACATATCGCAATAGCGCATAAAGGATAGAAAGAGGGAACTTGGCATAATCATGACATAAAAGTGTTAGAGCCACAAGTTCAACATGGTGGCATATGAAAGGTTCATGTGATCATACACTTGCATATCACATTTTTAGGCCCAAAAGCATGCATAACTTGATAACATGAACCACATGACCATCTCAAACTTGCATAACATACTTGCATAAACATATGACAACTTGCATATCATACTTGCATAAACAAACTTGCATAACATATGTCAACTTGCATATCATACTTGCATAAACAAACATGCATAACTTATGGCAACTTGCATATTATACTTGCATAAACAAACTTGCATAACTTATGGCAACTTGCATATCATACTTGCATAAACAAACTTGCATAACTTATGGCAATTTGCATATCATACTTGCATAAACAAACTTGTATAACTTATGACAACTTGCATATCATACATTTAACTTTAAAAGTTCAAGTATGAAAGGAATAGGGCTTACAATGCTTGTGCGGACTCAAATGAGTATAGCAAATGTAAGAAACCCCTTATGCAACAAAATAAAACCCCAAAATGCAAGCAAACTTGATCAAGACTCCTCATTTATGATGACAATAGAGAAACAAGACTTTAATGCAAGCTAAAGAGGATCATACAAGCCTAAATACACTTGTATGCATGGAAATCTCTTAGGAATTTGTTTAGGAATTGTATGAAGAGAGTGGAGGCCATGAGAGGATGGATTTTGCCATAGTTTAGTTGTAGGATAGATTAATGATGATTTAGGGTAGGTTAGGGTCTTATTTATAGATTAGGCTAGTGATTTAGACCATAGGATTAAACCCTAGTTGAATTAGGTCCATCAGATTTCGGAATTCTCCAGAACCAAGCCACACAACCCAGCCCAGATCAGAAATGGTGCGCCAGGCAAAACTGCCCGGCCACCCCGTGTCGACAGGGCTGTCGACAGGGCAGTCGACACCCTTAGACCCCTGTCGACATGCCTGTCGACTTGGGGGTCTTGGCGGGACTTTTCCCGCCTGACGCCAGTTGTGCCCTAACCCTTGTTTTTAACTTAAAATTTAAATCTGTTTTTACTTAGGAATTTTCTGAAAACTTCGTCGGGCCTTATTCGGGTCATACGGACTCCGATTTTCGAAAACTCGGACTCTATTTCGCGTATTTTTCCGAGACGAACGCAATGGCATAGCCCGTTTCCCTTGATTCAGATTTTAGAATTAAATTCTGCCTCGATTTATGTTATAACAGGTTATTGAAAATACGGGTTGTTACAGGTTTTCAGATATCAAATGTGATCCCGATCTCTTCCTATCGAAAAAGGAGGTATAAAATAAATCAACCTTGATAGTTGGTGATTTAACTATCAAAGGAACATCCATTCAACCAACGATCCTATTTCCAAATGGAAACCCTACAGACTAATTATCAAACAATACTAGACCCATTTAAATCAATTTCTTATTAAATTACTAATTTCCCAACTTCCCATATCTTTCCAGATATTTCCTAAAATATGTTTTAACCTCTTTCGACCCTTGGAAAATATTTCCAAATATTATAAACTCTTATTTTCCATATTCTAGAAAATCTACGTTATTAATGTCAAAAAATATTCCCATCTCTTCACATTTCTTACTTTCTATATTTAGAAAATATAGGTTAATAATATTGGAAAATATGTACAATTGTTATTTCGTTACTTCTCATTAATCAAATCACTTCATCTTTAATGCTTATAAACATCTCTGATTTTCTTTGGAAATTGTTCCGAATTCTTCTTATTTTATTACTAATGTTATATAAACATTGCTACTATAAGTCGAACCATTAATTATTCTTTAACTAACCATATTATTTACTAGTTCACCCTACCGAACCTTAACCATTCCTCAGTCAATCATGAAGTCAATTAAGTTGGGGAATTATTACCTCTCAGACCTTAACTGAACATCGTTCTCAACTTCGAAATAGAAAAGGCTTAAAACTTCATATTCCAACAAACCGTTGCTTACGAAATTCTCGGATTCAATTTAAGATTCCACTTCTTTTATGAAATACATTGATTACAACGATAGCATTGTAATCCTTGCTTCCCAAATATTTAATTTCTAAAATATAAATTTTATTCATTAAATTTGATAAATAAATAACTAAATAGATAAATAATTAATTAAATCTTTATTTAAAATGGGAAGTAAAATACTTTTCTGAATTCGATATAACTGAATTTTAATGAATGGTTCACCTTCGAATATTCTATATTCGATAAATATTCCGAACTTCGGAATAACCGACTATTTCACTTTAACTCAAATTGGCTTATAATTATTTGCATTCGTAAACATTTGCTTTCAAGCTGTTATTCATTTTCATATATGAATTTTATTCCTTAATAGGAATTTAGACTTGGTTATTCAAATCAACTTGACTTTTTATTTGTAAATATCATTACTGATCTACTTCTAGTTATCGAGTCCCTTTTTAAAACCACATCATTTATGTTTCATTTATAAACTTTGTTTATAAAACTGTTACACAATTAATAATTTTCTGTTTATTTTAAACAATTCAAGTTCTTCGTTGAATGAGTTTATACGCTCTACACTTTATAACTTCTAAAAATCAAATTTATTTGATTTCTGTAAATCCCTTCTCATATTGTAATTCTAACTTAAAATAATATCAAAATTTTCAAAACTTAAAGTTTAATTTACATAACGATAAATATTGGAATTAAATCCATCATTCTCCTTCGAAAACGAATTCCCATTTCCAAATTCAAATTTCCTTTATAAATATTTTCACGTTAAACTATTATTCACTTCAGTTGTGAATAATATTCCTTTTTATGTAATCAAATCATTTGATTTCATATTAAATAATATCTAAAATCCAAATTCCTTTAATAACTTCCATGCGTAGAAATATTCAGGTAAATTCCCATTTTTATTTCACTTATTTCTAATCTCGTTCATAATTCCTTTTATAACTTGTTAAGTTCAACCTAATTGCAAATATCAGTTTTAAAACCACTTTCCATCTTTTTATATAAATTTGAACTTGAATTTATTTTGCAATTTATCCAATGATAAATAATTTGCTTAATTTATAAACTCATTTTATAATTAACTTCTTACTTTATTCATTTAAAAAGGTTTATATTTTCAACTCTATTCGATATTAAATTTCCATTTTTGGAAATAAAATTTTCCTTTTTAAAACTTCAAATTTCCTTTCTATATTCAAGAATATTTTCGATATTTAAATACCAAAATTCTAGGGTCAGTGTAATCCAAACACAACACAATCAATAACCGATTATATTTCACATCATATATCACAACAAATGAAAACAATACTATAATTGTTGAGGAATCCAGTTGGATCCCTGTAACCTGTTTGCCTGCATCCACGGATGTTAATCAACATAAACAACATTAATTTTATTTCAATATAAGATATCATGGTAAACAGAATCAATATTCAATCAATGATTTATATATATTTATATATAAGTATATTAATCATTTCAACCAATTTATCAACCATTCATCTAAAAAACCATAACACAACATAAAATTACTCTATATAAATTTAAAACTCATTTATATAAAAATATAAACGAGCTAGATTTAGTGAGTTTACTCACCTTATTTTGCAGTTGATGACTCTACTTTTGTTTCGTTTTAAAATCTAACAGCCGTTTAATTTTTTTCCGATATTCCAACGTAGATTTCATTGCTACGATTCCAACAAACCCAGATTCGTCAAATTCTAATAACGAACAAACAAATTATACAATTTACAAGATTTAATAATACTACCATTAACTATAAAAAAAATTGTTTTTTTTTTATATTTACATTATCCTGAAAATTCAGACGCTCAATCTGGGATTATATCACAAGATTCCAGTTTTGCTGTCCATTATTTTGGGAAGCGTCGATTAACCAAGTGAGCCTATAATTAAAAAGTCACCTAATCCCCATGTTTTTCTCCCAGGCCATTTCAATGATCAAATATACCAGGCATCATCATCAATTAAGGATTGCTAGTCACCTTAATTAATGATTTAAAAATACATAAATGTCCATATAATATGTTAACCCTCCTCCGTTCAAACTACCCATTCAATTTCCTCTTTCAAAGAAAATATATTTCCTTCACCACTGTGCCCTCGTTTCAGCAAAACAACGAAAACCTGTTCATCCTAAAGTATGGCTTCCAAGACCGAACCTTTACAACAGCATTAACGATTTTCCCTTAATAATGTTTATTAGCTTAAAAACGCGAATTAATAGTTAACAGTCAGTACTATTTTCCTACTTTCACTTATGATTATGGGTTCCAGATTTCTCGACTTCATACACGCTTACTTCCATCCACGACCACTCCTTCCTTACGCTGCCTGAACTTCGCCGATGACTTTCCTAGGCGTGCCTCCTCCAAATGAACTCGCGTCGAATAGTACGATCATTATGGTCATCCCCTAAAACACCACAGATCCAGCTGAAATAAGACCGTTCAAGACCCTTTTCTTCCACTTCAGTCTGACGGAACACCGACCTCCACCATAGGAAGTTCACAGCCTTCAAGTCGAACTCCTCGTTGCCGCGCAAGTCCGGTCCATATCCACTAATTTACTTTCGAGTTCATCAAAAATGAATCGCGCATTTTAATACATATCTGAAATTAAAAATCTCATCCTCTAGGTAAAATGAAATCAAGTTCGAATTTTTCCATGGAGCAATTGATCTTTAAAAATTCTTGGAGGTGGAAATATTTTTGCTTTTATTTTTTTTCAGGAAGAAACAGAGAAACGGGAAATTGTATTTTGGGGCTTAGGGTTAGAAGGTATCGGTCTTGCTTATATAGAAGGTTAATATAATATTTTATTAAATTTTTAATGAATTTTTTACGAATTCGTGTCTACCGCTATTCTCACTTGTCATTTAAAAATTTATATGCTCACGTACGATATCAGTTCATAACGAAAAAGAATGTGCCACAATAGTTTGACATTCCGAACCCAAAAAATCATATTTCATTGAAAACCGAGTCCGTTTGGAATATTAGCTCAATTTTGAATATTGGATTCGTTAGGTGATTCGCATTTTAATTTCACACGCTCATAGAATAATTCTGATTGGCTCGAAACTCGAATTCTTTTAATAATAAAATATTACAGACACAATGGAACTGGTTTCGTTGAGAACAGTGGTTGTTTGAGTAATAGCCCTTTTTAAGGGTCCAATTTAAATTAAAATAAATTAATTTTAAAATACTTCAATATAACCATAATAAAATATTGCAATCGAACATACTCGGGCAGAATTTAATACAATATCAACGTAAAATACTTCTGGTTGAGTTTCAAACCAAATCGATATTCAATATATTAAAAATCCCTTTTATTTTATACAATAAATCGTTATATTTTTAATAACTAATTCCATAGCGTCTATTTGAAAATTTGATTTGGATATAACTCATAATCTACAAGACGAAATCTCGATTTTTCTCTTTCATTAGAAAAATATAATCAAATAGGTCCAAACGTTTCTTTTTTCAAAGAAGACTTATATTGGCTTCTGTATATTCAATTTTAGTTCAGAATGTAATATTATAAACTACCACGACATTACGAGCACAATTTAAATTTAATTGTAAATTATACGTTCAAGCATTGTTTATAAATAATTTTTTTATTATAATTCATAAATAAATTCCATTAAATCTCTTAAATAATACAATTCACACAATATTGTCAATTTCAACTTGTTTTCGATTATTTTGGAATTATATTTATTATTCCACTATTTGAATAAACTAAAAATTAAAAATATTGAATTCAAGTCAATTAAATAAATAAACCACTATTTAAAATAATTAAATTAATTAATTATTCGATTGCTAAAAATTCGGGTCGTTACATTCCTTTCCCCCTTAAAAAAATTTTGCCCTCGAAATTATTAAGTTAGGAAAAATGTTATATAAATTAAAAATCATTTATTTTACTTCTTAAATTCAGTTCAACTAAACCAATTTATTCTGATTAAAATATTAATTTATTCCAACTAACAAAAAATTTAAAAATTTCTAACACCTTAAAATTTTGAAAAATTTCGGCAGAGCCTCCCGTGTACGAAGGGACTTCTGCGATATCGCAGTAACAAAAATATATATACATCAACCCACATGGTCGGAAAACAAAATTCAAAACCTAATTTTGTATTTATGCATAGGCGTACCTTACATAAGCGATATTAAGCGAACTCGCTCGATTCATATGATGTATACGTAGCCAAAATCAATCCATTTAGCTCTAAACCTGTACTTACTCAATTCAACAGGTGAGTCTCAAATCATGAAGTTTAAATAATCATTTATCCTTTTAATTCAAGCAAACACCAAATTTCCAGATTCTATATGCTATACATGGATTTATAAGCAAACTCAATTCTATCATTTAATTATTCAATTCAAACATTGGTTTTAAACCAATTTATTTACTTCTCATGGGTTCAAACAATTTTATTTGCTTCAGTTTATCAAAATGACAATCCACTCATATCATTTACTTATGAATCGATTTGTAAATTCACTTGGCCAAGTTTCCGTCCAGTTGCAACCAAATTTCATTCAATTGATTTCAAACATCATTCTATTTAGTTTTTAATGGTTTTCATTCAATAGCTTACATTCAATTCGCCATCCATCCATATTCACCCAAATTGATTTTGAATCGATTTATTCACTTTCATTTTGGAAGCCACTCAAATTTTAATTTTTTTTCTTGGAGTCTTTCCATTCCATTTAACTTAACTTGAGTTAAATTTTAAACCATTCAATTCACTTTCATTATTTTAATCTATTTAACTTATACAAATTAAATATTAAATATAGAATTTGAATTCCCAACTCTTATTTCAAACTCGATTTGGAATCATATAATTATACATATATATTTATAATCATCTGCAAATTCAAAACAATTGAATTTTTAAAACTACTAGTTCATCCCAAAAAAGTTTTCTCTTGACGAATTATTATGGTAGCAATCTGCCACTCAGAAACTCAAAAATGTACCGATAATGTCGCGATCCATTATAGAATTATTTTCTCGCCACCGAAGTGGTTTCAGTGCTTAATCACTTTCAAAATCCATTTAAAACCATTTTTATTCAAAAATCCTTCAAAGTAATGTTATATTACCTTTAAAAATACTTCAGAAAATATTTCGAAACATCCGTGATTTAAAATTCCAAATTCTGGTCTGGATCTAATTGTAATTTAGCTTATTTGCATATTCCATTCTTATACAAATTCAATTTGGTTTTATGTAACCATTTCAACATTATAATCCCATTTGATTATAATAATAACCAACCAAAACAATAATTTCGGAAAATTATTCCTTTTGTATCAAAATAATTATTGGGTAAAGTTATTTCATTTACCCATTTTAAATCAATACTTTATCTAATTGCTTTGTTTGAGAGTTTAGAAACACCTATTGATACTGCTGTGCATCTTGTATTGATCAAAATTCATTAATTACTCAACAACACAATATAAAACAATTTTTTTATAACAAATCTACAAATACGCTCTGTCGTATAAATACTCAAACTCAATCTAAGTTATTACTAATCTCATCTTTATTGAGTTACACCACAGAGCCAAGGTTACTACTCAACCTTCAGCTCTGATACCAAATGTAATGGCATGAATTTCCATGCCCTTTGAGTTGACTAATTACACTACACGTCCAACCCAAATTGCACAGAAATACGAATCATTAATAGAAAGAAGTTAGAGGATGAGAAATAGAAAGAAAGAGAAATTAGAATAGAATGAAACGAAGAATGTAAATCTCACAGCGGAACAAATAAAATATATAATAACTTTTTGAAATACAAATCCGTTTTGTGTATACAAACCATCATCAGAGCAGAACAGTTATTCCTGGAACAGTTATAAACAGTTGTTTCCAGATGCAACATAGTACACATCGGAAAATATAATAGTCTATAACTAACTGATGAAGCCTTCTGCTTCAAGCTCCTCCAAGTAAATCTGAAAAATCCCGACTACTTGACTGCCCGTACAAATTTAGGCACCCAAGAGTTTAAGGTAAAACTTAACAAAATAAACTCTGGGTCAGTCATGGGACTGGTGGGAGTAAACTCCAACCATATATTTAACTTTCAAAAATCCTTTTCAAAAGAAATGATAATCATAAGACCGATGCACACATAAACACAGATGGTTTTTACCTTACGATAACCCAAAATATTTTTGATATCAAAATCCAATGATATTATAATAGTGTCTAAATTAAATAAATAGCAATTTAGCGAAACGCTTGCATTTCACGCTCCATATATAATATAAAATCAAAAACCAATAGGGTGCTTATTGGAGATTAGATTCCGACTATGACAAGGTATGGAACCCCCATCTGATCGGTGTATTCACTACAAGAAAAAGCTGATTTTGCAGCAGCAAAATCCGCTTCCAATCCGTCGCTATTTTGGTTTTAGCGACGGATTTCCTGTATATCATTGTTGTCGGTAAAAACCATGACGGTAATTGTGTCAAATTTAGTGACGGAATTTAGCATGAGTTTTCCGACAGTTTTTCGTCATTATACTATTTATATAATAAAAATATAATTTTATTTATTAATTTAATTTTAATTTATTTACCGACTATTTACCGACGGATAAGTAATTTATAATAAATTATTATTTATAAAAGGGGTTGGTAAACCCTTACTAATTACCAAGGGATTAGCGACAAAAAGTTTTGACCAATAAAACTGTTTCAGGTATTTTATTGGAAAACCCTTACAATTCAGCAAAGGATTAACGACTAAAATTAAATCAAGGTAAACTTAACCTCAATTTTTGTGGGTAATTCGCCGCTATTCCCCTTCCGATCTGCAAATATGTATGCATATGTGTGTGTGTGTGTGTATATATATATATACACATCGAACTAATATCATTCAACTGTGAACACTGAAATAAATAACATATTAAAAAACAAATATAAATTAGCCAACAATATTATTTAGAATTAAAAAGAACATTCGTAATCACATACAAAAAAAACACAACATCCATAACCCCTCATCAATTCATACACCAATCAGAATTATGAATAACAAAACTATTCAATTGACGCTAACATTATCCCAAATACAAACACATATCATACATAACCATACTAAAACCACATAACATCGTATTTACACCAAAATAAGTCTAACATACCCAACCAGCTTATGAAGATGATGACGACGAACTCGCAAGCAAACACGAAATCGAAGGCGAACGCGAAACTCTATCATGGCCCTTAAGCATTGTCATCACCTTTTCTATAAGTTATGATTTCCAATTTAG
Organism: Allium sativum; assembly: GCA_030737875.1. Lineage (NCBI taxonomy): Eukaryota > Viridiplantae > Streptophyta > Magnoliopsida > Asparagales > Amaryllidaceae > Allium > Allium sativum. The sequence continues at coordinate 829,896,236 of CM060918.1, read as the reverse complement.
CTGCTAGATTTTTTCCAGCTGAAATTTTATATAATAAAAAACGTTCAGATAAAGAAGCATCAACAAATATTATATCATTCATGGTTAATATTTCATATTTTTTCCTGGGTTTGCAGGATACTACAAATGGAACATTAACTCGGATTGCTCAAGGAAATTCCAGATTTTGTACTTATATACATAGCCCCTTGCTACATTAAACAAATACTACAGAGCAAGCAAAGTAAAATGAAGATTAACTAATTAACTTACTTGTTAACAGAAATGGTTTCCAGATTAAACACTTTGTTAGTTGCAGCAATATTCATGATGAAAGAGAATAATCTAATGGAAGACCAACGATGCAAGTCGAATCTTCTCAGTCCTTGCTTTGGTAATAGTTGTCTTGATAGAGTTTACATTCTTCCTACAACAAATCTGAAATAGTATGTCAATGGTAACTCATGCATATGATAATTCCATGATGGAGAAATATTTACTACCACCAAACCTGAAACCAGAACAAAATCCTCCAACCCAATCATGGTGATAGCATGAGGCTCTTCCTTTGACGCAGTAACAATTCCCATGAATGGAGTTCTAAGGTGTTCCATTTCTGAGTAAACCACGGAAAAATTATTCTGTCGTCTGTCTATATGTACATGTATAAAAGCAGGTTGAGTACATAGGCACTTAAACTTAGCTCCCATTATCGCCTTAACGTGCACCATTGAATAAAAAAAATCAAGATAACCTCTAGTAGATAGAAAGAGTTACAACGGCATGAAAATTAATGGGTTCAGATGATTATGCATTTATAATCACCACTATTAACATTCATTGATTAGTTACAGAATAAAGGAGGAAAAAGTTTTTAAAATCGAAGTAAGAATACAAAGCTACAACTACTGGTTTCAGCCACTATCAAATTAAGGGAAAAAAGCCACATCGCTAAGGCAGTAAATTAAAGTCGGTATTCCAAATACAAATGGTAAGAAGATGGCAGATGAGCAGAAGGTAAGTTAAATACTAACTTGCTTCTTCTTTTCCTTTAAATACTTATAGATATTGTGAGCATAATTGGATCCTTTCTCATACTAAAAATATATAACTTTCAGCATACCAAAATAATTAACAGTACCAATTTATTATTATTTTTAACAAAAGAAATAAAGAGTTTCAAACAATTAATTGAAATCTTCTAAATGTGCAGTAACTCTTTGTTATTTAAGCAAACGTGATGGTCAATCCTTTCCAGAAATTGATTGAATTCATAACTCATTATATAAAAAACAACAACAAAATAACTACTAGAAGGAAATGAAATTAATGTGTTGCCAAAAACAGGGAGATCAAAAATAACTATTCCAGCTAATGTGGGTGAAACCAAACACTACATTAAAACCATAAGAAAATAGTAAATATGAACAAACATATAGTTGTAGACGTTTTTCTTCTAAGATATTATAATATATGTATTTAGAATACTTGTAAGTCAGAATGTGTAAAAAGTATAAATGCACAAAAATGCATAATGTTATTACACGGATATATATATATAGTTATTTTCTATTTTTCATTTTTTTTCCTTTATTGTTTTTTTTCTAATAATTCCAATCATATTTAACTGGTATTGAAAACCTCTGTTTTCCTATAAGTATAAACATTATATCTTATTGAAACTCATGGTTTCTCTTACATGTAGGTAAAACCTTTGGTGAAGTGAAACCAGCAGCAAAATAAGATATGCTTTCTTCGTCGAGTAAACCTTTGGTGAAGTGCTAAGAGATTGAGAACCATCAAGTAAACTGATATCTTAACCCCCCCACCCCCAATTACCCGTAGAATTTAGATATGCCTTCTTCGTCGAGTTTGCAGAATGTAGCATGAATGTACTATCATATAACATGGTAAAAGAAACACAACAAATTGGAAGCTTAGCTGAAATGTAAAAGACACATATGTCACTGAGTAAGCCATTGATGATCAGAGAATAATTATTGTATTTCTGAGATAATTAAACAAACATTGCTAAAATGATTGTATTGTATTTATGAAATAAACTTACATTAAAGTAGTCTAAAGCATCTACTAACATCTCAGCATCTCTCAAACCGCAAGTATATGACGAAGAAGGAGAAGTAGCATCAACTGCACATTCACAGATTAAATTCAAAGTTAACCGCTGACAACGATGATCATATATTTATAAACGGAGGAAAAATTCGAATTTAATTTGGAGTTTGACATACAATAAGAGCAATAGTTCGACAACATGCAATTCCACTATCATATGCAGCTGCATAGTCTTCATATTCGCTATTCAGACTTTCTTGCTATAAACTGTTCATCATTTAAATCAAGTTGCCCACCCCAACCTTGTCTACAAGGTAAAGTAAAAAAATGAGGATAAACCTTTAGGTTAAGGAAGGTTATTGTAAAATAAACAGGGTTTGTGATTCAAAGACATTTTAAATCATACCTGATATCAATTGCCATCAGGTTGGGATTAGCTCTGGTTAATGGTACAGAATAGTTTGGTGCATATTCCTAAAAGGGGACAAAAAGGCGTGTGAGATACATCACTTCCCTAGAAAATAAGCGATAGTATGAAAAGATACATTCCGATGCTATCCTTCATAGGTGTACGATTCCAATGAAATGTGCTAGTGATGCTGTAATTACCATGTCAATATATTCTTATATATATATATATATATAATGATAAAGGTGCTTTTTTATGCATAAACAAGGAAAAACTAAGTTCATAACTTTCAGATGACATACTGAACGATCAAGCGTAGGCAAAATTACAGAATGTAAACGTATAGCTAACATTAAATCGGGATCAAACCAACCTGGTTGCAAATTTCACAAGTAATGTCCCCCTTTTTGTCGCACCATCTTTGTATGTATTTCCTTTGTGCAAACTGAGACGAAGAGAGGAACTTAATAAAGCATTCTTTAACAAAGTACATGTAGTTTAGATGGTATCATATGAAATAAGGACTAAATAATATGAATAGGTGAAAATGGTATGCAGTCAATCTCAGTTGTCTCTAGATCTTTCACAATGTCAATAATTTAACATATCTTGATATTAGTTAATGATACAACATCCAAAATGTTATCATCTATGAAACATAAAAACACAAAATTGAAAATTTTGCATGGCAGCTTGAAAATAGAGGGATATAAATGGTCATGTTCTTCAAAAGAGAAGATGGTAAATGGATGCTAAGGAATTGGGAACAAAGGATTCCATCTCAATTTAGATTATGATCGTTGACTCCAAAACATATCGAAAGAAAGCACTAATAAGCTGAAAACTAGGGAGAAGAACCAACCATCCATACACCGTAACCACGTAATATCATTACCAAATATAATGGGCAAAAATAGACACTAGACACTCCAACAGCCTAATTTGTAAAAATAAAAATAAAATAAAAAAGAGCACATTTATGAATTCGTATTACTGAGCCTAAAATCTGATTTAAGTCGTAGCGACACCGCTCAGTTCATCATTGCGGTTAATTTGTCACCGTAATCTATGGCTGAAGTCGCATTAGTTCATTTAATTACAAATTAGATTTCTATAGATTATTAATATGTACACTCTCATTTATGATATGCATAATTCGAAAATATTACAATGGAACACTATATTACAATTTACAGCTATTCAATAATTTATTGTAATAACAAATAGTGGAACATTCAATCAAAAAAAAAAAACAATCAAAAATCCTGACTACATGATTCTGTGTCATTTTGATTTCCATCTGTACGTGTGTGGTTGATCATATAATATTCCAAATGCATGAATTAATAAAAAAAACTAAAAAATAATCTAAAACCTTTGCTACTTCACCACCATTCGAGCTTCCTATTAAACAAGGAACAAAGCACAAATTTTATTTTACACAATATGGCAATGTGTGCACAGTGCACTATAGGCGCTAATGATGCTCAGGTGGATATCTATAATCTTGCTAAAGATATTTTAATGTGATTTACCTTTTAATGCAGGGAATTAGCTTGCATGCCTGGGTGAATGCTACTGTTTCATAAAACATACTATTATACTACTTACGAGTGTAGGATTTTCTGCTGAAGCCAAAGAAGAAGGGGAAAAAGTGTCAGATTAGACCACACAGTTTTGATGATGAAAAGCTACAGACAGTTAGAGAAGTCGATATATATATATATATATATATATATATATATATATATATATATATATATATCGAAATGACCATAGTAAAACAGTTTAAACAGGGGGAAATGTAAGCACATATATAGGATTTGATTTAATAAAATTACTTTGGAACTGTGTCGTGATGTATTTCCTTAGACTCATTCAGATATGATTATTAGGCTATTAGAGTTTGATCATAATACATTATGTTGTATACTTACTAGGAATCCTGGACATGTTGAACAAAAGCATCAACACATCTGAAAACGAAGTTGATAAATCATGGAAGATTCTTTAATTTATAAAATATATTGGATTTAGCAGTGTCGTGCTAGTACTAGTTGTATGTATAAAACTAATGGAAATGTAGATTAGAAAGGATCCAGTATTTTCAGGAGGGCACATGTTATAATTGATGACTTGATTTCAGAAACAATGCCAATTTAGCATGTGAAATTAAACCAAACAGTCATTAATACCATATGCGACGTAAAGAGAAGAATAACTAGCTAAGGTGGTGTGGCTTCCGGAAAATGAACTGCAGCAAGAAGGCTACGTGCTAAAATGATTAAGCACAGATTAAGGAATCTATTTAGGAACCCGAGTGGATTACCTGTCACAGATTCATGAGAATAGCGGCCTGGAATCGGCGAAGTGTGGAAGTGGCGAAGCGTGGAAGCGGCGAATCCGCGGAAGCCGGCGCATAGTTCAAGGGAGAGATTTGAAATCTTGCAAGTTGTGGTAGGATGCTAGAAGATTTAGGGGTAGGACGGAAATGAACGAAGGAAGGCGGCTATTGGGTTAGGGTTAGGAGGAAATACGAAGCGGTGCCAAAGTTTTCACCGAAAATTTAGTTGGAGCCAAAATGTTCAACTGAAGCCAAAAATTAGAAGCAACGCCAAGTTTCCACCAATAAAAATGCAAGGACAAATGCTTGTTAAAATGAAAGTTTGAATAATTTACAAAAATTAAAATTACTTAATATTAACCAATAACTTTTAGATATATTATTTATTATTTGTTATAGATTGAGTATTAAAAATATATTTAAGAAAAAATTGTTTTTTAAATTTACACGACGTTCAATGTGTAATTATTAACTAATTCAGCACAATTGAAAACATATTCAAAACTTACTATGTGAGAAAGAAGATCGTTACACGTGAAAGCCTGTAAATAGGCATGGAAATAATAACTAGTATAGTAATATTTGTATTCTTTGAATTTCGAAATTCTTTAATATTTATAAAATTTCTTATTTTTAAATTTTGAATATTATATAAAATTATATATTTATTTCAAAATTATGAATACAAAAGTTGTAGTGTGTTTTGTAATATAACTATTAATTATTTGCTAATTCTTGTTTATTATTTAATAATTATTAGTTATGACTTCCTGACCATAACTAAACATTAAAAATTAAATGTCATTATTATTATATACATAGTATTAGTTATTAGCTATTCATGGTAATTATTAATTTTATATATCTAATATTATTTATTGAATATCAAAATTTATAAAAACTATTTAATATTGTTGATTTTCTCTCTTTTTTAATAATTTTGAATTTTTTCGAAAATATGAATATACAAATTTTAAGTTTATTAAAAGAATTATAATCCTTTATTTTTGTGTTTTTCGAAAATTCAATTTTTAAAAAAAATTGAATTTGACTCTTTTTGAAATATTAATTATTAAATATAATAAATAATTGTGTCTATTAGATATTAAGTACTAAATATTTTCTCTTCATTAATAAATATTACTTACTAATCCTTAAGTCTTAATTATTAATCATTAACTATTGTTACTTTTCACTTATCTGATAGTAATTTTCAAATATTAAAAGTAATTATTTAAAACTAATCATCAATTAATTGATATTAGTAATTTAGGTGTAATCAATAAGTATTGAAATGTATCCTTCCTTATTTTGTTATTACTTTCTAATAATTAATACTATGATAATTTAGATTTGAATATTAGTAGTTGTTAAATATATGTCAGTCGCAATCGGTAGAATGAACTTTTATAAATGGAAATAAATAAATATAAATCAACAGTAGGTTATGAGACTTGAATGAAACTCGAACGATGGAGCCAAAAGTTTCACATGTTGGAGCCAAAATTTCACCTATGGAGCCAATGTTTAAAAAAATTGTAGTTTATCTTAGTCGGAATTTATAGAAAATTTTAAATTTTGAATATGAAGTATTATACAATTTAAATTAAACTATCAAATGAATTTTTTCAATATTTTAAAGTTTAGAAATTTTGTTACTTCGTGTCAAACAATAATTGGTTTTATAAACTTTATGATTTATTTCAAATCAATTCAAGATTATTTCAAATTTTCGAAATATAAAAAAAATTATCAACTTTAATTGTAAAATATAAGTATCAACTGTAATTATTAAATACAATTATTTAAAATTAATTATCGAATACTAAATATCATTTCATAAGTATTAAATTATAATATTAATTATTAAATAATTATTTTAATAAACTGATATTTTCATTATTTAGGGGAATAATTATAAAAGAACAATTTAAAATTTTGGGATTTAGCATAAAATATACTGGCATACTGACTAAGATTTGTGATGAAAGCAGAGGACTTAATTAAGAATTTAGTAATTACATCGGTTATGAGCAAAGATTATTTTGTTAATTTTAAATAAGCAATGATTATAAGTTATTTATTATAGAACGTAAATTAATATTTATTATTACTTAGAAATCATTAGTTAGAACAAATTAATTATTAATTATTGAACATGTTTATAATTATTAAAAAATAACACTAAAGTATATCTTAGAAAAATAATATAAACATCTCTTGCAAATCTATTGGAATTCTACTGCAAAATAGCTTCGATAAATATTCGTCGATATTCTGCCTGGATATGCAGCGGAAAATAGCGGCAGAAATTTTCTGCCGGTAATTTGATGTAATTTGCAACGGCTTAGTGAGGGATGATAGAAAACGACGGTAATAAATAAAAGAAAAAAGTTGAAAATTTAAAAAACTATCCCTTGCAGATCACATGGAAATCCACCGCTAATTAGCGACGGAATTTTCCAGTGCTAAAAATCTGTTGCTAATCTCGGTTTTTCTTGTAGTGATTCTAGAGGAGATACACTGGGGTTCAACAAGAGCATCTTACAACCCGGCCACACATGACTGGATACTTATTTAACTTGAGTATACCGAGCATATTATCACCAATGGTTGTGATCAGCAACTGTTACCGAAAGCATACAACATCGAATAGAATAAGAAGCAAGTGAAATTTCTCTAGATTAGGTGATAATACCCCAAATGGAAATGACCCACTTGGCCATGTTGCCGACCCGATTTTTGTCATCTCTAGGTTGATGAGGTTTGAGGTCACGATTGACTTCTAAAACATCTTGCCACCATTTTGGATGCAACCTTGTCAGATCCATCCATATATGTTGTCCTGGGACTAGATAAACCGAAGGCACCATCCCATTAGTCCATCTTTGGCATTTTCTACCTAGGATTAACAGAATAGCCCATACGCTTTACTCCGTCTTTAATTTGCTTCAGCATAAGTTTATTCGTAACGCTTATGCCAATACGGAGTGGTTTTCAAATATCAAATCTGATCCTGATCTCTCTGTATTGACAACAGAGGTATAAAATAAATCAACCTTGATAGTTGGTGATTTAACTATCAAAGGAACATCCATTCAACCAACGATCCTATTTCCAAATGCAAATCCTACATATTAACTATCAAACAACACTGGGCCCATTTAAATCAATTTCTAATTAAATTATTAATTTCCCATCTTCCCATATCTTTCCAGATATTTCCCAAAACCCGTTTTAGCCTCTTCCGATCCTTGGAAAACATTTCCAAATATTATAAACTCTTATATTCCATATTCTAGAAAATATACGTTATTAACATCGGAAAATATTCCCATCTCTACACATTTCTTACTTCCTAAATTTAGAAAATATACTTAATTAATATTCAAAAATATTTACAATTTCCATTTCTTTACTTCTCATTAATCAAATCACTTCATCTTCTATAATTATAAACATCTCTGATTTTCTTTGGAAAATGTTCCGAATTCTTCTTATTTGATTAAACTGATGTTATATAAATATTGTTACTGTAACTCGAACCATTAATTATTCTTTGACTAATCGTATTATTTACCAATTCACCCTACCGAACTTTAACCATCCTCAGTCAATCACGAAGTCCATCAAGTTGGGGAATTATTACCTCTCAGACCTTAACTGAACATCGTATTCAACTTCGAAATAGGCAAGGCTCAAAACTTCATATTCCAACAAACTGTTGCTTACGAAATTCTCGGATTCAATTTAAGAATCCACTTCTTTTACAAAATACATTGATTAGAACGATAGCATTATAATCCCTGCTTTCAAAATATTAAATTTCTAAAATATAACTTTTATTCATTAAATTGCATAAATAAATAATTAATTATATTTTTATTTAAAACGCTAAGTAAATTACTTTCCTGAATTCGACATAATCGAATTTTAATAAATAGCTCACTTTCGAATATTCTATATTCGATAAATATTCCGAACTTCGGAATAATGTACTACTTCAGTTTAACTAAAATCAGCTTATAATTATTTCCATTCGTAAACATTTGCTTTTAAGCTATTATTCATTTTCTAATCTGAATTTTTTTCCTTAGTAGGAATTTAGACTCGTTTATTCAATTCAACTTGATTTTTTATTTGTAAATATCATTACTTCTCTACTTCTAATTATCGAGTCCCTTTTTGAAACCACATCACATTCTGTTTCATTTATAAACTCCATTTATAAAACTGTTACTCAATTAACACTTTTTCGTTTATTTTAAACAATTCAAGTTCTTCTTTGAATGCATTAATAAGCTCTGTACTCTATAACTTTTAAAAATCAACTTTATTTGATTTCTATAAATCCCTTCTCATATAGTAATTCTAACATAAAATAATATCAAAATATTTAAAAACATAAAGTTTTATTTACATAAAGATAAATACTGGAATTAAATCCATCGCTTTCCTTCGAAAAGGAATTCCCATTTCCATTTAAATTTATATTTCCAAATTCAAATTTCCTTTATAAATATTTTCAATTTAAACTATTATCCACTTCAGTCATAAATAATAATCCTTTTTATATAATCAAATTCATTTGATTTCATATTAAATAATATCTCAAATCCAAATTCCTTCTATTAACTTCCATTCGTAATTATTCAGGTAAATTCCCATTTCTATTTCACTTATTTCTAATCTCGTTCATAATTCCTTTTATAACTTGCTAAGTTCCTAATTGCAAATATCAGTTTTAAAACCACTTTCCATCTTTATATATAAAGTTGAACTTGAATTCATTTTCAATTTTTCTAATGATAAATAATTCACTTAATTTATAAACTCATTTTATAATTAACTTCTTACTTTATTCATTTAAATAGGTTTCTATTTTCAACTCTATTCGATTTTAAATTTCTATTTTTGGAAATAAAATTTTCCTTTATAAAACTTCAAATTTCCTTTCTATATTCAGGAATATTTTCCATATTTAAATACCAAAATTCTAGGGACTGTGTAATTCAAACACAACAAAATCAATCACTGATTATATTTCACATTATATATCATACAAATGAAAATAGTAATATAATTGTTGAGGAATCTAGTCGGATCCCTCCAACCTATTTTCCTACATCCACGGATGTTAATTAACATAAATAACATTAATTTCATTTCAATATAAGATATCATGGTAAACAAAATCAATATTCAATTAATGATTTATATATATATAACTATATTAATCATTTCAACCAATTTATCAACCATTCATCCAAACAGCCATCACACAACATAAAATTACTATATATAAATTTAAAACTCGTTTATATAAAAATATAAACGAGCCAGAATTAGTGAGTTTACTCACCTTAATTTGCAATTGACGACTCTGCTTTTGTTTCATTTTAAAATCAAACAGGCGTTTGATTTTTTTCGAAATTCCAGTAGCTCTGTTCTCCGTCACCTCAGTTCTACTACGTAGATTTTATTGTTACGATTCCAATGAACCTAGCTTCGTCCAATTTTGATAACGAATGAACAAATTATACAGTTTACAAGATTTAATGGAACCACCATTAACTATAACTTCTTTTTTTTGTTTTTTTTAATATATTTACCTTAACCTGAAAATTTGGCCACTCAATCAGGGATTAAATCATGAGATTACAGTTTTACCATCCATTATTTTGGAAAGCGTCGATAAACCAAATGAGCCTGCAATTAACAAATCACCTAATCCCCATGTTTTGCTCCCAGGCCATTTCAATGATTAAATATACCGGGCATCATCATCAATTAAGGATTGCTGGTCACCTTAATTAATGATTCAAAAATGCATAAATGCCCACATAACATGTTAACCCTCCTCCATTCAAACTACCCATTCAATTTCCTCTTTCAAGGAAAATCTATTTCCTTCACCGTTGTGCCCTCATTTTAGCAAAATACCAAAAGCCCATTCATCCTCAAGTATGGCTTCCAGGACCAAACCTTTACAACTGAAAATGCAATATTTTCCTATTGGAAACCCAACAACATTAATGATTTTCCCTTAATAATGTTTATTAGCTAAAAAATCGCGAATTAATAGTTAACAACCAATATTATTTTCCCACTTTCATTTATGATTACGGGTTCCAAATTTCTCGACTTCATACATGCTTACTTCTATCCACGAACGCTCCTTCCTTATGCTGCATGAACTCCACCAATGAATTTCCCAGGCGCGCTTCCTCCAAGCGCACTCGCGTCGACCAGTACGGTCATTCCTGTCATCCCCTAAAGTTCACAGCCTTCAAGTCGAACACCATCCTCTACCACCGGAAGTCCACAACCTTCAAGTCGAACTCCTCGTTGCCACGCAAGTCCAGTTCAACTCCACTGATTTACTTTCGAGTTCATCAAAAATGGATCACACCTTTTAATACATATATGAAATTAAAAATCTCTTCCTTGGGGTTTAAATGAAATCAAGATCGAATTTTTCCATTGGGTAATTGGTGTTTAAAAATTCGTGGAGGTGGAGATATTTTCGTTTTTACTTTTTTACAGGAAGAAACAAAGAAATGGGAAATAGTAATTTGGGGATTAGGGTTAGAAGGTATCGGTCTTGCTTATATATAAGGGTATAATAATATTTTATTTTAATGAATTTTTTATGAATTCCTGCCTATCGCTATTCTCACTTGTCATTTAAAAATTTGTATGCTCACGTACGCTATCTGTTCTTGACGAAAACGGACATGCCACTATCATTTGATATTCTGAACCCAACAAATCTTATTTCATTGAAAACCAAGTCCATTTGGAATAATAACTCAATTTTGAATATTAGATTCGTTAATTGATTCACATTTTAATTTCGCATGCTCACAGAATAATTATGATTGGCTCGAAACTCGAAATCTTTTAATAATAAAATATTACAGACACGATGGAACTGGTTTCATCGGAAACGGAGGTCGTTTGAATAATAGCCCTTTTTAAGGGTCCAATTTAAATTAAAATAAATTAATTTTAAAATATGTCAATATAACAATATTAAAATATTGCAATCGAACATACTCGGGCAGAATTTAATACAATAACGACGTAAAATACTTCTGGTTGAGTTTCAAACCAAATCGATATTTAATATATTAAAAATCCCTTTTATTTTATATAATAAATCATTATATTTTTAACAAAGAATTTCATAGCGACTATTTGAAAATTTGATTTGGACATAACTCACAATCTACCAGATGAAATCTCGATTTTTCTCTTTTATTAGAAAAATATAATCAAATAGGTCCGAAAGTTTCTTGTTTCAAAGAAATCCGACTTATATTGGCTTCTGTATGTTCAATTTAAGTTCAAAACATAATATTATGAACTACCGCGACATTACGAGCTCGATTTAAATTTAACTATAAATTATACGTTCAATCATTGTTTATAAATAATATCGTTATTATAATTCGTATGTAAATTCCATTAAATCTCGTAAATAGTCCAATTCACACAATATTGTCAATTTCAACTTGTTTTCGATTATTTTGGAATTATATTTATTATTCCACTATTTGTATTAATTAAATATTTAAAATATTGAATTTAAGTCAAGTATATAAATGAACCACTGTTTTAAATAATTAAATAAATAAATTATTTGGTCGCTAAAAATCCAGTTCGTTATAGTAACATTGTGACAGTAAAGAATATATTATTTTCCACTAAGGGAAGAGTGCAAAATATATTGTAATTCATAGAGCATACTTTGACAAACTCCATTACGGCGGATCCGCTTACCAAAAGGTTATCACCTATGGTCTTTCAGGAGCATGTAGCTTAATCGGCGTAATTTTTTATGTCAGATATTTTAGTTCGGGGGGGGGGGGGGGGGGGAGGGGAGGGGGTTGTATTTAGTATTGTCGAATGACTCATTGCTCTATACTTCGGTTGCATATATATATATATACACATATATCAAGTTCTTTTTCTGATCAAAAAATAAAGTAGTAAACTACTGTTTGCATTCTAAGTTTTTCAAATATTGAACACTTTGATCTCACTAAAGTTGGACCAGTTGGGAGAAGACATGTAATTATCACATCTCATGTAATTTCCATGCTACGCATCCATGATTTATCTATTTCATTTGATTGTGTTGGTATATGTGACCATTGATAGGTTTAGTTACATTAAAGATAACAAAAGCCTCTTTGATCCTTTGTCAGCATAGTTAATGGACAAGATTGTTTAAGAAAACACCTTATGGCATAAATAGCAAAATTTGGAGGTGATAAAGTTAAACACATTTAAGGTTATCAAATATGTAGCCTAGGGGGAGATTGTTTGAATATTTCAATTATGTGGGCCATACATTTAAGTATAATGTGTAACGCTATTTAGGTGTGAATGCCAATTAAAGTGGTCAAATACTGTAATGATATTTATTGGAATAAATATTGAGATGTCTTGGAAGGAATGCGTAGAGACCGGATTTTTTTTAGTTTGTTGAAGGGCCAAACTGAAAATATTATAATATTATAAATTAGGGGTTATGGTCCCCAAATTACACAAGTTTTCAACGTATTCTCTTTATCCCCTCTAAAGAAATACATTTACGTTTGAACTTGTATTAATTTGGAAGATCCAAAACCAAGTCGATCCTCTTTAACAAGCACTCATGGATTCTGTGACACCCTACGTCCGTTAATGTCACCCACTAAGGGAATGCATTAAATTACATGAAGCATTATAGGTAAACAGACACAGAATAATCACAAGATAGATATAAATAAGATAGCAGCGGAAATTTAAATTTTATTTCAACATAAATCATAATGTCGTGGTCCATAATACCATAAGTCACAAAAACCATTACAATAAAATAACTTCTGTCTTGCATCATTAGAGTACATAAGAATATAAAGGCATAATTCCCCAATTGAAAGAGTTAAGCTATAGTAGAGACAAGAACTTGAGCCATACTTCAGAAGTAGCTCCTAGCAAGGTGATATCTGAGTCCTGACAAAGCCTGGGTGTTTCCGGTAACACCCCGCGTCCATTAATGTCACTCTCAAAGGGAATGCATTAACTTTCATGGAGTATTATTGGTGTATAGAACAGAATATAACAAGATAGATACATATATTGGTTCTTGAAAAATTTAAAACAACTTTTATTGCAGTAGAGAAATAGTTTGATTACAACAACATCATAAACCAACAGTAAAACCAAGTACACTTAGTATCCATCTTGACAAATTGTTTTCTGAGTACATAAAGTAAAAAAAAAGCATAACCCCAACATAAGTAGCCATAAAAGAGATGAGCTGAACTTTACTTTCAACAATCCAAGCACTTTCAAAAGAGAGAGAAAGATCCAAATCAAGCTCCACTAGCACTAGTCCCACCCTGAGAACCTGGGGGGGGGGAGGAAGAAAAGAGGAGAAAACAAAGGGGTCAGTCATAAAGTTTGGCGAGTCCAATAACTTTAACGATATATTTATTAAAATAATTAGGATAAGGCATAAACTGGTAAAACAAGGAATGACTGTGAAACAAGTGGGCAAGACAAAACAAAACAAACAAGAGGAATATTATGGCGTTAATCTCTCTCCTAATCACTATAGGATAATTACTATACTGCACCATTACTAGTCACCCTAAAAGTTGATCCCGCCTACTGAACATAATAATCATAATGGCATTTTCGTGTACCCCTAGCTGTCTTCATAGGCGTCGCCTGCCCCTATCTCCACTAGTTGTACCCATAACCCCCATGCGATCGGCTCCCTAACTCGTAGATACCCGTACTGGTCCCACAGTGGGGTGTATCACTCCCCAAAGTGGCAACACGATACCACTAAAGAAGCATGACTTATATCTACACGATGCAACAACGTCTTACCTACCAGCCCGGGCCCACGCACGCACATCACCCCGTTGGACTTGCGTTGCCACCGCTAACCTGTTTTAACCTCTTACAATCAAACCAAGTAAGCGTGTCCCGTCCTCGATCTAACTTGAGCTCACAAAGGTACTAATGGGTTACTGGTTTGAAAAGGGTTCCCCATGCTTAACACAAGCTGTCCACCTATGCTTGGTGTAACCCCTTCTTATTCGTGTCTTCTTACATGTTTCAATTTGGTTAAGTGTTTCTAATCATATTTCACATGTCACCCATGTCACCCACTTAACCCCCATGTCCCACCACATGTTTATCTTGGTTAAGTGTTACTTATTTCATTATAACCGTAACCTTGTAAGACCTCTCACATTAGACTACCGTTTGCGGTTGTTGGATTTGCCGGGCGGGTCCGGGCAGTCTTATACTGCAAACGAGTCTGACCTCGTGTCTTTACATTTGTTACGCATTTAATTTATGCCTTCGACCTCTCACATTAGACTACTGTTTGTGGTTGCTGGATTTGCTGGGCAGGTCCGGGCAGTCTTATACCACAAACGAGTCTAACCTCGTGTCTTAGGCATTTATTATTACATGTAATTATTTCACCCCAATATGAATCAATTATCCCTATTCAAATTGTCAATAATTTCCAAATTAAACAATGTCCATAATTGTCACCTAAATTATGTCCATACTTTGTCTTTAGGTATATAAATTATACCAGTTAATGTCTCAATTTAATTATATGCTTTTCAAGCTATTTTATGCCAATTCACAATATGTATTATAAATATTTTCCCATTATCCCCACGTCGTTCGTACGTTTATCATGAAATATGTTAGACTCGCAAATAGTCTAACTCATAAAAATAAATGCAATATCACAACTTGCATAACACATAAAATAGATCTAACTTGCGAATAATAATTATAACATAAGTTTGCATAGCCAATAACTTGCATAGGCAATGAACATATAGAACATAACTTTGCATAAACTGTCATGGATCTAAATATAGATCTAAACATGAAATTGTGAACTTGCATATATGAATATGGGTTTCACCTAAACTTGCATATATGGAATATAGTTTTCACCCAAACTTGCATATGTGAATATAGTTTTCACCTAAACTTGCATATGGATTCCTACAAACTAGCATATGAATTTAAACATGTAAACTAATATCACATGTTTTTGCATATAAACTAGCATATGTATATACTTGATTCACATATAAACTTGTGTATAATTCGCATACAGACTTGCATAAGATTCACACACAAACTAGCATATGTAAAAACAGACTTGCATAAGATTCGCATACAAATTAGCATAATATTTAACATCCCAAACTAGCATATAAACTGATGTCATAAAATGAATCAAGTTAAACATATGTAATTGGACATATGAAATAGATCTACCAACATAAGATAACAAAACTGCCATATGTTCACCAACAGACGATAACAAAGTTAAATAACATCACATGATTCAACAGACATGTTCTCATAATCCAAGTTATAACTTATCATAATTAATTTTTTTAATTATTTTGTGAAAGAAATTGTACTCACAAAGAAAGGTTAGAGAAGAGAATAATTCGTTCGTCGTTTGTATTAGATTCTGACTTGCAAATCCCTAAGCTTTAGGAAGAAGAACTATCCTAGCAGCAGCATAGAGGCAAAGAGACTAATTTAGTTTAGGTTTAGGGCTTGAGTCTATGCGTGCTTATATAGAAGATTAATTCAACATAAGCCGTTAGATTATCATAGGAGCAATCACAACCGTCCAGACTAGATAGAGTTATCCAGAATTTCCACCTATGCCCTAGTGACTCAACAAAAGGTCAGGAAAGACTCAGCAACAAGTCAGAATTGTCTGATTTCAGATCTGCCTCGGGGGGTAGGTCGACCCCCTCGTCGACCTGTATAGGGGAGGTCGACCCCCTGGTCGACCTGGCCTTGTGAGGGACAAATTCCGCCCAGCCCGCTTCCTTGTTTGAATTTTAACTTTTAAATTTTAATTATGTGTTATTAATTTATTTAAATTACTAAAACTTCCGAGGGCCATAACTTCCTCATACGAAGTCCGATTTACGAAAACTTGGACTCTATTCCAAGCAGAATTTCAAGACGAACGCAATGGAATAACCTGTTTCCCTTAATTCTCATTTTAACAATTAAGTGTACTTAAATTCGTTCTGTTAATAGTCACAGAAAATTCAGGTTGTTACATTCTCCCCCTCGTTAAAGGATTTCGCCCCTGAAATCTCCAAGTTAAGGAGAATGTATATCCTAACATCCAATCATCCATCTACTCAACCATCAAACACAGGCATCCATTGTCCTTACAAGATTTCTAATGTCGTATGAACATATGCAAAAAGTGTGTGTATATTTTCCTTATCCAATGCAAAATCAGACGGTCCACTGATTCAGTTGACCTCCTTAATGCAACTCATGATAGTGCCATGCATCCATTATGCATGCAAAAGAGTCCTAACGATACATATTATTTCTACATGTGTGCACAACCATTGATCGAAATGCAGAATCCATATGATAACACAATCATTATACATCCATTAATTTAAATATGCACACACATTTATATGCAATATGAAAGTGACTGAGCCAATCTAGTGCCTAATGTGTGTGTAGAGGCATCCACGAGCAACCACTAACAACTACTTTTAACCACTCGCAACCATCAATCATAACATGTTTCAAATATATGTTTACATCCATTAGTTTCTACCTAAGGATTAAGACCGAGGGAATATACTTAGAAGATAGATATAAGCATAAGTAAACTTATGGAAAAAGAGATCAAGGAGGTACCCTCAAAAAGAAAAGGGTAGGTTGTGCGTATTTTTCTCTCAGTTTCCCAAGTCGTGTCTCCTCAGTGTCACTCCATTGAACTTTAACAAGCTTGACTTCATGGTTGTGTAGCTTTTTGACTTCCGTACCCAAGATACGAGTTTGAACTCTTCTCATAGTCGCTTCTCATTCCACTTCTACTTCCTCTAGTATACTTGGCTCCACCACTTTCGCAGACTCATGTAAGCACTTTCGTAGTTGAGAAACATGAAAACATTATGAACTCCAGCGAGTCTTTTGGGTAGCTCTACTCTGTAAGCCATCGTCCCAATCCTTTTAGTAATAGGAAATAGTCCTACAAATCTTGGTGCAAGATCTCCTACGGACCCAAAGCGAATGGCATTCCTCAAAGGAGATACTTTATGGAACACCCTATCTCCAACCTCAAACTCAAGGTCGGTCCTTCTTTTGTCTGCGTAGGACTTCTGTCTATCTTGTGCAGCCTTCATCCATCTTCTTATCAAGTCCACCTTTTCTGACGTTTCTCTAATCATGTCTAGCCCAAGTATGAGCTTGTCGATAGACTCCCACCAACAAGTTGGTGGTCGACATGTTATTCCATATAAGGCTTCGAAGGGCGCCATGCCTATGGTGGCTTGGTAGCTATTGTTGTAAGCGAATTCCACCAAAGAAAGATGATCCTCCCATGTCCCTCCAAAGTCAAGAATGCACAATATCAAGAGGTCTTCCAAAACTCTGTTCACCCTTTCCGTCTGACCATCAGTTTGGGGGTGATAGGACGTGCTTAAGCATAATTGTGAGCCTACAGTCTCTTGCAAACTCTTCCAAAACTCGCTCGTAAAGACAGGATCTCGATCACTCACTATGTTGAAGGGTATCACATGGAGTCGAACTATCTCTTTAAGATAAATGGATGCTAGGGACGAGGCAGCCCTTCTTCTTTTAACAGGTATGAAGTGAGCGCTTTTAGTGAGCATGTCCACTATTACCCAAATACTGGTATTGACCCTTCTTGTCCTAGGCAACCCATCAACAAAGTCCATCGAAATGCTATCCCACTTCCACTGTGGGACCTCCAGAGGATGGAGCAGACCGCCAGGATTCTTATGCTCCACCTTGACTTGTTGGCATATCAAACACTTAGCGACGAACTCAGCTACATCTCTCTTCATGCCATTCCAAAAGAAAACCCTTTTTATATCTTTATACATCTGGTCTCTTCCTGGGTGTATGGTCAGCTTAGAATGGTGTGCTTCTTCGAGAACCGTCTTCACTAAATCCCTTGCTTGTGGCACGCATAACCTTCCATCCTGTCTTAACCAACCCTTATCATCGATGGAGTATCTATTGAGGTGACTAGAAGTCTCACCCCTAACTAGCTTATCCATCACATCAACTAGCTGAGGGTCTTCTCGTTGCGCGGTTCCTATTGAGTCCAAAAGAGTAGGCCGCACCTCTAGCGATGCTAACAGACCAGGCACAATTTCAGAGGAGGGTCTAATGTTAAAGTTTGCTATGTACTCCAAGCTTTGCCTTTCTACAAAGAGAGGACTCAAGGTCAGCTTATTTCTACTTATGACGTCTGCTACCACATTGCCCTTGTCAGGGGTATAGGAAATCTCAAAGCCATATGAGGCCAGAAATCCCATCCACCTTTGTTGTCTTAAGTTAAGGTCTTTATGTGAGAAAAGGTACTTTAACGATTTATGGTCAGTAAATAATTCAAACCTTTCTCCTAGTAGGTAATGACGCCATGACTTTAGAGCGAAAACAATGGGAGCTAGCTCTAAATCATGCGTTGGGTAGTTCTTCTCATGTACCTTCAATTGCCTTCCCCCATAACAAACTACCTTTCCTTCTTTCATCAAGACAGCGCCCAACCTTGTACCGCATGCGTCTGTGTATACGGTAAGCATTTTGCTCCCATCAGGTAATGTCAGAACTGGGGTAGTTGTTAGAGCCCTTTTCAAACGTTGGAAAGCAATACCGTAATCCAAATCCCAAGCAAAAGTCAGGTTCTTCTTTGTCAATCTTGTGAGCGGGGCTGAGATTTTTGCAAAGTCTTTAATGAATTTTCGGTAAAAGCCCGCTAGCCCGAGGAAGCTTCGGACTTCGGTTGCATTCCGTGGAACCTTCCAATCTTGCACCACAACTACTTTTGCGGGGTCCATAGCTAACCCCTCTTTGGATACCACATGTCCAAGAAACCTCACTTCTTCTTTCCAGAAATGGCATTTGGAGAATTTTGCTTTCAGCCGATGTGCACGAAGAGTATCCATGACTTCCCTTAAATGCGAAGCATGCTCTTCTTCATTCTTTGAGAAAATCAAAATATCGTCTACGAAGACCACCACAAATTTATTAAGGATCTCTCTGAACACCCTGCTCATCAAGTCAACGAAGTAAGCGGGTGCGTTTGTCAAGCCGAAGGTCATGACAAGTCATTTGAAGAAACCATCCGGGGTTCTGAACGCGGTCTTATCAACACTGTCTTCAGCCACTCTTAGCTGATGAAACCCGGTGGCCAGATCTAGTTGGGAGAAAACCGACGCACCTACAAACTGATCAAACAAGTCGTCTATTCTTGGAAGTGGGTGCCTATTTTTCTTGGTCATCTTGTTTAGCTCCCTATAATCAACTCATAGGGGAAGTGATCCATCCGCTTTGGTTGCGAATACTACTGGAGTGCCCCGTTCAGAAATACTTCACCTTATAAACCCCTTTTCGAGCAACTCTTTGACTTGCTTGCTGAGCTCTTTTCTCTCCCTTGGAGCCATGTGTCTACCCGGTAGAGCTACCAGTTTTGCATTATCAACAAGGTATATACGGAAGTCTATCTCCCGCTTCATAGATAAGCCCTTCACCCCTTCAAATATATCTGAGTATTCACGGACTACCCTAACAGACTGCAAGTTTTCAATAGACGCATCAAGAGATTCTAGGTAGCTAAGCATAACAGAATGTATGGGATTACAAGAGATTTCAAGAGTGTTTCCGAGGCGAGTCATAAGTCTAACCACTCTCTTTTCACAATCGAGGATGGCACCATTACTGGATAACCAATCCATGCCTAGAATCAACCCATATCCCGTGAAGCCAAGAACGAAGGCGTTGCATTCAAACTCAACGCTCAAGATAGACACTCTCAAATCCCGACAAATCATTGAAAGATGAGCCGAACCATCAATAGGATTTGAGACTACTATGGGATCCGTAAGTAGACTAGTATTTAGGTGCAGTGTTTCAATTAACGAAGCAGATACAAACGAGTGTGAAGCGCCAGAATCAAACAAAGTACGAACATGATGATCTAACAGAAAAACCAAACTTTCAACAGAAATGTTTCTACCTCTCTCCTGTCCTGGTGCCATGGGAGCGTGAACCTACCCTTTTGCTTGTCCTGGTGCCATGAGAGCCTGAACCTTCCCTCTAAAAGTAGACCCCGTCCTCTGCCCTTGCCTTCTCGGGCAGTCTTTAATCAGATGTCCTGCCTCACCACAGTTGAAGCAGCCAGTCTTCTTTTTCTTCCTACAGTCCTTGCTCAGATGGCCTGGTGCTCCACAATTAAAGCACCTTTCCTTTCCTTTGCTATTGTTACCCTTACCACCTTTCTTAGGTTGCTGCTGTGACTACTTTTGATCCCCTTTCTTTTCTGGTGCCTTGTTAACATTAGCGCTTTTCTCCTCTTCATGCATAAGCACCATGTAAACCAGTTTCTCAAAGGTAGCCCCCAAAGGAATGCGGGTCATAGCCAACCCATGTAGCGGCTCGTTCAGACCTTTAACGAATCTCAGGGCCTTCTTTTCAGGTGTGTTCACCAAGTCTAAGCCAAATCTCGCCAACTGATTGAACTTGTTGATGTACTCCTTTACTGATAAATTCCCCTGCTTCAATGCCAAGAACCTCTCTATGTATAAATTCTCTTCTGCTCGTGAGAGAAATTTCATCTCAAACCTATGTCTGATATCTATCCATGTCTCCATTGGACGCTCTCCATTTGTGACCTCCCACCAAAACTAGGCTTTGTCCTTCATTAACCAAGCAACTAATTGGACCTTCCTTCCATCTTCTATCTCGAAGATACCAAACAAATATTCCGCCTCCTTAAGCCAATTTCTAGCTTCAACAAATGACTCTGATCCGTGAAAAGGTTTCCTGCCCATTGCCCGAAAGTCTTTGCATATCTTCGAAAAAGTATCAACGCGGAGAGGGGGAGGAGGAGGAGCAGATGCAGCTGAGGAAGGAAAAATGTCTGCTGGGCCTGTGGCGGTGGCCCTAGCCTCCAGATACCTTCTGAACCAGGTTGGTATCGGTATTCCCTCGGGTATCTCGGGTAACACAGACATGCTGAAAAGAAAATGGAAGAGATTCAAAATGGAGAATTGAAAGAAAGATATATAGCTCTTGGGGGTTATGTTTTTAAAACAAACTTTTCTCTTGAAAATATTCTCCTTAAAACATATTTTTGAAAGTATTTCTTTATAAAATGCTTTTGAAAAAAAATAGTTTTTCAAAATCTCTTATCTATTCTGTTAACCTTCAGGTCTGATACCACGTGTAACACCCCGCGTCCATTAATGTCACTCTCAAAGGGAATGCATTAACTTTCATGGAGTATTATTGGTGTATAGAACAGAATATAACACGACAGATACATATATTGATTGTTGAAAAAAATTAAAACAACTTTTATTACAGCGAAGAAATAGTTTGATTACAACAACATCATAAACCAACAGTAAAACCAAGTACACTTAGTATCCATCTTGACAAATTGTTTTCTGAGTACATAAAGCAAAAAAAAAAAAGCATTACCCCAACATAAGTAGCCATAAAAGAGATGAGTTGAATTTTACTTTCAGCAATCCAAGCAATTCCAAAAGAGAGAGAAAGATCCAAATCAAGCTCCACTAGCACTAGTTCCACCCTGAGAACATGGGGGGAAGGAAGGAAGAAAAGAGGCGAAAACAAAGGGGGTCAGACATAAAGTCTGGCGAGTCCAATAATTTTAACAATATAATTATTAAAGTAATTAGGATAAGGCATAAACTAGTAAAACGAGGAATGACTATGAAACAGGTGGGCAAGACAAAACGAACAAGAGGAATATTCTAGCGTTAATCTCGCTCCTAATCACTATAGGATAATTACTATACTGCACCATTACTAGTCACCCTAAAAGTTGATCCCGCCTACTGAACATAATAATCATAATGGTAGTTTCGTGTACTCCTAACTGTCTTCATAGGTGCCGCATGCCCCTATATCCAATAGTTGTACCCACTACCCCCATACGATCAGCTCCCTAATTCGTAGATACCCGTGTTGGTCCCACAGTGGGGTGTATCACTCCCCAAAGTGGCAACCCGATACCACTAAAGAGGCACGACTTATATCTACACGATGCAACAACGTCTTACCTACCAGCCCTGGCCCACGCACGCATATGACCCCGTAGGACTTGCGTTGCCACCGCTATCCCGTTTTGACCTCTTACAATCAAACCAAGTAAGCGTGTCCTGTCCTCGATCTAACTCGAGCTCACAAAGATACTAATGGGTTACTGGTTTGAAAAGGGTCCCCCATGCTTGACACAAGCTTTCCACCTATGCTTGGTCCCCACTAAGATTTCCCACTTAACCCCTTCTTATTCATGTCTTCTTACATGTTTCAATTTGGTTAAGTGTTTCTAATCGTATTTCATATGTCACCCATGTCACCCACTTAACCCCCATGTCCCACCACATGTTTATCTTGGTTAAGTGTTTCTTAATTCATTATAACCGTGACCTTGTAAGACCTCTCACATTAGACTACCGTTTGCAGTTGCTGGATTTGCCGGGCGGGTCCGGACAGTCTTATACCGCAAATGAGTCTAACCTCGTGTCTTTACAATTGTTACGCATTTAATTTATGCCTTCGACCTCTCACATTAGACTACCGTTTGTAGTTGCTGGATTTATCGGGCGGGTCTGGGCAGTCTTATACCACAAACGAGTCTAACCTCGTGTCTTAGGCGTTTATTATTACACATAATTATTTCACCCCAATATGAATTAATTATCCCTATTGAAATTGTCAATAATTTCCAAATTAAACTATGTCCATAATTGTCACCTAAATTATGTCCATACTTTTTCTTTAGGTATATAAATTATACCAATTAATGTCTCAATTTAATTATATGCTTTAAAAGCCATTTTATGCCAATTCACAATATGTATTATTAATATTTTACCATTATCCCCACGTCATTCATACGTTTAACATGAAATATGTCATACTAGCAAATAGTCTAACTCATAAAAAGAAAAGCAACATCACAACTTGCATAACACATAAAATAGATCTAACTTGCGAATAAGAATTATAACATAAGTTTGCATAGCCAATAACTTGCATAGGCAATGAACATATATAACATAACTTTGCATAAACTACCATGGATCTAAATATAGATCTAAACATGAGATTGTGAACTTGCATATACGAATATGGGTTTCACCTAAACATGCATATATGGAATATAGTTTTCACCCAAACTTGCATATGTGAATATAGTTTTCACCTAAAAATGTGAATATAGTTTTCACCTAAACTTGCATATGGATTCCTACAAACTTGCATATGAATTTAAACATATAAACTAATATCACATGTTTTTGCATATAAACTAGCATATGTATATACTTGATTCACATATAAACTTGTGTATAATTCGCATACAGACTTGCACAAGATTCACATACAAACTAGCATATGTAAAAACAGACTTGCATAAGATTCACATACAAATTAGAATATGATTTAACATCCCAAACTTGCATATAAACTGATGTCATAAAATGAATCAAGTTAAACATATGTAATTGGACATATGAAATAGATCTACCAACATAAGATAACAAAACTGTCATATGTTCACCAACAGACGATAACAAAGTTAAATAACATCACATGATTCAATAGACATGTTCTCATAATCCAAGTTATAACTCATCATAATTAATTTATTAATTATTTTGTGAAAGAAACTGTACTCACAAAGACATGTTAGAGAAGAGAATAATTCATTCGTCGTTTGTATTAGAATTCTGACTTGCAAATCCCTAAGCTTTAGGAAGAAGAATTATCCTAGCAGCAGCATGGAGGCTAAGAGACTAATTTAGTTTAGGTTTAGGGCTTGAGTCAGTGCGTGATTATACAGAAGTTTAATTCAACATAAGCCATTAGATTATCATAGGAGTAATCACAACCGTCCATACTAGATAGAATTATCCAGAATTGTCACCTTTGCCCTAGTGACTCAGCAACAGGTCAGGAAAGACTCAGCAACAAGTTAGAATCGTCTGATGTCAGATCTGCCCCGGGGGGTAGGTCGACCCCCAGGTCGACCTGTATAGGGGAGTTCAACACCCTGGTCGACCTGGCCTTGGGCGGGACAAATCCCGCCCAGCCCGCTTCCTTGTTTGAATTTTGAATTTTAATTCTGAACGGTTATTAATTTATTTAAATTAATGAAACTTCCGAGGGTCATAACTTCCTCATACAAAGTCCGATTTACGAAGACTTGGACTCTATTCCAAGCAGAATTTCGAGACGAACGCAATGGCATAACTCGTTTCCCTCAATTCTCAATTTAGCAATTAAGTATTCTTAAATTTGTTCTTTTAATAGTCACAGAATATTCAGGGTGTTACATTTCCTCCCTGAGAACCTGGGGGGAGTAGAAGAAAGAAGGAGAAAAAAAAGAGTTAGACATAAAGTCTAGTGAGTCTAGTTACTTTTAGCTAGTAAATAAATAAAAGTAACATGATAGGCATATAAACTGGATAAGAGAGATCACTACATAAATGACAGGTGTGACATAGTAGACAGAGTAAGGTGTTTACACTTCCCTAATGATTACCCTGCACTACTACTATTATAACCAGATTGAGATGATCCCTTTCACTATAAGGTGGTAGACTTGGGGCATATGTCCAAAATATACCCTAACCACTACCCTAATCGATCGGCTCCCTACTACATAGATATTTTGTGCCATCCCCACGGTAGGATGTATCAAGTCCTACAATGGCAACCCTTCACTACTATGCACAACCCCATATCTACTGGTGTCATGGTCATCTTATCCCCCTCTGCCCAGCTCATGCACGCACTTGGCCCGGTCGTTTTGCGCCACCCGCACCATCCTCCATGTTTGGATTTCTTACAATAAGTCAGTAGGCGTGCCCCCTCCCTCCCTAGTACGGAGTACTTTATTTGATACTAACTCCTGGTTACTAACTGAAATGGGTCCCACACAGTAAGATACAAGCTCTCCCCTTTATTTTGTATCCCCCACTAGGTTTTTCACTGAATATGTATACCATTAGGTGTCTTTAATTACGTAGCCCTATATCAGTTATGCTTACCCTAAAAGGTGCCTTTAATTACATAACTTTATTATTTTCTCCAGTTATGTATACCACTAGGTGTCTTTAATTACATAACCTTATCGGGCTAGTTATGGGCCTATAGGTAAATATTACCCACCCCATCCAGATTTTCTTAACCCATCCACTATCCAATCAATTTACTTAACCCTAACCTTAGTTCACAATTATACAATCCTTGTGGATTTGATTTGGTTAAGTAGTCCAATTCATTACCATGTCCATTTATGGTTTATAATGGGCTAAACCTCCTACATTAGACCTACAACGTATGGATGCAGGATATGCTGGTCGGGTTCGGGCAGTTTTATTCCACGGTTGGGCCTAACCTTGTGTCTTCGCCCGGTTCATATTTGCGTACTTAGACCTTCCACATTAGGTTCAACATTAGTGGCTGTTGGATATGCCGGTCGGATCTGGGCAGACTTCCACTACTAATGCAACCTAACCTCGTGTCATAAGTACAATTACAATTCCTAATTGTAATTACTAGACATTCCATTTTTAATTAATTTACCAATTAATTAATCCTTTCCTTTTATAGTTGTCAATACCTATTTTACTCAATAATTTGAATTACATGTTCCAAAATGTTCATATTCAAATTATGCCATTTTTAACCTTTTTCCCCCATTCCTTAACTCGCGCCCTCACAAAATTGGCAACATGCCTAGGGTAGACAATAGCCAAGTCATAAACGATAATAGGGTAAATAATGGGAGTATAACTAAAATGATCATCTTGGCATAAACATAAACTAGCATGATAATAAGGTGAACATACATATTGGCACAGACATGAAATTGTCATCATAAAAAGGTGGACATAAAACTGATGAACGGTTGGGAGTCAATAACTATGATGTCACAATAAGCATAGTAAGATCTAAATTAAAGCAATTTGGATGTCCAATCAATTTAGATCTAACATGATAATACAAGGTGATAAAGTAGATCACATAATTCAGATCTAGAGGTTAAAATAGATTTAACATGATAACGCAAGGTGATAAATTAGATCACATAAAATAGATCTAACATGATAACATAAGGTGATAATTTAGATCACATAAAATAGATCTAACATGATAACATAAGGTGATAATCTGGATATGTCTAACAGTTTCAATGTCCATATAAATTAGATCTACTAGTTTAGAAATAGATCTACACAAATCCACATCATAGCATGTCATAAAAGTTACAATTAAAATAAAGATCCAATCCTAACCAATTCAAGGTGACATATATTCATGATTTTCATAAATGATTAGATCTACCCAATGATATAACTGTCTAAATTAATAGATTTATATTAACCGCAATATAGTTACAAACCAAGATCTACAATAATAACATAGTATAATAATCACAATTGAATTGGATCTAGAGAAATAGATCTATCATGACATAGCATAAGATCTAACAATAACATAGATTCAAGGTTTACAACGTATCCAAATCATAGTCTTTCATAATTCACTTTTATTTATCTAAACATAAAAGCAATTAGAAACTCATTGTTATTGGATTGGTAAGATGATAGAAAAGAAGTTGGTGCTGAGTCTATGCTTGAATCTTAGAATTTGATTTGCTTTAGTTGATAGAAGAAGATGAGAGACCCTAGTTCAGTTCAGACTCCAGCAGAGTTTGGCCGCCATGATTTGCAATGACGAAATATGTGAAATAGCCATGTATTTATAGCTGCAGAACCCTCTGGAACCGACTGCTACATAAGCCCTAGGGTAAATTATGTCATAGGTCGCCTTCCACATGGAAAATGCCCGAATACCCTAAAACTATTCTGGGCGCATTTTATAGGTGCACCAGTGTAAAATTGCCTTGGCGCACTTGGCAAGTGAGCTAGTTATACCTAGTTTTGATTTTCAAACTTTATCGTCCGTAATTTCTTCATATGTTATCCGTTTTACGCAAACTAGGTGTCTATCCTGACCAGAATTCCGAGACGGACGTAATGGCGTAGTCAGTTTCCCTTAATTTTTAATATTAAATTAATTATTATTTAATTTATACTTTTAATCTAAACAAAATTATGGGGTGTTACATTCCTCCTACTTAAAGGATTTCGTTCCTGATATCTCCAAGTTGAGAAGAATGCATATATTACCATCCATCATCCATCTACTCATTTATCAGTCACTGGCATCCATTGTCCTTAAGGATTTCTAATGCTTTCATGAATATATGCAAAGGTGTGTGTATATGTACCAACACTAATGCGAAGATCTGACGGTCTACTTATTCAGTTGACCTCCTTTATGCAATGTATGGTAGTGCCATGAATCCAATATGTATGCAAACAAGCTTATTATAACATGTAAGCTCTACATGTGTGCACACTCATTCATCCAAATGCAACATTCATATGCTAGTTCATCCATTTCCATCCAGAAAAGAAAAGAAAATGCACACACATCCACATGCAATATGAGAGTGATTGAGCCGATCTTAGTGCCTAATATGTGTGTATATGCGTCCCAAGGCAACCAATAGCAAACACTTGCATCCATCAAACATAACATGTTTCAAACACATGTTTACATCCATAGGATTCTTAACTAAAGGTCGAAAAATACTATGGATAAGATATATCCAAATGAATAGAAACAAGTACTGATAAAGCTTTGGGAAAAGGAGTTAAGAACATACCCTCGAAAAGGGTACAAAGCATGAATCTTGTCTTCGGTCAACTAAGTCGCATCCTCTGGGTTGTCTCCCCATTGAACCTTTAGCAACTTGATCTCTTTATTGCATACCTTCTTAACTTCTGATCCCAGAATATGGGTAGGGACTCGCCTGACTGTCGCCTCCCGTTCCACTTCGACTTCTTCCAACACACTCGGCTCAATGATTACTGCGGTGTCATGCAGGCACTTCTGCAGATGGGAAAAGTGGAAAACATCATGAACGCTGGATAGATTGTCTGGGAGTTTTACTCTAAAGGCCATTTAGCCAATCCTCTCGGTTATGGGAAATGGTCCCACAAACCTAGGTGCTAACTTCCCTACCGATCCGAAGCAAACCACATTCCTCAAAGGTGACATTTTGATAAAAACTAGGTCTCCTACTTCAAATTCGATGTCAGTCCTTCTCTTATCTGCATAGGATTTCTGCCTATCTTGAGCTGTCTTCATCTGCTGCCGAATAAGGTCAATCCTTCTGGACGTTTCTTTAACCATATTTAGTCTAAGTAATAATCTTTCTGTAGACTCCCACTAACAAGTTGGTGATCTACAGGGTCTTCCGTACAATGATTCGAGGGGTTCCATGCCAATGTAAGCTTGATGTCTGTTATTATAGGCAAACTCTACTAAAGGAAGATGCTCTTCCCAAGTCCCTCCGAAGTCAGGGATACACAGCCTTAAAAGATCTTCTAGAGTTCTGTTCACCCTCTCCGTTTGCCCATCGGTCTGAGGATGATAAGCGGTGCTTAAATACAACTATGTACCTAATGCTTCTTGCAAGCTCCTCCAAAATTCACTGGTGAAGATGGGGTCACGATCGCTCATGATGCTGGAAGGAACTCGATGAAGACAAACTACCTCACGCACATAAATTGCTGCCAACCACGATGCCGTCCTCTTACTCTTAACTGGAATAAAGTATGCGCTCTTAGTGAGTCTATCTACCATAACCCAAATACTGGTGTTGCCTTTCTTCGATCTAGGCAAACCATCTGTGAAATCCATAGAGACGCTCTCCCATTTCCACTGAGGAACCTCCAAATGGATGAAGTAAACCACCAAGCTTCTTTTGCTCAGCTTTGATTTGCTGGCAAACTAAACATTGGGAAACAAATTCGGCTACAACTTTCTTCATCACAGCCCAAAAGAAAACCCTCTTCATGTCCCTGTACATCTTGTCACCGCCTGGACTAATGGTCATCTTAGAATGGTGGGCTTCTTCGAGGACTGCCTTTATCAAGCTTTCAGATTGAGGAACACAAAGCCTTCCATCTTGTTGCAACCACCCCTTTTCTTCTGTGGCATATCTGCTGAGGTAACTAGAAGTCTCCCTTCTTCTGAGCTTATCCATGATGTCTAGAATCTGTGGGTCACCTTATTGCGAAGCTCCTATCTGGTCCATAAGAGTCGGTCGTATCTCTAAGGATGCAAACAAATCAGGTAAAATCTCGATGGAGGGTCTAAAATCAAAAGCAGATATGAACTCCAAGTTCTTTCTTTCCACAACCAGAGGACTCAGGGACACTCTCTGCCTACTTAGTGCGTCTGCTACCACATTACCCTTGCCAGGGGTATAACAAATCTCAAAATCATAAGAAGCTAGAAACTCCATCCAATGTTGTTGCCTTGAATTGAGATCCTTCTACGAGAATAGATACTTGAGAGATTTATGATCGGTGTATAACTCGAACTTCTCTCCAAGTAGATAATGACGCCACGTCTTTAATGCGAATACTATGGCAGCTAGCTCTAGATCATGGGTGGGGTAGTTCTTTTCATGAACTCTCAGTTGTCTACCCCCATAACACACTACTTCCCTTCTTGCATTAGAAACGCATCAAGCCCTGTACCGCATGCATCAGCGTAAATGGTAAACACTTTATTCCCGTCAGGTAAGGTCAAGACTGGGGATGTTGTCAGAGCCTTCTTCAGTCGTTGAAAAGCAACGTCACAGTCTATATCCCATGAGAATGCCAAGTTCTTCTTCATCAGCCTGGTGAGTGGATCCGATATCTTTGCAAAGTCCTTAATGAACTTCCTATAGTAACCTGCTAACCCAAGAAAGCTTCTCTCCTCAGTTGCATTTTTAGGAACTTGCCAATCTTGCACTGCAACCACCTTCGCAGGATCTACGCTATCCCTTCTTTGGAGACCACATGCCCTAAGAATCTCACCTCTTTTCTCCAAAAATGGCATTTGGAGAATTTTGCTTTAAGCTGATGGTCACTGAGAGTTTTCAAAACTTCTCTCAAATGTTGGGCATGTTCTTCTTCGCTTTTGGAGAAGATCAAAATATCATCGACAAAGACTACAACAAATTTATTTAGGAGCTTTCGAAACACCCTACTCATCAAATCAACAAAATAGGCAGGTGCATTCGTCAGCCCAAAAGGCATAACTAGCCATTCAAAGAAACCGTCCGGAGTCCTAAAGGCAGTCTTATCTATGTTGTCCTCAGCCACCCTCAACTGATGGAACCCCATGGCTAAGTCTAACCGAGAAAATACCGAGGCGCCAACAGGCTGATCAAATAAATCATCAATCCTTGGAAGCGGGTGCCTATTCTTCTTAGTGAGTTTATCCAGCTCTCTATAATCAACACACAAATGAAGCGAACCATCCGCCTTAGTTGCGAGTACTACTGGAGCACCCATTTCAGATATGCGTCGTCCGATAAACCCTTTCTCAAGTAGCTCCCCTATTTTCTTACTCAGCTCCCTCCTTTCCCCTGGAGTCATATGGCGTACTGGCAATGCAACTGGCTTTGTATTGTCCACCAGATATGTACGAAAGTCGATCTCACGCCTTAGAGGTAAACCCCGAACCTCATCAAAAACATTGGAAAAATACCAGAATACTAGAACATATTGCAGATCGTCGATAGTTGCATCAAGAGACTCTAGGAAACTAAGCATAACCGACCCTTGTGGGTTACACGAAATCTCGAGGGTTCTCCCATGACAAGTCAGAAGCCTAACAACCCTCTTCTCACAATCTAGAACGGCACCATACGTGGTAAGCCAATCCATTTCTAGAATCATCCCATAGCCTATAAATCCTAGAATACTGGAACAGATTGCAGATCGTCGATAGTTGCATCAAGAGACTCTAGGAAACTAAGCATAACCGACCCTTGTGGGTTACACGAAATCTCGAGGGTTCTCCCATGACAAGTCAGAAGCCTAACAACCCTCTTCTCACAATCTAGAATAGCACCATACGTGGTAAGCCAATCCATTCCTAGAGTCAACCCATAGCCCATAAATCTAAGTACATACGTGTTGCATTCAAACTCGACGCCTAACACAGATATTTTCAAACACCGACAAATCATAGATAAATGAGCCGAATCACCATGGGGTTTGAAATAACTACGGGATCCACTACCATACTAGTAATTAAGTGCAGAGATTCAACTATAGAACTTGATATAAATGAATGTGAGGCACTAAAATCAAAAGGTGTTCTAATAGGATGGTTTGAAAGAGAAATTAAACCTTCCACAAAAAAATTTCTGCCTCTATCAGGAGCACTGGTCATGAGAGCATGCACCTGACCTCCAGAATTTCCTGCCCTTTGACCTTGTCCTTGAGATCCCCGTTTCTTCGGGCACTCTTTAGCAAAGCGTCCGGCCTCTCCACAGTGGTAGCAAGAGTTCTTCCTTCGCTTACAGTCTTTAACCAGATGACCTACCTTCCCACAATGGTGACATTTTCTCTTATCCTTGCCTTTATCATTTTTCCCTCCTTTCTTCTGTTGTTGCTGCTGTTGCTATTGCCCCTTCTTGGGCCACACCTTCCTATTTTACGACGTCTCTTCAGCCTTCTTTTCTCCATCGTCTTCCTCATGCATTAGGGCCATATCGACAAGTTTTTCAAAAGTGTCCCCTATTGGAATTTCGGACATGGCTAAACCATGCAGAGGCTCATTCAACCCTTTAGCAAACCGCAAAGCCCTTTTGTGCGGCGTATCCACCAACTCTAAATCGAACCTTGCTTGCTGGTTGAATTTATTCACATATTCTTTTACCATCAAGTTTCCCTGTTTGAGTGAAAAGAATCTCTCCATCTGCATGCTGCTTTCAACTTGGGAAAGAAATTTCATTTCGAATCTCTGTCTAAAATCTTCCCAAATTTCCACCGGATGTCCAACCTGAGTGATTTCCCATAAAAATGAGGCTTCGTCCTTCAGTAGCCAGGCAGCTAACTGAACCTTCCTTCTATCCTCTACTTTGAAGATTACGAATAAATCCTCGCTCTCCATGAGCCAATTCCGAGCTTTTACGAATGTCTCTTTCCCATGGAATGGCTTCCCTCCCATAGCAAGGAAGTCTTTGAAGATCTTGGCGAAGTTATCTGCTCTCGGAGGGGGAGGAGAAGGAATGACTGGTGTAGCTTGGGGAGGAACATTTCCTTGGCCTCCGGCCGGCGTCGTGGTCTCCAAATACCTACAGAACCATCCGGGTAATGTGACGCCCTCTGGGATATTAGGAATATTTTGTTCCCCAGACACGCTAAAAAGAAAAATGAAGAGATTTAGATAAAGGACCGAAGGATACTACATATGGATTTTTGGGGAATGTTTTTCAAAACAGACTTTTCCTTTTTGAAAATATTTTCTTTAAAAACCTTTTTGAAAAATAATTTTTAAAAACTTTTGTCCAATCTGGTAACCTTCAGCTCTGATACTAAGTGTGACACCACACGTCCGTTAATGTCACTCACTAAGGGAATGCATTAAGTTCCGTGAAGCGTTATATAGGTAAACAGACACAGAATAATTACATGACAGAAATAAATAAGATAGCAGCGGAAATTTAAATTTTTATTTCAACATAAATCATAATACCATGGTCCACAATACCATAAGTCACAAAAACCATTACAATAAAATAACTTCTGCCTTGCATCATCAGAGTACATAAGAATATAAAAACATAATTTCCCAATTGAAAGATTTAAGCCATAGTAGAGACAAGAACTTGAGCCATACTTCAGAAGTAGCTCCTAGCAAGGTGATATCTGAGTCCTAACTAAGCCCGGGTGTTTCCTCCTTCAGAACCTGGGAGGGGGGGGGGAGGAGGAGAAAGAAGGAGAAACAAAAGGGTCAGACATAATGTCTGGCGAGTCTAGTTACTTTTAGCCAGTAAATAAATAAAAGTAACATGATAGGCATATAAAGTGGATAAGAGAGATCACTACATAAATGGCAAGTGTAACAAGGAACACAAGGTAAGGTGTTTACACTTCCCTAATGATTACTCAGAACTACTACTAGTATAACCAGAGTGAGATGATCCCTTTCACTATAAGGTGGTAGACTTAGGGCATATGTCCAAAATATACCCTAACCACTACCCTAATCGATTGGCTACCTACTCCGTAGATATTCTGTGTTGGCGCAATGGTAGGATGTATCACGTCCTACATTGGCAACCCTTCACTGATATGCACAACCCCATATCTACTAGTGTCACGGTGGTTTACCCCCCTCTGCTCGGCTCATGCACGCACATGGCCAGGTCGGTTTGCGTCGCCCACACCATCCTTCACGTTTGGATCTCTTACGATCAGCCAGTAAGCGTATCCCCTCTTCACCTAGTACGGAGTACTTTATTTGATACTAACTCTGGGTTACTAATTGAAATGGGTCCTACACAATATGATACAAGATCTCCCCTTTTTCTTGTATCCCCACTAGGCTTTTCATAGACTATGTATACCATTAGGTGTCTTTAATTACATAGCCCTATATCAGTTATGCTTATCCTAAAAGGTGTCTTTAATTACATAACTATATTATTTTCTCTGGTTATGTGTACCACTAGGTGTCTTTAATTACATAAGCTTATCAGGTTAAGTTGTGGGCCTATATGTAAATATTAGCCACCCCTTCCAGATTTGCTTAACCCATCCACTATCTAGTCAATTTACTTAACCCTAACCTTAGTTCACTATTATACATTCCCCGTGGATTTGATGTGGTTAAGTAGTCCAATTCATTACCATGTCCATTTATGGTTTATAATGGGCTAGACCTCCCACATTAGGCCTACAACGTGTGGATGCTGCATATGTCGGTCGGGTCCGGGCAGTCTTATTCCACAGTTGGGCCTAACCTCGTGTCTTAGCCCAATTCGTATTTGCGTACTTAGACCTCCCACATTAGGTTCAACATTAGTGGCTGCTGGATATGCTGGTCGGGTCCGGGAAGACTTCCACCACTAATGCAACCTAACCTCGTGTCATAAGTACAATTACAATTCCTAATTGTAAATACTAGACATTCCATTTTTAATTAATTTACCAATTAATTAATCCTTTCCTTTTATAGATGCCAATGCCTATTTTACTCAATAATTTGAATTACATGTCCAAAAATCTTCATATTCAAATTATGCCATTTTTAACCCTTTTTCCCTCGTTCCTTAACTAGCGCCCTCACAAGATTGGCAACATGCTTAGGTTAGACAACAGTATAGGCATAAACGATAATAGGGAAAATAATGGGAAGATAACTAAACTGATCATCTTGGCATAAACATAAACTAGCATGATAATAAGGTGAACATACATACTGGCATGGACATGAAATTGTCATCATAACAAGGTGGACATAAAACTGATGAACGGTTGGGAGTCAATAACTATGATGTCAAAATAAGCATAGTAAGATCTAAATTAAAGCAATTTAGATGTCCAATCGGTTTATATCTAACATGATAACACAAGGCAATAAATTAGATTACATAACTCAGATCTAGAGGTTAAAATAGATCTAACATGATAACGCAAGGTGATAAATTAGATTACATAAAATAAATCTAAAATGATAACATAAGGTGATAATTTAGATCACATAAAATAGATCTAACATGATAACATAAGGTGATAATTTGGATCTGTCTAACAGTTTCAATATCCACATAAATTAGATCTACTAGTTTAGAAATAGATCTACACAAATTCACATCATAGCATGTCATAAAAGTTATAATTAAAATAAGATTTAGATCCAATCCTAACTAATTCAAGGTGACATATGTTCATGATTTACATAAATAATTAGATCTATCCAATGATATAACTGTCCAAATTAACAGATCTAGATTAACCACAATACAGTTACAAACCAAGATCCACAATAATAATATAGTAGAATAATCACAATTGAATTGGATCTAGAGAAATAGATATATCATGACATAGCATAAGATCTAACAATAACATAGATTCAAGGTTTACAACGTATCCAAATTACAGTCTTTCATAATTCACTTTTATTTATCTGAACGTAATAGCAACTAGAAACTCACTGTGATTGGATTGCTAAGATGTTAGGAAAGAAGTTGGCGGTGAGTCTATGCTTGAATCTCAGAATTTGATTTGCTTTAGTTGATTGAAGAAGATGAGAGACCCTAGTTCAGTTCAGACTCCGGCATAGTTTGGCTTCCATGATTTCTAATGAAGAAACATGTGAAATAGCCATGTATTTATAGCTGTAGAACCCTCTGGAACCGACTGCCACATAAGCCCTAGGGTAAGTCAGGTTGTGGGTCGCCTCCCACTTGGAAAATGCCTGAATACCCAAAAACTAATCTGGACATACATTACAGGTGCGCCAGTGCAAAGTTGCCTTAGCGCACTTGGCAAGTGCGCCAGTTATACCTGGTTTTGATTTTCAAACTTTTATCGTCCATAACTTCTTCATATGTTATCCGTTTTACGCAAAATAGGTATCTATCCTGACCAGAATTCTGAGACGGACATAATGAGGTAGTCAGTTTCCCTTAATTCTTAATATTAAATTATTTATTATTTAATTTATCCTTTTTAATGTTAACAAAATTACGGGGTGTTACCAATTCAGTTGATTAAAGCAGCAACTATCGATTCAGATCTAAAGCTCGTGTCAGTTTTGATAATTAAAACCATGTCTTAATTAGGTTAATCCTCTCTCTATAAACATCTATGGATTCAGGTATGGCTTCTGCTAATTCATTTTACTTTCTTTGATTTCTTCTCAATAAAATTAATATGGGTCATCTATTCAAATACGAAATTTCATGTTTGGTCAATCATAAAGTATATAGAAATTCCAATAGATCGTACGTAAAGAAAAAAACAATTTGATGAAAGTGTTGTAGAGATTGATGATAGACAATCACCCGTAGAGAATTTTAGAGTTAATTATTTTCCACATATAATGGATTAAGCTTTAACTTCACTTAGAGACTGGTTTGACTAGTTTAAACACCATGAAGAAACTTTTGGTTTTATGTTAAATTCAAAATTCTCAATGAATAGGAGTTGAAGAACTATTGCATGAATCTAGAAATTTCTGAACCCATGATGAAGTGTAGTACATTTTTGGTAATAAGTTATTCTATTAACTTTGACAATTAAAAGGAATTCTACCATTGGAAGTGACCACATCAGTTGGTCTTCTTAATTTCTTAAGGTCTTATCGAGATGTAAGTGGAGTTCTCAATGTTTGGGTTGCTTATCGAATCTTGATGACTATCCCAGTTACAGTTCCTCCGGCTAAAAAAAAGTTTTTCAAAATTGAAATCGATAAAAACGTATATTCAGACTACTCTGTCGCAAGAAAGACTAAGTGGATTGGTTATGATTTCAATCGAAAATGAATACTCAGATTTGCCTAATTATGAAGAGGTTATAGAAGAGTTTGCTTATTAAAATGCAAGAAGAAGTTGCTTTCGATGATATCTGTTGCTATAGTTATCTTAAGTTAACATTTAGATTTTTTTTTGTGTAATCATAATGATTTTATTAGTCTTTGTTTTGTAACCGGCGTTAATTTTCATAATGAAGTTTGCATTTTGTTTTGTTCATTTAAATTTATTATTGTTTATTATGTAGTGGGACGACATTTTTTTTCCATATATATATTAGCCTAGGGCAACCATTATGTTTGGGCCGACCCTAATTTGATTGGTTATTTTTATCCACTTTTAACAGTTTTGATAGGTATAAATAGTTCCGGTCTGACAGATTTGTGCATGGACCAATATAAATCACCGCTCCTTTTGGTTTGCGCTTTAGCTAAGATTAAACATCATATGATATTATAGAAAATCTAACCGTATCGATTACAATATTTGGAAATAACTTTTTGAGCAGGGATGAATTGACCATTATAAAACAACAAGCACATAACACGCTACTAAATATGTCACATATAACATAGCCGGCTCTTAATCCAAAATGGCAACTGAGCACTAAACCTAAAGTTCCATTTATACCAGAGGACCCTATAAAACCTCTTCTTTTCAGAACTTTCCTGATATGGAGAAATTTTATTTTAGGCAAATTTCTCATCCGCAACTCTATAAAAACATCAGCCTTACCAAATTGTTCTCTGAAACAAAACCATGGAGAACATCACCACAAACCGATTACATGGAGATGAAGAAGAAAAGGCCCTACCACTTCCTTTCAAGCATTCATACAAGCAGCTTTCCTCTTACAAGGGCCGACAATGGCTTGAAACATGGATCAAGATAGGGGTGAGGCGGCCAGTGCTGCATTTAAGAAGGAAGGATCTCACTCTTTCCGGCACAAAAACTGATCAACTAGAGCTGTAGTTGACAGCTGCTAATGTTTTTGTACATGCTTCTGATGAACTACGCGAGTTAGCAAAGATGGCTTCTGATCAACTTAAAGACACGGCTCTGGATGTGAAGATAATGGATAAGCATGGTAACAAGTATCATAAAAGTCACTTTTGGGCATGTTTCCGTTTCTGGCACCTATCGATTCAGCGGTCTGAGTTTTGGGGAATTTCCGAGTAGCTTGAAAGAGAGTCGGTTTCTAGATATCCGGGGATTGCCTAAAATTAGAGGCGATGATGGAGATAAATTATTTTCTTTGGTCAATTATTCATAAGATGAAATTATATGTATTATGAGAATTGTAGGGTGCGTTTGGTTTCCCATTTTCAATCCATTTTCAGTTTTTAGTTTCGAAAAACGATGAAAACTTGTTCCTTTTACCATTTTGAAAAACTCGTTTTGAAAAATCAATCATTTTCAGAAATAGGCCCAATAAAGAAAACCCAAAACAACTTTTTGTTATTTTCATTGTTTTGAGGCCCATGTTGAAAACAAAAAACGCAATCTGAAAACAAAGCAAACGCGTAAAAATAACCCTCGTTCATTTTCTGGCCGCACTTTCTCCTTTCTCCGATTTTGATCGAACATTCAAAATTGAGGTAAAATCGCATATTATTATTTCTCTCGTACCTTCTTTAATTCAGTTTACATAATCGATCAAGTTTTTTGTTTAACAGTGCTCCTTCTCTTCGGCGGCATGGATTAGGGTTTTAACTTAGATTAGAGCTGCTTCCTAATCATCTGTTATAAGGTAAAATCGCAACTAGCTGTAGCTCCTTAATGATTTCGGCGGCATGGATTAGATTCACAACTAGCTGTAACTTGGATTTGGTTTGCTTTCAATTTGGTATATTTGTTTTATTAGAAGCGTAATGATTTCAGTTAGTGAAGCAATTTGCACATGCAATGCATACTTTCTTTCCAGTTTCAATACTAAAATACATATCAGACAATGAAGCTAAACCGACAAACTTCACATATAAACTATTTGTTAACTATTTGATGTATGCGTTATAAACATTTTTCTAGGGGAAATGTACAGCTTACAAAAGTTGAATTTTGAATTGGAGCCTCTGCTTGCTAACTCCTCCTAACGGCATGACGCCTTTGAGCTCTGTTTCTCAGGTAAAACATGTAAGAAATCATCAAACAGATCAAAACCATCAGCTGAACCATTATAGCAAATCTAAGTCCTGCACATACAGATATAAAAGTTATAAGCAAGCCAATTATATGCAACACCAACTTTACAACCTTGTACTGGTAAGCACCTTTGGAATTGCCGATGAAATCCTCTGCATCATGTCTGTTCTCTCTTTCCACAATCTGCTCTGCAGTATTAATTTTCATATCGATATCGATTTTCGTGCCATACCCATGTTTGGTGCATGTATTAGTGCAACTAACGCCACTGTTATATTCGTCGCTTCCGTCACAACAATCTAGAAAGATTAATAAAGAAATATGATGTCAACTATAGAATGCAGTATTGCACCAGTAAATAAAATGATGAAATGAATTAAGGAATATTAATGCTAATTGAGCGAATAAAGTGTTATAGGAAATTACCGCATATACGGTCATTCACTCTGGAGGAGGACAAGAAACGAGGCGTGTCTCCAGAATTTCTACAATAAAACTTTCCTTGAGGGCAGGCAGAAGTTCCTGCAGAAATTTGATTACAGGAGTAAAATATACGTGACCGTAACTCAAAAAAAGTAGAAAATTTTGAGCAAACACGATTTCCTTAGAGGTCTTATGAATGCCGATGGGAAGAACATGCAAAGGAGTGCTTGTATTACGTATCAATGAAATGATTCAGATAATCGAGATCCTATCTGATTGAAGTTAAAGGCACAAAACTGCCGAAAGCTTAAAAGGTTGATGGATGTAATAAGTTAAACTTGGGAAGACACTTAACGACGCAGAGAATGTTTTCTTTAAATATGTTTTCACTGTGTTACTGTATAAAATGATGTTCAAGGAATTTTATTAGACATGACACACTGAAATTTACAGTGTCAAGAATTTGGAGTAACATGAATGCGCAGTAATATTTGAAAGGACAAAGCTACTGTAATTCCTGTTTGTGTATATGGAAAACAAAGAACTTCCATTTGTCATTGTTTATGCAGAAACGCACCAGACTGCATTGTCTCAGTGGCTACCTGCATATTCTTGCACTTAGTTTAAATTTAGTATGCTTTTTATCTTTTATAACGCAGAAGATAGTTTAAATATGAAAATTCTAAGGACTTGGATTTTGCAATGTTCGGGAAACTCATAGAAAACATATAATAGCTTTCAAGTAAGTATTCCATCTTGCTCTGCTAGGCCTATAACAGTTATGCCCATCAAACTGAATCCTTCTAGCAGATCAGAGTACAGTCTGAAAATTTGTACACTTTGCTTAAATAAGTTCAGCATTGAACAAGTTTTAAACAAGTTGTTTTTGGGTAGTGTTTGGATATGGGTACATGTTTTCTGGGTTTCTATGTTTACCTACGTGCGTGGGTTTTCCAAGATAATCAAAAATATAAAAAATATGAATTTATAATTGAAATTATATAGATAAAACAATAATTACTCTTTACGCTACTTTAACACTCTCTATTTCTACAGTAGTAATTATTTATGCTGCTATAGATTTTAAAAAATAAATTAAATTTCTCTTATTTGTGAATTGAAAAAGAAATGAAATAGTGATGACATTTCGGGTTGTGGGGAACTTGTTACTGTTAAGAAGAATGTTATTTTTGATGGGTGGTAGTTTAAACATTTGGTGTTGGTTGTTTTTTAAAAATTTATAAGGCCAGGTTCTGCAAATGTAATTAAGGCAAGGCTTATCCATGATGTGGTCAAGTTTGGTACTACTGGTTTTATGTTTAACGAGTTTGCGGTTAATGAGGCTTTTTGGAAATTTTGATAAACATAGTCAGTTATGATTCTTGCCTTCTTGCCTCCTATCTTTTCTGTCCATCGAGTTTCTATATTTGATCGTGATATTATAGTTCATCGAGCTGAAATAGAGCTTCAAGTGTTAAATCATGAGTATTATAACATCAAAGCAACATTATGACATTGCTTGACTGAATGGACATATAATTATTTCCATCCTATATACTACTTGATTGCTGTTTAATTTATTGATCAGTTATGGTGAGTAAGAAGATGAAGAAGTAGGAAGATATACTTTATGGTGTATTCATATTGATTATTTTTATTTTAGTCCCTAATAAATAAAGAAGTAGGAAGATATACATTATGGTTCATCGTTCAATTTCAAATGTAGAGATCGCTTATTGTAAATTAAAAAGGGACTGGTCTATTAGTTTCAATATAGCACTAAACAACAAATAAAAAACAGTTCCCTTATTTCATTCCTTGAATGAAACACACAAGTTAGGTGTATAGTAATATATATGGATGCCGTATGGTTTAAACCTTGCGTTATTTTCAGCTATTCATAAGGCCATCCCTTCCAAAGATACACTAGAATCGCATTTCACTCGCTATTGTAGCTAACAAATGATAATTGACAATGGTTTTCGCTAA
The DNA here is from genome assembly GCA_030737875.1 of Allium sativum. Classification (NCBI taxonomy): domain Eukaryota; kingdom Viridiplantae; phylum Streptophyta; class Magnoliopsida; order Asparagales; family Amaryllidaceae; genus Allium; species Allium sativum. The sequence goes on along the minus strand of CM060918.1, from coordinate 829,854,359 downwards.
CTTGTATGCTAGACAATTGAAAGAGAAATCTTTTTCTTTTTTAGTTTCCTATTTTTATTTGTTTATTTAGTAGTAACATGTAACAAATATTAAAAATTCTCTTGAAATTGGAAAGTGTTGAGGCTCTCACATCTTCCTCCTTCATTTCAAAGTTACAATTTGAAAAACAATCGAGCTCTTGGCTTAAAGCGATCAACAATTTACCGGGAGTAAACACTAAATAGCTATTTATTTACACTAAACTTTCAGTACAAAATAATTAGCAGTAGCGTACTTGTATCCACAAGGAGTAACAACCATTCTCACTCTTGACATGCAATCTCATAGATCATTTTTCTACAATGATAGGTGCAATGGGTTTTAATTAAGTTGCACAGCTTCTAATGATTGATACCAGGAACATCATAATTTAGTCAATGATTATGACTTTCATCGCTAAGATATTACTTCAAACTCTCAGAAAAGAAAAACCAATCAAATTATTGATGCTCTAGAAACCTGAGATAAAAAAGAGCTAGATTATTTTTATTTTAGCGTAAATTGAATGATGAAGAAGTAAGAAGAACTAAATTATCTTTATTTTAGTTCTTTCTTCTATAGCTAAAATGCAAGCAGTTTAGGTGATTATTTTGTTGTTTTACTCGTGCTTATATTGATTTTGTGATGATTTGTTTGGTTTATTGCACTCTTCTTGTTTTCTATAATAGATGCCAAGTTTAGGTGTTGTGTATGCAATTGTCAGAAAAGTCCATTTTTGAAATGCTAGATAGTTTGTAGTATGTTTGACATAATTTCAAAACAAGATGAGAATTGGTATATTTATTCAAGTGATTTTGTCCTTAATATATATATATATATATATATATATATATATATATATATATATATATATATATATATTTGATGTTGATGTTCCATTTGTTTATCGGTCATCACTATGATCCGATGTCATGAAACCCCTGTCATTTTGAGGAACCACTTATAAAGCAGTTTAGCGAAGTTGGTCTTTTTAGTTGGAATAGAATAATAGAATTTTCTTTTTAGTATGTAACAACTCGTCGTTTATAGTTTATGTACAATTTTATTTCAAATTCATTCCATCTTTATTTCAATAACATATTTGAGTAGTTCAGGTACTCTTATTTTTATTTACTTTTGTGCTGTGATTCAATAGATGTCTTACTTTTATACTATCGTTTGCAGATGTAACTTGGAAGACATCAAAAGCCCGTTGCTTACAAAATTTGTGGCTAATATAAATATCAAGTTGTTATGATAGATGCTTGAGTTGTTCTCTTTCAACTTTCTCTTTATGAAGCTTATCTCTTGTATTATATATTTAAAACCGTGTTATGAACGTTTTTATTGTAATTTTATTCATGTACAATTCGGCCATATGTAGTTTAAAATATTGTATTCTCTTTAATGTTTAATCATCATGTTTAGAATTCAACTTATTATCTTTCATAGTTTGTAGTATTTAATTAGCAGCTTAATATGTTTATAGTTGTTTTTATTCAACTTCTTTATATTTGAATTTTTTCGTTTTGTTTTTTGTTCGATTTACAACATGTAGTATGTTCATGCAAACATGAAAAATGAATAGTATATATTATTGGGGGCGACTATTTGAATAGTATATGTTTGAAATTTTGAATTGCCAAAATGAAAACACAAATTTTCAAAATTAGAAAACTATATTTCCAACCAAATGCATTTTTCAATTTTTAGTTTTGAAATCTTGTTTTCGAAAAAAAGATAACCAAAAGCATTTTGAGAAATAGTGAAAATACTCAAAATGAAAAATTGAAAACGACCATAAAAACTCAAAATTGAAAACTCAAAATGTAAACCAAACGCACCCGTAGTTTTTATTTCTTCCTTTGTTTCTTAAGATAAATTATATGTATTATGAATATATTTTCAGTATCTCGAATTTCAATTTGTTTAACGATTTATGTAAACTGGGTTAATACAGAGTTACCGTCATCCATCAAAGTAAACGAATTTGTTTGTTTCCAGTATTCAAAGTGGATGAATATCAAAAAAATCATATATCATCACCATATGAATAAAAGAACCTGTAGGCTTTTGATGGTTATGCAAAAATAATTTAATTTTGAAAACCATATTCTATAAAGGAACTTTTAACTACCTTGACTTTTTTCATCGCATCATGTTGATGCAGTTTTAGCTACATCCTAGCGACGCACTTAAATATGCATCATGGTAGAAGGCCCATGTAAATAAACTTCTTTGCTCATGATTGTTGATAGGATTTCTGGTGAGAGAGTTAGGGATTTAGATGGACAAGGTGTTAGCAGTGGTAATTTGTTGTATAGGAAGTGGATATTTGCAAGGTATATGGAGGACACAAGCGAGAAATTGATATTTAAATAAGAAAATGAACTTTGTAATTCAAGATTGAGATTTTAGTTTCAACAACAAGGTGAACTAAAGGTATAACAATGCAGGTAACCAAAAATAACATGAATATAAGTGCAAAAAAGGAAAACAATCAAAGAACTATAATAGCATAATGACAAAAGAACAAAAAAACTAAGGAATAATGGCATTAAAAACTAAAATGAGGAAAGTAAATTGTATTCAAAGTTTCAAACCACGGTCACCAAAAAACATCTATAATTATTTCCTACCTGAAACCACCTGGACTCAATTAGAAACACTCAGATAGCAATCCAGAGTAGAAATGAAGCCTGTATAAGAGTGCAAACTACCACATGCATTGATACAAGTACACTGAACAACTGGCTCGAGTATACCAAATATATCACAGAAATTTGTTAGTACCAGCTTTGCACGATGGCACGCCGATATACATGTTTTCTCCTCTTCACAACCACTGACTGCCGTCAACTCCACACATGACTCCATCCTGTCACAATCAACCACTGATTCTTATGAACTTTGATCTTCCTCTTGTGAACTTGGCTTATGTTCTTCCTCCTCTCGGCATATATACATGTTTATCCATAAAAATTACACGCATACTGATAGGTTGAATTTAAACAAATATAGGGGTCATTCGCTAAGAGCATGACGTACTGGTCGTTCGCATGATGTGCACATCACTCGCACAAGGTCCAACTACCCAGTCAGTCAATAAAGTGGAGCAAGCTTCATACTGGCCCTCACAAGTGCGATGTTTAATCACCAGGGTCGGTCACTCATTATTTATTCTGGTCGGTCATTCATACCTCGTGGGCGAGAAACCCAAGAAACCAAGAAGTCGCTCGCGCATCCTTTGCCTGCTCGCACACAACGACCCTGGTCGGTCGTTCATCCCTTTATCGAACACTGCAACATCGTTCGGACATCACCTACCGGTCAATCAAAGAAAGGCCTATGCTAATTCCTGGTTGGTCGCTCTTACACCTGCCCTGCAGCTCTGATCGATCGTTCATACAGTCACTACCCGTTCGCTCGTTCGTCATGCTCGCGCATCTCGAGGTCGCTCAAACGAGGCAGTTGGCAACAGCTGGAGACAGCTAGCTACAGTTGGCGGTGGCATTTCCGTAAATAATGAAGCACACGACCGGTAACCAACATATATGAATTTCAACTCATTTCTTCATGGGGGTTCACCTATAAATAGGTCATGGCTTCCGCCACAAAAGGGATCGATTCCTTTCGACCACGAAGTGCTACCGGATCTTTCCTACCGCCATTCCTAAGAAACTCTGCCTCCATTCATCATCTCCATTTAAAGATCTTCCATCTAATCGGCCATGACTTCCATTGAGATCATCTAAGTGTTCAAGCGATTGAAGATCCTCCTTCATCCTTCTTGCATTTGAAGATATCTCACCATTCCTCCGCCGATCTAACCATTTCTCCAATGATCCTACCATTTCTCCATTGATTTACATAGATCTAAGCGAGATTTACTTGTAATGAGAGAAGATGAATGTATAAAGAGAGATTTTATGCCTTGTAAACATTGATGTTATAATAAAATCCTTACCAAAGTGGACGTAGATCTACCTAAGATCGAACCACTATGAATTCTCTTGTCTTTTACTTTGTTTTTTAGTGATTGTGGCCCTATTACCTTAAATCTAACCGTTTGGTGAAGTGCTTCCAAAGCACCCTTGGTGTTTGAATCAATTTTGACTCAAACATTTAGTGCCTACCGTGGGGCTGCATTCGCATCTCCTTCCTTTACACTTCTCTCAAGCTCAAGAGCCTTGCCTTGAAGTTCTAAGCATGCCTCTATTGTAGATCCACTAGATCTAAGATCCAGGAGAATCATCAAATCCCTTCCAAACTTAAATACTTGCTCGAAGTCATGGGTAGACCAAAGTAGACTACTAGTAAGACCGTCGAAGAGACCGACGACCTCACCAACAATGCTAACAACGTTACACCACCCACCAACCACTTCGAAGTTGGTGAATCTTCCAGAGCTGGAGCGGTTGTAACGAGGAGAGAGTTGGATGAAGTTGTTGCAAGTCTAACAACTCAAATAGATATCACAAACAATGTTATGCTGAAAAAACTTGAATCTATGATCGATATTCAAGCCACTACTACGAAGGTTACATTAAATGATACCCATCTTCACCCTGCTTGAAATACTTATACAAACAATGCAGGTTCCTCCTCTTCAAGTCCAAATCGAGAAAACTTTGTCCAGGGGGTTGTAGATCCTGATACTTCTAACCGTAGAGAAGTAAAACCACTTACGAGTAACCATTTCGATAGAGCAACTTCTCGACTGGTACTCGGTTCCACCAAAGGGGCACTTCCCCAAGGGGGAGGTCCAGGGCCCCGGATTCCAAACCATGACAGTTTGCTTAGGCAAACATCCGGTCAGCATGATGGCGTACTCCTCATGGACCAGTACAACAAGGAGGAGCGCATATCAGAAATCATATGTGAGATTATGGAGGGAAGCTTGAAGAAAGAGGACAACGAAAAAGAGTGTGGATTTTCTCCTACTAAGACTCTACTCATTGAAAGGATCAAGATGGATCCATATCCACAAAAGTTCAAACCCCCAATGGTATAAGCTTATGATGGGACAAGTAATTCCAACGTGTTCTTGTGCAAATACGATCAGCAAATGGATGGGGCACGTGCCACAGACGAGCTCAAGTGCTTGTACTTTCCAACTTACTAGAAGGGGTGGCCTATCTCTGGTTCACAAAGCTATCACCAAAGTGCATGGACGATTTTGCTACCCTGGCCAAGCTGTTCAGGGAACAGTTCAGGCTCCAAGCAACCAAGGTTCAGGGTGTTATGGAGCTAAATGAGCTAGAGCAAAGGCCAGAAGAATCCATCAAAGCTTTTCTCACTCGCTTCAATGCAGCTGCGACCGAAGTTGAAAATTATAAGCCTCGCCTGGTTCTGATGGCTTTGAAAGGGGTCATATGCAAAAAGACCAAGTTTGGATGTTGGATTAAGAAGATGAAACCAAGTACATTCCAGCAACTATTTGAGAAAGCTGAAAAATATATGAGTGTCGAAGAGGATCCGGCCTAAGTCTTGGATGTCCCAGAAAGCAATGTACAGCCTGAAAAGAAAGGCAATGCGTGAAGTGGCCAAAAGAAACTTGGTGGTCAGAAGAGGGGAAACGAGGGAAAGGATAACCGGACCAATAAGAAACTTTGCCTTTTTAAGAATTCTGAGTTCACTCCACTCAATGACACCATAGGGAATATCTTCATGGCAACTAAGGATACCGAGAAATATCCGATGCCAAAGCAAATAAAGGTCAAAGATGCTGCAATAAGGTGAGGAAGGTTCTTTCAATTCCACAACCAGCCAGGCTACAATATCAACAAGTGTAGGCATATAAAATCACTAATCGAAGAACTGATTAGGAAGAATCGTCTACAACAATATGTAAAAACTCCACAATCCTCAAACACTTCTCGGACTCTCCAAGGGGAAGGGGCAACAAGAAATAAATCGCTTGCTCAAACCAATCCAAGGCTAATAATCAATTAAGGATCAATGATTAGTGATCCAATTTTAATGGCTCAGAATAAACGGACATCATCACCATTGCTTTTATTTCATGATTACTTCATGCTTTACTTACTGCTATATTCAGAATTCATGTAAATAGTATGTAATATTTTACAAACATTGTTTTGAACATTAGCTCTATGACTAAGAGTATATCTACTTGTATGAATCCCTTGCATGCAGGATTTTACCTTCAATCAAAACTTGAGTAAATGTTTATTTCATATTGCAGGTCATCCGTCAAGCGCTTGTTCCTTCAGAATCTAACGAAACATAGCGACCCCAACAACACTAATTCAAGCGCTAAAAGCTGTAAATATCGACATGCACAAGTGCAAAATAAGAAAATCATCCCCTTGGGAAGAGAATGCGAGAAGTCGCAAAGATTCAAACAACGAACAAGCGCCACGACAAACGAACAAGAGTGTTGTAACTTTCATGAAAAGAGCACTCCGCTAAGTGAGCGTTTCAAAGCTCTAATTCCTAATCTGAGATAGCCCGCCAAATCAAGCGGCTAGCAATGAAATTAGGGCCAACTCAATCTAGCCAACAAGAAAAAGATTGCAAGTTCCACCATAAAGGAACCTTCTTAAATGAAAGGTCCAGGACATCAGTTCTATAAATCGAGACAATACACGATAAAAGAACTAGCGTCTGCCTCGTGGGATGAAGCAACATGTCAGAAGGACCGACAAAACCAAGGCTGGAAGTACCAGTCCTAGGCCGAAAGGACCATCAACCCAGGCTGGAAGGAACGACATTTGTCGGAAGGGCCGACAAAACCTAGGCTGGAAGTACCAGTCCTAGGCCGGAAGGACCGGCAACCCAAGCTGGAAGGACCGGCAACCCAAGCTGGTAGGACCAGCAAAACCTAGGCTGGATGTACCAGTCCTAGGCCGGAAGGACCGGTAACAAGCTGGAAGGACCAGCATTGACAGAAATCCTAACCGAAAGGGGGTATCTAATACAATCTTCCTGCTTCTGAGGTAATCGGAACAGACAAGACATAAAATTGGATTAAATTTAAAACCCAAGACCTCTCCGGGGGCATTTGACAAATTCTACAACTGGTTGAATCATTCAGTAACAACGAATAATGGATTTACAAAGGCCTCTTCGTAGGCATAAAAACCAAGACCTCTCCGGGGGCATATGTTCAAATATGATCTCCAAAGGGCTTGGATTTCCAGGTTAGCGAGAAAAATGATGGAATATACTAAAAATATAAGACCTCTTAAGTAGAGGCACAAAAACAAAAATTCCTCTTCATTAAAAGGCATAAGCTGGATCGACTAGATTGGAAACCCTTGGATCATGAGCAAGCCAGGAAATTTTAAATGTGATGGCAAAAACACATGACCAGGAGATTCCAAATGAAGTCGATCACAAATGTTAGGCCTAACCTTTAAAGTATGTGACGAATTTTGGTATCCGGGTATTACCACCACATTAAGGAAATCCAATAATGCTCGCTTTAACATACCATAAACTCGTCACAATTTTGCATTAAAAACTTGGCATTTATAAGGATTACTCTGTCCAACAAAATGAATTTCCTTAAAATGGCTAAGGCAAACTCGAGAACTTCGATTCAGTGATAAACACAAGAAGTGGTTACTCACGGAAAAGAAGTCTCAAATGCTGCCCTAGTCAAAATCAAGAAAATTCAGTAAAATTGGTCAAGTAAATCCGGCTAATAATGGTCCCTGGCTACAATTGAAAAATCAATGTGTACAAAACGTACCACGAGGTCATTATAGCACCAAGCATTGCAATAGCAAATGACTTGTAATATAAAAGAATTTGTGTTGTAAGCAGGTGTGGAATGCAAAACAAGAAAGTACGACAAAGCTAAAATAAAAGCTTAACTACAACAAGCAGAACACAGTTTCATTGCAACAACACAGAACCAATCAAAGAATCATAAGTCAAGAGTATCAGACAGAAATGTGCGTAAAGTAACAAGCACAAAGTAGTGAGCGAGGGTAGACACTCACATATACAACCGTTCTGAGTACAACAATCAGAAACTAAGGCATGAAAGTCAAAAATACTACTTTTTCTTCCACCGCTAGACCTTAGAGACTTTTTAACTGCCTGGCTTCCATCTTTCGCTTCTTTGTTCACAAAAGGACTCTCGGGGGATGATAGGTTAATAGTTCCCAACTTATTCACAGCGGGACTTCTCCTGCGTTTCAAAGTAGAAACAGCCTTAGTGTTCCAAATGTCGTCCTCATCATTACTTAAATCATAGTCGACAACTTCCAGATCAGATGCAGTAAGTAATTACGTATTACCTGAAAGAGGAGTAATATGCGGACTAGTGCTAGGTGACACTAAGATCGAGTCGGTAGTAGCAGCTTGAACGGTGGTGACACCAATAAGAAGAAGAGGTGACGAAGGCAAACCTATTATGTAACACCCCAAATTTTCGAATAATCAGATTAACTAAATTTAAGAATACTTAATTTCAAATATGGGAACTAAGGGAAACGGGTCATGCCATTGGGTTCGTCTCGGAATTCTGCTTGAGATAGAGTCCGAGTTTGCGTAAAACGGATGCCGTATGAAGAAGATATGGACGAACGAAATTTGGTTGGAAAAAAAAGAGGGAGGATTGCACCGGCGCACTTGGGAAGTGCGCCAGTATAAATTTGCATTGGCGCACTTCCCAAGTGCGCCCAGGCCGAGAGAAAACCTGCACAGCCTTCTAGTTCAGTCTGACCCATGTTCTGACTCATTGCTGAGTCCTTTCTGACTCCTTGCTGAGTCATTGAGGCTGAGGTGTCACCCTATCCCGACTGAGTGGTTTTGATTAACCCTAAGATCATCCGACGACTATAATTAAATTGAAATTCTATATAAACATGTGTAGACCCATACCTTAGAATTAAATCAAAAATTAGATCAGTAGCCGTCATGTTGTCACTTCAAACCCTAGAGTAGCCGCCACCAACTAGAAGCAAATTAAAGACAACAATTCATTTCAAATCAAGCCTAAAACTACAACAACGAAATTGTCTACAATAAAGGAACGCTAATCAATTACAGAATTCAGAACCCAGAACTCAAGACCCCTTATTCGGTGAGTTCTAGTCACTTTTAGGTTTAAATAAAAGTGAATCGTGAAAGACTATGATTTGGGTATATGTTGTTTGTAGTTATGCAAGTTTATTGTTGTGAATCATGAAATGATGCAAGTTCCTTATTATGCAAGTTCATTATTGTTGTGAATCATGAAATGATGCAAGTTCATTATCGTTGTGAATCATGAAGTTATGCAAGTTATTATGTTGAGAAACTATGAATCTATGCAAGTCGTTATCATGAATCTATGAAAGTCGTTATCATGAATCTATGCAAGTGGTTATTATGAATCTATGCAAGTTGTTATCATGAATCTATGCAAGTCGTTATTATGCAAGTTGTTATCATGAATCTATGCAAATTTTTATGAGATCATGCAAGTTACATATGCAAGTTATTGTGTGATGAATTCATGAACCTATGCTAGTTGTTATGTTGTGAATCATAAACCCATGCAAGTCACATATGCAAGTTGTTATGTTGCAAAATCATGAATCTATGCAAGTTGTTATTTATGTGGTGAATCATAATTATATGCGAAGTTATCATGTCATTTTCCCTAGTTGTCATGCTTATGCCAAAAATTGTACTGAAAACGATCACCTTGACATTTCCTTTATTTTATTGTTATGACGAGACTACTTTGTAGCCTCGATGACGCCAAAAACGCAAACGGTTACGCTAGTTAAGAAACGGGGAAAAGGGGAATTTGTAATAGGCATAATTTACATAGTAACTATGTAAATTGGACACATGATTCAAGTAGGGAAACATATAAATAATTACCTATTATGACATGGGTAAAATTGGGTAAAATTGATATAATTTGAATATGACCATTTATGGATAAGAAATCCAAATTGTTAATAAGATAGGTATTGACACCTATGAAAAAGAAATGGATTAATTAATTAATTTAATTAATCAAAAGAGGAATGTTTAAGCAATTAAAGTCTGAACACTACAACAAAATGACCCTATTACAACTTTAATTTTACAACGGTGGTAAAAGCACCGTTGTAATAAATGGTTTTTTACAACGGTGGTAAAAGCATCTTTGTAATAAATGATTTTTTACAACGGTGGTAAAGACACCGTTGTAATAAATGGTTTTTTACAACGGTGGTAAAAGCACCGTTGTAATAAATGGTTTTTTACAATGGTGGTATTCCCTAAAGTTGTAATAAACGTATTTTTAACAACTTTTTGTTTTGTTAGTTGTAATAGATGCCCATTACAAACTTCATGTTTATAATATCGATATTTAATAACTAATTATATTAATATTTAATAATAATTAATAATTAATAATAAACTTAGGAATCAATAATATTTATTAAATAATTAATAGTTAATAAGTGATAATTAATGTTTAATAGTTAATGTTAACTGCTTATTAATTAATATTTAGGTGACATATACATTATAAGCTTTTAATAGTTATTACTCGATTATAACTAAGTAGAAATAAGTAAAAGTTAAATAATAACTATTGTTAATATGAAATAATCCTAATTAATAATTAATTTAAAATATGAAATAATCCTAATTAATAATTAACATTTAATTAATAACTAATTAGTAAGTAATAATTAATAATCGATAATAAGTAAACAAATAAATATTAATTAATTAATTAATAATTTACAAATAATTCACTGTTAAATACTAGTAATTAATGATTGATAATAATTTTCAATAAATAATAATTAATCAAATACTAATTAAAAATTATAAAATAATAATTCACTGTTCAATACTAATAATTAAAATATAATAATTAATGCTAATCATGAATAATCAATGATTGCTATTAATAATTAAGAAGTAGAGATTAATAATTAAGAAGAAGAGATTAATAACTAAGATTATATTTAATAGTTAATTTATAATATTGATCTCAATTTTCAAAAAAAAAAATATTGATCTCAATTATATATATATATATATATGTATATATATATATATATTTAGGGTGGATAAATAAATAAATAAATAAATCATTTATTTATGTACATATTGAATATATAAAAATTGTACATTTTTTAAATTGTGAACAAATATACATGCTAATTTATATATTGTGTGTGTGTGCGACATTAAAATTCGTCCAAGTGTTGTAAATATTGATTTAAGTATTATAAAATGGCTTAAGGGTTATAAAGCCCAATAAAACCCTAGGGCCAAAGCTGTCAATTGGCAGGAAAATAACCCTAGCCGTGTTAATGTAAGAAAGGAGAAACGAGCCGTCATTTTCATATATCTCGTTCAAAATAAAAGGCAACAATAATGGCCGAAGCCCTAGCGACTGGAAATTGGGGGAAAAGCGATCAATCCGATGCCTCGCATCAGATTTGTAGTCGGATTCGTGATGGAGACGAACTCGAGGGCGAGAGCAGCGAGTCTAGGAGAAGGCACGTTTGTTCCCATGAGATTTCAGCATTTTTTCCCCAAAATTAAATCCTCCAAAAATTTCGAAATGAATGGCCACTGAAATGGCCATCGCCGTCATCCCTCTGCTGCACTACCCGTTCGCTTTCTTCCACGTCGCCACCTGAACCAATAGCCGACCTCCCTCCTCATCGGAAGCCGCTCCTTCAACCGATTGCTCCGCTTCACCTTTCAGCAATCGCGCTGCCATCTCCTCCTTCCCATAGTCAGTCAACCAAATCGCCAGAGCTGCCATCGGACAACGCACAGCTCAGACCAGTGCCACAACTTCACCCAATGGAGCTCAGTCACCGTGAACTCTTGCTCGCTCTTCTTGCTTCTCGGTCGTCAACGCTGGTAATTCATTTTGCTTCTATCACTTTTTCCTATTCTATTTTCTTTACTTCTTTTACTTCTTTTAATTAAAATGAAGGGTGAGAACTTTTGGTATTAGATAACCCGCTCAACCTATAATTAGAAATTATGATAAATGTTAGTGCTACTTTGGGTCTGCTGTAGAGGATTCACGTTAAAGGGTATGTTTCGGCCATTACTCTTTGTCCCTTGCATACACAAGGATTGTTTAGTCCTGAGAGCGTCTAATTTGTACAGATTATATTAAAACTTTGATCATTTTATTATTTGAATGTTATTGGTGAGCCTTGGTCTGATATTCAGGTGCACAGTTCCTACTTTTTCTTTGCTTTATGTCGTGCATGCTTGCCTACTGCACTTGTGATGTTTGCCATAAGTTGCTTTTGCTAACTACATGTTGACTTGGCCTGAATTGCTTAAACATTAGCGTGAGTCTGATTTATGCACTTGTGCTTTATCAACCCAAATTTTTTTTTAGACATTGAATTTTTGAGTAGTCGATGAGTTGGCTGTGCATTTTCAATTTTTCGACGCTGTCTTTGTTGGGGTCTCTTGTACTGCACTGAAAGGAGTCATATGACTTAATCTTTGTAGTTCGTTTTTTTTTCAAGTAATAATAAAATTGGTTAAGGTATACTGTTAAGGGTCTTTAATAATTTGGAGATAAGAGTAGTGTTGATTATAAAAACTTGTTAAACTATGCTCAACAGAAGAAAGATGATGCAGCGAGTCTAGGAGGATCAATCCGATGTCGTTCAATAAGTTTTTAGATGTTTTCCTTATACAGAAAAAGTAGGTTGTTGTTATACTGGTTCCATGAAAGGGTGGCTACGAGTAAATGAGGATTGCTATTGTTTGTGATTTTGTTTCTTTTACTATTTAAGTTTTGAAGACATGATAAGTTTTATTTTGTTTTTTCAGTTGTTGCGCTTCTCATATATAAGATAGGAGAAGGCACGTTTGGTCAAGTATTGGAGTGTTGGGAGTTGGGACAGGGAAGGTAAAGAAATGGTAGCCGTAAAAATTGTTCGAGCTGTAGATAAGTATCGTGAGGATGCTATGATCGAGATTGATGTACTTCAACAGCTAAAGCAGCATAGCAATTCTTCTGTCTGGTTAGTTCTACTTCTTTATACCCATTACTTTTGTTTGCTCAATTTATTGTTGTATTGATTAGAATAAACACTGTGCTGCTTATTTTTGCAGTTGTGTGCAAATACGGAACTAGTTTGACTATTGTAATCATATTTGTATTGTAAGCTCGTAACTGGTACCAAATAATTACCTCACCGGTTTAAATATACAATTGTGTCCAATTCTATGGCCATACTGCCAAATACGTTCATTTATATATGAATTTATCTACATCCATACACCTTATCATGACAGCTAAATGCTATCACATCAACGCAGCTTCACATACTCATGTCTTTTATATAATATCTCTTAACTTTATTTTATATTCACGGTTGTATTCAGTCTCAGATTATTAGCAATAAAATCAAACTCATGCAAACTCATTTTTAACATACAGCTGTACTCAATTCCAGTTTATTAGCAATGAAAACAACCTCATGAAAACTCCCTTTTAACGTAAGAAGAATGATTCATTTCCAGTACATACGTTTAGCTATTCCAATCCAAACTTTTAAGTTAGTGATTGAAACTAAGAATTTCACTAATGATACATTTCTCATGACTGTCTAAACATACCATGCTTTAAATCTCATTTCATTTGCTTCAGTAAATATATACAGTTAAAACAAAATTCTTTAACAGCCTTTTTGGCTTAATCCTTGCTATCATCTTTCATTACCTTAATTAACTTAAACACATTAAAAGAGCGAAGCAGTTCATGGTCATTACGTATTTCTTAAACCAGTAAAACTCTTATATACTCTTAGATTACTACAAAAATACATGCATTGCATTTTACATAGTTTCAACTCCTCATCCAACTTGGAAGAAAAGTAGATATCCACCATTTTATGTTTACAACAAGCTTAAGGTTATGTTTATATATATGCATGTTTTGTGATTGTGCAGGTGGTGTCTTGTGTTGGTGGGGAAGTTGAGGAAGTGCAAAGATGAAGCAAGCTGATAGTTGAAGCAAAGTTTTTGGATGGTACTAATTTGTAATCATTATTTGTAATGAAGAATTGATATATTAACGTGATGATGTATGATTCATTTTTTGCATTTTGAATATAAAGTTGTAATGTTTTTTGTATGAATGGATCTGTTGCTTTGAATTTATATCAATTTGTTTTCTGTTTATTCAGCTTTTGTTGCATTTGCAAAATTTATTTTTTTTAAAACCCAAATATCAATCACAACGGTGCATAAATGTTGTAATAAAGTTTATTACAACGGTGGAAAAAAGTTGTAAAATATACATATTACAACGGTTTTGCAACAGTGCAGAAAAGTTGTAAAAGATATTAGGCTATTACAACTTCTTAAGACACGACGGTTTGCCCACCGTTGTAAAAAACTATTACAACGGTGTTCCACCATTGTAATAGGGTCATTTTGTTGTAGTGGAAGATTTAATATTGAGAATTGGCATAAAATAAATTTGTGATGAAAATTGGTATGATTTTTCATACCATAAATAGATGGACATAATTGAGTCAATTATGGCCATAGTGAAATTTGGAATTAAGTGATAATTTGAATAGGGAAAGTAATTCAAATTGGGGGATGATTAATTAGGAGTAATTAATCGTCTAAGACACGAGGTTAGGCTCTTTTGTGGTGTAAGACTGCCCAGACCCGCCCAACAAATCCAGTTGCCACGAATGCCAGTCTAATGTGGGAGGTCTTAGGCATAAACTAAATGCGTGACAGTTGTAAAGACACGAGGTTAGGCTCTTTTGTGGTGTAAGACTGCCCGGACCCGCCCGGCAAATCCAACTGCCACAAATGCCAGTCTAATGTGGGAGGTCTTTATAAGGTTACGGTCTTAATGAATTAAGAAACACTTAACCAGATAAACATGTAGTGGGACATGAGGGGGTTAAGTGGGTGCCTTGGGTGGCATGTGGAATTAAGTGGGTGCCTTGGGTGGCATGTGAAATACAACTAGGTGTCTCAATAATTAATTAATGCTGATTAAAGATTACTTAACCTAACTTAATACATATGGACTGTATGATGATAGACATAAGTTAGGGTTAAGTAAAACGAGTTGGATTGTGGGTGGGTTAAGTACAACTGATGGGTAGGTGGCTAATATTAGTATATATAGGCCCACAAACTTAACCATTAAATAAATAGGATTAAATCAGTGGGAGGGTTAAGTACAACTGAAGGGTAGGTGGGTAATATTAATATTTATAGGCCCACAAACTTAACCATTAAAAAGGGGTTATGTAATTAAAGACACCTAATGGTATACATAACCGGGGCAGAATAGTAAAGTTATGTATTAAAGACACCCTTAGGGTTACGCATAACAAATGGGAATAGGTAAAGTTATGTATTAAAGACACCCTTAGGGGTACGCATAACTAATGGGAATAGGTAGAGTTATGTATTAAAGACACCCTCAGGGGTACGCATAACTAATGGGAATAGATAGAGTTATGTATTAAAAACACTTATAGGTACGCATAGCCGATAGGTAGAATATGGGTAATGTATTAAAGACACCTATAGGTACGCATAACTGATTGAGGGCTATGTAATTAAAGACACCTTAGGGTATACATAGTCAGTAGAAAACCTAGTGGGGATACAAGACATAGGGGAGAGCTTGTATCATGTTGTGTGGGACCCATTTCAGTCAGTAACCCAGAGGGGTATCAAAGTAAAGATCTCCGTACTAGGCGGGGAAGGGGCACGCTTACTGATTGATTGTAAGAGATCCAAAACGAGACGGATGGTGTAGGCGGCGCAAACCGACCGGGGACATGTGCGTGCATGTGCCGGGCAGAGGGGGACAAGACGACCGTGACACCAGTAGGTATAGCTGTGCACACCTTGGGTTGCCACTTTAGGGAAGTGATACCCCCTAGTTGTGGGACCAGCACAGGGTATCTACAGAGTAGGGAGCCGATCGATTAGGGTAGTGGTTAGGGTATATCCGGACATATGCCCTAAGTCTACCAATTTATAGTAGGAGGGTAGTGGGTACGACTAGTTGAGATAGGAGCAGGCGGCACCTATGACAGTTGCTAGGAATACACGAAACTACCACCATTGTTATCATTAGCGGAAGGGATCATCCCATCTTGATTTGACTAGTAATAGTGCAGAACAGTTTGTAGTGAAGCATACATCTTACCGTATTTGTCCTGTCATACCTGTCATCTGTACCGTGAATCCTCTTATCCACTTTGTATGCCTATCATGTTTACCTTTATTTATTTACTGGCTAAAAGTTACTGGACTCACCAGACGTATGTCTGACCTAGTTTGTTTCGCCTATTTTCTTCCGTTTTCCCCCTAGGTTCTCAGGGAGGAAACACACAGGTTTAGTCAGGATTTGGATATCATCTTCTAGGAGCTACTTCTGAAGTATGGCTCGAGTCTCTGTCTCTTATATGGCTTGCTCTTTAATATGGGGAATGTTGTTTTATTTTAAATACCTATGTACTCTGATAATATAAGACAGAAGTGTTGTGTTGTAAGGGTTTTATGACTCATGGTATTATGTAACAAGATATTTTGGTAATTTAATAAAGTTGTTTATTATCCACTGCAAAATTTTTATATCTGTCTTGTGATATTCTGTGTCTGTTTACCAAAAACTCTCCACTGAAGTTAAGGCATTCCCTTTGTGAGTGACCTTAATGGAGGTGGGGTGTTACATATTATAAGTGAATAATGAGCACGGAATTCGACAAACCCGGGTAAAGAAATAAGATAATCCAAATCTGGTATGGTTTGACAAGTATCAGTTTTACCTGGGATTTGCATGTTTATGAGCTCAACTTCATAATCGTTAACATTCAAAAGGGAGTCATCATTTTCTTTGCCATCCCTTGTACACTACTTAGCGGTATTTTCTTGAACAACATGCTGTTCAATGATGCTCTCGTCAGTATGGATATCCGAAGGGCCCGCATGAGGAGTTTCTGAACTAGAAGCCTCAGCATTAGCAGGGCGGGTTGGAGCATGAATAGAGGTAGCACCGGGGTTTTCTCCCTAAGGGGTTGAGCTCGCTTATCTATCAATATCTTCCTTCCCTAAGCCAAAGCATCATGGTCTTCTTCTTCATGGAGACTCTCCTGAAGGACATTGTCTTCTACTCTATTAGATTATATAAGCACTTTTTCCAAACGAGAGCCAGAGTTCGTGGAAAATCATCATTCAAATAGCTTAAACTTCCGCGATCCATGACACTGTAGATATAAAATTGGAACAAAGTATCATCGGTCTTGGCCTTGGCCTGTTCAAGTGCACTAGTCAGCTTAGCATTATCTCCTTCCAGAGCTTTAAAAAGCCTTGTTTTCAGAAGTAATCTTGTCGTCAAGAATTGCCTTTTCTTTTTGATAAGTAGCCGAAGTTCGCTTTTCCAAAGCCAATCGAGATTTAGCAAGTTCTTGAGTCGATTGAGCTTCCTGTACTTGTTTTCTTGCAGCTTCAAGCTCTTTTTTAAGTTTCTCATTCTCGGCTTCCAAGTTATTTACCCTAGTATTTCCACCTTTTAAAGATGCAATTTCGGACTTTAGGGATCTGATCAAGTGGACCAGTCCATCTTTATAATTCTCTAAAGTTTCAATATGATCAAGGTGTTGGGCATTCAACCTTTGAAACTCGTAGCCAAATTTGTTCCACCTCTCTAATTGTTGGTCGACTCTGTTTATTGCCATATCTTACCATGTTTCAAGTTTACTCTTAGAAGTATCGAACTGGGTAATCATACAGCTCTTTATAGTGCTTAGCTCCTCGATAGCATCCCGCCTGTCATTCGAATGCAAATCCAAATAAAAGTACATTCCTCTTAAGTCCCAACCTCTAAAACGATCCCTAGGCTTCAAATTCCCAAGCGGAATTTTATAAGGAGGACTATCGAGAATCATCTGGATTTGAGCAGAAGTTAGAACAATGGATTGTTCAGTAGGAATAGGGATATCAGGATCTGGAACTTGGTTGATTTATGACGTTTTAGAATCTTTCCCTCGTCTCGTTCATCTCTGCCTCTCTTCTTCTCTCCCTTCCTCTAATGCTTTCCCTTATCACTTGGTGCTTCTACATGATCGGGAGTTTCCTTCTTCCGCTGATTAGTTAATGAAGGCTTGGAAGTGTACTGAGATTTAGGACCCAAAGATGAATGAGAATGCTTTGATTGCCGAGAAAGGCGAGACTGTAAAAGATTCTGCGGGTCAATAAAACTAGCCTGTCGAGAGAAGCTATCCGATACCGAGTGCTTTATTCCAGTATCTAGAAAAGTGGAAAAAGAAAAGTCTAGGTACCTAAGATATAAAATACTGAGGCAAAATAAGAGGAATATATGCGGAGTATTGGGAATGTAAGGTGCAAATAAAAGTGAAAAATTTGCTCGTGAACGTTTAATAACAAACTAATATCAAGAGGCTCGTCTAAAAATAGTCCTATATCGGCAGTTGTTTTCCTAGGAAGTTGGGTAAGTTCCCAAGCTATTTTAGAATTAGAGTTTTGGGTTGGAATTACAGGGTCAGAGGTCATATTGTCCCCCTGACTAAGATCTTTGGCAGTGTCTAGATCACCTAAACCTACGAAAGTTCCCGTAGAACCCTCTTCTTGTGTGACTGGGACAACGAAATTCTCAACAACTTTCTCAAAAAAATATTTCATCCCTTACATCAGTTCTGCCTCCCTCAACTTCCTTACCTTCATGGTGAGAGGTATCTCCTTCAGTAATTGAGGGAAATAGGGAGTTCGGCAAAGTTTGGCTACTAACTCCGAGATCTGAACATTTCTTCAAGAGAGCCATTTTAGCAGAAGATTTGCCAGTAACACTTTTCTTATAAGCTGGGATTTTCTCAATAAACTGTAAAGGGTGAAGTAATTCATACTAGCGGAGGGTCCTTTCCATAAGTAATAATTTTCTGCTTCTCTCGGTCTTACCAACGGCTGTCAAAGAATCAAGAAGGGCTTGGTCAAGAACAGTGCCTTCATCGGAAGGAATTACTGTAAAGAAGGGAAGGAGTTAAATGTTCAAAAAGAAAATAGGGAACTTCAAGCAAGGAATATTACCTCCTTCATCCATCGACGATAAAATTTACTAGGGCATTGAACACAAAAGTATTGATCCGGGAACCCCATAACACTGTCCACTAAGCCGGTAATAATTCTGCAATACTTGCCTTCCATAAAGATAAAAGTGGGACGATCTGTCTTCCTTCTTTTAAAGGCATACGAAGAAAAGATATCTTGGAATGTAGGCTCTCGTTGTTTGACTCTCATGAATAGTTACGTAAGTTCCCATTATAATATGATAGCCATTAGGGTGCAATTGGTATGGGGCAATAACCAAATGTCGCAAAATGGATTCTAAATAGGAATTAAAAGGGGGGACTGCTCCACTTAAAAGCATATGATGATTGACTGTAACATACCCAGGGGGTGGACGGTCATGCAAATCATCCTTCCTCGGAAACTTAGTTTCATCTTCTGAAAACCCAAACTAAGCACATATTTGCTGGTATAAGCTAAAAGGGAGTGTTGATCTATGAATGTCGGAAGGTGAGTTGCCAAGAGCCCGGGGTTGGGGAAAATCCTGATTAATGTTCACCCTGGGGACAACAGTTGAGGTAGTCCTGGTTACCTGAACAAGACTTACTGCCTCGCTAGACATAGCTGCTCCTTCAGGATTTTGATGAGACTGGTTTCTGGTTTGCATTTCTACATAAATAGATATGTTTAAAATGCAAGTCGCAGGTGCGTGCTTCCTAATTTAAAGAAAATAACATATGGGGCTTGGGATTCACGATCAGCATGTATTAATTAAACTACTTCCAGATTCTAGAATGGTGATATTTGTGCAGAGGATGTTTAATTAGATTACAAATAAAAGCAATCCTGTACAAATATGCCATTCGAGCTAAAGCCATAAGTTACCCTACATATTTATTCCTAACTAATCTACTATTGATGTGAGCAGTCAACGGAAAAATTATAAGCTCAGATATATATGCAAGTGTTTTAGTCATTACAGAATAGCAGTGCAAGAAAAGTTTAACAATCAAATAGAAGCTTTAATGCCAGGAAGCATTCAGGAGATGTAGCATGTCGATCAAACTCGGTCGAACATGAACAACTCAGGCCTGATCAGTTACGCAAAACTCTAGTCTGGTTGTGCATAAACAACTCTGGTCTGGTCGTGCAAGTTCAACTCAAGTCGTTCATACATGCTTAACTCGGGATGGTCGTCCATGGCCAACCAGGGCAGGGTCGCACGTGATTGACCCCATATGGGTCGAGCATGAGCAACCGCAGTAATCGAGCAGAGAGGATCCTTCAAAAAGTTAAGCATGACGATTCAAGAGAGGCCATGCATGATCGACCCGGACTAGTTCAAGCGTGATCGACCCTATATGAAGGTCGAGTAGGACCGAACCATGACAGGTCAAGCACGAATGACCACTGGATGAGTCGAGCAAGTATAGCAAGTACGGTCAAATGCTATGGAATTGTGCTATGCATCGAAGGCCAATTCAACTCGGGATTCTCACATAACAAAGTACAGCTGATTTAAGCCAAAAAGCAAACATGCGTATCAACATTGGTATATCAAATAAAGCATGAAAAACTGTGTTTCAAGCATTACAACAAACATGCCGTGGGCATATGGTTAAAGTCAGAATCCAAAGAGATTTATACAAACCTAATGCCTCAACTGCAATGCTTAATTCGACAAAACTCCAATTTTGAAACATGATAACCTAAAATCACCGAAACATACGATTCA
The DNA here is from genome assembly GCA_030737875.1 of Allium sativum. NCBI lineage: Eukaryota > Viridiplantae > Streptophyta > Magnoliopsida > Asparagales > Amaryllidaceae > Allium > Allium sativum. The sequence goes on along the minus strand of CM060918.1, from coordinate 829,833,574 downwards.
AAATTAAACCATATCAAATCGTCTAGTTCAAAATCCTAAATGCCTTTAAAGCTAGTTGATAAAGCAAAATAAGTTGAAGCATTAAAGCCCAAAGTGTTGACACATAGTTTACATCGAAGCATACAAGTTTCTACGACTCAGGCATTTCACCAAACCTATCATGTGCACAAGTTTCAAATTAAAGTGAAAGGGATGTCGTGTAATTTGATTGCCTCAAACAATCACATATACAAACCAAATCGAATTCATTCCAAATTATGAACATTATAATTCCAAAAGTCATTCAGTATTCGATTCAACCCGAAACCGCAAGCATTATAAATGCAGTTCAGTAAAAGATAATTACCTGAGTAGATTCGCAATGCTTTAGATTAATGGTGGTTATTCCAATTCGACTTGAAGTTAGTGAGCTTTTCCAGTTGGATTAATTTCCAACGATGCCTAAAATTTAAAAGAAGTTGTACTGGTAAGATCGAAGGGATTTGATGGCGGATTTGCTGGTGAATATGGAACCCCAAAGTGATCAGCGATGCTTAAATCAATCAGGAAGGAAACTAGAATTCAGTACGTGCAACCACCATTAACGTGTTTCCCTTCAGAAGAATGAATAGGGCACGGAAATGAAGCCCACGCACTAATATAAAAGAAGAAGACGAATGGACAAGCCTGACCCAATGGGCTAAGTTGACCTGATGGACTCGTTCGAGCCAGGAAGGCATGAACACGTACGGTCGTTCAAATCATTGTGCGCGATCGAGCCCTAGAAATCCCCGTAGAATCCAGACCGTCCATATTCATGCACGATTGACCCGTAACTACGAACGACCGATGACAATTTGTGTACAACCGACCTACTCATACCACGTGCGATTGACCCGTAAAATTTAATCTATCAAATTGCGATGTATTTAATCACTTTGATGCTCGCCACTTCTACAAATCAAAATTACAAACTTTGAGGAGCAGATGTTTATCCATAAAAATTACACGCATACTGATAGGTTGAATTTAAACAAATAAAGGGGTCACTCGCTAAGAGTATGATGCAATGGTCATCCGTATGATGTACAGATCACTCGCACATGATCCAACCACCCAGTCATTCAATAACATGGAGCATGGTTCATACTGACCCTCACAAGTGAGATGTTCAATCACTAGGGTCGATCACTCATTATTTATCCTGGTCGTTCGTTCATACTTGTAACACCCCACGCCCGCTAGGGTCACTCACAAAGGGAATGCCATAGCATCGGTGGAGTTTTTTAGTGAATATAGAACAGAAAAATTACAACAAGACAGATATAAATAGTACTTGAAATTTTAAAACATCATCTCATAACAGCGGAAATAAACATGTCTGGTTACATCATAAAACCACGATAAAAGTCAAGTACAATATCCATCAAAATAAAGAAGTACATAATCCCACTTTCATACAATAGCCATAACAAAAGAAAAGATAACTGGATAACTGGAGCTTTACATCTATCCAAGCTCCTCAAGACTGGAACAGCAATCCGATCAAGCTCTACTACCACTAGGATCCACCGTAGGACCTGAGGGTTGGGAAAAAGATAAAAACAACGGGGTCAGACATAAGTCTGAGTGAGTCCTATAACTTTAACAATACAATCATTAAGGTAACCAGAGAAGACATAAACTTGACCTACGGTAATATCTGGGGATGAATGGCTACACTAAGCAGCTTGGTAGACTTAGGATAAACTAAGATAACCGTCAGGACGCATCTACCCACCCAAGGATAATTACTAACTGCACCACACCAGTCATTCCTACTTAAAGGTTGATCCCTTCCAAAGACTTAGAAAATTTCCCCAGTAGTTTCATGTACCCCTAGCCCACTACATAGGTGCCGTCTGCCCCTATCTCCACTAGGTGTACCCGGTAATTCTTACCCAGTAGTTTCGTGTACCCCTACATAGGTGCCGTCTGCCCCTATCTTCATTAGGTGTACCCACTACTCCCCAAGCGATCGGCTCCCTACCGTAGATACCCGTGCTGGTCCCACAGTGGGGTGTATCACTCCCCTAAAGTGGCTACCCAATACTAACGGTGCACGGCTTTATATCTACACGATGCAACAACGGCTTATCTACCAGCCCGGGCCCACACACGCATATGAAACCCGTTGGACTTGCGTTGCCACCGCTAACCCGTTTTGGCCTCTTATAATCAAGCCCAATATGCGTGTCCCGTCACTCGACTTGGGTCGAGCCCACAAAGATACGTTTGGGATATTGGTTGAAATGGGCCCCCACAAGCTACCCACTTAAGCTTGTCAAATATCTAGTGTATCCCACTTAACCCTTTAATCATGTTTAATTACATGTTTCCACTTGGTTAAGTATTCTAATCGTATTTTCTATTGCCACCCAAGGCAACCCACTAGATTCCACATGCCACCCAAGGCAACCACCAAATTTCCTCATGCCACCCAAGGCACCCACTTAACCCCTCATGTCCCACTACATGCTATTATGGTTAAGTGTTTCTTAATTAATTAAGACCGTGATTTCCCGTAAAGACCTCTCACATTAGACTGGCTGTTATGACCGCCTGGTTAAGCCGGTAGAATCCGAGCAGTCTTACGTCATAACAGAGTCTAACCTCGTGTCTTTACCTTAATCACGTATTTAATTTATGGCTAAGACCTCTCACATTGGGCTGACATTTGTAGCAACTGGTTAAGCCGGTCGGGTCCGGGCAGTTTTACACTACAAATGAGTCCAACCTCGTGTCTTAGTCGATTAATTACACCTAATTAATCACCCCCATATTAATTATCCCTAATTAATATCAAGTTTTCCATAACATGGGTAGACCTAACTCAATAGGTAAATTCCCATGGGGTAGACCTAACTCAATAGGTAAATTCCCACTTATGGTAATTTATTTTTATGGTATGCTTAATCATACCCAAACATTCATTTATTAATATCTATTTACCAACCCCATCGTTCCCCACGTAAATCGTTCTCGTTACATGACATAATAAGGGGAAGATCATCACAAATATCATGGGTTTAGCATACAACTTTGTCATGGGTTAAGAGGATGTCAACTTGCATATATGAGCATATATTAACCCAACTACATACAACCCAAACTTGCATATTATCATACACATGATTTGCATAACATGTTGCATATGAGCTTGCATATTATCATACACATATCTTGCATAACATGTTAAACTTGCATATAGGCATTCTCAATCTTGCATAACATGTTAAACATGCATTTAAGCATACACATAACTTGCATAAGCATTCACATACTTGCATAGGCATCCACATACTTGCATAAGCATGCATAACTTGCATATCACTTTCAACTTGCATTTAAACATACACTTAACTTGCATATCACTTTCAACTTGCATTTAAACATACACTTAACTTGCATATCACTTTCAACTTGCATTTAAACATACACTTAACTTGCATATCTCACTTTGCTAAACATGCATAATTCCACTTATTAAATATGCATAAATCCACTTATTAAACATGCATATATCAACTTGTTAAACATGCATAAATCAACTTATTAAGCATGCATAAACCAACTTATCAAATATGCATAAACATAGAACAACATAGAGTAACATATCATTATACATGATTCATACTCACTAATCCGCATTTAAGACCATAAGTCTCATTACACCCAATCTACTTACTTTAACAATTGATGTTAAAGTGATAGAAACTCACCAAACTCAAGATTAGCAACCTTATGAAGTAGAATTAGTTGCTAACTATGAAGATAATGATGATTAAAGATTGATTAGAGAGGAATTAGCTTGCAACTTTCTTCTTAGATTAGTGGAGGCTTCTCTTAGAATTTAATTTGGCGGCATGAGGCCATTATTTCTATTTTTTGTAAGGATTAAGGTAGGTTTAGGGTGTATTTATAGATTAAGAGAGTGTTTTAGGCCCTTGGATTAACCCTAGATTAATTTAGGTCCATTAGATTTAGGAAACCTCTAGAACCAGCCCTCCTAGCCAGCCGGAAACCCAACCTGGTGCAACCTGGTGCACCCAGGTTCACAGAACGGTGCCACCCTGTCGACAGGCATGTCGACACCCCTGTCGACAGGCCTGTCGACAGCCCTGTCGACATGGGTTGGGCGGGAAGCTTCCCGCCTGGCCCATTCCAAATCTGAATTTTAAATTTAAATTCCTAAATCTATTTTTAGCTCTAATTTTTCTGCCAACTTCATCGGGCCATAACCGGGCCATACGGACTCCGATTTTCGAAAACTCGGACTCTATTTCGCGTATTTTTCCGAGACGAATGCAATAACGCAGCCCGTTACCCCCAATTCCCACATCTGAGATTATTTATCCTATAATTAGTGAATTTTAGTATTAACTAAAATTCGGGGTGTTACATTCTCCCCTCCTTAAAGGATTTCGTCCCCGAAATCTCTAGGCTAAGGAGAATGCATATCCTACCATCCAAACAACCATCTACTCAAATCATCAACCACAGGCATCCATTGTCCTTAAATAGTTTCTAATGATGTATGAGCATATGCAAAAAGTGTGTGTATATGTTCCCTATCTAATGTATGAACATATGCAAACCATGATAGTGCCATGCATCCATTATGTATGCGAGAAAACCCTATCGACACATACAATATCTACATGAGTGCACAATCATTCACCAAAATGCATCATCCATGTGATAACACAACCATTATACATCCATAAATATATTTTCCTACACACAATTTTATGCAATATGCAATATGAAGTGACTGAGCCGATCTAGTGCCTAGAGTGTGTGTATATGCATCCACGAGCAACCACTAGCAAACACTTGCATCCACTTGCATCCATCAACCATAACATGTCTCAAACACATGTTTCAACCATAGGTTTACCCTATCTAAAGGTCAAAGGTACTAACGAGAGGACATACCAAAGATAAGATAAGTACTAGACAAGCGATAAAGGAGAAAGTAAAGACATACCCTCAAAAAGAAATGGGTATAATGAGCGCGTCTTCGCTTCTGTCTCCCAAGTTGCGTTGCTCTCATCTTCTCCCCATTGCACTTTGACTAGCTGAACCTCTCGATTCCTCAATTTCCTAGTCTCTGACCCAAGGATGCGAGTAGGAGCTCGTCGAATCGTCGCATCACGCTCAACCTCTACATCTCTAAGTAAGCTCGGCTCTACCACCTCTGCGGTCTCATGTAAGCACTTCCTCAGATGTGATATATGGAATACATCATGGACACCACTAAGTCTGTCAGGCAACTCCACCCTATATGCCATCCGTCCAATCCTTTCCTTGATAGGAAACGGCCCAACAAACCTTGGTGCTAACTTCCCAACGGATCCGAAGCGAACAACATTTCTCAACGGAGATACCTTAACAAAAACCATATCTCCAACCTCAAACTCAAGATCCGTCCTTCTCTTGTCCGCATAAGATTTTTGCCTATCCTGCGCTGCTTTCATCCTTCTTCGAATCAAGTCAATCTTCTCAGAAGTCTCTCTAACCATATCGGGCCCCAGCAAGATCTTATCCGTAGATTCCCACCAACATGTAGGTGATCGACAAGGCCTTCCATAGAGAGCTTCGAAAGGAGCCATACCAATACTGGACTGAAAGCTGTTATTATATGCGAACTCTACCAATGGAAGATGCTCTTCCCATGTACTTCCAAAATCTAGGATACAAAGCCTCAAAAGGTCCTCTAGAACACGATTCACCCTCTCAGTCTGGCCGTCTGTCTGAGGATGATATGCGGTGCTCAGACACAACTGAGTCCCCACTGCTTCTTGCAAACTTCTCCAGAACTCGCTAGTGAAGATAGGATCTCGATCACTCACTATGCTAGAGGGTACCCCATGTAATCGAACTATCTCTCGAAGATATACTGAAGCTAGCCATGGAGCAGTCCTCTTGCTCTTCACAGGTATGAAATGGACGCTCTTAGTAAGTCTATCTACCACCACCCAAATTCCTGTATTACCCTTCCTCGACCTGGGTAACCCGTCAATAAAATCCATCGAGACGCTATCCCACTTCCATTGCGGAACCTCCAATGGGTGAAGCAACCCACCTGGTTTCCTTTGCTCCGCCTTCACTTGATGGCACACCAAACATCGAGCGACATATTCGGCCACGTCTTTCTTCATACCGGCCCAGAAGAAAACCCTTTTCATGTCTTGGTACATCTTATCCCCACCGGGATGAATGGTCATCCTAGAACGGTGTGCGTCATCAAGAATAGCCTTCCTCAAACCCTCGTCTTGCGGTACACAAAGTCTACCGTCTCTGCGCAAGTACCCCTTATCGTCTAGGGTGTACCTACTCAAATGGCTGGACGACTCCCCCCTTATGAGCTTCCCTATCAACTCAATCAACTGTGGGTCGTCCCTCTGGGCTTCCCCAATCCGCCCCAAAAGAGTAGGCCTAACTTCCAAGGAAGCTAGCAAACCGGGTATATAATCAATGGAAGGTCTGAAATCAAACATCGAGATAAACTCCAAGCTTTGTCGTTCCACGAACAATGGACTCAAGGACAACCTCTTCCTGCTCAAGGCGTCCGCCACTACGTTACCCTTGCCAGGGGTATACGATATCTCGAAATCATAGGATGCTAAGAACTCCATCCACCTTTGCTGTCTTAAGTTTAGATCTTTCTGAGAGAACAAATACTTCAAAGATTTATGGTCAGTGAACAACTCGAATCTCTCACCAAGAAGATAATGGCGCCAAATCTTAAGCGCAAAAACAATAGCGGCCAGCTCTAGATCATGGGTAGGGTAATTTTTCTCATGTGCCCTCAACTGCCTTCCACCATAGGCTATTACCCTTCCCTCTTGCATTAAGACTGCGCCAAGTCCTGTCCCACAGGCATCGGTATAGACAACAAATGGCTTGCTCCCATCTGGCAACACTAAAACTGGAGCGGTGGTTAAAGCTCTCTTTAACCGTCGGAACGCATCATCACAATCTACGTCCCATGTGAAAACAAGATTCTTCTTTGTTAAGAGGGTTAATGGGGCTGATATCTTCGCGAAGTCTTTAATAAACTTCCTATAATAACCCGCCAACCCCAAGAAACTTCTTACTTCGGTAGCATTCTTCGGAACCTTCCAATCCTGAATTGATACTACCTTCGCGGGATCCACAGCTATCCCTTCCTTGGAGACCACGTGCCCCAAGAACCGTACTTCCTTCCTCCAGAAGTGACATTTAGAGAATTTAGCCTTAAGGCTATGTGCTCGAAGAGTCTTCAACACTTCCCCAAGATGTAGGGCATGCTCTTCTTCACTCTTAGAAAAAACTAAGATATCATCCACAAAGACCACCACGAATTTATTAAGGAACTCCCTGAACACCCTACTCATCAAATCAACAAAGTATGCAGGGGCGTTCGTCAACCCAAATGGCATCACCAGCCACTCATAGAAACCATCCGGAGTCCTAAAGGCAGACTTGTCTATGCTATCCTCAGCCACCCTCAACTGATGAAACCCCGTGGCCAAGTCCAACTGAGAAAATACTGAAGCGCCAACCAACTGATCGAAAAGATCATCTATCCTCGGCAATGGGTGTCTATTCTTCTTTGTGAGCTTGTTGAGTTCTCTATAGTCTACACAAAGTCTGAGGGACCCATCTGCCTTCGTAGCAAATACTACTGGAGCACCCTACTCCGATATGCTCCGTCTTATGAACCTCTTCTCAAGCAATTCCCCTACTTGCTTATGGAGTTCCCTCCTCTCACGAGGAGCCATGTGGCGCACTGGTAAAGATACCGGTTTAGCATTATCCACCAAATATATTCGGAAGTCAATCTCCCGCTTCGGAGGTAAGCCCTTCACCTCCTCAAACACATCCGGATATTCCCGGACCACTCTCATAGATTGCAAACTCTCGACCGAAGCGTCAAGCGATTCAAGATAACTTAGCATTACAGAGTCCATGGGATTACAAGAAATCTCGAGAGTGTTACCCAAGCGGGTCATGAGCCTAACAACTCTCCTTTCGCAATCAAGAACGGCACCATTACTGGATAACCAGTCCATGCCCAAAATCAATCCATAGCCCGTGAAGCCCAATACAAAAGCATCACATCTAAACTCAATGCTAAGTATAGAAATTTTCAAACCCAAACATATCATGGACAAATAAGTGGAGCCCCCAATTGGTTTTGAAACAACCAAGGGATCATCTACCAGACTGGTGTCTAAGTGCAGTAACTCAACTAATGATGATGAAATAAACGAATGCGATGCGCCTGAATCAAACAATGTACGGACATGATGGTCAAATAGAAAAACCAGACTTTCAACGGAAATAGTTCTACCTCTCTCCTGAATCGGTGGAACCGCGAGAGCCTGTACTTGCCCCCTAGCCTGACTCGGTGCCATAAGAGCTTGCACCTGTCCTCCTGAGGTAGATCCCGTCCTTTCCCCCTTCTTAGGGCAATCCTTCACTAAGTGCCCTGCTTCGCCACAGTGGAAGCAGCCGGTCTTCTTCTTCTTGCGACAATCCTTGCTTAGGTGGCCAGGTGTCCCACAATTGAAACACTTCTTCTTCTTGCCCTTGCCACCGTTGCCTTTCCCACCTTTGCTTTGCTGTTGTTGAGGTCTCTTTTGATCTCCCTTCCTCTCGGGTGCCTTATTAGCATTAGGACCCTTCTCTTCCTCATACATGAGTGCCATATCAACTAGCTTCTCAAAGGTGGCCCCCATAGGGATGTGAGTCATAGCCAACCCATGCATAGGTTCATTCAAGCCTTTCACGAACCTCAAAGCCTTCTTCTCCGGTGTATTCACCATGTCTAGGCCAAACCTTGCCAATTGATTAAACTTGTTGACATATTCCTTCACCGAAAGATTTCCTTGCTTTAGAGTCAAAAATCTTTCCATATACAAGTTTTCCTCCGCCCTTGAGAGAAACTTTGCCACAAATCTTTGCCTAAAATCCGCCCAAGAGTCAACGGGGCGTTCCCCATTAGTAACCTCCCACCAGAATGAGGCCTCTCCCTTCATTAACCAAGCAGCCAACTTGACTTTCTTCCCTTCTTCCATCTCAAAGATATCTATCAACTCTTCAACCTCTTTAAGCCAATCTCTAGCCTCCACAAAGGTTTCAGATCCTTGAAAAGGTTTCCCTCCCATAGCTTTAAATTCCTTGCAAGTCTTAGCAAAAGTATCCGTGCGAGGAGGAGGGGGAGGAGGAAGATCGGGTGCTACGGTTGGTGGAGGAATATTTGCTGGACCCGCAGTGGTGGCCCTAGCCTCCATCAATCTCCTATACCATACTGGTACCGTCACACCCTCTGGAAGATTAAGATTCTCGGCCATGCTGAAACGAAAAAGGAAGGATTCAAAACGGAGAATTCGAAGGATATAGATATGGCTATTGGGGATTATGCTTTTCTTTCAAAAACTTTTCTCTTAAAAGACATGTTTTTGAAAATATCTTTTCTAAAAATGTTTTAGAAAAATAGTCTTCTAAAAATTTTATCTGTTCCGGTAACCTTTGCTCTGATACCACGTGTAACACCCCACGCCCGCTAGGGTCACTCACAAAGGGAATGCCATAGCATCGGTGGAGTTTTTTAGTGAATATAGAACAGAAAATTTACAACAAGACAGATATAAATAGTACTTGAAATTTTAAAACATCATCTCATAACAGCGGAAATAAACATGTCTGGTTACATCATAAAACCACGATAAAAGTCAAGTACAATATCCATCAAAATAAAGAAGTACATAATCCCACTTTCATACAATAGCCATAACAAAAGAAAAGATAACTGGATAACTGGAGCTTTACATCTATCCAAGCTCCTCAAGACTGGAACAGCAATCCGATCAAGCTCTACTACCACTAGGATCCACCGTAGGACCTGAGGGTTGGGAAAAAGATAAAAACAACGGGGTCAGACATAAGTCTGAGTGAGTCCTATAACTTTAACAATACAATCATTAAGGTAACCAGAGAAGACATAAACTTGACCTACGGTAATATCTGGGGATGAATGGCTACACTAAGTAGCTTGGTAGACTTAGGATAAACTAAGATAACCGTCAGGACGCATCTACCCACCCAAGGATAATTACTAACTGCACCACACCAGTCATTCCTACTTAAAGGTTGATCCCTTCCAAGGACTTAGAAAATTTCCCCAGTAGTTTCATGTACCCCTAGCCCACTACATAGGTGCCGTCTGCCCCTATCTCCACTAGGTGTACCCGGTAATTCTTACCCAGTAGTTTTGTGTACCCCTACATAGGTGCCGTCTGCCCCTATCTTCATTAGGTGTACCCACTACTCCCCAAGCGATCGGCTCCCTACCGTAGATACCCGTGCTGGTCCCACAGTGGGGTGTATCACTCCCCTAAAGTGGCTACCCAATACTAACGGTGCACGGCTTTATATCTACACGATGCAACAACGGCTTATCTACCAGCCCGGGCCCACACACGCATATGAAACCCGTTGGACTTGCGTTGCCACCGCTAACCCGTTTTGGCCTCTTATAATCAAGCCCAATATGCGTGTCCCGTCACTCGACTTGGGTCGAGCCCACAAAGATACGTTTGGGATATTGGTTGAAATGGGCCCCCACAAGCTACCCACTTAAGCTTGTCAAATATCTAGTGTATCCCACTTAACCCTTTAATCATGTTTAATTACATGTTTCCACTTGGTTAAGTATTCTAATCGTATTTTCTATTGCCACCCAAGGCAACCCACTAGATTCCACATGCCACCCAAGGCAACCACCAAATTTCCTCATGCCACCCAAGGCACCCACTTAACCCCTCATGTCCCACTACATGCTATTATGGTTAAGTGTTTCTTAATTAATTAAGACCGTGATTTCCCGTAAAGACCTCTCACATTAGACTGGCTGTTATGACCGCCTGGTTAAGCCGGTAGAATCCGGGCAGTCTTACGTCATAACAGAGTCTAACCTCGTGTCTTTACCTTAATCACGTATTTAATTTATGGCTAAGACCTCTCACATTGGGCTGACATTTGTAGCAACTGGTTAAGCCGGTCGGGTCCGGGCAGTTTTACACTACAAATGAGTCCAACCTCGTGTCTTAGTCGATTAATTACACCTAATTAATCACCCCCATATTAATTATCCCTAATTAATATCAAGTTTTCCATAACATGGGTATACCTAACTCAATAGGTAAATTCCCATGGGGTAGACCTAACTCAATAGGTAAATTCCCACTTATGGTAATTTATTTTTATGGTATGCTTAATCATACCCAAACATTCATTTATTAATATCTATTTACCAACCCCATCGTTCCCCACGTAAATCGTTCTCGTTACATGACATAATAAGGGGAAGATCATCACAAATATCATGGGTTTAGCATACAACTTTGTCATGGGTTAAGAGGATGTCAACTTGCATATATGAGCATATATTAACCCAACTACATACAACCCAAACTTGCATATTATCATACACATGATTTGCATAACATGTTGCATATGAGCTTGCATATTATCATACACATATCTTGCATAACATGTTAAACTTGCATATAGGCATTCTCAATCTTGCATAACATGTTAAACATGCATTTAAGCATACACATAACTTGCATAAGCATTCACATACTTGCATAGGCATCCACATACTTGCATAAGCATGCATAACTTGCATATCACTTTCAACTTGCATTTAAACATACACTTAACTTGCATATCACTTTCAACTTGCATTTAAACATACACTTAACTTGCATATCACTTTCAACTTGCATTTAAACATACACTTAACTTGCATATCTCACTTTGCTAAACATGCATAATTCCACTTATTAAATATGCATAAATCCACTTATTAAACATGCATATATCAACTTGTTAAACATGCATAAATCAACTTATTAAGCATGCATAAACCAACTTATCAAATATGCATAAACATAGAACAACATAGAGTAACATATCATTATACATGATTCATACTCACTAATCCGCATTTAAGACCATAAGTCTCATTACACCCAATCTACTTACTTTAACAATTGATGTTAAAGTGATAGAAACTCACCAAACTCAAGATTAGCAACCTTATGAAGTAGAATTAGTTGCTAACTATGAAGATAATGATGATTAAAGATTGATTAGAGAGGAATTAGCTTGCAACTTTCTTCTTAGATTAGTGGAGGCTTCTCTTAGAATTTAATTTGGCGGCATGAGGCCATTATTTCTATTTTTGGTAAGGATTAAGGTAGGTTTAGGGTGTATTTATAGATTAAGAGAGTGTTTTAGGCCCTTGGATTAACCCTAGATTAATTTAGGTCCATTAGATTTAGGAAACCTATAGAACCAGCCCTCCTAGCCAGCCTGAAACCCAACCTGGTGCAACCTGGTGCACCCAGGTTCACAGAACGGTGCCACCCTGTCGACAGGCAAGTCGACAGGCATGTCGACACCCCTGTCGACAGGCCTGTCGACAGCCCTGTCGACATGGGTTGGGCGGGAAGCTTCCCGCCTGACCCCGCCTGGCCCATTCCAAATCTGAATTTTAAATTTAAATTCCTAAATCTATTTTTAGCTCTAATTTTTCTGCCAACTTCATCGGGCCATAACCGGGCCATACGGACTCCGATTTTCGAAAACTCGGACTCTATTTCGCTTATTTTTCCGAGACGAACGCAATAACGCAGCCCGTTACCCCCAATTCCCACATCTGAGATTATTTATCCTATAATTAGTGAATTTTAGTATTAACTAAAATTCGAGGTGTTACAATACTGACTTGGTTGGTCATTCATACCTCGTGGGCGAGAAACCCAAGAAACCAAGCAGTCGCTCGCGCCCTTTGCCTGCTCGCACACTATGACCCTGGTCGGCCGTTCATTCCTTGATAGAACACTACAACATCGTTCGGGCATCACCAACCGCTCAATTAGAGAAAGGCCTATGCTAATTCCTGGTTGGTTGCTCTTACACCTGCCTTGCATCTCTGATCGATCGCTTATACACTCACTACTCGTTCACCTTCTTGTGCGTCTGGAGGTCGCTCACACGAGACAGTTGGCAATAGCTGGAGACCGCTAGCTACAGATGGTGGAGGCATTTCCGTAAATAATGAAGCGCACGACCCGTAACCTGCATATAGGAATTTCAGCTCATTTCTTCATAGGGGCTCACCTATAAATAGGCCATGACTTCCACCACAAAGGGGATCAATTCCTTTCGACCACGAAGTGCTGTCGGATCCTTCCTAAGCAATCCTACCTCCATTCATCATCTCCATTTAAAGATCTTCCATCCAATCGACCACGACTTCCATTGAAATCATCTAAGTGCTCAAGAGATTGAAGATCCTCCTTTATCCTGCTTGCATTCGAAGATATCTCACCATTCCTCCGCCAATCTCACCATTTCTCCGTTGATCCTACCATTTCTCCATTGATTTGCATAGATCTAAGCGTGATTTACTTGTAATTAGAGAAGATGAATGTACAAAGAGATATTTCATGCCTTGTAAACATTGATGTTATATTAAAACCCTTGCCAAAGTGGACGTAGATCTACCTAAGTTCGAACCACTATAAATTCTCTTGTCTTTTACTTTGCTTTTTAGTGATTGTGGCCCTATTACCTTAAATCTAACCGTTTGGTGAAGTGCTTCCGAAGCACCCTTGGGGTTTGAGCCAATTTTTACTCAAACAATACAAAAGCGCTTTTTTTCAAAACCATGGCAATTGTGGCCTAACTATTACATCTCCCTTGTCCTTTAAGAATGTACATTATTCCAAAGGTCCAAAGTATGAAATGTTCGGATAATTAGCCAGTGGTCCTCCCTTGTTGGCTCCTCTTCAGTTTATCTATCCATTTCACCAAGAATGCTTCACTACAACAAAAATATCATTTTATAATTAAGAACTTATAACAGCTTTATAAAATATTCAAAAAAAAAATCAAAGTTTTAACAACTTATTTTAAAGAAACATCGTAACCAATCTTTCTACACAACGTTGTCTAAATATATGTTGTAATAAAACCAAAATCTACAATGTTACTTTAAATAATCGTTATAAACAATTCTTTATAATGGTTCTTTTGCATTATGCCATATATAGGCTGTATTATTTGCGAATGGTAACGGAATATTTGAGCGTGACACGTTTATGAAATGAGAATGTGTTTTTTGTTGCAAGAGATATTTGGAATGAGGTATTTATGTATAATATTTATATTTAATGCTGTAAATGGAGAAGAACGGGCTGAAAAATGCGGTGGCATTGGACGCGTCGAACGCTAGCTGTCCAGTTTTCCATGATTAAAATGACCGTAGTTGAGCGTGATTTACCACGTTCACGCGTCGGATGCGAACACAACTGTAACATGGTTAAATATGATTGCAAATAGTACCTTAGTTTCTTCATAATAACTTGCTAAATTTGTTACCTTACAGACCTTTTGGTGTTATAATTTTATTATAATCTTAGATTTATCGTTAACCTAATATCTGTACATAGTAAAAGGTTCTTAATGCAAAATAATTGCACCGTACCCATTACCAATCCACATCTTTCATGTATTAGCCCCTAAATTGTTTGATAAGCTATTAACTCAGCGGTTCAGATTTCCTTCTGGCATTCTTACCATCTCCGTATTTCCTGTTTATCCTCACGGTCACGGTAAAGAAAAATATTTCAGCTCTTCTTAACCTCTTTCCTTCGTTATTTCTCTACGAAAAAAATGAAAATTCTACTTCAATCGATGAAAATAGGTACGGTCCCACCAGTTGCATTTATAACCATAGTTGTGAAGACGGAACCGTAAGTCAAACCATGATAGTGCAAAGTCCAAGCTTTTCATGGTTCAAGTGATCAGACCGTGAGAACCGCGTTAAATATTTATTTCTATTTTTCTAATTTAAACATAAAATAATTTTATATATAGATAAAAATTAAACAATTATGACAAACTTCTTTGTCTAAACCCGTTGGAACACTTTGACATGATGTAAGAAGTCATGAGTTCAATTTTCATCTTCAGCCCACTTGTTATATATTAAGTTTTATACTATCTAATTAGAATAGTTACATAACAACTTATCATAACAAAGTTAAATTTACTAATTTTTTTATAATGAAAGAAGATTAGTTCAGTAATAGTTTGTAAAATGTACATAATAATGAATTATGTCATCAAAAATTTAATGATAATTTCTATGAAATTATTTGTTAAATTTATGATGTCAAAAAATAAAGACTGAAACGTTTTTTTTTTTCAAATTCAAATAACCGCGAGGTTCAAAGAGATCGGTATAGAGGATTTTAAAGGGTTTTAAGTTTAAACCGTTGGTTTGTTCACGCGGAAGGTTATTTCATTGTTCGAACCGTGACGCTTCAAGATTAAAGGTTAATCGCGGTTGAATTGAGGTTGGGTTAGGTCATTAAAATACTATTCGTAACCCTTAGAGCATCTCTAAGAAGATTACTCTAGTGCAAGAATTCATCCGGTCCCAACATTTGTGGTCCCTTGAATTGAAGAAATGTTCGCCAGAAGGATTGTGGTCCCCGTATACGAGAAATGCGGCAATATGATTGGTGAATGAAGCAATGTTTGCAGCAGGGTAGTTCTCCCCGTGCCGCCGCCGCCGGGTTATTACATATTCAGAACACAACCCTATTTCTTCCTTGAATATTAATGGTACAAAGATCTGTTGGGAACAAATTACTCCTCATATTACGAATTCAAACAAGGAATTGAACACCATTGGAGATGCTCTTAGATATACCCATGCCCGATTTCCTCCGTGAATCAAATTCGTAGTTTCCGCAATTCTATTTTCTGGTTGTTCCAGCATAGCCCAGAAAAAATCGTCCAGATCCCCTCAATCTGGTTGCCGATGATGATTTGATTTCTTTCATTTTTACTACTTTCTGGTAATATCTCTCTATTTTCCTCCAATATTAGATTTTCAAAACATTTATTCCTGTTGTTTCAGTTTCTAATTAGGCCTTTTTTACCCTTTAATTTTCATTTTCCTTTCCAATTCATTGTCATGATTTTCATAAATCTGTTGATTACTACATTATGACTGAATTATTTAAGTGCTTCTCTAACTGATTGAAATTGTTTTCTCTTTTACAGGTTATGTCGTCTTGTTTGGTTTTGAAAGGTATTTACCACGATCAATTTGAGTTTTGAGTTTGTTGTTTGATTTGAATGCTAGCTTATTTCGTGTAAATCAAACATAATGAAAGATGATAAATTTTGCCTTGGGTAAAGTAAATGGTTTCAGATGGTACTTATTTGGCTCTTACAGTTTCGTATTATTGTCTAAAGCAATAGAAAATCCAAATAATATTCATGCTACAGGTTTAAACACAATAAAGAAGTTAGTAATACAAATTGTCCCTTTATGTATTTAGTACCACCATACTATAATCCGAAAATTTTGCCCTAAAAATTCCTCTTTTTTTCTCTTGTTTTTGTAGCATATACTACATATAGTCCTAATAACACACTATCCTTTTGAAATTGAAGGGTATACGGTGCAAATATTTATTGTGAAGATGTTATGTTAGTTAATATAATATGTGAGGGAAAATATCAAATGAGTCTTAAATTTGTCTTAAAATATCATTGCTAAATTTATATGTTCTATTGTCCAAGTTAATTTGAAGTTGATTCGGTTTACACTTCCATTGCAAGTGCTTTTAGCAAAAAAATTCTAATGAAATTATTGTATGAATTTTTTAATTTTATTCCACGAGCCATCCAATCTAACAAACTACGTGCATGTTAACGTTTGGTTGTCTTTCACTTGGGACCTTTTTGCTGACTACAAACAATAAAATTGTCAGGTATTCAGCCCATAAAACTTACATCACTCGGGCTTTGAAGTACCAAATGGATGTATTTTCCATTTTGTTTGCTCCTTAATTAGTTAAAAGCCGTATTTTGTCTTCTTTTATAAAATATTGTAAATTTATCAGGCTACAAGTTTCATAAACGTACTAATAAATGTTAAGAAGATTGAAGTAAAAGACTTACTCAAAGATAAATAAGGTTTTCTATAATGATTTTGAGTTTATTTTATTTTGTTTTGATTTCATGTGCATGACTACATCAATATGTGCACACACATTCACTTTACTTTATTTAGAAATCTTCTTGTATAAACCTCATTTGCGGTTGATTAATTATTTTTGTGTTAACAATATAGACAATCATGAAAGCAAGCTTTCAATGGCATGTGTGTTCACATGGATGATAAAGTACACTTTTATCTAAAGTAAGGTATTTCAATAATGATAGTTAACATGATAAGGTACTTAAATGTGACGTAAGTGTATATATATATATATATATATATATATATATATATATATATATATATATATATATATAGAGAGAGAGAGAGAGAGAGAAAGAGGCATGCTCCAGGATACCCCTTTTTCTTAGCACCTCTTTTGTACCTCAACAAGTTGAAATATTTATACTTAAATAAGTTAGTTGGGGAAGAGAGAATTAGTGGGAGGAGAGAGAAACCGGAATATGTGGTGGAAATCAGGGACGGTAAAGGGATGCTGCACTATTTGGGGTGCTCTTGATCCTATCCCTATATATATATATATATATGTATGTATGTATGTATGTATGTATATGTATATATATATACACACACACACACGCACATACACACACATCGTACAATAATTTTTTCGTGTTTTGCAGAAAACAAGAATGTTGGGCTAACTAGGCCATAACTTCCCAGTATGCCATTGGATTTTGAGAGTTGTAATTCCTTAAAATCTCATTTCGGTAAGCATTATGATGTCCTTACATTGAATGCAAAAATGGTTTGGTTTAAATCGTACATCGAAACACCCCACCTCCGATAAGGTCACTCACAAAGGGAATGCCTTAATTTCGGTGGAGCATTTTAGGTAAAAGATGTAGATAAATTACAAGATAGACAAATAAAGCAGCGGAAAATAAAGTCATTTTATAAACAACATAATTCAGTCAAGCTTTTACAACAGTTGACTCAATCATACTTAAAAGTAATACATGAAACTTCTGTCTTGATTTAAAAACTTCCAAGTAAAAAGAAGCATAAAAATAACAATGATATTCCCCAGTAAAGCGTGAACCAGCCATAGCAGTGGAAGAGAGAGCCCAAAGCAATAAATCGATTATCTTCGAGCTTGGAAGGAAATCTGAGCTAAGTGGTAACATTTCCTCCCTGTGAACCTTGAGGGGGGGACGAAAGAAAAAGAGGCGAAAACAAACTAGGTCAGACATAAGTCTGGTAAGCTCAGTGACTTTCAGCATGTAATCAGGTAAAAGCAACATGACATGAATAAACTGAATATAAGACAATACCGTCATAACAGGGTTAACATGATAACATAGGATAAGCATAAGGTATGATAAGGCAAGATAAACTGAATGTGCTTCTACTCTTGCTCTGCTTCGCTACTACCCTGTTATTATGATTTCTATATTTATGCACCACCTAACTAGTGTCCCAACTAGTAATCTATATAAAATGATAATATGATCCCTATCCCCCGCAATTGTGGTAGCCTTCAGGTGTACATCTAGTATTAGGATTCCACCTCAACCTGCCTAATTGCCGTGGGTATGTTAGATGTACCCTTACTACCCTATCGATCGGCTCTCTACTTGTATTAATTTCTCTTGTGTCCGTGTCAATCAGCCCTTTCTTGCGTGTAGATACCCTGTGCTGGTCCCACCATAAGGTTTATCAATCCTTATGATAGCGACCCGACACGATTCAAGTGCACAGTGTATAACTACTGGTACCCAGTGCCTGCTTTTTCCCACTCCGGAGTATGTGCACATCCGTAAACCATCGGAACCTACACTGACGTACCCCCTGTCGTTGTTTTGACCGCTTATAATCAGCCCAGTAATCGTGCCCCACCCTGCCTAGTTCAGGGTACCATGATTCATCTATGTGGGTTACTGCTGAAATGGGTCCCTGTTACTAGGGTTTCCTACCGGTTAAGTTTATGGGCCTATATTTACTAATATTACCCACTAATATGATATGTACTTAACCCTCCCACTGATTCAAGCATGTTTATTTAATGGTTAAGTTTTGTGGGTCTATATTTACTAATATTACCCACCAACCCGATATGTACTTAACTCTTCCACTGATTCAAACATGTTTCTTTAATGGTTAAGTTTTGTGGGCCTATATTTACTAATATTACCCACCAACCCGGTATGTACTTAACCCTTCCACTGATTCAAATATGTTTATTTAATGGTTAAGTTTGTGGGCCTATATTTACTAATACTACCCACCAAACCAATATGTACTTAACCCTCCCACCGATTCAAGCGTGTTTCTTTAATGGTTAAGTGTTGTCCATTCATGTTAACTTAACCAACCCATTCATCATGTCATGTTGGTTAAGTGTTTCTTATTAACTTAACCCTCCTCACTTATCATGTTGGATTGGTTAAGTGTTTCCTATTAACTTAACCTCGTTCGTCCATCAAGTTATATTGGTCAAGTATTTCTTGTTAACTTAACCCCACGTGTTCATCATGTTGTATTGGTTAAGTGGCATCAATCAATTCAAGTTAACTTAACCCACCTACTTGTCATGTTACTTTGGTTAAGTGTTGCCTTCTTGTGTCAACTTAACCATACCACAAATCAAGTTATATTGGTTAAGTGTTGCCCTCTTGTTTTAGCTTAACCTTACCACAAATCAAGTCATATTGGTTAAGTGGTGCCCTCTTGTTTTAACTTAACCTTACCACAAGTCAAGTTATATTGGTTAAGTGTTTCTTATTACTTAATCCTACCCATTCATCATGCTATACTGGTTAAATGTTTCTCATTAATTTAACCCTAATCATTCATCTTGTTATATTGGTTAAGTGTTCCTATGAACTTAACCCTAGTCATTCATGTAATTATATTGGTTAAGTGTTTCTCACTAACTTAACCTTAGTCATTCATCTTGTTCATTAGCATTAATTGATTTATTAATGCACAACTTCTCACATTAGATATGTGTTGTTGCACTAAATCTAACATCGGGTTTTCTTGGACATGATGCACTAACCTCTCACATTAGATAGGTGTTGTTGTGGTTACTGGATGTGCCGGGTGGTTTCGGGCAGTTTTACACCACAACTCAATCTAACCTCGGGTTAGGCATGTTCATCTTTAATTTACACATTACCATATATATCCAAATCTAGATTTTACATGCTAATTACCAACTTCACCAAAACTAGTCATGTTCCAATTCCTAAGTTATGCCCAACAAATTCCAATTTCAAGTTATTAATCAAAATTGGCTATACCCAATCTTCCCTAAATTTGCAATAATAGTCATGCCCAAAATCACTATGCATTATGTTTGGCGTCCTAAATCAATAGTTAAGCCCAAGCTAAATTAAATATTCCAATTTACAGTTTATGCCCAAAACTAGGTTTTTTTCCTGCTAAATTTCATACTTTGTCGTTCATGCCAATTCTAGGTTTGTCAAATTACATATTCCATAATTCATGTCAAATTACCCCAAATTGCATCTTAACAGTCATGCCATAATACATGTTCCAAATTACGCCAAATAAATGTCAATTTCATGTTATACCCAATTACCCCCGCATTCATAACATACGTATTTCGAGATTCAATGCAAGATTCATGGAATAAGCGGAGAAACAATATGGAACATAAGAGACATAAGAATAGGCATATGACGATAAGAACTATTGGTCCAATAAATTTGATATACCAAATTGATAAGTTTTGCATAGAATACATTGCAGGCATTATGATATGAATATCATTATGAACCATCACAGACGTATAGGTTTGATAAGAGTTATATTATGAACTTAAACAATATTACAATTCCGATATACAACAAGGATAGATATGATTGGACCAATTCCATAGTCAATACTGATTCCCAAAGGCATATACAAGAACTTGAGCGGCATAACCCCGTCTTTGATTCTACGAAGAACTTGAGCGGCATAACCCCGTCTTTGATTTATTTTGATATGAATTAGGGTAGAGTATTGATGTAATGAAGTTGTGTAGAGAAAACTGTAGCCTTAAGGGTGTTTATATAGCATAGGGATCAACGAATCTGGTCAGAACGGTCGTCTAAATGCAGAGAAACGAACCAGGCTTCGGATCTGGAAATAGGGGGAGGTCGACCCCCTGGTTGACTTATGTGACCCAGGTCGACACCTTGGTCGACCTGGGTCCTAGGTGGGAAATTTTCTGCCCAGCCCAGGTGTGTGATTTGAATTTCGAATTTGAATTCGAGCTGTTTCATTTTATTTAAATTCCTGAAACTTCTGAGGGCCATAACTTCCTCATACGAAGTCCGATTTACGAAAACTTAGACTCTATTCCAAGCAGAATTTCTAGACAAACGTAATGGCTTAACTTGTTTCCCTTAGTTCTTCTTTTAAAAATTAAGTATACTTTAATTTGTTCTTTTAATATTCTCTGAAAATACGGGGTGTTACATACATGGTATCTACAAAATCATTTGAAGAAAGCCTCTACAAGATTGAAATCTATAATCACACATTTGCTGATGTTATGGCTAGGAATATTTTTTAATGGCTTAAGGTACGCACCTGCAAATGATGCAAGTACTTTTTTTCGAGATTTATAATGCAAATGTAATTTTAAGTATGCAATAGACTACTCTTTAACACATTTTTCTTGTTCAGTTATATGGGTTGTTTAACATTTGTGTGAAAATGGAAGTGTTCTTTTTGATAAAAGTGTAGTAAAAGAAAATTTCTATTTTGGCGGCTTTCTTCAAATGGTGAAGTGGTAAGATTGAAATTTGACTTTATTAAGAATTATTAGGTGACCCTATTCGTTTAGGCCACTTTTATTTTATCATCTCCTTATTGTAGTTTGACACCACCGTACCATGAGTGTCTTTTGAAGATATTAATGGAAACACTTTTGTGCATTCAACACTTTATAGTGGATACGCTGAGAAAAGTCAAGTCTTGATTTGTTGACGTTCCTAAAGAATGTAAAGGAGGGAAAGGAGACTAAGGCTGAAGAGGAACACTTTGAAGAAATGAGTAGGAGATCCTCGTTCTAAAAAAGAAGACAAAGTATGGTAACAATAATTATACTTGGTGTGTTAGTATTCTTAAAAAAAGCAAAGGAGGAAGGAAGTAAGACTCAAGCTAAAGAGAAATAATTCCATAGAAACGAGTTGGAGATCTTTGTTCTGAAATGTAAATACAAGATGTTGACCTAATCCGTGGTTGCTGATAAGATTTATTTCCTTTTGTTTGTATTCATTGAAATATTGTTAACGACAATTGTCAAACAATCATTATAAGATTTATTTATTTGTTTGTTGTTCTTCGTACATTCGATACAGTAGATGATGTTATGACAAATGGAAATATGTTTTGTAATTAAATTTATAATATTAAGAATTATTATTGTAATCACTATTTTGAATATTAATTAATAAAGTTGAAAATAAATAATCACTTTAACGACGTGAGTGAGGAGGCAATAAATAAAAATCTATGCAACGACTTTAAACCATTTGGAATTGTAAAAAACCTATTCTGGAATTCATTCAATACAATAGTAGAAAACCGTAGTAAAAATAAAGTACACAACGTTTTTTTACAACTTTAATTACGTGTGATGATTGATTCTTTTTGTTTGCAACTCCTGAACATACAACTTTTAGAAAAATGTTGTCAATGTACATATAAGACATCTTTTAAATGTTGTTGTATTAGTTTTTTCTTGTATAGAACTGAGTCGAGTATCATTATATTGGGTTAGTTTACAAGCCCAACAAATATGTATAAATACACTTGTACATCACAACATTTCGATATCAAATTTACACAGCTTGCATCATCAAATTTCTAGGATGATCAATTGCTCTTTGTCCTCAACAAACTTATATTGCTCAAATCATGTTTCAGAAATATACAAGCTGCATTCTTTCATAGTACCACAGTCGAATCAGCTTAATAACACATTAGTTTAATGAGGGTTTGTTGGTTAAAATCATCAGAAATATTTCATCATTTGAGTTTTCTCTAATTCGAGATTAAATATCTTCATTTGAGAGGGGATTCAATAAAGTGATAAAGTCTTAAGCCAAAATACAATGATTTTGCTGCAGCAGTATCTCTTTACTAAGTCCAGAAGAAAAGCAATCAAGAAACTCATAAAATCAGTTCAAGAAAAACCAAAATAATCATCATAATAAAAGAAAGTGCCTTCCTAAAAATTTTACCAAATTAAAGCATAATTATACATATTTACCTAACTGCATCAAACTTGCTCTTATGACAAATTTCAGTTACCTATTCTTAACTGTAGTCAAGATTACCTTTTTCATTATCAACATCTATCTCTGTTTCATCTATCAATCCCTTTAGTTCAAGAATTCTCATATATGCTCATCATTATTGAAGAAAAAAGGGTTAAAACCTTTAAGAATGGTGCAAACATCCAAGATCAAGCTACAATAATAGAAAAACTGCAACATCCCTAATTTTAGTAAAATATTGTTCAAGAATTTTACTAAAGAATTAAATAGGAATACTATGATGGAGAAGAGAATGAGACTCATGCTTAATACATTAATTAGAAGGTTGGCTTTTTACACTAAATAAAATATTCCTAAGGAATGGAAATGTGAGGATGACAAAGTTAGAACTTTCAACCCTATACATGTGTATGTGTGTGTATTTCATGTCCTCCCACATTTCGCTCATATCATTCATTCTAAAATCTAAAAGGGAAACAAAGAAAGGTCGTCCATTAAATCTAGGAGAAGAAGAAGGAATAATTTAGGAAAAGTTAGAGCTTAAACATTGCAACATATCTCATCACCTCTATCTAACCAAGGTGAATTGTGACACCCCTTATCCCTTCATATCACGCATATGAGAATGCATTAAGTTTTGTGAAGTTCAGTAGGTATAAAGAAATAACACAGAGACCAAAACGTACAAGACATAATGTAAAATGCAGTGGAAAATTTTCAAACTTTTATTATCAAACCAAATACAATATTACATTTTCAAATACCGTAATGTCATAGTCATAAAACATCTGTATTGTGAAAACATAAACCATCAGAGTACAAGTACAAAACCATAAAAATCAGAAATCGAAATAATACATGGAGAAAAAAATAATCCACGTCCAAATTGAATAAAAGAATCATGGTCACTGTTGTAATCCACCACCCTGAGAACCTGGGGAAAGAAGAGGAGAAGCAAAAACAAAATAGGTCAGACATAAAGTTTGGCGAGTTCTAGTAATTTTTAGCATAAGCAATGAGATAAAGAAGTATCAAGACAGATTAATAATACTGAACATGAAAATACAGTAAAGTGTGGAACGCGGAAAATAAGGTAAAATAATCTTCTCGTTCATATCCCAGAATTTTTGCACCAATTATCATATCGTAAAGATTTAGGTCTTCCCTAATTTCTGCCCAGTGACCAGCTTCTTAAACAGGAGATGAATAATCTATGCTAGCCATGGCATTCGGGGCTATCACTCCCGAACCCATCAACTAGGAGAGACACAGCCTTAATCATAGGCGTTACAACGTCCCATCTTCCACTTTCGGACTCATGTACACTCTTGACCCCGTTGGAACGCGTCGTACCCGCCTCACGTTTGGACCTCTTGCTACCCAGTTCGATATAAGTGTGCCTTGACCCCTACCTAGTGCGAGAGCCCGTTCATAACCAATGAATGCTGACTAATACGGATCCCACACAAAATGCATGTGACACAGGCCTCCCCGAGATTTGGTCCCCAAGCTAACTAGGTTTTCCACAAGCTTGTTAATCCTGTGTTTTAACTTAACCCATTTAAGTCTATTGATGAGCCCATAACATGTTACGCCCTAGATTGTAATTAACGAAAGTAATTTACAACCTCTTTTCCCTTGCTTATTAATCTAATGTTTAACTTAACCTATTTAAGTTTACTAATAAGCATACTAACATGTTATTTCCTAGATTGTAATTAAAGTTAAGTAATCTACAATCTTTTATATCCTCAGATTGTAACCAACGAAAGTAATCTACAATCCTTTTCCTTAACTTTTTAATCCGGTGTTTTAACTTAACTCTTTTAAGTTCATTAATAAGTCTATAACATGTTACACCATAGATTTTAATTAACGAAAATAATCTACAACCTCTTATATTATTACCATGTCATTTACAGTCCAACTACATGTTTACAAGTTACATGTTTTACTTAATGAATAATTAAGTACATTTTTCCCAAATCCTCATGACATGTCCACTTAATATCTAATTTAGTCCTACCTATTCTAGTTCACTTTTTAACATATTCTTCCTTGTTAATTATATCAATTCTACAGTAGCCCAAGGTATATTATGTACCATGGTTTAAATGTAAAAATTGTTTGAATTATAAGAAGGAAAATTCAAAATTTTGAAATATAGAAAGCATACTTCAAATCAAACGCATTTTCAGATTTTTATTTTTAAAAATGTGTTTTCAGAATAGGCATATCCAAACTATTTTGTAAAATAATGAAAATTGTCAAAATGAAAAATTGAAAATGACTAAAAAACACAAACCAAATGGACCTTAAGTATTTTTGTTTTGTTTATGCTACAATAGTGTAAATTTTATATATGCATTGTCATGTAGAAATGAATGATGAGTTGACAAAACGGTCACCATATGAGGGACAATAACTACAACATTAGGCAATTTGATGACAATTATAGACCTTTCACAGACGCTAGACATACGATTTATAGCATATACAAACGTTAAATTTACTAATTTTGAAGGCAACGCAGGCATAACATATTTTGCAGCCAATTGTATAGGTATTATATCAGTTGATTTAAGTTTTCTATTTTCTTGTTTTATATTAATATTATTTAAATTAAAATACTTGCAAGTGAAGGAATCGGGTTATAAAATTTAGTTTCAATGATGGGAATTGTATTTCAGTTTTTTTTTATCAATACAAAGAAGTGCATTAAAAAATGGCTAACTCTATTCTAACACAAAAAATTGCTAAACATACGCCAAATTATAATAAACTACTATACGTCTTATACTACTTCACGTACACTGTTTCTTTTACTAAATTGCACTTGTTTTCATTGTTTTGTCTTTCCTCGTTCAAATTCAAAATATATTTTGCTGAAAATTAGAAATTACTTGCACCAAATTGAGTAAAATTTAGCAAATTGAACATTAGTTCTTACACTAATACTATAGGTCTTTAAAACTATCCAAACATTTATCAATTTCAACAAATTACTCTATATTTAAAAAAAAAAATCGACACTTCTAAATAAGAGAATTATTTTCGGAAGTTCTTTTACTTAAAACTTTAAGTTTCATAATGATAGGAATTATTAAAATTTTCATTAAAATATCTCATTTGCATCAAATTTTAACATTTTAAATGTTAGTTTGATTAATTAAATGTAAAAGCTTAAAAAAGCAAAAAAATGACATTTTAATAATAGATGCTGCTAAGCTTCTTGCAAATCGTGTATTCCATTTCCAGGCATCTTAGAATCGTTAATTATACTTACATGTCTTTAGGCCTTACTATTAATTGGCTGCAGCCCATGCCATCGTCGCTCTCACGGTCTGACCGGTTGAACCACGAAGAAAAATAGAAATAAACTATCAGCACGGTTCTCACGGTCTGACCGGTTGAACCACGAAAATCTAGGATCTTGCACTATCACGGTTTGACCTACGGTTCGGTCTTTATAACTATGGTTAATAGGCTTCATCCCATGCCGCCGTTAATCCTACTAGTAGTAGAGGTGTAAACGGGTCGGACCAGAAAGTAAGGAGGTGTGTCCAAACTCTGTCCTATAAGAATTCGGACGGAAACGGACCGGACATTATATGACCTCGGATCGAGCTAGACAACGGACTGTCCTATCCGTTATAGCCTTGTATAATAGAAAAGCATCGAACATTTTAGATCGGACCGAACACTAGTGTGTCTAAACTCTGTCCTATAAGAGAATCGGACGGACACAGACTGAACACCTTATAGCTTCAGATCGAGCTAGAACATTGTACTGTCCTGCCATATACAGCCCTAACTACTTGTGTATAATGCCGGTTTCTTTCTTAAATTCGTACGTTCGGATTAGGGTTTCTACGTGATAACCCCTTTTGCAGGATAAAAAGATTCGCTACTTCCGACTATCTCAATCCCGCGCTTTACCGGTCCATCTCATAATCGCTGCCTGCCTCCCTTCAGTACACCTGCTGCTGGCTTCAACTAGGGTAATTTCTTTGTTGCTTAACTATTGAAAAATCAATTTGTTTTTGACTTAAAAATGCTCATATTGTTTGTTTGTATTTCATTATGTCCCTGATTAATTAAAGATGATATTTTGTTTGTGTCCGATAATCAATTAAACATGCTACTAATTAGTTAAAAATAAGCGCGTCTATGTATTTTTATTAGGCAAATTCTATTTGGACCCAAGAATTTGCTGAGTAAACCCAGCAAATTTGAAAAAAACATGGTGAACCCATTATTTTGTTGAGTTCACCCATGTATTATTTTAAAAAAGGCATTTTTACCCTCCCTTGTAGGGGCACTACGAGATTTTATAGTCTACCTCGTAGATCCCTTACGAGATTTTTTCACTACAAGAAAAATACCTTATTGCAACTAGCTATTCGCAACAGGCATCAAATGATAGTTGCAGTAAATGATATTTAGCAACAAACCTTTCGTTGCAGTTGCAATAGACGAGATTTAACAACAGATCTTTATTTCCTGTTGCGAAAATCATATTTTTCGCAACTGCTCTTTTCTACTAGTTGTAAAAACATACTTTTAGCAACTGCCCTTTCATGACAATTGCAATAGATGTATTACTTGCAACTGTGCTTTCATGACAGTTGCAATAGACACATTTTTTGCAACTGCGCTTTCGTACTAATTGCCAAAAAATATATTTAGCAACCATTTTCGCCAATTGCAACAACTATAATTTTTTTACAATCGTAAAGCCAGTTGCGAAAAATATATTTTAAAAAATTATTATTTTCCCAACTTTTGGTGAACATAATTACTATTAAATATAAAAGTACGAAGTAATAAGTAATGTTCAGTTATAATATTAGAAATTTTATGTAATAGTAGTTAATTATTATGACTTAATACTTTAATAGATAATATATATGAAAATTGTGTAATATATACTAATAAAATATGAAAATTGAAAACACATGATTATCACTTAGTCTGTTTGAATCTCCAATATTAATTTATAGGGAAAAGTATTTTGTTTATTTAGCATTTAATAATTGCAATTAATTATTATATTTAACATTATATAATTTAGATAATTTTGTAATTTAGAACTAAAATAAAACAAATAATATTGATATCATTTTATTTCGTTTCTTTTAAATTTTCATGAAATTAAAAAGATTTAAATTTTTAGTATAACATGACACTACAAAAGTGGTCGTTAATTTAGAAATATTCATAAATTTGAATTTTCTATAAGAAGGTAGTGAAATTTCCGACATATAAAATAAAATTTATTGTAATGTGTATTATAGTGTTACAACTTTATTCATAACAATACAAGTTTTTCATGGTTCAACCCAATTTTTTGACTTTAAATCTAAATGGTTTTGCTATAAACAAATTTGCAACAATTTATTTTTCATTAGATCCATTTGGGGGCAACACGTTTTGGCTCCCGTTTTCATAAAAAAATTCGTTTCCCGCTTTCGCCCCTGAAACCCTATAATCTAGTATTTCCCCTGGAATTTTCAGATCCCTTTTCTCCGCAAGCAGCCGCCCTAACCTTCCACAATCCTCTCCATCTCGCCTTAACTCACCGATTCCCAGTTTTATACGTCACACTTTATAACCCTAATTTTACAATCTAGAAATGGCACCCAAAGTCGAAAAGAAGCCCTCGCAGAAAAAGGCCACTGTTGAAGGTACCACCGAGAAGGAATCTGCAGTGAAGGTAAAGACTCCGGTTTGCAAGAAACCCAGAGCCGAGGAGAAGCTTCTAAGGACTCTTCTGCTAGAGCCGACAAGAAGAAGAAGAGAAAGGCTAAGTCGATTGAGGCCTACAAGATCTGTATTTTCAATGTTTTGAAGCATGCCCATCTTGACATCAGGATCTCCAGCAAATCCATCTATTTGGTTTGTTCCTAGAATTTTTTAAACTACCACACTGTAATCATCTGCCATGCCACTGATACATACAAATATGAACTGATTTTTCTATTCATGTACAAATTGGTCTATTCCTATTAAACACTATAAATAACTGGATATAAATTCTTTTGGATTGACATCTTCTTCTTGATTACATTAAAAATGTATCAAGTTGGTAAACCATTTGGACAAACACTGAGAATAGGGAAAGCCCAAAATTTATCAAATCACTGCACAGCGAACACAGATTTGGATCATGAGCATGGAATTTTGGCTCACAAACATGGGAGATTAAATACATCAGCTAACGTACAAACATGCACACATCACATGATAACAGATTATTTTATTTCTCTTCTGCTATTATTAATAGCATTTTTTAAATCCTTCTAGTATAAAAGATATTACATAATGGAGGACAGGATTCTAAAAACAAATTACGAATTACATGACTCATTTGTTTTGGTACTCAACACCCATGTTGATAAAAATTGTTAGTTGATTTTATGTGCTGATATAAAATCAATTCGATGTGATTCTAAGATGGGTAAATGTTTTATTTGCTGATATACTTTATTCAGATTATGAAGGAAAATATCATATATTATCATGTTTTTGGTGATGCGCTAATGAAGTAGAAATGCGATACAAACTGTAGTTTGGAAAATCGTCACTTGTATTAGTTATAAATTGATATATAACTGTACAACCGATAAATTGATACAATTTATGGAGATAGTCAGCAGTATTAGTTTTTAATTTATAAAGTTATATATAATTTAATATTGAAATACGTTATGTGAGTTCTACACAAAAGAAAATCCAAAGAAGTACTACCCACAGCTGCTGAAACATACGTGAGTTTAGCAAACAGGATAAAATTTTGTAGCGTAACAATCTGCAACTAGGCAAGTTAATCTGACATCTTTTTTGAAGCTAGCTCTTAAACAGAATGCTATATGAATTTACCACTTGCCCATAGGGAAAAACTAAATAATGTGACTAAAATTGGAACATGAAAACCACTTCTCTATCGATTTTTAATAAGTTGCGGCATATTTAAAACTAATAGATGTGTTTTAAATGGGATTTACATATTTAATGTCGGTTTTATTACTCATGTGACACTAAAACCACAACAACTTCCCTACTGAGAACCACATATGATCACGTATAACATACAATTTTATTTACCATTCTCGGCTTTGTCCCTGATCTTCATTTGATTTTTTTTCGACTGATTAGATGTAGTTGGATATGTTAAGGCACTACTTAATTTTCAATGATATATTAGTCTAGTATTATTAATGTGGTTTGATTCAGTGCGTTGACAAGTTGAATAATTATTTACTCGTTTCATATTTCAAAAAAAAAAAAAAACCCAAGGTGAATTAACATCTTAAAAGTTTATTTTACTTTGTTTGTTCGTGGTCTTAATTGTTTGGTTTCTTCATTCAGATACATGCTGAGAAACTAGTGATCGATTCAAATAATGTTGCAAAAGGATATGCTGAACTTGTATCTTGGTATGGGATTAACAAGCTTGTTATGGGAGCAGCAACATATAAGTATTTTTCCAGGTTCAAATTTAATTTAAATTATCAGTTTTGCTTTATGTTAAAAAAAATGGATGCCCTTAGTTTCATGTCTGTTTGAATAATTTACGGTTAAGAAAAATGGAAATGCCGAAATCTCGAACTGCAATTACCGTGAGACAACAAGCAAACTCAGTTCACTTAACTTTGTCCTTGCACATCTTTCTTCTTATCGATTCTATTATACATGCGAAAATATATTACTGTAAAGGTCACGATAGCATATATATGTACGATGAAACAATTATTGATTTCGACTCTAGTTTGTAGCTCCTTTTTATTCTTTGTCTGCACATGATATATGTTTAGTGGACACAACACACACACACACACACACACACACACACACACACACACACACATATATATATATATATATATATATATATATATATATATATATATATATATATATATATATATGACATTGCAATAGTGATTAGAGATCTTAAGAAAGTGTAAGCCAATGGGACTTGATTAACCACATCTCCTTTTTCTCCTTTTTTATTCCTGAACTGTCGATAAGTTGTTGCCCAAACGTTTGATGCATGGCCCATATACACTGGTCGTCTTAATGGGGCTCCCAAAATCAAAATATACATATTTTCTATGACTGCCATGGTCCGCTAAGCTAATTCAATGAATACATTATGTGATAACTGCTACTCTGTTGGCAATGTCAAATATCACAATGCTCAAAACACAAAGGCCCGTTACATATTTTTTCATTTTATGGTTATAATAATGCAATAACATACATGTCTCGAAGTCGTTGCACTTCCTGTCACTCAATTTTTTTACTAAACTTGAAAATAAATAAATAAATAAATAAATAAATAAAAGCAGAACAAAATACAATGCACATACCATACCTTTGGCATATTTCCTATAAATATTTTCTGTAATTGCCACTACTGTTTAACTATATTAGATTTGGAAGATGATGTCACCTATGCATTCCAGTTGTATATTGGCTAGTTCATTTTAAAGTTGGGCAGTGTATAATAAACTTGTCAGTATACACACAGGAGTCTGGAAAAAGAAAGTCCAACTTTGAGTATGTGTTGATGCTCTTCTAGTTCAGATATTTCATGTGAGCTTACTTTATTATAATTGTTTTCTTCTATTTGATTTTCACTCAGTAGTGCCTGATGCATGTTGTAGATACGAATATCTATTCGTTTTCTGTTTTCTTCTTCTTAAGGAAAAAGCATTCTCTTCCTCCATCCGAGACTTCTCAGACTTAGATTTATTTCCAGATTTTGGGCATAGATTTTGATAGTGAAAATTGATTTTCACCATTTCATGAATTACAGATTTTGGCGTGTGTTTGTTCGTGAGCAACAACAAACTTGGAGCATGTAATGCATATTTGTTCTAATGAATTAATAACATTTATTCTCTTGTTGTAGTACATGTATAATAGAAACTATTCTATTTGAAGAAAATGTGTTGTGTGAGAGAATAAATTATTATACACGAATGGTGTATGAAAATTGTAGAAACTTTTATTGTAATTGTTTGTACTATTAAAACTTTGTTAAAATAAAATTTTTATTTGTTTATTTCATTTTGTGATATACACTATTACTAAAACAAATACATTTAATATATAATATCTATAAGCTATATTTTTTTTATAGATTTATGAATCTATTGCAATGAGCATATACTGTTGCAAAATGGTCTGTTACAACAACAAAGGCTAGTTGCAAAAAAGTATACTGCAACGTTTTATTGCAACATGTAGAAAACATTGCAGATTTTTTGCAATTTCGGCTATACCAACTGGCGCGGGCCTGTTACAATTGGGCTACTGCAACAAATATTGCCTGTTGCGAAAAGTGTTTTTTGTTGTAGTGTTTACCTTACCTCGTAGAGTCCTTACGAGGTAAAGTAAAGAATCTCATAGGGGCTCTACGAGATAGACTAAAGAATCTCATAGAGGCTCTACGAGATATGCTGAAAATTGGAAAAAAAATATTGTAAAGTAGGGGTAGTTTTGTCATCATTTTTTCTGGGTATACTCAACAAATTCCTGGGTCTAAATAGAATTTGCCTTTTTATTAATAGTTAATTTTAAGTTACCGATAATTGTTAATGATTTAAACTCAAAAAATAATAAAAATAAAACAATTTTTACAAATAGACTTGAAAAAAAAGAAAAACCCTATTTTCAACATTTGAATAAAGTTTTAAGACCTGGTATTACCAGGCTTGTTGCTCACCTTTGAAGCATAGATCATTTTATTAGCAAAAATTATCATGCAAAGCATGTTTGATTTTCCATTTGAGCATTGTAGCAAAAGTGTAGTCAACTATTTTCTTCTATTTTTTCTTTTTTAAAAAAAGGCCTGAAGTGTTAATTGCCACATTCTCCATCCTTTGATTTGTGTGTTTTCCCTTTTAATACAAAGGAGAACGAATGTTGTGATACAGTATAAAGGTCAAAGCATATGCAAGTTAGTGGATCCAAACCAGAAGCTTGTTTTCTCAGCCTCCAAAAAATGCGGTTTCGCATATATAAATACAACTCTTTAAACAACTACGAGAAAATTTTAATTTGTGTAGCATTTATAATCATTTATAAAAGACATGAAATTTCAAAGTTGGTCCCAAGTGGCACTTGTTGTATTTGTAGTAAAGGGTAAGAAAATTAGTAAATAATTTGATATACAAGTAGTTCTTCTTATATAATATTTGAGACAAAAACAAAATGTCTCCAAAGCATCATAACTGAAATGTTCTTTTGTGCACATCGGACATCTCATTTGAAATCGTAAACATCAACATTATCCGAAGCCCAACATTTGTATTAGTGCACTTTGTAGCTTCAACTGAGCCAACTTTGTAGCTTCAACTGAGCCAATGTGGGCACAATCTGCGCTTAAAAGAGCTTCTTTACAACCTTGCTTTGGACCCATCAGTGACCTACTACATTGTAATTTTAGAAGCAGCGTCTCCTTTTGTTGGTCTACATTGTCAGTTTTGTAATTTTGAAGCAAATTAATTTTGATGTAAATAATTTTCATTCACTTGTAAAATTACGGTTATATTATTTATCATCATTACAGGAGGTAGGGACAGCTGAATTAGAGATCAACATAGCGCAGCCAAAAAATAAAAATCAGAATGTTAGTAAATGATATGATGTGGTGTATCAAATCTTGCTATGGTTGCCTGTTATCTCTTTATTACGATTCAAACTTGTGTGCAGATCATGGCATGCTTTGATCTGTAGTTATGATTTTATCCAACAACATCTCCATCATCATCGCTACGATCCTAATATGAAGGATAAAAATCATTATCTAGTCCTAGGCAAGGTCTCATCCACCAGTTTTTCCGTAATCTCGACTGACAGTTTTCAAGGGTCAAACACATGCATGCAACAAGACTGTTTTGACCTACATGAATACTTCCTTTTTACAAAGGATGATATAGTGAGCTATAATGGAATCATTTGTCTGAAACTTATCAACCTTGAGATAAAACATTGTATTTGTCTTTGTAACCCTGCAACTAAACAATTGAGAATTCTTCCACAATCGCCTGCACTTGGACTGGTAACAAAACGTGATTCCCTCCTAACTATGATGTTAGGGTTTGGTTTTGACGTTGAAACCAATGACTATAAAGCAGTGAATATTTGCACAAATATTCAAGGTAATGTTATAAGTGTTGAGGTGTATAGCTTGAGTACTGATTCTTGGAGAAGTGTAACAACTACTGTTCCATTTAAAGGAGGTTGGAGAAACCCTAGAATACCTTATAACAATGGAATTGTTTCTTCTGGTACACAACGAAATTTGAAAGTGAGGCTATTCGTTGCTTTAACTTTAGCTCTGAAAAGTTCCGTTCCGTATCTTTTCCCAATGCAATTAACCATTCGTTTAACATTAATGCGATCGTTTTAAATGATAAAATTGCACGAGTTCAATACAAATGACGGTGATACACAAATTTGGGTGTTTGTTGGATATGGAAGTGCAAACGAGTCTTGGGTTAAACTCTACTCCTATATGATATGTGTTAATGATCCATGGAAACCAGTTCGCTTATGTTTTTCTATAATTTGACTAATGGACAACAACATACTATTGTTTTGACTTCCAAATAAGTAACAACATATGCTTGCAGTCTTTCAGCTAATATGCGTCCAATGAGAGCACTTTTCATGATACCAGATACCTGTAGAAATTCCCATCCTGTTTTTGACTCTTTGATTGGTAAGATATTTTTTCTATGCCTCTGATATTGATAAACACTTTTCCTGGCCTATGAAACAATTTGTCTTAGAAAAATAATTAAAATTCCATAACCCTATTTAAGTCAAGGTTTTTCTACTTTTCTCTGAAATGGAAATAATGCAGCACTAGCTGAATATCAAGTTATGTTGTCTCACTTTGATGATCTGATTGTGTCTTTATGTTGAACTACAAGTTGAAGCCCGCAATTTACATTGTGAAGTTTTTTCTCTTGGTATTGATATTGAAATTTGAAGACACTGCCCTAATTATATTTTTATTTTATTTGCTTACTGAAAATGAAAAAGTGTACATTTGCGTACTTCCTCCTTTATGTATTCTAGGTGTATTATTATTATAATCATTGAATATAGTGCTTGCTTACCTGTAATTTACCGAGTTGTCTTATATTTTAAAAATGACAAATACGGAGGGTAATAATTTAGAACAGTATAATGAAGGATTTGGGACTGTTAGGGAGACCAGAGATGGAACTTAGCATGATGTCGAGATATTGTTAATTGTTATATGATTATCGTAACAGAGCAAGGGTTTATACTATATTAGATGTAGTATTGTAGATTTCACCGATTTCCAGCAGGTGGCGTGCTTTCATACCTAAGGCATAGCCAGCAGTGTAAGTTCGGGGGAAAACGGGGAGGATTCACGTTTTTTCTCTCCTCCTTGCACTTCAGCAGTGTGAACTCAAGCGCGAGGGAAAGGAGAAAATGGGGATTGTCGACGTTTTTATTTTGGAGGTGGCGATCGTTAAACGGTGTTCAGAAAACCGTTTAACGTATAAATGAGTTTCTAAACCCCGTTTAACTGGAAAAAAAATTAATTCACTAAACGACGTTCTGATTAACGTTTAGTGATTTTTTTTAATATAAGCATTGTTTCTCCACTCATTGCTGGAAGAGTGGGCCAAACTCACGCTCAAATATTGCGGATCACCGCTTTGAATCCACACGGTGCTGGAAGTGCTCTTAGGGTGGTCATAGTTCAGTCCTTGCATAAGGCCCTACTCCTATTTTTCATGAGCCATTTAATATTTTCTTCCTATTTCCTAAATTTCCATTTGTAGATTTATGAAGGAAAGAAGGCTTTAAATAAATGATCTTGTTGGAAATGTTTTACAAACATTAAGTGAATTATTAAAAATGTTGAATAAGTGTATGAATGGCTCCTATGTGTGAATAGTCCCACATCATGGGATTATATGGGAAAGACAAATATTTATATTTGTTTATAAGAAATCATGTTAGGACCTTGGGCTCTCAGTACATGCTTTGTTGTGAGGAGGGAGACCATACATCATGAACACCACACACGCGCGCGACCGACTGACCGACTCGACTAGACCCGACCCGGCCCGGTCCGGTTCGAGCTCGGCACTTATATTTTTAGACCATAAAACTTTGCAGTTTTCGAACTGTTTTTTTATGGAAAATTATTTTCTGCACCGATAATTTTTTTGCAACAGTAAAAACATTGTCCCCCGAAATTTTAGCAGATCCGGTTTTTTCTTCCAAACCCTAATTCTCGTTCTATATATACTTTTTATTTGCAGACAGAAAATATACTGAGTTCTGTTTTCTCTTCTAGCCTCCGCCATTAAATCTTTCTTACAGAAAATTCGAGCAAAATTATTTTCGAAAGTGCAAATCTGCACTGATTTGTTGTGCAAGCAAATCGGTTATCGTTTTTAAAGGCTGTTTCATCCTAGATGCGGCGGCGAAGGAACGAACTGGTTTGCACCTTTGACCAGATCACCGAATCGTCTTCAAGAAAGCGACCTAGTCCGCGACTCAAACATTGTTTTTCAACAATTTGAAGACGATCTGAAACAATGGCTTCGAACTCAACCGTAGACGATGCTGCTCCACCCTCAGCTTTCCAGAACCCTCTCGTGACTGCTGCTCCATTCAAATTCGAAGGCTTGCATTTCAAGCGATGGCGTTAGAAGATGAAGTTCTTCCTCACGATCAAAAAGGTTGTGGCTGCGCTGACTGCTGGAAAACTGCAGCTACCAGATAAACCTGACGAGGCTGATGCAGCGAAGATGACATCATGGACTGAACAGTCAAAGCAACTGCAGACCTGGACTGAACAGGATTATCTATGCAAGAACTTCATTCTGAACTGAGCGATGATCTGTATGATTATTATAACTTTGATGAGAAGACAACAAAGGAGATCTGGGAAGCACTGAAAAAGAAGTATGATACAGAGGAGGCAGGGGCAAAGAAATATGCTGTAAGCCGCTACCGAAAATACCAGATGACTGACGACAGATCAGTTGAGATGTAGTCTAATGAGCTGCAGAAAATAGCTCATGAGATCATCTCCGAAGGTATGACATTGGACGGACAATTTCAAATTGCTGTTATCATTGACAAATTACCCCCTGGCTGGAAAGATTTTAAAAATGTTTTACGTCATAAGACTAAGGAATTTTCCTTAGAAAGCTTGATCATGTGCCTCCGTATTGAGGAGGAGGCACGCAAACAGGACCGGAAAGAAGAAGTGTTGATTGTCAGTAACAACAACACTAAAAAGACCACACCCGTTGTTCTGAAACCGAATCAGAAATCTTTTAAGAATCAGAACAGGTGCAACAAACAGAATGAGAATCCGCAAGGAAACCCAAAAGGACAGCAGAAACCAGCCCAAAAGAATGATTCTGGACAGTTGTTTCTACAACTGTGGAAAATCAGGTCATATGGCACGAAAGTGTCGTAACAGGCCAAACTCTGCACCGCAGGCTAACCTGACTGAAGAGCCTCTTACGGCTATGATTACAGAGATTCACCTTGTTGGTGGGTAGACACTGGTGCCTCTCGCCATGTCTGCTATGATCGTGGCTTGTTCTCTACATACACGGCTGCTGAAAATCAGAAAGTGTTGTTGAGAGATTCTCACACCACTAAAGTTGCAGGGATTGGCAATGTCGAAATTAAGTTTACCTCTGGAAAGACTGTAATTCTGAAAGATGTTATGCATACTCCAGAGATTATGAAGAATTTGGTGTTTGGCTTTCTCCTTAATAAGGCTGGGTTTACTCAAGTTAGTGGGGCTGATTTGTATACCCTAACTTATAAGGAAACTTTTGTGGGAAAGGGTTATGCTTGTGAGGGTAGGTTTATTTGGCACTCTAGATTATGTCATGTTAATAAACGAATAATTCATAACATGTACACCCTAGATATGATTCCTAATTTGACAGAATCTGAACTTGATAAATGTGAATTCTGTACACAAGCAAAAATCACAAAGAAACCTCATATATCTGTTGATAGAATTTCTGAACCCTTAGATTTGATTCATTCTGACATATGTGAACTTGATGGTACTTTGACTAGACAAAGACATCGTTATTTTATCACTTTTTATTGATGACTGATCTGATTTCACATATGTATACCTTATGAAAAATAAAAGTGATGCTTTTGACATGTTTAAAACATTCAAAACTAAGATTGAGAATCAAGCAAATAGGAAAATTAAGAGACTTCATAGTGATAGAGGAACAGAATATGAATCCACTTCAATTCTGGAATTCTATAAACAACATGGTATAGTACATGAAAGAACTGCACCCTATTCTCCTGAGATGAACGGTAAAGCTGAAAGGAAAAATAGGACCTTTACCGAACTTGTAGTTGCCATATTACTAAATTCTGGTGCAGCAAAACATTGGTGAGGGGATATTTTATTGACTGTATGCTATATTCTGAATAGAATCTCCAAATCTAAGAATAAAATTTCACCTTATGAAATTTTAAAGAATCATAAACCCAATGTATCATATTTTAGAACTTGGGGTTGTTTAGCATATGTTCGCATTCCAGACCCTAAGAGAATAAAATTGGCAAGTAGAGTATATGAATGTGTATTTATAGGCTATGATATTAATAGCAAAGCATACAGATTTTATGACCTTAATGCACATAATATAATTGAATCAAATGATACCGATTTTTATGAAACTAAATTTCCTTTTAAATTAAGGAATAGTGGGGGCACTTCAAGTATGCCTATTAGAACAGAACCTAATAAAAATTCTGAAGCTGAACCTAGAAGAAGTAAAAGAGTAAGAACCACAAAAGATTTTGGTTCAGATTTTTGTGCTTTTACTATTGAGGAGGATCCCATAAACCTCCAAGAGGCCTTATCTTAGATGCCGATTTTTGGCAAGAAGCTATAAATGATGAGATGGATTCTTTAGAATCCAATAAGACTTGGTACTTGATAGATTTACCCTCTGATTGTAAGTCTATAGGCTGTAAATGGGTACTTAAAAAGAAATTAAAACCTGATGGCACTATTGATAAATATAAAGCACGACTAGTAGCCAAAGGTTTTAAACAAAAAGAAAATATAGATTTCTTTGACACTTTTTCACCTGTTACTAGAATCACATCCATTCGGGTATTGGTCTCACTTGCCTCTATTCATAATTTGTTAATACACCAAATGGATGTGAAAACCGCATTTTTGAACGGTGAATTAGACGAAGAAATATATATGGACCAGCCTGAAGGATTTGTGGTACATGGCCAAGAACATAAAGTATGTACATTAGATAAATCATTATATGGTTTGAAACAAGCACATAAACAATGGCATGAAAAATTTGATAATTTAATCATTTCACGTGGTTTTAAAGTTAATGAAAGTGACAAATGCATTTATTACAAATCTGAGAATGACATTTGCACCATTATATGCCTTTATGTAGATGACCTACTCATTTTTGGGTCAAACATCCATGCTATAAACTCAGTCAAATCCTTATTAAATGCCAATTTTGATATGAAAGATCTAGATGAGGCGAGTGTAATCCTTGGTGTTAAAATTACTAGGTCATAAAAGGGAATTTCTTTGGATCAATCTCACTACATTGAGAAGATCCTAAAGAAATATAATTACTTTGACTGTAAACCTGCAAGTACACCATACAATCATAGTGTAAAGTTATTTAAGAACATTGGTGAAGGTGCAAGACAGTCTGATTATGTGAGCATCATTGGTAGCCCTCGGTATGCCACTGATTGTACTAGACCCGACATTGCCTATGTCGTGGGATTACTGTGCAGGTTTACCAGTAGACCTAGTATAGAGCACTGGCATGCTATTGAAAGGGTGATGAGAGACCTTAATCAAACCATGAACCTTGGATTACATTATGAAAGGTTTTCAGCTATACTGTAAGGATATTCTGATGCAGACTAGAATACCTTATCTGATGATTCTAAAGCGACCAATGGCTATATATTTAGCATCGCTGGAGGAGTTGTTTCTTGGAAATTCAAGAAACAGACTATTTTGGCTCAGTTTACTATGGAGTCTGAGATGATAGCATTAGCTACAGCTAGTGAAGAGGCAGAGTATTTGAGAAACCTGCTAGCTGAGATTCCCTTATGGGAAAAACCGATACTGTCAGTGTTCCTAAATGACCGGATATTCCAAGAACTAGATTTAATGGGTAAAAACAAGTTATGTAGTGATAGGAGTTGAGCATGCTATTTAATAAACCAAGAAGCATGTATTCCTGAAGTGATTAGAGGATGGGTTAATAGAAACTCTTAATGAGATCTATACTCTATTTGGAGTGGAGTACCTACCTTCAGGAGTACACTTGATAGACTCATCTTTGTGAATGTGGAAATGTGGCCGTTTCCTATGGAGTTTTTTGGGTAAAACTTCTAGAACATTCACTAAACTAGGATAAACGTGCATGGCCATAAATGCACGGGCTTATTTGATTGCACTATTGAAAAGGTTGTG
Organism: Allium sativum; assembly: GCA_030737875.1. NCBI lineage: Eukaryota > Viridiplantae > Streptophyta > Magnoliopsida > Asparagales > Amaryllidaceae > Allium > Allium sativum. The sequence goes on along the minus strand of CM060918.1, from coordinate 829,792,665 downwards.
TGTGGTTTGATGTCAGGAATAGAGTTCAAGACTACGTGCCACTCTAGTAAAAACTGAATCTTATTCACTATGCAAAGGTTCAAGTTGGATGACACCTTTGTTTATGCGCAATCTTATGTTTTTAGAAATTGCTCGAAAATATTTTTAAAAATTCAAGTGGGGTATTGTTGAAAATGTTTTACAAACATTAAGTGAATCATTAAAAATGTTGAATAAGTTTATGAATGGCTCCTATATGTGAATAGTCCCACATCATGGGATTATGTGGAAGAGGCAAAGATTTATACTTGTTTCTAAGAAATCATGTTGGGGCTTTGGGCTCCCAATACATGCTTTGTTGTGAGGAGGGAGACCATGCATCATGAACACCACACACGCACGCGACCGACCGACCGACTCGACTCGACTAACTCGACTCGACCCGGGACCCGGCCCGGTCCGGTTTGGGCTCGGGCTCAGGCTTGGGCTTGGGCTTTGTGGTGTAGACACTTATATTTTTGGACCATAAAACTTTGCAGTTCTCAAACCTTTTTTTTAATGAAAAATTATTTTCTGCATCGATAAATTTTTTTTTGCAACGGTAAAAACATTGTCCCCCGAAATTTTAGCAGATCCAGTTTTTTCTCCCAAACCCTAATTCTCGTTCTATATATACTTTTTATCTGCAGACAGAAAATATACTGAGTTATGTTTTCTCTTTTAGCCTCTGCCATTAAATCTTTCTTATAGAAAATTCGAGCAATATTATTTTTGAAAGTGCAAATCTGCACTGATTTGTTGTGCAAGCAAATCGGTTACGTTTTTAGAGGCTGTTTCATCCGAGAGGCAGCGGCGAAGGAACGAACTGGTTTGCACCTTTGACCAGATCGCTGAATTCTCTTCAAGAAAGCGACCTAGTCCACGACTCAGCCATTGTTTTTCAACAGATCTTTTCCTGGACAATAAAAAGTAAATAGCATATACTTGGTAGTTTGTCCTGGACTGTAGAAAGATACTCTGAGCTACGAGTGTGAGTTTGTTCACATTAACTTAACGGATGTTATGGTAACATTTAACAGTGTTAAATGATTTTAAAGCATTGGTCCACACCCATCAATAAATGCCCGGTTTTCCATGCGTAACTATACAACTGTTCTCTATTTCCGTTCCTCATGTTATTGTTATGTACCAATTAATATTCCCATATAGTAACATTAAGCATACTTTGTTCTTTTTTCTGCAAACTTACTTTTTTTTTTACAGAAATATACGGTTTTGGGGTTTTAGCCAATAAGTTTAGCTAACACTACCTACGTACAGAATATCCTAAACCTGCTTTTTCTAAAAATGAAACGAGAATGCAAAAGAGCTAGAAAACAGTCATTTTACATGGAACTATAGATGCTGCATATCTTCTGTTTCTGAAAAAGGACTATATCTTCTTGCAAGCATCGCAGTGTCTGCCCGCTGCTAGCTACTAACCAAGACTAACTGCATAACACTACTAAAAGATTGAAATGTCTCCTCAAGCAGCAGCTCCTTCATGAAGAAGCATTTGATCAAAATGTCAAACTCCATGCCCCTTCCCAATTCTTCGCAACTGAGCAACATATTCAGATATCTTCTTAATGGCTTCAACCTGTTCAGCTAGGAATTCACTTTCCACTAAGTCAACAAGCTGAGGATCATTAGATCGGACTGCTGCCTCGTGTAGCTGAAGCAACTTCTCATTAGTAAGCTTCTCCAGAGAAAGTGCAAGCTCCATTGCATATAGCGCATCGCCTTTCTCGGAGTGGTCATATTCAGATAAGGGTGTCATTATTGACTGAAGCTTCATTACTCCCTCTTATGTTCTGATACTACATTAGTTTATCAGCATGACCACGTTCCTCTTCACTGGATTCTTTGAAGAACCTGGCAAGGCCTTTCAGTGCGACATTATCTCGATCAAAGTACGCATACATGGCATGGTACACACAGTGGCGGAGCCACGTTGAGCCTGGGAAGGGAACGTGCCCCTCCTAGGATTCAAGGTCTCCTTCATTTATTTTTTAAGCTTTTGGTTGTATACGTGTTAAAAATGAGACTGTCGAGACTAAACGATGGCGCCTGGAAATTCTACTGGCTAACGCATCCGACATCCCTTCCAACCCCCGTTTCCGACACCTTCGACTCCGCCTCCTACTTCTCCGCCTGAACCCCTGACGTCAGCTCTGGCCCCGAATTTGCACAAATCGCGTTTGAGAAAAATGCCCTAATTTCTGGAAAATTGAAATCGAGGACAACGGCCTCTGAATGATAAGTCAAGGGTTTTTTTAACATACTCGTGAAATGAATAAAATAATTTCTTCGTGTATTTTTTTGCTGCTTCACGCTCTACGGACCAACTAGAAATAAGATTAGGCGTTGTTTGTTTTGTCAAATATTCAACCTCTTTTTCCTTTTCACAACGATTTTCCATAGCTTTAGAGTAGCGACCTACAAACTCTCGGATAAATATTCTACCATGGTTAAAATAATCCTTCAAGAATTTATTTATGCTCTCGCTCCTTTGTGATGTGGTCAAACCAGCACAAAAATGGGAACGACCGTAGACTTGTGCCCATTTCCTTCTCAGCTCATAAGTTTTTTTAGCCATTCATTATCCCTAAGCCCATTAACTTCAAGAAAATTATCCCAACTTTGCTCAAATTCTTCTATAGTTTTTGGGTTATATGTGCAATCGTTAAATTGTGATGAAAAGGACTTATACCCAAAATTACCTAAGTTCTTTGCAACATTTTGACACAAATGCCAAAAACATAGACCATGGTGAGAATCAGGAAACATATTATTCACCACATTTGATATAGCCATTGATTGATCCGTAAATATACTTTTTGTTTTTTTACCTCCCATAGCCTCCAAGAAAATAGTAAATAGCCATGTTACTGCCTCAACCGTTTCACTATCTAGAAGGCCGCATCCGAAAAGTGATGTTTGTTCATGATGATTGATGCCGACAATTGGCGACATAATTATTTGTATGAAATGTTGTATCAAAGCATACCACATCACCAAACAATCCATAATCCCTTCTTGATTTAGCATCACCAAAGAATACACCGCGTATCTCACCATTTTGGTGTGTTTGAAAAGAGTAAAAGAAATGTCTATTTTCCACTTCTTTTTGCTTGAAGTATTCGAGAAGACACTGAGCATCACCATTCTTAAGAAACTCTCTTCGTTCTCTTTATATTAAATTATTTCTATCCAACCTAGTGAAATTCAAATTGTTGGCTCTACCGGCTTCTTCTCACATATAAGAGAAAATTTGACCTTGCTTTATTCCGGAAGAATGCATTTTCTTCATAAGTTCAGCTAGTGAAAAGTCGATTTTTCTCTGTGATTTCAAATAATGAGAAAGCTCTAACGGAACAAGGCTATGAGAATGTTCAGCTTCAAACTCAACCAGTCTGTATTTGTCACTGAAAATACGATTCACTATAAATTTTGCTTTACAATTTAATCGTCTATTTTCTCTTTTTTTTCCGGTGTCTTAATTTTTTTATACGTTCCCTCACACGAGCATACTAATTCTTGCCTCTAGACTTTTGAATTTTTCCTATTTGTTCTCATTTTTTGGACACTAAATCCAACTTGTCTTGCATATGTGTTATAAAATGTATATACTTCTTCTATGGAGTCAAATACCCTACCAACCTTAGGCTCTTCAAATTTGTAATTTGAGCCTTCACTGCCGTCATCACCTTCATTAGGCATCTCATTATTTAGATCAATGTCTAAAATATTCATTTCTTTATGGGGAAAACTTTTATTAACATCCATATAAGAGCCTGCAAATTTTCTACTGTATTAAATTAGGAGAAAGCTAAACATGTGAAAATATAAATACACCAACTTTGTTTATACGAACATGACTATACCAAATTAGCTATTATGTAACATATGAATATATAAAGATTTGGAGCTTTACCTTTTCTCCAGTCATCTACAAAATATCACTATGTTTTGTTTGAATCAAGAAAGGAAAAAAGTGAGCTAATTGGTATTTTGATGAGAACGAAATAAAAATAAAACGTGCAGAATGTTAAATGATGAAGAAGAAATAAAGTATGCATATGTTATTTAGTATGTGACAGGAATACATGGGAAAGATGCATTAACTGGGAGCATTTACTGTGCATGGAAAACTGGATATTTATTGATGGGTGTGGACCACTACTTTTAAATCATTTAACACTGCTAAACATTACCATAACATCCGTTAAGTTAATGTGAACAAACTCGCACTCCTGAGCAGCTCTACCTGTCTTTTTTCATGTTCTATCTGATTAGTACTCTTAAAATAAAATTAAGATTGCTGTTTGATCTTTGTATCAGGTTATATCAGTTGGGTTCTGGGAGCTTGTTGGCAACTTGTTTGATGTTTGCTAAATGTCATATCGCCCAAAAAAAGCCAAGTTTAACAAAAAAAATCCTCTGCACATTAGACATTGGTATCCGTGGCGATTTGAAACAAATGACAGGCATGCGTCATTTTAGCATCATGTGAGACATAAATCTTTATTGAGTGCAGCCTCTCAACCGGCGCAAACGGATGGTGATATGGTTATATTCGCATCCACACATTCGAAAAAATTAATCATATTCATGGATATTGGAGAAGCAACATCCACATCCACGGATATTTTTTGGATGTCTGAAATCATCTTCCTTGTCCTTTAAGAATGTACCTTGTTTCAAAGGTCCACAATAAGGTAGCATTTGATTTATGAACTGGGCAGTTAATGTTCGCGTCTGCGTCCGACGCGTCAGACGCGTCAACGGTGGGACCTACACTTTTGTCCCTTCAAGACGAACGGTTGAAAAGGTGGCTTTCGCGTCCGATGCGTTGGACGCCACGAAATTTCCAGAACAGCCGATTCCTTCCCCTCCATCTATATATTCGACCTTCTCATTATCCCTTCCATCACCAAAAACAGTTATAACCCGAAAATTACAGCTCCAATCACCTTCTACTCTCCGATCTATTTAGGTTTTTGCTTTTATATTTGTAATTTTCAGCTTTTTTACTTCTATATTTATTTTATTCATATTTTTTTGGGTTTTTTTTTCAGAATGGCCGTAAGTCAGTCTTCATCAACTCGTTGCATTGCAGAATGGAACAACAATACGACGAACACTTTCATCGATGTGTGCATGCAACATCTCAGTTCCCATGCACATAATGTTGGAGGATGGTACCAGGTGATTGCACAGGCGTTCAATGAGTGGACCGAGTTGGACTACAACGCTGGTCAAATGAAGAACAAGTTTGACAACATGAAAAGAGATTGGGCTCCGTGGAACAGACTGCTACAGTTTGGTGGAGGGGGATGGGACAAGCAATTGGATGCCGTCACAGGAATGGATGACTGGTGGGCGACGGTTCCAATACCGATGTGCAAGTTCAAGAGTGGGTCTCCGGCATGATTCAGGGAGTTGGACTCCATGTTTGCAGGACGCATGCATACCGACAGATGTTAGTACGCAATTCCGGATGCTCCACCAGTTCATCTGCAAGAGGCTAAGCTCTTTGGCGATATCATTCATGGCGATAATGTGGAGATCTCGAGTCATCCGACTCGTAGGACGGTCAGGTCTGGTGCTGGCCCTTCTCGTTCATCTCCTTCGTGCACGGACCGAGACGAGCTTATAGATTTATGCATGTCTGTACGCCGTGAGGATGATGACTATCAGGAATGGGAGGTGGCAGTTATTATGTCTACACATGACAGATTGGGCCACAACCCATTTTATTCTCTTCTTGACAAGCCCGAACAGCTTAGGGGTTGTGTTATTCATTTTGTTACGAAGCTGAGGGCTGGACATATGTGATGTTTTCTTTTATGTGGGTGTTGTAGTTGTGTTGTTTTATTTTCTGATAGTGTTGTGGTTTGCGATTGTGTTGTGATATTTTCTTTTGTTGTTGTGTTGTAGTGATGTTTTTTTTAAAATGGTGTTGTAATGCATTGTATTGGCTTTAGGATTTTGCAATTTAAATTATGCAATTTCAATCCAGTAATTTTTATTTCTGCAATTTGTATTCTGCGTTCTACTATTCTATTCAACAATAAACACACACAAACAATTGAAAATAATATATACAAAAACAATAAAATAATAACTCTGCCCCTTCCAAAATGCCCCTTCCGTAAAAAGAACACATTCCTCGTTCCCAATAATTCCCCTTCAAATGCCCCTCCAAATAACCCTTCCAAATGCCCCTTCCCGTTCAAAATCAAACGGAACGTAAGAAATCTCCGGATCATTAGCCAATAGGCCTCCCATATTGGCTCCTCTTCGGTTTATCAATCTGTTTCACTAAGAATGCTTCGTTTTTTTAGGTTTCCAGACTCGATACTGGGTTAAGTGGATCAACTTGACGTCGAGCCTGGCACTTCACTTTTTTTTTCATTATCCAGTAGCCCTCCCATATTGGCTCCTCTTCGGTTTATCAATCTATTTCACTAAGAATGCTTCGTTTTTTTAGGTTGCCAGATTCGATACTGGGTTAAGTGGATCAACTTGACGTCGACCCTAACACTTCGCTTTTTTTTTTCTTGCAATTTCTGTCCATACTACTTGGTTCATCGTGAAGATGATTCACTTCACTAATGAATGAGAATGTAATTGTGTTATAGTAATAAAATCGCGTATACACCCGAGTCGAGTATCATTAAATTGGGTCAGTTTACAAGCCCAACTCATATATATACACACACTTGTACATCACAACATTTCAATAACAAAATTACACAGCTTGCTTCATCACATTTCTGGGATAATCAATCTTTCTTTCTCCTCAGCAAACTTATATTACTCAAATCATATATCAAAAATTTACAAGTTGCATTTCTTTCATGGCATCGGAGTCGAGTCAGCTTTACAACGCATTAGTTTAACAGGGTTTTACTTGTTAAAATCATCAGAAAAAATTCATCATATGAGTTTTCTCTAATTCGAGATTAAATCTCTTAATCTGAGAGTGGATTCAATAAAGTGACAAAGCACCACACCAAAATACAGTAATCTTATTGCAATAATATCACCATACTGAATCAAGAAGAAAAGCAACTAAGAAACTCAGAAAATCAGTTTAGGAGGGCCAAAATAATCATCACAAATCAAAGAAAGTGCCGCGCCAGAGAATTAATCAGATTAAAGCATCATCATACAAATTTAGCTAGATGCATCAAGCTTGCTCTTGTGACAAATTTAGTTACCTTATCATGAATTTAGTTCAAGATTGCCTTTTTCATCATCAACATCTATCTTTGTTTCATCTATCGATCCCTTTTCGTTTGAGAATTCTCTTATATTTTCATCATTCCAGGAGACAAAAGGTATGAAACCTCTGAAAATGGTGCAAACTCCCAAAATCAAGCTACAAGAATAAAAATACTGTAACATCTCTAATTTTAGTATAACATTACCCAAAATTTTAATTAAAGAATTAATTAGGAATAATGCGATGGAGGAGGTAATAAAATTTGTGCATAATAAGTCAATTGTAAGGTTGGCCTTTGACACACGTACACTAAATAAAATGTGCATAAGGAAGGGAGATATGAGGAGGGCAAAGTTGGAACATTCAACCTCATGTATATATATATATATAATGCTTCCAAAAGCATCCTGAAATGTGCTTCCTAACACCATAATTTAACACCACCATCCTTCGTACACCCATATGCTTCTGGCCACCATGAAATAAAAAAAACGCACCCAACCTTAAATTATTTCTGTTGTTAATTCATTCAACGCTTTGAACTCCTCAACGCCACTCTCTTTATCTTCATCGATCTGTTAACCAAATGATTGATATAATTTACTTACATCAGACAGTTCAATCTCTACATTGTTAATTGTCACATCATCAAATTTTGTATACCCGATAAATTCATTCAGAAAATCCTGCAAATGGAACAAATTTGTGAATCTACAATATAAAGATAAAAATTCAAATATGTAAACAACCATTATATACCTCATTCACATCATTGGAATTTTCTTTTGGATTACGGTTGTTTGAGTTCAACATACTAAATGTATCATATTACTCATAACAAAAAAAATAAAATCCATAACAATAATTTTAATTTTTAAAAATCAAAAGAAAAAAGACGACATTAGAAAACGATACAATTTTTTTAAGATAGTTAACTTCATCTTCTTCAATAGAGAATTGGCTTTTCGCAAGATCATTGTTCGTTTGTATGTTCTCGCCCTTCATTGCTAAGCAATCCAATAGTTTCAATTACTATTTTAAGTATTTCTCTAATCACAATAAAATTGGAAATTAGGGTTTAAGAGTAATCAATTTGGGAAGAAGTAGATGGCGGACATGTCAGGATTTGATCTATCGTGATAAAATGATAAAGGGAATTAGAGTTTAAGTTTGAACTAATGGAGAGAGAGGAATATGTTCGGCAATTAGGAAATGAGTGGAGGAATAAAACTGGTGTTAGGAAGTAGATTAAATTAATTAAGCATGATTAAATTAAGCATGGTGCTAGAAAGAACGTTACAGGGTGCTTTTAGCAGCACACTATATATATATATATATATATATATATATATATATATATATATATATATATATATATGGCCCTGAACAATTAGTGGCCCAAGGCCAAATCAAATTAGCAACACAGAAAATTACTCGCATGACTAAAAAATGAGGCCCTTGGCAATTGAACCTACAAACATCAACTTGCCAGCCTAAAGCACTTCCTACTCAACCACACAACATGTTAAGTACTTATTTCTATCATACTTTAAATATACATAAAAATATTAGCTTGAGGCCCTTCCCCAACCTTTTTTTCCTTGATGGTATATTGGTATATCTGAATGCTGTGTTGATTTGTTATGTTTATTTCATGTTATTATTGATGTTATATGCTTGTTGTGTGTTAACTCCGAAAATGGAAGTAATACATGGTTTTAGGGAAAGCACCACCTCTTGATGGGAAAAAAGTACAGAACAAATAAAATTATTGAAAACGGAAAAGAAAATGGAAAGTAAAGAAGCGAGACGCAATTTTATAATGGTTCATCTTGAGATTAAGCCTGCTTCCACTTTGGATACTTTTATTATTACCCTTGCCATACCAGAATATAGCGAGTTTCAATTGATTACAATGCTCTCCACATTAAATATACACCATAAATTACAATAGTTGTTGATTATCGGAGTAAATCTCGATAATCAACTTAGATGGCTTGATCTTGCTATCTCTGGATATGAATTATGGCTGCTAGAATGGGAGTATGGTTACTAGAGATGGAGTATGTATGGAGATCTATTTTGGCAGCGTTTCGGTAGGTAAAGGATCTCATCCCCTTTATTGTATAAGTAGTAAGTTTGTTTATAGGAGCAGTAGATGTTGTTGGGCCAAGCCCGCATAAAGAAAGACTCGAACTTGCATGAAGAAGGAATCGCTAAAAACTTACCATGAGAGGATTAACTTCATGGATCAGTACCAGTCCACGGTCTACGGACTGGTACCGGTCAATGCTGGTAAGTCATATATTATTTCTGGCATCATATTTGAGTTCCTTAGGGTCTTTTAAGCATGTATGCATACTTTGATATTGAATTGACTTCATTTGATAGTGTTTACACATTTTTCTTTTCAATGCAAAAGCTTTACTCTTTGACCGAGCACCAATAGCTAAACTGGTCTAATTTGCTTCAAAATTGGACGTGGGCCTATTTGTGACTAAGAATCTGGCTAGAATAAGCCTCATCCAAAATACATTAGCACTATGGAATGGCACTGGTCCATAGACTATGCATCGGTACCGTTCCATGGTGTTAAAGCATTTGTCCTACAACTTTTTGTGCCCTTTTTTTAATCTATTTTGGACCCTGTCTGTGAAGTTGCACTTTGTTCTGTGACCATGCTGTCTTTTTTGTTACTTCAACTCTGCGCACATCTCTTTCAGAATTATGACTGAGTTAACATTTTCCCTTTAGAGTCCATTTTGGTTGAAAACATGATGGCTCTGGAAAAACGATTCTATGTGCTTCATGATGAAACTATCTGAAATCGAGAAGTTAACTTTGCTTGAGATACTATTGGCCAAAGGTTGGAAACTTGGCACCGCTGGATTAGAGTTCGCATCCTGCACAAAAATCAAATTTTTTGACCTCAAATTTGACTGTGTCCTTCGAATTGCACAAGTATATGGCTGTAGAAAAATGTTTGGGTTTTCGACTAAGGCTGATGGATTGGTACTGGTCCATAACGCATAGACCAATACAGGTCCTTCTACTTGGCAAAAAAATTCTCGAAAATCATTTTACTTCATATATATATCGGTCTAACCTTTATATTTATTATTTCATACTATGCATTTCTTGGGTTTTGGTCCTCCTGGCTTCATTCCTACCGACCCATCGATTGAAAGCCGTTGCTGATCATCCACCACCAGCGCCAACAATCAGATCGTCCCAACTTTACCATCGACATATTTCCTTCCGTTTTGACCCATTTCAACCAAAAACCGTTCATTTCAAGTACCTCTGATTTATGCTATCCCAACCGCCTGGTCATTGTCAAAGCTCAACATGGCCTGTTTTGACCATCTACGACCTGCACGTTTGATTCTAGGCACTCATCTTTTGTTATTCTTAACGATTCATAATTAGGGCAACACTGTCTAGGGTTTCGGCATTGGTTTTAACAACTTAAGTGTCAAACTTAAGGCTTTAAGAAATTTTTGGGTTTTGTCTTGATTTGATTGTTGTTGGTCCTTGGAAATTAGAATTAGTCGTGCACATCATCCTGAACTGAGTCAGCGACACATGTTGGACCTATTTTGGTGGCAACGACGGACTTGCATTATTTGTACATTTAAATAATTTTAATGAACATCAAACTATCCCAAGTAAAAATGAAACTTTGATCACTGATACACACTCCTACATATCATGTAAAGCATATAGAACTTGTATTTCTTGAAATAACCATTTTTATCTCGCAAAAATACAAAATTCCTTAATAATATTAAATGCAACGATTGCAAGTCCCTACCGCTTTCGATAGACCTAAAGTTGCTTTGACTTAGTTCAGATAATGTAATGGTGCACGACCAAATTTGAAGTTCAAGGCCAATTCCCATTCGAGTTCATATAACCTGTAACAAAGATCTTTCCTTCCAACTTAGCTGGAGAATCTATTACCGATTTCTCATGCCAATAACGGGTTAGTCAAGTCAAAGGAAGATGAGTGTAGGAAGTTCTCATAGGTCCAAGTGAGCTATTTTAATGAAACAGTTTCGTTCGAGAGTTTGAGACTCGTTTGTAAACTGTTTGCATAAACGTGCACCTTTTTTCGGGTAACATTTGGGATTTGGGGATCGACATACATTGACTTCAAACCTCGAGTGTTATCCTTGCAATTAACATTACATAGCACTTGTCACTTAGGATACGCACGTACTTGATTATTATGAACGCGAGATTTGTTATGTAGAATGGCCTTACGACATTCCGAGCATCTTTGATCTGGAGAGGATGATTCTTCCCAACTGCCAGCTAAATCCACTTCTGGCGTGCATTAATCATCTGTGCAAATGGATTTTCATCACATGTGTCAGTTGAGTGAGCTATCACTTGTCCCACCCCGTACTTAGGCTCATTTTGAATTCACCCTTGAGGTTCCCTTATGTGGTTACCCATAGGATGCTTCAGCATGTTCGCATAAAGTTCAGGGCTCCAGAGGAAGATGTTCATCTTCCTAGAAAGGATGAGATAGTTGACCAATCTCCTGGTGGATTCATGGCTTGCCATCGTTTTATATGTCTGCATGGCGATGTTCCTCCTTTTTACCATTTCTTATGATCAGTTCTCCAGCATTTATGGGTAGCACCTTACCAACTACATCCAAATGGTTAAGTTGTGCTTACGGGCATGTACGTACTTGTCTTGTAAACTTTATGGCATATACCTCAATTTGATGAGATTTGCTACCTTTATGTTTTTAAAAGAGAAAGGACCGTCATTCCCTAGTCTTTGTCGAGGCATCCAGGAATCATATACATATTCTTGGTATCTAGGAGAAGATTCCTCCCTTTATGAATTTGTTCTTTTACGTCAGATGTATGGAGGGTTTCAACAGTTGTGGACGAAAAGAGGTGAGTGTTTAAGTTAAGTTACCATCTTTATTGAATTCACAAACTTGCGATGTTTTGACTTAGTCTTCATCCTCCTTTTTTTAAATTTGCCTTCCCAAGTTAAGAACCCTAAACATCTCGCAATGTTTGAGACTTTAAAGGCTGCAAAGGCTGAAGAGAGGCAGAAAGGTTTCTTGCTTCAAGATGATTTTCTTCATCAGTTTGGATTATTGAGGCTTCTCATTCCGTAATTCCTCACGAGTTCTCGATTCCTACTCGTGTCAGGGCTGATAATCAATCTACCTAACATGTGGGGGAAGACAATTCGGCAGCAGCCTCCTTTGGTAATGCCCGAACTATTAAGAGGTCGGGCTAGCAAATTGAAGTGGAACCAAGTACTCCGCATAAGATGTCATCCGTTAAAGAAGGAAATGATGGGCATTTTATTCAACGCGAAGGCAAATCACATGCGAGTTCCTAGGTAGAAATAGAGGAAGGAGAATTCTTAAGTAGCAGCGACTCCAGCGTTGGAACCAGTGAGCATGGTCTCGAGTTCATGAATTCATCTAGTGGAGAATAAACTAACGGGGAATTTGATGATGATTCTGCATATATAATTGCCGATGACATGCAGACTATTCCAGCTCAAACTCCCCTTTCTACTGCTTTGGATGGAAATCATCATGACATCTTTGGGGATTTGAGAGATTTATATGTGACATTCAACTTCATATCTTGGGGCAGTTGAGGGGATGCAAAGCATCCATCTCACATTCCTGAGAGAAGGGTTGCGATACTAAAGTTTCGCATCCCCAAGAGGGGATACGAAATCATAATTTCGCATCCACCTTGAATGTCAGAGTTCACTAAGCCCACTTAGAGAAATCTCATCATAGGAGGATGCGAAATGGAATACTAGGCGGGGACATGCGAAGGCTAGAAATTTTCATTGGGTTGTCCGGGATGCGATTTCACATCAGCAAGGGGATGCAAAATGGCTTGGTTTCAGGGATGCAAATTTCGCACCCTGGGACTTATTAGCACATTTCGTACACCTAAAGATAGCCGGATGCGAAATCTTACTTGATAATCGTATCATACTCAACCGAAGGAAAATCCATCTCTTGGGAAACTTGCCATCGAAATTGTTTTCATGACGTTTTGGATAAGGCCTTGATTCGAACATACTTACCGATAACCCCTTTACGCTCAAATGAGATTTGATAATTCATACTTGCACATAAGATTAGAGCATAAACTCGAATCATGGACGTATTACTGAACTATCGATCTTTAGGTTTTTATTTCTAATCTTGATCATGCAATACAAACCCGATGATATTGGTCGACGACAATAACGGTTATAGTTCTAGAGACTAGTGATCGTTGCCATGTTCCAAGTTCTTTTGTTACAATCGTATTAGCACCTCACGACACTACACATTCCACATAAGTTTACACCAATATGAGGGGTATAGGTTTTTCAGTGTGTTTTCTAACATGACTATGTTTAAAGTATAGTTTACAATGACAAGGAGAAGCTTGAGATGACTTCAAGGCTTGGAAGCTGAGCCCACAGAAACATCTCCAAGTTCCAATGGATCTTCAAATCATTCTAGCACGTCAGCTAGCGGTAATGATAAATCTTAAACTTCCACCCCATCTCAACTAGTAGGCCCATCCGGCACATAAGAATGAGGGGTACAACCCTAAGGGTCTTCGCATCTGAGTGTACATGTGGATGAATCTGTAGTTGAAGGCGAAGCGGAGGTTCTCAGAGAGGGACTGACAGAAGGAGTGGAAATCGATGGCAACCAGGAAGACGTTTTTATAGCACCATACAAGGAGGGAGATACCGCGATTCTCGAATATCCCTCGGATTCAGTTGCTTCGTGGATAGATGATGTAACACCCCAAAAGTTTAACAACCCTAAAGATGATGAATTAACGAATAATTAGAGTGAAATACACTGTTAACAATGAATTAAGGAAAACTTAATTAAATATTCAGAATTAAGTAAAATGGACCATGCCATTGCGTCCATCTCGGAATTATGGTCAAGATAGACACCTGACTTGCGTAAATCGGACACCGTATGAAGTTATTAAGGTTTGAAGTTTGTATGCATATAGGAAAGATATATATACATATAAAATTCAAAAATCAGCAAAACAAGAAATCCGGCGTGCAAATCAAGGAAGGGCCGACCGTTTTAGGTCGACCCGAGACCCTGGGCCGACCCATGGGTAGACACCCATGAAGGGGGTCGACCCACCTGAAGGGGTTCGACACCCGTGGATCAGGAAACTTATTTTCTAAACCTGGACGATTTTAGAGCTAGAATCATGAACCCTAGGCTATATAAAGAACCCTAAACCTAAGTTTTATTCATCTAAAAATGGTGACGATGGCGGAGCTCTGCTGCAACAAAGATTGAATGGCCTAATCTGCTCCAAATCCAATTTAGTAAGCATTATACAAATTCAATGATTGCTACAGCAATAGATTCAACGTGTTCTTCGCTGTAATTTGAACCCATTTCCTTAGATATATTCACTGTGAGTTCATTTTATTTTTAGATCTGAATATTTAAATAGTAATCGTGATATGTATACAAAAATTGGATCTTGAATTGATGCCTAATCAGTTCTATTATGACATATTCCTCTGATATGTTCTTATCTGTTTATATCGTCACCAAGTCTAATCTTGTCATAATATGTCTATTCAGTTTTCATGCCTATTTCCACCGTTATGATATTGATTCGTTATTATGCCTGTTCTGATTTTCTTCTCTTCCTCTTTTCCCTTTTTATTTTTATATAGCCAGGCTACCTTTAAGCCTAGGCTTAATTTAAAAAAATGTGAACGTGAGAAACTGAGAACGATTTCGAAAGACATAAATTGGGGCATAATTGGTATTGGAAATTATGAATGTAAAATTTGGGCATAAAATTGGAAAATATACGAATATGGATTTAGGGCAAATTTTATATTGGATAATATGAACATGAAGTTAGGCATGTATTGGAAAATATGTAAACATGAATTTGGGTCAAATTTGTATTGGAATGTATAAGTATTGAATTGGGGTATAAATTGGAACATATGTAATTATGAAATTAGGCATAGATTGTAACATATGTAAATGTCAATTTGGGCATAAACTGAAACACATGTGAATATTGATTTAGGGCATGGAAACCTATAATTGAAAAGGATAATTGTAAATATGAATTGTAAGGGGCATGAAAGTCTATATTTGGAACAGGGAAATTTAATTGAATATGCCTAAAATAATGGAGCCCTATTAACACTTAGACACGAGGTTAGTTTGCATTCATGGTGGAATTCTGCCCGGACCCGATCGGCATATCCAGCAGCAACTGATGTTGAACCTAATGTGGGAGGTCTAAGTGTGCAAATACGAGATGAGCTATGACACGAGGTTAGACCCAACTTGTGGAAGAATTCTGCTCAGACCCGACCGACATATCCAGCATCCACAATTTGTAGGCCTAATGTGGGAGGTCTAGACCATCATAAACCATAAATAAACTTGGTAGTGAATTGGACTGCTTAACCTAATTTAATCCATAGGGATTGTATTAATATGAACTAAAGTTGGGGTTAAATTGGTTGGACATTGGGTGGCTAAGCAAATCTAAGGGGGCGGGTAATATTTGCATTTAGGCCCATAAACTTAACCCGATAAGGTTATGTAATTAAAGACACCTAGTGTTATGTATAACTAGTAGAAATGATAAAGTTATGTCAGTAAAGACACAATTTAGGGTAAGCATAACTTGTAAGGAAATGAGACAACTTTTGTAATAAGATAAGAGGTACTTAATTATAAATTAAGTAATCTAGAAGTCTAGAACCCACTGATAAGAATAGCATGTTTAGGCTTGTCCTAGGGATAAGAGGAAATTATAACATAGGTTGCAATTAATGGGTTGAGAAACTTGTTAATGGGCCTTGGTTAATAGAACTTGTTCCAAGGCCGACTGATCAATCAGTTATAGGAACTAAATGGGTATATAAAAATAAGGCCGATGAACACGGGAACATTACTAGAAATAAAGCAAGATTGGTAGCACAAGGATATAATCAGGAAGAAGGTATCGATTATGAAGAAACCTTTGCTCCCATAGCTCGATTAGAAGCTATTCGAATATTACTATCCTTTGCGTGTCATCATGATTTCAAACTTTATCAAATGGATGTCAAAAGTGCTTTTTTAAATGGGTTTATCAAAGAGAATGTATATGTCGAACAACCTCCTTTGTTCGTACATGAGAAATATCCAGATCATGTATATAAACTTAAGAAAGCTTTATATGGATTGAAATAAGCACCTCGTGCTTGGTATGATCGATTAAGAAGCTATCTCATAGATTCTGGATTTCAAATTGGAAAAGTTGATCAGACTTTATTCATTAAACATTCTCGAAAAGATATATTAGTTATCCAAATATATGTAGACGACATTATCTTTGGTTAAACAAACGATGAACTTTGCAAAGAATTTGCAAATATTATGACCAAAGAATTTGAAATGTCACATATGGGAGAACTATCATATTTCCTCGGTCTTCAAATCAAACAGCTTTCAAATGGTATGTTTATCAATCAAGAAAAATATTGCGGAAATCTAGTTAAACGCTTCGGACTAGAAAATACCTCTGGTAAACCAACTCCTATGAGTACGACCACACATCTTGAAAAAGATGAATTTGGAAAGAATGTTGACCAGAAGTTATATCGTAGTATGATAGGTTCTCTATTATATTTAACAGCTAGTCGTCCTGACATTATGATGAGTGTTTGTTTGTGTGCACATTTTCAAGCCAATCCTGAAGAATCACACTTACGAGCAGTGAAACGTATAATTCGTTATCTTAATAAAACCAAAGATTTCGGTCTTTTCTATCCAAAAGAATGTACATTTGAATTAGTATCATATAGTGATGCTGATTTCGGAGGATCACGAACAGATAGTAAGAGCACAAGTGGTACGTGCCATTTTATTGGAAAATCACTTGTCTCTTGGTTTAGTAAGAAACAAAATTGTGTTTCACTTTCGACGTGTGAAGCGGAATATATATCAGCGGCACTAGCATGTACACAAGTTATATATATGCAACAAACACTTAAAGACTTCGGTATAAACTTATCGAATTCTATTATATATTGTGATAACACGAGTGCGATAAATTTATCCAAAAACCCAGTTAACCACTCTCGGACTAAACACATCGATATTCGACATCATTTTCTGAGAGATAACATTGAAAAGGGCAATATAAATCTTGAATACATAAATACGGAAAATCAACTAGCTGATATATTTACAAAGCCTCTACTGGAATCAAGTTTTGTTAACTTACGTAGAGAGCTAGGGTTGGTTTCAAGAAAAGAACTCGAAGAGTAAAAATCTTTTTAACATATATCAAGAGTTCATACATTATTTTTTCAGAAACCAATGCCTTTTTTTACTATATTTAGAAGAGAATTTTTCTATGGTTAAAGAAATACGAACCATCTCTTTTCTTTCTCCAAATAGAACATTCCTTCCATATATATGTTTATATTTTATTTTTTTAAGTGCTCTCAGACAACTTTTCTCTCTAAATTCCATTAAACAACGTATTATCATGGCTCATATCTGTGATGAATGTGCACGAAAATCGCACATCACCATAACAAGTTTCGAGTCCAAAGAACACTACTCCCCTAAGACACCGGAACACCCTCCTGGTTTTCATCAGAATTCTCGTACACCTGGAAATACTCCAACATTAAAACGATGCAAGAAGGCTCTCTTCTGTTCCCCACGAAACAAAGAAAAAATTGACGAGATACACCACTATCAAAAACACCAAGTCGATCTCCAAAGGGTGATGTACTACGAGCAGAGATTAACTTCTTCTCGCTTAACGTATCTCGATCAGCTAGCTTCACTTTTCTGTGGTTCAAACAAGAATAATGTTCATGAACCCACGCAAATTCCATCATCATCAACAAGAACACCGAACTCGTGGGATAAAAATTTCAACAAAAATGAAGGCGCTAGTGGGAAATACTCTCCGTGGGAACCAAGAAAATGATTTCTTTATATCGGATCAAAGGAGATGATTTATAATGTTTTTAATAATGTTTTTATTTCTTACTTCATGTATTTGTTATATATTTTTATAATAATACTTTGTTTGGTGTTGAATTCGATCAACAAAAGGCTGAAAATTCATTTCCATCAAAAAACGGTCGACCGGTAGAAAATTTTCGGTTGACCGGTTTGTACACTTTTAATTTCCAGAGAATTATCTAGGTCGACCAGTTGAAAAAAAGATGTCGACCGGTCTCTTGAAACACGAACAGGTCGACCGGTAATAATTTTAGGTCAACCGGTTTTTAAGACACAAAAATTTCCAGAGAGTTTTCACGATCGACCGGTCATAAATTTTATGTCGACCGAAAAAGTTTCAGCAAAATATGAAAAAAAAGTGTCGGCCGAAATTTTTGCACAGGTCGACCGGTCTCTTACATTTTTGAAATTCAAAACCATAGAATTCGGTCGACCGGTCACAATTTTATGTCGACCGATTTTATCATTTTTTCTTCGATTTCAAACCAGAAACTAATTAGGTCGACCGGTATACTATTTTAGTTTGACCGTTTTCAGATTATGGTGTTTTTAAACATCCAATAGTCAGTTCAACCACCAATATCAACACACTATTTCGTTTTTTAACCTCTTCGTTACTCAAATCAACACTTTTCTTCAAATCCTAACTCCTCATGAGTGGTCGACCGAAATACAAGCCATTTATTCATTGAAGATCACAAGTCAAGTGCTAAAGCAATAAATTTGAGACCTACGGCTAGAATTCTCCATCATTGTATTACTCATTCTCTCTTGCCACGAACCGGTAATTTTGATGCCATCTACAAAGAAAATTTTAAGGCGTTATATGCTATATATGGTGATATCAATATCAACTGGATTGATATGATTTTTGATGAGATATCGTTGGTAAATGAACGTTCTTGCAAACATTTATTTTACAATGAATATATAATGCGTCTCCTCATGAATTGCGGAATAAAATCTCTAGAATCCAAGATTTCAACACCTAAGTGTATTGATAAAATATCAAAGAAGAGAATGAAACTTCCGGATCCATGCTTGACCATTATTCAATTTGAGCAATATAAACATAGAGGTCCTCCTGAAGCATCTTCATCACAAGCTCCTACTCCAAGACCGGAAGATGTTAAGATTCCTTCGCCAAATTCTACAACAAAGGATTCTCTTGAACAAATAGCAAGAAATCAATTTCTGTTAGAAGCAAGACTCAAGCGAACCGATACCAAGCTCGATCGGTTAGACACCAAAATGGATAAACGTTTTAACAAGCTTAAGTCTTTCTTTGGCATTCTTTGGGATGCAATTTCTTGCGGACCTTCATCTTCAGCCACACATGTTCAGAATCCGGGAAAACATCCAATGCCTCCTACTTTTACATGGTCTACTTCGGAGGAAACCACTAGTTCTGGAGCGAGTGCCCATGTTGGTCGTGGACGTGGTACTTCATACGTTGAGGAATGAAATGATGAGGAAGAGGAACAAGATGAAGAGGAGGAATCAAACGAAGAAGAAGTAGACGAGACTGATTCAG
Organism: Allium sativum; assembly: GCA_030737875.1. Lineage (NCBI taxonomy): Eukaryota > Viridiplantae > Streptophyta > Magnoliopsida > Asparagales > Amaryllidaceae > Allium > Allium sativum. The sequence continues at coordinate 829,772,832 of CM060918.1, read as the reverse complement.
ATGTGCCATCTCAGTTATTCGATCTACCCTTTTATATTCTGTTTTATGTTAAAACACTCTATTAGTACTTGTATGTGATTGGTGCTATGTTTAATTATGTAAGGTTGCTACTTAGGTCGTTTTGTTTTTGTTATGATCCTTAATATGTAAAACACTCTACGTATGATGTTCAATGTTGTTGGATCTTTAAATGTGTTTCATATACCCTTTTTGTCGATGACAAAGGGGGAGAGAATGATTACTAACCTTTTTGCAGAGATTTAGTTATTTTTTGTCCAGGGAGATCATATACTCAGGGGGAGTTAGAGCATATATACAGGGGGAGATAGCAATGGAGATCATATTTTAAAAGCTATGTTGTCATCAATCAAAAAGGGGGAGAATGTTGAGTCAAGGACTTTTAATGATCATTTTGATTAATGACGAGAAGAAGCTTCATGATCGACAAAAAGAAGATTCAATGGTTTCATAGGTTAGAAGTTGGTTATTTAGAGTATTTTATGTTAAAATCTATCCTCAAATAATCATACTTCTCATTGTTTTCAAAATTATGCATGAAAACTCGTTTTTACTGTATATTGACAAAAACAGGTCAACCTATTAAAAATAACAGGTCAACCTATTTTTAAATATAACAGGTCAACCTGTTAAAATTAACAGGTCAACAGCTTTTTGAAATAACGGTCAAAAACCTGTCAACCTATTAATTTTTCCTGTCGACCTATTTTTGAATTTCATGAAGAGTCATCTTCTTTCTTGAAAAGTTGCATCCATTTCTCTTCATTTAAATCATTTCTTTTGATTGTAACTTTTCACCAACAATTGCAACTTCTCAATTACTATAAATACATCAGTTTTCAATCAATCAAATCACCGAATTTTCTCTCCATTTCTCTGATCTATATTGTATTATTCTTAGAATTCAAAAAGCACTCAAAAGCATTCGATTATCGTTTGAATCTCCAAGCATATTTAACACACTTGTGATTCAACTCGATAATACACTTCCAAATCTTTGCAAACATCAATATATATTTGAGGATAAGATTATAGGAAGGTTGTACTCAATCATTGACTAATCAGTGTTGAAGAAAGAACACATTCAAGGTCAAACTCTTGTAATCGTCAAGTGGGTAAGCTTGTAGCCCGTGAAATCAAGTGGGTAAGCTTGTAGCCCATGAAATCAAGTGGGTAAACTTGTAGCCCGCAAATCAAGTAGTGTTGTGAACCTGTTCCTCCGGGTGAAGCGAGGGTGTTGTTTAGTGAAAAGCCGAAGAGGAGCTTCGGGACTGGACGTAGGACGGGAGGTCCGAACCAGTATAAAAATCCTGGTGTCGTTACTCTACTTTACTTTATCTATAACATTTATATTTGTTAGTGATATATTTCTTGTTTGCGAATTTTTACCTACGTAACTATTGAATAGCTTGTTGATTTGAGTAACGAAGAGGTTAAAAAAACGAAATAGTGTGTTGATATTGGTGGTTGAACTGACTATTGGATGTTTAAAGGTGTATAGTGAAAAGCCGAAGAGGAGCTTCGGGACTGGACGTAGGACAGGAGGTCCGAACCAGTATAAAAATCCTGGTGTCGTTACTCTACTTTACTTTATCTACAACATTTATATTTGTTAGTGATATATTTCTTGTTTGCGAATTTTTACCTGCGTAACTATTGAATAGCTTAAGTTATCACATACATTCCGCATAGCCATATTATAGATCCTGCACAAGTCGTACACACACACCGACTTTTCACTGATTGTTAAGACGGATCCAAAGGACTGGAAGGGGAAGCACGCAACTTCCTGAAGTACGTAAGGTGCTCCTAGTAGTCCTCTGTGCAGTGACAGATGTCTTAGGCTGTGTTTGTAGAGGTTGGGTCTGCGCGTAACTACTAGGTGGGTGGGCATTGAATGCAGATGTAGCTATGCAGTCAGAATGCTGTGATGAGGTGACACTAGGGTAGTTCGGTGGTTGCCTCACGAGGAGGCATAGGATCATGACCAACAAGGATAGTAGACCGTCGAATATCCGTCATCGGCAGCCAGCGGGATGCGAAAAGACTAGAGCTATACCCAAGATACCATTTCACCTTTCACTATCGAGGTGCGGGGTTGAGGATAGATGCCATAAGGATGTTTAAATTGGTTGTTATTAGGGGCGGTCGCTTAGCTCTTGTAGTCTTTACTAGTTAAGGGAAAGGTCGAGGTGGGGCCATAGCCACCATGGAAAACAGACCCGAGGAATATCTGTATTTGGAGGCTCTTAAAGGCGGTCCTGTACAGGTATGGAAAAGCTCCCGGCCGAGTTCCATGTTTCTTGTTTAGTCCTGCCATGGAATTCGGTGCACATTAGAGGACGTGCGATTGAGGCATCGATCTAAAATTACAGTACATATGTGGGACAATCTAGATACATGAATACCAGCGTTTGGTGGTTTATCACAGACTAGAGGGGAATATTCCGATAAGGAATCTGATTCGATCGATGGTGGCAGTCTGTACGCTTACGTAGCATAGTAATGACAGATATATGTGGAACGTAATATTGTTATATAGAGATCCGTACGTCACTTTGGCGTAGGATAAGGGACTGCGTTCATTGCGGTGGAGACCGTGCGAGTGGGGTGCCATGGGATGCATCTCAATATTGAGAGATAGCTACATATATTGTATTAGGTGAATCCATGGGAAAGTAAATGGGTACGATGCGTGGATAATCTTAAGTTCTACTAACCCAAGTAACCTAATAATCAAGAAAATGTAATGGAACGATATTGGTAGGGATCATTCTATTTCTGATATACTAGTATCGGTGCGGTGCAGAGAAATGTATTTAGGAAGAGCAATAGTTCCTATCCATCTTATCTTGCTATGTTCACACTTGTTATTGTTGTTGTTATCTTGTTCTTCTATTTTTATATACCTGCCGTGATACTTTTGTTTATTTATATTTAAAAGTAACTGGACTCGCCAGACTTTATGTCTGACCCTTTTTGTTTCCTATTCTCTCTCTTCCGTTCCCCCCAAGGTTCTCAGGGTGGAAGTGCTTAGAATTGACTTGGATTCTTCCAGCTTAGCTTGGATTTTGGATACAGATGTACCGCTTTGACTTCTGGTCAACTCTCTTATGGCTTCACATGGGAAATATGGTTTTATACTTTGATATTTTTTTGGCAACACAAATTATTTATGTAATTGGTTACTCCAAACTTATGTAAACTCAGTATTTGGGACCATGATGTTTTGATTTAAATAAAGTTTTTAATTCCGCTACTATTTTACATGTTTGTATTGTGCTATTATGTTCTTATTTACCAATAACGCCTCACGAAACTTAATGCATTCTTTGTAGAGTGACATTAATGGACGTGGGGTGTCATAGATGAAGTTTCGTCGCAGAGAATCTGTATGAAGTATGAAATACCCTGGGATCATGTCAGAGTTCCTGGAAAGGAAGACAGGGCGCACGCTCCCTTGAAAGGGTACATTTCCTGGAACATGCATATGTGTGTCACCGGATGCATGCCCCTATCTTGTGCACACATCCGGGATATTCTTTACTTCTTTAGATCAGCGCCAACGCAGCTTCACCCGAAAGCATACGCCCTTCTTCTTGGCACCTACATCCTATATGTTGAAAGGTTTCAAATTGAACCGATGGGGGAAGACATCAGATACCTCTATTCTTTGAAGAAGAGAAGCATCATGTCACCTTTCCGTAGCAATCGCTCGATCCTGGGGACATGGACAAACTCAGTTATTTAAGGGTGATTGGTTCTTCATTCGTTTCCTACTAGGATTTGCAAGGATGTCTCTCGTCCGTAGTAGGTACCTGAAAATTTACCTTGTTCCCTGAGTTAACTGAGTCGTACGCTTGAAATTAACTTAGGGTTTCATGTGGCAGGGATCTGCCGATCTCGAAGAGTGGTGAATATCTGCAGCGAATCCTAACTTTTAGGGATGTTGCTAGCAAGTACCACTATTTCCAGACAATGACATCTTACTACCTTCTCCATTTGTTGGACATGCTTCCAGAGAGTCGTACAACAGGCCGCTAGGACTATGATGGAATAGCAAGAGCAGCAGAATTTGAGGATGAAGGAATTCCTCTGAGTCGACAAGAGAAAGTGGCCTGTATCGTATATTTTGGCGCAGTTGGGGAGGGAGTTACAGAGACTCAAGCAGATGCAAACGGCGATGCCAGCAGTGAAGATGAGCATTGTAACAACCTGGATTTTTCTGAGAAATACCAATCTATCAAAGCTCGAGTTAGCTTGTCCGGTATCCTGCAGAAAAGACAAAGATAATAAATATATCAAAGCTCAATGAAACATCTCACAGCGGAACAGTAAAATATAATAATCAAATATAGCATTATCAAAATTATGACACTGCATAATAAGTGTCCAAAGGCTACCAAATATACACCATAAATCTAACCTGTGAGTATGTTATGAGGAGGGATAAAGAACACAAGTTTTGGTGAGAAGACAAATTATATATTCTAAAATAACCCTACATATACCGTTCAGTTACATTTCTTAATTATTAGTTTATTTGGGTTAACAAAACTCTTGGCTCTGCACTCATGTTGTACCCATCTACTCGCCAGTAGATTAAACTTAATATAATATTTATGTAATTATGCCCAACATCTCAAGGTATTCCCTATAGTACTCTCCTTGTATGGTCTCCGCCGTCACACCACGGAAGTATGCACAACCTCCATCCTACACTAAACCGCATACAAAAAATCTATATTGTTACGCCACGTAATCACACAGATTCACCATCGCTATGCCACGTAAGCGTACGGAGCTTCGTATTCGAACTCCTCGGTCGAATCTTGTTTCAACATGAAGTAATGCCCTTATGTCTATAATACACCACCCAGTGCATGTATCTAGACCCACACATGAACGTACTGCCTACTATAATTTGAGTCCCGTAATAGGGTCGCATCTAATGCATGGAACTCGTTCGGGAGCATTCAATATTTGTAAAGAACAACTTTGTTAGGCCTAAAATACAGATATTAACATATGGTCTGTCTCTTTTCACGATGGCTATGGCCCCGCCCTGATCTCTCCCTCAACTAATGAAAGACTACATCAAGAGCTAATGACATGCCCCTAACAACCAATCTAGCATCCAATTTGGCGTGTCCCTCACCAACGTCCCGATAGTAAAAGATCGTTGGTCTGTTAGTTTAGCTCCTAGTCTTTCTACATCCCACTTACCGCCGATGACAGCTATCCGACGAATACTATCCTTAATTTTGTACTGACTAACCTCCTCCTAGAGCGAGGCAAACCACTGAATCAGCCAATGCCATCTGCCACAGCCTTCTGACTGACACACCATAGTTGCAGTCACGGGATACTCTATATGGTGCAACAAACCTGTCTCCGAGTGACAGCTTCATCCAGTTATTCCTCAGAGAGCCATCTTAGAGTACCCTATCACGTCCCATAGAAAGCGTCCCTCTAGTTCAATAGAATAATCAATTGGACGTATCCTTCCCGTGTCTCTAGACACCACAATGATCTACCCAATTGGGTTCTTCATCTCCATATGTACAGACTGGTCCCAGTGCATCACGCCATCGCATTACTAGATCCTACGTATAATCTTTCAATGATGCACTTGCTTTATCTCATCATATTGCTAATTAACTTGATCATCCATATATTCAATTTTTATTCAAGTTACTTGGTTTACTATCTCACAATTAGCTGCTACTTTATTTAATCAACCCCATGTCGTTGGAGCGAACTTCTACTTATTATCTATTACATTTATTGGACTTAATGCTTCTATTTATAAGTCTACTAACAATAAGCCTACTTTATTATTCCTTATTTGATTATAACCCTATCTTACACTATTACCACAACCGTTGTTGTGGATTTGCTAAATAACTTAATTCTCTTAACTAAGGTTTATTAATAAGTTCTTTGCACACCATTATTTATAACTTACATTTTAATTACACTTGTCCCTAAGACAAGCCTACCTATTAAATTTCATTCTCGTTCATATAGTTAATTATAATAGGTTATATTCCCCGTTCGTCACAATTTTCCCTAGGTTCCTTAGCCAACTTTTACTGTTGTAATCTTTCTTTATTTACAGTCTTGTGCATTCTTATTATTACAAAAAAAATATTTTTCCACTTCATTAGTTTGGTTGTGGAAAGATATAAAGATCTATTTCCATAATGTACATCGATTAAGATCCATAGTTACAAGCTATTTCTTTTATTTTCATTTTCTTTTCTTACAACTACGTTCTCATTAATTTTGTTGTGACGGTAACTATGGAAATGTATCCCTTTTCCAATCCCAACTAACTTAGTCCACTACTAATTCTCCTTTTCTGAGTTAGATATTAATTCCTATTTTTTATATACCATGTCCAATTACTTAAAATTCCGTACAAAATTACGTGTACCAATTCTCTTACCATTTCTTCCATAATTCATAGTAATTCTTTTTACAACATATCCAATTTATCATCGAATAAAAATCTTAAGAATATATGCACAGTTATTGTCAAATTTATAATTTCAATATTATAGTACTTATCAAACCAACAAAAAAGTTAATGGAATAGATTCGTACGATATCAATATTCTTAAAGTATTTAAGGAAAAGATTATCTCACAAATTACCATAAATTTCAATTATTTATCATGTTAAAAATTAAGGGGAACGTAAACGATAAATATACAGTTACCAAAAGGTATAATTTAAATCCATTCGCCTGACTACTTTCCAGTCCTTGAATCTGAATTAGATTCGCTTCTCCTTGATCTTTATAATTGAATCAAATATTAGGATAACCACGGATTTACAAATCCGGATGCTAAAAAGAAAGAAACCATAGAAGTTACCTTAAGTAGATAAGGAATCTAAATACCTATATCGTAGATCTATATTCCTTGTCTTCAAATCTTGAATCATAATTCCTAGAAATAAAAACTAATATTCTTATTTCTGAAAGATACGAAGAAGGATAAAAATGGAAGATCCTTGGCATCGTCTTAGAAAATGTAAGTTGGAGGCTACGCATTTCTAGTCTATTTATAGGTGCACAGAAGGTTTTGGTTCGTCAGATTAAATATAATATATTCTGAGCCGTTTAAATCAAAAATTGATGTCACTTTACCTAGTGTTGGGTCAATTACGTTGACTTTGCCTTTTATTAATTTCTAATTTAACGTTGTTGTAACATTCGTTTTCTTACTAAATATTGTTATGTCATTTAATTTCTTCCATTTGAAAGGCACATTTAATGTTTCAATTTCAAACTTACACGCAAATATTCGCGCATAATTTCACGAACCTTTATCTGTTAGTAGTTGTTCAATAAATGTCATTATTAACGCTATTCTCTTGCCAAATATCTTTCTAATCTATTCATTTATTCCCAGTCTTTTTAATGCGCTTTCATATGCGTAAATAAATGTGCGTATTCATTCCATTTTTATCTTCTACCCTTAATTTACACTTTAATTTCAATTTCTGAATTTCTGCGTATATTTTATGCACAACTTTGTTTATTTTCAAAATTCAAACAGTGTTTTCTTGACATATATTTCTTGCTTATAATTGGTGACATGTCACTTTTGAATTTCATATTCATACATACATACATATATATATATATATATACATATATATATGTATGTGTGTGCATGTATTTACACACACACATATATACATATATATATACACACATATACATATATATATACATATATTATGCCCACCTATATATAATTTTTATTTTATGTACATTTATGTATATTTTTCTATCAGAATATGTATCTCTCTAGACGACCCTCTAAAATTTAAAACATGACGCTAGCGGGACTCGAACTCCTGACCTTCGCCTTGGGAAGCATATACCTTACCAACTCACCTAACTTAGCTTTTGTTCACAAGACTAAAAACATTGATGGTTATTGTTCTTATTCGTGTTCCTCTCATATCTTCTATTTCACCTTTGTTGTAAAACTTCATTTAAAGATATCTTTATCGTTTTAAATCCGTTTTCTATAAACTATAGGCCTAAAGTGATCAGAAAATTGCTATGGACGCAATGATGCTAGTTCCATCACCAAATTCCAAAAATTTTACAAATTTTATTTTATAATTAAATTAAAAATGCAGGGTGTTATAAGCATGTTAGAGGGAATGGTTCACAACCCACTCTGTTCATTCTCCGATTGGGGAGAAAAAGCCGAGAGAGACTATTTAACCAAGTTCTCTGTCTACGACCTCCGCAACCATCATGTCGATAGAAGCCGAGGACAAGTTTAAGGATCTGGATAGGGTCCCAATCGAGATATCTTCTTTCAAATTGAGTGGGGCGGACGTCGTGAGTTTTTTTACTAAGATCTGGGTAAATCACCCCTTCTAGCAAGGAAAAAAGGGGTCCATTGGGGGAACACGTAGGACACACATAATTACAAGCATTGCACAGCACAACGCTTGATTAGTAAATGTTGGATGTTTAGTTATGATTCATTGTTTGTTCTATGTAGGTACCATGGTTTGCGAAGATTACAAAGACCGTGGTTGGGGGGATCCTCAATGGTGAAAGAAAAGTGTAATAATCGAACATTATGCGAGTACTGGACTGGGCTCAAGAAAAAGGCCGCATGACTCGGAGGGTAGCAAGTATCACCAAGACATTCCCCACATTCAGATCCTTTTCTGACAGGTGCAGAACCATCAAATGCAAGGAGAGGAGCTTAACTGATTACAACGAGGTAGTAGACTATGATTGCCCCCACCTTATGTACTAATCACCGCACTGGTGACAAAAACCGTTAGTAGGAGAGGATCTGGCAATGTGGGCCAACAAAGTAGTGGAAGAGATGTAAGGGTCCAGGGCCCAACGCTTCCCGACATGTCAGAGATTCCTCAGTTGAGCCCCGTGGAAAGGAAAGTAATATTGAGGCAACCATTCCTCGGCTTCTACTTTGAAGAATTGGTGGACCTTAGTCTGATCCCTCACCAAGACGATAAAGACCTTTGGAAGGGGGTGTATGTGGTCTACTACCAGTATCGAGAAATGCATAAACATGTGAGGCATCTCTCAAAGTTGATATTCAAGAAGAAAGTTGAGATCCAAAATCTGCAGTTTGATGTCAAACTCGAACGAGAGAGTCTTACGAATATGGAGAAGGAGATGAGTAAGAAAAGATACCGAGCTACACCTGCTTCACATATTCGAGTAACACTTTTATGTGGTAACCCTCTTCGGCTGAAACAAGTGTAATGGGGTTTGAGCTAAATGAGATGAAGGTGGAGATGGAAACCGCTAGTAAACATTATAAAGATGTGTTATCCTCATCATCAAATCAGGCCACCAACCTGGAGAAGGCGAAGAAGCCCTAGAAGAAGAGAACTACAAGCTGTGAGAAGTGAATGAGACGTTACAACTGCTGAGGAGAGACAACCAGGCGCTAGTTGAGGAAAATGAGAGGCTCCAAATGGAGAATGAAGAGGCCCAATGCCATATGAGGAGCTCAGAAAAATGTTTGACATGAGAAATGTCGATTATGAGCTGGCCAAGAAGGATTAGGAGGCGGGGGAAGCATCAAACAAAGAGGTGATCAACCAAATAGACGACATCAATGTTGAGCATGAAGCGGAGCTGGAGGAGCTGAGGCGACAAGTCTGGGCTGCCCAAGGGGAGGTAGAAAGGGATATAGAGGGGGCTATTTGGGGTTTCTATGTCAAAACCCTTAAACATTGCGGGTTCTCATGGGTGTCTGCAACTATCATCGAAACCTAGCACAAACATGGGAGAATACTAATAGAGGATGAGGCCGCAGCCCATGAGGCGAAAAGTGTGGATAAGGCTAAGCTGATGGACCGATACTGATAGTGGATAAGCATCGGGTATTGGCGGAAGGGAGGAAACTTCTTGAGGAGGATGTCATGGCGAAGGAGGTAGAAAGCCGTGTTGCTGAGAATGGAAAGACTATCATGACCGATAGCATTATAGTGGCTCATGAGGTGGTTCCCGAACAATATCAAGTCGTTCCAACTGCTTCCGCCTGTGGCTATTCTACAGCAGCTCTAAGTGCACTTCCATCAACCAATGAAGGATCAGAACCAGGGGGTGTCGCACAACAGGTGATCGAAGGTATATCCACTTACTCGATGAGAAACAGGGAGATGATGGACGTAGCTAGAGTGAGTGATTCTTATCTTAGTATGTAGGTATCTTTAGAAAGAAGCGATGGTCAAGGAAGAGATAATGACGGGCCACCGCAATTGGGGCGGATGCAAAGCCTATAAGAGGTAGATGGAGGAAGAGCATGGGTTTCTCGTCGGGTTTGACCTAGTCATGAGAGAGTCTGGATTGGCCGACTTCGATAAAGTGCTTGAAGAGTGGAAGGACCTAAAGGGTGGAGAAGCTCAAGTTATCGGATAGACGGTAGCAGCTAGAAATACCATACATGCGCTAGTCAAGGAACGGAAAGCTCAATTGCTTATGAAGTCTGAGGAGCTTGAGCCGAAGGAGAAGATGGACGAGGAGGCTAAGATCAAAGCTCAAGAAGAAGCGAGGTAAAAGGCCTAGGAGGAAGCCCAAACTAAAGTGTACAATCATGCTCGGAAGAAAAAAAATTTGAGGCCTCTCCCAAAAGGAAGCCAGAGGGAAGCTGAAAAAGTTGAAGGTTCAAGAGGCTGCAAAGAAGAAGGCAGTTCACCTGGCGACGAAGAAGGCCGAGAGGGAAGTTAGGAAAGCTAAAAAAGAGGCAGTGCAGCCCGCAGCTACATGGGCCCTTGTCAAGTCTTTCCCTACTCCGCCTCCTTGAGGAAGATGTCAAGAATATTACGGAAACTTCGAGCGTGAGGGAGGGTGAAGGACGGAACCTTCCAACGAATTTGGGAGGAGGATATGAATTCAAGCCTCGCCCCTCCACGACTCCACCTAAGGAGCAGAAATCTAGGTGTGGGGAATCGAAGAGGAAAAGGAAGACGGATGAGCCATCTGAGATCGAATCTGAAAAAAAAGGGAAGAAGGGCATCTCTTCCATGTAGCTATGTAGATAGGTCTTGTTTTTGATAGGTCGATGAAATGTGTGAGTACGACCCTTGCTTTTTGGAGACACGATGTGGTTGTGATGTACATCGTGTCATTGATAAAAACTGTATTTTTTTGGCATATGAATAAAAGATTACTTTCTTTCATCATATACTGTTCTGAGTGTCTAAGTACTCTTTATTCTTTCCAGTATTGTGCTCATGTAAATAAAATTGGCGTTACATTCAAAAATGGGTTTTCGGAAGAGCTTCAACACTTTAGTAACTCAGGGATTGGCCAAAGAAACACAATAATTTAAGGCAAGTTCGTAGGGATGCGAAGACTTGGTTTCGTGTCCTCGGGACTTAGGCAATTTCTCATGGTTCACCGAGAGTTGATGGTTGTACTATTTTCTCTAATCCTGAGTTCGAGTCTGTAAGCTCTAGTTGTTTAGGCACTGGTGGAAGATTAATAACTTCTGGGTCCTAAAATTTTGGTCCTGAATTGCCCTCTACGTGAGGTGGATGTGCTTTTGTGACAGTTGCCCCTCTGGTTGTGGTGAAGACGAAACCAGGGAGGGAACTGGTGGTGATCTGCTTCTGGTTCTGCGAAGGCAATGTCTGTGTTGGAATCGGTAGAGAACCGCCCTCGGAGCCACGTACTTTCCAAATTCTCCTCGGTCCTAAATATGATTTAGCAAGATTGGATCATCACGCGACGTCGCGTGATCAAATTGGGGTTGAAGTTTAACACAATGCTGCTAATTGGCATAACGTTCCCAAAGCGAACCTGTTCGGATCGACCGCTCACATATGCAAACAAAATGTGGATACATGAGTGAGTTGCCAATACTGGGGGTTTGGTTCCTAATCCAGTCACATCATAATCATGATTCAATCAAGGAGTCCGCTAGTAATCGGCAATGACAATGGTTTTAGTTATAAGACTAAAGGTCGTCATCGCTTTTCAGGATTCTCATATATGGGAAGCCTTAATGTCGTGGGATGTCGCCAACAACTTCCGTGGATCCTAGACTTCGGTTTGCATGTGGTGGGTTTCCTCCCCAAAAGGTCGCTCAATGGTGGTAGAGAAGATGGCAGCAGTGAGAATGCAAGAACTAGTAGAGGAATGGTTACCTTGGGCATGCCTTTAGTGACGAGCCTCCGGTTGTGCCTCCCAACATGACCCAGCTGACTAGGGATGGTCGGAGCTCAAGTGGAGGAGACTATGACACGATGAAGAGGAGGTGCCCTCTGTAGAAGAGGACTAGCTTCCTATTCATGTTTTACCCCCAACGGGGAAAGCAAATGTAGCAATGAGTCGCGAATAGATGTCTCCAATGATGACCTCAGAGACTACTGCATCGTAGGAGATTGTAACAACCCACCCGGAACCAACCGGCAAATCCAGCAACCGCATGTAAGCCTAACTAATGTGAGAGTTTTGGGTGCCATGGGTCATTCAAATCTAGTGCACTATGATTCGAGATAAACCGACTTGTAGTAGAAGTATGCCTGGAACCGCCCAGCATATCCAACATCTACAAGTATACGGTTTAATGTGAGAGGTCTAGTGTGCATATATATATATATATATATCATGTAACTAGGTAGGTCTATCACACCTTGGGAAGGTCTTAAGTGGCTGAATCTCTTTGTATCTTAAGAGGTTAGGACTAGGATCCCCTTCGAAGGTTTATTCCTTGGAGAGGAACCAAAGTCATGGGACGCGCACTTATTAGACTTGAATTAAGTCTATGGGTCCTCCTTCTCTAAAGTGTTTAGGCATAACGGTAACTGAGTAGGGTAGTTCACGGGGTGATCCACTCCCTCTAGGAGCTTGTAAGAGCTAAAATAAGGACAATATCGGGGTATAGAAAGGCACACGGTCATAACATGCTCTCCTATTGTCTAAGGGAAGTCTTAAGCAACATAGGCATTCTACCGTAATATCAGAAGTAGTAATGCACACAATACTACTATTCATATTACAAGTGAGTGTATAGATTTAGGAACGTTGATGCATTAGGAAGGGGTCTTAAAAGGATAGTGTCCACCCCAGGGATATAAGAGACCATAAGAATCCACACTTAATAGGGCTATAAGTGACTAGAATTCCTGCCTCGTTGGGTCTTTACCCTAAATACACTAGTGAAGGTCTTAAGCGATTGCCTTTGATATCCACCACATTGGTTAAATACTTTGTGTGTATGTGAATGTTTGTGTGTAGCGTAAACAAACCTTGATATTTATATTTATATATATATATATATAACATGCTAAATCTAGGGTATGACCTTTAAATAAATATTATATTTCAGTCACATAGGACTTTATGTTCTTACCCCTCTCCTTAACATGCCCAACAGGTCAGTAGATGGGATAGATTTAGTATATGAAGAGTGTAACGACCCGCACATCCACTTACTTCAAACCGATCAAAAACCGAAACCCGCGTCGATTCAAGGTAAGCAAAAGTATGATTCATTAGGGTTTGTCAGAGCAAACACAACGGAATACAAAGCTCACAGCGAAACAGATAAAATATAATAAGAATATATTATTGCAGCAGAAACATTTTTGAATACAAAATCTGATTTTACATACCATTACTCCATAAAGACTTAACATAATATACCGATAATTGGGTACATCCGGCCTTCATATAAAACTCTAGCTCTCTCTGGAACTCCAAGTCTTCAAGCTTTAACCTGACCTCGAAAACTGAAGAAAAAAAAACTAACAGACTGCCCGTGTGGAAATTATGGGCACTCGCAGTTTGCAAGGGAAAAACAAACAAGTCAGCCATGGGAGTGGTGTGAGAAAACTTTATCAACTAATCTTATACTTAGCCTTATTTTGAATAAGGTATCTCGGGACCACACCGCATGTCACGCAACGGGTTTCCTCCCAACGATACATGCACAACCATAACATCTAAATAATAAACTTATTGAGCCTATAATGCAATGAACAATATGCATTTCCTCAAACTACCCATTCGGGTTTAATTTTTTAACTTAAATTTTCAAAATCCAATTAACTTTTCAAAATTTATTTCTTTGGACTTTATATCTAATTTCTTATTTCAAATCATTTGAAATACATACATAGATTTCATATCAAATTAGCTTTCACTTCGGGATTTCAAACCAAAACATATTTGAAAACCTCAAATATCTACTATACAAGCATATTAAAATATATGCTACCTGATCAAGAGATCCTCCTGATGACTCGCTCCAAGTACACCTTACCATCATGATAATAATCCAGGTACGTCCTCTCTCCACCTCGAGAGCGAACCATACCATACATCCCCGACTTTGATCACGAGCGTCGTTACCCGATCATTGGTAACACATAGAAATCATTTTTATACCCCGAAATGGTAAAAACCATTTACACCAATAATAATCACAAGTACTTTCAAACTATAGTACTTCACATCAGCAATTCACACATATGATTTGTCACAATTAATTATATAACCTTTTAGCTTGTACATCACAAAGAAGGGTGTTAAGCAAGAGAATAAATTCTCCGCCACCAAACAGATATATCATTAAGAGTAACTAATCCATTATGTGATGAACTATAATGTCAAACACATAATACATAAATCATTTCGAAAACATCGGGTTTAGCCCTTGAAATCCTTTCTGTTTTATAAAACGTTCCTTGTGCAAAATCGGGAAAAAAAATTCTTTTCACTTAAGAAAATCACATTTCAAACCATTCATTAAATTGAAATGAACCCAAAAGCATCGCTAAACTCCTCATAGTTAAATCATGAAGTGTTTCACAAGGTGTTAGCATATAAGTATTATCTACCCACCCCATGCTAAATATAAAAGCATTTATTTGCTCATAAACTGGTCGAGCACAATCCAACCAATCAATCAATCACAATAATGAGCTTGTATTATCAACCACGTATAATCATATAAGTTCACTAACAATTATTGATATCAAATTAGCCCTTAATCGGTTGATAGCTTCTCAAATGCTTAAGTGACTACCCAAATTCTACTTAAAGATCAAATCTTTAACGGTTCAGTTTTCTTTACCACATCAAATCATTTGTTAATAATTCAAACATACCACCACAAATCAACTAAGGCATGTATATTTATGATATTCCATAAAGGTGCAACTTTGTGAACCTAACATAAGGATTTTCACATCCAAATCTAAGCAAGATGTCATTTTAACTTTATGAACCTGCTTAAGGGTTATTAGAAAACATACACCATTAAGATAACCACAAACATACTATAAATTTTCTAAGAAACATTTCATCAAACATCATATGTGCATCACATAAATAAGCAACCAAAACCCTTAATATGTTTAGATTTCCTCACCATTAAAGCTCCAAAATCTTCATTACCAAGAAGAACAAGCCAATGAATACTGCTACCGCTACCCGTACTTCTTCCAAAGAAAGTGTTACAATGGTGTTCCAAAGGTGTTACAAAAGTGTTACAAAACCATTATCTTAACTACTTTGATCAAAATATCGTTTATCTTAGCAAAAACTCATACTTTACAATTCAAAACACTTTTACATAATTTATACTAATTTTACAAAAAAATTCCATATTTTTAAAACATGTAAAATAGATGTTTATAGTTATGGACGACGATTGCTTTTACAATGACCTTTTCAAAATGGTTTTAAGTGTAACTTAGAAATTATAACTCGAAATTAAAATTTGCTTTCACTCATTTGATAGCTCTCGTAAATAGTAATCAAACATATTTTGTTTCGCGGAAATCCGATTTAAATTGCAAAAGTTATAAGCGTTTAAAGTTTATAACTAAAAATACGCGAATTGTCATTATGCGACAAAAGCTATTTTGATCGTCATAAAAATTATTCTACGATACTTCAAAATACCGTAGAAAACCACTGTGTACTCATATAAACCATTCAAAATCATTTTAAATTTATTTTCCCAAAATATTTGGGGCTTAAAATTCAACTTTTATTTTTACTTAATAAATTAAATTCCAATTTATCTTTAAATTCAAATAATTAAATCTTGCATTGACCATCCCATTCGTCGGATCAATTATGGATAGCCAGGGTGAGCAGGAAACTATATTTTCCAAACCCAAGCCTAGACACTATCCTCTCTGTCACCATTGAATATTTCGGTATTTATCTATTCATTTAAAGAGACTTTGTCATAAATTATTATCCTTTAACTTAAAAAAATATTGCTTCTAATTATGAAGGAGATTTGCCGATCACCAATGTGATACCATAATTGATGTGTCATGGTGTGTGTGAAACAACAACCATTATAATCATTCATAGCAACCATCATAACTGTGCACAAGCGTTATAACACTAACGCTTAATTGTTTATGTGTTCTAAACTACACAACCATCATCCATCATAATAAACATCATATATGCAATCATTAAATCAAGCAACAAAACCCTTTAAAAGTTCAGCTTTTCTCACCCCGTGAAGTCCAAGCTTTTGCCTAAGGGTCCCTGGCTCCTAGACTTGCCCTCATTTCTCCTCTTCTTCCTTTTCATTTGCTTTATTTTTTTATTTCTATATTAAATGATTTTCCACCATGGCCATGAGCTTAAGGGACAGGGAGGAAGAATAAGATGGAAGTGAGATTAAAGTGGAGGGGGAAGGTCCATTTATAGCTTAGAAAGTCACATGGATTGGTGACATGTCATGTAACACCCCACCTCCGCCAGTGCCACTCTTGCAAGGGCACTGACTTTGGAGGGGCGTTTAAACAAGGTAAACATGCATGCAGATATCACAAGACAGAACATATAAGTAAAAAAAAACAGAGTAAATATAGCAGCGGATAAAAACTAGCATATCCAAACCATAAGTTAAGTTACAACACAATACTTGATCATTATTTTCCATAAACAAAGTCTAGAAACATAAAACTGGAAACTGGAAAGGAAAACATAAAGTAGCTATCCCCAAGGTAGAAAACCATAGCGAGCTCAAGTCCAAAGCATACATGAGCTATCCAGGAAAAGCAGCTAAGATCCAAGCTAAGTACTGGTATTCCCGCCCTGTAAACCTGGGGGGGAAACGAAAGAAAAGAGGCGAAAGAAAATGGGTCAGTCAAAAGACTGGTAAGTCCTACCTACTATTGTACAATAACTAATAAAGTTAACTGTATATGTAACAAGGATGAGTCATAGGATGATAACTGGCATGGAAAAAGTCAACAAGATAGATCAAGTGTGGCACCGCATATACAAGGTTGAGGTTTGCACCAAGTGTACTAGTATCACAAGTCATGTCAAGTGTAAACAAGAAGTGATCCCCAGGCCCAAGTTTGACCCAACATCATGAATGACCTAAACCAAGGTCCAACTAGCATGGTCTAGTCGATCGGCTCTCCTAAAGCCTAACTCGTCAAGTGTCGGTGTCATACGGCCCAACTACGAAGTGTAGCTAAACTGTGCTAGGTCCACCCTAGGGTGTATCAAGTCCTAGGGTGTCAACCACTGACACAAACCAAGCACGCACAGTTTAAACCTACAGGTGCCCGTGCCTGCTTTTTCAACTCCGGACCATGTGCACGACCATGGCCCACCTGAACCTACACCGGCGCACCTACACAGCCGTCGTCTTGGTCGCTTACATGTCATCCCAGTAATCGTGCCCTACCCTAGCCTAGTCCCTAGGGTATCATGATACAACTAAGAGGGTTACTGGTGCAAAGGACCACGTAACTAGGGTTTCCTTAATGGGTTAAACGTGGTTAACCCAACTCATCCAAGTACCAAGTTGGTTAAGTGTACCCAAGGTTCATGACTTAACCCTATCAACCCATCGTGTTTAATGGGTTAAGTATTCAAGCGGTCCATGACTTAACCCTACCATGTGGCATTAATTAATTTAATGCACCCAACCTCTCACATTAGACCTTGTTGTGGTTACTAGTTAGGCCGGGCGGGTCCGGGTAGGTTTACACCACAACTTATTCTAACCTCGGGTTTCACGTGCAACATGACCAACTACTCACATTGGGTCCTATTGCTTGTAGCCACTAGTTAAGCCGGTCGGTTCCGGGTAGGTTTATGCTGCAAGCTCAACCCAACCTCGAGTTGGCCATCCTCATGTTTTCTAAGTGTCATGTCCATCATGTTTCCAAAACACATTACAAATTTTCAAGCAATTGGGTAGACCTAACTTAATAGGTAAATTCCCAATGGGTAGACCTAACTTAATAGGTAAATTCCCAAGCTTACGTTTTTATGTCTTTTAAGTTTACCCAACCCCAAACGCAATCCCCTCGCTTACATATCGCAATATCGCATAAAGGATAGAAAGAGGGAACTTGGCAAAATCATGACATAAAGGTGTTGGAGCCACAAGTTAAACATGGTGGCATATGAGACAAAGATGCGATCACAAACTTGCATATCATGTTATCAACTTGCAAAATATTCCTAAGCATGCATAACATCATTTTAAATTGCATAGTGTTCATATGCATGCATAACATGGTTTCAACTTGCATAAGGTTCATATGTATGCATAACATCAAACTTGGCAAATAGGCGGAACATGGCCATAGATAGCATGAGATAAGGACTAGTAACATGCATATAACATTATATGCATGTTAATACAAGGTTTATGAGAGTTTCAAAGTTGCATCATGCAACATTTCCAACCAAAGATCACATCTTTCTATGCATAAAGCCAAGGTAATGACTTTACTAACATGCATAGAGTAAGCTTATGCATAAAATCATAAGATCAAAGCACATATCATGATTAACCCCAAACTCAACTTGCAACATAACATATTAACTTCATAGTTAAAATACAAGAGTAGAAATAGGCTTACAATGCTTATGTGGACTCAAATGAGTATAGCAAATGTAAGAAACCCCTTATGCAACAAATTAAAACCCCAAAATGCAAGCAAACTTGATCAAGACTCCTCCTTTATGATGCCAATAGAGAAACAAGACTTTAATGCAAGCTAAAGGGGATCATACAAGCCTAAATACACTTGTATGCATGGAAATCGTTTAGAAATTTGATTTAGGAATTTTATGAAGAGAGTGGAGGCCATGAGAGGATTGATTTTGCCATAGTTTAGTTGTATGAATGAATAATGATGATTTAGGGTAGGTTAGGGTCTTATTTATAGAGTAGGCAAGTGTTTTAGGCCATAGGATTAAACCTAGATTCAATCCAAGCCATCAAAGCATGTCTTGGGGAAGAAGTCAAGTATAGGAACCATCTAGGGCCTTTAGATTAAAGATGAACCATGAGAACCATCCAAATGCAAAATCTTCATTTGAGCGAATCGGCCCACGGGTTGACAGCCAAACACCCTGGATTAACCCCTAGTCGACCCAGCGAGCTCGGGTCGACCTCAAAAATCAGCCGGTTCGGTTATTCCCCTCTCCCAATTCGCTGTTTTGAACATTTTTGCATATTTATTTATTTAATTTTAAATTATATATATATATATATTTCTCTGCGCAACCCATTTCACTTAATTAAGTGTACTTTAATTTGGGAATTTTTCGTGAAACTTCGCGAGGCCATATCTTGGTCATACGGACTCCGATTTTCGAAAACTGGGACTCTATTTCGCGTATTTTTCCGAGACGAACGCAATGGCATAGCCCGTTTCCCTTGATTCAGATTTTACAGTTTAATTCTGCCTCCATTTATGTTATAACATGTTATTCAAAAATACGGGTTGTTACATTCTCCCCTCCTTAAAGGATTTCGTCCCCGAAATATCCAAGTTAGGAAGAACGTATCCTACCATCCATCATCCATCTACTCAAAACATCATCCACGAGCAATCATTGTCCTTAAAAGGTTCTAAATGCTGTATGATCATATGCAAAGGTGTGTGTATATGTACTTATCTAATGCAAATATCATCAATGCGGATTATGTTAGTGAAATGAATCCATATGTATGCAATTCCTAACATAATGTATAACATCTATATGTGTGCACATCACATACATCCATATGCAACATCCATGTGATAACACAAAAATTTTCATCCATGAATAAGCATAAACACTCATGCATATGCAATATGAGAGTGTGTGAGCCGATCTTAGTGCCTAATGTGTATCATGCATCCACGAGTATCCACTTGCAACCACTTGCAACCATCAAGCATAACATGTTTCAAATACATGTTTCATCCAAAGGGTTTCTACCTAAGGTTCTCATGACAAGGTTAGCACGATAACTAGATAAACATGGATAGCAAAGAGAAAGATATGCTAACAAAGAAAAGAGATTGAGAGTGTACCCTCAAAAAGGAATGGATAAAGCCCACGCATCTTCTCCTCGGTTTCCCAAGTTGCGTCTTCTTCGGCTTCACCCCATTGAACCTTCACCAACTTGACCTCTCGATTCCTTAGCTTCTTGGTCTCCGTCCCCAAGATACGAATCGGAGCTCTCCTCAAAGTAGCTTCTTTCTCCACTTCCACATCTTCCAGAACACTTGGCTCAACAACCTCTGTAAACACTTCCGGAGATGCGAGACATGAAAAACATCGTGTACTCCGGCAAACTTCTCGGGCAATTTCACTCTATAAGCCATCTGCCCGATCCTCTCTATAATAGGGAAGGGTCCAACAAATCTCGGTGCTAACTTCCCAACGGCTCCAAATCGGACCACATTCCGCAAAGGAGAAACCTTCACGAAAACCATATCTCCAACATCAAACTCCAAATCAGATCTTCGCTTATCAGCATAGGATTTCTGTCGGTCTTGGGCCGCTTTCATCCGTCTTCGAATCAACTCGATCTTCTCGGATGCATCTCTGATCATATCAGGCCCAAGTATAAGCTTATCTGTAGTCTCCCACCAACATGTAGGCGACTTGCACGGCCTCCCATATAAAGCTTCAAATGGTGCCATCCCTATGCTTGCTTGATAACTGTTATTATATGCAAACTCAACAAGAGGAAGATGGTCTTCCCAAGTACCACCAAAATCCAGAATACAAAGCCTTAACAGATCCTCGAGTACCCTATTCACCCTTTCGGTTTGACCGTCCGTCTGTGGGTGATAAGCAGTACTTAGATTCAACCTCGTGCCCATGGCTTCTTGCAAGCTATTCCAGAACTGACTTGTAAAGATTGGGTCACGGTCACTGACTATACTAGAAGGGACTCCATGAAGTCTCACAATCTCACGAAGATATACAGACGCTAGCCAAGATGCGGTCCTCTTGCTCTTTACCGGAATGAAATGAGCACTCTTCGTAAGTCTGTCCACAATAACCCAAATGCTCGTATTCCCTTTCCTTGCCCTTGGTAGCCCATCAATAAAATCCATGGAAATACTCTCCCACTTCCAAAGTGGAACGTCTAGAGGATGCAATAGCCCACCGGGTTTCTTCGACTCGGCCTTAACTTGCTGGCAAATGATACATCTAGAAACAAACTCTGCCACATCCTTCTTCATCCCAGGCCAAAAGAAAATACGCTTCATATCTTTATACATCTTATCTCCGCCTGGATGTATAGTCAACTTAGAGCGATGCGCTTCCTCAAGAATTTTCTTACTAGATCTCCTACCACTGGAACAAATAACCTTCCATCTCTCCTCAGCCAACCCTTGTCATCAATAGAATATCGAGCGAGATGACTAGACGTCTCTCCTCGAATCAGCTTATCCATAATCTCAACTATCTGAGGGTCTTCTTTCTGCGAAGCCCCAACTTGATCAAGAAGGGTAGGTCTGAGTTCCAGAGATGCTAATGAACCGGTCATCGACTCAATTGCCAAAGAGAAATCAAAGGTTGCCACATACTCTAAATTCTTCATCTCAACGAATAGAGGACTTAGGGTCAACCTCTTTCTGCTTAGTGCATCAGCCACAACATTACCCTTGCCAGGGGTATAAGCTATCTCGAAGTCATATGATGCCAAGAATTCCATCCACCTTTGCTGCCTAAGATTCAGATCTTTCTGCGAGAAGAGATACTTGAGTGATTTGTGATCAGTATACAACTCAAACCTTTCGCCTAAAAGATAGTGGCGCCAGGACTTAAGTGCAAAGACAATCGCCGCTAACTCCAAGTCATGAGTGGGGTAGTTCTTCTCATGAACTTTAAGTTGCCTACCCCCATAACATATCACTCTTCTCTCCTGCATCAGAACAGCGCCTAACCCCGTGCCACATGCATCGGTATACATGGTAAACATTTTACCGCCATCGGGTAATGCCAAAACTGGAGTTGTGGTAAGGGCCCTTTTGAGCCTTTGAAAAGCAAGCTCACACTCTAAGTCCCATGCAAAGACTAAGTTCTTCTTCGTCAATCTAGTGAGAGGGGCCGAAATCTTAGCGAAGTCTCTAATGAACTTCCTATAGTAGCCTGCCAGACCGAGAAAGCTTCACACTTCGGTTGCATTCCTAGGAGTCTTCCAGTCTTGAACTGCAACCACTTTCGCGGGATCCACAGCTATACCCTGCTTAGAAACTATATGCCCAAGAAATCGGACTTCCTTTCTCCAAAAGTGGCATTTGGAGAACTTGGCTTTCAACTGATGGCCTCTAAGCGTATCCATCTCTTCCTTGAGGTGTCTAGCATGTTCTTCCTCGTCTTTTGAAAAGATCAGAATACCATCCACGAAGACAACAACAAACTTGTTAAGGAACTCCCTGAACACCCTACTCATCAAATCTACGATGTAGGCGGGTGCATTAGTCAAGCCGAATGGCATAACAAGCCATTCAAAGAATCCGTCTGGAGTCCTAAATGCAGTCTTATCAATACTGTTTTCGGCCACTCTAAGCTGATGAAATCCGGTGGCTAAATCAAGCTGAGAGAAAACAGAAGCACCAACAAGCTGGTCGAAGAGGTCATCTATCCTCGGTAATGGATGCCTATTCTTCTTGGTCAGCTTGTTCAACTCTCGATAATCAACACATAGACGAAGCGAGCCGTCCGCCTTAGTAGCGAACACTACAGGAGCACCCCATTCAGACATGCTTCGCCTAATAAAATTCTTCTCAAGTAGCTCCTTGATTTGCTTACTAAGCTCTCTCCTTTCACGCGGGCCATGTGCCTAACTGGTAAGGAGACTGGCTTAGCATTATCAACCAGATAAATGCGGAAATCTATCTCTCGCTTAGGGGGTAAACCCTTAACTTCTTCAAAGACATCGGGGTATTCTCGAACCACCCTTACAAATTGCAAATCATCGATCGACGAGTCAAGAGATTCAAGATAACAAAGCATGACGGGATCTAGCGGGTTGCAAGAAATCTCTAGGGTATTACCCAGGTGAGTCATGAGTCTCACCACCCTATGCTCACAATCGAGAATGGCTCCATAGCGGGACAACCGATCCATGCCCAAGATCAACCCGTATCCCGTGAACCCGAGAACATAAGCATCACACGAGAATTATACGGTCAAGATAGAAATCCTCAAATCCATACAGATCATAGATAAATGGGCTGAACCCCCAATCGGATTTGAAACACTAACGGGATCCTCAACAAGACTAGTACTTAGGTGCAAACTTCCAACAACATCAGAAGAAATAAAGGTATGCGATGTGCCAGAATCAAACAAAGTGCGAACAGGAAAACCAGAAATATAAACAAGACTTTCCACAGAAATAGTACCTCGGTCCTGAACTGGAGTGGTGTTGAGAGCATGCACTTGCCCTCCAGATGAACCTGCGCGCTGAGTTTGTCCATGCCCCTGCTTCTAAGAGCAATCCTTGCTAAAATGTCCCGTCTCTCCACAATGAAAGCATCCACCCAATTTCATTCTCTTCTTCCTACAGTCCTTGGCCACGTGCCCAACAATCCCACAGAAGTGGCACTTTCTTGTGTCCTTTGCCTTGTTCTTGTTGCCCTTGTTGTTCTTGTTGTTCTGATTACTCTGATTCCCTCCCCACTTGGAGTCTGCCTTCTTAGGCTGAGTCTCATTGGGTTTGACTTCTTTCTTCCCATTCCTATCCTCTCCCTGCAGCAATGCCATGTCTACTAGGCTCTCGAAAGTGGCCCCCATGGGTATGTGTGACATGGCTAGACCTTGTAATGGCTCATTTAACCCTCGTGCAAAACGTAGAGCCTTCTTCTCGGGAGTATTGACCATGTCCAAACCGAATCGGGCAAGCTGGTTGAACTTATTCACATATTCTCTCACCGTCATGTCTCCTTGCTTCAAGGCTATGAACTTCTCTAGTTGCAAATTTGCCTCCGCAGACGATAAAATCTTAAGCCCAAACCTTGACCTAAAGTCGGCCCAGGTTTCTACGGGCCTAGTAGCACTGGTGACCTCCCACCAATAAGAAGCTTCCTCCTTTAGTAGCCAAACCGCCAACAGAACCTTTCTACGGTCCTCTATATCAAAGATGGCAAAGAGATCTTCGGTCTCCTTCAACCAATTTCTTGCTTCCACAAAAGTCTCTGCCCCAATAAATTTTTTGCCACCCGTTGCCTTGAAGTCCTTGCAAACCTTGGCGAAAT
The DNA here is from genome assembly GCA_030737875.1 of Allium sativum. Taxonomy (NCBI): domain Eukaryota; kingdom Viridiplantae; phylum Streptophyta; class Magnoliopsida; order Asparagales; family Amaryllidaceae; genus Allium; species Allium sativum. The sequence goes on along the minus strand of CM060918.1, from coordinate 829,748,289 downwards.
CGGCTTGTGGTTGCTGAGGAGGAGGAGGGGGTGGAACCTCAGTGATAGTGGGAGTGGTTGCTGGACCTGCATTGTTGGCCCTAGCTTCCAAGTACCTCCGGAACCATCCGGGAATGGTGACTCCCTCAGGAAGATTGAGATCGACCATGCTGAAAAAAAAGGAAAAGATAGATTTAGAACGAGGAAACGAAGGATAGTGCTTATGGCTCTTGGGGGATAGCCTTTCAAAATAAACTAGACTTTTCTTTGGAAAATACTTAATTGGTTTTGAAAATAGCTTTTAAAAGTAACTTTAAAACCCTTTTTGCTCCAATCTTGTAAACCTTATGCTCTGATACCAAATGTAACACCCCACCTCCGCCAGTGCCACTCTTGCAAGGGCACTGACTTTGGAGGGGCGTTTAAACAAGGTAAACATGCATGCAGATATCACAAGACAGAACATATAAGTAAAAAAAACAGAGTAAATATAGCAGCGGATAAAAACTAGCATATCAAAACCATAAGTTAAGTTACAACACAGTACTTGATCATTATTTTCCATAAACAAAGTCTAGAAACATAAAACTGGAAACTGGAAAGGAAAACATAAAGTAGCTATCCCCAAGGTAGAAAACCATAGCGAGCTCAAGTCCAAAGCATACATGAGCTATCCAGGAAAAGCAGCTAAGATCCAAGCTAAGTACTGGTATTCCCGCCCTGTAAACCTGGGGGGGAAACGAAAGAAAAGAGGCGAAAGAAAATGGGTCAGTCAAAAGACTGGTAAGTCCTACCTACTATTGTACAACAACTAATAAAGTTAACTGTATATGTAACAAGGATGAGTCATAGGATGATAACTGGCATGGAAAAAGTCAACAAGATAGATCAAGTGTGGCACCGCATATACAAGGTTGAGGTTTGCACCAAGTGTACTAGTATCACAAGTCATGTCAAGTGTAAACAAGAAGTGATCCCCAGGCCCAAGTTTGACCCAACATCATGAATGACCTAAACCAAGGTCCAACTAGCACGGTCTAGTCGATCGGCTCTCCTAAAGCCTAACTCGTCAAGTGTCGGTGTCATACGGCCCAACTACGAAGTGTAGCTAAACTGTGCTAGGTCCACCCTAGGGTGTATCAAGTCCTAGGGTGTCAACCACTGACACAAACCAAGCACGCACAGTTTAAACCTACTGGTGCCCGTGCCTGCTTTTTCAACTCCGGACCATGTGCACGACCATGGCCCGCCTGAACCTACACCGGCGCACCTACACAGCCGTCGTCTTGGTCGCTTACATGTCATCCCAGTAATCGTGCCCCACCCTAGCCTAGTCCCTAGGGTATCATGATACAACTAAGAGGGTTACTGGTGCAAAGGACCACTTAACTAGGGTTTCCTTAATGGGTTAAACGTGGTTAACCCAACTCATCCAAGTACCAAGTTGGTTAAGTGTACCCAAGGTTCATGACTTAACCCTATCAACCCATCGTGTTTAATTGGTTAAGTATTCAAGCGGTCCATGACTTAACCCTACCATGTGGCATTAATTAATTTAATGCACCCAACCTCTCACATTAGACCTTGTTGTGGTTACTAGTTAGGCCGGGCGGGTCCGGGTAGGTTTACACCACAACTTAGTCTAACCTCGGGTTTCACGTGCAACATGACCAACTACTCACATTGGGTCCTATTGCTTGTAGCCACTAGTTAAGCCGGTCGGTTCCGGGTAGGTTTATGCTACAAGCTCAACCCAACCTCGAGTTGGCCATCCTCATGTTTTCTAAGTGTCATGTCCATCATGTTTCTAAAACACATTACAAATTTTCAAGCAATTGGGTAGACCTAACTTAATAGGTAAATTCCCAATGGGTAGACCTAACTTAATAGGTAAATTCCCAAGCTTACGTTTTTATGTCTTTTAAGTTTACCCAACCCCAAACGCAATCCCCTCGTTTACATATCGCAATAGCGCATAAAGGATAGAAAGAGGGAACTTGGCAAAATCATGACATAAAGGTGTTGGAGCCACAAGTTAAACATGGTGGCATATGAGACAAAGATGTGATCACAAACTTGCATATCATGTTATCAACTTGCAAAATATTCCTAAGCATGCATAACATCATTTTAACTTGCATAGTGTTCATATGCATGCATAACATGGTTTCAACTTGCATAAGGTTCATATGCATGCATAACATCAAACTTGGCAAATAGGCGGAACATGGCCATAGATAGCATGAGATAAGGACTAGTAACATGCATATAACATTATATGCATGTTAATACAAGGTTTATGAGAGTTTCAAAGTTGCATCATGCAACATTTCCAACCAAAGATCACATCTTTCTATGCATAAAGCCAAGGTAATGACTTTACTAACATGCATAGAGTAAGCTTATGCATAAAATCATAAGATCAAAGCACATATCATGATTAACCCCAAACTCAACTTGCAACATAACATATTAACTTCATAGTTAAAATACAAGAGTAGAAATAGGCTTACAATGCTTATGTGGACTCAAATGAGTATAGCAAATGTAAGAAACCCCTTATGCAACAAATTAAAACCCCAAAATGCAAGCAAACTTGATCAAGACTCCTCCTTTATGATGCCAATAGAGAAACAAGACTTTAATGCAAGCTAAAGAGGATCATACAAGCCTAAATACACTTGTATGCATGGAAATCTCTTAGAAATTTGATTTAGGAATTTTATGAAGAGAGTGGAGGCCATGAGAGGATTGATTTTGCCATAGTTTAGTTGTATGAATGAATAATGATGATTTAGGGTAGGTTAGGGTCTTATTTATAGAGTAGGCAAGTGTTTTAGGCCATAGGATTAAACCTAGATTCAATCCAAGCCATCAAAGCATGTCTTGGGGAAGAAGTCAAGTGTAGGAACCATCTAGGGCCTTTAGATTAAAGATGAACCATGAGAACCATCCAAATGCAAAATATGCATTTGAGCGAATCGGCCCACAGGTTGACAGCCAAACACCCTGGATTAACCCCTAGTCGACCCAGCGGGCTCGGGTCGACCTCAAAAATCAGCCGGTTCGGTTATTCCCCTCTCCCAATTCGCTGTTTTGAACATTTTTGCATATTTATTTATTTAATTTTAAATTATATATATATATATATATATATATATATATATCAATATTTATATATTTCTCTGCGCAACCCATTTCACTTAATTAAGTATACTTTAATTTGGGAATTTTCCGTGAAACTTCGCGAGGCCATATCTTGGTCATACGAACTCCGATTTTCGAAAACTGGGACTCTATTTCGCGTATTTTTCCGAGACGAACGCAATGGCATAGCCCGTTTCCCTTGATTCAGATTTTACAGTTTAATTCTGCCTCCATTTATGTTATAACATGTTATTCAAAAATACGGGTTGTTACATTCTCCCCTCCTTAAAGGATTTCGTCCCCGAAATATCCAAGTTAGGAAGATCGTATCCTACCATCCATCATCCATCTACTCAAAACATCATCCACGAGCAATCATTGTCCTTAAAAGGTTCTAAATGTTGTATGATCATATGTAAAGGTGTGTGTATATGTACTTATCTAATGCAAATATCATCAATGCAGATTATGTTAGTGAAATGAATCCATATGTATGCAATTCCTAACATAATGTATAACATCTATATGTGTGCACATCACATACATCCATATGCAACATCCATGTGATAACACAAAAATTTTCATCCATGAATAAGCATAAACACTCATGCATATGCAATATGAGAGTGTGTGAGCCGATCTTAGTGCCTAATGTGTATCATGCATCCACGAGTATCCACTTGCAACCACTTGCAACCATCAAGCATAACATGTTTCAAATACATGTTTCATCCAAAGGGTTTCTACCTAAGGTTCTCATGACAAGGTTAGCACGATAACTAGATAAACATGGATAGCAAAGAGAAAGATATGCTAACAAAGAAAAGAGATTGAGAGTGTACCCTCAAAAAGGAATGGATAAAGCCCACGCATCTTCTCCTCGGTTTCCCAAGTTGCGTCTTCTTCGGCTTCACCCCATTGAACCTTCACCAACTTGACCTCTCGATTCCTTAGCTTCTTGGTCTCCGTCCCCAAGATACGAATCGGAGCTCTCCTCAAAGTAGCTTCTTTCTCCACTTCCACATCTTCCAGAACACTTGGCTCAACAACCTCTGCTGACTCATGTAAACACTTCCGGAGATGCGAGACATGAAAAACATCGTGTACTCCGGCAAGCTTCTCGGGCAATTTCACTCTATAAGCCATCTGCCCGATCCTCTCTATAATAGGGAAGGGTCCAACAAATCTCGGTGCTAACTTCCCAACGGCTCCAAATCGGACCACATTCCGCAAAGGAGAAACCTTCACGAAAACCATATCTCCAACATCAAACTCCAAATCAGATCTTCGCTTATCAGCATAGGATTTCTGTCGGTCTTGGGCCGCTTTCATCCGTCTTCGAATCAACTCGATCTTCTCGGATGCATCTCTGATCATATCAGGCCCAAGTATAAGCTTATCTGTAGTCTCCCACCAACATGTAGGCGACTTGCACGGCCTCCCATATAAAGCTTCAAATGGTGCCATCCCTATGCTTGCTTGATAACTGTTATTATATGCAAACTCAACAAGAGGAAGATGGTCTTCCCAAGTACCACCAAAATCCAGAATACAAAGCCTTAACAGATCCTCGAGTACCCTATTCACCCTTTCGGTTTGACCGTCCGTCTGTGGGTGATAAGCAGTACTTAGATTCAACCTCGTGCCCATGGCTTCTTGCAAGCTATTCCAGAACTGACTTGTAAAGATTGGGTCACGGTCACTAACTATACTAGAAGGGACTCCATGAAGTCTCACAATCTCACGAAGATATACAGACGCTAGCCAAGATGCGGTCCTCTTGCTCTTTACCGGAATGAAATGAGCACTCTTCGTAAGTCTGTCCACAATAACCCAAATGCTCGTATTCCCTTTCCTTGACCTTGGTAGCCCATCAATAAAATCCATGGAAATACTCTCCCACTTCCAAAGTGGAACGTCTAGAGGATGCAATAGCCCACCGGGCTTCTTCGACTCGGCCTTAACTTGCTGGCAAATGATACATCTAGAAACAAACTCGGCCACATCCTTCTTCATCCCAGGCCAAAAGAAAATACGCTTCATATCTTTATACATCTTATCTACGCCTGGATGTATAGTCAACTTAGAGCGATGCGCTTCCTCAAGAATTTTTCTTACTAGATCTCCTACCACTGGAACACATAACCTTCCATCTCTCCTCAGCCAACCCTTGTCATCAATAGAATATCGAGCGAGATGACTAGACGTCTCTCCTCGAATCAGCTTATCCATAATCTCAACTATCTGAGGGTCTTCTTTCTGCGAAGCCCCAACTTGATCAAGAAGGGTAGGTCTGAGTTCCAGAGATGCTAATGAACCGGTCATCGACTCAATTGCCAAAGAGAAATCAAAGGTTGCCACATACTCTAAATTCTTCATCTCAACGAATAGAGGACTTAGGGTCAACCTCTTTCTGCTTAGTGCATCAGCCACAACATTACCCTTGCCAGGGGTATAAGCTATCTCGAAGTCATATGATGCCAAGAATTCCATCCACCTTTGCTGCCTAAGATTCAGATCTTTCTGCGAGAAGAGATACTTGAGTGATTTGTGATCAGTATACAACTCAAACCTTTCGCCTAAAAGATAGTGGCGCCAGGACTTGAGTGCGAAGACAATCGCCGCTAACTCCAAGTCATGAGTGGGGTAGTTCTTCTCGTGAACTTTAAGTTGCCTACCCCCATAACAAATCACTCTTCTCTCCTGCATCAGAACAGCGCCTAACCCCGTGCCACATGCATCGGTATACACGGTAAACATTTTACCGCCATCGGGTAATGCCAAAACTGGAGCTGTGGTAAGGGCCCTTTTGAGCCTTTGAAAAGCAAGCTCACACTCTAAGTCCCATGCAAAGACTAAGTTCTTCTTCGTCAATCTAGTGAGAGGGGCCGAAATCTTAGCGAAATCTCTAATGAACTTCCTATAGTAGCCTGCCAGACCGAGAAAGCTTCGCACTTCGGTTGCATTCCTAGGAGTCTTCCAGTCTTGAACTGCAACCACTTTCGCGGGATCCATAGCTATACCCTGCTTAGAAACTATATGCCCAAGAAATCGGACTTCCTTTCTCCAAAAGTGGCATTTGGAGAACTTGGCTTTCAACTGATGGCCTCTAAGCGTATCCATCACTTCCTTGAGGTGTCTAGCATGTTCTTCCTCGTCTTTTGAAAAGATCAGAATATCATCCACGAAGACAACAACAAACTTGTTAAGGAACTCCCTGAACACCCTACTCATCAAATCTACGAAGTAGGCGGGTGCATTAGTCAAGCCGAATGGCATAACAAGCCATTCAAAGAATCCGTCTGGAGTCCTAAATGCAGTCTTATCAATGCAATTTTCGGCCACTCTAAGCTGATGAAATCCGGTGGCTAAATCAAGCTGAGAGAAAATAGAAGCACCAACAAGCTGGTCGAAGAGGTCATCTATCCTCGGTAATGGATGCCTATTCTTCTTGGTCAGCTTGTTCAACTCTCGATAATCAACACATAGACGAAGCGAGCCGTCCGCCTTAGTAGCGAACACTACAGGAGCACCCCATTCAGAAATGCTTCGCCTAATAAAATTCTTCTCAAGTAGCTCCTTGATTTGCTTACTGAGCTCTCTCCTTTCACGTGGGGCCATGTGCCTAACTGGTAAGGAGACTGGCTTAGCATTATCAACCAGATAAATGCGGAAATCTATCTCTCGCTTAGGGGGTAACCCCTTAACTTCTTCAAAGACATCAGGGTATTCTCGAACCACCCTTACAGATTGCAGATCATCGATGGACGAGTCAAGAGATTCAAGATAACATAGCATGACGGGATCTAGCGGGATGCAAGAAATCTCTAGGGTATTACCCAGGTGAGTCATGAGTCTCACCACCCTATGCTCACAATCGAGAATGGCTCCATAGCGGGACAACCAATCCATGCCCAAGATCAACCCGTATCCCGTGAACCCGAGAACATAAGCATCACACGAGAATTCTACAGTCAAGATAGAAATCCTCAAATCCATACAGATCATAGATAAATGGGCTGAACCCCCAATCGGATTTGAAACACTAACGGGATCCTCAACAAGACTAGTACTTAGGTGCAAACTTCCAACAACATCAGAAGAAATAAAGGTATGCGATGCGCCAGAATCAAACTAAGTGTTGAGGTTTGCACCAAGTGTACTAGTATCACAAGTCATGTCAAGTGTAAACAAGAAGTGATCCCCAGGCCCAAGTTTGACCCAACATCATGAATGACCTAAACCAAGGTCCAACTAGCAAGGTCTAGTCGATCGTCTCTCCTAAAGCCTAACTCGTCAAATGTCGGTGTCATACGGCCCAACTACGAAGTGTAGCTAAACTGTGCTAGGTCCACCCTAGGGTGTATCAAGTCCTAGGGTGTCAACCACTGACACAAACCAAGCACGCACAGTTTAAACCTACTGGTGCCTGTGCCTGCTTTTTCAACTCCGGACCATGTGCACGACCATGGCCCGCCTGAACCTACACCGACGCACCTACACAGCCGTCGTCTTGGTCGCTTACATGTCATCCCAGTAATCGTGCCCCACCCTAGCCTAGTCCCTAGGGTATCATGATACAACTAAGAGGGTTACTGGTGCAAAGGACCACGTAACTAGGGTTTCCTTAATGGGTTAAACGTGGTTAACCCAACTCATCCAAGTACCAAGTTGGTTAAGTGTACCCAAGGTTCATGACTTAACCCTATCAACCCATCGTGTTTAATTGGTTAAGTATTCAAGCGGTCCATGACTTAACCCTACCATGTGGCATTAATTAATTTAATGCACCCAACCTCTCACATTAGACCTTGTTGTGGTTACTAGTTAGGCCGGGCATGTCCAGGTAGGTTTACACCACAACTTAGTCTAACCTCGGGTTTCACGTGCAACATGACCAAGTACTCACATTGGGTCCTATTGCTTGTAGCCACTAGTTAAGCCGGTCGGTTCCGGGTAGGTTTATGCTACAAGCTCAACCCAACCTCGAGTTGGCCATCCTCATGTTTTCTAAGTGTCATGTCCATCATGTTTCCAAAACACATTACAAATTTTCAAGCAATTGGGTAGACCTAACTTAATAGGTAAATTCCCAATGGGTAGACCTAACTTAATAGGTAAATTCCCAAGCTTACGTTTTTATGTCTTTTAAGTTTACCCAACCCCAAACGCAATCCCCTCGCTTACATATCGCAATAGCGCATAAAGGATAGAAAGAGGGAACTTGGCAAAATCATGACATAAAGGTGTTGGAGCCACAAGTTAAACATGGTGGCATATGAGACAAAGATGTGATCACAAACTTGCATATCATGTTATCAACTTGCAAAATATTCCTAAGCATGCATAACATCATTTTAACTTGCATAGTGTTCATATGCATGCATAACATGGTTTCAACTTGCATAAGGTTCATATGCATGCATAACATCAAACTTGGCAAATAGGCGGAACATGGCCATAGATAGCATGAGATAAGGACTAGTAACATGCATATAACATTATATGCATGTTAATACAAGGTTTATGAGAGTTTCAAAGTTGCATCATGCAACATTTCCAACCAAAGATCACATCTTTCTATGCATAAAGCCAAGGTAATGACTTTACTAACATGCATAGAGTAAGATTATGCATAAAATCATAAGATCAAAGCACATATCATGATTAACCCCAAACTCAACTTGCAACATAACATATTAACTTCATAGTTAAAATACAAGAGTAGAAATAGGCTTACAATGCTTATGTGGACTCAAATGAGTATAGCAAATGTAAGAAACCCCTTATGCAACAAATTAAAACCCCAAAATGCAAGCAAACTTGATCAAGACTCCTCCTTTATGATGCCAATAGAGAAACAAGACTTTAATGCAAGCTAAAGGGGATCATACAAGCCTAAATACACTTGTATGCATGGAAATCTCTTAGAAATTTGATTTAGGAATTTTATGAAGAGAGTGGAGGCCATGAGAGGATTGATTTTGCCATAGTTTAGTTGTATGAATGAATAATGATGATTTAGGGTAGGTTAGGGTCTTATTTATAGAGTAGGCAAGTGTTTTAGGCCATAGGATTAAACCTAGATTCAATCCAAGCCATCAAAGCATGTCTTGGGGAAGAAGTCAAGTGTAGGAACCATCTAGGGCCTTTAGATTAAAGATGAACCATGAGAACCATCCAAATGCAAAATCTTCATTTGAGCAAATCGGCCCACGGGTTGACAGCCAAACACCCTGGATTAACCCCTAGTCGACCCAGCGGGCTCGGGTCGACCTCAAAAATCAGCCGGTTCAGTTATTCCCCTCTCCCAATTCGCTGTTTTGAACATTTTTGCATATTTATTTATTTAATTTTAAATTATATATATATATATATATTTATATTTCTCTGCGCAACCCATTTCACTTAATTAAGTATACTTTAATTTGGGAATTTTTCGTGAAACTTCGCGAGGCCATATCTTGGTCATACGGACTCCGATTTTCGAAAACTCGGACTCTATTTCGCGTATTTTTCCGAGATGAACGCAATGGCATAGCCCATTTCCATTGATTCAGATTTTACAGTTTAATTCTGCCTCCATTTATGTTATAACATGTTATTCAAAAATACGGGTTGTTACATGTCACAAATCTAAGGGAAGAGAAATGAATGGCTTAGATTCATCCTTATCCATTTTCATACTTATCCAAAAGTGTGCTTTCTCATGTGTTTCCTATTGACTTTCCGATCTTATTTCAGAGTATCAAACGATAACGGTTTTCAGAAATTCTTCAACCATGTTGTCCGGTTTCTAACGCTCTTTAACCCTGTGTGTTCAAATCCAAAATCGAAGTTCATTTGAATTTTCAAGTAATTTATTTTAATTTTGTTTCCTTAATAATTTTCTATTTCAATATCGGTTTTCCCTAGATTTCATACATAGCTAATATTCTATGTTCTATAATTTTCTGGATAGGTCTGAGGTTCCAGTTTTGCCGTGAGGACTATCAAATTACAATTTTCGTCAAAATTTAGTTCAAATTTTGGCCTTTTAGTTTTTTCTTTTCAACATACAGATGTCGTTTTATGCGAAACTTCCCTGAGTACTAAAATTCATTATTCTGGATCCAATGGAGGTGATCTCACGATCTAGTGATATTCCGTTCTCAAGATATCCTCAAAATCGTCGTTTTTAGTTCAAATTTTGAATTTTTTGCGATTTTAACATACCTAACGGATGCCTTTTTTGACGTAACTTGGTTGGTTACAAAATTTCATCATTCCGTATTTAATGAAATTGATTTCATCGAAATCTGAGTTCTTAGCTACTACTTCCTTAAGAAACTGCTATTTCTTAAGAGAAATCGATATTAAACGTAAAATTGGTTCTAAAATTTCTAGGTCGTTACATTCTCCCTAGTTAAAATGATTCCATCCTTGAAATCGTAGTCGGAACTAATAGTCATATATTTAACCAATACCTTGATTATTAACCATAGAGCTTTATTGGTTAACTCCAATATTTAACTTTATCTGTTTATTCATTGGGCATACGACAACATAATATACCTGTTTATAACTACAAACACCCATAAATTTTTCTTATCCTTTCTGGAGTAGCTATGAATATACTTACATAGGTCCAACCTATTTTCTTCTTCTATCTGCTCATAAATCCTTTTCGCTTGTTTTAGACTCATCATCTTACATTTAATTCCAGATAGACCGCAGTTATCTATACCTACAATTTTTAATATTTTACCAAAAAGTTTTATAATCTTTTTAGCAAATGCCTCTACTGTCCAAAATTGTCAAAAATTCAATTTTCTTAATTAGTTATACTAACTATTATTTCCAGCAAACAATTAGTGGATTAAATTTTCCAAAAAATAACTTTCGTCAAAACATATATCCCTTTTTATGAAAATATACTCTGGACAAAACTATTTCATAAAAACTGGGTTAGGCTGCTTTGTTAAAGTGTTTAGAAACACCTATCGACACAGAGAGCTTGTAACGACCCGCATTCCGCGCATTGGAGGATTAGAATATTTATTTCTTTTTCATATGAAGTAGTATGGTCGTGTTACTTTGGGGAATGGCTATTGGGGTCATTTCCCATGTTCATGATTTTGGCAGAATTTTAAGTGACCGTTCTTCCCCTAACAAATCTTGTTTTGCATATAACTATTGATTGGTAAGGAGTTTTGACCTGAAACCACTTCCATTGCATCTGGATGATGGTTTATCTTTCTGTAGAGTGGTCACATTTGTCAAACGGACTTACCGTTTGGGAGGTATGGCTGAAACAAGGTTAAGAAGGTGAAAAACAGCTGAACCGGGCCTAATTAGAGTGATTAGCAGCTAGGCTGATAACGCATTTCGGGATTAGGGTTATGGGGAGGCTGATTGGGTTAGGGAATTCAGTTTTTATTCATTTTTCAGCCGCCACTTACATCTCTTGAAACCTAGCCATGGCCTCCACCTTCTAAAATCATCCCAGATCGCTTTCTAATCGAGGATTAAGCTAAGCTACATTAAATCAAGGCAAATCAACACCAAATCAAAGTTGGAGTGGCTGTGTTGCATAGGAATTCGACCCAAACTATAAAAAAGTTTCAGATCTAAGATTATTTGTGGCTAAGGTGAGTGATTTGCATTGTTTTGCACTAATTACGACCAATTATGGTTAATTAGCGTTAATTAATGAAATTATGCATGTTAAAACTATGGAAAAATGTTTAGAAATTCTTAAATATTACTCTATGCCTCTGTTAGAAATTTTGGTTAATTTGGACATGTTTTCCTAATCGTAAGGTTAAATCTTGATTAAGGGGATTAAGGGGAAAATCATAGTTTTGGGTATGTTTGATCCATATTTGCATGTTAAATTGTTGTTTTGGTGTTTATGGTTGAATATATATGTTGCTATTACTGTTTGGAATGATCTGTGATTGCAAAGAAAAGTTAGATTGGTCAAAAATGCCGTCGTAAGGCATAAATTGCTTGTTGGAAAATGTTACAGGAAATTGGTCATTCTCGTTCGTGAAGCACCTGTCCCTCACGACCCGACCCCTAGGATCGTGCAGCACCCTCACACCCTGACCCCTAAGATCGTGCAGCACCCTCACGACCCGACTCCTAAGATGGCGAAGTATCCTCACGACCCGACTCCTATGATGGCGAAGTATCCTCACGAACTGACCCCTAGGAACGTGAAGCACCCTCACGATCCGACCGTGAGGAAGATGGCGAACCCTCACACCCTGACCTTGAGGAAGATGGCGAACCCTCACACCCCCACCATGAGGAATAGGGAAAACCCTAGGAGGGCGACCGTGAGGAAAGGGGCGAACCATAAGATGGTGAGCCATAAACCGCACCAGGAAGGAAAGGGGATCACGACCCGTACTGGAGAATCACGAATCGGATCAGGATAGGGACCTTGAGCCGCCTGTTTACCATGAACCCGAACTGAGAATGGAAGAAAGGTGAATCACGAACCATGCCAGAAGGGGGACCGCGAGCCGTGTGGACCACGAACCGAAGCGAAGGGAGTGACACGAGTCGAAGCTTGACCCGAACCACGAACCGAGGAAGCTAATCATGAACCAAATATTTGGAGCATCCCGAGTTGACAAGGAGGATCACGAATTGAACTGAAGAGTCACGTGATGGGATAATGACCAAAACCCGAGATGCAAAGGTAGTCCAAATGAGAGATTATTACTCAGGATCCCAAAGGGGATCGACGAGTTAACTTCATGAGTTGGACTTTGCTGCGGGACGTGTGCAAAGGGGTTATCAATATTCATAACTTTAATTCACCACTGAAAGACGGATTAGTGACTATGGATCAGTGCAATGGGGTCATTGTGACTCCATGGAGCAAAGTGATCGTAGCAAAGGACGAGTGGTGGTTATCGTATGCTTTACGCACTGAGTGAGAGATGTGAGGATGATTGTTATGTTTGATGTTTGCCATCACTATATCATGCACACCCCATATTACTTTTACATTTTATGTTGTTATTACCTTAGAGTACTGTACATCTTGCTATGTTAACTCTTTGGTTACAGGTCCAGGTTCATGTTTGATTGGATTACACCTGTTATTGTTCTGTTTTGTTGCTTTATCGCTCATACCAGACTTTTGTCTGAACCTGAGTTTTATGTCTCCACTTATTACTCTGGGTGCTCCTAAATGAGCAGACTAGAGACAGGTTAGATGGTAATGCGCAAGTAGCTGTCTGGAGACGAGCAGGAGGCTTCCACATATGATATACATATATACTCCCTGTGTTGTAGTTGGTCACTGCTTGGACATTAGTAGTGTACCTTTTCTTTCTTTTGCTTTAGAGACAGAAATTTGAAGTTGTAGTAATGATGTTGGATCACAAGCTGTGTTACGGATTCCGCTGCTATGATGATTTAGTTTTTAGCTTATGCACTGTCTCGCCTGTTTTATGTCAAAGTTATGTTGTTATTATATTTTATTCCATGCGCTGTGAGAGATACTACAGGTTCCTTGTTAGTTCATAGTTTCAAATTCCTTTCTTTTTTTCTCTTTTCTTTTCTTTCGACGACCGTCCCGTGCTAGTTGGACATCGGTACATCGCATTTTGAAGGAAATGTCGGCTAGTTCAGGGCGGGCCGTCACATTTGGTATCAGAGCTGGGTTGCATAGTTAACCTACGGAAAGACATCAGGGAGAGATAGTATACGTATATGAGAGCGCGTATTTGTGATATTTTGGTTTTCTAAAGATATATATATATATATACTATTAGTATATATATAAGGATGAAGTCGCACTGCCCTGGCACCACTATGGAGATGGTTAATCGCTTTGTCTTTACAGATTTGACGTTGAGCCGATATACGAGGATTACGGGTTCAGGGGCTAATAATAGGAATGTCCCTGATATGAGGACAATATGTTTACTACTTTCATGTGAGAAATGCTTAGGGATGCTCGGGGAGCAATTCCTAATGCTGCTAACGGTGGTGGTGCAGTAGTGCAGGCGCCTAAAGCCGATTTTGCCAAGTTTAACAAGGATTATACTAGTCTTGGCAGGAAGCCGTTCCACGGAATGGAGTCAGCTACGGATGTTCAAGATTGGTTGGATAGTTGTGAGTGCATCTTCGAGGACTTGGGAATTAATGATGCCATGAAGAGAAAGTTAGCATCGCTTTAGCTTCAAGGACGATCTATAAATTGGTGGAATGTTATTAAAGCAGCTACTCCTGAAAATCAAGTTACTTGGAATCAATTTATGACTCGTTTCAGCGAAAAATTTATTCCAACTGCTTACAAATCTAAATTGTTTAGGAAATTTTTAGAGCTTAAGCAGAATGGTAGGGCAGTCTCGGAATATATTGTTGAGTTTGATACTTTATCGAAGTATGGATTATCTCTTATCGACACTGCCGAGAAGAAGAACGAGAAGTTCATAACCAGCTTAGATGAGTACTTAGGGGAAAGGCTGATAAACCACATCGACGAGACGTTCGAGTCTATAGTGGGGAAAGCATTGAGATCAGAGAGTCTTTACCCTAAATCAAAGGCCGATGTTGCTATTGCATCTGTAGAGGAACCAAAGCCGCAAGCAAGCGGTGGAGGTAAGAAGGAGTCTCAGAATAAGAGAAAACAGGATCAGACCAAGTGTGGTCAGAAAAAGAAGGACAAGGAAGATAAAGATTGCTTTAGTTGTGGCAAGAAGGGCCACTATGCTAGAGATTTTTAGCAAAAGCCTAGGGAAAGGAAGTGCTTCAATTGCGGCCAAGTGGGACATCACAAGGATAATTGCCCGTAACCCCCTAAAGAGAAGAAGATTGTGAAAGCATATGCTATCAACGCTGTTCCTTCTTCGTCGAATGCCCCAACTGCGGTGGAGAAGGGAAAGGGCATCGTTATTCGAGGTATGCTTTCTATTTATGATGTTTTTGTTCTAGTTTTGTTAATAGTGAGGCATCCCATTCCTTCATATCTAGTGACCTGGTAGATAAGTTGGGATTGGAGCCTGAGATAGTCGATAGACCTTTAGTTGTGACGGTTCAACTAGTCTTTGCATGATTTGTTGTTATGTGTTCTTATCGAGTTATAGATGTATGTTTGCTTGTGATTGGTTAGTTAATTTTTTGCTAGTATCATTTCACGTAGATTGTCTGAATTCGGAGGAGATGTTCCTTGAGTGCTTGTCTGATATTGGTTTAGGCCTTCGGGGCTTGTGCTTAGGGATGTCGAGTTCGACTAGGATGGTTTGCGTGAGATATAATTAGTTGTTGTGATTTCCATTGAATGATATCTCGGCTTACTCGAGGAGTGATGTGCAGCCATGGCACGATAAGACTGTTCAATGGTATGAACTGCCCCGAGTTGGATTCGATAGGGCTAGGAGATGACTCGAGTGGGACTTGAGGAAGCTGCAAGGTAATGGATTGTTTAGGACCCTATGTTGATGTTCTCTTTAGTTCTAGATTGGTAGAACTTCGAAGGAATAAGATGTGCTCGTTGATTGTAGAGATGCAACGAGGGTTAGGACGATTCAAGTTGGACATGAACTCGTAAAAGAAAAATGGTTGTTCGTTGAACTTGGAGATGCAACGAATAGAGATACGACTCACGTTGGACTTGAGATTTGTCAGTAATGGATACTCGAGACTGGGTCAGAGTATGTGGCTAGCTCTTCTAATGAGAGTACCAAGAAATCGTCGATACCTAGAGTGTTCTAGGCGGACTCGAAGCAGGGGTATCTGAGGACGCCTGTTACCTTGGATCCGTTGGACGTGATCTAGTCATCCTTGGAGGATAAACGTACGTTGGACGTACGGTAGTCCGTATGGAGGTAGGGCTTCCATTAGCCTTGGGATTGGTTGGACCAGTCAAGTAGGCATCGACATATGTATGGAGGCGGGGCTTCCATTAGCCTTGGGATTGGTTGGACCAATCAGGTAGGTATCGACGTATTTATGGCTTTAGCAGTTGATAGATATGATATGTTTGGTGGATGTTATGGTTTCTATGTTTGTTCCTATTTTAGTTCCCTTAAGTAGACTATCACCTGTAGGATCCTGGTAATAGAGAATGAAGAGATGACGACATACATGGATGCCTGTGCTACCGTACTAGGTGCGATAACTGATGCATTGAATATGAGACATGACAGTTTAGATGCTATGTTTCTTGAATGGAAGCAACTGAGGTATATCATGGGATATGATCTCAGACGTAAGTATAGATTGGATCCAGAAATGTTAGCAAGTTAGACGATCAGAACGACTTTGATTGAGCGGATTGGTTCCAGTCGGAGGGACGATCCTTATCTATTAGAAATCATCTCCAAGGTAGAGATGGGCATCGATAGTGAGAAGATGAACAAGTACGGACTTGATCGAGGAAGATGGCTTCGAAAGAATGGGAGACTAGTTGTATCCAACGTTAATGGATTGAGAGATTAAGTTCTTAGAGAATGTCATCACTCAAAACTGACTATGCACCCCGGTGGTGAAAAAATGTATCGAGACATGAAGCAGGCCTACTACTGGGAAGGGATGAAGAGAGACGTTGGGAAGTTTATGTCCAAGTGCATGAATTTCCAACTAGTTAAAGATGAGAAAAAGGAGCCTAGTGGTTTGTTACAACCGTTGGAAATTCTCGAATGGAAATGGGAACAAGTCTCAATGGACTTCATTGACGGTTTACCAAGGACTAGATTGGATCATGATATTATTTGGGTGAATATTGTATTAGAGGATCTCTTGAGGGCTTGTATATTAGATTTTGGTGGGTCATGGGATAACCATTTGCATCTAGTTGAGCTTGCGTATGATAATAGTTATCAGTCCAGTATTAGTATGACTCCATTTGAGGTTTTGTACGAAAGAACGTCCAACTCACCATCATGTTAATTGGAAACCGGTGAGAAATTCGTGCTTGGACCATAAGTAATAAGAGAAACTTCAGATAAGATGGTGGGAGTTCACAACGTATTTCATGTTTCCTAGTTAAGAAGTTTGTGCATTACCCTAATGTGACTAGACTATTTCACCAAATCAGTTAGACGATATCGAGGTAGAACCCGAGGTGGTTGAAAACCATAAGACGATTCGTATTGTCAGACATGATACGAAACAACTTTGAAGGAAGACGGTAAAACAATTCAAAGTCCAGTGGGGTGGGAATGAGAAAGATTGTACTTGGGAAACAGAGGAGAGCATAAGAAAGTCAAATTTAGAACTCTTTGCCTGGTAAGATTTTAATAGTGATAGTTTCTTCCCTCGTTAATAAACCGCATGCCAGGATAGGCTTGTTGTGTTTGTTATGTATGTTTGATTAATTGCAAATAATTGATAGGCATGCGAGAACTTTTGTATGTTTTGGTTAAGGAATTTGGTGGGCGAAATTTCTTAAAGGGGGAAGAATGTAACAACCCGCATTCTACGCATCGAAGGATCGTAGAATATTTATTTCTTTTTCATATGAAGTTGTATGGTCGTGTCACTTTGGGGAATGGCTATCGAGGTCATTTCTCATGTTCACGATTTTTACCGAATTTTAAATGACTGTTTTGCCCCTAGCGAATCTTGTTTCGCCTATAACTTTTGATTGGTAAGGAGTTTTGACTTGAAACCATTTCCATTGGATCTGAATAATGGTTTACCTTTTCGTAGATTGGTCACATTTGTCAAACGGACTTACCGTTCGGGTGATATGGCTAAAAAAAGGTTTAGAAGGTGAAAAACAGCTTAGCCGGGCCTAATTAAGGTGATTAACAGCTAGGCCCATAACCCATTTCGGGATTAGGGTTATGGGGAGGCTGATAGGGTTGGGGAATTCGGTCTTTATTCATTTTTCAGTCGCCACTTACATATCTTGAAACCTAGTCATGGCCTCCACCTTCTAAAATCATCCCAAATCGCTTTCTTATCAAAGATTAAGCTAAGCTACAACAAATCAAGACAAATCAACACCAAATCAGAGTTGGAGCTGCTATGTTGCATAGGAATTCGACCCAAATAGTAGAAAAGTTTCAGATCTAAGATTATTTGTGGTTAAGGTGAGTGATTTGCGTTGTTTTGCACTAATTACGACCAATTAGGGTTAACTAGTGTTAATTAACGAAATTATGCATGTTAAAATTCTGGAAAAATATTTAGAAATTCTTAAATATTATTTTATGCCTATGTTAGAAATTTGGGTTACTTCAAATATGTTTTGCTAACCGTAAGGTTAAATCTTGATTAAGGGGATTAAGGGGAAAATCATAGTTTTGGGTATGTTTGATCCATATTTGCATGTTAAATTGTTGTTTTGGTGTTTATGGTTGATTATATATGTTGCTATTACTGTTTGGATGATTTGTGATTGCGTAGGAAAGTTAGATTGGTCGAAAACGCCGTCGTAAGGCGTAAATTGCTTGTTGGAAAAGTTACAGGAAATTGGCATTCCCGTTCGTGAAGAATTTGTCCCTCCCAACCCGAACCCTAGGATCGTGCAGCACCCTCACACCCTGACCCCTAGGATCGTGCAACACACTCACGACCCGACTCCTAGGATGGCGAAGTATCCTCATGACCCGACTCCTAGGACGGCGAAGTATCCTCACGAACCGACCCTTACGAACGTGAAGCACCCTCACGAGCCGACCGTGAGGAAGATGGCGATCCCTCACACCTTGACCGTGAGGAAGATGGCGAACCCTCACACCCCGACCGTGAGGAATAAGGCAAACCCTAGGACGGCGACCGTGAGGAAGGGGGCGAACCCTAGGATGGCGAGCTATAAACCACACCAGGAAGGAAAGGGGATCACGACCTAGACTAGAGAATCACGAACTGGATCAGGATAGGGACCACGAGCCGCCTGTTTACCACGAACCCGAATTGAGAGTGGAAGAAAGGCGAATCACGAACCGTGCCAGGAGGGGGACCGCGAGCCGTGTAGACCATGAACTGAAGCCAAAGGGTGACACGAGTCGAAGCTTGGCCCGAACCACGAACCAAGGAAGCTGATCACGAACCGAAGCTTTGGAGCATCACGACTCGATATGGAGGATCACGAACTAAACTGAAGAGTCACATGATGGGATAATGACCGAAGCCCGACATGCAAAGTTAGTCCAAATGAGAGGTTATTACTCAGGATCCCAAAGGGGATCAACGAGTTAACTTCATGAGTTGGACTTTGCTGCGGGATGTGTGCAAAGGGGTTATCGATATCCATAACTTTAGTTCATCACTGAGAGACGGATTAGTGACTATGGATCAGTGCAATGGGGTCATTGTGACTCCATGGAGCAAAGTGATCATAGCAAAGTATTGGGTGATCAAGTAGTGGATATCCCATGCTTTACGCACTGAGTGAGAGATGTGAGGATGATTGTTATGTTTGATGTTTGCTATCACCATATCATACACACGCCATATTACTTTTACACTTTATGTTAGTGTTACCTTAGAGTATTGTACATCTTGTTTTGCTAACTCTTTGGTTGCAGGTCCAGGTTTATGTATGATTGGATTATACCTGTTATTGTTCTGTTTTGTTGCTTATCGCTCATGCCAGACTTTTGTCTGACCCAGAGTTTTATGTCTCTTCTTATTACTCTGGGTGCTTCTAAATGAGCAGACTAGAGACAGGTTAGGTGGTAATGCACGAGTAGCTGTCTGGAGACGAGCAGGAGGCTTCCACGTATGATATACATATATACTCCCTGTGTTGTAGCCGGTCACTGCTTGGGCATTAGTAGTGTACCTTTTCTTTCCTTTGCTTTAGAGACAGAAATTTGAAGTTTTAGTAAGGATGTTGGATCATAAGTTGTGTTATGGATTCCGCTGTTATGATGATTTAGTTTTCAGCTTATGCACTATCTCTCCTGTTTTATGTCAAAGTTATGTTGTTATTATATTTTATTCCTTGTTAGTTCATAGTTTCAAATTCTTTTCTTTTCTTTTCTTTCGACGACCGTTCCGTGATTGTTGGACATCGGTATAGAGCATTTGAAGGAAATGTCGGTGGGTTCGAGGCGGGCCATCACAGAGCTCTTACTGTACCGATCAATTTTCATAACCCATTCAATAAATTAATCCAACAAAAACCATTTGTATGTCAAATTACAAATACGTCTCTTATATATATATATATATATATATATATATATATATATATATATATATATATATAAACACGCACACTCACATACACACACACTCACAACTCATTTTAGTGTATTACTAACCCTATCTCTAATGAGTTACTTGTCCTAGGATACTATTGATCCTGTCTCTAACAAGTCTGTATCCCACAGAGCCAAGGTTTATCTAACCTAAGCTCTGATACCAACTGCAACGACCCGCACTTCCACTTACTTCAAACCGACCAAAAATCGAAACCCACGTCGCTTCAAGGTAAGAAAAAGTACGATTCGTTATGGTTTGTCAGAGCAAACACAACGAAATACAAAGCTCACAGCGGAATAGATAAAATATAATAAGAATATATTATTGCAGCAGAAATGTTTTGAATACAAAATCTGATTTTACATACCATTACTCCATAAAAACTAAACATAATATAACGATAATAGGATACATCCGGCCTTCGTATGAAACTTCATCTCTCTCTGGAACTCCAAGTCTTCAAGCTTGAACCTGATCTCGAAAACTAAAAAAACAAACTAGCAGACTGCTCGTGTGGAAATTGTGGGCACCCGCAGTTTGCAAGGGAAAAACAAGCTACAAGTCAGTCATGGGAGTGGTGTGAGAAAACTTTATCAATTAATCTTACACTTAGCCTTATTTTGAATAAAGTATCTCGAGACCACGCCGCATGTCATGGAATGAGTTTCCTCCCAAGGATACATGCACAACCATAGAAAACAAAAATAGACTTATTGAGCCTATAATGCAACGAACAATATGCATTTCCTCAAACTACCCATTAGGGTTTCATTCTTTAACTTATATTTTCAAAATCCAATTAACTTTTCATAAGTTATTTCTTTGGACTTTATACTCGATTTCTTTATTTCAAATCATTTGACATACATATATAGCTTTCATATCAAATTTGCTTTCACTTCGGGATTTCAAACCAAAACATATTCGAAAGCCTCAAATATCTACTATACAAACATATTAAAATATATGCCACCTGATCGAGAAATCCTCCTGATGACCAGGCTCCATGTACACCTTATCGTCACGATAATAATTCAGGTACGTCCTCTCTCCACCTCGAGAGCGAACCATACCATACATCCCCGATTTTGATCACCAGCGCTGTTGCCCGATCATTGGTAACACATAGAAATAATTTTTATATCCCGAAGTGGTAAAAACCATTTACACCAATAATAATCACAAGTACTTTCAAACTATAATACTTCACATTAGCAATTCACATGTATGGTTAGTCACAATTAATTATATTACCTTTGAGCTCGTACGTCTCAAAGAAGGGTGTTAAGCAAGAGAATAAATTCTCTGTCACCAAACAGATATATCATTAAGAGTGACTAATCGGTTATGTGATGAACTACAATGTCAAACACATAACACATTTCTAAATCATTTCGAAAACATTGGGTTTAGCCCTCGAAATCCTTTCTATTTTATAAACCATTGTTATAAAACATTCCTTATCCAAAATCAAGAAAACATTTCTATTCACTTAAGAAAATCACACTTCAAACCATTCATTAAATTGAAATGAACCCAAAAGTGTCGCTAAACACCTCATAGTCAAATCGTGAAGTGTTTCGCAAGGTGTTAGCATACAAGTATTACCTAACCCCCCCCCCCCCCCATGCTAAATATAAACGTGGTTATTTGCTCATAAACTGGTCGAGCACAATCCAACCAATCAATCACAATAATGAACTTGTATTAACCACATATAATCATATAAGTTCACTAACAATTATTGATATTAAACTAGCCCTTAATCGGGATATAGCTTCTCACATACTTGAGTGACTATCCAAATTCAACTTAAAGATCGAATCTTTAACGGATCAGCTTTTTTTATCGCATCAAATCACTTGCTAATAATTCAAACATACCACCACAAATCATCTAAGGCATGTATATTTATGATATTCCATAAAGGTGCAACTTTGTGAACCTAACATAAGGTTTTTCACATCCAAATCTAAGAAAGACGTCATTTTAACTTTATGAATCTACTTAAGGGATATTAGAAAACATACACCATCAATATAACCACAAACGTACTATAAATTTTCTAAGTAACATTTCATTAAACATCATATGCACATTACATAAACAAGCGACCAAAACCCTTAATATGTTCAGATTTCTTCACCATTAAAGCTCCAAAATATTCATTATTAAGAAGAACAAGCCAATGAACACTTCTACCGCTACTCGTACTGCTTTCAAAGGAAGTGTTACAATAGTGTTCCAAAGGTGTTACAAAAGCGTTCCAAAACCGTTATCTTAACTACTTTGATCAAAATATCGTTTATCTTAGCAAAAACTCATATTTTACAATTCAAAACACTTTTACATAAGTGGAAAATAGGGAGAAGGACAAACTTTGGAATTTTTTTGGTGAAAAGTATGAGAAGTTTCAAAATTAGGGAGAATGCCAAATGATAGTGTAAATGGAAAAAGGTTAGTGGACCCCCTGAATTCCACCTTTAGTGTAACTGTGTCCTTCTCCCTAATTTTGAAACTTCCCATACATTTCACCAATTTTTTCTCAAAGTTTGTCCTTTAAAAGAAAATCCTCTTTACATAATTTATACTAATTTTACAAAAAAATTCCATATGTTTAAAACATTTAAAAATAGATGTGTATAGTTATGGACGACAATTGCTCTTACAATGACCTTTTCAAAACGGTTTTAAATATAACTTAAAAATTATAACTCGAAATTAAAATCTGCTTTCACTCATTTGAAAGCTCTCGTAAATAGGAATCAAACGTACTTTATTTCGTGGAAATCCGATTTAAATTGCAAAAGTTATAAGCGTTTAAAGTTTATAACTAAAAATACGCGAATAACCATTATGCGACAAAAGCTATTTTGATCGCCATAAAAATAATTCTACGATACTTCAAAATACGTTAGAAACCCATTATGTGCTCATATAAACCATTCAAAATCGTTTTAAATTTATTTTCCTAAAACATTTGTGGTTTAAAATTCAACTTTTATTTTTATTTAATAAATTAAATTCCAATTTACCTTTAAATTCATATAATTAAATCTTGCATTGACCATCCCATTCGTTGGATCAGTTAGGAATAATCAGGAAGAGCAGGAAACTATATTTTCCAAACCAAAGCCTAGACACTATCCTCTCTGTCACCCTTGAATGTTCCGGTATTTATTTATTCATTTAAAGAGACTTTATCCTAAATTATTAACCTATTACATAAAAAAATATTCCTTCTAATTATGAAGGAGATTTGCCGATCACCAATGTAATACCATAATTGATGTGTCATGGTGTGTGCGAAACAACAACCATTATAAACATTCATGCAACCATCATAATTGTGCACAAGCGTTATAACACCAACGCTTAATTGTTTGTGTGTTCTAAACTACACAACCATTATCCATCGTAACAAACATCATACATGGAATTATTAAATCAAGCAACAAAACCCTTTAAATGTTCATTTTTTCTCACCCCGTGAAGTCCAAGTTTTTGCCTAATGGTCCCCGGCTCCTAGTCTTGCCCTCCTTTCTCCTTTTCTTCCTTTTCCTTTGCTTTATTTTTTTATTAATGATTTTCGGCTATGGCCATGAGCTTAAGGGAGAGGAAGGAAGAAGAAGATGGAAGTGAGATTAAAGTGGAGGGGGAAGGTACTTTTATTGCTTAGAAAGCCACATGGATTAGTGACATGTCACAAATCTAAGGGAAGAGAAATGAATGGCTTAGATTCATCCTTCTTTATTTTCATACTTATCCAAAAGTGTGCTTTCTCATTGACTTTCCGATCTTATTTCGGAGTATCAAACGATAATGGTTTTCAGAAATTCTTCAACCATGTTGTCCGTTTCTAACGTTCTTCAACCCTATGTGTTCAAAGACCGGAGTTCGTTTGAATTTTCAAATAATTTATTTTAATTTTGTTTCCTTAATAACTTTCTATATTCGATATGGGATTTCCCCAGATTTCATATATAGCTAATATTCTATGTTCAATAATTTTCGGGATAGGTCTCTGGTTCCAGTTTTGCCGTTAGGACTATCAAATTCCAATTATCGTCAAAATTTAATTCAAATTTTGGCCTTTTGTTTTTTCTTTTCCACATATGAATATCGTTTTACGCAAAACTTCCCTGAGTACTAAAATTCATTATTTTCGATCCAACGGTGGTGGTCTCACGTTCTAGCGATATTCCATTCTCAAGATATCCTTAAAATCATCCGTTTTTAGTTCAAATTTTTAATCTTTTGTGAATTTAAAATATCTAACGGATACCATTTTTGACGCAACTTGGTTAGTTACATAATTTCATCATTCCAGATTTAATGAAATTGATTTCACTTAAATCCGAGTTTGTTAGCTACTACTTTCTTAAGAAACTGCTATTTCTGAAGAGAAATCGATATTAAATGTAAAATTGGTTCTAAAATTTCTTAGTCGTTGCAAAGAGATGATCGAGGCTGAACGCAAAGATGTTATATTTTTATTAGCTATTATTGTTGTACTTCTTACGGAAACTTTTTAGTATAAATCATTTGATGTACATATGGAACAAATGTACTTTTGACAGTTTGTGTTTGGATTCTGTGGTTTTTAATAATATGGTACATCTTATTTGAATATTATATTTTTCTCCTTCCACTGTGTGAGATTCCATAATGTAATGTTTATATTATTCGGTGCACAAATGTAATTCCTTACAGGAACCAATGACCCATCTAGAGTGGCTCTAAGTTTCAATGGGCCTTTTCTAGGTCGAAATTTAGGCCTATTCTGTTGGATCTAGATTAACCATAGAGGGGGGTGAATATGGTTTATCACAATTTTTCGTTGAGTTTAACAACTACAGGATATTAAATAATTATCAAATCACAGAATGCAGCAGAAATAAAAAAGCAGAAAGGAAATAACACACGGAGATACCCAGCTTCTGTAAAACCCTGCCTACTGCTGCATTCCTAAGGTTTCTACTAGGTATAAGAGCAGATCCCGCATATAAGACCATGTACACTCGCGAACCCCTCGCTCCTATTCTAATCCTACGCTCTAAACCCTAGACTGACCAATATCCCCTCGAACAGATTTTCCCGAATTACAAACCCGTAATTCGTAACCCTTGTTTTTTACAGACTCTAGTAAACTATCAGTTAACCCCCAACTGAATCCCCTAGATTTTACAGACCTAGAAACTGTTTGACGGTTTGATTACAAAAGAAGACAATACAAAAATAAAAACAAATGAAAACCCTAGTAGTTAAATATAAAGGGTTATCCCCTTTTTCACATAGACGTTTGGCCGACCCAATTTTATTTGTGTTGCACCCATCATTGTTTCACCCGATCACTTCGTTCTCTGAGATAATGGCGGCTGGCAAGTGGAAATGGAAACTATGGTTTCCTCCAATTGCTGCAAATCAAATCGATGCTGGTGGATTTACGTCGTGGTTCTCTAATGGCTTCAACTTGATGATGTCGATCGATTTATGAAGCTCCTTGCTTCAACGATTTGGGGTTATTCGCTCTTGCGATTGAAACCTTCTTGAAATGTGAGTGTTCTTGAATTGAATAAATTTTTGCTCTCTGATTTTTGTTGTTGGTTTCGATCCGCTTTTGCCAGTGATGAATTGGTACTAAATATAGGGCAATACAAACCCTAAAAAACATTTTCTGATTTCACTTATTGGCTCGATCTGATTTTGCCCGGTTTCCCTTTTTGGTTTGGTCTGTATTGATGAACTTTGGATTTGTTCCTCATCCTTGAATGAATCTGAGAAAATGACATTGCCCCTTTTGAATAAATCTGCTGTGAATTTCCAAAAGAAATCTGCTTTCCTCTTTTGCTTGACTGATTAATTGCTTAGAATAGAATTAGTTTTGAATGCCACTGTAAGTTCTGGATAAATTTGAAAAACAATTTCTTGCCTTTGAAACTGCAAATTTATTCCATGATTTGTTTCCTTATTCTCAAGAATGATTGAAGAAAAACTGGAAACAAACTGATTAAATTCTTTGGTACCAACAAGTGATTGAATTTTAGGAAACTACTGAAAACAAATTAAATTGTTTTCTTGCCCAAAATATAAACGCTGATTTATGCATATATGAATCCCAGTTAATCCATAAATCACACATGCCAAACTTGTGTTTCTGGAAATAATTTCTAGAGTAAATAATTGCAATGAAACCTTGCCAAAATAAATTCGTCCATATGTGAATTGATTTGTTACCCAAAGCTGGAAACAACTAAATGCATGTCCATGAAATTGTTCAATGATTGTGATTGTGAAACCCTTTAAACCAGATTTTTCTTTTGCTAAAACAGAGAGCACTTATGCAAAGAATATATATGGCAATAATGTGATTTGTTTACTGCCATAACATATGTGAGTCCACTGATTTTCATTTTGCATTTGTTATGAAACTATTCACCTGTTCACTTGAAATATCTGAACTGTTTTGCTCCTGTATGCTTTTGTAAAACATTGTACTTGAATTTTTCATCTTTGTACTCACAATTATCCTGAACCAATTTTAGCACTGATCTGGCACTTGTTTGAATTCTGAAAATCATTGAAAAGATTCTTCCCATGATTTTTGAGAACTGCACATGGGCTTGAATAGTTTGGCCTTGACCATCTGTTATCCAGTCATACACATGAACATGGTTTTGTACTTGTTGTTCACTCTTTGTTACTTGAAACTGTGCTGTGGTTTTTGCTTGGGTCTGAGTTGCACCATCCATGTAAATTTAGCTGCTTGTATTGGGAGTTTGAGTACTTTTGATTTCCCACTTAAACTCTTGTGCCTCATAGGTGTGCATGTCATTTGCAACTGTACATTCTTGTACATGCACACTGAAACATTTTTGAGCTTTGATATTCGCTGCTTTTACTTGAGCTTCTTTGTTCCTTTGAACGGAGCAGTGTTCTTCATATACATTTCACTTGAACTAGTTTGAGAACTATGCACTTCCTTAAAAAAAACTGAAAAAAATGTCTAGCCTTGAATTGTTTACATGTCTACGCCATGCAGCTTCACCTTATTTGTTGCACTACCACTATGTACATAGCTTCCCTTGTAAACTGAAATTGCACATGAACATGCTACTGCACTTGTACTTGATGCTTGTGCTGGTCCTTTGTATATGAGCATCCATGCTCGACCATGATTATGCTGCTTTATTTATTCCTGACCATTCTGGTTTGACTTTGTTGACTTGAACACTTGCACTGTTTTATGCTTTTCCATGTTTTGTCAGTTATGCAAGTTGATCAAATATGTGAGCATTGAGTTGAGATGGTCCTCGTGGCTACTCCTCAGTTGCCTCTGAATTGGCGAGGCAGTGCACACAAGTATATATATACACGTGTGTATATGCAACCATTAGAAAAAAATTCTTGTCCCTGCACGGAAATATTTTATATATACACTGACTTCCTTATGGTATTTACAGTGTATCACTGTGAATATCACAAGCTGTCTAAAAAGTAAGATCAAGTCAGAAAAATGATGAGAAACGCACCAAAATTCTGAGGAAGATAAATTTTCAAAATAAAAATTATATTCACTAGAATTTAGAATACTATTTCTATTCCATATAATGTGTGTGTGTGTTTCTGAATATGACAGGTATGGATGACTGGACGGACATTGCAGTGAAGATAGAAGAATGATGATGTTCAAGTGTAAGAATATATGAGTGTAAACTATATAGAAATGTACATGAATGCTGAGTGAACTGTAGTGAGGAGCTGATGTATAGAAAAATGAAATTGTATATGAAATGAATTATATATCAATGATGTGCTTGAATAGTGGAGTTGAAATTTGTACAGTTTAAATGTTGAAATAAAATATTATATTTAAATAGAATACTGTGAATATTTGAATTTCTGTACAGTCATATTTTATTTAAATATAAATATTATATTCATCTCTATGATGTATATATGAAACAGTACAATAACAAACACATTTATAATAATATATATTTGGTTGTTATCATCAAACAAAAATCATATAATTGTGTATACAACACTGTTATATACAACAATCTCCCCCTTTTGATGATGACAAACAAATATATAGATTTTGAATACAACAAATGTGTTTGTCAGTGAAGAACTGCACTCCCCCTATTTGAAAGCTCCCCCTACAGCAGAAACTCCCCTTATAACTGTGCATGAGTGAAAAGGAAATTAAAAATGTTTATAAAATATTCACTCATAAATCAAACTCTCAATTCATTCTCCCCCTTTTGTTATCATCAAAAGGATGCAGAATTTAAAATATAGATGAAAATTGACTAGAAATATAATTTCAACTTAAGAGGAAGAACAGTCATCATAAATCTAAATCAGTCAAACAAAAATCATAATATACAAAGAATCAGTGGCATATTTCACATTGTTGAGAGTGACGGATTTACAATGAATTTTACAAAAATGGAGAGAGTTATAAAAATATAAATATTTTTCAATTATTTTCCAAAAGAATTTTGTAAAATTGAGCACAAAAAAACAGTGATGGATTTGGACTATAGTTAATCATTCAATTTAAGTAACAAAATCAAATAATCTCAAATCCCAATAGCTATCAATCAACAAATCATAATACGTCATAAAATATTTACACATTTCACAGATTAGAAAATGGATTGATAGGCTGGTTTCTATACACCAAGGAGAATTTCAGATTAATTTCAGTTTATAGCACAATATTTTTTTATTTAATTTATTTAAGAGAACACTGACCATGCATAACCAGAGCTTGGATTTTTAAATGAGGTCAGTCGCAGCTTAAATTTTAAGTTGTCTTGTAACTATGCATGACCAGAGCTTGGATTTTTGAATGAGGTTAGAGACACATTGATGTATTAATTATATATTTATCGTTTTCAGCTTCAAAAGAAAAAACTCCTCGGTATATATAAAACCAATATGAATGACAGAAATGTGGTAGGTACAGAAATGGACTGTGAGATAAATTTCTAAATTAATTATATTATGAAATATGCTCGACTGTACCGGGATCATTGAAAATTTTCAATTATCACTAATTTTGAATAATAAAATAATCACAATTCCATCACAAATATTTTCACTGTTTATCCAAAAAGATTTAAAAAAAATATTAGCTCTCCACATTAATATAAAATCATAATGGATGACATAATAGTGAGAGATAAATAAGATGGTCGTGAAATAATAGCCAATTCAAAGATATTATAATAATTATTCAACCATTATGAAAATTAAAAAAATCTCCTCTTGTTGTGAAATACAGTGCAGTCACAATTCATCACAATTTCAAAATCTGTTAATGATTTTGATGAATTATAATTACAGTTCAATTTGGATATAGATTTCAATTTCTGAATGAATAATCAATAAATAATTTTAAAATTGAAATACAAGAGGAATAGCAGATTTATACAAGACAAGAGGGATTAAAAAAATGTATACACAGACAAATACTCAGCACTTCTAAACTGATACCACTTGATGTCTCTATTAAAGAGAATTTTAAAAATGATACTAGAGATGAACAAAGATATCCCAGACAAAAGAATCTTAATCACAAAGCTTAAGCAGACATGGTTAACAAATCAAGCAAATTAGAAATAGTTGTCAGAGCAGCAAACAGTTTTTCGTCAACAAGTAGTTATCAGACAAATTCAAAAAAGCAATATCAGAGCAGCATGGAAAATAGTTTCAAATCATAGTTGTCAAGATGACGGTCACATAAGATGATTCATGATCCAATGATTAAAAATACCATTTGTTTGAAATCATTTGAGAAATATGAGATTCTCAAGATTCAGTGAACCAATCACACCAGAATATAAATTTCAGATCCAAGATATGTGTGTGATTAAATGAATCAATAATTTCAAATGATTTTAAACAAACAAGTATTCAAGTCAAAACATCATGAAATAACAGTGAGTTTTAAGACCAGATTTTCAAAGAATTTTCAAAATTATCTCTAACAAGTATAAAATAATTTTAGATCATTTACATAAGATTTAAGCGATATTCATGATCCAAAATAATTTATTTTAAATCACTTGAACCAATGTCAAGTTTTGAGATATAATGAATCAGTCACACAAGAATGATAATTTTAGATTTAAAGAGGCGTGTGTGATATTCAAAATATCAAGAATTTTAGATGATTTAAAACAAACAAATTTCAACCATAATGATCATGAGTAAAGATGAATTTCAAGATGTATCACTGATTCAAGACATTTCAAAATATCCAAGCCAATCTGAAAATCAATGAAATCATCACAACTGATAAATAGCAGTGCTGTAATGAGTATAATATTTCAAGCTTTTCTAAAATGAATTAGAAGAAACTCAAAATAGCAGAGGTGTGTGAAAATCCACTAAATCTTCATATCTTCAAAAATTTCGAATTCAAATTAATAGTGTTTAAGTTACGACAAGAATACATCAACACTGTTAGGAATTCAGAAATCATAAAATAAACTTCAAAACAATTACAGAATTATTACACAAATGAATCCAAGATCTGGAAGTGATTTAAAAACATCAGATTTCTATTCTAGATGAAGTGAATTTCCAGAAGATCATGAATTCTATAATTGGATGTTAAAAAAGCCTAAGAAGAAACAAAAATATGGCAGTGTCAAATCAAAAACAAAACAAAAAAATAGAAGGAGATAGAAGAAGAAATAAACAAGAAAATAAAAACAGAAAATATTTACAAGGACAAGTTCAGAGATCATACCTGAAATCAGTGTAAACCAGAATCTCTGACTCATCAAATCTTGGCTAAAGGAACTGTAAATGATACAGAAGTATAAACCAACTTGATTTCAAATTTCTTTTCGGCACAGTAGTTCCTCATCCATCCTTCGGTACCTATGAATTTATAGGATCGAGGGGTCTAACAAAATTTGCAAAACCACTCACAATTTTATTCATACATTTTGGTACCCAGACTTATTTATACAACAAACCATTTGAATCTATTTTTGTGCCTTTAGGAACCCAGATTTGTTTGAATTTAACTGAATCCGTTTTATTTCCTTTTGGGATCCAAATATGTTTAAATGGTTTATTATAAAACAAGTTTTTATTTTGTTTTTGTTTCAAGAATCCTTTGGAATTTTTAAAGTTCAGATTTTCAAGTCTATTCCTTTCAAAGCAGTTTGGTTGATTTTTAAAACCACTTGAATCTCGTTTTCCAAACACATTGATTTTCCCAAAGCCAAGACCGCTTTTATTTCCTGAATAAAATTGGTTTTTCAACAACATATTCAAAGATTTTTCTCCATTAGAATTTTTTTCAATGTTGTTTTAAGTTGTTGAATTTTAGATTTAAGATCACCATTTTCTTTCATTAATTATGAACAACGGTTTTCGATGATCTTACTCATTTCGAAATCAGTTTTAAAAACCAAATTTTCAGATTCAAGTAGTTTAATTCTGGCTTGGAAATCCGAAATCTCAGATTCAAATCATTTTTTTTTCAAGCTCAATTTTTTCAATTTTTCTAATTTCGTTTTCAAAATCAATATTCAAAAACGATTTTGTTTTCGTCTTTAGTTTCACAGAAAATTTTTGTTTGGAATTTTGGATCGTCTTGAGATTATTTGTTAAAAATTGTTTGTACTTTCTAGCTCAATCTTGTTCTCTTTAAGGATTTGAATTTCATTTTCAAGCTTTTGAATATTTTTATTGAAATGAAAAAGATTATTTTCTAAATTCAAACAAATTTCACAGTTAGAATTTTCCAATGTCAAGACATCTTCAAGTTTAGATTCCAAACAATCAATTTTGCATTGTAACTCAGATTTTTCAGATTTTAGAAGTTTATTTTTCCATTGGAGACGATTGACAGATTTAGTTAAATAATTGCAACTAGAAACCAATTCTTCATATGAAAAATCTCCATCGTCGGAATCATCATCAATAGCTCCAGTTAAGCACACATCTGAATCTGAGTTGGCAACCAAGGGTTTTGAGCATTTGTTGTCAATTCCATACAGCATGTTGAGAGTTCTCCAGATATCCTGCGCAGTTGAACAATGAGTGATAAATTTTAATTGATCATTATCAAGATAGGAATAAATAATATGCATAACACGAGCATTCGAAACTTTATTCCTCTTATCTAACATATCTCCCATATTTAAAATAATATTCCAATATTTAGAATTAATACATTTTATATAGAATTCGATTTTCGATTTCCAAACTAAAAAATCTGTTCCATTGAAAATAATTGGAATATCACTGGACTGACTCTTAGAAGACTGACAACAAGGATTCACCGTTTCTCTAGAGTTAACAGAAATTACCTGCTATGATACCAATTATTGGATATAGATTAACCCTAACGGGGGGGGGGGGGTGAATAGGGGTTTATCACAATTTTCGCCAAGTTTAACAATTACAGGATATTAAATAATTATCAAATCACAGAATGCAGCAGAAATAAAAGTGCAGAAAGGAAATAACACACAGAGATACCCAGCTTCGGCAAAACCCTGCCTACTGCTGCATTCCTAAGGTTTCTATTAGGTATGAGAACAGATCCCGCATACAAGACAATGTACACTCGTGAACCCCCTCGCTCCTATTCTAATCCTACGCTCAAAACCCTAGATTGACCGATATCCCCTCGACCAGTTTTTCCTGAATTACAAACCTGTAATCCGTAACCCTAGTTTTTAACAGACTCTAGTAAACTGTCAGTTAACCACTAACTGAATCCCGTAGATTTTACAAATCTAGAAATTATTTGACGGTTTGATTACAAAACAAGACAATACAAAAATAAAAGCAAATGATAACCCTAGTAGTTAAATATAAAGGGTTATCCCCTTTTTCACTTAGATGTTTGGCTGGCCCAATTTTATTTGTGTTGCACCCATCATTGTTTCACCCGATCACTTTGTTCTCTGAGATAATGGCGACTGGAAGTGGAAACTAGGGTTTTATTTGATTGCTCCAAATCAAATCGATGCTTAGTGGATTTATGTCGTGGTCCTCTGATGGCTTCAACTTAATGATGTCGATCGATTTATGAAGCTCCTTGCTTCAACGATTTGGGGTTATTCGCTCTTGCGATTGAAACCTTCTGGAAATGTGGGTGTTCTTGAATTGAATAAATTTTTGCTCTCTGATTTTTGTTGTTGTTAGTTTCGACCTGCTTTTGCCAGTGACGAATTAGTAGTAAATATAGGGTAATACAAACTTTAAAAAACATTTTCTGATTTCACTTATTGGCTCGATCTGATTTTTCCTGGTTTTCCTTTTTGGTTTGGTCTGTATTGATGAACTTTGGATTTGTTCCTCGTCTTTGAATGAATCTGAGAAAATGACATTGCCCCTTTTAAATAAATCTGCTGTGAATTTCCAAAAGAAATCTGCTTTCCTCTTTTGCTCGACTGATTAATTGCTTAGAATAGAATTGGCTTTGAATGCCACTATAAGTTCTCGATAAATTTGAAAATCGATTTCTTGCCTTTGAAACAGCAAATTCATTCCATGATTTGTTTCCCTATTCTCAAGAATGATTGAAAAAAAAAACTATAAACAAACTGATTAAATTCTTTGGTATCAATGAGTGATTGAGTTTTAGGAAAATACTAAAAACAAATTAAATTGTTTTCTTGCCCAAAATATAAATGCTGATTTATGCATATATGAATCTCAGTTAATCCATAAATCACACTTGCCAAACTTGTGTTTCTGGAAATAATTTCTGGAGTAAATAATAACAATGAAACCTTACCAAAATAAATTCGTCCATATGTGAATTAATTTGTTACCCAAAGCTGGAAACAACTAAATGCATGTCCATGAAATTGTTCATTGATTGTGATTGTGAAACCCTTTAAACCAGATTTTTCTTTTGCTAAAATAGAGAGCACTTGTGCAAAGGATATATATGGCAATAATGTGATTTGTTTACTGCCATAACATGTGTGAGTCCACTGATTTTCATTTTGCATTTGTTATGAAACTATTCACCTGTTCACTTAAAATATTTGAACTGTTTTGCTCTTGTATGCTTTTGTAAAACATTGTACTTGAATTTTTCATCTTTGTACTCACAGTTATCCTAAACCAATTTTAGCATTGATCTTGCACTTGTTTGAATTCTGAAAATCATTGAAATGATACTTCCCATGATTTTTGAAAACTGCACATGGGTTTGAATAGTTTGGCCTTGACCATCTGTTATCCAGTTATACACATGAACATGGTTTTGTACTTGTTGTTCACTCTTTGTTTCTTGAAACTGTGCTGTGGTTTTTTCTTGGGTCCGAGTTGCACCATCCGTGTAAATTTAGCTGCTTGTATTTGAGTTTGGGTACTTCTGATTTCCCTCTTAAACTCTTATGCCTCATAGGTGTACATGTCATTTGTAACTGTACACTCTTGTACATGCACACTGAAACATTTTTAAGCTTTGATATTCGCTGCATTTACTTGAGCTGCTTTGTTCCTTTGAACTGAGCAGTGCTTTTCATATATATCTCACTTGAACTAGTTTGAGAACTATGCACTTCTTTAAAAAAAAAACTGAAAAAAATGTCGAGCCTTGAATTGTTTATATGTCCACACCATGCTGCTTCACCTTATTTGTTGCACTGCCACTATGTACATAGCTTCCCTTGTAAACTGAAATTGCACATGAACATGCTACTACACTTGTACTTGATGCTTGTGCTGGTCCTTTGTATATGAGCATCCATGCTCGACCATGATTATGCTGCTTTGTTTATTCCTGACCATTCTGGTTTGACTTTGTTGACTTGAACACTTGCACTGTTTTATGCTTTTCCATGCTTTGTCAGTTATGCAAGTTGATCAAATATGTGAGCATTGAGTTGAGATGGTCCTCGTGGCTACTCCTCAGTTGCCTCTGAATTGGCGAGGCAGTGCACACATGTATATATATACACACACGTGTGTATATGCGACCATTAGAAAAAATTTCTTGTCCCTGCACTGAAATATTTTATATATACACTGACTACCTTGTGGTATTTACAGTGTCTCACTGTGAATATCACAAGCTGTCTAAATAGTCAGATCGAGTTAGAAAAATGATGAGAAACGCACCAAAATTCTAAGGCAGATAAATTTTCAAAATAAAAATTATATTCACTAGAATTTAGAATATTATTTCTATTCCATATACTCTGTGTGTATTTCTAAATATGACAGGTATGGATGACTGGACTGACAGTGCAGTGAAGACAGAAGACAAAAGACTGATGATGTTCATGTGTTAGAATATATGAGTGTAAACTGTATAGAAATGTACATGAGTGCTGAGTGAACTGTAGTGAGGAGCTGATGTACAGAAAAATGAAATTGAATATGAAATGAATTATATATCAGTGATGTGTTCTAATTGTGGAGTTGTAAATTTGTATTGTTTAAATGTTGAAACAAAATATTATATTTAAATAGAATACTGTGAATATTTGAATTTCTGTACAGTCATATTTTATTTAAATATAAATATTATATTCATCTCTGTGATGTATATATGAAACAGTACAATAACAAACACATTTATAATAATATATATTTGGTTGTTATCATCAAACAAAAATCATATAATTGTGTATACAACACCGTTATATACAATACATTCCAGGCAGGTTGTTACAGAGATGGTCGCTTGACTGATGGAGGACTTGTGGCCCTGAGCCCGCTTCCGAATAGGCCTATGGTAGTGCTTCCCAACGTCCCCCAGCTAACTAGAAGGCGGATGATGATCAGGTGGAGGCGCAAGCCTATAACATAGAGAAGAGGAGGTGCTTTTCGGGGAAGGGAGCTTACCTCCGTAAGATGGTATCTCCACTGGTGACTTTTAGGACCACTATGTCATGGTAGTTGTTGGTCCAAAAGCTTGAGTATGCCTTGCATTTTTCGGGAATCGTACTCATGCAAGTCGAACCAACATTACGCTTAGCTTTGTATCGGTCAAAACCCACCCTCGAGGAACAAGAGTCGTGCGGAGTTCGAGTGAGTTGGTACCAATAGAAAGACTCTAAAGTATGCCTAAGCATAGGTTGGTCATCTAAATTTATTGGTTTTAGGGCGGTGGTGCTAACAGACCACTGCCAGAGTATTCCTAAGCGTAGGTATGGTGGGCTAAGTCCGTCGAACTAGGTGTATTCATCATAGCATTGTTTCGAAGACTCGTGGGTGAATCTCAAAAGCTGAGCCTAATGCTTATAAATTTCGCATAGGAATTGCGCCTGAGTTAATTACAAGTCAATCATAAGCCACTTAGTGAATTCAGAACACAAGAGATGAAATAACTTGGAAATGAAGACAACTAAACTGATACAGAGTGTGACTCTAGCAAGACAAGCCGTAAGGCATGACGTCAATGTTCAAGCTATCCATTGTTGTTGCATTCTTGCTAAGTCGAAGAGACCATCCTGAGGGATTTAGCTGTCGGACGAGGTCCTAACGGGTTGAAATCCATGGTGAACGTTGGATGGCTCGTAAATTCCGTGTGATGGACCCTATCGGTATTGCTCAAGCTTTCCCTTGCAGATGATTTTCATGATGTTGTCCTGCAAGTGGCGACATTTGTTTGTGCTGTTCCCGTGGAAACTGTGGAACTGATAGTACATTTAAGAGTCCTGTGGTGAATTCAATGGGACTTTTGGCTTTAGTTTCTTATATGGCGGGACATTGTAGGACTCAAGCTTGATATTTTGAGGGTATCATTAAGTGGAGTGTAGTTGCAGAAAGATGGAAGTAGGAGGCGCTTCCTTTTGTTGTTATGACCGCCTCTAATGTTTCCAGTTGGAGCAGGATTGTGAAGAGCATTAGGGTTGGAGTCATTGGTGATCTGGGCTTTGTTTCAGAGTAAGTTGTTGAAGTGAGATGACTGATTCCTTTGCGCTAGCTCTTGGTGTAGGAAACGGTTGGCCTCCTCATAAAAGATCTCTAAAGTCTTTGGTTGCACTCAGTTAACCCGTGCTTCGAATTCGGCTTTGGGGAATGCGCTTTTGATGAATTGGTCTAGGATAGCCTGAGGGCTCAAGTCTTCGACACCCTCCAAGGCGTTGTCGAAACTCTCAAGGTAACTTGTTAAAGTTTCTTTGGAACCCTGACGGATGTGTATGCCAAACTGATCAATTAAACCCCTAGCTAGTTGGTAAAAATTCAAAATAGTTCTTGGTGGAAGCTGAGTGAACCATAGGAAAGGTTTGCCTTCTAGAAAGATAAGAAAACATTTCGACTTTATGGCATTTGTAGCATGAGAGGAATTCATACATGACTCACAACGGTTAATGAATTCCTAAGGGTTGAAAACCCCTGAATAAGCTTCTATCTGTGACATATTAAAATGATCGGGCCATTCGGCGTTGAGCACGCCTTAAGTGAAAGTGTTACGTATCGCACTGGTTTTCCAGTCATTGGTGACATGACCCTTAGATTTTTTCAGGATGTTGTGAAGTAGGTTTGTGAGGACAGGAGTTCGAATCTCCGTCGGATTGCGGTAGTCTGATCCGATTAGGAGTGTGCCTCCTTGGACGTCTTATAGGATTAACCTCGTCTTGATCTAAAGAATCCTTAGCCGCGATTGTCTGACTTTACTGAGGCCAGGGAGTGGGGACTTGGGTCTGGCCTATTGCCCGTTGCGTGGGCATCAAGTTCCAAGTTGAGGCGAGTCGTGCTTGCATGGTAATGGGTTGAGCGTTTTCCTGTTGGCCCTGGTTTGGCACAAGATGAGAACGATTGAAGCGAGAATCATCATGAAAGGGAGCAGAGGCGAAACACGATGAGAGACAATTTGACGGGGGCTGGATGCCCAAGTCATCTTGAAGACAAAGGATGTCTCGTTGAGAATATTGTTGAACCTATTGTGTCAATCCGATGTTTTGGTGAATTTGGTCGACAAGGCTTCTTGGAGTTTCACCCCATTTCCTTGAGGTTTCGTCGAGCTGACCTCAATCAATAGGTGCGCCGAGGGTGGAAGAAATAAAGGTATTCGAGTTAATTGGAACTTCAATGAGTCATGACCGAGAAGGAAATTCTAATCAGGATTGACAATGGAAGGTCTAGCCACATGATTCTTTACTTTGTTCACCATTGTCAACAGGCTTGGTCGGTAAGCCTTAAAAAACCTAAGTAGTGTTCCATGTTTTGGTGCTCAAATAAAAGGAAAGGTGAGGTTTCGATCTCTTAATGAAAGCTGCAAAGTGTTGACGCGTAAAGTTGGCGTTACACCCAACGATTCTTGACAAAGCGAGAATAAATTTTTGCATACGGGAAAGTAAGTGTATTAAGCAAGGAATAAAAGAATTTATAGTGGTTCGGTTCATATTGAACATACATCCACTTTGAAGCGTTTGCAGATTTTATTCGCAATCGAAGGTTACAAGTGATGGACATTATCATTACATTTGTCTATAAATTTTTGTTAAGTATTCAGAGTTGTTTACAAATGGATTTTCTATCGAACTAGAAAACCGTCAACAAAATATTGTAATAAAACCACAAGCGCACGGCGTACAATTGTTAGTACGAGGTGAGCACGGGTCGATCCGCAGGCAAATAAATAACTTCAGTCTTACTCATCAAATTAAACGAAATTTTGGGATTTTCTAACTAACAAAAACTAATGAAAATTGGGAACTAAGTTGAGAGCTAAATATGATATTAGAGAGCAATTTAGAGGTAAATCCCCTCTCATATTCATGTAAATTAACAAACATTCGATCTATGATCTCTATTACTAATATTAAGTGACATAAATGTTGCATTTATCATAAATATGGTTTATTTATGTTATTAGTTAACATAACATAAACTATCAAACTATAACACAATAATTAAACCACTCATTGTTCTCATGAAAATGAAAGCAAAGAAAAAACTATTTTAAGTATGATCTATTCTGTATTGTAATTAGTGACATAGGTCATTAAATTTTGTTCTTGCTTTTATTTCATAATCAAAAACCGCTTAGAAAGTACTGATGTAACTTGCGTTTATATTTAATAAGAATAGCTCATATGCATATGCAACATAAGCTATAAAACCCAAATGTATAAACTTACATCAAAATCCACTATCATGAAGCACAAAATAAGAGAGATCACGAATCATACAAACGTTGAACTTGCATAAAATTAGAGAGCTTCATTACCCCAAAATTTTGGGGCTTAGCTACTAATATGTGTTATCATATTAACACATGTAAATTTTAACACTGGAAAGCAAAATGAAAGAAAATCTAAACAGAACAAGAAAACAACTAAACTAAGTGCATGTAAATAAATATAAGCTATGAACATAAAGTAGAGAGCATGTAAATAAATCTAAACTATGAGCATAAAGTAGAGCATATAAATTAAAATAAACATAATATGGGCATAAAAGAAAGAGGCTTGGAAACCATTTTTATTCCCTTGATCACTTACACCTTTCTATGACAAAAAGAGGATCCAAAATACATGAAACAAATGGGTATATATACATGATCTAAAACCCTAAAACCCTAATAATTTCTCTTGGGAATTCCCCAAAATGCCCCTTTATGAAGCTTCTAATTGTCTTTAGTCACTAATAAGTCATGAAGAATGCGTGAGGCCTTTTGCCACATCCAATTAGTCTTTAATATGAAGCTTAAGAGTAAGTGGGTTAGTTGAGAGGTGGGTTCCTCCACTTTTCATAGAATGAATTATTTCCTTGCCTCCTATTGTGTATATGCATGCATTTCTTCATATCTTCATGTGTATGCATCATTTTTGCTCCTAAATTCCTACAAGAGACAACTACAAGGAATAAGTAAATGATTTCAGAATTTAAAACATGCACTAGTGGCCATTATTTCCCAAAATGGATGATGATTTTGAAAATATTTAAAATATTGGTTGATCATATAAAATACCAAAAAATGTTCATTTTTTCAACTAAACAAGAATAAATATGTGAATATAAATGTGCACTTTTACTTGTACATCAGGT
Organism: Allium sativum; assembly: GCA_030737875.1. Lineage (NCBI taxonomy): Eukaryota > Viridiplantae > Streptophyta > Magnoliopsida > Asparagales > Amaryllidaceae > Allium > Allium sativum. The sequence continues at coordinate 829,707,993 of CM060918.1, read as the reverse complement.
GTTATACTTTGTATGTAGGAAGCCTTGGGAAAAATTAGTTGTTCTTATTCTTCCTCAAGGTTTAGACTTCCATTAATGATGTCCAAGTTCCTTTTAGATTAGCCAAATCATTTGAATGCCAACCATTTTGAAGTATGAAGTGGGGGTATTTATATGTAGTGGACTAGTGGGAGTAGGTGAGATTTGGGGAGCACAGTAGGAATTTTGCATCCCGAAGAGATGACCTAAAGAAATTCGCGTCCCCTTGTAACTTGGTAAAGATATTTCATATCCCTCCTAGGGATAAGAATTTCGCATCCAGGGAATGCGAAATTCGTATCCCGGAAGATATAAAGACTTCATATCCATATGATGTGAAATCTCGCATCCCTAGGGATGCGAGATATGTGTCCCTAGGGATATAAAGTCGATGCTCAAGATGCATGGAGATGCGAAATCTCATAGTGGCAGGGTGCGAAAATATCAAGAGCTATGGGATATAAAGTAAGGATGCGAAGTACTTCAGGGGAGGCGAAGTCTTTGTGATGCAAAATATCCAGTATGTGAAATCTCTAATATGCGAAATATTCGAGATGTTGAAAGGTGTTTTTGAGGGGTTGTTAGGCCTATGCTCGCATGACTTCTTTTGGGCTTGGATTCTGAGTGTTTTGGTCACGTTTCGGGCTTTTCCATTTGATGGGCTGAGTCGAGCAGACCTGGTATGTTTTTGGGAATGGGACCAAAGTGCCAGTTAACAACTTATAAAAAATGCAAGTGCATTGGATGGAAAGCGACGTAAACTTGCATACAAAAAGATTTAATTTATTTACATTGCAAGTTTATACAAAGCAAAAACGTGAGGGCCATGCTCGCAACAACAGTTGTAGGCAAATAGACAAAATAAGAAAGGTTTACTTGATCTTCGATGACTCTATAACTGTGTCTTCTTCTTTTTACGTTTTTTCCATCTCAGACTCCCTAATAATCCGGCGATTAGGTGGCTTCTCACCAAAGGATCCCTCTGATCCCTTATCATACTTTTCATACCTCCTCTTTGACTTTTTATGCTCCCCATAAGTTGTCGTCTCCTCAGTCGATACTGATTATTGTTGGAACTTGGAAGGAGGGACAACTTAAAGGGGAGTAATCGACAAAGGGCCTATTGTGGTCTTGACTTTCAGCTCGAGAAGCTTTTGCACTTGCTGCACCTGGATTTTCGTCGTGCTCAAGGGAAACTTTGGCCTAGACTCCCCAATATATATGATGTTCTCCTCACCTTCGTGTTGATTCACAACATTTTCGATTCATGACAACAAAATTGAGATTAATGAAGATCGTATCAAAGAGCTAAATTCATGCATATATAATTATTTAGTTGTGTTAGAAATGTGTTAATATCTATCCTCTTTGTATAACACAAATGCATGTATGTATATATATATATACATATATATGGTTAGAAAATAGCATTACTGGACTGGTTTCACCTAATCTGTCGATTGGTGAAAAACAGACCAGTCGACTGGTTAGGGATTCAGAGCCCAGTAACGGCTAGTTTCTTTTCATATCCAAATAGGCAAATTCTATTCAAACACCGTAAATTGCTTTACTTACACCATGAGATTTTAAATAAAATTTCAGAACAAAATGACCTTATTAAAAAGAATCAATATTGGAGAATGAAAATATATACAGTTCTCTCTTGTTTGCATTATGTATACTCAATATTTCTAAAGTTAGTAAATTATAAATTAATTTATATCACTGGTTAAATTAAATTTATATTTCTTTTGAGGATTAAAACATATTCACATCGTTACAAGCAACATTTATATACAGTCAATTTTAGTAATTTTCACTTTAATTAAATATAAAAATTAAAATTTAAAACAAACTACTGAAATTAATGTTATACGGAGTACTAAAAATTCTTCAATCTCTCATTCAAATATAATCATGTTTAAATTTAACACCAAAATTTAACTAGTTTAACTTTCTAACATTTAAAAAAATAATTTCAAATTTTCGCCATTTAAAATTAAAAGCGACTTAAAAATAAAACAATCAAATAATTTAAAATACTAGTGTTAAAAATTAAAGTTTTGTTAATTTTAGGTAAATATATCGCAATGAATTCCAAGTTTTATGTAATTTAGTTTTAAGGTTAAAGAGGAAAGGTGATGAAAACATAGAAGGGTAATTTTGTGCAATACATGGTGTATGAAAAGAAATTTTCGGTGTATGCAATTTTATTTCATTTTACGGTGTGTGTTAAGGAATTATAGGTGTTTGAATAGAATTAGCCATTCAAATATATATATATATATGTGTGTGTGTATATATATATATATATATATATGTGTGTGTGTGTGTGTATATACACACGATTTTCTCAATTGACCAGTCGACTAGTGATTTTCATGCCAGTTAACTGATCAGGAAATAACAATCATTTTAGAGAAGAGTTGCTTTCTTTCATGAAGAGATTCCACTTTATTTATGAATAGAAATAGATGTAATTCTTCGCTAGACCTCTTCGTGAAAGATTACTGCTCTTCTACAATTATAAATACACTTCAAACATGATTTCCAAATCATCGATTTTCACTTATTCTATTCTAATTTCTGATTTACATCTCTATACTCACCGTATTCTAAAACCTCTCTAAAAATCAAGTTACTTGTTGAATCTTTGAAGTTATTTCATATCTCTTGATTCAACAAGCAACGTACTTCCTTCAATCTTTACATATGCGTCAAGTACTTGAGGATAAGATTATAAGAAGGGTGTACTTAAACGTTGGCTATTCAGTATACAAGAAAACATTCAGAAATCAAATCAGGTGTATTGTGACCTATTCCTCCGGGTTAAGAGAGGGCCTGATAGTGAATTCTGAAGAGGAGCTTTGGTACTGGACGTAGGACGAGAAGTCAGAACCAGTATAAAATTCCTGATGTATTTACTTACTACTTTTACTTGTTTGTGATATATCTATATTGCTTAGATTTATTTGCATGACTATTGTAGTTTACAAGTTAGCTTGTCATATACAGTTCCGCTATATCCGTATAAAGATGCTACTTAAGTCACACACACCAACTTTTCAATTAGAATCAGAGCAAGGCCATCATTTAATCGTAAAACTGTTATTTGATACATAGTTAATATGGGTAATAACACTAGTACTGGCACTAATACTGGATATACTGAAGGCCAGTCTACTGCAAGACCACCCTTTTTCATTGGCATGAATTATAGTTATTGGGCTACACGTATGAGAATATATATATATATATATATATATATATATATATATATATATATATGCAAGCCAATAGTTTTGATGCTTAGAATATTATGCAGAAAGAATATACACAACCCACTACACTATATACTGAATGGTCTACAACTAAAAAAGCAAAGGCTACTGCCATTGCTAAAGCCATGAATATGTTGCATTGTGCCTTGGATAGAAACGAATTTAACTGGGTTTGTATGTGCAACACAGCATATGAAATCCGGCGAACACTCAAAGTAACTCATGAAGGAATTAGCAAGGTCAAACAAAGCAAGATATCCATGCTTAAATACCAGTTTCAAAATTTTAAAATGAACGAGAATGAGTCTATAAATGATATGTACTCATAGTTTCAAAATATTTATCACTCTTTATAAGGATTAGGAGAAAAATACTCTGATTTTGATATAGTTTCAAAAATATTAAACTCTTTGACGAAAGAGTGGGAAAGAAAGGTTTTAACTATTGAAGAAGCTAATGATCTTTCTGCCATGAAACTCGAAAAATTAATCGGTAATCTTATGTACTATGAAGTAAATTTCCAAGCAAAGAAAGCACATGTCCAAGACAAGAAAAAATTAGCTTTCCATGCTGGAAAGATGAGTCATATTTGGACTAAGAACACGTTGCATTTGTAGCAAAGAACTTCAGAAAATTTCTAAAATACAAAAAAGGCCAAAGTAAAAATATGAAAAAGAATTCAACCAAAGAACCTGACCCAGCCTTGGTGGAATGTTTCAACTATCACAAAATCGGACATTATCAAAAAAATTATCCAGAATTAAAGAAGAATCGCAACAAAAAGGAGAAATAAAAAAGACGAGCTTTCTCAGTCACTTGGGGTAATTCAGATTCATTATCTTCTGACAGTGACATCGATAGTGACAATGAATAAGCAAATGTGTGCTTCATGGCTAAATATACCGAGATCAGTGATTTTACTTATGGAGAATTAATAGAAGTTAATATGGAAATTCTAGAATCTAGGAATAATATTAAAAGAAAATATAAGCAAGCAAAGGAAAATAAAAAGAAAGCAGAATTTGAAAGAGACTTATTAGAGGATGAAAAAGAGATTTTAGAGGATGAAATTAGAAAGTTAAAAGAAACTCAATCCAATGCAAATTCTCAGATTTCTTAACTAAGTCAAGAAATTGAAATTCAAAAAGAAAAGAATTATTTTCTTAGTGTAGAAAATCATGATATAAATTCAAAAGTTAAAATTATTGAGTTAGAAAATTCTAGTCTAAATTCAAATTAGATGATATCCCTAAAAATGTGAATAACTTTAATAAAGGAAGAGAGAATCTGTCTAAATTTTAGAAAACTCTCAACCTTCTCATATTAAAAAAGGACTAGGATTTATTCCAAAAATCAATAATAACAAATTTGTTTGTACTAAAAAGAGTATTGAGTTTGTTTCTACTAATATAAAGAAAACTTATGTTTCGAAGAAAAATTTGTCTAAAAGTATCTGTATTTGGGTACCTAAAACAAATAATGTGTTGATTGGAAATAAGTATATCAAAGAATTTTTAGAAAATGTTCATAATAATATTAATTATATTTTTAAAAGGGACTCTGAACCTTCTTGGGTTTGGTTTCCTAAGATTTAACCCTTAGGACCCTTAAGTGGGTACCAATGAATTTTGAATTATTTTTTGCAGGTACCGCTTAACAAAAGCAAAGGGAAATGGATTCTAGACGGTGGTTGCTCAAAACATATGACATGAGACAAAGAGATGTTAACTATTATTATCTACGCCAAAGGAGGAACTGTCACTTTTAAAGATAATTCCAAATGGTATATAATAGGCAAAGGCGATGTGAGCAATTACAATATATCAATTTCACCTCTTATTCTGATGTTCTTTTAGTTAAAAATTTGAAACATAATTTATTGAGTATTAGTTAGTTATGTGACAAAGGTTTTAAAATATCCTTTTTCGAAAATAAATGTAGTATATTAGATTCTAATCAAAATCTTATTTTCGAAGGAAATAGAGATAAAAATATTTATAAATTAAATATGGCAATTAATAATAATCCAAGTATGTATTTGTTAGCCAAAGATAATGATCCTTGGTTATGGCACAAACGATGCTGTCATATTATTTTTAAAACTATAAACAGGATTTCTAAAAATGAACTTGCAAGAGGGTTACCTAAAATAAAACAAAACTGAAAACTTGTGTGATGCTTGCCAACTTGGAAAATTTACAAAATCATCTTTTAAATCTAAAAAGGTAATATCAACACTACAACCACTCGAATTACTACATATGGATCTATTTGGACCAACTCAGGTTCAGTCCATAAACCATAGTAGATATGTGTTTGTGATTGCTGATGAGTTTTCAAGATACACTTGGACTATGTTTTTAAAGAATAGAAGTGGTACGTTTGATCTCCTTAAAACTTTTGTCAAACAAATTCAAAATTCAACTGATTTAAAGATTAAAAATATACGGAGTGATCATAGAGGAGAATTTGAAAACGAGAAATTTGATTTATTTTATCAAAAGAAAAGATTTTTTTCATAATTTCTCTTTTCCCAGAACTCCACAACAAAATGGAGTGGTAGAACGTAAAAATAGAACTTTACAAGAATATACCAGAACGTTATTAAATGGAAGTACATTGCCAAAACATTTTTGGGTTGAAGTAGTTGCAACAACTTGTTATGTTTTGGATTGTGTCTCTATTCGACCTCTTATTAAAAATACTCCGTACAAACTTTTTACTGGTAGAAAACCAAATATTTTGTACTTTAAAGTTTTTGGTTCAAAATGTTTTATTTTAAATACAAAAGACAGCTAGAAAAATTCTATTCAAAATCCGACAAAGGAATATTTTTGGAATATTTTAAGCGTAGCAAGGCTCATCATATTTACAATAAAAGAACCAGTAAAATAGAAAAATTATTTCATGTTTCATTTGATGAAAATTTTGTTTAAAATTCTTTTACTTCAAATACTGTAAAAAATAATTTTTCTCAAGAAGATAATTTTATAATATAGAGAAGATGAAAACGTTATTCATAATAACATAGAGAACAATACTATAGAAACTCAAGATAATGGCAAAAACCAAAATACTCCTACTAATGAAGTTAGATCTCCACCGAGAATATTACGAGACCATCCGACTCAAAATATTTTTGGAGAAATAATTTCAAATGTAAGAACAAGAAGCTTGCTTAATTTAGTAAGTAATGTAGCTTTCTTATCAAATATCAAACCCAAAAACCCTAAAGAAGCATCTATAGTTGGAAATTGGATAATCGCCATACAAGAAGAATTAAATCAGTTTGAACATAATGAAGTCTGGAAATTAGTTCGAAGACCAAGTGATAAAACTGTTATTGGTACAAAATGAGTTTACAAAAATAAAGCAGATGAATTAGGTAATATTAGTAGAAATAAAGCTAGGCTTGTTGCATAAGGTTACAATCAAGAAGAAGGCGTAGATTATGAAGAAAAATTTGCTCCAGTCGCACGACAAGAAGCAATTCGAATTTTACTAACATATGCATGTTATCATAACTTTAAACTATATCAGATGGATGTTAAAAGCGCTTTCTTAAATGGTTATATCAAAGAAAGAGTGTAAGTTGAACAACCACCACTATTCGCTCATGAAAATTTTCCTTCACATGTTTCAAATTGAAAAAGGCAATATATGGGTTAAAACAAGCACCTCGTGCTTAGTATGAACGTCTTAAAAATTATTTAATAGATTCAGGATTACAAATTGGAAAGGTTGATCAAACACTCTTTATAAAAAGAGCTGATAAAGATATTTAATAGTACAAATATATGTCGATGACATTATTTTTGGATCAACAAATGGAAAATTATGTCAAGATTTTTCAAATATACTGACCAGTGAATTCGAAATGTCACATATGGGAGAACTACCTATTTTTCGGGTTTACAAATTAAGCAATTATCAAATGGAATTTTCATTAATCAAGAAAAGTATTGCAATAATCTAATAAAGTGGTTTGGAATGGGAAATACTTCAAGTAAACCTACACCAATGAATACAACGAACCATTTAGATAAAGACAAGAATGCTAAAAGTGTCGATCAAAAGTTATATCGAAGCATGATAGATTCACTTCTATATTTAACTATTAGTAGACTGGATATTATGACGAGTGTTTGTTTACGTGCATGTTTGCAAGCTAATCCAAAAGAATCACAATTGAGGGTAGTAAAGCGTATATTACGTTATCTTAGTTATACCAAAGATTTTGGACTTTTTTATCCGAAAGATTGTTCCTTCGAATTTGTTTCATATAGTGACACGGATTTTGGAGGATCACGGACAGATCGTAAAAGTACAAGTATAACTTGTCACTTTATTAGTAAATCACTTATATCTTGGCTCAACAAGAAACAGAATTGCATTTCACTGTCAACATGTGAAGCTGAATATATATCTGCGGCACTAGCCTGTGCTCAAGTAATATATATGCATCAAACACTAAAAGATTTTATTGTTAATTTAACTAACCCCACAATTTGTTGTGACAACACAAGTGCATTAAATTTATCCAAAAATCCCATAAACCCGTCTAGAACAAAACATATTGATATACGACACCATTTCTTGAGAAACAATATTGAAAAACAAATCATTAACATAGAATTTGTAAACTCGGAAAATCAGATTGCTGACATATTTACTAAACCCATATCCCTATTAGAGAATACTTTCATAAGACTTTAAAGAGAATTAGGATTGTTTCTTATAAAGATCTCTGAAGACTTATACTGCCCTCGATTATTGAGTTTCTCATAGCATGCATTCTTTATTATTGATGACAAAGGGGGAGAATAATGTAGCAATTTAATTGGTCATATGCTTATATGATATATATATATATATGCTAACATTTTGTTATAGGAAGTCACATGGTAAGTATATACTATATTATGAACTAACAAAATGTTGTAGAGTTTCAGAGGGAACTAAATATATATACAAGCATACATTCAGGGGGGCCAATTCAATATTTTAACAAAATGTAAAATGTTGTCATCAATCAAAAAAGGGGGAGAATGTTGATTCACGATATTTTCGATTCATGACAATAAAATGGAGATGAATGAAGATCGTATCGAAGTGCTAAGTTCATGTATATATAATTATTTAGTTGTGTTAGAAATGTTGTTAAAATCTATCCTCATAGTATAACACAAATGCACGTATTCATATATATATATATATATATATATATATATATATATATGGTTAGAAAATAACATTATTGGACTGGTTTCACCTAACTCGTCGATTGGTGAAAAACAGACCAGTCTACTGGTTAGGGACCCAGAGCCCAGTAATGACTAGTTTCTTTTCATATTTAAACATATAGACGATTTTCTCAGTTGACCAATCGACTAGTGGTTTTCATACCAGTCGACTGATCAGGAAATAATAGTCATTTTTGTGAAGAGTTGCTTTCTTTCATGAAGAGATTCCTCTTTATTTATGAACAGAAATAGATGCAATTCTTCGTTGGAACTCTTTATGAAAGATTACTACTCTTCTACAATTATAAATACACTTCAAACATGATTTCCAAATCACTGATTTTCACTTATTCTATTCTAATTTCTGATTTACATCTCTATACTCACCGCATTCTAAAAGCTCTCTAAAAATCAATTTACTTGTTGAATCTTTGAAGTTATTTCATATCTCTTGATACGACAAGCAACATACTTCCTTCAATCTTCACATACACATTAAATACTTGAGGATAAGATTATAGGAAGGGTGTACTTAACCATTGGCTATTCAGTGTTGATATAAGAATGCATTCGGAAGTCAGAACTCTTTTATAATTTGTGAAGTCCTATGTGTGTGCTCAGGCGGGGACATCCTTGTTGGTGCTCAGGCGTATTGTGACATATTTGTCCGGGTAAAGAGAGGGTGTGATAGTGAATTCCAAAGAGAAGCTTCGGGACTAGACATAGGACGGGAAGCCCAAACCAGTATAAAATTCCTGGTGTCTTTACTTACTACTTTTACTTGTTTATGATATATCTATATTGCTTAGATTTATTTGCATGACTATTGTCGTTTACAAGTTAGCTTGTCATATACAATTCCATTATATCCTTATAAATATCCTACTTAAGTCACACACACACACCGACTTTTCACTTCTGGCCGAGAACCCCTACCGTCCAGTCCATTCAATGCATTAATCATCCTTTCGCCTTTGACTCGATCATAGGCAAGGGGAACTTGAGGTTCATAGGTAGTTTTTGACTAGGGCTGGCAATTAGAACCGAAAACCCGAACCGAACCGTCCCGAAAAGACCCAAATCTGAACCGAACCCGATAGGTCTCAGGTAGGGCCTGAGTAATGAAAAATACAATAAAGACCCGATAAAACCTAACCCGAATTGACCCGACCCGAAAGACCCAACCGAAAAGCATTAAAATATATGTAATTTTAGTGTTATTTCCCACCCGAACCCGAATCGATCCGACTTGAATTGAAGCTCGGGTCAAGTCAGGTCTAGATTTTGAAAATGAATAGTTTAGACCCGAAAAAACCCGACCCGTCTAGACCCATTGGGTCGGGTCCGGGTCTGTTGGGTCGGGTCTAATTGCCACCCCTATTTTTGATTGAGTCTAAGGAGAAGTCCGAATAAGACGGATACCTATAACAGGAAGAGAAATAACAATTAGTCCTTTGGAAAAAACGAGTGTTCTGACTGACAGTAAAAAACCCTCTCGAATTCTTGTGAAGTCTGAGAGATACCTTCTATGGAGCTGCCTCTTGTGGGTTTGGGAGTTTCAGACATCTCCGTGATTTGAATTTGAGGCTTAGAGGTTTTCGGAGCTGGGAAGTCAGGATCGTAACCCTCCACTTCTCTAGATCTGGGAGCTTCATAAAAAGGACCGAAACTACCTTCAATGACAGTTTTTCCCTTAGCCAAAAGCATCGCGGCATCTTCAACCTCCTTCTGCAGGCATCTTCCTTCTGGTAGAAATTCAGGCTTGTTATTCCTTAAGAATGTCTTCATTAGTTTATCTTCATCCAAAACACATCTTTTTGAAACATGCCTCTCCTCTACAACCAACTCACTCCAGACATCGGCTAGATTTGTAGGGTAGTCTTGTACCTAATAGATACCACGATACTAAAGGATCCTGGAAAAGAAAGTCATCACCAAGAGACCAAACTCCTCTTCGGCCTTCTTCATATCTTCGAGCTTCTCCTTCAACTCCTTAATTTCTATGTCATGTTGGAGTTGGCAATTGGAAGCAGACTCTAAGGCAGTGTTAGCATTCTCCTCGGCCTGTTGAGCCCTGGCTTAAGCCTTGGCCAACTTGTCCCTTAAGTCAGCATTTTCTTTCTCCTAAGAACACTTATTTTCTTCGAGAGTGCTACAATTAAGTATTAAATTGGTATTCTCCTGAGTAACAACCTTGAATTCATCCTCAATGGATTTCATTCACAGGCTCTGGGCATCACGCTCTGTATGGAAGAGGTCCTTTAATTCATTATATGGAGTTTTCTACTTTTCAGCATCAGCTTCCGCCATCTTCAATTTAGCTTTAGCATCAGTAAGTTCTTCACCAATATGATTCAGAGAGTTTTTTTAACAATCCCACAACTACTTTTGATTGATCAAGTCCAACTCAAGGTAATGGATGATTTTGGATAGCTTCCGAGAATATTCGCATGTTTCTTTGTATTGCTCGACAATGAAGTCTATCTCCTTTTTGAGCCTATCACCAACATTGTCGGGCATAGGTTGTAGTCCAAGGACGAAGTGCATGCACTTGAAATAGTAGCAAGGGAACTGCCATTCCAGAACTTTCATTTGTTCCACAATAGGCACTTCATGTACGATGGGCTCTAAAACGGATATCTCTATGGATTTATGTTTTATTGGAGCAGTTGCCATCCTGTCCTAACTTTTGCCTTTGGTGTTAGAATGCTTCTTGGTGTAGTGTTCCTATTGAGAGGTCAGGGCGTTGACGATTGACTTTTCACCCCCATGGGGATCTTTGTAGCTTTTTGGTTTACCGGTGTCGTGGCAGAGAGGAAGTGGGAATGAGAACAGAGAAGATACTTGTACTATTAGTGCCTCCTTTCCCTCTCTCACTCCTCTCTAAAGCGATCGTCTTTGTAATCCCTCTTTTGATATGAGTGGTACTTAGGCAGGACCCCACTCTTGTAGACGCTGCTAAGGAATTTCTTAGGATCGTATGATTGGGACGATATGGCACCTACAATCCAAAATGAATCAGTGTCATAACTAGGAGATCATATGACAGGCAAGTGCTTTGACATGCAGTGCGTGTCGCATGTTAATACTACCCCTGACAGACCAGTCTTTAGCGCCTTTCTGGTAGGCGTGATTTCTCCAAACATAATTGCATCATTTTCCTAGTTGGGCATTGGGAAAAAGGTCCAAGAGTCTAAATTCAGATAGGAATACTAGTCATATGGAATGTCAATGTCTTCCGTGCCTTTGTAAAGACTTTCCATAGAAAGTAATCCGTATTTTCGGATAGGTAGTTGAGGTAGCTGACCCTGTGGTGGTGAAGTATGTTCGGGCGTGGATTTTTCCGCACCTTACTTCTCCAAAAGGGGGGATTTCTTAGAAATTATTTCCTTTAGAGAAAGAGTTTAATGTCCTTCCTTAATTATCCTATTGGACAATTTTTCCTTTACCTCTTCTTCAGGTTTCCGAGTGGAACCGGATGCGGTCGCTCTCTTGGCGACGCCCGTGACATGGGCACAAGTCTTGGGCTTTGCGACCTTTGACCCCCTACTATGGGTATGCCCTCTAATGCCACTATCATCGCTGCAGGACTACTGGGGTCACACCCCCTGTAGCTCGAGCTCTACCCAATCCCATAATCCGGCTTAGATCTGTAAGATGGAATTAGTGAAGTAATTCATAGCGATACATTTTCTGACCTACCTTCCTGGTGAGATTTGTACTAAAGGAAAGCGGAAGTTATGTTCTTTTGATGTTTAAAGTTGTAGAAGAAGACAACATCATCGAAGGTTTGCTCTCGTCCCAGGTGCTCCCTGACACTATACATAGCAAGAAGAGATAGGAATAGGCAGTGGGGTGTAGCTGCATTAGCGCTAACTTCATACAGCTCCATTGGCGCTAACTTCATACGTCAAAGAAAACTGGCAATAAAGGGGCCGAAAGGAAGGATACGCTCAACCGTGCACATCTGACGACTTATTGACATATAACCTTCTCGTGGGTTTTGGGCAGTCCCGCCCTCGGTTGGCACCCGAATATGCTCAAAGGGAATTTTATGCTTTGCACACAACCGCTTCAGCTTCACTTTACTTGGATAATTCAGAAAAACGACCCTAGGCAATTTATTAAGAGTCACTTCTTCTTCAACTCCTCCTTCCTCTTCTTCAACTGAATTTCTTCTTTAGAAGTACTTTTCTCTCCCTCATGAGTTTGAACAACGAACCATGGGTCATCATCATCTGAATCAGTCCTAGAATTGGAAGTTTTTTCACGATCTAGTTGAGCAGTCTTATCTTTCTCTAACTTAGAGAATCTAGTACAGTATCATCCAGACATATTTGTTGTGTTACCTAGAAACACCATTGGTTAGAATGAAGAACCTTTCTATAACACCCCATAAAATATACCTAAATAAACTTAATATAATCTAATTTAAAATAAAATAATAATATTTTTATGGGTTGAAAAATGGAATTTACAATATTAGGAATCTGGCCACGAAAATTTTGTAGTTGTATTCACGGAATTTTTTTGATCCAGTTTCATATATAATATGTCTAAATCAGATTCCGTATTAAGGATTCACATTTAAAAAGATTGTACAATAATATGTATACATCAACGTTTGAGATTTGAATTGAAAGTATGAATATATGGAATAAAAATAACTAATTAATGGTTGATTAGAATATTCCATTAAATTTAAAATTGTGTGTATATATACATATAAGAAGGGACAAGAATATTGATTAAATGGAAAGGAATTAGTATAATAAGTAACATTTAATAAAATAATCCTTTCAAGCAATAAACGTGGCCCACTGGCCATTTTCGTGACTAGGGGGTCGAGCGTCCTCCTAGGGAGGGTGTCGACCACCTGGTGTGGCCCGAACCCAATGAGGCTGATTTAGATAGTGTTTTGGTTGGTTTTATAGACAAAGAATAGCCTAGATTAGATCTATGTTAACCTAACTATTACTATTCGTTTACATACCTGTAAATACCACCTAACTCACGTCAAAATTCTCTAAACCCTCTCATTCTCCGTTTCGCCATCTGCATCTAAAATTCTAGAAATTAGGTTAGAATAGGTTTCTTCTTCTATCCCTAATCTATCTTATTTCTAATTTATTTCTATTTAGAATATATTCTTAAATTACTATTGTTTATATATGAGATTCAAATCTATATGATTCTCTTATATAGATCTGCAATAGAATCGTAGAACTATGTTTTCAGCATTCAAATCATTATTATCTTCTTTTCCAAAAATCTCTATGAGTGAAGTAATACTTGTTTAGGCTAAATTCTACATTTTTTATATTTTACATTGATTTGTATGCCTAAGGAGGTTTGGTTTTATGATAAAATAATAATGCAAAACCCATAAATCTCCTATTTTTTATGCATCGTAAAGTGGTCAATCATTATTTTATGTTTGTGAATTGTTTTGGTTATGCTTGAGGAATATTTTGGCGATTTTACTTTTGTTTAATTGGATATTTAAAAAGTGTTTGTGATGTAAAAAGATTAAGATTTGGTTTGGTCTTATTATTTGAGTAGGTTTATATTTTGTTTCCAAAATGGATAATTTGAACGTATTCAGATTTGAAATAATCAAATGTTAATGTTTTTATGTGCAACATAGAAAAAGTGTAAAATTGATTCAAATAAAGCTTTATGTATATATGTATGTGTGTATATATATATGCCGAATAGGTATATATGTATGTATTTAACACCATATTTCTCTTTCATTACCTAAATCATTCAAACAAACCTTGGATATAGGTTTGAATAGTCATGTTGTTATTATCCCGTTTGCTGCTTAATATTGATTATGCCATGAATTAAGTAGTTTAATATATGAAATGCACTTGTATGCCATTTATGTGAACAAGATTGACAATTTACACTATTAAACCGTTTACTAATTCAAATAGAAATTAGCGTTTATAGCACGTTTTTAATTATATATTTAATTAGCATAATCAAACATAATTATGGCATATGTTAGAATAAGGTTAGAAACTTGAAATGTCCCCATATGAATTATTCCTTGTGTATGTGTAATAAATGGCTTATTTTTATGTATTAAATAATGACACACATGCAGGAGGTTAGTCATCATTCGTGGTAGAAGTCTACCCAGAACCAACGGGCAAATCCAACAACCACAAGTGAATTAGGCTAATGTTAGAGGTCTGGAAGCCATGAGCCATTTAGCTTAGTAAACTATGACACGAGGTTATGCCCAGTTATAGTAGAAGTCTACCTGGAACCGCCACTACAAGAAAAATACCCTATTGCAACTAGCTATTTGCAACAGGCGACAAATGACAGTTGCAGTAAATGATATTTAGCAACAGACCTATTATAGTAGTTGCAATAGATGGGATTTAGCAACGAGACTTTTTTTTCCTATTGCGGAAAGCATATTTTTAGCAACTGAGCTTCCCTTCCTGTTACAAAAACATACTTTTAGCAATTGTGCTTTCATAATAGTTGCAACAAACATATTTCTGCAACTGCGTTTCGAAGCCAGTTGCAAATAAATATCTTTAGCAACTGTTTTTGCCTCTTGCAATAACTGTATATTTTTACAAGTGGTAAAGCCAGTTGCGAAAAACATACTATTAAAAATTAGTACCAGGTTTTTATGATTAACTTTTAGTATTTAATTTCAAATATTTACTATTAAATGATTAACTACTAGTAATTATATAACAATTAAGATTAATATTTAATCATTATTAATTAATAATGAATTTTAAGTATTCTAAAGTGGTATTTATAACTGATAATTAAATAATAATAATAATTACTATTTAACAAATAATAATAATTAACATTTAAAAAATAATAAATTAAATAAATAATTATTAAATAATAATAAATTAATAATAAAAATTGGATAATAATTAATTTGAAATATGAATATGTTTAAATATTAAATAAATAAATAATAATTAACAAAATTCATAATAAATAAATAAACGATAATTGATTAATGTTACTATTAAGGAGTAATTAACAGTTAGTAATAATTTATTGTATGAATTAATTAATTTATAATTTGTGTTTAAGAACTAATACATACCCCACCATTAGTAAACATAGTTACTATTAAATACGAAGTAACATGTAATATAGTTATAACGTAATAAGTATTATGTAATAATAATTACTTAATATGAATTAGTACTTCAATAATTTATCATGTTAGTCATGAAGTAATAAATACTAATTTATATTTTAATAATTAATATTAAATAATTAATAATATTCAAACCTAATAATTAATAGTTTATACATTTTATATGTAATAATTGATAATTAAATAATTATGAAGTAATGTTTTCTAATGTAGTAATTAAATGTAAATAATTGCTAATTAATTATGACCATTAAAAAATTAAGAACTAGTAATTAAGACAAATATTCAAGCATATTAATAATTAAGAAGCAATATTTACTATTTAATATTGTATAATAATATTTAATTTTTTTCTCTCAAAGTTTTCTTAAATAAATTAAAAATACCTATGGTATAAAATACAATATCATACGCATTTAATATGTACTATTTAATTATAATAATTGATAATTGTATAAAATACTTAATATTTTAAATGTTATAACTAATAATTACTAAATAATAAATGTATTTTTTATAGATTTATAATTGCGTTTTTCATCCAGCAACGAATTTTATAAGTTTGTACGACAAAATAGAGTGGTGCTAGAAGATCCGAAGGGCTTTTTGTTAAAATGCACGAATTTAAAATCAAATGGTTGAATTCATGGGAAGTAACTGCCACATGTTTTGAATGATTATGAATTTTTTGACATTTTTCGTTACCCTATTTTCCAGGCCTTTTAGCATCAGCGACAACTGCGACACAGTATTATAAGTTATCAATAAACTGCAAAAACCCGTCTTTTGACTTCAAACAAAAATTTCGGCTCTAAGCAAACTTCCCGCTGTGTAATTTCATTTCCGCTTCCCAACACAACCCTAAATTATACTTTCTCCTAAGTCCTCAAATCTGCTTTTCAAATCTGCTCTTTAATGGTGCGGCTACCAGATATAATCGCTTTGTTCTCTAAGCTGCTCCCCCTCCACATGTCCATCACGGATGACTCAATGCTCCACTGCCTAATTTTTTTTCCACCATAACGTGAAGTTATTTGTTCCCTCTTCTGCTACTTTTCATGCCCTAATCACAAAAATCAAACCTCATCACAAACCTGGAATCTCCTCTCCATCACTTCAGATCCAAATTCGTTTTTTCGATCTCGTTTACCCTCCCTTTGATCCTACTCTTTCGTAAATACATGATTCGTTGCTCTAATCTTTCCTAATTCTAAACACGATTTCAGGAAGGAAGAATCCTATCTCAAAATATTTATATGGAGGTCCGTCTTTGTCTCAGGCAGACGAATTCCGAAACCACCGCTAGATATCATCCGTCTTCGTTTTGCCTGACATTCTATCGCCCTCTAGGTATACTGCAATACCTCCATATGAACCGATCAGCTTACCTACCGAGCCAGTCCAGCTTAGTGACGTCATGGTCGAGGTTTTGAAGGCGTCTGATGGGTCTGATCTTAAGAAGCCTTTGCAAATGGCAATTAGGGGAAATATCTTTGATGATTCGAGAGGTAGGTTAGACTGATTGCAAAGTTTATGAAACTGTCTCCTCTTATGTTTTCTTTTAATGTAAATATTTATAAAAAAGCTTGAGTATATGCAAATTATGGCTATGTACGTTTTTTTCTTTCAGATACAGACATATATAAGTATGTAAGACATGTGTATCTTAAGGCTAGCATTTATTGCTTTGAAAGTTTGAGTATTTGTAAACAGCTATAACAAGGCCATTAATGAATATAGCTTAATGGCTACAGTATTCATATAATGTTTAATTTTATTTTGTATTTGAAAACTAGATGGACAAAACATCTATAGTTAAGCACACAATTGATTGTGTTCAAGAACTTCAAAAGCAGGAGAGAAGTCTGAATGAAGAGATTAGACTGCAATTTTTGTTTGTAATTAGAATACCTGTGCAGGCATCATACCAAATCTTATGAATAGGCATAATGACTGTTGAATTGCTATAATATAACTGAGTTTACATGAAGCCCAAATATATGAGTTTATGAAGTAAATCACCCCTGCATGGACTTCTTTGTTAAACTATATCCACAGCTTAAAGTTCACCCTTTGATGTTGATATAAAAAGTGTATATATTTGTATGCGCTCTCATTTATATAAATATATGAGGATCTGTGCATTTGGGTTAACTAAGTCCGAACTATTATGCTTACACCCTGGTACATGATGCATGCGTTGCCTGCATTCCTGTGACCTACTTATTACTTGTTCGTTTTCCATGTTAGAATTACATGCATGGGCTATAAGGAGTTGATTTTCATTTAAAGTGCGGTAGCTTGGGCTTCCCACTTTGTGAAACGTGGGTATATTTATATACAGGCTTACTGTATGAACTCTCCTATTCTAATGCGGCATTTCGGATTATTTGTCACTAATTTACATGGACCTTTCCATTTGAAATCTTATTCTTATGTAATCCTCTTTTTGAATGAAGAGATAACTGAATTGGAATCAGCTCGAACTAGCGATGATAAAAGGAAGGGAGACGGAGAAACCTTTTCGAGTTCAACGAAACTGTCTATTGAATCAATGGAGCTTATCGTGTCTGAAATTGGAGAAAACACATTTGTTGTAAGATATAACTGCTGCATGAAACCAATGAAGAATGTATGTGAGATTTTTGAATCTTTGGATCTTAAGATTTTATCAACTAACATTGTGCCTCAATCTGGGAGCTTGCTGCACACTCTCTATGTTCAAGTACAACATTAATTAACTTTTTAGTGATTGATTACCATTATATCTATATATATATAATATTGTGAATCTATATGTGTATTTATCCTTTAAGTCGGAGATAACTATTTTCTAATTATTGTATGTTATATAAAATTTTAGGCAAACGACACAGATTGCCTTAAATTGAAGCAGAAGATAGCTGCTATTATGGAGTATGAACTAGTAGAGTGAGCATGAAGTATTCAAATGGATATATTGTAGAGTAATATCCTGACATATTGTTTTTCTTCTATTCTCTCACAAACCGTCTTTAAATTCAAGATGATAAGGATCAGTGTCACCAGGTGATTATAAAATGAAATTGTTGGTCTCATCTTTAAAGTAGAAAACTGCTTTGAATGTTGAGGGACTCCTTCAAATATGCATTACCATTTACCAGTTTGTAATTTCTTTGTCGTTACAGTACTTGAAATATTCTTAGAACTGCATTTGAATAAACGTAACCCATCTTCTTTGTCGGTCATTTCTCTAACTCTCGAATTAACTTGGAAGTCTAACAAGCTCCTAAAACATTGTCTGTATGGTTATTATTATTGTTGTTTTAAGTGTTGACTTCATGTATGTTATGACTCACATCATTTTTCTTTATAATTATACATGCAGGCTACGAACTCAGTCTCCTTTATTTTCAACATAAAGACATGAATTGAATGTAATTATTGGAACTGAAGTGTTGAACTCTAGCTCAAGGCAAAAAGTCCGCTAGTGAGAAGCATGGCATCAACATGGATATAATCATTTCAACATATTATGTGTTTTTAATATGTTAGAACTTGATGTTTGAATGTAACTTATCAAATATTTTGAAATGTACATTAAGAATTTGTTTATGTAATTGTATTTTTCTTTGCTTTGTGGAGTTTGCGTTTAATTATTTAATTTTAATATTTGTTTTTAGCAATGAATTATTATATATATAGAAAGCGGTGAATTATTGTATATATATATATATTGCTGCAAATAATTGAATTACAATTGTTTTAAACAGTTGTAGTTGAGTCATTTGCAACAGTCAGAAATGGTTGTAGTATCTCACTTTTTAAATGTATATTTCAGGTTTGCAAATGTCATTTGTTCTTGCAAAAGGATCTGTTGCAACAACAAAGGTTAGTTGCAAAAAAGTCTACAGCAACTTCTTATTGCAACAGACAAAAACTGTTGCGAAACTATTGCAACTTCGGCAATACCAATAGGCGCTGACCTGTTGCAATAGGTCTACTGCAACAAATATTGCCTGTTGCGAAAAGTGTTTTTTGTTATAGTGCGCCCGACATATCCAACATATATAAGTAGACGGTTTAATGTGAGAGGTCTAGTGTATATATACACCTATTATGTGTGTAAATAGGTAGGCTTACTACCTTCTTGATAAGGTCTTAAGTGACTGGCTTTCTTCTTATCTAGTTTGGGTCTTAAGTGATTAGGACTAGGACAATTCCGAAGGTTTGTTCCTTGGATTTGGAACAAAGCCATGGGACCCTCCCTTATTAGATTTGAAGTTGTCTATGGTTCCTCCTTCTCTAAATTGGTTTGGTCATGGCAATAACAGAGTAGGGTTGTTTACCGGAATGTCCACTTCCTCTCGGATCTTTGTGAGGTCCAACCTAGAAACAAATTTGGTATTCGTGGGGCATAGCATGCAATTTAATTAACCAATCCATCTAAGGAAAGTTTTAAGCGAAATAGGTCTATTACCGTAATATCAGCTAAGCAATAACATTAGGTGTCCGTCAGAGCGGGCTTAAATGGCTATATGCGGGCCTATCTTAAACCGATATTAAGCGACGAGGTACTACTTCTCATATTCCTTATGAGAATATATATCTATAGGGACATCGATGTGATTTGATGGGGTTTCAAGTGGCTAGGGTCCGCCTTAGGGACGTAATAGAACACGAGAATCCACCCTTATTAAATATACTAGAACGGGCCTTAAGTTACCGAGAATGTCCACCTCGTTAGGTCGTAAGTGATCGTTGATACACCATAAATGCATTAATGAAGGTCTTAAGTGATTGAATCGGATATCCACCTCATAAATTAAAATATTCGCTTGTATGTGTGCTTGTATGCTTCGTAAACATACGTTGAAATATATATAACCTGCCAAATTTAGAGTATAGTCTTTAAGCACATGTTACTTTCAGTCATCGAAACTTTATCTTCTTACCCATCTCCTTAACATATCCAACAGCTTAGTAGGTGGAGTGGCGGCTTGATGGACGAAACAATGTTGGAGCCTGAAGAAGGCAGCGAGACTATTATATTGGTATTAGCTACAATTATTTTGTTATTGTTGGAAACTCTGGATAATGAC
This sequence comes from Allium sativum, assembly GCA_030737875.1. Taxonomy (NCBI): domain Eukaryota; kingdom Viridiplantae; phylum Streptophyta; class Magnoliopsida; order Asparagales; family Amaryllidaceae; genus Allium; species Allium sativum. Next base: position 829,687,214 of record CM060918.1, on the reverse strand, counting down.
GTACCGTTATGAACAAATGTATTTGGCACTTTGTATTCGAAACAATGGCTTTTGAATAAATGGTACATTTTCTTTATCATTATACTTTCTCGTTCCGCTGTTTAAGATTCCATCTTGTTATATTTTTTGTTTATTCTTTGCTAATGTAATTCCTTATAGGAACCGATGACCTATTTAGAGTGGCTCTAAGTTACGATAAGCCATTTCTTGGTTAAAATTTAGGCCCACTCCTAGCAAATTGTTACATTTGGTATTAGAGCCTAAGTTCCCGATTATAGGGAAATATATGCACGAGAGGCATATTTGTATTTTGAAAAAAGTTTTCAAACTATATATATTATATATAAGAATTTAGCCCAATAAGCATATGCAACTATACTAGGAAACTTTATCATTTTCTTTCCATTTTAGCTTAAATACTATCTCAGGAGCATCTGCTGAAGGATTCTTCCTTTCTTTTTCAGATAGTAGAATGGCTTATAATCCTTTCTTTCATGGAAACCAGGCAAGACAATGGTGTTTGTCAGAATGGTTCCAGCTGCATCTTCATATCGTGGAGCAAGTCGCTATCGCCAATCCCACCCCAGCGGAGCCTACAGCTCCTTCTGTTGAGGTAGATTTTGTTTTCCCCCGACTCTATAAGAGATTCACGAACCTTGGTGGATAACCATTCTTAGGGGCAGAGGGTTTTGTTGGAGCCCAATCTTAGATAATGGACTGCGAAAGGATTTTTAATGCCATTGGATGGACAGACGAGATTAAGAGGGGAGTCACAGCCTGGCACTTAAAGGGGAAGCCCTTGAGTGGTGGAACCTAGTATTTGGAGAGAATGTGGGATGAATATTTACGCGGATTGAACTCAAGACCCGCTTTGAAACAAAATTTCTACCTAAGGCTGCGATGACAATCCGATTAGAGAAGTTTATCCATCTCAAACAAGAGAATATGAGTCTGCAAGAATATGTAGCTAAATTCATCGAGTTATGTAAGTTTGGTAGGGGATTGGTGGATACCCCAATGAACAAGGCTTTAATATTTGTTAAGGGGTTGAAGTCCCCACTGAAAGACACCTTGACGACCCAAGTAACATTCGGAGCAACCTTTAAGACATTAGTTGAGACGACCATCTTGTGCACTAATGAAGGATTTAAAGAGGACATGAATGATGACAAATGAGAAGGTAGTTCTAGTTCTAATTAGAATAAGAAGAAATAATGGTGGAAAACAAGAAGAAAGGGAGTAAGTTTAAGAAAGAGACTAAGACTTATACAAGGTGCAATCGCAAGGGCCATTAGGCCAGGGACTATAGGACTGCTTTAGTAAAGAAAGAGTTTAAAGGAAAATGATTCAACTTCCACAAGGAAGGACACTTTCCTAGGGATTTACCAAAGCCTAGAATTGTTCAGAATAATCGTAATTATGCATTAGAAGTAGCACCAATATAGAGCCCACACCCGAAAGATCAAGGTCAACCTGCATTTGAAGATATAACTTCTATTTCAGCAATTTCCGTATACACCTTGTTTGACTTGGGATATATATAAGACTAGTTGATTTGTTGAATCCTTCCTTGTCCATCGTTAGTAATCCAATAGAGGTGGCTAACCCTATCGTGGGAGCTAAGCATCTTGAGTTGATTTGTAAAGACCTATCATTGGAGATCGACGAGGTCGAATCCCTTTGCAAAGCATATGCATTAGTTTTATAGGGTATGACCTTATCCTAGGTATGGATTGGTTGTCATTTTATGGAGCCATCCTAGATTGCGACAAGAGGGTAGTTTAGCTTAGGAGCCAAGGAGAACGTAGTCTTAATATCCCTTGTGATATTAGAAATGAGGATAGAGCCATATTGCATACCTTGTCTCCTAATTTGGAAGGACCATCTTTGATCCCTATAGTATGTGAGTTCTTATACGTCTTTGACGAAGTTACAGTACTCCAACCTCATAGGGAGATCTCTTTTCATATTGGCCTAGAGAAGGATGCTAGACTAGTAGCTTTACCCTTAAAAGCATATGGCGCCAAAAGAAAGAAAAGAGTTGGATAAACATATTTCGGAATTGCTAAAGAAAGACATCATTCGACGAAGTACATCTGAATGGGGTGCACCTGTTGTGTTTACCGCCAAATAGGATGGATCCCTAAAACTTTGTGTGGATTATAGAGAGTTAAATAAGTTAACCAAGAAGAATAGGCACCCCTTACCCGGAATTGATGATCTGTTTGACCGCTTGGGAGGAGCTCGGGTATTCTGCCAATTAGACCTTGCAACTGGATTTCACCAATTCAGGATTTCAGAAGATAATAAGGATAAGACCATATTTAGGACACCAGATGGAGTGTTCCAACAAGAAGTTATGCCGTTTGGACTAAAGAATGCACCTGTCATCTTTATTGACCTCATGGGTAAAGTGTTTAGGGGAATTATGAAGAGGATCATGGCGGTTTTCATAAACGATATCCTTATATTTTCAAAGGATCATAAGGAGTATGAAAGTCACTTAGGATAGGTCCTAGGTATATTGAGAGAGAACCAGTTGAAAGCCAAGTTTTCCAAATGTCATTTCTGGATGGAAGAAATTAGATTTTTGGAGCATATCGTGTGAAGCAAAGGATTAATAGTAGAGCCTATGAAGATCAAGGCAATTAAGAAATAGAAAGTACCTAAAAACGCTATGGAGGTTACAAGCTTTCCTGGATGCGCAAGATATTACCGAAAGATTGTTACTCCTTTAAATCAACTAATGAAGAAGAACTTCGTATTTCCCTGGAGTAATAAGTGCGATATGGCTTTTAAGAAATTAAAGGAAACATTGCCTAGTGCACCAGTTCTTATTATACCTGATGGCTCAAGGATGTTCACGGTCTACACTGACACCTGCGGAACCAGTTTAGGAGCAGTTCTCATGTAAAAAGGAAGGGTTGTTGCTTATGCTAATAGACAACTCAAGAACCCAGAGAAAATATATCCAATTCATATCTAGAGTTACCAACGGTAGTATTCACCTTGAAAATGTGGATGTATTATCTTTTGGGAGAGAAGTTCGAGCTTTTCACTAAATGTAGATCCCTAAAGTATTTATTATCTCAATGTGACCTGAATTTAAAACAACAACGATGGATGTAGTACATTGCCGCTTTTGATTTCATGATCCAATATACCCAAGGGAAAGGGAACGTCGTAGGGGATGCATTAAGCAAAAGGCATGCATCTTTGAATGCAATCTCGGAACAAAAACAGTTGGAGTTTCTCTCTAACTTTAACTTGCAACCCTCTCCAGATCTTTTAATAGTTTTCTTAGAGTTATGATTGTTATACCCGCTCCGAGGGAAAGGATTCAGAATATGGAAGATCTTGAAAAAGCGATAAGAAGGTTGAAAGAGAAAGTGGAGAAGGAAGGCTTTCCTCATTCAGTTATATATTCACTAGGCAACAACGAAAGTTTTCTTATAGATGGCTTTGTGTCCCTAAAGAAGAGGAGTTGAGAAAGGAAATTTTAGACGAGTATCATAAGTCGAGGATGACCATACACCCCTATGGGGATAATATGCATAAAGATAGGAAGATAAATATCCATTGGTAAGGGATGAAAAGGGAGATAGCTAAGTTTGTGGCCAAGTGTTTGACATGCCAAAGAGTAAAAGCAGAATAAGGAAAGCTTAGAGGATAACTATTGCCTTTATAAGTTCCCATGTGGAAGTGGGAGTATTTTTCCATGGATTTTAATGGTGGACATCCGAGAAGCCAAAAGGATAATGAGGCTATTTGGGTTATAGTTGACCATTTTACCAAGAATGCTCATTTTACACCAGTCAAGAAGAATAGGAGTGCGACTTTGTTGTCCCAGTTGTAATTTCAAGAAATAGTCAGATTTCATGGTATCCCATCTAGTATAGAGAGCGACTGAGAACCCTTATTCACAAGTGAGTTTTGGAGAAGTTTACAAGTAGGATTAGGGACAACACTCAATTTTAGTATAACTTATCACCCACAAAATGATGGCCAGGCGGAAAGAGTAAATCATATCCTAGAAGACTTACTCAGAGTTTACAATATCGACCTTTGGAGGAGTTTGGAAACAGAACCTGCCACTTATGGAATTTATGTATAACAATAGTTTCCAAGTAACGATTAGTATGTCCCATTTTGAAGTGCTTTGCGGGAGGCCACGCAAATCACCAACTTGCTAGTGGGATACTATCAACAAGGTTCTACTCGGACCAGACTTCGTCCATGACTCCATAGTGAAGATTTTTTCCATAATTCCATAGTGAAGATTTCGGTTGTTAGGCAGAGGATGAGGGCATCTCAAGACTGTCGGAAATCATGTGTTGATAAGAGGAGGAAGGAACTTGAATTCAGTGTAAGAGACTTGGTATTCGTAAAGGTTTTCCCTCTTAAGAAGACTGTCCGGTTTTGGAAGACAAGGAAGTTGGCTCCTAGATTTTTTGGGCTTTTCCAGATCATCGAGAGAATATGATCTTTGGCTTATCGAGTGGGTCTTCCTGAAGGCCTATCAGGAATCCATTATGTTTTTCATGTGTCTCATTTGAGAAAGTGCCTTTATGATTCTTCTATGGAACTTGAGCTCGTGAAATTGGGGACATAAGGAAACTCGAGTTGGAGTCTAGTGTGCCCTGTTCCATTAAAAAGATTGTAGAGAATGGAATCAAAAGACTTCGCAATAAGACTGTTTGCCTTGTCCGAGTACAATGGGGGGACGACCCTGCGGAAATCACTTGGGTGACAGGGGACAAGATGAGACAGACTCACCCAGAGCTTTTCACAGTAATTTTTCTCTCTTAAATTACATTTATGGATGCATAGTGGTTGTTAGATTGGATGTTATGGAAACGTATGCAACAAAATTGCATAGTGCACTCATATAGACATATATGCATATTAAGATGTTTTGCATACATACTACATCAATTATTTTACAGACACGCCAGGATTAAGCTCACTTTAGTAAGTCTGTTGTCCATAATCACTGCGAGTCATGGATGTTTATGAATGAATTAAAAATAACATGGGTGTATAACATGGATGTTTAGAGTGAGTTGTGTTTTTCGCTCCTTCATGTAGATTTGAAGATGAAATTTATTTTAAGGATGGGGAGAATGAAGCAACCATTAAAATATACCTAAATAAACTTAAGACAATCTAATTTAAAGTAAAGTAGACCAGGAAAACATTATAATTGTATTAGTGGTGAAATTCTAATCTAATTTCATATATAATATGTCTCTAATCATAGTACGTATGAAGGATTCACATTTAAAAGGTTGTACATTAATATATGTAAACACACACACACACACACACACACACACACACACACACACATATATATATATATATATATGCATGAACGTTTAAAATTTGGATTGAAAGTATGAATATATGGAATAAAAATAACTAATTAATGGTTGATAATAATATTCCATTAAATTCAAAATTGTGTGTGTATATACACACACATAAGAGGGGACAAGAATATTGATTAAATGGAAAGGAATTAATATAATAAGTAACATTTATTAAAATAATCCTTTCAAGTAATCAATGCAGGCCATTTTCGTTACCAAAGGTCGAACGCCCCCTAGGAAGGGTGTCGATAGACGGTCAACCGCCCTCCTATGGAAGGTGTCGACTGCTTAGTGCGGCGAGAGCTCAATGAGGCTGGTTTGCTGCTGTTTTGGTTCATTTTATAGACAATGAATAGCCTAGATTAAATCTATGTTAATCTAATAGTTATTATTTGTTTGCACACCTATAAACAACACCTAATTCATGTCATAATTCTCTAAACCCTCTCATTCTTTGTGCCTCCATTCTGCTTCTGAAATTCCAGAAATTGGTTTGGAATAGGTTTTTCTTCTATCCCTGATCTATTTCATTTCTAATATATTTCTATTTAGATTATATTCTAGAATTTCTATTATTTATATATGAGATTCAAATCTATATGATTCTCTTATATAGATCTGCAATAGAATTGAAGAACTATTTTTTAGTATTCAAATCAGTATTATCTTCTTTGCCTAAAATCTTTATGAGTGGAAGTAATACTTGTTCAGGCTAAATTCTACATTTTTTATATTTTATATTGATTTGTATGCCTAAGGAGGTTTGGTTTTACGATAAAATCATAATGCAAAACCCCCAAATCTCCTATTTTTTATACATCGCAAAATAGTTAATCAATATTTTATGTTTGTGAATTTTGTTGGTTATGCTTGAGGAATAGTTTCGCAATTTTACTTTTGTTTAATTGGATTTAACTCTTTTTATTTAAAAAGTGTTTTTGATGTAAAAAGATTAAGATTTGGTTTGGTTTTATTATATGAATAGGTTTAGATTTCCATTGCAAAATGTATAATTTGAACGTATTCAGATTTGAAATAATCAAATGTTAATATTTTTATGTCCAACATCGAAAAAGGGTAAATTTGATTCAGATAAAGGTCCGTGTGTGTATGTAAGTATATGTATATATGTGTGTGTGTATATATATATATGCCGAATAGGTATATATGTATGTATTTATTACCTTGTTTCTCTTTCATAACCAAAATCATTCTAACAAACCTAGGATACATGTTTCAATAGTTATGTTTTTGTTTTCCCATTTGTTGCTTATTATTGATTTTTCCATGATCTAAGTGGTTTAGTATGGAAATTGCACTTGTATACCTTTTATGTGAACATAATGCACAATTTACACCGTTAAACGTTTCTTAATTCAACTGGAAATTAGAATTTATAGCATAGATTGAATTATATATTTAATTACCGTAATCAAATGTAATAATGGCGTAATAATTACGTTAGAATAAGATTTGAAACATGAAACGTCCTTGTTTGAATTATTGCTTGTGTGTGAAATAAATGGCTTATATATATACACACATATATATTAAATAATGACACATAAACATGAGGTTAGTCATCGTTCGTGGTAGAAGTCTGCCCGGAACCAGCCAGCAAATCCAGCAACCACAAGTGAATTAGGCTAATGTGAGAGGTCTGGGTGCCATGAACAATTTAACTTAGTACACTATGACACGATGTTAAGCCCACTTGTAGTAGAAGACTGCCCGCAACCGCTCGACATATCCAACATCTATAAGTAAACGATTTAATGTGGGAGGTCTAATGTGTGTATGTGTGCGCGTATATGTATATATATATATATACACCGATTATGTATGTAAATAGGTAAGCTTATTACTGCCTTGAGAAGGTCTTAAATGGCTAACTTTCTTCTTGTCTAGTTTAGGTCTTAAGTGGTTAGGATTAGGACAATTCCAAAGGTTTATTCCCTGTATTTGGACCAAAGTCATAGGACCGTCCCTAATTAGATTTGAAGTGGCCTATGGGTCCTCCATCTCTAAAAAGTGGTTTGGTCATGGAAATAACGTAGTATGGTAGTTTATCGGAATGTCCACTTCCTTTAGGAGCTTCGTGAGGGCCAACCTAGGGACATATTTGGTATAGTGGGATGTAGCATGCAATTTAATTTACCAAACCGTCTAAGGGAAGTCATAAGCGGCATAGGTCTACTTCTGTAATATCAGTTAAGCCGTAACATGAGGCGTTCATCAGAAGGGTTTCGAATGGCTATATGCGGGCCTATCTTAAACTGGTACTAAGCAAAGAAGTACTACTTCTCATATTACTTGTGAGAATGTATATCTATAGGGACGTTGATGTGATAGCACAAGATCTTAAGTGGTTAGGGTCCGCCTTAGGGTAATAAGAGATCATGAGAATCCACCCTTAATAAATATACTAGAATGGGCCTTAAATGACCAAGAATATCCACCTCGTTGGGTCTTAAGTGATCGCTGATACACCCTAAATGCATTAATGAAGGTCTTAAGTGATTGACTCGGATATCCACCTCACTAATTAAAATATTCACTTGTAAATGTGTCTGTGTGTTTCATAGACATACTTTAAAATACATATATAACCTGCCAAATCTTGAGTATTGTCTTTGAGCACATATTATTTTCAATCGCCGGAACTTTATGTTATGACCTCTCTCCTTAACATATCCAACCGGTAAGTAGGTGGGGTGGCGGCTTGATGAATGAAACAATGATGGAGCCTGAAGAAGGCAGCGAGACTATTATATTGCTATTAGCTATTATTGCTTTATTATTGTTGGAAACTTTGGATAATGAGTAATAATGATGTGCTGTTATGAAAAAATGTATTTGGCATTTTGTATTTGGATCAGTGGTTTTTGGGTAAATGGTACATTTACTTTATTATACTTGCTCGTTCCATTGTGTGAGATTCCATCTAATATTATTCTGTTATTCTATGGAAATTTAATTCCTTATAGGAATTGAAGACGTGTCTAGAATGGCTCTAAGTTTTGATGGGCCTTTTCTAGGTTTAAATTTATGCCCACTCCGGTCGGGTTATTACACTGTCCCCCCATCCCCCTATGTGTGTACAAGTGCAGTGCACGTAGTGAAAGTGAGCTGGAATGACAACATAAGAAAAGCATTAAAAGTATACGGCAATTCGACTTAGAAGACCATTGTACCCGACCATCTTACTGAATTGCGCTTGTCACTAGTTTGATGTTGTATATTAGAAGGAAGTAATGTTTTGATGTTCAGGTAGTATAAATTCATTTACAGCGTCAAGTTTGTATGTCGATTATGATATAATCTAGCTTAACTGTCCATATGCTTATTCAGATTGATTCACTACTATTCGGAATAGTTGTGATCATTGAATATAATTGAAGTATCAAAGTTTGGTGTTGGGTACATTTCAGGTTCACATCGACCCCCTTTCGGTTCGACCAATGTGCATGCCGGAACGAAAATTGTGCACTTTTCCAATTCGATGCCTTTCGATTCTACTAACCGCTATGTCAAACTGTTGTATAGTTTTTTCATTTCTTTGACCCGCTCATCCTTCTGATCCGGCCACCATTGGTTTCACTAATGACGAGGTCGAACCAGTCCTCCAAACTTCCTACAAACTTTCACTAACTTCTCCTTCCCTCAATGTCATCAGATCCATCCTTCTTCAGCTCAACCTACCTTACACCGAGCCAAGACATCAACTCGTCCCTTTCACACTCCAGTCAATCCTCATCACTACCTATGTGGGTCTTGTCACTACACTCCAAAATTTTCGGAGCCCTTAACATCATCTATCTCAACATCTCAAATCCATCGACATCCCTCTCATATCAATACAACATCGCTCCTCCACAAAAGGCCTCTCCAGCCACTTTGCGTCGCCTCACGAATCGGTGACAGGACCACTGGCTCAGATGGCGTCTCTGACATTACCAGCGAGTACCATTGCTAACCCTATGACACCAGAAAACATGAACTCGAGACCTTATTCTTGTGAAATCGCAAATAAAAACGTAGACCAACTTATCAAAACTCACTTAGTATGATCTAGATTCAAGATTGAAGTTGTGGATTTTGATTGCTTAAACGAAAACCTAGAATTAAGGATTATACGACTATTGGGGTTTTCTCGATTTGAAGTAGGTAAAGTGATTAAGTAAAAAGTGGAGTTACTTCTGTGGGGTTGATATATAGTAAAAATAGAGACTCCTCGCATTCTCTCCTGAAGTGACATATTGTCCCTATCCGATTTGACTCGGTCTGATTCAAACATTTCAAACCTAAGCGGTTCATATCGACTAGTTCGAATGGAAGACCAGCTAGACTATCGATCTGGAGTAAATAAAAGGAGAAAAGAGACTCCTTCCTCTTATGAATCAGTCAACGACTCCAAGTACTGACTTGTACGTGAAAGATGGTATGACTCGAATATGCGCTCGAAAGGCGCAAAAGGACAATGTGGTTTGGCAACGACCTGTATGTGTACCGTCACACTTAGGAGCCAAATACTTAACACAACTCGACTGTGTTACTAACATATTCAAATTCCTAACTCGACGGGGTTTTAAATATTTACCTGTGTTAATGGATTGCTCTATGTAAATGACTTCTGCTCAACGAGTACCATTGGGCATAGTATGAAGAATAACCAATTGTTTATAGAGGGAAGGAAAATTCAATTGTCACGATGGTTCAAAGAGACACGACTGATCATCATCATTTTCCTAAAGACAGATGACACCGTAAGAAGTTGCAACCCAACAGATTTAAAACACGTACCACCTACCACACAATATGCTTGGGGGGAAGGGATAAAGGGCTGACTTGCCGTTTAGCTAGGCCGTCAAGGTCCACTAACATTCACGATCATTGTGCTCGAGGCTTGAGTAAAGCATGTTCATGCAAATCACGAAACAAGACAAGCTTAGTATGCCGCCACACCTAGATCGATATAGTCTGAGATCGAGCAAGATGGACTTGGGTAGACCCTCGGTTTGGTGTGTATTCGGTTTGACTAAGAAGTTGAAAGGCGACCACTGTCTCTGTAACAACCCGTATTTTTGAATAACATGTTATAACGTAAATCAAGGCAGAATTAAATTTTAAATTATGAATCAAGGGAAACGGGCTGTGCCATTTCGCTCGTCTCGGAAAAATTTGCGAAATAGAGTCTGAGTTTTCGAAAATCGGAGTCCGTATGACCAAGTTATGGCCCGTCAAAGTTTTCAGAAAATTTCAAGTTCAAAAACAGTTCAAATTTGAATTCAGAATTCAAATTCAGCCCAAGCAGGACAGGCGGGAAAATTCCCGCCAGCCCCAAGTCGACTGGGGAGTCGACTTGGGAGTCGACACCCCCCAGGTGGTGTCGACTGCCCAGTCGACACCCCTGTCGACCTGGGTGGTCGACCAGTTTGGCCTGGTGCACCTGTTTTGGCTCCTAGGTCTTGTTTTGTTGGCTAGTGACGTGATTTGATGGCTCAAATCTGAATTAGGGTTAATCCTATGGCCTAAACTAACCTAAACTTCTATAAAAGGACCCTAATACCTAGCCTAAATCATCACAAATCGTTCCTACAACTAAATTATGCCAAAATGCTTCCTAATCATGGCCTCCACCTTCATATCATGGCCTCCATCCTCTTCATGAAAGTTTGAGTGTTCTAATTTAGAAAAAGAGCCATCTTTCTTCATCAAAACAAGGATCTTTCTTCATACAAATCAAAGGAGCTTCTTGTTTCTCAAAACAACTTGGAGCTTATATTCAATTGGGGATTTCTAGTGTGGCTTCGTCTCAATCTTGTTTTATTTTGCTCTAGTCTTCTTAGCCAAGCTTTGTAAGCCCTATTCTACTCTTTGATTTAAACTATGAAGTTAATATGATCATGTAGCAAGTTGAAATGTGACTTTTGGGTATAATGCTTGTCTTTGGGCTTTATTTGTATGCATAGATCCATGTATGACCTTTTTGATCTATGATGGTAGCACTATCATGAACCTAGTATCATTTACCTTGATTTTTGGGTAGAAAGCTATGAGCTTTATTTGTTGGTTATGCATAATGCTACATAGAACTTGGTAGTTATGCATAAATGCAACATAGAACCATCTTATAACCTTGATGTTAACTCGCATATGATCTTGAACTATATGCTAATCACATGTTATCACCCTATGTCAACTATGATCATGTTATCCCCTATTTGCTAAGTTGATGTCATGCATGTTTTGAGGCCAATAACCTTATAAGCAAGTATGTTGAACACCTTTGCCTCATATATAACCATGTTAAACTTGTGAGAGACTTTGCCACTTTATGCCCAACTTGTCATATCATTATGTTCCCCTTTTGGTCAATTTGTGTTGATGCGAACTTACGTGCGATGGGGTTACGTTATGGGTAAATTTAAATGACATGAAACATGACTTGAAAATAAGACATGTGATTATGCTTGAAAACATGAACGTGGACATGACATGTAGAAAACATGAAAGTGGCCAACTCGAGGTTGGGTTGAGTTTGTAGCATAAACCTACCCGGAACCGACCGGCTTAACTAGTAGCTACAAACAATAGGACCCAATGTGAGAAGTTGGTCATGTTGCACTTAAAACCCGAGGTTAGACTAAGTTGTGGTGTAAAGCTACCCGGACCCGCCCGACTTAACTAGTAACCACAACAAGGTCTAATGTGAGAGGTTGGGTGCATTAAGTTAATTAATGCCACATGGTAGGGTTAAGTCATGGACCACTTGAATACTTAACCAATTAAACACGATGGATGGTTGGGGTTAAGTCATGAACCACTTGGGTACACTTAACCAACTTGATACATGATGGGATAGGGTTAACCACACTTAACCCATTAGAAACCCTAGTTACGCGGTCCTTTTCAGTAGTAACCCTCTTGGATGTATCAACGATACCCTAGGGACTAGGCTAGGGTGGGGCACGATTACTGGGCTGATTGTAAGCGACCAGAACGACGGCTGAGTTGGTGCGCCGGTGTAGGTTCAGGCGGACTATGGTCGTGCACATAGTCCGGAGTTGAAAAGCAGGCACGGGCACCAGTAGGTTTAGACTGTGCATGCTTGATTCGTGTCAGTGGTTGGCACCCTACGATTTGATACCCCCTAGTGTGGACCTAGCACAGTTTGACTACATTCCGTGATTTGGCCATATGACATCGACACTTGATGGGTTAGGCATATAGGGAGCCGATCGACTAGACCGTGTAGTTGGACCTTGATTTAGGTCATCTCATGATGTTGGGCCAAACTTGGGCCAAGGGATCATTTCTTGTTTATACTTGACATGGATTGGATTACTAGTACTATTGGTGCAAAACTTAACCTTGTATATGCGATGCCACACTTGATCTATCTTGTTAACTTTTCACCATGCCAGTTATCATCCTATGTTTCATCTCTGTTTTACATGTCTAGTTAACTTTATTAGTTTTTATACTAATAGTAGGTAGGACTTACCAGTCTTTTTGACTGACCCGTTTTCTTTCGCCTCTTTTCTTCCGTCCCCCCCACCCCCCCAAGTTCTCAGGGTGCGAACACTGGCACCTAGCTTGGATCTTTAGCTTGCTTACTGGATAGCTCATGTATGGTTTGGACTTGAGCTCGCTATGGCTTTACCACGTCTACTTTGGGGATAGTTTACTTTCTGTCATTTCCAGTTTTCAGTTTATGTTTCTAGACTTGTAGTAGTTGGAAAATAATGACTGAGTACTTTTGATGTAAGTTGACTATGGTTTTGAAATAGTAGTTTTATCCGCTGCTTTACTTACTCTGTTTTACTTATATGTTCTGTCTTGTGATATCTTTATGCATGTTTACCTTGTCCAACACCCCTCCAAAGCCAGTGTACTTGCAAGAGTGACCCTGGCGGAGGCGGGGTGTTACATTTGGTATCAGAGCATAAGGTTTTACTAGACGGACAAAAGTTTTAAAATTCTTTTGAAAAACTATTTTCAAAACCAATTAAGTATTTTCCAAGAAAAGTCTAGTTTATTTTAAAAGGCTATTCCCCAAAATCCATTAGCTTTATCCTTTGTTTCCTCGTTCTAAATCTATCTTTTCCTTTTTCAGCATGGCCGATCTTAACCTTCCCGAGGGAGTAACCATACCCGGATGGTTCCGAAGGTACTTGGAAGCTAGGGCCAACGATGCGGGCCCAGCAAACAGTCCCACCGTACCTGAGGTTCCTCCTCCTCCTCCTCCTCAGCGTCCACAAGCGGATTTCGCAAAGATTTGCAAAGACTTTAAGGCGATGGGTGGCAAGAATTTTATTGGGACGGAGACTTTTGTTGAGGCAAGAAATTGGTTAAAAGAAACTGAAGACCTCTTCGCCATCTTTGATGTGGAAGACCGTAGAAAGGTTCTGTTGGCAGTATGGCTATTGAAAGAGGAAGCTGCTTATTGGTGGGAGGTCACCAACGCTACTAGGCCTATAGAGACTTGGGCCGACTTTAGGATGAGGTTTGGGCTTAAGTTTCTATCATCTGCTGAGGAGAATCTTCAAATGGAGAAATTTATATCTTTGAAGCAAGGGGACATGACAGTGAGGGAGTATGTGAATAAGTTTAACCAGCTTGCTCGATTCGGTTTGGACATGGTTAATACACCCCAGAAGAAGGCTCTACGCTTTGCACGAGGGTTGAATGAGCCATTACAAGGTTTAGCCATGTCTCATATACCCATTTGGGCCACTTTTGAAAGCCTAGTAGACATGGCATTGCTTCAGGGAGACGATAAGAATGGCAAGAAAGAAGTCAAGCCTAATGAGACTCAAACCAAGAAGGCGGACTCCAAGTGGGGAGGAAATCAGAGCAATCAGAACAACAAGAACAACAAGGGTAACAAGGCTAATAACAACAAGGCAAAGGACACAAGAAAGTGCAACTTCTGTGGGATTGTTGGGCACATAGCCAAAGATTGTAGGAAGAAGAGGAAGTTGGGAGAATGCTTTCATTGCGGAGAGACTAGACACTTCAGTAAGGATTGCCCAAAGAAGCAAGGACAGGGGCAAGGACAGGCTCAGCGAGCAGGACCTTCTGGAGGGCAGATGCATGCTCTCAACACTGCTCCAGTTCAGGACCGAGGTAGTATTTCTGTAGAAAGTCTTGTTTATATTTCTGGTTTTCCTGTTCGAACTTTATTTGATTCTGGCGCATCGCATACCTTTATTTCCTCTGACATTGTTGAAAGTTTGCACCTAAGTACTAGTCTAGTTGAGGATCCCGTCAGCGTTTCAAACCCAATTGGGTGTTCCCCCCATCTGTCTATGATTTGTATGGATTTGAGGATTTCTATCTTGACCGTAGAATTCACATGTAATGCTTATGTTCTCGGGTTCATGGGATACGGGTTGATTTTGCGCATGGATTGGTTGTCCGGTTATGGAGCCATTCTCGATTGTGAGCATAGGGTAGTGAGGCTTATGACTCGCCTTGGCAATACCCTAGAGATTTCTTGTAACCCGCTGGATCCCGTCATGTTATGTTATCTTGAATCCCTCGACTCGTCTATTGACAATCTTCAATCTGTGAGGGTGGTCCGAGAATATCCTGATGTTTTTGATGAGGTGAAGGGGTTACCCCCTAAACGCGAGATAGACTTCCGTATTTATCTGGTTGATAATGCCAAGCCAATTTCATAGCCTGTTAGGCACATGGCCCCGCGAGAAAGAAGGGAGCTTAGCAAGCAAATCAAGGAGTTGCTTGAGAAAAATTTCATTAGGCGAAGCAATTTAGAATGGGGTGCTCCGGTGGTATTCGCTACTAAGGCAGATGGTTCGCTTCGTCTATGTGTTGATTATCGTGAGTTGAACAAGCTAACAAAGAAGAATAGACACCCGTTACCGAGGATTGATGATCTCTTTGACCAGCTTGTTGGGGCTTCTGTTTTCTCTCAGCTCAATCTAGCCACCGGATTCCATCAGCTTAGAGTGGCTGAGGATAGCATTGACAAGACGTCGTTTAGGACTCCAGATGGATTCTTTGAATGGCTAGTCATGCCATTCGGTTTGACTAATGCACCCGCATACTTTGTTGATTTGATGAGTAGGGTGTTCAGGGAGTTCCTTAACAAGTTTGTGGTTGTCTTCGTGGATGATATTCTGGTCTTCTCTAAGGACGAGGAAGAACATGCTACACACCTCAAGGAGGTTATGGATACGC
Organism: Allium sativum; assembly: GCA_030737875.1. NCBI lineage: Eukaryota > Viridiplantae > Streptophyta > Magnoliopsida > Asparagales > Amaryllidaceae > Allium > Allium sativum. Next base: position 829,671,633 of record CM060918.1, on the reverse strand, counting down.
TTAGGGCTCATCAGTTGAAAGCCAAGTTCTCTAAATGCCATTTCTGGAGAAGGGAAGTTCGGTTCCTTGGGCATATAGTTTCTAAGCAGGGCTTAGCTGTGGATCCCGCTAAAGTGGTGGCGGTACAAGACTGGAAAGTTTCGAAGAATGCAACTAAAGTGAGAAGCTTTCTCGATCTGGCAGACTACTATAGAAAGTTCATTAAGGACTTCGCTAGGATTTCAGCTCCTCTTACTAAGTTAACGAAGAAGAACTTAGTCTTTGCATGGGACTTAGAGTGTGAGCTTGCTTTTCAAAGGCTCAAGAAAGCCCTCACCACAGCTCCAGTTCTAGCATTACCCGATGGAGGGAAGTTGTTTACCGTGTACACCGATGCATGTGGCACGGGATTGGGCACTGTCCTGATGCAAGAAGGGAGAGTGATATGCGTTGGGGGTAGGCAACTCAAAGTTCATGAGAAGGACTATCCCACTCATGATTTGGAGTTGGCGGCGATCGTCTTTGCACTCAAATCCTGGCGCCACTATCTTCTAGGCGAAAGGTTTGAGTTATATACTGATCACAAGTCGCTCAAGTACCTCTTCTCGCAGAAAGATTTGAATCTAAGGCAGCAAAGGTGGATGGAATTCTTGGCATCATATGACTTCGAGATAGCTTATACCCCTGGCAAGGGTAATGTTGTAGCGGATGCGCTAAGCAGAAGAAGGTTGACTTTGAGTCCCTTGTTTGTTGAGATGAATAGCCTAGAGTTCTTGGCAACCTTTAATTTCACACCGGCTGTTGATTCGATGACTAGTTCGTTAGCATCCCTTGAGCTTAGACCTATACTTCTTGATCAAGTTGGGGCAGGGAAGACCCACAGATAGTCGAGATCATGGACAAGTTGATCCGGGATGAGACATCAAGTCGCCTCGCTAGATATACTAATGATGACAAGGGATGGCTAAGGCGTGATGGAAGACTATGTGTCCCACGAGTGGGAGACTTAGTAAATAAAGTTCTTAAGGAGGCGCATCACTCGAGGATGACCATACATCCCGGAGGGGATAAGATGTACCGGGATATGAAGGGCATTTTCTTTTGGGATGGGATGAAAAAGGATGTGGCAGAGTTTGTTTCTAGATGCATTGTTTGCCAACAAGTGAAGGCCGAGTCGAAGAAGCCCGGTGGGCTATTGCATCCATTGGAGGTCCCACTATGGAAGTGGGAAAGTATCTCTATGGATTTTGTGGATGGATTGCCAAGATCAAGGAAGGGGAATACTGGCATATGGGTCATAGTTGATAGACTTACGAAAAGTGCTCATTTTATTCCGGTGAAGAGCAAGAGGACCGCATCATGGCTAGCATCTGTTTATCTTCGAGAGATAGTACGATTGCATGGAGTTCCTTCTAGCATAGTCAGCGATCGTGACCCAATCTTCACTAGCCAATTTTGGAATAGTTTGCAAGAAGCGATGGGTACGCGATTGAATCTAAGTACGGCCTATCACCCACAGACGGATGGCCAGACTGAAAGGGTGAATAAGGTACTAGAAGATCTGTTGAGGCTATGCATTCTTGACTTTGGTGGTACTTGGGAAGATCATCTTCCTCTAGTGGAGTTTGCTTATAATAACAGCTACCAAGCAAGCATAGGGATGGCACCATTCGAAGCTTTATATGGGAGGCCGTGCAAGTCACCAACATGTTGGTGGGAGACGACGGATAAGCTTATACTTGGGCCCGACATGATAAGGGACACATCCGAGAAGGTTGAGTTGATTCGAAGGCGGATGAAAACGGCCCAAGACAGACATAAATCCTATGAAGACAAGCGAAGGACAGACTTAGAGTTTGAAGTTGGAGATATGGTCTTTGTGAAGGTTTCTCCTTTGCGAAATGTGGTTCGTTTTGGAGCAGTTGGGAAGCTGGCACCAAGGTTCGTAGGACCCTTCCCTATTATAGAAAGAGTTGGGAAGATGGCTTATAAGGTGGAATTGCCCGAGAAGCTGGCCGGAGTGCACAATGTTTTTCATGTCTCGCATCTCCGAAAGTGCCTACATGAGTCAGCCGAGGTAGTTGAGCCTAGCATTCTTGAAGACATGGAGGTAGAGAAAGAGGCAACCTTGAGGCGAGCTCCGATTCGTATCTTGGGAACGGAGATCAAGAAACTGAGGAATCGAGAAGTCAAGTTAGTAAAGGTTCAGTGGAGTGAAGCCGATGAAGATGCAACTTGGGAAGCCGAGGAGAAGATGCGTGGGCTTTATCCATTCCTTTTTGAGGGTACATTCTCAATCTCTTTTCCCAGTTAGCATATCTTTCTTTTGCTATCCATGTTTATCTTGTTATCTCGTTAACCTTGCCATGAGAACCTTAGGTAGAAACCCTTTGGATGAAACATGTATTTGAAACATGTTATGCTTGATGTTTGCCAGTGGTTGCAAGTGTTTGCAAGTGAATACTCGTGGATGCATGATACACATTAGGCACTAAGATCGGCTCACACACTTTCATATTGCATATGCTTGAGTGCTTATACTTATTCATGGCTGAAACTTGTTATGCTATCACGTGGATGTTGAATATGGATGAATGTTATGTGCACTCATATAGAGATTATGAATTATGTTAGGAATTTGCATACATATGGACTCATTTCACTAACATACTTTGCATTAAGGAGGTTTACTGAATCAGTAACCGCCTGATTTTCGCATTAGATAAGTATATATACACACACCTTTGCATATGTTCATCCAGCATTTAGAATCTTTTAAGGACAATGACTGCTCATGGATGATGTTTTGAGTAGATGGATGATGGATGGTAGGATACGTTCTTCCTAACTTGAAGATTTCGGGGACGAAATCCTTTAAGGTGGGGAGAATGTAACAACCCATATTTTTGAATAACATGTTATAATGTAAATCAAGGCAGACTTAAATTTTAAATTATGAATCAAGGGAAACGGGCTGTGCCATTGCGTTCGTCTCGGAAAAATTTGCGAAATAGAGTCTGAGTTTTCGAAAATCGGAGTCTGTATGACCAAGTTATGGCCCGTCAAAGTTTTCAGAAAATTTCAAGTTCAAAAACAGTTCAAATTTGAATTCAGAATTCAAATTCAGCCCAAGCAGGACAGGCGGGAAAATTCCCGCCAGCCCCAAGTCGACTGGGGAGTCGACTTGGGAGTCAACACCCCCCAGGTGGTGTCGACTGCCCAGTCGACACCCCTGTCGACCTGGGTGGTCGGCCAGTTTGGCCTGGTGCACCTGTTTTGGCTCCTGGGTCTTGTTTTGTTGGCTAGTGACATGATTTGATGGCTCAGATCTGAATTAGGGTTAATCCTATGGCCTAAGCTAACCTAAACTTCTATAAAAGGACCCTAATACCTAGCCTAAATCATCACAAATCATTCCTACAACTAAATTATGCCAAAATGCTTCCTAATCATGGCCTCCACCTTCATATCATGGCCTCCATCCTCTTCATGAAAGTTTGAGTGTTCTAAGCTAGAAAAAGAGCCATCTTTCTTCATCAAAACAAGGATCTTTCTTCATACAAATCAAAGGAGCTTCTTGTTTCTCAAAACAACTTGGAGCTTATATTCAATTGGGGATTTCTAGTGTGGCTTCGTCTCAATCTTGTTTTATTTTGCTCTAGTCTTCTTCGCCAAGCTTTGTAAGCCCTATTCTACTCTTAGGTTTAAACTATGAAGTTAATATGATCATGTAGCAAGTTGAAATGTGACTTTTGGGTATAATGCTTGTCTTTGGGCTTTATTTGTATGCATAGATCCATGTATGACCTTTTTGATCTATGATGGTAGCACTATCATGAACCTAGTATCATTTACCTTGATTTTTGGGTAGAAAGCTATGAGCTTTATTTGTTGGTTATGCATAATGCAACATAGAACTTGGTAGTTATACATAAATGCAACATAGAACCATCTTATAACCTTGATGTTAACTCGCATATGATCTTGAACTATATGCTAATCACATGTTATCACCCTATGTCAACTATGATCATGTTATCCCCTATTTGCTAAGTTGATGTCATGCATGTTTTGAGGCCAATAACCTTATAAGCAAGTATGTTGAACACCTTTGCCTCATATATCACCATGTTAAACTTGTGAGAGACTTTGCCACTTTATGCCCAACTTGTCATATCATTATGTTCCCCTTTTGATCTATTTGTGTTGATGCGAACTTACGTGCGATGGGGTTACGTTATGGGTAAATTTAAATGACATGAAACATGACTTGAAAATAAGACATGTGATTATGCTTGAAAACATGAACGTGGACATGACATGTAGAAAACATGAAAGTGGCCAACTCGAGGTTGGGTTGAGTTTGTAGCATAAACCTACCCGGAACCGACCGGCTTAACTAGTAGCTACAAACAATAGGACCCAATGTGAGAAGTTGGTCATGTTGCACTTAAAACCCGAGGTTAGACTAAGTTGTGGTGTAAAGCTACCCGGACCCGCTCGGCTTAACTAGTAACCACAACAAGGTCTAATGTGAGAGGTTGGGTGCATTAAGTTAATTAATGCCACATGGTAGGGTTAAGTCATGGACCATTTGAATACTTAACCAATTAAACACGATGGATGGTTGGGGTTAAGTCATGAACCTCTTAGGTACACTTAACCAACTTGATACATGATGGGATAGGGTTAACCACACTTAACCCGTTAGAAACCCTAGTTACGCGGTCCTTTTCAGCAGTAACCCTCTTGGATGTATCAACGATACCCTAGGGACTAGGATGGGGTGGGGCACGATTACTGGGCTGATTGTAAGCGACCAGAACGACGGCTGAGTCGGTGCGCCGGTGTAGGTTCAGGCGGACTATGGTCGTTCACATAGTCCGGAGTTGAAAAAGCAGGCACGGGCACCAGTAGGTTTGGACTGTGCGTGCTTGATTCGTGTCAGTGGTTGGCACCCTAGGATTTGATACACCATAGGGTGGACCTAGCACAGTTTGACTACATTCCGTGATTGGGCCGTATGACACCGGCACTTGACGGGTTAGGCATATAGGGAGCCGATCGACTAGACCGTGTAGTTGGACCTTGATTTAGGTCATCTCATGATGTTGGGCCAAACTTGGGCCAAGGGATCATTTCTTGTTTATACTTGACATGGATTGGATTACTAGTACTATTGGTGCAAAACTTAACCTTGTATATGCAATGCCACACTTGATCTTTCTTGTTAACTTTTCACCATGCCAGTTATCATCCTATGTTTCATCTCTGTTTTACATGTCCAGTTAACTTTATTAGTTTTTATACTAATAGTAGGTAGGACTTACTAGTCTTTTTGACTGACCCGTTTTCTTTCGCCTCTTTTCTTCCGTTCCCCCCCCCCTCCCCAGGTTCTCAGGGTGGGAACACTAGCACCTAGCTTGGACCTTTAGCTTGCTTACTGGATAGCTCATGTACGGTTTGGACTTGAGCTCGTTATGGCTTTACCACGTCTACTTTGGGGATAGTTTACTTTATGTCATTTCCAGTTTTCAGTTTATGTTTCTAGACTTGTAGTAGTTGGAAAATAATGACTAAGTACTTTTGATGTAAGTTGACTATGGTTTTGAAATAGTAGTTTTATCCGCTGCTTTACTTACTCTCTTTTACTTACATGTTCTGTCTTGTTATATCTTTATGCATGTTTACCTTGTCCAACACCCCTCCAAAGCCAGTGTACTTGCAAGAGTGACCCTGGTGGAGGCGGGGTGTTACAGTCTCGATGAAATCATAGATGGAAAACCGCGGTTCGATAAGTACTCAGTTCGGTGAAGATTCAGAAGACAGTTCCTGATAAGCAATTTCTCGAATCGACTATATCGATCTGGATCTGGTCGAGCCAGACAAATATCTTCCAGAAGACTCGCTCCAACCAAGAACTGACCACCTGCATGAACTCCGCAAGAGCCGAATTGACATGCACGTGGCTCGGTCGAAATGGCCATGACTTTCCACTATAAAAAGCCCCCAAGAGCATCAAGTGAGGACTTTTAATCTCTTTTTCAGCACTTTATTTTAATAATACTATTGTACCAAAAAATTTCAGTCCCCTTGTATTGTAATTAATTTCTTGAGCAATAGTAAAGAGATTTATTACGAGGACGTCATTCAACGCCAAACCACTATAAATTGCGTGTTTTCGCTATTTTTCTCATTTTAATTTACTAATCTTAATTTATTTATCTACATAATCTCTATTTAGCTGTTTTTCTTGATTTAACTTACTAATTTTAATTTATTTCTCTATATAATTTCTATTTGGCTATTTGTGCCATTTTTAAATCAAAAACCTAGTGATAATCATTTGAAAATGACATCAATGACTATAACCACATAGCCACTTATTAGTAGTAATATTGATACTTTTGATGAAGTTCATCCATTTGGCTTATTCTAACTGTATTAAAAACGAAAATACTATTGTGCTTGGAATTGACATAATAATGACTTATGTACGATAGAAGGAATAAATTGGTACTTTAATAAAAAAATTGTTTTTTGTTGAATGATTTCTGCGTAACTTTGTAAAGAGTTTGATACAAATGGTATGGTACACAAATTTTTGAGAAATCAACAACTTTAAATTTTAAATTTTAAATTTTAAATCAATAATGTTGAAACATCATAACTAGTTTCTCCTTAAAATTAAAGATCACAAAATCAATAATGATACACTCTGGGCTACCGCTAAACTAACTGGAACGATGCTTGCTAGGCTGACAATGTCAAGAAATTTACGTAGAAACAAACTTTTATGTCCAAAATTGTGAAATTATGTTTTCACTATATGCCTCATCTTGGTTAAAATATAAAAATAATAAAAGAAACTAACTTGTAAATTTTGAATTATCCTGCAGCCTAATATTCACTACTCAGCTTTTATTTCTGAATTTCTTTTGGATTCAATTCCAGTAAACTCATCTGCCCTTTTTTTAATAATCAAACCGACAATTAGAGATGTTTCCCTACTGTAAGAAGGCCAAAATCAATTTGACTGAGACAACTAATTTTTGCATTATATTAGTGCTTCACATATTTCCTCCGCGTTTTCTTTCTCAAATCTATCTAACCCTGCTTCTTTATTACCATTTCTCACTCCGCTTTCTTCTCAAGCATTCTGCGGTCCTGTTAATTCTCCTTATATACCGATTCTCATTTCGATTATTCCTATTTAAATTCATTAAGATTTGTTTTACTTTTTTCCTTTGCAACTCAATAACAACTGTGTGAATTATCAATTTAGGGGAAACCTCAAGCATCCAACCGATTCACGAGCGATCGTCACAAGTAGGTATACTTTTGTTTTCTGATAAATAGTCATGGTGATTTTGTATTTTATTTTTTGAAAATTTGTCACAAACTTGGCGTTATAATAGTTACTGATTGTTAGTTTTTAATTTTAATTTTGAAATAAATATAGAAATTGTTGCACGGGTTGATCTGATTGGGTCTATATGATAAATCTCATGAACAGATTTATTTTAATCTTAATTTTAATTTTGGTTACTCAAAAACATAAAAAAAAACATATAATCTTAATTCTTATTGTTAATTTTAACTTTTTAATTTTAGTTACTGATTGGGTTCTAGAGATTTATCTCGTGAACAAATTTATTTTCAATTTGGGTATGTATGATGTTGATTTTTAACGATATACTTTGGTCGAATCAGTTATTTATTTTGTTTACAAATTCGAGTTTCAATGAAGCAATCGCAATGTGTTTTTTTACAGTATTTTCGAATTGATCATACATTAATGTTGGAAATTTGGGATTAGGCAATAGGCTTCGTGTTGATCCTGAAGAACATCCCATGCTTCTAACGGAGGCTCCACTTAACCCCAAGGCTAACACATAGAAGACAACTCAAAACATGATTAAGACAATCATTGTGCCAGTTATGTATGTTGCAATTCAGGAAGTGTTGTCACTCTATGCTAGTGGTCGTACCATAGGTATGTGTTATAATTTTTGGTTAGCAATGATCATATTTGTCTAGTATGTAAAGGTGATGCTACTGTTTTGGGAAAATAATTGTACATATTTTTTTTTTTTTTTGGATATGGGTATTTGATGGTCCATAGATAAAGAGAACCATGGTGGTCATTGAGTATGTAACATGCTATAACATATGATGATGTATCCTTGCTTTTGCAATTAGGTTGGAATGCTTTTGTGGTTAATCTGAACAATGGAAATTCAGAGTAGGATATTTGCCAAAAAAATTAGTGTAGCACTCTATTGATTAAGAATCAATTACAACAATTAAACCAGTCCACTACTTCACTAATGATGAAGCCAATAAAAAACTGCATTGCACAGTTAACTAATTTAAGATGTAACAAAAATGTAGCAACCATGTAGCTCTGGTTGTTGAATGCTGACCACTGGTGTAATAACCCGGATTTTCAGAACCAATTTTTTATTTTAGCTATTTTAATGGATTTTGAATATATTAAAATGGTTTATTTTAAATAATAACGACTAAAAATTTATTTAAATCGAAGTTAGAACGTATAAATTTATTTTAATTATAAAACGAGTCTGAAATGGCGTGGTAGTTTGAGAATTCGATTTTTAATTTCAATTGAATGTAAAGGATTCAAAATAAATCGAATTTCAGTAAAACCAGAAATATATGAATCTGTTTAATTATATCTTTCTAACCAATGTGAAAAATCCAGATTTCATAATGATAATTGAAAGTTATGTCCAGTTTAAAATTTGAAATAGTCTCTATGGAATTTATATGTATTTTATATAATATATAGCCCTTAAAAATAGCCATTTTGCAAACGGTCTCCAAATTAAACGAAATTAGTTTTATTAGGGCCGTATCGTCAAAACATAGTTAGATTTATTTTTCTAGAATTTTTGAAGTCAGTATGTGGCCCCGATAATTTAAAATGTACGTTGAAATCAATTTTGAGTGGCCTTGGTCGATTTGCGATCGATTAGGTCCGAGCGAAATTCGTATCATTACAGCTGGTATCAGAGCTTCGGTTAACTCAAATCTTTGGGGTGCAACTCGTTAGAACAGAATAAAAGACTCATCAAAGATTGGATTAGTAATATCCTATGAAAGAAAACTCATAAGAGATAGAGTTAGTAGTATCCTAGAATGAGAAACTCATTAGAGATGGTGTTAGTAATGCCCTAGAATGAGTTGAGAGTGACAAGTTTATAAATAATGTATTTGTGATTATATATATAATCTAGTTTTGAATATAGATTTTTGGGTATATAGAAGTTATAAATTTGAAAAAGTTAATCAACAAATTGATTGCTGGTTGTGTTGTGTGATTATTAATCCAACTAATTAAAATATTGGAATGATCAAACCAATAAGAGAATGAAAGGTAAATTTAGCCAAATATTGAACTGAATTGAAAATTGATTGAAATTGCATACATGTACATGTATACGTGTGAACAAATCATAGCATGGAAGCAAAAAAGGGGAATAAAATTGTATGCCCGACAAATAGGTACATGTTTACTAATTTATTGGGTTTTGATGATTTTATGAGCCAATTGGCTTTTTCCTTTTATTTTGGATTGATGAGGGCCGTGTGAGGCTAGTTGGGGTTTTAAAGGTCTCCCCGTACAAAGGAGGTTATGGCGAAATTTTCCGAAAATTTAAGGTGTTAGCCAAATTTTTGAGAAATTGGATAATTCTTAGAAACTGAAAAGTGAAAGAATGAAAGCTTGAATGAAAGTTGAGTTGGTTAGTTAAACAACTTTCAACTCCGTTCCTTTCCAAGGACGAAAAGATTTTAAGTGGTGGAGATTGTAACAACCCGGATTTTCAGAACCAATTAATTTTTTTTATTTTAGCTATTTTAATGGATTTTGAATATTTTAAAATAATAACGACTAAAATTTTATTTAGATCGAAGTTAGAACGTACAAATTTATTTTAATTATAAAACGAGCCTGAAATGGCGCGGCAGTTTGAAAATTCAATTTTTAATTTCAAATGAATGGTGCAGGATTCAAAATAAATCGGATTTCAGTAAAACCAGAAATATATGAATCTATTTAATTATATCTTTCTAAGAAATGTAAAAAATCCAGATTTCATAACGAGAATTGAAAGTTATGTCCAGTTTAAATTTTGAAATAGTCGCTATGGAATTTATATATTTTTTATATAATATATACCCCTAAAAAATAGCCATTTTGCAAACGACCTCCAAATTCGATGAAATTAGTTTTGTTAGGACCGTATCGTCAAAACATAGCTAGATTTATTTTTTGGAATTTTTATAGTCAGTATGTGGCCCTGGTAAATTAAAATGCACGTTGAAATCAATTTTGAACGGTCTTGGTCGATTTAGCGATCGATTTGGCCCGTGCGAAATCTGTATTGTTACAACTGGGACTGTTAATTTAGAGATTAGCATGGGTGAATGTGTTTTTGAAGTTTTGAACATTATTGAAGTTTGGATGATCGTTAAAAAACCTACAAATGAAATAACAGTTAGCAGGCTTGAGTATAGTTATTGTTACTTAGGAATGAAACTCTTTTGCTTCTAAGCAATTAGAATGGAGTAATTCACTCCGTCACTGCCTATGAGATAAAAATGATATATTTTGTTTTTTCAACTATTGAGTCACAAATTATATATCCTTGCTTGTTCTTCGATTTATTATAGGTATTGGATTAGATGGCAGGCATGTTCCTTGTTCTTGGTTTCAGAAGTTTATTCCTGCACTAAATTAAGGTACATGGGTGGTTGTCTTTTTTGGTTTTTGGATAGCTGGCACCATCCTTGAGGCTTTGCTTGCATGGAGGTTGCAGAACTAGTGTTATCAGCTGTAATAATGGATAGAGTTGGTCGAAAGACGTCGATGGCAGCTATGCTTTTCATCAGCCACATGTTTTTAGCATGACTTATAATTGACAAAAATAGTTAATAATAACCTCATTTGTGTTTGATGCTCGAATATGCTTATTTGGAATCTTCTCCATAGTATATGTTTATGCTGTAGAGGTGTATCCAACAATCCGTAAGGAGCTTGGATATAGGAAGCTCAAGTGCAGTTCAAAGAGCTAAGGAAGTAATATGCCCAATTTTAACAGTTGGTCTTGTGCATGGATACTGTCAAACCATAGCACTTATACTATCCGAGATAGTTCTCTTTGTTTCAGGAGTTGTGGTTTGTCTCTTCCCCTTTGAAACACGTGGCAGAGAAGTGGACGACTCAGTTCACTAAAATAATTGGAATGAATGCTCATCTTGTTTAATAGTTATATTTATGAATAGTAAAATTTTGAGAAATGAGGTATAGTTAAAAGTGGAAAACAAGACAGAACATGTGGATACACACATATTAGCACAATGACATTGTTGGATGGGAATCATGCAGCTTTGTCAGTTGTTGTTGATGTATATCATATGGTAACGACTTTCTTAACTACATGCTTAACCGTACCTCCTCGTTATGATCATCACCAACTAGATATTGATTTATTTATCTGGAGACAGGGAATCCTCTCTAATATCATTATATATTTATGTTCATGCATGTGGACATGTGTTTGGATATACATGTACCATCAGTGTTTGTTTCGGCATTTCTAGCAAAATTTAGATGTGTAGATATAGTATCTGTAATATTTGTTAGATAACTCTATTGCTTTTTGGTTTCCACGTAAATGTCTTTGTTTGCTTTTAGTTGCATTTCAAGGTTTTTGATAATAAGACATTTATTGAGTCACTTGTCATATGTTTTCAAAGGCAAAGAACAACTGGAATTCTTTAGTAAAAACCAATGGAAATACCAAGTACTAAAAGAAGAGCATTTTCCGATTGACTGGTAATATTACAGGAATCGTTAGGGGCCAATAACTTCGAGCGATCTTGCATACAAATTTGGTGAACTAGTCAAATGTAACAGTAATAGGGATTACAACGTTAATCCTGGTAGAGTGAATGTGATTATTCAGATTAGGTCAACTTATCTAAAAGGGCCAGCCAGCAAAGCTGATCTTTATAGGGGGTTGCCAACTTTAACAAACTTGCAGATAATTTTTTCTTTTTTAAAGAAAAATGAAAGGAAAAAAAGGACATGATGGACTAGTAATTATTAGTAAATTATTTATTTTATATAAGGAAGATAAGATTGATTCTTTTACGATGGAGTGAAATGTCTATGAACCATATTAAACTTTCTCTGCTTCTTAACTCGCAGGACGTACGTTCCAAATATAGGGAACAGTTAGCAAAAGTGATGGCCATGCAAAGGACTAAGGTATTGGTGAATGTAGTAATGAATCTAATGATCTCAATGTTTTAGATTTTGATGAAGAGGCTACCTAAGAAGGCGAGATTGCTAGTATGAGAGGAGACACGATTGGATCAGGTCCTCAAGAAAAAAAAGTTGATGAAAACCCAAGAAATCTTAAATATCCTAAGGTTGGCAAAGTGTCTAATATGAGGGAAGTCATGAATAAAATAAGTTGTGATGGGATTGAATCGGATATAAGGCTGAAAAAAATGATATAAACAATTTAAAATCAAGTACCTTTGCCTTGTAGTTGGGAATGAGACCGTGCAATATGAAAGTTCTGTTACAAGCTTTGTATGCCACACAAGAAAGTGAAGAGACTTCGCAAAAGCAGGAAGAAGTGTGAAAGTGGGACAGAAGTAAGTCATGGAGCAATGGAGTTGATAGTTTATGTGCCAAAATTGTTTCTAAATCAGTTTTGACAATTTGCACTAAAGCAAATACTTTATCCGATGTAAGTATATGTAATGTCCATCCAAGATGTAAGGAAGACGGAAAGTTCTGGTACGAATTTCTAAAATCAGTGTCCTGATATTCTTGCATCATGCTAATTTTTATTATACATGATCATTATGTTCAATTGCTGAGGCATGATATAACATTTTTCTATAAGACCTCTAAGTTTAACATTATTTTTACTTTCATCCCTTGCAGTAAGTAAATATAATTCATAATTCATGCTAATATGTCTTATTTAAACGACCTATGACTTTATAATTTTACATTTATTCAGGGAAAAGTGGTAAAATCTATTACATTTTAGTATGGCATTTTAATGAAAAACATGAAAAAGTTCAACATTTAGTTATATCTTTAGTGTGTTTATTCTAATTGTTTCAATATTTTAAATAATAATGGTACTTTTAAGTAATTTATCTAAATACATTAATTCAACAATTTGTGATTTATTTATTACATCAACTATTGCATTTCTATTATCTATAATAGAAAGTAGAATAAGCGGAATGATTAGGTGGCACAGTTCTTTTTCGTTCAGATCTGATGTGGCATTTTTTTAAGCCTTTTGTCATTTATACCGTCTCTGGGTACTGGGTACTTTAATTTCTCCCTTAATATTAGCATAACTTCCTCCGTTTTCCCCTTTCTTCCCCTAAACCCAATTGACTCCTCTACTTCCTCCAAATCTTCCACCAAATGTTTCCCCAAATTCAGTTGACTTCGATCTAACTCCTTATGACTATTGTTCAAATCAGCGTCTCTCTAGTTGTTTGTTGTTCGTCAATGTTCTATCAACAGATTGGGTTATGAGACCATTCTTTCCCCCGTAAATTTGACGCTGTCCAACTGCCTTCTCAGGCGAACATCCTCTGTAGGTTCTGTGTGCATCGTCTTCCAACCCTCCGCCTCCCGCCATTATTTCGAGGTACTACTCTTTTTTTTTAGTACCCAGTGTTTTTGTATATGCCATGAATCTTAAAAAAAAATTGTTTACCGTATCTGCTTTCTATGTATAAATATTTACAATCAATGTGTTCAATGTTATGAGACTTTCTAGACTTCTAGTTTGCGCCCGAAACAAATGTTATGCCATGAATCTTTTTTTTTTTTTTTGGTCTCAAGTATCTGCTTTCTATGTATAAATGTTTATCATCCATGTGTTCAATGTTATGAGACTTTCTGGACTTCTGGTTTGTGTCCGGGACAAATGTTATGCCTATGTATAAATGTTTATCATCAATGCGTCCACTGTTAGGAGATTTCCTGGACTTCTGGTTTGTGTCCAGGACAAATGTTATCTATTGAATTTTAAATTTTTTTGTCTCAAGTATCTGCTTTCTATGTTTTTGTAATATATTTATCATGTGTTTTCTATGATTTTCTTTATTCTGCCAGTTCTTTTGTTGTGTTTGTTGAATTTATAAACTAAGTTGATCCTATAATGCCAAACTTTTGTGTAGAAGTTATATGTTTATGTAAATTAATATTGCTATTTGTAGGAGTGCACACTTACTATGTGGATAATTGAACTGTTTTTGGAATAAAAATAGAACCCTTTTATATACTATTGGCCAAGGGTTACATATTTTCAAATGTCTTCTCTTTGAATTTATTTCCTAGGCATAGAATAGGGAAATGACATGAAGATGTCAGCATTATCAACTACTCGATTGTGCATGGAGCGTGAATCCTTAACTTTTATAACACTTCTAAAGTGGATTATTATGTTATTACTATTGTTTGTTTGTATTAAAATTAACATTGATCATCATAAATATACAATTTTTTTAGTAAACTATTTGTGTTGAATTAGCAACTAACTTTTCCAATATAATATCTTCAAAAATTAATGACATGGGACTGTTTTCTTGCCTGAGTTTCGTGAGTCAAGGGCAACAATACATCTCACACTTATAAAGTTATAGCGGTATAGTAAGTATTGGTATAATTAGAATGTCCTGTGAATTATACCATGAAGATTATTTAATTCCTTTTACCTTTTCCTTTATAAAATGAGAAGTACTGCCGCTTTAAAGGTATTTTAACATTTTTTCCATATTATAACAATAGCAATCATGTCCTATGAAACACGGTAGTAAAATGAGTTTTTTGCATGCAATATATCTCACTGAGATTTATCCAAAAAATCCATATTGGGTTAACAAGTATCATATTTTTAGTTAATGTGAGATTTACATTTTTTACTATCAAGTATTATATTTCATGTTACCTATTGCAACTTCCTATGATGCGTGCATATTTTTTAAAACATATGCCATAAAAGATGTATGTTTTATGATATGCATGCAACATCCACCATAATTGTATAACAAATCAAGTACATTGAAAATAAAGAGTATTAAGGATAAGGGATGTGCGATAGGGTCTGAAAATCAAGAGTGTGGGATGTGAAAAAATGATTTCAACGGTGAATTGCGGGGGGGGGGGGGGGGGGGGGTGTTATATTGTTGTGTGGCATATATCAATTCAGGATTTTCCCTGACAGTATTTGTAACGACCCGCATTCTACGCATCATAGGATCGTAGAATATTTATTTCTTTCACATACGAAGTCGTATGGTCATGTAACTTTGGGAGACGACTATTAGGGTCATTTTCCATGTTCATGATTTTTCCCGATTTTTAAATGACCATTTTACCCCTAGTTGGCACTGTTTTGGCCATAACTTTTGACTGGAAAGGAATTTTGACCTGAAACCACTTCCATTGGCTTCGGATGATGGTTTCTCTTTCCGTAGAGTGGTCACATTAGCCAAACGGACTTACAGTTTGGAAGATATGGCTGAAACAAGTTTCAGACGGTGAAAAACAGCTTAATTGGGCTTAACCGGGTGATTAGCAGCTAGGCCCACAGGGGAATTTCGGGTTTAGAGGTATAGGAGGACTGATTAGGGTTAGGTTATCACTTTCATTTCAGTTTTGAGCCGCCACAAACCTCCTTGAGACCTTAGTAATGGCCTCCATCCTCTAAAACCACTCCAAAACACATTTTTTTGTGAAGATTAAGCCTAAACTACATCAAAGCAAGGCCAAATAGCAACAAAGCAAGGTTGGAGCTGCTGCTATACATAGGAATTCGACCCAAACAGAGAGTATTTCAGATTTGGTGTTTCATTTGTGGCCAAGGTGAGTGATAGCATCATTTTGACACTAATTACGGTTAATTAAGGGTAATTAGTGAGGATTAGCGAATTTATACACTAATAAATTCTGGAAAAATGTTTAGAAATTCGTAAATAACATTTTATGCCTCTGTTAGAAATTTGGTTCGATTTGATTAAGTTTTGTTAACCCTATGATTAGTTTTACTTAACATGCTTAAGGGAAAATAAGGGGTTTTGGGCACATTTGATCCATTTTGACATATGAATTCGTTGTTTTGGTGTTTGTGGTTAGTTTGCTATGTTGCTATGACTCTATGGTATGTTTCATGATTGATTAGAATAGTTAAATTGGTCGAAAATGTCGTCGAATGGCGTAGAAAGCTAGCTAGAAAAAGTTGCAGGAAATACTGCAGGAATCCGGATCGGATCGGGTAGGGGATCGGATCGGACATATCCGAACCGGACCGGGGCGTGGTACTTTCTGGAGCATGACGTGAAGAGGCAATAAGGAAGGCCTGGTCGGATCGGAGGGGCGTAGCGTGGGATCGGAAGGAACAAGGAGGACTGAAGTGGAAGAAAGAGGAGCATGGATACTATATTCCGAACCGAACCGAGAGCAATACACGAACCGAACTGATGCTGACGAGACGGAGACGGAGGCACTCAAGCTATGGAGTATCCGAACCGAACCGCTTCAGAATCACCGAACCAAACCGCATAAGGGAGAGCACCGAACCGAACCGCAGGAGGGAGAAGGACCCGAACCCAGAGGATGGTGGCACTCCGAACCGAACCGGGGAACATATCCGAACCGAACCGAGCATGGGTGACTGGACCGAACCGGACGTGTACTTTTACTACTCCGTGATGACTCTTCTGAAGACCAACTCCAATTCGATCAAACCCGAGATGCAAAGGAAGTCCAAATGAGAAGTTAGAGCTTAAGATTCAGATGGGAATCAACGAGTTCGCTTCATGGTTGGGCTTTGCTGCGGGACGCGTGCCAAGGAGTTATCGACGTCTATAGCTTTGGACCACTATGGTAGGAGGTGCGAAGGCGGATTCAGGGCCATTATGGCATCGGTAGAACCAAGGGCTACGACCAATGAAGTGGGTCATTGAAATGTTTGGTCATGACTCCAAGTGTTTGGCTTGGTCACAGCAGGGTTTCTACAAGTCGGGATTCGTCGTTGCCTCAGTTTGTCTAGTGTTCCAAAGTGGTAGATGCCGTACGCTTTACGCACTGAGTGAGAGATGTGAGGATGGTTGCTATGGATGATTTGTTTGCTATCATCGTGACATGCACACCCCACCCCCGTATTCTTTACACTATTCATTATGGCACCTTGGAGTATTGTACGGTATGTGGTACTAACTCTTTGGTTGCAGGTCCAGGTTCAGGTATGGTTTAGTACACCTGTTATTACTCTGTTTAGATGCTTATCGCTCATACCAGGCTTTATGTCTGACCCAGAGTTTTATGTCTCTTCTTATTACTCTGGGTGCTTACACGAGCAGACTAGAGACAGGTTAGCTGGTGATGCACGGGTAGATGATCCGGAGACGAGCAGGAGGCTTCCACGTAATATATATATAGTATTCTCCCTGTGTTGTTGAAGATCACTGCTTGGGCATTGGTGGTGCATCTTCTACTTTAGTTTTCTTTTGTTAGAGACAGTAAATTTGGAAAGTTGTAATAAGCTGTATTTGGATTTCCGCTGCTCTGATGTTGACATTGATTATTAGTTATCAGCTTATGCACTGTCTCACTTGTTTTATGTCAAGTATGTTATTATTATATTTTATTCCATGCGCTGTGAGACATTCTACAGGTTCTTTGATTAGTTCATTCCCTTCTTTCGTTTCTTATGACGACCGTCTTGTGCTAGTCGGGCATGTGTACAGCGCACTTCCGGAGGAAATGCAGGCTGGTGCGAGGCGGGCCGTCACACTTGGTATCAGAGCTCTAGGTTGCGTAGTTAACCTAGGGAGGTTATCAGGGAGAGATAAGATACGTATACGAGAGAGCGTATTTGTGATTACTTTGGTTTTTTAAAACTATATATATATACTATTAGTAGTATAAGGATGAAGTCATACTGCACTAGCACCACTATGGAGTCGTTAATCGTTTCCTTTTCCAGATTGACGATGAGCCGAGATACTAGAGGTGCTGGTAGAGGAGCCAATAATGGGAATGCTGCTGACATGAGGACGATGTTTTTAGAGATGTGCAGAGGGCAGCTCCCAATGGTGGAAATGTTGGTGGTCCAATAGTGCAGGCGCCGAGGGTCGACTTCGCTAAGCTAAACAAGGATTATACTAGTCTTGGTGGGAAGCCGTTTCACGGAACGGAATCGGCCACGGACGTTCAAGATTGGTTGGATAGTTGCGGACGTATCTTCGAGGATTTGGGTATCGAGGATGCGATGAAAAGAAAGCTAGCGTCCCGTCAGCTACAAGGGCGGGCAATGAATTGGTGGAATGCTATAAAAGCAGCTACTCCCGAAGACCAGATTACTTGGGAGCAGTTTAAGGCTCGCTTTAGTGAGAAGTTCATTCCAGCTGCTCAGAAGTCAATGTTGTTTAAGAAATTCTTGGAGCTCAAGCAGAATGGCAGAGCTGTCTCGGAGTATATTGCTGAATTTGACACCTTGTCAAAATATGGGTTGTCTCTTATAGATACTGCCGAGAAAAAGAATGAGAAATTCATAACTGGTTTGGATCAGTACTTAGGGGAAAAACTTATTAACCACATCGATGAGACGTTTGAATCGATTGTGGGGAAAGCATTAAGATCAGAAAGTCTCTACCCTAAGTCGAAGACTGAGGTTGCATCCGCAGATGAGCCAAAGCCACAAGCTAGTGGTGGAGGCAAAGGTGGTTCCCAGAATAAGAGAAAGCAGAATCAGGCTAAGGATGGCCAGAAGAAAAAGAATAAGCAGGATGTGGAGTGCTTCAGCTGTGGTAAGAAGGGCCATTATGCTAGTAATTGTCGGGCCAAGCCAGCGGATAGGAAGTGCTTCAATTGTGGCCAATTGGGACATCACAAGGACAAGTGTCCACAGCCTCCTAAGGAAAAGCAAATGGTGAAAGCATATGCTCTTAATGCTATTCCTTCTTCGTCGAATGCCCCAACAGCGGCGGAGAAGGGAAAGAATGTCGTCATTCAAGGTATGCTTTCTGTTTATGATGTTCCTGTTAGAGTTTTGTTTGATACCAGAGCTTCCAGTTCTTTCATATCTAGTGACCTGGTAGATAGGTTAGGATTGGAGCCCGAGATTGTCGATAGACCTTTAGTAGTGACCGACCCGATTGGTGGTTCGACTAGCCTTAGCATGATTTGTCGTAATGTGGTCTTATCGAGTCATGGATGCATGTTTGTTTGTGATTGCTTTGTTTTGGGCTTTACTGGGTTTGGCATTATTTTGGGAGTAGATTGGCTCCAAAGATACGGGGTGGTGGTAGACTGTGAGGGCTTGTTGGTGACAGCTAGAGCGGATGATGGGCGGAGGATAGTGTTTGGTGGTCTACCCAGTAAGGGGGTATTGGCTAGTTTTCTAAACTCCCTCGACATTCCGCATAGTGAGTTGTCAGGTTTGCCCGTGGTTGGCCAGTATCCGGATGTTTTCGAAGAAGTGACCGGACTTCCACCACACCGAGAGATTGAGTTTCGCATTGATTTGGTAAAAGATGCCAGGCCTATAGTGATGCCACTTCGTCGTATGGCACCAAGAGAGCAGCGAGAGCTCGAGGTGCAAGTCAGCAATCTTTTGAAGAAGGGATTTATCAGAAGGAGTGTTTCTGAATGGGGAGCACCAGTTGTGTTTGCTACCAAGGCGGATGGTTCCCTTCGTTTGTGTGTAGACTACCGCGAGTTGAATAAAGTGATGAGGAAGAACAAGTATCCTCTACCGCGGATAGATGATTTGTTCGATCAGTTGAGTGGCACGAGGATATTTTCTCAGTTGGATCTCGCGACAGGTTTTCATCAGCTTAGAGTGGAAGCTGAGAGTATACCTAGAACGGTATTTCGGACGCCGTCTGGATTTTATGAGTGGTTGGTCATGCCATTCGGGCTGACCAATGCCCCAGCATATTTTGTGGATCTTATGAATAGGGTATTCAGAGATCAGTTGAATAAGTTTGTCCTTGTGTTCGTTGATGATATTTTGGTCTACTCGAGGACAGAGGAAGAACACAAGGAACATTTAAGAGTAGTGATGGAGGTGTTGAGAAAACACCAATTGAAAGCAAAGTTTTCTAAGTGTCACTTCTGGAAGAGGGAAGTGAGGTTCTTGGGCCATGTTGTATCAGAGGATGGTATTGTCGTGGACCCGGCAAAGGTGGCTACGGTACAGGATTGACCTACGCCCAAGAATGCAACAGATGTAAGAAGTTTCTTGGGGTTAGCGGGATATTATCGTAAGTTTATCCAAGGTTTCTCCAAGATAGCAGCACCATTGACCCAGTTGACCAAGAAGAATCAAGCTTTTGTCTGGGATGAAAGGTGCGAGAATGCATTCAAGAGTCTAAAGGACAAGTTGACAAGCGCACCAGTGTTAGTCATTCCTAAGGGGGATGAAGAGATGACGGTATACACGGATGCCTGTGGTACCGGACTGGGTGCTGTATTGATGCAAGGCGGTAGGGTTGTAGCTTACGCAAGTTGGCAATTGAAACCGCACGAGAGAAGATACCCTACCCATGATTTAGAATTGGCAGCGATCGTGTTCGCGTTAAAGATGTGGAGACACTATCTCTTGGGAGAAAGATTTGAGCTGTTTATAGATCATAAGTCGTTAAAGTATCTCTTCTCTCAGAAAGATCTGAATCTCCGTCAGCAGAGATGGTTAGAGTTCTTAGCTTCCTATGATTTTGACATCGCATACACACCAGGAAAGGGCAATGCGGTGGCTGATGCATTGAGTAGAAGACATGCCAGCTTAGGGGCTATGATCCTTGAATGGAAGCAACTGGAGTTTATCGTGGGTTTTGATTTCAGACCAAAGTGCGAATTGGACCCAGAAATGTTAGCAAGTTTGACGATCAGACCCACTTTAATTGAGCGGATCGGCTCTAGTCAGAGGGACGATCCTAACCTATTGGAAATCATCTCCAAGTTAGAGATGGGTATCGATGAGGAGATGAGCAAGTATGGGCTTGATCGAGATAGATGGCTTAGAAAGAATGGAAAGCTTGTTGTACCCAATGTCAATGGATTGAGAGATGAAGTGCTTAAAGAATGTCATCACTCAAAGTTGACTATACATCCCGGTGGTAATAAAATGTATAGAGACATGAAACAGACTTACTACTGGGAAGGAATGAAAAGAGACGTTGGGAAGTTTATATCCAAATGCATGAATTGCCAGCTAGTTAAAGCCGAGCAAAAGAAGCCTAGTGGTTTGTTACAGCCATTAGAAATTCCCGAATGGAAATGGGAGCAAGTCTCGATGGATTTCATCGATGGTTTACCAAGGACTAGATCGGGACATGATAGCATTTGGGTGATTGTGGACCGATTGACCAAAAGTGCAAGATTTATACCAGTCAGATCGACCAGAACGACAGCTAAGTTAGCAGAATTGTATATGAAGTGGGTAGTGAGATTCCATGGAGTACCTAAAAGCATTGTGAGTGACCGAGACCCGTTGTTCACTAGTGGGTTTTGGAAGAGTTTACAAGAGGCTCTAGGGTCAGAGTTACATCTCAGTACCGCATATCATCCTCAGACCGACGGTCAGACGGAGAGGGTGAACCGTATCTTGGAAGACCTCTTGAGAGCATGTATATTGGATTTTGGTGGATCATGGGATGACCATTTGCACCTAGTAGAGTTTGCATATAATAATAGCTACCAATCCAGTATCGGTATGGCTCCATATGAAGCTTTGTACGGAAGACCGTGTAACTCACCATCATGTTGGATAGAGACTGGCGAGAAGTTTATGCTTGGTCCAGATGTGGTGAAGGAAACTTCAGATAAAATCAAGACCATTCAACAACGGATGAAGGCTGCCCAAGATAGGCAGAAGAGTTATGCTGATAAGAGGAGAAGAGACTCAAAATTCTCCGTTGGCGACTTGGTGTTTGTCAAGATTTCTCCGTTAAAGAGCGTGATACGATTTGGTAGGAGAAGCAAGTTGGCACCAAGATCCATTGGCCCATTCCCTGTTCTCGAGCTAGTCGGGAATTTGGCATACAGAATTGACTTACCAGAGAAGATGGCGGGAGTTCATAACGTATTTCATGTTTCCCAACTAAGGAAGTTCGTTCACGACTCAGATATGACTATTTCACCTGATCAGTTAGAGGACTTCGAAGTAGAACCCGAGGCGGTTGGGAACCGCAAGCCGGCCCGTATTGTCGAATACGACATGAAGCAACTTCGAAGGAAGGCGGTGAAGCTAGTCAAGGTACAGTGGAGCGAGGACGAGAGTGATTGTACTTGGGAAACAGAGGAGGACATAAGGAACAAGTATCCAGAGCTCTTTGTCTGGTAAGATTTTGACTTCGATTTAGTTTTTCCGCATGCTAGGGTAGGCTTGTTTACTTGTTTTGCATATTTGATTTTTGTATGTGGTTGTTAGGCATGCAGGATCCTTTGTATGTTTTGGGTTAAGGAATTTCGGGGACGAAATTTCTTAAGCGGGGGAGAGTGTAACGACCCGCATTCTACGCATCATAGGATCGTAGAATATTTATTTCTTTCACATACGAAGTCGTATGGTCATGTAACTTTGGGAGACGACTATTAGGGTCATTTCCCATGTTCATGATTTTTCCCGATTTTTAAATGACCATTTTACCCCTAGTTGGCACTGTTTTGGCCATAACTTTTGACTGGAAAGGAATTTTGACCTGAAACCACTTCCATTGGCTTCGGATGATGGTTTCTCTTTCCGTAGAGTGGTCACATTAGCCAAACGGACTTACCGTTTGGGAGATATGGCTGAAACAAGTTTCAGACGGTGAAAAACAGCTTAATTGGGCTTAACCGGGTGATTAGCAGCTAGGCCCACAGGGGAATTTCGGGTTTAGAGGTATAGGAGGACTGATTAGGGTTAGGTTATCACTTTCATTTCAGTTTTGAGCCGCCACAAATCTCCTTGAGACCTCAGTAATGGCCTCCATCCTCTAAAACCACTCCAAAGCACATTTTTTGTGAAGATTAAGCCTGAACTACATCAAAGCAAGGCCAAATAGCAACAAAGCAAGGTTGGAGCTGCTGCTATATATAGGAATTCGACCCAAACAGAGAGTATTTCAGATTTGGTGTTTCATTTGTGGCCAAGGTGAGTGATAGCATCATTTTGACACTAATTACGGTTAATTAAGGGTAATTAGTGAGGATTAGCGAATTTATACACTAATAAATTCTGGAAAAATGTTTAGAAATTCGTAAATAACATTTTATGCCTCTGTTAGAAATTTGGTTCGATTTGATTAAGTTTTGTTAACCCTATGATTAGTTTTACTTAACATGCTTAAGGGAAAATAAGGGGTTTTGGGCACATTTGATCCATTTTGACATATGAATTCATTGTTTTGGTGTTTGTGGTTAGTTTGCTATGTTGCTATGACTCTATGGTATGTTTCATGATTGATTAGAATAGTTAAATTGGTCGAAAACGTCGTCGAATGGCGTAGAAAGCTAGCTAGAAAAAGTTGCAGGAAATACTGCAGGAATCCGGATCGGATCGGGTAGGGGATCGGATCGGACATATCCGAACCGGACCGGGGCGTGGTACTTTCTGGAGCATGACGTGAAGAGGCAATAAGGAAGGCCTGGTCGGATCGGAGGGGCGTAGCGTGGGATCGGAAGGAACAAGGAGGACTGAAGTGGAAGAAAGAGGAGCATGGATAGTATATTCCGAACCGAACCGAGAGCAATACACGAACCGAACTGATGCTGACGAGACGGAGACGGAGGCACTCAAGCTATGGAGTATCCGAACCGAACCGCTTCAGAATCACCGAACCGAACCGCATAAGGGAGAGCACCGAACCGAACCGCAGGAGGGAGAAGGACCCGAACCCAGAGGATGGTGGCATTCCGAACCGAACCGGGGAACGTATCCGAACCGAACCGAGCATGGGTGACTGGACCGAACCGGACGTGTACTTTTACTACTCCGTGATGACTCTTCTGAAGACCAACTCCAATTCGATCAAACCCGAGATGCAAAGGAAGTCCAAATGAGAAGTTAGAGCTTAAGATTCAGATGGGAATCAACGAGTTCGCTTCATGGTTGGGCTTTGCTGCGGGACGCGTGCCAAGGAGTTATCGACGTCTATAGCTTTGGACCACTATGGTAGGAGGTGCGAAGGCGGATTCAGGGCCATTATGGCATCGGTAGAACCAAGGGCTACGACCAATGAAGTGGGTCATTGAAATGTTTGGTCATGACAAGTCGGGATTCGTCGTTGCCTCAGTTTGTCTAGTGTTCCAAAGTGGTAGATGTCGTACGTTTTACGCACTGAGTGAGAGATGTGAGGATGGTTGCTATGGATGATTTGTTTGCTATCATCGTGACATGCACACCACACCCCCGTATTCTTTACACTATTCATTATGGCACCTTGGAGTATTGTACGGTATGTGGTACTAACTCTTTGGTTGCAGGTCCAGGTTCAGGTATGGTTTAGTATACCTGTTATTACTCTGTTTAGATGCTTATCGCTCATACCAGGCTTTATGTCTGACCCAGAGTTTTATGTCTCTTCTTATTACTCTGGGTGCTCACACGAGCAGACTAGAGACAGGTTAGCTGGTGATGCACGGGTAGATGATCCGGAGACGAGCAGGAGGCTTCCACGTAATATATATATAGTATTCTCCCTGTGTTGTTGAAGATCACTGCTTGGGCATTGGTGGTGCATCTTCTACTTTAGTTTTCTTTTGTTAGAGACAGTAAATTTGGAAAGTTGTAATAAGCTGTATTTGGATTTCCGCTGCTCTGATGTTGACATTGATTATTAGTTATCAGCTTATGCACTGTCTCACATGTTTTATGTCAAGTATGTTATTATTATATTTTATTCCATGCGCTGTGAGACATTCTACAGGTTCTTTGATTAGTTCATTCCCTTCTTTCCTTTCTTATGACGACCGTCTTGTGCTAGTCGGGCATGTGTACAGCGCACTTCCGGAGGAAATGCAGGCTGGTGCGAGGCGGGCCGTCACAGTATTCTTTGGGCCTCAAAGAATTACTATAAGGATAAAACGCAGTGAAGCAAATGGAGAAGATGAAGCAATGTAAAATCAGTAGATCTTCATGATTTCCATGATTCGTTATATTGAATTAAATGATGTTGTTGCCAAATCGCATAGAGCTGATTTTGCTATTTGCTACAGATAACTAAAAGGTCAAAGTTAAAGAATATTGTAACACCCCACGTCTATTAATGTCACTCACTAAGGTAATGCATTAACTTTCATGGAGTATTATAAGATTATTGAACAGAATGTCACAAGACAGATATATAAAATGGTACTTAAGAAAATTCAAAATTTATTCATTGCAGCGGAAAAGCGAAACATGTTTGGTTACAGCATCAAAACCACATACTAGAGTCAAGTACACAAATACCCATCTTGTACAAAATTATTATCCGAGTACATAAAAGTAAATTCATAATCCCACTCCAAATAGCCATAATGAGAAAGAGATAAAACTGAGCATTACTTTCAACCCTTCCAAGCACTTCAAGAAGAAAAGGAATCCAAGTCAAGATTCACTATTCCCACCCTGAGGACCCGGGGGGAGGAAAGAAAGAAAAGAGGCGAAAAAAAGGGGTCAGACATATGTCTGGCGAGTCTAGTGACTTTAACAATATAATCAGTAAAGTAACAGGATAAGAACATAAACTGGATATAAGAGATGACTGTAACATAAGCAGATACGACAAGGTAAACAAGATGAACAAAATATAACATTGATTGTGCTTCTTATCACTATAAGATAATTCCTACACTGCACCAATACTAGTTTCACACTAAAAGATGATCCCACTCACTAATCATGATAATAATAATAATGATGATGATGGTAGTTTCGTGTACTCCTAGCTGCTGTCATAGGTGCCGCCTGCTCCTATCTCCACTAGTTGTACCCACTACCCTCCCTATTCGATCGACTCCCTAACTCGTAAATACCCATACTGGTCCCACAGTAGGGTGTATCACTCCCTAAAGTGGCAATCCGATACTACTAAAAGGCGCGACTTATATCTACACGATGCAACAGCGTCTTACGTACCGGCCCGAACCCACGCACGCACATGACTCTGTTGGACTTGCGTTGCCACCGCTAACTCTTTATTGACCTCTTATAATCAACGCAGTAAGTGTGTCCCGTCCTCGACCTAGTTCAAGCTCACATAGATACTAAATGGGTTACTGGTTGAAAATGGTCCACCTACTTGACACAAGCTTCCCTCCTTTTCTTGGTCCCCACTAGGATTTCCGACTTAATCCCTTCTTTTATTCCCACGTTTTCTTATACGTCTAATCTTAGTTAAGTGCCTTGATTTTATTTCACATGTTACCATATCACCCACTTAACCCTTTATCATCCCCATGTCTAATCACATGTCTTATCTTGGTTAAGTGTTCATTAATTTATTATAACCGTAATCTTGCAAAACCTCTCACATTAGATTGTCGTTTTGCGGTTGCTGGATATGTCGGGCGGTTCCGGGCAGTCTTATACCACAAACCGAATCTAACCTCGTGTCTTTGTATTATTACACATCTAATTTCTGTCTTTAACCTCTCACCTTAGATTACCAAATTGCGGTCGCTGAATGTGCCAGGCGGTTCCGGACAGGCTTATGCCGCAATTCGAATCTAACCTCGTGTCTTAGGCATTCATTATCACTTTCTTTTATTCAAACCCAATTTCAAGTTCTGAATTATAACATATATTCCAATTGTCCACAATTTCCAATCCAAGTTATGTTTATAATTCTAATCCAAGTCATGCCTATATTTCTATGTATATAAATTAAATCAATTACATGACCACAAATCAATTTATGCCCAATTACATATTATTCAATATTTTCCCAAACTTTTCCCAATTATTCCAACGTTATTTGTACGCAATTCTCAGCGCAACATGTTAGGCTCGAAGTTAGCCTAATCTCATAAAGAAAAAGGAAAAGAAGAAGGGGATTATGGCATCAAAACTGGCATAAAAATAGGCATATGAAATTTGAACTAGCATAGAACAATAAAGTAGATCCAATAGGCATATGGAATATAAACTGGCATAGAACAATAAAGTAGATCCAATAGGCATATGGAATATGAAGTGGCATATGATAACAGAAATTTGGGTATGAATCTGAAAGATAAGGACTTACAAACTTGATATGATTCATCTTACAGGCATGTTCATAAAATCCAATTTACAATCTTATCACAATCACTTTTAATTTAATTATATGTGAAAGTAACATAGACTCACAGCGATAGGATTCTTAGAAAATTAGGCGTTGTTGTAGCAATTCAGATCTTGAATAATCTCTACTTGATTGATGTAGATCCGATCTTCTAATTTGTTTGTTGAAGAAGAACTATCTCTAAATCTCTACTTTGATTTTGGTTGGAGAAGAAAGGCTAGGTTAATTTAGACTAGAACAGCATAGAGGCGCCATGGATGAATAACAATGAGATTAGGGTTAGGTTTAGGGGTATTTTATAGATGCTCTAGGTGAATTAGGACTCTTAGATTAGATTAGGATCCATCTGAACCATCCAAACCAAAAAATCACGTCATCCAGCCAATCCCAGAAGGACACGTCATCATTCAGACCACGTCACCAGGGAGGCTGCCCAGACCCGACCGGTCGACCGACCAATTTCAACCAGTCGACTGTTTTTGCTTCTGTCTAAAAACGGTCGAATGGTGAAAATTGGGCGGTCGACTTGTTTTCAACGTTAAATTTTCAGCTTTAAACTTTAAATCTTCCGATCTTTATAACTTCTTCATACGATGTCCGTTTTACGCAAACCTGGACTCTATCTCAAGCAGAATTCTGAGAAAAACGCAATGGCATAACCCATTTCACCTAATTCTTCTTTTAAAAATTAATTATTCTTTAATTATCTCTTATGTCATGTTTTAAAATTACGGGGTGTTACATTCTCCCCTCCTTAAAGGATTTCATCTCCGAAATCATCAAGTTAAGAAGAATGTATCCTACCATCCAATCATCCATCTACTAATCCATCATTCACAAGCATCCATTGTCCTTAAAAGATTTCTAATGCTATATGAACATATGCAAAAGTGTGTGTATATGATCCTTATCTAATGCAAAGATCAGGTGGTCTACTGATTCAGTTGACCTCCTTAATGCGAATTATGTTAGTGCCATGAGTCCAACATGTATACAATTATTCCTAATGCACTTTATAACTTCTATATGAGTGCACAACCATCCACTAAAATGCAACATCCACATGATAACACATTCAATATACATCCATTAATTTAAATATGCACACTCATTCATATGCAATATGAAAGTGATTGAGCCGATCTAGTGCCTAATGTGTATGTAAATGCATCCACGAGCAACCACTAGCAAACACTTACATCCACATGCATCCATCAAACATAACATGTCTCAAACACATGTTTACAACCATAGGATTTTCTACCTAATGATCAAAGATATAATCGAGAGGATACACTAAACGGTAGAACAAGTATAATCAAAGCGGTAGAAAAAGGAGAAGTTAAGAACAGACCCTCAAAAAGAAAGGGTACGACGCGCGTATCTTGTCTTCAGTCTCCCAAGTCGCGTCTCCTTGATCATCTTCCCATTGGACTTTAACCAACTTGACCTCTCGGTTGCGTAATTTCTTGACCTCTGATCCAAGGATGCATGTAGGAGCTCGTCTAATCTTGGCATCTCGCTCCACTTCCACTTCCATAAGCCTGCTCGGCTCTACTACTTCCGCGGTATCATGTAAACACTTCCGCAAATGCGACACATGAAATACGTCATGAACACCACTGAGCTTCTCAGGCAACTTCACTCTGTAGGCCATCTGTCGAATTCGCTCTGTAATGGGGAATGGCCCTACAAACCTTGGTGCCAATTTACCTACAGACCCAAAACGAACTACATTCCCCAACGGTGATACTTTAATAAAGACCATGTCTCCAACACTGAACTCAAGATTGGTCCTTCTCTTATCACCATATGACTTTTGTCGGTCATGTGTCGTCTTTATGCGTCTTCGAATCAAGTCTATCTTTTCTGAAGTTTCCCTAATCATCTCTGGCCCAAGCAAAATCTTATCCGTAGACTCCCACCAACAAGTCGGTGATCAGCAAGGTTGTCCATATAGAGCCTCAAAAGGTGTCATGCCAATACTAGTCTGATAGTTGTTGCTGTAGGCGAACTCTGCTAATGGAAGATGTTCCTCCCCATGTCCTTCCAAAGTCCAAGATGCATAACCTCAAAAGATCTTCCAGAATCTGATTCACTCTTTTTGTTTGGCCATCCGTCTGTGAGTGATAAGCGGTGCTCAAACACAATTGCGTTCCTACCGCCTCTTGCAAGCTCTTCCAAAACTCACTAGTGAAAATAGGATCTCGATCGCTCACGATACTAGAAGGCATGCCGTGTAGACGAACTATCTCTTAGAGATAAACATATGCTAACCATGACGCTGTTCTTTTACTCTTAACGGGAATAAAATGGGCACTCTTTGTAAGTATATCCACTACTACCCAAATCCCTGTATACCCTTCGTTGACCTTGACAACCCATCGACGAAATCCATGGAAACACTTTTCCATTTCCATTGTAGAACCTCTAAAGGGTGAAGCAAACCACCAGGCTTCTTTTACTCAGCCTTGACTTGCTGGCATACTGAGCA
This sequence comes from Allium sativum, assembly GCA_030737875.1. Classification (NCBI taxonomy): domain Eukaryota; kingdom Viridiplantae; phylum Streptophyta; class Magnoliopsida; order Asparagales; family Amaryllidaceae; genus Allium; species Allium sativum. Next base: position 829,641,830 of record CM060918.1, on the reverse strand, counting down.
TTTAGAAACGAACTCAACCACATCCTTCTTCATTCCGGCCCAAAAGAAAACTCGCTTCATATCCCTCTACAGCTTGTCTCCACCAGGATGTATGGTCAGCCTAGAACGATGTGCTTCTTCAAGGATTGTCCTCCTCAAACCCTCGTCTCGAGATACGCAAAGTTTCTCATCCCTACGCAACCAACCTTTGTCATCGATAGTATACCTACTAAGATGGCTCGAAGACTCCCTTCTGATGAGCTGGTCTACTCTCTCTATCAACTGTGGATCATCTCGCTGTGCCACACCTATGTGCCCCAAAAGCGTAGGTCGCACCTCTAATGATGCCAACAAACCGGATACATAATCAATAGAGGGTATAAAGTCAAAGGTAGAGATATACTCTAAACTCTGTCGCTCGACAAATAAAGGACTCAAAGTCAACTTCTTTCTACTCAAGGCATCAGCTACAACGTTACCCTTACCAGGGGTATATGCAATCTCAAAGTCGTAGGATGCTAAGAACTCCATCCATCTCTGTTGCCTTAAGTTTTGATCTTTTTGAGAGAACAAGTATTTTAGTGACTTATGGTCTGTATACAGCTTAAACCTCTCACCAAGTAAGTAATGGCGCCAAGACTTAAGCGCAAAAACTATGGCAGCTAACTCTAATTTATGGGTAGGGTAATTCTTCTCATGGACCTTTAACTGCCTTCCACCATAGCATATCACTCTTCCCTCTTACATCAAAACTGCGCCAAGCCCTGTCCAACAAGCATCGGTATACACTGTGAACGGTTTACTCCCATCAGGAAAAACTGGAGCTGTCGGCAATGCCCTCTTCAAACGTTGGAAAGCATCGTCATAGTCAACATCCCAAGAAAAGGTCAAATTCTTTTTCATCAACCGTGTAATTGGGGCTGATATCTTTGCAAAGTATTTGATGAACTTTCTATAATAGCCCGCCAACCCTAGCAAACTTCTTACTTCGATTGCGTTCCAAGGAATCTTCCAATCTTGGATTGCTACCACCTTCGCGGGATCCACCGCTATCCCTTCCTTAGAGACCACGTGACCTAAGAACCTCACTTCCTTCCTCCAAAAATGACATTTGGAGAACTTAGCTTTGAGTTGATGTGCTCGAAGCGTCTCCAAGACTTCCCTAAGATGTAGGGCATGTTCTTCCTCGCTTCTAGAGAATATCAATATGTCATCCACAAAGACTACCAGGAACTTATTTAGAAACTCCCTAAACACCCTACTTATCAAGTCTACGAAATATGCGGGTGCATTCGTCAAACCAATAGGCATGACGAGCTATTCAAAGAAACCGTCGGGAGTCCTAAAACCAGTCTTATCTATACTATTCCCAGCTACCCTCAACTGATGAAATCCTGTAGCTAAGTCTAACTGCGAGAAAACCGAAGCACTAACCAACTGATTGAACAAATCATCTATCCTCGGCAATGGGTGTCTGTTCTTCTTCGTGAGTTTGTTCAGCTCCCTATATTCCATGCAAAATCTAAGCGAACCATCAGCCTTCGTGGAAAAAACAATTGGAGCACCCCACTCCAAGATACTTCGTCTTATGAACCCTTTCTCAAGCAACTCTTTCACTTGTTTACTATGCTCCCTCCTTTCTCTAGGAGCCATGTGGCGCACAGGCAATGCAACTGGCTTTGCATTGTCCACCAAATATATACGAAAATCTATCTCGCGTTTTGGAGGTAAGCCCCTAACCTCCTCTAAAACATCTACATACTCACAGACTACTCGAACAGATTGCAAATCATCAATAGGTGTGTCAAGAGATTCTGGGTATCTAAGCATAACAGAACGCTTAGGGTCACAAGAAATATGGAGAGTATTAACCAAACCAGTCAACAATCAAACTACCCTCTTTTCATAGTCGAGAATAGCACCATACCTGGCTAACCAATCCATTCCTAGAATCAACCCATAGCCCGTGAAGCCAAGCACATAAGCGTTGCATTCGAACTCAATGCCATACACATATATTCTCAAATCCCGACATAACATAGAAAGATGAGTCGCACCTCCAACAGGATTTGAGACTACAATGGGATCCATAACTAAACTAGTATTTAGGTGTAGTGTTTCAACTAATGAAGCAGATATAAACAAATGTGAAGCGCCAGAATCAAACAAAGTTCGAATAGGGTGATCAAAAAGGAAAATCAAACTTTCAACGTATATGTTTCTACCACTCTCCTGTCCTGGTGCCATGAGAGCATGAACCTGCCCTCCAGAATTAGATCATGTCCTCTTTCCTTCCCCTAGTCCTTCCCTCCTTGGGCAGTCCTTAATCATATGTACTGCCTCACCACATTGGAAGCAACCTGTCTTCTTCTTCTTCCTACAGTCCTTGCTTAAGTGGCCCGATGTTCCATAGTTAAAACACCTTTTCTTCCCTCGGCCCTTGTTATCCTTGCCACCTTTCTTTTGTTATTGTTGTGCTTTCTTTGGGTCCACTTTCTTATCCTGTGCTTTAACTACATTAGCAGCTTTCTCCTCTTCATGCATCAGCGCCATGTCAACAAGTTCCTCGAAAGTAGCCTCCATAGGAACGTGGGACATAGCCAACCTGTGTAATGGGTTATTCAGACCCTTGGCAGATCTCAAAGCCTTCTTATGTGGTGTATTAACTAATTCCATACCAAATCTTGCTAACTAGTTAAACTTGTTAACGTACTCCTTTACAGACAAACTCCCTTGTTTCAAAGCCAAGAACCTCTCCATGTATAAACTCTCCACTGCTTGTGAAAGAAATTTCAATTTGAATCTTCGTCTGAAGTCTATCCACGTCTCCACTGGGCGTCCTCCATTAGTTACTTCCCACCAAAAGGAAGCTTCATCCTTCATTAACCAAGCAGCTAGCTGAACCTTCCTTCCATCGTCTGTCTCAAAGATACCAAACAAATCCCCCACTTTCTTGAGTCAATTCCGATCCTCAACAAACGTCTCAGTTCCATAAAACGGCTTTCCGCCCATTGCACGAAAGTCTTTGCATATCTTATAAAAAGCATCTACACACGGAGGAGGAGGGGAACGGCTGCAGCTAGGGGAGGAGAAACGTCTGCTGGGTCTGCAGTGTTAGCCCTAGCCTCTATATACCTTCGGAACCATCCCGGTATCTGTACGCCCTCTGGAAGATTAAGATCCCCAGACATGCTGAAACAAAAGAAAAAGAGATTCAAAACAGAGAATCAAAAGATAGATATATGGCTTTTGGTGATTATGTTTTTCATAATAAACCTTTCTCTTGGAAACACCTTCTTTAAAACATGTTTTTGAAAGTACTTATTTCTAAAAATGCTTTTGAAAACAGTTTTTCAAAATCTTTTATCTGTCTTGATAACCTTCAGCTCTGATACCATATGTAACACCCCACGTCCATTAATGTCACTCACTAAGGGAATGCATTAACTTACATAGAGTATTATAAGATTATAGAACAGAATGTCACAAGATAGATACATAAAATGGTACTTAAGAAAATTCAAAATTTCTTTAGTGCAGCGGAAAAGCAAAACATGTTTGGTTACAACATCAAAACCACATACTAGAGTCAAGTACACAAAATCTATCTTGTAAAAATTACTATCAGAGTACACAAAAGTAAATTCATAATCCCACTTCAAATAGCCATAATGAGAAAGAGATAAAGCTGAGCATTACTTTCAACCCTTCCAAGCACTTCAAGAAGAAAAGGAATCCAAGTCAAGCTTCACGATTCCCACCCTTAGGACCTGGGGGGGGGAGAAAGAAAAGAGGCGAAACAAAAAGGGGTCAGACATACGTCTGGCGAGTCTAGTGACTTTAACAATATAATCAATAAAGTAACAAGATAAGAACATAAACTGGATATAAGAGATGACTGTAACATAAGCAGATATGACAAGGTAAACAAGATGAACAAGATATAATGTTGATTGCGCTTCTTATCACTATAAGGTAATTCCTACACCGCACCAATACTAGTTTCACACTAAAAGATGATCCCTCTCACTAATCATGATAATAATAATAATGGTAGTTACGTGTACACCTAGCTGCTGTCATAGGTGCCGCCTGCTCCTATCTCCACTAGTTGTACCTACTACCCTCCCCATTCGATCGGCTCCCTAACTCGTAGATACCCGTGTGGGTCCCAAAATAGTGTGTATCACTCCCTAAAGTGGCAACTCGATACTACTAAAAGGCACGGCTTATATCTACACGATGCAACAACGTCTTACCTACCAGCCCGGACCCATGCATGCACATGACTCTGTTGGACTTGCATTGCCACCGCTAACTCTTTATTAACCTCTTACAATCAACGCAGTAAGCGTGTCCCGTCCTCGACCTAGTTCGAGCTCACATAGATACTAAATGGGTTACTAGTTGAAAAGGGTCCACCTACTTGACACAAGCTTCCCTCCTATGCTTGGTCCCCACTAGGATTTCCCACTTAACCCCTTCTTTTATTCCCATGTTTTCTTACATGTCTCATCTTGGTTAAGTGCCTTGATTATATTTCACATGTTACCCATGTCACACACTAAACCCTTTATCATCCCCATGTCTAACAACATGTCATATCTTGGTTAAGTGTTCATTAATTTATTATAACCGTAATCTTGTAAGACCTCTCACATTAGATTGCCGTTTTGCGGTTGCTGGATATGTCGGGCGGTTCCGGGTAGTCTTATACCGCAAACCGCATCTAATCTCATGTCTTTGCATTTTACACATCTAATTTCTGCCTTTGACCTCTCACATTAGATTACCAAATTGCGGTCGCTAGATATGCTGGGCAGTTCCAGGCAGGCTTATACCGCAATTCGAATCTAACCTCGTGTCTTAGGCGTTCATTATCACTCTCTTTTATTCAAACCCAATTTCAAGTTCTAAATTATAACATATATTCCAATTACCCACAATTTCTAATTCATGTTATGTTTATAATTCCAATCCAAGTCATGCCCATAATTCCATGTAAATAAATTAAATCAATTACATGATTACAAATCAATTTATGCCCAATTACATATTATTCAATATTTTCCCAATCGTTCCAACGTTATTTGTACGCAAATCTCAACGCAATATGTTAGGCTCGAAGTTAGCCTAATCTCATAAAGAAAAATGTGTAAGGACCCGGATTTTTGGTTGGTTAATTTTAAATATTTAATACGGATTTATATATTGAAATTGATAATATAAAAGGAATTTTACATTGAAATATCGATTTAATAATCGATTATTTAATTTCAAGTATATTGAAATATCGTAATATGAAAACGAAGTAGAATTTAATTCTGAGTTCGAACTGAATAAGAATAATTCAGATAGTCGATATAAATTTCATTTATATATAAAAGATAATAAAAATAATTTATTATCAAGGAATTAATTGTTTTAAATTTAAATTATATCGATTTAAAATAATATCCTCTCCATATGATCGAATGAGTCTGTGAAATATGTCCCAGTGTATTCAAAATAGCGGTTTAACCCTAAAAATGTCAGTTGTTGCGGTTCGATTGGAGTCCAGAACCCTAAAAAATATTATTATAAAATTTATATGGATAAGCTTGAAATCAAATCGCGGTTAAATCAAAGATCAAATCAAATTTAATTACTTGTACTGTACACATACTAATTACTTAATAGAGAAGTCTTCATCTTTGTATATATAAACAAGACTGTTATCTCCTTTCATTCTTTTCCTCTGTAAATGAATTCGCTTTAGGAAATAATTGGAATGGTCGATTATTCTTTTCTTCATTTCAAAACAAATGAAAGTCATGCCTCCACAAAGTTAAAACCCAAAGTCTCAGTGGGAATAATAAATGCCGCTTCTCCTTTCCAAATCCCCAAATCAAAGCCACCATGAATTTCAAATTCCAAAATTAATTAAATACTCGATTTAAATACTCGATTTAAACAATCGATTCTCGATTCATTAGTCTGTCCAAGCTCACGCTCCATGTTGTTATGTTCAAAAGAGGTTGTGATTTGAGCTAACTATCGCTTTATCTTATAACACAGCGATCAACTAGGTTCGACTACTGGTGATTTTTGAGGAGGTTTGAGAAAAATCGAAGGTGCAAGGGTGTTCGTGGGGAAGAGGCGTCATTATTGATGGAGTTTGGAGAGTTCCACATGAGTTAGATCGCGACTTCCTGTATAGTGAACGAGAAAAGAGGGGCGGTTCTGGGAGTAAAAGTGACTGTGAAGCAATAACGAATTTGTCTCGTGTTCATATTGGAAGGCAACGCGATTTTCACAAAAGAAGGGATTGGATATTGTAAACTGTCAGGTTTATTGCATGATTTACTGTATGGGTATGGTGTTGTGCAAACGAGAAATGTGTGAACTGAAAAGATGGAAGCAATAACGTTTTTCTGAGGAGTCTGGAAGGATGTGAAGCTTTTAAGTGGAAATGTTTGGGTTAAATGGTGTAATGGAGGTGATAAGTTGGTCCGTATGGTACTTGTGAGATGGAGCTGCCTTGTTCTGCGAGAGGCCAGAGGTGGAGGTTGATGGTGTAATATTTGGTATGTAAAAGAGGAAAGGATTGGTATTCGGCCTGATCACGGTATAAATGGTTTAATGATAGTTGAGTTAGCTTTGTGAATTGGTCAAGACGATAAGGTATATGTTTTTATCGAATTTAAAAATATATAGATTAATTAATTTATTTGTCAGTAGTTAATTTAGTTAAATAATTGTTTAATTGTTAAAAATAAATAATCGTAGGTACATGATAAATTTCATTTGAGTGGGTTCGTAGCCGATGATACAGAATTAAACCAGGATATTCGGCAAATTAAAAATCTCGGTGAGTAATTCTCACTGAAGAAATTTATATTAAATTATTTTTGTCGTCAAAAATAATTGTTGGTTGCTTGAATGCGTTAAAATATTATTGTGACTATTTTAAAAATATATTAGTTATTTAGGACTTGTGTTGTGGCTATTATATATATTGGTGGTTGGATTCCCGCAGTATCATTAGCGGATGTCGGCAGTATCATTAGCGGATAACTCTATGCGCCTCACGCTATGATAGTGGATGACCTCCTATACCGCGATATCCTTCCTCGAAGTAGGATGGGTATTATATATGTTGGCTAATGTCTGTGGATGCAGGAAAAACAGGTTGGAGGGACCCAACTGGATTCCTCAAAATTATTATTATTTGTTGTTTTTTATATATAGTATCATATATGATGTGTTAGAAAATCTGTCATTTATAATTGGTTATTTTGGGTGTTTAAAATATCATTGAGCCTAAATGTTGATTTATAAAAATATCGTGAAAGGGGATTTTTGAGATAAAAGGGAAAATCTATTTTTCTAAAAATAGAATTCAAATTTCGAATGGACTGAGAAATATTAACTTGTTTGAATAATAAAAACAAGTAAAGAAATTTATAAGCGATGTTTATAAATTAAATAATGTGGGAATTGAAGAAATTTATAAATGATTTTTATAAATTAAATAATACAGGAAATTGAAGCGATGAATTTATAAACGATGTTCATAAAATAATCAAGGAATTGAAGTAAATTTATAAATGATGTATGTAAATAAAATGGAACGATTTTCATTAGATAATCAGGGAACTGAAGTGAATTTATAAATATTGTTTATAAATGAAGAGAGTTGAATCATCATTGGATAATTAAGAAAATGTGAATACAAGTGTGAATTATAAAAGGGAAGTTTATTTTTCCAAAGTAGAAATTATAATTTCAAATGGATTTGAAATGAGACTTGGTTAAATATATAAACAAGTAATATAAACGATGTTTATAAAGCTAGGTGAAAATTATCATTTGGATAATTTAAAATATTCAAATTCAAATATGAATTTAAAAATGAATTGGAAAGTGTTTTGAAATGGGACGATTGATTATATTTCAGAATTCGAAATATAAACTGAATTGAGAAAAATCCAACGGCTTTATAATTGAAATTCGATTATATCAAATTTTATAAATAATTTATTTATAAAAGGAATTGGAATTAAATATAGAAGATCGAAGTATAAATAAATTTATTACCGAGTAAGGAAAAATCGACAATTATAGATAATCAGAAATATTAAGTTGAATTGGGAAAATTAGTTTAATATATATTAAAATATATTAGAATAGAGTTGGAATTAATACATAAATGAAGTTTAAAACATTTATATATTAAATATAATTAAAATGAACTCGCCGTGGCGTGACAGTTTGTGAAATGGCATTTCGAACTTCAATTGAGTATATAGAACTCAATTTAAGTTGGAATTCTTTGATACAAGAATCGTCAGGACCGATTTGATAATAGCTTTCTAATGGAAGAGAAAAATCTAGATTTCGTCTTATAGATTTTGAGTTATCTAAAAATCAAATTTTCAGAAAAATAGCGCCAGGACCATTATAAAACCCTAACAGTTTATTTAAATAAATAAAAGGATTTTAAGTAAATAAAATCTGAATTTCCATTAGAAAAATCTGAACTGGAGATATAAAATAAATATGAACTCCAGTGAAGTAAGTGAAATGATTTTTGAGACAAAAATCAGATTTTGAGTTACTGAATAGAACTAACTAATTTGAATATTAATTAGTTAATCGAAATTTAATATGAAATTGGACTTTGAATAAATAAAGGTGATTTGAGAAATTATATTTGAAATCGAAAAGGGAACTTGAATCAAAAATGGAATTCAATTTGTTTATAAGCAAGTTAATATTTTATTTGAACATGTTATGTTCAAACAAAGAAATGAAATAGGCAAAATAGCTAATTAGAAAATAAATTAGCGAATTGGGTCAACACAAATGAATTGAGTTGAAACCAAATGGGAATATTTGGATATGTGATAAGTAGGTTTGGAATGAAGTATACGAAGAGATATAAATTGAAATGCCCGACCAAAAGGTACATATTTAATTTAATATGTGATTTTTGCGCCGAATCGGCAAGCCGCTTGACTTTCTTATTTTCTTTTTGAATGAAAAGGGCCTAGAGAGGCGAGTTGAGGTTTGAACTATTGATCGGTACAAAGGAGGTTATGGCGAAATTTTCTGGGAATTTAAGGAGTTAGAATATTTTTTAGAAATTTTGATAGTTAGAAATCAATGTATTGATATATATAGAATTCGATAAGGAAACGAACTTGAAAATAGAATACTATAAACAAAAAGAAATTTTATAATTAAATCTGGTAAAATTAGAAAGAAAAACATATACGGGTTTAAAAATGAATAATTGGTTTGTATGATGTTGATTATTAGAGGTAAGTGGTCTTGTCCGTTTTGAAGTTAAGGATGTTTTCAGTCAAGGTCTGAGAGGTAGTCATACCCCAACTTGATTGATTTCATTTTTAACCGATAAATAGCAAGATCCGGTCTCGAACAGAAATGTTTGAGTAAGAGTTAGTTGAATGCAGTGTTTTGGGTAGTTATAACGATGTTTTACACAACATTCGTTTTAACCCAAGTAAGTAGAAATTTGGAAATACAATAATAAATATTTCTTGAGTATAGAAATAAATAAATGGCTGTGAAAGAGATAAGTAATTGGAATGTTTTCAAATTGCAAATAAAAGATATTTTCTAAATACAGAAAATAAAAGAAGTTGATATTTGGAAATGTTTTCCCAATAGTGTAAGAGGCCTGGATGACTGTCGAAATTATCGTGTTAACGGATAGTGATAAGGAAGTGGAGAAGTTATTTAATTAACGAAATATTAATTAAGGGGCCCAGTAATTGTTTGATGCTATGAATGGATGTTTGTTTTTCTTCGATTGTTAATTAACCGAATATCGAAGTGTTTGCCAATATCGTTGTCAATATGGAGAGACCGGTTGGATTATTATCTGAGAACCACCCCGTATCGGCCGTAGCGTTGCGAATCAGATTATATGAAGATAATCGAAGATAGAGTAAAGTACAAGGGCTTTTTCTATTAGTAGAAATTGTGCCTTGGGTTTCGTTCAATCCCAGAACGAACGTATATGGACGAGTGTCTGACAGAGTATGTTCAATGATCATACATGTTGGTCTGTATAGACATATATGGTGGCGGAGAATTTATTCTTTTGGCATAATATCCAGAATATATTTGTGCAAATCAATTTATGATATACGGATCTGACAATGTAGCATTCAAAGTGATTGTGTTATCAATGAATGATAAGTAAGCGTAGCCTCAGGCCTCAACAACTAGGAAATGACAAAAATCGGGCGGGCAACATGGCTATGTGGGTAGCTCCCATTAGGGTGTATTATCACCTATCTAGAGAAATTCGTTTAATTCCTTATTCTATTCGATGCTGTCCCATTTGGGAAAACAGTTGTTGATCCCAACCGTTGGTGAAATACATTCGATACACTCAAGTGAAATGAGTGGTCGGTCATGTGTGGCCGGGTTACAAGATGTTCTTGTTGAACCCAGTGTATTCTCCTCTAGAGATACACTATCGGAAGGTGGTTCCATACATTGTTATAGTTGGAAATTCATTACCCAATAAGTGCCCATGGTTTTGATTGTATATTATATATATGGAGCGTGAGATGAACGCATTCCACTAGATTTCTATTTATTTGATTTAGACACTATTATAATATCAAAAGAGTTTTAATATAAAGATTATCGTTTCTTTCAAAAGGACTTTGAAAGTTAAATCAAGTATTTGGATTCTCATATGGGAAAACCCGTTTCGTGTTATACGGCATGGTCTTATGAGATATCATTTATTTTCTCAAACTATTTTAATTTGTTTACTCATACCAGTCCCATGACTGACCCGGAGTTTATTTTGTTTTGTTTTACCTAAACTCTTGGGTGCCCAAATTTGTACAGGCAGTCAAGTAGTTCAGGATTTTATAGATCTATCTAAAGGGCCTTGGAGTAGGGGGCTTCAGTGTTAGATACATAGTATTTTTATATCCACTGTGTTGTAAGTGTTGCACTCTGATAAGTGTATGTTATACAGTTAAAATTTTGTATTTCAAAAAAGTTATGATATATTATATTTTGTTCCGCTACGATGTGAGATTCTGTGTTATTATTTATATTCTTCTTCTACCTTTTTCTTTTAAAAAATATGATTTGCATTTCTGTGATATTTTGGTTGGACGTGTGATGTATGTAGTCAACTCAAATAGTTCGGATTTTCTTTTTGTTGCAGTGGTATCAGAGCTTAGGTAGAGCGAATACCTAGGCTTGGGTGGGATTGTGCTCATTAGAGATAGGGTCAGTAGTACCCTAAAACGAGTTGAGTGTATTTATACGAGAGCGCGTATTTGCAAATTGATATAAAACTATTTTATATTGTGTTGGCTAGTCTGTTGAGTGGTTTATGAATTTTGATCGAATCGTGGGACGCTACGAAGTCGATAGGAATTTCTAAACTCTTGAACAGAGAAATTTGACACAATATAGTTTTAAGTGAGTAAATGAAATAATTTTACTCAAAATTCTATTTCTATATAGAAGGAATAATTTTTATGAAAATTTTATACTATATCGATGTGTCGGATGTTATTATTATAATTAGGTGAGATTATAAAATTAAAATGGTTATATATAACCAAATAAAATTTGTATATGAATGAAGTATATACAAATGAGATAAATTAAAATTGAATTCAAACCAGAATTTGGAATTTAAATTCTGGGAAGTTGGAAAATAATTTTTGAAGTATATTAAAATAATATAGCTTTGTTTTGGAATGATTTTTAAATAAAAATCATTTTGAATGGATTTTGAAAATGATAAAGCGCTGAACTCACTACAGTGACTAGAAATAATTCTAATGATGATCGCGACATCATCAGTGTTCATTTTTGAGTTCGTAAGTGATGGACTGCTACGTTAGAAAAGTTTTGTTGGAAATTTGTTTGAAAGAAAACAAGTTAGTTTGAAAATTCAAACGTTTTGAATTTGAAATGGAAATAAATAAATATTTATATATTTAAGTGATTTCAGAAGGATTGGAAATAAAAACCCTAGGATTTGGATTTTGGAATTAAAATTTAACTTAAGCTAGTTAAATGAATCAAAGTAAATAAATTGACTAGGATCAATTTGGATGAAATTGAAAACATATAAATGGAATATGAATTGGATATGAGTGTATTGATTGAAAACCATTTGAACTAACTGGATGTAAGCATATGGCATGTAATATGAATGGAAACAAATAGTTTTGGTTGAACTAAATTTGTAAGAATATGAAGAGTTGTGTTCAACATAGTTGGGTTTTGAAAAGTTAAATGGTTTGTAGCATTTTTCCTACCTTAGTAATTTCGGGGAGGGAATTCTTTTAAGGGGGGAAGAATGTAACGACCCAGATTTTTGGTTGGTTAATTTTAAATATTTAATATGGATTAAAATATTGAAATTGACAATATAAATGGAATTTTATATTGAAATATCGATTTAATAATCGATTATTTAATTTCAAGTATATTGAAATATCGTAATACAAAAACGAAGTAGAATTTAATTCTGAGTTCGAACTGAATCAAAATTATTCAGATAGTCAATATAAATTTCATTTATATATAAACGATAATTGTTTTCACTGAAAATGGTCAAACACCAAATGATGCTAGAAAAGCACATCACCAAGTAAATGGTATGAAATTGTGAAGCCACAAACACAAAATAAAAGTAAAAAAACAATAAGAAAACAAGATTTTTATAGTGGTTCGATTTGCTATAAATCTACGTCCACTTTTCAATCACTTCTCATTACGAAATTTTGTTTTACAACACACGTGAAATCCCCCATACATTCATTCTCACTTCTCCCATTTTATGATCTAATTACACTTGAATTTGGCAAGAAATTGTTGGGATTTCTAGCTTCATGATGGAGAATATATGAATCGTTGATCATTTGTCTTGTAGATGCTTCTCCTTGATTTCACAATGGAGTTTGTGCTAGATCAGGATTTTTAGAGATATCTAATGTAGATTAAAGAGCATTAGAATCGAGTTAGATCAATTTTGAACGGAGAGATGAATTGATTTGATCTTCATGTTGTTGGAGAATGATAAAGCGAAGTTAGGAAGCCATTAATGATGTTTTTGAAGCATTTAAAGAGGTGTAGGAATGGTTTATGAGCCCTTCGGGGTCAAAAAATTGGTCCCTTGATTTGTGGAGCAAGGGGCTATTTATAGAAGAAGTTTGGAGGCAATGTCAGTTTCGTAATTATGGGGTACAAAGTTTGGCTCGGGCATAGATCTGGCTCGGGATAAAAACTATTTACAGAAATGCCATTGATCCACTTTACAGCTGTATACAGCTATCATGGTCCAATATTTACGGTTCTGCCACTGCTGTGCAGTTTGGATCGGGTAGAACCTGGCTCGGGGTGAACATGGATTGGCTCGGGGTAAACTTGGATCGGGTTAGGACCGACCCGTACTTGTCTTTGAAAGTACCGATCCAGTTAATTACAACCTTGCTACCGCTACTTTTATTCATGGCTGGTCCACGTGGCAAGAATTCATACCGACCCACTTTGCATCATTATAGGACCGATCCAGATAATTTACAATTATGCCACCGCATATTATATACTTGACCCGATCAGTTTGCTTTAATTTACCATTTATGCCATGTGTACTTCTTTTCTGGATGACCCAAAAAGTAATGTACAGACCCTCCAGACTTTGATGCTAGTTGCCTCCGCATATTTGAAGTGCCCGACCTGGTTGTAATTAAATGTCCCGATCTAGTTCTAGATCTTAGCACCCGACCAGATTTAAGCTGCCACGTGTGCATTAGTGTATGTATTCATGAACTAATGCTTTTGCATTCTTGCGTGACATATGCTACTGTTCCTTTTGGGGTTTAATATTTACATGATTGCCATCAAATGTTGGTGTTATCCTCGTATGTGCATTTTACATGGACCGTGCTTTTTTATGCATAGAGCAGCTAATCTACATGTATGTCACTACAGTACCGATCCAATTCATGAATGCGCCGTTCCAGTCCTCTGATATGCGATGGCCTCCTCATTGAAATGTTTCTTACATGTTTAGTTTATTTTTATGGTATTGACGCAATATCATGCAACAATAACTCAATGTATGGTTCACATACATAATGATGTCAGAATTGTGAATACACAAGAAGCTTTGTTTCCATAGTTTTGGTATGCGTCTCACATTGTTAAACTCAATATAGCCAACCCAAAATCTGTTGAGAAGCCGTCCCCATATTTATATGTGAACCGTCCGACCCAATCCTTTTAATGACCGACCCGATCCTCTCTGGATGGACCAACCCGACCCGACACTTCTGCATTGAACGACCGACCCGATCCATCGATGATGACCGACCCAGTGTAGTGACCGATCTGGCGCTTCGCAATTGACCGACCCAGTCCATTAATTCTGACCGACCTGGTTCTTTGGACTGTGTTTTTACAGGGTTAACATTTGCCCCTCAAAGCTTGTATTTTTTGCTTGCGGGAAATGCGGGCTTCGAAATAAACGTTGTTGTTGATATATTTTGTATGGAGGTCCAGTTATAGGATTTTGTCTTGTTATAGCGAACCATACTCTAAATTCATACGCTTCGTGTTACCTGTTTTATAATTAAAACAAGCGATTGCATAATTTTGGACTTATACTTCACTATCGATCGTCCGTATCGATAGCGGATTAGTTAATCACTAGAGAGTGGAATATAGCGAATTTTATTTTGAATTGAATAAAATATTTGCACAGAATTGCTCTACTCAGCGGTTTATAACTCATTGAATATTATTTGTACTAATGCGATATTCGAATTTGAATTCGCATTTAATGCTTGAAATCTGCTAATCGACTAGAGTCTATTGTGGATTTCAAACTTTATCGCTTTATGACTTATATGATGGTATAAGATATTTCTTATTTGAGAAATACGTATCTGTGATTATTCTCTGTTTCTCTTCGAAGAAGTTTTTGATTATTGGTGCCCCGGCTCTGGAGGTCATCACCAGTCTTTATTATGAGAATAATTTTTCTATAGCTCAATTTTTGTTTGCTTTGTTGATCAGTTTTGACGTTGGAGACTCTGTTGGATGCCCCATGTTTTGGATATTTCATTTTAATGTAACGTTTTGTCTTCTATTGTTGACTGAGTCAAAATGATGGAGCTCATCGAGCGTTGTTGATTTTTCCTTTGGAGAAATTGCTTTCTTTGTGGAAATGATTTTTGGTTGTCGCATCATTTTGCAGTGCGAACTCCAGCGAAGTTTGGGTGAGGGGTGAGGTTGCATCGATCCGTAGAGCGAACATCAGTCATCGGTCGGAGTCACTTAACTCGGTAAGTGATCGCTGCCTGACTGAGGTACCCTGCTCCCGCGAACCTTTGGTTAAGGCTATATCGATCCACGGAGCGGGTGTCAGTCATAGGTCGAAGTCACTTAACTTTGGTAAGTGCTCGATGCTCGGCTGAAGCATCCTGGACCTCCATGAACCATGAGGTAAAGGTTGTTTTGATCCACAGAGCGGGCATCAGCCATCGGTCGAAGTCACTTAACTTTGGTAAGTGATCGCTACCCGGCTGAAGCACCTGGACCTCCATGAACCATGAGGTAAGGTTGGGTTGATCCACGGAGTGGGCATCAGCCTTCGGTCGGAATCACTTAACTTTGGTAAGTTATCGCTGCCTGGTTGAAGCACCTGGACCTCCAGGAATCATGAGGTAAGGTTGGGTTGATCAATGGAGAGGGCATTAGCCTCCGGTCGGAGTCACTTAACTTTGGTAAATGATTGCGGCCCGGCTGAAGCACCTGGACCTCCATGAACCATGAGTTAAAGGTTGTTTTGATCCTAGGAGCGGGCATCATCCATCGTTCGGAGTCGCTTAATTTTGGTAAGTGATCGCTGCGCGACTGAGGCACCTGGACCTCCATGAACCATGAGGTAAAGGTTGTTTTGATCCACGGAGCGAGCATCAGCCCTTGGTCGGAGTCACTTAACTTTGGTAAGTGATCGCTACCCGACTGAGGCACCTTGACCTCCATGAACCATGAGGTAAAGGTTGTTTTGATCCATGGAGCGGGAATCGGCCATCGGTCGGGGTCACCTAACTTTGGTAAGTGATCGCTACCTGGATGAAGCACCTGGACCTCCATGAACCATACGGTAAGGTGAAGGTTGCATCGATCCGTAGAGCAAACGTCAGTCATCGGTCGGAGTCACTTAACTTTGGTAAGTGATCGCTGCCCGACTGACGTGCCCTAGACTCCCGCGAACCTTTGGGAGATGAGGTTTTGAATCCGGATTGCTTGCTGCTTTAATGTGCATTTGACTCGTCGGGGCTCTCTTGATCTACCATCGAATCAGTGTTATCGGGGGTTGTCTCACTTCATCGTGTTGTGAGGAAGCAAGCGCTCACCGAATAGCCTGTAATGAGAAATCGTCTATTAGCAAATTTTTCGTATAAATTTGGCAAGACATAGATTTAGACAGGCAGATAACAATTCACTCATAATGCCATTGTTCGGTACAATGCATGTAAATCATTACAGAATATTTACAAGAAAGTAGAGCGTAGAAAAGTGTAAAGTAATGCGAAAAGTAAAGTAAATGCGATAGAGATCGCCTATTTTGAGCTGTAGATATTAGATCATCAACAACGGTCATCAGTTGATTATCAGCCTTGGAATAGTGTGGGCAGAAGCTACGTCGCTTGGACTGGATTGGTCATTTGATGTCCCTTGCCCCTGGGTAGTCGCAGAAGGATTTGCATCTTGAGAATTTTTCACATACTGTTGCAAATGGTTCTTCTTGATCAGCTCTTCGATCAACGATCTCAGTTGTCTACACTCATTGGTGTTGTGGCTTGGCTGATTATGATACCGACAAAACTTCCCAGATTTGGTCAGATGGTCATTCATTCTCATTGGCTGTGACTCTGGATAATCTTTTGCATCCTTTGTGGCAAGGTATATGTTCTCAGGAGTGTCATTCAGAGACGTTAGATTAGACGAGTCAAGAGGGAGAAACTTTTTATTAGCTTTGTTGTCATTTCCGTCATTAGCTCGCTTTTGTCCCTGAGTATTCTTCTGACTACGTTGAATAGTCGCACTCTTAGGAGCTTCAAGGAGTTGGTTTCCGCCAATGATCTAAAGAGGTACAGGATTATCATCCACTCTCATGTACTCTTCCGCTTTCTTATAGAACTTGTCAAGCATAGTTGGTTCCTTCATCTTTATCCATCTTCCGAATTCGCTTGTTTTGTCTATAGCATCGAGTAGAGCCATGAGGACTATACGTGGTTCCAGATTCCTTACTTTAGACAAGGCGATATTAAATCGACCAAGGAAGGCTTTGACAGTTTCCCCTGACTTCTGCTTCAATGCTGAGAGAGTTATAGCATCCTTGGCTTTGGTAGCATACAAGCGGAACTGCTCCTTGAACTTTTTGGTTAGGTCGGAGAAATAGTCTATGGATTTGGGTGGAAGCTTTGTGAACCATAATGACGCGACACCTTCTGAGTAGAGAGGAAAATACGTGCATCTCTCATCAATCGCTTTAGTTGCGCTCATATGCCACTCATATTTGAATAGGAAGTAGGTGGGATCAACGAAGCTGTTATATAGAGGCAAAGTCGGAGGATTAAATTTCTTTAGGCATTCTGCTTCGAGGATCCTTTCAGTGAACGGAGTTCTATCGGGGGAGAAGTCCCATTCTCTTCCGTCATCTTTGCTAGCTTGATTCTTTTTCATGGCCCGTTCTATCATATCCCAAATGTATTCTTCGGTGTTATGGCGCTCTGTGAAGCTGAGCTCTTTACCAAATATCTGTCTAGGCATGTGATCTCGATTAGAGAACTTAGGTGCTTTGCCTTTTCGACGAGGGGGTGCCCGGTGATAGGGTTAGCGATCTTTCGAGCATCCGTTTCAGAATGATTCTTAGGTTTTGATCTCAATTCTTCGATGTTATCTTCGTCCTTGTCGCTTGCCCAATCATAATCGTCTTCCATATTGTCGTTGTGGTTATGATCGAAAGCGGGCGATTTATCATTATCTCGGAAATCCACATGCACTTTCGGTGGGGTTGGATTTGATCGAGCGTTAAGAATGGCGTCAAGTTTCTCCATCATCATTTTAGTAGAGGCATCCATTCGGTTATTGACATTGGCAATAGCGATTTTTAATTCATTTCTGGTCACATCGGCTCCGCTTTCTGATTTTTCTCCAACTTCAAAGCGGTTTGCGAGCGGTGTTTCTTCATTGGCAACATTATCGGCTTCTACCACGGTCTTGCTAGTGGTCTTCTTAGACTTTGCCATGATGTCGGATAAGGCCTTGAATTTGGTGGATAATTCGTCGATTAGTCTAGATCTTAGAATTGCGGAATCTATGGTAGAAGTAAGCTTAGAATTTCAATGTGAAGGGAGGAGATGCGAACGCGGCGCCATGGTGGGCGCCAAATGTTTTCACCAAAAATGGCCAAACACCAAATGATGCTAGAAAAGCACGCCACCAAGTAAATGGTATGAGATTGTGATGACACAAACACAAAATAAAAGTAAAAACAATAAGAAGACAAGATTTTTATAGTGGTTCGATTCGCTATGAATCTACGTCTACTTTTCAATCACTTCTCATTACGGAATTTTGTTTTGCAACACACTGAAATTCCTCAGACATTCATTCTCACTTCTCCCATTTTATGATCTAATTACACTTGAATTTGGCAAGAAATTATTGGGATTTCTAGCTTCATGTTGGAGAATATATGAATCGTTGATCATTTTGTCATGCAGATGCTTCTCCTTGATTTCATGATGGAGTTTGTGCTAGATCCGAATTTTTAGAGATAGCTAATGGTGATTAAAGAGCATTAGAATCGAGTTAGATCAACATTGAACGGAGAGATGAATTGATTAGATCTTCATGTTGTTGGAGAATGATAAAGTGAAATTAGGAAGCCATTAATGATGTTTTTGAAGCTTTTAAAGAGGTGTAGGAATGGTTTAGGCAGCCCTTCGGGGTCAAGAAATCGGTCCCTTGAATTGTGGAGCAAGGGGCTATTTATAGAAGAAGTTTGGAGGCAATGGCAGTTTCGTAATTTTGGGGTACAAAGTTTGGCTCGGGCATAGATCTGGCTCGGGCTAAAAACTATTTATAGAAATGCCACTGGTCCACTTTACAGCTGTATACAGCTGTCATGGTCCAATATTTACGGTTCTGCCACTGTTGTGTAGTTTGGATCGGGTAGAACTAGGCTCGGGGTGAACTTGGCTCGGGGTGAACATGGATTGGCTCGGGGTAAACTTGGATCGGGTTAGGACCGACCCGTACTTGTCTTTGAAAGTACCGATTCAGTTAAGTACAACCTTGCCACCGCTACTTTTATTCATGGCTGGTCCACGTGGCAGGAATTCATACCGACCCACTTTGTATCATTATAGGACCGATCCAGATAATTTACAATTATGCCACCGCTGCTTTAATTTACCATTTGTTCCATGTATACTTCTTTTCTGGATGAACTAAAAAGTAATGTACAGACCGTCAAGACTTTGATGCTAGCTGCCTCCGCATATTTGAAGTGCCCGACCCGGTTGTAATTAAATATCCCGATCCAGTTCTAGATCTTAGCACCCGACCAGATTTAAGCTGCCACGTGTGCATTAGTGTATGTATGCATGAACTAATTCTTTTGCATTCTTGCATGACATATGCTACTGTTCCGTTTAGGGTTTAATATTTACATGATTGCCATATAATGTTGGTGTTATCCTCGTATGTGCATTTTACATGGACCGTGCTTTTTATGTATAGAGTAGCTGATCTACATGTATGTCGCTACAGTACCTATCCAATTCATGAATGTGCCATTCCAGTCCTTTGATATGTGATGGCCTCCTCATTGAAATGTTGCTTATATGTTTAGTTTATTGTTATGGTATTGACGCAACATCATGAAGCAATAACTCAATGTATGGTTCACAAACATAATGATGTCAGAATTGTGAATACACAAGAAGCTTTGTTTCCATAGTTTTAGTATGCGTCTCAAATTGTTAAACTCAATGAAGCCAACCCAAAATCCGTTGAGAAGCCATCCCCATATTTATATGTGAACCATGCGACCCAGTCCTTTTAATGACCGACCCGATCCTCTCTGGATGGACCGACCCGACCCGATACTTCTGCATTGAATGACCAACCTGATCCATCGATGATGACCGACCCGGTGTAGTGACCGATCTGGCGCTTCACAACTGACCGACCCGGTCCATTAATTCTGACCGACCTGGTCCTTTGGACTGTGCTTTTACAGGGTTAAAAATAATTAAAATAATTTATTATCAAGGAATTAATTGTTTTAAATTTAAATTATATCGATTTAGAACAATACCCTCTCCATATGATCGAATGAGACTATGAAATATGTCCCAATGTGTTCAGAATAGCGGATTAACCCTAAAAATGTCAGATGTTGTGGTTCGACTGGAGTTTAGAACCCTGAAAAATATTATTATAAAATTTATACGGATAATCTTGAAATCGAATCGCGGTTAAATCAAAGATTAAATTTAATTTAATTACTTGTACTGTACACAAACTAATTACTTAATAGAGAAGTATCCATCTTTGTATATATAAACAAGATTGTTATCTCCTTTCATTCTTTTCCTCTGTAAATGAATTCTCTTTAGGAAATAATTGGAATGGTCGATTCTTCTTTTCTTCATTTCAAAACAAATGAAAGCCATGCCTCCACAAAGTTGAAACCCAAAGTCTCAGTAGGAATAATAAATGTCGCTCCTTCTTTCCAAATCCCCTAATCAAAGCCACCGTGAATTTCAATTTCAAAAATTAATTAAATACTCAATTAAAACAATTGATTCTCGATTCGTAAGTCCGTCCAAGCTCGCGCTCCACGTTGTTATGTTCAGAAGAGGTTGCGATTCGAGCTAACTGTCGCTTTATCTTATAACAAGCGATCAACTAGGTTCGGCTGCTGGTATTTTTGAGGAAGTTTGAGAAAAATTGTGACATCCCGAATTCCGACGGACCGAATTTTTTTCAAAATCCCAATCCATCGAAACCCGAGTTGGTTTTCTCTGGTATCCTGCAGAAAAGATAGAGACATAAAAAATGTCAGAGTTCGGAAAACATCTCGCAGCGGAAGGAATAAAATATAATATAGTTGAAACATAGCTTTACCTTAATAATAATACTGCTAAACCAGTATCCAAAGCTATACAGTCTCTATCATGAACCTAACCTGCGAATGTTATGAGGAGGGGGTTAGAACTTAAGTTCTGTGTGAATGAATTTAAACTACACTTCTTGGATAATCCTACAATTACCATTCAATTATATTTTCTTATTTATTAGGTTATATGTGTTATTAGCACTCAAGTCTTACACACACATCGCACCCATCTACTCTCTAGTAGATTAACCTAATATAGTGTATATGTAGCTACCCCCAATTAAGGTATGCTCTACTCGCATGGTCTCCACCGTATGTACGCAGTCCCTTATCCAATGTCGCATGTCGTATGTATATCAATGCTACGTTTTCATAAAACTATCATCACTGTGTTACGTAAGCGTTTGGACTATCATTCTAGATCCTACTAGATTCTGCCATCAAATAATGCCCTCTAGTCCATGGTACACCACCCAGAGCGTCATGAGTGTATCTAGACTTTCCTCACGTACGTATTGTCAATTGTACTCGATGTCTATTTGCACATCTTCTCTGTATGTGCGCCCGAGTCCCGTGGCAGGCTAATCAAGAAACACGGAACTCGATCGGGAGCTTTCAGATATCTGCCGATGCAGATGCTAAGGTCTGCTTTTATAGTGGCTATGGTCCCACTAGTCCCCTCCCTCAACTAATGAATGGCACTTAAGAATATCAAGAATGAGAACTGTAACCCCGGCCCCCTATGCCCTTCAATCCTATTGGCCAACCTCGCCCATAACTAGATAGCAAAGTATATGGTTTTTTGGAGTTCTCCGCCTTTCCGCTTCACGTACTGACTGAAGATTATAGATAGACGACGGGTTGCTATCACAGGGAACTAATTGGTCTCGCCGAATCACGCTAGTCCATCTTTGTCTTTTGATTGCCTCTTGTTTTGCAATCAAGGCATACTCATTGGTTCTTCCCACACAGACCTAACCTCTGTGAGCATAGGCGTATCATCTGCCACTCACAGAGGGATACCAAGAGAACCCTCACGTCCACAGAAGTCGCGTGCTTCGTAACCCAGTCCCTTGGAGCCTTCTGCTTGATCAGATGGACGTTCGCTCCCCCTTGCGCCCTACGGCATCGTGATGATCTACCGTGTTTGGTTATTCATCCCCTATCATATGGACTGGTCCAAGCGCCTTACCCTTTCGTGTTATTAGCCCTTAAGTCTAATCTTCTAATTATGCGCTTGCTCTATCTCATTAGGTTTTCTTTTTAACTTGGTTATCTAATACATATTAGTTTTTAACTTAAATTACCAAGTTTCTTTTTCATAAGTCTTTCCCTATTTCTTATGTAGCCGCGATTTTTTAATTGTTTACTTAGTTTTCTTAACTAAGGTTTACTAACAAGCTCAAACATGACTTTCTGTAACTGTTTACTTAGTCCTCTTAACTAAGGTTTACCAACATGACTTTCCATGATTGTTTACTTAGTTCTCTTAACTAAGGTTTACTAATAGATTCTCTTTATCGTTTACTTATTAACTTAGTCATCTTAACTAAGGTTTACTAATAAGTTTTCCCCCTTACCCATATACTTATGTTCTCCCTATTCATGGCTTTATTCCCATTCCCATGGATTACTTAATCTTCAATTAAGTACGGCTTGCATTCTTTCATAAGTTATTCATCTTTGGATCGATCATTATAACCTACGTTATAATCCCTACTTGTCTTGTAACAAGCTTACCTATTATCTTCTCATTCAGTTATACTCGTATCTGTTGATGTTGCCATAATCCATCATTATTTACTTAGTTTTCTTAGCTAAGGTTTGCTACCATTCCCCATTATTACGTTGGTTAAGTTTGTCTATAAGCCTCTGTTTACTTAACCTTAGCACATTTAAATGTTTGTTTCATAGCATTAATCTTTTTATTAATGCACTCAACCTATCACATTAGACATGTTGCTTGCGGTTGCTAGATATGCCGGGCGGTTCCGGGCAGACTTCTGCTGCAAACTCGTTCTAACCTCGGGTTTTGGGCTTAATGCGCTAACCTCTCACATTAGACCTGTTGTTGCGGTTGTTGGATGTGCCGGGCGGTTTCGGGTAGACTTACACCGCAACTCAATCTAACCTCGGGTTAGGCATGTTCATCTTTTAACTGACCTATACAATTTAAATCTAGGTTTTACATGCCTGTTTATCCCAATCCAATAATTCATGTTCACGCTTCTAAACCCAATTTCATGTTTATGGTTCCAATTTTATTTGGATACATAAATTCTACCATGATTACATAATCTCGTACATAGTTATGCAAATAATCCTTATTATATGTTATGCCCAACATTTCATGTTTATAAGCTATACTTAATCATACCCAAATTAATTGTTCTTTAAAGTCATCAATTATTCATGTCAACCCTCATTCTTATTGCATAAATCCCAATTCATCTTACAAGTTGTTTCAATTTCTCAATCACAAATTATTTCCAAATTCCCAAACATCATTTTCACTATTCCAATCTTTGTTCGTACGCATGCTTTTCAGCAAGATTTGGATTAAGCTCGAAGTTAGCCTAATCTTAAAAATAAAAAGGAAAGGGGAAGAAGAAGAACAAAATACGCATGAAATAAAATTTGTATTATTTCAATTGAATTTAACAGATTAACTTGGGGAATTGCTAAACGATACATCTACTATTATTCAACAAGGGTAATTTAAATCTACTCACAGTGATTTTTGCTTTCCTAGGTCTGATTTAGATTAGCATCCAAAGTTCTTCCCTTTCTTGTGGCGTAGATTATAGATCAAAATCCCTTTTCTCTTTATTTTGAAATAGAAGAAATTCTAAACCTAATCTTTGATCTTCATCTATCTTGTGTTGAAGAAGAATAGTTAACTTAATTAGAGTTGAAGCAGTGTTACAACGTCACCATTAACTTTTAGAGGAGAAGAGGATTTCTTGAGGAAGAAGAAGCAGAACTTTAGCATAGCTTTGGGATTATAAATTTATTGTTGGTTTTAGAGTTTTATTTATAGGTAGTTTAGAACAACTAGGGTCTTAGGATTAAAATAGAATCCATCTATACCTTACACCTCGCTAAAGAAAAGAATGTTCTAAAGTAGGCTAGACCAACCTAGGTATGCTGCACCATAAATGCACGTATGCACCCCGAAACAAGTTGGGTCCAAGCGCACTTATTTAGCTGCATTGTTTTCTATTTTTAACGTTCAATTGCCTTTATTTTAAATTAAATGTGCATCTTTTTCTTCCCGTAATTAATAGCATGTTGTATGGCATGCCATAATCCTTTCATATTGCATGCAATTAATTCACTACTTTTGAATTTTAAACGCAAAAATTTACATCTACTTTTATTTTCAATATTGCATTGCAATTTACTTCGTTAATTCATCGCTTGTTTCCCTATATATATATATATATATATATATATATATATACACACACACACACACACACATTCATACATACGTACATACATACATACATTTGCATACATTCTATTCTCTCCTCAACGTATGCATTTCATACATTCCAATTAATTCCTCAACTCTCTCTTTCTAAACCTTCCTTTAATTGCATCTATTATATTAATGTTTCTTTTTGTTATTATCTTTCCTCTTTTTTCATGTGGTTTCTTTTCTTGGATTACACTGATTGTTATAAATTTTTCTGTGCGTAATCTTTATTTTGAAATTGGTATTATTTTATCTTGTGCAGTTGAATATATTTACATGCATTCTTCCTTCCATCCTTAATTTATTATTGCAATTAATGCATTCTTCTTTTGTACACTCAATTCTTTCTTCTTCAATGCATTATAAATTTATGTTTTAATTATTCTATGCATTTTCTCTCATATAATTAATTGTATTTAGCATATGCATTTATTATTTTTATTGCATGCATTAACACATCAGTTCTTTCTTTACCGCTTGCATATTAAGTTATGCACTTTTTTATCTTTTATTTAAATTATGTTCATGCATATGTGTGTTTTAATTATTGTATGCATAAAAAATACAATATTAGTTTCATAATTTATTCTTAATTATGCATACATTCATATGCACATAATTAATTGCATGCGTTAATTCACCTCTTTCTTTTGTTTGCGTATTAGTATGTAGTGATTATGATACCCTTTAATGCAATACATTCATTGCATGCAACCTAATACCTTTGCATGAAATCAATTTCCTTTTTATCGCATGCATTGCACTGATACATTACCCATTTTTAACGTACTGTATTTACTTTTATGTACTAATCTCTTTTTATTTTAATTGTGAATTCATTTGCACATTAATTTTTAACATTAATGTATTCTCTAAAAAAACACATTCTTAATTATGTTTATGCACATATTTACATGCACATTTTTATTTGTATTAAAAAATGTGGAGTGTTACATTCTTCCACCCTTAGGAAATTTCATCCCCGAAATTTGATAAGGGTAAAATAGATAATCCCTCGCATAATATCCATCCATCATGTGCCAATTTTCGCAAACATTGTGCACATATGCAAAGTGCAATACATTACAATAATACATGTATGCCTAAGTGGTACCTCCTATATGTATGCAAATTTCCAAAAACTCTTTTTAACATGATGCTTACATCCTAAATATACTTGCAGTTCTATATGAATGAAATATTTTTGAAAATCAAAACATTTTTCACCCAGTTTCCCCACACTCTTACAGAATAAGTGCATAGTTCATCCAATTGTTGCATCCAAAATCCAACCAACCATCATCAAATTTCGAAATTTAGAAAAAATTTAATTTTCTAAATTCAATTTCTTATGTTACAAAAAGGTATAAAACGGAAAAATTCACTTCTTCTGTTTTTCTTTTATGTACCTTTTCTAATTGTACTTGGATTTTATGTAACTACTCTATAAAGATTTCCTATTTTCCTATCCAAGCATAACTACATAAGAAAATTTTCTCTTTTTTTCAACTTATCTTAGAAAAATTCCAATTTTATCCATCTTAAAATTTTCATTTCCTTTTCCCATCACGTCTGTTCCTTTGCTGAATTTGTTGTTTTCTTCTTAGTTAGGCTATTCTCTTTCTTAGCTTATCTTTCCATTAAGCCTTTCCATCTTTCAACATCCTACACAGCTACTACCAAGGGCCAACAATCATAAGACTATTTCACTAAAGAAAAGTCCAACCACAACTCTCAACATTTACTTGCCCTTCCACTATCTAGTAGTCACTACTAGTCCTTACTGTGTATTACTAGCCTACACATTTTTTTCAAGTAACAACTCTAGGCCTCACAATGCTTATGCATTCTATGGAAATTTTCCACTATTCCAAGATGGTCCTTGCTATTTACTTATAGCCTCAAACTTCTTCTCATTCTTTCTAGGCACTAATCCTTAACTACTCCATTCTTTTTAAAACATGGTTTGGCTTTTCTCTTTTTTTTTCATTGCATTTTTCTTCTAAAAAATAAAAATGCTAAAACTTTTACTTTCTTCGCCAAAACTTACTTTTGCCAAACCATAAAAACGTGTTAAAAAAATGCAAAATTTTTTTTTTTCAAATCACACAACTGGAGTAGACAAGGACAGCTATTTTCTTAATTGGGTTTCCAAATTACCTAGGCCTTCCTAAATACATCCATGAAATCGTTTCTCCCAACTATATATATTCCTAATCCATTTTCCATAACTGAACCTTTTTAAAAAAATTTAAGGTTTCCTTACTAAACCCACTAATCTCATTTACTATCGTATGGGATACATTTTTTCTAATACTAATCATTTTGTACACATTTCACCCAACATACCTAAGGGTCTCAACTTTCCATGTTCATTCTTTTAGTGTACAAAATAGTTTTCCCATTTCTTTCCTAATTCTACTCTTTTTATCTAATGGGCTCCCTTATGGATCTAGGTTTATATATATAATATATTTATATTTTAGAAAATACAAATACGTCCATTCATTATCTATATAAGGATCCTAAACCGAAGTTCTGATACCAGATGTGACAACCCGAATTCCGACGGACCGAATTTTTTTCACAATCCCAATCCATCTAAACCCGAGTAAGTTTGCTCTGGTATCCTGCAGAAAAGACAGGGACATAAAACATGTCAGAGTTCGGAAAACATCTCGCAGCGGAAGGAATAAAATATAATTTAGTTGAAACATAGCTTTATCTTAATAATAATACTGCTAAACTAGTACCAAAGCTATACAGTCTTTGTCATGAACCTAACCTGCGAATGTTATCAGGAGGGGGTCAGAACATAAGTTCTGTGTGAATGAATTTAAACTACACTTCTTGGATAATCCTACATATACCGTTCAATTATAGTTTCTTACTTATTAGGTTGTTTGTGTTATTAGCACTCAAGGCTTACACACACATCGCACCCATATACTCTCTAGTAGATTAACCAAATATAGTGTATATGTAGCTACCCCCAATTAAGGTATTCTCTACTCACATGGTCTCCACCGTATGTACGCAGTCCCTTATCCAATGTCGCATTTCGTATGTATATCATTGCTACGTTTGCATAAAACTATCATCACTGTGTTACGCAAGCGTTTGGATTGCCATTCTAGATCCTATTAGATTATGTCATCAAATAATGTCCTCTAGTCCATGGTACACCACCCATAGTGACATGACTGTACCTAGGCTTTCCCCATGTACGTATCGTCAATCATACTCGATGTCTATTTGCACATGTTCTCTATATGTGCGCCCGAGTCCCGTGGCAGGGCTAATCAAGAAACACGGAACTCGGTCGGGAGCTTTCAGATATCTGCCGATGCAGATGCTAAGGTCTACTTTTTTAGTGGCTATGGTCCCACAAGACCCCTCGCTCAACTAATGAAAGGCACCCAATAATATCAAGAATGAGAACTCTAACCCCGGCCACTTGTGCACTTCAATCCTATTGGCCAACCTCACCCATAACTAGATAGCAAAGTATATGGTCTTTTGGAGTTCTCCGCCTTTCCGCTTCACATACTGACTGAAGATGGTAGGTAGACGACGAGTTGCTATCATAGGGCACTAACTGATCTCGTCGAATCACGCTGTTCCATCTTAGTCTTTTGATTGCCTCTTGTTTTGCAATCAAGGCATACTCATTGGTTCTTCCCACGCAGACCTAACCTCTATGAGCACAGGCGTATCATCTGCCACTCACAGAGGGATACCAAGAGTATCCTCACGTCCCTCAAAGCCGCGTGCTTCGTAACCCAGTCCCTTGGAGCCTTCTGCATGATCAGATGGGCGTTCGCTCCCCCTTGTGCCCTATGGCATCGTGATGATCTACCGTGTTTGGTTATTCATCCCCTATCGTATGGACTGGTCCAAGCGCCTTACCCTTTCATGTTATTAGCCCTTAAGTCTATTCTTCTAATTATGCGCTTGCTCTATCTCATTAGGTTTTCTTTTTAACTTGGTTATCTCATCCATATTAGTTTTTAACTTAAATTACCAAGTTTCTTTAAAGTCTTTCCCTATTTCTTATGTAGCGGCGATCTTTTAATTGTTTACTTAGTTCTCTTAACTAAGGTTTAGTTACAAGCTCAAACATGACCTTCTGTAACTGTTTACTTAGTTCTCTTAACTAAGGTTTACCAACAAGAATTTCCATGATTGTTTACTTAGTTCTCTTAACTAAGAATTACTAACATATTCTCTTTATTGTTTACTTATTAACTTAGTCATCTTAACTAAGGTTTACTAATAAGTTTTCCCCCTTTCCCATATAACTTATGTTTTCCCTATTCGTGGCTTTATTCCCGTTCCCACGGATTACTTAATCTTTAATTAAGTACGGCTTGCATTCTTTCATAAATAATTTCACCTTTGGATCGATCATTATAACCTACGTTTTAATTCTTACTTGTCTTGTAAAAGCTTACCTATTATTTTCTCATTCAGTTATACTCGTATCTGTTGATGTTGCCATAATCCATCATTATTTACTTAGTTTTCTTAACTAAAGTTTACTATCATTCCCCATTATTACGTTGGTTAAGTTTGTCTATAAGCCTCTGTTTACTTAACCTCAGCACACTTAACATGTTTGCTTCATAGCATTAATCTTTTTATTAATGCACTCAACCTCTCACATTAGACATGTTCCTTGCGGTAGTTGGATATGCCGGGCGGTTCCGGGCAGACTTCTACCGCAAAACTGTTCTAACCTCGGGTTTTGGGCTTAATGCGCTAACATCTCACATTAGACCGATTGTTGCGGTTGCTGGATGTGCCGGCTGGTTCCAGGCAGACTTACACCACAACTGAATCTAACCTCAGGTTAGGTATGTTCATCTTTTAACTGACCTATAAAATTTCAATCTAGGTTTTATATGCATGTTTATCCCAATCCAATAATTCAAGTTCATGCTTCTAATCCCAATTTCATGTTTATGGTTCCAATTTGATTTGGATACATAAATTCTACCATGATTACATAATCTCGTACATAGTTATGCCAATAATCCTTATTATATGTTATGCCCAACTTTTCATGTATATAAGCTATACTTAATCATACCCAAATTAATTGTTCTTTAAAGTCATCAATAATTCATGTCAGCCCTCATTCTTATTACATAAATCCCAATTCAACTTATAATCCCATATGTCTAAATCTTCAATTCTAACTTTTCTTATGTACATATAGTTCATTCATAAATTCTTGATTCAACATACACAAGCATATCTAATCGTTCTCAATTTTAATCGCACATATTTTCTTTCATATTCTAATTTAATATATATGCCAATTTCCCCTAATTTCCCAATCTCAGGTTATGTTATATGTTATTCCACAATTCCCTAATTCGTGAATTATGCCCAAAATTCATCTTACAAGTTGTTTCAATTTCCCAGTCACAAATTATTTCCAAATTCCGAAACATTATTTTCACTATTCCAATCTTTGTTCGTACGCATGCTTTTCAGTGAGATTTGGATTAGGCTCGAAGTTAGCCTAATCTTAAAAATAAAAAGGAAAGGGGAAGAAGAAGAACAAAATACGCATGAAATAAAATCTGAATTATTTCAATTGAATTTAACAAATTAACTTGGGAAATTGCTAAACGATACATCTACTATTATTCAACAAGGGTAATTTAAATCCACTCATAGTGATTTTTGCGTCTGATTTAGATTAGCATCCAAAGTTCTTCCCTTTCTTGCGTCGTATATTGAAGATCAAAATCCCTTTTCTCTTTATTTTGAAATAAAAGAAATTCTAAATCTAATCTTTGATCTTCATCTATCTTGTGTTGAAGAAGAATAATTAATTTAATTAGAGTTGAAGCAGTGTTACAACGTCACCATTAATTTTTAGAGGAGAAGAGGATTTCTTGAGGAAGAAGAAGCCGAACTTTAGCGTAGCTTTGGGATTGTGAATTTTAGTGTTGGGTTTAGAGTTTTATCTATAGGTAGTTTAGAACAACTAGGGCCTTAGGATTAAAATAGAATCCATCTAAACCTTACACCTCGCTAAAGAAAAGAATGTTCTAGAGTAGGCTAGACCAGCCCAGGTATGTTGCACTATAAACGCACGCATGCACCCCGAAACAAGTTGGGTCCAAGCACACATATTTAGCTGCAATGCTTTTTATTTTTAACGTTCAATTGCCTTTATTTTAAATTAAATGTGCCTCTTTTTCTTTCCTTAATTAATTGCATGTTTTATGGCATGCCTTAATCCTTTCATATTGCATGCAATTAATTCACTACTTTTGAATTTTAAATGCCAAAATTTACATCTACTTTTATTTTCAATGTTGCATTGCAATTTACTTCGTTAATTCATCGCTTGTTTCCCTATATATATATATGTATATATACATATATATGTGTATATATATATGTGTATATATATATGTATATATATATATATACACACACACACACACACATATATATATATATATACATACATACATACATACATTTGCATATATTCTATTCTGTCCTCAACGTATGCATTTCATACATTCAATTTAATTCCTCAACTCTCTCTTTCTAAACCTTCCTTTAATTGCATCAATTATATTAATGTTTCTTTTTGTTATTATCTTTCCTCTTTTTTGCATGCGGTTTCTTTTCTTGGCTTACACTGATTGTTATACAATTTTTTTGTGTGCAATCTTTGTTTTGAAATTGATATTCTTTTATCTTGTGCAATTGAATATATTTACATGCATTCTTCCTCCCATCCTTAATTTATTATTGCAATTAATGCATTCTTCTTTTATACGCTCGATTCTTTCTTCTTTAATGCATTATATATTTATGTTTTAATTGTTCTATTCATTTTCTCTCATATAATTAATTGCATTTAGCATATGCGTTTATTATTTTTATTGCATGCATTAACACATTAGTTCTTTCTTTACTGCTTGCATATTAAGTGCACTCTTTTCTCCTTTATTTTAATTTATGTTCATGCATATGTATGTTTTAATTATTGCATGCATAAACAATACAATATTAGTTTCATAATTTATTCTTAATTATGCATACATTCATATGCACATAATTAATTGCATACGTTAATTCACCTCTTTCTTTTGTTTGTGTATTAGTATGTACTGATTATGATACCCTTTAGCGCAATACATTCATTGCATGCAACCTAATACCTTTGCGTGAAATCAATTTCCTTTTTATCACATGCATTGCACTGATACATTACCCATTTTTAACGTACTGTATTTACTTTTATGCACTAATCTCTTTTTATTTTAATCGTGAATTCATTTGCACATTAATTTTTAACATTAATGTATTCTCTAAAAAAACACACTCTTAATTATGATTATGCACATATTTACATGCACATTTTTAATTGTATTAAAAAAATGCGGGGTGTTACAAAAATCAAAGGTGTAAGGGTGTTCGTGGGGAAGAGGCGTCATCGCCGATGGAGTTTGGAGTGTTCCGCGTGAGTTAGATCGCGACTTCCTGTAGAGTGAACGAGAAAAGAGGGGCAGTTTTGGGAGGTAAAGCGACAGTGAAGCAACAACGAACTTGTCTCGTGTTCGTACTGGATGGCAACGCAATTTTCACAAAAGAAGGGATTGGATATTGTAAACTGTCAAGTTTTGTTGCATGATTTACTGTACGGGTATGGTGATGTGCAAACGAGAACTGTGTGAACTAAAGAGAAGGAAGCAGTAAGGTTTCTCTGAGGAGTCTGGAAGGACGTGAAGCTTTTGAGTGGAAATGTTTGGGTTAAATGGTATAATGAGGTGATAAGTTGGTCCGTATGGTACTTGTGAGATGGAGCTGCCTTGTTCTGCGAGAGGCCGGAGGTGGAGGTTGATGGTGTAACATTTGGTATGTAAAAGAGGAAAGATTTGGTATTCGGGCTGATCACAGTATGAATGGTTTAATTTTAGTTGAGTTAGCTTTGTGAATTGGTCAAGACGATAAGGTATATGTTTTTATCGAATTTAAAAATATATAGATTAATTAATTTATTAGTCAGTAGTTAATTTAGTTAAATAATTGTTTAATTGTTAAATGAAAATAAATAATCGTAGGTACACGATAAATTTCATTTGAGTGGGTTCGTAGCCGACGATATAGAATTAAACCAGGATATTCGGCAAATTAAAAATCCCGATGAGTAATTCTCACTCAAGAATTTTATATTAAATTAATTTTATCATCAAAAATGATTGTTGGTTGCTTAAATGCATTAAAATATTATCGTGGCTATTTTAAAAATAAATTAGTTATTTAGGATTTGTGTTGTGGCTATTATATATATATTGGTGGTTGGATTCCCGCAGTATCATTAGCGGATGCCCGCAGTATCATTAGCGAATGACTCTATGCACCCCATGCTATGACAGTGGATGACCTTCTATAAGGCGATATCCTAACTCGAAGCAGGATGGATATATATGTTGGCTAACGTCTGTGGATGTAGGAAAAACAGGTTGGAGGGATCCAACTGGATTCCTCAAAAATATTATTATTTGTTGTTTTTCATATATAGTATCATATATGATGTGTTAGAAAACCTGTCATTTATAATTGGTTGTTTTGGGTGTTTAAAATATCATTGATCCTAAATGTTGATTTATAAAAATATCGTGAAAGGGGATTTTTGAGATAAAAAGGGAAAATCTATTTTTCTAAAACTAAATTTCGAATTTTGAATGGACTGAGATATTAACTTGTTTGAATAATAAAAACAAGTAAGAAATTTATAAACGATGTTTATAAATTAAATAATGTGGGAATTGAAGAAATTTATAAATGATGTTTATAAATTAAATAATACAGGAAATTGAAGTGATGAATTTATAAACGATGTTTATAAAATAATCAGGGAATATAAGTAAATTTATAAATGGTGTTTGTAAATAAAATGGAATGATTTTCATTAGATAATCAGGGAACTGAAATGAATTTATAAACATTGTTTATAAATGAAGAGAATTGAATTGTCATTGGATAATTGGGAAAAATATGAATACAAGTGTGAATTATAAAAGGGACGTTTATTTTTCCAAAGTAGAAATTATAATTTCAAATGGATTTGAAATGAGACTTGGTTAAATATATAAACAGGTAATATAAACGATGTTTTGTAAAGAAAGGTGAAAAATTATCATTTGGATAATTTAAAATATTTAAATTCAAATATGAATTTAAAAATGAATTGGAAAGTGTTTTGAAATGGGACGATTGATTATATTTCGGAATTTGAAATATAAACTGAATTGAGTACAATTTAATGGCTATCTAATTGAAATTCAATTATATCGAATTTTATAAATAATTTATTCATAAAAGGAATTGGAATTAAACATAGAGGATCAAAGTATAAATAAATTTATTACCGAGTAAGGAAAAATCAACAATTATAGATAATCTGAAATATTAAGTTGAATTGGGAAAATTAGTTTATTATATATTAAATATATTAGAATAGAGTTGGAATTTATATATAAACGAAGTTTAAATCGTTTATATATTAAATATAATTAAAAGGAACTCGTCGTGGCGCAGCAGTTAGTGAATTGGCATTTCGAACTTCAATTGAGTATATAGAACTCAATTAAAGTCGGAATTCTTTGAAACAAGAATCATCAGGACTGATTTGATAATAGCTTTCTAATGGAAGAGAAAAATATGGGTTTCGTCTTATAGATTTTGACTTATCTAAAAATCAAATTTTCAGAAAAACAGCGCCAGGACCATTATAAAACCCTAACGGTTTATTTAAATAAATAAAAGGATTTTAAGTAAATAAAATCCGAATTTCGATTAGAAAAATCCAGACTGGAGATATAAAATAAATATGAACTCCAGTGAAGTAAGTGAAATGTTTTTTGAGGAAAAAAAAATCAGATTTTGAGTTATTGAATAGAACTAACTAATTTGAACAATAATTAGTTAATCGAAATTTAATATGAAATTGGACATTGAATAAATAAAGGTGATTTGAGATATTATATTCGAAATTGAAAAATGAACTTGAATAAAAAATGTAATTCTATTTGTTTATAAGCAAGTTAATATTTTATTTGAACATGTTATGTTCAAACAAAGAAATGAAATAGGCAAAAAAGCTAATTAGAAAATAAATTAGCGAATTGGGTCAAGACAAATGGATTGAGTTGAAACCAAATGAGAATATTTGGATATGTGATAAGCAGGTTTGGAATGAAGTATATGAAGAAATATAAATTGAAACGCCCGACCAAAAGAAACATATTTAATTTAATATGAGATTTTTGCGCCGAATTGGCAAGCCGCTTGGCTTTTTGATTTTCTTTTTGAATGGAAAGGGCCTAGAGAAGCAAGTTGAGGTTTGAACTATCGACTAATACAAAGGAGGTTATGGCGAAATTTTCCAGGAATTTAAGGAGTTAGAATATTTTTAAGAAATTTTGATAGTTAGAAATCAATGTATCGATATATATATATATATATATATATATATATATATATATATATATATATAGAATTCGATATGGAAACGAACTTGAAAATAGAATACTATAAACAAAAATAAAATCTATAATTAAATCTGGTAAAATTAGAAAGCGAAACATATGCGGGTTTAAAAATGAATAATTGGTTTGTATGATGTTGATTATTCGAGGTAAGTGGTCTTGTCCGTTTTGAAATTAAGGAGGTTTCCAGTCAAGGTCTGAGAGGTAGTTATACCCCAACTTGATTGATGTCATTTTTAACTGATAAATAGCAAGATCCAGTCTCGAAGAGAAATGTTTGAATAATAGTTAGTTGAATGCAGTGTTTTGGGTTGTTGTAACGATGTTTTACACAACGTTCATTTTAACCCAAGTAAGTGGAAATTTGGAAATACAATAATAAATATTTCCCGAGTATGGAAATAAATTGTAACGACCCGCATTCTACGCATCAGAGGATCGTAGAATATTTATTTCTTTCTCATGCGAAGTCGTATGGTCATGTAACTTTGGGAGACGTCTGTTGGGGTCATTTCCCATGTTCATGATTTTTGTCGATTTTTAAATGACCATTTTACCCCTAACTAATCTTGTTTCGACCATAACTTTTGATTGGTAAGGAGTTTTGACCTGAAACCACTTCCATTAGATCCAAATGATGGTTTACCTTTCCGTAGAGTGGTCATATGTGAAAAAGAGGACTTAACATTTGGGAGATATGGCTGAATTAAAGTTTAGAAGGTGAAAAACAGCTTAATCGGGCTTAATTGTGTAATTAACAGCTTGGCCCAGAGGGGGATTTCGGGATTTGGAGTATTTAAGGGATGTTAGGGTTTAGAGAACACCCTTTTCTCATTTTTCAGTCGCCACTTTTCATCCCTCCCAACTTAGTAATGGCCTCCAATATCTAAAACACCTCTAAACCTCTTTCTAATTGAAGATTTGGCTAAATTACGTCAAATTAAGGAGAAATAGCACCAAAGCAAGGTTAGAACTGCTGTATAAGCTTGGGAAGAGCCAAACAGAGGATAATTTCAAATTTGGTTTTTTGTTTGTGGCAAAGGTGAGTGATTTGCATAGTTCCTCACTAATTATGGTTAATTAAGGGTAATTAGTGTTAATTAGCGAATTTAAACATGATTAAATTCTGGAAAAATATTTTTAAATATCGAAATATTTTTTTAGACCTCTATAAGAAGTTTGGGTTGATTTGGTTCAGTTTAACTAAGCCTATCAATAGTTTTGCTTAAACACGCTTAAAGGAAATATGGAATTTTGGCTATGTTTGATCCTTTTAACCTATCAAATTATTGTTTTGGTGTTTGTGGTCAATTATACATATTGTTATGACTGTATGATATGCTTCGTGATTGTTTAGAATAGTTAGAATGGTCGAAAACGCCGTCGTATGGCGTAAAAACAGTCGCAGGAAAATATGCAGGAAATGACCCAGAACCGGATCGGATCGGTGGAGGAGAGCACGAACCGACCCGCTCGCGTGAAGATGTCACGATCCGAATCGCTCCAGCATGGTGGACCACGAACCGCATGCACGCTCGAACTGACTGACCTGGGGAGGAACTCCGATCCGAACCGCTTGCCTGAAGCCACGACCCGATGCCCTGGGGATGACCACGAACCGATTCGAAGTAGAAGCCACGAACTGACCCGAGTTCAGTGGTTGCTCATGATCCGAACCAGCAAGCACCACGAGTCGACCAGAAGACGAGGACCATGAACTGGAGACGATCAACACGACCCGACCTGTATGGAGTATTCCGATCCGAACCGAGATGCTTGCATTTAAGGCGTGAATCACGATCCGAACTAGAAGTACAAATTGAAGTGAAGAGCAGGAACCGAACTAATCCGGAGAAGACCAAAACCCGAGACGCAAAGGTAGTCCAAATAGGAAGTAGAACTCAGGATCTAGTTGGGAACCAACGAGTCAACTTCATGAGTTGGGCTTTGCTGCGGGACGTGTGCTAAGGGGTTATCGACATCCATAACTTTGAATCACCACCAAGACGGATGTTAGGCTGCGTATCAATGCAGTGGGGTAGATGTTACTTCATGGGGCAAAGTGATCGTAGCAAGACTATGAGCCAGTGCAGTGGAGTTGTCATGACTTCATAGGGCAGAGTGTACATAGCAAAGGATTAGTGGCTATAGATCAGTGCAGTGGAGTCATTGTGACTCCATGGGGGCAGAGTGATCATAGCAAGGATTTGGGTGATCAAAGTAGTGGATATCGTATGCTTTACGCACTGAGTGAGAGTTGTGAGGATGGTTGTTATGCTTGATTGTTTGACATCACTATGACATGCATACCCCAACCCCGTATTCTTTACACCATGTGTTAGTGACACCTTAGTGTGTTGTACAGTTTGCAGTGCTAACTCTTTGGTTGCAGGTCCAGGTTCAGGTATGGGTTAATATACCTGTTATTATTCTGCTTTGCTGCTTGTCGCTTATACCAGACTTTTGTCTGACCTAGAGTTTTATGTCTCTTCTTATTACTCCGGGTGCTCTTAAACGGGCAGACTAGAGACAGGTTAGCTGGTTATGCACGAGTAACTGATCCGGAGACGAGCAGGAGGCTCGTATGTATTATCTACATATATTCTCCCTGTGTTGTTGATGGTCATTGCTTTGGGCATTAGTAGTGTACCTCTCCTTTCTTTTGCTTTAGAGACAGTTTTAAAGTTGAAACAATGATAAAGGGGGAACATAAGCTGTATTTTGGATTTTCCGCTGCTAAGATGTTTAGTTTTCAGCTTATGCATTGTCTCGCCTGTTTTATGTCAAAGTATGTTATTATTATTATATTTTATTCCAAGCGCTGTGAGATATGCTACAGGTTCCTTGTTAGTTTTAAATTCTTTTTGGCAACCGTCCCGTGCTAGTTGGACATCGGCACAACTCACTTTCATTGAAAATGTCGGCTGGTGCAGGGCAGGCCGTCACATTTGGTATCAGAGCTCTAGGTTGCATAGTTAACCTAGGGAAAGACACCAGAGAGAGATGATACGTCTATGAGAGCATGTATTTGTGATTATTTTGGTTTTCAAAAGCTATATATATACACTATTAGTATAGCTAAGGATGAAGTCGCACTGCATTGACACCACAAAGAGGATGGTTAATCGTTTTTCTTTATAGATTGAACGATGAGCCGATATATGATGGGTTCTGGTAGAGGAGCCAATAATGGGAATGCTCCTGACATGAGGACTATGTTCACTGACTTCATGAGAGAGATGCTTAGGAAAGTACAAGGAGCAGTTCCCAATGCTGCAAATGGTGGTGGTGCAGCGGTGCAGGCGCCTAGGGCCGATTTTGCCAAGCTTTGCAAGGATTACACTAGCCTTGGTGGGAAGTCGTTCCACGGAACGGAATCGGCTACAGAATTTCAGGATTGGTTGGATAGCTGCGAGCATATCTTCGAAGACTTGGGTATCGAGGATGTTATGAAGAGAAAGCTAGCATCCCGTCAGCTGCACGGATGGGCAATGAATTAGTGGAATGCTATTAAGACAGCTACTCCAGAGGATCAAGTTACTTGGGATCAATTCAAGACCCATTTTAGTGTGTCCCAACTGCCTAGAAATCGGAATTGTTTAGGAAATTTCTGGAGCTTAAGCAGAATGGTAGGGCAGTCTCGGAGTACATTGCAGAGTTCAATACTCTATCGAAATATGGATTAACCCTTATTGATACTGCCGAGAAGAAAAATGAAAAGTTCATAATAGGATTAGATCAGTACTTGGGTGAAAGGCTTATAAACCATGTCGATGATACGTTTGAATCGATTATGGGGAAAGCTTTGAGATCAGAGAGTCTATACCCTAAGTCGAAGACTGAGGTTGCATCTGCAGAAGAGCCAAAGACGCAAGCAAGCGGTGGAGGCAAGAATGGTTCTCAGAATAAGAGAAAGCAGAATCAGACCCAGGATGGCCAGAAGAAAAAGAATAAGAAAGATGTTGAGTGCTTCATCTGTGGTAAGAAGGGCCACAATGCCAAAGAATGTCGGGCCAAGCCAGCGGATAGAAAATGCTTCAACTGTGGCCAAGTGGGACATCACAAGGACAAGTGTCCACAACCCCTTAAAGAAAAGTAGATTGTGAAAGCATATGCTATAAATGTTGTTCCTTCTTCGTCGAATGCCCCAACTGCGGTGGAGAAAGGAAAGAATGTCGTCATTCAAGGTATGCTTTCTGTTTATGATGTTTCTGTTCGAGTATTATTTGATATCGGAGCTTCCCGTTCCTTCATATCTAGTGACCTAGTAGATAGGTTGGGACTGGAACCTGAGATAGTCGATAGACCTTTAGCAGTGACGAACCCGATAGGTGGTTCAACTAGCCTTAGCATGATTTGCCGTAACATGGTCTTATCGAGTCATGGATGCATGTTTGTTTGTGATTGCTTTGTTTTGGGCTTTACTGGGTTTGGCATTATTTTGGGAGTCGATTGGCTCCAAAGATACGGGGTGGTGGTAGATTGTGAGGGCTTTTTGGTGACAGTTAGAGCAGATGATGGGCAGAGGGTAGTGTTTGGTGGTCTACCTAGGGATGGGGTAATGGCTAGTTTTCTAAATTCCCTCGACATCCCGCATAATGAGTTGCCAGATGTGCCCGTGGCTGGCCAGTATCCGGACGTCTTCGAGGAAGTGATCGGACTTCCACAACACCGAGAGATTGAGTTCCGTATTGATTTAGTAAATGCCAGACCTATAGTGGTGCCACTTCGTCATATGGCACCATGGGAGCAGCGAGAGCTCGGGGTGCAAGTAAGAGATCTTTTGAAGAAGGGATTTATCAGAAGAAGTGTTTCTAAGTGGGGAGCACCAGTTGTGTTTGCTACTAAGGAAGATGGTTCCCTTCGTTTGTGTGTGGACTACCGCGAGTTGAATAAGGTGACGAGAAAGAATAAGTATCCTCTACCGCGGATTGACGATTTGTTTGATCAGTTGAGTGGCGCGAAAGTGTTCTCCCAGTTGTATCTCGCGACAGGTTCATCAGCTGAGAGTATAGCTAAAACGGCCTTTCGGACGCCGTTTGTATTTTATGAGTTGTTGGTCATGCCATTCGGGTTGACCAATGCACCAGCTTATTTTGTGGATCTTATGAATAAGGTATTCAGAGATCAGTTGAATAAGTTTGTTCCTGTGTTCGTGGACGATATACTCGTTTATTCGAGGATAGAGGAAGAACACAAGGAACACTTGAAAATAGTTATGGTGGTGTTGAGAAAACACCAATTGAAAGCAAAGTTTTCTAAGTGTCACTTCTGGAGAAAGGAGGTGAGATTCTTGGGCCACGTTGTTTCAGAGAATGGTATTGACGTGGATCCAACGAAGGTGGCTACAGTACAGGATTGGTCTACGCCCAAGAATGCAATAGACGTAAGAAGTTTCTTGGGATTGGCTAGATATTATCGTAAGTTTATCTAAGACTTCTCCAAGATAGCGGCACCGTTGACTCAGTTGACCAAGAAGAATCAAGCTTTCGTCTGGGACGAAAAGTGCGAGAATGCATTTAAGAGTCTAAAGGAAAAGTTGACATGTGCACCAGTTTTAGTCATCCCTAAAGGGAATGAAGAGATGACAGTATACACAGATGCCTGTGGTACCGAACTAGGTGTTGTATTGATGCAAGGAGGTAGGGTTGTAGCATATGCTAGTCGGTAACTAAAACCGCATGAGAAAAGATATCCTACCCATGATTTGGAATTAGCAGCGATCGTATTCGCATTGAAGATGTGGAGACATTATCTCTTGGGAGAAAGATTCGAGTTGTTTACCAATCATAAATCGATAAAGTATCTTTTCTCACAGAAGGATCTAAATCTCCGACAACAAAGATGGTCAGAATTCTTGGCTTCCTATAATTTCGATATCGCATATACACCAGGAAAGGGCAATGCGGTAGCTGATGCATTGAGTAGAAGACATGCCAGTTTAGGGGCTATGTTTCTTGAGTGGAAGCAACTGGAATACATTGCTGGGTATGATTTCAGACCAAAGTGCGAATTGGATCCAAAAATGTTAGCAAGTTTGACGATCAGACCCACTTTAATTGAGCGAATTGGTTCCAGCCAGAGGGACGATCCTAACCTATTGGAAATCATCTCAAAGTTAGAGATGGGAATCGACGAAGAGATGAACGAGTATAGGCTTGATCGTGATGGATGGCTTAGAAAGAATGGAAGACTAGTTGTACCCAATGTCAATGGATTGAGAGTTGAAGTGCCTAGAGAATGTCACCACTCAAAACTGACTATACACCCCGGTGTTAACAAGATATATCGAGACATGAAGCAGACCTACTACTGGGAAGGAATGAATAGAGGCGTTGGGAATTTTATATCCAAATGCATGAACTGCCAGCTAGTTAAAGCTGAGCAAAAGAATCTTAGTGGCTTGTTGCAACCATTAGAAATTCCAGAATGGAAATGGGAACAAGTCTCGACGGATTTTATCGACGGTCTACCAAGGACTAGATCAGGTCATGATAGCATTTGGGTGATTGTGGACCGATTGACCAAGAGTGCAAGATTTATACCTATCAAGTTGAATAGAACGGCAGCTAAGTTTGCTAAATTATATATGAAGTGGGTAGTAAAATTTCATGGAGTACCTAAAATCATTGTGAGTGACCGAGACCTGTTGTTTACTAGTGGGTTTTGGAAGAGATTACAAGAGGCGTTAGGATCAGAATTACATCTTAGTACCACATATCATCCTCAAACCGACAATTAGACAGAGAGGGTGAATCGAGTGTTGGAAGATCTCTTGAGAGCTTGTATATCAGATTTTGGTGGATCATGGGATGACCATTTGCATCTAGTAGAGTTTGCATATAATAACAGTTATCAATCCAGTATTGGTATGGCTCCATTTGAAGCTTTATACGGAAGACCGTGCAACTCACCGTCATGTTGGTTAGAAAATGGTGAGAAGTTTGTGCTTGGACCAGATGTGATAAGAGAAACCTCAGATAAGATAAAGACCATTCAACATCGAATGAAGGCTGCCCAAGATAGACAGAAGAGTTATGCTGATAAGAGGAGAAGAGATTTAAAGTTCTCCATTGGAAACTTGGTGTTTGTCAAGATTTCTCTGTTAAAGAGCGTGATACGATTTGGCAGGAGAGGAAAGTTAACCCCAAGATTTGTTGGTCCATTCCAAGTTCTTGAGCAAATTGGGAATTTGGCATATAAAGTTGAATTACCAACGAAGATGGTAGGAGTTCACAACATATTTCATGTTTCCCAGTTAAGGAAGTTTGTGCACGACCCTAGTGTGACTATTACACCGGATCAGTTGGATGATATCGAGGTTGAACCCGAGGCGGTTGGGAACCGCAGGCCTATGCGTATTGTTGGGAACGATACGAAGCATCTTCGAAGGAAGGCGGTGAGACTAGTCAAAGTTCAATGGGGTGATGATGAGGAAGACTGTACTTGGGAAACAGAAGAGAACATATGGAGGAAGTATCCAGAACTCTTTACCTGGTAAGGTTTTATATCGGTATAGGACTCCCTTGTTCATAAATCGCGTGCTAGGATAGGCTTGTTGTGTTGTTTTGTATGCTTGATTGTTTTGTTAATGATTGGTAGGCATGCGGGATCCTTTATATGTTTTGGGTTAAGGAATGTCGGGGATGAAATTTCTTAAGGGGGAGGGGGAGAATATAACGACCCGCATTCTACGCATCAAAGGATCGTAGAATATTTATTTCTTTCTCATGCGAAGTCATATGGTCATGTAACTTTGGGAGATGACTATTGGGGTCATTTCCTATGTTCATGATTTTTTTCCTATTTTTAAATGACCATTTTGCCCCTAGTTGATCTGGCTTCGACCATAACTTTTGATTGGTAAGGAGTTTTGACCTGAACCACTTCCATTAGATCCAGATGATGGTTTACCTTTCCGTAGAGGGGTCATATGTGAAAAAACGGACTTACCGTTTGGGAGATATGACTGAATTAAGGTTTAGAAGGTGAAAAACAGCTTAACCGAGCTTAATTGGGTAATTAACAGCTAGGCCCAGAGGGGGATTTCGGGATTTGGAGTATTTAAGGACTGTTAGGGTTTAGAGAACACCCTTTTCTCATTTTTCAGCCGCCACTTATCATCCCTCTCAACTTAGTAATGGCCTCCAACATCTAAAACACCTCTAAACCTCTTTCTAATTGAAGATTTGGCTAAATTACATCAAATTAAGGAGAAATAGCACTAAAGCAAGGTTAGAATTGCTGTATAGCCTTGGGAACAGCGCCAAAAGAGGATAATTTCAGTTTTGGTATTTTATTTGTGGCAAAGGTGAGTGATTTGCATAGTTCCTCACTAATTATAGTTAATTAAGGGTAATTAGTGTTAATTAGCGAATTTAAACATGATTAAATTCTAGAAAAATATTTATAAATATCAAAATATTGTTTTAGACCTCTATTAGAAGTTTGGGTTGATTTGGTTCAGTTTTACTAAGCCTATCATTAATTTTGCTTAAATACGCTTAAGGAAAAATATGAGATTTTGGCTATGTTTGATCCGTTTTAACCTATCAAATTATTGTTTTGGTGTTTGTGGTCAATTATACATGTTGCTACGACTGTATGATATTCCTCGTGATTCTTTAGAATAGTTAGAATGGTTGAAAACGCCATCGTGTAGTGTAAAAACAGTCGTAGGAAAATATGTAGGAAATGACCCAGAACCGGATCAGATCGGTGGAGGAGAGCGCGAACCGACCCGCTCACGTGAAGATGTCACGATCCGAATCGCTCCGGCTTGGTGGACCACGAACCGCATGCACACTCGAACTGACCGACCTGGGGAGGAACTCTGATCTGAACCGCTTGCCTGAAGCCACGACCCGATGCTCTGGGGATGACCACGAACCGATCCGAAGTAGAAGCCACGAACCGACCCGAGTCCAGTGGCTGCTCACGATCCGAACCGGCAAGCACCACGAGTCGACCAGAAGACGAGGACCACGAACTGGAGCTGATCACTACGACCCGACCCGTATGGAGTATTCCGATCCGAACCGAGATGCTTGGATTTGAGGCATGAATCACGATCCGAACTGGAAGTACAAATTGAAGTGAAGAGCAGGAACCGACCCGATCCGGAGAAGGCCAAAACCCGAGACGCAAAGGTAGTCCAAATAGGAAGTAGAACTCAGGATCCATTTGGGAACCAACGAGTCAGCTTCATGAGTTGGGCTTTACTGCGGGACGTGTGCTAAGGGGTTATCGACGTTCATAACTTTGACTCGCCACCAAGACGGATGTTAGGCTACATATCAATGCAGTAGGGTAGATGTTACTTCATGTGGCAGAGTGATCATAGCAAGGCTATGAGCCAGTGCAGTGGAGTTGTCATTACTTCATA
Source organism: Allium sativum (assembly GCA_030737875.1). Taxonomy (NCBI): domain Eukaryota; kingdom Viridiplantae; phylum Streptophyta; class Magnoliopsida; order Asparagales; family Amaryllidaceae; genus Allium; species Allium sativum. The sequence goes on along the minus strand of CM060918.1, from coordinate 829,597,251 downwards.
GTGTAGAGTGGACATAGCAAAGGATTAGTGGCTATGGATCAGTGCAATAGAGTCACTGTGACTCCATGGGGCAGAGTGATCATAGCAAGGATTTGGGTGATCAAAGTAGTGGATATCGTATGCTTTACGCACTGAGTGATAGTTGTGAGGATGGTTGCTATGCTTGATTGTTTGACATCACTATGACATGCATACCCCACCCCGTATTCTTTACACCATATGTTAGTGGCACCTTAGAGTAGGGGTGGGCATAAACCGCACCGCAATGCGGAAACTGCCCAGACTGAACAGCAAAAACGGTGCGGAAAACCACACTGAATTTTCTCTCTAAAGAAAACAGCCCAAACCGATCCGACCCGCAATGATACGGTTGCGGTTTGAACTTTTACCAAACCGTATTAAACCGAACCGAACCGCATAGCTACACCGACAATGTTATGATAAAAAATTTAACAAATTCCTATCTAACTTCGATATGTATTCTATTTTCAATGTATGTGGTAGTTATATCAATTAATGATAATGATGTATGTTTTAACATTCAGATGACACAATGTCATACAATCGTAAATTGATTGTTGATGGAAGTAATTTTCTTGTTTCATATTTAATACGGGTTCAAACCGGACCGAACCGAAACCGGACCTTATTACATCGGAACCGAACCGAAACCGAACCGTTTGAATGGTTAGTATAATGGTTTGTATTTTTGATCAACCGTTTGATGCGGTGCGGAAGCGGTTTGAGCTTCAAACCGCACTGAACCGAACCGCGCCCACCCCTACCTTAGAGTGTTATACAGTTTTTAGTGCTAACTCTTTGGTTGCAGGTCCAGGTTCAGGTATGGTTTAGTATACCTGTTATTATTTAGCTTTACTGCTTATCGCTCATACCAGACTCTTTTCTGACCCAGAGTTTTATGTCCCTTCTTATTACTTTGGGTGCTCTTAAACGGGAAGACAAGAGACAGGTTTGCTGGTTATGCACGAGTAGCTGATCCGGAGACGAGCAGGAGGCTCCTACTTATTATCTACATATATTCTCCCTGTGTTGTTGATGGTCACTGCTTTAGGCATTAGTAGTGTACCCCTCCTTTCTTTTGCTTTAGAGACAGTTTTAAAGTTGTAATAATGATAAAGGGGAACATAAGCTGTATTTTGGACTTTCCGCTGCTGAGATGTTTAGTTTTTAGCTTATGCACTGTCTCACCTGTTTTATGTCAAAGTATGTTATTATTATCATATTTTATTCCATGCGCTATGAGATATGCTACAGGTTCCTTGTTAGTTTTAAATTCTTTTTGGCAACCGTCCCATGCTGGTTGGACATCGGCATAGAGAACTTTAATTTGAAATGTCGACTGGTGCAGGGCGGGCCATCACATAAATAAATGGTCGTGAAAGAGATATGTAATTGGAATGTTTTCAAATTGCCAATAAAAGATATTTTCTAAATACAGAAAATAAAAGAAGTTGATATTTGGAAATGTTTTCCCAATAGTGTAAGAGGTCAGGATGATTGTCGAAATTATCGTGTTATCGAAGTGTTTGCCAATATCGTTGTCAATATGGAGAGACCGGTTGGATTATTATCCGAGAACCACCCTGTATTGGCCGTAACACTGCGAATCAGATTATATGAAGATAATCGAAGACGGAATAAAGTGCAAGGGCTTTTTCTAATAGTAGAAATTGTGCCTTTGGTTTCGTTCAATCCCAGAACGAATGTATATGGACGAGTGTCTGACAGAGTATGTTCAATGATCATACATGTTGGTCTGTATAGATATATATGGTGGCGGAGAATTTATTCTTTTGGCATAATATCCAGAATATATTTGTCCAAATCAATCTATGATATACGGATCTGACAATGCGACATTCAAAGTGATTGTGTTATCAATGAATGATAAGTAAACATAGCTGTAAAACCCGTGTTTTTATAACTTGTTATAACCATAAATCAAGGCAGAATTAATTTTTAAAATAAGGATCAAGGGAAACAGGTTATGCTATTGTGTTCATCTCGAAATTATGCGTGGAAACGAGTCCGAGTTTTCGAAAATCGGAGCCCGCATGACCAAGTTATGACCTTTCGAAATTTTCAGAAGTTTTCAAGTTCAAAACAGCTCAATTCGAATTCAAAATTCGAAATTCAAACCTCAGAATGGACTAGGCGGGAAATTTCCCGCCCAGGACCAGGTCGACCTGGGGGTCGACTATGTAGTCGACCTACCCAGGACCAGGTCGACCATAGTGTCGATCTGGGGGTCGACCTGGTGGCCGAGTCCACTTTTGAAGCTGGATTCACTCTGATGTTTCTGGCCTCGTTTCTGTCTAATTCGTTGACCTGACCATATATATACAGCCCCTAACACTAGTCTCTCTATACAAACTTCTTTCTGACCTTATGCTGCTCTAATTCTGGTTGAAAAGTTAGAGAGACTACTTCTTCTATGTCGAAGCTACGCTGCTGATTTAGGGATTTCTATTAGGACTTGACTAAGCATATAAAGATTCAACATCGACTCTCTTTTTCTAATTCTCGAACCACGATCTGTAAGCCCCAGTTATTTTTAGATTTAAACTGTAAATGTAATATGAATATGATGTAAATTGAAATTGGACCTATGTATGATGACTGTTTTACATCCATTCTTGTTCATCTTGGATCTTGACTTTTGGATATAGTACTATGACACTGATTTGGGGCATATTCATGTTGTAAATCAAAAAGAGAAACCCCTCATATTATCATGTTGAATCTGCTATTAGTCACAAGTTTATGACTATCACCTTATGTCAATCGTTACCATAACTAAATTATCACCTTATGACAACTGTTATCTTGACTAGTACCTCATTTTGCTAGATTTGGAATCTTTATGTTTGAGGCCAATATTCCATATGCCAGTAATGTTATAACCTTTTATCTCAAGTCATACCATGCTATGCTAGTAATCACTTTTGCCACCTTATACCTGTCCCTTTTTATGTTAATCCCTAATTAGACTTATTTGTATCGATTCGAGCTTATGTGCGATGGGAATACGATTTGGGTAGATTAGGTAAATCATAAATTGGCTTTGAACATGAACATTATTATAACTTGAACCTGGATATGGACATGAACTTGACACGATTTGACATGAAACATGACATGAAAACTCGACATGAATTTTGACATGAAAACTTGAATGTGGCCATGACAATTAGAAAAACTTGAAAATGGCCAACTCGAGGTTGGGTTGAGTTTGCAATGTAAATCTGCCCGGAACCATCCGGCAAATCCAGTAACTGCAAACAATAGGATCCAATGTGGGTAGTTGGTCATATCGCACGTAAAACCCGAGGTTAGACTATATTGTGGTGTAAATCTGCCCGGAACCGCCCGACAAATCCAGTGACCACAACAGTTAGTTTAATGTGAGAGGTTGGGTGCACTAATGAATTAATGCCACATGATAGGGTTAAGTCATGAACCACTTGAATATACTTAACCAACTTGACACGATGATTTAATAGGGTTAAGTCATGAACCGCTTGAACACACTTAACCAACTTGATACATGATTTGGATAGGGTTAAGTCAAGAATTTGAATGACAACACTTAACCCATTAGAAACCCTAGTTACGCGGTCCTTTTCAGCAGTAACCCACTTAGATGTATCACGATACCCTGGGACTAGGCAGGGTGGGGCACGATTACTGGGCTGATTGTAAGCAACCAGAACAACGGCTGAGTAGGTGCGCAATTGTAGGTTCAGGAGGACTATGGTCGTGCACGTATTCTGGAGTTGAAAAAGCAGGCATTGGGCACCTGTAGATTTACACTGTGTGTGCTTGATTCGTGTCGGTGGTTGGCACCATAAGGCTTGATACACCCTACGGTGGACCAAGTACAGGTAACTACATTTCAGGATAGGGTCGTATGACATAGACACATGACGAGCTAGAATTTGTAGGGAGCCGATCGATTAGTAGATCGTATCGTAAGACCCCGTAATGGGTCACTTCATGATATTGGGCCAAGGGATCATTTCATGATTAATACTTGACATAGGTTAGAACACTAGTACAGTTGGTGTAGCGAATCTCGAATATGCGATGCTAGACTTGACATATCATGTTATCTTAGTTATCCTACCAATTCTGTTATCATCTTTATGTTTAATTCCAATTTTCACATATCATGTTACCTTTACTAGTTTTCATACTGAAAGTCACTAGGGCTTGCCAGTCTTTATGACTAACCCTTTTTCTTTCGCCTCTTTTTCTTTCGTTTTCCCCCCCAGGTTCTCAGGGAGGAAACACTAGCTCTTAGCTTGGATTTAGCTTGCTTTCTGACAGCTTATGTACGGTTTGGTCTTGGGCTATGCTATGGCTGCTTCTGCTTATAGGGAATAATTTACTTTTGTTATCTTAAGTTTATGCTTCTTTATTTGTAACTTGATGTAATGGAATAATTTGTACCTTGGATATATGAGGTTTTGACTCTTTTTCTTGAAAGTAATAAAAAGTTGGTTTTTAATTTCTACCGCTGCTTTATTTATGTTCTGCCTTGTGATATCTCTGTGTATGTTTACCTAAATAATACTCCACCAAAACTAGTGCATTCCCTTTGTGAGTGACCCTAGCGGAGGTGGGGTGTTACACTTGGTATCAGAGCAGAAGGTTACCAGGCTGGGCAAAAAGTTTTAAAAACCTTCTGAAACTATTTTCAAAACCATTTATAAAGAAGCATTTTTCAAGAAAAGTTTTATGTTTAAAAAGGCTATTCCCCAAAAGCCATTATCACTTTCCTTTGTTTCCTCGTTTGAATCTTTTCTTTTCGTTTTTCAGCATGGCTGATCTTAACCTGCCTGAGGGAATACCCGTGCCTGGATGGTTCCGAAGGTACTTAGAAGCCAGGGCCAACGACGCGGGCACGGCAGACATCCCTCCTCCTCCTCCCCCAGTGGCTGCGGTTCCTCCTCCTGGCACCGCCTTTGCCAAAATATGCAAAGACTTTAAAGCAATGGGCGGCAAGAACTTCGTTGGAATTGAAACCTTTGTTGAGGCACGAAACTGGTTAAAGGAGACTGGAGACTTGTTCATTATCTTTGATATGGAGGACCATAGGAAAGTTCAGTTAGCAGAATGGTTGTTGAAAGAGGAAGCTGCATTTTGGTGGGAAGTCACCAACGCTACCAGACCAGTTGAGACTTGGGCAGACTTTAGAGAGAGGTTTGGGCTTAAATTCTTATCGTCAGCAGAAGATAACCTTCATATGGAAAGGTTCTTAGCACTCAAGCAAGGGGACATGTCTGTTAGGGAGTACGTGAATAAGTTTAATCAGCTTGCTCGGTTCGGTTTGGATTTAGTCAACACAGCCCAGAAAAAGGTTGTACGCTTTGCTCGAGGATTGAACGAGCCATTACACAGCTTGGACCTAACTCATATACCCATGGGGGAGACCTTTGAAAGCTTGGTGGATATGGCTCTACTTCATGAGGAAGACAAGAATAGCAAGAAGGAGGTTAAGCCTAATGAGACTCAGAATAAGAAAGCTGACTTCAAGAAGGGGGGCAACAAGAACAACAACAAGCCACGTGAGATGAGGAAGTGCAACTTTTGTGATATTACGTGACATCTAGCTAAAGACTGTAGAAAGAAGAAGAGAAAGTTGGGTGAATGCTTTCGTTGTGGAGATATTGGGCACATCAGCAAGGATTGCTCTAAGAAGCAAGGACAGGGGCAAGGGCAGACCCAATGAGCAGGACCTTCTGGAGCGCAGTTGAATGCTCTCAACACCACTCCAGCTCTTGACTGAGGTAGTAATATTTCCGTAGAAAGCCTTGATTACATTTCTGACTTTCCTGTTCGAACCTTATTTGACTCTGGCGCATCGCATACTTTTATTTCTTCTGATATTGTTAAAAATCTGCACCTATGTACTAGTCTGGTTGAGAATCCCGTTATAGTTTCAAATCCAATTGGGGGCTCCGCCCATTTATCTATGATGTATGTGGATTTGAGGATCTCTATCTTAAGCGTAGAATTCACGTGTAATGCTTATGTTCTCGGATTTATGGGATACGGTTTGATCCTAGGTATGGATTGGCTGGCCAATTAGGGAGCCATTCTTGATTGTGAACAAAGGGTAGTGAGGCTCATGACTCGCCTTGGTTATACCCTTGAAATTTCTTGTAACCCTAAGGGTCCGGTCATGTTGTCTTATCTTGAATCCCTTGACTCGTCCGATGATAATTTGCAATCTGTAAGAGTGGTCCAAGAATATCCAGATGTCTTTGATGAAGTGAGGGGGTTACCTCCTAAACGCGAGACAGACTTCCGAATTTATCTTGTTGATAATGCCAAGCCAGTTTCATTGCCCGTTTGGCACATGGCCCCGCGAGAATGAAGAGAGCTCGGTAAACAAGTTAATGAGTTGCTTGAGAAAAATTTCATAAGGCGAAGCATTTCTGAATGGGGTGCTCCATTGGTATTCGCTACTAAGGCGGATGGATCGCTTAGTCCATGTGTAGATTATCGTGAGTTAAACAAGCTGACAAAAAAAATAGGCACCCACTACCAAGAATCGACGATCTGTTTGACCAGCTTGTGGGAGCATCTGTTTTCTCTCAACTCGATCTAGCCACAGGATTCTATCAGCTTAGAGTGGCTGAGGATAGCATTTACAAAACGACGTTTAGGACCCCAGATGGGTTCTTCGAATGGCTCGTCATGTCGTTTGTGTTAACGAATGCACCCGCATACTTTGTGAACTTATTGAGTAGGGTGTTTCGGGAGTTCCTTAACAAGTTTGTGGTAGTTTTCGTGGTTGATATTTTGATCTTCTCAAAAGATGAAGAAGAGCATGCTAGACATCTCAAGGAAGTCATGAAAACACTTAGAGCACACCAGTTAAAGGCTAACTTCTCCAAATGCTATTTTTGGAGGAAGGAAGTCTGGTTCCTTGGACACGTAGTTTCTAAGAAAGGCATAGCCGTGGACCCCGCAAAGGTAGTTGCGGTACAGGACTGGAAAATTCCTAAGAATGCAACGGAGGTGAGGAGCTTTCTCAGTTTGGCGGGCTACTACAGGAAGTTAATTAAGGACTTCGCTAAGGTTTCAGCCCCTCTTACTAAGTTAACAAAGAAGAACCTAGCTTTTACATGGGACATAGAATGTGATGCTGCTTTTCAGAGACTTTAGAGAGCCCTCACCACAGCTCCAGTTTTGGCATTACCCGATGGAGGTAAGATGTTTACCGTGTACACAGATGCGTGCGGCACGGGATTAGGCGTCGTCCTAATGCAAGAAGGAAGAGTATTATGCTACGGGGACAGACAACTTAAAGTTCATGAGAAAAACTATCCCACGCATGACTTGGAGTTGGCCGCGATTGTTTTTGCACTTAAAGCTTGGCGCCATTATCTTATAAGGGAGAGCTTCGAGCAAATGTCGATCCCAAATCGCTTAAGTACCTCTTCTCACAGAAAGATTTGAATCTAAGGCAACAGCAGTGGATGGAGTTCTTGGCATTATATGACTTCGATATAGCCTATATCCCTGGCAAGGGTAATGTGGTGGCGGACGCGCTAAGTAGAAAAAGGTTGACTTTGAGCCCCTTGTTTGTTGAAAGGAAAATCCTTGAGTTTATAGCAACCTTTGATTTTACACCTGCTGTTGAGTCATTGACTGCTACGTTAGCTTCTCTTGAGTTAAGACCCACACTTCTAGATCAAGTAGGGACTTCACAGAAGGAAGACCCACAGATAGTCGAAATCATGGACAAGATGGTTAGTGGTGAGACGTCAAGTTACCTCAGTAGGTATGCCGTAGATGACAAGGGATGGCTAAGGCGCGATTGAAGGCTATGTGTCCCATAAGTGGGAGACCTAGTAAGCAAAGTTCTCGAAGAAGCGCACCACTCGAAGATGACTATACATCCCGGAGGGGATAAGATGTACAGGGATATGAAACGCATTTTCTTTTGGGCTGGAATGAAAAAGGACGTGGCAGAGTTCGTTTCGAAGTGCATGGTGTGCCAACAAGTAAAGGCCGAGTCGAAGAAGCCCGGTGGGCTATTACATCCTTTGGAGGTTCCGCAATGGAAATGGGAGAGTATCTCGATGGATTTCGTGGATGGACTGCCTAGATCAAGGAAGGGAAATACTAGCATATGGGTCATAGTTGATAGACTCACGAAAAGTGCTCACTTCATTCCAGTGAAAAGAAAGAGGACTGCATCATGGCTAGCATCTATTTACCTTTGAGAGATAGTACAGTTGCATGGAGTTCCTTCTAGTATAGTTAGTGACCGTGACCCGATTTTCACTAGCCAGTTTTGGAATAGTCTGCAAGAAGCAATGGGTACACGACTGAACTTGAGCGCGACCTATCACCCACAGACGGATGGACAAACCGAAAGGGTAAATAGGGTACTAGAAGATCTCCCGAGGCTATGCATTCTTGACTTTGGTGGTACTTGGGAAGACCATCTTCCTCTCGTGGAGTTTTCATATAACAATAGTTACCAAGCTAGCATCAGAATAGCACCGTTCGAAGCCCTGTATGGAAGACCGTGCAAATCGCCAACTTGTTGGTAGGAGACGACAGACAGACTTATACTTGGGCCCGACATGATAAGGGACACTTCTGAGAAGATTGAGTTGATACGAAGATGGATGAAGACGGCCCAAGATAGACAGAAATCTTATGCGGACCAGAGAAGGACAGACCTAGAATTCGAAGTCGGAGATATGGTCTTTATAAAAGTTTCTCCATTACGCAATGTAGTTCGTTTTGGAGCAGTTGGAAAGCTAGCACCAAGGTTCGTAGGACCGTTCCCTATCACTGAGAGGATTGGACGGATGGCCTATAAGGTAGACTTACCCGAGAAGCTGGCTAGGGTGCACAATGTCTTTCACGTCTCGCATCTCTGGAAGTGCTTGCATGAGTCAGCCGAAGTGGTTGAGCCAAGCATCCTTGAAGACGTAGAAGTGGAAAAAGAAGCAACATTGAGGCGAGTTCTGGTTCGTATCTTAGGAACGAAGATTAAGAAGCTAAGGAATCGAGAAGTCAAGCTAGTTAAAGTACAGTGGAGTGAAGCCCAAGAAGACGCAACTTGGGAAACCGAAGAGAAGATATGCACGCTTTACCCATTTCTTTTTGAGGGTACATTCTCGATCTCTTTTTCCTATAAACTTGAACTTTTTCGTATCATGCTTCTACTATCTACGTTTGTCCTGTTATCTTCTCGATCTTATCTTGAGAACCTTAGGTAGAACCATATGGATGTAAACATCTGATTGAAACATGTTATGGTTGATGTTTGCAAGTGGTTGCAAGTGGTTGCTAGTGGATGCATGACACACATTAGGCACTAGATCGACTCTGTCACATTTTCATGTTGCATATGCATGAGTGCTTATACTTGTACATGGATGGAACTTGTTATGCTATCACTTGGATGTTGCATATGAATGAATGTTTGTGCACTCATGTAGAGATTATAAACTATGTTAGGAATTCGCATACATGTTGGATTCATTACACTAACATATTTTGCATTAAGGAGGTTTACTGAATCAGTAACCGCCTGATCTTTTGCATTAGATAAGTACATGTACACACACTTTCTGCATATGTTCATACAGCACTAGAAATCTTTTAAGGACAATGGTTTCCTGTGGATGATGCTTTGAGTAGATGGATGATTGGATGGTAGGATATATTCTCCCTAACTCAGAGATTTCGGGGACAAAATCCTTTAAGGCGGGAGAATGTAACAACCCGTGTTTTTATAACATGTTATAACCATAAATCAAGGCAGAATTAATTTTTAAAATAAGGATCAAGGGAAACGGGTTACGCCATTGCGTTCGTCTCAAAATTCTGCTTGGAAACGAGTTCGAGTTTTCGAAAATCGGAGCACATATGACCAAGTTATGACCTTTCGAAGTTTTCAGAAGTTTTCAAGTTCAAAGCAGCTCAATTCGAATTCAAAATTCAGAATTCAAACCTCAGAATGGACTGGGCGGGAAATTTCCCGCCCAGGACCAGGTCGACCTAGGGGTCGACTATGTAGTCGCCCTACCCTGGACCAGGTCGACCATAGTGTCGACCTGGGGGTCGACCTGGTGACCGAGTCCACTTTTGAAGCTGGATTCACTCTGATGTTTCTGGCCTCGTTTCTGTCTACATTCGTTGACCTGACCCTATATATACAGCCCCTAACACTAGTCTCTCTACACAAAATTCTTTCTGGCCTTATTCTGCTCTAATTCTGGTTGAAACGTTAGAGAGACTACTTCTTCTACGTCGAAGCTACGCTGCTGATTTGGGGATTTCTATTAGAACTTGACTAAGCATATAAAGATTCAACATCGACTCTCTTTTTCTAATTCTTGAACCACGATCTGTAAGCCCCAGTTATTTTTAGATTTAAACTGTAAATGTAATATGAATATGATGTAAATTGAAATTGAACCTATGTATGATGACTGTTTTACATCCATTCTTGTTCATCTTGGATCTTGACTTTTGGATATAGTACTATGACACTGATTTGGGGCCTATTCATGTTGTAAATCAAAAAGAGAAACCCCTCATATTATCATGTTGAATCTGCTATTAGTCACAAGTTTATGACTATCACCTTATGTCAATCGTTACCATGACTAAACTATCACTTTATGACAACTGTTATCTTGACTAGTACCTTATTTTGCTAGATTTGGAATCTTTATGTTTGAGGCCAATATTCCATATGCCAATAATGTTATAACCTTTTATCTCAAGTCATACCATGCTATGCTAGTAATCACTTTTGCCACCTTATACCCATCCCTTTTTATGTTATTCCCTAATTAAACTTATTTGTATCGATTCGAGCTTATGTGCGATGGGAATACGATTTGGGTAGATTAGGTAAATCATAAATTGGCTTTGAACATGAACGTTATTATAACTTGAACCTTGATATGGACATGAACTTGATACGATTTGACATGAAACATGACATGAAAACTCGACATGAATTTTGACATGAAAACTTGAATGTGGGCATGACAATTAGATAAACTTGAAAATCGCCAACTCGAGGTTGGGTTGAGTTTGCTGTGTAAATCTGCCCGGAACCGCCCGGCAAATCCAGTAACTGCAAACAATAGGATCCAATGTGGGTAGTTGGTCATATCGCACGAAAAACCCGAGGTTAGACTATGTTGTGGTGTAAATCTTCCCGGAACCGCCCGACAAATCCAGTGACCACAACAGTTAGTCTAATGTGAGAGGTTGGGTGCACTAATGAATTAATGCCACATGATAGGGTTAAGTCATGAACCACTTGAATATACTTAACCAACTTGACACGATGATTTGATAGGGTTAAGTCATGAACCGTTTGAACACACTTAACCAACTTGATACATGATTTGGATAGGGTTAAGTCACGAATTTGAATGACAAAACTTAACACATTAGAAACCCTAGTTACGCGGTCCTTTTCAGCAGTAACCCACTTAGATGTATCACGATACCCTGGGACTAGGCAGGGTGGGGCACGATTATTGGGATGATTGTAAGCGACCAGAACGATGGCTGAGTAGGTGCGCCATTATAGGTTCAGGAGGAGTATGGTCGTGCACGTAGTCCGCAGTTCAAAAGGCAGGCATTGGGCACCTGTAGATTTACACTGTGCGTGCTTGATTCGTGTCGGTGGTTGGCACCATTGGGCTCGATACACCCTATGGTGGACCTAGCACAGGTAACTACGTTTCAGGATAAGGCCGTATGACATAGACACATGACGAGCTAGAACTTGTAGGGAGCCGATCGATTAGTAGATCGTACCATAGGACCCCGTAATGGGTCACTTCATGATATTGGGCCAAGGGATCATTTCCTGATTAATACTTGACATGGGTTAGAACACTAGTACAGTTGGTGCAGCGAATCTCGAATATGTGATGCTAGACATGACATATCCTGTTATCTTAATTATCCTACCAGTTCTGTTATCATCCTTATGTTTAATTCCAGTTTTCACATATCATGTTACCTTTACTAGTTTTCATATTGAAAGCCACTAGGGCTTGCCAGTCTTTATGACTGACCCTTTTTCTATCGCCTCTATTTCTTTCGTTTCCCCCCCAGGTTCTCAGGGAGGAAACACTAGCTCTTATCTTGGATTTAGCTTGCTTTCTGATAGCTCATGTACGGTTTGGTCTTGGGCTATGCTATGGTTGCTTCTGCTTATGGGGAATAATTTATTTTTGTTATCTTAGTTTTATGCTTTTTTATTTGGAACTTGATGCAATGGAATAATTTGTACCTTGGATGTATGAGGTTTTGAATCTTTTTCTTGAAAGTAATAAAAAGTTGGTTTTTAATTTCTACCACTGCTTTATTTATGTTCTACCTTATGATATCTCTGTGTATGTTTACCTAGATAATACTCCACCAAAACTAGTGCATTCCCTTTGTGAGTGACCCTAGCGGAGGTGGGGTGTTACAGTAGCCTCAGGCCTCAACAACTAGAAAATGACAAAAATCGGGCGGGCAGCATGGCTATGTGGGTAGCTCCCATTAGGGTGTATTATCACCTATCTAGAGAAATTCATTTAATTCCTTATTCTATTCGATGATGTCCCATTTAGGAAAACAGTTGCTGATCCCAACCGTTGGTGAAATACATTCGATACACTCAAGTGAAATGAGTGGTCGGTCATGTGTGGCCGGGTTACAAGATGTTCTTGTTGAACCCAATGTATTCTCCTCTAGAGATACACTATCTGAAGGTGGTTCCATACATTGTTATAGTTGGAAATTCATTACCTAATAAGTGCCCATGGTTTTGATTGTATATTATATATATGGAGCGTGAGATGAACGCGATCCACTAGATTTCTATTTATTTGATTTAAGCACTATTATAGTATCAAAAGAGTTTTAATATAAAGATTATTGTTTCTTTCAAAAGGATTTTGAAAGTTAAATCAAGTATTTGGATTCTCATATGGGAAAGCCCATTCCGTGTTATACGGCGTGGTCTTATGAGATATCGTTTATTTTCTCAAACTATTTTAAATTGTTTACTCATACCAGTCCCATGACTGACCCAGAGTTTATTTTGTTTTGTTTTACCTAAACTCTTGGGTGCCCAAATTTGTACGGGCAGTCAAGTAGTTTAGGATTTTACAGATCTATCTAAAGGAGCTTGGAGCAGGAGGCTTTAGTATTAGATATATAGTATTTTTATATCTGTTGTGTTGTAAGTGTTGTACTCTGATAAGTGTATGTTATATAGTCAAAATTTGTATTTCAAAAGTTATGATATATTATATTTTGTTCCGCTGCGATGTGAGATTTTGTGTTGTTATTTATGTTCTTCTTCTACCTTTTTCTTCTAAAAAAATGATTCATATTTCTGTGATATTTGGGTTGGACGTGTGATGTATGTAGTCAACTCAAATAGTACGGATTTGCGGTTCGTTACAAAAGGAAAAGAAGAAGGGATGGGAATCATGGCATCAAATCTGGCATAAAAATAGGCATATGAAATATGAACTGGCATAGAACAATAAAGTAGATCCAATAGGCATATGGAATATGAACTGGCATAAAACACTAAAGTAGATCCAATAGGCCTATGGAATATGAACTGGCATATGATAACAGAAATTTGGGTGTGAATATGAAAGAAAGGACTTGCAAACTTGATATGATTCATCTTACAGGCATGTTCATAAAATCCAATTTATAATCTTATCACAATAACTTTTAATTTAATTATATGTGAAAGTCACATAGACTTAGAGCGATAGGATTCTTAGAAAATTAGGCATTGTTGTAGCAATTCAGATCTTGAATAATCTCTACTTGATTGATGTAGATCTGATCTTCTAATTTGATTGTTGAAGAAGAACTATCTTTAAATCTCTACTTTGATTTTGGTTGGAGAAGAAAGGCCAGGTTAATTTAGACTAAAACAACATATAGGCGCGATGGATGAATAACAATGAGATTAGGGTTAGGTTTAGGGGTATTTTATAGATGCTCTAGGTGAATTAGGACCCTTAGATTAGATTAGGATCCATCTTAACCATCCAAACCAGAAAAACACGTCATCCAGCCAATCCCAAAAGGACACGTCATCATCCAGACCACGTCACCAGGAGGCTGCCCAGACCCGACCGGTCGACCGACCAATTTCAACTGGTTGGCCGTTTTTGCTTCTATCCAAAAACGGTTGACTGGTGAAAAATGGGTGGTCGACTTGTTCTTCAGCTTTAAATTTTCTACTTTAAATCTTCTGATCTTCATAACTTCTTCATACGATGTCCATTTTATGCAAACTCGGACTCTATCTCAAGCAGAATTCTGAGAAGAACGCAATGACATAACCCATTTCATCTAATTCTTCTTTTAAAAATGAATTATTCTTTAATTATCTCTTATGTCATGTTTTAAAATTACGGGGTGTTACAAATATGTATGTCTGTGGCTGCTTTAAATGACACGATATATGCTGCTGCACTATAAACTTTCCTTTTTCTTTTAATCGCAATACCTTACTGTGTGCTTTTTGAGACAAGGGACAACTACTCTTACTCCTTATTTGATACTCTCCATAAGTCATTATCAATTTTTAACTTTTTCGGTAATTTGAAAGATTTTTATATCATGGAATTTTGTTACTCTAATATTAGATTAGACAGTTTGTAAGGTTCTTTTTTCCTTGCATGCAGGGATTTATATATAAAATCCTGTAATATAGAACGTAACCATTCTTTGGATGCACATTTTTTTAATGGTTTTTAATTTAATTGCAATTATTGAAGTAGGCAATAGTGGGAAATCAGACTCAACAAATGTGGTATGTTTTCAATTTTAATTTGAGATTTTTCTCAACTATTATTGTCCCTCTACAATCACTGTGCCATATTATCAAAATTATGTATAGTAGATTATAAACTTCATTTTGTTTAAGAGTTTCTTTATATGCCTTAGATGATTGAATAGATGTTTCGTTTCTATGTAGAATCATTTCCATTTAGAATCATAATTTACTAATTTTTTAAGAGCTTGCAAATGTAAGAAATATATAAAATTCCAGTATAATATATTACATTGTAGCTTATTGAAGTCATTTGTTCTCAATGTCTAACATGAAGTAATTATCAGCACAATATTTGTTTCCAACTGTACAACAAGAAAAATACACCTACACACTCTGTTTGAATACACCTAAGCATGAGTAACGTTGGTTAACCAATTTAATTTTTTTAATTTTACCATCTTTAACTAGCTAGAGAATTTTTTTTGGCTTTTTTAATGAAAGAGCTATTTCTAACTATGGGAAAAGCTATTAAATACTCATCGATCTAAGTGCAACAAGAGTATGTTACACCCTAACTTGGATGAAGAACCAAAATGTGATTAATTGAACTTAGATGAGAATTTTATTGAATTAAATTGCAGTTTTGGCTTGCTGATATAGAATGAAGAACTAAATCGCTTTAGCTTGAAATGTAGGGCATAGTCTTATATGAATCCATTCTATCTGAACATGAAGCAATCTTAACATGAAGATGAATTGGGCTGACAAACTGACCCGAACTATATTAACCAAGTGTTTTTCAACTTATATCTTATCGTACTTGTTGTGTTGTCCTGCCTAAACCTAGATGAAAAAGAATTACGGACCGGTGAGTAAAAAACAAATTTGCTGAGGTCTGTTTTTCAACTTGCGGAACGAAAAATTCTAATTATACCAGCTTCTTAAAATTTAAAAATGTATATTTTTATGTTTAAGCTTATATAGTTAAATCTCATTTTCACCTAATTTAGAACTAAATTTTCATGTTGGATGTATAATTCTCAAAATGGGAAAAGCTGTTATATGAAAAGTGGCGAAGGAAGGCAAAAAGTAAATTGATAATCGTTATGTGATTTTAAGACTCCATTTCAAAGGGCATCCTGGTCTTTGAGAAGCAGTATTTTTAAAGTGGTTGATGGCATTAATAAAGCAACTGCTTAGAGGAAGGCAGGTGATGGTCAAAAGAAATATGGGACTGCTGTCCAAATCTTGATGAAAAAACATGATTGCACTTTAAGTTATCATTTATAGTTTCATTTTTGAGGTTTACAGGTATTTATCCTTGATCTTAATTAGTGTAGTTTAATGTTGAAAATAAATCAATGATGCTTTTCATGGAGTTAGTTTGCCTTAAATCACCCACAATTACATTTAATGTTCAATGCAGAAAACAGTTACAGAAAGTTGCAAACAAAATATTATCACATCCTGAATGTGTTCCTATGACTACAGTTGATGACTATAAGTAAGTGTTTTTTCAACTGAGAAGTTATGTTATCAAAAAATAATTATATGAGCTTTGAAATTTTATACGTTTGATGTTGTCCTATGGTTATGGAGTTCACAAGATTCCTTTGCATGCTATCCTACTAACATATGACCTGCATATGTTTATAACAAAGTTGCTTATAATAAAGTGAACTAGACGATACCTTCTTTTGTTCACAAGTTTATTATAGATTTTGTTCACAAGATTACAAATTCCGGTCATGATAACATTGTTTGAAAGACTACATTTTTTTAGTTAATTAACAAGTACTTAAAGCACTTTAATTTCCAAGCGTTATTAAACTATTTAATAAAGGTAAAACAAACATAAAACCTTATAATTTATATTTGTATTAACTTAAATTTAAAAAGGATGATTGCACAAACATTAGTTCTATCCATTCTACTGTGTATGAATCTGCAATTGAACTAAAAAAAACATAAATCTTTACTCAACTTACATAAACATATATAGATAAGAACAGCTGTATCAAACTTAAAGCCTGAAAAAATATGCAATGCGAGTACAAATACATTGGAAGCTCTATTTAATAAATTATTATCTAAGGTTTTTTTCCTCATATGTTATTCAACAGTCTACAATAGGGCACGTACAAGATTAAAAAAATGAAATATTTAGTAACTGCTATGCTCTGCCACCTATGTTGCATACTTAGTATTGTACAACTTAGTACATACATTTTTAATTCAATCTTAGTACAACTTTATATTTTAATCATGTGTTAAAAAAATATTTGGATCTTTAATTACAGTCACGCCTATTAACCGATGTTATCAACTAAATTTGTAATGTACTGCATATGTACCTATACTAAAGAACGTTTACAAGGTTATAGATGAATCCAACTTCAAAGACTTCTTATTCAGAGCCATATAAGATCAAATTCGATGATACATCTTACTACTACTCTAGAGTTAACACATTTAAAAATAAAAGAAAACGGTCTAAGCTATATTGTTGACAATATTATAGCTGAGTGTATTATCAACACACCTGTCATGTTCACATGTATATGGCATACCAGCTATTTATTTATAGTTTTCTTTGTTGAGACTGAAATTATCTAAACTTCTGACTGCAAATGGCTATTATGGTAAAGGTATAGCAACTTAGAGTTGGGTTGCGGTTAATTAATAATGAACAAATTTTAGGAATTGATTTAGTCCTTATGACAATTGAAAGTTTAAACCCGTTGGTTAATAATAGTAATAATTATAATAGGTAATTATATAACCTATTATAATTAATTATAATAGGAATTGCAAAATAAAAGTAGAACAATATGATATATTTGTTTAAAAAAAATAGTTCATCAATTTTTTGTTGTTGTTCAGACTGTTCTACATTTCCATATTTAATAATTAAATATGAAAGCAAAGACTAAACTGATAATGTGACAACTCACCTTTTTAATATGTGAGATAGAAAAGCGATTAAATTCATAACTTCGTCATTTCTTCATTCTTCTCAACTACCAAATTCACGCCAGTACCTGTTTGAAATTTTAATCTGCAAACGTCAACGTTAGGTTACCAACCTAGCTTATTTCATCGCTACTACCTCATTGTTCTGATTCCATCCGTGTTGTGGCTTCACCTCTCTTGGTTACTAAGTTATTTTAGGTATTGGTACTTTCTGATCTATATTTTGTACAATTGATGTTATATGCTCAACAAATTTTCTTTGTCCAAGGTTTAATTTGAAGCCCTGTTCAATTCTATTTTCCAAACCACCTACTAAATATATATAACACAATCACCCAACAATTTAGTGATTTTTATGGATCAAAAGAGTCATTCTTGATTTTCTTTTTTTAAGGTTACACCTACTGTTAATATTCCTGTCGTTTGTAGTGTTAGGGACTGCGGAATGAATCGTTCAGGCAAAGCAAACACTAGAGGGGGTGAATAGTGTTTGTAAGAATTTAAACAAAACTAAAAACTAGAGAGAACTATGGAATGAATCAAACACCAAAAACACAATCACAGACACAAATTCAAATACAGATACAAAATAAACAAAGATAAAAGTGCAGAAAAAGAAAGAACACACTGGATTTTATATTGTTTCGGATCACTCCTACGTCCAGTCCTGCATAACGCTGGATTGTGCAGAGTTTTATTACTATTTTCAAATAGCCAAATACAACCTCCTTGATTTCACGGCTCAACAAGGAGACACCGACTCTTATCCCTTGATTTCACGGCTCAACAAGGGCACATCGGCTCTGATTCCTTGATTTCACGACTATAAGGATAAACCATTTACTCTTTGACTTACAAACAGGGTCTTTCAACCTAAGCAATTACAAAACAATCCTCTAACTCTTTAAAAGCACTTGATTCAAAGAGTAGATAGTAGAGAGTGTAGAGAGAAGAAGTTTTATCAAGTCAGAAGTGAATTCGGCAGAGTATATATGTAAAAACCATAAAAATGATTAAGAATAATGATAGGATGAAAGGAGATGAAGATGGAGAAGAAGAGATGTTAAAAAATTCGGTTTTAACCTCTTTTTATAGAGAATGAAGGGTTGCAATGTTCTGAAGCGTTTCAAATAGTGAAAAGACACTTCCCTTCAAAATTAGAAAACTAGCTATTATATGTCGACATACATATTTTACTATGTCGACACACTCATGTATAAATTTCATTTTCAAAGATTTTTCAAGAGTTTTGATATAAAATTAATTCTGGAAATTCTTGAGTAAAATTCTAATGCTGTAAATCAATATTATATGATAGAAAAACATATGAAAACATATTTTTGAACTATATAAATATAACTATAAAATTATAAGGTTTTAAACTATATAAAATATAAATAAAGTATATATAAAAACCTAAGTTTGAAAAGCAAAGAAGAATAAAAATAGAAACAAATATAAAAAAAATAGAAAGGATTGAAAATAAAATAGAAAAACAAAATAGAGAAGATAGAAAAATAAAATAAAAGGGATTTGAGAAAAGAATTGAAAAACCAGAATTTGAATTTGAACCTGGAGTGCTATTTAGAGTTTTACAAAATCTAGACTCTATAATTATATTAATCTTGAACTCTTGAAATCTTGATTCCTCATGAGTCTTAAATCTACTCTGAACTCTGAATACCTAAAAGCTCTTAAACTGTACAATCTTCAGTATTAATTCCTGTATACAAATCCTGCATATATATATATATATATATATATATATATATATATATATATATTCTAGATAAAGAGGTTAGTATATATTTTATAATCAATGATAATTGAAATAAGGTTGTTGTCATCAAAACTTCATTCTCCAACATGTAGTACATTTTTTCAATGTTGGTTTGCATTAGTTATACATGCAAATCACGTATAAAGGGACTCAATGACTTATTCCATTTTTTACACTAACAAAAGTGCCCGTTATTGGAATTCTTAATTTACTGATGTATGTAGGTTGAAACCCAAACATGGATTCAATAAACCAAGTTGTAGTATGTAGCATCCACGTTTCGTGATGCTTTTCTTCTTTCGACAACCACATATATACTTCATAAACAAAAAATGTATCACAGTTTGGTTAATAAAATATTGTGCATGAATCGTTTTTCATGCTTCCTAAAACATATTCCTATATTGAAGTTCCAAGAGCATGGTAGTTGTATCCCATACCATACCAGAATGACTACTGATAACTAGGGATTAGATATTAAGAAGATTAACTCTATAGCCGAGTATTTGTCATTTTATGTACTATAAAATTTTCATTCCAGTTTGAAATCCAATGTGTTAATGAATTATTTGTAAATTTAGTTAATTTCCATGAATCATCATCCAATGTGAGCTATTTACTTTCTCCATCATTATAAGTTATAACAATTATTAGTCTGTACTATGGAGCAAGCTTTGTGAAGATTAGAACTAACCCAAATACTATGAACCAAAGTATCAATTTTATTTTGACTGCTACTGACTTTAGTTCGATGTTATTTTTTAAAACTTATGTTTCCATGGGATTCATGATGCATTTATGATTAGTTTGATTAACTTACTGATGGTTTAGATGACTTTTTTTCGATATATGCATAAAAATAACTGATGGGTTGATTTCAATGTTGCGTATATAGTCATAATTGTATTATGAGACCTTTTTTTGTATGCCTTTTGTAACAACCTGGAAAATCATGATCAATTTACAAATTTTATTCTGGCAATTTTAATGAATTTTGAATATTTAAAATGATTTATTTTAAATAATAATGGCTAAAAATTTATTAAAATCAAAGTTAGAACGAATAAATTTATTTTAATTATATAACGAGCCTGAAATGGCGCGGTAGTTTGAAAATCTGATTTCAAATTTCAAATGACTGTACAGGATTCAAAATAAATCGGATTTCAGTAAAATCAGAGATATTTAAATCTGTTTAATAATATATTTCTAACAAATGTAAAAAAATCCAGATTTCATAACCAGAATTAAAAGTTATGACTAATTTAAAATTCAGAAAAGTCGATATGGAATTTATATATATTTTAATGTATATATAGAGCCCTTAAAAATAGACATTTTGCAATCTACCTCCGTTTTCGACGAAACCACTTTTGTTGGATCTGGAATGTCAAATTATTGCTAGATTCCAATTTTCATAATTTTTGGAATTGATATGTGGGCGCAGTAAATTTAAATGTGTTTGGTAATTTCAGTTTGAATTTAATCGACTGGAAAATGACCGTTTTTCAAACGGTCTCCAATTCGACGAAATTAGTTTTGTTAGGACCATATTTTCAAAACGTAGCTAGAATTATTTTTTCTATAATTTTTGGAGTAAGTATGTGGCCCCAAGAAATTAAAATGTACGTTTAAATTAAATATAATTGGTTTATATTTTAATTTAAAGAAAAACTGATCGTAACAGCCGAACTAGGTTACGAAACATATCCCATTGTGTCCGGAATGGGGGTATTAAGTTCGGGGCTACAGTCGTTGGGTTCAATTTGGAATTCAAGCGTAAAGTTACTTTTTGGAAAAATTAAAATAATTAAATTATACAATTATATAACACACACCCTCCCAATTTCTCTCTCCCCGTTAGAACTCAGAAAAAGAAAAAAAGAAATCGATCCTGTCGCCTAGACCTCCAGCCTCCGTCTCTTGCCGTCCACCGTGCCTTCCTTCTACGCGCCTTCCTCTCCGACCCCCCTCCTCTGGCTACCAACGACCACGGCCTCCCTCTCTCCCCCTTCTCCGATGTACCCCAAACCCTTGATCGCCCAAAAGCCCACCTCTGGCCACGCTAGGCCTGCCGTCGCCACTACATAGCCTCCCCTCCCCGGCCGCGCCTCCTCCTCCCTCTCTCTTCATTCTTCTCCAACCCCAAGCAGCCCCAACAACCGAGTTCCTCCGCGATTAAAGGTAAATAAATTCGCCTTGTTTAAAAATCAGTTTTTTTTTAAATACGAATAGCATTGTAAAAATATAATTTTTTTTATATGAATAGCATTGTAAAAATATAATTTTTTTTATACGAATAGCATTGTAAAACTATAATTTTTATTATACGAATAACATTGTAAAAATATAATTTTTTTTATATGAATAGCGTTGTAAAAACTTAATTTTTATTATATGAATGGCAATATAAAATTTTGATTTTTTTTATATGAATGGCAATTCAAATTTTGGTTTTTTTTATATGAATAACAATATAAAAATTTGATTTTTTTATATGAATGGCAATATAAAAATTTGATTTTTATATATGAATGGCAATATAAATTTTTTATTTCTAGTATATGAATGGTAATATAAAAAATCAATTTTTATATATGTAGAGAATATTAAAAATATGATTTTTATATATGTAGATAATATAAAAATATGATTTTTATATATGTAGCGAATTAAAAAATATGATTTTTATATATGCAGCGAATTAAAAATATGATTTTTATAGTGGAAAATAGGGAGAAGGACAAACTTAACAAAAAATTTAGCTAAGAGTATGTAAAGTTTAGAATTTAGTGAGAAGGCCAAATGATAGTGTAAATGGGAAAAAGGATAGTGGACCTCCGTTTTTGAGGAAACTACTTTTATTGGATCCGAAATGTCAAATTATTGCTAGATTCCCATTTTTAAAATTTTTGGAATTAATATGTGAGCTTGGTGAATTTAAACGCGTTTGGTCAATTCAGTTTGAATTTAATCAACTGGAAAATGACCGTTTTTCAAACGGTCTCCAAATTCGATGAAATTAGTTTTGTTAGGACTGCATTATCAAAACATAGCTAGATTTTTTTTTTGGAATTTTTGGAGTCAGTATGTGGCCCTGGTAAATTAAAATGTACATTGAAATCAATTTTGAACGTTAAATCAATTTATATTTTAATTTTAACGGAAACTGACCGAAATAGTCGAATTGGCTTATCTGACATATTCCATTGTGTTCGGAATGAGGGTATTTGGCTAGGGGCAACAGTCGTTGGGATTGATTTGGAGTTCGAATTAAAAAGTAACCTTTTTGGAAAATAAAATAATATTAATATATATTATATAATACTCCCACCCCCTTTTTCCCTCTTCTCTCTCCCCGACTTTCAGATTTAGAAATTAAAAAAAAAACAAAGCAGCGACGGAACCCTAGCCTGCCACCGCTGCTGGCAATCTCCCCCACTAAGGTCGCGCCGCCATTGGAGATTCCCCTCCCCCCCCCCCCCCCCACGTAGCCGCCGCCACCTCTCTTCCCTCTCCTTTCTCTCCCCAATGCCAAACAGCCCAAAATCAATAAAAAAACTACTGCCGGTCGTTGTGCCTCCCCCAATCCCCCCTCCCCAATTTCCTCTGTATGTTTTTATTTGTTTATATCTTTCCTTATTTGTATAGTTAGTAATGAAATTTTCTTTAAAATTAAATGCCTTTGTTATATATAAAAATGATATAATTTTTATTATAAGGATAGCGATATAAAGATTTGATTTTTAATCATATAAAGATTTGATTTTTATTTATAAAAAGATTTGATTTTTAATTGTATAAAGATTTGATTTTTATTTATAAAAAGATTTGATTTTTAATCATATAAAGATTTGTTTTTTATTTATAAAAAGGTTTGATTTTTATTTCTAAAAAGATTTGATTTTTATTATACAAAGATATGATTTTTTAATTATATAAAATTATGATTTTTATATATATAGAAGTATTATAAAAAAAAGTTTTTTATATAAATAAAGCGTTATAAAAATATGGGTTTTTTTAATCATATGAATAACAATATAAAAATATGATTATTATTATAAGGTTAGCAATATAAAGATTTGATTTTTATTTATAAAAAGATTTGATTTTTATTTATTTAAAGATTTGATTTTAATCATAAAAAGATTTGATTTTTATTTATAAAAAGATTTGATTTTTATTTGTAAAAAGATTTGATTCTAATTATACAAAGATATGATTTTTAATTATATAAAATTATTATTTTTATATATATAGAAGTATTATAAAAATATGATTTTTATATAATTAAAGCGTTATAAAAATATGGTTTTTATTATATGAATAACAATATAAAAATGCGATTTTCATATATGTTGTAGCGAAATAAAAATTCGATTTTTATATATATGATAGCTAGATAAAAATATGATTCTTATATATGTAGAGAATATAAAATTTTGATTTTTATATATGTAGTGAATTAAAAATATGATTTTTATGTATGTAGCAAATTAAAAATATGAATTTTATATATGCAGCGAATTAAAAATACAATTTTTATATATGTAGTAGCGTTGTTTAAAAATATGATTTTTAGTTAGATAAAATTCGAGTTTTAGTTATACAAAAATTCGATTTTTAGTTGTATAAAAATGTGATCTTTTATATATACATAGCGATATAAAAAAATGCGAATTTTAAATATATAAACATCATGTTAAAAATGTGATTTTTACTATGAATAGCGTGAAAAAGATTATGTTGGAATTTCGGGCAAATCCAAATGGTACAAAAATTCAGAAATAAAACTGGAGGAGTGGATCCCCAAGGTGAGAACTTCTCACTCTAATTTTATTTTCTAGTTAAATATATATACTAGGATGCAGACAATGCTTAGAAGCACCCGACACCTTTGATTGAAACCATGGATGTTTGGTTATTTGTTTTGATTGATAAATTGGTTGAATTTGACTTGGGATGTAAATTGAATTGATTAGAATTGGTATATGTATGGCGCGAGCCAGTATTAGGCGAGGATAAGGCTAGACCTTATTTTGGTTTTAGTATCGCACTGTTATGCTGCCGAAATTTTCTAAAAATGTTAGAACAATAAAAATATCATTTTTATTGTATAAACGAACAATATAAAATATTCATATGTTGAAATAAATATTTTATCGTTAAAAATATAATTTTTAACGAGTATATGAATGAAAATAAATATTCATTTACAAATTGAACGATTTGTTTGTGTACACTCATTTGACTGATATTGATTGGGACGATATATTTTACACATCGCTCAACTGCACAAATAAAATCGGTGTGCGTTGATTGAAACCCCACACGGGTGTTGGGATGATATTCGACATACACTAATCCTAATTGTTCAATTGTATGCTAATCGATTGGTCAACGGACTGTTGTAAGCATTAATTATTTATATTTAATGCTTATGCGATTGTGTAATGCACTCTGGATGATGGCTGACTGTGTTTGATTATTGTTGTGTACATGTGTGTATGAAATCCATATAAATAAAATTATATGTTAACTGACTGTGTCTGGTTCCAATTCGAAAAGAACGAATATTTTAAAATAACGAATATTTTAAAATAATATTCAGTAAAGGATCAAAATATGATTTTACTGTCCGATTTGGGATGGACACGAAAATATTGAAACATATGAAGCCGTGTTTATTAGACATGCGCCATTTTGATGCGAACAATATTTGTTTTGATTTTATTCATTTTTATAATGAATATCGAAAAGGAAATTATTTCAAAATCAGATATTTTGAAAATATTATCATTTATATATTATAATGATATAGAATATTCAATTTTGATTTAAAATTGAAAATGAAGTCGAAATCGTTTTTAAAACAATTTATAAATACGTTTTAAAATAGAAATCGATGAAATATATATAATATATATATTATATATATTTAATGGCTTGAATAGAACATGCCGCGCTGCGGCCGTTTGCGAATTTCGACCATTGACTTCGAATTGAGATTACGGGAGATCCGACTGTCGGATTCTCCTAATACTGGGACTGTTGGGTTCATATCGAAAAGAGCTTTCCAACGAATACAAGAAATTTGAAATCTAATGGTTGGATTTGGAATTATGTCCAAATCAAATTTGGAAAAGGTCGTTGTAAGTGCAGTTCGATGACCGTTTATGCAAATCGACAAAAAGGACCCAAATAAAATTATTAAAAATATTGATAATTTATGTAAAATCATAATAAATGATTTGGAAAGAATTGGGATGAAAATTTCCATATTTGAAATGATAAAAATATATGTTTATCGAAATGTACTAGTTATTAAGTAGAATTATAATCTAATTATTTTTAAGTAAATAAGTTGGTTTGAGAATGAGTTTTAATATAACCAGAGTTTCCAATATATGAATTGGAGTGGATTTGAATGGAAATCGTCTTTGAAATATTTCAATGTTGGAATTCGTGATTATATGGATATTGTTATGAAAATTTGGAAGATATAGTTATATCGTTATTTCCAATACGATATTTGTTGGTTTTATAATTTGATATTGAATATAAGCTGATATAATTTCTATTCAGAGCCTTGTATTTGATATCGAATTGGATTTTGGGTTTGTCATGAACGGTGCCTTAAATAACATGTTCTTAAACCCAGTTGAGAAAAAGAATAAATCTTTTAATTAAGATTTAGTGAGGCTTTCCAATTAATTAATATTTAATTGGAATTGAATAAAAGAATTGGATTTTGGGTTTGTCGGGAATGGTGTTTTCAATAACATTGTTCTTGAAGCTTGTGTGAAAAGAATAAATCTTTTAATTAAGATTATTAGGGTTTCCAATTATATTTAATAATTGGAATAAAACGGAATGTGAATTGGGTTTATAGTGAACTATGTTTTTAACGACATTCGTTCTTTAACCCGATTTACAATGAAATGTGATTTAGAATTTATAAATCATTTTATTTAGATTTAAAGGAAATTTTCCAAAGTAAAGTTTTCCAATTTAATACAACAAATTGGAATGGAATGGTATTCGATTTGATAATAATCGAAGTGAACTTCTGTGGAGGAAGACTGTTAATATATATGGAATTTAAAAGGCTTAGCCGTTATTCCATTTATATTATTAGTCGGTTACGGAAATTGATATCGATTATACATACATATATACATACATACATACATACATACATACATACATACATACATATATATATATATATTGATCTGTTTTCCGTGAAGATTCCATAATTAATGGAATGTGATTTTGAGTTTATCATGAACTGTGTTTTAAATGACATTAGTTCTTTAACCCAGTTAAAGATAGGATTACATGTCTAACATTATATCTCGAACTGTATGGTTGATCTTTGCTAAATATATATCTGTTTGATGGCGGAGAATTTATTCCCTTGGTTAACACTCTTCTCTAAGACGTACGAGCTTAGAGGTTATATATAGGCAGAAATCAATAGTATGGTGTAGATTGTCAATGTGGCATGTTTGATCTCCCAAAATTAAATAATCATTAATATTGGTTATTGGGAAGATTAAAACCAAGTGGAGTTCTAATGAATTTTTAATTTGATTGAAAAGTGAAAGTGATAATTTAAATTATCAAATTCGGGAAATGATAGAGAATGGAGTATCAACAGTTTTACTCCAAGCAGTAGTTAAATCTTTAATTAGATTTGAACGTGAAATGATAATTAATTTTATCAATAATACCGTAGTGTTAGATATGAAGTATTACCAGTTTTGCTCCATAGGATGAATAGGTTGGAAATGGGTAATTAAATAAATGATTACTTCGATAAGGTATGATAATCCCGACTAGTTTGGATAAACCTTAATTTGGTTTGAATTGATATCCAAAGGAAGATTAAAGAATAAATTTAAAGAATTAATCTTTGATAAAATTAATGGAAACCTTTCCCTAATAATATAATAATATTTGAATAAAAGAATATTCTGGATTGGAATGAGGCATATGTTGTGTTTTTATAGCACTTGTTTATTATACACGCAAGTTATTAGGAAAGGCCGGGTTTATACCCATTCTGAATAACTGATTCGACGATAAGTCGACGATGAAGACGGTGGTTGAAGACCGGAGGTCTTCACATCGTTTGAATGATTACTGATGTCTTAATTGGGCGGTACACCCAAGACAAGGTAATAAGTGGTGATCGTCCAGACGTACTTGGAGATCGACTGGATATGCGAGGACCTCTCTCCTGTATTGGAAACGGGACGAGGAAAAAGGTGCCTCCGATTTTGTTCAGACCCAAAATGAACTATTAAATGGATGTGTGTCTAACATTGGATTTTATTCTGTGTTGATTGATCTCTATTATATATATATATATATATATGTTTGGTGGCGGAGAATTTATTCTCTTTATTAACACCGTTCTCTGAGACGTACGAGCTCAGAGATTGTATATCGGTAGACATCAGTTGCATGGCGTGAATTGTTAGAATGGCATGCTGAGATGTAAATGATCAAGGCTTCTGTTGAAAACAGAGTCTTGTGGTTGATGATCAAAGCATAGCCTTGTAATAACCCGGAAAATGCGAGCCAGTTTGAAATTTTTATTTTGGCAATTTTAGCGAGTTTTGATTATTTAAAATGAATTATTTTAAATAATATCGACGAGAAATTTATTTTGAATATAATTCGAACGTATATATTATATACGTCGTCGTTAGAATATAAATATTTATATATAATTATAAATCGAATTGAAAATGGCGCGGTAGTTCGATAACTCGATTTCAAATTTCAATTGAATGTATCGGGTGCAAAATAATCCGGATTTTAGTGAAACCAAAAATAATGGGATCTAATTGATAATATCTTTCTAACGAATCCAACAAATCAAATTTTCGTAGTGGGAATCAAAAGATATGTCCAGTTGAAAATTCTGAATAGTCGCTATAGAATTCAGGCCCTTAAAAATGGACATTTTGCAAATGACCTCGGATTTCGACGAAACCAGTTTTGTTGGATCTGTGATGTCAAGTTATTGCTAGGTTCCAAATTTCATAATTTTTCGAATCAATATGCGAGCGTGGCAAAGGAAAACGCGTTTGACCGGTTTCAGTTGATTTTAATCGACTGGAAATTGGCCATTTTTCTAACGGTCTCAGAATTCGACGAAACTAGTTTTGTTAGGACCGTATCGTCAATACGAAGCTAGAAAATATTTTTCTGGAATTTTTCTAGTTAGTATGTGACCCCGGTAATTCTAAATGTACATTTAAAATTCAATATAGTAATTTAAATGTAAATTTCAACGGAAACTGTTCGAAACGATCGAATCAGCTTACGATACATATCCCATTGTGTTCGGAATGGGGGTATTTAGCTATGGACGACAGGCGGTGGGCCTCGTTTAGAGGTCGAAAATAAAAGTGCTTGTTAGAGATGAATAAAATAATTAAATAATAAAAGAAAAAAAATATATAACTATTTCCATTAAACCCCCCCCCCCCCCCCCGTTAGTTTCTCCCTTCAGAAGTCAAACCTAGGTCAAATTAAAACAAAAAAAAAATCGATGGCAGCAAACCCGTCGGCCTCCAAGTCGTGCCACCCCCGTCGCCCTCTCAGCCACCCGCCACCACCGCTCCCATAGCATCGACCCCCCCCCCTCCTTCCCTCTTCCTCGCGATGTCCACCAGCCAATACCTCCCGAAGCCCTAACCCCCCCATGCCCAAACCGAGCTGCGCCTAAACCCTAGCCCGCCACTCTACAGGAGCCCGCCGCCGAGACCACCTGAGCGCCGCCACGATAGCTCCGACTCCCCCTCTGACACGCTGGCGCACCCTACAGTTTCTCCCCTCTTTTTCCTATGCCGATGTAAGTTTAATTTCTGTCTTAAATCAGTTTTTGTTTATATTAAAATGTGTTCTTAGATAAGTTTATTTATAGATAATGTACATGAAAGATGGTTTTTATATAAACGTGAAGAAGTTTGGTTTTATAAACATGAAGGATTTTTAATCAAACAAAGGAAGGATTTTTATCATGTAAAGATCAGATTTTTAATAAAATAGATTTGGGTTTTCATTTATATGAAATGTTTATAAAGATTTGATTTTTATGATATGAACGACACCATAAAGAAGTGATTTTTAATTTGTATATAACAATATAAAAATAGTATGGTTTTAAGAATATAAAAATATAATTTTTATCTATATAACATAGTAATAAAAGAGTAGATTTTTATATATTGAATAACATAGTAAAGATTCAATTTTTATATAAAGTATAACGAAGTGAAAATTCTATTTTTACAAATATGAAATAGCAATGAAAATTCTATTTTCACAATATGAAGTTAGCGATAAAAATATGATTTTTATATAATAGAGAATATAAAAATGTGATTTTTATATAGGTAGTGGATAAGGGCAACGAAATAGACGAAAGAAAAGCACGGTGAAGGTTTCCTACCCATGAAGAATTGCGTCATTCAGTTTAGCGAAAGGGTGAGAATTCCTCACTCTAAATTTCTTATTCTAGTTATACATACATATATATATATATACTAGGATGCAGACGGTGCTTAGTAGCACCCGACACCCGTCATCCACAGACCATGGATGGCTTGTTTGTTAAATTGTTTGGTTGTGTAGTTGGTTAGATTATTTGGTTAGAATGAAATTGTTTGGTGAAATGAACTGATTTGATTGATGTGTGAATGGCGTGGGCCTTCACTAGACCGGGGATAAGGCTAGGCCTTGTCCCGTTTCTAGTATCGGGTCGTTATGCCGCCGAAATTTTCTAAAATATGTTAGAAAAATAAAAATATCATTTTATTGAATAAATGAGCTGAATAGAATATTTTCATAGGTTGAATAAATAGTTTGATCGTTAAAAATATAATTTTTAACGTGAAAGTGAACAAATAAATATTTATAAACAAATTGGCCGATTTGTTTATATACACTGATTTGACTGACATTGATTGGGACGATAAATTTTACACATCGCCCAACTGCACAAATAAAATCCGTGTTTGATTGTTTGAAACCCCACACGGGTGTTGGGATGAAATATGAAGTTCACTCATCCTGATTGATTAAATATGTCGATCGATTGATTGACAGGCTGTTATAAGCGTTAGATATCTATATTTGATGCTTATACAGTGTAGTGCACTTTGGTTGATGGTCGATTATTTTTCAATGCTATTATATACATGTGTTGTATGGAATCCATATAATTAACTTTATATGGTAATTGATTGGGCCTCATTCCAATTTGAAAAATAAAGAATATTATAAAATAAAAGTTCATGTGTTGACAGTACTCATCCATTGAATTGGTCATGTGTTGAACGAAATATTTTAGTAATAAAATTTACATCTTTATCGATATAAAATAAAAGTTCATGTGTTGACAGTACTCATCCATTGAGATTGGTCATGTGTTGAACGAAATATTTTAGTAATAAAATTTACATCTTTATCGATATAAAATAAAAGTTCATGTGTTGACAGTACTCATCCATTGAGATTGGTCATGTGTTGAACGAAATATTTTGATAATAACAACTATTTTGAAAAAGAAATATTTGAAATAAGATATTTGAAAATAGAAATTTATGAAGCCGTGTTGATTAGATTGACGCCATTTTGACGTGAACGATATTTATATCGATTTATAACGATTTCGAAATGAATTGAATTGAAAACGATTTCGAAATGAATTGAATTGAAAACGATTTCGAAATGAATTGAATTGAAAACGATTTCGAAATGAATTGAATTGAAAACGATTTCGAAATGAATTGAATTGAAAACGATTTCGAAATGAATTGAATTGAAAACGATTTCGAAATGAATTGAATTGAAAACGATTTCGAGATGAATTGAATTGAAAACGATTTCGAGATGAATTGAATTGAAAACGAATTCAAATTGAATTGAAAGCAAATTGAAATGAATTCAAATTGAAATTTGAATTGAATAGAAATGAATTTCGGAATGAATTTATAAAGAAGAATTCAATTTTGATTTGAATTGAAATGGAAGTTGAAAATGTTTTTGAAACGAATTCAAAACTATTTATATAATTCGTTTTAAATAGAAATCGACGAAATATATATTATATATATTATATATATAATATAATAGCCTGAATAGAACGCGCCGCGCCGCGGCAGTTCGGGAATTTCGACCATTTATTTCAAACTGACATTGCGGGAGATCCGACCGTCGGATTCTCCTAAAACCGGAACCATTGGGTTCGTATCGAAAAGAGCTTTCTAATGAATATTAGTAATTTGAAATCTAACGGTTGGATTTGGATTTACGTCCAAATCAAATTTGAAAAAGGTCGCTGTAAGTGCAGTTCGATGGCCATTGATGGAAATCGACTGTACGGGCCTTGATAAAATTATTAAAAATAGTAATAATTTGTGTAAAATCATAAGAAATGATTTGGGAAAAATTGGGATGAAAAACTCCATATTTGAAAAGATAAAAATAGATTTTTATCGAAATGAACTAGTTTTGAACTAGAATTATAATTCTATTTATTTTTTTTAAATAAATAAATTGAATTTAAAAAGGGTTTCAAAAATAACCAGAATATCCAATGATTGCATTGGAGCGGATTTGAATCGAAATTGTCTTCGGAATATTTCGATGTTGGAATTCGTGATTATACAGGTGTTGTTATGGAAATTTGAAAGATATATATTTATATCGTTATTTCCAATACGACATTTGTTAGTCGTAGAATTTGATATTGAATATAAGCCGATATATTTTCTATTCAGAGCCTTGTATTGAATATCGAATGTGATTTGGGTTTGTCGTGAATGGTGTCTTCACTAACCCTGTTCTTGAACCCAGTTGAGAAAAGATTAAATCTTTTTATTTAGATTT
Source organism: Allium sativum (assembly GCA_030737875.1). Classification (NCBI taxonomy): domain Eukaryota; kingdom Viridiplantae; phylum Streptophyta; class Magnoliopsida; order Asparagales; family Amaryllidaceae; genus Allium; species Allium sativum. Next base: position 829,564,753 of record CM060918.1, on the reverse strand, counting down.
AATGAAGCGTGCCAATTAAATAATATTTAATTGGAATTGAATTGATATTGATTTTTGGGTTTATCGTGAACAGTGTTTTAAACAACACTCGTTCTTTAACCCGATAATTAATGAATGTGATTTTGGGTTTATCGTGAACTGTGTTTTAAATGACACGGATTCTTTAACCCAGTTAACGATTAAAACTAAGTGGAGTTTTAATGGATCTTTAATTAGATTGAAATGGTCGAGAATGGAGTACCACCAGTTTTGCTCTAGGCGATAGTTAAATCTTTAATTAGATTTGAACGTGAAATGGTAATTGAATTTACCGATAACACCGTGGTGTTAGATATGAAGTATTACTAGTTTTACTTCATGGGATGAATAGGTTGGGATTGGGAAATTAAAACCAATGATTACTACGGTAAGGTTCGCTGATTCCGACTAGTGGAATCGAAATTCAAAGGAAGATTAGAGAACAAATTCAAGAAATTATCTTGGATAAAATTAATGGGAACCTTTCCCTATGAATGTAAAATCAGGAACTAACTGTCGGTTAGCTAAGCAGAATGGTTTCCTGGATATTGATCTGATGTTGGTTTCGGCCTTCGGGGTTAATATTTGGGAAATTATTCTCTTGATTAACTTACGGTTAGTGACTGATGAATTGGAATGAGGCGTATGTTGTGTTTGTGTAACACTTATTTAAAATAATACGCGAGTTATTCGGAAAGACCGGGTTGATCCCATTCTGAATAACTGATACGACGATAAGTCGAAGGTGAAGACGGTGGTCGAAGACCGGAGGTCTTTACGTCGTTTGGGTGATAACTGATGATCTTGATTGGGCTTACACCCAAGAAGATGGAAACAGTTGGTGATCGTCCAGACGTACTTGGAGATCGATGAATATGCGGGGTACTAGGTGCCTCCGGTTTCGTTCAGACCCAGAACGAACTTGTAAATGGATTGTGTGTCTGACATTGGATTTTAGTCTGTGTGATTGATTTCTATTAAATATATATCTGTTTGGCGGCGGAGAATTTATTCTCTTGCTTAACGCCCTTCTCTGAGACGTACGAGCTCAGGGGTTATATATTGATGGATATCAAACGCATGGAGTGAATTGCCTGTGTGGCACGCCTAAGTGGCAATTGATCAAGGCTTCTGTTGAAAAGCAAAGTCTTGTGGTGATGATCAAAGCACAGCCTGTGTGGCACAGCTTTGTGTAACGTGAATTCGCGAGTTTCACACCCGGTATGAACCAAAAACGGGAGAGGACATCAGGGAGGGCATGCGTTTCTTTCTAGCTAGAAGTGGCATCAGTGGTTTTACACGCCCTGACGAGTTTGACTTATGTGGTTGTTGGTGTTGCGAGGCGCCTCGGATTGATCGGTCGTTCTCGAACCGATGGAGTCATTTAGTTGGCTCGTTTACGCCCCATAGGGCGGGGAAATGCATGTCCAGGGTTTAAGTTTAATCCACATCGGTGGACCGGCCCTGAGGATCCAAGGGTCACTCGAGCTCTGATCCTGAGGGGCGGGCTAGAGCGTCTCGAATCGATTGAGGACTATCTTTTGCCTCGGTTCATAGATGGAAATCCAATTTCCAAATACGTGACATTTGCGGTTTTATTTGTAAACCTATATATGGTGACATGATATATGGTACCCATGCCGCCTATGATTGATACTTATGATTTGAAGTTGTTTTATACACTATGCACTTATAATGGTATCAAATGATTTGTTTTAAACATATCAAGCATTCTTTGGCTGTTATAAGGGAAAACCCTATCCCCCGGCTTGCGTTGCATTGTGTGATAGGACCTGGGTCTTATAACAGCTTCATTTTTCTTTATTTAGCATTGCGTTGTTTGTTTTATGCACTGGTATTCTTGGGAGGAAACCCGTTCCGTGTTATACGCCGTGGTCCCTTGATTTACCGAACTTTAAAAATAAAGATTAATTGTTTTAGTTCTCACACCAGTCCCATGACTGACCTGGAGTTTATTGTTTTAACCTAAACTCTGGGTGCCCTTATTTTGACACGGGCAGCTAGTAGTTTTGGTTTTGCAGATTTACATTCACAGGATCCTGGTTTACAGCTGGAACGATATCCGGAAAGCTTTGTATCCGTATATCTCTTCTAGTTGTGTATTGTATTATTTTCCGCTGCGATGTATTTAAATGTAATTTAAATCTCTGATATTTCTGTGTAATATTCTTTTATACTCTGTATATTCTTGTAATCTGATGCATTGTTGTAATATACAGTGAAATGTTCTTTTATATGCGTTCTGTTGTGGCTTGTTCTCAAAACGATCGGGCGATTCAAACGGTCTGGGTCAGTTTAGCGACTGGTTCGGACCGAGCGAAATTCCTTCTCGTCACAGTTGGTATCAGAGCTTTGGTTTACAAAGCTCAGAGAACAAGACACATTAGAACCATACGAAAGAATTCATCAGAAATTGGATTAGTAATATCCAATGGGAATGACTCGTTAGAGATAGGATCAGTAGTATCCTAGAACGAGTGTGAAGAGTATATTTTTTTAAAATAAAAACAATTTTGTTTTGAAAATCTAAATCAACTATTCGTATTTGATTATTTATTTTATATTGATGTGGACAATCCAGTATATATAGATTTTGCGTATACGTCTGATCCGCGTGTATTCAAAGTCTTAATATATTGGATAGATATAGCATCACACTCAAATCGCCCGAAGGTGATATTGATGATAGCGATCGCATCATCAACATTTATGTTCGAGTTTCGAAGGTGTGATTTTCTATATATTTCCATTAGACTGGTGTGAGAACCAAAACTAATATAGCTAGAATACAATGTTGTGATTTGGCATCAAAAACATGATTTTTTGTATATATATATCAAATTATGAATTTGAGACTCTAATTCACTAATTGATTGATGTTTATGTTGTTTGTTTATTTAGTTGCTAATTCTTAGCCATTTAGCCTAATAGAACCAGATATTGAATTATATTGAAAATTAGTCGCATCTGCTTGCATATACATGTATATCATTGAACAGGTCATAGCAAGGAGGCTAGAGCAGAGAATAAAATTTGTTTGCCCGACAAATAGGTACATGTTTACTACATAATTTACTGTTTTGTTTGGGTGATGATGATTTTATGAGCATATTGGCTAGCCGCTTGGCTTTTTCTTTTTCTTTTTGAGATCTGAAGGACCGGGGAAGCTATTTGAAATTCCCCGATGCTCCCGGTGCAGGGGAGGTTATGGCGAAATTTTTCGGAAATTTAGGGTGTTAGCCAAATTTTTGAAAATTTGAAAATTCTCAGAAACTGAAAAGTTGGAGAATGGAAGCCAGATCGAACGTAGAGTTGATTAATCAAACCACTTTCGACTTTGTTCCTTTTCGGGGACGAAAAGTTTTAAGTGGGGGAGATTGTAATAACCTGGAAAATGCGAGCCAGTTTGAAATTTTTATTTTGGCAATTTTAGCGAGTTTTGATTATTTAAAATGAATTATTTAAAATAATATCGACGAGAAATTTATTTTGAATATAATTCGAACGTATATATTATATACGTCGTCGTTAGAATATAAATATTTATATATAATTATAAATCGAATTGAAAATGGCGCGGTAGTTCGATAACTCGATTTCAAACTTCAATTGAATGTACCGGGTGCAAAATAATCCGGATTTTAGTGAAACCAAAAATAATGGGATCTAATTAATAATATCTTTCTAACGAATCCAACAAATCAAAATTTCGTAGTGGGAATCAAAAGATATGTCCAGTTGAAAATTCTGAATAGTCGCTATGGAATTCAGGCCCTTAAAAATGGACATTTTGCAAATGACCTCGGATTTCGACGAAACCAGTTTTGTTGGATCCGTGATGTCAAGTTATTGCTAGGTTCCAAATTTCATAATTTTTCGAATCAATATGCGAGCGTGGCAAAGGAAAACGCGTTTGACCGGTTTCAGTTGATTTTAATCGACTGGAAATTGGCCATTTTTATAACGGTCTCAGAATTCGACGAAACTAGTTTTGTTAGGACCATATCGTCAATACGAAGCTAGAAAATATTTTTCTGGAATTTTTCTAGTTAGTATGTGACCCCGGTAATTCGAAATGTACGTTTAAAATTCAATATAGTAATTTAAATGTAAATTTCAACGGAAACGGTTCGAAACGATCGAATCAGCTTATGATACATATCCCATTGTGTTCGGAATAGGGGTATTTAGCTATGGACGACAGGCGGTGGGCCTCGTTTAGAGGTCGAAAATAAAAGTGCTTGTTAGAGATGAATAAAATAATTAAATAATAAAAGAAAAATAATATATAACTATTTCCATTAAACCCCCCCCCCCGTTAGTTTCTCCCTTCAGAAGTCAAACCTAGGTCCAATTAAAACAAAAAAAAAATCGATGGCAGCAAACCCGTCGGCCTCCAAGTCGTGCCACCCCCGTCGCCCTCTCAGCCACCCGCCACCACCGCTCCCATAGCATCGACCCCCCCCCCTCCTTCCCTCTTCCTCGCGATGTCCACCAGCCAATACCTCCCGAAGCCCTAACCCCCCCATGCCCAAACCGAGCTGCGCCTAAACCCTAGCCCGCCACTCTACAGGAGCCCGCCGCCGAGACCACCTGAGCGCCGCCACGATAGCTCTGACTCCCCCTCTGACACGCTGGCGCACCCTACAGTTTCTCCCCTCTTTTTCCTATGCCGATGTAAGTTTAATTTCTGTCTTAAATCAGTTTTTGTTTATATTAAAATGTGTTCTTAGATAAGTTTATTTATAGATAATGTACATGAAAGATGGTTTTTATATAAACGTGAAGAAGTTTGGTTTTATAAACATGAAGGATTTTTAATCAAACAAAGGAAGGATTTTTATCATGTAAAGATCAGATTTTTAATAAAATAGATTTGGGTTTTCATTTATATGAAATGTTTATAAAGATTTGATTTTTATGATATGAACGACACCATAAAGAAGTGATTTTTAATTTGTATATAACAATATAAAAATAGTATGGTTTTAAGAATATAAAAATATAATTTTTATCTATATAACATAGTAATAAAAGAGTAGATTTTTATATATTGAATAACATAGTAAAGATTCAATTTTTATATAAAGTATAACGAAGTGAAAATTCTATTTTTACAAATATGAAATAGCGATGAAAATTCTATTTTCACAATATGAAGTTAGCGATAAAAATATGATTTTTATATAATAGAGAATATAAAAATGTGATTTTTATATAGGTAGTGGATAAGGGCAACGAAATAGACGAAAGAAAAGCACGGTGAAGGTTTCCTACCCATGAAGAATTGCGTCATTCAGTTTAGCGAAAGGGTGAGAACTCCTCACTCTAAATTTCTTATTCTAGTTATACATACATATATATATATACTAGGATGCAGACGGTGCTTAGTAGAACCCGACACCCGTCATCCACAGACCATGGATGGCTTGTTTGTTAAATTGTTTGGTTGTGTAGTTGGTTAGATTATTTGGTTAGAATGAAATTGTTTGGTGAAATGAACTGATTTGATTGATGTGTGAATGGCGTGGGCCTTCACTAGACCGCGGATAAGGCTAGGCCTTGTCCCGTTTCTAGTATCGGGCCGTTATGCCGCCGAAATTTTCTAAAATATGTTAGAAAAATAAAAATATCATTTTATTGAATAAATGAGCTGAATAGAATATTTTCATAGGTTGAATAAATAGTTTGATCGTTAAAAATATAATTTTTAACGTGAAAGTGAACAAATAAATATTTATAAACAAATTGGCCGATTTGTTTATATACACTGATTTGACTGACATTGATTGGGACGATAAATTTTACACATCGCCCAACTGCACAAATAAAATCTGTGTTTGATTGTTTGAAACCCCACACGGGTGTTGGGATGAAATATGAAGTTCACTCATCCTGATTGATTAAATATGTCGATCGATTGATTGACAGGCTGTTATAAGCGTTAGATATCTATATTTGATGCTTATACAGTGTAGTGCACTTTGGTTGATGGTCGATTATTTTTCAATGCTATTATATACATGTGTTGTATGGAATCCATATAATTAACTTTATATGGTAATTGATTGGGCCTCATTCCAATTTGAAAAATAAAGAATATTATAAAATAAAAGTTCATGTGTTGACAGTACTCATCCATTGAATTGGTCATGTGTTGAACGAAATATTTTAGTAATAAAATTTACATCTTTATCGATATAAAATAAAAGTTCATGTGTTGACAGTACTCATCCATTGAGATTGGTCATGTGTTGAACGAAATATTTTAGTAATAAAATTTACATCTTTATCGATATAAAATAAAAGTTCATGTGTTGACAGTACTCATCCATTGAGATTGGTCATATGTTGAACGAAATATTTTGATAATAACAACTATTTTGAAAAAGAAATATTTGAAATAAGATATTTGAAAATAGAAATTTATGAAGCCGTGTTGATTAGATTGACGCCATTTTGACGTGAACGATATTTATATCGATTTATAACGATTTCGAAATGAATTGAATTGAAAACGATTTCGAAATGAACTGAATTGAAAACGATTTCGAAATGAATTGAATTGAAAACGATTTCGAGATGAATTGAATTGAAAACGATTTCGAGATGAATTGAATTGAAAACGAATTCAAATTGAATTGAAAGCAAATTGAAATGAATTCAAATTGAAATTTGAATTGAATAGAAATGAATTTCGGAATGAATTTATAAAGAAGAATTCAATTTTGATTTGAATTGAAATGGAAGTTGAAAATGTTTTTGAAACGAATTCAAAACTATTTATATAATTCGTTTTAAATAGAAATCGACGAAATATATATTATATATATAATATAATAGCCTGAATAGAAGGCGCCGCGCCGCGGCAGTTCGGGAATTTCGACCATTTATTTCAAACTGACATTGCGGGAGATCCGACCGTCGGATTCTCCTAAAACCGGAACCGTTGGGTTCGTATCGAAAAGAGCTTTCTAATGAATATTAGAAATTTGAAATCTAACGGTTGGATTTGGAGTTACGTCCCAATCAAATTTGAAAAAGGTCGCTGTAAGTGCAGTTCGATGGCCATTGATGGAAATCGACTGTACGGGCCTTGATAAAATTATTAAAAATAGTAATAATTTGTGTAAAATCATAAGAAATGATTTGGGAAAAATTGGGATGAAAAACTCCATATTTGAAAAGATAAAAATAGATTTTTATCGAAATGAACTAGTTTTGAACTAGAATTATAATTCTATTTATTTTTTTTAAATAAATAAATTGAATTTAAAAAGGGTTTCAAAAATAACCAGAATATCCAATGATTGCATTGGAGCGGATTTGAATCGAAATTGTCTTCGGAATATTTCGATGTTGGAATTCGTGATTATACAGGTGTTGTTATGGAAATTTGAAAGATATATATTTATATCGTTATTTCCAATACGACATTTGTTAGTCGTAGAATTTGATATTGAATATAAGCCGATATATTTTCTATTCAGAGCCTTGTATTGAATATCGAATGTGATTTGGGTTTGTCGTGAATGGTGTCTTCACTAACCCTGTTCTTGAACCCAGTTGAGAAAAGATTAAATCTTTTTATTTAGATTTAATGAAGCGTGCCAATTAAATAATATTTAATTGGAATTGAATTGATATTGATTTTTGGGTTTATCGTGAACAGTGTTTTGAACAACACTCGTTCTTTAACCCGATAATTAATGAATGTGATTTTGGGTTTATCGTGAACTGTGTTTTAAATGACACGGATTCTTTAACCCAGTTCACGATTAAAACTAAGTGGAGTTTTAATGGATCTTTAATTAGATTGAAATGGTCGAGAATGGAGTACCACCAGTTTTGCTCCAGGCGATAGTTAAATCTTTAATTAGATTTGAACGTTAAATGGTAATTGAATTTACCGATAACACCGTGGTGTTAGATATGAAGTATTACCAGTTTTACTTCATGGGATGAATAGGTTGGGATTGGGAAATTAAAACCAATGATTACTACGGTAAGGTTCGCTGATTCCGACTAGTGGAATCGAAATTCAAAGGAAGATTAGAGAACAAATTCAAGAAATTATCTTGGATAAAATTAATGGGAACCTTTCCCTATGAATGTAAAATCAGGAACTAACTGTCGGTTAGCTAAGCAGAATGGTTTTCTGGATATTGATCTGATGTTGGTTTCGGCCTTCGGGGTTAATATTTGGGAAATTATTCTCTTGATTATTTTACGGTTAGTGACTGATGAATTGGAATGAGGCGTATGTTGTGTTTGTGTAACACTTATTTAAAATAATACGCGAGTTATTCGGAAAGACCGGGTTGATCCCATTCTGAATAACTGATACGACGATAAGTCGAAGGTGAAGACGGTGGTCGAAGACCGGAGGTCTTTACGTCGTTTGGGTGATAACTGATGATCTTGATTAGGCTGTACACCCAAGAAGATGGAAACAGTTGGTGATCGTCCAGACGTACTTGGAGATCGATGAATATGCGGGGTACTAGGTGCCTCCGGTTTCGTTCAGACCCAGAACGGACTTGTAAATGGACTGTGTGTCTGACATTGGATTTTAGTCTGTGTGATTGATTTCTATTAAATATATATCTGTTTGGCGGCGGAGAATTTATTCTCTTGCTTAACGCCCTTCTCTGAGACGTACGAGCTCAGGGGTTATATATTGATGGATATCAAACGCATGGAGTGAATTGCCTGTGTGGCACGCCTAAGTGGCAATTGATCAAGGCTTCTGTTGAAAAGCAAAGTCTTGTGGTGATGATCAAAGCACAGCCTGTGTGGCACAGCTTTGTGTAACGTGAATTCGCGAGTTTCACACCCGGTATGAACCAAAAACGGGAGAGGACATCAGGGAGGGCATGCGTTTCTTTCTAGCTAGAAGTGGCATCAGTGGTTTTACACGCCCTGACGAGTTTGACTTATGTGGTTGTTGGTGTTGCGAGGCGCCTCGGATTGATTGGTCGTTCTCGAACCGATGGAGTCATTTAGTTGGCTCGTTTACGCCCCATAGGGCGGGGAAATGCATGTCCAGGGTTTAAGTTTAATCCACATCGGTGGACCGGCCCTGAGGATCCAAGGGTCACTCGAGCTCTGATCCTGAGGGGCGGGCTAGAGCGTCTCGAATCGATTGAGGACTATCTTTTGCCTCGGTTCATAGATGGAAATCCAATTTCCAAATACGTGACATTTGCGGTTTTATTTGTAAACCTATATATGGTGACATGATATATGGTACCCATGCCGCCTATGATTGATACTTATGATTTGAAGTTGTTTTATACACTATGCACTTATAATGGTATCAAATGATTTGTTTTAAACATATCAAGCATTCTTTGGCTGTTATAAGGGAAAACCCTATCCCCCGGCTTGCGTTGCATTGTGTGATAGGACCTGGGTCTTATAACAGCTTCATTTTTCTTTATTTAGCATTGCGTTGTTTGTTTTATGCACTGGTATTCTTGGGAGGAAACCCGTTCCGTGTTATACGGCGTGGTCCCTTGATTTACCGAACTTTAAAAATAAAGATTAATTGTTTTAGTTCTCACACCAGTCCCATGACTGACCTGGAGTTTATTGTTTTAACCTAAACTCTGGGTGCCCTTATTTTGACACGGGCAGCTAGTAGTTTTGGTTTTGCAGATTTATATTCACAGGATCCTGGTTTACAGCTGGAACGATATCCGGAAAGCTTTGTATCCGTATATCTCTTCTAGTTGTGTATTGTATTATTTTCCGCTGCGATGTATTTAAATGTAATTTAAATCTCTGATATTTCTGTGTAATATTCTTTTATACTCTGTATATTCTTGTAATCTGATGCATTGTTGTAATATACAGTGAAATGTTCTTTTATATGCGTTCTGTTGTGGCTTGTTCTCAAAACGATCGGGCGTTTCAAACGGTCTGGGTCAGTTTAGCGACTGGTTCGGACCGAGCGAAATTCCTTCTCGTCACAAGCCTTAAAGGGCATAGCTTTGTGTATAGCGTTAATTCGTGAGCCTCACACCTCAGTATGAGTCAAAAACGGGATAAGGGACCCAAGGAGGACATAACATTTCTTTCTAGCTATGGGTGGTGTCATGGTGTGGAGCCTAAACATTTATTATATTTTTACCTACGTGGATGATTGATTGCGAGGCGCCACAGATATATCGGTTACTACAGAGCCGATGGATATAGGTCCTATAGGACCAGGAAACATGTGTTCAGGAATTGCCAATCCTCAAACGTATGGGAGGATGGGCACTTTAGGATCGAAGGGTCTTCAGCAGGAGATCCTGAGGCATTTGCTAGAGTGTCTCGAAGTCAGCGAGGAGTACATCCCATGCCTCGACTCAGACGGAAACCCAATTTCCAATACATGACATTTTGGTTTTGAATGTAGAGCCTAGTATTGGCGACATGATATATGGTACTCATGCCGTCTATGATTAATACATTTATATTTGATGCTGTTTTCGTCACTATACACTTTTTGTAGTATCAAATGATTTGTTTTAAATGTACCAAGCATGTTTAGCTATTATAAGGGAAAACCCTCTCCTTTGGCTTGCGTTGCATTGTGTGATGGGACCAGGGTCTTATAATAGCTTCATTTTTTCAAAAATCATTGCTTTGTTTATTTTATGCACTGGTATTCTTGGGAGGAAACCCGTTCCGTGTTATACGGCGTGGTCCCATGATTTACTTTTAAAGTAAAAGATTTAACAACTGTTTTTAGTTCTCACACCAGTCACATGACTAGCCTAGAGTTTATTGTTTTAACCTAAACTCTGGGTGCCCCTATTTTCCACACGGGCAGCTAGTAGTTTTGGTTTTGTAGATTTCTATTTTCCAGGATCCTGGTTTACAGCTGGAGCTATATTCCTAATGCTCTGAATCCGTATATTTCTTTAAGCTATGTTTTGTATTATTTTCCACTGCTATGTATTTAAATGTAAATTAAAACTTTGATATTTTTCTAATGTATATTATTTATCCATACTCTGTTATAATCTTGTACTCTAATGTAATTGTTGTAATAAGCGATGAAATATTCTGTCGGATATGTTCTGATTTGTCGTGTTCTCAACTCAATCCGGGCTCTCCCATAAGGGCGAGATTGGGTCGTTTCATTTCGGTTCTAGTATCGCGCCGTTATGCTGACGAAATTTTCTACAATAAAATGTGTTAGTTAAAAATAACATTTTTAATGTGTACATGAACTATATAAAATATTCATGTGTTGAAATAATTATTTAATCGTTAAAAATATAATTTTTAACGTATATATAAACGACATAAATTCTCCTGAAATGAAAATAAATATTCATTTACAAATCAGATGATTTGTTTATGTACACACATTTAACTGATATGGATTGGGATGATATATTTTACACATCGCCTAACTGCACAAATAAAATTTGTGTATGTTGATTGAAACCCCACACGGGTATTGGGATGATATTTTACATACACTAATCCTAATTGTTTAGTCGTATGTCAATCGATGGGTTGACAGACTGTTGTAAGCATTAATTATTTATATTTAATGCTTATGCAGTTGAGCGATGCACTCTGGATGATGGTTGATTATTTATCATTGTTGTTGTATACATATGATGTATGAAATCCATATAAATAAAATTATATGGTAATTGACTGTATCTGATTCCAATTTAGAAAGAACGAATATTTTAAAATAACGAATATTTTAAAATAAGGAGTATTTTAAAGTAATATTCATTAAAGGATTAAAATCTGATTTTAATGTCCGATTTTGGAAGGACACGGAAATATTGAAATATATGAAGTGTTGATTATAGATGCGCCATTTTGAAGCGAACGATATTTATATGATTTTATTCATTTTTATAATGAATATCGAAAGGGAAGTAATTTTAAAATCTAATGTTTTGAAAATATTATCATTTATATATTAATGATACGGAATATTCAACTTTGATTTAAAATTGAATATGAAGTTGAAGTTGTTTTTAAAACGAATTTAAAATAATTTAAAAAATAAGATTTGAATGGAAATCGATGAAATATATATATATATAAATATTAAATGGCCTGAATAGAACGTGTTGTGCGCGATCGTTTAAAACAAATCATTTATATATAAATATTTGAAATTGTTTTATATATTATGCACTTATAATAGTATCAAATGATTTGTTTTAAACGTACCAAGCAAGTTTGGCTATTATAAGGGAAAACTGTATCCTCCGGCTTGCGTTTCATTGTGTGATGGGACCTGAGGCGTATAATAGCTTCATTTTTCCAATAAGCATTGCGCTGTTTGTTTTATGCACTGGTATTCTTGGGAGAAAACCTGTTCCGTGTTATACGGCATGGTCCCTAGATTTACTTTGTTTTTAAAGTAAAGTTTTAAATAATTGTTTTAGTTCTCACACCAGTCACATGACTGACCTGGAGTTTATTGTTTTAACCTAAACTCTGGGTGCCCCTATTTTCCACACGGGCAGCTAGTAGTTTTGGTTTTGCAGATATTATATTCACAGGATCCTGGTAGCTGGAGCTACATTTAGAATGCTCTGTATCCGTGTATCTCTTATGGTTGTGTTATGTATTAATTTTCAGCTGCATTGTAATATGAATCTCTGATATTTATCAAATGTATATTATTTATTTATACTCTGTTATATTCTTCTACTCTGATGTAAATTGTTGTAATAAGCAACGAAATGTTCTATCGTTTGCGTTCTGATTTTGTCTGTTCTCAACTCAATCCGGGCTATCCCGTAAGGGCGGGTTTGGGTCATTTCATCGTGGTATCAGATCTTTGGTTTATAGAGCTCGACAATAAGGCATATTAGAACCGAACGAATGAATTCATCAGAGATTGGATTAGTAATGTCCAATGAGAATGACTCGTTAGAGATGGGATCAATAGTATCCTAGAACGAGTGTGAAGAGTGTTATTTAAAAAAAATTAAAAAAAATAGTTTTGAAAATTTAATCAAATAATATGTATTTGAGTATATTATTTTAAATCGAATTTGGATAATCGAGTATATGAAGATTTGGCATATACGCGTCCTGAACGTATGTACGAAGCATTAAATATACTGGATAAATATAGAATCACACTCTAGTCTCTCGGAGATGATTCTGATGATGGCATGTCATCATCAGCATTTATGTTCGAGTTTCGAAAGTGGAATGTCTATACATTTCCAATTGACTGGTGTGAGAACCAAAACTAGCTAGAATTTATTGTTTGTGATTTGACACACAAAATTGGATTTTTGACTATATATAAAGTTATGTATTTGAAACGATAATCAACTAACTGATTGCTGATTGCCGATTGTGTTGCATGATTATTCATTTAACCAATATGTGAATGCAAGGTAAATTTAGCCAAATTGTATCAAATATTGAACCGAACTGGAAATTGTTTGGAATTGCATACAGGTACATATACATGTGTGAACAGGTCATAACATGGAAGCTAAGAAGAGGAATAAAATTGTATGCCGGACAAATAGGTACACGTTTACCATTTCCTTGGGTTTTGATGATTTTATGAGCTGATTGGCTTTTTCTTTTTGGATGATGAGGGCCCTGCGTGGCTAGTTGCGGTTTTAAAGGTCTCCCCGTACAAAGAAGGTTGTAGCAAAAAAATTCGAAAATTTAGGGTGTTAGCCAAATTTTTGAAAAATTAGAAACTGAAAAGTTGAAGAATGAAAGTTGAGTTGGTTAGTTAAACAACTTTCAGCTTCGTTCCTTTTCGAGGACGAAAAGATTTTAAGTGGGGGAGATTGTAACAACCCGGAAAATCAGAACCAATTTAAAATTTTTATTTTGGCAATTTTATTGAATTTTGGATATTTAAAATGATTTATTTTAAATAATAACGACTAAAAATTTATTTAAATCAAAGTTAGAACGAATAAATTTATTTTAATTGTATAACGAGCTTAAAATGGCGTGGTTACTTGAAAATTCGATTTCAAATGAATGTACATGATTCAAAATAAATTGGAATTCAGTAAAATCAAAAATATTTGAATCTGTTTAATAATATCTTTCTAACGAATGTGAAAAATCCAGATTTCATAAAGGGAATAAAAAGTTATGTCCAGATTAAAATTCAGAAAAGTCGCCATGAAATTTATATATATTTTAATATATATATACATAAAGCCCTTAAAAACAAACATTTTGCAAACGACCTCCGTTTTCAACGAAACCAGTTTTGTTGGATCAGGAATGCCAAATTATTGTTAGATTCCAGTTTTCATAATTTTTGGAATTAATATGTGAGCGCAGTAAATTTAAACGTGTTTGGTAATTTCAGTTTGAATTTAATCGACTGGAAAATGACCGTTTTTCAAACGGTCTCCAAATTCGACGAAATTAGTTTTGTTAGGACCGTATCGCCAAAACATAGCTAGATTTATTTTTCTGTAATTTTTGGAGTCCGTATGTGGCCCTAGTAAATTAAAATGTACGTTTAAATTAAATATACATTGATTTATATTTTAATTTAAAGAAAAACTAATTGTAACAGCCGAACTGCGTTATGAAACATATCCCATTGTGTCCAGAATGGGGGTATTTAGTTAGGGCGACAGTCGTTGGGTTCGATTTGGAGTTTAAGTGTAAAGTTACTTTTTGGAAAATTTAAAATAATTGAATTATACAATTATATAACACACCCCCCCCCCCATTTTCTCTCTCCCCATTAGAACTCAGAAAAAGAAAAAGAAAACAAACCGGTCCCGTTGCCCAGACCTCCAGCCTCCGTCGCTCGTCGTCCACCATTCCTTCCCCCCTGCGCGCCTTCCTCTCTGACCCCCTCCCATCCTCCGGCTACCAGTGACCGCAGCCTCCCTCTCTCCCCCTTCTCCGATGTACCCCAAACCGTAGATCGCCCAAAAGCCCACCACTGGCCACGCTGGGCCTGTCGCCGCCACTGTATAGCCTCCCCACCTCTGTTGCGCCTCCTCCTCCCTCTCTCTTCCTTCTTCTCCAACCCTAAATGACGCCAACAACCGAGTTCCACCGCAATTAAAGGTAAATAAATTCGCCTTTTTAAAAATTAGTTTTTTATACGAATAACATTGTAAAAATATAATTTTTTTACGGATAGCATTGTAAAAATATAATTTTTTTATATGAATAACATTGTAAAAATATAATTTTTATTATACGAATAACATTGTAAAAATATATTTTTTTATACGAGTAGCAGTGCAAAAATATATTTTTTATTATATGAATGGCAATATAAAAATTAGTTTTTTTTATATGAATGGCAATATAATAATTTGATTTTTTTTATGAATGGCAATATAAAAATTTGATTTTTTTTATATGAATGGCAATATAAAAATTTGATTTTTATTATATTAATGGCAATATAAAAAATCGATTTTTATATATGTACAGTATATTAAAAATATGATTTTTATATATGTAGAGTGTAACAACCCATAAAATCTGAGCCAATTTAAAATTTTTATTTTGGCAATTTTAGCGAATTTTGAATATTTAAAATGAGTTATTTTAAATAAAAACGACGGAAAATTTATTTTGAATATAATTCGAACGTATATATTATATAGATCGTCGTTAGAATATAAATAATTATTTATATATATAACGGGAATGGAAAATGGCGCGGTAGTTCGATAATTCGATTTCAAACTTCAATTGAATGTACATGATTCAAAATAAACCAGAATTTAGTGAAACCAAAAATATTTGAATCTTATTGAGAATATCTTTCCAACGAATCTGAAAATTGAAATTTCATAGCGGGAATCAAAAGATATGTCCAGTTGAAAATTCAGAATAGTCGCTATGGAATTCTGGCCCTTAAAAATGGAAATTTTGCAAACGACCTCGGTTTTCGACGAAACCACTTTTGTTGGATCCGCAGTGTCAAGTTATTGCTAGGTTTCAAATTTCATAATTTTTCGAATCAATATGTGAGCGTGGCAAAGGAAAACGCATTTGACCAGTTTCAATTGATTTTAATCGACTGGAAAATGGCCATTTTTCAAACGGTCTCAGAATTTGGCGAAATTAGTTTCGTTAGGACCGTATCGTCAATACGAAGCTAGAAAATATTTTTCGGGAATTTTTAGAGTTAGTATGTGGCCCTGGTAAATTGAAATGTACGTTTAAAATTCAATATAATGATTTAAATGTTAATTTAAACGAAAACTGATCGTAATAGCCGAGTTGGGTTACGAAACATATCCCATTGTGTTCGAAATGGGGGTAATTAGCTAGGGGTAATAGTCGTTGGGCTCAGATTGTAGTTCGAAATAAAATTTTACTTTTTAAAATCAAAAGGAGAAAAATAATATAAAATATATATATATAAAAATCTACAAAAAAGCCATAACCCTAGTTCATTTAATCAGCCGCCTTTCTTTAAAGAAATCAACGCTCCATAATGCTCGAAAATTTAATCCGTTCTTTCTCCCAATCCAAGCGGAATTCGAAGAGGAATCAAAACGAAAATTGAAGATCAGCCTGAGGGCTATCAATCCTGGGTAGTTGGATTGAATACCGTGAAGCAGGCTGAGAGAAATTGAGGGCAAAGGGCGCGAGTTCGTGGCGATTTCCTGGGCTGGTGGCGGGCGCGAGTGGGCCCCAGTGGCAGGTGGAGGCGCGGCTTGGGGAGGGCTTCGTCGTGGTGCTGGTGGATGGGGGTCGCGATGGCTGTGGAAGGAGCAGGAGGCGGTCAACGTTTTAAAGGGGGGTTCGGTTTTATCGTCCTGGAAGATTTCGAACAGACGGGGAAGAAGATTAGGGGCATGGCCTAGTTTTGCAGAAGCATGGCCCAGACAGAGAACGCAGTGGAAGAAGATGCAGCCTTGTTTTCTTACTTAAGGTTAATTTCTTAATTAGTTTCTAAATTGACATTATTTTAATTATCAGTTTTTACAGTAAAAATAAAATTAGTTTTAAAATAATAGTATTATTATATATATATAAATAAAATAGCATTGTTTTATCATGTATGTAATTTAGAAGATGAAAATATAAAATTCTTTGTTTTTGAAAATATAAAATTCTTTGTTTTTGAAAATATAAATTTTTTTTTTGAAATTATAAATATACTTTGTTTGAAATAAAAATCTGTTTATTTTCCTATATGGTTTCGATATGAAAATATAATCTTTTCTATGCATGTAGTGTCATAAAAATATGATTTTTATGTATATAAAAGGCATTGTTAAAAATATGATTTTTATATAAATTTTATGGAAACAGACCACGTTGAAATTAACGGAGAGCAGAACAGGATCCAGATCGATCAGAAATTCAGAAAACTGGAGGAGCGGATCCCTCAGTGAGAACTCCTCACCTTTATTTTAAATTCTAGTTTAAAAATATATACTAGGATGCAGACAGTGCTTAGCAGCACCCGACACCCGTCGTCCACAGACCATGGACGGCTTGTTTGTTTAGTTGATTGTTAGGTGATTGATTTATTTGTGTGGTTGATAAATTTGATAGAATTGATTGTGTGATGTGAAATGAAATAAAATAGTTTATAGTGGAAAGTATTTTATAGTTAAAAATATAATTTTTAACGTGTATATAAAATAAAATATTTATAAACAAATCAGACAATTTGTTTATATACACTAATTTGACTGATATTGATTGGGAGGATAAATTTTACACATCGCCCAACTACACAAATAAAATCTGTGTTTGATTGTTTGAAACCCCACACGGGTATTGGGATGATATTTGACGTACACTAATCCCGAATGTTTAAGTTGTATGTCGATCGATTGATTGACAGACTGTTATAAGCGTTAAATATTTATATTCGATGCTTATACAGTGTAAAATGCACTTTGGATGATGGTTGATTATTCATCGTTGTTATTGTATACATGTATTGTAGAAAATCCATATAATTAACATTATATGGTAATTGATTGGGCCTCATTCCAGTTTCTAACAGAAATATTTGAATAGAAATATTTGAATAGAAATATTTGAAAAGAAATATTTGAATAGAAATATTTGAATAGAAATATTTGAATAGAAATATTTGAATAGAAATATTTGAGAAATATTTGAATATAAATATTTGAAAAGAAATATTTGAATAGAAATATTTGAATAGAAAAATTTGAATCGAAATATTTGAAAAGAAATATTTAAATAGAAATATTTGAATAGAAATATTTGAAATAGAATATTTGAATATAGAAATACATGAAGCCGCATTTATTAGATTGGCGCTATTTTGACGCGAACGATATTGATATCGATTATATTCGTTTTTAAAGTGAATTCGAATTGAATTGAATATAAAACGAATTCGAATTGAATTGAATATAAAACGAATTCGAATCGAATTGAATATAAAACGAATTCAAATTGAATTGAATATAAAATGAATTCAAATTGAATTGAATATAAAACGAATTCGAATCGAACTGAATATAAAACGAATTCGAATTGAACTGAATATAAAACGAATTCGAATTGAATATAAAACGAATTCGAATTGAATTGAATATAAAGTGAATTCGAATTGAATTGAATATAAAGTGAATTCGAATTGAATTGAATATAAAGTGAATTCGAATTGAATATAAAGTGAATTCGAATTGAATTGAATATAAAACAAATTCGAATTGAAATTGAACAGAAATGAATTGGAATTGGAATTGAATAGAATCAAATTTGAATTGAAATCAATTTGAAATCAATTTGAAATGAATTTAAAACGAATTTATATTGGGAAAAATTCAATTTTGATTTGAATCTGAAATGAAGTTGAAATCATTTTGAAAACGAATTTAAAATGATTTATAAAATTCGTTTTAAATAGAAATCGACGAAGTATATATTATATAATATATATATATATATAATATAATATATATAAAATATAATGGCCTGAATAGAACGCGTCGCGCTGCGGCAGTTCGCGAATTTCGACCATTGACTTCGAACGGACATTGCAGAAGATCCGACCGTCGGATTCTCCTGAAACTGGAACCGTCGGGTTCGTATCGAAAAGAGCTATCCAATGAATATTAAAAATTTGAAATCTAAATGTTGGATTTGGAGATATGTCCAAATCAATTTCAGAAAAGGTCGCTGTAAGTGCAGTTCGATGGCCGTAGATGGAAATCAACTGTATGGGCCTTGATAAAATAATTAAAAATATCTATAATTTGTGTAAAATCAAAAGAAATGATTTGGGAAAAACTGGGATGAAAAACTCCATATTTGAAAAGATAAAAATAGATTTTTATCAAAATGAACTAGTTTTGAACTAGAATTAAAACCAATTTATTTTTGAAATAAATAAATTGAATTTGAAATGGGTTTTAAATAACCAGAATTTCTAATATATTTTATTGGAATTAAAATAGAATGTGATTTAAGTTTATCGTGAACTGTGTTTTAAATGACATTAGTTCTTTAAGTGGGGGAGATTGTAACAACCCGTAAAATCTAAGCCAATTAAAAATTTTTATTTTGGAAATTTTAGCGAATTTTGAATATTTAAAATGAGTTATTTTAAATAAAAATGACGGAAAATTTATTTTGAATATAATTCGAACGTATATATTATATAGATCGTCGTTAGAATATAAATAATTATTTATATATATATAACGGGAATTGAAAATGGCGCGGTAGTTCGATAATTCGATTTCAAACTTCAATTGAATGTACAGGATTCAAAATAAACCGGATTTTAGTGAAACCAAAAATATTTGAATCTAATTGAGAATATCTTTCCAACGAATCCGACAAATTGAAATTTCATTGCGGGAATCAAAAGATATGTCCAGTTAAAAATTCACAATAGTCGCTATGGAATTCTGGCCCTTAAAAATGGAAATTTTGCAAACGACCTCGGTTTTCGACGAAACCACTTTTGTTGGATCCGCAGTGTCAAGTTATTGCAAGGTTTCAAATTTCATAATTTTTCAAATCAATATGTGAGCGTGGCAAAGGAAAACGCATTTGACCAGTTTCAATTGATTTTAATCGACTGGAAAATGGCCATTTTTCAAACGGTCTCAGAATTTGACGAAATTAGTTTTGTTAGGACCGTATCGTCAATACGAAGCTAGAAAATATTTTTCGGGAATTTTTAGAGTTAGTATGTGGCCCTGGTAAATTGAAATGTACGTTTAAAATTCAATATAATGATTTAAATGTTAATTTAAACGAAAACTGATCGTAATAGCCGAGTTGGGTTACAAAACATATCCCATTGTGTTCGAAATGGGGGTAATTAGCTAGGGGCGACAGTCGTTGGGCTCAGATTGGAGTTCGAAATAAAATTTTACTTTTTAAAATCAAAAGGAGAAAAATAATATAAAATATATATATAAAAATCTACAAAAAAGCCCTAACCCTAGTTCATTTAATCAGCCGCCTTTCTTTAAAGAAACCAACGCTCCATAATGCTCGAAAATTTAGTCCGTTCTTTCTCCCAATCCAAGCGGAATTTGAAGGGGAATCAAAACGAAAATTGAAGATCAAACTGAGGGCTATCAATCCTAGGTAGTTGGATTGAATACCGTGAAGCAGGCTGAGAGAAATTGAGGGGCAAAGGGCGCGAGTTCGTGGCGATTTCCTGGGCTGGTGGCTGGCGCGAGTGGGCCCCAGTGGCAGGTGGAGGCGCGGCTTGGGGAGGGCTTCGTCGTGGTGCTGGTGGATGGGGGTCGCGATGGCTGTGGAAGGAGCAGGAGGCGGTCAACATTTTGAAGGGGGTTCGGTTTTATCGTCCTGGAAGATTTCGAACAGACGGGGAAGAAGATTAGGGGCGTGGCCTAGTTTTGCAGAAGCATGGCCTAGACAGAGAACGCAGTGGAAGAAGATGCAGCCTTGTTTTCTTACTTAAGGTTAATTTCTTAATTAGTTTCTAAATTGACATTATTTTAATTATCAGTTTTTACAGTAAAAATAAAATTAGTTTTAAAATAATAGTATTAATATATATATATATATAAAAATAAAATAGCATTGTTTTATCATGTATGTAATTTAGAAGATGAAAATATAAAATTCTTTGTTTTTGTAAATATAAAATTCTTTGTTTTTGAAAATATAAATTTTTTTTTTTTTTGAAATTATAAATATACTTTGTTTGAAATAAAAATCTGTTTATTTTCCTATATGGTTTCGATATGAAAATATAATCTTTTCTATGCATGTAGTGTCATAAAAATATGATTTTTATGTATATAAAAGGCGTTGTTAAAAATATGATTTTTATATAAATTTTATGGAAACAGACCACGTTGGAATTGACGGAGAGCAGAACAGGATCCAGATCGATCAGAAATTCAGAAAACTGGAGGAGTGGATCCCTCAATGAGAACTCCTCACCTTTATTTTAAATTCTAGTTTAAAAATATATACTAGGATACAGACGGTGCTTAGCAGCACCCGACACCCGTCGTCCACAGACCATGGACGGCTTGTTTTTTTAGTTGATTGTTTGGTGATTGATTTATTTGTGTGGTTGATAAATTTGATAGAATTGATTGTGTGATGTGAAATGAAATAAAATAGTTTATAGTGGAAAGTATTTTATAGTTAAAAATATAATTTTTAACGTGTATATAAAATAAAATATTTATAAACAAATTAGACGATTTGTTTATATACACTAATTTGACTGATATTGATTGGGAAGATAAATTTTACACATCGCCCAACTACACAAATAAAATCAGTGTTTGATTGTTTGAAACCCCACACGGGTATTGGGATGATATTTGACGTACACTAATCCCGATTGTTTAAGTTGTATGTCGATCGATTGATTGACAGACTGTTATAAGCATTAAATATTTATATTCGATGCTTATACAGTGTAGAATGCACTTTGGATGATGGTTGATTATTCATCGTTGTTATTGTATACATGTGTTGTAGAAAATCCATATAATTAACATTATATGGTAATTGATTGGGCCTCATTCCAGTTTCGAACAGAAATATTTGAATAGAAATATTTGAAAAGAAATATTTGAATAGAAATATTTGAATAGAAATATTTGAATAAAAATATTTGAAAAGTAATATTTGAATAGAAATATTTAAGTAGAAATATTTGAGAAATATTTGAAAAGAAATATTTGAATAGAAATATTTGAATAGAAATATTTGAAAAGAAATATTTAAATAGAAATATTTGAATAGAAATATTTGAAATAGGATATTTGAATATAGAAATATATGAAGCTGTATTGATTAGATTGGCGCTATTTTGACGCGAACGATATTGATATCGATTATATTCGTTTTTAAAGTGAATTTGAATTGAATATAAAACGAATTCGAATCGAATAGAATATAAAACGAATTCGAATCGAATTGAATATAAAACGAATTCGAATTGAATTGAATATAAAATGAATTCGAATTGAATTGAATATAAAACGAATTCGAATTGAACTGAATATAAAACGAATTCGAATTGAATTGAATATAAAACGAATTCGAATTGAATTGAATATAAAGTGAATTCGAATTGAATATAAAATGAATTCGAATTGAATTGAATATAAAGTGAATTCGAATTGAATTGAATATAAAATGAATTCGAATTGAAATTAAACAGAAATGAATTCGAATTGGAATTGAATAGAATCAAATTTGAATTGAAATCAATTTGAAATGAATTTAAAACGAATTTATATTGGGAAAAATTCAATTCTGATTTGAATCTGAAATGAAGTTGAAATCATTTTGAAAACGAATTTAAAACGATTTATAAAATTCGTTTTAAATAGAAATCGACGAAATATATATATTATATATAATATATATATATAATATATAATATATATGTATATATAATATAATGGCCTGAATAGAACGCGCCGCGCTGCTGTTGTTCGCGAATTTCGACCATTGACTTCGAACGGACATTGCAGAAGATCCGACCGTCGGACTCTCCTGAAACCGGAACCGTTGGGTTCGTATCGAAAAGAGCTATCCAATGAATATTAGAAATTTGAAATCTAACGGTTGGATTTGGAGATATGTCCACATCAATTTCATAAAAGGTCGCTGTAAGTGCAGTTCGATGGCCGTAGATGGAAATCGACTGTACGGGCCTTGATAAAGTAATTAAAAATATCTATAATTTGTGTAAAATCAAAAGAAATGATTTGGGGAAAACTGGGATGAAAAACTCCATATTTGAAAAGATAAAAATAGATTTTTATCGAAATGAACTAGTTTTGAACTAGAATTAAAACCAATTTATTTTTGAAATAAATAAATTGAATTTGAAATGGGTTTTAAATATCCAGAATTTCTAATATATTTTATTGGAATTAAAATAGAATGTTATTTGGGTTTATCGTGAACTGTGTTTTAAATGACATTAGTTCTTTAACCCAGTAAAAGGAGTTTTAATGAATCTTTAATTAGATTGAAATATGAATTGATAATTTAAATTATCAAAATTGGGAAATTATCGAAAGGGGAGTATCACCAGTTTTACTCCTAGCGATAGTTAATTCTTTAATTAGATTTGAACGTGAAATGCTAATTAAATTTACCGATAACACCGTGGTGTTAGTTATGGGGTGATTACAGTTTTGCTCCATGGGATGAATAGGTTGGGATTGGGAAATAAAATAAATAATTACTTCGATGTGGTTCGCTAATCCCGACTAGTTTGGAAAACCATGATATGGTTTGAAATGATATCCAAAGGAAGATTAAAGAGTAAATTTAAAAGAATTTATCTTTGATAAAATTAATGGGAACCTTTCATTAAGAATGTGAAATTGACTGATGAATTGGAATGAGGCGTATGTTGTGTTTGTATAACAATTGTTTATTATATACGTGGGTTATTCAGAAAGGCCGGGTCTATACCCATTCTGAATAACCGATTCGACGTTAAGTCGAGGAGATTGAAGACGGTGCAAGACCGACGATCTTCACATCGAATGGATGGGTGCTACTGACGCTCACGATGGGAGTAGCTACCTTGAAGGGGGCCGAAGTGGTAGCCGTCCGGACGTGCTTGGAGGTCGACGGTTATGCGAGGAAAGTGCCTCCGGATTTGTTCAGACCTAGAACGGACTTGTAAATGGATGGTGTGTCTGACATTGTATTCCTTTATATTGTATTCGTTGATCTCTGCTAAATATATATCTGTTGGCGGCGGAGAATTTATTCTCTTGCTTAACGCCCTTCTCTGAGACATACGAGCTCAGAGGTTATATATTGGCAGAAATCAGTGGTACGATATGGATTGATAGTGTGGCATGCTGAGATGCAGTGATCCAGACTTTTGTTGAAAAGCAAAGTTTGGTGGATGATGATCAAAGCGCAGCTTTAATATAGCATGGCTTTGTGTATAGCATTGATTCGCGAGCCTCACACCCCGGTATGGTGGTAAACTGATGGTTTGATTAGTATGCTTTTTAGAGGATGGGCACCTTCGTGGTGTCGTGGTTTCGGTCGACCGAGATTGAGCTTAGTGCTAAAAGGGATAGGGTAAGCGGTGTTTTCTCTCGCCGGGACGTAAGCCGCAGTGATACTCGATTTCCCAAAAGTGCGGATGTGCATTATGGTGTTTTCTCTAGCTGAGATGTAAGCCGTTGTAGATGGCACTACGCGATCGATCTTCCGAATCAGGAGCCACCATGATGGATATCCAATTTCCAAATATGACATTTTGCGGTTTTGATTGTAGAGCCTAGTATTGGCGACATGATATATGGTACCCATGCCGTCTATGATTGATACATTTATATTTGAAATTGTTTTCTTCACTTATAGTAATAATATAAGATGAAATTTCGCGTATCAAGCATATGTGGCTATTATAAGGGAAAACCCTATCCTCCGGCTTGCGTTGCATTGTGTGATGGGATCTGGGTCTTATAATAGCTTCATTGTTCTTTATTTAGCATTGCGCTGTTTGTTTTATGCACTGGTATTCTTGGGAGGAAAACCGTTCCGTGTTATACGGCGTGGTCCCTTGATTTACCTAACTTTAAAAACAAAGATTAATAACTGTTTTAGTTTTCACACCAGTCACATGACTGACCTGGAGTTTATTGTTTTAACCTAAACTCTGGGTGCCCCTATTTTCCACACGGGCAGCTAGTAGTTTTGGTTTTGCAGATTTATATTCACAAGATCCTGATCTACAGCTGGAACGATGTTCGGAAAGCTCTGTATCCGTATATCTCTTCTAGTTTTGTTTTGTATTATTTCCGCTGCGATGTATTTAAATGTAATTTAAATCTCTGATATTTTTCTGTGTAATATTTATTCATGCTCTGTATATTCTTGTATTTTGATGGAATTGTTGTAATATACAATGAAATGTTCTTCTGTCTGCGTTCCAATTTGTCATGTTCTCAAAACGATCACGGGTTTCGAACGGTCTTAGTCGGTTTAACGATCGATTCGGATTGAGCGAAATTCCTTACCGTTACATAGAGATCATGAAATATGATTTTTATATATGTAGAGAATTTAAAAATATGATTTTTGTATATGTAAAGAATTAAAAATATGATTTTTTTTATATGTAGCGAATTAAAATTATGATTTTTATGTATACATGCACTTTAAATATATGATTTTTAATGTATATATAGCACTGTAAAAATATGATTTTTAATGTATACATAGCACTGTAAAAATATAATTTTTATAGATTTACTAGTAAAATAAAAATATGATTTTTAAAATATATATAACGTTGTTAAAAATACGATTTTTAATATAAATCGCGTGAAACAGATTGCATTGAAATCACGGAGAAGAACACGACGCGCTAAAACAAAATCAAATCCAAAATCCGCCAAGTAAACGAATGACGGAGTGGAGACCGAAGGTGAGAACTTCTCACTCTAATTTTTTTTACAGTTAAATAAATATACTAGGATGCAGACGATGCTTAGTAGCACCCGACACCGTTGATTGAAACCATGGATGTTTGGTTGCATGTTCTGATTGATTTATTTGGTTGAATTGGTTTGGGATGTGAATGGAATTGATTGAATTTGGTATGTGTATGGCACGAGCCAGTATTAGGCGAGGAATAAGGCTAGACCTTATTCCGGTTCTAATATCGCGTCGTTATGCTGCCGAAATTTTCTAAAATAAAATGTGTTAGTTAAAAATAACATTTTTAATGCGTACATGAACTATTATAAAATATTCATATGTTGAAATAATTATTTAATCGTTAAAAATATAATTTTTAACATATATATAAACGACATAAATTCTCTTGAAATGAAAATAAATATTCATTTACAAATCGGACGATTTGTTCATGTACATAAATTTAACTGATACGGATTGGGACGATATATTTTACACATCGCCCAAATGCACAAATAAATTCTGTGTTTGTTGATTGAAACCCCACATGGGTATTGGGATGATATTTTACATACATTAATCCAATTTTTTAGTTGTATGTCAATCGATGGGTTGACATATTGTTGTAAGCGTCAATTATTTATAATTGATGCTTATGCAGTTGAGCGGTGCACTCTGGATGATGGTTGATTGTTTATCTTTGTTGTTGTATACATATGATGTATGAAATCAATATAAATAACATTATATGGTAATTGACTGTGTCTAATTCCAATTTGGAAAGAATGAATATTTTAAAATAACGAATATTTTAAAATAAGGAGTATTTTAAAATAATATTCAATAAAGGATTAAAATCTGATTTTAATGTCTGATTTTGGATGGGCACGAAAATATTGAAATATATAAAGCCGTGTTGATTAGAGATGCGCCATTTTGACGCGAACGATATTTATATCGATTTTATTCATTTTTATAATGAATATCGAAAAGGAAGTGATTTTAAAATCTAATGTTTTGAAAATATTATCATTTATATATTAATGATATGGAATATTCAATTTTGATTTAAAATTGAATATGAAGTTGAAATCGTTTTTAAAACGAATTATAAAATACGTTTTGAATGGAAATCGACGAAATATATATAATATATATTAAATGGCCTAAATAGAACGTGTCAAGCCGCGACTGTTTGCGAAAATCGACCATTGACTTCGAATTTATATTACGGGAGATTCGACCGTCGGATTCTCCTAAAACTGGAACCGTTGGGTTCGTATCGAAAAGCACTTTCAAGGAATATAAGAGATTTAAAATCTAACGGTTGGATTTGGAATTATATCCAAATCAAATTTGGAAAAGGTCGTTGTAAGTGCAGTTCGATGACCTTTTATGGAAATCGACTGAAAGGGCCTTAATAAAATTATTAAAAATATTAATAATTTGCGTAAAATCATAATAAAGGATTTGGAAAGAATTTGGGTGAAAAATTCCATGTTTGTAAAGATAAAAATATATTTTTATCTAAATGGACTAGTTATTAACTAGATTTGAAATCCAATAATTTTTAAATAAATTAATTGGATTCGAAAAAGGGTTTTAATATAACCAGAAATTTTCCAATAAATAAATTGGAATGGAAATAATCTTCGGAATATTTCGGTATTGGATTTCGTGATTATACGGATATTGTTATGGTAATTTGGCAGATATAGATATCGTTATTCCCAATACGTTATCCGTTGGTTTCAGAATTTGGTATTGAATATAAGCCGATAAAATTTCTATTCATAGCCTTGTATTTAATATCAAATTGGATTTTGGGTTTGTTGTGAAAGGTGTCTTCATTAACACTGTTCTTAAAACCAGTTGAGAAAAGAATAAATCTTTTAATTAAGATTTAGAGAATTTTACCAATTAATTAATATTTAATTGGAATTGAATTAAGAATTAGATTTTTGGGTTTATTGTGAACAGTGTTTTAAATAACACTTGTTCTTTAACCCGATTAACAATTGAAGTTAAGGGTTGGAATTTATAAATCTTTATTCTAAGATTTAATGTAATTTTCCAAAGTAAAGTTTTCCAATTTAACAAAATAAATCGGGAAGAATGGAATTCGATTTGGTAATAATCGAAGTGAGCTTCTGTGGAGGAAGATTGTTAATATATATGGAATTTAAAAGGCTTAGTCGTTATTCCATTTATATTATTAGTCAGATACGGAAATTGATATTGATTATATATTGATCTGTTTTCCGTGAAGATTCCATAATTAATGGAATGTGATTTTGGGGTTTATCGTGAACTGTGTTTCAAATGACATTAGTTCTTTAACCTAGTTAAAGACAGGATTACATGTCTAACATTGTATTTCGAAATGTATTTGCTGATCTCTGCTAAATATATATCTGTTTGGTGGCGGAGAATTTATTCTCTTGCTTAACACCCTTCTCTGAGACGTAGGAGCTCAGACGTTATATATCGGCAAAGATCAATGGTATAGTGTAGATTGTCCATGCGACACGTTTGATTTCCCAAAGTTAAAGAATCATTAATATTGATTTTGGGAAGATTAAAAATAAGTGGTGTTTTAACGAATCTTTAATTAGATTGAAATGAGGATATGATAATTTAAATTATCAAATTTGGTAAATGGTCGAGAATGGAGTATCACCAGTTTTGCTCCAAACAATAGTTAAATCTTTAATTAGATTTGAATGAGAAATGGTAATTAATTTTTACCGATAACACAGTGGTGGTAGATATGGAGTATAACCAGTTTTGCTCTATGGGATAAATAGGTTGGGATTGGGAAATAAAACAAATGATTACTTCGGTAAGGTGCGCTAATCCCGACTAGTTTTGATTAACCTTAATTTGGTTTGAATTGATATCCAAAGAAAGATCAAAGAATAAATCTAAAGAATTTATCTTTGATAAAATTAATGGGAACCTTTCCTTAATGATGTGAATATTTGAATAAAAGAATATTCTGAATTGGAATGAGGCGTATGTTGTGTTTGTGTAGCACTTGTTTATTATATACGCGAGTTATTCGAAAAGACCGGGTTTATACCCATTCTGAATAACTAATTTGATGATAAGTCGACGATGAAGACGGTGGTTGAAGACCGGAGGTCTTCACATCGTTTGGATGATTACTTATGTCTTGATTGGGCAGTACACCCAAGACAAGGTAATAAGTGGTGATCGTCCAGATGTACTTGGAGATTGACCGGATATGCAAGGACCTCACTATTCTATTGGATATATGGGACGAGGAATACGGTGCCTTCGGTTTTGTTCAGACCTAGAACGAACTAGTAAATGGATGTGTGTCTGACATTGGATTTTATTCTATGTTTATTGATCTCTATTAAATATATATATCTGTTTGGTGGCGGAGAATTTATTCTCTTGCTTAACACCCTTCTCTGAGATATACGAGCTCAGAGTTTATATAACGATAGACATCAGTTGCATGGCGTGAATCGTCGGTGTGGCATGCTGAGATGTAAATGACCAAGGCTTCAGTTGAAAAGTAGAGTCTTGTGGTTGATGATCAAAGCACGGCCTTAAAGGGCATAGCTTTGTGTATAGCGTTAATTTGCGAGCCTTACACCTCGGTATGAGTCAAAAACGGGATCAGACCGTTGGGAGAACATGAGGTTTCTTTCTAACTATGGGTGGTGTCATGGTATGAAGCCCAGACATTTATATTTTTACCTATGTGGATGATGGATAACGAGGCGCCTCGGATATATCGGTTACTACGGAGCTGATGGATAGGTACGATTGGTCCGAGGAACATTTGTTCAGGAATAACTAATCCTCAAACGTAAGAGAGGACCAGTCTAACCGATCCAAGGGTTGGCCAGAGTGTGTAGTCCTGAGACATTTGCTAAAGTGTCTCGAAGCGGTGAGGAGTCATCCCTGGCCTCGACTCATAGATGAAATCCAACTTCCAATACATGACATTTCGGTTTTAATCGTAGAGCCTAGCATGGCGACATGATAGATGGTACCCATGTCGCCTATGATTGATACATTTATATTTGAAATTGTTTTATACACTATGCACTTATAATAGCATCAAATGACTTGTTTTAAATGTACCAAGTGTATTTGGCTATTATAAGGGAAAACTCTATCCTCCGGCTTGCGTTGCATTGTGTGATGGGACTTGAGCCTTATAATAGCTTCATTTTTCCAAAAAGCATTGCGCTGTTTGTTTTATGCACTGGTATTCTTAGGAGAAAACCCATTCCGTGTTATACGGCGTGGTCCTTGGATTTACTTTATTTTTAAAGTAAGGTTTTAAATAACTGTTTTAGTTCTCACACCAATCACATGACTGACCTGAAGTTTATTGTTTTAACCTAAACTCTGGGTGCCCCTATTTTCCACACGGGTAGCTAGTAGTTTTGGTTTTGCAGATATTATATTCACAGGATTCTGATTTACAACTGGAGCTATATTCGGGACGCTCTGTATCTGTGTATTTCTACAGTTGTGTTATGTATTAATTTTCCGCTGCATTGTAATTTGAATCTCTGATATTTATCAAATGTATATTATTTATTTATACTCTGTTATATTCTTGTACTCTGATGTAAATTGTTGTAATAAGCAATGAAATGTTATGTCGTTTGCGTTCTGATTTGTCGTGTTCACAACTCAATCCGGGCTTTCCCGTAAGGGCGGGTTTGGGTCGTTTCACCTTTTTATTTACGACTTCCTTAAATATAACACTATATTATTTGCATATATAAAAGTTTACTTTAGTTTACCTTTTATCTTGTATCTTGTGGTGTCCATATAGCGTTTTGTCTATTTTCAATTCTATGCTATGTTTGTGCGCTGATCATTTATTTATTTTAGATTTTTCATTGATGATTTAAACAAACCTCGACATATACATATACATATAGTGTAACTATAATTAACCATCGGTTTTGGATATATACTATTATAATGCATTGTCTGCTAATTTTCTCTAAAAAAAATTAGTCTTTTTTAGCTAAACTGTATAATAATGGATCACTTCTTTTATTCTAATAACGTGTGAATATTCAAACTCTATTTTGACATTCAGCTGATTTTTTCAGATAATGTCTACATCAAAAAAACTCTGCAACTTTCTTTGGAAGTTTTTATAGTTTATAATTAATTTTGAATTCATAATGTTACTGAATTTTATGCTCTTAGATTTACTAATCATGATAAATTTATGGTCAAAATGTTTCATGGTAAAAAAAATGGATATGACAAAATAAATGACATATTCTTATAACATGTTTCTTAAAGTTGTCAGATCTTTTGTACATAATAGCAATAACCTATTTGGTAGAGCTCTTTAGAATTTCAAATTTTAACTTTCTGTTATTTATCATGTAATTCAGATTATTTGTATTTATTGACTTTTCAGGTATACGAGTTGAGATTTTTTGAATGTTTGCACACAGACCATTGCTTAATAAAGCACTAATGACGATCATGAGATGAGAATTCTGGCAGTGGTCCAGCAATATAAAAAGAAGCATGCTTGTAAGGCATAGAGCATGGTCTTTTTTGGTTATCTTCCACAATCATTTATAACAAATTGATATATCAGTGGTATCGTCTTTCTTTTCGGGTAACGACTTAATGTTAGCAACATTGGAAGAAGTCTCCAAATAGCATCACATTGCTTCTTTTGGTAGGTATTCACATGATTGTTGCTACTTATCATGATAAATTTATGAACTTTGTCTTCAGATTATAATTAGCATTCTTACAAAGTTTGCATGTTATTGTTAGGTTACATGTTTATGTATCACTTTGTCTATAACAATTGTAGACAAATTCTTACACATAATTCACTATACCATAGATGGCCTACGACAACCCCAGAGAAGTGACGTAGTATGTGCCAAAAAGTATTGCTACAGGCAAAAAATATCTGTGGCAGCACTTTTTTGGGGTTGCCTTTTGCCGCATTGCCTTAGAGTCAAAGGCAACGCCTTTGCGACTCTATGACAATATCGGTACAGGTGTTGCCACAGGTACCAATACAATCAAAAAAATATCCTTTTGCAACTGCCAAAAACAGTTGTAATATGTTTAGTACAAATGGCAATTGTAATAAAGTCAACATTTTTTACAACTTTTTCTAGTAGTTGTTAAAATTTGTTTTAGAGCTGTTAAAAGTAATTACACTTCAACTACTATTAATCAAAAATTTCATAATATTATAATAAATATTTTTATAACATAGTATTTTATTCAAATAAATATTTTATTTCAACATTTCAAATGGTACAAATTTTTGACTCTACTATTGTACATACACTCGTATATTATACAATCATTCAAATTTACATACATTCCTCACTACATTGTCACTCGATTCACTCATATACAGACTCACACATACAACCATAAAAAGGAAAAAATACACGAAAATGATTAAATAGTGGTAAATATACTTCAGATCTGGCTCTTTATACTTTACCCCTTTCACTATTGTATTTGTAGCCATCACGAACTTCATGTAACAAAATTCTCCTTACAAGCAGATGGAAATTCTTTATCTGCTTAATAGTGGTAAATATTCAATCATAGGAATGTTGGAAAAAAAAACTTACCCTTAACAGTATTATGCAGTTTATGCAAAAAAGAAACTAACAGCAAATGGAAATTCACTCATACTTGTAATTTAGACTAGAAAAGTAGGATTTTATTAATTAGAGATTCTTTTGGCTGGTCTATTCGATGTGATTTACGTTCACAATTTATCTAACTGTAGGAAATAGACATTGGACTATTTAAATGAGTAGGCCAATCGAACTAACCTCCCAGGAATTGTCGTAGGGAAAATTAACACTATTCTATTCAATCAAGACAGACTGAATCAAGGGGTATATAATTCAATCAAGACAAACTGAACCAAAGGATGGCAAAAATCATTAAAGACAGTCAGTACTACATTATCATAACCAAAACCAAGTGCTTTCTTTACCAACTTGTCCAAGCACTTCACTCAATACTACATTATCCATAACCAACTCCTTATCCCAATCATCTAGTGTAACTTGCAAAGTTGAAAGTTCCAAGTGATTTTGTCATGAATGAAAAAATAAAATGTACCTGACCGCAAAACCATGAATCGATTTCCCAAATATCAAAGCCTTAACATCAGCACAAGCGGGCAAAGCTGATACCAAGGTAATTGAATTAGGTCTTACTCCTTCACTGTGCATTCTAGAAACCACGTCTAGAGCGTCCAAAGCAAATTCATTCTGAGCATACCTAGAGGCAAAAGCATTCCAAGCAATCAAATCTTTTTCAGGCATTCTATCGAACATTTTCCTAGCATCATTCATTCTTCTACATTTTGCATACATATTCACTACTGCAGTCATTGCATACACGTTAGAATCCAGCCGGATCTTTTCTAATAACCATCATCTGATGTCCATAAACTGAAGCAAATTCAACCAAAGGGCAATCGACTATCTATAAGCACTCCAAATCACGAAAATTAATATCGAAGCATACCTTATCAAAATCGAATTTGATTCGAAATTAATACAGATTAGAAAAGACTAGTTATTAGGACCTTGGAGAAGTGGTTTGAGATGTCGTGATTAATAGTGTTTCATCAGATCTCACATGTCCACTAGAGCCTTGATCTTCAGTAAAATGACATCAATAAGCGATCTGAAAGGCATTCGAAATGGTAGGTAGCGGCACAGGTTTTCTTGAGATGAAAAGTCAATTGGATGAACCCTCGTTTTGCTGAATGAATTTGCCAAAATTTGTTTGTAGAGAGGCAGATCTAGATAACGAATTTATTATGCAGAAGGAATCGCAAATTAATTAACTAATTTAGCAAAAAGATTGACTTATAAATGAATTTTGAGAATAGTGAGAATTATATTCCAGCGGGAAATGAAAATTTAGAGCAAAGTGAGAATTATGTTCCAGCGGGAAAATGAAAATTTAGTATTAACTAGTTGAGGTGGTAAAGGAAAAATCAGATTGACGCGGATTGCTAATCTGGACCGTTGGATCGTGTTGACGTAGATTGATAATTTTATTCACGCGGCTACTACAACACATGCTGATATCTGTACTAACACACTGAAGCATGCGTTGCAATAAACAAAAAAACAGCATAGCAATGGCAACATTGTAGGTAGCAATATCATGAGTTTTCGTTGCGATAGGCCATCTATGGCGTAGTGATTGTTTTGGCAGGCGTTAATCAACTTGACAATCCAATAAAAGCATAATAATGGTTGGAATTTTAACACTGACATACCAATTTGTATTTTTTTTTCATATTGGTATCATTGATGTTATTTTCCTTTCTATTTTGGATTTGTTCTTTCTTACAAATCATTCAGTTTCTTTCCCATGTTTTTTTTATCTTCTTTAAAAATCTTTGCCAAATCTTTATCTTTTTGGGATTACCTTCTCTGGAAAAGACAAAATTTTATTTCGTTCCTATTTTATAAAGAAGTAACATATTTGTATGCACAAAATTTAGGATAATACAATAGGATAAAAATGACGTCAGCAATTATTGGTCATTGTCTAAACGATCCTTAAATCTCGAACTGAATAATGTAATACTACATATTTCGCAAAAAAAAAAAACAATCGTTGGACCATCCTTCCTTCGCCATCTTTACTTGAAATCTGAGGACCGAAGTTTGTATTGGCATAAGCATGTGTAATCATGTCTTCACTTTATGTGGCTTAGGTAGTGGACTTTATCCTTATGCTCTTCCACTTATTTGGTTATTAAGTCATTTCCTTTTGCAAGTTTTTGCCTGCTGTAATTATATTGATACCATCCGTATTCATTTTGTATGCGTAAATTTGTTATTTTTTGAATTTCAATATCATGCAATATACATAGAATTCAGAAGTTGGTTCTTTGGTAATTTTACAATTTGAGCGCAACTCTATAACAATATTGTTCAATTGATATACAGTCACCATTTTTAGGTTGCATGCAGGGGTCAATACAACATCTTTGTCTGCTCTTTAAGTTGTTGGCAAGAGCAAAGGAGTGCAGTTGCACTACACGCAATGAATAAAAAGGGAGTGTAAAAAGATTGTCGGAATAATTTATCAACACTAGCATACAGTTGTGATAACAGAATTTGTATTTAATTAGAGAAATTGAAGATATAATATATCAGGAGTAAATCGGTACAAATATTAGAAAAAGATGTGAAACGTCCTATAGGCATTTATTCCTTGCTTTATTTTATAGAAGTTTTTGCTTTATTTTATGAAGTTTATATATTACCCAGTTTTTCTCATATTTAGTTTTTGTTTCTTCTGTTATATTTATAATTTTGGATTAATTGATAGGATTAATCCGAAGTTTGACGTATCTTCCTATATTAATCCAAATTTTGGATTATTTTTAAATAATCCCAAGTTTGGGAGTCCCTTCCCATATTGATCCCGATCACTTATTAACTTGTCGTAGCCGGTTATCAAACTTAAATTCGTCTTCCTCAAATGATTTTTCTGGAGTTGGAAACTAGTTTGAATAAGACGAATTTAAGTTTGATAACCGGCTACAACAAGTTAATAAGTCATCGAGATTAATATGGTAAGGGACCCTCCAAATTTGGGATTAATTAAAAATAATCCAAACTTCGGATTAATAAGGGAAGATGGGAAGACACGTCAAACTTCAGATTATTCCTGTCAATTTATCCTATCATTTTTTAACTTTTTGGTTATGCTTGATCTATTTGCCAACTATGCAGTTAGACGTACAGAGCTTTTCGTCTTTTTCCTATAGTACGATGGGTTGTAGCCAAGTGCTCGCAAGTGACAGGACTTAATTTCGTAATTTGTACATTTTTCGTCTGGGTTACGCGTACATACATATAGTGTGGTGCTAAGGGCACCCCAATATGTTCTTCTTAATACCGCAATTAAAAAAATAAAATTCAATAAGTTTTATATGCTTTCTAATACCACATTACCTCTCCATTTTAATCTCTCAGTCAATCATTATTTGCCGAACTAATTACGTACTAAGCTAATCTAAAAACCCTAATCTGTTGTAATTGTGTCTTCTTCGCATCTCTCGCGGGAAAATTCAAATTCATACTATAATCTCTCAATTGTTTGATGATACAAAAACCTTAATCTCTCACTTTCTCTTCTAGTTTGCTTAATTCAAACCTTATTCACGGCTTTTGTATATTCCTCGCCATTGCGGCATCGAAATCGTTGATCGGTTATAGATCTAAGGTTTGACTCATTGATCGGTTTTAGAAAGGTTTTAGAAATGAAGACGAACGAATATCGAGTGAAGTAGAAATAAGGTAAAAATGTGTGGTAGCCCCTATTTTTTAAGTGTGTGGTACAATGAAGAGTGTAATACCAATTCTTGTGGTATTTTTTAGTTGCGGTATTAGGAAGAACATATAGGGGTGTCCTTAGCATTACACTACATATACCCATATATATTAAGGCAGGGAGATATTTGTAACCCGTATGATGCATTCATTTAACAAACAAAATGTGCTACATTACTAATTGGCTTGGATTAAAGATGTGTGTGGATTATATAGAACTTGGGAGCAACGTTTTGACAAACTGGAGAACTGGAAGTCGCTGACTTTTGATCCTTGCACTTGTTCGTTCTTCTTTTTTTTCTTTGAGCAGAGGCTATTGTGTTATTGTATCATAGGTTTATTAATATTTTAGGTATGTTGATCGCACCTTAGTGTAGATTTCACACCATAAGTTGTAAATATTGCCTTGCCTTTCATAGGAAAAGAAAACGTTAGCACTACCTCATTTATGCACCATAATGTATCTTAATTTTGGAATTTCTAAGTACCGTTTATGTTCTGAATATAATACATCTGATTAAATGTTATAGTATATACATCCACGTTCATGGTTGTGTTTGCATGTATACTGAGATTCTGTAATTATCTGCATTCATTTTAAAATTGTAAGTTACGTTCATGTAGAATTACCAACTATAGCATGCTTTAAGTTGCGTTATTTTAGAATTGGATATTGCATTAATGTAGAATTTCAAATTGTTCCATGCTTTGAATTGCATTCTTGAATCTTGGTTGTAATCCAAGCTTTGGTTGGCATGTTGCTATGGGTGCGTTCTTAACCAACGCGAGCGGGGCATTTGAGTGGGGTATTTGAGCGTGGTACTGTAGCGAACGGGGAATGTGTTTTTAGCGGCGAACGGGGTATTTGAGCGTGGTATTTTTAAAATAAGATATAAATAGATTTGATTAGACAAATACGACTACAAATACAGATACAGTTTCTAATACAAATACAAGTACAAGTACAGTTACAGATACAGATACAAATAAAAATTAGCGCAGACCAGCAGAAACCAACCAACCTCTAATGTTATCTCGAACTAATGCCATTTCTTGATTTCCATCTGGGTGTACACGTTCAGTGCCTCTATTCATCGTATTTCTCATACTGTAATATTCCGCCATGTAGTGATCGGGGATTAGTTCAGGATTATCATCAAACGCCATAAAATCAGGATCACCGCTATTATATTTGCGTATGAAATCGTGTAAGGCCATTGTAGATACGACAACTTTCACTTGAGTGTTGAACCGAAACGTAGGCATCTTGTTGAGAATGCTAAATTTCTTTTTCCAAATGCCAAACGTTCTTTCTACGGCCATCCGTAGACTCGAATGGTAGTAATTAAACACTTCATTGGCTGACTTTGGTTGATTCGTGGTATCACGGAAATGCGGAATATGGTACCGCATATTTCGGTATGGCGGTAAATATCCAGTCTAAAGTGGATAGCCCGAATCAACCAAATAATACTGTCCACATAGAGGGCTAGGAAAGTTAGAGCTTCTATCGTTTGTAACAGCATTAAAAATTCTACTATCATGTGCAGTCCCTTCCTAACCCGCCATAACATACGTAAACTGTAAATCGAAATCACAAACCGCTAATATATTTTGAGTTGCAAAACCCTTTCTTCCGATATAAGGGATAATTTGATCAGCGGGTAAATGTGCAGATACGTGTGTACCATCTATAGCGCCAATACAGTTTCTGAAATACGGATAATACCGGGTTGAATTTCTGATGTGAGGTGGAACAGTAGTAAATTGTTGTTCTCCTGGCTTTATTACATCCGCAGCGAGTATTTGAAAAGCGTTTATGATATTATGAAAACAAATGGAAATTGTGCTACCTGATCGTTGAAATCTTTCTTGAAGTTGTCTATTTGAAAGCCCAGTAGCCATTGTATAAATGAAAATTCCAACCATTTCGACGACACAAATTTCTGGTCTGGAAGCGAGACCATGATGTTGCAGTTTTTCACATAATGCGTGAAAGCAAAGTCTTTTCATCCAGAAATTATTTTGACATCGGTTTTGATGACCATTCAAAATTTCGTTGATCCAAGATAAGCCATTGAACTCCGAAGTATTAATCCGCGTCATATGATTTCTCGTTTCAGCCCGAATCAGATATACCCCGTAGAGATCAATCATATCGTCGTAATCGGAGGATGAATCGGAGTTATACATTAATCGAAAAAGTAGAAAGAGTTGAAGAAGTTGTTGAATGAGTATTGTGAAGGTGTTAAGGGTAGAGGAGGTGATTTATAAAGAGGAGGGGGAGGTGAAAATCAAGTCGTTGGCGTCCGACGCGTCCGACGCCAATGGCTTGATTTTCAACTTCCGCCCAGCGTTCCATATGGCAGTGGAAATTAGTGCTCGCGTCTGACGCGTCCGACAATAATTTCCAGCGTGCCAACAATTGACTGCGAACGCACCCTATGTATCCGTGCATTTGTTTGTAAGAGTAAGTATGTTGTCACAGTCTTACTGCTCATTCTCATGTAGTCATGTATATTGCATATATGAAGATTAGAGTTTTTCTGTTACATATCGCTCCCTTTTATTTATGTAACTGCAAGATAGATACATGGAGGAAACGCGAAAGCTATTTGAAGATTTTCTATTTAATAAACTTAGGGTGCATTCTTAACCAACGCGAGTAGGGCAGTTGAGCGGGACATTTGAGCGGGGTATTTGAGCGTGGTACTGTAGCGAACGAGGAATGTGTTTTTAGCAGCGAATGGGGTATTTGAGCCAGGTATTTGAGCGGGGTACTTGAGCGTGGTATTTTTAAAATATGATATAAATAGATTTGATTAGACAAATACGACTACAAATACAGATACAGTTTCTAATACAAGTACAAGTACAGTTACATATACAGATACAGATACAAAGGCAAATTAGCGCAGACCAGCAGAAACCAACCGATCTCTAATGTTATCTCGAACTAATGCCATTTCTTGGTTTTCATTTGGGTGTACACGTTCAGTGCCTCTATTCGTCGTATTTCTCGTACTGTAATATTCCGCCATGTAGTGATCGGGGATTAGTTCAGGATTATCATCAGACGCCATAAAATCAGGGTCACCGCTATTATATTTGCGTATGAAATTGTGTAAGGCCATTGTAGATACGACAACTTTCACTTGAGTGTTGAACCGAAACGTAGGCATCTTGTTGAGAATGGTAAATTTCTTTTTCCAAATGCCAAATGTTCTTTCGACGGCCATCCGTAGACTCGAATGGTAGTAATTAAACACTTCATTGGCTGACTTTGGTTGATTCGTGGTATCACGGAAATGCGGAATATGGTACCGCATATTTCGGTATGGCGGTAAATATCCAGTCTGAAGTGGATAGCCCGAATCAACCAAATAATATTGTCCAGTTGGAGGGCTAGGAAAGTTAGAGCTTCTATCGTTTGTAACTGTGACGGCCCGCCCCGCACCAGCCTGCATTTCCTCCGAAAGTGCGCTGTACACATGCCCGACTAGCACGGGACGGTCGTCATAAGAAAGGAAAGAAGGGAATGAACTAATCAAGGAACCTGTAGAATGTCTCACAGCGCATGGAATAAAATATAATAATAACATACTTGACATAAAACAGGTGAGACAGTGCATAAGCTGATAACTAAAATCAACATCCATCATCAGAGCAGCGGAAATCCAAATACAGCTTATTACAACTTTCCAAATTGACTGTCTCCAAACAAAAGAAAGCTAAAGTATAAGATGCACCACCAATGCCTAAGCAGTGATCTTCAACAATACAGGGCGAATACTATATATGTATATTACGTGGAAGCCTCATGCTCGTCTCCGGATCATCTACCCGTGCATCACCAGCTAACCTGTCTCTAGTCTGCTCGTGTGAGCACCCAAAGTAATAAGAGGAGACATAAAACTCTGGGTCAGACATAAAGCCTGGTATGAGCGATAAGCATCTAAACAGAATAATAACAGGTATACTAAACCATACCTGAACCTGGACCTGCAACCAAAGAGTTAGTACCACATACCGTACAGTACTCCAAGGTGCCATAATGAATAGTGTTAAGAATACGGGGGTGGGGTGTGCATGTCATAATGATAGCAAACAAATCATCCATGGCAACCATCCTCACATCTCTCACTCAGTGCATAAAGCATACGATATCTACCACTTTGGAACACTAGACAAAATGAGGTAACGACGAATTCCGACTTGTAGAAACCCCGCTGTGACCAAGCCAAACACTTGGAGTCATGACCAAACATTTCAATGACCCACTTCATTGGTCGTAGCCCTTGGTTCTACCGATGCCATAATGGCCCTGAATCCGCCTTCGTACCTCCTACCATAGTGGTCCAAAGCTATAGACGTCGATAACTCCTTGGCACGCGCCCCGCAGCAAAACCCAACCATGAAGCGAACTCGTTGATTCCCATCTGAATCTTGAGCTCTAACTTCTCATTTGGGCTTCCTTTGCATCTCGGGTTTCTGTCATCACGGATCGGTTCGGGTCCCCTCGTTGCCATCGGTTCGGTTCGGCCTTCAGCTCCCCATCATCAACGCGGTGCGGTTCGTGGCGTCCATCTGGTAGCGGCTCGGATCGACCTCCCCCAAGCACACCGTTTCGGGTCGCACCTTCTGCTCACGAGTGGTTCGGATCGTGGTCACCTCACTGGATCGGTTCGGGCTCCTCTTCGTGAAGCAACACTGATCGCCTCGCGAAGTCTTGATCGGATCGGATCGTATCGCGCCGTCGGATCGGAGTTTCCCACAAGAGCAGGTCAGAACGGAGTCTTCAAGCATCGACGGATCGGGTCGCGCCATCGGATCGGGTCGCGCCATCGGATTGGGGTCTTCAGCCATCGGCGGATCGGGTCGCGCCATCGGATCGGATCGCCCTCACTCCCACCGATCCGGTTCGGATGATTTCCTGCAGTTCTTCCAGCGAGCAGTTTACGCCATTCGACGGCGTTTTTGACAAATCTAACACTTCTAATCAATCATAAAACACACCATAGAGTCATAGCAACATGTAATAGCAACTACAACAGCAAACAACCATTCAAATGAATCAAAATGGATCAAAAGTGGCCAAAACTCCTTATTTTCCCCTAAGCATGTTTAAGTAAAACCGATCATAGGGTTAACAAAACTTAATCAAATCGAACCAAATCTCAACCAGAGGCATAAAACATTATTTAAGAATTTCTAAACATTTTCCCAGAATTTATTAGTGTATAAATTCGCTAATCTTCACTAATTACCCCTTAATTACCGTAATTAGTGCGAAAACTATGCAAATCACTCACCTTTGCCACTATAAAACTTTCGGATCTGAAGTGAACCTCTGATTTGCACGAATTCCAATGTATAACAGCAGCTCTACCTCGGTTCTTGTGCTAATCCCCCTTGATTTGATGCCTTTAAGCCTTAATCCTTGATTAGGAAGCGATTTTGGGTGTTTTAGAGAGATTTAGAGAGTGGAGGCCATGGCTAGGTTAAGAGGAATGAAAGTGGCAGCTGGAAAATGTCTAAAGAAATGTTTTCTAACCCTAATCAGCCCCTATATACTCCTAAACCCGAAATTTCCCTCTGGGCCTAGCTGCTAATCACCCGGTTAAGCCCAATTAAGCTGTTTTTCACCATCTGAAACTTGTTTCAGCCATATCTCCCAAACGGTAAGTCCGTTTGGCTAATGTGACCACTCTACGGAAAGAGAAACCATCATCCGGAGCCAATGGAAGTAGTTTCAGGTCAAAATTCCTTTCCAGTCAAAAGTTATGGCCAAAACAGTGCCAGTTAGGGGTAAAATGGTCATTTAAAAATCGGGAAAAATCATGAACATGGGAAATGACCCCAATAGTCGTCCCCCAAAGTTACATGACCATACGACTTCGTATGTGACAGAAATAAATATTCTACGATCTTATGATGCGTAGAATGCGGGTCGTTACACTCTCCCCCCCTTAAGAAATTTCGTCCCCGAAATTCCTTAACCCAAGACATATAAAGGATCCCGCATGCCTAACAACCACATACAACTATCAATCATGCAAAACAAGCAAACAAGCCTATCCTAGCATGCGGAAAAACTAAATCGAAGTCAAAATCTTACCAGGCAAAGAGTTCTGGGTGTGACTTCCTAATGTTCTCCTCTGTCTCCCAAGTACAATCATTCTCGTCCTCGCTCCACTGTACCTTGACTAGCTTCACCGCCTTCCTTCAAAGTTGCTTCATGTCGTGCGCGACAATACGGGCCGGCTTGTTGTTCCCAAACGCCTCGGGTTCTACTTCGAAGTCCTCCAACTGATCAGGTGAAATAGTCATATCTGAGTCGTGAACGAACTTCCTTAGTTGGGAAACATGAAATACGTCGTGAACTCCCGCCATCTTCTCCGGTAAGTCAATTCTGTATGCCAAATTCCCGACTAGTTCAAGAACAGGGAATGGGCCAACAAATCTTGGTGCCAACTTGCCTCTCCTTCCAAATCGTATTACACTCTTCAACGGAGAAATCTTGACAAACACCAAGTCGCCAACTGAGAATTTCAAGTCTCTTCTCCTCTTATCAGCATAGCTCTTCTGCCTATCTTGAGCAGCTTTCATTCGTTGCTGAATGATCTTAATCTTACCCGACGTTTCTCTCACCACATCTGGTCCAAGCACAAACTTCTCGCCAGTCTCTATCCAACATGATGGTGAGTTGCACGGTCTTCCATACAGAGCTTCAAATGGAGCCATACCGATACTGGATTGGTAGCTATTATTATATGCAAACTCTACTAGATGCAAATGGTCATCCCATGATCCACCAAAATCCAATATACACGCTCTCAAGAGATCTTCCAAAATACGATTCACCCTTTCCGTTTGACCGTCGGTCTGAGGATGATATGCGGTACTGAGATGTAACTCTGACCCTAGAGCCTCTTGTAAGCTCTTCCAAAA
Source organism: Allium sativum (assembly GCA_030737875.1). NCBI lineage: Eukaryota > Viridiplantae > Streptophyta > Magnoliopsida > Asparagales > Amaryllidaceae > Allium > Allium sativum. Next base: position 829,521,518 of record CM060918.1, on the reverse strand, counting down.
CCCACTAGTGAATAAACGAGTCTCGGTCGCTCACAATGCCTTTAGGTACTCCATGAAATCTCACTACCCACTTCATATACAATTCTGCTAACTTAGCTACCGTTATGGTCGATTTGACTGGTATAAATCTTGCACTTTTAGTCAATCGATCTACAATCACCCAAATGCTATCATGTCCCGATCTAGTCCTTGGTAAACCATCGATGAAATCCATCGAGACTTGCTCCCATTTCCATTCGGGAATTTCTAATGGTTGCAACAACCCACTAGGCTTCTTTTGCTCGGCTTTAACTAGCTGGCAATTCATGCATTTGGATATAAACTCCCCAACGTCTCTTTTCATCCCTTCCCAGTAGTAGATCTGCTTCATATCTCGATACATCTTATTACCACCGGGGTGTATAGTCAGCTTTGAGTGATGACACTCTCTAAGCACTTCATCTCTCAATCCATTGACATTGGGTACAACGAGCTTTCCATTCTTTCTAAGCCATCCATCTCGATCAAGCCCATACTTGTTCATCTCCTCATCGATACCCATCTCTAACTTGGAGATGATTTCCAATAGGTTAGGATCGTCCCTCTGACTAGAGCCAATCCGCTCAATCAAAGTGGGTCTGATCGTCAAACTTGCTAACATTTCTGGATCCAATTCGCACTTTGGTCTGAAATCAAACCCCGCGATAAACTCTAGTTGCTTCCATTCAAGGAACATAGCCCCTAAGCTGGCATGTCTTCTACTCAATGCATCAGCCACCGCATTACCCTTTCCTGGTGTGTATGCGATGTCAAAATCATAGGAAGCTAAGAATTCTAACCACCTTTGTTGCCGGAGATTTAGATCCTTCTGAGAGAAGAGATACTTTAACGACTTATGATCTGTAAACAGCTCAAACCTTTCTCCCAAGAGATAGTGTCTCCACATCCTCAACACGAACACGATCGCTGCCAATTCCAAATCATGGGTAGGGTACCTTCTCTCGTGCGGTTTCAATTGTCGACTTGCGTAAGCTACAACCCTACCGCCTTGCATCAATACAGCACCCAGTCCGGTACCACAGGCGTCCGTGTATACCGTCATCTCTTCATCCCCCTTAGGAATGACTAACACTGGTGCGCTTGTCAACTTGTCCTTTAGACTTTTGAATGCATTCTCGCACTTTTCATCCCAGACAAAAGCTTGATTCTTCTTTGTCAACTGAGTCATCGGTGTTGCTATCTTGGAGAAGCCTTGGATAAACTTACGATAATATCCCGCTAATCCCAAGAAACTTCTTACATCTGTTGAATTCTTGGGCGTAGGCCAATCTTGTACCGTAGCCACCTTTGCTGGGTCCACGGCAATACCATTCTCTGATACAACATGGCCCAAGAACCTCACTTCCCTCTTCCAGAAGTGACACTTAGAAAACTTTGCTTTCAATTGGTGTTTTCTCAACACCTCCATCGCTACTCTTAAATGTCCCTTGTGTTCTTCCTCTGTCCTCGAGTAGACCAAAATATCATCAACGAACACAAGGACAAACTTATTCAACTGATCTCTGAATACCCTATTCATAAGATCCACAAAATATGTTGGGGCATTGGTCAGCCCGAATGGCATGACCAACCACTCATAAAATCCAGACGGCGTTCGAAATGCCGTTTTAGCTATACTTTCAGCTTCCACTCTAAGCTGATGAAAACCTGTCGCGAGATCCAACTGAGAAAATACTCTCGCGCCACTCAATTGATCGAATAAATCATCTATCCACGGTAGAGGATACTTGTTCTTCCTCGTCACTTTATTCAACTCGCGGTAGTCTACACACAAACGAAGGGAACCATCCGCCTTGGTAGCAAACACAACTGGTGCTCCCCATTCAGAAACACTCCTTCTGATAAATCATTCTTCAAAAGATCGCTGACTTGCACCTCGAGCTCTCGCTGCTCTCTTGGTGCCATACGACGAAGTGGCATCACTACAGGCCTGGCATCTTTTACCAAATCAATACGAAATTCAATCTCTCGGTGTGGTGGAAGTCCGGTCACTTCTTCGAAAACATCCGGATACTGGCCAACCACGGGCAAACCTGACAACTCACTATGCGGAATGTCGAGGGAGTTTAGAAAACTAGCCAATACCCCCTTACTGGGTAGACCACAAAACACTATCCTCCGCCCATCATCCGCTCTAGCTGTCACCAAAAAGCCCTCACAGTCTACCACCACCCCGTATCTTTGGAGCCAATCTACTCCCAAAATAATGCCAAACCCAGTAAAGCCCAAAACAAAGCAATCACAAACAAACATGCATCCATGACTCGATAAGACCACATTACGACAAATCATGCTAAGGCTAGTCGAACCACCAATCGGGTTCGTCACTACTAAAGGTCTATCGACAATCTCGGGCTCCAATCCCAACCTATCTACCAGGTCACTAGATATGAAAGAACTGGAAGCTCCGGTATCAAACAAAACTCTAACAGGAACATCGTAAACAGAAAGCATACCTTGAATGACGACATTCTTTCCCTTCTCCGCCGCTGTTGGAGCATTCGACGAAGAAGGAATAGCATTAAGAGCATAGGCTTTCACCATTTGCTTTTCCTTATGGGGTTGTGGACACTTGTCCTTATGATGTCCCATTTGGCCACAGTTGAAGCACTTCCTATCCGCTGGCTTGGCCCGACAATTACTAGCATAATGGCCCTTCTTACCACAGCTGAAGCACTCAACATCTTGCTTATTCTTTTTCTTCTGGCCTCCTTAGCTTGGTTCTGCTTTCTCTTATTTTGGGAACCACCCTTGCCTCCACCACTTGCTTGTGGCTTTGGCTCATCTGCAGATGCAACCTCAGTCTTCGACTTAGGGTAGAGACTTTCTGATCTTAATGCTTTCCCCACAATCGATTCAAACGTCTCATCGATGTGGTTAATAAGTTTTTCCCCCAAGTACTGATCCAAACCAGTTATGAATTTCTCATTCTTTTTCTCGGCGGTATCAATAAGAGATAACCCATATTTTGACAAAGTGTCAAATTCAGCAATATACTCCGAGACAGCTCTGCCATTCTGCTTGAGCTCCAAGAATTTCTTAAACAACACTGACTTCTGAGCAGCTGGAATGAACTTCTCGCTAAAGCGAGCCTTAAACTGCTCCCAAGTGATCTGATCTTCGGGAGTAGCTGCCTTTATAGCATTCCACCAATTCATTGCCCGCCCTTGCAGCTGACGGGACGCTAACTTTCTCTTCATTGCATCCTCGATACCCAAATCCTCGAAGATGCGTTCGCAACTATCCAACCAATCTTGAACATCCGTGGCCGACTCCGTTCCGTGGAACGGCTTCCCACCAAGGCTAGTATAGTCCTTGTTTAGCTTGGCGAAGTCGACCCTCGGCGCCTGCACTATTGGACCACCACCATTTCCACCATTGGGAGCTGCCCTCTGTACATCTCTAAGCATCCCTCTCATGAGGTCAGTAAACATCGTCCTCATGTCAGCAGCATACCCATTATTGGCTCCTCTACCAGCACCTCTAGTATCTCCGCTCATCGTCAATCTGGAAAAGGAAACGATTAACGACTCCATAGTGGTGCTAGTGCAGTATAACTTCATCCTTATACTACTAATAGTATATATATAGCTTTTAAAAACCAAAATAATTACAAATACGCTCTCTCGTATACGTATACTATCTCTCCCTGATAACTTCCCTAGGTTAACTACGCAACCTAGAGCTCTGATACCAAGTGTGACGGCCCGCCCCGCACCAGCCTGCATTTCCTCCGAAAGTGCGCTGTACACATGCCCGACTAGCACGGGACGGTCGTCATAAGAAAGGAAAGAAGGGAATGAACTAATCAAGGAACCTGTAGAATGTCTCACAGCGCATGGAATAAAATATAATAATAGCATACTTGACATAAAACAGGTGAGACAGTGCATAAGCTGATAACTAAAATCAACATCCATCATCAGAGCAGCGGAAATCCAAATACAGCTTATTACAACTTTCCAAATTGACTGTCTCCAAACAAAAGAAAGCTAAAGTATAAGATGCACCACCAATGCCTAAGCAGTGATCTTCAACAATACAGGGAGAATACTATATATGTATATTACGTGGAAGCCTCCTGCTCGTCTCCGGATCATCTACCCGTGCATCACCAGCTAACCTGTCTCTAGTCTGCTCGTGTGAGCACCCAGAGTAATAAGAGGAGACATAAAACTCTGGGTCAGACATAAAGCCTGGTATGAGCGATAAGCATCTAAACAGAATAATAACAGGTATACTAAACCATACCTGAACCTGGACCTGCAACCAAAGAGTTAGTACCACATACCGTACAGTACTCCAAGGTGCCATAATGAATAGTGTTAAGAATACGGGGGTGGGGTGTGCATGTCATAATGATAGCAAACAAATCATCCATGGCAACCATCCTCACATCTCTCACTCAGTGCATAAAGCATACGATATCTACCACTTTGGAACACTAGACAAAATGAGGTAACGACGAATTCCGACTTGTAGAAACCCCGCTGTGACCAAGCCAAACACTTGGAGTCATGACCAAACATTTCAATGACCCACTTCATTGGTCGTAGCCCTTGGTTCTACCGATGCCATAATGGCCCTGAATCCGCCTTCGTACCTCCTACCATAGTGGTCCAAAGCTATAGACGTCGATAACTCCTTGGCACGCGCCCTGCAGCAAAACCCAACCATGAAGCGAACTCGTTGATTCCCATCTGAATCTTGAGCTCTAACTTCTCATTTGGGCTTCCTTTACATCTCGGGTTTCTGTCATCACCGGATCGGTTCGGGTCCCCTCATTGCCATCAGTTCGGTTCGGCCTTCAGCTCCCCATCATCAACGCGGTGCGGTTCGTGGCGTCCATCTGGTAGTGGTTCGGATCGACCTCCCCCAAGCACACCGTTTCGGGTCGCACCTTCTGCTCACGAGTGGTTCGGATCGTGGTCACCTCACTGGATCGGTTCGGGCTCCTCTTCGTGAAGCAACACTGATCGCCTCGCGAAGTCTTGATCGGATCGGATCGTATCGCGCCGTCGGATCGGAGTTTCCCACAAGAGCAGGTCAGAACGGAGTCTTCAAGCATCGACGGATCGGGTCGCGCCATCGGATCGGGTCGCGCCATCGGATCGGGGTCTTCAGCCATCGGCGGATCGGGTCGCGCCATCGGATCGGATCGCCCTCACTCCCACCGATCCGGTTCGGATGATTTCCTGCAGTTCTTCCAGCGAGCAGTTTACGCCATTCGACGGCGTTTTTGACAAATCTAACACTTCTAATCAATCATAAAACACACCATAGAGTCATAGCAACATGTAATAGCAACTACAACAGCAAACAACCATTCAAATGAATCAAAATGGATCAAAAGTGGCCAAAACTCCTTATTTTCCCCTAAGCATGTTTAAGTAAAACCGATCATAGGGTTAACAAAACTTAATCAAATCGAACCAAATCTCAACCAGAGGCATAAAACATTATTTAAGAATTTCTAAACATTTTCCCAGAATTTATTAGTGTATAAATTCGCTAATCTTCACTAATTACCCCTTAATTACCGTAATTAGTGCGAAAACTATGCAAATCACTCACCTTTGCCACTATAAAACTTTCGGATCTGAAGTGAACCTCTGATTTGCACGAATTCCAATGTATAACAGCAGCTCTACCTCGGTTCTTGTGCTAATCCCCCTTGATTTGATGCCTCTAAGCCTTAATCCTTGATTAGGAAGCGATTTTGGGTGTTTTAGAGAGATTTAGAGAGTGGAGGCCATGGCTAGGTTAAGAGGAATGAAAGTGGCGGCTGGAAAATGTCTAAAGAAATGTTTTCTAACCCTAATCAGCCCCTATATACTCCTAAACCCGAAATTTCCCTCTGGGCCTAGCTGCTAATCACCCGGTTAAGCCCAATTAAGCTGTTTTTCACCATCTGAAACTTGTTTCAGCCATATCTCCCAAACGGTAAGTCCGTTTGGCTAATGTGACCACTCTACGGAAAGTGAAACCATCATCCGGAGCCAATGGAAGTAGCTTTAGGTCAAATTTCCTTTCCAATCAAAAGTTATGGCCAAAACAGTGCCAGCTAGGGGTAAAATGGTCATTTAAAAATCGGGAAAAATCATGAACATGGGAAATGACCCCAATAGTCGTCCCCCAAAGTTACATGACCATACGACTTCGTATGTGATAGAAATAAATATTCTACGATCTTATGATGCGTAGAATGCGGGTCATTACAGTAACAGCATTAAAAATTCTACTATCATGTGCAGTCCCTTCCCAACCCGCCATAACGTACGTAAACCGTAAATTGAAATCACAAACCGCTAATATATTTTGAGTTGCAAAACCCTTTCTTCTGATATAAGGGATAATTTGATCAGCGGGTAAATGTGCAGATACGTGTGTACCATCTATAGCGCCAATACAATTTCTGAAATACGGATAATACCGGGTTGAATTTCTGATGTGAGGTGGAACAGTAGTAAATTGTTGTTCTCCTGGCTTTATTACATCCGCAGCGAGTATTTGAAAAGCGTTTAGGACATCATGAAAAAAAATGGAAATTGTGCTACCTGATCGTTGAAATCTTTCTTGAAGTTGTCTATTTGAAAGCCCAATAGCCATTGTATAAATGAAAATTCCAACCATTTCGACGACACAAATTTCTGGTGTGGAAGCGAGACCATGATGTTGCAGTTTTTCACATAATGCGTGAAAGCAAAGTCTTTTCATCCGAAAATTATTTTGACATCGGTTTTGATGACCATTCAAAATTTCGTTGATCCAAGATAAGCCATTGAACTCCGAAGTATTAATCTACGTCATATGATTTCTCGTTTCAGCCCAAATCAGATATACCCCGTAGAGATCAATCATATCGTCGTAATCGGAGGATGAATCAGAGTTAGACATTAATCGAAAAAGTAGAAAGAGTTGAAGAAGTTGTTGAAGGAGTATTGTGAAGGTGTTAAGGGTAGAGGAGGTGATTTATAAAGAGGAGGGGGAGGTGAAAATCAAGTCGTTGGCGTCCGACGCTTCGGACGCTAACGAGTTGATTTTCAACTTCCACCCAGCGTTCCATGTGGCAGTGGAAATTAGTGCTCGCGTCTGACGCGACAATAATTTCCAGCGTGCCAACAATTGACTGCGAACGCACCCTTAGGGTCCATTTGATTTCGAACGGGAAGGGGCATTTGGAAGGGGCATTGGAAGGGGAATTGTTAGGAACGAGAAATGTGTTCTTTTACGGAAGGGGCATTTTGGAAGGGGCAGAGTTATTATTTTATTGTTTTTGTATATATTACTTTTTAATTGTTTGTGTGCGTTTATTGAGGACTAGAATAATAGAACGCAGAATACAAATTGCAGAATACAAATTGCAGAATTCAAATTGCAGAAATAAAAATACATAATTGCGGAATACAAATTGTAGAATTTAAAATGCAGAATATAAAATACAGAATACAACGAAACTTCTTAATGCATTCCCGCAGCAACTAGTTCGTTTCGTATATTGTCTCGTACTATCGTCATCGTGGATGTTGTTCCGGTTCTTTGAACGGGTTCTCGATCTCTTATTCCGCGATTTGATATACTGTAGTATTCGTCGAGGTATTCGTCTGGCACTAAATTAGGGTTGTCATCATACGACATAAAATCTGGATCGCCAGCGTTGTATTTTTTGATGTAATTGTGAATAGCCTTTGTTGCAGTAACAATTTGTACTTGAACATGATAGGGATACGTCTGCATGTTACGTAAGGTGGCAAATTTTTTCTTCCAAATACCAAATGTTCTTTCAATAGCCATACGCAAAATAGAGTGATAGTAGTTGAAAATTTCATTTTCTGACTTCGGTTCATTCCGTGTGTCATTAAAGTCTGGTATGTGATACCTCACGGATCGGTAAGGAGTTATATATCCTTCCATTAGTGGATATCCTGAATCCACTAAATAATACTGTCCAGCTAGGATCTGAAACATAATCGCTTCATTCGAAAATTGCTATGACATCGATCTACGTGTCCTACTGGTATTTCATGAACCCAAGCAAGGCCGGTACTTGCGAAATTGTGTATTTTGCTCCTTTCTCGTGTTTGAATAGCCATAATTTCTTGAATATCTAGCGCATCTTGCAAATCTTCAAGATCAGATTGGTCACTATCTACCATAATTGGTTGAAGAAGTAGAGAAAATTGAACAAATATTGTGGTGATGTAGTGGTGATATGAGTAGAATATATATAGGGAGAGGGAAAAGCGAAGGGGCCAGAAATATCTGCCGCGTCGGACGCGTTGGATGCACCCGACGCGAAAGCTAAATTTTCAGCCGTTCCACTGGAAGGGGCAAAAGTGTGGGACCCATCGTGGATGCGTCCGACGCGTCAGATGCAGACGCGAACATTAACTGCCCAGTCAACAAATCAAATGCTACCTTAGCATCAGCTTGGACTTGCTGGACATGGTGGTTATTATTGTAGCAGCTTTTGTCACTCATGGACCAGTACATACAACTACAACATTGATTACCATGAGATCCTTACTAGCATTTAAATCTCTAGCAATTTCTATAGTTTGTAAAGTATTAGAATTAGATATATGCATATTAACCTGCTCACTAGTGTTGGGGTTTTGAGCGTAGTGAAAGTTTTACAAAACGCCAAGGTAAATAGGATCTTTATCACCTAACCACTTGAAGATGAATGTGATTGAAAAAATAAACAACACCACAAAAATATCGAAAATATGAGCACACGATATTCCACCCAACCACCTTTTTTATTAATTCATCAATAAAAATTGTTTATAATCGATCTCAACAATCGTTACAAACAATTACAATTTGAATCAATAACATTATTGAGAAATAGGTAGAGAATATCTATTATTTAATGGCTAAAAATTTGAGGAGAAAGACAATGAAGAATAATGACAAATTTTCCATACCTAATAAAGATGTTAGCTAGACTTTTTATAGAGTGAATTGCTTCATACCTAAGTAAACTTGGCACCCAAATTATTTTCATATAAATTAAAAAACTATTTGGATAAGCACCAAATATCCTTGCCTTAATTATCCCACAAATATAACAACCAATATCTCTTCATAAAATCTAGCAACAAATCTCTTCATAAAATCTAGCAATGAATCTATCCACAAAATATGTAAGATTATTTGTTGTCCAAAATATGATTTGTGTATCAACAATTTAAACAAGTAGGACTTGGACCCTATACGAAATATATTAGGTGCATTTGAGAATACAATCAGTTATTTGATTATATGCATCAATTATATAAAGTAATATATATATATATATATATATATTGGATGGGAATGGTGAGAAAAATACGGAAGTCCATAGAGATATGTCGCTGATAGGACAACCAGTGATTCAAAACAGAAAACAATTAGAATTGACAATAAAGTATGAAGAGAAAGACATTTCAGAAACCAAGGGAGATTTATACAAAGATAAATCAGTTGAATAATATGGGTTCTAAGCCTAATGGATTAGATGCGAATGGGGGTAAAGGATATAATCCTTTGTCTTCATCAGTGACAAAAAAGTGTATATCCAACGTGAATGAGAAATGAAAAACACAAGTTTGTCAACTCCTTTAATATGATATTCAACTTCTAGTTGGACAAAATTATAATTGTCAGGGGCATTATAATAACTTGAGTTGTAAAGAAGTTTTTTTTTTTTTTTTGGTTTCTTATGGTAGGATTGAAATGTGGAATGTGATATATAATGGTGCAAATAAGCGAAAAGGAACACATCGTAACGAAGGAAGATTTCATGGAGCTAGTTGGAAAAATATATTTGAATAATTATAGCTTTGAAGCCCTCTCCGTTGAGCTAAAATAATATTTTTGGAATGTAGCGCTTCTTGAAAGGATCTTTCAAGACCAGTGATTAAGAAGTATAAATGGATAGACAACAAAATCAATTTAAAAATTCAATTTAAAATTTTGCTTGTGGAGGATGGATTAAAAAAGAAAATTATAAAACTAAAAGCTTTGCGTTCGTTTTTAATTTAAATTACATAACACGAATATACTATGTGATATTTGAAAGAAAGGGGACTATTTTGTTTAAATTTGATATTTTTATAGAAGAAAAGATAGAAAGAAGCAAAGCGGTTAATCCAAAAATCCCACTTTCACCTAGAGGAAAAAAAACAGAAATTAGAGCAAGTCATAAAATAATATGTGAAAATGGTATATTTAAAATTTAAAAGCCAAGAGACTGTTAATATGAATTCAACCATAGTACAGGTTTGAGCACAAAATGTAGAATATACCACTACGGATATGTGTTCTTCTTAAGTTATGGTAGGCATAAAAAGCAAAGTAAAACCATTTGGATAATAATCATATGCATCAATCTAGAAAATTTTGGCGACTCAAGCTAAGAAAACTGCAAATGTATATTTTGAAAGACATGCGTTATTATCTCAACCGAGATAGAGTTAATGTTTTAAAATTGAGAAAATGGCACAATATGGTAGAACTGAAGTCTGACAGATGTTAGCCGATGTAGTTATTTAAAATGGGTGAAAAGTTATTATCTCCGTAGAGGGAAATTTTCAACATCTCAAATTCAATCCAAAAAATCACAGTTGTCGGCTTACGGTTCCTTTCCTAACAAACGAAAATTGGTCGTTGTGACGGTACACTAAAAAAATAAAAACCACCAGAACCTGTAATAGAGGAGCATATCGAGTGAATATAGATATCAATCCAAAAGTTACAGATGGGACAAACAAAGAACACAAATTTGCAGCCAAATCGAAAAATTTAAAATTAATTTGGAAAGCAATGTCATTTCCCACAATGTAATAAATATCTTAATGTGAATGTATTTTATGTATGTTTGAGAATGTTAAGGCACAATTGATGTCCTTTTGCTCAAAAAATTAACCGTTCCAAATTCAGCATATTCAAAGGAAGAGCCAAAAAAAAAAGCAATACACATTCAACACTTGTTTGTTTGATATTTTACCAGTATAATTAAGAGAAGTCAAGGGGAAAAAATATGCATTGATAGTTCAGTAAATTATATCCTTATCAAATTATTGTGTAAAAACTTTATTAAAAGAACCCCCAAAAAAGAGCAAGAATATTGATCAAAACCCCAATTCTTAAAAGTGGAAAGAACACAGCGAACTTGCAAAATGAGCGAATATCTTAAGCAAATGCACATAATAAACTAACATACGATCTGTCTAAAGTCTTAAGCCAAAAAGTTGAAAGCAAAAACTAAATGAAAGAGAACATATCGTAAGAAAATTTCAGTTTAATTCAAAACAGAAAATAATAGAGGTATAATGACAACTGTAGCTGTAAGTTTGTAATCATATGCTGGAATGGTTGATGTAGGAATAGTCTACAGCCTTAATACCAAGGTTCTAATAAAATGAATGGAAGAATGGGGGAAAAAGACTTAAAAGCAAATCTGAAATGGTGTATTAAAATGTAAAAGGAAATATAATTAAATCAAATCGTATTTGCATGTGAAAATGTTAGAAGATAAAGAATGGAACGAAAATGATGTCTAATATTCATTTAAAGAGGTGAACAACTTCTCTAAGAATATGCTTCACATTTTTGATTTCTCGTTATATGAGATGAATTAACAGGAAAAGTTTTTTTTTTTTTTAAAAAAAAAAAGTTCAAATCTAAACAGAATAATGATTACATAAGTCCTAATAGTCACAAGTTATACAAAGCATAAAGTTATTTCTATCTCAGAAAAGAAAAAAATCGTTTTTGTTTCCTTTCAAATTGTGTATGCGGGGGAAGAAGAAAAGAAAAGCGAAGAAAAACAAAGATATATGATGGGAATAAAATGGGGAACATTGCAGATTACTTTGTGACATAAGTTGGCTTTCTGCCATGTTTTCGGCTTATAATAGTCATGGTCATGCGATGTAAATAAATCTTTATACATTATAAGAAAACAAAGTCAAAAGACATACATTTGATCTTTTTGAAGATGTTGCCAGTAGCTTTTTCACTACACCAAGAAGTCCAGGTTCCGATATTGCACTTTTTGTAATGATTTTTCTAAATCTATAGCTTTCCAAACAACATATTGCAACCTTTGTTCAATCTGTACAATCATATGAGCTACTCAAATTTTCCAGTAAAATCACATGTTTTCTTTCATCAAAACCAGCGTCGAATTGGAAAATGGAAATTATAGGGAAATACTACAAATGTTAGGCTAAAGCCTACCAAACTGGCTCAATAACTCAAAGAAGATGCTTCCAGAATAAATTGTGTTTGTAGTATTCCTGTGACATAAAGTTTCATTTATGATGGATATTAAGAAGATAGGCTGATAATTGTTGGAAGGTTTATAAATGTTATCTTTTAGTCCTAACTTCACAGATTTTTTATTTTGTACATGGTTGAATAACATATGATATTACAATGTAAGGTTTACCTGATAAAACGATCGCTCCATGCACGTCAGCCGTGGGTAGGTAACAAACACCATGAGTTAACGAAGACTATGCTCGGTTATCAAAGCCCAGGGTAGGGTCAAAAGAATTAACATAACAATACTGTTTCAAAATTTGGGTCAGTACTGTAAAAATCTAATCGTACTGTTAGACTTACAGTTCCACCAATGACAACTTTATATTCAATGCTTAATCTTTAAAGGAAAATTCAGATAAAACACATAATAACTAAAAATCTCAATTTGATCAGTTAGCATACAATTAGTTTATATATTTTTGTCTATTTCATATAAACAAAAGTTTCGTTGTTGGTGTCCTATGTTCATAGCATCATGAAAATTTAATGTTTTCGGCATTAGGTTTTCATTTTTCTTATAATATTTGAGTATTTTAACAAAAAAAATATCAAAGTCATCAATTTCAAACATTTTTTAGCTGGTTGGATATTTAAATAAAGAAGAATTAATAACCATAAGCACCAACTTAACTATTAGCACTTACTGCAAATAGAGCATTTATACAAACTAGAGGACGGGGCATCAAAATCGTGCTATAAAATAATCAAAGTGACTTTCGCTATAAAATAATCAAAGTAATACCTGAAATGCAGCTGATGTAAATATTCAGCACTCGAAGGCAAACAATGAATCAAAAGACCTAGTTCTGAAAAATAAGCTAGTGAGCTGACTCTGTAAAACGATGCAAAGGGTCGAAAATTGAAAATCAAAAGCAATAAATGGAAAGGATTGTGCCAAATATTCAAGGTGACTGGAATACAACTATGGGAAAGGCCAGAGGATGGGGAAGATTCCATATATAAGAAGGAGACTGACTATCCTTGATTGCTGAGATTATCCTTATTCACTGAAGGGGTAGGGGTTGCCTAAATTGGCCAGAGAAATAACAGCAGTTTCCTAATAATATTTATTAGCGTACCATGCAAAAAGCGTTGGCAAATTGGAAGGTATGAAGAGGGAAAGATACGGATCATGAGTCAATCGGGGTGGTGACGTCTGGAGTAGGGGAGTATAACGCTAGGAAAGCAGAGCAGGCACAAATAGCATTAGAGTTTCTTACCGGGGGTGGATTAATTAGAGAAAGGGGGCTGCAGTTTTATTATCCATTATGGAAGAAATAGATGGAAGAAGATTGCAGCGGTCATCGCAGCCATCATTATTTAAGAGGAAGAAAATATGATTTGAGAAGGAATGAAGCGGAGAGATTCACGAACTGCGAAAAAATAATTAGAAAACGTATCTTCAAATATAATAGTAAAGCTAGGTCATATTTTCTTTAGAGTTACAAGAAGAATTGAAAGAATTAGGAGAATCTAGAGAAGAGAAATGCTAAGGTCACTCTTCCTTAAAGAGAGTTTGCTTATATTTGCCACATAATCGATGGAAATAGATTGACATTTATTATATAATACAGAGTTAATAATTGATGTCAACTCATTTCCACCGATCAGGTCGTAAGTATAAGCTCACTCTCTCTAAAAGAGAGCCTATTTAGCATTTCTCTTTAGAGAATTGAAAGAAAGAAGGATACTGTTATTTAATAGATAATTTATTTGCCTTAAACTGCTGCTCGCAAATCGCCAGGCCCGGTCCAGTGCAAATTTGGGCCCTGGGCAGACACGGTGCATGGAGAAAAAAAAAGCTAGTTTGGGTCCTGAACGGACCAGCTGCATGGGGAAAAGTTTGAAATTGTAGTTGTCAAGGATTGAACCCTTGACCAATTAGCAAGGAAGCAGAAATCCTACCACTCAACCACATTGTCATTTAGTATACATTACAATGCTCACCTTCTTCTTTTGTTGCTGGTAATGTAACATAAAAAGGGGCCCTTCCAACTAATTGGGCCCTGGGCTGTCGCCCAGGTTGTCCAGGCCCTGGGCCGGCCCTGCAAATCGCGTATTCCATTTCCTATGCATCTTAGAATCATTGTTATACTTACACATTTTGGGCCTTATTGCTAATTAGCTTCAGCCCATGCAGCCGTCGCTCTTACTAATACATAACTCCGGATTAGTTCTTAAATTTGTAAGTTCAGATTAGGGTTTCTACGTGATATATATCTCCGACTATCTCAATCCTTCGCTTTACCGGTCCGTCGCATAATCACTGCCTGACTCCCTTCAGTCCACCTCCTGCTGGCTTCAACTAGGGTAATTTCTTTATTGGTTAATTATTGAAAAAATCAATTATAAGTTTTTGACTTAAAGCGCTCTTATTGTTTGTTTGTGTTATATTATGTCCCCAATTAGTTAAAAACGATATATTGTTTTTGTTCGATAATCAATTAAACATGTTACTAATTAGTTAAAAATAAGCTCGTCTGTGTAGACGGCATCGTTAAGGTAGGAATGCGAGTCAATGTGGACAGTTAGAATTGCCTCACATGTTGTTAAGGTAGGAATGTTGGTTTGAATTACATCACAGAATAAATTGAAGGAGTGGACTACAGATATGAGTTTGTAGGCACGTAGCAACAAAGATTCCTTTTGTTATAAGAATGTGTGTGTCAACTCGTATGTGTGTGCACATGTTGGTGTAAGGGTTTTGATTTGACCGTCGTTACATACAATACTTTGTTGTGAAATGATGCCCACTGTCTCCTTTTAGGCCTGAGGTCCTTTAAACTCAAAATCTTCGTTATTTGAAAGAAAAAAAATATCATGTAAAACATCTTGACTTTCATAAGAAGCTACAAAAATGGAAAGGTTAATTTGATTGCCTTTGCAACGAGAAATTTATCAAATAATTTCATTATCCGAAACAATAGTAGTTCCTTTTACATCGCTCTAAACATGACATTCTTTATAATTTTTCTATTTAAATATGCATATAAATACTAGCTTACTAAATTGGGATAGCAATCAATATCATTTTATGATGAATTAATTAAGCCAACAAGGGTCCGCTTTTGGTTTTGATGTCTTAAATATATATTATAGGGTCTGACTATCCCACAAAAATGTATTGAGTTATCAGATGAAATTTCACTTCATGTTAGATAGATAGCATTAGAAAGAACTTTGCATCTTGGGATAGGCGGGGAAAGACGGGGACACGCTTGAATTGATGCACTAAATGATCAGAATTTGCCTTGTTCCTATTTAAAAAGGTATTAAATGACATGAATATTGTCTCTTACACTTTAGGACATTATTAATGGTAGATATGTGAATATGAAAATGTGTTATTGAATTGAATTGTAGAACTGTAACAATGCCTGAAAATGTGTTATTGAATATCGAACGTTCGCAGTCCACCATCGAGTTCCAAGTATTTACGATGACCCATGTCATTATCTTCTCGCCTACTCATTCACTAGCATACTTGTCCATCGTCTCATTTGGTTTTTAATATTCCTTTCTTTACATGTATCTGTATTTCATTGTATTTTTATTCATTTATTGTAAGTTTTATATTATTTATTTAAAATTGTTCAAATTGAACTTTTATAGCTTTATCTTTTTTGAAGATTTTTTTTTTTTTACAATTGATTTAACTATGTTATTCAAATATAACTAATAAAATAATATTTATTCATTATAAAAACAATTAGAAATCATTTTCAAACTTTATTATTTTTTTAACATGAAAAACAATATTCTTTTAAAAGTCCATTTACCGCTGAGTAATTGGTGATTTGGGGAAGTTTATCCGCGTGGGTTTGTTGGCCTTCTTTCCAATTGCATCCCGCCGTTCATCAGGTAGGAAACTAGGGTTAGGACTTTCTGCGTTCCCTATAAATATATCTGCATTTTATCCTGAAGACTAACTTGTACTGCGGCTTTCTTTTAATTCGTTCATATTTTTAACATAGCTACTCGTATTGTCCTTAAGCAATTTTCTCATTCGTTTGAATCTTGGTTCCTTGTGGTCTCGATTCTGGTTGTAAACTATGGTATTTTCTGTTGTTTTATCGATTATTATGTTTGAGTTCCTCGTAGCGTGCTAATTATGTATAGCTTCGTTTTTTTGATGATTTATCTGGCAATGATTATAAACAAACACAGTTTTATATGCCAGTTCTGCTTCTGAAAGTTCTTGATCGAGAAGCTGAAGGTATCTGAGCCTTTATAGCTTCTAAATTAACTAGTTTTGTTTTCCAGTGATGGTTTGCGTTTTAAATCAAGGTTTTGATTAAGGTTTTGCAAGTTGGTCAGATGTTTGTAAAATTAACGTTATGTTTTACGGATTTAAGCTACTAAAAGGTTAATTGTTACTGAGTTATTTGTCTTCTTTTCTTTTTGTTGCTAGTAGGTTTTACAGAAGTTTTATAGTAAACATGATTTATTGAGATTAGCTTGCCTTGGGTGTGGTAAATTCATGACATCCATAGGCGAAATGATCTCAGAAATGAAATATGCGCTTTCACCAGCTTAAATCTTTAGCATTAACAAGATTGGAGCTCAGTAATAACGCCACATACTATTATTTTATAGTCTTTAGAGCTTTAGAAAAGGTTAAAGGGGATCTTCCCTTTGTTTTACAGATTAGTTGCTAATGATGATTTGACAAGTTAATGAGATGTAGACAGATTTAAGCCTTTGTTTTACAGAGGGAACCTACTTAAATCTCCTGCAATCAAAGGATATTAACTGTCGTTACTGAAGCCTGATATATGTTGTTGGTCGGAAAGTTTTGTAGTTTAACATTATTGTTGGATTATTGAGACTTAACTATCCTTGAGCTTGGCAATTCAGTAATGCTCAGAGGCTGAAAGGTCTCATAAAGCGATTTGTGTTGTCATCAACTTGTTCTTTTGCATTCACAAGATTTAAGTCAAATAACAACACTACATTTCATTGTTTTACCAAAGTTAGGCACAGTTTAGCTCCGTTTTGTGCCCTTTCAATTATTAAATTAATTAAACATGTTACTAGTTAGGCACAGTTTAGCTTCGATTTGTGCAGTTATCTCTTTAACATCTTGATCAAATTAATTAACGTTTGTAGATGCCTCGTTTATTGTCTAGCGTTGGTTATGGTAATTAAAAAAATTAAAACTACATTTGAACTTTAATTTATTTAAATTAACACCTCTCACGGTGATTATTTAGTTACTTGCAATTTGGTAATTTGCAATTCATATACACTGTCGATCTGTCCGATTTCAAAATACATAATTATGTACACCGTTGATTTTACAATTTTTAAAATTTTAATCATTGTTTGTAATTATTAACTTAATTTCTTTTAAATAATGTACCTTGTTGATTTTTAACTTTAAGTATTGTTTGTAATTTAAACTCTAACATCGTATATGATTAATTTTATTATTTTTAATTGTCGCATAGCATTAGGCAAGTTATATATTTTACAATTAAAAGGCATATTCGAAAACAAAAGTTTAAATTTTTAACTGGAGGGTGAAGAGCAAATATTGGGTGACAACTGAGCCAATTTGGCCACAATTTGCGCTTTCTAGTGGCCCAAAACAGTTATTGTTATTTTTCTTAACAGAAATATCAAAATTTATGTTATTACCCTCTTCTTTTGTTGTATTCCCGTGCACTTTCTAGTCAACTGAGCCAATTTGGCCATAATCTGCGCTAAAAACTGCTTCTTTATAACCGTGGTTTGGACTCGTCATTGACCTACTACGTCGTAATTTTACAAGCAGTGTCTCCATTTGTTGCTCTACATTGTCAGTTTTGTAATTTTTTGTAAGTAATTTCCATTCACTTGAAAAGAATGTTTGTAAATGATGACGTGGTGTATCAAAGCCTCATATGGTTGCCTGTTAGCTCTCTAATACGATTTAAGCTTGTATGCAGAGCATGGCATGCTTTGATTGGTAGTTATGATTTTATCGAAGAACATCTACATCGTCATCGCAACGATCCTAATCTGAAGAATAAAAATCATTATCTAGTCGTAGGCGAGGACTCATCCACCAGTTATTCCTTAATCTCAACTGACAGTTTTCAAGTGTCAAACATATGCGTGCAACAAGACTGTTTTGACCTACATGAATACCTCCCTCTTACAAAGGATGATATAGTGAGCTATAACGGAATCATTTGTCTGAACCTTATCAACCGTAAGGGAAAACATAGTATTTGTATTTGTAACCCTGCAACCAAAAAATTGAGAATTCTTCCACCATCACCTGCACTTGGACTGGTAACAGAACGCTATTCCCTCCAAATAACTATGTTAGGGTTTGGTTTTGATGTTGAAACCAATGACTATAAAGCAGTGACTATTTGCAGGAACAATCACGGTAATTTTGAAATTGTTGAGGTATATAGCTTGAGTACTGATTCTTGGAGAAGTGTAACGACTACTATTCCATTGCGAGGCTACCGGAGGAATCCTGGAGTACCTTTTAACGATGGAATTTGTTTCTTCTGGTACGAAACAGATTTTGTATGTGAGGCTATTTGTTGCTTTAACTTCAGCTCTCGAAAGTTCCATTCCGTATCTTTTCCCAATGCAATTAACCTTTCCTTTAACATTAATGCGATCGTTTTAGATGATAAAATTGCATGTGTTTTCAATACAATTCACCGTCAAACATAAATTTGGGTGTTTGATGGATATGGAAGTGCAAATGAGTCTTGGGTTAAACTTTATACGATTGATCCCCTTTCGGCAATAGAGTGGAGAGTACGGGTGATGTGGCTTTCCATGAATGGGAACCATCTTTTCTTCAGGAAAAAGGAAAAAGGAAAAGGGTCATTTCAGGAAAAAGAGCCTTTGGTGGAATACAAGGAAAGCCTGCTGCCTGTTGGGAAAATGAAATGGTGAATGGATAAAAAGAAATGATAACCAATCGAACCTGCAATATTTGGTATGATATGTGTTAATGATCCATGAAAACCAGTTCGCTTATGTTTTCTTATAATTTGACAACCAATTGAACCTGCAGTCTTTTAGCTGATATGGGTCCAGATATTGTTAATTGTTATGGTAGCAGTAAGAGTTTCTACTATACTAGGTGCAGTATTGTAGATTTCACATATTTCTAGCAGGTGGTATGCTTTCATTTCTGTTAAGTGACCAAAGTTCAGTCCTTGCAGAAGGCCCTATACTCTAATCTTTCATGAGCCATTTAAATAAAAAAAATTCCTTTTTCTTGAATTTCCATTTGTAGTTTTATGAAGGAAAGAAGGCTTTAAATACGCTGTTTTTCTGGGTTGCTCATTGGAACTCAACGATGGAAACATCACATTGCAGTGCTCACTTCATCTGTAGTTTTCTACGAGGCACCTTCTAGAAGTATTTCTCAGAGTAATACGCTGAGCAACTCTATTGTCTGTTTCCATGTTACCATTTGATCATTTGATGTAATGTATGTATTAAGCGACTGAACGAAAAGCATTCATCAGATTTGTACTTTTAAAATAAAATTAAGATTATCGTTTGATCTTTCTATGAGGGTATATCAGTTGGGTTCTGGGAGCTAATTGGCAAACTTGTTTTGATATATGCTAATGTCATATCGTGTAAAAAAAAAGCCAAGTTTAACAAAAATTTATTTTTTCTGCACTCTAGACATTTGTATCCGTGGCAATTTGAAAGACATGACAAACATGCGTCATTCTAGCATCATGTGAAATATTAGTATTACCGCTACTAATATTACCGTACAACGGTAGGATTATGAACAGATGCTTTCGGAAACGAATACTGTTATATCCATATTCGTATCCGAAATTATTTTTGGATATTGAATATTTGAATCCGTCTATTTTTTGATATCGGATATCCATATCCGTTTAATTTTCGAATACGGACGGATATCGGATATTTATCCGCTTCGCCTGTAATTAATAATTTTAAGAGTATAAATGAAAATGTTTGGATCAACATAAAATAATTTTTATACTAATGTTTGTGAATCATATATTACAATAAATTGAACTAAACTGTCCTAGAAACTAAAAATGGCGGACCCTTTTTAGTGGATCTGAGTTTCTCGACTTTTTCGCAACATACATTTCTCTCTTCGTTCTCCGTTCCTGATGACTCGCAAGCATCGTTTCTCGCTCCTCTTCCTCAATCGTAATCTCACTATCGACGAGGGGAGCAGTGTTGAACGGAGATCGACTAAACGCCCGGTTCCAGTTCCAACACCAGAGGATTTTCCGGCACTGCATCCT
Source organism: Allium sativum (assembly GCA_030737875.1). Classification (NCBI taxonomy): domain Eukaryota; kingdom Viridiplantae; phylum Streptophyta; class Magnoliopsida; order Asparagales; family Amaryllidaceae; genus Allium; species Allium sativum. Next base: position 829,500,903 of record CM060918.1, on the reverse strand, counting down.
TCGGTGGTGATCCCTGTTGCTGCCAACGTTAGCATTGTCAGTTCCCCTAACTCTTTCTTTGGTGGATCTGCATTCGCTGGTGGCCTTCTTGCTTCGCCAGTGGATGGTTCCGTGACTGGCAAAAATAAGTGTGTTGATGTCTCTTTGGGTTGTTCGTCATTTCAAATGGATGTCGTTGCCCTGTCTGGTGGTATCAACCCTGTTTTAGCCTCATACCCGCAACCTGCTTGTCGTAATGCCTATGAAAGCCTGCAGTAGCCTGAGCTTTTGGGTTCTCCCAGAAAATCATGGGCGTCTCTTTTCTCCTCCCTGCCATTTAAGGCAGGTCCTTACTGCATTGTGGAATATGACCCTATAGTAGTCAATGGAGTATCACAACTTATCCCCAAATTATTGGAAGTCGGTGCTAGCTTTTGGTCTGGTTATGTTGTGAGGTTTTTTTCTTGATCTGTTGTAGCGCATTAATGATCCTGTTTTCCTTTTCAAGCGTATTTGGAGGCTTAGGGGAGATCTTAGGTAATCTATCTTGATACTATGTATTACATCAAATTTTCTTCTCCTGAAGAGCGCCTTCTACTGTTGCAATCCGAGCCACCTTTTATTGAAGGTAAACCTTTTATTGTATCTGCATGGTCTTCTACCATTTCCAGTGCCAGAGAACAAGTGTTATCAATCCCAGTCTGGACTTACTTCTCTCATATCCCGTTAGTTTTTCAACTGTTAATTGGTCTGAATTGGCTAGCCTGCCACATTAGTAAATTGAGATGCTTTGATGAAAGTACTACTGCTCATTCTAAATTAGTTTATGCCAACGCACTCATTGAAATTACCCCCAGCAAACCCCTTCCCTCTTCGATTAAGGTTCATCTTGCTCCTGGTGTTATTGCTGAGGTTAGAGTGCGTTATGGTTGGACTCCTGACATTTGTACCTCATGTCATTCCTTTGGTCACATAACCTCTACTTGTAAACATCCTCTCTCTATCCCCTTTCCTGAAAAGATTCCTCTTCCTAAGCCTCCTACTTGTCGTTGGGTACGTAAGGCAGTTCAGCCTGTCTTGCTATCTTCTCTCCCTGCTGCTTCTCCCGTTATACCATTAATCGTCCCTCATGTTCCTCCTCCGCCACCTATTGTTCTACCCTTACCTAATCCAGAATTGTTCTTAGATGCTACTATTGATCCTCCTGTTAGTCCTCCGCATGTGCCTTACATTCCCACAATATAGTGGATTACTGCTGAGAGTTGCTGAAGGCATTGCCGGACTGACTTGCGTTACAATACTGACACGGGCGTTTTCTTCCACTTTCTTTCCGGTGAAGTTGGGGAACAACGCTGTCTTTACTATTTGGTTATAGTTGGTGATTTCACTATTGCTCTTGATGGGGAATTAGGTGATTTGAACCGGCTAATGTTGGATGATTCATCCTGGGACAGATCGATTATATATTCCTTTGGGCATCCTCTATATGACACAAGGCTTGTCCCTTACTTTGAGGATTTTGTTTCTCATGAGATTCCTCCTGATTCTCTTGAGGATTCCTCCGATGTTGGGGAATGACTCTCCTCAAGTTTAGATGTCTAGGCTATCTCTCATTGTGCGATGTTTTGGCTCTTCTTATGTAGCTGTATTGACATCTCATCTGTATGTGGCTGATTTATTGTTTTTTTCCTCCGTATTATAACGTTTCAGTGTGCTGGCACTTCAAACGAGCTTGAGATTCTGTGCCTGTGCAGGGTCTCTTACTCATCATTCCTTCTAATAAATAGTGGCATGTCCACTATAAAAACCGGTCCTCCATGCAAAAAAAAAAAAAAGCAAAATAGTGAAATGCGATGCTGAAACATTGATTTATACTAACAATCATAAGCATGTCCAAAAATATTCCAAAATTAAACACTAAAATTACCATTTATCACTAAAAATGGACAAAAATTTATATTATAGTAACATCCAATAGTTACAAAATAATTATTAACTGTATGTTTCTATTTTGAGTTACATATTATATTAATTAGTCGAACGAATATTTTTCGAATACAAAATCGAACGGATATCATATTTTTCTGGTATTCATTGATAGCCCTACACAACAGTGGGAAAACCGACCATTAAGGTGTTAAGTATGAAATAAAAAGGGTACTGCTATTAACACTCCAACTATAGTTAGGGTGGGTCATTTTTTAAAAACACCTCGATCTTTGAAAATTGTTAAAGGGCTACACAAACATATTATTTCGTACTACTTTGTATTCCTGGATTGCCCCTTCAAACCAGATTTAAAAAAACTTATTTGACCAGGGAAACCGAATTAAAATAAGCAGTTCGTGACCACTACACCGAATGCAACACGTAATTTATATATGTATTTGATAGTGATATGTCGAAAATTAATAATTATTTCGGTGCATTGCCTCTGTAATTTTAAAATTTGGCATATTTACGTCGAGGAAAAAAAATCGATCCTATTCCTCCGAAAATGCTTATCTTTTTCGTTCATGTTTTTTGGTTAGGGTTTAATTTTTCCACAACTAATGGTGTTGATTAAGCATTAAAAATTATATTAATGAATAGAAGAGTGAAATTAAGCCTAAATGGTTAATAAGATAAAATTACCTTTATTTGTTAAGGGGCTACTTTCTTTATTGGTACTCCCCTTAACAATTTTATTTTTTTTAAAAGAAATTGGACCCCCCTGATAATATTTGGAGTGTCAAAAACAATGCCCAATAAAAATTATTTATTAAAACATATTTCAAGTTACATTTTATTTAAAAATAATATGGTACTTTAAAAGAAAATGAAAGTAACTTTTTCTAATTATTTGTTAAAACATATTCCAAATGCGATTTTTCTAATTATGATTTTGTAAAATGCAAAATCTGATTAAACGAAAGGTTGTATGTGAGGTTTAAATATTATTTGAGCAAACTTGAATTTCTGGATAAATAAAGTATATAGGAAAATGTCATTTAACTAAACCAGCTTAAGATGAAAATGCTAACGTTGACATTGAAGTCCTAACTCAGACTTAACAATAAAAAATTATGAGAAAAAATTACATATTTAATACAAGTGCCTCATATAAATCATGTTAAAAAATTGAACTGATAAACGAGATAGCATGAGATTAAATATTTTTTTAATATTACAAATGAGTGAAACTAGTAAATATTATGCGAGTCGAGTGACTCATAGCAGTGCCGAGAGAACACCCATAATGTCACAATTGAGATATAACAAATACGTGTTCAATAATATAAAACTGGTAAATACATCATTTTGGGATGTAGCAATGTTGACGCATTACTAATAACGAGAAAACTGACTCCACAAAACTAATAAGGAAACTACAAAACCAATCATGTTAGATAATACAAAACATACGTTAGAAATTACATTCATAAGAATTACAAACAAACAACACTACTTATTAGATTTTCCTAATACCAATGGACATATTTCAGGACTTTTATATTTTGCACACAACGTTTTTCTCTTATCCTATAGTCTAAAAATCATTAGTGTTAACCAGCCTTTTGGTCTGATTCCCAAAAGTACGCAAGACACGCTCGTCTCAACATATCGCGTGATACAACAGCCCAGAGGTGTTGCCAGCATCATCACGGGGTCCAATACCAGAAGACTCGAGCTAGACCACTAGCAGAATGTCGCATCCCTTGGATGCGATATCCTTCAGCATCCATCGGCGACCGAGCCGAAGGCGAGCCGTCAAGCGGGTCCGGGTGTAGCGCTGATGGGGGTTCGGGGCCCTACAGTCCCGACTGCGATCGACCTAGCCAGTTAGATCGACTCAAAGTCAAAATTTAACCAACAACTTCCGTGAACCTCGCCGCTCCTCCAAACATTGCCAAACCAACACCTCGAACCCCAGAAAGCCACAAGTCCTAGTCTCGACTCCCCGTGCTCCCAACATTCCCAACTAACTAAGGGGTTTCCAGAGCTCAGGTGGAGGAGAATGACTACGATACAGCGAAGAGGAGGTGCCCACTGGAGAAGAGGACTTGTTTTTCGTTCCCATTTCACCCTCAACGGGGGAGGCAAAGATAGAAACGAGTCGCGAGCTGGTATCTCCGATGGCGACCTCAAAGAACAATGCATTGTAGGAGATGGTCATGGGGCTGATGGAGAAGTGGTGCCCCAGGGCCCACTTCTGAATAGACCTCTGGTAGTGCTTCCCGACGTTCACCAACCAACTGGAAGGTGGACGGTGCTCAGGTGGAGGCAAGAGCCTATGACACAGTGAAGAGGAGGTGCCTTTTGGGGAAGGCAGCTTACTTTCGTAAGAGGGTATCTCTGCCGGCAACCTCTAGGACCACCGTGTCATGGTAGTTGTTGATCTAAACGCTTAAATATGTCTTGCACCTTCCGGGAATCGTACTTGTGCAAGTAGACCCAGCATTGCGCTTAGCTTTGTGTTGGTTGAAACTCTACTCTCAAGGAAATCGAGTCGTGCGGAGTTTGAGTAAGTTGGTACCAATAGATTGACTCCAGATTATGCATAAACGTAGATTAGTTGTCTAAATCTATTGGTTTTAGGGAGCTGGTGCTAACAAACCACCTCCAAAGTACGCCTAAGCTTAGGTAGGCCAGGCTAAGTCCATTGGACTTGGTGTATTCACGGTAGCAGTGCTTCGAGGGCTCGCGGGTGAATCTCAAAAGTTGAGGCTAATGCTTATAAACTTCGTATGGGAATTGCAGTTGAGTTGATTACAAGTTAATCATAAGCCACTTGGCGAATTTACAACACTAAGGTGAAATAACTTTGAAATGAAGACAACTAAACTGATACAGTGATTCAAGCAAGACGAGTCGTAAGGTTTGATGTCGATGTTTAGGCCACCCATTATTGCTGCAGTCTTGCTGAGTCGAAGAGATGATACCGAGGGATTTAGATTTCAGATGAGGTCCTGGTTGGTTGGGATCCTGGATGAGCATTGGGTGGCTCGAAAATTCCATGCAATGGATCCTGTCGGCATTTATCAAGCTTTCCCTTACGGATGAGTTTCACGATGTTGTCCTGCAAAAATCATTTGCTAACAAAATATCATTTTTAGCTATTCATATGCTGCTTCACTAAACCTTAGGAAATATCATTTGACACTTGATATTATCTCCTTTGCTAGTCCCAGCACTTAGTTAAATGCATAAGTTAGCATGAATACGTGAACCTGGGGAGTAAGCTAAAATGCATCCACTTGATTGATGACCACCTAGTAATTCTTAACCAACTGAAAGTTAAACCTTCAGCTTGGTGAATGGATTAGTTGCGGATCGAAGTGGTCAATTGCCGAAGTTGAAAAGCGGAGAGTGTTCACCGAAGTTGCTAAAATACGTACCTTCAGCTTAGTGAGGCTTCGCTGGTGGATCACCCAGTAAATTCTTAACCAGAATAGACATGCATCATCTTCGTCTATACTTGCAACCTAATTTGCATTAGAACAATGAGTCAGAATATACATATACAACACACAAAATTTGCATAACAAGAGCAGCATACAAATGGACCAGAGGTGCATCAAACTACATGCATATAAAAATGAAGCATGGCAGATAAATCAAGCAATACAGTGCACGCATATATACAAGGCTGTGCATAGCAGCAGACACAACATGCCACAATGCCATGGCACAACAGAAAATGGTGTGGTAATGCCAAGTACAACAGGAAAAAGGTGATTGTGACACCCCATGTCCGTTAATGTCACTAATTAAGAGAATGCATTAAGTTTCGTGAAGCGTTTTAGGTAAACAAACACAGAAACATTACAAGACAGATATAAAAGATAGCAGCAGAATTTAAAATTTTATTTAAAACACAAATCACAACATCGTGGTTCAAAATATCACAAGTCTGGAACTACATAAAAACCATTACAATAATATAAAGCTTATGTCTTGTACCATCAGAGTGCAGAAATAAAAGAAAAAGCATAATCCACCAAAAGAGACAAAGCCATAGTAGTAAGAATAAGACTTATGCAATACTTTAAAAGCAGCTCCTAGCAAGATGATAACCGAATCCTGATTAAGCCTGAGTATTCCCACCATGAGAACCTATGGGGGAACGGAAGAAAAAAGAGGAAACAAAAAGAGTCGGACATAAAGTCTGGCGAATCCAGTTACTTTTAACAAGTAAATAAGTAAAAGTATCATGACAGGCATATAAAGTTGATGAGGAAGATAACATCGCAAAAGGTAGGTATGACGAGGTAAACATGATAGAGTATATACGCTTCCCTAATGATTACTCTGCACTAATACTAGTATAACCAGAACGAGATGATCCCCAACATGTATGTAACCTGGTAGACTTAGGTGTACTTATGGTGAGAGGTTTTAACCCCATACAATCAACAGGCAGGCCAACCTAACAGGCTCCTAAACTTTTTACCAGAGTCTAGATGTACCCTAACTACTACCCTAATCGATCGGTTCCCTAATCCACGTAGATACCCTGTGTTGGCCCTACAGTAGGATGTATCACTTCCTAAAGTGGCAACCTTTGTGCATAACCATATCTATAGGTGTCACGGTCATCTTGTCCTCTTCCACTCGGAAATGCACGCACATTCTCCGGACGATTTGTGCCGCCCACACCATCCTCCACATTTTGATCTCTTACAATCAGCCTAGTAAGCGTGCCCTGACTCCGACCTAAGGCGGAGTCCTCGTTTGATACTGTTATATGGACTACTGACTGAAACGGGTCGACACACAAGATGATACAGCTCTCCACCTTGCCTTGTATCCCCACTAGGATTTCCACAGGCTATGTATACCTAACAGTGTCTTTAATTACATAACCGCATTATTTCTATAGGTTATGCTTACCTAACGGTGTCTTTAATTACATAACCCCCTCAGGTTAAGTTTGGGGGCCTATATATAAATATTACCCACCCCTCAGATTTACTTAACAAACCCACTATTCAAACAAATGTACTTAACCCCTATTCAAGTTCATGTTCACACAATCCACATGGATTCACTAGATTAAGTATTCATCTTCATAGCCATGTTCACTTATGGTTATAATGTACTAGACCTCTCACATTAAGCCTACAACTTGTGTATGCGGGATATGCCGGTCGGTTCCGGGTAGACTTCTTCCACAAGTCGGGCTTAACCTCGTGTCTTAGCACATCTCGTATTTCTGCACCTAGACCACCCACATTAGATTCACCACTTGTGGTCGCTGGATATACCGAGCGGTTCCAAGTAGACTTCCACCACGAGTATAAGCTAACCTCGTGTCAAAGTGCAGTTACAGTTTCTAATTACTGTAATCCTAGGCATTTCAACTTATTAACCAAACTTACCTATGTCGTTATAGGTTTTCATGCCCGTTTTTCCCCAATTATGTTCATAGTAAATTATATGCCCTAAATTCATGTTCACAAACATTATTCAAGTTATGCCAAATTTCTCTTTTTCAAGTTATGCCCAAGTTCAATATTTTCCCCGCGTTCTCCATTTAAGGCATTCACATGTTTCAGCGGCATGCCTAGGCTCAAAAGTAGCCTGACTATATAAAATAAAAGGGAAAGGGTGAAGGGAAGATGAAATAAATGATTATTCTAACAAAGTTGACATAAACATATAATGACATAATGATAAGATGGACATATAAGAATAGATCTGGTGAACATGTGATAATAAAACTGGTTCTAACATAGTAGGGATGTCGTAATAGACATTGTTGGCTAGCTTTTGGACCAATCCACAAAGATTCAAAACAAGTCTAATACGAAGTCTTATTCATGAAGTTGCACCTTCCACAGTTCGCGATTGCCCCCATGACCACGATCTGATCCGCTTACACCAGCTCGATCTGATCCGATCCATGCACACTAGCTCGATCCGATCCAATCCCTGAAGCTGAGAGATGAAGGCCATGACTAGGTCATTCACGATCCAAAGATGAAGTATCTTGTGCCACCTGTCCATAACTGCCATTTTGACCATTTCTCCATTAAGCTACGAACCAGTCCGAGATCATCGGGATTTATACCACGTGTGACCACAATCCGTCTAAAGAAATCAGCTATAAATAGCCCTAGACTTGGTGTTTTCCAGGAGGGCTGGGTAGTTCTGAGTGTTATTCCTACCAATACTAACTTTGCATTATTTCTTATCAGTGTTAATTCGAAATCATTGAGTGAATCAACATTGTAAAAGTGAAATTGAGAGAGAAATCATTGATTGTACTTGAATCTCAAGTAAAATGATAGATATAAAGTGGATGTAGGCTCGTTAACGCCGAACCACTATAAATCTTGTGTCTTTTCTGCTTTTCGTGCATTTTTCTGATATTAATCTCTGCATATTAGAATAATTTGGGTTTCAGACCCAATTTTGGATCTAACATTTTGGTGCTTTCACTGAGAGCAGAAGTCTCAGTATATTGGATTGTTGCTCTATTGTTTGGATATTCAAGTCCGAAGAAAACAGTCCAAAACTCCACTGTTTCGATTTTTGAAGATTTCAGTAAAGTCCAGATATCGTGGCTAGAAAGAAGTCTAAAGAAGTACGAGTTTCGCAAGCAAATGAAGTTGCAAACGAAGTTGTAGAAGAGAGCGCTCAGGAGCAGGTCGAAGTTCTATCACCGGATCGTGGACAGGAGGGGGTGATCCGATCCAATGAGGGCGTTGCGACCCGATCTCAAGATAACGTCACCATCCCTCCTGCTAATCTTTCTACGATCCGATCCCAGGGAACCACCATGAACCGACGTCATGAGGGTACCACGGGCCATCAGCCTAGGAGGACTACGATCCAAATTGACAATCAGACTATTACCCGACCCAAGAAGGAAATTGTGGCTCATTCCGCTCGTGGTGGTACTTCTGCTCAACCTGGTTCGAGTTCCTTGCGTATAAGAGAAAATGAAGATGACCAGTTCTACCCTTCTGCTCCAGTTACCGAAGGACATCTGACTCGCATACTTGAAGCGTTGGACAGGCAAACTGATAAATTGGCCACTCAAAGGCAGGAGAGCTCATTGCTGCATCAAAATATTACTGCCTTAGGCAGACGAATTGATGATATTCAAAGGCAGGTTTCACCACATCCAGCTCACCCTTTATCCGCGGAACATACATCATTGTCTGAAGAACCTCGAAGAAACCGGTGATGGCCTCCATTGGAAAGGACTGAGAATATAGAGGCACTTAATCAGGAAACCAATAGCCGTAACTTAAATGAGCCCGTCCTACCGCCTTGGAATGGAGACGTTGTAGATCCTGCTCAGGATCGACCCATTCCTCCTGCTCATCGCACGACTGATCGCGACAACAGGGGCAGGGGTGTTCTGCTCAGGATTCATACCTTGTAACAACACGTCAAAGAAATGCTGGGGAGGCTCGCAGAGCAAGAAGTGCTGACCCCGAGTCCACCCTGACCCATGCAGATGTTGAAGCCATGATTAGGCAAGTGATGGTGGAAAGTCACGGACAAAGAACCGAATATTGGGGTATACTTCGCGGTCATTCGCCCTTTACCGATGATATTCTAGAGGTTCGATTCCCAAGGAAATTTAACATGCCACTTATGAACTGTTATGCAGGAAGGGCTAATCCAGTCCAGCACCTGATGAGATATTCATGGTACATGAATGCAGCTGTCGCTTCCGGCGCTGTGAAGTGTAAGGCATTTCCAATATTCCTGGAGGATACAGCGTTAATGTGGTTCACCCGTTTGCCAGCGTGATCGATCTCCAGTTTTAGGGAATTAAGTGAACAGTTTGTAAATCAGTTCCGGCTACATACCCAGTTATCTAAGAATGTCATTGAGTTATCCCTCATTAAGCAACGTCCGGACAAATCTTTAAGGTCCTATCTAGATCGCTTCAATTTAGCAGTCACGGAGTTTAGAGATCCCAATGAACAAACTGTTTTATGGCTTTGATCGACGGAGTGGATAAGGATACTGAGTTTGGAAGATACCTGGCCGACAAACCACCATTAACTAGAGAAATATTTTATGAAAAATCCAACATTCGCTTGCGTCGAGAGGAAATTTACGCCAACCGAAAGAGGAAGGCTACTGATAAAGAGGATATCCAAAGTAATGTGGCCATCAAGCAGACAGGAGATAGCTCAGGAAAAGTTGAAGTTAATGTCGGGAACAAGAAGCAAGGCAATAGTCGCTAATCGGGGAATGATAATAATATTAATCGAAAAAGGAACCGAGGAAATAACTCTCAGATAAGATTCAGGCCTAGGCCATTTGAGAGTTTTACACCGTTAAACGATACTCTGGAAAATATCTTTCTGGATACATACAATGTTCTACAGTATAAGAGGCCTCCTCCAAGAGATTCGACGGAGAAGGAACGTGAGACTCGGAAATTTTGCATTTTTCACCAAACTCATGGTCACACCACAAATGAATGTCATCATCTAAGAGATGTGGTCGAAATGTTACTCCGAGAAGGAAAGCTTGATGAATATAAGGTGACTCCTAGGGACAGGGGGCAAGCCGTACAAGCCCTGAGCCAAAGCCAACCTGCTGCCAAACCAATGGCTCAGCAAAAAGGAAAAAAATATCGTTATCAATACCATAGTTGGTGGGCTTCATATGGCAGGGCACAGTTTTAGAGCTATGGATTAGTACGTGAATGCAGCTAAATAGCATTTTGAAGTAGGGGAATGTAGCAATCCCAAGGATAATGCCCCGATTAAGTAACAGAAGACGATGTCTGATGACGTCATATTTCGCGATCGAGAAAGTATTGGAGTCCACTCCCCAACTGAATACCCATTAGTAATCACCGTTACCATTGGCCCAACTATAGTCCATAAAGTTCTAGTGGATAACGGAAGTTCGGTTAACATTCTGTTTAAGAAAACATTCGACCAAATGAAACTCGAGCCGAAGGATTTGAAACCATGCGATGGTTGGATACGTGGATTTAATGGAGCCTCGACCGCTCCGATAGGATACATGGAACTGTCAGTAACCCTTGGGGAAGGAGAACGCCAGAGAGTGAGGATCCTCCCCTTTGTGGTTCTGGATATTGAGTCACCGTACAATGCCTTCTTGGGCCGACCGGCCCTAGCCAAATTCAGGGCCTGCATCGCAACCTGGTGCTTACTGTTAAAGTTCCCGACGGATGCCGGTGTAGGTATAGTCAGAGGAGATCAAGTTGTTGCATGAGCATGCTACATAGCGGAGCTGAAGTTGCTCCGCTAAGGAAGATATGTGGAAACAAAAGGCGCTCCTTCCCCTCCAAAAAAGGAAACGTCATAGCAACTAAAGAAAGTAACTCTGGGAAGGTCGCCCAGAGAGTTGCCCGAGGATATCGATCCCAGAGAGGTTGAAGAGCCTGCGGGAAGAATGGCGACTCCCAATGAAGCGACTGTGGATATACCAATAGATGATAGTAACCCAGAGAAAGTCCTGAAGATTGGATCCCAATTGGACCCTGTTCAAGCCAAAGAATAAACAAATTTCTTGAAAGCTAACTTGGATGTGTTTGCCTGGACCCATGCAGACTGTATGGAATATCTCCCTCAATTATGAGTCATTCGTTATGTATCAACCCGAAGCATCCTCCCGTCAAATAGAAAAGGCGAATTCTTAGCCCAGAGAGGTCGGCCGCTTTGAAGGAAGAAGTCGAAAAGCTGAGAAGCAATGGGTTCATTAAAGATTCAACATACCCTGACTAGATTTCAAACCCGGTTTTGGTAAAAAAAAAAGGCCAATGAAAAGTGGCATACATGCATCGAGTTCTTAGATCTAAACAAAGTCTGCCCAAAGGATAGCTTTCCGTTGCCTAGAATCAATCAGTTGGTAGATTCGACAACGGGTCATGAGCTTCTTTCTTTTATGGATGCCTACTCAGGGTACAACCAAATCCCCATGCACGTCCCGGACCAAGAGCATACCAGCTTCATTACAGATCTGGGATTATACTGTTATGTAGTGATGCCTTTCAGTCTAAATAACGCCGGTGCTACGTATCAACGATTGGTGAACAGGATGTTCTACAACCAAATCGGGAAAACAATGAAGGTATACGTTGACGGCATGTTGGCGAAATCCAGACAGTCATCCGACCATACTGCCCATTTAGCAGAAATGTTCGAATTTCTTCGGAAATACAGGATGAAGCTAAATCCTTTGAAGTGCTCATTTGGGGTAGCATCCAGCAAATTCTTAGGGTTTATCGTCAACTAGCATGGGATCGAGATCAATCCAGATCAAAATACAGCAATCCGAAATATCCAAGAACCAAAGCAAATTAAGGATGTCCAAAGCCTCGCTGGAAAGTGGCGGCGCTGAGTAGATTTATCTCCAAAGCTACAGATAAATGCATCCCCTTTTTCGAGCTGATAAAGCAAGGAAAGCACAACTTTAAATGGACTACTGATTGTATAGAAGCGCTCCAGAATCTGTTGAACCATCTGGAAAGACCCCCGATACTGTCTAAGCCTGTAGATCACGAGGATTTATTTGTGTACTTGGCAGTGTCATCCCATGCAATCATTTCGGCTTTGGTAAGAGAGGAGGATAAGGTGCAAAGACCGATGCACTATGTGAGTAAGAAATTGGCAGCCGCAGAACGGAATTACCCAAAAAGAGAAAAGCTGGCGTATAGCTTACTAATTGCATCTAGAAAACTTCGACACTACTTCCGGGCTCATCCCATTACTGTGTACACCGATCACCCACTGAAGCAAGTTCTACAAAGGCCAGAAGCATCAGGAAGGTTACTCAAATGGAACATTGAGCTGAGTTAATTCGACCTGAACTTCCAACCCCGAAGGTCGATAAGAGGGCAGGCAGTTGCAGACTTTATAGTACAGTTTACCATCCCAGAAGATGATGTAGTAACTGAAGAGGACGATCCGCCAAAGCTACTCCTTGACCCTAATGCCTGGAAACTATACACTGATGGAACTAAAAATGACAGACGATCTGGTGTCGGAGTGGTTCTTGAAACTCCAGAGAAAAGGCTAATATATTACGCTCTTAGGCTGGAATTCCACGCCACTAATAACGACTCCGAATACGAAGCTATAATTGCCGGGCTGGAGCTCGCAAAGGAATTGGGCATCACGAAGCTAGATATCTTTTGCGATTCTAAGATAGTCTTAAACCAAGTCACTCGAAAGTTTCAGGCTAAGAGCCCGAGGCTGATATCATATTTGGAAAAAGTGAAGAAGTTGCTGGATGGTTTTGACCACCATAACATTTCTCATATTCCTTGAATGGAGAATCAAAAGGCAGACAAGTTAGCGAAAATGGCTAGTTCAATAATCCTCAGGATGCGGAGCTGGTCCCAATTGAAGTACTACAGTCTCCTAGTATAGATCAGATGGAAGTTGATCCGGTACTAGAGATTGAACCTGAAAGGGAGTCATGGATGACCCCTCTAAAAATTTTTTTGATGAATGGAACACTCCCAACAAAGAAAAGTAAGAGGCGTGCAGTTATACGAAAGGCTTCCCGATATGTGTTGCAAGGCAAAGTCCTGTACAGACAAGGTTTCTCGATGCCCCTCCTCTGGTGCATCGCCCATGGTGATATCAAGCATGTGCTGAAAGAGGTCCACGAAGGCGAATGTGGCGATCACACTGGAGGGTAAACGCTGGCGAAGAAGATATTGCGGTATGGCTATTTCTGGCCTACCATAAACAAGCAGCCAAGTATGCACGACCTTGTGACGCTTGTCAGAAGTTTTCCAAGATACCTAGGGCGCCACCTAGCCAGTTGAAGACAATGACGAGCCCGTGGCCTTTTGCTATGTGGGAGATTGACATTATTGGGAGCCTTCCCATAGCAAAGGGCGGAGCAAAGTTCGCTATTGTGGCCGTGGATTATTTCACTAAATGGGTAGAAGTAGAGCCATTGACCACAATCACAACCAAGCGAGTGATCAATTTTGTCGTCAAGAACATTATATGCCGGTTTGGGATTCCAAAAGTCATCATAACCGATAATGGAACCCAATTTGATAGCGCTGAGTTCAGAGATTTTTTCCAGAAATAACACATCGAGAAAAGGAACGCCTCTGTGGCACATCCGTAAGCAAACGGACAAGTTGAAGCGGCGGACAAAGTGAATAAATCCACTCTGAAGAAAAGGTTGAAGTGGGACAAGGCCATGTGGGTTGATGAATTACCCTTGGCACTGTGGGCCTACAGGACAACATACAAGTCGGCAACAGGTCACACACCCTTTTCCCTCGCTTTCGGAGCCAAAGCAGTCATCCCGATCGAGTTAGACGTACCATCTCATCGAGTCACTTATTATGACCCAATGGCCAATAATGAGATGCTCCTTGAGTCTCTGGATATGGTTGAAGAAAAGAGGGATGAAGCCAATTTACACGCCTTGAGGCACAAGCAACAGGTTGCTCGGTATTATAACAAGAAAGTCCGAGCTCGAACATTTGTGTTGGATCTAGAATTACCCTAGAGGGGGGGTGAATAGGGTTTTTCACAGTTTTTAAACTGAATTGAAAAACTGACAGGATATTAAAATAATAAACAGATCACAGAATATAGCAGAAACAGAAATGCAGAAAATAAATCACACACAGATATACCCAGCTTCGGCAAAACCCTGCCTACTGCTGCATTTCTAAGGTTTCTACTAGGTGAAAGAACAGATCCCGCATACAAGACAGTGTACACTCGCAAACCCTGCTCCTATTCTAACCCTACGCTCAAAACCGTAGACTGATCGATATCCCCTCGATCAGATTTCCCCTGATTACAACCCCGTAATCAGTGTACCCTAGTTTTTACACAGACTCTAGTAAACTGCTAGAATTATACAGACTCTAGAAACTGATCGATGGTTTACAAACAAATTGAAACAATACAAAATAAAATAAACTAAAGCAAAAACCCTAGGAGATAAATAACAAGGGTCATCCCCTTTTAGCCTTTAAACAAAAAAACGTGGCTGGCCCAATATCCTTTAGGCCATTGTCATTCTTGTTTGCCCGATCTTCTTTGTCCCTAAAAATGGCGGCTAGGGTTCTGAAACTTCCTCCCCAAATCGAATCGACTGCTTGAAGAATTCTGAAACTCTGATGCTTCACTTTAGTTGATGCTGGTCGATTGATGCTCCTCTCCGATTTGGGCTTCCTTTCTGGCGATCAAAATCCTGAACGTATGTGAGTGATTTTCTCTTCAATTCTTTTTACTTGTTGGTGTGGATTTTCGATAATCAATAGCCGATGATGTAATTGGTGTATTAATAGGATTATAACATCCTAAAAACGCTCTGATTTCACTGAATGACTCGGCTGATTTGCTGATTGATGCTTTCCCCTTTTGTTCCTTTGCCTACGTGATTATTGAGATGAACCAAGACATGTTCTTGGCGAGAAATTTCCTGATACGTTGACTTTGTAAAATTGCCTTGAATTGATTTTGTGTAAATTGATTTTTCCCTGAAATCTTGAATGGTTCGCTCGGCTTTAATTTGATAAGTCAATTCTGGAAAACCTTAATTGTAGCCAACCCTTAGTTTCCTGATTTGAATTGTTGTGATGATGCTATAATTCCTTTTGCCAATAAGACTATTACCTTTTTGTGCCTCGATTTAAAAACTGTCTTTGAATGACTTTCTTTGACTGCAATTGAATTTCTTGCCATAAATGATACCGAGATTTTAACTGATTGAATACTTCCCATAAAACAATCAAATTGAATTTCTGGAAAAAAATCATTCTTGCCTTAAACACTTTTTTGAAAACTGGATGCAATAAGATCACACACAGATTTGAAATTTTCTCAAAAAAATGTTTTGCCAAAAATGTTTTTGTTCAAAAAAAAAAAAAAACTTAGAAACAAAGTAATTGTTCCCATGAGTCTCTTTGCCAAAAAATGGAATTCTGAAATTAATTTTAGATAGCTTTGTGGCCCTTGTCAAAATTGGAAAGCAATAAGTTGATGATATTCTGGAAATAATCCTTTGGCAAACATATGATTCCCAACATTATTGCTTGCCCATAATTTGTTTACTTCCTGAATTGCTAAGTATATGTTGACAGTGTGAATCATGCTGTGTGTTGTCTTGCTGCATATGTTTCGTTTTGAATTCATCAATGTACTTCATGGATGAACATATGCTCTAGTCTGCTGCACCATATTTGCCACTCTAGTTCATCACCCATGTTGTACACTTGTATGTTGAAACCATGAACATTTTGACTTACTGTTATGTATTGTGATCTTGTCTGCACTTGTGACTTGCTTTACTTGGGCTGCTACTATTTATTTTGTTGTTGTCCTCCTACATGCTTTCATATGCTGATACTTGTACATGCTTGGCCATATATAGAGTTGACTTGTTCATTGACATTAAAGACTGCACTTGTGTTGCCTCTCTCTATTTGATGCTGTATGAATCTGTCATCTTGTATTGTTCATTTGCTGATGTACATCACCCATGCTTGCTGTTCGCATTCTTGCTTGTACAAGTATACACTGACATTGTAATTTAAAACTGGCTTGTAATTCTCTGCTGTATAAACTCCTGCCATGCATTAACATGCTAGTATCTGCACCATATTGAGTCATTTACACTTGATCACTTGCTTGGCTTCTTGACTCGTCTCATGCTCACTGTTTTTGCTGTATCAACTTTGATCATGATGCTCCATATACATGACTTGCTGTGTTTTACTCATGCTGACTTGGACTCGACCATTTTGAGTTTGCTGTTTGATTTTTGCATTGAGTCTTGAATCTGAACTGACCATACATGTCTGTGTGCATGCTACATTCCCATGCAGTCTTGCCAAAACATATCTCACTTGTACATGTACACTTCTGTCCTATCTTGGCAGACCTGTCTTCATATTTTCCTTGTCCATTTTTAGTTGATCTGCATTCATGTATGCTGCTAGCTATCACACAGTTTTGTATCTCCACCATTTATATTTGCTATTGCCATGAGATAGTTTCTTTGATCATGCATTTGCTCGACCACATGCTTATGACTTGAAATTCTTAGCTCGACCATTTGTAAAGCTGTTGAGATTGTTGAGTTTCCTTGACCACTTTATCTTGAGTTGACTTTGTGTATTGCACTGAGTCGAGCAGGTCCATGTGGCTACTCCTCAGTTGCAATCTGATTGGCGTGGCAGTGCACACGTGTACACGTGTGTACATGCAGCCGTCAAACGAGTTGTCCCTGTCCCTGCATTGAGATATATGTTGTCTGCCTTGTGGTATTTACAGTGTATCACTGTGAATATCACAAGCTGTCTAGACACAGATTGATGGTTTTATAATTCAGATCAAGTCATGAAAAATGATGAGAAACACACCAGAAAACTGAGGCAAATAAAATTTTAAAAATAAAATTTATATTTGCATATATTCTGTTTTATTTCTATTGCAGTGTACTGTGTGTGTGTTTCACATGCGACAGGTAAGCAGGAATGACTGGACTGACTGTGATGACTGGACTGAACTGACAGAAGACTGGACAGACAGTGAGCAGTGAAGACTGAAGATGAAGACAGAAGACTAACAGATAGTGTTAGTGAATGTAAATGTATCAGTGATTTTATATAAATATGAGATGTATAGACAGTGTTATAGTGAGGAGCTGTGTAACAACAGAATTGTACTGATGTTTGTAAACAAATTTGTTTGAAGTAAAATATTATTTTATTGTTGTCAAACAAACTTGTCTATCATATTCAGTTTATTTACACAAGTACAATCTCATGTTGAAATCTCTGTGAATGTGTACAAATAGTGAAGTCATATAATTTGTATTGTTTGAATATTGAAATATAATATTCGATTCAAATAAAATACGGTATGAATATACAAATGTTTGTCCAGTCGTATTCTATTTAAATATAAATATTATATTCCTGTCTGCGATGTTATATAACAGTACAATAACAAACACATTTAAAAGAATATATATATTTGGTTGTTATCATCAAACAAAAATCATATAATTGTGTATACAACACCGTTATATACAACAATCTCCCCCTTTTGATGATGACAAACAAATAAAGATTTTGAGCACAGTAAATGTGTTTGACAGTGAATATTGAACTCCCCCTATTTATTAGCTCCCCCTACAACAAACAACTCCCCCTATAACTGTGCATAAGTGAAATGTATGAATAATAATAAATTTTCAAAATTAAAAATATTTATAAAATATTCACTCATAAAGCAAAATCTCAACCCATTCTCCCCCTTTTGTTATCATCAAAAAGATTCAGAATTCAAAATATAGATGAAAAATGGCTTAATAATATAATTTCAGCTTAAGAGGAAGAACAATCATCATAAATCTCAATCAGTCAAACAAAAATCATAATAAACTGAGAACTAGTGGCATATTTCACATTGCAGAAAATGACTGATTTACGATGAAATTTATATAAATGAGGAAAGTTATATAAAAATGAATTTCAATTAATTTTCAAACGAATTTTTATAAAAATAAGGCTCAAAAAAAAAAAAGTGATGGATTTGGATTATAATTATAATTCAATTTAAGTGATAAAATCGAATTATCTCAAATCCCAATATCTATCAATCAACAAATCATAATACGTCATAAAATTTCAATACATTTCACAGATTAGAAAGTGGATTGATAGGCTGGTTATTATACACCAAGGAGAATTTTATATTAATTTCAATTTTTTTTTTAATTTAAGAGCACACTGACCACGCATAACCAGATCTTGGATTTTTAAATGAGATCAGTTGCAGCTTAAATATAAGTAATCTCGTAACCATGCATAACCAGAGCTTGGATTTTTAAATGAGGTTAGAGAAATACTTATTATATTATTATCTTTTTCTGTTTCAAAAAGAAAAACTCCTCGATATATAAAATCAATATGGATGATAGAAAAGTGGTAGGTACAGAAATGGACTGTGAAATAAATTTCTAAATTAATTATATTATGAAATATGCTCTACTGTACTGGGATTATTGAAAATTTTCAGTTGACACTAATTCTGAAAAATAACATAACCACAATTCCATCACAAATATTTTCACTGTTTATTCAAGATGATTTTTAAAAAAAATAAACTCTCCACATTTATAAAAAATTATCATGGATGGCAGAATGATGATAGATAATGAGGATGGTCCTGAAATAATTGCCAGTTCAAAGATATTATAATAAATATTCAACCATCATGAAAATCCACATAAAATCTCCTCTTATTATGAAATATATTACAGTCATAATTCATCACAATTTCAAAATCTGATAATAATTTTGATGAATTATAAATACAGTTCAATTGGATATTGATTTCAATTTCTGAATGAATAATTAGTAAATAATTCTAAAATTGAAAATCAAATACAAGAGGAATATGCTGATCTATACACGACAAGAGGGAAAAAAATGTGTACAAGACAAAAGGAGTGTGTGGATATATACATGGTGAAGATTTGAATCTAAGTACAGATGGGTGAGACAAAAATAAGGCGCTTCTGATATCACTTGGTGTCTCTATTTACGAGGAATTTTAACATGATACTGAACAAGAATGTCATAGACAAAAGAATTATAAATACAAAGCCCAATCAGACGAGATAACAGATTATGCACATGTATCAGAGCAGCGGTCAGATTAAAGCAGGCAGTTATTTGAAAACAGTATCAGAGCAACACAGAACATAAAATCACGTCAGACTTGTCAGTGTTTTCTGACAAGTCCTCAAGAAATTTCAGATCATCTACATCAATTTTGTGAGATATTCATGATCCAAAGAAAATAATTTATTTGAAATCATTTGAATCAATGTCAAATTTTGAGATATAATGAATCAGTCACACAAGGTTAATAATTTCCGATTTAAGTGGTGTGTGAGATTCAAAATATCAGGAATTTCAGATGATTTCAAACTAAACTAATTTCAATCATAATAATCATGAATAGGATGAAATTCAAGATGTATCACTGATTCAACCCAAATATTTTTCAAGTCAGAAATAATCAAGCCAATCACAAAAAAAAAATTAATGAGATTATCACAACTGAGAAGTAACAGTGCTGTAATGAGTATAATACTTTAAGCGTTTCCAAAATGAATTGGAAGGAACTCAAAACAGCATAAGTGTGTGAAATTTCATTAATTATTCAGATCTTCAAAAATTTAGAATTCTAGTTAACAGTGTTCAAGATATGATATGAATGCATCAACACTGTTATGAATTCAACAATCAGAAAAATAAACTTCAAAACAATTGCAGATATATACAAGTTCAAATTCAGGATATGGAAAAGATTATCACATGATGATTTTATACAAGTAAGGCAAATTTCCAGAGAATCATTAATTCTGCAACTGGAAGTTTAGGAAGTACAGACAAAGAAGAATATGGCAGTGTCAAATAAAAAACACAAAAAAAAGGAGATAGAGGAAGGAATAAAAACAGAAAATAAAAAACAAACAAAGAGAATATACAAAGGTGAGTTTAGAGATCATACCAGAATCCAATGTAAAGAAGAATCTCTAACTCAACAAATCATGGCTGGAGAAACTGTGAATGATACAGAAGTATAAACCAACTTGATTTCACATTTCTATTTGCATGGCAGTTCCTCAGCCTCCACTGGTACCTAACAGTTCAAGGAATCAAGTGGTCTAACAAAATTAGTAAAACCACTCACAGTTGTATTCATACGTTTTGGTACCTAGACTTGCTTATACAACAAACCATTAGAATTAACTTTTGTACCCTTAGGAACCCAAATCGATTTGAATTTAACAAAACCTGTTTTATTTCCATTTAAGATCCAAGAATGTTTAAATGGTTTGTTATAAAACAAATCATCATCTCGATTGTGATTTACAAATCCTTTGAAGTTTTCATAGTTAAAATTTTCAAAACAAACATTTCTAAAGTGATTTGAGGGATTTTTAAAATCACAAGAATTTTGATTTCTAAAAACATCGTTTTTCCCAAATCCAAGACCAGATTTATTTCCATTATAAACTTGGTTTTGTAACAGCATATTCAACGATTTTTCCCCATTAGAAAATTTATCCAATGTTGATTCTAATCGTTGAATTTTGGATTTCAGATCACTATTTTCTTTTAATAAATTTGAGCAATTATTTATAGCGATCATCTGTTCAGCATTGGTCTGTTTCAAAACCAAACTCTCATTTTCTAACGATCTAATTTTGGCTTGGGATTCGGAAATTTCAAGTTCAAATTGTTTTTGCTTTTCCGACTCAAACTTCTTGGATTTTTCAATCTCATTTTCAAGTTCTTTCAAAATCAAACCACTTTTCACCAAATTTTCATTTTCAGCAATTTCAAATTTGGAATATATATCAGTCTTAAAAATTTCAAATTCCTCTTGTAAAAAGTTATTCAAACTTGATAACTCAATCTTGTTCTCTTTTAGGATCAGAATTTCCTTTTCAAACTTTTGGATATTTTTATTGAGATGAACAAGATTGGTTTTCAATTTCAAACAATTTTTGCAATCTGAATTTGAAGAATTTTTAAAATGTTCAAGTTGTGATTCCAAATAATCAATTTTGCTGATCAACTCAGAATTCCTAGATTTCAGAGACTTATTTTTCAGTTTGAGTTTATCAACAGATTTTGTTAAATCAAGACACATGTAAACCAGATCTTCATATGAGAAATTTTCTGTTTGAACACTTGTTGATTCTCCATCATCTGTTCCATCTGAAGTTTCGTCTGCATGGCTTGTTAAGCACAGATCTGAAGCTGAGTTGTCGTTCTGGGATTTAGAGCAGTCGTCAGACTTTCCATACAACGTACTGAGAGTTTTCCAAATATCCTGCGCAGTTAAACAATGAGAGATAAATATTAATTGATCATTACCAAGAAAAGAATAAATAATATGCATAACACGAGCATTAAAAGCTTTATTCCTCTTATCTAACATATCTCCCAAATTTTCAATAATATTCCAATATTCTAAATTAACAGATTTTAAATAGGATTCCATTTCTGATTTCCAAATTAAAAAATCTGTACCATCGAAAATATTTGGAATGTGACTGGACTGACTCTCAACGATCTGACAACAAGGATTACCCATTACTCTAGAGTTAAACAAAAATACCTGGTTCTGATACCACTGTTGGATCTAGAATAACCCTAGAGGGGGGGTGAATAGGGTTTTTCACAGTTTTTAAACTGAATTAAAAAACTGACAGGATATTAAAATAATAAACAGATCACAGAATATAGCAGAAACAGAAATGCAGAAAATAAATCACACACAGATATACCCAGCTTCGGCAAAACCCTGCCTACTGCTGCATTTCTAAGGTTTCTACTAGGTGAAAGAACAGATCCCGCATACAAGACAGTGTACACTCGCAAACCCTGCTCCTATTCTAACCCTACGCTCAAAACCGTAGACTGATCGATATCCCCTCGATCAGATTTCCCCTGATTACAACCCCGTAATCAGTGTACCCTAGTTTTTACACAGACTCTAGTAAACTGCTAGAATTATACAGACTCTAGAAACTGATCGATGGTTTACAAACAAATTGAAACAATACAAAATAAAATAAACTAAAGCAAAAACCCTAGGAGATAAATAACAAGGGTCATCCCCTTTTAGCCTTTAAACAAAAAAACGTGGCTGGCCCAATATCCTTTAGGCCATTGTCATTCTTGTTTGCCCGATCTTCTTTGTCCCTAAAAATGGCGGCTAGGGTTCTGAAACTTCCTCCCCAAATCGAATCGACTGCTTGAAGAATTCTGAAACTCTGATGCTTCACTTTAGTTGATGCTGGTCGATTGATGCTCCTCTCCGATTTGGGCTTCCTTTCTGGCGATCAAAATCCTGAACGTATGTGAGTGATTTTCTCTTCAATTCTTTTTACTTGTTGGTGTGGATTTTCGATAATCAATAGCCGATGATGTAATTGGTGTATTAATAGGATTATAACATCCTAAAAACGCTCTGATTTCACTGAATGACTCGGCTGATTTGCTGATTGATGCTTTCCCCTTTTGTTCCTTTGCCTGCGTGATTATTGAGATGAACCAAGACATGTTCTTGGCGAGAAATTTCCTGATACGTTGACTTTGTAAAATTGCCTTGAATTGATTTTGTGTAAATTGATTTTTCCCTGAAATCTTGAATGGTTCGCTCGGCTTTAATTTGATAAGTCAATTCTGGAAAACCTTAATTGTAGCCAACCCTTAGTTTCCTGATTTGAATTGTTGTGATGATGCTATAATTCCTTTTGCCAATAAGACTATTACCTTTTTGTGCCTCGATTTAAAAACTGTCTTTGAATGACTTTCTTTGACTGCAATTGAATTTCTTGCCATAAATGATACCGAGATTTTAACTGATTGAATACTTCCCATAAAACAATCAAATTGAATTTCTGGAAAAAAAACATTCTTGCCTTAAACACTTTTTTGAAAACTGGATGCAATAAGATCACACACAGATTTGAAATTTTCTCAAAAAAATGTTTTGCCAAAAATGTTTTTGTTCAAAAAAAAAAAAAAACCTAGAAACAAAGTAATTGTTCCTATGAGTCTCTTTGCCAAAAAATGGAATTCTGAAATTAATTTTAGATAGCTTTGTGGCCCTTGTCAAAATTGGAAAGCAATAAGTTGATGATATTCTGGAAATAATCCTTTGGCAAACATATGATTCCCAACATTATTGCTTGCCCATAATTTGTTTACTTCCTGAATTGCTAAGTATATGT
Organism: Allium sativum; assembly: GCA_030737875.1. Lineage (NCBI taxonomy): Eukaryota > Viridiplantae > Streptophyta > Magnoliopsida > Asparagales > Amaryllidaceae > Allium > Allium sativum. Next base: position 829,477,182 of record CM060918.1, on the reverse strand, counting down.
TGACAGTGTGAATCATGCTGTGTGTTGTCTTGCTGCATATGTTTCGTTTTGAATTCATCAATGTACTTCATGGATGAACATATGCTCTAGTCTGCTGCACCATATTTGCCACTCTAGTTCATCACCCATGTTGTACACTTGTATGTTGAAACCATGAACATTTTGACTTACTGTTATGTATTGTGATCTTGTCTGCACTTGTGACTTGCTTTACTTGGGCTGCTACTATTTATTTTGTTGTTGTCCTCCTACATGCTTTCATATGCTGATACTTGTACATGCTTGGCCATATATAGAGTTGACTTGTTCATTGACATTAAAGACTGCACTTGTGTTGCCTCTCTCTATTTGATGCTGTATGAATCTGTCATCTTGTATTGTTCATTTGCTGATGTACATCACCCATGCTTGCTGTTCGCATTCTTGCTTGTACAAGTATACACTGACATTGTAATTTAAAACTGGCTTGTAATTCTCTGCTGTATAAACTCCTGCCATACATTAACATGCTAGTATCTGCACCATATTGAGTCATTTACACTTGATCACTTGCTTGGCTTCTTGACTCGTCTCATGCTCACTGTTTTTGCTGTATCAACTTTGATCATGATGCTCCATATACATGACTTGCTGTGTTTTACTCATGCTGACTTGGACTCGACCATTTTGAGTTTGCTGTTTGATTTTTGCATTGAGTCTTGAATCTGAACTGACCATACATGTCTGTGTGCATGCTACATTCCCATGCAGTCTTGCCAAAACATATCTCACTTGTACATGTACACTTCTGTCTTATCTTGGCAGACCTGTCTTCATATTTTCCTTGTCCATTTTTAGTTGATCTGCATTCATGTATGCTGCTAGCTATCACACAGTTTTGTATCTCCACCATTTATATTTGCTATTGCCATGAGATAGTTTCTTTGATCATGCATTTGCTCGACCACATGATTATGACTTGAAATTCTTAGCTCGACCATTTGTAAAGCTGTTGAGATTGTTGAGTTTCCTTGACCACTTTATCTTGAGTTGACTTTGTGTATTGCACTGAGTCGAGCAGGTCCATGTGGCTACTCCTCAGTTGCAATCTGATTGGCGTGGCAGTGCACACGTGTATACGTGTGTACATGCAGCCATCAAACGAGTTGTCCCTGTCCCTGCATTGAGATATATGTTGTCTGCCTTGTGGTATTTACAGTGTATCACTGTGAATATCACAAGCTGTCTAGACACAGATTGATGGTTTTATAATTCAGATCAAGTCATGAAAAATGATGAGAAACACACCAGAAAACTGAGGCAAATAAAATTTTAAAAATAAAATTTATATTTGCATATATTCTGTTTTATTTCTATTGCAGTGTACTGTGTGTGTGTTTCACATGTGACAGGTAAGCAGAATGACTGGACTGATTGTGATGACTGGACTGAACTGACAGAAGACTGGACAGACAGTGAGCAGTGAAGACTGAAGATGAAGACAGAAGACTAACAGATAGTGTTAGTGAATGTAAATGTATCAGTGATTTTATATAAATATGAGATGTATAGACAGTGTTATAGTGAGGAGCTGTGTAACAACAGAATTGTACTGATGTTTGTAAACAAATTTGTTTGAAGTAAAATATTATTTTATTGTTGTCAAACAAACTTGTCTATCATATTCAGTTTATTTACACAAGTACAATCTCATGTTGAAATCTCTGTGAATGTGTACAAATAGTGAAGTCATATAATTTGTATTGTTTGAATATTGAAATATAATATTCGATTCAAATAAAATACGGTATGAATATACAAATGTTTGTCCAGTCGTATTCTATTTAAATATAAATATTATATTCCTGTCTGCGATGTTATATAACAGTACAATAACAAACACATTTAAAAGAATATATATATTTGGTTGTTATCATCAAACAAAAATCATATAATTGTGTATACAACACCGTTATATACAACAATTTGAACCCGAAGACTTGGTTCTGAAGCGCGTCTTTCCACCCCCAGTACATATGAGCCCGAAATAGGAAGGACCTTATTCCATTCTACGAAGGCTTGATAATGGAATCTTCAAGCTAGCGACAGTGGATGGAGATGAAATCCCCAGAGTGTGGAACGCCCAGCATTTGCGGCTTTATCTGACGTGAAATTGTCGGTTTTACTCTTTTGTTTTCTAGGACCATGTAAAAAGGATCGACTTGCCTAGAACAGTATGGTTACTTGAACAAAAGATTATAAAGTGGATGTAGGTCATGATTCGACTGAACCACTATAAAAATATCGTGTGTCATTTACCTTTACTGCATCGTTTCTTATCTGCTCTTTTATTTTGATTAATATAAATCATTACCATTTTGAAGTTTGTTTTAAATTATGCAGTTATCCCAAAACAGCTAATTCAAAATGCCATCTATTAGATCGGAAGGCTAATGGTAACTAAAGCTCCAAAAGGTGCAGTGAGGTAAATCACACTACTGCTTGCACTCTAACTCTCGAGATTAGGGAGAGAGTATAAAGGACGCGAAGATAATATCCCCAAGACGTGAAGGTGCACCATGATAAAACCGCTTTGATAACACTCTAACCCGCTGAAGGATCGAGAGAGTATAAAGGCGCTAGAGACTTAGCGCCCCCAGAACTTCTGCCCCGCTAAAGGATCGGTGAGCAGACCAAGAATCGAGCTCGAAGTCTAACCCGCTGAAGGATCGGGAGAGTATAAAGGTGCTAGAGACTTAGCGCCACAAGAATTCTTATCCCAACCAAAGCGTCGGGAAAGTATAAAGGCGCAGCGATGTACGCCGCCAAATGACATAAACCCCCCATTTCTGGACATGGGGGCAGCACGAACGTGACCCTAGTCAATCGTCAATAAGCCCTGGCCAGGCATTATAATAATGATTGATTGGGAGCATACACGTATGATACTGTACATTTGTGAACACTACACGTTTACTTAGTACACGAACTTTTCAATGATTATCATTCATGACTTACATATTTAATTACGATTGTTTCAGTTATGATTATTTTTTAAGTTTTGTGATTAAGGATAATAAACTCTGCAAACATGGTAAACTTGCAGGTACACAATGGTCAAAATAAATAGATTTTCATTCACCAAAAGCAGGTTTAAAAGAACAAGAAGCTAAACAAAAGTGAGGGCCACTCTCACAACTACATTTTAGGGCCAGTGGAAAGCCTAAAAGCAAAAATATGAGCTAATAAGTGCATTCTATTTACGCTTGGGAGACAACTTTGATTTCTTTTCCTTCTTCTGTTTCTCCAACTCCTCTTTGTCAGCATCAGAGCGGTCATTCTTCTTCCTCTTCCTCTTATCAACAAGAGACTCCGGGGGAGAACTAGAAGGCTGGGAGGCAAGTTGTGAAGTTATTGATCTGGAGGAGAATTTTATGATCAGCCCAGTTTTGGGGTCAACCTTCGAGATTGGAGGAACATACAAAGGGTCCTGCTCCTCCTTCCTCAAAACCAATTGTTTCACTTTCCTAGCCCGCATGTCGGCCAAGGTCTCGTTATCATCATTCTTGATTTCATCTGTGATGACCACATCATCTTCTTCATCTCCATGACCACCCTCGGTGTCTTGCAAAGCCGCAATAACCTCAGCATCTGCAGGAGCACCAATGTCGGATACCACGGGTGCCACAATGACCTTCTCACTTGTCGTACCCTTGGTTTGCTTTGGAATCTCAGAAACTTCAACATCAGTGCCTAAGAGGACATCGACTTTCTCTGCCACTACCTTCTCCTCTGCATCTTTCTCGACCGGTTTGACACCTATATCATGATAAGCAAATGTTAATGAATCGGGAGAGGATATAGCCATCTCAGTTGTTTGTCCAGTGAGACGACGACAAGTTACGACTGCCTCGACGAATTGTGGAGAGAATATGGAGATACCTTCAGCCGACTCCTCGCCCAAATTTGTAATGGTAGCTCTGACAACTGGAGGGGTTGGAGCCAAGGGAATCAATGGATCATCAGGATTATATTCCTCAACTTTAGAGGTTTTAGGCTCCACCACCGAGCTCGAGCCTTCATCAATCTTAGTCTTGCCCTTGAGTTTAGTCTTTTCCCTCTCGGTCTCTTCTTGGATTAAGCGTCTGCCTTTCTCCAAAGCCTCAGGTTCTTCACCTCTGAGAAAGGTATGCATCAACGGGTTTTCATCAATCTCATCGACCATTAACTGCCGCTTCTCGCCTTCGACAATTGCATACCATTCATTGGCCAGAGTAACATGATAGTCCGGAATCCAAGAGATGTCTCGAGTCTTGATGACTTGACCAAAGAAGTCGAACAACATTTCCTCAAAACCAGCTATCTCTTTCTCTTTTTCAGCGAGCTTATCAGCAGCAGCAGTGGCCGATTCAAGAGCATTATTGGCGTTACTTTCAGCGAGAGCCGCACGCTCCTCAGCTTGGACAAGTTGATCATTCAAAACTTCTTTTTCTTTTTTGGCAAGAGCGAGATCGTCTTTTAAGCTCACCCTCTCTTTCTCCCAGGCAGCTTTCTCAGCAGCAAAATGTTCCTGTGCTGTTTTCAATTCGATGTTAATTGCCCTAAGATCTTCCACTTCCTTCTTCAGATCCACCTGTTCCTGGCTGTTTGAATCAAGATCACTGCGAAAACGCTTCCTATCACTTTCCAGCTCTGGCTTGTAATTTTCTGCATCTCACCGAGCTAAAGCTGTTGGGCATGTGCATCCTCTATTCTTTTTCCATTTTGCTCCTGGCCCTAGCATCATTCTCAATTTTCACTCTGGACCTGGCCGCTTCCGTTTCTAGGCAACGGATGGCATCTGAAAGATGAACGGCATGCCTCTTCATCACCCCATATTGTTTGGCCACATGGCACACGTACCATATCACCTCTGTGTCCCAACCTCGGGGACCGGTTCAAGATCCGGGACGAACATCATCCTCTCAAAGAAAATATCAGGAAATTGCTTTCGAAGCACTCCAGCCTGACCATAATCTCAGAATTGGGGGCAACATCCTGTGCATCGGTAGTATCTAAGCCATGCTCACTAGAGGAAATAAGAGCTACCTTACCCTTCTTCACGATCTTGCCCTCATCTTTGTTCTTGTCCTCTGGCTCGTGGTGTTTTTTAGAAGACTGGGCATGAGAAGGCGTATTTTTTGGAGGAGTCAAATCTCTAGGAAGTTGCTTACCCCTAGCCGGTGGCAATGGATGACTGCGAGGCTTTCCAGGACCTTGCTTTGACGGAGATCGAGATCGTGTAGAATAAGATTGATGAGAGTTCCGGGGCCGATGACTATCTCTTCCCCGACCATCACTATGAATGTGCTCGGGATATGAATAAAGACTTGGTGTACCCTCACGTAAGGAGCGATAAGAGTAAGACCGTTTACGAGACATCTCCCCTGCAAAGGAAACAAACATATGTTAAAACCGTGAACATCGATGGTGAAAGAGTGTAGTGGCGAGTGGTGTATGTGATTTGTGCATCCCATGTAATTCCCCCCTAACATACCAGGGTCCAGAGCTAGGCTCGTATGTGTGTTTTCTTTGTCCCCGATCAGGGCATTAACTTCCTCAGAAAGAGGAAAGAGTGGCCCCCCTCCGAAGTCTTCATGCATATAGATATCGTCTGGTAGAGGAATCTTGTCTAATTCCCCGAGTATCTGCTCCTCTGTTAACTCATCGTGAGCAACAGACTCAACCAGTGGTGAAATTCTTGAGGGAGACTGCCCCTTAGAGACTGGGATTTCTTTGGGCTCATCGGTTTGGACCTCATCTCATTTATATACATTTAAGTCTTCATTGTCTTGATCAATCATCGGTGAAGGACTCTTGCGAAGGTTGGTTGTCTCTATAACCTGAGAGGTTCCTTCTCCTTTAGTCGGGGGGACATATTTGTAAGGCTTACCACCCATGCCAAGTCCGAATCTTATATCCAGAAGATAGTGCTTGTGAATATTCTTGTCGGTGATGCATTTCCTTATTCTTAAGAAATCTGAGTTATTTTGGAGAAGGCGGGACAATCGGTTTTCATATATCGGACCTTCTGTTCTTGCAAAATTGTGATCTGCACAGAATAGAAGAGCACATTAGCATTTCAATTATGCAAGTAGGGCATGCATTGAGAAATTTAAACCTTACTTGATTGCAACCACTTCCTCGTGCACCCGGCTTGATGCTTGATGTAAAACCAATCAGACTTAACATCCCCTATATTGCTACGACTGTCCAATAAAACTTTTCTGCCAGCAATTGATTCAAAGAAAGGAAAGTTTGGAGATCCTGTGGATCGGTATTTAAAATGGTAGTAGAATGTCAGATCCTTGAAAGTAAGCTCAGTTTGTAGCACCTCTGCATAAGCAATGTACAGAGTATACAGAGCCGCGTAGGCACTAGAATGGAGTTGCATAAGGGCAATGTGTAATTGTCTTAAGAGATCGACAACAAGTGGAGGGAAGGGAGGAATAGCTCCTACCCAGCACATGAGTCGACTGACAGTCATGTACCCCTCTGGGGAAGAATGAGGTCTACCTTCGCTTTCTGGAGTTTTCACATTATCCCCAGGAATCCCATGTTTCAAACATATCTTCTTAAGTTTTATATCATCCAATTCGAAGGCTAGAGAATCAGTGAGTTTTTCTTCCTCAATTTCTTTAACACCCGGAATCTCATCAGGGGCTCGATCATCCTCATCTTCAAGAGATGTGCTCTCAAAAGTCATTGACTCTATATCAGTATCCGTCTCGTAATCAGGGTCGGATTTCTCCCTTTCTGAATCTGAAGGAAGCACATCAGGATCATGATGTACTCATGTCTCTGGTTCGGTACCTTCTTCTGATGTCTTAGTCACTTGTTTATTAGACATAGCTGTGTTGGCGAATAAAGATTAGAATATGATTACCCGATCCCCCGTGTGTGTAAGTGGAAGTGTGCATGTGCATACAATAAGGAAAGCATGAAGTTAATCAAATAAGCAGATAATGCCCGTTGTATGTTGTTAAGTTATGCTGTTGTTCAGTCCAGAAAGTTCGTCTCGAAGGGTCTAGCCTAACTATCCATATTTATTTATTTATTTATTACATTGCTTAAGTTAATGTTTGTCTGGGATCGTTAAGCAAGATGGTTCATTGAAATCTGGGGGATCGGATCGCGGTATAAATGCCAATGCATTGAACTGGGATCGGATCATGGGCGTCGGATCGCTGACAAGCTCTTCTAATAAGGCAACATCGACTCGTGATGCAAGCTGCGGATCGCAGAACGATCCAACCCATGCCAACTCTCCCTTACTCGAACAGATCGTGAAAGGAACCACCGGTCCGTTCCACTCCACCTCTCCACTAACCAGTGCTCCCCCAATATATTGCGGTCTGATCCGTTGCTTGCACCTCCATCTTGCTTTCCTCCATTTTTTGATGTCTCCACGAACCGAACCTGACCCTAATCTACGATCCAACCTGACATGCTCCTCTTCTTCTTCATCGACTCCCCTATCCAATTTAACCTTTTTAGCTTAACCATGCAACAACAAACTCATTAAAGATCTTAGAACCGCCGCATAATCCCGAGCCATTAAAGAAAAACCCCATGGAAATGAGATGCTCAAAAAAGAAGAGAAGAGATACAAGCAAGATTATCATTATAATTACCTTTTTTTTAAAAGAGAAAATCTCGATCTGTCGAATTAGGGTTTTTGATGGCAAAAGGGAAGAAGAACGACGGCTGGTAAAAAGAAAGGTAAAAGGTAAAGAAAGGGGGGTGAATCAGCTTATATAGCCAAAGAGGAAACCCTTGGTATCCCCTTTTTGTCCCTTTCAATCCGATGGGCCTGATGAGCCACGGAGCGTCTAAGGAGCCCGCTGTGGTCCGAATATGAACTTTTCTGGGTAACGGTCTGTGGCACATAAGGCGATCCCATCCAGGCGTGTTGCACAGTTCACCACGGTCCGGAGTGTAAAGCGATGATCTGAGGCCCAACGTGATTGGCAAATCAGGAGGATGGAATTCCAAATTTGTAGAAATACGAGAGTTATTAAATGCTATTTTTTACAATGGGTTTTGAGACTTACCGGACAATTTGATAGCAATATCTCCAGGAATTCAAGAGATGAAAATCACTCGATGAACAGAGAAATGACTAATGATACAACCCAACATTTATACCAATCAAAAGACACGAACTACCGAAGCAGTATGACATTTCAGACAGACACGAACACTGATTCGCATTGTTTCATGAGAAGGTTTGTTCAAGAGTTTTGAAGCATGTTTCATCCTTAATAAAACATACTTCGAGAGGGAAAAATGTTGGCTAGGTTTTGGACCAAGCCACAAAGATTCAAACACAAGTCTAATACATAGTCTTGTTCATGAAGTTGCACCTTCCATAGTTCGCGATCGCCCCCCATCACCACGATCCAATCCGATCCGCTCGCACCAGCTCAATCCAATCTGATCTATTCACACCAGCTCGATCCGATCCAATCCCTGAAGCTGAGAGATGAAGGCCATGACTAAGTCATTCACGATCCGAAGATGAAGGATCTTGTGCCACCTGTCCATAACTGCCATTTTGACCGTTTCTCCATCAAGTTATGAACCAGTCCGAGATCATTGGGAGTTGTACCACATGTGACCACGATCAGTCTGAAGAAATCAGCTATAAATAGCCTTAGACTTAACATTTTCTAGGAGGGCTGGGTAGTTCTGAGTGTTGTTCCTACCATTACTATCTCTGCATTATTTCTTATCAGTATTATTCGAAATCATTGAGTGAATCAACATTGTAAAAGTGAATTGAGAGAGAAATCATTGATTGTACTCGAATCTCAAGTATAATCATAGATATAAAGTGGACGTAGGCTCGTTAACGCCGAATCACTATAAATCTTGTGTCTTTTCTGCTTTTCTTGCATTTTTCTGATATTAATCTCTGCATATTAGAATAATTTGGGTGTTAGACCCAATTTTGGATCTAACAGACATGATTAGATATAAATAAGGATTTAGATGTCCAACTAATGACAGATTCAAATTAACCACAAACATGATAGGTACAAAATGATCTAAATGGTGAATTAGATCTATAATCAAAAGTAGATCTGACATGATAAAGGTTAAGGTCCAAATTAACCACAGACATGATAGGTACAAGATGATCTAAATATTGAATTAGATCTATAATCAAAAGTAGATCTGACATGATAAAGGTTAAGATCCAAATCATAGTTGTGTCAGAATATCATAGATTCATAAGTTATAATAGATCTAGTATGATTCAGTCACAGGAATAGATCCAAATTACAGTCATATGATGTTTTACTTTGATTTATTTAAATCTAAAGGTAATTTAAACTCACAGTGTTTAGATCTAGAAAAATAAAAGGAGAAAAGCGAAGGTTGAATCACAGATCTACACTTGAATCTCTAAACTTTGATTATAGAAGAAGAAAACGATTTGATTCAGTCAAGGCACCGACAACATTTAGGCCTCCATTGATTTCAGTGTGAGAAAACTAGAGAAATGAGGCTATATTTATAGCTTCCAGCCCCCAGAATTAATAATCAAAATCATATACGCTAGAGTGAAGCAGGGAAAAAGAGGAGATACCCCTACCATGGTTCTAGGAGTGGAACCGGCAAGAGGAAGCATCATTTTTCAAAACAAGTAATGAATACAAAGGGAAATGAAGTTGTTAGAACCGATACTCTTTACCGACACCCATTCACAGCACTAAAGTCTTTATGATTCGATGTCAAAATCCAAGCACCAAATGCAACCCTCCAGAAAGCCGATATACACTTCAGGAATCTACCAAAAGGAAAGCCGGAACCTCGAATAGGGACAAGCTATCCATACTAATTTTCTTAATGCCGATACTGACAGGGGAGGCGGATCCGGTAACCATCCATTTGAATCATGAAGGCAAGTTCCATGCGGAATTAGTAGCAAGACCGAAAGCTTATGACCAGAGGCTAGTATCCGGAAGCCTTTATCCAGAAGCCTAAAGCCTTCTGAAAGGGCCACATCGACAGGCTCTGCATCAATACAAAAGATTGACATGACATCAAAAAGAAGTTCCGATGTTCGAAACCATCCTTCCGAGAGCCGAAACTGGTACCATGAAAAGCCATTCGAAAAGCCTAAAGAGCGCCTGAGTGCCAAAGCAACCGGAGCCAAAGGGAAAAGCAGCCGACAAGGGCTTCAGCTGACCCAATAGCAAAAGGGCCCCTAACTTATCTATAAATAAGACCCTAAGGGTCTCATTTTCAACAATATTCTCATTTCTCATTCTTGTACTCTTTTTCTCTAAAGTAAACCCTAATTTTTAAATCAATTTGGGGATTTCTATTTTATGTACCCAATCAAAGATCAATAAAGAGCGCATTAACGCTTAACATATTTTTCTATGAGTTTATTATGTGATCTCTTAGTTACCTGTTATCTGTTATCTCCTATACAATGTATTATATGCTTTCTACATGGTCACGGGTTCATACCAAAATCTAGACCCTTCTGAAGAGTTCTTGCAGAACCCCTTCCTACAAGTCGTTTAGCCTTTTTATCGAGGGTTGTGCTTAGGGAACCCTCGTCCCAAGATAAATATTGGTTCTTGAGTCGCTTAAGCATGATGCTTATCCCATTAAGGGTAGAGTAACTAATATTTTGGGCTTTAAACCTTGATATCTAGGAAATGGTGAACTAATACAGATTCGTGAAAGCTAAATAACTCCATTTTTTCCTTAGGTCCGCTTCCGTAGACCTACCTCTGGTGTTGACGAAAAATATCATTAACATTTTAGTGCTAGAAGGAGGGCTTAAACCTCCACTTCCTTTTCCTACCTTTAACCCTTTGGACAACCTTGCGACTCTTCTAACTGCATTGTTCCGCCCCAGGTTGGACAAAGCTTTGAACAAGCAAGATTATAGATAAAGAGTGTTAGTAAAGAGATTCTGAAACATCATTCAACTGCTTAAAACGTCATTGGTCCGAGTTATCTAAAGAGTAGTATATCCTTGGACCCTTAACCTTATTTCCTACATCTTTTTCCTTGTTGTTAACCCTCATCTCTTCCCTCTTCATCCCTATCTTAACCTTACTTCCTTACTCCCCCCTTTATGACATAAAGCCTTTACCCTTATCTTCCTTTCTATCATAAAAGACACTCCTGATTCAATTGAAGATGGTTATAACAAAAGGAAATTGGGAACAAGATCCAAATGCATCGACTATTTTGGAAAATAGCACTCTTTCGAATGTTAACTCAGCAAATCTGGTAACCAACGAACATTCAGATTTAACAGGAGGAGAGAATAATGAGTTGGAACTATTACATTTGGCTTTGCAGATTGACGATGCTAGGAGGTCTATTGAAGAGAGATCGGCCCAAAGGACATCAGTGATTGACTTATACCAAGCGGAATCAGAGATAAAAACACCTTCCGAATTTAACAGCCGAACTAGATCCTCGTCAAATATACATGTTATTTTAAAGTCACAAAGAAGCAATCAAGTGTTAATAAGGATAGCCTAATCATTTGACCAACACGCTATAAGAGCAGGCAAGCCCTTTATTCTAACACACCCTTTGAACTATTGTTTTGTAAAAGAGGAGGCCAAGAGGAGCAAGGCCCTAGAACGACAACTACTCGAAGTAAAGGGTTTATGGGTAATACTCGATCACAAGGGTTTTCGAAAGAAACCAAACCAGAATAGAAGGATGAAGTCAAGTCTCCAAGGGAGAATATAACCATGCAGTGGTTGGAAATGAAAAAGAAAGCCTGTTCGATTTCTTCTAAGAGGGGAAGAATCCATTGGATGAAATATGCAATAAATGCTAGTACAACGAAGGAAAAGAACAATCTGGAAGTTTAACTACTGGAGAGTCTAGTCCCAAAAGATCAAAGCATGGAAGCTTGGAAACCTATTTTAGGAACATGGAGGAGAAAACCATAGAAAATCTATTCGAAACTGAAAAGGAAAAGAATCTAGGATGGGCATATTAGCGACGATGAAAGAATGGAACCCATTATTGATGAAATCAAGAATACATCGACACCTTTACGCTGAAGACTCCCAACTATGAAATATCATGGAGCAACAAACCCAAATGACCATCTTATGGCCTTCAATAGCCAAATGGATGTCTATGATACCAATTATTTCCAACAACGCTTCAAGGAGCGGCTGCCAAATGGTACCGACAATATCAAGAGAATACCATCGATTCATGGAATCAATTCTCTCACGAGTTCTCAACACAGCTTTGCATTGGCAAAGATCCAGCCGTAAGCTATACGACCCTCGCAAATATAAAGAAAAAAGCAGGAGAATCTTTGAGTAGTTACTTGGAAAGGTTTAAGGCCGAGGCCCTAAAAGCAGAAAACATGAATGACTAGGAGAAAATCATCACTGTCTATTCAGGTCTAATTGAGAATATTCCATTCTGGAAGGAGTTGTATATCCGCTGATGCAGAAGCTTGCAATATTTCTATCTCCAAGCAGACAAATTCATTTATATGGACGAATTCGATTGTTCGAAAGGGAACTCCAATAACAAGAGAAATCTCAGTGAAAATCCTAAGTCTCATTCAAACATGAAAGGAAGGCGTAGGGCCTCCAAAACTAAAACTTCATAATTTGTTGGTGGAAGCTGCTACAATTGTGGATCAAAGGATCACTGTGTTAATCAATGCCACGAGCTACACACATGTCGCATTTGCCGAATCCCCAGTCATATGGCATCATCATGCCCCGTACTTCAGAAGGACAACTAGACATCATGAAAGTCTGGTAACATTTCCTTTAATTCAAGAAACACATCAATGCATTTAGAGAATTTTTGAGCATGCTTACAATTTTTAACATGTCAACATCCCCCTACTTTGAACTATATGCTTATGCGAGCTGTGTGCTCTCCCTTAATGTGTTATGTGACCACAAGACTTGTGTACTCGCCGCGAACTGTGTGTTTGCAATCGCGAGCTGTGTGGTTGTCCGTGAGTTGTGTACTCGTCGCGAACTGCGTTTTGCACCTACGAGCTGTGTGCTCGCCCATGAGTTGTGTACTCGCCACGAATTGTATGTTTGCATCCGCGAGCTATGTGCTCGCCCGCAAGATTTGTTCTCTCCACGAACTATGTGTTTGCATCCTAGGCATATACATCCTCTGCCTACATACCATCTCGCAGAAGGGAACGAAAGCTCAAAGGGAGCACATGAAGCACATACAACCTCTGCTTTGAAAGATCAAAGCCTGAGGAAGTGGCTCATCAAATCAAAAACAAAGCCCAAGAAGCGGCTCACAAATCAACTTAAAGCTCTAGGGTGTAGCTAGTAAACTGAAAAAAAGCCTGGAAAATGATTCCCGAAGCCCAATTAGCTATTCTCACAATTACTCGAATCTGGGTCAGTTGAGAACTTTTATTATTACCAGAACTGGACTTCTGGTCCTCTACTACCACTCCCCGAATCTGGGTTTAATTCGAGACTTCTCTTATTGCCAGAAATGGATTTCTGGTCTTTTATTTTAAAAGACCAGAATCTGGGTATGGTTCGGGACTTTTCTCATTACCAGAAATGAGTTTCTGGTCTTCTATTATAAAGACCCTAATCTGAGTCAATTCCGGACTTCTATTATTATTGAATGAAGATATTTGGTCTTCTGTTAAAAGATCAAAGGATTGAATATACTGTTTGGAGCATCACACCAAAGATTATTTCGCCATGACACCTCATATCGGAAGGCTTCTCAAGCCCATATAATGCTCAATTATTATTCAGTATAAATGATCATACTATCATCTTACAAGCTCATCAATTACTTAAGTTTCATTATGACGATACCCCACAATATGTGTACAAGACATTATATACGTGTTACTTTTAGAGGAAGGATTACAACAATAGAATGTGTAAAGTATTCCAAACACAAACAAGGGTCAAGTATCATGTAGTCTCTATACAGTTTACATGCTTGCCCGTAAAGTTATGCTGTAAATGATCAGGCATGAAAAGTTGGGCCGTTACAATACCTTTGTCGCAATGTTTCCTTGTCTTATGGACTCAATCAAATAACGATGTGGGCAAAACCTTAAGCGTTACGCGAGATTCTAACAATAAGCATTAGTTTTTTTATATGTCATACAGATAAAGGTGAGCGAGATTCATGTAAAGATCGGAATAGCTTAATCATGATTTCTATGATGTCCAGAGAAAGAACTTCTAGCCTACCAATACTTGAATAAGGGTAACGAGGTCACTGTTATGCCCTGAAGGGAGTCTCTGGTCTTGTTTTCATAATATTTAAATAAGAGTTACCTTTCCACTAATAATTTTTGTGACATTCAAATTTTTGGCTGCCCAAGCATGAGACTTGGAAACTTCATAAATTTCAGATGTGATTTCCATGTGTTTTCTACTTGCTAGAGGATGAGTCTCAGGGTTCCCATGAGAGTTTCTGATTTCTATTTTATTCGGGCATGAGTTTCGGAATTTCTGATTTTACATTTAACCAAGTATGAGTCTTGGGGTTTCTGTATGAATTTCTGATTTTTGGTCACCCTAGTGTGAGTCTTGGGGTTTCCGTATGATTTCTTTTTTTTGTTTACCTAAGTGTGAGTCTTGAGGTTTCCGTATGATTTCTGATTTTTGCTTACCCAAGTGTGAATCTTGGGTTTCCGTATGATTTCTGATTTTTGTTACCCAAGTGTGAGTCTCAGGGTTTCTATATGATTTATAATTTCTATTTTGCCCAAGTATGAATCTTGGATAACGACTACTTTGAGATAGAGATTTTGGGTTTTCTACCTTTACCAAAAAGAATGTCGATTTCCTTCTATCATATTCATGTGTGGAGTTCGAATATACTTATATTATTCCAAGGTAAAATCTCCTAAGTTAGCGAATCAGCATGAACCACGGACCTCCCGTCCAAAGCCTACCAACAAAGAGTATGATCTTGCAACACCTCGTACAGGGGATTTGCTAAACTCATGGCATATTTACCTCTAATGTTTGTTAATATGAAATGCGGTCAAAATTACATTGGATATATCATAAATGAAACATCAGACACTATGCAAATCCTATCACCTCTACTGACACATTATGCTTGACAATATGGAATGTCTAATTTTCTATTTTAAAATATCTAAATATAGACTTTGAGTGTGACCCTGCAATTCCTGATAACTAGATATCTGAGTTAGAATATTGGGACTCCCATCTAATGATGATTGGGGGTGTTAAGTTATGAAACTACAGAATCCCACATGAAGGCCTGTTTGAGTTTGCTCATTATTCACAATCAGATTCACAAGGATTTGTAGCTTAAAGATCATATATAGGGTCTTTCCATTTATAGGAGATTTATGTTTCCCCTCACATCCTTATTTTGAGCTATACTAAACTAGTATTGAAGGCTTTTTGTGTTGACCCTTGAGTAACAAGCAAGCTGTGCAGGAAACACAGGAATTTGTCCTAAAGAGAAAAAGCTTCTTTATACTTAGGGGGCTAACTGTTAACACCAAAATGTGCACTGGCCAAATATAAAGAAGTAGAAACTCCAAGGCCAAAAGAACAAAGGGTTTCGGACAGCGAAACCAGGGTTATGAAGAAAAAGGCAAAGCTAAGGAGCTGCCGAGAGCAACGTCCGAGAGCCAAAAGAAGATACTCGCAGCCAAGAAGATTTAGAGAACAAGAGCTTCATCTGACACGATAGCAGCAAGAAAGGAGGAAGATATGACCAGTATTCTATCGATACAAGCATAACAGGCAGGAGCCTGGAACCAATACAAGAAAAGACATTGGCAAGGCAATGCCAACATTAAACGGTACAACTCCGAAAGCATACCACTTAACACCATAAGAAAGTAAAAATGGGTGACCGAAGCCATATAAACTTAAAGATTAAATCCAGGGAAGGGAAAATGCTACGTTAGGCAAAAGAAAGCAGAAGGCTTTCGATGCGACTTAATTCAGTACTGACACTAATGTTGAGAGGCAGTTTATAAGTCATCCGAAAGGCGTTATGGATAAAGCTATTGCAAGCTCAAGACTAAAACCATGGGTGGTCGGAAGAAGAAGAGAGGTATCTAGTCTAACGTACTTAATCCCGATACCTAGACCGACAAGGAAAGGCAATAGAACTGAAAGGCAAGCTAAGAAGAAACAAAGGGCTATCAAAACCAAGAGCCACCGAAGTCAAGCTCTCTGATTCCAAGACCGAGCTACCAAAAGGTATATGGTCCGAGACTTGGCAGAGGAAAGCAAAAGGCTATTAGTACCAATTTTCTTAGTACTGGTAACAAACATCATGAAGCAATTTCACCCTTACCAGAAGATTTTTGAAAGCAGGCCCTACTATTCAAAACCCGATTCGCTAAAGTGAAGTTGGGCAAAAAAGGAGATACCCCTGCCCGTGGTTCTATGGGTGGAACCAGGAAGCGAAAGCATCATATGTCAAAATAAGTAACAAATACAGAAGAAAATAAAGCAGTTAGAACAGACACACTTTACCGACACCCATTCTTAGCACTAAAGTCTTTATGATTCGATGTCAAAAGCCAAGCACGGAAATCAAACCTCCGAAAAGCCGATATACACTTTAGGAATCTATCGAAAGGCAAGTCGGAATCTCGAAGAGAGACAAGCTATCCACACTAATTTGATTAATGTCGATACCGACAGGGGAGGCATATCCGATAACCATCCATTTGAATCATGGAGGCAAGTTCCATGCGGAATTAGTAGCAAGGCCGAAAGCTCGTGACCAGAGGCCTATATCCAAAAGCCTAAAGCCTTCCAAAATCCATCCACACCAACAGGCTCGGGATCAATACGAAGAAGATGGACATGACATCAAAATGAAGTTTCGAAGATTGGAACCATCCTTTCGAGAGCCGAAACCGGCACCTTGAAAAGCCGTAAGCAAAGCCTAATGACACTACAACAAAATGACCCTATTACAACTTTAATTTTACAACGGTGGTAAACGCACCGTTGTAATAAATGGGTTTTTACAACGGTGGTAAAATCACCGTTGTAATAAATGGTTTTTTACAACGGTGGTATAAACACCGTTGTAACTACAACAAAAACACTATATTACAACTTTAATTTTACAACGGTGGTTAAAGCACCGTTGTAATAAATGTTTTTTACAACTTTTTTCCAGAAAAGTTGTAATAAATTTATTTTTAACAACTGTGTTATTTTGACATTTGTAATAAAAGCCTACCACAATTTTTATTTTTTGACTGTTGTAATATATGACTATATTTTAATATTAATTATTTTCATTAAATAATTTTTAATAATTAATATTTACAACTAATTAGTAATTATTAATTAATAACCTATATATTAATATTAAATATTTAATTAAAAATACTCCAATAAATAAATAATTCATGCTAATAATTAGTAATTGACAACCAATTAGTAATTATTAATTAATAATCAATAAATACATATTTAATATTTAATTAAAAATACATCAATAAATAAATAATTCCTACTAATAATTACTAATTAACAACCAATTACTAATTATTTAATAATAATCAATATATAAATATTTAATATTTAATTAAAAATAATTAATTTATAACTACTTCAATATTAAGTACTAGTAATTAATTAGTAAGTAATAACTAATGAGCGGTTAATAATCAATTAATTAATAATCAATAAGTAAATAACAATTAATAAATATTTAATTTATAATTAATCATGACTATTAGTACTAATTAATATTTAGTATATAATATTTTTTAATAAGTAATCGTTGTTGAAAGTTTTACCAAAATCTTTTGTCAAATATGATCACTACGGAGGGGGGGTCCAGGGGGGTGGCAACCCCCCAAGGTGTAATATAATTAACAACTTCTATTTTTTGATTGTTGTAATATATGACCATAGTTTAATATAATTAACAACTAATAATTAATATTTAATACATTTATGTTGATTATTTATAATTAATAACTAATAATTACTATTAATAATCAATTAGGAAGTAATAATTAATAATCAATCCATAATATTTGATACTTAGCAATTAAGAAGAATAATTAAAAAATATAGTTAATATTACATAATTACTATTAAATAGTTAATACTTAAAATATAATAATTAATGCTAATCATGAATAATCAATGATTGCTATTAATAATTAAGACGTAGAGATTAATAATGTGAGAACCCAAATTTGATGATCCTAGATTATATTGATTTCAATTAAATCCATAATATTAGGGGTGAATAAATAAATAAATCATTTATGCTATGTACATGATGAATATGTGAAATTGTGCATGATTAAAATGGTGAATAAACACACATTTGTTTGTTTGTTGTGTATGTGACATGAAAATTTTGTTTAAGTGTTATGATTTGGGGCTTAAGTTTTATAAGGGTTAACATTAAATCTAAGGGCAAAATGGACATTGGCAATGGTGAAACCCTAGCCGTATGAAGCAAATAAAAGAAAATAGGCCGTCGGTTTCCATTTCATTCTCTCGTTCTAAAAAAAAACTTAAAAATGGCCGAAGCCCTAGAAATCGAATTGGGGAAATCAACAAATCGACCAACGTCTCACATCCAAAAACTGAAAATAGGCCGTCGGTTTCCATTTCATTCGCCATCGAATCCCTCTCCGCCGACAAGGCCTTATCACCAGGCGTCGCTCGCCACCGGAGTCAACCCACGAGCTCAACCGTGAACGCCACCAACTACAAGGGCCGTGCCACCCATCGTCTGAGCTCCCCAATCACGCGTGCCCTTGTTCCAGTCCAGTGAAGCCGCGTCACCTCCTTCGACAGCCATCGCGCAGTGCTGCCCTCCTTGAAGCCAGAAAACCAAATCGCCTCATCATCTCTCAGATCCGAACAACGCATCCGACAACCTGTTCTCCCCTCCAGCAGTTGAGCGCCGCCGTTTGTAGCAACACCTCCTCACCGTTCTACAGCCAACGCCAACCGTCCTCCATTGTCTGCGCTTCCTTCACCGATTAAATGTAAGTTCTCTTACGATTAAACATGTTTCAAGCGTATGATTTCGGTTTGCACTAATATCATTAGTTTGTCGGTTATTGCTTTCCTACTGTCCTGGGATTGTATAAATTTAAATTTGGTTATTGGTTGGTTTTAGTATTTGCAATGGTGCTCCTTATAATATGATAATCAGGACTACATCATACTGATTCACATTGTTTGGCTACTGCTTTTCCGTCACCTTGATTGTCATCGATTTCTGGTTATTGTTCACCTTTGAAGTGAATGCATGTCTTATGTTAAGTTTGACTTGATTTAAATAAGTACACATTTTAGTGGCATGCTTTTAAATATCCTGCTGTGAAGCCATACTTGATTCCTGACCTTCAGATTTCATAATACACTCATATTAGGATGATACCATGTTACTTTGGCACACCAGTGTTGTCGAACTAAAAAAGAAAAAAAGAAAAAAGAAACAATTCCACTTCCTATGCATATATACTTCGGCATGTTCCTTATAATAGCACCTCTTGTTTTATATATGTCTCACGTGTGGATCCAAGTTAGAATAGGCACTGTATTTCTTGCATGCACAGTTGGTTACATTGATTTAGTGATTCTCTACCATTGCATGTTGATAGTTAAGTTGTGGCACAATATATGCGTATTGTCCCTTTGGTTTACTTCCTTGTTTTGGCAACATTTCTAAGTCTACTAGTCTGTTCCAGCATTAAGCAATAAATCGTTTGTATGCTTCATTGTCATGCATTTGAATGGGCATATGTGATGGAGAATCAATGTACACAATCTTAGATCATATTTCAATCATGGTCTTACTTCAGTTTTTCAAAACAGCAATCAAAACAACAGATTTGTGTTTATGATACCTGCAAATGTGTATACTCATTTGCATTGATATGGCTTCTTTTCGGATGCTTTGGCTTTACTGTACTCTACCACAAAGAAAGTTGTTCAAAGTTTTGGACAAAATTTTCAAGGACACAATTTATATGGAAAATAACAATCGCCAATTTTACTTTTGACATAGTTTCATATTAATATAAGTCAGACTTTCGAAACATCATATGTTTTATGTCAAAATTTGATCCAGAACGTCATTTTACATGTAAAAGAGGTAATATGACTGCATTAATCTTTACTGTTTTCTCCATTATGTTTAAATGACTAAAATTTGCAGATGGTAATGGAGGAATGATAGATGGTTTACCTAGAAATCAAAGCCTTCATAGAACGATGCATTGTTAAGCCTAGAGCTAGACCGTCTACCTTAGATTTGTTGAGCGATTGGTTTGTAGTGAGGAATGTATGTATTGTTATGACTGTATTATGTAAAAGTGAGTTGTACGATAGTGGATCACAAAGTTGTACTAATTCAAATATTGAAATAAAATATTTAATTGATTATTTCAGTTCAGTGTAGTATCATTTTATTAAATATAAATATTTATTTTTATATGAAATGTAATGTATAAAGAAACAAAAATCATATTGTTATAATTAATTGTAGTAGGAATTACTACAACGGTGAAAAAAGTTGTAATATGTATTACTACAATAGTGCAAAAATGTTGTAATATGTATAACTACAACGGTGGAAAACAGTTGTAAAATATACATTTAACAACGGTGTCGCAACGGTGTATAAAAGTTGTAAAAGATTTCAGTCTATTACAACTTCTTAAGAGACGACGGTGGCTCCACCGTTGTAAAAAGTCTTTTACAACTGTTTTCCACCGTTGTAATAGGTTCATTTTGTTGTAGTGTGAGCGGCTGAGTGCCAAAGCAACCGGAACCAAAGGGAAAAGCGGCCGACCGGGCTTCTACTGGCCCAATAGCAAAAGGCGCCATGGCTTTTCTGTAAATAAGACCCTAGGGGTTTCATTTTCAACAATTTTCTCATTTCTCATTCTTGTACCCTTTTTGTCTAGAGTAAACCCTAATTTCTAAATCAATTTTGGGATTTCTATTGTAATCACTTATGTACTCAAAATCAACGATCAACAAAGAGCAGATCAACACTTAGCATATTTTCCTCTGAGTTTCTTATGTGATCTCTTAGTTATCTATTATCTCTTATACAATGTATTATACGCTTTCTACATGGTCATGGGTTCCTACCCAAATCAACACCCTTCCGCAGAGTTCTCGCAGTACCCCTTCCTATAATCCGTTTAGCCGTTTATCGAGGGTTGTGCTTAGGAAACCCTTGTCCCAAGATAACTATTGGTTCTTGAGTCGGTTAAGCATGATGCTCACCTTACTGAGGGACGAGCAACTAATCCTTTGGACTCTAAACCTTGATATTTAGGAAACGGTGAACTAACTCAAACTTGTGAAAGATAAATAACTCCATTTTCCCCTTAGGTCCACTTCCGTAGACTTACGTCCAGTGTTGACGAAAATTTTTGTTGACTGCAGTGATCGTATAATATAATCGAAGCTTCGAAGTTAGGTTTTTGGGTACATTTCAGATTCAAATCGACCCCTTTCCAGTTCAACCAACGTGCATGCCGGGCCGAAAATTATGCATTTTTCCAATTCGATGCCTTCCAGTTCTACTAATCGCTATGTCAAATCGACGCCTTTTTTTCATTTCTTATATCCGCTTATCCTTCTGATCCGACCATTGCCGGTTCGACAAATGACCATGTCGAACCGATCCCCCACTCTTCCTGCAAACCCTCACCATCTTCTCCTTTCCCAAATATCTTCGGATCCATCCTTCTTTGGCTCGACCTACCTTACACCGGGCTGAGACATCAACTGTTCCCTTTCACACTCCAATCAATCTTCACCACTACCTACATTGGTCCTGTCGCCACACTCCAGAATTTTTGGAGCCCTTAACACCATCTTCCTCAGCAACCCAAATCCATCAACGTCCCTTTCATATCAATACAACATCGCTCCTCCTCTAAATGCCTCTCCAGCTACTTTGCGTCGCCTCGCGAAACTGTGACAACACCACCGACTCTGATGGCGTCTTCGACATCACCATCGACGATGGTGACTAATCCCATGACACCAAAAAACACGAACTCACGACTTTATTCATGTGAAATCACAAATAAAAACGTAGAACAAATTATCGAAACCCACTCAGAATGATCTAGATTCAAGATTAAAGTAGCGGATTTTGATTAATCAAACGAAAACTTAGAATTATGGAATATACGAATATTGGGGTTTTCTCGGTTTGAAATACGTAGAGTAATTAAGTAAAAAGTGGAGTTACTGATGTGGGACCAATATATATAGTAAAAATGAGAGACTCCTCGCATTCTCCCGTGAAGTGCAATATTGCCCCTATCTGTTTTAACTCGGTATGATTCAAACTTCTCAAAATGAAGTAGTTGGGATCGACTAGGTTGAATCGAAGACCAGTTCGACTATCGATACGAAGTAAAAAAAAAGGAGGAAAGAGACTCCCTCCTTTTATGACTCAGTCAATGACTCCAAGTACTAAACTGTATGTGAAAGATGGTATGACTCGACTATGTGCTCGACAGGCGCAAAAAGATAATGTCATTTGGCAACGGCCTGTACGTGTACCATCATACCCGGGAGCCAATGACTCGACACAGCTCGACTGTGTTACTAACATATTCAAACTCTTAACCCGGCGGGGTTTTGAATATTTACTAGTGTCTCCCGATTACTTTAAGTTAACAACTTTGGCTCAGCAAGTACCATCAGGCATAATATGAAGGATGACTAACTGTTTATATATGAAAGGAAAATTCAAGTGTCACCATGGTTCAAAGAGACACGACTGATCATCATCGTTTTCCTCAAGACAAATGACATAATCGGCAATTGCAGCTCAACATATTTAAACCACATATGGGGGGGAGGGGTAAAGAGTTGACTTGCCTTTTAACATGGCCGTCAAGGTTCACCAATATTTGCGATCATGGTGCTCGAGGCTCGAGTAAAGCATGTTCAAGCAAATCATGAAACTAGACAAGCTTAGTATGGCACCACACCCAGATCGACATAGTCTTGGATCGACTAAGATGGACTTGGGGAGACCACAGTTTAGAGTGTATTCGGTTCGACTAAGGAGTTGAATGCCAACCACCGGCTCGATGAAGGCATATGTGGAAAACCGTTGTTCGATAAGCACTCGGTTTGGTGAAGATTCAGAAGACAGTTCCTGATAAGCGATCTCTTGGTTCGACTATATCGATCCAGATCTTGTCGAGCCAGACAAATATTTTCCTGAAAACTCGCTTCAACCATGAATTGACCTCCTCCACGAACTCCGAAATAGCCGGATCGACCTACACGTCGCTCGATCGAAACAGCCACGACCCTCCACTATAAAAAGCCCCCAAGAGCGTCAAAGAGAGGACTTTTAATCTCTTTTTCTGCACTTTACTTTCAGCAATACTATTGTACCAAAATTATTCAATCCCCTTGTATTGTAATCAATTTCTTGAGTAATAGTAAAGAGATTTATAAAGTGGACGTCATTCAGCGTCGAACCTCTATAAATTGCATGTTTTTGCGATTTTTCTCGTTTTAATTTACTATTTATTTCTCTACATAATCACTATTTGGCTGTTTTTCCCATTTTAATTTACTAATCTTAATTTATTTCTCTAAATAATCTCTATTTGGCTATTTGTGCCATTTTTTGGTCAAATACCCAGTGATAATCATTTGAAAATGGAATCGATGATTATAACCACATATCCACTTATTATGATTAATATTGGTATTTTTGATGAAGTTCATCCATTAGGCTTATTCTAATTGTATTAAAAACGACAATACTATTGTGCTTGGAATTGACTTAATAGTGAATTATGTAGAATAGAGAGAATAAATTGGTACTTCAATAAAAATTCATGTTTTTTTGTTGAATGATTTCTACGTAACTCTGTAAAGGATTTGAAACAAATGGTATGGTATACAAATTTTTGAGAAATCAACAATTTCAAATTTCAAATCAATAAAGTTGAATCATCGGAACTAGAAACGTAGATTTCTCCTTGAAATTAAAGAACACAAGATTAATAATAATACACTCCGGATTACACTAAACCGGCTGGAACAATGCTAGAATGACAATGTCAAGAAATCGACGTAAGAAACAAACTTTTAAGTCCAAAACTGTGAAATTATGTTTTCTCCATATTTCTCAGCTTGGATAAAAAATAAAAATAATAAAAGAAACTAACTTGTAAATTTTGAATTATCCTGCAGGCCAATATTCACGACTCATCTTTAATTTCTGGAATTGCTTATGGATTTTGTTCCAGTAAACTCGCCTATCTTTTTTTTTTTAATAATAATAAGGACAAATTTTCGAAGTGGGCTAATTTTCGAAATAATTTCGCGTTCAGGGTTGGTATGCAAACATATTACCAAATAAAACTGGTTTATGCCCAGTCAGCTGCAATTTTATAATTGCCTCGTTTGGGAGCAACTCATAGTTGGCCAAATAAAAACAAGTCCATATTTTTTTAAAAATAGGGGCGCATCTCATAGTTGCGTCCAGGGATTTTGGTTACAAAATGCTGATTGGGCATAAAACAGTCTTATTTGATAATAAGTTTCGAAACTAGCCTTAAACGATGAAATTGTTTTAAAAAGTAGTCAGTTTCACAACTTTGTCATAATAATAATAATAATAATAATAATAATAATAATAATAATAATATATTTCCCTTAAAATGCTGCTTGGAAATCGTGTATTCCATTTCCATGCGTCTTAGAATAATTAATTATACTTACACGTCTTTCGGCCATACTGTTAATGGGCCTCGGCCCATGCCGGCGTCGCTCCTACAAGTATATAATTTCGGTTTGTTTCTTAAATTCGTACGTTCGGATTAGGGTTTCTTTCTTAATTAAAAAGTTCAATAATGCTACTTCGCCCGATTTCCCGTGCGTCAGTTTGTGCGGAAGTAACCAGCACCCTTGGATTTCGTTCCTCCCTTGAATTGCACAACTATACCCACCGCACAAAATGAGATCCGCACAAATTGACTAAAGATATTTCGGGCTTCCTAGCAAGCTCCTAAAAAGTTCGCCGCTTCCGACTATCTCAATCCCGCGCTTTACCGGTCCGACTAATAATCGCTGCCTGGCTCAACTCAGTCAACCTGCTGCTGGCTTTAACTAGGGTAACTTCTTTATTGGTTAATTATTAAAAAATCAGTTAGTTTTTTGCTTAAAAGTGCTCTTATTGTTTGTTTTATTATGTACCCGATTAAATAAAAACGAATTTTTGTTTGTATCCGATAATCAATTAAACATCTTACTAATTAGTTAAAAATAAGAGCGTCTATGCGTTTTTATTAATAGTTAATTTTAGGTTACTGGTAATGATTAATGATTTAAGCCCAAAAGATAATAAAAATAGAACAATTTTTACAAATAGACTTCAAAAAAAGAAAGAAAAAAAATAACTATTTTCAACATTTGAATCTAGTTTTAAGACCTGGTATTACCTGGCTTGTTACTCGCTTTTGAAGCACAGACCATTTTATTGCAAAAATTATCCTGCGAATCGTGTTTGATTTTCCAATTGTGCATTGTAGTAGAAGTGTAATCAACTTTTTTTGAAAAAGACCTGAAGTGTTAATTGCCATATTCTCCTTCCTTTGATTGGTGTGTTTTCCCTTTTAATACAAAAGAGAAGTAATGTTGTGATATTCTTTAAAGGTCAAAGCATATGCAATTTAGTGGATCCAAACCTGCAGCTTGTTTTCTCAGCCAAAATGAGGTTTGATAAATTCGGTAAATACAAAAGAAAAGTAACATTGTGATATTGTTTTAAAGTCAAAGCGTACACAATTTAATGGATCCAATCCAGCAGCTTGGTTTCTCAGCAAAAAATGAGGTTTGACAAAATTAAATACAACTCTTTGAACAACTATGTGAAAATTTTAATTTGTGTAGTATTTATAATCGTTTATAAAAGACATGAAATTACAAAGTTGGTCACAGGTGGAACTGGTTGTATTTTCAGAAAAGGGTAAGAGAATTAGTCAATATTCATGTGAAGGTAGTAAATTTTTTTTTTTTTTTAAAAAAAAAAGAAAATATTTGAAACAAAAACAAAATGTCTCCAACGTATCATAATTTAGATGCTCTTTTGTGCACATTGGATATCTCATCTGAAATCATAAGCATGGTCATCAAATGTTCTTTTGTGCACGTTGGACATCTCATCTGAAATCGTAAGCATCATCATTATCAGAAGCTCAACATTTGTATTAGTGGAGAATTCTTAGCTTTGGGTAAGGTTCTTCCCCATGCTATAATCTTTTTCCAGTATGTTTCTGCTTAATTGTGGTTTAGTGGGACAAAACAGTTATCGTTATTTTTCTTAACAGAAACATCAAAATTTATGTTATTACCTTCTTCTTTTGTTGTATTCCCGTGCACTTTCTAGTCAACTGAGCCAATTAGGCCACAATCTACGCTTAAAACTGCTTCTTTACAACTGTGGTTTGGACCCATCATTGACCTACTACATTGTACTTTTACAAGCGGTGTCTCCATTTGTTGCTCTACATTGTCAGTTTTGTAATTTTGAAGTAAATTAAGTTTTTGTAAATAATTTCCATTTACTTGTGAAGTCATGGTTATATTATTTATTATCATTACAGGAGGTAGGGACAGCTGAATTAGAAAACAGCATTGCGCAGCCAAAAAAAAAAAAAGAATGTTTGTAAATGATGACGTGGTGTATCAAATCCTCATATGGTTGCCTGTTAGCTCTCTAATACGATTTAAGCTTGTATGCAGAGCATGGCATGCTTTGATTGGTAGTTATGATTTTATCGAAGAACATCTACATCATCATCGCAACGATCCTAATCTGAAGAATAAAAATCATTATCTAGTCGTAGGCGAGGACTCATCCACCAGTTATTCCTTAATCTCAACTGACAGTTTTCAAGTGTCAAACATATGCGTGCAACAAGACTGTTTTGACCTACATGAATACCTCCCTCTTACAAAGGATGATATAGTGCGCTATAACGGAATCATTTGTCTGAACCTTATCAACCGTAAGGGAAAACATAGTATTTGTATTTGTAACCCTGCAACCAAAAAATTGAGAATTCTTCCACCATCACCTGCACTTGGACTGGTAACAGAACGCTATTCCCTCCAAATAACTATGTTAGGGTTTGGTTTTGATGTTGAAACCAATGACTATAAAGCAGTGACTATTTGCAGGAACAATCACGGTAATTTTGAAATTGTTGAGGTATATAGCTTGAGTACTGATTCTTGGAGAAGTGTAACGACTACTATTCCATTGCGAGGCTACCGGAGGAATCCTGGAGTACCTTTTAACGATGGAACTTGTTTCTTCTGGTACGAAACAGATTTTGTATGTGAGGCTATTTGTTGCTTTAACTTCAGCTCTCGAAAGTTCCATTCCGTATCTTTTCCCAATGCAATTAACCTTTCCTTTAACATTAATGCGATCGTTTTAGATGATAAAATTGCATGTGTTTTCAATACAATTCACCGTCAAACATAAATTTGGGTGTTTGATGGATATGGAAGTGCAAATGAGTCTTGGGTTAAACTTTATACGATTGATCCCCTTCCGGCAATAGAGTGGAGAGTACGGGTGATGTGGCTTTCCATGAATGAGAACCATCTTTTCTTCAGGAAAAAGGAAAAGGGTCATATGGGCGGAATCCGTAACGTAATTACCGGAGTGACGCGCAGATACAATGTGGTCACCAAAGAAGTAAAGTATTTATCTACAACAGAGATACATAAAGAGCCTTTGGTGGAATACAAGGAAAGCCTGCTGCCAGTTGGGAAAATGAAACGATGAGTGGATAAAAAGAAATGATAACCAATCGAACCTGCAATATTTTGTATGATATATGTGTGTTAATGATCCATGGAAACCAGTTCGCTTATGTTTTCTTATAATTTGACAAATGATATCCAATCGAACCTGCGGTCTTTTAGCTGATATGCGTCCAGATATTGTAAATTGTTATATTATTATGGTAGCAGCGAGGGTTTCTACTATACCAGGTGCAGTAATGTAGATTTCACATATTTCTAGCAGGTGGTATGCTTTCATTTCTGTTGAGTGGCCAAAGTTCAGTCCTTGCAGAAGGCCCTATACTCTAATCTTTCATGAGCCATTTAAATAATTTTTTTCCTTTTTCTTGAATTTCCATTTGTAGTTTTATGAAGGAAAGAAGGCTTTAAATACGCTGTTTTTCTGGGCTGCTCATTGGAACTCAACGATGGAAACATCACATTGCAATGCTCACTTCATCTGTATTTTTCTACGAGGCACCTTCTAGAAGTATTTCTCAGAGTAATACGCTGAGCAGCTCTACTGTCTGTTTTCATGTTACCATTTGATCATTTGATCATTTGATGTAATGTATGTATTAAGCGACTGAACGAAAAGCATTCATCAGATTTGTACTTCTAAAATAAAATTAAGATTATTGTTTGATCTTTGTATCAGGTTATATCAGTTGGGTTCTGGGAGCTAATTGGCAAACTTGTTTTGATGTTTGCTAAATGTCATATCGAAAAAAAAAAAAAAAAAGCCAGGTTTAACAAAAATTTATTTTTTCTGCACTTTAGACATTTGTATCCGTGGCAATTTGAAAAACATGACAAGCATGCGTCGTTCTAGCATCATGTGAAATATTACTATTACCTACTAATAATACCGCACAACGGTAGGACTGTGAACAGATGCTTTTGAAAACGGATAGTGCTATATCTGTATTCGTATCCGAAATTATTTTCGGATATTGAATATCTGTATCCGTTTAATTTTCAGATATCGGATATCCATATCCGTTTAATTTTTGAATACAGACGGGTATCGGATATTTATTCGCTCCGCCTGTAATTAATAATTTTAAGAGTATAAATAAAAATGTTTGGATCAACATAAAATAATTTTTATACTAATGTTTGTGAATCGTATATTACAATAAATTGAACTAAACTGTCCTAGAAACTAAAAATAGCGGACCCTTTTTTGTGGATCTGAGTTTCTTGACTTTTGCGCAACATACTTTTTCTCTCTTCGTTCTCCGTTTCTGATGACTCGCAAGTATCGTTTCTCGCCCCTCTTCCTCAATCGTAATCTCACTGTCGGCGAGGGGAGCAGTGCTGAACGGAGATCGACTAAACGCCTGGTTCCAGTTCCAACACCAAAGGATTTTCTGGCGCTGCATCCTTCGATGGTCATCCCTTCTGCTGCCAACGTTAGCATTGTCAGTTCCCCTAACTCCTTCTTTGGTGGATCTGCATTCGTTGGTGGCCTTCTTGCTTCGCCAGTGGATGGTTCCGCGACTGGCAAAAATAAGTGAGTTGATGTCTCTTTGGGTTGTTCGTCATTTCAAATGGATGTCGTTGCCCTGTCTGGTGGTATCAAACCCCTGTTTTAGCCTCATACCCGCAACCTGCTTGCCGTAGTGCCTATGAAAGCCTACAGTAGCCTGAGCGTCTGGGTTCTCCCAGAAAATCATGGACGTCTCTTTTCTCCTCCGTGCCATTTAAGGTAGGTCCTTACTGCTTTGTGGAATATGACCCTATAGTAGTCAATGGAGTATCGCAACTTCTCCCCAAATTATTGGAAGTCGGTGCTAGCTTTCGGTCTGGTTATGTTGTGAGGTTTTTTCTTGATCCGTTGCAGCGCATTAATGATCTTGTTTCCCTTTTCTAGCGTATTTGGAGGCTTAGGATAGATCTTAAGGTAATCTATCTTGATACTATGTATTACATCAAATTTTCTTCTCCTGAAGAGCACCTTCTAGTGTTGCAATCCGAGCCACCATTTATTGAAGGTATACATTTTATTGTATCTGCATGGTCTTCTACCATTTCCAGTGCCAGAGAACAAGTGTTATCAATCCCAGTCTGGACTTACTTCTCTCATATCCCGTTAGTTTTTCAACCGCTAATTGATCTGAATTGGCTAGCCTGCCACATTGGTAAATTAAGATGCTTTGATGAAAGTACCACTACTCATACTAAATTAGTTTATGCCAAAGCACTCATTGAAATTACACCCAGCAAACCCCTTCCCTCTTCGATTAAGGTTCATCTTGCTCCTGGTGTTATTGCTGAGGTTAGAGTGCGTTATAGCTGGACTCCTGACATTTGTACCTCATGCCATTCCTTTGGTCACATAACCTCTACTTGTAAACATCCTCTCTCTGTCCCCTTTCCTGATAAGATTCCTCTTCCTAAGCCTCCTACTTGCCGTTGGGTACGTAAGGCAGTTCAGCCTGTCTTGCTATCTTTTCTCTCAGCTGCTTCTCCCGTTATACCATTAATCGTCCCTCATGTTCCTCCTCCGCCTCCTATTGTTCTACCCTAACCAAATCCAAAATTGTTCTTAGATGCTACTATTGATCCTCCTGTTAGCCCTCCGCTTGTGCCTTACATTCCCACAATTGAGTGGGTTGCTGCTGAGAGTTGCTGAAGGCATTGCCGGACTGACTTGCGTTACAATACTGACACGAGCGTTTTCTTCCACTTTCTTTCCGGTGAAGTTGGGGAACAACGTTGCCTTTACTATTTGGTTATAGTTGGTGATTTCACTATTGCTCTTGATGGGGAATTAGGTGATTCGAATCGGATAATGTTGGATGATTCATCCTGGGACAGATTGATTATATATTCCTTTGGGCATCCTCTATATGACACAAGGCTTGTCTCTTATTTTGAGGATTTTGTTTCTCATGAGATTCCTCCTGATTCTCTTGAGGATTCCTCCGATGTTGGGGAATGACTCTCCTCAAGTTTAGATGTCTAGGCTATCTCTCATTGTGCGATGTTTTGGCTCTTCTTATGTAGTTGTATTGACATCTCATCTGTATGTAGCTGATTAATTGTTTTTTTCCTCCGTATTATAACATTTCAGTGTGCTGGCACTTCAAACGAGCTTGGATTCTATGCTTGTGCAGGGTCTCTTACTCATCCTTCCTTCTAATAAATAGTGGCCAGTCCACTATAAAAACCAGTCTGCCACGCAAAAAAAAAAAAAAAAAAAGCAAAATAATGAAATGTGATGATGAAACATTGTTTTATACTAGCAATCATAAGCACGTCCAAAAATATTCCAAAATTAAACACTAAAATTACCATTTATCGCTAAAAATGGACAAAAATTTATATCATAGTAACATCTAATAGTTATAAAATAATTATTAACTCTATGTTTCTATTTTGAATTACACATATTATATTAATTAGTCGGACGAATATTTTTTCGATACCACAATAACCATATCCGTGTCCGAAAGCTTTTTGGTTATCGGATATCCGTATCTGCTTTTTGGATAATGTCGGATAACGAATATTTTTCATATTTTCGGATACGGACTCGAACGGATATCAGATTTTTCGGGTATTCATTGACAGCCCTACACAACGGTGGGAAAACCAACCATTAAGGTGTTAAGTATGAAATAAAAAGGGTATTGTTATTAACACTCCAACTATAGTTAAGGGAGGGGGGAGTCATTTTTAAAAACACTTCAATCTTTGAAAAATTGTTAAGGGGCTACACAAACATATTATTTTACACTACTCGGTATTCCTGGATTTCCTCTTCCAACCAGATTTAAAAAAAGAAAACTTATTCGACCAAAGAAACCGAATTGAAATAAGTAGTTCGTCACCACTGCACCGAATGCAACAAAATGTAATTTATATATGTATTCGACAGTGATATGTCAAAAATTAATAATCATTTCGATGTATTGCCTCCGTAATTTTAAAATTTGGCATATTTACATCGACGAAAAAAAAATTGATCATATTCCTCTGAAAACGCTTATCTTTTTCATTCATGTTTTTTGGTTAGGGTTTAATTTCTCCACAACTAATGGTTTGATTAAGCATTAAAAATTATATTAATGAATAGGAGAGTGAAATTAAGCCTAAATGGTTAATAAGATAAAATTACCTTTATTTGTTAAGGGGCTACTTTCTTCATTAGTACTCCCCTTAACAATTTTATTTTTAAAATAAAAATTGGACCCCCTTGACAATATTTGGAGTGTCATTTACAATGCCCAATAAAAATTATTTATTAAAACATATTTCAAGTTACATTTTATTTAAAAATAATATGGTACTTTAAAAGAAAACAAAAGTATTTTTTTCTAATTATTTGTTAAAACATATTCCAAATGCGCTTTTTCTAATTATGATTTTGTAAAATGCAAAATTTGATTAAACGAAAGATTGTATGTGAGGTTTAAATGTTAATTGAGCAAACTTGAATTTCTGGATAAATAAAGTATATAGGAAAATGTCATTTAACTGAACCAGCTTGAGATGAAAATGCTAACGTTGACATTGAAGTCCTAACTCAGACTTAACAATAAAAAATTATGAGAAAAAATTACATATTTAATACAAGTGCCTCATGTAAATCATGTTAAAAAGTTGAACTGATAAACAAGATAGCATGAGGTTAAATATATTTTTTATATTACAAATGAGTGACACTAGTAAATATTATACGAGTCCAGTGACTCATAGCAGTGCCAAGAGAACACCCATAATGTCACAATTGAGATACAACAAATACATATTCAATAATATAAAACTAGTAAATACATCATTTTGGGATGTAGCAACGTTGACGCATTACTAATAACGAGCAAACTGACTCCACAAAACTAATAAGGAAACTACAAAATCGATCATGTTAGATAATACAACACATACATTAGAAATTACATTCATAAGAATTACAAACAAACAACACTACTTGTTAGATTTTCCTAATACCAATGGACATATTTCAGGAACTTTTATATTTTGCATGTTTTTCCCTTATCCTATAGTCCAAAAATCATTAGTGTTAACTAGCCTTTTGGTCCAGTTCCCAAAAGTACGCAAGACACTCTCGACTCAATATATTGCGTGATACTATAGCCCAAGGTGTTGCCAGCATCATCACGGGGTCCAATACCAGAAGACTCGAGCTGGACCACTAACAGAATGTCGCATCAATTGGATGCGATATCCATCAGCATCCATCGGCGACCGAGCCGAAGGCGAGCCGTGCTTCGAGTTGTCAAGAAGGTCCGGGTGCAGCGCTGGTGGGGGTCCGGGGCCCCACAGTCCCGGCGACGATCGACCTAGCCGGTTAGATCGACTCAAAGTCAAAATTCAGCCAACAACTTCCGTGAACCTCGCCCTCCTCCAAACATTGCCAAACCAACACCTCGAACCCCAGAAAGCCACAAGTCCTAGTCTCGACTCCCCATGCTCCCAATATTTCCCAACTAACTGGGGGGTTTCCAGAGCTCAGGTGGAGGAGAATGACTACGACACAGCGAAGAGGAGGCGCCCACTGAAGAAGAGGACTTGTTTTTCATTCAAGTTTCACCCCCAATGTGGAGGAAAAGGTGGAAACGAGTCGGGAGCTGGTATCTCTGATGGCGACCTCAAAGAACACTACATTGTAGGAGATGGTCACGGGACTGATGGAGGAGAGGTGCCCCAGGGCCCGCTTCTGAATAGACCTCTGGTAGTGCTTCCCAACGTTCACCAACTAACTGGAAGGTGGACGGTGCTCAGGTGGAGGCGGGAGCCTATGACACAGTGAAGAGGAGTTGCCTTTTGGGGAAGGCAGCTTGCTTTCGTAAGATGGTATCTCCGCTGGTAACCTCTAGGACCACTGCATCATGGTAGTTGTTGACTTGAACGCTCAAGTATGTCTTGCACTTTCCGGGAATCGTACTCGCGCAAGTAGACCCAGCATTGCGCTTAGCTTTGTGTTGGTCAAAATTCTACTTTCAAGGAAATCGAGTCGTGCGGAGTTTGAGTGAGTTGGTACCAATAGATTAACTCCAGAGTATGCATAAGCGTAGATTAGTTGTCTAAATCTATTGGTTTTAGGGCGCTGGTGCTAACAAACCACCTCCAGAGTACGCCTAAGCGTAGGTAGGCCGGGCTAAGTCCATTGGACTTGTTGTATTCACGGTAGCAGTGCTTCGAGGACTCGCGGATGAATCTCAAAAGTTGAGGCTAACGCTTATAAACTTCGCATAGGAATTGCAGTTGAGTTGATTACAAGTCAATCATAAGCCACTTGGCGAATTTACAACACTGAAGTGAAATAACTTGGAAATGTAGACAACTAAACTGATACAGTGACTCAAGCAAGATGAGTCATAAGGTGTGATGTCGATGTCCAGGCCACCCATTATTGCTGCAGTCTTGCTGAGTCAAAGAGATGATTCTGAGGGATTTAGCTGTCGGACGAGGTCCTAGTTGGTTGGGATCCTTAATGAGCATTGGGTGGCTTGAAAATTCCATGCAATGGATCTTGTCGTTATTTCTCAAGCTTTCCCTTACGGATGAGTTTCACGATGTTGTCCTGCAAAAATCATTTGCTAACAAAATATCGTTTTGAGCTATTCATTTGCTGCTTCGCTGAACCTTAGGAAAAAATCATTTGACACTTGATATTATCTCCTTTGCTAGTCCCAACGCTTAGTTAAATGCATAAGTTAGCATGAATACCTAAACCCGGGGCGTGAGCTAAAATGCAACCACTTGGTTGATGACCACCTAGTAATTCTTAACCAGCTGAAAATTAAACCTTCAGCTTGGTGAATGAATAAGTTGCGGGTCGAAGTGGTCGATTACCGAAGTTGAAAAGTGGAGAGTGGTCGTCGAAGTTGCTAAAATACATACCTTCAGCTTGGTGAGGCTTCGCTAAGACATGCATCATCTTCGTCTATACTTGCAACCTAATTTTCATTAGAATAATAATGATTCGGAATATACAAATACAACACTCAAAATTTGCATAACAAGAGAAACATGCAAATGGACCAGAGGCGCATCAAATTACATGCACATATAAATGAAGCATGGCAGATAAATCAAGCAATACAGTGCACGCATATATACAAGGTTGTGCATAGCAGCAGACACAACATGCCACAATGCCACGGCACAACAGAAAATGGTGCGGCAATGCCAAGCACAACAGGAAAAAGGTGATTGTGACACCCCATGTCCATTAATATCACTCATTAAGAGAATACATTAAGTTTCGTAAAGCGTTATAGGTAAACAGACACAGAAACATTACAAGACAAATATAGAAGATAGCAGCGGAATTTAAAATTTTATTTAAAACATAATTCATAGCATCGTGGTCCAAAATATCACAAGTTTGGAACTACATAAAAACCATTACAATAATATAAAGCTTCTATCTTCTACCATCAGAGTACAGAAATAAAAGAAAAAGCATAATTCCCCAAAAGAAACAAAGCCATAGTAGTAAGGATATGACTTGAGCAATACTTCAAAAGAAGCTCCTAGCAAGATGATAACCGAGTCGTGATTAAGCCTGAGTATTCCCACCATGAGAACCGGGG
Source organism: Allium sativum (assembly GCA_030737875.1). Taxonomy (NCBI): domain Eukaryota; kingdom Viridiplantae; phylum Streptophyta; class Magnoliopsida; order Asparagales; family Amaryllidaceae; genus Allium; species Allium sativum. The sequence continues at coordinate 829,441,769 of CM060918.1, read as the reverse complement.
GGTGGGAACGGAAGAAAGAAGAGGAAACAAAAAGGGTCAGACATAAAGTCTGGCGAGTCCAGTTACTTTTAGCAAGTAAATAAGGAAAACTATCATGATAGGCATATAAAGTGGACGAGGAAGATAACATCGCAAAAGGCAGGTACGACGAGGTAAACATGATAGAGTGTATACGCTTCCCCTAATGATTACTCTGCACTAATACTAGTATAACCAGAATGAGATGATCCCCAACATGTATGTAAGCTGGCAGACGTTGGCGTACTTCTAGTGAGAGGTTTTAACCCCATACAATCAATAGGCAGCCCAACCTAACAGGCTCCTAAACTTTTACCAGAGTCTAGATGTACCCTAACTAGTACCGTAATCGATCGGCTCCCTAATCCACGTAGATACCCTGTTCTGGCCCTACCGTAGGATGTATCACTTCCTAAAGTGGAAACCTTTGTGCATAACCATATCTATAGTTGTCACGGTCGTCTTGTCCCCTTCTGCCCGGACATGCACACACATGCTCTGGTCGGTTTGTGCCGCCCACACCATCCTCCACGTTTGATCTCTTACAATCAGCCCAGTAAGCATGCCCCGACTCTGACCTAGGGCGGAATCCTCGTTCGATACCGTTATATGGGTTACTGACTGAAACGGGTCCATACACAATATGATACAAGCTCTCCACCTTGTCTTGTATCCCTACTAGGATTTCCAAGGCTATGTATACCTAATGTTGTCTTTAATTACATAACCGCATTATTTCCACAGGTTATGCTTACCTAACGGCGTCTTTAATTACATAACCCCCTCAAGTTAAGTTTGGGGGCATATATATATATATATATATATATATTACCCACCCCCTCAGATTTACTTAACCCACCCATTGTTCAAACAAATTTACTTAACCCTTATTCAAATTCATGTTCACACAATCCATATGGATTCACTAGGTTAAGTATTCATCTTCATAGCCAGATTCATTTATGGTTATAATTTACTAGACCTCCCATATTAAGCCTACAACTTGTGGACGCGAGATATGCCAGTCGGTTTCGGGCAGAATTCTTCCACAAGTCAGGCTTAACCTCGTGTCTTACCACGTCTCGTATTTGTGCACCTAGACCACCAACATTAGATTCGCCACTTGTGGTCGCTGGATATACCGGGTGGTTCCGGGCAAACTTCCACCACAAGTGTAATCTAACCTCGTGTCTAGGCACAGTTACAGTTTCTAATTACTGTAATACTAGGCATTTCAACTTATTAACCAAACTTACCTGTGTCGTTATAGGTTTTCATGCCCGTTTTCCCCAATTATGTTCATAGTGAATTATATGCCCTAAATTCATGTTCATAAACATTATTCAAGTTATGCCAAATTTCCCCTTTTCAAGTTATGCCCAATTTCAATATTTTCCCTGCGTTCCCCGTTTAACGCATCTGCATGTTTCAGCGGCATGCCTAGGTTCAAAAGTAGCCTGACTATATAAAATAAAAGGGAAAAGGTGAAGGGAAGATAACATAAATGATTATTCTAACAAAATTGACATAAACATATAATGGCATAATGATAAGATGGATATATAAGAATAGATCTGGTGAACATGTGATAATAAAACTGGTTCTAACATAGTAGAGATGTCATAATAGGCATGATTGAATCTAAATAAGGATTTAGATGTCCAACTAATGACAGATTCAAATTAACCATAAACATGATAGGTACAAAATGATCTAAATAGTGAATTAGATCTATAATCAAAAGTAGATCTGACATGATAAAGGTTAAGATCCAAATTAACCACAGACATGATAGGTACAAGATGATCTGAATATTGAATTATATCTATAATCAAAAGTAGATCTGACATGATAAAGGTTAAGATCAAAATCATAGTTATGTCAAAATATCATAGATTCACAAGTTACAATAGATCTGGTATGATTCAGTAACAGGAATAGATCCAAATTACAGTCATATCATGTTTTACTTTGATTTATTTAAATCTAAAGGTAACTTAAACTCACAGTGTTTGGATCTAGAAAAATAGAAGGAGAAAAGTGAAGGTTGAATCATAGATCTACACTTGAATCTCTAAACTTTGATTGTAGAAGAAGAAAACGATTTGATTCAGTCAAGGCACCGACAACATTTAGGCCTCCATTGATTTCAGTGTGAGAAAACTAGAGAAATAAGGCTATATTCATAGCTGCCAGCCCCCAGAACCGATCTGCCACGTCAGCGTTAGGGGGGTTGACCCCCCTTAGGGGGTCGACCCATGGGTCGACGCCCCCCTTGAAGGGTTGACTTCCCTAGGCCGGATTTTTCTCGCTCACCTGAATTTTTGCGATTTGAACGATTTTGAACTTCTGGACCTATATATATATATATATATATATATATATATATAATCAATATATAATCATCTTGCACGTATAAAAACTTCAAACCTTCATAACTTCTTCATACGGTGTCCATTTTACGCAAACCATATGTCTATTTTGGCTAGAATTTCGAGACGAACGCAATGGCGCAGTCCGTTTCCTTTAATTATGAATATTAAATTAATTATTGTTTAATTTGTCCTTTTTAGTGTTGTTAAAATACGGGCTGTTACATTCTCCCCTACTCAAAGGATTTCGTCCCCGAAATCTCCAAGTCAAGAAGAATGCATATCCTACCATCCACATCCATCTACTCATCCACCAATCACAGACATCCATTGTCCTTATGAGGTTTCTAATGCTTATACGAACGTATGCAAAAAAAGTGTGTATATGTCCCGATACTAATGCAAAAGATCAGGCGGTCTACTAATTCAATCGACCTCCTTAATGCAATGTATGTTATTGTCATGAATCCAACATGTATGCAAATAATCCTATTATAACATGCAAGTTCTATATGTGTGCACAATCATCCATCCAAATACAACATCCATATGATGATACATCCATTAAAAGAAGAAAAATGCACACACATCCATATGCAGTATGAGAGTGATTGAGCCGATCTAGTGCCTAATGTGTGTGTATATGCATCCATGAGCAACCACTAGCAAACACTTGCATCCATTAATCATAACATGTCTCAAACACATGTTTACATTCATGGGATTCCTACCTAAAGGTCGAATATTCGATCGATAGGACATACTTTAAATGATAGAAACAAGCATAGATAAAACTTTGGAAAAGGAGTTAAGAAAATACCCTCAAAAAGGAAAGGGTATGAGGTACGAATCTTGTCTTCGGTCTGCCAAGTCGCATCCTCTGGGTTATCTCCCCATTGAACCTTCATCAACTTGACCTCTCTATTGCGTAGCATCTTAACTTCAGATCCAAGAATACGGGTAGGAACTCGTCAAACTCTCGCCTCCCGTTCCACTTCTACTTCCTCCAACATACTCAGCTCAACAATTTATGCGGTATCATGTAAGCACTTCCGCAAATGAGATACATTGAAAACATCATGCACGCCAAATAATCTCTCGGGTAGCTTCACTCTATAGGCCATTTGGCCAATTCTTTTTGTTATGGGAAATGGCCCTACAAATCTTGGTGCCAACTTCCCTACAGATCCGAAGCGAACCACATTCCTCAAAGATGACACTTTAATGAAAACCATATCTCCTACTTCGAATTCAATGTCAGTGCTTCTCTTGTCTGCATTGGATTTCTTCCTATCTTGAGCGGTCTTCATTCGCCGTCTAATAAAATCAATCTTCTTGGATGTTTCCCTAACCATATCTGGTCCAAGTAATAGTCTTTCTGTAGATTCTCACAAATAAGTTGGTAATCTATAGGGTCTCCGCATAATGCTTCGAAGGGTGCCATGCCAATGCTAGCTTGATAACTGTTGTTGTAGGAGAACTCTACTAAAGGAAGATGCTCTTCCCAAGTTCCTCCAAAGTCTGGGATACACAGCCTCGAAAGATCCTCTAGAACTCTGCTCACCCTCTCCGTCTGTCCATCGATCTGAGGATGATAAGTGATGCTCAAATATAACTGTGTTCCTAATGCTTCTTGCAAGCTCCTCCATAATTTACTGGTGAAGATGGGGTCATGATCACTTACGATGCTGGAAGGTATTCCATGAAGACGGACTATCTCATGAACGTAAATTACTGCCAACCATGCTGTCGTCCTCTTGATATTAACCGGAATGAAATGAGCGCTCTTAGTAAGTCTATCCACCACAACCCAAACACTGGTGTTGCCTTTCTTCGATCTAGGCAAACCATCTATGAAATCCATAGAGACGGTCTCCCACTTCCACTGCGGAACTTCCAAAGGACGAAGCAAACCATCGGGCTTCTTTTGCTCAGCTTTGACTTGTTGGAAAATTAAACATTGAGAAACAAACTCCGCCACATCTGTCTTCATCCCAGCCTAAAAAAACTCTCCTCATACCCCTGTACATCTTATATCCACCTGGATGAATAGTCATTTTAGAATGATGGGCTTCCTCTAGAACTGTTTTTATCAAACTCCCAATTCGGGGAACACAGAGCTTTCCATCTTGTTGCAACCACCCTTTGTCGTCTATGAAGTATCTTGAGGTGACTAGAAGTCTCCCCTTTCCTGAGCTTATCCAATATGTCTAAAATCTATGGGTCCTCTGACTGCGAAGCTCCTATCTAATCCATGAGAGTAGGTCGCACCTCCAATGATGCGAGTAAGCCAGGAAAAAGCTCGGTGGAGGGTCTAAAGTCAAAAGATGATATAAAATCCAAGCTTTTCCTTTCCACAAACAACAGACTTAAGACCATGCTCTGTTTACTTAGTGCGTCTGCGACCACATTACCCTTGCCAGGGGTATAAGCGATCTCGAAGTCATATAATGCTAGGAGCACCATGCACCTTTATTGTCTCAAATTAAGATCCTTTTGCGAAAACAAGTACTTGAGAGATTTATGATCAGTGTACAACTCGAACTTCTTTCCAAGTAAATAATGGCGCCACGTCTTAAGTGCGAATACTATGGCAGCTAGCTCTAGGTCATGGGTAGGGTAGTTCTTCTCACGAACCCTTAGGTGTCTTCCTCTATAACATATTACCCTTCCCTCTTTCATAAGAACCGCACCAAGCCCTCTACCACATGCGTCAGTGTGTACTGTAAACACTTTATTCCCATCTGGCATGGTTAAGACTGGGGCTATTGTCAGAGCTCTCTTCAATCGTTGGAAAGCAACATCACAATCTATATCCCATGAAAACGCCAAATTCTTCTTTGTCAGCCCAGTGAGTGGGGCTGATATCTTTGCGAAGTCCTTAATGAACTTCCTATATTAGCCTACCAACCCCAGAAAGCTTCTCACCTCAGTTGCATTCTTTGGGATTTGTCAATCCTGAACTGCAACTACCTTTGCGGGATTTACTGCTATCCCTTCTCTAAAAATCATGTGCCCTAGAAATCTCACCTCTTTTCTCCAAAAATGGCACTAGGAGAACTTTGCCTTAAGTTGATGCGCACACAGAGTTTTCAAAACCTCCCTTATATTCAAGGCATGCTCTTCCTCGCTCTAGGAGAAGATTAAGATGTCATCAACAAAGACCACGACAAATTTATTTAGGAACTCCCGAAACACCCTGCTCATCAGATCAACAAAATAGGCGGGTGCATTCGTCAACCCAAAAGGCATAACGAGACATTCAAAGAAACCATCTGGAGTCCCAAAAGCGGTCTTATCTATACTGTCTTTAGCCACCCTCAACAGATGAAACCCCATGGCCAAGTATAACTGAGAAAATACCGAGGCACCAAAAAGCTGGCCAAACTAGTCATCTATCCTCGGAAGTGGGTGCCTGTTCTTCTTAGTGAGTTTATTCAACTCTTTATAGTCTACACATAAGCGAAGCAAACCATCCGCCTTAGTCGTGAATACCACTAGAGAACCACATTCAGATATGCTTCTCCTAATAAACCCTTTTTCAAGTAGCTCCCCTAATTGTTTGCTAAGCTCCCTCCTTTCTCTTGGAGCCATATGGCGCACAGGAAATGCAACTAGCTTTGCATTGTCTACCAAATATATGCGGAAGTCAATATCGTGCCTTGGGGGTAAACCCCGAACCTCATTAAAGACATCAGGATACTCACGGACTATTGGAATAGACTGCAGATCATCGATAGATTCATCAAGAGACTCTAGGAAACTAAGCATAACTGACCCACACAAGAAATCTCGAGGGTCCTCCCAATAACAAGTCAAAAGCCTAACAACCCTCCTCTCACAATCTAGAATGACACCATACATGGCTAGTGTAACAACCCGTATTTTCAATAACCTGTAATAACATAAATCGAGGCAGAATTTAATTCTAAAATGGGAATCAAGGGAAACGGGCTATGCCATTGTGTTCGTCTCGGAAAAATACGCGAAATAGAGTCCGAGTTTTCGAAAATCGGAGTCCGTATGACCAAGATATGGCCTCGCGAAGTTTCACGAAAATTCCCAAATTAAAGTATACTTAATTAAGTGAAATGGGTTGTGTAGATATATATATATATATATATATATATATTGATATATATGTATATATATATATAATTGAAAATTTAATAAATAAATATGCAAAAATGCTCAAAACAGCGAATTGGGAGAGGGGAATAACCGAACCGGCCGATTTTTGAAGTCGACCCGAGCCCGCTGGGTCGACTAGGGGTTAATCCAGGGTGTTTGGCTGTCAACCCGTGGGCCGATTCGCTCAAGTGCAGATTTTGCATTTGAATGGTTCTCATGGTCCATCTTTAATCTAAAGGCCCTAGATGGTTCCTACACTTGACTTCTTCCCCAAGACATGCTTTGATGGCTTGGATTGAATCTAGGGTTAATCCTATGGCCTAAAACACTTGCCTAATCTATAAATAAGACCCTAACCTACCCTAATTCATTCATAATTAAACCTAGTGACTAAACTATGGCAAAATGCTAGCTCTCATGGCCTCCACTAATTTTATGAAGAGGGTTGCATACTAATCACTCTCTAATCAACTTCTAATCCCTTCTTAGCATCTTAATCTTCTTCATTTGGTGTTCAAAGTTGCTAGTTGTGAGTTTCTATCACTTTGATGATCTTTTGGTAAACTAATTAGATGAGATGTGATGAGATTTATGGTTTTGTATGTGGGTTAATGAGCTTTGAATCATATGATATGATGTTAGCATTAATCTTATGTTTATGCATGTTGAGTATGTAAGCTTATGCAAGTTTAATATGATGTATGTTATGTTTGCATGATGCTAAATATGCAAGTTGTGGGCTATGTAATCATATGCATGTTATGCAAGTTCATGGTAATATGCTATGCAAGTTACATGTTTGTTAATATGCAAGTTACATGTTTGTTAATATGCAAGTTACATGTATGTAAATATGCAAGTTACATGTTTGTTAATATGCAAGTTACATGTATGTAAATATGCAAGTTACATGTTTCTTTATATGCAAGTTACATGTTTGTTAATATGCGAGTTACATGTATGTAAATATGCAAGTTACATGTTTATTAATATGCAAGTTCATGATGACACATTATGCAAGTCTATAAGCTAATATGCAAGTTTGTTATGCAAAATGAATATGTAAGTTATGTGACATATTATATGCAAGTTATGTGACATGTTATGCAAGTTCATATGCAAGTTATGTGTTTGTTAATATGCAAGATGGCACCTTTGAAACATGTTCATTCATATGCAAGTTGACACCTTTTATATGTGTTATATCATGAACGAAATTACGTGGGAACGATGGGGTAATTAAATGCATAAGTTAATAAGATTGTGTGAAATTAATATAATTATGCATAACACAAAATAAATAAACATAGTATGGGAATTTGCCTATTTGGTTAGGTGTACCCATACTATGTGTTGGGAATTTACCTATTGAGTTAGGTCTACCCCATGGGAATTTACCTATTAAGTTAGGTCTACCCATGTTAAGAAAACTTGATTAATTAGGGATAATTAATATAAAATTATGAGGGTGATTAATTAGGTGTAATTAATTGACTAAGACACGAGGTTGGACTCAGTTGTAGCGTAAAACTGCCCGGACCCAACCGGCTTAACCAGTTGCTACAAATGTTAGCCCAATGTGAGAGGTCTTAGGCACAAACTAAATACGTAATTAATGTAAAGACACGAGGTTAGACTCTGTTATGACATAAGGCTGCCCGGACCCAACCGGCTTAACCAGCGGTCATAAAAGACAGTCTAATGTGAGAGGTCTTTACAAAGGTTACGTTCTTAATTAATTAATTAAGAAACACTTAACCACATTAGCATGTAGAGGGACATGAGGGGTTAAGTGGGTGCCTCGGGTGGCATGAGAAAATCTAGTGGTTGCCTTGGGTGGCAATAGAAAATACGATTAGAATACTTAACCAAAATAGAACATGTAATTAAAACATGATTAAAGGGTTAAGTGGGATATACTAGAAAAAGGGACAAGCTTAGGTGGGTAGCTTGTGGAGGCCCATTTCAACCAGTAACCCATACGTATCTTTGTGGGCTCGACCCATGTCGAGGACGGGACACGCATACTGGGCTTGACTGTAAGAGGCAAACGGGTTAGCGGTGGCAACGCAAGTCCAACGGGCTTCATATGCGTGAGTGGGCCCGGGCTGGTAGGTAAGCCGTTGTTGCATCGAGTAGATATAAGCCGTGCACCTTTAGTTTCATCAGGTTGCCACATTGGGGAATGATACATCCCACGGTGGGGCCAGCACGGGTATCTACGTTAGGGAGCCGATCGAATGGGAAGTAGTGTGTACACCTAGTGGATTGTAGGGCCCCGTGGCGCCTACTTGGTCACCTAGGGGTACGCAGGTACTAATTAGTAAATTTTATAAGTCCTTGGGTGGGATCAACCTTTAAGTTAGGAACGACTGGTGTGGTGCAGTTTAGTAATTTACCTTAGGGAGGGTAGATGCGTCTTTATCCTTTATCTTCGTTTAGTTGACTGCTTAGGGTAGCCATTCATCCCTATATGTTACCGTATATCAGTTTATGTCTTCTCTGGTTACTTTAACGATTGTATTGTTAAAGTTATAGGACTCGCTCAGACTTATGTCTGACCCTGTTGTTTTTATCTTTTTCCCAACCCTCAGGTCCTACGGTGGATCCTAGCAGTAGTGGAGCTTGATCGGATTGCTGTTCCAGTCTTTAGGAGCTTGGATAGATGTAAAGCTCCAGTTATCCAGTTATCTTTTCTTTTGTTTGGCTATTGTATGAGAGTGGGATTATGTACTTCTTTATTTTGATGGATATTGTACTTGACCTTTATTGTGGTTTTATGATGTAACCAGACATGTTTTACTTCCGCTGTTATGAGATGATGTTTTAAAATTTCAAGTACTATTTATATCTGTCTTGTTGTAATTTTTCTGTTCTATATTCACTAAAATACTCCACCGATGCTATGGCATTCCCTTAGTGAGTGATCATAGCGGGAGTGGGGTGTTACACGTGGTATCAGAGCTTAAGGTTACCAGAACAGATAAAATTTTTGAGAAAAACTACTTTCTAAGAGTATTTTCGAAGAAAGTATTTTTAAAAGCATGTCTTCTAAGAGAAAAAGTTTTTGAAAAAGAAAAGCATAATCCCCAATAGCCATATCTTTATCTTTCGGAATCTCCTTTTTGAATCTTTCCTCTTTCGTTTCAGCATGGCTGAAGATCTTAACATCCCGGAGGGTTTAGTTATACCACTATGGTATAGGAGGTTGCAAGAGGCTAGGGCCGCGGCTGCGGGTCCGGCCAATGCTACTACACCAGAGACAACCGCTCCTCCTCCTCAGCCTAGAGTGGATAATTTTGCTAAGGTTTGCAAGGAGTTCAAGGCTATAGGAGGAAAACCTTTTCTTGGTTCAGAGACTTTCGTAGAGGCTAGAGATTGGCTTAAGGAAGTGGAAGAGTTGCTAGATATCTTTGAAGTGGAAGAGGGAAAGAAAGTCAAGTTGGCGGCTTGGTTAATGAAGGGAGAGGCCTCATTCTGGTGGGAGGTCACTAATGGAGAACGCCCTGTTGACTCTTGGGCAGATTTTAAGCAAAGGTTTGGGGCTAAGTTTCTCTCAAGGGCGGAAGAGAATCTGTTTATGGAGAAGTTCTTGAATTTGAAGCAAGGGAATCTCACGGTGAAAGAATATGTCAACAAATTCAATCAATTAGCAAGGTTTGGCATAGAGTTGGTGAATACACCGGAGAAGAAGGCTTTGAGGTTCGTTAGAGGCTTGAACGAACCATTGCAAGGAATAGCTATGACTCACATTCCTATGGGGGCCACTTTTGAGAAGCTTGTCTACATGGCACTTATGCATGAGGATGATAAGAATTCTAAGGCACCAGAGAAAAAGGGGGATCAGAAGAAACCGCAACAGCAACAACAAGGCAAGGGCGGAAAAGGCAATGGTGACAAAAAGAAGACGAAGAAGAAGTGCTTCAATTGTGGAACACCAGGACACCTTAGTAAGGATTGTCGCAAAAAGAAGAAGACCGGTTGCTTTCATTGTGGTGAAGCAGGGCATCTTGTGAAAAACTGCCCAAAGAAGGGGCAGAAGACGGGGTCTATCTCAGGAGGCCAGGTGCAAGCTCTTATAGCACCACCTCAGTCAGGGGGGCAAGTTCAGGTTCTCTCAGTTCCACCGATTCAGCAGAGAGGTAGAACTATTTCCGTTGAAAGTCTGGTTTTTCTGTTTGATCATCCAGTTCGTACTTTGTTTGACTCTGGCGCATCGCATTCTTTTATCTCATCATCGTTAGTTGAGTCACTGCACTTAGACACCAGTCTAGTTGATGATCCCTTGGTTGTCTCAAACCCAATTGGGGGCTCCATATATCTGTCTATGATATGTTTGGGTTTGAAGATTTCTATACTTAGCGTTGAGTTTAGATGTGATGCTTTTGTATTGGGCTTCACGGGCTATGGGTTGATCTTGGGCATGGACTGGTTATCCAGTAATGGTGCCGTTCTTGATTGCGAAAGGAGAGTTGTCAGGCTCATGACCCGCTTGGGTAACACTCTCGAGGTCTCTTGCAATCCCATGGAATCTGTTTTGCTAAGTTATCTTGAATCGCTCGATGCTTCGGTCGAGAGTTTGTGTTCTGTCAGAGTAGTCCGGGAATATCCGGATGTGTTTGAAGAAGTAAAGGGTTTGCCTCCGAAGCGGGAGATAGATTTCCGAATTTATTTGGTGGATAATGCCAAACCAGTGTCTTTGCCAGTACGCCACATGGCTCCTCGTGAGAGAAGAGAACTTCATAAGCAAGTAGGGGAGTTGCTTGAGAAGGGGTTCATAAGGCGAAGTATATCGGAGTGGGGAGCTCCAGTAGTGTTTGCCACGAAGGCGGATGGGTCCCTCAGACTTTGTGTGGATTATAGGGAACTTAATAAGCTCACGAAGAAGAATAGACACCCATTACCGAGGATAGATGATCTCTTTGATCAGTTGGTTGGCGCGTCAGTATTTTCGCAGATGGACTTAGCTACAGGGTTTCATCAGTTAAGAGTGGCGGAGGACAGTATAGAGAAGACTGCTTTCCGGACTCCGGATGGTTTTTATGAGTGGCTAGTGATGCCATTTGGGTTGACAAACGCCCCCGCATACTTTGTTGATCTCATGAGTAGAGTGTTCAGAGAGTATCTGAATAAGTTTGTAGTAGTTTTTGTGGATGACATCTTGGTCTTTTCCAAGAATGAAGAAGAGCATGCCTTACATCTCAAGGAAGTGTTGGAGACTCTTCGAGCGCATAGTCTTAAAGCTAAATTCTCTAAATGCCATTTTTGGAGAAGAGAAGTGCGATTCTTAGGGCATGTGGTCTCTAAGGAAGGGATAGCTGTGGATCCCGCAAAGATAGTATCTATCCAGGATTGGAAAGTTCCTAGAAATGCTACCGAGGTAAGAAGTTTCTTGGGGTTGGCAGGATATTATAGGAAGTTCATCAAAGACTTCGCGAAGATATCAGCCCCATTAACCCGCTTGACGAAGAAGAATCTGGTTTTCTCATGGGATGTAGATTGTGATGATGCTTTCCGACGGTTAAAGAGAGCTTTGACCACCGCTCCAGTTTTAGTGCTCCCGGATGGGAGTAAGCCGTTTGTTGTTTATACCGATGCTTGTGGAACAGGATTAGGCGCAGTCTTGATGCAGGAGGGAAGGGTAATAGCCTATGGAGGGAGACAATTGAGAGTGCATGAGAAGAATTACCCTACCCATGATCTAGAGTTGGCCGCGATTGTTTTCGCACTTAAGTCTTGGCGCCATTATCTTCTTGGTGAGAGATTCGAGTTGTTCACCGACCATAAATCATTGAAGTACTTATTCTCTCAGAAGGATTTAAACTTAAGACAGCAAAGGTGGATGGAGTTCTTAGCATCCTATGATTTCGAGATAGCGTATACCCCTGGTAAGGGTAACGTGGTGGCAGACGCCTTAAGTAGAAAAAGGCTATCTTTGAGTCCATTGTTCGTGGAACGACGAAGCTTGGAGTTTCTTTCTTTGTTTGACTTCAGACCTTCTGTTGATTTTGTACCTGGTTTGTTGGCATCCTTGGAGGTTAGACCTACTCTTTTGAGACGGATTGGCGAGGCTCAGCGAGACGACCCACAGTTGGTTGTGTTGGTAGAGAAGCTTATAAGAGGGGAGTCGTCCAGCCATTTGGGTAGATACACCATAGATGATAAGGGATGGTTGCATAGAGACGGTAGACTTTGTGTACCGCAAGATGAGGGTTTGAAGAAGGCTATTTTGGATGATGCACATCGTTCAAGAATGACTATTCATCCCGGTGGAGACAAAATGTACCAAGACATGAAGAGAGTTTTCTTCTGGGCCGGTATGAAGAAAGATGTGGCCGAGTATGTGGCTAGATGCTTAGTGTGCCAACAAGTTAAAGTGGAGCAAAGGAAACCCGGTGGGTTGCTACACCCATTGGAAGTTCCACAGTGGAAGTGGGATAGTGTCTCGATGGATTTCATCGACGGGTTACCGAGATCGAGGAAGGGCAATACGGGAATTTGGGTTGTGGTAGACAGACTTACCAAGAGTGCCCATTTTATACCCGTAAAGAGTAAGAGGACCGCTCCATGGCTTGCTTCAGTCTATGTTAGAGAGATTGTTAGATTGCATGGCGTACCATCCAGCATTGTGAGTGATCGAGATCCTATTTTCACTAGTGAGTTTTGGAGAAGTTTGCAAGAGGCGGTAGGGACTCAGTTGTGTTTGAGCACCGCATATCATCCTCAGACGGACGGTCAGACCGAGAGGGTGAACCGTATCTTAGAAGATCTTTTGAGGCTTTGTATCTTGGATTTTGGAGGTACATGGGAAGAACATCTTCCTTTGGTGGAGTTCGCATATAATAACAGCTTTCAGTCCAGTATTGGTATGGCTCCTTTCGAAGCTCTTTATGGAAGGCCTTGTCGATCTCCTACATGTTGGTGGGAATCTACGGATAAGATCTTGCTTGGGCCGGATATGGTTAGAGAGACTTCAGAGAAGATTGATTTAATTCGAAAAAGGATGAAAGCAGCGCAAGATAGACAGAAATCTTATGCGGATCGGAGAAGGACGGATCTTGAGTTTGAGGTTGGGGACATGGTTTTTGTCAAAGTATCTCCATTGAGAAATGTTGTTCGCTTTGGGTCCGTAGGGAAGTTAGCACCGAGATTTGTTGGGTCGTTTCCTATTAAGGAAAGGATTGGACGGATGGCATATAGGGTGGAGTTGCCCGACAGACTTAGTGGTGTTCATGATGTATTCCATGTATCACATTTGAGGAAGTGCTTACATGAGACCGCGGAGGTGGTAGAGCCGAGCTTGCTTAGAGATGTAGAGGTAGAGCGTGATGCGACGATTCGACGAGCTCCTACTCGCATCCTTGGGTCAGAAACTAGGAAGTTGAGGAACAGAGAAGTTCAGCTAGTTAAAGTGCAATGGGGAGATGACGAAAGCAATGCTACTTGGGAGACGGAAGCAAAGATGCGTTCTTTGTATCCATTTCTTTTTGAGAGTATGTCTTTTAACTTCTCCTTTATTGCTTGTCTAGTACTTATCTTATCTTTAGTATATCCTCTCGCTAATACCTATGACCTTTAGATAGGGTAAAACCTATGGTTGAAACATGTGTTTGAAACATGTTATGGTTGATGGATGCATATGGATGCAATTGTTTGCTAGTGGTTGCTCGTGGATGCATATACACACACATTAGGCACTAGATCGGCTCAGTCACTTCATGTTGCATATTGCATAAATGGATGTGGTAGTTAGATTGATGGATGTATCATGGCTGTGTTATCATATGGATGATGCATTTTTGTGTATGGTTGTGCACGCATGTAGAAATTTGTATGTGTCAATAGGGTTTCGCATACATATTGGATGCATGGCACTATCATGGTTTGCATTAAGGAGGTTTACTGTATCAGTAACCGCCTGATTTTCGCATTAGGTAAGTACATATACACACACTTTTGCATATATCCATCCAGCATTTAGAATCTTGTAAGGACAATGATTGCTCGTGGATGATGCTTTGAGTAGATGGATGATTGGATGGTAGGATACGTTCTTCCTAACTTGAAGATTTCGGGGACGAAATCCTTTAAGGAGGGGAGAATGTAACAACCCGTATTTTCAATAACCTGTAATAACATAAATCGAGGCAGAATTTAATTCTAAAATGGGAATCAAGGGAAACGGGCTATGCCATTGTGTTCGTCTCGGAAAAATACGCGAAATAGAGTCCGAGTTTTCGAAAATCGGAGTCCGTATGACCAAGATATGGCCTCGCGAAGTTTCACGAAAATTCCCAAATTAAAGTATACTTAATTAAGTGAAATGGGTTGTGTAGATATATATATATATATATATATATATATATTGATATATATATATATATATATAATTGAAAATTTAATAAATAAATATGCAAAAATGCTCAAAACAGCGAATTGGGAGAGGGGAATAACCGAACCGGCCGATTTTTGAAGTCGACCCGAGCCCGCTGGGTCGACTAGGGGTTAATCCAGGGTGTTTGGCTGTCAACCCGTGGGCCGATTCGCTCAAGTGCAGATTTTGCATTTGAATGGTTCTCATGGTCCATCTTTAATCTAAAGGCCCTAGATGGTTCCTACACTTGACTTCTTCCCCAAGACATGCTTTGATGGCTTGGATTGAATCTAGGGTTAATCCTATGGCCTAAAACACTTGCCTAATCTATAAATAAGACCCTAACCTACCCTAATTCATTCATAATTAAACCTAGTGACTAAACTATGGCAAAATGCTAGCTCTCATGGCCTCCACTAATTTTATGAAGAGGGTTGCATACTAATCACTCTCTAATCAACTTCTAATCCCTTCTTAGCATCTTAATCTTCTTCATTTGGTGTTCAAAGTTGCTAGTTGTGAGTTTCTATCACTTTGATGATCTTTTGGTAAACTAATTAGATGAGATGTGATGAGATTTATGGTTTTGTATGTGGGTTAATGAGCTTTGAATCATATGATATGATGTTAGCATTAATCTTATGTTTATGCATGTTGAGTATGTAAGCTTATGCAAGTTTAATATGATGTATGTTATGTTTGCATGATGCTGAATATGCAAGTTGTGGGCTATGTAATCATATGCATGTTATGCAAGTTCATGGTAATATGCTATGCAAGTTACATGTTTGTTAATATGCAAGTTACATGTTTGTTAATATGCAAGTTACATGTATGTAAATATGCAAGTTACATGTTTGTTAATATGCAAGTTACATGTATGTAAATATGCAAGTTACATGTTTCTTTATATGCAAGTTACATGTTTGTTAATATGCGAGTTACATGTATGTAAATATGCAAGTTACATGTTTATTAATATGCAAGTTCATGATGACACATTATGCAAGTCTATAAGCTAATATGCAAGTTTGTTATGCAAAATGAATATGTAAGTTATGTGACATATTATATGCAAGTTATGTGACATGTTATGCAAGTTCATATGCAAGTTATGTGTTTGTTAATATGCAAGATGGCACCTTTGAAACATGTTCATTCATATGCAAGTTGACACCTTTTATATGTGTTATATCATGAACGAAATTACGTGGGAACGATGGGGTAATTAAATGCATAAGTTAATAAGATTGTGTGAAATTAATATAATTATGCATAACACAAAATAAATAAACATAGTATGGGAATTTGCCTATTTGGTTAGGTGTACCCATACTATGTGTTGGGAATTTACCTATTGAGTTAGGTCTACCCCATGGGAATTTACCTATTAAGTTAGGTCTACCCATGTTAAGAAAACTTGATTAATTAGGGATAATTAATATAAAATTATGAGGGTGATTAATTAGGTGTAATTAATTGACTAAGACACGAGGTTGGACTCAGTTGTAGCGTAAAACTGCCCGGACCCAACCGGCTTAACCAGTTGCTACAAATGTTAGCCCAATGTGAGAGGTCTTAGGCACAAACTAAATACGTAATTAATGTAAAGACACGAGGTTAGACTCTGTTATGACATAAGGCTGCCCGGACCCAACCGGCTTAACCAGCGGTCATAAAAGACAGTCTAATGTGAGAGGTCTTTACAAAGGTTACGTTCTTAATTAATTAATTAAGAAACACTTAACCACATTAGCATGTAGAGGGACATGAGGGGTTAAGTGGGTGCCTCGGGTGGCATGAGAAAATCTAGTGGTTGCCTTGGGTGGCAATAGAAAATACGATTAGAATACTTAACCAAAATAGAACATGTAATTAAAACATGATTAAAGGGTTAAGTGGGATATACTAGAAAAAGGGACAAGCTTAGGTGGGTAGCTTGTGGAGGCCCATTTCAACCAGTAACCCATACGTATCTTTGTGGGCTCGACCCATGTCGAGGACGGGACACGCATACTGGGCTTGACTGTAAGAGGCAAACGGGTTAGCGGTGGCAACGCAAGTCCAACGGGCTTCATATGCGTGAGTGGGCCCGGGCTGGTAGGTAAGCCGTTGTTGCATCGAGTAGATATAAGCCGTGCACCTTTAGTTTCATCAGGTTGCCACATTGGGGAATGATACATCCCACGGTGGGGCCAGCACGGGTATCTACGTTAGGGAGCCGATCGAATGGGAAGTAGTGTGTACACCTAGTGGATTGTAGGGCCCCGTGGCGCCTACTTGGTCACCTAGGGGTACGCAGGTACTAATTAGTAAATTTTATAAGTCCTTGGGTGGGATCAACCTTTAAGTTAGGAACGACTGGTGTGGTGCAGTTTAGTAATTTACCTTAGGGAGGGTAGATGCGTCTTTATCCTTTATCTTCGTTTAGTTGACTGCTTAGGGTAGCCATTCATCCCTATATGTTACCGTATATCAGTTTATGTCTTCTCTGGTTACTTTAACGATTGTATTGTTAAAGTTATAGGACTCGCTCAGACTTATGTCTGACCCTGTTGTTTTTATCTTTTTCCCAACCCTCAGGTCCTACGGTGGATCCTAGCAGTAGTGGAGCTTGATCGGATTGCTGTTCCAGTCTTTAGGAGCTTGGATAGATGTAAAGCTCCAGTTATCCAGTTATCTTTTCTTTTGTTTGGCTATTGTATGAGAGTGGGATTATGTACTTCTTTATTTTGATGGATATTGTACTTGACCTTTATTGTGGTTTTATGATGTAACCAGACATGTTTTACTTCCGCTGTTATGAGATGATGTTTTAAAATTTCAAGTACTATTTATATCTGTCTTGTTGTAATTTTTCTGTTCTATATTCACTAAAATACTCCACCGATGCTATGGCATTCCCTTAGTGAGTGATCATAGCGGGAGTGGGGTGTTACAGCTAGCCAATCGATCCCTAGAATCAACCCATAACCCATAAACTCATGCACATACGCCTCACATTCAAACTCGACGTCTAACACAGATATTCTCAAAACCCGACAAATCATGGATAAATGAGCCGAACCACCAATAAGGTTTGAGATAACAATGGGATCCACTACCATACTAGTATTTAAGTGCAGAAATTCAACCATAGAACTAGATATAAATGAATGTGAAGCGCCAGAATAAAAAAGTGTTCTAATAGGGTGACTTGAAAGAGAAATCAAACCTTCCACGAAAACTTTCCGACCTCTATTTGGAGCACTGGTCGTAAGAGCATGCACCTGCCCTCCAGAAGCTCCTGTCCTTTGCCCTTGTCCCTGTTTCTTTGGTCACTCCCTAGCGAAGTGTCCGACCTCTCCACAGCTGAAGCAAGTATTCTTTCTTCTTTTGCGGTCTTTTACCAAGTGACCCTCATGTCCGCAACTGCGACACTTCCTTCTCTCCTTAGCCTTGTCATTCTTTTCGGCTTTCTTCTTCTGTTGTTGTTGTTGATCCCTTCTTAGGCCATACCTTCTTATTTTGCGTTGTTTCCATGGTCTTAACTTCCTTCTTTTCTCCCTTTTCTTCCTCATGCATCAAGGCCATATCAATGAGCCTTTCAAAAGGAGCTCCCATTGGAATATGGGACATAGCTAACCCATGAAGGGGTTCATTCAGTCCTGTAACAAACTGTAAAGCCTTCTTATGCGGAGTGTCTACCAGCTTTAATCCCAATCTCGCCAACTAGTTGAATTTGTTCACATATTCTTTAATATTCATGTTTCCTTGTTTGAGCGCCAAGAACCTCTCCATCTTCATGCTTTTCTCAACTTGAGAAAGAAACTTCATTTCAAACCTCATTCTAAAATCATCTCATGTCTCCACCGGATGTCCAGCTTAGGTAACTTCCTACCAAAACGAAGCTTCATCTTTCAGTAGCCAGATAGTTAACAGAGTCTTCCTTCGATCTTCCACTTCGAAAATTCCAAAGAAGTCCTCGGTCTCCTTGAGCTAATTCCTTGCATGTATGAATGTCTCGGTTCCACGAATGGCTTCCTACCCATGGAACAGAAATATTTATAGATCTTAGCTAAATTATCTGCTCTTGGAGGAGGAGGAGGAACGACGGGTGCAGCTGGGGGAGGAACGTCAACTTGATCACTGGCATGCGCCGTGGCCTCTAGATACCTACAGAGCCAGACTAGTATCGTAACGCCCTCTGGAATATTAGGTTTGCAGACATGCTAAAAAGAAAAGGAAATAAATTCAGACAAAGGATTGAAAGATATTACACATGGTTTTGGGGAATATGTTTTTCAAACCAGACTTTTCTTTTTGAAAATGCTTTCTTTTAAAACCTTTTTGAAGATAATTTTCATAAACTTTTATTTAATCTGGTAACCTTCGGCTTGGATACCAAGTGTGACATCCCACGTCTGTTAATGTCACTCATTAAGAGAATGCATTAAGTTTTGTGAAGCGTTATAGCAAAACAGTAGAAACATTAAAAGACAGATATAAAAGATAGCAGCGGAATTTAAAATTTTATTTAAAACATAATTCATAACATCATGGTCCAAAATATCACAAGTTTGGAACTACATAAAAACCATTACAATAATATAAAGCATCTGTCTTGTACCATCAGAGTACATAAATAAAAGAAAAATCATAATTCCCCAAAAGAGACAAAGCCATAGTAGCAAGGATAAGACTTGAGCAATACTTCAAAAGCAACTTCTAGCGAAATGATAACTGAGTCCCGATTAAGCTTGAGTATTCCCACCCTGAGAACCGGAGGGGGGACAAAAGAAAGAGGAGGAAACAAAAAGGTTCAGACATGAAGTCTAGCGAGTCCAGTTACTTTTAGCAAGTAAATATGTAAAAGTATCATGAAAGGCATATAAAATAGATAAGGAAGATAACATCGCAAAAGGCACGTATGACGAGGTAAACATGATAGAGTGTATACGCTTCCCTAATGATTACTCTACACTAATACTAGTATAACCAGAATTAGATGATCCCCAACATGTACGTAAGCTGGTAGACTTAGGCGTACTTATGGTGAGAGGTTTTAACCCCATACAATCAACATGCAGCCCAACCTAACAGGCTCCTAAACTTTTTACTAGAGTTTAAATGTACCCTAACTACTACCCTAATTGATCGGCTCCCTAATCTGCGTAGATACCCTATATTGGCCCCACAGTAGGATTTATCACTTCCTAAAGTGGCAACCTTTGTGCACAACCACATCTACAGGTGTCACGATCGTCTTGTCCACTTCTGCCCGGACATGCACGCACATGCTCCGGTCGGTTTGCGCTGCCCACACCATCCTCCATGTTTGGATCTCTTACAATCATCCTAGTAAGCATGCCCCAACTCCGACGTAGGGCGGAGTCCTCGTTCGATATTGTTATATAGGTTACTGACTGAAACAGGTCCACACGCAAGATGATACAAGCTCTCCACCTTGTCTTGTATCGCCACTAGGATTTCCACAGGCTATGTATACCTAACGGTGTCTTTAATTACATAAACGCATTATTTCCACAGGTTATGCTTACCTAACGGCGTCTTTAATTACATAACCCCCTCAGATTAAGTTTGGGGGCCTATATATATATATATTACCCACCCCCTCAGATTTACTTAACCCACCCATTGTTCAAAAAAAATTGCTTAACCCCTATTCAAATTCATGTTCACACAATCCATATGGATTCACTACGGCAAGCCATCAAATAGCCAACAGTGTTGACACATGCACAAACCACAAACAAGCAAGCACAAGATTAATAAATCAAGTGCAAAATGTCATTGTAGTATACAAGTGTACAAATAAACAAAGAGAATGGATATGCATCATTGATCACCCAGGTTACTCTTAGTCAAGGACAAAATGTTCAAGACCATGAACAAGGTACTTTGCTTAAGGAACAAAAAAAATAGTAGCCAGTCAACAAAGCAGGCCAGCTTCAAATACTTACATAGTCATATGAATAACTCAGGTGACAAAGAGTGTAAATGGTTCAAATACTAACAAGATGACAGTGCACAAACACAGGGTTGATCAAGCCAGTATCAATTTCCAACATCATGATAAATAGTGTAAATAGCACAGCACAAGTAAACATGCACAACATAAAATGGTTATACACAAGCATGCAACAAAAAGGGTAAAGAAAGAAGGCACAACAAGTCCAGTGTGCACATGGCTAAAGCCTTTCAAATAAGTTGATGTCACATACAGTACATTGTAGTAGTGACAAAGAAGACCTGTTACGGAATGCGAAATGAATCGTTAAGGCAAAATAAACAGTAGAGGGAGGGGCGGTTAATAGTGTTTTTGAGAATTTAAACAAAATCTAAAATTTATGTGAACTACTATATGAATCAAAGACCATAGAGACAATCACAGACGCATAATTAAACACAAACACAAATATAAACAAAAGTAAAGCGTAGAAAAGGAAAGAACACACCGGATTTTATACCAGTTTGGATTGCTCCTACGTCCAATCCCATGCAACGCTGGATTGCGTAGAGTTTTATTACTATTTCAATAGTCAATTACAACCTCCTGGTTTTCACCGCTATAAGGGATACCACCGATTACCCATCCTTGATTTCACGGCTATAAAGGATACCACTGATTACCCGTCCTTGATTTTATGGCTACAAGGGATACCACCGATTACCCGTCCTTGATTTTACGGATAAAAGAGAAACCACTGATTACTTACAAAACCCAAACAATAACAAACCACCCTATAACTCTACAATATCTCTTTATTCAGAAAGTAATGAGTAGGGAGTGTAGAGAGAAGAAGATTAGTGAAAATAGAATTGAATTCGGTAGAGTATAGGTGTAGAAATCATAAAAATTATAAAGAATAATGTTGTAATGAAAGGGAATGAAGATGGAGAAGAAGAAGTAATAAAAAATTTGAAACCAACCCCTTTTATGGTGTGTGAAAGGTTGCAACGTCTCAGAACAGTCACATATAATGAAAAGACACTTCCTTTCAATTTTGAAAAATTGACAGTTATATGTCGACATGTATGTACATATATGTCGACATATACATGTACAAAATAGAATTTTGAACATTTTTCAAGTGTTTTGATATATATATAATTCTGGAAATTCTTGAATCAAAATATAGTGTTATAGATAAATATTATAAAGTAGAAAATCATATGAAAACATAAATATAAACTATATAAACATATTTATAAAATTATAGAGTTTAAAACTATATAAATATAGAGTATATAAAATATAAATATATAAAACTTATAAAGTATAACCTTACAAAGCTTAAGTTAAAATCAAATAAAAATAGAAAATAAAATAAAGAAGAAAGAGATTGAAGAAAGAATTTGAAAAACAGAATTTGAAATTATTTTGAATTAGAACCTGGAGTGCTATTCAGAGTCTTACATAATCTAGGCTGTATAACTATATTTATCTTGAACACTTGAAATCTCGAATATTCATGAGTCTTGAAACATCTCTGAATTCTGAATCTCTAATATCTTTAAACAATACAGTCTTCAGTAATAATTCCTGTAATAAATCTTATATATATTCTAGAAAAAAGTGTTAGTATATATTTTATAATCAATTAATATTGAAATAGGGTTGTTGTCATCGAATCTCCATTCTCCAACAATCTCCCCCTTTTTGATGATGACGACCTTAGTTTATAAAATATCATACATGTATATACCTATTGATGATGATCCTTCAAATACTCCCTATGTCTATATGAATCATATAAGCTATGTCTATAATTTATAATTTCTCCCCTTTTGGCATTATCAAAAACAAATTCTAAAAATACTCCCCCTAACTCGTATAACTATCTAAGTAAAACCTATAAGAAACTAAGTAACTACTAATTCAAAGTAGAATACTCTCCCTTAATCTATATAATCCTATAATAGTAATTCCTAACATTATGATTATCAAATAAAAATCAATCCAAGTATTACATTTGCATTTGTTTAATGTCCTATACATAAACCAAATCAAATCAAAGCACACCACACCATATGTCTTAATATATACAAGTTTGAAGTCATAGAATTCAAATTTCAAACAAATCAATCAAATCAACCATACAATCAATTAAACGTTTCTTAGGACTTCAATCCAACCGTCTTCTCCAAAGATTGGATCCTTCTTGATGACATCCCAATCCTCATTTTCTTTGGATGGTGGAGACTTTGCGAGATTATTATCTTTATCTTTGAAAAGAGGAGATTAGCCACCGAAATTGCATTAAAATGTTTCTCTTACTGCTCATACATCATTATTTGGCTTAGTTTAAGATGATGCTGGTTTCGTAGAATGATAAAGAGCATATTTTTGAAAGAATTCAAGGTTTCTTTTAGATTTTCACGAAGATTATGAATTGGATTTGCCATGGATTTGATAAGAAATAAATAAGGGAGAAGGAGAATTAGAATAAAGAAATTTTCTGGAAGAAAAAGACTTAAATAGGATCTAAAATTTGTTGGATTATGAATGGACATGAGTAGTTATTTAATTTTTAAAAATTGAAACAATTTGAAAATCTGGCAGTTATATATCGACATACACTATTGATAATTTTGAAAATTTTGAAATTTTGAATCTTTTGAACTTATATTAAACTATAATTAATTCTAAAAATTTTTAGAGACTTAAAGATGATTTTAACGTAAATAAAACTCCATTCATTACGTAATAGAAAGCAAATATATCCAACTAATTAAGACACACTAAATACGAGATTCGAAAGCAAAACATAAGCAAATACATACGCTAATACATAAAGATAGATTAAACTAGATAGTCTAGTTTTCTAATGATGATGAGGGAGGTGAGATTCCAAGCTTTCTTTCCATCTTGACCATGAACTTGGTCATGTTGTATATGTTCTTCTTAAGCTTCTTTTGATTGTTGACAATTTTGACTTGATTTTGAACAATCGTCTCTTTGGAAATGTATCTAGTGTTGGTTGGACATACAACGCTTTCTAAAGAAGTCTCTTCTTCTTTTTCGACTTCCATTGGCGCTTGTTTTTGTTGCATTCGAGGTTGTTTGGCTACAAATGTCTTATATGGCTTGAAAGTGAGAGGAATTTGCATGAGATGTATGTTTGATGAGTCAAACACTTTTCTAGACACAAACTCTTCTCCATGAAGATCAACTCCAAAGTATTTGAAAATACAAGTGCAATAAACACCATAGTAGAGAGTGTTTTCTGTTGACGATAATTATATGGGTTTGATCTCTTTTAAGATCATGTCGGCCCAATTAATGTTGCAGTTACCCATAATAGAAAATAGAGGCTTTTGGACTTTGAGAGTGGGTTATTAAAATTTTCGGAACGAGGAGTGACGATATGTTGAAGGTTTACGGTTCTTGTTTTTGGGTGAAGCGATTTTTGAACTCCATTGGAGCATCGTCTTCAAATATACCGTGATAAGTCTCTAAGTTGGTTTCATCAATAATGAAATCCGAGAAATCTGAGTCCGTGCTTCTACAATTTATAATAGTTCCTAAGAGTTCGGCATCAAGAACAATTTGAGTGCCTTTGACACTACTCCAAATTTGATCTTCTTTGCCTTCATAAAATGCGCGATTAAGGATCGCATAGAACATTTTGACGAGTTTAGGATAACACACTTCTTCATTATCACGAGAGTCAATTAGACTCAAGACTTCATTGTGTTGAAATAGAGAGGTAGGATCATAGGAGGGAAATTCGTTAAAGATGGCGAAAGCACTTGTGTTAACTTTAGCATTTTCTACATAGTTAACATTAAGTCTTGATAGCTTCTTTATCATTATGAAGATAACCTTTGATGGTTTTGGTTAACTTCAATTTCTGAGTTGAACTTGAGGAAGCCATTGAATTGATAGTTTTGAAGAGAATAGATATGAAGAATAATGATTTCAGTTGTGAATGAAAGGTAGAAAGGATAGGTGTATATATAGAAATTGAATGGATATGAATTGAATAGGCACATCTTTTCAGACTTAAATGACACCTTTTCAGACCTCGGAAGTTGGTGAAAAGTCGGAGGGAAGTTTGAAAGTTTAAATCTTTTAAAATCTAAATTTAAATTTCAAATTTCTAGTCAATATATGTCGAAATATGGACATATGTATGTCAATATATGTGCCTATTTTCAAAGAAAATTTGAATTTTTATGAAATGTGATTTATATTATCAATTTATATTTCAGGTTTAACGATTTCCAGAAATAATTCTAATCCTATCAAACACACAAACAATTTGTTTTATTATTTTATTTGTTATTTATTATTATATTATTATTTTGAATTTCGAAATTTGAATTTAAAATTTTGAATTTCAAATTTGAATTTCAAGTTTAAATTTAAAAAAATTTAAATTCAAATCAAAGCAACCATTCAACTAATTAAAATTAAAAATTAATTAAGACGTACCCAGTTTTTAGATCCTTTTCTTCAAAATTTTCTAAACTCTGAATTACCGTAAATCATATATTTGAATCTCCAGTTTCTGACTCTTCATTACTTGATGATGAATCAGAATCATCTAACGTTGCTGCGTATGTTTTCTTTCTCTTTCTTGATGAATTTCTGTTGTCTGTTTGTTGAGTCGATTTATCTGGATATGAACACATCTTCTTTATATGACCTGGTTTGTTGCAGTTATAACATCGACCATCATTACTTCTTGAGCTTCCTTGGTTATAATTTCTCCTTCTATATCTTAGAAATTTTCTAAAATGATTTGTCATAAGAGTTGTTTTCCCATCATCTTCACTACTCGAGTCAGAATCATTTGATGTTGCTTTTAAGCAATAGTTTTCTTCTTAGTTGTCATGTTTTCTTTTCTCTTTTGTAATTGGACTTCATAAGACATCAGATTTCTAATTAACTTCTCAATCTTCATTTCATTGACATCACTGGCTTCTTTAATTGCCAAAGTTTTCTGATCCCATTCTGGAGTTGGTGAACTTAATATTTTTCTAACTTGATCTTCTTCAGAACAAGTTTTTTCAAATGTTATTAATGAATGTACTATCTCTTGAAATCTGCAATACATATCTGAAATAGACTCATTCTCATTCATTTTGAATAACTAAAACTGATTAACTAACATTGCTATTTTAGTTTGTTTAACTTTACTAGTCCATTTATGAGTTACTTGTAAAGTTTTCCAAATTTCATAAGTAGTTTTACATACTGATAGCCTATTAAACTTATTCCTATCTAATGAACAAAATAACATATTCATGGCTTTAGAATTACTTTGTGCAGCAGTCTTTTGTTCATTTGTCCACTGTGCAAAAGCAGTTGTGGGTTCAACAAATTTATTTTGTGTACTATTCCATGTATATAATCCTACTGATTGTAAATATATCCCATTATGAATAATTACTACCATTAAATAGTGGAGGTCTAACAACAGACCGACCCTCTACAAAAAAACTATTATTGCTACCAGTGTTGGTTGCCATTATCACTATTTTCAAAAATCAAATTTTGAACTTTTTGAACGACCTTGCTCTGATACCAATTATTAGGGATTGCGGAATGGGTCGTTAAGGCAAAACAAACCCTAGAAGGTGGGTGGATAGTGTTTTTGAGAATTTAAACAAAATCTAAAGTTTATGTGAACTATTATATGAATCAAACACCGCAGAGACAATCACAGGCACAAAATCAAGCACCAGATTTTATACTGGTTCGGATTGCTCCTACATCCAGTCCCACGCAACGCTGGATTGCGCAGAGTTTTATTACTATATCAATAGACAACTACAACCTCCTTGATTTCACGGCTATATAGGATACCACCGATTACCCTACCTTGATTTCACGGCTACAAAGGATACCACGGATTATCCATCCTTGATTTTACGGCTACAAGGGATACATCGATTACCCGTCCTTGATTTTTGGGCTACAAGGGATACCACCGATCACTTACACAACCCAAACAATTACAAACAACCCTATAACTCTTCAATAGCACTTGATTTAGAGAGTAATGAGTAGAGAGTGTAGAGAGAAGAAGATTGGTGAAAACATAATTGAATTCGGTAGAGTATAGGTGTAGAAATCAAAAAAATTATAAAGAATAATGGTGTAATGACAGGGAATGAATATGGAGAAAAGAAGTAATTAAAAAAAATTGAAATCAACCCCTTTTATAGTGCATGAAAGGCTGCAACGTCTCAGAACCGTCACAAATAACGAAAAGACACATCCTTTCAATTTTGAAAAAATGAAAGTTAAATGTCGTCATGTATATATATGTATGTCGACATATACATGTACAAAATTGAAATTTGAACATTTTTCACGTGTTTTGATATATATTTATACATATAATTCTGGAAATTCTTGAATTAAAATATAGTGTTAGAAATAAATATTATAAAGTAGAAAATCATATGAAAACATAAATATAAACTATATAAACATGTTTATAAAATTATAGAGTTTAAAACTATACAATATAAAGTATATAAAATATAAATATATAAAACATATAAAGTATAAACTTATAAAACTTAAGTTTAAAATCAAATAAAAATAGAAAGTAAAATAGAGAAGAAAGAAATTGTAGAAAGAATTTGAAAACAAAATTTGAAATTATTTTGAATTTGAACCTGGAGTGCTATTCAGAGTCTTACATAATCTAGACTTTATAACTATATTTATCTTTAATACTCATGAGTCTTGAAACATCTCTGAATTCTAAATCTCTAACATCTTGAAACTGTACAGTCTTCAATAATAATTCCTATATATAAATCCTATATATGTATGTATGTATGTATGTATATATATATATATATATATTCTAGACAAAAGTGTTAGTAAATATATTATCATCAATTAATATTGAAATAAGGTTGTTGTCATCAAAACTCCATTCTCCAACAAGACCAAGTTTAGTAGTTGTTCTTATCAGTTAGAAATCCTGACAACAAGCCTACCACACGACAGTTTTCAGGTTAGACCAACATAGCAACATGAACTCGAGGTATGAAACATTACAAAACTGTTTGAAAATATGAAACATTTCTGCATAAATAACTCAATAATATATGAAACATTACAAAATTGTCTGAAAATACTGAATTCAAACCCAATAACACAATAGCAACATGAATTCGAGGCAGACAAGCACATATCTATCATTTATATTCTTGAATCAAGGCATGGAAATTCAAAATAAATACAATTCAAATTAAATCCAATTCAAATTCAAATTAAACCCGATTTAAACCAAATTCAGATTCAAATTAAACTTGCTCACCTTTAGTGGCGATGAGAAAGATGGACAGTGGTGGACTGAAGGGTCATTGGTTACCTGAAGGCAGCGCGAGATGACAAGCAAGATGACATTGCCAGATGGTTTATTGACAAAGGAAGATGGTGTGCCAAGTACTAGAAACCTAATTTAGGTTTTCGGCCACCATGGAAATTAAAAACAGGAAGAAGCCGGACGAAAGTTTCGAAGTGTCAAAATAGGATGGTGCTAAAATAAAAATAGCAGGGGAATATTTTGATGCAGATTTCAAAAGGCTAAAAGCTGTATCAAATGTACTAATACAGAGATTTGTAGATGTACGATTAGATCTTACATGTTTGGGGAGGTGCGGATCGCCAGGTGGAAATTCGATACAGCTATGAGTTGTATCAACTTTTATACGACTAAAAGCATTATCAAAACTCAGCATCCTCGTGTGCCATATTTGCATATATGGTGTAGTGAGATGGATACCTATAGTAGAAAGAGAGATAATAGTTAGTACTTTGGAAAATGAGTGTTCCGACTAACATTAGAAAAACCCTCTCGAAATCTGGTGAAGTCAGAGAGATACCTTCTAGGGAGCCGCAGCTTGTGAGTCCGAGAGTTTCGGGCATCTCGGTGATTAGAGTCAGAGGCTTAGAGATTTTCGGAGCTGGGTGGTCAGGATCGTAACCCTCCATTTCTTTGGATCCGAGAGCTGTGGAAGAAGGGCTAGAACTAGCTTCAATGATAGTTTTACCATTTTCCAGAAACCTCGTGGCATCTTCGGCCTCCTTCTGCAGGCATCTAGCTTCTACTAGAACATCGGGCACGTTGTTCCTTAAGAATTTCTTCATTAGTTCATCTTCATCCACAACTCTTCTATCTGAAGTACGCCTCTCCTCTTCAAAACGACTCAATCCTAGCATTTGTAAGGTAGTCTTCTACCCAAGAGATATCACGATACCGAAGGATCTTGGAAAAGAAAGTCATCATCAAGAGACGGAACTCTTCTTCGATATTCTTCGCCTCTTCCTGTTTCTCCTTCAACCCCTTTATTTCTAGGTCGTGTTGGAGTTGGGAATTGGAAGCAGACTCTAAGGCAGTATTAGCATTCTCCTCAGCCTATTTACCCTGTCTTCAGCTTCGACCAACTTGTCCCTCAAGTCAGCGTTTTAATTCTCCCAAGAACACTTGCTTCGAGAGCACTACACTTAAGTTTTAAATCGGTATTCTCTTGAGTAACACCCTTGCATTTGTCCTAAATGGATTTCGTTCTCAGGCTCTGGGCATCAAGCTCTCTATGGCAGAGGTCCTTAATTCATTGTACGGAGTCATTTCCCACTTTTTCACATTGCCTTAAATTTCGCTTTCGCATCTGCAAGTTCTTTATCAATGTAATCTAGAGATTTTTTGTCATAATCCCGCAACTGCTTCTGATTGGTCAAGTCGTGCTCAAGGTCATGGATGACTCTGGATAGCTTCTGGGCATATTTGTATGTTTCTTTGTATTGCCTGACAACGAAGTCTATCTCCTTTTTGAGCTTATTGCTAACATTGTCAGGAATATGTTCCAGGCCAGGGACGAAGTGCATGCACTTGAAATAGTAGTGAGGGAACCGCTATTCCGAAACTTTCATTAGTTTCGCAGCAGATGCTTCAAGTATGATGCGCTTTGAAATTGATATCTTTGTGGATTTATGTTTTCTTGGAACAGTTTCCGTCTTGTCCTTGCTTTTGTCTTTGGACTTGGAGTGCTTCTTGATATAGTGTTCATTTTGAGAGGTCAAGGCCTTAACGACCAAATTTTTACCCTCGTGGGGATCTTTGTAACTTTTCAGTATATGGGGTCATGGCAGAATAAAAGCGGCAATGAGAACGGTATGATACTTGTATTGCTGGTGCTCCTTTCCCTCTCTCGCTCTTCTCTGTCGCGATCGTCTTTATACACCCACCCTTGATCTAAATGGTACTGTAACACCCTGAATTTTAGTTAATGCTAAAATTCACTAATTACAGAATAAATAATCTCAGATGTGAGAATTGGGGGAAATGGGCTGCGTTATTGCGTTCGTCTCGGAAAAATACGCGAAATAGAGTCCGAGTTTTCGAGAATCGGAGTCCGTATGGCCCAGTTATGGCCCAATGAAGTTGGCAGAAAATTTAAGATAAAAACAGAATTAAATAATTAAAATCAGATTTCGAATTGGGGCCAGCGGGGGCCAGGCGGGAAAAATTCCCGCCCTAACCATGTCGACAGGGCTGTCGACAGGCCTGTCGACAGGGGTGTCGACTTGCCTGTCGACTTGCCTGTCGACAGGGGCGCGGCGTCCAGAGAACCTGGGTGCACCAAGTTGGGTTTTAGGCTGGCTTGGAGGCTGGGTTCTAGAGATTTCCTAAATCTGACGGACCTAAACTAATCTAGGGTTAATCTAAGGGCCTAAAACACTACCTAATCCTATAAATAAGACCCTAACCCTACCCTAATTCATTCATAATTAGATCTTGTAACTAAACTATGGCAAAATGAAACTTGATCATGGCCTCCACAAATCAATGAAGAGAGTTGCAAGCTAATCAACCTCTAATCAACATCTTCTTCAACTAAAGCTACTAGTTCTACTACATAAGTTTGCTAATCTTGGTTTTGGTGAGTTCCTATGGCTTTAATAATCAATTGTTAAATTGATTATGGTAGGATGTGATAAGACATGGCTATGTTTGTGGATAAATGTGTTTATGCAAGTTTGTATGATATGTGATATGCAAGTTTAATGCCATGTTTTATGATGCAAAACATTATGTTGAACATTTATGCATATGTAATATGTTATGCAACTATATGTGAGAATATATGCAAGTTATATGATATGCAAGTTATGCATGTGATTTTATGCATGCTAAGTATTTGGTGTTATGCATGCTAAGTATTTGATTTTATGCATGCTAAGTATTTGATTTTATGCATGCTAAGTATTTGATTTTATGCATGTTAAGTATTTGATTGTATGCATGCTAAGTATTGGGTTTTATGCATGCTAAGCGGTTGGTATTATGCATAAATCATGACATGCAAGTTTACCCTTTTAAATGTGATGCATACATATGTAAGATGACACCTTTATATGCTATGCATGTTTAGCCTCCTTTAAGATGCAAGTCATATATGCAAGCTCAATATGTTATGCAAGTTATGTGCATGATGTTATGCAAGTTATGTTTATGAGATTATGCAAGTTATGTGCATGATGTTATGCAAGTTATGTTTATGAGATTATGCAAGTTATGTGCATGATGTTATGCAAGTTATGTTTATGAGATTATGCAAGTTATGTGCATGATGTTATGCAAGTTATGTTTATGAGATTATGCAAGTTATGTGCATAATGTTATGCAAGTTATGTATATTCTTAAATGCAAGTTTAATGTGATATGCAAGTTATGCATGCTTATGCAAGTATGTGAATGCTTATGCAAGTATGTGAATGCTTATGCAAGTATGTGAATGCCTAAATGCATGTTTAACATGTTATGCAAGTTATGAGAATGCTTATATGCAAGTTCAACATGTTATGCAAGATATGTGTATGATAATATGCAAGCTCATATGCAACATGTTATGCAAATCATGTGTATGATAATGTGCAAGTTTGGGTTAAATGTAGTTGGGTTAATGTATGCTCATATATGCAAGTTGACATCCTCTTAACCCATGACAAAGTTATATGCTAAACCCATGATATTTGTGATGGATCTTTCCCTTTATTATGTCGTGAAATGAGAACGATTTACGGGGGGAACGATGGGGTAGTAAATATGTTAATAAAAGTATGATTGGGTATGATTAAGCATACCATAAAAATGAATTAACATAAGTGAGAATTTACCTATTGAGTTAGGTCTACCCCATGGGAATTTACCTATTGAGTTAGGTCTACCCATGTTATGAAAAATGTGTAATTAATTAGGGATAATTAATTGTGGGGGGTGATTAATTAGGTGTAATTAATCAACTAAGACACGAGGTTGGACCCTTTTGTAGCGGAAGTCTGCCCGGAACCGACCGGCCATCCAGCGGCTACAAATGATTGGCCCAATGTGAGAGGTCTTAGTCATAAATTAAATACATGATTAAAGTAAAGACACGAGGTTAGACCCTTTTGATGGCAGAAGTCTGCCCGGAACCAACCGGCAAATCCAGCAGTCATAAAAGACGGTCTAATGTGAGAGGTCTTTATGAGGTCATGATCTTAGTTAATGAATTAAGAAACACTTAACCATATTAGCATGTGGAGGGGCATGAGGGGTTAAGTGGGTGCCTTGGGCGGCATGTAGTAACTAGTGGGGGTGCCTTGGGTGGCATGAGGAAACTAGTGGGTTGCCTTGGGTGGCAATAGAAAATACGATTAGAATACTTAACCAAAGTGGAACATGTAATTAAACATGATTAAAGGGTTAAGTAGGTGCCTTGGGTGGCATGTGGGAATCAAGTAAGTGCCTTGGGTGGCATGCGGAAATCTAGTGGGTGCCTTAAGTGGCAATTGAAATATAATTAGATGACTTAACCAAACCTTAACATGTAAGGGGGCATGATTATAAAAAGGGGTTAAGTGGGATGCACTAGATAAAATGACAAGCTTAAGTAGTAGCTTATGGGGGCCCATTTCAACCAATATCCCAAACGTATCTTTGTGGGCTCGACCCATGTCGAGTGACGGGACACGCATATTGGGCTTGACTATAAGAGGCCAAAACGGGTTAGCGGTGGCAACGCAAGTCCAACGGGTTTCATATGCGTGTGTGGGCCCGGGCTGGTAGATAAGCCGTTGTTGCATCGTGTAGATATAAAGCCGTGCACCGTTGATATTATCAGGTGGCCACTAAGGGGAATGATACACCCCATTGTGGGACCAGCACGGGTATCTACGGTAGGGAGCCGATCGCTTGGGAGTAGTGGGAACACCTAGTAAAGATAGGGGCAGACGGCACCTGTGTAGGGGTACATGAAACTACTGGGTAAAATTACTAAGTACACTTAGTGGGATCAACCTTTAAGTAGGAATTACCCTTGGGTGGGTAGAACTGGTGTGGTGCAGTGTAGGAATTACCTTTGGGTGGGTAGGTCTGGGGTGGTGCAACCTAGTAATTATCCTTGGGTGGATAAATGCGTCTTTTCGGTTATCTTAATACATCCTGTGTTTAGTTGGCTACTTAATGTAGTCATTATCCCCAGAGGTACCGTACCTTGTTTATATCATACCCTAATTAATTTAATGATTGTATTGTTAGGGTTATAGGACTCACTCAGACTTATGTCTGACCCCGTTGTTGTTTATCTTTTTCCCAACCCTCAGGTTATCAGAGTGGGCCTAGCACTAGTGGGCTTGGACCAGACCGCTATATCTCTCTTTTGGGCCTTGGACCGTAGAAGTAAAGCTCGGTTTATCTTTTCCATTTTGGCTATTATCTATGTATTGGGATTATGTACTTCTATTTTATCAGGATGGATATTATGTACTTGACTCTTGTTATGGTTTTATGATGTAACCAAACATGTTTAGTTAATGAAATGATGTTTTAAATTTTCAAGTATTACTTATATCTGTCCTGTTGTGATTTTTCTGTTCTATACTCGCTAAAAATACTCCACCAAAACTAAGGCATTCCCTTAGTGAGTGACCTTAGCTGGTGTGGGGTGTTACACGTGGTATCAGAGCTTAAGGTTACCAGAACAGATAAAATTTTTAGAAAAACTATTTTCTAAGAATATTCTTGAAAGGAGTATTTTCAAAAACATGTCTTTTAAGAGAAAAGTTTTTGAAAGAAAAGCATAATCCCCAATAGCCATATCTATATCTTTCGAATTCTCCATTTAGAATCTCTTCCTCTCTCTCATTTTGAGTTTCCCCTCCGCGTATAGATGATCTTTCTAAGATAGATAAGGATGGAAAACCACTTCAAGGGACTTAAACGTTAATCAGATTAGGAGTTGGTTCAATAAGGAGGAGGACTTGTAGGTACCTATTGGATAAACGATGGGAGGAAGCCTCAAATAGTCGATGTTTAATGAAGGACGAAACCCCAGTAGTGGGGAATGGGGAAGAAGAAGGCTAGTTGTTATCCTTTTGGGAGGAATAGGACACCTTATTAGGATTGTCCAAAGAGGCAAGGGCAAGGTATGGAATCTCCTGGAGGGTGGTTGTATTCCCTCACGACTAAGGTACCAGATGGGGATAGGACCGTCTAGGTCGGAACTTGGATTTCTTTATTATCTGATTCGAACTTGTTTGATTCTGACGCATCGAATTCGTCTATCTCATCATTGTTAGTTGAGTCACTGCACTTAGACACCAGTTGGTAGATGATCCCTTAGTTGTTTCAAACCCCATTTGGGCTCCATGATGTGTTTGGGTTTGAAAGTTTCTATACTTAGCATTGAGTTTAGGTGTGATGCTTGTTGGGCGTCACGGGCTATGGGTTAGTTTTGGGCATGGACTGGTTATCCAGTAGTGGTGCCGTTCTTATTATGGAAGGAGAGTTGTTAGGCTTATGACCCGCTTGGGCAACACTCTCGAGATCTCTAGTAATCCCATAGAATCTGTTATGCTAAGTTACCTAGAATCGCTTGACACGTCGGTCTAGAGTTTGCGATCTGTTAGAGCGGTCCGGGAATACTGGATGTGTGTGAGGAGGTGAAGGGCTTACCTCCGAAGCGGGAGATTGACTTCCGAATATATCTGGCGGATAATGCTAAACCAGTATCTTGGCCAGTGTGCCACATGGCTCCTCGTGAGAGGAGGGAACTCCACAAGTAAGTAGGCGATTTGTTTAAGAAGGGGTTCATAAGACGAAGTATATCGGAGTGAGGTGCTCCGGTAGTTTTTGCCACGAAGGCGGATGGGTCCCTCAGACTTTGTGTAGGCTAAAGAGAGCTAAATAAACTCACAAAGAAGAATAGACACCCATTGTCGAGGATTGATGATCTCTTTGATCAGTTGGTTGGCGCCTCAGTGTTTTTGTAGTAGACTCAGCCACAGAGTTTCATCAGTTGAGAGTGGCTGAGGATAGTATAGAAAAGACTACCTTTAGGACTCCGGACGGTTTTTATGAGTGGCTGGTGATGCCATTTGGTTTGACGAACGCCCCCGCATACTTTGTTGATTTGATGAGAAGGGTGTTCAGGG
The DNA here is from genome assembly GCA_030737875.1 of Allium sativum. NCBI lineage: Eukaryota > Viridiplantae > Streptophyta > Magnoliopsida > Asparagales > Amaryllidaceae > Allium > Allium sativum. Next base: position 829,406,422 of record CM060918.1, on the reverse strand, counting down.
AGTACCTAAATAAGTTCGTGATGGTCTTTGTGGATGACATCTGGGTCTTTTCTAGGAAGCGAAATAAGTTTTCGTATGTGCTCAATGGGGTGAGCAAAAGCCAGTTATGGGAAAACGGTGGTTTTGGAGCGAGACTGGCGAGGGCATCCAAAGTTGGTCAAAGGCTTAATTGATTAGCCATTTTTGCTAGTATCATCTCACGTAGGTCGCCTGAACTCGAAGGAGATATCCCTTGGGTGTTTGTCTGATATTGGTTTAGGCCTTTGGGGCTTGCATTTGGGGGATGCCGAGTTCGACTAGGGTGGTCTGCGTGAGAGATGAACAGTTGTGATGATTTTGGATGATATCCTGGTGGGGAAGAGCATGCCCTACATCTTAGGGAAGTATTGGAGACTCTTCGAGCGCATAGTCTTAGGACAGCAAAAGTGGATGGGATTCTTAGCATCCTATGAGTTTGAGATAGCGTACACCCACGGTAAGGGTAACATGGTAGCGGACGCCTTAAGTAGAAAAAGGTTGTCCTCGAGTTGGTGGTTCGTTGAACGACGGAGCTTAGAGTTTATTTCTATGTTTGACTTTAGACCTTCCATTGACTTTGTGTCCGGTTTGCTAGCCTCCTTGGAGGTTAGGCCTACTCTATTGAGGCAGATTAGAGAAGCACAGAGGGACGACCCACAGTGGGTTGAGTTGGTAGAGAAGCTCATAAGGGGGGGAGTCGTCCAGCCATTTGAGTAGGTACACCCTAGACGATAGGGGGTGCTTGCGTAGAGACGGTAGACTTTGTGTACCGCAAGACGAGGGTTTGAGGAAGGTTATTCTTGATGATGCACACCGTTCTAGGATGACCATTCATCCCGGTGGGGACAAGATGTACCAAGACATGAAGAGGGTTTTCTTCTGGGCCGGTATGAAGAAAGATGTGGCCGAGTATGTCGCTCGACGCTTGGTGTGCCAACAAGTAAAAGCGGAGCAAAAGAAACCAGGTGGGTTGCTTCACCCATTGGAAGTTCCGCAATGGAAGTGGGATAGCATCTCGATGGATTTTATTGACGGGTTACCCAGATCAAGAAAGGGTAATACGGGAATTTGGGTGGTGGTAGACAGACTTACTAAGAGCGCCCATTTTATACCTATGAAGAGCAAGAGGACCGCTCCATGGCTAGCTTCTGTATATCTTCGAGAGATAGTTCGATTGCATGGGGTACCCTCTAGCATAGTGAGTGATCGAGATCCTATCTTCACTAGCGAGTTCTGGAGAAGTTTGCAAGAAGCGGTGGGGACTCAATTGTGTCTGAGCACCGCATATCATCCTCAGACGGACGACCAGACTGAGAGGGTGAATCATGTCCTAGAAGACCTTTTAAGGCTTTGTATCTTAGATTTTGGAGGTACATAGGAAGAGCATCTTCCATTGGTGGAGTTTGCATATAATAACAGCTTTCAGTCCAGTATTGGTATGGCACCTTTCGAAGCTCTTTATGGAAGGCCTTGTCGATCACCTACACGTTGGTGGGAATCTACGGATGAGATCTTGCTTGGGCCGATAAGGTTAGAAAGACTTCGGGAAAAGATTGATTTGATTCGAAGAAGGAGGAAAGCGGCGCAAGATAAACATAAATCTTATGCGGACAAGAGGAGAACAGAGCTTGAGTTTGATATTAGGACATGCTTTTTATCAAGGTATCTCCGTTACGGAATGTGGTTCACTTTGGAAGTGAGTACCAAGGTTTGTTGGACCGTTTCCTATTAAGGAAAGGATTGGACAGATGACATATAGAGTGGAGTTGCCGACAGGCTTAGTGGTGTACATGATATATTCCATGTGTTACATTTGAGGAAGTTCCTACATGAGACCGCAGAGGCGGTAGAGCCGAGCCTGCTTAGAGAAGTGGAAGTAGAGCGTGATGCGACGATTCGACGAGCTCCTACTTGCATCCTTGGGTCAGAGATTTGGAAGATGAGAAACAGAGAGGTTCAACTAGTCAAAGTACAAAGGGGAGATGAAGAGAGCGACGCTACCTGGGGGACGGAAGCGAAGATGCGTTCGAGGTACCCTTTTCTTTCGGAGGGTATGTCCTTTTGCTTCTCCTTCATCGCATATCTTGTGCTTATCTTATCCTTAGTATGTCCTCTCGTTAGTACCTTTGACCTTCAGATAGGATAGTCCTATGGTTGAAACATGTGTTTGAGACATGTTATGTATGATGGATGCAAGTGGATGCAAGTGTTTACTAGTGGTTGCTCGTGGATGCATATACACACACTCTAGGCACTAGATCGGTTCAATCACTTCATATTGCATATTGCATAAAATTGTGTGTAGGAAGCTATATTATGGATGTATAATGATTGTGTTATCATATGGATGATGCATTTTGGTGAATGATTGTGCACTCATGTAGATATTGTATGCGTCGATAGGGTTCTCTCGCATACATAATGGATGCATGGCACTATCATGGTTTGCATATGTTCATACATTAGATAGGGAACATATACACACACTTTTTGCATATGCTCATACATCATTAGAAATTGTTTTAAGGACAATGGATGCCCGTGGTTGATGGTTTGAGTAGATGGTTGTTTGGATGGTAGGATATGCATTCTCCTTAGCTTAGAGATTTCGGGGACGAAATCCTTTAAGGAGGGGAGAATGTAACACCCTGAATTTTAGTTAATGCTAAAATTCACTAATTACAGAATAAATAATCTCAGAAGTGAGAATTGGGGGAAATGGGCTGCGTTATTGCGTTCGTCTCGGAAAAATACGCGAAATAGAGTCCGAGTTTTCGAGAATCGGAGTCCGTATGGCCCAGTTATGGCCCAATGAAGTTGGCAGAAAATTTAAGATAAAAACAGAATTAAATATTTAAAATCAGATTTCGAATTGGGGCCAGCGGGGGCCACGCGGGAAAAATTCCCGCCCTAACCATGTCGACAGGGCTGTCGACAGGCCTGTCGACAGGGGTGTCGACTTGCCTGTCGACTTGCCTGTCGACAGGGGCGCGGCGTCCAGAGAACCTGGGTGCACCAGGTTGGGTTTTAGGCTGGCTTGGAGGGCTGGGTTCTAGAGATTTCCTAAATCTGACGGACCTAAACTAATCTAGGGTTAATCTAAGGGCCTAAAACACTACCTAATCCTATAAATAAGACCCTAACCCTACCCTAATTCATTCATAATTAGATCTTGTAACTAAACTATGGCAAAATGAAACTTGATCATGGCCTCCACAAATCAATGAAGAGAGTTGCAAGCTAATCAACCTCTAATCAACATCTTCTTCAACTAAAGCTACTAGTTCTACTACATAAGTTTGCTAATCTTGGTTTTGGTGAGTTCCTATGGCTTTAATAATCAATTGTTAAATTGATTATGGTAGGATGTGATAAGACATGGCTATGTTTGTGGATAAATGTGTTTATGCAAGTTTGTATGATATGTGATATGCAAGTTTAATGCCATGTTTTATGATGCAAAACATTATGTTGAACATTTATGCATATGTAATATGTTATGCAACTATATGTGAGAATATATGCAAGTTATATGATATGCAAGTTATGCATGCTAAGTATTTGGTGTTATGCATGCTAAGTATTTGATTTTATGCATGCTAAGTATTTGATTTTATGCATGCTAAGTATTTGATTTTATGCATGTTAAGTATTTGATTGTATGCATGCTAAGTATTGGGTTTTATGCATGCTAAGTGGTTGGTATTATGCATAAATCATGACATGCAAGTTTACCCTTTTAAATGTGATGCATACATATGTAAGATGACACCTTTGTATGCTATGCATGTTTACCCTCCTTTAAGATGCAAGTCATATATGCAAGCTCAATATGTTATGCAAGTTATGTGCATGATGTTATGCAAGTTATGTTTATGAGATTATGCAAGTTATGTGCATGATGTTATGCAAGTTATGTTTATGAGATTATGCAAGTTATGTGCATGATGTTATGCAAGTTATGTTTATGAGATTATGCAAGTTATGTGCATGATGTTATGCAAGTTATGTGCATGAGATTATGCAAGTTATGTGCATAATGTTATGCAAGTTATGTATATGCTTAAATGCAAGTTTAATGTGATATGCAAGTTATGCATGCTTATGCAAGTATGTGAATGCTTATGCAAGTATGTGAATGCTTATGCAAGTATGTGAATGCCTAAATGCATGTTTAACATGTTATGCAAGTTATGAGAATGCTTATATGCAAGTTCAACATGTTATGCAAGATATGTGTATGATAATATGCAAGCTCATATGCAACATGTTATGCAAATCATGTGTATGATAATGTGCAAGTTTGGGTTAAATGTAGTTGGGTTGATGTATGCTCATATATGCAAGTTGACATCCTCTTAACCCATGACAAAGTTATATGCTAAACCCATGATATTTGTGATGGATCTTTCCCTTTATTATGTCGTGAAATGAGAACGATTTACGGGGGGAACGATGGGGTAGTAAATATGTTAATAAAAGTATGATTGGGTATGATTAAGCATACCATAAAAATGAATTAACATAAGTGGGAATTTACCTATTGAGTTAGGTCTACCCCATGGGAATTTACCTATTGAGTTAGGTCTACCCATGTTATGAAAAATGTGTAATTAATTAGGGATAATTAATTGTGGGGGGTGATTAATTAGGTGTAATTAATCAACTAAGACACGAGGTTGGACCCTTTTGTAGCGGAAGTCTGCCCGGAACCGACCGGCCATCCAGCGGCTACAAATGATTGGCCCAATGTGAGAGGTCTTAGTCATAAATTAAATACATGATTAAAGTAAAGACACGAGGTTAGACCCTTTTGATGGCAGAAGTCTGCCCGGAACCAACCGGCAAATCCAGCAGTCATAAAAGATGGTCTAATGTGAGAGGTCTTTATGAGGTCATGATCTTAGTTAATGAATTAAGAAACACTTAACCATATTAGCATGTGGAGGGGCATGAGGGGTTAAGTGGGTGCCTTGGGCGGCATGTAGTAACTAGTGGGGGTGCCTTGGGTGGCATGAGGAAACTAGTGGGTTGCCTTGGGTGGCAATAGAAAATACGATTAGAATACTTAACCGAAGTGGAACATGTAATTAAACATGATTAAAGGGTTAAGTAGGTGCCTTGGGTGGCATGTGGGAATCAAGTAAGTGCCTTGGGTGGCATGTGGAAATCTAGTGGGTGCCTTAAGTGGCAATTGAAATATAATTAGATGACTTAACCAAACCTTAACATGTAAGGGGGCATGATTATAAAAAGGGGTTAAGTGGGATGCACTAGATAAAATGACAAGCTTAAGTAGTAGCTTGTGGGGGCCCATTTCAACCAATATCCCAAACGTATCTTTGTGGGCTCGACCCATGTCGAGTGACGGGACACGCATATTGGGCTTGACTATAAGAGGCCAAAACGGGTTAGCGGTGGCAACGCAAGTCCAACGGGTTTCATATGCGTGTGTGGGCCCGGGCTGGTAGATAAGCCGTTGTTGCATCGTGTAGATATAAAGGCGTGCACCGTTGATATTATCAGGTGGCCACTAAGGGGAATGATACACCCCATTGTGGGACCAGCACGGGTATCTACGGTAGGGAGCCGATCGCTTGGGAGTAGTGGGAACACCTAGTAAAGATAGGGGCAGACGGCACCTGTGTAGGGGTACACGAAACTACTGGGTAAAATTACTAAGTACACTTAGTGGGATCAACCTTTAAGTAGGAATTACCCTTGGGTGGGTAGAACTGGTGTGGTGCAGTGTAGGAATTACCCTTGGGTGGGTAGGTCTGGGGTGGTGCAACCTAGTAATTATCCTTGGGTGGATAAATGCGTCTTTTCGGTTATCTTAATACATCCTGTGTTTAGTTGGCTACTTAGTGTAGTCATTATCCCCAGAGGTACCGTACCTTGTTTATATCATACCCTAATTAATTTAATGATTGTATTGTTAGGGTTATAGGACTCACTCAGACTTATGTCTGACCCCGTTGTTGTTTATCTTTTTCCCAACCCTCAGGTTATCAGAGTGGGCCTAGCACTAGTGGGCTTGGACCAGACCGCTATATCTCTCTTTTGGGCCTTGGACCGTAGAAGTAAAGCTCGGTTTATCTTTTCCATTTTGGCTATTATCTATGTATTGGGATTATGTACTTCTATTTTATCAGGATGGATATTATGTACTTGACTCTTGTTATGGTTTTATGATGTAACCAAACATGTTTAGTTAATGAAATGATGTTTTAAATTTTCAAGTATTACTTATATCTGTCCTGTTGTGATTTTTCTGTTCTATACTCACTAAAAATACTCCACCAAAACTAAGGCATTCCCTTAGTGAGTGACCTTAGCTGGTGTGGGGTGTTACAGGTACTTAGGCAGGACCCCACTCTTGTAGATGCTACTAAAGAATTTCTTGGGATCGTATGATCGGGAAGACATGGTACTTGCAATCCAAAATGAATCAATATCAGAACTAGGAGATTACACAACAAGAAAGTGCTTTGACGTGTAGTGTGCATGTCACATATGTCCTAGTACGTCCCCCCGACAGACCAGTCGCTATCGCCTTTCTAGTAGGCGTGATTTATCCAAACAAAATTGCATCATTTTTCCTTTTGGACATTGGGAAAAAGGTCCGAGAGACTAAATCCGGAAAGGAATACTACTCATACGAAATGCGTACGTCTTCCAGGACTTTGTAAAGACTCTCTGTAGAAGGTGATTGTAAAGACTCTCTGTAGAAGGTGATCCACCTTCTTCGATAGGTAGTTATGGCAGTTGAACCTATAATGGCGAAGTATGTTCGTACGTGGATTTTTGCGCACCTCCCTTCTCCACGATGGGATATTTCTTAGAAATTAGTTTCTCTGGAGAGGGACTTTTTATGCCCTGCCCTAATTATCTTCTTGGACGATTTTTCCTTCGCCTCTTCTTTTGGCTCCCGACTAGACCTAGATGCAGTCGCTCCCTTGGCAATGACCTTGATATGGGCATGAGTCTTGGGCTTCGCGACCTTTGACCCCTCGACTGAGGGCACGTCCTTTGACTCTATTGTCGTCGGGTGCAGGACTACCAGGAAACACCCGCTGAATCTCAAGCTCCACCCAATCCCACAATCCGGTTAGGATCTAGCAGATGGAATTAGTGCAAGAATTCATTAGCGATACATCTTGTGATAGTCTGATCACCCATTGAGATGTTCTGTAGGGAAGCCATAAGTGTGTTATACTCGCAGCCGATAGGCTTAGATGTGATGTCACCTACATATGACAACAAGTGTTACTAATTCTCCAGTGAAGTGGAGGAGAGTAAACCAAGGCCTAACACTTACTACATTGGATCCATATCCTAGCGCAACCTTCCTGCAAAGGAACGTGAAACCATTCAGGTCTGATATCCCTGAGTTTGATGAATCCCTCCATAATGACCTGCATGGCTTGTGCAGATTCAAAGTAAAGGAAAGTGGGAGTTATGTTCTTTCGATGTTTAAAGTTATAGAAGAAGACGACATTATCGAAGGTTATCTCTCGTCCAAGGTGCTCCCCGACACAATACACAACGAGAAGAGGTAGGAATAGGTAGTGGGGTGTAGCTGCATTGGCGCTAACTTCATAAGTCGAAGAAAACTGACGATGAAGGGGATGAAATTAAGGATACACTCAACCGTGCACATCTGGCGACTTATTGACATATATTCTTCTAGTGGGTTATGGGTAGTCTCGCCCTCAGCTGGCACCCGAATATGCTCAAAGGGAATTCTAAGCCTCGCACACAACCATTTTAGCTTCCCTTCATCCATGGTCGATGGCCAGGAATCATTTGGATAATTCAGGAAACCACTCCCACACAATGTATCAAGAGCCACTTCTTATTCCACTCCTCTTTCCTCTTCTTCAAAAAAAGTTTCTTCTTTAGAAGTACATTTCTGTCCCTCAAGAGTTTGAACGAAGAACCGTGAGTCATCATCATCTGAATCGGTCTCAATTTGGAAGATTTTTCACAATCTGTTTGAGAAGTCTTATCTTTCTCTACCTCAGAGAGTCTAGTACGATATATAAGGATATGTTTGTGTGCTACGCATGAAATACCATTGTATAATATGAAGAACCTGTGCCCCACATCCTCCACCGTGTGTGTACTTGTGCATTGCGTGCAGTGAAAGTGAACTGGAATGACAACATAAGAATATCATTAAAAGTATGCGAAAATTTGACTCAGAAGGCCATTGGTCTCAACCATCTTACCGATATTTTGACATCATATCTTAGCTAGAAGTAACGTTCTGTTGTTCGAGTAGTCCAAAGTTATATGCAACGTCAAGTTCGCATGTTAGTTATGATATACTCTAGCCTAAACATCCAGATTCTTATTAAGATTGATTCACTATTGTTCGGAACTGTTGTTAACACCAAAATTCACATTGGCCAAATATAAAGAAGCAGAAGCTCCAAGGCTGAACGAACAAAGGGTTTTGGATAGCGAAACCAGGATTATGAAGAAAAGGGCAAAGCTAAGGAGCTGCTGGGAGCGGAGTCTGAGAGTCGACAGCAAGCCGAAAGCAGATACCGGCAACCAAGAAGACTCAGAGCACAAGAGTTTCAGTCCAACACCGATAGTAGCAAGAAAGGAGGGAGATGTGACCAGTATTCTATATATACACGCATAATGGGCGGAGGCCTGGAACAAATACAAGAAAAGATATTGCAAAGCAATGCCGACATTAAAGGGTACAACTCCAAAAGCATACCACTTAACACCATAAGAAAGTGAAAATGGGCGATCGAAGGCATATAAACTGAAAGCTTAAATCCACTGAAAGGAAAAAGCTGTGTAGGCAAGAGAAAGCGGAAGGCTTTCGGTTCTACTTAATTCAGCACCAACACTAATGTTGGAAGACGGTTTATTAGTCATCCGAAAGGGGTTATGGATAAAGCTATTGTAAGATCAAGACTGAAACCATAGGTTGCCGGAAGAAGAAGGGAGGTATCCACTCTAATGTACTTAATCCCGATACATAGACCGATAAGGGAAGGCTACAGAACTGAAAGCCAAGCTAAGAAGAAACAAAGGGCTATCGAAACAGAGAGGCGCCAAAGTCAATCTCTCAGATTCCAAGACCGAGCTACCGAAAGGCATATGGTCCAAGACCTGACAGAGAGAAGAAAGAGGTTATCGATACAAAATTGCTTGCTATTGATAACAAACATAATGAAGCAATTTCAACCTCACCGGAAGATATTCTGGAAGCATGTCCTAATAATCAAAACCAGATACGCTAGAGCGAAGCAGGGCAAAGGAGGAGATACCCCTACCTGTGGTTCTAAGGGTGGAACCGGCAAGCGGAAGCATCATCTGTCAAAACAAGTAATGAATACAGAGGGAAATAAAGCAGTTAAAACTGACACTCTTTAAGGACACCCATTCGCAGAACTAAAGTCTTTATGATCCAATATCAAAAGCCAAGCACCAGAAGCAATCCTCCGGACAGCTGAGTTACACTTTAGGAATCTACCAAAAGGCAAGCCAGAACCTTGAAGGGAGACAAGCTATCCACACTAATTTACTTAATGTTGATACCGACATGTGAGGCGGATCTGGCATCCATCCATCTGAATCATAAAGGCAAGTTCCATGCAGAATTAGTAGCAAGACCAAAACCTTATGACTGGAGGCCTATATCCGGAAGCCTTTATCTAGAAGCTTTTATCCGGAAGCCTAAAGCATTTTGAAAGCCATCCACACCGACAGGCTCAGGATCAATACAAAGAAGATGGACACGACATCAAAAAGAAGTTGCGAAGACCGGAACAAACCTTCCGAGAGCCGGAACTGGCACCTTGAAAATCCATAAGCAAAGCCTGAGGAGCGACCGACTGACAAAGCAACCGGAACCAAAGGGAAAAGTGGCCGATAAGGGCTTCTGCTGGCCTAATAGCAAAAGAGCCTTAATTTGTCTATAAATAAGACCCCAGGGGTCTCATTTTCGACATTTTTTTCATTTCTTATTCTTGTACTCTTTTTCTCTACAGTAAACCCTAATTTCTAAAACAATTTGGGGATTTCTATTGTAATAACTTATGTACTCAAAATCAAAGATAAATAAAGAGCAGATCAACACTTAGCATATTTTCCTATGAATTTCTTATGTGATCTCTTAGCTATCTCTTTTCTCCTATATAATGTATTATATGCTTTCTACATGGTCACGGGTTGCTACCCAAATCTAGACTCTTCCACGAAGTTCTTGCAGAACCCTTCCTATAAGCCATTTAACCTTTTATGGAGGGTTGTGCTTAGGGAACCCATGTCCCAAGATAACTATTGATTCTTGAGTCACTTAAGCATGATGCTCACCTTATTAAGGGAAGAGTAACTAATATTTTGGGCTTTAAACCTTGATATCTGGGAAATGGTGAACTAACTCAGACTCGTGAAAGCTAAATAACTCCATTTTTCCCCTTAGGTCCACTTCCGTAGACCTACCTCCAGTGTTGACGAAAAAATCATTAAAATTTTGGCGCTAGAAGGAGGGCTTGAACCTCCTCTTCCTTTTCCTACCTTTAACCCTTTGGACAACCTTGCCACTCTTCTAACTGTGTTGTTTCGACCCGAGTTAGACCAAGCTTTGAATAAGCAAGATTATAGATAAAGAGTGTTGGTAAAGAGATTCTGAAACATCAACCATCTTTTAAAAATGTCATTGGCTCGAGTTATCTAAAGAGTAGTATATCCTTGTATCCTCCGCCTTATTTCCTACATCTTCATCCTTGCTGTTAACCCTCATCTCTTCCCTCTTCGTCCCTATCTTAACCATCCTTCCTTACTACCCCCTTTTTGACATAAAGCCTTTACCCTTATCTTCCTTTCTGTCATAAAAGAAACTCTTGATATCAATTGAAGATGGTTATAATAAAAGGAAATTGGGAACAAGTTTCCAATGCATTAACTGTTTGGGAAAATAGCACACTTTCGAATGTTAACTCAGCAAATACAGAAACCAACGAACCTTCAGACTTAACAGGAGGAGAGAATAATGAGTTAGAAGCATTACATTTGGATTTGCAGATTGACGCTGCTAGGAGTTCTATTGAAGAGAGCTCAGCCCAAAGGACCTAAGTGATCGACTTGTACCAAGTGGAATCAGAGATGAAAACACCTTCTAAATTTGACAGCCGAACTAGATCCTCGTCAAATCTATATGTTAATTTTAAGTCACAAAGAAGCAATCAAGTGTTAACAGGGAATACAGCCTAATCATTTGACCAACACGCTATAGGAGTTGGCAGGCCCTCAATTCTAACACAACTTGAACTTGAGTTTTGTAAACGAGGGGGCCAAGAGAAGCAAGGCCCTGGAACGATAACTACTCGATGTAAAGGGTTTATAGGTAATATTCAATCACAAGGTCTTCGGAAGACACCAAACTGGAACATAAAGATTAAGTCAAGTCTTCAAGGAAGAATATAGCCATGAAGGGGTTGGAAATGAAAATGAAAGCTTGTTCAATTTCTTCCAAGAGGGGAAGAACTAATCTATTGGATGAAAGGTACAATGAGAGCCAGTACAACGAAGGCAAAGAACAATCTGGACGTTCAACTACTGGAGAGTCTAGTTCCGAAAGATCAAACCATGGACACTTAGAAACCTATTTTATGAACATGGAGGAGAAAACCATCGAAAATCTATTCGAAACCAAAAGGAAAAGAATCTTATATGAGCATATTAGAGATGATGAAAGAATGGCACCCTTTATCGACGAAATCAAGAATACAGCGATACCTTCACGCAAAAGACCCCAACTATGAAATATCATGGAGCTACTAACCCCCACGACCATCTCATGGCCTTCAATAGCCAAATAGGCGTCTATGATGCTTTTGGTGTTGTACGATGCTGATTATTTCCAATAATGCTTCAAGGAGCGACTGCCAAATGGTAACGACAATATCAAGAGAATACCATATGTTTATGGAACTAGTTCTCTCATGAGTTCTCAACATAGTTTTGCGTTGGCAAATATCCAGTCGTGAGCTATACGAACCTCGCAAATATAAAGAAAAAAGCAGGAGAATCGTTGAGTAGTTACTTGGAAAGGTTTAGGCCGAGTCCCTAAAAGCAGAAAATATGAATGACCGGGAGAAACTCATCGCTGTCTATTCAGTCTAATTGAGAATACTCCATTCTAGAAGGAGTTGTATATCCGCGGATGCAGAAGGTTGCAAGATTTCTATCTCCAAGCAGACAAATTCATTTGGATGGATGAATTCGATTTTTCGAAAGAGAACTCCAACAAGAAGAGAGATCTCAATGAAAATCCTAAGACTCATTCAAACATGAAAGGAAGGCATAGGGCCTCCAAAAATAAAACTTCAAACTCTATTGGCAGAAGCTGCAACAACTGTGGATCAAAGGATCACCATGCTAATCAATACCGCGAGCCACACACATGTTGCATTTGCCGAATCCTCGGTCACATGGCATCATCATGCCCCATACTTCAGAAGGACAACTAGACATCATGAAAGTCTGGTAACATTTCCTTTAATTAAAACACTACATAAATGCATTTAGAGAATTTTCGAGCAAACATACAATTTTTAACATGTCAACATCCCCCCTACTTGAGCAATGCTCACGTAAGCTGTGTGCTCGCCCTTAATGCGCTATGCGATCACGTGAGTTGTGTACTCGCCGCAAACTGCGTGTTTGCACCACGACCTGTGTGCTCGCCCACGAGTTGTGTACTCGCCGAAAACTGTGTGCTTGCACCTGCGAGCTGTGTGCTCGCCCGTGAGTTGTGTACTCACCGCGAATTGTGTGTTTGCATCCGCGAGCTGTGTGCTCCCCCACGAGATGTCTTCTCACCACGAACTGTGTGTTTGCATCGTAGGCACGTACATCCTTTGCCTACATATCATCTTGTAGAAGGGAACGAAAGCTCAAAGGGAGCACATGAAGCACGTACAACCTCTGCTTTGAAAAATCTAAGCCTGAGGAATTGACTCATCAAATCAAAAACACAGCCCAAGAAGTGGATTACAAATCAACTTAAAGCTCAAGGGTGCAGCTAGTAAACCGAAATAAAGCCTGGAAAATGATTATCAAGGCCCAATCAGCCATTCTCACAAATACCGGAATCTGGGTCAGTTCAGAACTTTCATTATTACTAGAAGTGGACTTTTGGCCTTCTACTACAATTAGCTGATCTGGATTTGGTTCAGGACTTCTCTCATTGCCAGAAATGGATTTCTGGTCTTTAAATATAAAAGACTTGAATCTGGGTATGGTTCGGGACTTCACTCATTGTCAAAAATGGATTTCTGGTCTTCTATTATAAAGACCCGAATCTGGGTCAGCTCGGGACTTCTATAATTGCCGAAGGAAGATATTTGGTCTTCTATTAAAAGATCAAAGCATTGAATATACTGTTTGGAGCATCGTGCCAAATATTATTTCGCCACAACAAATCATATAGGGGGCTTCTTAAACCCATATAATGTTCAATTATTGTTCAAAATAAATGATTATATTGTCATCTCACAAGCTCAACCATTACTTAAGTTCATCATGACGATACCCTACAATATGTATACAAGTCATTATATACATGTAACTCTTAGCCAAAGGATTACAACAATAGCATGTGTAAAGTGTTTCAAACACAAACAAGGGTCAAGTATCATGTAGTCTCTATACAGTTTACAAGATTTCCCATAATGTTATGCTGTAAACTATCAGGCACAAAAAGTTGGTCTGTTACAATACCTCTGTCGCAATATTTCCTTGTCTTACGTACTCAATCAAACAACGATGTAGGCAAAACCTAAAGCATTATGCGAGAATCTAACACATAAGCATTAGTTTTTTTATATGTTACACAGATAAAGGTGAGCAAGATTCATGTAAAGATCAAAATAGCTTAATCAGGATTTCTGTGATTCCCGGAGAAAGAACTTCTGGCCTACAAATACTTGAATAAGGGTCACAAGGTCACTGTTATGCCCTAAAGGGAGTCTCTGGTCTTATTTTCATAATATTTAAATAAGAGTTACCTTTCCATTAATAACTTTTGTCACATTCAAATTTTTCGTTACCAAGCATGAGATTTGCAAACTTCATAAATTCCAGATGTGATTTCTATGTGTTTTCTACTTGCTAGAGGATGAGTCTCAGGGTTCCCATGAGAATTTCTGATTTCTATTTTATCCGAGCATGAGTCTTGGGATTTCTGATTTTCTTTTTTCCTTAGTATAAGTCCTGGAATTTCCATATGAATTTCTGTTTTTTGGTTTCCCAAGTGTGAGTCTTGGGGTTTCCATATGATTTCTGATTTTTGCTTACCCAAGAGTGATTGGGGTATCCGTACGCTTTCTGATTTTTGCTTACCCAAGCGTGAGTCTTGGGGTTTCCGTATGATTTCTGATTTCTGGTTACCCAAGTGTGAGTCTCAGGGTTTTTATATGATTTATGATTTCTATTTTCCCAAGTATGAATCTTGGATAACTATAACTTTAAGATAGAGATTTTGGGTTTTCTACCTTCACCAAAAAGAATGTCAATTTCCTTCTGTCATATTCACGTATGGAGTTCGAATATACTGTTATTATTCCAAGGTAAAAGCTCCTAAGTTAGCGCACTAGCTCGAACCACGGACCTCCCGCCCAAAGCCTACCAACAAAGAGTATGATCTCGCAACACTTCATATAGGGGGTTTGCTAAACTCATGGCATATTTACCTCTAATATTGGTTACTATGAATTATGGTCAAAATTATATTGGATATATCATAAATGAAACATCAGACACTGTGCAAATCCTATCACCTCTACTGACACATTATGTTGACAATAGGGAATTTCTAATTTTCTATTTTAAAATATCCGAATATACACTTTGAGTGTCCTATCCCGCAATCCTTGATAACTAGATATTTGAGTTAGAATATTGGGACTCCCATCTAACGATGATGAGGTGTTAAGTTATGAAAGTATAGAATCCCATATGGAGGCATGTTTGTGTTTTTGCATTATTCACAATCAGATTCACAAGGATTAGTAACTTAAAGATCATATCGAGGGTCTTTCCATTTATAGGAGATTTATGTTTCCCCTCGCATCATTATTTGAGCTATACTAAACTAATATTGAAGGCTTTTGTGTTGACCCTTGCGTAACAGGAAAGTTGTGCAGGAACCACAGGAATTTGTCCAAAAGAACAAAAGCTTCTTTATATTAAGGGGCTAAGTGTTAACACCAAAATTCGCACTAACCAAATATAAAGAAGCAGAAGCTCCAAGGATGAAAGAAGTAAGCGTTTCGGACTGTGAAACAAGGATTATGAAGAAAAGGACAAAGCTAAGGAGCTTCCAAGAGCAAAGTCCGAGAGTCGACAATAAGATGAAAGTAGATACCAGCAGCCAAGAAGATTAAAGGCACAAGATTTTCATCTGATACGATAGCAGCATGAAAGGAGGTGGATGTGACCAGTATTCTATCGATACAAGCATAATGGACACAAGCCTGGAACCAATGCAAGAAAAGATATCGGCCAGGAAATGCCAACATTAAAGGGTACAACTTCGAAAGCATATCAATTAACATCATAAGCAAGTGAAAATGGGCGGTTGAAGGCATATAAACTGAAAGCTTAAAGACACTGAAGGGAAAACTCTATGTCAAGCCATAGAAATGCAGCGCACCATGGAGGATGTTTGTATGCGAGCTACCGGTCATTCAGAGACCTAGATCAAAAGGGAAGAAAGAGAAGATCATCCATAAAACTAAAACTGGAAGAAGCGGAGAACCGGTCGTCCAACGACATAATAGGGTCACTCAGTGAGGCAGTGTATCAGGAAGAGAGAAGCCCAACAATCCAACACGGTCGCTCTCCAGTATGAGTAAAAGGAGAGGGTTGAGAAAACATGGGTAGATCATGCAAGGAATGAGTCGTTCGCATTTGAGTCACTCACCCCAGATTCGATCAAACCTGGTGCGTTCGCTAATAGCTCACTCGATCTATGTTGCCACACCTAAGTCATTTAGTTTAGAATTGTTGGCTATCGAGTCGATCACCCTTATGCCGCAGTTGGCTGAAACAATATGAGCTGTTAAAAGATAACATCATATCGGGGTCGCTCGTTCCACTGTTGTGTCATTTCATAGTTGAGTCGTTCGTTTTACTATTTGTATCTCGTAAAGGTCGGCCGCCTTTATTGGGTCAAGACTCTCGTATTAGGGTCGTCCATTTGGACAAAGCGTGATGTAAACCCTATAAATAGGGGTGTGGAGTGAGTTGTAAGGTTGTTGAATTTTGATTATATCCCTTGTATGAGCTTTGTTCCACCTTTGAAATTGGAAGTTGAGTTCATCTCCTTTCTCCATTTATGGATAATCGAGTGCGCTCAAATCAACGAATTTGAAGCCGATTCATGGTATCACTTGCGAGTGATCAACGTTCGAAGAATCGTAGATCGATGACGCGGTATCTTGCGAGATCAATGTGTTGAAGATAGCGAGATTTCGGCATCGAAAGATCAATGGAGTCGAGCACCTGTCTCATTCTTGGTCGAATTTCCATGGATCCATTAATTCATGAGGAGTTAGATCCTAGACATTACGCCAATTTAGTATCAGAGCGAGAATTCCATCTTTGGTTGGATCATCACAAGCCATTCTGGTTTATCACCATCGTTGCCGACATCGTCCATTCCATTATTGCTACCACTTCAAACCACCACCATTCACCAGACCGCAATTCAGTTCTGACTGCCACTGATTTAGATTGCCGGAGCTAATCAGATCGTCAGATCTCATTCAGTGCATCGATTAATCAGTTGATGTAACTTGCCCACAGTCACCGAAACTAGTTAGATCATCAGATCTAATTCAGTCGCAATTACCATTCCGTAGACCACCAGATCTACACCATTTTCGTTTAAACACCATATCAGCTAAATCGCCATCGTCCAAGTTTGGATCGTTGTAGCAACTTGGATAGTACAAGTGTTTTAAAGTTTGTTCAGATTTGAAGTTTATTCCATTTTGTTTGAGAATTGATTATGCTGCCAAGACTTGTTAATCATCATCAAAATTTGGAAGAAATGTGTCGGAGGGACAAAGCCGAACTAATGGAGAAAAGAATCAATGATAAATTTGATGAAGGAATTGGAAGATTAGAAAAGCTGATGATAGATATGAATCAAACCAGAAGAAAAGTATCACCTGATTCAAATCATGGTGGACACCGAGTCTCGCCATCAAATTCGGAAAGACATAGAAGATCACCACCATTGGACGAGAAAGAAGGAATCGCGATGATTATTCTCGTGAACCATCCCGTAGGAGTGAAAGACATGAAGATATTCATGATCGATATTGCCATCATTCAGTTTGTGAAGATGAAAGAAGCAACATTCGTTTTCATTCTCCAGGACGAGATCGAGATCCTGTCCGACAACCGGATGGTAATTGTAATTGGGAATCAGGGATGAAGACAGAAATTCTAGAATTCAAGGGAGAAATGTCTGCAGAAGAGTTCCTAGATTCGTTGTCAAATGTCAAGGAAATTTTGGAATTCAAGAATGTACCAGAAAATAGAAGAGTGAAATTAGTAGCTACTTGTTTGAGGGGAAGAGCTATTGCCTGGTGGCAACAAAATAAGACAACTCGTGAAAGAATGGGAAAGCCGAAGGTTGTCACATGGGAAAAGATGATAAGGATGATGAGAAATACCTTCTTACCTCACAATTATCAATCTCTTATGCATCAACGTTTGCAGAACTTGAGACAAGGAGCAAAATATGTGAGTGATTACACGATGAGTTCTATCAATTGATTGCTCGTAATAACATCGTGGAAACAGAGGAACAATTGACTTCTAGTTATGTTAGGGGCCTGAGGAATCAGATTCAGGATATGGTGAATATGTTCTATCCAATAACTGTTGCGGAAGCTCATCAGAAAGCTCTTGCTTGGGAGAAGCAAGGAAGACGAGGAGGAGGAGTGTTCACAACTACTAACAGTCAAAGCAAAGGTATTGTTAACAACACTAATGTTACTAAGCCGATTTCAAAGCCTGTTGTCAATGATGCTACAAAGCCAAAGGTCACCCCAGTCGTTAAGTGCTTTAATTGTCAAGAAGTTGGACATAAAAGCAATGAATGTCCAAAATTGAAGAAGAGAACAATGATAGTTGAAGATGTAGAAGCTGATGTAGATTATTCTCTACCACCAAAATTTAACGATGATATTGAAAATAATGTGGAAGAATTAGAGTTAGGAGACGAGGGAAATAGTATAATGATGAGAAGATCATGTCTAACTCCAAAGCATATAGATGATTCAAGTTGGTTGCGAAACAATATTTTCCAGTCACTATTCTGGGAAAGATTTGACGATTTGTTATTGATGCGGGGAGTTGTGACAACATGATTTCTGAAGAAGCTGTTAAGAAACTGGGATTGAAGACGGAGAAACATCCTAGACCTTACAAGCTTGCTTGGCTAAAGAAGGGAGGAGAAGTCACAGTTGGAAAAAGAGCCTATGTATCATTCTCCATTGGATTGAAATACAAAGATGATATTTGGTGCGACATAGTTTATATGGACATATGCCATTTGCTCTTGGGAAGACCATGGCAGTATGATCAATCAGTTCATCACGATGGTCGAACCAACAACTATAGTTTCATGTTTGAAGGCACTAAAATCACGTTAATTCCTAAGAAGTACGAGCAAAATGAAGTCAAAGCAGAGAAGAAGATGAACTCAACTAATCTTTTATCTTTGAAGGAATTTGTAGAAGTAGAAGAGAGTTGTGATGTATTTATGTTGATTGGATTTAAATCTCATGAAGAGTCTAATATTTTTGCTGAAGCTGAGTTTATGCTGAAAGAGTTTGTAGATGTGTTTCCTGAAGAATTGCCGAAAGAACTACCGCCACTCAGGTACATACAACACCAAACTAATTTGGTGCCAGGTGCAGTGTTACCACATAGGCCACATTAACGAGTGAGTCCGAAGGAACATGAAGAGTTGAGAAGACAAGTTGAAGAGCAGCTTAAAAAAGGGAGAATACGAGAGAGCCTTAGTCCTTGTGTCGTTCCTTCCTTGTTAGCTCCAAAGAAAGATGGTTCATGGAGAATGTGTACGGATAGTAAATCTCTTAATAAGATCACTGCTCGATACTGATTTCCTACGCCGAGACTAGATGATCTATTGGATCAAATCAGTGGATCTGTTATCTTTTCAAAGATTGATTTGAAGAGTGGTTATCATCAAATTCGAATTAGACCAGGGAATGAATGGAAGACTGCCTTCAAGACTCGTGAGGGGTTGTATGAATGGTTGGTTATGCCGTTTGGTCTATCGAATGCACCAAGTACTTTTATGAGAGTCACGAATCAGATTTCCAGACCCTACATTGGAAAGTTTATGGTGGTATATTTTAATGATATTCTTACGTATAGTGCTAGTATGGAAAAGCATATACAACATTTGTTGAAGATTCTTCGTCAAGAACAATTTTATGTTGCAACAAAGAAGCGCGTGTTCATGACGCAAAGTGTTTTATTCTTAGGATACATTGTATCTAAGGAAGGGATACAAGTGGACAAGAAGAAAGCTGCTGCAATCAGAGATTGGCCTCGACCAAAAACCATAACGGAAGTCAGAAGCTTTTATGGATTGACATCATTCTATCGGAGGTTTATTCCACACTTTAGTAGTGTGATGGCTCCTGTTACTGATTGCATGAAAGGGAAACAATTTACGTGGACAAAGAAAAACCAATTTTCTTTTGAGAAAATTAAAGAACTTTTGACGACCGCGCCATTCCTTGTGTTACTCGATTTCCAGCTATTACTTGAATTGCATACGGATGCATCGAAAGTTGGATTAGGAGGGGTGTTGAGTCAGAAGGGCCGTCCTATTGCATATTTCAGTGAGAAGATATCTGGAGAAAAGATGAGATACAATACGTATGACGTGGAGTTTTATGCTACTGTACAAGCCGTCAAGCATTGGAGACACTATTTGTTTCATAAGGAGTTTGTGTTATATACTGACCATGAAGCTTTGAAACATTTGCAAAGTCATGATAAGATTACTACTAGACACGCATCGTGGATTGCTTAATTGCAACAATTTACATTTGTTGTAAAACACAAATCTAGAGTAACTAATCGCATAGCTGATGCTTTAGTCAAAGGAATCATTTGCTTACAACTATGTGAGTCTAAGTAGTCAGATTTGATGTATTTTCAGAACTGCTAACAATCGATTCATATTTCTCGCAAGTCATAGCCAAAGTCAAGGAAGGAAATATGGAAGGTTATGTGCTAATCGATGGTTTCCTATTTAACGGAACTCAATTATGTATTCCAGATTGCAATTTAAGAATGAAAATTGTTAAAGAATTACATGAGGAATGACACATGGGCCATGATCGTACTTTAAAACTAATCGCTGATACTTACTTTTGGCCATCTATGAGGAAAGAGGTTGAGAAGTTTGTGCAAAGATGCCACATTTGCCAAGTATCTAAGCGAACTGCCACTAATGCTAGATTATACATGTTGTTACCTGTACCTAGTAAGCCATGGATAAACATTAGTATGGATTTTGTCTTGGGGTTACCGAGGACACAACGAGGGAATGATTATATCTACATGGTAGTAGATTGTTTTTCAAAAATAGTTCGTTTTATTGCTTGCAAAAAGATGGCAGATGTTGTGAATGTTGCTCAGTTATTCTTCAAAGAGATCTATCAAATTCATGGATTACCTGAATCCACTGTCTCAGACAGAGATACAAGTTTTCTAAGTCATTTCTGGATCAGTTTGTGGAAAATGATTGGAATGAAACTGAAATTTAGTAGTGCTTATCATCTGCAAATAGATGGACAAACAAAAGTAGTGAACAGATCTTTGGAAAACTTGTTGAGATGCCTTGTGAAAGATAATCTGAAAGGTTGGGATGCGAAATTGTGTCAAGCAGAGTTTTCACACAATCATGTTGTCAGTCGAATTACTGGGTTCAGTCCATTTCAGATTGTATATTCAATCGTACCGAGAGGACCCTTAGATTTATCAACAGTTCCACCGTAGAAAGGGATTGTTAAACGAGCCAGTGATTTTGTTAATGAATTACGGGAATGTCACAAAGTTATGCAGGAAAATTTTCTCAAGTCAAATATAAAATATAAACAAATTGCAGACTTGAAGCGACGAAATGTTAATTTCTAAGAGGGAGATTTCGTTTATGCAGTAGTAACGAAAAATCGTTTCCCTATGGGAACTTACAACAAATTAAGGGCTCGAAAGAGTGGTCCCAAAAAAGTTGTGAAGAAACCAATGATAATGCTTATCAGCTGAAGCTGCCAGAAGATGTGTATACTTCGGATGTGTTCAATGTCAAATATCTAATTCCATACTATAAAGATGAGCTTATCAGCAAAGAAGAACATGTGAATTCGAGGACGAATTCTTGTCAACCAGGGGAGGATGATGCAGCGCACCATGGAGGATGTTTGTATGCGAGCTACCGGTCGTTTAGAGACCTAGAACAAAAGGGAAGAAAGAGCAGATCGTCCGTAAAACTAAAGCTAGAAGAAGCGGAGAACAGGTCGTCCAATGACATAATAGGGTCGCTCAGTGAGGCAGTGAATCAGGAAGAGAAGCCCAACAATCCAACACGGTCGCTATGCAGTGTGAGTAAAAGGGAGAGGGTTGGGAAAACATGGGTAGATCGTGCAAGGAATGAGTCGTTTACATTTGAGTCACTCACCCCAGAGTCGATCAAACCTGGTACGTCCGCTAATAGCTCACTCATTCTATGTTGTCGCACCTAAGTCATTTAGTTTAGAATTGTTGGCTATCGAGTCGATCACCCTTGTGCCGCTGCTGGCTGAAACAATAAGAGCTGTTAAATGATAACATCATATAGGGGTCGCTCATTCCATTGTTGTGTCATTTCATAGTTAAGTCGTTCATTCTACTATTTGTATCTCGTAAAGGTCGACCGCCTTTATTGGGTCGAGACTCTTGTATTAGGGTCGTCCATTTGGACAAAGCGTGATATAAACCTTATAAATAGGGGTGTGGAGTGAGTTGTAAAGGTTGTTGAATTTTGATTAAATCCCTTGTGTGAGCTTTGCGCCACCTTTAAAATCGGAAGTTGAGTTCATCTCCTTTCTCCATTTCCGGATATTCGAGTGCGCTCGAATCAACGAATTTGAAGCCGATTCACAGTATCACTTGCGAGTGATCAACATTCAAAGAATCGGAGATCGACAACGCGGTATCTTGCAAGATCAACGTGTTGAAGATAGCAAGATTCCGGCATCGAAAGATCAACGGAGTCGAGCACCTGCCTCATTCTTGGTCGAATTTCCATGGATCCGTTAATTCGTGAGGAGTTAGATCCTGGACGCTGCGCCAAGAAAGCAGAAGGCTTTCAGTGCTACTTAATTCATATTGACACTAATGTTGGAAGATAGTTTATAAGTCATCCGAAATATTGTAAGATCAAGACTGTTACCATGGGTTGTCAAAAGAAGAAGGGAGGTATCGACTCTAACATACTTAATCCTGATACCTAAACTGACAAGGGAAGGCAACAGAACTGAAAGCAAAGCCAAGAAGAAGAAAAGGGCTATCGAAACATGGAGCCACCAAAGTCAACCTCTCAGATTCCGAGACCAAGCTACCGAAAGGCATATGGTCTGAGACCTAGCAGAAGGAAGCAAGAGGATATCGGTACCAATTTGCCTGGTATTGATAACAAACATCATAAATTAATTTTAACCTCACGGAAGATGTTCCGAAAGCATGTGCTTCAAAACCATATATGCTAGGGTGAAGCAGGGAAAAAGAGGAGATACCCCTACCCATGGTTCTAGGAGGGGAACCAGCAAGAGAAAGCATCATTTGTCAAAACAAGTAATGAATACAAAGGGAAATAAAGCCATTCGAACCGATACATTTTACCGACACCTATTCCTAGCACTAAAATCTTTATGATTCGATGTCAAAAGCCAAGCACCAATTGCAATCCTCTAGAAAGCTGAGATACACTTCAGGAATCTACCAAAAGGCAAGCTGGAAACTCGAAGAGAGACAAGCTATCCACACTAATTTTCTTAGTATCGATACCGACAGGGGAGGCGGATCCGGTAACTATCCATTTGAATCATGAAGGAAAGTTCCATGCGGAATTAGTAGCAAGACCAAAAGATTATGACCAGAGGCCTGTATCCGGAAGCCATTATCAGGAAGCCTAAAGCCTTCCGAAATCCATCCACACCAACAGGCTCGGGATCAATACAAAAAATATTGACATGACATCAAAAAGAAGTTCCGATGACTGAAAACATCCTTCCAAGAGCCAAAACTGGTACCATGAAAAGCCATACAAAAAGCCTAAAGAGCGCCCGAGTGCCAAAGCAACCGGAGCCAAAGGTAAAAGCGGACGATAGAGGCTTCAGCCAGCCCAATAACAAAAGGGCCCCTGACTTGTCTATAAACAGGACTCCGGACTTATTTGTAAATAAGACCCCAAGGGTCTCATTTTCAACAATATTATCATTTATCATTCTTTTATTCTTTTTCTCTAGAATAAACCCTAATTTCTAAATCAATTTAGGGATTTCTATTGTAATCACTTATGTACCCAATTAAAGATCAATAAAGAGCGCATCAACACTTAGCATATTTTTCTATGAGTTTATTATGCGATCTCTTAGTTACATGTTATCTCCTATACAAAGTATTATATGCTTTCTACATATTCACAGGTTCATACCAAAATCTAGACCCTTCTGAAGAGTTCTCGCAGAACCCCTTACTATAAGTCGTTTAGTCTTTTTATCAAGGGTTGTACTTAGGGAACCCTCATCCCAAGATAAATATTGGTTCTTGAGTCACTTAATCATGATGCTCACCCTATTAAGGGAAGAGTAACTAATCTTTTGGGCTCTAAACCTTGATATCTTGGAAATGGTGAATTAACACAGACTCGTGAAAGCTAAATAACTCCATTTTTCCCTTAGGTCCACTTCCGTAGACCTACCTTTGGTGTTGACGAAAAATAGCATTAACATTTTGGAGCTAGAAGGAGGGCTTGAACCTCCGCTTCCTTTTCCTACCTTTAACCCTTTGGACAACCTTGCCACTCTTCTAACTACGTTGTTTCGTCTTGGTTTGGACAAAGCTTTGAACAAGTAAGATTACAAGTAAAGTGTAAGTAAAGAGATTCTGAAACATCAATCAACTGCTTAAAACATCATTGTTCCGAGTTATCTAAAGAGTAGTATATCCTTGGACCCTTAGCCTTATTTCCTACATCTTTATCCCTGTTGTTAACCCTCATCTGTTCCCTCTTCATCCCTGTCTTAACCTTCCTTACTTACTCCCCCTTTTCTGACATAAAGCCTTTGGCCTTATCTTGTTTTGTATCATAAAAGACACTCCCGATTTCAATTGAAGATGGTTATAACAAAAGAAAATTGGGAACAAGATTCAAATGCATCGACTATTTTGGAAAATAGCACACTTTTGAATGTTAACCCAGCAAATCCGGTAACCAATGAACCTTCAGACTTAACAGGAGGAGAGAATAATGAGTTGGAAGCATTACATTTGGCTATGCAGATTGACGCTGGTAGGAGCTCTATTGAAGAGAGCTCGGCCCGAAGGACCTCGGTGATTGACTTATACCAAGCGGAATCAGAGATAAAAACACCTTCCGAATTTGGCAACCGAACTATATCCTCATCAAATATACATGTTATTTTAAAGTCACAAAGAAAAAATCAAGTGTTAACAGGGAATATAGCCTAATCATTTGACCAACATGCTATGGGAGCAGGCAAGCCCTTTATTCTAACACAGCCTTTGAACTAGAGTTTTGTAAAGGAGGGGGCCAAGAGGAGCAAGGCCCTGAAACGACAACTACTCAAAGTAAAGGGTTAATAGGTAATACTCGAACACAAGGGTTTTCAGAAGACACCAAACTGAAACAGAAGGATGAAGTCAAGTATCCAAGGGAGAATATAGCCATGCAGTGGTTGGAAATGAAAAAGAAAGCTTGTTTGATTTCTTCCAAGAGGGAAAGAACTAATCCATTGGATGAAAGATGCAATAACTGCCAGTACAACGAAGGAAAAGAAGAATCTGGAAGTTCAACTACTGGAGAGTCTAGTCCCGAAAGATCAAACCATGGAAGCTTGGAAACCTATTTTAGGAACATGGAGGAGAAAACCATGCAAAATCTATTCAAAATTGAAAGGAAAAGAATCTAGGATAGGCATATTAGCGATGATGAAAGAATGGAATCCTTTATTAATGAAATCAAGAATACATTGACACCTTCACGTTGAAGACCCCAACTATGAAATATCATTGAGCTACTGACCCCGATGACCATCTCATGGCCTTCAATAGCCAAATGGATGTCTATAATGCTTCTGGTGTTCTATGGTGCCGATTATATCCAATAACGCTTCAAGGAGCTGCTGCCAAATGGTACCGTCAATATCAAGAGAATACCATCTAAAGATCCAGTCGTGAGCAATACGACCCTCGCAAATATAAAGAAAAAGCAGGAGAATCTTTGAGTAGTTACTTGGAAAGGTTTAAGGCCGAGGCCCTAAAAGCATAAAACATGAATGACCAGGAGAAACTCATCACTGTCTATTCAGGTCTAATTGAGAATATTCCATTCTGGAAGGAGTTTTATACCCGCGGATGTAGAAGCTTGCAATATTTCTATCTCCAAGAACACAAATTCATTCATATGGATGAATTCGATTGTTAAAAAGGGAACTCCAATAACAAGAGAGATCTTGTAACGTCCCAGAAATTTCGACAATTTGAATATGGAATTAATATGGAGATTTATCTATTTATAATCAATTTTATACTTGGATTAGAAATTTAAAATTTAATATATTATTTTGGGTATGGATTGAATTCGATATTTAATTCTGAATGGTTGGTTGTGAATCAAATATTTAGTGTTGAATATTTGAATTGAAAATCAATTGGATAATATAAGTGATTGAATTTAAAAATAAACGTTATTGACGATTAAGAAAATTGAAAAAATTTATTTGTTCAAATATATGATAAGTTGGCATGGATATGCGTATATTTGTGTGTATAAAGAAATTTAATTTAGCATTTCAAAATTTTGAAGCGAATGGAGTTATTGGTGAACGAACGGAATTTAATCGGTGAACCGATATATAATTTATAAAATAAAAATAATGTTGTGTATAGATGGAGTCAGATTACGACCAGATTAATTTTATTGAATTCAAGACGGGGAAGGGGTACGTATAATTTCTATCGCATTTGGAGATTGTGTGGACTTTGTAAATTTAGAACGTTACGTGGTAGTTTACGCTACAATTTAATATTTAATATTTAATTTAAATATAACCGACACCGGTAAAAATCACGACGGCCTATATCTGGGAATGAACAGACCTAAAACCTAGTGAAGTTACGTTGTTTTTATCCCATTCTTTTACTTCTATAAAATGTGGAGCTTCTCGTTCCCCATTTCCTTCAGAAAACAAAATATGTTTCCCCTTTTTATTACTTAACGGCAGACCGAAATAAATCTTTTTCCCCAAAAATAAAAATTTAATCTTTCCTCGCATTCTTCCCAAATCAACCCTCACTTCCATCGTCTGAGAGCTCCACCACCGCGGCCCTGTCAAGCAACGCTACGACCATCCGTCCTCAACCGCCGTCGATTTGCAATTCGAACCCGAGATCTGCATAGAAGATGAGTCCAATTCGATGGTCCACCTCTAGATCTGCCACCTACATCGTGTGTAAAGGAGAGTGTTAACTCACTCACGATTAATTTGTTTTTCAAGTAGTTTAACATCGATTTTAACTGGGATATAATTGTTGGTGCTTGCCGTTTGTGTGGGTTGTCTGGTGGTTGACTGTTTAAGGTAAAATAGGGGTTGTTGTTTGTCAAGTATTATCCTTATCATAGGTTGAAATTGATGCTTTCCTCCTAACAAGAACAACATAGTTAAGATTATTATTGCCATGTTGTTGTGTATTGCGTGTTATCCTGGACACACTGTCATTACTGTGTGTATCTAGCTATTGCCTTGACCTTGAATATCACCCTATAGTTCTTTTAATTTAGACATGGCATTCAGTTATTGTGTATATTGTATTGATTCCAGTTAGAAAAAGGGAATTTTCTGATAGTATTTGTGACCTGTTACCAATAAGCCACTAACTACATATTAATGCCTTTGAGGTTATATATCTATATATTGAATTAACATAGGAGTATGTACGACAGGTAAGGCTTACTAGAATGAACACCCAAATTCATTTTCTTTAATTTCCGGTGCAGTTAAAGTCAATTTATATTCCAAAAAGTCCAATTGTACAAAGGTATTTTTAGCAGAACGGGTATTTGTTTCCTTTTGTTTGTAATGAACTTCAACTTCCGAGATGGATAAATCGAAACATGTTAAACTGCAGTAGCCCAAATATGATTTAAGATGTAAAGTGCATCCCCTTTTTCATGCTATTGAGTATATGCTGATTCATGTAAATAAATACATGCTGCCATGAATTACCCAGTACATTATAATGTTTAACCCAACATAAGTTTACCTAATCCTCGTTACAGCGTGCACAACCATTTTTGAATACGCCGAATTTTATGTATCAACTGACCCATTTATGTGTGTGTGTGTATATATATATATTCTGTTAACATGCTATATATTAAACTTGGTCTGGGTAATATTTAAACATGCCAAGTTGTCATACGTATATAGTGCGGTCTGTGTGGATGGGTACGGAACCATGAAGAGTAGTTCATACATTTTGCCTAATCCCTGTTTTAACCTTGTCTAATTATTCTTAGTTGATATTTAAGTGTCATCGGTGTCTTTTTATTTTAAATCTTTATAAAGAGTTTAAGTCCCGCAGTAATGTATTTTTGGTATCTTGAAAGATTTTAGAAAAAAATCTTTATAATCCTACTTTTCAGCTTAAGATTTCACTTCAGTTTTTAGAGAAATGAAGCCTTTGAATGTGTTCTTTCCAGTTTGAAACACCATGGTATATTTCAGTGCTTTGTTTAAAAATGGGTGCTCTGTTTCTTTTCACACACAAGAGAGTTTCAAACTCGATGACAACTCTACCACAATTATAGTTGCACACTGTTGTTGATTCCCCATTCGAAAATATAAGTGATGAT
Organism: Allium sativum; assembly: GCA_030737875.1. NCBI lineage: Eukaryota > Viridiplantae > Streptophyta > Magnoliopsida > Asparagales > Amaryllidaceae > Allium > Allium sativum. The sequence goes on along the minus strand of CM060918.1, from coordinate 829,378,173 downwards.
AATGATAATAGTAGCTATTCCATCTATTCACACTAAATATTTGGAAACTGTAACATGAAAGCCTATATAAAAGCTTGGTGTGGAGTGAAAATAACAATTCACACGTTTGTTATGAAGTATGTCCGCACACAACTTCTCAGACTGTTTATTTAAAATAAAACTTGTTGTCATTACTGACCTGATACTTGGCCTGCCATGTCTCGGTTGGAGCAGCTGTGCATTCACCATGTCTTTCAATTGGTTTATCTTGTACACTTGCATGTGATATTATTTGTATAATTCATATATTCACGGGTCTGCATAAATTCATGAAGTTTGTATATTATGTTATTGCATACTTGCATATTTTTATAGTTGGCTATGTTTAAACCTGCCTTGTTTGTGAACTGGAATCACACACCTGTTGCCCATATTGTACTTCTTTGTTGAACCCGAAGATGATTAGAATGACTACCTCACTGTATGCTTGCATGCTTTCTATCTTGATTATGCAATACGCCTCCATTTGCTAATGCACATGCTAGCGTTTGACCCAGGTATTTCCGACGCATCATGCTATATATATATATATATATATATATATATATATATATATACACACACACACACACACACACACACCCCACAGCAATTGTCATGGATTGATATTTATGCACCCATTGTACATAAGTATATACACCACTGTAGGTATATATATATATATATATATATATATATATATATATATATGTCATCGGTATACATGTATATATATAAATCATTACGTTGTCCCAATTTGTTTCGTCCTAAGTTGCTACGATATATTTCGACAGTTAATTTATCCAGTTTATATTGAAGTTAACTTACTTGAACTATGATTTAATCCCGACTTGAGTGTTTTTATGTTTTTGCATGGAATGATCGGGTTAGATCCGAGCATTTCAGATTTAAAGATCACAACTCAGGATTCGAAGATTGGCGAAGCAGGGGATTCTGGGGATGCGCACTCTGAAGATTTCAAACTAGTAAATATTTCTTTTGTATTCTAACTGTATTTTCATTCCGCTATATAGAAAAAGATTGTATCAAATTTTTTGATTAATATATAAATGTTTATTTCGCCGTTCAATATTCTGTTAATTATTCTGTGTTTTCTGTGTAGATTTTATTTTGAACTCTGTAAGCAAAATAACAATTCGTCGTTTTGGACGTTTTAAGTTGGTTTAATTACCGATTTGAAGCGGCCAATATGGCGGACGTTACAAGTGGTATCAGAGCTTTGGTTTTTCAAAGTTTAGCTTGTTGAGTTTAAAAACAGATCTTAAAGAAAGAAGTTTTGAAAGTATTTTTAAAAATAAATTTTCAAAAGATAAATTAATTTGGAATATTAAATATTTTGAAACTGATATAGCTGAAATAAAAAAAATTATTTTGAGATTTGAAAATTCTGTTCGGAATCCCCAGTTTTCGGAAGTCTTCGAATCCAGGTTTGCGAGAGTTTTCTTCGATAAGTACCTTTAGATTTGAATTTTGAATCCATCATCGGATTGTATCTAGGAAAGATAAGTATAAGAGAATCGACTAACCGATCTCTCTAATCGTGTATTTTAGCAAAATAAAGATAACCAAAATCTTGCACCTTGAATATATGCGTTGCTTCAGAAATGCAACTAAATATATGTTGTTTTGAACATGTTTACCATATCTAAACTTTATATGAATAGATATGCAAACCTGAACACTCATGCATACTTGTGTCCTTGCTTGAGCTGCAAACTTGAAAACTACATGGGTTTTTAAATAAATAAATAAATAAATTTGTTTGCAAATATTTAACTCAGGTTGATGTCTGAAATATAATTTATACACATATTTTCACATAACTGATTTCTAAGTACCAATATTGGAAATAATTTCGTACTCATGAATTACAAGCGATAATTTATTACATTGAATGCATTTATTAGGGAATACATGAAGTCATGACTGTTGTTTGATTTATGCAAATAGGTTTGTATGGTTTGGAAAATTATATTCAAATCTTGAAAACATGATATTTCCCTTTCATGTGAACCTAAACCTATCTGTGAGCTGGAACACATATGAATCTTACCCTGGATATTGATCAAATATACATGTTAATAATCGTTACGTACTCTGTATTTAATATCACCGTTTACATATATTGAATTGTGTCAATTTTTCACATTACCATTGTTGCCATAATTACTAGCCTCCTATTCGGTTAGCTGCTGTGTTCTTTCTACATTTGCATGTCATGGGTATTTTAGCTACATCTTGTAGTATATGGTAAAAACCCTTTTATTTGGTTAGATGGATAATGCTGTTGTATATTTACTAGATATCCATACTGTTTATATTTGAATTCACATTTACCTGACTTGTCTTAGTTGCATATTGATCCTTGACATCGTATACCTACTGCGGCCACACCTGTCCCCTGTCGTATATTGAGAACATGAAGTACCACTTTCCTTGTTGCGATTAGAAATCACAGTAACCTAAAAGTTTTGGCATTTAACCTTGTGATATGAACTTATGTCGGCCGTAGGGTAAATCAGTCTCTGAAATATTATGTTGCTGCATGATTGACCCCTTTCTTTAGGAGGAAAATGTTTGGACTATGTCAATTTTTCTTGTGGCCGAACTTGAGTCTCTTTTCTGGCCTTAGGCTATTTTGTACATACTGACTTGTATTGGCTTGTACCCTACATACTGACTTGTATTGGCTTGTACCCTATAGCATGCAAACACCTTATGAACTGAACATGGTACCTGGTATGTATTTAACTTAGAAAGGCATATATTCGGATTGGGTTCTATTTTGTGGTGACAGTATATATATTGCTATTTTGGCATGCAAACCCTTTAGGATTTAACACATAATGTGTCTTACAATGTTGTACAGTTCATCCTTTTTGATCCTGCTCATTATGCCAAACTGGTTATATATATATATATATATATATATATATATATATATATATATATATATATATATATATATATATATATCCATTTGTTATGATGGGGTTAGTATGGTCTGATATACATGCATGAACCTGTAAAAAAAATCATATACATTCGGTATTAGCAAGTTCTATGTCGCACCATTCCTGATTTTGCGCCTATGTTAAGTTGTCTCCATGTTTTAAATGGTCTGCACAGTTAAATTCCTTTGCTTCTCTCTCGTGAGTTTTGAAAACTGGTACTAAATTTAGAAACTGTTGCATGTGTTTTATTTGGGTCTTACTGAACTGCATATGCTTGACGACATAAGTAGCCATATTCATTTGTGTTCACTTGAGTTATAAATGTTGTTCTTACTTGTTTTGACCATGCGTTGTCACTTGGGTTTGGTACAATACATGTTATTATTACTGGATGGATGGTTCACTGGTAAACCTTGTAATAAGCAAATAGGTTGTTGTATAGACCTGCGACACGTGAAATCCTTCTCTATGTGCTTATGCTTGCCTGTCCCATTTGCCTTGAGTTCACTTCGGTTTGGAAAAAGTCCAATTGGCGGTCTTTTTAGGGGTTGGGTACTCGAATATTCATGTACCCATTGTGCGTCTCTTGTTCATTCGGAATGTAAATTAATGGAGATAAAACTAAAAAGATTTTAATTGGAATTCGATTTTATACTAATTTAGATTATTCAGAATGTGGCAAGATAATTTATAATTGGTTTCAAACCAATAATACAAAATCGAATATATGAAATCGATGGTAAGTTATAAGCTTGTTAATTAACTAACAAGTAGTGAATGGTAAACGAGAGTTGTAAATGAAGTGAATCGTAAATGAGATGAAGCGAAATATGAATGAAGATTTCAAAGAGATTTGAATGAAATCAAAACTAATTTAAGTTGACGAGTCTGGATTCCTATAAAAGGAATAATATTCATATATTTTTTTAGAATAAATAAAGTGTAAAAGCAAAATGATTGCAAATGGAATTGGGAATAAAGGAAATGGAATTGACCAGTACGGTGAGGTTATTCCGAAGTTCGGAATATATTATCGAATAAGAGATTGTTCGGAAGAAGGTTGTGCATGGAGTCGATTATGTGGAATTTCAAGAAAATATTATTTACTTTCCATTTTTAATCAAAAAAATGTATTATTAATTAATTAATTAATTAATTATGTATTCATATTTACAAATAAAGTATATTTGAATGAAATATTTCAAATGCTTGAAACATTGTTATAATTAGCGATTGTCGTAAAGGAAATGGACTGGCAAATAGAAATTTTGGGGAAAGACCATTTTGGTAGCTTTGCTGTTTATTTATTTTGGACAAAGCAACTTGATTTTTGAAACATGATTTGATATATAGTTTTTAAAAATTTGAAACAAAATTTGGAATTGATTATCGAGTTGAGTTGAATGGTAATCCAATATGTCAAAATAATGAATTTGTACATCTTAAGAAATGTTTGGTGGGAATAATTGAATTCGTGGTTTCCAATTACGGATTTGGAAAATAAATTGTCGATTATGGAATAATTAAATCTTTGTCAATGAAGATCTAAATTTTAAGTTGAATGAATTGGTCGACTATTTTAAAAGATTGAAAAATAAAATAAAATAAGAGGAAGATTTAAATAGTAATTTAATTTGAATTCGAGTTTTTATTAATACAAGGAGGTATGAAATTTGACAATTAATAGATTTGAAATGAAAAAGTAAAATCGGCAACGTTGGAATTAAGTAATAAACTTGATAATTGGAATTTGGATTTGTAACAAATAAATTCATAAATTTGAGTTTGGAAAGATAGATGAATTGATTCAGAGATAAATTTTGAAATTGAAAGGAATTTGAGAATATTCGATTTTAGATAGTAGATACAGAATATTTTGGAACTTACATGAGAAATGTATAAGAATACAGTGAAGTCGAGAACTACTGGATAGGAAGATAATCCATTTGAAATAAGATCTTATATAACAAAATCTATATAAGAACGAAGGATTGAAAAATATGATTTGGGAAATTGCATTGAGAAAATTTTATAAATACGAGATATGCGGAAGGTAACAGAAGTACTATATGTACATAATACTATTACTTGTTTTCAAAGCAAAATAAGGAAAGTACCTTCCTTCTCCTCTGAATTTCGAGCTTGGTAAGATGTGCTGGTGGTGGTAGTAGGTTGTCCGGACATAAAACTCGAGTTGTCTAAAAGAACATGACCATGTAGTGTAATTCGAAGGGCTGTAGATGGCCTACGGCGGACGGATGTTTCTTGGGGGAACCAAGCGTAACCATTGTGTCTGCTGCGATCTACAGTCATTATAAAGGTGTAATCCGCAGAGCTATGAAAGCTTACGGGTATGGATGTTTCCTGAGGGAATCAGGCGTAACCATTGTATGCATGCAGTCCACATGGCATATCTACACGTGAAAGAGATGTAACCACTAGAGTTAATAAAGGTAGAATGGAGCCATGTAATGTTGAGATATTTTAGTGATGTGGAGCCACCTGTTTGATGTAGCACTATGTCTTAATGACTTGATTGGTCTTCATGACATGATTTGTCTTTATGACTTGATCTGTCCTCGTGACTTGAAGTATCTTCATAATTCCGTGATTGTTTTGTGACTCTGATATAGAGCAGTCAGCGCTCAGTGACCTCAGTTTTCTCTTGATTCATAAATATTTTCCACTGATCTGTTCATGACGAAACTCGCAGAGAAGTGAATTCCTACGGATACAGATATTTTCTGGGGGATTCAAACGAAACCATTGTGTATCTACGATTCATGAAAATTCAACATATCATTATCACATTGGTACTTTCCGTATCTGTTTTTAAAAATAAAATTTTGAAATATTTTTCACTGGGAGTTGAAACAAGAATATTTAGTGCTTGGAGATTTTATTCGTGCGCCTGGCCAGCGTATGCCTAACATCTTTGAGAACGACAATAGAATTGTCAAACTTCGAGTTATCAATTATTTTCAAAATAACAATTTGAAATTAAACATACCTAACTTAATAAGTTTTTCGGAGTATTTTCAGAACCATAACTTTGGGATAATAATACGATTATTTCCTATCGGAACTTTGTGGTATGTATAAAAGGTAGAAAAGATTTCAGATTTTGAAAATTTTCAAGTCGACAAGTTGTAACTTGAAGAAGAGATGTTACTTACACTCTGAAAGGAGTATTGGGAACTATTAACTAAATTGATTGTAAGGAGATTGGGTTGAGGGTTGCTAAGCCAAGACTCATTACAACTGTAACAGTGGATAAGAAAGCATTTATTGGTGAGATTGATAAAGAAATTTGGAAGAGGCAGAAATACAACTTATGCAGAATTGAAATATGAAAAGACGTTGGTTTTGAAAGGAAATCAGATTTTCCATGCAAATTAATCATGATAGATAAACAAAAAGGATCGATGATGTAAATATCGATATTCAGTTATGGAAAAATTTACACAAAAATGGAAATTTAAAGTATACGTTGGTATAACTCTAACGATCGCTCCTTTTCGAGGATGAAAAGTTTTAAATGGAGGAGATTGTAACGTCCCAGAAATTTCAACAATTTGAATGTGGAATTAATATGGAGATTTATCTATTTATAATCAATTTTATACTTGGATTAGAAATTTAAATTTTAATATATTGTTTTGGGTATGGATTGAATTCGATATTTAATTCTGAATGGTTGGTTGTGAATCAAATATTTAGTGTTGAATATTTGAATTTAAAAACCAATTGGATAATATAAGTGATTGAATTTAAAAATAAACGTTATTGACGATTAAGTAAATTGGAAATTTTATTTGTTCAAATATATGATAAGTTGGCATGGATATGCGTATATTTGTGTGAACAAAGAAAATTAATTTAACATTTCAAAATTTTGAAGTGAATGGAGTTATTGGTGAACGAACGGAATTCAATCGGTGAACCGATAAATAATTTATAAAATAAAAATAACGTTGTGTATAGATGGAGTCAGATTACAACCAGATTAATTTTATTGAATTCGGGACGGTGAAGGGGTACGTATAATTTCTGTCGCATTTGGAGATTGTGTGTACGGTGTAAATTTAGAACGTTACGTGGTAGTTTACGGTACAATTTAACATTTAATATTTAATTTAGATATAACCTACACTGGTAAAAATCGCGACGGCCTATATCTAGGAATGCACAGACCTAAAACCTAGTGAAGTTACATTCTTTTCCTTCTATAAAATGGAGCTTCTCATTTCCCATTTCCTTCAGAAAAATTTGTTTCCCTTTTTCCTTACTTAATGGAAGATTGAAATAAACCTTTTTCCCCAAAAATAAAAATTTAATCTTTCCTCGCATTCTTCCCAAATCAGCCCTCACTTCCATCGTCTGAGAGCTCCACCACCGCGGCACTGTCAAACGATGCTACGACCATCCGTCCTCAACCGCTGTCGATTTGCAGTTCGAACCCGAGATCTGCATAGAAGCTGAGTCCAATTTGATGTGCCACCTCTAGATCTGCCACCTACGTCGCGTGTAAATGTGAGTGTTAACTCACTCACGATTATTTTGTTTTTCAAGTAGTTTAACATCGATTTTAACTGGGATATAATTGTTGGTGCTTGTTGTCTGTGTGGGTTGTATGGTGGTTGACTGTTTGAGGTAAAATAGGGGTTGTTGTTTGTCAAGTATTATCCTTATCATAGGTTGAAATTGATGCTTGCCTTCTAACAATAACAACACAGTTAAGATTATTATTGCCATGTTGTTGTGTGTTGCGTGTTATCTTGGACACACTGTCATTACTGTGTGTATCTAGCTACCTTGAATATCACCCTGTAGTTCTTTTAATTTAGACATGGCATTTAGTTATTGTGTATATTGTATTGATTCCAGTTAGAAAAAGGGAATCTGCAGATAGTATTTGTGACCTGTTACCAATAAGCCACTAACTACATATTAATGCCTTTGAGGTTATATATCTATATATTGGATTAACATAAGAGTATATATGTACGACATGTAAGGCTTACTAGAATGGCAATTATTCAATTTATTTCCAAAAAGTCCGATTGTACAAAGGTATTTTTAGCAGAATGGGTATTTGTTTCCTTTTGTTTGTAATGAACTTCAACTTCCGAGATGGAATAAATCGAAACATGTTAAACTGCAGTAGCCCAAATATGATGTAAGATGTAAAGTGCATCCCCTTTTTCATTCTATTGAGTGCCGATTCATGTAAATAAATACATGCTGCCATGAATTACCTAGTACATTCTAATGTTTAACCCAACATAAGTTTACCTAATCCTCGTTACAGCGTGCACAACCATTTTTGAATACGCCTAATTTTATGTATCAACTGACCCATATGTGTGTGTATATATATATATATATATATATATATATATATATATATATATATCTGTTAATATGCTATATATTAAACTTGGTCTGGGTAATATTTAAACATGCCAAGTTGTCATATGTATATAGTGCGGTCTGTGTGGATGGGTAGGGAACCATGAATAGTAGTTCATACATTGTGCCTAACCCCTGTTTTAACCTTGTCTAATTATTCTTAGTTAATATTTTAGTGTCATCGGTGTCTTTTTATTTTAAATCTTTATAAAGAGTTTAAGTCCTGGCAGTAATGTATTTTTGATATCTTGAAAGATTTTAGAAAAAAATTCTTTATAATCCTACTTTTCAGTTTAGGATTTCACTTCAGTTTTCAGAGAAATGAAGTCTTTGAATGTGTTCTTTCCATTTCGAAACACCATGGTCTATTTCAATGCTTTGTTTAAAAATAGGGGCTCTGTTTCTTTTCACACACAAGAGAGTTTCAAACTCGATGACAACTCTACCACAATTATAGTTGCACACTGCTGTTAATTCATCATTCGAAAATATAATTAATGATAATGATAGTAGTAGCTATTTCATCTATTCACACTGAATATTTGGAAACCATAACATGAAAGCCTATATAAAAGCTTGATGTGGAGTGAAAATAACAATTCATGCATTTGTTATGAAGTATGTCCGCACACAACATCTCAGACTATTTATTTAAAATAAAACTTGTTGTCATCACTGACCTGATACTTGGCCTGCCATGTCTCAGTTGGAGCAGTTGTGCATTCACCATGTCTTTCAATTGGTTTATCTTGTACACTTGCATGTGATCTTATTTGTATAATTCATATATTCATGGGTCTGCATAAATTCATGAAGTTTGCATATTATGTTATTGCATACTTGCATATTTGTATAGTTGGCTATGTTTAAACCCGCCTTGTTTGTGAATTGGAATCACACACTTGTTGCCCATATTGTACTGCTTTGTTGAACCCAAAGATGACTAGAATGACTACCTCACTGTATGCTTGCATGCTTTCTATCTTGATTATGCAATACGCCTCCATTTGCTAATGCACATGCTAGTGTTTGACCCAGGTATTTCCGACGCATCATGCTATATATATGTATACATACATACATATATTTATATACCCCTCAGCAATTGTCATGGATTGATATTTATGCCCCCGTTGTACATATGTATATACACCACTGTAGGCGTATATATATTTATATATGTCACCGATATGCGTGTATATATATAAATCATTATTTTGTCCCAATTTGTTTCGCCCTAAGTTGCTACGATATATTTCGACAGTTAATTTATCCAGATTATATTGAAGTTAACTTACTTGAACTATGATTTAATCCTGACTCGAGTATTTTTATGTTTTTGCATGGAATGCTCGGTTCAGATCCGAGCATTTCAGATTTAAAGATCACAACTCAAGATTCGAAGATTGGCGAAGCAGGGGATTACGGAGACGTGCACTCTGAAGATTTCAAACTAGTATTTTTTTTTGTATTCTAACTGTATTTTCATTCCGCTATATAGAAAAAAATTGAATCAAAAATTTTGATTAATATATAAATGTTTATTTCGTTGTTCAATATTGTGTTAATTATTCTGTGTTTTCTATGTAGATTTTATTTTAAACTCTGTAAGCTAAATAACGTTTCGTCATTTTGGACGTTTTAAGTTGGTTTAATTACTCATTTGAAGCGGCCAAAATGGAGGACATTACAGATCTCAATGAAAATCCTAAGTCTCATTCAAACATGAAAGGAAGGCGCAGGGCCTCCAAAACTAAAACTTCAAAATCTGTTGGCGGAAGTTGCTACAATTGTGGATCAAAGGATCACTATGCTAATCAATACCACGAGCTACACACATGTCGCATTTGCCGAATCCCCGATCATATGGCATTATCATGCCCCGTACTTCAGAAGGACAACTAGACATCATGAAAGTCTAGTAACATTTCCTTTAATTCAAGCAACACATCAATGCATTTAGAGAATCTTCGAGCATTCTTACAATTTTTAACATGTCAACATCCCCCTACTTTGAGCTATATGCTCATGCGAGCTATGTGCTTGCCCTTAACACACTATAGGACCACACGACTTGTGTACTCGCCGCGAACTGTGTGTTTGCACCCATGAGTTGTGTGCTTGCAACGAACTATTTTTTGCACCTACGAGTTGTGTGCTCGCCCGTGAGTTGTGTACTCACCGCAAATTGTGTGTTTGCATTTGCAAGTTATGTGCTTGCCCGCGAGATTTGTTCTCTTCGCGAACTATGTGTTTGCATCCTAGGCACATACTTCCTCTCCCTACATACCATATCGTAGAAGGGAACGAAAGCTCAAAGGGAGCACATGAAGCACATACAACCTCTGCTTTGAAAGATCAAAGACTGAGGAAGTGGCTCATCAAATCAGAAACAAAGCCCAAGAAGCGGCTTACAAATCAACTTAAAGCTCAAGGGTGTAGCTAGTAAATTGAAAAAAGCTTGGAAAATGATTCCCGAGGCCCAATTAGCCATTCTCACAAATACTCGAATCTGGGTCAATTGAGAACTTTCATTATTACCAGAAGTGGACTTATGATCTTCTACTACCACTCCCCGAATCTGGGTTTGGTTCGGGACTTCTCTTATTGCAAGAAATGGATTTCTGGTCTTTTATTATAAAAGACCTGAATCTGGGTATGGTTCGGGACTTTTCTCATTGCCTGAAATGGGTTTCTGGTCTTCTGTTATAAAGACCCCAATCTGGGTCAATTCGGGACTTCTATTATTGTTGACTGAAGATATTTGGTCTTCTATTAAAAGATCAAAGCATTGAATATACTGTTTGGAGCATCACACTAAAGATTATTTCGCCATGACACCTCATATCGGGAGGCTTCTTAAACCTATATAATGTTCAATTATTATCCAATATAAATGATCATATTATCATCTCACAAGCACATCCATTACTTAAGTTTCATCATGACGATACCCCACAATATGTATACAAGACATTATATACGTGTTACTCTTAGCAGAAGGATTACAACAATAGCATGTGTAAAGTGTTCCAAACGCAAACAAGGGTCAAGTATCATATAGTCTCTATAAAGTTGACAAGCTTGCCCATAAAATTATGTTGTAAACGATTAGGCAGGAAAAGTTGGGCCGTTACAATACCTTTGTCGCATTGTTTCCTTGTCTCATGGACTCAATCAAAAAACGATGTGGGCAAAACCTTAAGCGTTATGCGAGATTCTAACACATAAGCATTAGTTTTTTTTATATGTTACAAGCATAAAGGTGAGCGAGATTCATGTAAAGATCGGAGTATCTTAATCATGATTTATGTGATGTTTGGAGAAAGAACTTCTGGCCCACCAATACTTGAATAAGGGTAATGAGGTCACTGTTATGTCCTCAAGGGAGTCTATGGTCTTGTTTTCATAATATTTAAATATGAGTTACCTTTCCACTAATAATTTTTGTGACATTCAAATTTTTGGTTGCCCAATCATGAGACTTGGAAACTTCATAAATTTCAGATGTGATATCCATGTGTTTTCTACTTGCCAGAGGATGAGTCTCAGGGTTCCCATGAGAATTTCTGATTTCTATTTTATTCGAGCATGAGTCTCGAAATTTCTGATTTTATATTTACCCAAGTATGAATCTTGGGGTTTCTGTATGAATTTCTTATTTTTGGTTACCTAAGTGTGAGTCTTGGGGTTTCCATATGATTTCTTTTTTTTTACCCAAGTGTGAGTCTTAGGGTTTCCATATGATTTCTGATTTTCGCTTACCCAAGTGTGAGTCTTGGGGTTTCCGTATGATTTCTGATTTTTGGTTACACAAATGTGAGTCTCAGGGTTTCTATATGATTTATGATTTCTATTTTGTCAAGTATGAATCTTGGATAATGACTACTTTGAGATAGAGATTTTGGGTTTTCTACCTTCACCAAAAAGAATGTCGATTTCCTTCTGTCATATTCACGTATGGAGTTCGAATATACTTATATTATTCCAAGGTAAAATCTCCTAAGTAAGCGAATCAGCAGGAACCACGGACCTCCCGTGCAAAGCCTACCAACAAGGAGTATGATCTTGTAATACTTCGTACAGGAGGTTTGGTAAAATCATGGCATATTTACCTCTAATATTTGTTACTTTGAATTTTGGTCAAAATTACATTAGATATATCATAAACAAAACACCAGACACTGTGCAAATCCTATCACCTCTACTGACACATTATGCTCGACAATAGGGATTCTCTAATTTTCTATTTTAAAATATCCAAATATAGACTTTGAGTGTGCTACCCTGCAATTCCTGATAACTAGATATTTGAGTTAGAATATTGGGACTACCATCTAATGATGATTGAGGGTGTTAAGTTATGAAACTATAGAATCCCACATGCGGGCCTGTTTGAGTTTGCGCATTATTCACAATCAAATTCACAAGGGTTAGCAGCTTAAAGATCATATCCAGGGTCTTTCCATTTATAGGAGATTTATATTTCCCCTCGCATCATTATTTTGAGCTATACTAAACTAATATTGAAGGCTTTTTGTGTTAACCCTTGAGTAACAGGCAAGCTGTGCAGGAAACACAGGAATTTGTCCTAAAGAGAAAAATCTTTTTATACTTAGGGGGCTAACTGTTATTCGCACTGGCCAAATATAAAGAAGCAGAAGCCCTAAGGCCAAAAGAACAAGGGGTTTCGGACAGCGAAACCAGAATTATGAAGAAAAGGGAAAAGCTAAGGAGCTATCGAGAGCAAAGTCTGAGAGCCGACAGCAAGCCGAAAACAGATACCGGCAGCCAAGAAGATTCAGAGAACAAGAGTTTCATCCGACACGATAGCAACAAGAAAGGAGGAAGATGTGAGCAGTATTCTATCGATACAAGCATAACAGGTGGGAGCCTGGAACCAATACAAGAAAAGACATCGGCAAGGCAATGCCAACATTAATCGGTACAACTCCGAAAGCATACTACTTAACACCATAAGCAAGTGAAAATGGGTGACCGAAGGCATATAAACTGAAAGCTTAAAGCCAGGGAAGGGAAAATGCTATGTTAGGCATGAGAAAGCAGAAGGCTTTCGATGAGACTTAATTCAGTACTGACACTAATGTTGGAAGATAGTTTATAAGTCATCCGAAAGGGGTTACAGATAAAGCTATTGTAAGCTCAAGACTAAAACCATGGGTTGTCGGAAGAAGAAGAGAGGTATGTACTCTAACATACTTAATCCCGATACCTAGACCGATAAGGGAAGGCTATAAACTGAAAGGCAAGCTAAGAAGAAACAAAGGGCTATCGAAACCAAGAGCCACCAAATCAAGCTCTCTGATTCCGAGACCGAGTTACCAAAAGGTATATGGTCCGAGACTTGGCAGAGGGAAGCAAGAGGCTATTGGTACCAATTTTCTTGGTATTGATAACAAACATCATGAAGCAATTTCAACCTCACCATAAGATGTTCCAAAAGCAGGCCCTAATATTCAAAACCAGATTCGCTAGAGTGAAGCAGGGCAAAAGAGGAGATACCCCTACCCGTTGTTCTAGAGGTGGAACCAGCAAGCGAACAAGTAACAAATACAGAAGGAAATAAAGCAGTTAGAACCGACATTCTTTGCCGACACCCATTCTTGGCACTAAAGTCTTTATGATTTGATGTAAAAAGCCAAGCACCGGAAGCAACCCTCCGGAAAGCCAATATACACTTTAGGAATATATCGAAAGGCAAGCCGGAACCTCGAAGAGAGACAAGCTATCCACACTAATTTAATTAATGTCGATACCGACAGGGGAGGCAAATCCGATAACCATCCATTTGAATCATGAAGTCAAGTTCCATGTGGAATTAGTAGCAGGGCCGAAAGCTCGTGACCGGAGGCCTGCATCTGAAAGCCTAAAGCCATCCACACCAACAGGCTCGGGATCAATGCAAAAAAGATGGACATGACATCAAAAAGAAGTTCCGAAGATCGGAACCAACCTTCCGAGAGCTGAAACCAGCACCGTGAAAAGCCGTAAGCAAAGCCTAAAGAGCGGCCGAGTGCCAAATCAACCAGAACCAAACAGAAAAGCGGCCAACAGGGCTTTTACTGGCCCGGTAGCAAAAGGCACCATGGCTTGTCTATAAATAAGACCTTAGGGGTCTCATTTTCAACAATTTTCTCATTTCTGATTCTTGTACTCTTTTTGTCTAGAGTAAACCCTAATTTCTAAATCAATTTGGGGATTTCTATTGTAATCACCTATGAGCAGATCAACAAAGAGCAGATCAACACCCTTCCGCAGAGTTCTTGCGGCACCCCTTCCTACAAGTCGTTTAGCCGTTTATCTAGGGTTATGCTTAGGGAACCCTTGCCCTAAGATAACTATTGGTTCTTGAGTCGATTAAGCATGATTCTCACCCCATTGAGGGACGACTAACTAATCCTTTGGGCTTTAAACCTTGATATTTAGGAAACGGTGAAATAACTCAAACTCGTGAAAGATAAATAACTCCATTTTTTCCTTTAGGTCCACTTCCGTAGACTTACGTCAGGTATTGACGAAAAATTTCGTTAACTGTTGTGATCGTTGAATATAATCTAAGCTTCGAAGTTGGGTTTTGGATACATTTCAGGTTCAGATAGACCCCTTTCCCGTTTGACCAACGTGAAATGTTGGGCCGAAAATTGTGCCTTTTTCCAATCGATGCCTTCCGGTTCAACTAACCGCTATGTCAAACCGACGCCTTTTTTCATTTCTTATACCCGCTTATCCTTCTGATCTGACCATTGTCGGTTTGATGAATGACCATGTCGAACCGATCCTCCACTCTTCTTGCAAATTTTCACCAACTTCTCCATCCCTAAATATCTTCGGATTCTTCCTTCTTCGGCTCGACCTACCTTACACCGAGCTGAGACATCAACTCTTCCCTTTCACACTCCAATCAATTTTCACCACTACCTACACGGGTCCTTTCGCTACACTCCAGAATTTTCGGAGCCCTTAACACCATCATCCTCAGCAGCCCAAATCCATCAACGTCCCTCTCATATCAATACAACATCGCTCCTCCTCTAATGCCTCTCTAGCCACTTTGCGTCGCCTCGCAAAACTGTGACAACACCACCGGATCATGTGGCGTCTCCGACATCACCATCAACGATGGTGGCTAACCCCACGATACCAAAAAAATGAACTCGTGACTTTATTCATGTGAAATCACAAATAAAAATGTAGAACAAATTATTGAAACCCACTTAATATGATCTGGATTCAAGATTAAAGTTGTGGATTTTGATTAATCAAACAGCGGATTATATGAATATTGGGGTTTTCTCGATTTGAAATGGGTAGAGTAATTAAGTAAAAAGTGGAGTTACTGATGTGGGACCGTTATATATAGTAAAAATGAGAGACTCCTCGCATTCTCCCGTGAAGTGAAATATTTCCCCTATCTGTGTTGACTCGGTCTGATTCGAACATCTCAAACCAAAGCAGTTCCGATCGATTAGGTCGACCCGAAGACCAGTTCGATTATCGATCCAAAGTAAAAAAAGGAGGAAAGAAACTCCCTCCTCTTATGACTCAATCAACGACTCCAGGTACTAACTTGTACGTGAAAGATGGTATGACTTGACTATGTGCTCGACAGGCGCAAAAGAATGATGTCATTTGGCAACGACCTGTACGCGTACCGTCATACCCGGGAGCCAACAACTCGACACAACTCGACTGTGTGACAAACATATTCAAACTCTTAACCCGACGGGGTTTTGAATATTTACCGGTGTCTCCCTATTGCTTTAGGTTAACGACTTTGGCTCAGCGAGTACCATCAAGTATAATATGAAGAATGACTAACTGTTTATACCGGAAAGGAAAATTTAAGTGTCATGATGGTTCAAAGAGACACGGCTGATCATCATCGTTTTCCTCAAGGCAGATGACACAGCATGAAATTGCAGCTCAACATATTCAAAGCACATACCGCCTATGATGCAATACGCTTTGGGGGGGGGTAAAGAGTTAACTTGCCTTTTGGCAAGGTCGTCAAGGTTCACCAAAATTCGTGATCATGTTGCTCAACGCTCAAGTAAAGCATGTTCAAGCAAATCATGAAACTAAACAAGCTTAGTATGGCACTACACCCAGATCGACATAGTCTTGGATCGACCAAGATGGACTTGGGGAGACCCTGGTTCTGTGTGTATTCGGTTCGACTATGGAGTTGAATGCCAACCACCGGCTCGATGAAGGCATAGTTGGAAAACTGCGGTTCGATAATCACTCGATTCGGTGAAGATTCAGAAGACAGTTCCTGATAAGTGATCTCTCGGTTTGACTATATCGATCCGATCTGGTTGAGCCAGATAAATATCTTCCTGAAAACTTGCTTCAACCACGAATTGACCACCTCCTTGAACTCCGAAATAGTCGAATCGACCCGCACGTGGCTCGATCGAAACAGCCACAACCCTCCACAATAAGAAGCCCCCAAGAGCATCAAAGAGTGGACTTTTAATCTCTTTTTCTGCACTTTACTTTCAGCAATATTATTGTACCAAAATTATTCAATCCCCTTGTATTGTAATCAATTTCTTGAGTTATAGTAAAGAGATTTATAAAGTTGACGTCATTGAATGCCGAACCACTATAAATTGCGTGTTTTTGCTATTTTTCTCATTTTAATTTACTATTTATTTCTCTACATAATCTTTATTTGGCTGTTTTTCTTGTTTTAATTTACTAATCTTAATTTATTTCTCTACATAATCTCTATTTGGCCATTTGTGCCATTTTTTGGTAAAAATATTCATTTGAAAATGACATCGATGACTATAATCACATAGCCACTTATTATGATTTATATTGGTATTTTTAATGAAGTTCATCCATTAGGCTCATTCTACTTGTATTAAAAGCGACAATACTATTGTGCTTGGAATTGACTTGATAGTTACTTATGTAGAATATAGAGAATTAATTGGTACTTCAATAAAAATTCATGTTTTATGTTGAATGATTTCTACGTAACTCTGTAAAGGATTTAAAATAAATGGTATGGTGTACAAATTTTTGAGAAATCAACAATTTTAAATTTTAAATCAATAAAGTTGAAACATCGGAACTATAAACATAGATTTCACCTTGAAATTAAAAATAATCCACTCCGGATTACACTAAATGGTTGGAACAATGCTAGAATGAGAATGTCAAGAAATTGACGTAAGAAACAAACTTTTAAGTCCAAAACTGTGAAATTGTGTTTTCTCCATATGCCTTAGCTTGGATAAAAAATAAAACTAATAAAAGAAACTAAAAATTTTGACCTACAACCAATATTCACGATTCAACTTTATTTTATGGAATTCTGTTCTAGTAAACTCGCCTACCTTTTTTTAAATAATAATAAGGATTAATTTTCGAAGTGGGGCTAGTTTTCAAAGCAATTTCGTGTTCAGAGCTGGTATGCAAACATATTACCAAATAAAACTAGTTTATGCCTAGTAAGCTGCAATTTTATAATTGCCTCGTTTGGAAGCAACTCATAGTTGCGCCCAGGTTTTTTGTTATACACTATACTGTTGCTAAGCCACATATTTTTATAACAAAAGATGCAAGATTGTAGTGGCCTATACAAGTCCGTACTTTTTTAAAATATGCAGTGCAACTCATATTTGCATCCATGGATTTTAGTTACAAAATGCTGACTAGGCATAAACCATCCTTATTTGGTAATAAGTTTCGAAACTAGCCTCAAACGCGAAATTGTTTTAAAAGTAGCCAACTTCACAAATTTATTCTAATAATAATAATCTATCAATACAATCTATACTATGTTATAATTACTGAGTTTGGTTTCGAGAATTCTCAGCCATTCTAAGAAATCTTAAACTCAAAGGTCACGCTCATCATGGCTTTTTGTTTTTACAGAATCCCGAAGTATTCACGTCTCTGCTCATACCCAGCTTCTCCTTCCCCTTTCTCATCAAAAACCTAAAATATTTGCCTCCCCAAATTTGAGCCTTTTATCCACTGTCGCGCTGACCTCTCCTCCATAAGTGTGTTGTTAGCATCCATATTTTCACCCCTTACTTAAAATTGGATCACCTCTCAAACCTTTATGTGATTGCTCTTCTCCGTCCCGTCCTTCTCATGCCCTGCTACCCTAAATTCAATCTCAATCGCCACCTGCTCTTTCTTCGTATTTCTCTCCCCTTCCACGTCTCCTGCCCTAAAACTTCACCTTACCCTTCAGCCGTACCCACCCAGTGCCCATCTCTCTCCCCAGAGAATCACCGGTTTTCTCCCTCCAATACTCCACTGCATGCCTCCAGCCCGTACTGTTGCCATGGATTAATAGTTTCCCTTGGGCTTCTCTTCCCACATCAATTTTGTGTGCGTCTCTTGATTAACGTGTCAGCAACCCTGCGTAATCCCCGCCTTTCTCCTAGATTTTGGAAAGAAAGTTAGATTCCAGGTGTTGATTTAAGATTTGATATTTTTCATATACATTTGTTTTTGCTAAATTGATTTTTTGTCGTCCGTTTTTTGACATTCTAATGTTATTACTTAAGTGGTTCTGATCTTGGGTGCTAACCCCAAAATTTGTACTATCCTGTGCATTGGAAAGGTTGAATAATGATATTGTTATTAATCGGTTTTCAAGAATCACATCAACTCTTTTTTCTTTGATTTTTAGTCTTCTTATTTATTATTTGGCTGTGCATCCAGCACCTTACAATTATCTCATAATGTCGATGTAGCAATTGAACTCTAGCAGTAAGCTTTTCAAATTCGACTAGGCGAAAAATTTGGCAGCTTTCAAAATCAAAGCGGAAGCTGGACCTGGAGCTCTCTTTCCATAGCCGCTTTCAGTTCTAACTGACAATAACAGTTGTCAGGCAAGTTATTTTGAGTAGCATTACTCATGAACTCAATATATTTCTTAGAAATATAGGAACTAGAATTTTATCATTTTTTTTAATGATAGATTTATGGATTTTGAAGAAACAAAGGGGCAATGCATCTTACTGTTTTTCTTCGTACTATTCATGGTATTACCCCTATTTATTTTGTAATTAATTAAGCAAACAATCATCAAAATGATTAGCAGAAATTTTATTTTTTATCGTTTCCATTACTAAGTTTCTTCTTGATTTCAGATTGATATATTTTATCCACTGGGCTATCTCCAACATCAGCTGGGCATCACATCGTTACAAAGGTATAATCCTATTACTGTTTCTGCATTTCATTCGCATATCTTACTATGTATAAAACCCCGCTTTTCTTCAACCTGCGACACGATTGATCCATTTTTACGTTAATTTCATTCGCTAAATTGGGGTTTTTCTTCAATTTTAGGTTTCCAGTAATTTATTCCGATTTGGAAACACATATTTGTCCACTCTTACGTTAATTTCTATAGGTATATTAGCTTATTACGCTTTTTCATCCTTTTTCCAATTAATGGATGTTGATTTTTGAAGAACATGTACAAAGCTACTCAAATTTGATTCATGTTATCAGTCCTTCCAATTTTTAGATGCAACCGATTATTGCAATTCAAACATATGAAATCCTTTTCATTTTTTAAAACAAAAAATTACTAGGCCAAGGAATAAACGTATTCATGCTCATTGACACATGTTTGGTACACTGTTTTGTCAAAATTACAATATGCATACATTATAAATAATTTGGAATATTGACAAAATAATTGATATTTACATTATGCATACATTACGATAATGGAATTATCACTTATAGTGAATAATTTTGACAATTATAATATGCATGCCTCCAAGGCCTATAAATATAAGGATGCAACGCGGGTGCTGCCTTTGAAGTTATGTTAATTCACACCTTAGTTATATGTATCCAAAATGACATAACGCATTGGCGAGGTATGTAGTGGCTATAGGTTGTAAATGCAGTCAACAATATTGTGGTACACATGTCTATTTTGGTGATTGCTCATACTCTTTAAGTACATTGATTGTATTATGGGTTTCATTAGTAATCATGCATGTTCACAACACTTGAGGCTTTATGTGAGGCAGTCCTTATGCGTCCTGAATATATTAGATGCACTTGCAAAGATGGAAAAATATGATTCTTTTAATTTTTTAATCTAAGTACGAGTTGAATCCTTCTTTCATATAATGATTTGTAGCTTCATAACTCTTAGCTATTGTTGAATGAATCAAATGGAAAAGTGAGTACAAAATGAAAGTAGGTGTTGGCTTTTGTTTATATGTCCGGGGAAAACGATTCATTCGATCTTCATGGTGGATTCATGTCAAGTATATGCAAATGATCTTGGGATGTTGTGCAACACTGTTTCCCTCATTTTCAGACTCATTAATTTAGACCTACAAACTTAACCATTCTCATGTATTATTTCACAAAAATGTGTTATTATTTTGAAAATTTCCATTTTACACGGCATTTTGATTTAATTACTTAGTATACTGCTTCCAGATTATATGTACTAATTCTTCTTCATCTGCTTCCACTTTGTTGTAGATTACTTGTAATTGTTTTTCTTGCCCCAGATGCACTTCTGTCTAGAGGTTGTTTGTTGTTGCTGTTGAAGATCAACCACTACAAGTTGCTTAGGTATTTCATTGATTACACCATTACTATTCGTTTAGCATATAGCTAACCTACTAATCATCGTAGTGCTTTGTATCATGTTTGTTTCTGTTGTTTGTCATGTCCAATAATTTTTATGGTCCGTGCCTATCTGTATGTATGTGGATGCATTATATACACAAGCCAAGCGTATATGGGTACAGAAATCATACTCTAAGCATATATTCCCCAACACATATATATCGTTCCATATAAAACGAATTAGCTATGTATGTACTTAAAATTTCATGCGAATGGAGTAAATTATTTGGATTTAGTATTGCCTTCCTTTAATTTTTGACATTGCAATCAATAACCTTGCAGCTATTGTTGTCCCTTAATATATATTTTTGACCTAGCTTTGGAGCCAATGAATTAATATTTTCAACATACCATAATCGTGTTAAAATGTGTAAAATAAATTGACCTACTGACCCAAACATTTAAAATCTTCTGTTGTACTGCACTTACATTCTTCACATTTTGTTCTTTCTATACATGCATGCATGAGTTTGTAATCTTACACCTGACGTATTATTCATTTGCATAAGCATACACGTTTTGAGAGAGAGAGAGTGTGTGTGTGTATATAGGCGGGTTCAATGGCACCCCAAAAATGGAGTACCCCTTTAGCCTACCACTTTTCCATCACACATTTCCTCTCTCTCTCTCTCTCTCTCTCCCCTTCTACTAACTCTCTCACCTCCCACTAACTTTAATTAATATAAATGAGAGGTGGAAAATAGAGGGGCCAAAGGGGTGCTCCATTTTTTGGGTCTCATTGAACGCTCACCATATATATATATATATATATATATATATATATGTATATATGTATGTATGTATGTTTAAAGAGAATAAAAGAGGGGTTTATAATCATTTCTCTCTTTTGATACCATTTACAGGGGGTGTATGTTTTAAAGGGAATAAAAGAGGGGTTTATAATCATTTTCTTTGGATGTATTCTTCACTTGATCATATAAGATGAAGAGGTCTTGTATCATGTTAACAATTAATCCAAAAACATATCCTGCTATGTTAAAGATTATTATTCTGATTGTCGAAATATAGAAAATGGCCAATTCGTATATGTTCATATCTTGATTTATTTCCTTTATATAAATTTCAGAGGAATTGAATGTATTCATTTTTTGACTACCTTACTGGCAACTTGTAAGTATGATAACCCAAGGGTGTAGTAAGTAGATTATTAAATTAGGAACTTGTCCTTATATATTTTTTCGGAGTCATTTAATTTTGTATTTAACATCTTGTAATTTTCCTTGTTAATAATACTCATTATAGATGTTTAATTCATCGTCATATATTTCAAATGAGTTGAAAATATAGTATTTGTAATTGTCATTTACTTCTTCTAGTATTTTGTAATATTCATTACACGTTAAATCTATCATTCTGTATGTTACTTGTGTTTTTATATTATCCTATATTAAACAAAAAGTACAATTAATATTTTTAACTATCTTATTAAGATTTATTTTTGGACCGTATCTATAGTATTTTTGTGTAATTTTCTTTGAATTTTTTTGTTGTATTATATTGTTGGTTGGTGTTTAATTTTGTATGTTTTAGAACAAAAAGAATTTTTGTCATAAACTCCGTTTCTAGGTGATTTTGTAAAGATTCTATATTTTCAATTTTTTGAGTATTGCTCATTTTAATCTTGCCAATTATTGTTTGCATTACCTTATAATCTATCCAGGGTTGTCAATTTCCTACATGACCCGTGACTCGACCCGAAACCCACATGGAAATTAGCAGGTCAACCCGACCCATTTAGTTAGCAGGTCATTTTCCGGTCAACCCGAACTTGACCTGTTTATAAATGGGTGGGTTTAGGGTTGACCCGCTAACCCGAAGTTGACCCGCTAAACCCATTTAACATATTAAAAAAAGGGGAAATGTTAAATTATTTTGTGTATTTATAGGCTTGTAGCAAGTAGCAACTAACACGTAGAGCAGAAATAAAAAGTAAAAACGTATACAACCAGATTCATACAGTACCTATTGATTTTTGACCATATCAATTCAAAACGTATCCAATCAGATTCGTAACTTACTCAGGCACTAGGGTTATCCCGTTCTTTCTTTTTTCATTCCTGCTTTTCATTTTTAGCCGCTACCCTAGTTTCCCACTTTTCATTTTCATTGCAAATATCGATCTGATCATCTAAATCTGCTAGCTCCTCTCCCCTTTCAAACTTTTTAATCCTCTCAATCGGTCCGATCTTGTAACGACCCGCATTCTACGTATCAAATGATCGTAGAATATTTATTTATTTCACATACAAAGTCGTACGGTCATGTAACTTTTTGGGAGACGACTATTGGGGTCATTTCCCATGTTCATGATTTTTGCCGATTTTTAAATGACCATTTTGCCCCTAGCTGATCTTGTTTCGGTCATAACTTTTGATTGGAAAGGAGTTTTGACCTGAAACTCCATTAGATCCGGATGATGGTTTGCCTTTCCGTAGAGTGGTCACATTAGCCAAACGGACTCACTTTTTGGGAGATATGGCTGAAACAAGTTTCAGATGGTGAAAAACAGCTTAACCGGGCCTAATTTGCGTGATTAGTGAGTGGGCCCATAACCCATTTCGGGATTAGGGTTATGGGAAGGCTGATAGGGTTAGGAAATTCAGTTTCTATCTTTTTCCAGCCGCCACTTTTTGTTCCTTCAAGTTTAGCCATGGCCTCCACTTTCTAAAACACCCCAAATCACCTTCTAATCGCTAATTAAGTCAAGTCTACATCAAACCAAAAAGGATTAGCACAAGAATCGAGGTAGAACTGCTGTATATCCTTGGGAATAGCGCCAAACAGAGATAATTTCAGATTTGGTAATTTGTTTGTGGCTAAGGCGAGTGATTTGCATAGTTCCTCACTAATTATGGTTAATTAAGGGTAATTATTAATAATTAGCAAATTTATACATGTTAAAAATCTGGAAAAATGTTCATAAATATCAAAAAAAAAAATTAGGCCTTTGTTAGAAAATTTGGTTAGTTTGTTTAAGTTTTACTAATCCTATCATTAGTTTGGCTTAAACATGCTTAAGGGAAAATATGGAATTTTGGCCATGTTTGATCCGTTTTAACCTATCAAATTATCATTTTGATGTTAGTGGTTGATTCTATATGTTGCTATGACTGTATGATATGTTTTGTGATTGATTATAAAAGTTAGATTGGTTGAAAAACGCCATCGAATGGCATAAAACAGTCGCTGGAAAGAAGTGCAGGAAATTATCCGAACCGGATAGGATCGGAGGAGGGGAGCACGACCCGACCCGATCATGGAGCACTACCCGATCCGAACTGCCCGTGGATGGCGGCACCGAACCGATCCCTTGCATTTGAAGCTTCGATTCTACCCGTTCACCTGGAGAGCCATCCGATCTGAACCGCTTGAGGACCCCGATTCGAGGAGGCTCACGATCTGAACTAAAGGACCTTCCACGAACCGATCTGACCTGAAGGGGCTTGTCACGAACCGAGATGTTGAGCACGAACCGAGGACGATCTGAACCGAACCGACTTTGATGGGGGAATCCGACCCGACCCGATGTGGATGATCACAAACAGGACTACTTCGAGGAGCACGATCCGAAGCATAATGAAGAGGAGCATATCCGAACCGATCCAGACCAAAACCCGAGATGCAAAGGTAGTCCAAGTGGGAAGTTTGTACTCAGGATCCAGTTGGGAACCAACGAGTCAACTTCATGAGTTGGACTTTGCTGCGGGACATTCTTTCGTATGGTTCTAACGTGTCTTGTTCTCGAGCTCTGTAAACCAAAGCTCTGATACCAACATATATCGTATTGGAAATAGCGATATAAAATATATCTTTCAAATTCCCATAACAATATCTGTATAGTCACGAAATCCAACATCGAAATATTCCGAGGATAATTTCGATTCAGCTTCAGTCCAATCCACGAATTGGGAATATTGATTATTTTTAAAATCACTTTCAAATTCAATTTATTTATTTCAAAAATAAATTGATTTTAATTCTAGTTCAAAACTAGTTTATTTCGATAAAAATCTATTTTTATCTTTTCAAATATGGAGTTTTTCATCCCGGTTCTTTCCAATTCATATATTATGATTTTACACAAATTATTGATATTTTTAATAATTTTATCAAGGCCCATACAGTCGATTTCCATCAACGGCCATCGAACTGCACTTACAGCGACCTTTTTCAAATTTGATTTGGACATAATTCCAAATCCAACCGTTAGATTTCAAATTTCTAATATTCATTGGAAAGCTCTTTTCGATACGAACCCAACGGTTCCGTTTTAGGAGAATCCGACGGTCGGATCTCCCGCAACGTCAATTTGATGTCAATGGTCGAAATTCACGAACTGCGGCAGCGCGGCACGTTCTATTCTGGCCATTATATATATATATAATATATATTATATATATTTCGCCGATTCAAATATAAAGATTTCACCTTTACAAATATAAAGATTTCACCTTTCAATTTTATTTAATTCAAATTCTATTTAATTCGAATTTCATTTCAAAAATGGGCTGGCTGGGAATCGGGTTGACCACGGGAGGAGAGAAAGAGGGGTTTGACCGTTGTTGACCCTATATAGTGATTTATATTTTTAATTATTTTAATCCTCTAATTATTTATAGTTCCGTACGAACTCCAAATCGAATCCAACGACTGTCGTTTATAACTAAATACCCCCATTCCAAACACAATGTGATATGTTTCGTAAGCCAGTTCGGCTATTTCATTCAGTTTTCGCTTAAAATTAAAATATAAATCAATATATACTGAATTTGAACGCACATTTCAATTTACCGAGGTCACATACTAACTAGAAAAATTCCCGAAAAATATTTTCTAGCTTCGTATTGACGATACGGTCCTAACAAAACTAATTTCATCAAATTCTGAGACCGTTTGGAAAAATGGCCATTTTCTAGTCGATTAAAATCAACTAAAACTGGTCAAACGCGTTTTCCTTTGCCACGCTCACATATTGATTCGAAAAATTATGAAATTTGGAATCTAGCAATAACTTGACATCACGGTTCCAACAAAAGTGGTTTCGTCGAAATCCGAGGTCGTTTGCAAAATGGCTATTTTTAAGGGCCTGAATTCCATAGCGACTATTCAGACTTTTCAACTGGACATATCTTTTTATCCCCGCAATGAAATTTTGATTTTTCGGATTCGTTGGAAATATATTCACAAATTGATTCTAATATTTTTGGTTTCACTAAAATCCGGTTTATTTTGCACCCGGTACATCCATTTGAAGTTTGAAATCGAATTATCGAACTACCGCGCCATTTTCAATTCTATTTATAATTAAAATAAAATTTTATATTCTAACGACAACGCGTATAAATATATACGTTCGAATTCTATTCAAAATAAATTTCTCGTTGATATTATTTAAAATAATTCATTTTAAATAATCAAAATTCGCTAAAATTGCCAAAATAAAAAAAATTAAATTGGCCCAGATTTTCGGGTTGTTACAGTGTGCTAAGGGGTTATCAACGTCTATAGCTTTGATTCACCACTAAGACGGATGTTAGGCTACGTATCAGTGCAGTGGGGTAGTTACTACTCCATGGGGCAAAGTGATCGTAGCATGGCTATGAGCCAGTGCAGTGGGGTCGTCATGACTTCATGGGAAAGAGTGGACATAGCAAGGATTAGTGGCTATGGATCAGTGCAGTGGTGTCATTATGACTTCATAGGGAAAAGTGATCGTAGCAAGGAATGGGTGGTCATAGTGGTGGATGTCGTATGCTTTACGCACTGAGTGAGCGATGTGAGGATGATTGTTTGCTTTCACTATGACATGCACACCCCTACCCTCGTATTCTTTACCCCATATGTTAGTGGCACCTTAAAGCATTGACAGGTATGTTGTGCTAACTCTTTGGTTGCAGGTCCAGATTCAGGTATGGTTTAGTATACATGCTATTGTTATGTTTTGATGCTTATCGCTCATACCAGACTTTTGTCTGACCCAGAGTTTTATGTCTCTTCTTATTACTGTGGGTTCTCTTAAACGGGAAGACTAGAGACAGGTTAGGTGGTATGCACGGGTAGCCGTATCGGAGACGAGCAGGATGCTCCCACGTATGATATATATAGATATTCTCCTTGTGTCGCTGCTGGTCGCTACTTTGGGCATTAGTAGTGTACCTTTCCTTTCTTTTGCTTTAGAGATAGCTTTAAAGTTGTAATAATAATGATGTGGAACATAAGCTGTAATTGGATTTTCCACTGCTATGATGTTTAATTTTCAGCTTATGCACTGTCTCGCCTGTTTTATGTCAAAGTATGTTATTATTATATTTAATTCCATGCGTTGTGAGATATTCTACAGGTTCTTTGTTAGTTCACCGGTAAGTTCTCTTCTTTTCCCTTTCTTTGGCGACTGTCCCGTGGTGGTTGGACATCGGTAGGGGAAATGTCGGCTGGTGCGGGGTGGGCCATCACATTTGGTATCAGAGCTCTAGGTTGCTTAGTTAACCTAGGGAAAGACACCAGGGAGAGATAATACGTATATGAGAGCGCGTAATTGTGATTATTTTGGTTTTCAAAAGCTATATATATACTACTAGTATAGCTAAAGATGAAGTCGCACTGCATTGACACCACAAAGAGGATGGTTAATCGTTTCTCTTTACAGATTGAACGATGAGCTGATACACGAGGGGTGCTGGTAGAGGGGCCAACTATGGGGATGCTCCCGACATGAGGGCTATGTTTACTAACTTTATGAGGGAGATGCTCATAAATGTGCAAGGAGTAGTTCCCAATGCTGCAAATGGTGGTGGTGCAGCGGTGCAGGCGCCTAGGGCCGATTTCGCCAAGCTATGCAAGGATTATGCTAGTCTTGGTGGAAAGCCGTTCCACGGAAACGGAATCGGCCACGGATGTTCAGGATTGGTTGGATAGCTATGAACGTATTTTCGAAGACTTAGGTATCGAGGATGCGATGAAGAGAAATCTAGCGTCCCGTCAGCTGCAAGGACGGGTGATGAATTGGTGGAATGCTATTAAGGCAGCTACTCCAGAGGGCCAAGTTACATAGGATCAGTTTAAGGCCCGATTCGGTGAAAAATTTATCCTAGCTGCCCAGAAGTCAGAGTTGTTTAGGAAATTCTTGGAGCTCAAGCAGAATGGTAGGGCAGTCTCGGAGTACATTGCAGAATTCGATACTTTATCAAAGTATGGATTATCCCTCATTGACACTCCCAAGAAGAAGAATGAGAAGTTTATAACAGGTTTGGATCAGTACTTGGGGGAAAGGCTTATTAACCACATCGATGAGACGTTTGAATCGATTGTGGGGAAAGCATTGAGGTCAGAGAGTCTTTACCCTAAGTCGAACACTGAGGCTGCATTTGCAGAAGAGCCAAAGCCGCAAGCAAGCGGTGGAGGCAAGAATGGTTCTCAGAATAAGAGAAAGCAAAATCAGACCAAGGATGGACAGAAGAAAAAGAATAAGAAAGATGTCGAGTACTTCAGCTGTGGTAAGAAGGGCCACTATGACAAAGAATGTCGGGCCAAGCCAGCGGATAGGAAGTGCTTCAATTGTGGTCAAGTGGGACATCACAAGGACAAGTGTCCGCAACCCCCTAAGGAAAAGCAGATTGTGAAAGCATATGCTATCAATGCTATTCATTCTTCGTCGAATGCCCCAACTGCGGCGAAGAAAGGAAATAATGTTGTTATCCAAGGTATGATTTATGTTTATGATGTTCATGTTCGAGTATTGTTTGATACCGGAGCTTCCAGTTCCCTCATATCTAGTGACCTGGTAGATAGGTTGGGATTGGAGCCCGAGATTGTCAATAGATCTTTAATAGTGACGAACCCAATTGGTGGTTCGACTAGCCTTAGTATGATTTGCCATAATGTGGTCTTATCGAGTCATGGATGTATGTTTGTTTGTGATTGCTTTGTTTTGGGCTTTACTGGATTTGACATTATTTTGGGAGTCGATTGGCTCCAAAGATACGGGGTGGTGGTAGATGTGAGGGCTTTTTGGTGACAGTTAGAGCGGATGATGGGCGGAGGGTAGTGTTTGGTGGTCTACCTAATAATGGGGTAATGGCTAGTTTTCTAAATTCCCTCGACATCCTGCATGATGAGTTGTCAGATGTGCCCGTGGTTGGCCAGTATCCGGACGTCTTCGAGGAAGTGACCGGACTTCCACCACACCGAGAGATTGAGTTCCGTATTGATTTGGTGAAAGATGCCAGACCTATAATGATGCCACTTCGTCGTATAGCGCCAAGGGAGCAGCGAGAGCTCGGGGTGCAAATAAGCGATCTTTTGAGGAAGGGATTTATCAGAAGAAGTGTTTCTGAGTGGGGAGCACCTGTTGTGTTTGCTACCAAGGAAGATGGTTCCCTTCGATTGTGTGTGGAATACTGCGAATTGAATAAGGTGACGAGGAAGAATAAGTATCCTCCACCGTGGATAGATGATTTGTTTGATAAGTTGAGTGGCACGAGAGTATTCTTCCAGTTGGATCTCGCGACAGGTTTTCATCAGCTTAGAGTGGAAGCTGAAAGTATAGCTAAAACGGCATTTCGGACGCCGTCTGGATTTTATGAGTGGTTGGTCATGCCATTCGGGTTAACCAATGCACCAGCATATTTTGTGGATCTTATGAATAGGGTATTCAGAGATCAGTTGAATAAATTTGTTCTTATGTTCATGGGCGATATACTTGTTTATTCGAGGACAGAGGAAGAACACAAGGAACACTTGAGGATAGTGATGGCGGTGTTGAGAAAACACCAATTGAAAGCAAAGTTTTCTAAGTGTCACTTCTAGAGAAGGGAAGTGAGGTTCTTGAGCCATGTTGTTTCAGAAAATGGTATCGCAGTGGACCCTGCGAAGGTGGCTACGATACAAGATTGGTCTACGCCCAAGAATGCAACGGACATAAGAAGTTTCTTGAGATTAGCTGGATATTATCGTAAGTTTATCCAAGACTTCTCCAAGATAGCAGCACCGTTAACTCAGTTGACTAAGAAAAATCAAGCTTTCGTCTGGGACGAAAAGTGCGAGAATGCATTCAAGAGTCTAAAGGAAAAGTTTACATGTGCACCAGTGTTAGTCGTTTCTAAGGGGAATGAAGAGATGACAGTATATACAGATGCATGTGGTACCGGACTTGGTGCTGTACTGATGCAAGGGGGGTAGGGTTGTAGCTTATGCAAGTCGGCAATTGAAACCGCACGAGAAAAGATACCCTACCCATGACTTGGAATTAGCAGCGATCATATTCACGTTGAAGATGTGGAGACATTATCTTTTGGGAGAAAGATTCGAGTTGTTTACTGATCATAAATCGTTAAAGTATATCTTCTCTCTGAAGGATCTAAATCTCCGACAGCAAAGATGGTTAGAATTCTTAGCTTCGTATGATTTCGACATCGCATATACACCAGGAAAGGGCAATGCTGTGGCTGATGCATTGAGTAGAAGACATGCCAGTTTAGGGGCTATGTTTCTAGAATGGAAGCAACTGGAGTACATTGCTAGGTATGATTTCAGACCAAAGTGCGAATTGGATCCAGAAATGTTAGCAAGTTTGACGATCAGACCCACTTTGATTGAGTGGATTGGTTCTAGTCATAGGGACGATCCTAACCTATTGGAAATCATCTCCAAGTTAGAAATGGGTAGCGATGAGGAGATGAACAAGCATGGGCTTGATCGAAATGGATGGATTAGAAAGAATGGAAGACTTGTTGTGCCCAATGTCAATGGATTAAGGGATGAAGTACTTAGAGAATGTCATCACTCAAAACTGACTATACACCCCAGTGGTAACAAGATGTATCGAGACATGAAGCAGACCTACTACTGGGAAGGAATGAAAAGAGACATTGGGAAGTTTATATCCAAATGCATGAATTGCTAGCTAGTTAAAGCTGAGCAAAAGAAGCCTGGTGGTCTGTTGCAACCATTAGAAATTCCAGAATGGAAATGGGAACAAGTCTCAATGGATTTTATTGATTGGTTACCAAGGACTAGATCGGGTCATGATAGCATTTGGGTGATTGTGGACTGACTGACCAAAAGTGCAATATTTATACCCGTCAAGTCGAATAGAATGGCAGCTAAGTTAGCTGAACTATATGTAAAGTGGGTAGTGAGATTTCATCGAATACCCAAAGGCATTGTGAGTGACCGAGATCCGTTGTTCACTAGTGGATTTTGGAAGAGCTTACAAGAGGCGTTAGGATCAGAATTACATCTCAGTACCGCGTATCATCCTCAAACTGACAGACAGACAGAGAGGGTGAATCGAGTATTAGAAGATCTCTTGAGAGCTTGCATATTAGATTTTGGTGGATCATGGGATGACCATTTGCATCCAGTAGAGTTTGCATATAATAATAGTGTCAATCCAGTATTGGTATGGCTCCAATTGAAGTTTTGTACGGAAGACTGTGCAACTCACCGTCATGTTGGTTAGAAACTGGCGAGAAGTTTGTGCTTGGACCAGATGTGATAAGAGAAACTTCAGCTAAGATTAAGGTTATCCAACAGCGAATGAAGGCTGCCCAAGATAGGCAGAAGAGTTATGCTGATAAGAGGAGAAGAGAACTGAAGTTCTCCATTGGCGATTTGGTGTTTGTCAAGATTTCTCCGTTGAAGAGCGTGATACGATTTGGCAGGAGAGGCAAGTTAGCACCAAGATTTGTTGGTCCATTCCCAGTTCTTGAGCAAATTGGGAATCTGGCATATAAAGTTGAATTACCAAAGAAGATGGCAGGTGTTCATAACGTATTTCATGTTTCCCAGTTAAGGAAATTCGTATACGACCCCGATGTGACTATTTCACCTGATCAGTTGGACGATATCGAGGTTGAACCCGCGGCGGTTGGGAACCACAGACCTATGCGTATTGTTGGGAACGATACGAAGCAACTTCGAAGGAAAGCGGTGAGTCTAGTCAAAGTTCAGTAGGGGCAAAAATGAGAATGACTGTACTTGGGAGACAGAGGAGAGCATTAGGAAGACGTATCCAGAACTCTTCGCCTGGTAAGATTTCAGTTTCGATTTAGTCTTTCCGCATGCTAGGATAGGCTTGTTTTGTTTATTTTGCATGTTTGATTGTTGGATTGGCTGGTAGGCATGCAGGATCCTTTGTATGTTTTGGGTTAAGGAATTTC
This sequence comes from Allium sativum, assembly GCA_030737875.1. Taxonomy (NCBI): domain Eukaryota; kingdom Viridiplantae; phylum Streptophyta; class Magnoliopsida; order Asparagales; family Amaryllidaceae; genus Allium; species Allium sativum. The sequence continues at coordinate 829,345,928 of CM060918.1, read as the reverse complement.
GGGGACGAAATTTCCTTTGGGGGGGGGGGGAGGGGGGATGTAACAACCCGCATTCTACGTATCAAAGGATCGTAGAATATTTATTTATTTCACATGCAAAGTCGTATGGTCATGTAACTTTGGGATACGACTACTGGGGTCATTTCCCATGTTCATGATTTTTGCCGATTTTTAAATGACCGTTTTGCCCCTTGCTGATCTTGTTTCGGCCATAACTTTTGATTGGAAAGGATTTTTGAGCTGAAACCACATCCATTGGATACGGATGATGGTTTACCTTTCCGTAGAGTGGTTACATTAGCCAAACGGACTCACCGTTTGGGAGATATGGCTGGAACAAATTTCAGATGGTGAAAAACAGCTTAATCAGGCCTAATTTGGGTGATTAGTGAGTGAGCCCATAACCCATTTCGGGATTAGGGTTATGGGAGGCTGATAGGGTTAGGAAATTCAGTCTCTATCATTTTCCAGCCACCACTTTTTGTTCCTTCAAGTTTAGCCATGGCCTCCACTTTCTAAAACACCCCAAATCACCTTCTAATCGCTAATTAAGCCGAATCTACATCAAATCAAAGCGGATTAGCACAAGAATCGAGGTAGAACTGCTGTATATCCTTGGGAACAACGCCAAACAGAGATAATTTCAGATTTGGTAATTTATTTGTGGCTAAGGTGAGTGATTTGCATAGTTCCTCACTAATTATGGTTAATTAAGGGTAATTAGTGATAATTAGCAAATTTATACATGTTAAAAATTTGGAAAAATGTTCATAAATTTCGAAATATTGTTGTAGGTCTCTGTTAGAAAATTTGGTTAGTTTGGTTAAGTTTTACTAATCCTATCATTAGTTTGGCTTAAACATGCTTAAGGGAAAATATGAGATTTTGGCCATGTTTGATCCGTTTTAACCTATCGAATTGTCGTTTTGATGTTAGTGGTCGATTCTATATGTTGTTATGACTGTATGATATGTTTTGTGATTGATTAGAAAAGTTAGATTGGTTGAAAAACGCCGTCGAATGGCGTAAAACAGTCGCTGGAAAGAAGTGCAGGAAATTATCCGAACCGGATCAGATTGGAGGAGGGGAGCACGACCCGACCCGATTGTGGAGCACTACCCGATCCGAACTGCCCGTGGATGGTGACACCAAACCGATCCCTTGCATTTGAAGCTTCGATTCTACCCGTTCACCTGGAGAGCCATCCGATCCGAACCGCTTGAGGACCCCGATCCGAGGAGGCTCACGATCCGAACTAAAGGACCTTCCAAGAACCGATCCGACCCAAAAGGGCTTGTCACGAACCGAGATGTTGAGCAGAGCTGAGGACGATCTGAACCGAACCGACTTTGATGGAGGAATCCGACCGGACCCGATGTGGATGATCACAGACAGGACTACTTCGAGGAGCACGATCCAAAACATAATGAAGAGGAGCATATCCGAACCGATCCAGACCAAAACCCGAGATGCAAAGGTAGTCTAAGTGGGAAGTTTGTACTCAGGATCCAGTTGGGAACCAACAAGTCAACTTCATGAGTTGGACTTTGCTGCGGGACGTGTGCTAAGGGGTTATCGACGTCTATAGCTTTGATTCACCACCAAGACGGATGTTAGGCTACGTATCAGCGTAGTGGGGTAGTTACTACTCTATGGGGCAAAGTGATCGTAGCATGGCTATGAGCCAGTGCAGTGGAGACATCATGACTTCATGGGGCAGAGTGGACATAGCAAGGATTAGTGGCTATGGATCAGTGCGGTGGTGTCATTATGACTCCATGGGGAAAAGTGATCGTAGCAAGGAATGGGTGGTCAGAGTGGTGGATGTCGTATGCTTTACGCACTGAGTGAGAGATGTGAGGATGGTTGCTATGTTTGATTGTTTTCTTTCACTATGACATGCATACCCCCACCTCCGTATTCTTTACACCATATGTTAGTGGCACTTTAGAGCATTGAGTGGTATATTGTGCTAACTCTTTGGTTGCAGGTCCAGGTATGGTTTAGTGTACCTGTTATTGTTCTGTTTTGATGCTTATCGCTCATACCAGAGTTTTACGTCTCTTCTTATTACTCTGGGTGCTCTTCAACAGGCAGACTAGAGACAGGTTAGGTGGTATGCGCGGGTAGCTGTACCGGAGACGAGCAGGAGGCTCCCACGTATGATATATATTGATATTCTCCCTGTGTCGCTGTTGATCTCTACTTTGGGCATTAGTAGTGTACCTTTCCTTTCTTTTGCTTTAGAGATAGTTTTAAAGTTGTAATAATAATGATGTGGAACATAAGCTGTAATTGGACTTTCCGCTGCTATGATGTTTAATTTTCAGCTTATGCACTGTCTCACCTGTTTTATGTCAAAGTATGTTATTATTATATTTTATTCCATGCACTATGAGATATTCTACAGGTTCTTTGTTAGTTCACCAGTAAGTTCTCTTCTTTTCCCTTTCTTTGGCGACCGTCCCGTGCTGGTTAGACATCGGCAGGGGAAATGTCGGCTGGTGCGGGGCGGGCCGTCACAGAGCTACATCGACTCAAACTCATCGTCAGTCGCTATCGTCAACTCCAGCTCCATTGTCGTCGACCCATCCATCGATTCAAGCAACACCAGTCTCCATTATTTGGAACTCTTCCTTATTAAAACAGAAAAGTTCATACTTTTTAATTTTTATGTCTAAACTGTAGGAAAACGAAGTTTTCATTTTTGCATGTGCTACACTTAGCTTAAATTAATTACATATATTAAAAATGAAATATTATCTTCCGTTATTTATTAAACCGAGTGACTGTGTTTTTGTAAATGCAAAGCATTTACTATGGATTCTAATTTGAAATAGCACATAACTTAGAAAGTGATGGATTATTAATTGTTAAGTGTTCTTTAATTTTGTAGAAAACAATGGAACTTTTACACCAAGAAGTGGAGAACAAGTTGGAGATACCAATATGGAAGAAGCGACTTACGACTGCTGCTATGATTCATTTGTGATGAAGCTTTTCTCTAGGAATTTTGAATTTTTGATGCATGATTTCTGTATGTACAAATTTCTCCTAGAACTGATCCTAATATTGCAGCAGCAAGCTATTCTATCAATTGTCATAGTGTTTATTGCATCCATTTATATCAAACTTATGTTTTGTTATACTGCATTCCAGTCCCAATTTTTTATTAATTTATGCACACTTTATATATGTGCAAGATGATATAGCTTATGCAAACTAATATATTTAAACAATCTTTAGGAGTAAAAATAATAGTGAAAATTAGGCTCACATCCCTATTTTCAAACTTAATTAAAGCCACGTCCCCCCTAACTTTACATGCATTTCCGGTCCCTAAAATGAAGGTGCCGCCCAAAAATTTTGGTCCCTTCCGCCTCCTGCTGCTCCCCCTTCGCCTTTTCTCATTTCTGACCAGAAAAAAATGCGCCAGCCACTAAAAAAAAAAAATCCTAAAATCTGGAAATAATCCCGGGAGTCCACGCAAATTGAAAAAAAAAAGTTGCATACTTCTGTGCAACTATTGCCTATAGTAGCATACATATATGCATATATTCATATAGTGTATTTATGTTGAAAATTTGGACCAATATATGCATACATATATGCAACTATTAGCAAATAACTGCATACATTTATGCATACAAAGTTGAACTGAGATTCACGTGTAACGAAAAGTTGCATACATGAATGCAACTATTCTGTATATATGCATGCATGTGTGCAACATTTTTAAAAGGGACAAAGGCTTGCAAATATACGCATGAATGCATGCATTTATTATGTACAAGAGCATAAATGTGTGCAACAATGTCTGAAAATGGTGAATGATTAAAAAAACATGTCAAATTTGTATATATGCATAAAAGGATGCATGTAATGTAGTTTAGCTGCATACATGTATGCATTTATACTGCAGTTTGGTCGCAACACTGAAATATTAGCATGAATGTGTACAACTATTTACAAATAGGTGCATCTTTTGATGCAAAAACCTGCTGTTTCGCTGATTTTGTGTTTTTTTTTATTTTGAGGTGGTTTTTGATTGCTTTTCCACCTGATTTTTTTGGCATGAACGTGTTATATTTAATAATGAATTTACGTGATTTTTTTATATGTTTTTGAAAAATAGGGACCTAATTTACAATAAGTTTAGGACCGGATGTGAGCCTAATTTTGAAACTTAATAGGGACCTGTGACAAACGGACCCAAAATAATATTACCCTAAATTTTGGTCTAGACATAAAGTTTTTTTAATATGTATGGTATTTGTAAGAGGTAACTTGCATCTCATATCTTGGTAAAAATACTTCTTTTTGTAACAGCGATCAGTGTGCTAACTGCTAAGCTTCTTGATATTTATTTCAGGAGTATACGTTCAGCATGTGCATGTCATCAGGAGCCATGCAGTCTGGTAATTCTCACACTGCTTTATTATGATGTAGCTTATTTTACTTGTCAATTTGTGGCCTTGAGTTTTGCATGTCATCACCTTTTGATATGTTTACTTGTCAATTTGAGCCATGCAATCTGGTAATTCATTTGTGGCCTTGAGTTTTGCACGCTCAATATTGATGGTATTAGTTTTCTGGAGGGTACATTCTTTTGCATACAAATTAAACCCCTGGTCTAATCTTCATTATCACATTTTCTAATGAATAATCTTGTTAGTCTCCACATCTGTAATCCAACACACTTTATAACAGGTGACTATTTTTTGGTACGTGCACATGGACACATATAGTATAGGCATGCAACCTAATTGCATGCAGGCATTTGAAGACTAATGTTTATCTATGTAACAAAAAATATGCAGTATCCGTACGTATAAGCAAATTAACTTTCCTCTATTTTAAAGACTAATGGTATTATGCTTTCAGGTAGTGGGAGGCATTCCATCAAGTATGCACTTAGCAAGGGTCTGATAGTGCATGATCGTCATCTTTTATTTTATTTTTGACATGCAGTTGTTGTATTTGTGTGAATGTATTATGTTGTTATTTTAACGTTGTTTTGAGATACTTATAATTATTGTTGCTTATTGTTGGCTCGCTTTTTGACCAAGCCATCCGGGATCATTCATAAAAGGAAAACAGGAAACCAAGTCCCCCAAGAAATTGGAGGAATGGATCGCGCGCCATCGTCTCGCCCAGGAATGGATCGCACGCCGTCGTCTCGCCCAGGAATGGATCGCACTTTATCGACTCGCCCAGGAATGGATCGCTCCCATCTCGTCAACGAACGGCACCTCCAGGCGATCCGATCCAAACTTACATATTGTTGCCCAGAGCGAACCGATCCGCTCTCTTGGAACGTACCGAACCCTTTGACCCATTCAACCACGAGCTGGTCTTCAGCAATCCGAATCGCACGGATCTGGCGACACGTGCCCCTAACCGTCATCTAGACCAATTCTCCCCATCTGCACGATCCGATTTTCAAGCAAATCACGACACCTGTTCATAACGGCTAGTTTGACTGTTTCTTCAATGGTGGCGATGCGATCCGATTATCTCGGGATTTGTGCCACGTGTCCGCGATCCGCCTGACAAAATCAGCTATAAATAGCCCAGAGCATGGCATTTTTCGGGATCCTTTTGGCAATAGTGAGTACTGAATCCGCCATTGTTGTCAAACCACTGAAATATAGAGAGAAATCACTGTTGTACTAGCTTTAAAAGCATAATTAATAAGATATAAAGTGGAGGCTCGTTAACGCCGAACCACTATAAATTCTGAGTGTTATTTTCTTTTTCCTCGTTCCTCATTTAAAATTCTCTACAGTTCATAACAATTTGGGTGTTAGGTCCAAATTTCGATCTAACATTTTTGGTGCTTTCACTGAGAATCTCAGTCTTAAAGTTTCGTCATTCGTTTCCTTGAAGATTCCAGCGATTCGGATATCATGGCTGGAAAAAGATCTAAAGTTTCGCAGACCAACGAAACGATTGAGGAGAGTGTACACGAACTGGGCAACGAAGAGACTCTGGATCGCGGAGCGCAGGGGGCGATCCGATCCGATGAAGACACCTCGTTCCGAGTCGATCAGAACGAGACGATCCGTGCTACTGAAGGGGTTGTTACTCGATCCCGGGGCAACACCTCGCAGCCTCCGCGCACCACGACCACGAGTCGATCTCAGGGGGGCGCAGCGAACCGCCCTCCACGAACCGCAGCTACCCGGACTGATGGTCAGAACACAACTCGACCTGGAAAAGAACCTATGACCCACTCCTATCGTCCTGGAACCTCTGCTCGACCCGGTCCGAGCACTTTGCCCATAAGAGAGGGTGATGATGACCACTATGATCCTGCTGCTCCTGTCGCTGAGGGGGATCTTTCTCGCTTTGTCGAAATGTAGGATAGGTTGTTTGATGAGTTGGCCGCCCAAAGGCAGGAAAGTTCTATCCTACGGCAAAACCTGACGGCTATGGATAGAAGACTTGATGAGCTAGCAAGGCAAAGAGCATCGCCGGTTCGTCCACTCACCCCAGCATATTCCTCTTCATCTGAAGAATTGCCGAGACCTCCGCGGCGGCCGTATGAAAGAGCCGAAAACATAGAACAGCTTCGGTTCGGGACCCTGCCCTCACAAGAAGAGGAAGAACTAGGGGCAAGACCCACAAACCGTAATATGGATAGTCAAGCAACGACCCTCAGGACTCGAGGTGTGAACAGTCCTGTGCATGACAGACCACCTCAACCCCGTCGCCGTACGCATACTCATGATAACAGGGGGCAGCGAGGCCCCGTCCGAGCCCCGGATTTTGTGGCTACTCCCCGAGGAGAGATCAGAGAACCTCGTCGGACCAGTGGCACCGACCCTGAACCTCCTTTGACTAGTGCAAACGTTGCAGCCATGGTTCACCAGATTTTGGCCGACAGCCGTGGACAGCGGAACGAAGATTGGGGGATTGACCGCAGTCATACCCCTTTTACTGACGATATTTTGGATGCAACATTTCCAAGGCGTTTCAACATGCCACAAATGAACCGATATGCAGGAAGATCTGATCCTGTTCAGCACCTAATGAGATACTCTTGGTCGATGACTGTTGTCGCCGCTTCTGACGCGGTTAAGTGTAAAGCGTTTCCCATATTCCTGGAGGACGTGGCTTTGCTATGGTTTACTCGCCTGTCGGCGAGATCGATTTCTAGCTTCAGGGAACTAAGCGAGAAGTTCGTAGAGCAATTCCGTATCTACGCACAGAAGACGAAAAGCGTGATCGATCTATTCCTTGTCAAACAGCGACCAGGCGAAAGTCTAAAGATGTACCTGGATCGTTTCAATTTGGCCGCCACTGAGGTCAAAGATCCTCATGAGCCGACCATTGTCGCAGCACTAATTGATGGAGTGGATAAGGACACTGAATTCGGGAGGTACTTGGCAGGCAAGCCACCCCACACCAGAGAGTTATTCTATGAGAAAGCCAATGTACATCTACGCCGGGAAGAGGTGTACGCAAACCGAAAGCTTAAAACAACTGATAAGGAAGAAGTTCAGAGCAATGTCGCCATCAAACAGACTGGAGACAGCTCGGGGAAAGTTGAGGTTAACGTCGGAAATCAGAACCAGGGTGGTCGCCGACCAGGTAACAACAATAACAATGCTAACGGCAACAGCCGGAAGAGGGGCTGAGGGAACGACTCCCAGAGAAGGACTCGTCCCAGGGCCTTTGAAAGTTATACACCCATAAATGATACTCTGGAAAATATCTTCATGGATGTGTATGAAGTCCTCCAGAATAAGAGGCCACCTCCTAGAGAGTCGACAGAAAAAGAGCGTGAGACAGGGAAGTTTTGCCTCTTTCATCAAATCCACGGCCATTCGACGAATGAATGCCGTCACCTGAGGGACGTAGTCGAAAGGCTGCTTCGAGAAGGGAAGCTAGACGAATACAGAGTAACTCCTAGGGACAGGGGGCAAGCAGTGCAGGCCCCGAATCAGAATCAAAATCAACTTGCTGCTAGGCCAACTGCTCAGCAAAAGGGAAAGAATATTGTAATCAACACCGTGATCGGTGGACTTTACCTTGCTGGGCACAGTTCCAAAGCTTTAGATCAATATGTCAACGCAGCCAAACAACACCTCGAAGTGGGGGAATGTAGCAAGCCCGAGGACCTTATCCCGTTGAAGCAGCAGAAGATGATGACTGATGACGTTATTTTCCGAGAACGAGAAAGCATCGGAGTCCATGCTCCAACTGAAGATCCACTTGTAATTACGATACCCATTGGGCCAGCCACTGTTCATAAGGTTCTGGTGGACAACGGGAGTTCCGTTAATATTCTTTTCAAAAAGGCCTTTGACCAGATGAATCTTGAGATAAAAGACTTGAAGCCCTGCCAAGGATGGATTCGTGGATTCAACGGAGCATCCACCGCACCTATGGGTTATGTAGAATTGCCAGTTACACTTGGGGAAGGAGAACGCCAGAGAGTGAGAATCCTTCCCTTTGTGGTTTTGGATGTCGAATCGCCATACAATGCCTTCTTGGGCCGACCGGCCCTCGCAAAATTCAGAGCCTGTATAGCCCCCTGGTGCTTGCTATTGAAGTTCCCCACAGAAGCTGGCATTGGTATCGTCAGAGGGGATCAAGTTGCTGCGCGAGCATGTTATGTTGCCGAATTAAAGTTGCTTCGCAACGGCGGGGATATCGAAACTAAAGGCACTCCTCTCCCTTTGGGGGCGGAAACCTTATAGCAACCAAAGAGGATGATTGTTGGGGAGTTGCCTAGAGTGATGCCCGAGGATATAGATCCCAGAGAGGATCAAGATTCCGGGGGCAGAACGGCGACTCCCAACGAGGCAACTGTGGATGTGCCAATCGATGACAGTGACCCGGAGAAGGTCCTTAAGATTGGATCCCAGTTAAGTTCAACTCTTGCCGAAGAATTGACGACTTTCTTAAAGAACAACTTGGATGTATTCGCTTGGACCCACGCGGACATGTGCGGGATATCCCCATCAATCATAAGCCATTCTTTGAGCATTAACCCCAAACATCCTCCAGTAAAGCAAAAAAGGCGAATGCTGGGCCCAGAGAGGTCCGCTGCCTTGAAAGAAGAGGTTGGGAAGCTAAAGAGTAATTGATTTATCAGAGATTCAACTTACCCAGATTGGATTTCGAACCCAGTCCTGGTAAAGAAGGCCAACGGGAAGTGGCGAACGTGTATCGACTTCTCGGATTTAAACAAAGCTTGTCCCAAAGATAGTTTCCCATTACCTCGAATTGACTAGTTGGTAGACTCGACGGCAGGTCACGAGCTTCTCTCATTCATGGATGCTTATTCAGGATACAACCAAATTCCAATGCATGTTCCGGATCAAGAGCATACTAGTTTTATCACTGATCTGGGATTATATTGTTACGTAGTAATGCCCTTTGGTTTGAAGAATGCAGGCGCTACATACCAACGTTTGGTCAACAGAATGTTTTATAACCAAATCGGGAAAACAATGGAAGTATACGTCGACGATATGTTGGTTAAATCCAAGCGATCCTCTCAACACACTACTGACTTGGCAGAGATGTTCGGCATACTTCGAAAGTATGGGATGAAACTCAATCCCACCAAATGTTCATTCGGTGTTGCTTCTGGAAAATTCTTAGGATTCATTGTCAGTTCGCGCGGTATCGAGATTAATCCAGACCAGATCACGGCAATCAGGAATATCCAGGAACCTAGACAAATTAGGGATGTGCAAAGCCTTGCCGGAAAGGTGGCCGCACTAAGCAGATTTATCTCCAGGGCTACGGATAAGTGCATCCCGTTCTTCGAATTAATAAAGCGAGGAAAACGCCACTTTAAATGGACACCTGACTGCGTAGAAGCGTTTCAGAGTCTGCTCAGACACTTGGAGAGACCTCCAATTCTATCTAAACCAATAGACCACGAGGATTTGTTCGTGTATTTGGCAGTATCACCTCACGCAGTCAGCTCAGCGTTGGTAAGGGAAGAGGAAAAGGTCCAAAGACCTGTGTATTACGTGAGCAAAAAATTAACAGCAGCAGAACGTAATTATCCACGGATAGAGAAACTGGCGTATAGTTTACTGATTGCCTCCAGAAAACTTCGGCACTACTTTCAAGCACATCCTATTACCATATATACTGATCACCCACTCAAACAAGTTTTACAGAGACCAGAGGCATCTGGAAGGTTACTCAAATGGAATATTGAGTTAAGTCAATTTGACTTGAACTTTCAGCCCAGACGATCCATTCGGGGGCAAGTGATAGCTGACTTCATAGCAGAGTTCACTGTTCCTGAAGAAGACATAGCAAATGAAGAAGTGGAACCCTCAAAGTTACTTTTCGACCCTAATGTCTGGAGATTATATACTGATGGTGCTAGGAACAACGAAAGATCCGGCGCTGGAATAGTGCTTGAAACCCCCGAGAAACGATTGATAACTTATGCCATCCGAATGGAGTTTCAGGCCACTAACAACGATTCCGAATATGAGGCTCTGATAGCCGGATTAAAGATTGCAAAGGAACTAGAAGTCACAAAGCTGAACATCTTCTGCGACTCCAAGTTAGTTGTGAATCAAGTTACTGGGAGATTCCAAGCTAAAAGTGCAAGATTGATTCTGTACTTAAAGAAAGTGAAAGAACTGCTGAATGAGTTTGATCACTACAGCATATCTCATATTCCGCGGTCAGAAAATCAGCAGGCAGACAAGTTGGCAAAGATGGCTAGTTCTAACGATCCTGAAGTGATAGGGCTAGCCCCCGTTGAAGTACTTCGGTCTCCCAGCACTGATCAGATGGAAACCGACCTAGTAATAGAGACGGAACCAGAAAAGGAGTCGTGGATGACCCCTATAAAGAATTTCCTAATGGATGGAGCGCTTCCGATCAGGAAAAGCGAGAGGCGTAAAGTGATTCGTAAAGCCGCCCGATACGTACTGCAAGGCGGAGTCCTTTATAGACAAGGGTATTCAATGCCCCTCCTTCGGTGTATAGCCCACGATGACATCAAACGTGTGCTGCAAGAAGTCCACGAAGGCGAATGTGGCGACCATACTGGGGGGCAAACTTTGGCAAAAAAGATATTGCGGCATGGTTACTTCTGGCCTACCATAAACAAGGATGCAGAAAGATATGCACGACGATATGATGCGTGTCAGAGATTTTCAAAGATACCTAGAGCGCCTCCAAGTCAGTTAAAAACAATGATGAGTCCATGGCCTTTTGCTATGTGGGGAATTGATATCATAGGAAGTCTCCCCATAGCGAGGGGCGGAGCAAAGTTCGCCATTGTGGCCGTAGATTATTTCACTAAGTGGGTCGAGGCAGAACCACTAACTACAATCACAACTAAACGGGTGATCAACTTCATCGTGAGGAACATCATCTGTCGATTCGGGATTCCAAAGATTGTGATAACAGACAACGGAACTCAATTTGATAGTGCTGAATTCAGAAACTTCTGCTAAAAATACCACATCGAGAATCGATACACCTCCGTGGCACACCCACAATCGAACGGGCAAGTCGAAGCTGCAAATAAAGTAATTAAGTCCATTCTGAAAAGAAGAATGAAGCGGGCTAGAGCCATGTGGGCTGATGAATTGCCCTTGGCACTATGGGCCTACAGGACGACATATAAATCAGCGACAGGACATACCCCGTTCTCCCTTGCTTTTGGAACGGAAGCAGTCATCCCGATTGAGATAAAGGTACCTTCTCATCGGGTGACCTATTATGATCCAATGTCCAATAATGAATTGCTCCTTGAGTCCCTGGATATGATCGAAGAAAAGAGGGATGAAGCCGACCTGCGTGCTCTGAGATGCAAACAACAGGTCGCCCGATATTACAACAAAAAGGTCCGAGCCCGGACCTGGGAACCCGGAGACTTGGTTCTGAAACGTGTCTTTCCACCCCCAACTCATATGGGAGCGAAGTGGGAAGGACCGTACTCTATTCTCAGCAAGCTTGATAATGGAACCTTCAAGCTGGCAACCGTAGATGGAAAGGAAATCCCCAGAGTGTGGAATGCCCAACATCTACGGCCATATTTAACATGAGAAGCTTCAAATTTATTCTTTTGCTTTATTAAAAAAAAAACTATGTATATGGCATGACTTGCCTAGAACAGTCTGATTCCTTAAAGCAAGAGATTATAAAGTGGACGTAGGTCATGATTCGACCGAACAACTATAAAAATACTGTGTGTCATTTACCTTTATTGCATCTTTATTTGCCTATGAAAATCAGTGTGAATAATGCAGGTACCCGGAGTACGGTGCCAACAGTTCCTCTCGTAAACTAATCAGAGGAACCCAAAGCCTTGGTAAATGCTCCAACTGCCTATCCGACCGGTTTTAGTCCTCGGAGCTTGGATTAAAATGTAAACCTAAGGCGAGTTTGAATCGCTGAGCCCGAACTCTAACTCTCCAGAGAGAGAGAGAGTATAAAAGCATCTCCGATTGAGCGCTGAGAAAGAGCTCCTTTCCCGCTGAAGGATCGGGGAGCGAATGGATCGCTGAGCTCGAACTCTAACTCTCCAGAGAGAGAGAGTATAAAAGCGTCTCCGATTGAGCGCTGAGAAAGAGCTCCTTTCCCGCTGAAGGATCGGGGAGCGAATGGATCGCTGAGCTCGAACTCTAACTCTCCAGAGAGAGAGAGAGAGTATAAAGGCGTCTCCGATTGAGCGCTGAGAAATAGCTCCTTCCCCGCTGAAGGATCGGGGAACGAACGAATCGCTAAGCGTAAAGCTCTAACAACTGATTAGGGGGCACCACGCGCTCCTATGCAAACACTAAACTTTGATATAACATAGCATGAACATTCTTCTTCCTGTTGATTGACTGACTTATAATTATTAATAGTTAGCTAACGACTAAACGTGGAAAGTTTCTATGGATACAGGTACACAATGATGTAAGAAGAAACAAATCCTTGTTTATGTACTGCAAATCGACAAAGTGAAAACAATCTAGAAACAAAAGTGAGGACCAGTCTCACAATTACACTTCCTGGCCAGTGGGAAACTTAAAGACAAAATATCAACAAACGTCCTACTTATGCTTTGATTTCTTCTCTCGCTTCTGCCTCTCCAGCCTCTCCTTGTCGGCTTCAGATGGATCCTCCTTCTTCCTTTTCCGCTTGTCCACAAGGGGAGCATCTAACTCCTCTGAGGTCTCCTCTTCCCCTTCTTTTCCCTTGCTTCTGCTGGAGAGGGAAGCCGGGAAGTCATCGGGGTTTGCAAAGTGAAGTTGCCGGCTGATGGACTTGGACTGGATTTTCATAATCATCCCAGTTTTGGGATCGAACTCTGCAAGAGGGACCACGTCCAAAGCCTCATCCCCCACCTTCTTTGAAGCCAACTCTTTCTCTTGTCTGGCTTTTCGGCTGGCCAGGGGTTCCTCATCATCGTCATCATCGTCGGCCTTTTTGGTGCCGGTAGTATCCTCTTCGTCATCCACATGACGACCATCCAAGTCTTTTAAAGCCTCGATAGTCTCAGCATCTTTGGGTACGTTGGCGCTAAGCACCGGGATGCTTCCTTCTGCTGTTGTGACCTCGACTCGCTCTGAAACATCGATTTCAGCACCCGGCAGGACGGTCTCCTCCTCCACTTCTCTCTCTTTTCCAACACCCTTGTCGACGGGCTCGCCACCTGCATTACGAGAGACACACATTACTAATTCAATGGGTTGTCCTGTTAGACGACGACAATTCGCAATCGCTTTAGCAAATTGTGGGGAAAAGAGAGAGATACCTTCAGCAGATACTCCCTCTTGAGTAGATCCGGATGCTCCAACAACCACGGGAGTTAAACCTAAGGGGATTAGCGGATCGTCAGGATGGTACTCCTCAACTTCGGAGGTTTTAGACTTTGCGGCGGAGCTGGAACCTTCGTCAATTTTGCTTTTACCTTTAGCCATGGTTCTCTCCTTCTCCATTTCCGCCAGAATTAGGCGACGACCCTCTGCCAGGTCCTCGGGCTCGTTGTCTCTTAGGATGCTCTTCATCAATTCATCCTCGTTGATTTCTTCGACACCCAGTCTGTATTTTTCGCCCTCCACGATGGCATCCCATAAGTTGGCCAAAGTAACATGATAATCCGGGATCCATGAGATATTGCGAGTTTTGAGAACCTGACCGAGGAAATCAAAATTCATCTCCTCAAACCCCTCGATTTCTTTCTCTCTTTCAAGGAGTTTGTTGTTGGAGGCAGTGGCCATTTCAATGGCGCTATCAACGTTCTTTTCGGCAAGAGATGCCCGTCTCTCCGCGTCTGCCGCCTGATCATTCAAGATCACTTTTTCCGCCTCTGCCAGAGCCAACCTTTCTTTTAGACTCGCTTTTTCCGCCTCCCAAGCAGCCTTCTCCGTCAAAAAATGGCCTTGTGCCGTTACCAATTCGATGTTGGCCATTCTGAGGTCTTCAACCTCCTTTTTTAAGGCCATTTTTTCCTGGCTATTGGAATCCAGTTCTGAATGAAAGCGCTGCTTGGCATTTTCTAATTCAGTTTTATAGTTTGCAGCGTCTCTCTGTGCCAAAGCGAGCTGGGCTTGAGCGTCTTCCAGGTCCTTCTCTAATTTTGTCCTAGCCCTTTCGTTATTTTCAAGTTTTGCTTTAGACCTGTGAGCTTCTATTTCAAGTGTTCGGATGACTTCCGAAAGATTAAGTGCGTGCTTTTTCATCATCTCGTACTGCTTGGCCACGTGACGGATATGCCCGATAACTTCTTTATCCCAGTTTTTAGGGACCGGTTCCAAGGCAGGAACAAAGACCATCCTATCAAAGAACATTCCTGGAAATTGTTCCCGTAGTTTTTCCAGCCTACCTTGGATTTCAGGACCGTGAACGTAATCTCGTGAACCGGAGGCAGCTAACTCTGGTTGGCTAGTGGGGACAATGTTACTTCTCTCTTGCTCAGTTTCTTTGGATGAATCTCTGTCCCCATCTTTGGATTCGTGATGCCTTTTGGACGACCGACTGTGGGAAGGCGCACTCTTTAGAGGAGTCAACTCTTTTGGAAGTGTCTTCCCCCCGGTCGGAATTGTCGGATGACTCGAAGGCCTGGTAGAAGTTGATTTGGGTGGAGATCGAGGTTGCGAAGAGCTCGGCCTATGAGGAGGACCGCGAGGGCGCTCGGTACCCGGACGAAGGCTGGGGGTGCCTTCGTGAAGAGAACGGTACGAATAGGATTTCCTGCGAGACATCGCTCCTGTAAAAAGAAAAAGAAAAGAAGAGCATATTATAACTTTGAATATCCACGATATAATAGTGCACGGTCAGGCGGTGTGTGTAAGATGTGCATCCCATATAATTCCCCCCTAATAGACCCGGGCCTGGAGATAGGCTCATTTGACCCGCTTCCTGTCCCCTTGTTGAATCAGTCGCCTCTTCAGGAGCAGAAAATAAAGGCTCCTCGCCGAAGTCTTTTTCCGTGTATTCAATGTCGGGTAGAGGGATTTTATTCAGCTCGTCGAATATCTGTTCTTCTGTCAAGTCGTCATCACCGACAGTTTCCATTGGAGCAGAGGTAGGGATTTCCTTCGACACATCACCACGGGACTCATCCCCTCTGTATACATTCAAGTCTTCGTCGTCTTGGATGACTATCGGAGAAGGACTTTTGTGAAATTTAGTTGTTTCCACCGCCTGTGAAGTTCCCTCTCCTTCCGTTGGGGGCACATATTTATAAGGTTTGCCGCCAGTCCCAAGTCCAAATTTCCTATCCAAGAGGCGATGCTTATGAAGGTTGTCATCCGTAATGCATTTTTTAATCCTTAAAAAGTCGGATCTGCTTTGCAAAAGAATGGACAACCGGTTGTTTTATAATGCACCCTCTGTTTTCGGGAAGACGTGATCTATTTAAGACAAAGGAAAAAGCGGAAGAATGTTATTACTTAGACTCCTCAAGCAAGATATTCAACTAGGCGATCAAAGTTTACTTGATTTGAGCCATCTCCGTGAGCATCCAGTCTGTTTTCTTATGTAAAACCAGTCGGACTTAGGATCCCCAATGTTGCTGTATCCGTCGTACAGAACTTTCCTGTTCGCCACTGATTCAAAAAAGGAAAAGTTTGGAGTTGCAGAAGAACGGTGCTTGAAGAGAAAGAAGAACACCAGATATCTGAATTTAAGTTCGGCATGCAAGATCTCCGCATAAGCAACATATAAAGAGTATAGAGATGCGTAGGCGTTTGGATGAAGCTGCATCGGAGCAATGCCTAGCCGTCTCAGAGTTTCAATGGCAATTGGAGGGAACGGAGGAATAGCTCCCACTAGACACATTGTTCGACTGATCGACATGTACCCTTCCGGTGCTAGATGGGGTCTGTCTTCGCTTCCAGGTGTCAATACATCGTCCCAAGGAATGCCGTGTCTTAAGCAAATTCTCTTGAGTTTTATCTCGTCAAGCTTGGACGCTAAAGAATCAGAGAATTTATCTATCCCAATTGCGCCTGGGACTTCATCCGGAGCTCGCTCGTCAGACTCGGAGTTGTTGCTGGATGACGTACTTTCTGTCGGATCTGATTCTGTGGCTTCATATTCAGATCCAGAATCTTCACCTCCTGGATTGATTGGAGGAATTTGAGGATTATACTGTTCAGGAGTCTCGGATTCCGTTTCGGCTACAGATCTTGAGGAAGAGTGATCGTTCGACATTGCTGCTAGGACGAGAAAATATGAACGATAAGATCAACACTACCCGTCCCCCGTATGTGCAAGTGCTGGTGTGTGTGCTTGTGTGTGCGCATTATTAAAAACAATAATAAAGCATGAAAGCAGTCAAGGTTATCAGAAGTCGTTAGTCGTCATATGCAGTCAAATCGTGAGGTCATTTAGTCCAGAAAGACCAACATCAAGGCTCTATCCTAACTGTTCAGAGTTTTGTGACGACAAGGCGTTGATTAAATCTCTTCGTATCACCAGCCGTGAGACGGATCGCATAGCAGAGGGATCGCCCCCTTCGACTCGCATGGCAGAGGGATCACCCCTTTCCGGATCGTAGGGCAAGGAGATCGCCCCTCATCGAATCGCCGGACGAAGGGAAGGCTCCCTCACGAACCGTTGCGACTGCCACGATACGACCCTTTGTTGCCACCGCAATCTTTCGTCTCGCCACTTGCTTTCGTCTTCAATCCTTGACCACGATCCGAGTCGGCCTTCCTTCCCCTTCTGCATCCTTCTTCTTCCTCTTCTCCTTCCCATCCTCAAGTTCTGAGCTCCACGCTCAATGGCCATGGCGACTTGGTAATTTATGCAGAAAGTTGCGAATTTATATTGTTTCTCCCTCGAATCAGCCGTAGAAAGTCAGGAAAGTAATATGAGAGTGCTTTCTATAAAGTTACCTTTCTAAAAACTGAGAGAATACTTGGATTTTCGAAAGTTTTAAAAGGTTGGGTTCGTCTTTCAATGGCTCACGCGAGACGATTCGGCAGAGAAAAAGAAGAAGGAGTATGAAGAGGGGAGCGTCGGCTTATATAGGCAAAAAAGGTGACCGTTTGTCTCCCCTCCTTTGTCTTATTCGGTCCACGAAGCGCCATGCAGGCCACGATCCAAAGATGGAATCGCAAAGAAGCCCACGGACCGCTTTGAAACGATGGCCCACAAAACTCAAAGCCCGACACGACTCGAAGGAAGATACGCCCCGTTTCGTACAAGAGCCTAGGAACTCGGCACGAGACGAGCAGATGACCAAATCGGACCGTGTCGTCCTATGGCGATCCGACTCATACATGTGTCGATTTGAACCAATGCGACTGTTGACTTACATCCCTTCAGGGGAGGGTAAATAAGAATCTTCGAAGCATGTTTCATCATCAATAAAACATACTTCGAGGGGGCAAAATGTTGGCTCGCTTTTTGACCAAGCCATCCGGGATCATTCATAAAAGGAAAACAGGAAACCAAGTCCCCCAAGAAATTGGAGGAATGGATCGCGCGCCATCGTCTCGCCCAGGAATGGATCGCACGCCGTCGTCTCGCCCAGGAATGGATCGCACTTTATCGACTCGCCCAGGAACGGATCGCTCCCATCTCGTCAACGAACGGCACCTCCAGGCGATCCGATCCAAACTTACATATTGTTGCCCAGAGCGAACCGATCCGCTCTCTTGGAACGTACCGAACCCTTTGACCCATTCAACCACGAGCTGGTCTTCAGCAATCCGAATCGCACGGATCTGGCGACACGTGCCCCTAACCGTCATCTAGACCAATTCTCCCCATCTGCACGATCCGATTTTCAAGCAAATCACGACACCTGTTCATAACGGCTAGTTTGACTGTTTCTTCAATGGTGGCGATGCGATCCGATTATCTCGGGATTCGTGCCACGTGTCCGCGATCCGCCTGACAAAATCAGCTATAAATAGCCCAAAGCATGGCATTTTTCGGGATCCTTTTGGCAATAGTGAGTACTGAATCCGCCATTGTTGTCAAACCACTGAAATATAGAGAGAAATCACTGTTGTACTAGCTTTAAAAGCATAATTAATAAGATATAAAGTGGACGTAGGCTCGTTAACGCCGAACCACTATAAATTCTGAGTGTTATTTTCTTTTTCCTCGTTCCTCATTTAAAATTCTCTACAGTTCATAACAATTTGGGTGTTAGGTCCAAATTTCGATCTAACACTTATATATAACATGTGTAACAAATAACAGTAATATGTTAGACTACATCTACATACTTATCTTAGTTATCTATCTATGTGTTGCTTGGTAATTATTTTGAATTTTTGATCTTTTGTTGTTTATAATTCTATATGTTGGTGATTTTTGGATATGTTGGTAATTTTATGTGTTTTGTTGCTTGGTGATTTTATATGGTAATTGGTAGGTCTACATTAGTAGTGTTATAACATATACTGATGATTTTGGGCTTTGTTTCTTTGAATGTTTATATTATTGAATAATAATAGCCAACAGGTCAAACAGGTCGACCCAACTCGACCCGTTTAGTTAAACGGGTTACACGGGTTGGGTCGGGTCAACCCTTTTATAAACGGGTCGGGTTAGGGTTGGGAAAAAATGGCCTGTTTAATAAACGGGTTGACTCGACCCGTTTATAAAGCAACCCGAACCCGACTTGACCCGACCCGACACGACCCATTGACAGCCCTAAATCTATCTCATTTTTTGTTTTTAGGTAATTATTCCGTTCTCTGTGGAATTCTTTAACAAATCTAGATGTTAATACAATATTACCAGGTTCTCTCCATATGTTAAAGTTATTGTATATTTCTGTCAAATTTGTTTCACAGTCAAAGATATTTATCAATTATGTTGTATATCTTTGTTTAAAAATATTTATAATTTCATATTTCTGGTTTTTTGTAGTATTTTATCATTATCTAATATTCTTATAATATTTTTCATGAATTTATTTTCTAAATATTGTTGTGGTTTTCTCATAGAAAATTCTTTATGATTTAGATAAGATTGGTTAATCTGTTTGAGAAAATAGTTAAAGCTTTTGGAAATACTAAGATACAATTTTTTCTTAGACAGTAATCCTTTATTATTATTCTGAAAATATGTTTAAAATAACCTTGTTCTTAATAATTTTACCAGATTCCTACTTCTTAAATCGTTATTCCTCACTTTGCCAACCTAGTTGTCTACTTTTTCCCTTACACAGTACTTCATTTCGACTTAGAGGATTTACGTCTATTGGATTTACTCATTAAGCATTTAGTTACTTGTGTTTAACAAGATAAATATGGTTATCTAAACATAGATTAAGCATAATATTTCTAGGAATTAAAATAAAGAAGTAAGAGAACTTACATAGCTTTAAGCAGTTCTTGTATCTTTTCTTTCCTTAGCTCTGACTTAATATTCAGTTACTCATGATTTTTGAAGAAGGAGCAAGTATGAAGAAGGTAGACATTAAAAACAACAAGCTTATATTTCTTAGGATGGTTTTACAATACACAGCATTAGATGATTTTTACAATGCACCCTTGCTCATTATATAGACTGAGCATTTACAATACATGGACATACAAGTATCCTTTTCTATCTACATTTGCCACATCTTTATAAAGTTTCCACTAAGTGGAATAAAGCTTTCTTATAAAGTTTCCACTAAGTGGAATAAAGCTCCCTTCTGTCAAATTATCACATTTCTTTATTTTAAAAGTTCCTACTAGGTCGAATAAGCTTTCTTTTGTCCATTCTTTACGTCTTCCTTTGTTTATGTGTCTTCCACTTAAGTAGTAGTCTTCTCTTCTGTGAAGTCTTCATTTATGATATTCTTATCGAGTAGGATAGGCTTTTGTCAAATCTTCATCATTTTGTCTTTATTCATCTATAGACATTGTAGTGGAATCCACTTCATCTCTGTTGTTTCTAGTGTTGGCATTGTTTTTTGTAGTATATGGCAAGCATTCGGTTGCACCCCAAAAATGGAGCATCCCAGATGTCCCCTGATTTCCACCTCTCATTTATATTAAAGAAAGTGAGTGGGAGGTGAGAGAATGAGTGGAAGGAGAGAGGGAGGAAATGTATGATGGAAAATAGGGAGGCCAAGAGGGTGCTCCACTATTTCGGGTGTCACTGAACATGCCTCTCTCTCTCTCTCTCTCTATATATATATATATATATATATACATATATATATATATATTGAAAGTGGGTAAACTTTTATTATGGGCTTTTGGCGGGCCAAAAGAAAGAAGCTATTGTATACACACCATACACACATGAGCATTCCGCTACGCCTCTTGTATTGCATGCGAACTCTCCCCCTTAATCTCCACCACCCATTTCCCCACTCATTCTCTCTCTTCCCATTTCAATATTATTTGTTAGTGGTAAGAGAGAGAATGAGTGGGGAAACGGGTGATGGAGATTAAGGGGGAGAGTTCATGTGCAATATAAGATGTGAAGCGAAACACTTCTCTCTCTCTCTCTCTATATATATATATATATATATATATATATAATGTCCCTCATTTTTTATGCGTGAATGAGCAACTGCTTTTATGCGTGAATGTGCAGCTGCTACAAGAAAGTTGAGCTGCTAATTCCTATATGTGTGAGTTATTATTTTCCTGTAGCTCTATGTTATTTTCTATACATACATAGATACATGTGTGAGTTACTAATCTCACACCTGATGTATTATTATTTTCAGGAGCATAAGCATATTGAGTGTGCTCCACTATTTCGGGTGTCACTGAATATGCCTCTATATATATAGTCCCTCATCTTTTTATGCGTAAATGAGCAGCTGTTAGAAGAAAGTTGAGCTGCTAATTCCTACATGTGTGAATTATTATTTTCCTATAACTCTATGTTATTTTCTATACATATATAGATACATGTGTGAGTTACTAATCTCACACCTGATGTATTATCATTTTCAGGAGCATAAGCATGTTGAGTGTGTGTAACACTCACACACACACACAGACACACACACACACACACATATATATATATATATATATATGTGTGTGTGTGTGTGTGTGTTCCCCGTATTCTTAGGCGTGAGTAAGTTGTTGCTAGAAGAAAATTGAGGTACTATTTCCTATTCGTGTGAATTATTATTTTTGCACACACACACACACACATATATATATATATGTGTGTGTGTGTGTGTGTGTGTGTGTGATTGTGTGTGATGTGCGTGTGTGTTCCTCGTATTCTTAGGCATGAGTGAGTTGTTGCTAGAAGAAAATTGAGATACTATTTCCTATTCGTGTGAATTATTATTTTCGTGTTTCTATGTGTATATGTGTGAATGTGAGAGTGTCATCTTGCTTTTGTTTAATCTTTTGTAGCTGCATGGTTGTTGTACTACGTTCTTAAGATTAGTGAATTGGCCGAGCACTAATGGAATAGGCCAAGCACTGCTGAGTATCATAAATTGAATGGGGTAAAAAGGTTACATGTAACCATATTTATATATATTACTGTTTTTATATCAGTTGTATTAGTCAATTGTATTTATAGACGCAACCAACGTGTTTTCTTTTATATAATTATACTTCATGTAGGTGCACGTGTTAGTGTGGTCCATGTGTGTGGGTCTAGGTGATGCCTGAGTTGTCCATGTATAGATATTAGTTATTATACTTACGCTAAATGAATTTACTTATTCAATGAATTCTCGAGTACACCTTTGGTGGTTTCTTTTGTTTTACCTCAATTAGAATATACTTAGATTGTAACACCCCGAATTTTTAGTTAATACTAAAGTTCACTAATTACAGGATAAATAATCTCAAATGTGGGAATTGGGGGTAACGGGCTGCGTCATTGCGTTCGTCTCGGAAAAATACGCGAAATAGAGTCCGAGTTTTCGAGAATCGGAGTCCGTATGGCCCAGTTATGGCCCAATGAAGTTGGCAGAAAATTTAAGATAAAAACAGAATTAAATATTTAAAAATCAGATTTCGAATTGGGGCCAGCGGGGGCCAGGCGGGAAAAATTCCCGCCCTTACCATGTCGACAGGGCTGTCGACAGGCCTGTCGACAGGGGGGTCGACTTGCCTGTCGACACGGCGTGCCGGGCCAGGGGGCTTGGGTGCACCAGATTTGGTTTTCTGGCTAGGGCTGGGCTGGGTTCTAGAGATTTCCTAAATCTAACGGACCTAATCTAACCTAGGGTTAATCTAAGGGCCTAAAACACTACCTAATCCTATAAATAAGACTCCAACCCTACCCTAATTCATTCATAATTAGATCTTGTAACTAAACTATGGCAAAATGAAACTTGATCATGGCCTCCACAAATCAATGAAGAGAGTTGCAAGCTAATCAACCTCTAATCAACATCTTCTTCAACTAAAGCTACTAGTTCTACTACATAAGTTTGCTAATCTTGGTTTTGGTGAGTTCCTATGGCTTTAATAATCAATTGTTAAATTGATTATGGTAGGATGTGATAAGACATGGCTATGTTTGTGGATAAATGTGTTTATGCAAGTTCGTATGATATGTGATTTGCAAGTTTTATGCTATATGCAAGTTTAATGCCATGTTTTATGATGCAAAACACTATGTTGAACATTTATGCATATGTAACATGTTATGCAAACTATATGTGAGAGTATATGCAAGTTATATGTAACATGATATGCAAGTTATGCATGTGATTTTATGCATGCTAAGTATTTGATTGTATGCATGCTAAGTATTGGGTTTTATGCATGCTAAGAGTTTGGGATTATGCAAGTTAAGTGGTGGGTTCATGCATAATAAATAATTGATTTTATGCATGCTAAGTAGGTGGTTTTATGCATGCTAAGTGTTTGGTATTATGCATAAATCATGACATGCAAGTTTACCCTTTTAAATTTGATGCATACATATGCAAGATGACACCTTTATATGCTATGCATGTTTACCCTCCTTTAAGATGCAAGTCATATATGCAAGTTCAACATGTTATGCAAGTTATGTGCATGATGTTATGTAAGTTATGTGCATATTGTTATGCAAGTTCATATGCAAGTTATGTGTATGAGGGTATGCAAATTATGTGCATGATGTTATGCAAGTTATGTTTATGAGATTATGCAAGTTATGTGCATGATGTTATGCAAGTTATGTATGCAAGATTAATGTGATATGCAAGTTATGCATGCTTATGCAAGTATGTGAATGCTTATGCAAGTATGTGAATGCTTATGCAAGTATGTGAATGCTTATGCAAGTTATGTGTATGCTTAAATGCATGTTTAACATGTTATGCAAGTTATGAGAATGCTTACATGCAAGTTCAACATGTTATGCAAGATATGTGTATGATAATATGCAAGCTCATATGCAACATGTTATGCAAATCATGTGAATGATAATATGCAAGTTTGGGTTAAATGTAGTTGGGTTAATATATGCTCATAAATGCAAGTTGACATCCTCTTAACCCATGACAAAGTTATATGCTAAACCCATGATATTTGTGATGGATCTTCCCCTTTATTATGGCATGAAATGAGAACGATTTACGTGGGGAACGATGGGGTTGGTAAATATGTTAATAAAAGTATGATTGGGTATGATTAAGCATACCATAAAATGAATAAGCATAAGTGGGAATTTACCTATTGAGTTAGGTCTACCCCATGGGAATTTACCTATTGAGTTAGGTCTACCCATGTTATGAAAAACTTGATATTAATTAGGGATAATTAATATGGGGGTAATTAATTAGGTGTAATTAATCAACTAAGACACGAGGTTGGACCCTTTTGTAGCGGAAGTCTGCCCGGAACCAACCGGCCATCCAGCGGCTACAAATGATTGGCCCAATGTGAGAGGTCTTAGTCATAAATTAAATACATGATTAAAGTAAAGACACGAGGTTAGACCCTTTTGATGACAGAAGTCTGCCCGGAACCAACCGGCATATCCAATAGTCATAAAAGACGGTCTAATGTGAGAGGTCTTTATGAGGTCATGATCTTAATTAATGAATTAAGAAACACTTAACCATATTAGCATGTAGAGGGGCATGAGGGGTTAAGTGGGTGCCT
Source organism: Allium sativum (assembly GCA_030737875.1). Taxonomy (NCBI): domain Eukaryota; kingdom Viridiplantae; phylum Streptophyta; class Magnoliopsida; order Asparagales; family Amaryllidaceae; genus Allium; species Allium sativum. The sequence goes on along the minus strand of CM060918.1, from coordinate 829,321,455 downwards.
TGGGTGGCATGTAGTAACTAGTGGGGGTGCCTTGGGTGGCATGAGGAAACTAGTGGGTTGCCTTGGGTGGCAATAGAAAATACGATTAGAATACTTAACCAAAGTGGAACATGTAATTAAACATGATTAAAGGGTTAAGTAAGTGCCTTAAGTGGCATGTGGGAATCAAGTAAGTGCCTTGGGTGGCATGCGGAAATCTAGTGGGTGCCTTAAGTGGCAATTGAAATATAATTAGATGGCTTAACCAAACCTTAACATGTAAGGGGGCATGATTATAAAAAGGGGTTAAGTGGGATGCACTAGATAAAATGACAAGCTTAAGTAGTAGCTTGTGGGGGCCCATTTCAACCAATATCCCAAACGTATCTTTGTGGGCTCGACCCATGTCGAGTGACGGGACACGCATATTGGGCTTGATTATAAGAGGCCAAAACGGGTTAGCGGTGGCAACGCAAGTCCAACGGGTTTCATATGCGTGTGTGGGCCCGGGCTGGTAGATAAGCCGTTGTTGCATCGTGTAGATATAAAGCCGTGCACCGTTGATATTATCAGGTGGCCACTTTAGGGGAGTGATACACCCCACTGTGGGACCAGCACGGGTATCTACGTTAGGGAGCCGATCGCTTGGGAGTAGTGGGGTACACCTAGTGGAGGTAGGGGCAGACGGCACCTACGTGGTCAGCTAGAAGTACCAGAAACTACTAGTTATATTTTCTAAATCTTTAGGTGGGATCAACCTTTAAGAAGGAATTACTCTTGGGTAGAACTGGTGTGGTGCAGTGTAGGAATTACCCTTGGGTGGGTAGATCTGGGGTGGTGTAAGCAAGTAATTATCCTTGGGTGGATAAATGCGTCTTTTCGGTTATCGTTGTACATCCTGTGTTTTGTTGGCTACTTAGTGTAGTCATTATCCCCAGAGGTACCGTACCTTGTTTATATCATACCCTAATTAATTTAATGATTGTATTGTTAGGGTTATAGGACTCACTCAGACTTATGTCTGACCCCGTTGTTGTTTATCTTTTTCCCAACCCTCAGGTTATCAGAGTGGGCCTAGCACTAGTGGGCTTGGACCAGACCGCTATATCTCTCTTTTGGGGCTTGGACCATAGAAGTAAAGCTTGGGTTATCTTTTCCATTTTGGCTATTATCTATGTATTGGGATTATGTACTTCTATTTTATCAGGATGGATATTATGTACTTGACTCTTGTTATGGTTTTGTGATGTAACCAAACATGTTTTGTTAATGAAATGATGTTTTAAATTTTCAAGTATTACTTATATCTGTCCTGTTGTGATTTTTCTGTTCTATACTCACTAAAAATACTCCACCAAAACTAAGGCATTCCCTTAGTGAGTGACCTAAGCGGGTGTGGGGTGTTACACGTGGTATCAGAGCTTAAGATTACCAGAACAGATAAAATTTTTAGAAAAACTATTTTCTAAGAATATTCTTGAAAGAAGTATTTTCAAAAACATGTCTTTTAAGAGAAAAGTTTTTGAAAGAAAAGCATAATCCCCAATAGCCATATCTATATCTTTCGAATTCTCCATTTAGAATCTCTTCCTCTCTCATTTTGAGTTTCCCCTCCGCGTATAGATGATCTTTCTAAGATAGATAAGGATGGAAAACCACTTCAAGGGATTTAAACGTTAATCAGATTAGGAGTTGGTTCAAGAAGGAGGAGGACTTGTAGGTACCTATTGGATAGACGATGGGAGGAAGGCTCAAATAGTTGATGTTTAATGAAGGACGAAACCTCAGTAGTGGGAGGTTACGAGTGGGGAATGGGGAAGAAGAAGGCTAGTAGTTATCCTTTTGGGAGGAATAGGACACCTTATTAGGATTGTCCAAAGAAGCAAGGGCAAGGTATGGAATCTTCTGAAGGGTAGTTGTATTCCCTCACGCCTAGGGTACCAGATGGGGATAAGACCGTCTAGGTTGGAATTTGGATTTCTTTATCCGATTCAAACTTTATTTGATTCTGATATATCGAGTTCGTTTATCTCATCATTGTTAGTTGAGTCACTGCACTTAGACACCAGTTTGGTAGATGATCCCTTAGTTGCTTCAAACCCAATTGGGGCTCCATGATGTGTTTGGGTTTGAAAGTTTCTATACTTAGCGTTGGGTTGAGATGTGATGCTTGTTGGGCTTCACGGGCTATGGGTTAGTTTTGGGCATGGACTGGTTATCCAGTAGGGGTGCCGTTCTTGATTTTGAAGGGAGAGAGTTGTTAGGCTTATGACCCGCTTGGGTAACACTCTCGAGATCTTTTGTAATCCCATGGAATCTGTTATGCTAAGTATCTAGAATCGCTTGACACGTCGGTCGGGAGTTTGCAATCTGTTAGAGTGGTCCGGGAATACTCGGATGTGTTTGAGGAGGTGAAGGGCTTACCTCCGGAGCGGGAGATTGACTTCCAAATATATCTGGAAGACAATGCCAAACCAGTGTCTTGTCCAGTGTGCCACGTGGCTCCTCGTGAGAGGAGGGAACTCCATAAGCAAGTAGGCAATTTGCTTGAGAAGGGGTTTAGAAGGCGAAGTATACCGGAGTAGGGTGCTCCGGTAGTTTTTGCCACGAAGGCGGATGGGTCCCTCAGACTTTGTGTAGACTAAAGAGAGCTAAATAAACTCACAAAGAAGAATAAACACCCATTGTCGAGGATTGATGATCTCTTTGATCAGTTGGTTGGCGCCTCAGTGTTTTCGTAGTGGACTCAGCCACGGAGTTTCATCAGTTGAGAGTGGCTGAGGATAGTATAGGGAAGACTACCTTTAGGACTCCGGACGGTTTTTATGAGTGGCTGGTGATGCCATTTGGTTTGATGTACGCCCTCGCATACTTTGTTGATTTGATGAGAAGGGTGTTCAGGGAGTACCTGAATAAGTTTGTGATGGTCTTTGTAAATGACATCTTGGTCTTTTCTAGAAGCGGAATAAGTTTTCGTGTGTGCTCAATAGGCTGAGCGAAGCCAGTATGGGATAAACGGTGGTTTTGGAGCGAGACTGGCGAGGACATCCAGAGCTGGACAAGGGCTTAATTATTTAGCCGTTTTTACTAGTATCATCTCACGTAGGACGTCTAGGTTCGAAGGAGGCTTCTCTTGGGTGTTTGTCTGATATTGGTTTAGGCCTTTGGGGCTTGCATTTGGGGGATGTCGAGTTCGACCAGGGTGGTCTGCGTGAGGGATGGATAGTTGTGACGATTTTGCATGGGAGAATATCCTGATTTTCTCTAGGAGTGGAGAAAAGCCTGCCCTACATCTTAGGGAAGTATTGGAGACTCTCCAGGCGCATAGTTTTAAGACAGCAAAAGTGAATAGGATTCTTAGCGTCCTATGAGTTTGAGATAGCGTACACCCACGGTAAGGGTAACATGGTAGCGGACGCCTTAAGTAGAAAAAGGTTGTCCTCGAGTTTGTGGTTCGTTGAACGACGGAGCTTAGAGTTTATTTCTATGTTTGACTTTAGACCTTCCGTTGACTTTGTACCCGGTTTGCTAGCCTCCTTGGAGGTTAGGCCTACTCTTTTGGGGCGGATTGGAGAAGCACAGAGGGACGACCCACAGTTGGTTGAGTTGGTAGAGAAGCTCATAAGGGGGGAGTCGTCCAGCCATTTGAGTAGGTACACCCTAGACGATAGGGGGTGCTTGCGTAGAGACAGTAGACTTTGTGTACCGCAAGACGAGGGTTTGAGGAAGGTTATTCTTGATGATGCACACCGTTCTAGGATGACCATTCACCCCGGTGGGGACAAGATGTACCAAGACATGAAGAGGGATTTCTTCTGGGCCGGTATGAAGAAAGATGTGGCCGAGTATGTCGCTCGGTGCTTGGTGTGCCAACAAGTGAAGGCGGAGCAAAAGAAACCAGGTGGGTTGCTTCACCCATTGGAGGTTCTGCAATGGAAGTGGGATAGCGTCTCGATGGATTTTATTGACGGGTTACCCGGATCGAGAAAGAGTAATACAGGAAATTGGGTGGTAGACAGACTTACTAAGAGCGCCCATTTCATACCTGTGGAGAGTAAGAGGACTGCTCCATGGCTAGCTTCTGTATATCTTCGAGGGATAGTTCGATTGCATGGGGTACCCTCTAGCATAGTGAGTGATCGAGATCCTATCTTCACTAGAGAGTTTTTGAAGAGTTTGCAAGAGGCGGTAGGGACTCAGTTGTGTTTGAGTACCGCATATCATCCTCAGACGGACGGCCAGACCGAGAGGGTGAATCCTGTTTTAGAAGACCTTTTGAGGCTATGTATCTTGGATTTTGGAGGTACATGGGAGGAGAATCTTCCATTGGTGGAGTTGCCCGACAGACTTAGTGGTGTACATGATGTATTCCATGGGAGGAAGTGCCTACATGAGACCGCAGAGGTGGTAGGGCCGAGTTTGCTTAGAGAAGTGGAAGTAGAGCGTGATGCGACGATTCGACGAGCTCCTACTTGCATCCTTGGGTCAGAGATTTGGAAGATGAGAAACAGAGAGGTTCAACTAGTCAAAGTACAAAGGGGAGATGAAGAGAGCGACGCTACCTGGGAGACGGAAGCGAAGATGCGTTCGAGGTACCCTTTTCTTTCGGAGGGTATGTCCTTCTGCTTCTCCTTCATCGCATATCTTGTGCTTATCTTATCCTTAGTATGTCCTCTCGTTAGTACCTTTGACCTTCAGATAGGATAGTCCTATGGTTGAAACATGTGTTTGAGACATGTTATGTATGATGGATGCAAGTGGATGCAAGTGTTTGCTAGTGGTTGCTCGTGGATGCATATACACACACTCTAGCCACTAGATCGGCTCAGGCACTTCATATTGCATATTGCATAAAATTGTGTGTAGGAAGCTATATTTATGGATGTATAATGATTGTGTTATCATATGGATGATGCATTTTGGTGAATGATTGTGCACTCATGTAGATATTGTATGTGTCGATAGGGTTCTCTCGCATACATAATGGATGCATGGCACTATCATGGTTTGCATATGTTCATACAGTAGATAGGGAACATGTACACACACTTTTTGCATATGCTCATACATCGTTAGAAACTGTTTAAGGACAATGGATGCCCGTGTTTGATGGATTGAGTAGATGGTTGTTTGGATGGTAGGATATGCATTCTCCTTAGCTTAGAGATTTCGGGGACGAAATCCTTTAAGGAGGGGAGAATGTAACACCCCGAATTTTTAGTTAATACTAAAGTTCACTAATTACAGGATAAATAATCTCAAATGTGGGAATTGGGGGTAACGGGCTGCGTCATTGCGTTCGTCTCGGAAAAATACGCGAAATAGAGTCCGAGTTTTCGAGAATCGGAGTTCGTATGGCCCAGTTATGGCCTAATGAAGTTGGCAGAAAATTTAAGATAAAAACAGAATTAAATATTTAAAAATCAGATTTCGAATTGGGGCCAGCGGGGGCCAGGCGGGAAAAATTCCCGCCCTTACCATGTCGACAGGGCTGTCGACAGGCCTGTCGACAGGGGGGTCGACTTGCCTGTCGACACGGCGTGCCGAGCCAGGGGGCTTGGGTGCACCAGATTTGGTTTTCTGGCTAGGGCTGGGCTGGGTTCTAGAGATTTCCTAAATCTAACGGACCTAATCTAACCTAGGGTTAATCTAAGGGCCTAAAACACTACCTAATCCTATAAATAAGACCCCAACCCTACCCTAATTCATTCATAATTAGATCTTGTAACTAAACTATGGCAAAATGAAACTTGATCATGGCCTCCACAAATCAATGAAGAGAGTTGCAAGCTAATCAACCTCTAATCAACATCTTCTTCAACTAAAGCTACTAGTTCTACTACATAAGTTTGCTAATCTTGGTTTTGGTGAGTTCCTATGGCTTTAATAATCAATTGTTAAATTGATTATGGTAGGATGTGATAAGACATGGCTATGTTTGTGGATAAATGTGTTTATGCAAGTTCATATGATATGTGATTTGCAAGTTTTATGCTATATGCAAGTTTAATGCCATGTTTTATGATGCAAAACACTATGTTGAACATTTATGCATATGTAACATGTTATGCAAACTATATGTGAGAGTATATGCAAGTTATATGTAACATGATATGCAAGTTATGCATGTGATTTTATGCATGCTAAGTATTTGATTGTATGCATGCTAAGTATTGGGTTTTATGCATGCTAAGAGTTTGGGATTATGCAAGTTAAGTGGTGGGTTCATGCATAATAAATAATTGATTTTATGCATGCTAAGTAGGTGGTTTTATGCATGCTAAGTGTTTGGTATTATGCATAAATCATGACATGCAAGTTTACCCTTTTAAATGTGATGCATACATATGCAATATGACACCTTTATATGCTATGCATGTTTACCCTCCTTTAAGATGCAAGTCATATATGCAAGTTCAACATGTTATGCAAGTTATGTGCATGATGTTATGTAAGTTATGTGCATATTGTTATGCAAGTTCATATGCAAGTTATGTGTATGAGGGTATGCAAGTTATGTGCATGATGTTATGCAAGTTATGTTTATGAGATTATGCAAGTTATGTGCATGATGTTATGCAAGTTATGTATGCAAGATTAATGTGATATGCAAGTTATGCATGCTTATGCAAGTATGTGAATGCTTATGCAAGTATGTGAATGCTTATGCAAGTTATGTGTATGCTTAAATGCATGTTTAACATGTTATGCAAGTTATGAGAATGCTTACATGCAAGTTCAACATGTTATGCAAGATATGTGTATGATAATATGCAAGCTCATATGCAACATGTTATGCAAATCATGTGAATGATAATATGCAAGTTTGGGTTAAATGTAGTTGGGTTAATATATGCTCATAAATGCAAGTTGACATCCTCTTAACCCATGACAAAGTTATATGCTAAACCCATGATATTTGTGATGGATCTTCCCCTTTATTATGGCATGAAATGAGAACGATTTACGTGGGGAACGATGGGGTTGGTAAATATGTTAATAAAAGTATGATTGGGTATGATTAAGCATACCATAAAATGAATAAGCATAAGTGGGAATTTACCTATTGAGTTAGGTCTACCCCATGGGAATTTACCTATTGAGTTAGGTCTACCCATGTTATGAAAAACTTGATATTAATTAGGGATAATTAATATGGGGGTAATTAATTAGGTGTAATTAATCAACTAAGACACGAGGTTGGACCCTTTTGTAGCGGAAGTCTGCCCGGAACCGACCGGCCATCCAGCGGCTACAAATGATTGGCCCAATGTGAGAGGTCTTAGTCATAAATTAAATACATGATTAAAGTAAAGACACGAGGTTAGACCCTTTTGATGACAGAAGTCTGCCCGGAACCAACCGGCATATCCAGCAGTCATAAAAGACGGTCTAATGTGTGAGGTCTTTATGAGGTCATGATCTTAATTAATGAATTAAGAAACACTTAACCATATTAGCGTGTAGAGGGGCATGAGGGGTTAAGTGGGTGCCTTGGGTGGCATGTAGTAACTAGTGGGGGTGCCTTGGGTGGCATGAGTAAACTAGTGGGTTGCCTTGGGTGGCAATAGAAAATACGATTAGAATACTTAACCAAAGTGGAACATGTAATTAAACATGATTAAAGGGTTAAGTAAGTGCCTTGGGTGGCATGTGGGAATCAAGTAAGTGCCTTGGGTGGCATGCGGAAATCTAGTGGGTGCCTTAAGTGGCAATTGAAATATAATTAGATGGCTTAACCAAACCTTAACATGTAAGGGGGCATGATTATAAAAAGGGGTTAAGTGGGATGCACTAGATAAAATGACAAGCTTAAGTAGTAGCTTGTGGGGGCCCATTTCAACCAATATCCCAAACGTATCTTTGTGGGCTCGACCCATGTCGAGTGACGGGACACGCATATTGGGCTTGATTATAAGAGGCCAAAACGGGTTAGCGGTGGCAACGCAAGTCCAACGGGTTTCATATGCGTGTGTGGGCCCGGGCTGGTAGATAAGCCGTTGTTGCATCGTGTAGATATAAAGCCGTGCACCGTTGATATTATCAGGTGGCCACTTTAGGGGAGTGATACACCCCACTGTGGGACCAGCACGGGTATCTACGTTAGGGAGCCGATCGCTTGGGAGTAGTGGGGTACACCTAGTGGAGGTAGGGGCAGACGGCACCTACGTGGTCAGCTAGAAGTACCAGAAACTACTAGTTATATTTTCTAAATCTTTAGGTGGGATCAACCTTTAAGAAGGAATTACTCTTGGGTAGAACTGGTGTGGTGCAGTGTAGGAATTACCCTTGGGTGGGTAGATCTGGGGTGGTGTAAGCAAGTAATTATCCTTGGGTGGATAAATGCGTCTTTTCGGTTATCGTTGTACATCCTGTGTTTTGTTGGCTACTTAGTGTAGTCATTATCCCCAGAGGTACCGTAACTTGTTTATATCATACCCTAATTAATTTAATGATTGTATTGTTAGGGTTATAGGACTCACTCAGACTTATGTCTGACCCCGTTGTTGTTTATCTTTTTCCCAACCCTCAGGTTATCAGAGTGGGCCTAGCACTAGTGGGCTTGGACCAGACCGCTATATCTCTCTTTTGGGGCTTGGACCGTAGAAGTAAAGCTCGGGTTATCTTTTCCATTTTGGCTATTATCTATGTATTGGGATTATGTACTTCTATTTTATCAGGATGGATATTATGTACTTGACTCTTGTTATGGTTTTGTGATGTAACCAAACATGTTTTGTTAATGAAATGATGTTTTAAATTTTCAAGTATTACTTATATCTGTCCTGTTGTGATTTTTCTGTTCTATACTCACTAAAAATACTCCACCAAAACTAAGGCATTCCCTTAGTGAGTGACCTTAGCGGGTGTGGGGTGTTACATAGATTCTATTTAATAAGCTTGCATATCTGATCTTTGAGTTTGTGCATAGAATATACATTATATTACTCATTTTTGGTGAATCTAACTACATATAGATTTAACATTTGATATATACAAAGTGGATTAAACTTTTGACATTCAACTAGCTTGATCTTTTAGTCTCTCTTTTTTTGCATTTGTTTATTGACTGACCAATAAGGTAATGAATATATACCGGTTAAATTTGTTATATTAATCTTTTTGCTTACAACAAAAGGAAATGGAATGCAAGAACCTATCTAACTGTTCTAATATCGATCAACATAGGCGGAAGAGTATTAATGATAATACCATATGATTTTGTATTTTGAATTATCAAGGGCCTAATAAAAAAGATATTCTTATGCTGAAAACAATATACATCTCACGAAAAGCTAATATAGATATTAATTGTTAGTATTTGTACTATAGTGACACATGTTTACGTATAGAATCCAACGGATGCATGTATTGGTATGATAATAAGAACATGTAAACCATGCTTAGCAATAATTCAGGTTATGCTAAAGGCTTATCAATATTGTAAAATCCATATTATTATTTCTATCTCATAAAGGAAAAGATAATTACAACCAGCCTTATCAGTGGTAACTATCTCAACAATACACTGATGGAATAATGACCCATCTTCTCCTTTACCCGCTTCGCATGTAAGGTAGATATCGTGATGCATTTTTTATACTGTAGTTATGAATCTCTCAACCAAAAACATATAGATTTTTCTTATTCAATTTTTTTTTTTTTTTTTCATTTTACTAATCCATTTGAATAAAGACTCTTTATACACAACTTGCAGAGCTCTGGATATTTAGATCAAGGCATTGGTTTTCCTTGCTTTTGATTGAATTTGTTTTTGTTTGAATTAACTCGACGGCTTTTGAAATGAGAATTGTCAGTTAACAGTAAATTTTTAGTTGTTTTCCATTAATTTTTCCACTTCTCCTCTTTACTTTTTTTTCTCTTTTTCTCATTTGTTTTATTTACTAAATTTACTAAAAAAAATACATAACATATGTATTTTTCCTTGCATATGTAAAATACATAACATATGAGGAATAAAAATCCACGCGTGAAGTGCCTGCTGTGATGGTCGTAGCCATAATTGAACTAATTTTAAGCAGTAAATATTGTATGTCAATTGTAATTTCTATGGATAAATAAAAAATATTAATTGCTTTTTATTTTGATTGATTTCTATGTAAAATGATTTAGGAATCGTAATCTAATTCCGTTTAATGGGAGAACTAATCACATAGTAAATCTACTTAGCTCTGATCAATCAATTTACTAATATGTCATAACTTAACTATTTTAATTTATTTTCTTTTACTAGCAACCGGTAACATTTGATATGCATAATACAATGCGGAAATAGGTGCACTAAGAAGTGTTTTGTAAATTTATAAATGTTTCCTCAATATGACAAGTATATGCACCAAAATAAAATAGTAACTTCAGACCTCATTTTCTATTTTCTAAATACTTTACTTAGAAGCAATTAGATTAGTTAAATAAAATCCTAAATTTTAAGAATAAATGTAGCTGTAAATAATTATCTTCAACAAAAGATTATGAAACTAATATTAAAATAACATTTGTTTATACTTCAAAGACAAGGATATAATACTGACATATGACTATATGATATTTTAATTACCGGCTTTGTTGTTAAAATTTTCTTATATCATTCAAACTTATACTTATTTTCAATGCGATGTCATCCAAAATATTCTAGGCATACTTATAAGTATGTCAATTGTAATTTCTATGGATAAATAAAAAATATTAATTGCTTTTTATTTTGATTGATTTCTATGTAAAATGATTTAGGAATCGTAATCTAATTCCGTTTAATGGGAGAACTAATCGCATAGTAAATCTACTTAGCTCTGTTCAATCAATTTACTAATACGTTATAACTTAACTATTTTAATTTATTTTCTTTTACTAGCAACCGGTAACATTTGATATGCATAATACAATGCGGAAATTGGTGCACTAAGAAGTGTTTTGTAAATTTATAAATGTTTCCTCAATATGACAAGTATATGCACCAAAATAAAATAGTAACTTCAGACCTCATTTTCTATTTTCTAAATACTTTACTTAGAAGCAATTAGATTAGTTAAATAAAATCCTAAATTTTAAGAATAAATGTAGCTGTAAATAATTATCTTCAACAAGAAATTACGAAACTAATATTAAAATAACATTTGTTTATACTTTAAAGACAAGGATATAATACTGACATATGACTATATGATATTTTAATTACCGGCTTTGTTGTTAATATTTTCTTATATCATTCAAACTTATACTTATTTTCAATGCGATGTCATCCAAAATATTCTAGGCATATCCAAAAGTATTTCTAATGGAGATAATTATTTTGCTGTAAATTATGCTAAATTTTAATTTTTTTAGTTTTTGTATGTTAGTCTGATTATTTGAAGTAGATGCTAGAATTATTTACTTCTTCCTGATATTAGATCACTATGTCACTGAGGGGTAGCTTATCTGGTTATGACACTAGAAATTATGAAGTGGCACAAGGACTAGTCACCCATGCAAAATTAAATATATTTTTAATTAGCTAAAGTGGATGGACATTTTGGTGTACTCAATTAGAAGTTTATAAACTATTTAGTTTGTCATGCTAAAAAATAACATATTACACTATATATTTGTTTATCACTTATATTTACTACATTATAAAAAAATTTATTAATTGAAAATATATCATTTGAACCCATTAAAATATTTTTCTAATTTCTTTAGCATTAATTTATGATAATAAATGTACTAATGCAAATGTTAGAATACTGTTTATGTGAACCAGTTTAAAAATGTTATTTCACACTTAGCACAGACTCTTTATTCCATATATATGGAATACTATTATGTGAACATTTAGGCTTAAGTCCTTGAAATTAAACTTAAGACATGAAAATTCCTTTCAAAATAAGATTGTAAATTAGGTTCCTAAAATTTAATTATCAAATAGTTGCATGCATTTATGCAACTATTTAATGAATAATTGTATACAATTACACAATTTTATCCAAAAATTGCGTATATGTCTGCAATTATTTAGTGAATAATTGCGGATATTTCTGCAAAAAAAATTTGAATGATGACAGAAACATTTTTTCATTGAATATTTGCAGAAATACCTACAACTTTTGGATATAATCTCATAAAGATTTGCAATTATTCACTGAATAATTGCATAAAATAATCCAATTATCCAGTAACTTAATTTTTGGGATCTAATTTGCATTCTTTTTTTATTTTTTTGGCCAAAGATGTTTACTATATTTTGAGACTTTATAAGGATTTTAACCAAACTATGCCTATTATTATCATACTGGATACATGCATGTTTGGATTTATACTTAATATAAGACGTACCTTTTTTAAACTTAAGCATCATTTAAATAACACGCATGCTCATTAGTGTAACGTTACCAAGTAGATAATAGTTGACATGTGACGTTAATTTGTTTATATATCCATTATTCTTTTTAAAAATGCAACACTATTTTTGCATCAACATCACTTAAGCTGATTAACTGATAAACATTTTGTAATGCTATTCAAAAAATAAGCCAAACCATAATAAACTCAACTTACAAATGTACACTTTCATCTTTATATAACCAAATTATAAAAACATACTACTATACAAAATTTCGACGAAGCCCGGTTGCGAAGCACGGGTTCACACTTCTAATAATCTTTACTAATAATCGGAATATGTTTGGTGTCACACTTTTTTGGTGTACACCTGAACTAAAGAAAATGCCCTTTACTTAATTATTCTTCCACAATTAAAAGGAATGGGCAATGAATGTCATTTAACTACCTTAACATTTTCTAGAACTGTTACATTTATGTTAAAAACCCATATTAAGCATAAATTTATTCATTTTGGTATTCAATGTTCATTGGAATAGAAATTTTTATTATTTTGGAACATATTACATTATCATTAATTACCTAACCAATAAAAATTGTTATTATTTCATAGAAAATGCAAAAGTATTCAAATTATTTCAACTTTACAACTTACATATTCACACCCTTGATTCTCATATTTATGCAGACCACAATATTCAAATTTTCCACTGAACATTTCTTTGCTTATTTTATTTGTCGTAGATACAAAATTGATTGTCATTTTATTTATTTCCATTATTATATTTAATGTTAATTGAGATATTGCAAATTTTTCATTGAATGTTTCACTGCTTGTTCTGTTAGCCATAAATATAAAAACTTGATGATTGATACTGTTCATTTTTGTCAATTAATTAATGAAGGAAATAAATTATTACACTTTAAGATTCACTCACTAATTCAATCAAACCCTTTCATCTCTTCTATGCTAGATCTATGACTTGTTACATTAACATTATCAATATTATTCACTACCACCTATTATCCAACAGAAGAATGCAAGCTCACACTCAACAACAAGAAGAGGTTAGTGATGGGGCTCCAGAGCCCGATCGGTTCACCCCTAGCTCACGAACCGGATTCTACGGCCAGGTCGGGTCGCCCCCTCGAACCACGAGCCGCAAACCGCAACCCCCAGGCAGTGGTTCACCAGAAACTCCCCACTTCTCTTGCATTCAACGCTAGGGGCACTAACTATGATCTTGACAATTTACAACAACTCTTCGAAGGTGATCGGCTCGCTAATCTAATTAAACATCTCTCGAGAGGCTGCACTTATCAGAATGACGTCGATAACGTCAATCACAATCCGTTCAAACAGGAAATCAGGAATTCACGCAATCCTCCGGATTTCAAACTTCCACAATTGGAGCCATACAATGGCTGGACGGATCATACCGTGCACCTGATGCGCTACAAATGACATATGGATGTTCAATTGGCATTGGAAAACGTCATGGCTAAATGTTTTTCCCTCTTTCTGACTGATATAGAAGCCATGTGGATTCGGCAGCTAGAAATTGAATTGATCAACAGCTGGAAAATGTTGGTCTCTTGATTCATTGAACAGTTTCGGGTCCACATCACTCGATCTAAGAACGTAATGTCACTCACCACAATCAAGCAGAGGCCTAGAGAAACTCTACGCTCATTTCTGGAAAGATTCAACGTTGCAGCAGCGTCGGTTGATCGCCCTGAACCATCGATGGTACTGATGGTAGCGGTATCCGGTGTCTTGGATAACTCAGAATTCAAAAAATCTTTGTACCGAGACCCACCATGGAATCTCGGCGAATTCTACCTTGAAGCAGATAGATTTCTGCAGGAAGAAGATGCAACTTCCAAGAAGAAAGTTCTCGATGTCAACATGCTCAAAGACAGAGAAACGTTTGATTATGGAAAAGGCAAAGGAAAAGCTATTGTCAAGAGTGACCGCAACACTCAGCCCCAGAAAGGGCCTAGATATGAAAAGTATACTGAACTTAGTGCTTCACTATCTGACATCTACATGGACACCAATGGGATAATCTCCTCCCAAAGCCTCCTAGGAGGGAACCATCACAAAGAGAATGTGATTCTAGAAAATATTGCATATTCCATGATATTGGCGGTTATGACACAAATGACTGCAGGCATCTCTGAGATCTGATTGAGGAACGGGTTAGACGTGGAGAGCTACCCGAGTATGTGAAACAACCAATATCGCCCGCATTCGCGCTGTCGCCACCTGCCCCTCAGAGAGGGAATGACCCTGGATCGAGCTCTCGTGGGATCATCGTCAACTGATCTGGATTGGATCATTCTGCATTTGCTGCGTTTCTTAGGATTTAAGATATGTTTTTTGCTTTCTTTAGGTTTTTCAATTGGCTAAATCAAAGTACGCACGAACAGGGTTATGATTTAGCCCCCAAAGTGTGTTATGCACTCAATGACAAACCAATCAGGATTTGCTTTGGTTTTGTATTTTGAATTGAATAAGGAAGGACTTTCCGAGCATGGATTATGTCCGGAAAATTTAAGTATCTTGTCAGGTTGTGGCAGGATTCTCAATCTTAAATAAACTATGGCTTATACTTATCTCGGATCCCTAGGCGTGGATTATGCCTAGGGACAGACTGTCTTATCAGGCTTTGGCAAGTGCAGCTCTATCTCGATATGAGTATGGATTGTAATCGGATTTTTAAGTATGGATTATACTCTAGAATGACGATGTTTTGTCAGGATCTGGTAAAGGAACTCAATAAAACTCGAGTATGGCTTATGCTAAGTTTAAACTTCTTGGCATGGCTTATACCGAGAAGGTTTGGTCCCTCGCCAGGTCTTGGCAGGACGGTTAGAACGTCCCTTGAGTATGCTTTATACTCAATTGGAAACTAAAGCATGGTTTATGCTTGAAAAGTTTAATCAGTTTGCCAGGATTTGACATATCTATTTTCCTTCTCTTCTTTGCAGGTATGGATTACTTGCGCCTGGCCGGCCCGGCGTGGCCTTGGTTTTCACGGATTATCCAGAACACATCATCCTTCAACCAACAAGATATGTTCTAGGGGGCAAATGTTGACACGCTTTTTAGTCAGAGCCATCACACATGGAATTTCTGGTTAGCAATGCGATCAGAAGACATGAAGCGATTTGGTTGAAGTTGCATAACAAACAAAGAATGGCCCAAAACTCCTATCGGACGACCTCTTTTGGGCCCGAAAACATCAACTATGGGGATATGCCTTGTAACTCTTGTAGCCCTCTGAATTAGCTTCAAGTAAAGCTTTCGTTTGGTCAAAACGGACTTACGTTTTGAAAGTTATCCTCGTTTCTGTGAATGCGTGTAGAAGTATGGACTGGCCATCACTTAGACGAAGTGACAAAGCGTCGCTAGCTTGGAGTGTGGACCGGCTCGCCCCACCAGCTCATGGTGCACCCTTGGACTATGACCTGCTTGTGGTGTACCCTCGGACCACGACCCTAAATCACGACCCGACTCGTGGTGCGCCCCTGGATCACGACCCGACTCGTGACACACCCATGGACCATGAACTGGTTGGGACTGACGCACGATTCTGACCTATTCCCGTGCTACATCTTCCTCCTATCAATCTGGATCTCATTACAAATGGCATGGAACGACTTGGAGAGGATTTCTCCATGTTTTCCACCTCATTTCAGGATTTTTGGGATGCTGCCACGTGTCTCACGAACCGGTTTCAGGAAATGGCTATAAATACAACATTCGATGGCATTTTGAAGGATCTTTTGGCTCTAACTCCTGATGGCTTCCACCATTGTTCCTCGCAAGGCTATTGCACAACATAGAAGCCAAATGCCATATTATAACATGAGGATATCATGTATAATCTTCTAATTAATTACTTCATTCCACTGTAAACACGAGGACTTCGTGTATAAAACTAAGAGAATTGTACTGTAACTTCTTAGGATTTAAGAAAAGATAAAGTGGATGTAGGCTTGGTCTGAGCCGAACCACTATAAAAACCTCGTGTATCTCCTTTTATTTTATTGTTTCTGCATTTTGTGATATGCGATTTGTGATTGTGAGGACTTCATACCGTATTTGGGTGTTAGTACCAAATTTTGGTTTAATAGTTTAATTGTTGTACATGTGTTATTCAATGATGTGATCATAAGTGCATAGTATTTATAACATTGAATGAAAGATTGCCTTCCATACCATTCTACAAACATTAATTTCAACTCTTTAAAGGAAAAGTATTATATGTGACTTATAATTCATGGTTTTTAGTCTATCGCTTTATTAAGATATATCATACTTCAATTGAACCCAAGTATGTGTTATATTATAATTTTACTACATGGTTTTACTTTGCTGCTCTAGTAAGACATAACATACTCCAGTTGAAGCTAAGCTTGTGTTAAATTATAGTTTCAACTTATTTTTGAAGTTCAATTAATGATTGTTACATTCAGCAAGTAATAAAATATTTAAACTACTCTCTAATGGAGGCTTGAGGTTTTATCAATTTCATTATTAAATTTAATGAATGATATAAAAGCCAAATACATAAGAACATGAAGAAATATGTGCACAATGCTTCCCACTTAGCTATTTCTTTGACATCAGCATTTACAGGAAGAAAGTTCTTTAAGGCATGAAACTGGGATTGCTGGAAACGCTATGTTTTTTATTGGCATGACACCAAGCGAAAATTTATTACTGTAAATAGCATATTCCCATGGATTATTGTTTTTAGCATGTCCAAAACTAAGTTTATTTTGTAAGCTAGTGTGTGTCGACCTGTAATATGGCAAATCAAGCTAACAAAATTTGACCTGCAAACCATAATTTTGGTGTTTCTTGTGTGTTATGTGTGTTAATTCACCTAAAAGAAAAAAACAAACAGCAAAGGTGTATTTTCACTCGTCATGTATGTTTTTGCAGAATATCCATGAGATTTGAAATGGTTTAATTTTACATTAGCAGTTCCTGCATGTTCAAGTCGAGATTGAAGGAAAAAATGTTGTCGTATATGAATGCATTTGTAGTAGTTCCAATTGCTAAATATACAAAAACAACATGAGGTCTAGAAGTACTAGCTACACTAACTAATATATGCCTTAGTCACATATCAGAAGCACTCAAATGATGCAGAACACTGACAAATGCTACTATATTTTGTGCCCTTGGAATGAAAATTCCCGTTTCATATGTATGTCAGGAAGGGCAACAATGTTACAAATGACGCAAACATCTGATTTTGGAGATGCTTTGAGGAACTACAAGATGCCGCTTTCATCTGATGATAGTTGCCATAACTGTTTAAATTATATCTATTATCTACACCATCTTATTAGATATGAACAATAAGATGATGTTACTCTAAGAACTTGTCGTAATGCAGCTTTTATTACACTTGTAAATCAAGAAGGCAACCTTTCAGTTGTTGACTTTGCAAGTTGTTTCTTTAGCATAAAAGTGCTTATCATTCATGCTTATAGACAATAGCAACAAAAATTTACAAGGTGCTAACTTTACACCGCCATTGGTTTAGTGGTTAGGCATTCCGACTTTGTTCTGCAATATCACATGTTCGAATCTTTCCAAGAAGAAGAAAAACTACTTATCAATCGCCTAACCATGTTTAATTATTAATATTACCTAAATCATTATGGTAGGGATAATAGAGCCAAGATTAATAAAAAGTAGACAACTATGTATCATACTAATTTGGGCTATATTTATTCTTTCAAAAAAAAATCTAACATCTGGAAATAAAAGGTTATGATTGAAAAAAGAAAGGGTTCTACTATTCACACCCCGATTTACACTTCTGACCACAAAAACTAAAAGCATCCCAAATATTTTAAATTTCCTCTACTGACCACCGTCTAAATTAATAACCTAAAAAATTTAGAAACCACCAGCACCTTCCTCGACACAAACGCTTCCTTCCTCACTTATATCATGCATTTATGTCTTTTGAGTCATTTGATCGAACATCATGCATCATATTATCACAACCATCATATTTAACATCATTCAAATACTCCATCTATCAAACGACAAAAAAAGTTAATATATCAATTTGTAAAAGAAGATACATAAGTTATGTGGATAAATACCCTACAAGTCAAAACTTACATTATCATTCTCTATTACAACGTTATCAAATTTAATGTCCTCCAAGCTTGAAATATCAAATGGAGCAGAAGAAATATCCTAATACACAATGGAAAACCCTAACCATTAAAAAAACTCTAACAACATATTCTATAACATAATAGAAAACAATAAAAATCAAGCAAATATAACCTCTTTTTTATCTTCATCTTCCATCTCTATTAGGCACACAAGAATATCTGCTTTTATTAGGGTTTATAGTTTGAAATTGTAGAGAAGTATTTTTCTTAGGAGAAGTACGGTGGTGAATAACTAAGTGAAAGAATAATATATGGTGGCTAGAAGAATATAAAAATAATCACTTGTATTAAATTTAGAAAGGTGTTCGAAAGTGTAAGCCAGGGTGTGAATAGTAGCCTCCAAAAGAAAATGCCGACATGCATAGTTGAATTTATCTTATCTATTTTTGGAGAATGTTTTTGTGCGACAACTATAAGTTATCAAGCATTATGTATATCTAACATCCCCAGTTTACTGACGCTATTCGGAGTTTTAAATTTCTTCAAATTCATCAGCGAGGATCTACTTGTATTTTAGATCGATTTTTGAACCAACACAATGCGCATTTTAAATTGAGTTATGTATTGTGCCCAACAGTGTTCCCTCTGCCTTGGCCTAGCCTAACTTGGTCTTTTGTTGTATGTTTAGAGCTTTGAGATAGTAACAATAACGAACTGTTCAATTCTAAACTGAGGTATGTTACATCTAACCCCAGACTTGGCCCTTGGACGTCAATCGACGAAAGAAAAAGAAACTCACCTTATAAGCAGCTCTGTCTGTCAATTTAGCATCAACCTTTCCTTCCATGGAAACAGATTTATAGATATCATTATGCTCCATAGCCAAACTCCCATCCCTACTCTTTAATTAAATTTCCACACGTATAATCTATATTTTAGGTTAGTATTTTTTTGGTTTGTCCTTCTATTTTTCAAATTGAATACTAACTTAAAATTACAAAGAAACTCAAAATTAGGAATACATTAATCATTGTTGATATAATACATGTGTACTTGTAAGTGATACATATCAATACATTGAAAATATATCATCTGTATCAAGTAGGTTTACATGTACAACCGTTGGTAGAATTGGATTATGGAGGTTTTCTTACGGTCACAGGCTAAAATCAATTTTTGTGAAGCTAAAATACGTTTTCTCATCAGTGTCTCCTTTGTTTTCACTCCCCTCAAATCTTGTTACTTTTGGTCATTCTGTAGACTCCTTCTCCCTCAATCTTGCGATTATATTTCATTCTTCGGCCCCTACCCGTGCTTTCATCTTATAATATACAGAAGAACTCTCCTCAAATCTCGTTATTTTTTGGTCAATCCTGTAAAGTCGCTCTCCCTCAATCTTGCGGATTATATTTTGTTCTATACTTTCATCCAATTTAGATATGCATAAGACTATGTTTTGATTTTCTTAGGCTCGCATTCGTGATATCTCCCTACAAAAGAACGGGTTGATCAAGTCGGTGGAAAACAAAAATATACTCTAGATTTATCCCCAAATTCCCCTAAGCTTATCAGTTATCCCCTTGAGATAAACTTCGTCAAAAAGTTTGTAAGCAATACTCTATTTTTTATTTTTATTTTATTCTTATTTTGAGTAATAAAAACACTTTAGTTGATTCCTATTCTGATACTACTCGCCTAAAGCATAGAAGATTTAATGTACTTGTGAATTTATTGGGAATATAAGAAGATTTGTAGAGTTTTAGAGAACCCGGTAAGTATTCATTTGCTATTTTGTATAAAAACTAAGGTGAAAATGGAATTAGGGAAGTACTTTTAGAACAAATTTTGTATCAGGATGAAGATCAAAATAGAAGCATATTGGTTTCCATTAATAAAATTGTTATGTCTTCGAAGAATTTCTCGCACATGTTTTTCTACCTGATGCTTTGAAATGGGTCATGCGTTTGTACTATATTTTTAAAGGCAAGCCGGTTTTTATAGTGGACCGTGCCATTGTTTATTAGAAAAGAAGACTACAGAGATGTTCTGCACAGGCATAGAAACACATACTGGTTTGAAGTGCCACCACACTAATACAAGAAACTATCTCATTTTTCTAATGATAGATAGCACCTTCTCAAAACATACGTATGTTCCTTTCCATGCATAACATATATATAAATTTCTTAATTAATTTCAAAAGAAAGATCCCTTTAGAACTCTTCCATCTAGTTGCTTTGAAGACAGTGAACCACTCAAGAGCTGAGTTCCTAGAAGGACTATGCAGATTAAAATTTAGGAGCAGTTTAGTCCAAATGAAGTGAGAATAGGCACATTAAAAAAATAGGTG
Organism: Allium sativum; assembly: GCA_030737875.1. Lineage (NCBI taxonomy): Eukaryota > Viridiplantae > Streptophyta > Magnoliopsida > Asparagales > Amaryllidaceae > Allium > Allium sativum. The sequence continues at coordinate 829,300,631 of CM060918.1, read as the reverse complement.
GGAAACACATTCATCACTTCTCCTACAAAAAATATATGCAGCATCATCAACAATATACATATGTTTAAGTTTATTGAGAGTAAGAAGCCCATTTCTAAGAATCTTCCACAACATAATGTTTTCTTTTGGTAGAGAGTCACAATTCCAAATACGAGAGTGCCAAGGAAACCATTCCATATTATCAACAAAACTCTTATATAACAAACTGATGCTATGAGGATAGCCATTCCAACAAGCATAAGGGACATAACCGGATATGAGTTACTGTGAATGATATTCCACGCATTCCGAATTAAGGACGAACTGTTGTAAGGGAAAGAAACAACACCTTCACACTAGTGATCCATAACTGTCGCATTGTCATTTATCCCAATCATCACTCTCAAGTTGTACGGTATTAAATTACTAGGAATGAGGAATTTAGAGACCCAAGGATCTTTCCAGAAAGACACTTTGTTCCTATTTTCCATTCCCATTTGCACCATTGGAAGGAAACCGTCTCTATGTCTTAAGATATTCCTCCATGACCAACTGCAGTCCACATTTGGCAACATAGTCCATAATTAAGCATCTTTAGTAAGATAAGTTCGAGTCCATAAGGCCCATAGGTTGTCATCATATTTCATAAGTTTGTCAAAACTTGCCGATAAAGCAAACTTGTTCCATTTCTTAATATTCATAACACCCAAACCCCCATACTCCTTCAAAACACAAATATGCTTAAAAGCAATAGGAATCAATTTTTTGGAGAATGGGTTGTCATGCCATAGGAATTGATTAAAAGCAGAATTGGTCATATTTATGACCTTAATAGAAAGAATGAAAATTCTAGCATAATAAATGCTCATGGAAGTTGCAACCGAATTAATAATAATTAATCTACCTGCCATAGAAAACTTGGAGCTAGGCCAGCTGGAAATTTTTGCAGTAATCCTTTCATACAAATGAAGACATTGAGAAATTTTGATTCGAGATGTGCACATTGGAGCTCCAAGTATGTTTCATTTTCATTAAAAGGTACCAGTCCAAAGGTGGCATAAATCGAATATTTAACAGCCTCAGAGACACCAGCTATACGAATTTTAGATTTGCTCTTGTTGATAAATAAACCAGTGAGGCGGTTAAGATGAGATAGAATGCTGAGAACACCATTCATAGATTTAAGATTGGGCATGGTGAATAATAGCAGGTCATCAACAAAAAGTAAAGTAGAAAGAGACATTTTCTTGTACATAGGATGATAGTCCAGTAAATTATTAGAGTGAGCGTGTTGGGTGGTGGACGTGAAGAGCTCCATAACACACACAAAAAGGTAAGGGGACATTGGACAACCCTATCTAATTCCTTGAGTACCTTTGAAATATCCAAAAGATGCACCATTACAGCTTAAGCAGTAATCAACAGTAGACATGCAAGTGTACACACAACATAGAAAGAGCACAGGGAAGTTCATTTTAAAAAGAATGTAAATGATAGAATTCCAGTGAATTGAGTCATATGCCTTTTGTAAATCAAGTTTAAGTGCACATCTAGGGGATATGTTTTTCCTATAGTAACCTTTCATCAATTCAGTTGAGAGTAAAATATTGTCCGAGATGTCTCTACCATGAATGAAAGAACTTTGGTTTGGCGATATAAGATCAGAAATTACAAGCTTCATTTTACCCGCAATGATTCGAGCAATACATTTATAGACAGCATTACAACAAGCAATAGGTCTAAAATGCGAAACATTTTCTGGTTGAAGAATTTTAGGTATGAAATCTAGTCTAGTAGCATTAACTCCACCCACCATTTTACTGTGCAAGAAATTTTTTTTTGATAGCCTTCATCACATCTCCACCAATAATATTCCAGGTCACTTCATAAAAATAGGCATTAAAGCCATCGGGTCCGGGCAAGCTAGAAGCTTTCATGCCAAAAATAGCCAATTTAATTTCTTCTTCAGACACCTCTTCAATGAGCTTGCATCTCATATTCATGTTAATGGATGGAAGCTGGAACATATCAAGTTGTGCTAAAGAAGTGGAGAAAATACGAGCAGAGCCGAGGAAATTCTGAAAGAAGTCAATGAATGCATTTTGTATTGAACCAAGAGACGCACATTGGACACCATCGGTATCTTTAATACTGGAAATATAGGTGTTTGCATTTGGATTTTCAGGGTTTTATGAAAAGTAGAGGAGTTCCTATAACCTTTAACCTGCCAGATGTGCTTTAATTTCTGTTTTTGCCATGGAGTTTTCTTCAATTAAAGCCTTAGATAATTATTTGGAGAGACTTAATTCATCAGTAGCAAGATTTGAGAGAAGAGTAGGATTGATGCAATTCTGCAACGTAGACTATACATGTATTAAACTAGTGAGAAGACAAGCCATGACCGTTCCCATACTTTCCTTTAGCCCACCGCCTCAAGTTTACTTTAAGATTCTTGAGCTTAGCCTACAAAATGAACATAGGGTTGCCAAAAAAGGGAGTAATCCAGTTAGTCTGCACAAAATTTAAGAAATCTGGGTGTTGAGCCCAGTTATTAAAAAATGAAAAAGTGGGATGTCCTCTCTCATGCCTCAAACCCCAGTACAATATAAGAGGAGAGTGATCAGAGAGTGATGGAGGGGGAATAGTTGCAGTCAGGGAAGGCCATAAAGTTAGGGCTATGTAATTTAAATAAGGTCTATCAAGTCTGCAGTAGGTTCTTTAACTACTTCTACTAGAGTTGTTCCATGTGAAAGGTTCATCAGAAGTGGGGATAGGCAGGAGGTTAGCATCATAAATAGCCTTGTTGAGAGGAGAAATTTGTCTGACAGTAAGGGGAACACCACCCCTTTTATCAGTAGAATATTACATGTAATTCCAATTCCCTAAGCAAATCCAAGGGAGAGAGGGATGTTGAAGGTTGGGTAGAGAGTCCAGAAAAAATTGTCTATGAATCGCACTGTTTTCAGCATAGACAGTAGTGAGCATAAAAGGGGATGATGAAGGAAGGTGAGTGATTTTAGAGTGAATGTATTGACGGTGAACTGTAATAAGGAGAAAGATCAAATTTAGCAGGGTTCCAGAGGATTAAAAGCCTACCAAAAGGAGCTTGAGCAAGGTTGTGGATGTGAGGCCATCCATGTCTGATAGTATGAACAACTTTAACAGTAGTATCATGATTAAGTTTGGTTTCAGCAATGATCATAAGGTCAAGTTTATGGCTTGAGATAAGGTCAGCTATTTCAAGTTGCTTGTCAATGGAATTTGCCCCCCTAATATTACAATAAGAAATTTTGTCTAACATTACAAACTCTTTGAGGAGGAGGCTCTGGTTTTTACACAAGAGGGGTTGGAGGAAGGCTTTTTTGAGGATGGTACATGTAGAATTCCATCTTGTCCAAAGGAAAAATCAATTCTATGGTCAAGGTTAGTAATAAAGGATAGGGATTTTTCTTTTTTCCATTTTTCTTCTTTGAAGATGATGACAAAGGTGGGATTGGGGATGCACTGCTACCTACTGGGATTGATGAAAGATCTTTGAAGAGGTGAGATGGCAGGGAAAGGGAATTATAAGGAGATTTGTCCATGATTGGAGATGATTCAGAGGGAATAACAGAGTTAGTTGAAGTTGTGGAAGTTATATAAGGTAGGACAGTGGATGTAGCAATGGATGGAGAAGAGTTTTGATGAATGACAGAGTTGATAGCATTATTTGGTAAGGAGAGCATGGAATTGCATGTGTGCATGGATTCATTATTGTGCATGTCACCGTCAGTTATAACATTAACCAAAACAAAATGGTTGCAGCACACTGACTAGCAATATCAGTGATAATACTGTGGGTGGCATCGGTAATTGAAATAGAGTTCACATAAACGTCACCATCGGTGAAGTTCAGCTCCTTGTTGAGTTGAACATGATTAATTGTATTTAAATCAATGAGTTCTTCATGTCCAGATGGATGAACACAAAGATCAACATCAACATGAGGTATAAGACTTCAACGTCATCATTTCCACTACCCTCTTTACCATTAATTTTACTTTTCCCAATTTTCCTCCAACTGAATTCATCTTACTCTTCTTTTTCCTAGTTCTGAAGACAAATATCCATTTCTCTTTCTCTAATTTTTCATCACTATCATTTTGTGCCTTCTCATCTTTACCCACTTTACTTTCTTCAATCACTATACGATCAGACTCTTTCTTTCCATCATTCATCTTTTCATAGTGATTTGTATCATGATAAAAATCTTGCTATTAGTAATAAAAGTGGTTTCCAAGAGTATTCAATAACAATATTGGGGCAAGTATCATCTCCAACAACCAAAAATTCAGGTAATTCCTTGTTAGGAGAGATTTCTATTAGACATTTGGCAAATTCAAATCTTTTCATTTTCTCTGTGTTTTCATCAAAACAAATCAACTTTCCAAGATGACAAGATAACCAATTTATTCCAATTAGAGACCATAACAGACTAGGAATTTCATATAAATGGACCCGAATTGGAACAACTTTGATGGCAGCTTGCGCAGAGGATAAGGAGGGAGTCCATCGAGAAACGATGAACATCTGGCCTCTGATGAACATAGGGTCCCTTCGAATCACCATATCCTTGTCTTCCTCACAAGCATATTTGAAGAAGTAATTTTGTTTGTCAAGGAAAACATCATAATGGCCTTTAAGTTTCCAATTTCTTTCCAAGTATTGCTTCACTGCCATAAAATTGACATTACCAGCAAGAAATGAACCAATTAAGCAGTCGGACCAATTCTTGATACCTCCCTTAACAACGATTTCAGGTGGGTCAACCGATTTACCTTTGTAAGGGACGTCGAAGTGAATATGTACATAAATACCAGCATTTCTAGGTTTTGATTGGAAAAAGGAGATAAAGGAGGGTTTTGGAACAGAGGAAGATGAAAGTGGGGGGATGATCGAAGGAGGAGGCGGAGGTTGGTTGATGGGGATGGTTGGCATAGGAGGAGGTACAGGACGCACAAGAATAGGGGATGGTGGATTGGACAGGACAAGAGCGGTGGTAGAGGACATTTTTAAAAGAAGACACCTGAAAACCGCGGCGTTTGTACTGTTATTTCTTGAGATTCCTATTAAATTAATTTGGAATAATAACTTTTAAGGAGTTCTGACTGAATGATAGTAAATAACCAATCTCTTCGTATTTACTACTTTCCTAATTATCGTTTATTGTTTCACGAGTAGGCCTATGTACAAGTTGACAAGATTAGGTTTTCCGGTAACTAAACCTTCACTGTTGGACCTAGCAAAAATCTACAACGAGTGTGAAATTGAATAATGAACAAAGGGTGGCATGGAAAGTGAAAATTAAAGTGAATGTGAGAATCGTACACTTCCGGCCACCTTTCTAAATTTAATACAAGTGATTATTTTTTATATTCTTCTGGCCATCATATATTATTCTTTCACTCAGTTATTCACCACCGTACTTCTCCTAAAAAAATACTTACTTCTCTATAATTTAAAACTCTAAACTCCAACAAAAGCAGATATTCTTGTGTGTCTAATAGATATGGAAGATAAAGATAAAAAATAGGTTAGAATTGCTTGATTTTTATTGATTTTTATTATGTTAGAGAACATGTTGTTAGAGTTTTTTTAATGGTTAGGGTTTTCCATTGCGTATTAGGATATTTTTTCCGCTCCATTGGATATTTAAAGCTTGGAGGACATTAAATTTGACGACGTCGTAATAGAGAATGACAATGTAAGTTTTGACTTGTAGGGTTTTTATTCATATAACTTATGTATCTTCTTTTACAAATTGATACATTAACTTTTTTTCGTTAGATAGATGTAGTATTTGAATGATGATAAATTGGACGATAAACATGATGGTTGTGATAATTTGATGCAAGATGTTCGATCAAATGACTCAAAATACATAAATACATGATGTAAGTAAGGAAGGAAGTGTTCATGTAGACGAAGGTGCGGGTGGCCTCTCCATTTTTAGGTTAATAATTTAGACGGTGGCCAGTAGAGGAAATTTAATATATTTGTTGTACTTTTAGTTTTGGTGGACAGAAGTGTAAATCGGGGTGTGAATAGTAGCACCCGTTCTTTTTTCAGTCATAACCCTTTATTTCCTTTTGTTATATTTTTTTTAAGAATAAATATAGCTCGGATTAGTATGATACATAGTTGTCTGCTTTTTATTAATCTTGGATCTATTATCCCTACCACAATGATTTAGGTAATATTAATAATTAAACATGGTTAGACGGTTGATAAGTAGTTTTTCTTCTTCTTGGAAAGATTTGAACATGTGATATTGTAGAACAAAGTCGGAACGCCTAACCACTAAGCCAATGGAAGTGTAAAGTTAGCACCTTGTAAATTTTTGTTGTTATTGTCTATAAGCATGAATGATAAGCTCTTTTATGTTAAAGAAACAACTTGGAAAGAATATAAGTTGAGTTGTCTAAAGTGTGAGGATTCATACTAATCCTAAAGTGGGATTCCTACCGATCCCCATACACTTGGGAATTCAAAAGATGTTTTGATGAGCCGAGATGATCATACTTACACGACTCCATCTGGATTTAATCTCTAGGTGCTTGAGTGACACTTCTGAGTCCTTTAGCCTTGCAAAGGTTGGGTCGTAGGAATGTGAAAGGCTTCTGATAGCCGGGCCAAAAGATTTATTAACACTTGCCTCCCAAAGTATGTCTTATGTGAACACGACGTGCTTTGAATCGTGACAAGTATCTGATGTTTGAAAAGATCTCCAAGATGTGTCTAGCATATGGGTGCAATCTTTCCTTTAAGAAGTATATACCAAGAAGTGTACCGCTTCGGAGTGATTGCAATTCTTTGTTGAAGCTCATTGGTATAAGTGCACAGTTCTAGCATCGTCGGAAGTTCTGACTGGTTTGAACTTCGTTGCTAGGAGTGGAATTTTCAGATTTCTTAGACAGTTATCAAATCTTTATCGATTCAATAAATTAAATGTTGGTTACTGGCTCTCGCTTACACCGGGGTGCAAATAAGTTGTTGACAACATAGGGTCATGTATGCACTAATACGCTATTACATGTTTGTGTGATACAATCTGAGTTGTAAATATGAAATCGTAATGATAATGATGTGTGCATGGGGGTATGATTGCATAGGTCAATTTTCAAAATGAGATTGAACCCGAAGTCTAAAAGCATACTCCTAGATGGTGAGTACATGAGTGGTCGTCAATTCGCAATTGCTCTGGCAATTGAAGCTTTGAAAACTAGTATACACAAGCATAGCCATGTTTCAACTCCTATGAATATCGATCTGGGGCTTCCTTACCCTTCCTTTCCTTTATTTCATTTTTTAAAATCGATTGTTCGGGGACCGGTACTTATTCGGAAATCATTACCAAGCCCTTAGCAGTTGGTTTTGGTTGTTTTTGGGGACACAAAATGATTTTCGTATCTCCAAAACTTAGGGTTCTTGAATTTTTTTTTTGGAAGGAATGTGAAGAATGGAAACTTTGGAATCATTGGGGAACAATGTAGAAGGATGGAGGAGCGCTAGTCTTACGGGGATATAAGTCAGGATGGAAAGTTGAAGATTTCTCTAAGTGTTCAAGGATACGAAGTGAAATTTCGTACCCCGAAAACTTGGTGAAATTTTAGAATTACAAGCTCGAGTTCATAAATTTGGAATTTCATGCGACGTTGCATAATTGGATTAAGAATTAAAACTTTATGTTCGAGAAACGAACTTGTTGGAGCTGATATTTCGGATATGCACACATGATTGGTGCTCAAAATCGGACTGTGGACAGATGACCAAATTACCAATTCAGCAATCCGATTCCTGACTCAATCACGATGTAATCGCGACTCGTTCCAAGTACCGCAAAGATGGTTAGCAATAATTATGAAGCGGGAGCTGGGGGAGGAGGTGTGTCTCTGAACTCGCTTCCTTATGTGCCCTCTGTCGTGCTTCTCGACATGCCCCCAGCTCAAGGGGAGGAGGTCGGAGCTTAAGAGGAAGTAACTTCATGCTTCTGATTGCAACGCGAGTTTGGTTTTAAATGTTCAAGTATTTTCTACACTTTCTAGTAGTTTTTCTCATGTAATATAACTCATTGTACCACTTATATTTAGGTTGCTCGATACTTTACTCTTGATGAACACAAATCGTAAAGTTCGAGTGTGTTGACTTCACTCCCAAGATTTCCTTTCGGTCATTAGTCTCGAGTCGTGTGAAGTCCGATGTGTTAACTTCACTCCCAAAACTTTCTTTCGGTCGTTAGTCTCGAGTCCTATGAAGTATAAATACGATTACTCCATTCTTGTGATCTCCTTTCGGTTGTTGACCTTAAGTCACGTGAAGGTCATGTTTGGTAGCTCCACTCTCAAGACCTCCTTTTGGTCGTCGATCCCAAGTCATGAGGAGCTGAGAGATATATATGTAGTTGGTTCATCATTTATACTCTCTTGTCAGTTTGTTCGGATTAGAGTCGATGGCGTCCTTTGTTTGCCTATCTGTACTCAGATCCAAACTCTGAAGATCGGAGTTGGCTAAGTGAGCGGTTAGTATCACACTCATTTGGCTGGTGCTAACGGATAGAGTCCTAAATATTCCCATGTATAAATAGATTGTATACTAACCATCGAGCTTAAGGCAACTTTCCCCCAGTTTTGGAGGTAAGTGAGATAGTGCTGATGGACGGACTCCTAAGTACGCCTAAGTATGAATAAGTCATGTCAGATCCTTCAATCTTAAGTCACTTGCCCCTAATTTAGGAGGTAAGTGAAGGTTGCAACAGCCTAATTGCGTTTGTTGCAGTACTACACCAGCGATCCATGGATGGATCACTAAGGTATAATTTGATATTTCAGCACATCAGACAAGAGTTACATTTAAACCGGACATGTCGAAGTAAAAGCCTTCAATCAAACCAGTCTTTGAAAGTGAACAACAAGGTTTATATGGAACAAAAATTTAAGAGGAATGAAATAAGCATTGTGGCATCATGGACCTGAGTCGCTATTTTTACTATAACCTTTTTAAGTCGAAGAGTTGATCCCTGAGGATCTAGTTTATGACCAGGGACCTTGCTGGTTGTTGTTCTTGGTAAGCGTTAGACAGCTCAAGAACTTCATTTGGAGGACATGTTTGTACTGTTCAAGCTTTTTCTGGTGAATCCTCTTTTTGATGGCATCCCTCAAATAGAGACAGTTGTTTGCATCGTGGTCATATATGTTGTGGTATCAGCAGTAATTTCCAAACTCTCTAGCTTTATCCATCGATTCTCTTGGATTTGACTTTTTGTACTGGAGAGCGTTGCAGATTTTAAGGTTGATGTTTTCGAGGGAGTTATTGAGCGGAGTGTATTAGCGCCTTGGTGGATTCTTCTTTTTATAGTGACTACCTCCATTGTTTCTGCACCGAGCAGGTTTGTACAAAGCATCAAGACTAGAGTTGTCGGAACTTCCATCGGTCCATTCAGCAAGGACATTGCTTTGGGCAGCGCCTTGATGTGGGTTGTCGTGATGGCCACTTCAAGTAGCATGGTTCCTATGTGCCTCTTCTTGGCATAGGAATTGATCGGTATTCTCATAAAAGGATCCTAAGCTCTTTGGTTGTTTTCTGTCAATCCATGTCCCGAATTCCGAGTCAAGGAGCGCACCCTTTGCAAGTTGGACGAGGAGGGTATGAGGCTTTGGATTCTCAACTTCTGTCAAGGCATTGTTGAACCTCTGTAAATAGCTCTTCAACGTTTCTCATATTCCTTGGTAGATGTTGGAAATAGCTAGGATGTCTTTTGGTTTGGTCACGCGCATCCTGAATTGTTTGACCTATCCCCTTGCGAGTTAGTGGAAGATTGAAATGGTTCTTGGTGAAAGTCGAGAGAACCGTAGCAAAGACACCTTCGAAGGCCGGAAAGCAATTGCACTTCACGACGTCTGTGGCGCGAGCAGAATCCACGTGCCACTCATAACGGTTCAAGAAGTTTTCAGGGTCGGTCTTCCCCGAGTGAGTCGTTATTTGTGGTATGCTGAAGCATCTAGGTCATTCAGCAGTGAGCACATTTTTAGTAAATGGGCCACGTCTCGCACTGGCTTCCCAGTCGTCGTTGACGTGACCCCTAGTCTCTTTCATGATCCTACGGACCATGTCGGTGAGTATTGGAGTTCCGATCTCCATTGGATTCCAATGGTCGTGATTTAACTCCGGGTTGTGCAGCCTAAGATGTATCCTTGCATGGACATTTTCGATGTCATGAGATTCATCAACATCCATTCTTCGATTTCGTGGAGGCTGGTTGGAGGTAAATTGGGTCTAGTTTGTTACTTGAAGTGTGGCACCATTTTTGTGTGGTGACAAACTGGGCCTGCCTTGTAGAGGGTTGAGTGCTAATCCCTTGGTCGGGATCAGGCCCTAACCGAGAACAGTGATGTTTACGCATTCCCTCTCTGATGGTGATTTCAGCACCATCACGGTTGGTTCCATTCCATTGACTTTGGTTTCTATGGAGGGAATGAGATGTATAGCTTTCAGAGATGTAGTTTGGAGGAGGTTTAGTGCCCCTATTTGCATGTAGGCAAGTGATGTTTCCTTCGGTGCTACGTTGCGGTTGTTGCATCAATTCAAGGTTCAGCTTGATTTGCTCGTTAAGCTTCCTTTGAGTTTCCTCCATCTTTCTTGTGACTTCGATAAGATTGGCTTAGGTAATAGGAGCCTCGGGACCAAGAGATGTAGACACGTCGATGGTGGCTTGAGCATAGGAAGGTTGTTGATGGATGGATGCCCCTTGGTTGGCATTGGGAGGTCCAACAATGGTGGTTTTTCCCTGTTTTTTTCCTTCTTCACCATTAGTATCAAGCTTGGAAGGTTGATCTTCACAGATCTGAGAAGGTCTCCATACTTGAATGGAAGAACGACGGGAAAATAGTTAGCTTTTTTGAAATCCCCCTTCCTGACGCTCCAAAATGTTGGCACAACACCTAAAGAGTTTTATGCTAGTAAAACTAAGTGAAAACGAGAGAAAATGTAGAAGAAATGCAAGAAAAAAGGCGCATAATAGTTTATATTGGTTTGGCTTGTCGAAGCCTACGTCCACTTTGAAGATTTTAGCACTTTGTTGATGATGATATTACCAACGTGGGTACAAAGCGGGATTGATATTACTCCTGGAGGTACCAAAACAATAGGGATACAAGTGTCAAAAGTCCCAAAAAAAAAAAAAACTAGAAAAAGAAGCTTTATTCTCACCCACGAATGGGGTATTCATAGCTGAGAATCTGGAGGGAAGTAGATAGGTGCGCGGGAATCACGGCCCAAGAGGGCCTAAGGCCAAAAACGATGTCTACCAGGATCGATACCAATCCCCCATGACTTAGTCATGGTTTTGAGACTTTGACATCATGGAGTTGCTCCTTTTGTTTCACATTATCTTCTGGTAGAATTTGGTTGCAATTTGATGAAGGGATCAGAAAGTACGAACACTTGAAGTTGGAAGGAGTAGTTATGTTGTTGATTCATATTGATCTCTGATGATTGTTGATTCATACCTATCCCTGATGCCTTAAGCCGGTTTGTAGTGTAGTGTGAAGTACAAGGATTCGTACCAATCCCAAAGTGGGAGACGTACCTATCCCGAAACACTATAGACTCGTAAGTTGAGTTGTCTGAAGTGTGAGGTTTCATACCGATTCCTAAGTGAGATTCCTACCGATCCCCAAACCCTTGAGCATCCGGAAGGTGTTTTGATGTGCTGAGATGATCATACTTGCACGACTCCATCTGGACTTGATCTCTAGGTGCCTGAATGACACTTCTGAGTCGTTCAGCCTACGACGGTTGGGTTGTGGCAATCTAGATGGCTTCTAATAGTCAGACCAAAAGGTCGAGTAACACTCAATATTAATCCCTATGATATCCATAAAAATTTCAATTGCACAACATACTTACCATAGGTCTACGTTGAATGGACTTGGCCATTGTTGATTTCTACATTTACACAATTTAAGTCTATATCAAAACCAACGTCTTTCGATCCCAATTTGGATGGTGTTTGGTTTACTTTTTTTAATTTTGGATTTTACCAATACAAAAATGCAAACGACACATTTCTTTTGCAAAAAAATATCGCTTTAAAAAACGAAGTTACACGCAAAACTGAAATAACATTTACTTTTTTTTGGCATTCTAAGAAGTAACAAAAGAACCAAAGAAAATGTATCTCTTCCGTTGTTCCTCGAGCCCTCCATCTTCCTTTCATTTGCTCCATCGTCTTTAACTCTTTTTATTTTTTATAATTAATATTAAAACTCAAAACACAATACAAACCAGACATCTTAATTTATTGACCGAAATCCTACTTTTGCCTAGCCAAATTACATCATGTTTTTGCTTCAATTCACATGGTCAATCATTTGTTGCTTTTCCAATTTTCATTTTTTTTCCATTCAATTATGTATAAAATAACTGTTTATGCAACTTCCTCAGACAAACATACATGAGTACAACTGCAGAAAAATAATGCATAACCCCATTGCTCAAATTTTCAATTGCTTCGCTAGACCATTGTTGACACCTTTCATTTTACTGCGCAAACAGACAAGCGTCACATTATCACATTTAGGGATGAGCATTATTTGGTTAAACCAACTAAACCAATTTATTTTGGTTGGTTTGGTTTGGTTTTGAAATTAGATCAGTTTGTAATCGATTCAGCAAAATATTTAGTTTGATTATCAATTTAACCAAATTAACCAAACTTTTATTATATGTTCAAAAGTATCGATATTATAATAAATATTCTAGGTTAATTTAGTTGTCTAAGTTAATTTTAACCATCACATATGTATCAGAATTACTTTTGGAAAGCATAAGAATTATAAATAATAATACTTTAATCATGTATTTATAATTTATTTCAAATTATATTTTATATGATGAATATAAAGTCCAAGTTATTTTTAATTTGGTTATATCAAATAACCAACCGAACCAATGGTTTGGCTTGATTTTCATTTTTATCAGTTTTAGTTTAATTTGGCAATTTTTACCATTGGATAAACCAAGCTAATCAAACCCTCACGCCTGATTCACATTATCTCATCAACACATAATTGCAAGTAAGGACACACCAGTGAAGTCCTTCATCCCCAACGTTTATCTTAAGAAACATCAAATGTTATTTGCATATTAGCGCATATAGCTGGAGCTTTATAATAAAAAATAACACCAAGACGCATGTAAAAATCAAAGAAGGGCAATCAGACTATGTTCTGCACAATATCCGGAAATTTAGCTCAATCAAATTTAAAGAGTTTTAAGGAGGGAAAAAAAAAAAAAGTACAGGCCCCGGTAAGAATGCATATAAAAACACAAAACAAAAAAGAAAAAAAACATCTTATAAGAACTTGAGAATTAGGGGCATCAACCGTGTCCTGCAGTGCACATATTTTGCATATTCTAATGCCGAAGAAACTAACAAAAACCAAAAGCGAAATCAGGAAGCCACAAGATCAGGGGCTTGGTCCTCGACCGATGTTAAAGCAGTCTTAACCTTGTTTATCCAAACGTCCAATCGGTCTCTTATAGATTTGATTTGTGCTATTCCCAGAACTCTAGGTTGAACCCACGACACGTAGACGATTCCCTCTACTTGATCTATGATGCCTTCAATAAGATGCACCTGTACATTCCAAATAATATCATGTTATCAGTATATCTTTCCCAGCTGTAATAATCATAGCCAATATAGATCATACAAGAAAGGAATTTCTGGTGTTTGGCTCCATTTGAAATTAAAATCTTGTGAAGTCAAGTGTGCTAGACAAAAACACGTCCAATGAAACCTAATTTCTCATAAGATATTCGCTGATATTAGAATAGATTGCTGGTATTAGCATTTTTTTTAACATCACAAACATAGGGCATCGGATCAATTTGTCTAGAAATCAAGCAGAGGCTTTGACGGTTAAGATCTCCAAATTGCATTCGGAAAAACTTCCAAAATTGAATTGTTGACAACATTGTTTAAATACTCATGTTCATTCGGAAAAACTTCCAAAATTGAATTGTTGACAACATTGTTTAAATACTCATGTTGGGCGGTGGGTCGTTTGGTCTAAAGGTCCGGGCTAGAACCATTGAATTAGACCAGGTTTAAAGGCCTCTCTCAAACAAAAAATATCAGTCCTTTTTTTAGGTTGTGTCATATGAAAAAATATCTAGCAGCGCTCAGCAAAACCCTAGAGCTTGTCGCCACCGCAGTTGCTCGCCGCCACAAACACCATAGCACCCGCCGCTACCTCAACCTCTGACGCCTGCACCCCTAGCTTCAGTAACCACTCTGAGTACTCGATCTACTTTTGCTTTGGAATAATTTGTTTTGGCACATTGGTATCCTTATATTTTCATTCAATTATGGCATGGATCTTATTTCCTTACTTTTTAGTTCATACAATTTTGTAAACTACATATTTAAACCGAAGTGCTTGCTACTGAATATGGGGCATTAGCTGGTTTGTAAGCATGAATTGGCAGTAAATATTGCACGAGGACGAAACTGTTAAGTGTTAACGCAAGATTGATATGTACGTACGTAGAGCTGTTATGGTAATGGTAAATTTATCATTACCATATCATTATCAGTCTATCGATTATCATTTTTAAACGAAATCGATATACCAGTTTAATTGGTATGATAATGATAAATTTACCATTTTTTACGGCAAGTAACATTTCTTCAATACCAGTGGTAACGGTAATAACCAGTCATTTTAGAACCTATATAAATTCATGTAGCATGCTTTATTACAGGTTTTTAGGGACAAACGAATAATTAAATTTAGTTCAATAATTAAATGAAATAATGTTAAATACACTTGACTTTTTTTCCTTTATATCTTCTATTAAGTAACACTATAAATTGTATAACAAAGTAGGGTTATAGTTTGAATCCACGTTAAGTAATTATTCTTTTTTGAATAAACGGTAATTTACTATTGCCAGTGTAACAGTTACCAGATTACCGGTATACCAATCTCCAGTATACCAGTTCATCGGTAACGGTAAACAATTTTGGCTTATCGGTAAAAACGATACGGTAACGATATTGTGAAATGGTAACGGTAACCGTTATCATAACATCCCTATATGTATGCGCGCCCAACCCGCAATCGTAAACAATTATAAAATGATTGTGCAATGCTGGCCATTAGAGACCTACCGATTATTTGTTGTAATTGAACAAGGTGTTCTACCTAGCATTTATATTTATTTTTTCATATATCTTGTATTTTGATGTGTAGATTTTCAAAGAATTAAATTTCATGATTCTGGCGGTTCAACCGGTTAAACCGTCAAAACCTTATACTTTAGCCATCACAGTTCGAGTCACGGAACGGCCATGAAAACTATGGCTGACACCATGCTCCGCCAATCTTACCTCTGCGCTATAATATAATATTAAGAAAACCGATCATTCTCCCCTCTTGTCCATAAATGTTTTTTAAGCATTTATAAAAGCAAAAGAATTAGCACTATTTTCAATCGTCTTACTTCAGAAGAACATAGAATAGGCACTTATACACCTCATAAAGATAATCATGCCTCAAAACAAGGCATTTGATATTTCAATGAGGCGCAATTGACAAAACTTTTTAGGCTGACTTAAATTTTGCACGTACCAGGGTTCAAATTTCAACCCATTTTATTTTGACAGATTCAGAGGTAGAACCATAATTCTGCAAATAAATTCAATTGGATCAAAAGCAAAATTTCAATTAGATGAAGCCTTAAACTCAATTATACTTATCTCATGAATTTGGTTTTTAGCCATTTTTAACTGCTAATTTTCAACTTTATATTCGAGTATAACGTTAAACGTTTACCAATATATATCTGTGTGTAAATATATATGTATACTATTTTTTTGTTTAGTTTCTGATTTAATACTAATTTAATTTGACGGATCTCCTTCTGGATGGTTATGTTTTAATTGAGACTACTTCAAAAGTTTAATACTTTCTTATTTAACTTTCATGCTGAATATTTTATCATTGATGTGTCGCGCGTTTCACGCTTACATAAAAAACATGTCCCGCCATGCTCAATTTTGCACCGTACCTTGTGATCCCAGAAATGGCTCATGTAACACTTATATGTTTTAAATATCAATATGTGGGTGTGGGTGATCCCAGAAATGGCTCATGTAACACTTATATGTTTTAAACATAAATATGAGCGTGCGCACAAATGTACGCATGTGTGTGATGTGTTGGTATAGAATTTAGACATAGGAGGGCAAGTACCCTAATCGTACTAGAAGTCACGTCAAGAAACATCTCGGTACTGTTGACTCAATTTTATATATATATATATATATATATATATATATATATATATATATTATAATATTTATATATGCGTGTGTATTTTACAAATGTATATACATATGTGTATATGTATAAGTATGTATATATGATCACTTGACTGAATATTGAGAAAAACAAACTTACAGAAAGACTTTTCATAAGAAGATATTCCACATCTTCTATGGAAAGCTTAGTTTTTTCAGCAATGATACTCAGCGGAATAGTTCTGTCTTCAGCAGGGCGGCTGTTGAGAAAAATAAATTTTAATTTGCAAGAACAATAGCATTTACATCCAAAATTAGGAAACATGAAACTGAGCATATGCAATCACTTGAATTCTTAATTTTAAATTTAGAATGAGAATACCTGAAGATAATCTCCATCAAACAGAGGATGTTGATTTTTTCCAATAGTTTCTTCTCATTCGCCACTAGTGCAGGTTGTGCACTCAGAGCAGCATTATGGACTCGACATAGCTCTTGATAGCGACTCAAATTTCCAGTGTTGAATGCCTGAAGTATATGATAAAGCCATTCCACCTTGGTGCCAAGAAGACAATTTATCTGCATTTAATTTGAATACATAACCAGAATGACACAGGTGCATTTAATATTTATTAAGTCGTCTAGAGTAAAGATGAAAAATGTGCAGGTGTAGTTACAACAGTTATCCTTCCGCTAGAAGGCTATGGGTATCTTATTTACGTGTAACTGCCCAAGAAATTCATTTACTAAAACTTTGTAAGAAAATCTTACTATCAAAAGTTACAAATTGTCAGTGGCAGTAAAAGTTTGTCGGCGCAATAACTAGAAAAGTTGCTCTTGGCATTTGTTAGCATTCTAACAAATTTATTAGTCCTTGTTGCTCAGCATGGCAAAACAGTAAAATGTTTGATGTGGTTGACCAAATGAAAGATGAATATATCAAGCAATACAAGCTACCATAAGGTTTCCATAAGAAACACCCTTTGAGTTGTAGTTTCTAGGATTGTGCACACACTGACACTGGTCAGTTCGGTCTAAGCTCAAATTATTTCCTGTCCTTACATCTTCTCTTTTCCTTCAGAAATAAAACTACAACTGATTACGGTTACACGTCAACATTCATTTTAGTTCGGTTTTCATTTGAAATTGGACTAAACAGGTCCCAGAAACATATTTAGTTTTTTTATACACAGAAATAATAGTATTGACTTGCACCTTACAAATGCAATCCTTAATTACAACCCAACCCAAAGCAGAAATAATATTATCCTTTCAGATGACTTATAAAATTGTTTCTTTTTAGTTTAACTTTGTCATGTCAATCCACAGATGGTATAGTTTGCGTCTATGTTTGTGTTTGGGATTGTTTGATTCAATTTAAGGCTCCTGATTCTCCGTTCAGTTATATCCACGTCCAAGTGGTTTTAAAATAGAACTCAGATCACAACGTAAACCTCATACCCTGGCCACAGATTTGCTCTTGGAATAAACATAAAACAGAAAGTATGGTGCAGCAACAGACAGGAATTGAGTTATATGGACTGTCCATTAGTATAGGACAATGATCCCATACAAGGCTGGCCTCATGAATTGGGTTGTCTAAGATGAAAATGATATTTGTTGCGTTATATATGAAAATGATCAAAGCAAATTTAATGTTTTAAATATACTTATCTTGATTCACATAAGAACATAAACATCTTCTAGTACAAAATAGAATATAACCAAAATATAAGCATGCTATGACAAATAAATGATCATCCATATCAACCTCTCTGGTGTAATACATCAAACTGTCCTAACAAAGTCAACTCTTGGATAATGTCACAATATCTCAGCATATCAAAATATTCATATTTAATCAAAATCATTGTTATCCGCTTCATCTTCCTCAAGACATGGTGCTCCAAAGATATATTTAATTACCTTATAATCTAGAAAAGCTTCTTTCGGCTGAAACTTCAACAGTTAACGGAATAGTCAATCAAATCTCATACACAGCACTTAGAAATTCAAGAATATTGTAAAATGTCAAATTTTTTTTTTTTCTATTTTAGGTTTATTCTTAAAAGAGAATAATATTTCAAAGATCCAAAATTTCCCTGCTGATTTATGCAATATGTTTCCTTTTTAAATCCCTGATTTTAAGAGATTACTTTATCATATAATAAAAGAGATTTTATGGTAGAATTTCTGTCAAATTTCTATAAATTATGTATTACTAGTCTAGCCTAAATAATGAGAAAAAAGACTGTTTTCTCACTAGTTTTTCTTCTTTCTCTATGTTTCCTTCATGGTATCAAAGCCATGTACTGCTCTCACAAACAATAAAATTAAAATAGAAGCTTATGTATGGAATGATAGGTTAAAAGCGAAGTCCTATCTCCAAAGTAATCTCCTTTTCAAAGGTCATCTCCTCCAGCAATGGAAGGACGTTTGAAGCGCTAATTATTGGACATAGTCCAAAGGAAGCTCTTGAAAATTGTGGCTTTGCTGAAATAAAAGATTCAGCTTCGAAACCTACAACTAATTTTCTTCAGCAAGGAAAAGATGAAGCTGCTTCAAAAATTATCCATTTTCCCACCTTCAATATTTCAACCTAAATCTGAAAATACTGCAAGTAAATGTTTAGTTGCACAAAGTGAAAATTTCCAATGGCGTTGAAGCCCAGATTCTGGTGCTTCACATCATGACTGGTGATGCTTACACTATTCCATACATACATTCCATGTTCTGGAAACTTTATCGTAAGAATTGTCGATGGATCCTTATCCAAAGTGAAAGGGACTGATACGATTATAATTAGAACTACTCTCTGACTTCAAAGTTTGTCCTACTGGATCCAAATCTGACATGCAATCTATTATCCATCAGCAAGCTTACAAAGATATGTGATGTATTGCTAAATTTTTCCCAACATATTGTGAATTTCAGGACTAGGAATCAAGCAGGACGATTAACAATGCTAAGAAATGTGCAGAACTCTATGTTCTTGAGGCATCCAGTAGTCCTGGAAAACAAACTCCAACAGCTAGTAATGTGTCTTCATATGTTTCCAGTAACGAGAGTGTTATCATGTGGAACTGTAGGTTAGAATATCCAAAAAAAATCTATTTAAGAAGGTTATTTCCTCACTTGTTCAACAAACCAAATGCGATAATTCATAGTGAGAAACACATATCTATTCAACGCTATAAAATGTTGCACATCCTTTTCCTATGATTCATAATGACATTTAGGGACTATCTAGGATCACTAACATTTCTGGTTTTCGGTGGTTTCTTTCCATTACAGGTGATCATTCTTGAGTAAATTGGGTGTATCTAATGAAACCAATGTTTTAAAACGCAAAAGGCGTACGCGAGGCATTTTCGGGTCCGTAAGGAGAGGCGTAAACCTCGAAGCGTTGAGGCGTAAACCTTTCAGGTAAAAAAAAGAGCAACACGTAACTTAATTTTTAATATGGAATAACATTAAGCGTCAAATACTAAGTAAAACCCATAAAGCATTCAAAGCAATTCAAACAAAATACAATCATTCTTCCACATTTAATATAAAATGCAAAAGATCAAATGATACCTTCCACCTCATGCAAAAGATTCAAATTTTGATTTCTTAGAACTATGTGAAGATTACATCAAACTACAATTTTAATATGTTCCATCAACTCAAATTGATTTGCAAAATTTATTTCAAGATTTAACAAAGTTTATTGAAAAACATTCTTTGAATAACAATAAGAAAATTCATTATATTGCTCATGATCATTGTTTCATAAACAATTTTACTTGATTGTGCTGATACTGAAATTGAAAAGTAAAAAATGCTAATTTTTATTTTCTTAAATTGTCTTTTTTTAAATCTATTAAATAATTAAAGTTCAATGACATTTATTTGTGTCAATATCTGCAACTAAAGATTAAAATGTTTTTAAGTCATATGCCTCAGCTGTTTGAGGCGTATGAGGCGTAAGTTTTACGCGCTTTGTATACCTTAAGTTATTGAGGCTTAAACTTTAGAGGTAAAAAGCCTTTTGGAATAAGCCTCAAGACGTTTTATCTCTTATTTCCTCGAGGCGAGCATCGAGGCGGGTTTTTTAAAACAATGAATGAAACAAAAGTCAGACGCTTGACATGTTTTTAGAAGAAAAAAATTGCAGCACGATCCAAACCCAGTTTCAAGAAAAAAAATAAGAGCCCTTAAAACTGACAGTGCCAAAAGATTATTATGATTTGATCCTACGTGATTTTCTTGAACAAAATGGCATAATCCACCAAAGTTCTTATGTTAATACACCTTAGCAAAATGTAATTGATGAAAGAAAAAGTCAACTTCTAGAGGTTGCTCGAACTATCATGTTAACTATGAATGTTTCTAAACATTTTCTGTGTGAAGCAATTGTAATTGCTACTTACATCATCAACAAAATGCCTTCTAGAGTCATAAATTTTCAAACACCTCAAAATCTCCTTATATCCAATCTTCAGGTTCACATTATCTCGTCTGTACCAATCAATTTTATTAGATGTACATCCCTTGTCCATAATCACTAACCAAATCTTGACAAACTAGACACTAAAGCCATCAACTGTCTCTTATAAGGATACTCTTCTGTACAAAAAGCTTAAATGTTACTCCTCTGTCATTGGAAAAACTTACTTCTCAATGGATGTAATTTTTTTAGAAAATTAACCGTGCTATCCAACATCCAAGGTGAGAACTTGGACACTCATGAATGTTGTTTTTGCTTATCTGAGAGTACAATACATCCCACTTTCACACATGCGTCTACCACAACTGAGCCCACACCTACCTTTCCTGAACCGACATCTTCATCAAAGGTCTTATTTTCACCTAAGTCCTCATCTTTCGACCGTAATATACTAATCTCATTTTCTCCAAAAATACAAAAAAGTTCCCACTCCTAGAAACAATATTGATGAAACTCAACAAGAAACACACACTACATTTGCTAATGAGTTACATGTTTATTCTAGGAGGAAAATATCCCAAACGGATAGAGTTTCACACAACATCTGAGCAAAATCAAGAGTTTAGCTAGATCAATCTAAATACTAATCATGAAACTCATACTAATGGTAATTTAGCGCTTCCTACTTCTTTGAGGAAAGTAAGATCTTGCACACAACATCCTATTCAGATATTTGTTTCTTATGGAGACATGCTACCTCAATATCGTGTGTCTGCTATTAATTTGTCCAATGTTGAAATTCCTAATAATATCATGAAGCTCAGGGAAGCCTAAATGGAGAGCTGCTACCGAAGAGGAGATTAAAGCTCTTAAAAAGTGAACTATGAAAATTAACAGATCTGCACAATGGGAAACATGTTGTAGGGTGTAAATCATAGTTATCAAGGCGCAAGCTTAGGCGTGTCTACTGCTACCGAAGAGGAGATTAAAGCTCTTAAAAAGTGAACTATGAAAATTAACAGATCTGCACAATGGGAAACATGTTGTAGGGTGTAAATCATAGTTATCAAGGCGCAAGCTTAGGCGTGTCTAAGCGCAGAAAACCCCAAGGCTCGAGGCTTGCGCCTTTTTGCAGTTTGAGTGTGCCTTCTTGTGGTTTGAGGCGCTTTTTTTTTTTGCTAAATTCAAAATTTTGTTTATAAATAGTTGAATAAACAAATAATTGTTCAATAAATTATAAAATATGGTTTAAAATTTAAATCTTACTAATAAAATATGTAGATAATTGAATGAATTATAAAATATGGTTTAAAAATTAATTTGGAGTTAGTAAAATAGCAGATCAAACTCATATAAAAGGCACACAAAAAAGCCCAAGGCTCAAAAAAGCCTCAGGCTCAATGCTTGTGCCTTTTTCGCCTTAGCGCCTTGACTACTATGGTGTAAATGGGTTTCTAATATCAAGTATAAGCCGAATGAAAGTATAGATCACTACAAAGCAAAGTTAGCGGTTAAAGGTTTTACTCAAACCTACGGAATTGATTATTAGAAGTTTTTTGCTCTAGCTGCCAAATTAAATACTGCTTGGGTTCTACTTAGTTGCAAATCTAGATTGACATTTACATCAATTGGATGTCAATAATGTTTTCCTAGGCATAAGACTTGGAGGATGAAGTTTACATGGAGATTCCTCCAAGGCTTGAAACCAAGAACACGACCAATAAGGCATGTAGAGTCCAAAAATCCTGGTATGGCCTTAAATAATCCCTCGGGCTTGGTTTGAGAGATTCACTAGAGTGGTTAGACAACAAGAGTACTTACAAGGGCAACCAAATCATACTTTATATGTTAAGCACTCTAATGACCAAAAGATTGCTATTTTTATAGCTTACATGGATGACATCATTGTGGCGGAGAATTTCTTGGAAGAAATGGATGTATATTTTATTTTTATTTTTTGAAAAAAAAGCTCTCACTAGATTTACTAAAAGAAACGAGGATGTTTGGTCGTAAGCTTACTGATGCACCTATGGAATCAAGCTATAAATAAAGTCTGAAGGAAGAAAGCAATCATGTTCACAAAGGGAGATCTCAACGCATAGTAGGTAAGCTGATTTATCTTTCTTGCACCAGGCCTGTCATTGGGTTTGCAGTCAGTTTTTTTAGATAATTTATGAATGGTCCTAAAGTTCACCAACAAGCTGTTTACCGAATTACAAGGCATCTGAAGCTGACACCTGGTAAAGGGTTGTACTTCAAGAAGAAAACTAACAAACAAATTGAGATTTTTTTTAGATGCCGACTGGACAGGTTATATTACTAATAGAAGATCTACCGCAGGGTATTATACCTATGTACCCGAGGGGGGGGGGGGGTAACCTGGCGAGGTAAAAAAACAAAGTTTGATTGCAAAGAGTAGTGCTAACGTTGAATTTCAAGCTTTTAGCTCAAGGCATTTGTGAATGGATGTGGCTGAAAAAAGTTAGAAGAATTAAGCATCTCAAACTCAACAATGAAATTGATCTGCGACGATTTGGTTGCGAATAGCATAGCAGAAAATACAATCCATTATGATAGAACTAAACATGTGGACCTAGAACATCATTTTAAAGAGAAGACTGAACAAGGGGTGCTCTCCCTAATCCATACTCCATCAAATTTTCTAACAAATCCATGTTCCTACGAAAGCTCTTCCAGGAATCAAATTTGATTGTCCGATATTCAAGCTAGGAATGATTGACATCTATCTCCCAACTTGAGAGGGAGTGTTGAATGTTGAAAGAAAATAATATCTAAAGATCTGAAATTTCCCTGCTGATTTTATGCGATTTGTTTCCTTTTTTAAATCCCTAATTTTGATGGATTGTTTTACCATTTAATAAAGGAGTTATTATGGCAGATGTTCGATTATACTTCTCTTATAAATTATGTATAGTAGCCTAGTCTAAATAATGAGAAAAAAGAGTGTTTCTCTCTGTAGTTTTTCTTCTTTCTCTATATTTTCTTCGAATATCATGGAGATAACTTTGAAAAATCAGGAATGCTAATTGATTTTATTACCTCATAAAATTATTTTTGAATTTTGAATAATCAGTTTTCACTTTCTTTTTCTCTTGACTTTTCCTTTATAGGTTCCGAAGTTCTATTTTCAAAATTGAATCAGATTTAATGATTTATATCACATCGACATCCTCCTTTCTTCGTTATATTTACTATACTTCAAAGAAAGAAATGGTTGACTTTGAAGTGAAACAAAACAATAAATTCTTTTTGTGGCTGAAATCAATCACTCACTGATCACTATTGTTAATCAATTTCTAAATCAAGATGCATAAATGAAATCTAATTATTATTTACTATCAAATCATAAATTATTTAACAACAACTAAAATCAATCAATATTCATTAATGGCATGAATGCTTAGCCATTAAAATTGAAACATTTCCTAATAAATGGGTTGTTGGGATTGTTCTTTGAATAATAAACTAGCACACTGGTATTAGCAATTAATAATACCTATCAAATTTTGGGTGAAACAACATGTGCAAACTGTTAAATAAATAACCTAGCAACTATGATTGCCTACCAACACTAATGTACCATCACTGCCGATTGCCATCAAAATTTTACATGGAAAAAAGAAACAGTTGAACAAATCACCTATCAGTTTTGGGAAATTACATAGATGAATGGCCCTATGGAACACTGAGGTTTGCAGGCTTGGGGAACGGCACGAAATGGAGCAGTTGCAGCAGGTGAAAAAGGAGAAGGGAGCAGCATTGTGGCAGTAGCAGGTCAAATTTCGGAGAAGGAGAAGGCTGCTGTTTTTTTCCTTCTAATTTGGGTTTTATGTCCCTAACCTAATCTGCAATGTGTGCACACGCGTGTGCAACGGCTTAGAGTGAGATAGTACATACATACACATTAGTCCCTCACCATAGAGAAAAACCTTCATTTGGTACATTAGGAACTAGCTGCATACATATCGTTTTCCTCTTAACACTGTAATAGGTTACATCAATGTATATCTGCAAGTAGCACCCGTTTTACCACTTGCGTTCATCAAAAACTTCCTAGCCTGACTCTGTTTCCTTCCAGCTATTGCATCTTTAATAGCTTTGTATAAATCTGCTCCAAACTATTTCTCCTTTCATCCTAATTTATTAACCCATCAATCAAGTAACATCAAGACCAACACTACTAAATACCAAGCTTTTGTAACTGTCTTTATCCTTTTCCAAATATCAAAATATACTAACCCCTAAACCAATTTATTAAATTCTATGTCTCCATTCCAGTTATTTTCTATATCTGAAAATTTGGCGACATTTGGAGATTTTTAGAGTACCACTTCAATTCAAATTTATGAATTGTGCTGCTTTTTTCAATATACATACATACAATAATAAATATTCAACTCACTAATAAGTTAAGTATACTAATATATAAAACCATTTTAAAACGTAACCAAATAATAATCAAATTAAACATGAACAAAATTATAACTCTATCGTATATTTACCCAAATTACCAAGCCCACTTGAATTATCAAACGGGTTTATACCAATGCTGTAAAAAACTTTCTAGGCTCCCACCTAGACCCCAAATGGGAGCTAGCTAGCTTCACCGTCTCGATTTTTGAGTACTTCACCTAGATGTCTCTGCATTATATAAGCATATAAACAGGTTTATAAGCATATCATCTATGCACCAATTTAGACTTGATGCCTCTTATAAGGATCAAATTTGTGTTTCTAATGATTTCTTCTCAATGGTTGTTTCAAGATTCAATGAAATCTATGATATACCATTGTGGATAAGTTAATACTAAAAAAATAAAATTTTAACTCAAAATGATTTTGTCAAAAACGACTAGCCCTGTTTAATCTTCGAGTAATGCTGATTAATCCATAGTCCATCATTACCGTTTAGCATCCGCCTTACGATCTTTACAATATTTCATACCCCCACAGCAATTGCTCATTTCATACATCAAGCCCTTGATCTCTCTATCCACCAACACATTAACCAAATTATAACTATAGCCCAAGCTCACTTGAATAATTAAGTCGCTCTGTACCCCCTTTATTTGTTCCTCGTTTCATAGAACAAGTCCTGGATATCACTTTCTCAAATTCACGCCAACCCTCAAACTCTAAAAGAAAATATGCAGCTACCAAATTCTATCAAATTGTAAGGCCTTAAACCTACTTGCTTGAAATCGCTCCTCAATAGAAGAGAAAAATGATTTATTTTAACATTGGGAATCTGTACCACGCTAAATAATATAAATTCACTAGCAAAAGATTGACCATGTAGATTCATCTCAAAGGGGATTCATTTGATTTTTGCACTAGGTATCCATAAATGTCTAAATCTTGAGGGAAAGCTCTTCAAATAAACCTACTAGACGAAGAGGCAGAGCAACCCACGACTTAGGTAAATATCACAATCAAAAAACAGCAAACCCTCAAAATTCTTTTTATCGATTCTGATCATCCACCTTCAACCATGCAACTTTCTCCACTGACATGGTAGCGCTCATTCAATGATGAGCGCGACCCCTTCCTTCAGGCTCCAGCCACACTGAACCCATCTCCAGTTACTGTTGTCTCAAAATCTATTTGTTCAGGTATTTCAATTTTAACAAACTTCATCCGATCCTCTTTTTGATTGTTGTATAATTGTTATCCCAATAAAGCAATAACTGTTTTTCCTAAGCTAACATTCCCAGTGAGGATCGGAATGAAATGACTGTCTATGTTGTGCATAACTGTTACTTTTGTCAGCTGTAGTTGATCATAATCAAAGGAAACTAAATGTGCATAATCGCATTGTTTTATTTTTATTTGGGGGGGGGGGGGGTATTCACCTACAATAGCATTGCCTGGTAACAAAACAGATTTATTAGTTCCAGACCATAGTTCCTAGTCTGATGCATAGTTATCAAAGCGTGCGCTTAGGCGCGCCTAAGCGCAGAAAAGCCCAAGGGTTGCGCCTTTTTGTAGTTTGAGGCACTTTTTTTTTGCTAAATTCAAAATTTTGTTTATAAATAGTTAAATTAAAAAAAATTTGTTCAATAAATTATAAAATATGGTTTAAAAATTAAATCTTACTAATAAAACATGTAGATAACTGAATGAATTATAAAATATGGTTTAAAAATTATTTTGTAGTTAGTAAAATAGCATATCAAACTCATATAAAAGACACACAAGAAAGCCCAAGGCTCAAAAAAGTCCCAGGCTCAATGCTTACGCCTTGACTACTATGGTCTACTGTCAAATCTCACTCAAAAATTTGAACTATTCTACTGTTGTCAATTACTCGACAAACATAATAAGCAAGTGTTGCTATTTTTCAGTTGAATGTGAAGATATAAAATTTTATATAAGTCGATTGTAGTTAATAAACAACAATTGATATTTAGGATCTCAAAGGGTAAAAAAGAAAAGAAAAAAACCAGATTTCAATTTATTTGTCGATGCAACATTAGTGGATTGCTACCAGTGTGGGTTGCATATTAGATTTTACTGAATATTTTACCTACAGTTGCTTCGATGGGAAAAAGCTTATTTAAATTGAAGTTGACAGATACTTGTATTCGAACCTTTGTGCCACAAGAAATAATGAGCAATGATTTCAACTGAAAATAAATATTTCGATACTTCAAAATACGATGACATTAATGAAGAGCTAGCATCTAAAAACCCGAGAAAATTTTGATTCTTTAATAGGTGACATGTAAAAATATCATAACATATTATTATTTTTGTGCAGTATGCATGGGGGATAATTTCATAATATGTGTGTATAATATAGTACAATGAAACAGATATTTGTTGTTTTATGATATTATTTCTGATTATATTTTTCTATTAAAAAAAAGCAACGAAGTTTGTACTCACCCAGGCCAACCAAAAGTATAGAACCGACCAAAAAAAACTATTGAGAAATCTGATAAGTGCGCTATCCAAGGTTCAACACTTTGTTCTTTGTTTCCATCCCACTAATCATAAATTTTAAATTTTCAGTACTGTTTCCGAAGGTTTAAGTTCCGCTTGAATTGTGGTTTGCAGATTTCAGTATTATCATCCAAAATCTTCACATCTTTATTTTATATTAAATCGTTCTGCACTGATATATCAATATTAACTCAAAACCATAATTATTATAAATCCATTAGTATGAAATTAAACAAAATTACCCATTCAAATATCCGATCTGCGTGTATAACTTTTTTTCTTTATCAATTGTATCAATTCTTACTCAACCTTAAATTGACATGTCAAATAGTTCCCAGCCAACTCGCAAAAAAGATTAAGAGTTACTTGCGAGAACAAAGAGGCAAGATCCAAATGAAGATTTTTAACTCTAAATTCAAGTGCTTGACCATTTGCCGAGACTGAGATAAAATATTTAGACAGCAAAGTCGATTCTCATCACATTTTTTCCTATATTGTTGACTTTCGTGGTTCTATCCTTTTGATTTCAGTGAGTTGGTGCCTTCTTCATAGCCTCCATCATTCAAAATCAATTCCTTTCTGCATTATCCTTGTAATTTCTTTGGTTAAAGAATAAAAATTGTTAATTTAATTATTTTATGACCTGCCAACCAGAACTGGATTTTCTGCTGAATATCATTCTGATTGTGGCAAAAACCAGAATGGAAAGACAGAAATTTCATCATTCCTACCACAGCTTCATACCTTGGTATTAACTAGCCTACGATCCATACAACATTCAAATTGGAACATTTTCAACATGTCTTCTCACATAATCAAATTTAAATCTGAAACTAGTGTGATAACTGAGACATACATAATATCAATAATACGACATTGACAATAAAACCGCAAATTATTTTATCTTTTTAATGGTTTTCCCTTACATGCAGGACAGATTCTAATGGATATATGCACATGATACAGAGTGTAAAAACTAGGCTGTTTTTTCTACTAACACTAGGATACGTAGTTCACTACGAATGATAGGGTTATTATACATTATTTGGGGGAAAATTCTAACTTTTACACCTTACTTCTACACCAATTTTTAGATGTCATCCACAAAAGCATCTCAGTTATATACTCTTTTTTGTTTGAATTTTTAGTGTTAGCGTTAATTAGTTTCTAAATACTTCAAACTTGAAACCGGATTATATTCCAGTACAAAAAAGTTCCTTTAACGGTTGCCCTTAAACTTCCAACTTCAGAGGCTAACCAACCCTTAAAAAAACTTACCAATAATAAAGTATACGTTAGGAAAACCCATGAACAAACACATGAAGTCGGAAAAACAAACAAACGGCAGGCACCAACTATAGCAAGAAATCTTAAATGAGTATGACCAACAGTAAACCTATAACCGAAAATGCTATCTACGGCATTATCAACGCCCCCGCGCGGGGGGGGGGGGGGGGGGTCTACAGAAGTGTAAGCTTACGACTGAATAAACTAACAGAATAGAATGTCATACAATTGCATTATCAATGTGAAAAAACAAAAGAAAAAACTTCTGCAGGAGTATAAGCTTACGATTGGATGAGCTAGCAGTTCTCCGAAGTTGTAAATGTTATCGCCCAAAAGTGCAGAAAGAGAAAGGTCAAAAGCTAAATCCTGAAAGTAACAGATCATGAAGCAAGTGAGCTCAATAATCTAATTAACACTGCAGCCAGTCAGATTTACCACTACAGTTTTATTATATGGAAGATGCGCTATTACTTCGTCTTTAATAAAGAGAATATAGAGAGGGAAGAAAAAGAAAAATTGCAGGAGATACAGTTGAAGAAAAGTATGGCAGACGATTTGAGTTAGAATAGAATGTCATACCAATTTAAACGATTCAGAAAGAGATTCCACTGCTGTATAAGCCAAATACAGAAGGGCGCTCTTATAGAATTCTGCAAAGTCTTGGCAGGCTTTGTGATATTGTGATGATACCCAATAATAGCTTGCATGAACAGTAGGGTCAACATCATTCATATTGTCTAGAGTTATCTTCCCATCATACAATATTTTCTTGCAATCCTTCAAACATCCTTTTTCAAGATTGAATGCAGCTATTTGCATCTTGATATAGAGGATTGGCTCCTCAACGCGTGACTCCTTGGTAGAGCGGAGCTTTTCGATAACCCCTTCAAGATAGCTAATAGCAACATCTTTCTCAGAGTACTGACGTGAAACTATCACGGCAAAGTGTGCGAGTTTCAGAAGATTGATCTTTGTCTCGAAGTCGGAAATGAAATTGTGATATAGCTGCACAAGTGCATCTCCTGCCTGAAAAAAATTAATGCAAAAGAAATATAAACTAACCGCATAAACATAAACATAACATAAAAGTAAATGTAACATCATTGTGAATATCTAAGATAACATGATAACCACATATATCGATATAATATCACCATAAACAGCAATTCCACACGTTACCAGCGAAAAATATGGATGGGTCCATTACAAACTTACCAGATGTTAAAGGAGTAAATGAGGAAAAGAAAGTCGACTAGAGATGATAGACATTGAAAGTTGATATTTTTAATACACAAAAAAAAAAAAAAAAAAAAAAAAACATTTTTCTTATATGAAATGTCACAATGTTGAAAGCTGGAATATAAACAAGAAAAGTTTGGCAGTAAA
The DNA here is from genome assembly GCA_030737875.1 of Allium sativum. Lineage (NCBI taxonomy): Eukaryota > Viridiplantae > Streptophyta > Magnoliopsida > Asparagales > Amaryllidaceae > Allium > Allium sativum. Next base: position 829,270,236 of record CM060918.1, on the reverse strand, counting down.
TAAGAAAATAGGAAAGGTAATTTCCAAGGAATAGATTTCATAATGGTCATCTCAAACACTTATCACAATCTAAAATGAAATTATCATCAGCATCATCATCATATTGCACAACGCTCGACGAAAATAACTTCTTTATCGGTGAACATTAACACCCACAAAGCATTCAATGGTTAGACACTTGTAAGCAAAAACTCAAAGAAAATTTGGAAATTTACAAATGTTTCTCAGCATTATGCGACTATTTGCTACGTTGTTCGGAAAGGAGCTAAGCGCTGAGCTATTAAGTTTTTAAAAATTCCAAATGCCACTAAGCGACACTATAATTGACAATACAGACCGTCGTAACACCATTAAAAATCCGGGTGCCAAGACTAAAATATAGATATCACACGAGGACCATAATGGAATCCATAGACTATCCATGTTAATTACAAACTGCAGCGCTTGAGGAGATAATATTTTCATTTTAGCTTTAAGGAAGAACTGTTAAAAAAAAGGTAGGGACAAACTGAATACAAGGAACAACAGTGCACATTTGTGCCGCGTGATGTGTAGGTAACTGCCACTGTATCTCTTCGGATGCTCCAAAATAAACCTTAAGGGATAATATTCATCACAACGCATCTCATGTTATTTTTTCAAGGTGCCTGCACAGGTATTGGATGAGATTAAAAATGTGTTGTTGCATAGTTTTGCCCTTTTGAAGGTAATTTGTACCAACGCTTCAAGTCTTTTATTTCTATGTTCTGTTCTAATAATAGACAATAATTAGTCATTATATATAGATAATATAATTCCCATGAGAGAGTTGATGGTTTGAATTTTGAATATACAAAGAGGAAAAGGTACAGGTAATATAATGTTAACCATGGAGAGTCAAACACTATATATTATGTTTTAACTGAAACCTATAGCAATTAAGCCATTATTCTACAACAAGTTGGAATCGGCTAGAGATGAAACTCAACCAAATGACAAAGTCAATAATAATAATAATAAGAGACTTAAAGATGGAAATAGATATAAAGACAAAAATAAAGTAAAATAAAATAATCAAATAATAATAATAATAAATAAGATAATAGAAGTAATAATAATAAAACTAATAGTAATAATGATACTAGTAATAATAGATACTGAAAACCAACACTTGTTCACTAATCTGATTATCTAAAACTCATCTCTCTAAACTAACCATAAGTTCATGTTTCAGGTGCATGAATCGCTGACTTCTATATGCTTCCCTCATATCATCCTTGATCGACTTTATCTTTTTTTACTATTCGGCGCGATTTATAATTCCAACACACGTAAACGCCTCAGCAAGTCTTCGTTTGAGATGTCCAAACCATCTTAAGCGGTGTTGGACCAGCTTCTCTTCAATTAATGTCATAGTGGTTAAGGCGCTAAGGTGCAAGCATTGAGCCTGGGGCTTTTTTGAGTGCCTTTTATATGAGTTTGATCTGCTATTTTACTAACTACAAATTAATTTTTAAACCATATTTTATAATTCGTTCAATTATTTACATATTTTATAAATAAGATTTAAATTTTAAACCATATTTCATAATTTGTTGAACAATCAAAATTTTTATTTAACTATTTATAAACAAAATTTTGAATTTAGCCCAAAAAAACGCCTCAAACTGCAAAAAGGCGCAAGCCTTGGCCCTTGGGCTTTTTTGCGCTTAGGTGCACATTGATAACTATGGCAACTTCAAATTCACATATATCATCATTTCTAATTCGGTTTAGTCTTTTATGCTCACAATTTCATTGCAACATGCGCATCTCTAATACATTTATCTTTTGAACGCGTTGCCTCTCAATAAGCCAATATTCTACACTATATAATGTCACAGACCTGATTGTTCTGCATCTTTCCTTTAAGCTTTTGTGAGATTTTCTATTACAGATAATGTCTAATCGTCATTTCATCGATCCCACTCAAATTCTAAAACTAATATCTCAATCAGCTTTACTATCAAATTGCAACATTGATCCTAAATATCGAAAGAATTCTTCCTCGGACACTACTTGTCCGACCAGGGTGACATCCATCATCTGATCTGACACCACTAAACTCGCACTTCATATACTCTGTTTTAGTTCTGTTTATCTTGAAATCCTTAATTGTAAAATCTGTCTCTACAACTCCAGCTGGCTATTGACTCCAATCATACTTTCGTAAATCAACACAACATCAACAAAGAGGATACACTACCCTCGCGTTTTATATACCATTCATCACGTCATCCATAACTAAGACAAAAATGTAAGGGCTCAAAGCCGACTTTTGATGTAATCCTATGTTAATGGAAAAGTCGTTATTTCACCATGTCATGCTTTGATATTAGTCACAACATCATCATAAATATCCTAGGTAAGAGTAATGTATTTTGTTGGGACCCTCTTCTTTTTTAGAATCCACCACAACCTTTCTCGATACTTCATCATAAATTTTCTCCAAATTGATAGATACCATATAAAAATGTCTTTTGCTCCTTAAATCTCTGTATAAGGTGCCTTATCAAAAAAATCGCCTCTATAGCCGATCTTCTAGTCATTGTTGAAAAAAAAAACCTTAAAATCTTACGGTCGAATCCCGTTTCAAATTGGGTTTCTCTCTTTACTATTTTAGACTTATATTCCAATTCAAATCTAGCTAATACCACCTATTAGAAAATAATTCAATCTAAATTGATATATTCAGTACACTTGTTTGGATCTACAATCCCAATTCTAATTATTTTGAAACAAAATAAAAATCGAAACGAGAGAGAAAATGAAATTTAGTGTTTAGAGATAAAAGTTCAAACATCGATGTGAATTTCAAACTGTGTGCAAATCTTTAAACATGAATTTACCGATTCTATGATTACGTTTTAAATTCTGTATCGATTTAAAGTTTGAACTTTACGATATATGATTTGAATCTCATTTTGAAAACCTTGCTTCCAGACATGAAATCAAATTGATTCTTAGAAACATTTGTCATCTTTCTCAATCGATGTTCGAAGACTTAGAACGTTATTGTATGACTCATAAGCTTAATTCTTCTATAATTTATGCAACTTTGAATATCTCATTTATTCTTGAAGACTGAATCTAAAATGCTTCTTATCCACTCATCTTGCATCTTGTTTAATTTAAAAATATTATTGAACAGCTTAGTCAAGTTATCCCCATATCTCCAAGACATCTCCGCACCTCAATAGATATGTCATCAGGCCTTAACAACTTGTATGTTTTCGTCTGTTTCAGTGTCTCCTTTACCTCAGACTCTTAAGCTCTTCGACCAAAATGTCTATTGGTGTCATCAAAAGGTTAGTCCAACTAGATCATAGCATTATCATCTTCTTCGTTGCAAAGCTTGTCAAAATATTCTCTCCATCTATTATTTTTTTATCTCATTCTCCTTCATCAAAAATCTATCATTCACATCCTTGAAGCAGTTGACTTGGCTTAGGTCTCTTATCTTCCTTTCGCAAAGCTTGGCTATCATGTAGATGTTTATTTCACACTCCTTTGTACTTAGCTTTTAACGTAAATCTTCATACACCAGACCTCTTGCCTCACGCACCGCTCTCTTTGTGATCCTCTTTAATGCTTTGTGCTTTTGCATGTTGTCCTTGCTCTTGTGATGATGCAGGAATTTGTAACATTCCTCTTTGATAGCCTTTTGCGCATCACAATTCCACCACCACACATCTTTAGGTTTGTGTTTATTTCCTTTTATTATCCCAAATACCTAGGTAGCCACTTTCCAAACGTGTATTGCTATTTAATATCATATGTCATTTGCTTCTCCTTCTGTATTCCATACACTTTCTCCCATCACTCTATTCTTAAAAGCCCATGAGACTCTCCTTTAAGCTTCCACTACTTCATCCTACTAATCTTAGCTCATTTGTCTTCAAAACCCAAAGATGAAACACAAAAATCAAAAGCCGATATTGTAAGACGACTCTCCATTCTCCATGTATGATTTTGCAATCTACACAAGCTTGTTTGTCATCTTTTCTAATATGGACAAAGTCAATTTGGATAAAGTGTTAGCCACTACTGAAAGTAATCAGATGTGGCCGTCTCTTTTAAAGAAGGAATTAGCAATCATGAGATTATAAAAAGTAACAAAATTCAATGTTTCTTCTCATTCTTGGTTCCTATCGCTATATCCAACACCGATATGCACTCTCTACTACGCCCCGCTAGTTGTACCAACATGGCCATTGAAATCTTCTTCTATGAAAAGTTTCTCGTTGCTAGATAAATCTCTAACCATGACATCTAGGTCTTCCTATAAATTTATCTTTTAACTGAAATATTAAAGAAGAAATCAACTCGGTCTGGAAGTTGAGATAATAAAGCGAAAACATTAATAATTTCTTTATTCGCTATTAATACATTCACCAGTATCGTTGTTACTTTCCATTTATGATACACATAGATATTTATTTGCTATAGATCCATTCACCAGCAACATTGTTACTTTCAAATTATGATATCACATATACTAAATTAAAAATGTTGACAACGATATGCAAGGCATGAAGCTAAAATGCTATTATTACATATCTAGATGTCAAAATAAAAAAATAAAAATAAAACAAGTGGAGCCTAATGAAGCTCAAACCAAGCTTTGAAACTGGACAACATAGCATTCAAATTTATGATTACTATCGCTTAAATATTTTTGTCGACTACCTGCGGACTACTTTTGAATTAATAAAGGATGAATCAAATATTACACATGTTCGTTTAATGTTCATTTTGTATTTCATAATAACTATTCTTGGACCTGCTATGGTGGAACCCATTATTTCGAGAATGGTTTAAATTTTTTATTTTGATAGCAACAAAATTAATTTGACTTTTAAATTATGAAACCAATGTTATTAATTGTCATTGTATTAATATTTATTCATATAATGACGACTATATTATAGAAAATTAATTCAACGAAACCATAATTTATCTTCGCAAAAATAACAAAACAAATACAAAAATATAGACTGAAAAGGGAAAACAAAACCACTAAAAAATATCCAAAATTTTATCATGGTTCTTACAACATAATCGTGTGGACCACACATGTTATAAACTAGTCAACAAAAGATAGTTGAATGAAAAATTTATGCACGTTGATTTGTATCTGATTAAAACTGTTGTTGGTAGTCTTGCCATTGTGATATTCATTATTGCATGGATGGTTTAAATTCTTGATAACTTTTCCATAATACTTTCCTCAGATATAGAAATTCAAACCTATAACATGTTCTGTACTACATTGCAATGTGTCAATCAACTTTTTTTTTTATCGATAATCTTTATGTCAATTTAAATCTTAATCACAATTTTAATTATTATGTACTTCAAAAGTTAAAATGCAAAATTATTTTCCTTACCAGCACCAAGGACACGCTGCCTTTTCCAAGTTGTAGGTGATTAACTACGGATGCATTAAGCATCTCTATTAAAGGTCAATAAATGGCAGCTGTATACCTACGGGTCAGGTAGATGGATATTGTTGACTGAATGACATTTCTTTTTGGAGCTTCAAGTTTATGTATGTGTGTACTTCATTCCAAAAATAATATGTTGATGCAACGAAATGTGAGCACAACGCAACCCAGCGCCTTAGACCAACATAAAAATATAAGTACGTTTGTGCAGCAGCACCCCACTGGAAAAGGATATGCCCGTGATGTCCCCGGACACAACCTAAAGCTAATTATATTCTTACAGAGAACAATTAGCATGCATTACAGAAGTTATTGTCTATGGTTGCAACTTGAAAATCCACCCAGATTGGCTACAGTGCTCTACAAATCTGCAACTAGAAATTCCCTCATACTGAATAAACACGGCAAACTTATGAAATTCCAAGTTAATGATTCACGTCTTAGATTATGTCCAGTTTATGCAAACCCCTCCTTTTCACCAGACCCAGCAAAACAATATAATTAACACAAAATTCAAGGAAAATAGTACAGTAGAAACAAGAAAAGGCCAAAAGATTTCATACCTGAACAACAGCAAGCGCGACGAATTGTTCTAGCTTGAGAGTCAACTGATGCCACAACTTTTTCTCGTATAGATCCGCAAGAGCATTGTACCATTCTTCCAGCTCAGGCTGAGCCTTCTTTTGGGATTCCAAATACTCCAAAGCTCCCGCCATTTAATAGCTTAGGATTGATAGGATTGAGAGACAGCCGAAACCCTAGATTTTATTGGAGTTTTGCTATCTTTTGGATATTTTGTTCGTTTGATCTGTTTAGAACTGGGAGAAAAGAGATACCTTCCTTTCGAAGACGGATTGGTGCATTTTATTTACACTAGAAATTGTACTAGTATACAGTGCGGACCGAGAGCTTACCCCACATCGCAAATTTTGTAACATACATCGCCTAAAAAAAAAAAAAAAATTAAAATAAGACATTATCATTTTTTACTTAACTATACACTATACAAATTACAAACAATAAAAAAGTCAGATTTTTTTTCATATTACTATTAAATAATCTCTGCAGCAATGGATATGTAGATTTGGTTCGTATTATGAAAAACAAAAAACTCATGTTGTTTTGTACTTTTCTAGTGGAGAATGAAAGGTAACTTATTATTTTCTAATTTAAATTTTGTTTTGAACATTGTGAAAATTATAAATTTTTCTAGAAAAAACCTAAGTTAACTTACAATTTATATTAGGAATCTGTAAGCTAGTTTGCGTTTTCTAGTTTAAAAAAACAGAAACTTAATTTGCATACTTATTGCTAGAGGAACTTTTCTTGCAATAATATTAAAAATAAGGACCTGTTGTACAAAGTCTTCAAAAATACTCTTAATTTGAAATAAAATAATACCTTAATATCATTTCAGTAATCAAGAAATATTTCTAGAATTTACCTTCATAAATTTTAATTTTCAAATTCAAGTACCCTCAATGGAAGCCAAAAGACTTAATCATTTACGTACAACAAATTTAATTAACTTTCGAATATTAGAATGTAAAACTATTTCAATTTAGATATTAAATTTTAAAATTGATTCAATTTAAGTAAAAGATAGATAAGGATTGTACTTTATGAACCATATTGATTTCGATAATAATTTCAAATTTTGATGCGAAGAGAAAGTTGTTAAAATTGAATATGCAAGAATACAGCCTAAAGAGTACAAATAGAACTTCATATTCGAAACAAAATAATTTTAACTCAGATGATGATATAGAGAAATTTTAGTTATTTTATGAATAAAACTACATTATTTGTAATGTAATTTATGATTCTTTACTGTTATTGTTATTTTCTTGTATAGTGGCATTTTATCTACTATTTTACAATGAAAAATATGATGTATGTAAAAGAATTTACGGTGTAGATGTATAATTTGCCGATGTTATTTTATTTTTTGCTACACTCAAAATCAATTTAAATAAAATTTTCATCCTTGATGTTAACTCCGGAATCTATTTCCCCTGCGCTATCCAAAATTTTCTTTCATATTTTCACTATCTAACCATTTTACATTCACAGTGATAATTGCACTCTCAAACTTATTATGATTGGTGTCCATCTAATATCGATATCTATATTGTTTCAATTTGTGTTGCCCGTGAGATCATTAACCTCATCTTCAAATATAAAAATTAGTATTTTAGAACAATAAACATGTTGGCTAGCTTGGATCAAGCCATCAAGATTCACATGTATGTTTAATATGAAATTTCATTCCCAGAAGCCACCAAATCCCGTTCGTGGTCACTAGGTGTTCTCCGGATCGTGTCGCTACAGCTACGACCCCCCGATCGCGACTCCCTATTGCGACCCGATCCATTCGCGCCTGAACCCTTACCACGATCCGATTTTTGAGGCTGAGAGATGGAGGCCACGACTAAGTCTACCACGATCTGCAAATGCAGGATCCAACGACACCTATCAATAACGAACCAATCTGAGATCCTCGGGATTTGTGCCATGTGTGATCACGATCCACCTGCAGATATCGGCTATAAATAGCTCTATGCTTGACATTTTCATGATCTTTTGGTAGTTCTAAGTACTGTTTCCACCATTATTAGTATCTTGCAATTGCTTACCAGTCTTAGCCCGAAATTATTGAGTGAATCATCATTATACAAGTGAGATTGAGAGAAATGTCATTGATTGTACTCGAATCTAACGTATAATCATAGATATAAAGTGGACGTAGGCTCGTTAACGCCGAACCACTATAAATCTTGTGTGTTTTCTGCGTTTTCTTGCATTTCTAAATATAAATCTCTGCCTATTCATATAATTTGGGTGTTAGACCCACTTTTGGATCTAATATTTTGGTGCTTTCACTGAGAACGAAGTCTCAGCATATTGGATTGTTGTTCTATTGTTTGGGCAGTCAGGTCCGAAGAAAACAGTCCAAAACCCCACTGTTTTTATCTTTGAAGATTTCAACAAATCCAAAGTATTAGCTGGAAAGAAGTCTAAGGATGCACGAGCTTCAAAGGCCGATGAAGTAACAAATGAAGCTCGTAATGACAGCGTTCAGGAACAGGTCGAGGATGATTCTCTGGATCGTGAAGAAGGGGGGCGATCCGACCCACTGGAGGTGCCACGAACCGTGCGGCGGAGGGCGTAACGACTCGTTCTCAAGAGAACGCCACCCTCCTTCCAACGCTCCCACGATCCGAACCTAGGGGACCACCACGAACCGACGCCAAGAGGGTACCACGAGCCATCATCCTAGGGGGACCATGATCCAAAATGACAATCAGACCACTACTCGACCTAGGAAGGAGATTATGGCTCGTTCCGCTCGTGCTGGTACCTCTGCTCGACCTGGCTCAAGTTCTTTGCGTATGAGAGAAGATGATGATGATCAGTTCAACCCTTCTGCCCCAGCTACCGAAGAAGATCTCTCTTGCATAATTGAAGCATTGGACAGACAAAATGATGAATTGGCTGCTCAAAGGCGGGAGAGCTCGTTGCTACGTCAGAATATTACTGCCCTAGGCAGACGAATTGATGATATCCAAAGGCAGGTTTCGCCACCGCCAGCTCACTCTCTTTCTCCGAAACACACGTCCTCGTTTGAAGAACCTAGAAGAAACCGGCGGTGGCCTCCGTTAGAAAGAGCTGAAAATATAGGGAAGCTTCAATTTGGGACGTTTCCTTCTCGAGAAGAAGAGGCGCTTAATCAGTGAACTAATTATCATAACTTAAATGAGCCCGTCCTACCACCTAGGAATGGAGACGTCATTGACCCTGCTCAAAATCAACCCATTCCTCCTGCTCGTCGCGTGACTGACCGCGGTAATAGGGGGCAAGGGAGTTCTGCTCAGGCCCCAAACCTTGCAGCAGTGCGTCAAAGAAATGCTGGAGAAGCCCGCAGGGCAAGAAGTGTTGATCCCGAATCCATCTTGATCCATGCAAATGTTGAGGCCATGATTAGACGAGTGATGGTAGAAAACCGCAGACAAAGAAATGAGGATTGGGGTATAGGCCGCAGTCATACGCCCTTCACGGATGACATATTAGAGGTTCGATTCCCCAAGAAATTCAATATGCCTCCTATAAACCGCTATCCAGGAAGGGCTGATCCAGTCCAACACCTAATGAGATATTCATGGTACATGAATGCAGCTGCCGCTTCCGACGCCATGAAGTGTAAGGCATTCCCGATATTCCTGGAGGATACGGCGTTAATGTGGTTCACTCGTTTGCCAGCGCGATCGATCTCCAATTTCAGGGAATTAAGTGAACAGTTTGTGAATCAGTTCCAGCTGCATACTCAGAGATCTAAGAATCTCATCGAATTATCACTCATTAAGCAACGTCCGGACGAATCTTTGAGGTTCTATCTAGATCGCTTCAATTTAGCAGTCACGGAGGTTAGAGATCCTCATGAACAAACTGTTTCGATGGCCCTGATTGACGGAGTGGATAAGGATACTGAGTTTGTAAGATACCTGGCCAGTAAACCACCGTTAACCAGAGAAATATTTTACGAAAAGGCGAATATTCGCCTGCGTCGAGAGGAAATTTATGCTAACAGAAAAGGGAAGGTTACTGATAAGGAGGATATCCAAAGTAATGTGGCCATCAAGCAGACGGGAGATAGCTCAGGAAAGGTAGAAGTTAATGTCGGGAACAAGAATCAAGGCAATGGTCGCCAATCAGGGAATAATAATAACAATAATCGGAAGAGAAATCGAGGGAATGATTCTCAGAGGAGATCTCGGCCTAGGCCATTTGAGAGTTTTACACCGTTAAACGATACATTGGAGAATATCTTCTTGGATACGTACAACGTCCTCCAGTAAGAGGCCTCCTCCGAGAGACTCGACAGAAAAGGAACGTGAGACTGGGAAATTTTGCCTTTTTCACCAAACTCATGGCCACACTACAAACGAATGTCGTCATCTGAGAGATGTGGTTGAAAAGCTACTTTGGGAATTAAAACTTGATGAGTATAAGGTGACACCCAGAGACGGGGGCAAGCCGCGCAAGCCCCGAACCAAAGCCAACCCGCTGCCAAACCAACGGCTTAGCAAAAAGGAAAAAAATATCGTTATCAATACCATAGTTGGTGGGCTTCATCTGGCAGGGCACAGTTTCAGGGCTATGGATCATTACGTTAACGCATCTAAACAGCATTTTGAAGTGGGAGAATGTAGTAATCCCGAGGATAATGCCCCGATTAATCAACAGAAGACGATGTCTGATGACGTCATATTTCACGATCGGGAGAGTATTGGGGTCCACTCCCCAACCGAGGACCCATTAGTGATCACCGTCGCCACTAGTCCAGCTACAGTCCACAAAGTTCTAGTTGATAATGGGAGTTTGGTTAACATTATGTTTAAGAAAACATTCGACCAAATGAAACTCGAACCGAAGGATTTGAAACCGTGTGAGGGTTAGATATGTGGATTTAATGGAGCCTCAACCGCTCCGATGGGATACGTGGAACTGTCAGTAACCCTTGGGGAAGGAGAACGCCAAAGAGTGAGAATCCTCCCCTTTGTAGTCCTGGATATTGAGTCGCCTTACAATGCCTTTTTGGGCCGACCGGCCCTAGCTAAATTCAGGGCCTACATTGCACCCTGGTGTTTGTTGTTGAAGATCCCGACGGATGCCAGCATAGGTATAATTAGAGGATATCAAGTTGTTGCACGAGCATACTACATAGCAGAGCTGAAGTTGCTCCGTAAAGGAAGAGATGTAGAAACAAATGACGGTTCTTCCCTCCCAAGGGAGGAAACGTCATAGCAACTAAAGAAAGTGACTCTGGGAGAGTCGCCCAGAGAGTTGCCCGAGGATATAGATCCCAGAGAGGATGAAGAGCCTGGGGCCAGAATGGCGACTCCCAATGAAGCAACTATGGATGTACCAACCGATGATAGTGACCCAGAGAAGGTCCTGAAGATTGGATCCCAGTTGGACCCTGTTCGAGCCAAAGAATTAACAAATTTCTTGAAAGCTAACCTGGATGTATTCGCCTGGACCCATGTAGACATGTGTGGAATATCTCCCTCAATTATGAGTTATTCCTTACGCATCAACCCAAAACATCCTCCCGTCAAACAGAAAAGGCGAATGCTTGGCCCATAGAGGTCTGCTGCCTTGAAGGAAGAAGTCGAAAAGCTGAGAAGTAATGGGTTTATTAAAGATTCAACATACCCTGACTGGATTTCAAACCCAGTTTTGGTGAAGAAGGCCAATGGAAAATGGCGCACATGCATTGACTTCTCAGATCTAAACAAAGCCTGCCCAAAGGATAGTGTTCTGTTACCTAGAATTGATCAGCTCGTGGATTCGACGGCGGGTAATGAGCTTCTTTCTTTTATGGATGCCTACTCGGGGTACAACCAAATCCCCATGCATGTCCCGGTCCAAGAGCATACCAGCTTCATTACCGATCTGGGATTATACTGTTACGTAGTGATGCCTTTCGGTCTGAAGAATGTAGGTGCTACGTATCAGCGATTGGTGAAAAGGATGTTCTACAACCAAATCAGGAAAACGATGGAGGTATACGTCGACGACATGTTGGTAAAGTCCAGATAATCATCCGGCCATACTGCCGATTTAGCAGAAATGTTTGAGATTCTCTGGAAATACGGGATGAAATTAAATCCTTTGAAATGCTCATTTGGGGTAGCATCTGGAAAATTCCTAGGATTCATCGTCAGCTCGCGTGGAATTGAAATCAATCCAGATCAAATTACAGCAATCCAAATTATTCAAGAACCAAAGCAAATTAAAGATGTGCAAAGCCTCGCCGGAAAAGTGGCAGCGCTGAGTAGATTTATCTCCAAAGCCACGGATAAATGCATCCCATTTTTCGAGCTGATAAAGTGAGGCAAGCGCAATTTAAATGGACTCCCGATTGTATAGAAGCGTTCCAGAATCTACTGAATCATCTGGAAAGACCCTCCATACCGTCTGAGCCCGTGGATCACGAGGATTTGTTTGTGTACTTGGCAGTGTCATCCCATGAGATCAGTTCGGCTTTGGTAAGAGAGGAAGATAAGGTGCAAAGATCGGTGTACTATGTGAGTAAGAAATTAGCAGCCGCAGAGCGAAATTATCCAAAGATAGAAAAGCTTGCGTATAGCTTACTGATCGCATCTAGAAAACTTCGCCACTACTTCCAGGCTCATCCCATTACTGTGTACACCGATTACCTACTCAAACAAGTTCTGCAAAGGCCAGAAGCATCAGGAAGACTGCTCAAATGGAACATTGAGCTGAGTCAATTCGACTTGAACTTCCTGCCCCGAAGGTCGATAAGGGGGCAAGTACTGGCAGATTTTATAGCAGAATTTACTATCCCGGAGGATGATGTGGTAAGTGAAGAAGCCGACCCACCAAAACTACTCCTTGACCCCAGTGCTTGGAAATTATACACTGATGGAGCTAAGAACGACAGACGATCTGGTGTCGGAGTGGTCCTTGAGACTCCAGAGAAACGGCTAATGTACTATGCTCTGAGATTGGAGTTCCACGCCACTAATAACGACTCCAAATACGAACCCCTAATTGCCGGGTTGAAGCTCGCAAAGGAGTTGGAGATCACAAAGCTGGACATCTTTTGTGATTCCAAGATAGTCGTGAACCAGGTCACTGGAAAGTTTCAGGCCAAGAGTCCGAGGCTGATATCATATTTAGAAAAAGTGAAGAAGTTGCTATATGGTTTTGACCACCACAGCATATCTCATATTCCTCGAACGGAGAATCAAAAGGCAGACAAGTTAGCAAAGATGGCTAGCTCTAATAATCCTGAAAATACGGAGCTAGTCCCGATTGAAGTGCTACAGTCCCCTAGTATAGATCAGATGGAAATTGATCTGGTACTAGAGATTGAACCCGAGAAGGATTCATGGATGACCCCTCTAAAGAATTTTTTGATGAATGGAACGCTTCCAACAAAGAAAAGTGAGAGGCATGCAGTTATCCGGAAGGCTTCCCGATATGTGTTGCAAGGCGAAGTCCTGTACATACAGGGTTTCTCGATGCCCCTCCTTCGGTGCATCGCCCATGATGACATCAAGCGTGTACTGAAAGAGGTCCAGGAAGGTGAATGTGGCGACCACATTGGAGTGCAAACATCGGCAAAGAAGATATTGCGATATGGCTATTTTTGGCCCACCATAAACAAGGATGCGGCCAAGTATGCACGACGTTGTGATGTGTGTCAAAAGTTTTCCAAGATCCCCAGGGCACCTCCTGGCCAGTTGAAGACTATGATGAGCCCGTGGCCCTTTGCTGTCTGGGGAATCGATATTATTGGAAGCCTCCCCATAGCTAAAGGCGGAGCAAAATTCGCCATTACGGCCGTTGATTACTTCACCAAATGGGTCGAGGCTGAGCCATTGACCACGATCACAACCAAGTGAGTGATCACTTAGGAACATTATATGCTGATTTGGGATTCCGAAAATCATCATAATCGATAACGGAACTTAGTTTGATAGCACCGAGTTTCGAGATTTCTACCAGAAGTATCATATCGAGAAAAGATACACCTCTGTGGCACATCCGCAATCGAACGGGCAGGTCGAGGCAGCAAATAAAGTGATCAAGTCTATTTTGAAGAAAAGATTGAAGCGGGCCAAAGTCATGTGGGTTGATGAATTACCCTTGGCACTATGGGCCTATAGGACAACATACAAGTCGACAACGGGTCACACACCCTTTTTCCTCGCTTTTGGAGCCGAAGCGGTCATCCCGGTTGTGTTAGAAGTACCATCTCATCGAATCACTTATTATAACCCGATGACCAACAATGAGCTGCTCCTTGAGTCTCTGGATATGATTGAAGAAAAGAGGGACGAAGTTGATCTACGCACCTTGAGACACAAGCAACAGGTCGCTCGGTATTATAACAAAAAAGTCCGAGCTTGAACCTTTGAACCCGGAGATTTGGTCCTGAAACACGTCTTTCCACCCCCAGTGCATATGGGCCCGAAATGGGAAGGACCGTACTCCATTTTATGAAAGCTTGACAATGGAACCTTCAAGCTAGCAACCAGGATGGAGATGAAATCCCCAGAGTGTGGAATGCCCAGCATTTGCGGTCTTATTTGACGTGAAATTGTCAGTTTTACTCTTTTGTTTTTAGGACCATGTAAAAAGGCACGACTTGCCTAGAACAGTCTGGTTACTTAAGCAAAAGATTATAAAGTGGACGTAGGTCATGATTCGACCGAACCACTATAAAAATATCACGTGTCATTTACCTTTACTGCACCGTTTCTTATATGCTCTTTTATTTTTGGCTAACATCAATCATTATCATTTCGAGATTTGTTATAGACTATGCAGCGATTTCGAAACACCTAATTCAAAGTTCTAAAAGGTGCAACGAGGTAAATCACACTACTGCTTGCACTCTAACTCTCGAGATTAGGGAGAGAGTATAAAGGACGCGAAGATAACGTCCCCAAGGCGTGAAGGTGCATCATGATAAAACCACCTTGATGCACTCTACCCCGCTGAAGGATCGGGAGAGTATAAAGGCGTTAGAGACTTAGCGCCCCCATAACTTCTGCCCCGCTAAAGGATCGGTGAGCAGACTAAGAAACGAGCTCGAACTCTAACCCACTGAAGGATCGGGAGAGTATAAAGGCGCTAGAGACTTAGCGCCATAAAAATTCCTATCCCAACCAAAGGGTCGGGAAAGTATAAAGGCGCAGTAATGTATGTCGCCAAATGACATAAACCCCTCATTTCTGGACATGAGGAGCAGTACGAACGCAACTCTAATCAATCGCCAATAAGCCTTGGCCAGGCATCATAATGACGATTGATTGGGGGCATATACATACGACACTTTGCATTTGTGAACACTACGCGTTTACTTAGCACACGAACTTTTCAATGATTATCATTCATGACTTTAGTATTTAGTTACGATTGTTTTAGTTATGATTATCTTTAAGTTTTGTGATTCAAAATGATAAACTCTGCAGACATAGTAAACTTGCAGGTACGCAAAGATACAAAAGAAACGAAATTTCAGTAGCCAAGTGCGGAATTACATGAGTAAAGCTAAACAAAAGTGAGGGTCATTCTCACAACTACATTTCTTTGCCAGTGGAAAGCTTAAAAGCAAAATATGAGCTAATAAGTGCATCCTATTTACGCTTGGGAGACGATTTTGATTTCTTCTCCTTCTTCTGTTTCTCCAACTCCTCCTTGTCAGCATCGGAGCAGTCACCTTTCTTCCTCTTCCTCTTATCAACAAGAGACTCCTGGGGAGAATTAGGAGGCTGGGAGGCAAGCTGTGCAGTTATTGATTTGGAAGAGAATCTTATAACCAACCCAGTCTTGGGATCAATTTCTGAGATAGGAGGCACATATAGAGGGTCATGCCCCTCCTTCTGCAAAGCCAGCTGTTTCTCTCCTAGCCTGCACACCAGCCAAGGTCTCGCTATCGTCATCCTTGATTTCTTCTGTGATGACTACGTCATCCTCTTCATCTCCATGACCACCATTGGTGTATTGCAAAGCCCCAATGACTTCGGCATCCGCAGGAGCATTAGTGCTAGCTGCCACAATAGTCTTCTCACTTAGTGTATCCTTGGTTTGCTTTGCAACCTCAGAGACTTCAGCACCAGCACTTGAGGGGACACCAACTTTCTCCGCCTCTGCTTTCTTTTCCGCATCCTTCTCGATCAGCTTGTTACCTATGTCATGAGAAGCAAATGTTAGTGATTTGGGAGATAACGTGGTCATCTTAGTTGTCTGTCCCGCGATACGATGACAAGTTATAACCGCTTTGACGAACTGTGGAGAGAATATGGAGATACCTTCAGCCGACTCCTCGCCCAGATTCGTGATAACAGCCCCGACAACTTAAGGAGTGGGATCCAAGGGAATCAACGGATCATCAGGATTGTATTCCTAAATTTCGAAGGCCTTGGGATCCACTACCGAGCTAGAGCCTTCCTCAATTTATCCTTACCCTTGAGTTTTGTTCTTCTTTCTCGATTTCCTCGTGAATCAAACGTTTGCCTATCTCCAAAGCCTCAGGCTCTTCACCTTTGAGATAAGTCTGTATGAGCTATTTCTCATCAACTTCTTTGGTTTCCAATCGACGCTTTTCGTCCTCAACGATCATATCCCACACATTGGCCAAAGTAATGTGATAATCCTGAATCCACGAGATGTCTCGGGTCTTAATAACTTGGGCAAAGAAGTCGAATAGCAGTTCTTCGAAACCCTTTATCTCTTTTTTGGTTGTAGCCAGCTCATCAGCAGTGGTGGAGCCCGATTCAAGAGCATTGTTAGCATTACTTTCAGCGAGAGTTGCGCGCTCTTCAGCTTGGACAAGTCGATCATTTAGAGCTGTCTTCTCTTTTTCAACAAGAGCGAGACTGTCTTTTAAGCTCGCCTTCTCTTTCTCCCAGAAAGCCTTCTCAACAGCAAAGTGTTCATGTGTTGTCTTCAATTCAGTATTGATTGTCCTGAGATCCTCCGCTTTTTTTTTCAAAGCCAAATGTTCTTGACTATTCGAGTCGAGCTCAATGTGAAAACGCTTCCTAGCACTCTCTAGCTCTGATTTGTAATTTCCCGCATCCCGCCGAGCTAAAGCAAACTGAGCTTGTGTATCCTCTAGTTCCTTTTCCATTATGCTCCTGGCCCTACCATCATTATCAATCTTCACTCTGGTTTTGGTTGCTTCCGTCTCCAGGTGGCGGATGGCAGTAGAAAGTGTGGCAGCATGCTTCTTCATCACCCTATATTGTTTGGCCACGTGACTCACCTGCCCTATGATTTCTACATCACAGTTCTCAGGAACCGGTTCAAAATCTGGAACAAACATCATTCTTTCGAAGAAAATATCAGGAAACTGCTTCCGCAAATGCTCTAGCTTGACCTGATTCTCAGTAGTATAGACAACATCCTGCACAGTGGTAGTATCCAAATCAGGCTGGCTAGAGGGTATATTCTCTTTTCTAAATCCTTGTTCGGATATTTGCTTTTATCTTTCGGATCATGGTGTTTCTTGGAAGACTTGCTATGAAAGGGTGTACTTTTCGGAGGAGTCAAATCTTTGGGAAGTTGCTTACCCCCCGTCGGTTGCACTGGACGACTATGGGACTTCCCAGCATCTTGCTTTGATGGAGAATGAGACCTTGTAGAATGAGATTGATAAGAGTCACGAGGTCGGTAACTATCTCTTCCTCGACTGTCACTGCATGCATGCTCAGGATCAGAAAGGAGCCTCGGCGTGCTTGCTCAGAGAGAGCGATAAGAACAGGATTGTTTATGAGGCATTTTCCGTGCAAAAAAAATGAATGTGTATCAGAATCACGAATACTGGTGGTGTAGAAGTGTTGTGACGAGTGGTGCAAGTGATTCGTGCATCCCGTATAATCCCGTCTGACAGACCAAAGCCCAGAGTCTGGCTCGTCTGCATGTCTTCTTTTTCCCCAACTGGAACATTCACTTCCTCAGAGGTGGGGAAGAATGGTTCCTCTTTGAAGTCTTCTTGTGTGTAAGTATCGTCCAGTAGAGGAATCTTGCTTAATTCCCCGAATATTTGTTCCTCTGTTAATTAATCATGAGCAGGAGGCTCAGCCGGCAGTGAAATCCTTAAGGGAGATTGTCCCTCAGAGTCTGGGACTTCCTTTGGCTCATCGGCTCGAACCTCGCCTCCTTTCTATACATCAAATCCTCATCATCCTAATTGATCATTGGCGAGGGGCTCTTGCGAAGTTCAGCGGTCTTCGTGACCCCCGAGGTTCCTTCACCTTCAGTTGGGGCACATATTTATAAGGAATGTTGCCCGCACCAAGTCCGAACCTTATATCCAAAAGACGGTGCTTGTGAAGATTCTCGTCGGTGATACATTTCTTGATTTTTAAGAAGTCATATTTGCTCTTGAGAAGGCGGGACAGTCGATCATCATATTCCGAGCCTTCCTTTTTCGGGAAGTTATGATCTGTACAGAGAAGAGAAACATGTTAATGCTTTGGTTATGAAATCAGGTTACACATCTAGAGGCTTAAAGCTTACTTGATTTTAGCCACTTTCTTGCACACACGGCTTGGTGTTTTATATAGAACCAATCGGCTTTAGGATCCCCTATGCTTCTATGACGCTCCGATAAAACCTTCCTATTGGCTACCGATTCAAAGAAAGAGAAATTTGGAGTCGCTATGGAGCGATGTTTGAAGAGATAATAGAATTTCAAGTCTTTGAAAGTGAGCTCAGTCTTTTGAATCTCCGCATACGCAATACATAAAGTGTACAAGGCTGCGTAAGCGTTAGGATGAAGCTACATAGGGGCAATGCGCAAGCGTCTTAAGGACTCAACAATGATTGGTGGAAAGGGAGGAATAGCGCCTACCCAGCACATTGACCTACTAACGGTCATATACCCTGGCGGGGCAGAATGAGGTCTATCCTCACTTCTTGAAGTCTTTAACATCATCCTAGGGAATCCCGTGTCTTAAGCATATTTTCTTAAGCTTTATGTCATCTAACTTGGAAGCCAGAGTCAGTGAGTTTCTCTTCCTCAACACCTAGGATCTCGTCGGGGGCCCCATCATCTTCTTCTTCCTTGTATTCAAGAGATGTACTTTCAGAAGTCGTCGATTCAATATAAATGTCGGTCTTATAATCGGAGTCGGAATCTTCCCAATCTGAATTTGTGGGAAGCACATCAGGGTTATAATGCTTTGACGACTCTGATTCTGTATCTCTTTCTGACATTTTGGTTGACTGCTTATCTGACATAACTATGTTGGCGAGAAAACGTGAGAAGTTATAACACAAATACCCATACCCCGTGTGTGTAAGCGCAAGTGTGTGCATGTGCATACATCGAAGAAAAGCATGAAGTCAGTTAAATAAGTGGAATAATGGCCATTATATGCTATTAGGTTATGCAGTTGTCCAGTCCAGAAAATTCGTCTTGAAGGCTCTAACCTAACTGTCCATTGGTATATCAGTGTTACATTATATTTTTTAGTCAATATAAGTATCAAATCATCGGTCAAGGTGGCTCGTGATACAAAATTGGCTCGTGAGACAGGGATCAGATCATGATACGTCGTTGGTTCGTGAAGCAGGTTCTGGCTCGTGGGAAAGCACCGGCTCGTGGAAAGGCACCGGATCGTGGGATGCTAGAGTCCTTGGGTCCTCATGCTTTACCTTAACGGATCGTGATAACCCCTCCACGATCCACTTTACTTCCCCTTGCCACGAGCCGATGCTCCTCTATTCCCACGACCCGATCCGCTGGTCAAATTAACACTTCGTCTTCATTTCTTATCCCATCGCCTCGCCATCACCATGAACCGAACCGCGCCCCTGCTCATGAATCAAGCTGCTAGAGCCTCTCGCCTAGGCGACTTCCTCTTTCATCTACCAAAACACTCCTTCTATCCGAATAAAGAAACTGAAACCCTTCGACGCGCCTCCCTTCCCCACGATCCTAACTTCACAAATCCCACAACCATCGCCATTAATTGTCAGGAATAGCATCAGAAGCTCGCAAGAGGTATGATGGAAGTAAAGAAAGGCGATGGAGAAACTAAATCATAGTCGAGATCACTATAATTACCTTTACTTATCGGATTAAGGAAGAAACTGGTTTTTGGAGGTTTCGGCTATGGGTTTAACGAAGAAAAGCAAGAACGACGGCCAGTAAGAAAGAAAGAAGGCAAAAGGGGGAGGGGTAAAAACGGCTTATATAGCCGAAGACAAGACTTTTGTCTTCCCTTCTTTGTCTTATATGACTCGCCAGGCCATGGTGGGCCGTGAGCATATGGAAAGCCTACCAGGGTTCGCGCACGGGCCCTCAAGACAACGGTTCGAGGTCTAAAGGACGACTTTACTTGAAGGTGTTGGACAGTCTACCACGGCCCGTGGATTGAAGAGGCAATCCGAGCACTAATGTGATCAATGGATTGGAAAGACATAACTTAAAAGGTTTTAAGACTTACTCGGTAATTTGATGACAATGTCTCCAAAAAACTCCAGAGATAAAGACTACCCAATGAATAAAGAAATGATGGATGATTTAACCCGGTATTTATACCAATCAAAGGACACAACCTCATGAAGCAGTATGACATTTCAGACAGATACGACCACTGATTTACATTGTTTCATGAGAAGTTTCGTTCAGAAGTTTCGAAGCATGTTTCATCCTTGATAAAAATACTTCGAGAGGGCAAAATGTTGGCTAGCTTTTGGATCAAGCCATCAAGATTCACATGTATGTTCAATATGAAGTTTCATTCCCAGAAGCCACCAAATCCCGTTCGTGGTCACTAGGTGTTCTCCGGATCATGTCGCTACAGCTACGACCCCCCGATCGCGACTCCATATCGCGACCCGATTCATTCGCCTGAACCCTTACCACGATCCGATTTTTGAGGCTGAGAGATGGAGGCCACGACTAAGTCTACCACGATCCGCAAATGCAGGATCCAACGACACCTGTCCATAATGGCCATATTGACTATTTCTCCATCAAGCCACCAACCAGTCTGAGATCCTCGGGATTTGTGCCACGTGTGACCACGATCTACCTGCAGATATCAGCTATAAATAGCCCTATGCTTGACATTTTCAGGATCTTTTGGCAGTTCTAAGTACTTATTTCCACCATTATTAGTATCTTACACTTGCTTATCAGTCGTAGCCCAAAATTATTGAGTGAATCATCATTGTACAAGTGAGATTGAGAGAAATATCATTAATTGTACTCGAATCTAACGTATAATCATACATATAAAGTGGACGTAGGCTCGTTAACGCCGAACCACTATAAATCTTGTCTACTTTCTGCGTTTTCTTGCATGTCTAAATATAAATCTCTGCCTATTCAGATAATTTGGGTGTTAGACCCACTTTTGGATCTAACAAAACATTTACGATTAATAAATATAAAAAATTAGAGTTTAAGAAATGATAAGTATCATCAACTTTGTTTTTATTAAATTTAAAATCGTTTATTAAGTCTTCATTATTCTTCATGTTAGTTTATTTTAATACTTTTATGGTACAGGTTTGCATGTCGTTTTTGTAGCCAAGTATGGAAATGCAAAACTTTAATTGTTTAGAATTGAAAGAAAAAATGGAATTTAGTGATAAGTAGCAAATAAAAGAATGATATGTATTAAATATTCAATGGTAATCATAAGCACTTTTGATAACGCTCATAGAACCACTCTTATTTGAGAGAAATTCTAAACACGCTAAACTTAGTGAAAGTCATGCTTTCTACATGATTCCTTGAGAGTAATCTAGACAATAGCCAGATCATCACTCAACTTAATAATATAATTTTGGTTTCATAGATGATATGAAACACACATTATTATATTAATGACATTTTTAATGATTTTTCAAAAGAAAAAGGAGACGGAAAAAAAATCATCTCCTTCATATCAAAGCAAATCAACTTTTGTGTGTAAACTCGTGAGAGTGAAGAATAAAATCCTCGCACTTCGAGTAAATGACAAATGGATTGGACCTTATCATCGGTAATTTATCCTTATGACTATCAATTAATTTTTTGTATTAATCGAATGAACTACCTTCCAATAAGAAAATTAATAGTTTTTTTTAATGTGAATGATACTTATAAGTAAAGTACTGTTTGTTTGTGTGTTCTTTTTTTAGCCTCGAAGGCTTGAACTCATGATCATTGGAATTATCTAAAGCGACACACCTTTAACCAGTTGAGCAAGAGGTCTTTGAAGCTATAATTTTTGTTGCATATTATATTGATTGTTATAATTTTTGAACTTTGTATTTATTATCCAACTAAATCAATATTATCTAAAAAAATCTAATATATTTTTATTATGGTGATATGATATAAACTCCTAAAAAAATGGCTTTTAAAACTTTAATAATCTTAACAGATCATATAACTTTTATTTTGGATCTATACATAATTTCATAGTGTTAAGATGGTCTACTGAGAAGATAAAACATTTAGAAACATGTTTTCTACCTTGCAAAAATGCTCGTAATTAAAATATCTTATAATCAAATACCTTATTGATGAATGAAATTAATACGCTCAAATTCCCATAGTGGTACAAAATGCCTAAGTGAAGCCTAAGGTATGATGAGCTAAGCATTCTCGGTCTTTTATTACACATACTAATTATTTAAGAAGGAAATAATTGAAGTTTAATTTTATAGTTAATAGGACATTTTCTCAAAAGAAAAATTGCTAGGAGTGCTTATTTATTGTAGTTTGAATTTGTTGGTACAAAGAATTAATAAATTTAATTTGTGTTATTGCTCATATGTATACATATACATACATACATATACATATATATATACATATACACACACACACATATATATACATACATACATACATATATATATATATATATATCTTTGCTTAAATGATTTATACATGTTCGTGCACCTTTTAGGCATAAATAAGTGAGTTAGAACTGGGTTCGAAATGTGTTAATTAAAGAAAATTATATGCTTATGCCTTGTGCTATGCAAAGTAAATTGAACAAAGAACTATGAAAATAAATGTGACACCCAACATCCGTTAATGTATCTCTAATGAGAACGCATTAAGTTTCGTGAAGCGCAATAGGTAAAAAGTAACTAAATTAACAAGACGGGTATAAATAATGCAGTTGAAACTGAAAATGTTTATTTCAATTTAAATATGCCATTACATCACAAATGTCAAAAACCATAATCATCTGTCTCAATAATATCTAAGTACAAAAACCATAATAATATCCCTCAAGTGTCATTACAATAAGCATGAATAAACTAAAGTAATAACATGAAAAAGGAGAGTTATCCAAGTCCAAGCAGAATCGTGATCTCAACTACTGACACTCCCACTTTGAGAACCTAAGGGGGGAAGGAAGAGAGAGAGAAGAGAAATAAAAAGGGTCAAACATAAGTCTGGCGAGTTTCAGTAATTTTTAGCATAAGTATATGAAAAGGTGTCAAGATAGATAAATAATACTAGATGAGAAAGTACAATAAAACATGTATATACGTGCGAGATAAACGAGATATCAAGACAAGATAAAGGTAGATAAAACTTCTCATTCATATCCAAAGAATCAAGCTATTGCACCAAATTACTTGTACTAATAGGATTAGGTGTTACCCTAATTACTACCCATGTGATTGGCTCTTTATTACCCGAATATCATGTGTTAGCCCCGACAGCATGGTGTATTAGTCCCTAACCCAACAACTTATAGAACACAGACTTATTCGTAGCTGTTACAACGTCTTTGTTTCCCATATTCGGACCCATGCACACTCATGAATCCGCCGGAACGCGCCCGTGCCTACCTCAAACCTTGAACCTCTTATAATCTAGTTCAATAAAGCATGCCCTGACCCCTGCCTAGTACGGGGTCCCTACTAAGATACTAATAGGGATACTGACTGATATGGGTTCAACACAACTTAACACAAGCCACCCCCTAGGCTTGTGTCCTCGTGTACCTAGGATTTAAAAGTCCCGAAAACCTGATACAACAACTAGACTTGGGACCTTTTTAGCTTATTAATTAACATGTATAACTTAGCAAGTTTAAGTCTATTGATAAGCCTACTTGTAAAATGGCATTTATCCTAAATGTTATTGGTGTGCTACCCCTTCCCAAAAAAGCACCTGCCCATATGTACAATTAGACTTACAGCAATTCATTTTACTTAGTTTTTACATCTGGTACTCATATACTCTTACATGTTATACTTAATCTTACATTAAGTCCAGTCTAACAGATTAACATGTCACATATTTTTCCTTTAATGTAATCAACCCAATCTAATAGATTAATATGTAATTAACCTAATCTAATAGATTAACATGTAATTAACCTAATATAATAAATTAACATGTAATTAACCCTATTTTATAGTCAAATATTCCAATTTATAATGTGCCTCTTCTCCATTTAAATGTCATTATCTAATTATTCCAATTTATGTCCTTTATACTCAATCAACGGTAATAGCCTAGACTTTGAGTAGCCTAGGTTCAGCGTAAATAAAAAGGAAAAAAGGGAGAAAACAGATCTCAAACTAAATAAAAAGGCATATAGAAAGACTTAATAAATAAAATACATAATTTAATTGTAGATCTGAAAAACAACATGTATAAACAGTAGAATTGGATTAACAGTAAAAGAACATATATACGAATTACTTATAAGAACGGTTTATTTCAGATCCAAAACTCTTCATTGCCCAAAACCTTTTTAAATAATCAAATCTAAAAATGACATGAAAGTCACAGCGATACTTGGAGAAAAAGAATATATCTCTTTATGTATGCATATGTCGATGTAGAAAAAGTTCACTTTTATCTTTTGTTGTTGTAGAGTAGACCGAGTTATCCTTGCTATTTTATAATTGGGCAGCACCTCAGTAGTTCTATGTATATATTAATCTCAGAGAAAAGTTTAGAGGAAGAAGGAGGAAGAATGGTTTGTGTGTGTAGAACAAATGAAGTTTCATGCCTTTATATAGACTGCCTAGGACAATCCATCACCATTAGATATTAGGTTTTCAAATCTGGCCATATACGTAATGTTGAGTCAGTGAACGAACCCAGAATTAAAAATATTCCCGGTTCAAAACTCAGAATCCGCCCTGCATGTTGGTGGGTCGACCTACCGACATACTGTGTCGACCTATGGGTCGACCCCACTTGACTTGGGTCGACCCAGGCCCGCTATGGGTTGTCTCATAACAGCTATTTTCTGCGACTTCTTCGGTTTGAATTATTTTGAATTATATATATATATATATTCTCTATATATACACACACAATCTTCTTGTAACTTCTTCATGCTCTATCCGTTTTACGCAAACTTGGGGTTTATCTGAACCAGATTTCCGAGACGAACACAACAGTAATGTCGATTTTACATAATCCTGAACATTTTATTAAGTAACACCCATTTTACTATCTTTGTTGTATAGTTATAGTGTATTAAATTACAGGGTGTTACAATCTCCCCACCTTAAAGGATTTTGTCCTCGAAATCTCTAAGTTAATAAGAATATTACTATTCAAACCTACACCCACCTACTCAACCATCATCCACAGGCATACATTGTCCTTAAGATTTCTAATGCTTGAGGTGAACATATGTAAAAAGTGTTGTGTGTATGTCCTTAAGCTAATGCAAAAAACAGGCGGTCAACTGATTCAGTTGACCTCCTTAACGCAATATATGTCCATGTCATATATCCAAAATGTATGCAAATAACTCTTATAATACATATAAGTTCTATACGTGTGCACATCCATTCACCAAAATACAACATCCATATGATAATTCAACCATTTTTCATCCATTGAAAAATAAAGTGCATACACATTCATATGCAATATATAAGTGCTTGAGCTGATTTAGTGCCTAATGTGTGTATATGCATCCATGGACATCCACTAGCAACCACTTATATCCACTTGCAATCATCAAACATAACATGTCTCAAACGTTGGTTTCTATCATATAGACCGATGATTCAAAATAATAGAGATGAACGTTTTCAAATTCAAAAGGCCAGAAAAGGAGATTAAAACATACCCTCAAAGAGAATAGGGTAAGAAGAACGAATCTTGTCCTCCGGTTCCCATGTCGCGTTGTCTAGCTCTTCTCCCCATTACACCTTTACTAACTTCATCTCTTTGTTGCGTAGCTTCTTGCATTCTGTCTCAAGGGTACAAGTAGGAACTCTTTGAACTGATGCCTCTTTCTCGACTTCAACATCTTCAAGGGTACTTGGCTCTACTACCTCCAATGAATCATGAAGACATTTCCTCAAATGGGAAACATGGAATACATCATGAACTCCCGCCAGTCTCTCTGATGTCTAACTCTATAGGCCATTTGGCCTATCCTCTATACTATTCGAATTCCAAGTCAATCCTTCTCTTATCGGCATACGACTTATGTCTATCTTGTGCAGCTTTCATCCTTCTTTGAATGAGATTTTTCTTTTTCGAAGTCTCTCTTACCATATTTGGCCCTAGTAGAAGTCTGTCAGTAGACTCCCACCAACACGTCGGTGATCTTCAATGTCGTTCATATAATGCTTTGAAGGTTGTCAGCCCTATCCTTGACTGATAATTATTATTATAAGCGAACTCAACCAATGGGAGATGCTCCTCCCAAGTCCCTCCGAAATCTAGTATACACAGTCTTAGTAGATTCTCAAGAAGTTTATTAACCCTCTCAGTTTTCCCATTAATCTGAGGGTGATAAGTTGTGCTAAGTCTCAACTGTGTACCTAGGGCTTCTTGCAAGCTCTTCCAAAACTCACTAGTAATTATGGGGTCATGGTCACTTGCTATGCTTGAAGGTACCCCATGTAGTCGGACGATCTCTTTAAGGTAAGCTGAAGCTAGCCAAGCTGCTGTCCGCTTGCTCTTGACTGGGATAAAATGAGTCCACTTAGTAAGCCTGTCCACTATCACCCAAATGCTCGTGCTGCCCTTCCTTGATTGCGACAGTTCATCAATGAAGTCCATAGAGATGCTCTCCCATTTCCATTGCGGGATATCCAAGGGCTGAAGTAATCCACTGGGTTTCTTTTGTTCAGCCTTGACTTGCTGACAAGTCAAACATCGAGCAACGAATTCTGCTACATCTTTCTTCACGCCAGTCCAATGGAAAATACGCTTCATGTCTTAGTACATCTTGTCACCTCCCGAATAGATAGTCATCCGAGAGTGATGAGCTTCCTCTAGCACTATTTTTAGCAATTCCCCAACTCTAGGGACACACAGCCTTCCATCTCATTTTAGCCACCCTTTTTTGTCTATAGTATATCTAGCTAGGTGACTGGAAGCTTCTCGTTTACCAAGTATGTCCAAGACATCCTTCAACTGTTGGTCCTCTTGCTGCATAGATCCAGTTCACTCCATGAGAGTAGGTCGCACCTCCAATGATGCCAACAAACCAAATGTGAAATTCATAGATGGCTTAAAATCAAAGGTCGAGATGAACTCCAAGCTTTGCCTTTCTATGAATAGAAGACTTAAGGTCATCCTCTGCCTACTCAATGTGTATGCCACTACATTACCCTTGCCTAGGTTATAAGCTATCTCAAAGTCGTAGGACGCTAGGAACTCCATTCACTGTTACTGCCTTAAGTTGAGATCCTTCTGTGAGAACAAATATTTGAGTGACTTATGATCCGTATATAGCTCAAATCTATCTCCAAGTAGATAATGTTGCCAAGACTTAAGTGCAAACACAATAGCAGCCAACTCCAAGTCAAGGGTGTGGTAGTTCTTCTCATGAAGCCTTAATTTCCTACTTCCATAGCACACCACCCTACCCTCTTGCATAAACACTGTGCATAATCCTGTGCACACCTTGCAACCATCGGGAAGAGTTAGGACAAAGGCTGTTGTTAGAGCCCTCTTTAGCCTCTGAAAAGCATCTTCAGCATCCACACTCCAAGAAAAAGCCAAGTTCTTCTTTGTCAAATGGGTAAGCGGAGCTGAGATCTGCGCGAAGTTTTTAATGAACTTCCTATAATAGCCCGCCAATCCAAAGGAAACTTCTTACCTCTATTGCATTCTTCGGAGCCTTCCAATCTTGAACTGCGATGACCTTAGCGAGGTCCACCGCTGTCCCATCCATGGAGACCACATGCCCTAGGAATCTTACATCCTTCTTCCAGAAATGACACTTAGAAATTTTTTGCTTTAAGTTGATGTGCTCTATGTGTACTTAGAACCTCCTCTAAGTGTTGGGCATGTTCTCCTTCACTCCTTGGGAAGACCAGAATGTCATCCACGAAAACTACCATAAACTTGTTCAGATTCTCCCTAAACACCCAACTCATTAAGCCCACGTAGTATGCGGGTGCTTTGGTCATCCTAAAAGGCATGACCAACCACTCAAAGAAACCATCCAGAGTTCTAAAAGTCATCTTGTCAATACTATCATCCGCCACTTTAAGCTGATGAAATCCTGTGGCTAGATCCAACTGTGAGAAAACTAAAGCGCCTACTAGTTGGTCAAACAAGTCATTAATCCTCGGTAGTGGATGCATATTCTTCTTGGTGATTTTATCCAATTCCCTCTAGTCCACATATAGACGGAGAGAGCCATTTGCCTTAGTTGCAAAAACGACTGGAGCTCCCCACTCAAAAATGCTTCGTCTAATGAATCCTTTCTCCAATAACTCACCTACTTGTTTGTTGAGCTCCCTCCTCTCCTTAGGAGCCATGTGGCGCACTAGCTAAGCGACAGGTTTCACATTCTCCATCAAGTATATCCGGAAGTTTATTTCACGCCTTGGAGGTAACCCTTTGACCTTTTCGAACACGTCCGGAAACCTGCTAATTATGGGTACTGATCGATGATCATCAACGGAAGCATCAAGAGAATCTAGGAAACCGAGCATTGCTGACCCCCTCGTGATGACTGCCCATAACCCCCGCACTAAAAAAGAAGAATAAATGAACAGTCATCAAGATCAGATAAGTACAAGCGAAACCTGTCGTATAACTCACAATGCAAGGATAAAATATAATAGAACATATACAATAGGAAGTAGTAGCGAAGCATAATTGCGTAGAATTTTAAACTTTCATATCATTAAAATGATATCCATAGAACCAAAAGAATACATCATCAAATTCTGTACAAAAAGCCTTACTACAATCACTTAGAGTATCATAACAACCATAACGGCGGAATCACATAATAGTATGTAGGAAATAATACGTCAGCCTCCTGCTCGTCATCGCTCTGTTGCATCGTCCTCATCAAGATCTATTACCTGCTACCTGCTACCTGCTACCTGCTACTCAGTCGACCCATCCAAAACATGGATGAACAACCCAAGGTAATAAGAGGGAAACATAAAACCTAGAGCCAGACAATAGTCTTAATGAGCGATAAAACAACTATCTAACATCATCAATAAAGTATATGAGAAATAGGTGGATCGATCAACTAATCTACCAACTCAACAGAGAAGAAACCCAAACTGTACCTCGCAATAGTGATAGCCTTTACAAACAACTAGATAGAAAAACATAGCAGACATAGCACTTAATTATCTAGTGTAGACCATCCTAATCGAGATTAACATCCCCTAAGAACAAGAAAGAAGGCTTAAACCAACATCAGACAAGCAACCAAGAGATGCCTTCTTCGATGTCGAACAATCCATACAAGACGATACAAGCAAAGCAATCAACATCCATGACTCTGACTATCACCGCCTATCCTGCTTTGAAACCACAGTTAATCTTATAAAGGCTACGACATGCCAGTAGTCAAGGGCTAATGGTAACCCCTGCTCTAACAAAAACTCTATACGCCAATGTGACTCGTATCTCTAGGCCCATCATGACTGCCCAGGATACTCGATGATTCGAATGGTCTTTTAGGTGTCCCTATTATATTCCTGCTTTGAGCCCGTTAGAACCTACTTCAACGGTAATCCTCGGCCTGCGTAATTCTAGTAGTCATCACTGGTGACTCTTCATAAGCTCGAACATCCTTGAGCAGCCATTATCCACGAGCTCAAAACACACTTGAGTCATCTGCATATTCGTTGTATTTTGCCGATCAACAAACACTTCATATCACTTCGAATATTCCTCCCTAAATTCACTTCGAAGCCACGTCCATTCTCGAACCAAAATAATCATCACTTTTGGTCGATATTCAATCCATAGCATTTCAGCCTTTCCACTATGAAAAACATACCATAGCGCTTAAATACCCATCCACTTCGTTTGTTAAACGTTGCAGTATCTTCTGCCCGATCCATAAAAAATGACCCGACTCATCAAGTCATAAACAACCCGACTCATCAGGTCATATGACCCGACCTATCAGATATTGAACGACCCGATCATGCCCTTCCAATCCGTCAAGTTCCAACGACCCAGAGACTTCAACAACCCAACTCCAACCGACCCATCTGGCACCAACGACTCGATCTATCAACAACCCGAAGACTTGGCTAATCCACCATTTCCTGGGCAATAAGCCAAATGACCCGACCGCAAATGACCCATTATTTATAGAACCACAAGCCAAATGACCCGACTCTAGATTTGACCGATCTATCTCCAATCTCAACCAATCCATCACCAAACGACAACATCGATGTAAACAACTGATCCAAATCGACCAATTCAATCATCAACGCTTTATGCAATCATCAAACAACACTTGCACAGTAATTATTCATCATACAACCATATGAAACCCACCAAATCGTGATAAAACAACGAATAAAGAAAATAACTGGTCTAAAGTTGCATATACATATGAATTAACATAAGAATTACTGGTTTAAGTTACTAGATTAGATCCTATGGTGACTCGAATTAAAATATACTTACCATGATGTAATCTTGGTGAAAATGACTAAAATGATGAAAATAAGATCAAACAACCCATATACTTGATTGAATACGTGTGAGAGATGCTTATCACTCACCAAATCTAATTAGCTTGAAGTCACTAAATTCCCAATCCGGACAGCGAAGAATGATCTTCAAACCTCTAAATTCCTTCACATAATGTAGATCTAACTTTTCTTGATGTATATCTTCAATCTTCTAGAGTAGATTTTGAATTTTAATGGAGGAAGAATGCATTTGATTGAGAAAGGAGGATCACGAGCTTAAGCAAATGAGAAAATGAAGAAATTAAACCATTCTCCGTGCCTCTAACCCTTTATTTATACCCTCTAACTAGCCCACTAATGGGCCACACCAAATCACCCCGTTAATGACTAATTAACCTGCTCAGAAATTGTGTAGCACTAAAACAATGATTTCTCCCAAATTGCTGAACCAAATCTTTAATGTGACCACTCTACGGAATTGGAAACATCATTTCCTTTCCAATGAAATCGATCTCAGCACCTAATTCGATACCAATCAAAATTTATTCCTTGTACAAAACTAAAAGGGGCAAAATGGTCATAAATAAAATTGATAAAAATTATGGACATGTCTCATATCCCTATAACCAACATATCAAAATATGAGAATGATCTGACCCTCAGGGAATAAAATAAAATATTTTACGAACCTTTGATATGTAAAATGTGGGTCCTTACTTTCTCCCCGCTTTAGGAATTTCACCCCCGAAATTCCAAGCAAACACAAACAACCAGAACTATTCCGCATGCCTATCATCTATGAGCAGCCAACTTACTATTCAAACTAGCATCCATCAAGTCATGCATCCATAGCCTTAACCTAACATGCAGAATTCTAACGAATAATAGTACTTACTACAGTGATGTAAGGTAACGCGACATTAATGGGTCATACCGACGAAGAGTTCTTGATGGATCGTCTTCATACTATTTCGTCTCCCGCATACAATCATCATCATCCTCACTCCATTGCACCTTAACTAGCTTATCCGTCTTTCTCCTAAGTTGTTTTATGTCATTCCCCACAACGCGAAGCTGCTTACGAGGTTTTGTAACTACGGACTCAGCTCCTAGGTCTTCGTGCTATTCGGGAGGTATCACCACATTCGAATCATGCACACATTTCCATAAAAACGACACATTGAAAACATTGTGCACACTCGATATCTTCTCGAGTAAATCCAATCTATACTCCCAATCCGCTCGACTATCGAAAACGGTCCAATGAATCTCGAAGCTAACTTTCCTTTACTTCTGAACCGAACAACATGCTTCAACGGTGAAATCTTCACAAAACCGTGTCACCAACATCGAATTCCAAATCCTTTCGACGTTTATCGGCATAACTCTTCTGATAAACTTGGGCTGCCTTCATTTATTGCTGAATGATATCAATACAATCTGATGTTTCTCTTATCATCTCAGGCCCAAGTATCAACTTATCTCTAGTCTCTAACCAACATGCTGGAGAATTACAAAGTCTACCATACAACGCCTCGTATGGCGACATCCCAATGCTTGATTGGTAACTGTTATTATATGCAAACTCAACTAAATGTAGATGGCCTTTCCACGATCCTCCGAAGTCCAATACACAAGCTCTTAGGAGATCTTCCAAAACTCGGTTAACCCTCTCGGTTTGACCATCAGTTTGGGGATGATAAGCCGTACTCAATTACAACTCAGTTCCCAGAGTCTCTTGCAAACTCTTCCAAAATCCACTTGTGAATAATGGATCTCGGTCACTAACTATGCTCTTCGGGATACCGTGGAATCGAACTATCCATTTAATATATAGCTCAACCAAATTCGATGCGGTCTTAGATGATTTGACAAGAATAAATCTTGCACTTTTGGTCAAGCAATCCACTATGACCCAAATTCCTTCGTTTCCTGCCCTAGTTCTAGGAAGTTCATCGATGAAATCCATCGATATTTGCCCCCACTTCCATGTAGGAACTTCCAATGGCTGGAGCAGTTTACTCAACTTCTTCTGTTTATCTTCCACTAACTGACAGTTCATGCATTTGGAAATGAAATTTCCAACATCCCTCTTTATCCCTTCACAGTAGTAGGCTCGCTTCATGTTCTTATACATCTTATTACCATCAGGATGAATCGTCAATTTCTGGATAATCTCGACAAGCTTCCCATCCCATATTCTGCTCTCGCTGATCCTTTCGATGGGAGTAGGTCTAATCGATAAGCCTGCCATCATTTTAGGCTCTAACTCACACCGAGACCTGAAATGAAATCCTGTTATGTACTCGAGGTGTTTCCACTCCGAAAACATCGCTCCCAAACTTGTGTGTCTTCGACTTATGATCCGTAAACAGCTCAAATCAAACTCCCAACAGGTAATGTCTCCACATCTTCAGAGCAAACACGATCGCTGCTAACTCTAAATCACGAGTTAGATAATTATTTTCGTGCGTCTTCAGCTGTCAACTTCACAACTCTGTCCCTCTGCATCGCTACTGCTCTGAGTCAAGTATCACACGCATCGGTGTATATCACCATCTCTTCCATTCCCACTTGGAATTGTCAAAACAGGAGCAATCATCAGTCTTTCTTGCAGGATTCCAAAAGTTTGTTCACACTTCGCATCCCATGTGAACACTTAATTCTTCTTCGTCAATCCTACTAATGGTGCAACTATCTTGGAGAAATATTTGATAAAACAATGATAATATCCTGCCAATCCAAGGAAACTCCTACGTCCGTCGCATTCTTAAGTCTAATCCAGTCCTGGATTGCTGCCACTTTAGCGGGATCAACTGCTATTTCATTTCCAGAAACAACATGGCCTAAGAACCTCACTTTGTTCTCCTAGAAGTAACATCTCGAAAACTTAGCTCTTAGCTGACACTTTCGCAACATTTCCAAAACAAATCGCAAGTGTGTCTCACGCTCTTCCTCGTTCCGGAAGTAAACCAGAATATCATCCACGAACACAAGCACAAACTTGTTCAACTGATCTCTAAAAACTTTATTTATAAGATCCACAAGATATGCTGATGCATTAGTCAACCCAAATGACATCGCCAACCATTCGAAGAAACTGGATGGTGTCCTAAAAGAAGTCCTTGGCACACTATCCCTTGCCACTCTCAACTGGTGGAAACCCTATTGGCAATTCCATCTGAGAAAACACTTTGGCCTCGTGGAGTTGATCGAACAAGTCATCTATCCTAGGCAATAGATACTTGTTCTTCTTGGTCAACTTGTTCAGCTCACGATAATCCACACACAAATAGCTGGTGCACCCCATTCATATACGCCTCTCTGAAAGAATCATTTTCATAAATGGTCACGTACTTGAACCTCTAACTCTCACTGTCTCTTAGGCGTCATCCGCCTAAGAGGCACAACGATAGGTCAAGAACCTTCAACCAAATCGACCATGAACTCAATCTCATGATGCAGCGACAACCTTTTAACCTCGTCAAAGACATCATCGAACTCACTAGCGATATACGCTAATGAAAAGTCTTCCCTTGGAATCACAAGCGAATATAAAAAGCTTACGAAGACACTATCTTTGGGCTTACATCGAATCACAACCATTTTCCCTTCCACATACCCGATTGTCACCTCTAGCTTCTCGCAATCCACTTTTGCCGCATACTTCTCGAGCCACTCAATACCCAAAACAATCTCAAACCAAGCGAAAGTCACAACAAAACAATCATTTGTAAAAGAGCAACCGTGACTGAATAAACTAGACCATGACAAGTCATACAAGAATTAGATTAACCCACATTGGATTAGTTACAATCAAAAGTCTATTACATTCTCAGGTCCTGAACTCATTTGGTATACAATCTTATATAGGTAAAAGAAGGCAATTCTCTAGTACCAAACAAAATTCAAACAAACTCCATTCGTAGAAAGCATATATAGACTAATAGCAGCTTCTCCTAATTCTCATTAGGATTGCAATACGAAATCAGAATAGCTTCCAGAACACATGCTTCCTCCGGTTGCTTATTCTTCAGAAAATTTGGACAATCTTTCTTCTCATGTCTAGGCTTGTCGTAGTTATAGTACCTTCTCTCGGCTTTCGGCTTCTTACAATCCGTGGAATAATGGACCTTCAGCTGACAGTTAAAGCAGATGACATCCTTCTTAGGTTTCTTCTTTTGGCCATCATTCCCTTTCTGTTGCTTTTTTGTTTTCTTATTCAGCTTCTTTTAGCATTGGGGCCAGCAAAAGTTTCTTCATGAGGCTCATGGATTCTTCTAAAAGCCTCGTCCCAAGCAACACTTATCATTCCTTCTCGCTCCTTAACTCGGCGTCGAAGTTTCTCCAAAGCTACACTTCTTCGTAACTCATCTTCTTCATCCATAGGAGAATAATCCCTCTGTCGCTTAGCGGAATCCTCCCTATGTACTTGCATAGGAACACCACATTCTAATGTCGATTCTGGAATGGGCATCCTCAGTATGGCTGTTGCCATCATGGCCTCGAACATAACCAGATATTCTAGTATAATAGCTGAAGCTCCCAGCTGGCTACTATCTCCTACCCTTATAGTCGCAGGCTCATTCTAAATCTAAAAATAAAATGATTAGTCCACATATGAGATAAATTGCAATGAAGTTCAAACGCTATTATACTGTACACTAATATATAATATACATCTATCCAAAATCAACAAATACGTCTCTCATATGTAATTACATCTCTGACTTTGGCTAAATTGGATTAACCAGAGCTCTGATACCGAATGTGATGACCGCCCATAACTCCCGCACTTAACAACAGGAATAATGCACGGAAAGGTGTGCCAGACAGCTATGAACAATCATCAAGGTAAGATAAGTACAAGTGAAACCTGTCATATAGTTCACAGCGCAGGAATAAAATATAATATAACATATACAACATGTAGTAGTAGCGAAGCATAATTGCGCATAATTAAACTTTCATATCGTAAAAAGGATATCAATAGAATACATGATTAAATTCTGTACAAAAAGCCTCACTACAATCACTCAAAGTATCATAACAACCATAATAGCAGAATCATATAATAAAATGTTAGCCTCCTGCTCGTCATCGCTCTGCAACATTGTCCTCATCAAGATCTACTACCTACTACTTAGTCTACTCATCTAAAACATGGATGAACAGCCCAAGGTAATAAGAGGGAAACAAAAAATCTTGAGTCAGACAATAGTCTTAAAGAGCGATAAAACAACTATCTAACATCATCAATAAAGTATATGAGAAATAAGTAGATCAACCAACTAATCTACCAACTCAACAACAGAGAAGAAACCCAAACCATCTCCCTCACATCTGACAGTGATAGCCTTTACAAACAACCAGATAGAAAAACATAATAGACGCAACAGTAAATTATCCAGTGTAGACCATCCTAATCGAGATTAACACCCCACAAGCACAAGCTTTGAAGGCCTAAAGAGATGTCTCCTTTGATGTCGAACAATCCGCACAAGATGATACAAGCAAAGCAGTCAACATCCATGACTCTAGCTATCACCGCCTATCCTGATTTGAAACAACCATCAATCGTATGACGGCTAGGACATGCCATTTGTCAAGGGATAGTGGTAACCCCAGTTCTAGCAAAAAACTCTATACGTCATCATGACTCGTATCTCTAGGCCCATCACGACTTCCCAGGGTACTCGACCATTCGACCGGTCTTTTAGGCGTCCCTATTATACCCTTGCTTTGAGTCTGCTAGAACATACGACAACGATAATTTCTCGACCCTCCATAACTCTAGTCATCATCACCGGCGACTCTCCATAAGCTCGAACATCCTTGAGCAGCCATTATCCACGATCTCAAAACACATTTGAGTTGTCTACATATTCGTTGCATTTCACCGACCAATGAACACTTCATATCACTTCGAATATTCCTCCCTGAATTCACTTCCAAGCCACGTCCATTCTCAAACCAAAATAATCATCACTTTTGGTCGACATTCAATCCATAGCACTTTAGCCTTTTCGCTATGAAAAACATGATATAGTGCTTAAATTCCCATCCACATCGTTTGTCAAACAATGTAGTGTCTTCTCCCCGATCCACTAAAAAAACGACCCAACTCATCAGGTCTCTGAACGACCCGGCTCATCAGGTCATGAACGACCCAACTCATCAGGTTATAAACGACCAGACTCATCAGGTCATAGATGACCTGACTCATCAGATTATAAACGACATGACTCATCAGGTCATAAATGACCTGACCTATTAGATCTTGAACGACCCAATCATGCCCTTCCAATCCATTAAGTTCTAACGACCCAGAGACTTCAATGACCCGATATATCAATGACCCGACTCCAACCGACCCATCTAAAACCAACGACTCGAAGACTTGGCCGATCCACCATATCTTGGGCAGTAAGCCAAATGACCCGACCACGAACGACCCATCATTTCTTGCACCATAAGCCAAATGACTCGACTCCAGATTTGACCGATCTATCTCCAATCTCAACCAGTCCATCACCAAACGACAACATCGATGTAAACAACTCATCCAAATCGACAAATTCAATCATCGAACTTCATGCAATCATCAAACAACACTTGCACAATAATTCATCATACAACCATATAAAACTCACCAAATCTTAATAAAACAATGAATAAACGAAATAATGGATCTAAAGTTGCATATACATATGAATTAACATAAGAATTACCTGTTTAAATTGCTAGATTAGATCGTATGGTGATTCGAATGAAAATATACCTACCATGATGTAGATTTAGGTGAAAATGACTAGAAATGATGAAAATAAGATCAAACAACTCATATACTTGATTGAATTCGTGTGAGAGATGCTTATCACTCACCAAATCTTCAAATTAGCTTGAAATCACTAAATTCCTAATCCGAATAGCGAAGAATGATCTTTAAACCTCTCAATTTGATGCGATCTCCCTTCTCTTAATGTAGATCTAGCTTTATTTGATGTAGATCTTCAATCTTCTTGCATAGATCTAGAATTTTAATGGAGGAAGGATGTATTTGATTGAGAAAGGAGGATCATGAGCTCAACCAAATGAGAGAATGAAGAAAGTAAACCATTCTCTGTGCATCTAACCTTCTATTTATAGCCTCCAACCAGCCCACTAATGGGCCACACCAAATCAACTCCTGCTTAGAAATTGTGTAGCACTAAAACAACGATTTCTCCCAAACCGCTGAACCAAATCTTTATTGTGACCACTCTATGGAATTGGAAACAACATTTCCTTTCCAATGAAATCGATCTTAGCACCTGATTCGATCCTAATCAAAATTTATTCCCTGTACAAAACTGATATGGGCAAAATGGTCGCAAATAAAATTGATAAAAATTATGGACATGTCTCACATGCCCATAACTAACATATAAAAATATGAGAATGATCCGACCCTCAGGGAATAAAATAAAAATATTTTACGATCCTCCGATACGTAAATGCGGGTCTTACACCTGTGGGACACAAGAAATTTCGAGAGTTCTACCATGGCAAGTAAGAAGTCTAACTACTCTCTTTTCACAATCAAGAATGACACCATACATGGTTAGCCAATCCATTCCTCGAATTAATCCGTAACCCATGAAACTAAGAACATATGCGTCGCATTCAAATTCGACGCCTAAAACAGAAATCCTCAAACCTCTACAGATCATGGATAAATGAGTCGTTCCTCTTATGGGGCTTGAGACTATAACATGATCAGAAACAATACTAGTATCTAGGTGCAGATTTTTCTGCCACATAGTTGGATGTGAATGAATGAGATGCACTGGAATCAAAAAGAGTTCTAAAAGAGAAATCAAACCTTCAAGTGCGACTTTCCTACCCCGGTTCACCAGCCTCTAAAGCGTTAACTTTCCCTTCAGATGGTCCAAACTTCCGTCCTTGCCTTTTAGGGCATTGTACCATGAAATGTCAAACTTGGCCACAAACAAAGCAAACATTCTTTGTCTTTCTGCAATCATTCGCAAAGTGTTCCAAAGCACCACACCTATGGCATTTCATTTCTGTTTTGATTTGAGCTTTATCGGGCTTTCCCCCTTTCTTAGCTATGTTCTTCTTGGGCCACCATTTCTTTTTCTCCTCCTTGGTTTCTCTTCCTCTATCTTAACCTCTTTCTTCCCTTCCTTACCATCCTCGTGCATTAAGGCCATGTCTACCAGTCTTTCAAAGGTTGGTCCCATTGGTACATGCGTTGATGCTAAGTCTTGAAGTGGTCGATTCAATCCCTTAGTGAACCTCAAGGCCTTTTTATGAGGAGTATTTATTAACTCCAATCCAAATCTTGCTAGTTGATTAAAAGTGCTAACATACTTCTTTGTAGTCATGCTCCTTTGCTTCAAGTTCAGACATCTCTCCACTTGCATTTCTTCTTCTGCTTGAGATAAGAATCTTGCCTCAAATATAGTCTTTAAGTTATCCCAAGTAGCTATTTTTGGTCCGGCTTGAACTATTTCCCACTAGTACGATGCTTTATCCTTCAGTTGCCAAGCGACCAACTGGATTTTCCTCTTATCATCGAGCTCGGATAAGTTGAATATATTCTTTGTTTCCCTAAGACAGTTGCGCGCTTCTATAAAGCTTTCAGTACCACAATAAGGTTTTCCTTTCATTGCGCAAAAGTCCTTACAAAGCTTAGAAAAGTTGACTAAAGGAGGAGGAGGAGGTGCTATGCGGCTGCAGCTGGGGGAGGGACATGCATTGTCTTGTACTTCAACAGACGTTGTAGCTTCTACATATCCACCAAATAATGTAGGAATGGGAATGCCCTTTGGAAAGTTAGGAGCCCTAGACTTACTGATAAAGGACGAAACAAGAATTCAGAAAGAGAATCGAAGGGATATTGAAAATGACTTGAGGGTATATGTTTCTCAAAAATTGATTTTTATTTGAAAATCCTTTATTTTGGAAACACTTTTCAAAAACTTTTTCTCTAATCATGTAACCTTAGGCTCTGTACCGAATGTGACACCCCATGTCCGTTAATGTCACCCTGATGGGAATGCATTAAGTTTCATGAAGCACAATAGGTAAACAATAACTAAATTTACAAGAGAGATATAAATAATACAGCGGAAACTTAAAACTTTTAATTTGAAAGGCATTTATTATTTATCCACTCATGAATTAATTACAATGAATACAAGATAACAACTCCAACTACTCTAGCACTATACAATTCACTATATCACTCTAGTATGCAGTATTGAGAAAAAAAAAACATATAAAAATATACAATTGGAGTTCAGAAAAAACTCAAAACTACAGTTAATAAAAATCAACACTTGCCCCAACCGTCAGCCAGACTGCAGGTATACCTCAGCATCAACAAAAAGCAACACTTGAAAATACTTCTTGCATGTCCTTCGCATCATGACTTGCCAAATAACTTGCATATCATGATCGCACAGTTTGTATATACCAAGAACGAAACATAGCAAAACCACCAATGATCAATACTGAGGATTTTTCCTCGTATGTCTCTTGTAAGATTTCGAATTACTACCAGAAGGTATTACATCCTCCAAATTGTATTCTATTCCCTTGTCCAAGTCATCAAAATTCGCAGTAACTTTCTTCTTCTTCTTACCTCTTCCTTTGCTATTCGTAAAAGTGACTGGCGGTTCCTTATCATCATCATTAGCCCAGAATTTACCAGTAAGTCTAGATGAAGACATTAAATCACTTTGAGATGGAGGAGAAGGCAGAATCACGTGAGCATGAAGTCTTAAATGTGAATACGGAGAGGCTGAGTTCACATCAGGAAACATTAATCTTGAACCAGAAATAGGCCTTGAATTTGCAATTTTGGTAGCACCTGATAAAGATGAGGAAACATTCAACATTGACTTGGCAGGTGAACTGTTACTGAAAGAAGACAAACATGACATAGTTGAATTAGAGGATGGTCGAGATGCAGAATTATTAACAACTGAAATGTAGCTTGCTCCAGTGCCAGTACTAACAAAAGAAGTAGAAGGATAAGAAGTACTAGCAGAAGAAGTAACTGTTGCATCAATACTAGTTTCGAAACTAGTACTAGCAGAAGAATTAACTGTTGCATCTGTACTAGTTCCAAAACTAGTACTAGCAAAAGTATTAACTGTTGAAAAAGTGGATGAACAAGTTACACTAGAAGTAGCAGATACACCAGATGATGAATTCCCTATTTCCTTTAGCATAATGACCATATTATCGACATCATCATCAAATAAATTTCTTGTTAGAACATCATCATCCTACTCAACTGTTTTATCCTTTCCAATATTCTGCAATTCATCTTTTTTTCCAATAATACTTGGATCTGCATTCTCATTACCTACCTAATCTTGCACTAAACCTTCATTAACAACTTCATTATCTCCCCCATTATTTACCTCATCACCAGCATCCAAATTTACAAATGGATTTACATTTTCACTACTTACTTTGGTAGCATTGTCTACATTTCCTTTATTGCTACCAATACCTTTCATTCTCCAGTATCACTTCTTCTTTGTGTTAACAATATTCCAATTATTCTCATTAATATTAACCTGTGCTCTCAGTTTATAGCTACCAGTATATACATATGTTCCTTTTTAGCATCACACTGATCTCTATTAGTCTCATCCTATTTGTTATTCAATTCACAAGAAATTGTATCATGACCAAAAACTTTGCACTCTGTGGAGATCTTCGGTTTCCAATCATAAGATAGTTTAACTGTTAGGCAATTAACTCATATGTTAATAATTGGTATAAAATCAGATAAGTTGAAATCTGGTGAGATCTCCACCAATGCTTTAGCATACCTAAATCTATTCATTCTTTCTGTACTATTGTCAAAACAAATCAACCTTCCTATATGACATACTAGCCAATTTATACCAATAAGAGTCGATAGAAGAGTAGGAATTCTGTAAAAATGAATCTACATAGGGACCTTCTTTATTTGAGATTGAGCATTACCGATTAAAGGATCCCATTTAGTCAGTATAAACATTCGACCACGAATGAAAATCAGATCTGAATGAAAAATTCTATCCTTCTCAATGTCATGTGAAATTTTGAAATAGAAAAATCTACCATCGAATTTAATATCCACTTCTCCTTGTAATTTCCAATAACGCCTCAAAAAATTTACTACAGCAAGGTAATTCAGGGTGCCATTTAAGAAAAATCCTACTAAGTAATTATTCCAATAGTCCATACCTGCTTTCTTAATCAGATCTGGAATAGATTTTCGAGTTCCATCCCTAGGAATATCAAAGTGTTGTGGTACAATGACGCCAGCATTCTTAGGTAAGGATTTAAAGAGAGACGCAAAATCATGTTTCGTGAAAGCTGGGAAAGATGAATTAGATGATTGATGAAATTGTGAAGGAATTCTAGATTTGGGAATCTGAACTGACGAAGATGCTCCAACATTTCCAACAGCGGGTTTTGCAGTAGTGGTATCACAATTAGGAGGTGGAGGATTGGAGGAATTTAGAGGAGGAGGGCGAGATGGAAGATGAGGAAAAGAGGAATCGAAGGCCGATGAAGAAGAAGAAATGTCGAGGCCTCCATTTTCAATGTTCGGGATCCATTTTCAACACTAATATGAAAATTGAAGTAAATACATTACATCCCAAATGTCAAAAACCATAATCATTTGTCTTAATAATATCAGAGTACAAAAACCATGATAATATCCCTTAAGTGTCATCACAATAAGCATGAATAAACTGAAGTAAATACATGAAAAAGGAGAGTTATCCAAGTCCAAGCAGAATCAGGATCTCAACTACTGACTAATCCCACTCTAAGAACTTGAGGGTCGGAAGAGGAAAAGAAAAGGGAAGTAAAAAGGGTCAGACATACAGTCGGCTAGTTCTAGTAATTTTTAGCATAAGTATATGAAAAGGTGCCAAGAAAGGTAAATAATACTAGATGAGAAAGTACAATAAAACATGTATATAAGTGTGAGGTAAACTGGATATCAAGACAAGACAAATGTAGATTAAACTTCTCATTCATATCCTAAGATTCAAGCTACTGTACCAAATTACTAGTGTTAACAAGATTAGGTGTTACTCTAATTACTACCATGCAATTGGCTCCTTATTACCTGAATATCTCGTGTCAGCACTGACAATAGGGTGTATTAGTCCGTAACCCAACAATTTATAGAACACAGACGTATTCATAGCTGTTACAACATCTATGACACCACACGTCCGTTAATGTCACTCATTAAGAGAAAGCATTAAGTTTCGTGAAGCGTTATAGGTAAACAGAAACAGAAATAAAAACATTACAAGACAGATATAAAAATAGCAGCGGAATAAAAACTAACTTTATTAATCATAAAGCATCGTGGTTCAAAACATCATATGTCCAAGTTACATAAAAACCAGTACATCATAAAAACTTTTGTCTTGCTCTTAAAAATAAGAGTACAAAATAAAAGAAGCAAAATTCCCAAATAAAAACATAGCCATAGTAACAAGGATAGGAACTTGAGAAATACATCTACGCAGCTCCAGCAAATGATAATAGAATCCTGGTCAAGCTTGAGTATTTCCTCCCTGAGAACCTGGGAGGGGACGAAAGAAAGAAGAGGAAACAAAAAGGGTCAGACATAAAGTCTGGCGAGTCCAGCTACTTTTAGCAAGTAAATAAGTAAAAGTATCATGATAGGCATACAAAGTGGATATGGAAGATAACACCAAAAAAGGCAGGCATGACAAGGTAAACTTGATACAATGTATACGCTTCCCTAATGATTACTCTGATTCTGCACTAATACTAGTATAACCAGAATGAGATGATCCCAACCACTATAAGATGGTAGACTTAGGCATACGTCTAGATGTACCCTAACTGCTACCCTAATCGATCGGCTCCCTACTCCATAGATACCCTATGTCAGCCCCACAGTAGGAGGTATTACTTCCCAAAGTGGCAACCCTTCGTTGATGTGCACAACCATATCTACCAGTTGGTTTGCGCCGCCCACATCGTTCTCCATGTTTGGATCTCTTACAATCAGCCCAGTAAGCACGTCCCTACTCCGACCTAGGGCGGAGTACCCATCTGATATTGTTCTACGGGTTACCGACTAAAACGGGTCCCACACACGAGATGATACAAGCTCTCCCCTTGTCTTGTATCCCCGCTAGGATTTCCATAGGTTATGTATACCTATTGGTGTCTTTAATTACATAACCCCATCATTTATACAGGTTATGCTTACCTAACGATGTATTTAATTACATAACCCCATCCAGTTAAGTTTGTGAGCCTATATATAAATATTACCCATCTACCCAGATTTACTTAACCCTCCCACTATTTCAACCAAGTTTACTTAACCCTTATTCAAGTTCATGTTCATACAATCCCTATGGATTCAACTAGGTTAAGTATTCCAATTCATTACTATGTCGATTTATGGTTATAATGTGCTCGACCCCTCACATTAAGCCTACCACTTGTGGATGTTGGATATGTCAGTTGGTTCCGGGCAGACTTCTTCCACAAGTCGGGCTTAACCTCGTGTCTCAGCACGTCTCGTATTTGTACACCTAGACCCCTCACATTAGATTCACTACTTGTAGTCGTTGGATATGCCGGGCAGTTTCGGGCAGACTTCCACCACAAGCGTAATCTAACTCGTGTCTAAGCGCAATTATAGTTTCTAATTACTGTAATCCTAGGCATTTCATTATTAGCCAAATTTACCTATGTCGTTATAGGTTTT
Source organism: Allium sativum (assembly GCA_030737875.1). Taxonomy (NCBI): domain Eukaryota; kingdom Viridiplantae; phylum Streptophyta; class Magnoliopsida; order Asparagales; family Amaryllidaceae; genus Allium; species Allium sativum. Next base: position 829,225,569 of record CM060918.1, on the reverse strand, counting down.
GATGCCCCTTTTTCCCAAATTATGTTCATAACAAATTATATGCCCTAAATTCATATTCATAAACATTATTCAAGTTATGTCAAATTTCCCATTTACAAGTTATGCCCAATTTCAATGATTTTCGCCTTGTTCCCCGTTTAATGTGTTCGCATATTTTAGCGGCATGCCTAGGCTCGAAAGTAGCCAGGCTATATAAAATAAAAGGGAGAGGGTGAAGGGAAGATGACAGAAATGATTATACTAACAAAATTAACATAAACATATAGTAGTATAATGATAGGATGGGCATATAAGAAAAGATCTGGACAACATGAAATGATAGAACTGATTCTAACATAATAGGGATGTCATAATAGGCATGATAAGATCTAAACAATGATGTTCAACTAGTAACAGATCCAATTTAACCACAAACATGATAGGTATAAGGTGATCTAAATGGTGAATTAGATTTAAAATCAAAGGTAGATCTGACATATAAAGGTTAAGGTTCAAGTCATAGTTGTGCCAGAATATCATAGGTTCACAAGTTATTACAGATATGGTATGATTCAGGCAGTCATAGGCATAGATCCAAATTACAATCATATCATGTTTTATTTTTTAATTATTTAAATCTAAAAGTAACTTAAGCTCACATTGTTTGGATCTAGAAAGATAGAAGTAGAATAACAGAGGTTGAATCATAGATCTACACTTAAATAACTTGATTAACTTGATTGCAGAAGAAGGAAAAATATTTTATTTAGTCTGGGCACCGATAGCTTCTAGGCCTCCATTATTTTTCAGTGTAGATAACAAGAGAAATGGAGCCATATTTATAGCCGCCAGCTCCCAATCCCTAACTGTCATATCTTCCCTAGGGGGGTCGACACCCCCCATGAGGGGTTGACTCCCCTAAGTAGGGAAATTCCTGCTCACCCGATTTTCTACATTTTGAACGGTTTTGAACTGAAATTTGATTTTCTGATTTAATTACATATATATAATTCTCTTGCACGTATACAAACTTCAAAGCTTCATAACTTCTTCATACGGACTTCAAAGCTTCATAACTTCTTCATACGGTGTCCATTTTACGCAAACCAAATGTCTATCTTCACCAGAATTTCGAGATGGACGCAATGGCGTAGTCAATTTCCCTTAATTTTGAATATTAAATTAATTATTCTTTAATTTTTCCTCTTTAGTGTTGTTAAAATTATGGGGTGTTACATTCTCCCCTACTCAAAGCATTTCGTCGCTGTAATCTTTAAGTTAAGAAGAATGTATACCCTACCATCCATCACCCATATACTCATCCACCAATCACAGGCATTCATTGTCCTTAAAGGATTTCTAATGCTTATATGAACATATGCAAAGGTGTGTGTATATGTCCCAATACTAATGTGAAGATCAGGCGGTTTACTGATTCAGTCGACCTCCTTAATGTAGTGTATGTTAGTGCCATGAATCCAACATGTATGCAATAATCCTATTATAACATGTAAGTTCTATATGGGTGCACAATCATCCATCCAAATACAACTTCCATATGATGATACATCCATTTCCATCCATTAAAAGAAGAAAAATGCACACACATCTATATGTAGTATGAGAGTGATTCAACCGATCTAGTGCCTAATGTGTGTGTATGCATCCACTAGCAAACACTTGCATCCATAAAACATAACATGTCTCAAACACATGTTTACATCCATGGGATTCCTACCTAAAGGTTGAAGATTTGGTCGATAGGTCATACTTTAATGATAGAAACAAGCATAAATAAAAGCTTTGGAAAGGAAGTTAAGAATACCCTCGAAAATAAAAGGGTGAAGCACGAATCTGGTCTTCGGTCTCCCAAGTCGCATCCTCTGGGTTATCTCCCCACTGAACCTTCATCAATTTGACTTCTCTATTGCATAGCTTCTTAACTTCTGATCCAAGAATACGGGTAGGAACTCGTCTGACTGTTGCCTCCCGTTCCACCTCTACTTCCTCTAATATACTTGGCTCAACTACTTCCGCGGTATCATGCAAGCAATTCCGCAAATGAGATACGTGGAAAACATCATAAACGCCAGATAATCTCTCTGACAGCTTCACTCTATAGACCATTTGGCCAATCCTTTCTGTTATGAGAAATGGCCCTTCAAATCTTGGTGTCAATTTCCCTACATACCCGAAGCGAACCACATTCCTTAAAGGTGACACTTTAATGAAAACCACGTCTCCTACTTCAAATTTAATGTTGGTGCTTCTCTTGTCTGCATAGGATTTCTGCCTATCTTGAGCGGTCTTCATTTGTCGTCTAATAAGATCAATCTTCTTGGACGTTTCTCTAACCATGTCTGGTCCAAGTAATAGCCTTTCTGTAGATTCCCACTAATAAATTGGTGACCTACAGGGTCATCCGTATAATGCTTCGAAGGTTGCCATACCAACGCTAGCTTGATAAATGTTGTTGTAGGCAAACTCTAAAGGAAGATGCTCTTCCCAAGTCCCTCCGAAGTCTAGGATACATAGCCTCAAAAGATCTTCTAGAACTCTGCTCACCCTCTCCGTCTATCCATCGGTCTGTGGGTGATAAGCGATTCTCAAACACAACTGTGTACCTAATGCTTCTTGCAAGCTCTTCCAAAATTCACTAGTGAAGATGGGGCCACGATCGCTTACGATGCTGGAAGGTACTCCATGAAGACAGACTATCTCCCAATCATAAATTGCTGCCAACCATGTTGTCGTCCTCCTTCTTTTAACTAAAATGAAATGAGTACTCTTAGTAATTCTATCCACCACAACCCAAATACTGGTGCTGCCTTTCTTTGATCTGGGCAACCCATCTATGAAATCCATGAGATGCTCTCCCACTTCCACTATGGAACATCCAAAGGATGAAGTAAACCACCGGGCTTCTTTTGTTCAGCTTTGACTTGTTGACAAACCAAACACTGGGAAACAAACTCGGCCACATCTTTCTTCATCCCAGCCCAAAAGAAAACCCTCTTCATATCCCTATACATCTTATCACTGCCTGGATGAATAGTCATCTTAGAATGATGGGCTTCCTCTAGAACTACCTTTAACAAACTTCCAGTTTGGGGAACACAAAGCCTTCCATCTCGTCGCAACCACCCCTTATCGTCTATGGAATATCTATTGAGGTGACTAGAAGTCTCCCCTTTACTGAGCCTATCCAAGATGTCTGAAATCTGTGGATCATCTCACTGTGAAGCTCCTATCTGATCCATAAGAGTAGATCGTATCTCTAGCGATGCAAAAAAACCAAGCAAAAGCTCGGTGGAGGGTCTAAAATCAAAAGTCGATATGAACTCCAAGCTTTTCCTTTCCACAAAAAGAGGACTCAAGACCATCCTCTGCCTACACAGTGCATCGGCCACCACATTACCCTTGTCAGGGGTATAAGCAATCTAAAAATCATAAGAAGCTAGGAACTTCATCCACCTTTGTTGCCTTAAATTAAGATCCTTCTGCGAAAACAAATACTTGAGAGATTTATGATCGGTGTACAACTCGAATTTCTCTCCAAGCAAATAATGATGCCACATCTTAAGTGCGAACACTATGGCAGCTAGCTCTAAGTCGTGGGTAGGGTAGTTCTTCTCATGAACTCTTAGCTTTCTATCCCCATAACATACAACCTTTCCTTCTTGCATCAGAACTGTACCAAGCCATGTACTACATGCATTGGTGTATACTATAAATACCTTGTTCCCATCGGGCAAGGTCAAGACCGGGACTGTTGTTAGAGACCTCTTTAATCGCTGGAAAGTAACATCACAATCTATATCCCATGAAAACGTCCACCTGGTGAGTGCGGCTGATATCTTCGCGAAGTCCTTAATGAACTTCCTATAATGACCTACCAATCCAAGAAAACCTCTCACCTCTGTTGCATTCTTCGGAATTTGTCAATCATGAACTACAACTACCTTTGCGGGATCTACTGCACCCCATCTTTGGAAACCACATGCCCTAGAATCTCACCTCTTTTCTCCAAAAATGGCATTTGGAGAACTTTGCTTCAAGCTGACGCGCATAGAGAGTTTTCAGAACTTCTCTCAAATGTTGGCCATGCTCTTCTTCTCTCATTGAGAAGATCAAGATATCATCGACAAAGACCACAACAAATTTATTTAGAAACTCTCGAAACACCCTACTCATTAGATCAACAAAATAGGCAGGTGCATTCGTCAACCTAAAAGGCATAACTAGCCATTAAAAGAAACCATCTGGAGTCCTAAACGCAGTCTTATCTATACTATCTCAGCCACCCTAAACTGATGAAACCCTGTGACCAAGTCTAACTGAGAGAATACTGAGGCACTAACAAGCTGGTCAAACAAGTCATCTATCCTCAGAAGTCGGTGCCTGTTCTTCTTAGTGAGTTTGTTCAACTCTCTATAGTCCACACATAAGCGAAGCGAACCATCCGCCTTAGTCACAAATACAACTGGAACACCCCATTCAGACATGCTTCGCCTAATAAACCCTTTCTTAAGTAGCTCCCCTACTAGCTTGCTAAGCTCCCTCCTTTCCCTTGGAGCCATATAGCACACAGGCAATGCAATTAGCTTTGCATTGTCCAACAAATATATACGAAAATCGATCTCGCGCCTCGGAGGTAAGCCTCGTACCTCGTCAAAAACATCAGAATAATCACGGAGTACTGGAACAGATTGCATATCATCGATAGATGCATCTAGGGACTCTATGAAACTAAGCATAACAGACCCTTGTAGGTCACAAGAAATCTCGAGGGTCCTCCATGAAAAGTCAGAAGCTTAACCACCCTCTTCTCACAATCCAGAGTGGCACCATACATGGCTAGCCAATCCATCCCTAGAATCAAACCGTAGCCCATAAAACTGAGCACATATGCATCGCACTCAAACTCGACGCCTAACACAGATATTCTCAAACCCCGACAAATCATGGAAAAATGAGCCGAACCATTAATGGGGTTTGAGACAATAACGGGATCCATTACCATACTCGTATTTAAGTGTAGAGATTCAACCACAAAACTAGATATAAATACGTGTGAAGCGCCAGAATTAAAAAGAGTTCTAATAGGATGACTGGAAAGAGAAATCAAACCTTCCACGGAAATTTTCCTACCTCTATCTGGAGCACTGGTTGCGAGAGCATGCACCTGCCCTCCAGAAGCTCCATCCCTTTGACCTTGTCCCTGTCTCTTCGGTCACTCCTTAGCAAAGTGCCCAACCTCTCCATAATGGAAGCAAGAATTCTTACTTCTTTTATAGTCCTTTACTAAGTGACCCTCTCGTCCACAACTGTGACACTTCCTCTTAGCCTTAGCCTTGTCATTCTTTCCGCCCTTCTTCTGTTGTTATTGTTGTCCTTTCTTAGGCCATACTTTCTTGTTTTGCGTTGTTTCCTCGGTCTTAACTTCCTTCTTTTCTCCTTTGTCTTCCTCATGCATCAAGGCCATATCAACAAGCCTTTCAAAATTCGCTCCCATTGGAATATGAGACATAACTAACCCAGGAAGGGGTTCATTCAGCCCTTTAGCAAACCATAAAGCTTTCTTTTGCTGAGTATCCACCAGTTCCAACCCAAACCTTGATAGCTAGTTGAATTTGTTCACATATTATTTAATAATCACATTTCCTTGTTTGAGCGCCAAGAACCTCTCCATTTGCTTGCTTTTCTCAACTTGAGAAAGAAACTTCATTTCAAACTTCTTTCTAAAATCATCCCATGTCTCCACCGGATGCCCTGCCTGTGTCACTTCCCACAAAAACGAAGCTTCATCTTTCAGTAGCCAGGTGGCTAGCTGAATCTTCCTACGATCATCCACATCGAAAATTCCAAACAATTCCTGTGTCTCCTTAAGCCAATTCCTTACCTCTACGAACGTTTCGATTCCATGGAATGGCTTTCCTTCCATAGCCCGGAAATCTTTGCAGACCTTAGAGAAGTTGTCTACACGCGGAGGAGGAGGAACGATAGGTGTAGCTGGGGGAAGAACGTCAACGTGACCACCGACAACCGTCGTGGCCTCTAGATACCTACGGAACCACCCTGGTATCGTAACGCTCTCTGGAATATTAGGTTCCCCAGACATGCTGAAAAGAAAAGGAAAGAGATTCAGACAAAGGATCGAAAGAAAATACATATGGCTTTGGGGAATATGTTTTCAAAATAGACTTTTCTTTTGAAAATTCTTCCTTTGAAAACCTTTTTGAAAATAATTTTCAAAAACTTTTATCTAATCCGGTAACCTTCAGCTCTAATACCAAGTGTGACACCCCATGTTCGTTAATGTCACTCATTAAGAGAATGCATTAAGTTTCGTGAAGCGTTATAGGTAAACAGAAATAGTAACATTGCAAGACAGATATAAAAATAAAAGTCGGAATAAAAACTAACTTTATTAATCATAAAGCATCGTGGTTCAAAACATCATATGTCTGAATTACACAAAAACCAATACATCATAAAAACTTCTGTTTTGCTCTTAAACATTAGAGTACAAAATGAAAGAAGCAAAAACCCCAAATAAAAACATAGCCATAGTAACAAGGATAGGAGCTTGAGCAATACATCTAAGCAACTCCAACAAATGATAGCAGAATCCTAGTCAAGCTTGAGTATTTCCTCCCTGAGAGCCTGGGGGGAGGGGGGAGGGGGGAAGGGAAGAAAGAAGAGGAAACAAAAAGGTTCAGACATAAAGTCTAGCGAGTCCAGTTACTTTTAGCAAGTAAATAAGTAAAAGTATCATGACAGGCATACAAAGTGGATAAGGAAGATAACGCCAAAAAAGGCAGGTATGACAAGGTAAACATGATAGAGTGTATCGCTTCCCTAATGATTACTCTGATTCTCTGCACTAATACCAATATAACCAGAATGAGATGATCCCAACCATCATAAGATTGTAGACTTAAGCATACGTCTAGATGTACCCTAACTACTACCTTAATCGATCGACTCCCTACTCCGTAGATACCCTGTGCCGGCCCCACGGTAGGAGGTATCACTTCCTAAAGTGGCAACCCTTCGTTGATGTGCACAACCATATCTACTGGTGTCACGGTCGTCTTACCCCCGTCTGCCCGACCCATGCACGCACATGTCTCCGGTTAGTTTGCGCCGCCCACACCGTCCTCCACGTTTGGATCTCTTACAATCTGCCCAGTAAGCTTGTCCCAACTCCGACCTAGGGCGAAGTACTCGTCTGATACTATTTTATAGGTTACTGATTGAAACGGGTCCCATACACAAGATGATACAAGCTCTCCCCCTTGTCTTGTATCCCCACTAGGATTTCCATAGGTTATGTATACCTATTGGTGTCTTTAATTACATAACCCCATCATTTCTACAGGTTATGCTTACCTAATGGTGTTTTTAATTACATATCCCCAACCGGTTAAGTTTGTAGGCCTATATATATCAATATTACCCACCCTACCCAGATTTACTTAACCCACCCACTGCTTCAACCAAGTTTACTTATCTCCTATTCGAGTTCATGTTCATACAATCCCTATGGATTCAACTAGGTTAAGTATTCCAATTCATTACTATGTCCAATTATGGTTATAATGTGCTGGACCACTCACATTATGCCTACCACTTATGGATGTTGGATATGCCGGTCGGTTCCGGGCAGACTTCTTCCACAAGTCGGGCTTAACCTCGTGTCTCAGCAAGTTTCGTATTTGTGAACCTAGACCCCTCACATTAGATTCACCACTTGTGGTTGCTGGATATGCCAGCCGGTTTTGGGCAAACTTCCACCACAAGCGTAATCTAACCTCGTGTTTAGGCGCAGTTACAGTTTCTATTTAACCTAATCCTAGGCATTTCATTATTAGCCAAATTTACCTATGTCGTTATAGGTGTTAATGCCCCTTTTCCCCCAATTATGTTCATAACGAATTATATACCCTAAATTCATATTCATAAACAATATTCAAGTTATGCCAAATTCCCCATTTACAAGTTATGCCCAATTTCATTGTTTTTCGACTCGTTCCCCATTTAACGCATTCGCATATTTTAGCGGCATGCGTAGGCTCGAAAGTAGCTAGGCTATATAAAATAAAAGGGAATGGGTGAAGGGAAGATGACATAAATGATTATACTAACAAAATTGACATAAAAATATAGTGGCATAATGAAAGGATGGGAATATAAGAACAAATCTGGTGAACATGGAATGATAGAACTGATTCTAACATAATAGGGATGTCATAATAGGCATGTTAAGATCTAAACAATGATGTCCAACTAGTTACAGATCCAATTTAATCACAAACATGATAGGTACAAGGTGATCTAAATAGTGAATTAGAATTAAAATCGAAGGTAGATCTGACATAATAAAGGTTAAGGTTCAAGTCATAGTTATGCCAGAGTATCATAGGTTCACAAGTTATTACTGATCTGGTATGATTCAAGCAGTCACAAGCATAGATCCAAATTACAGTCATATCATGTTTTACTTTTTAATTATCTAAATTCAAAAGTAACTTAAACTCACAGTGTTTGGATCTAGAAAGATAAAAGAAGAATAGGGGAGGTTGAATCATAGATCTACACTTGAATAACTTGATTGTAGAAGAAGGAAAAAGGTTTGATTTAGTCTGGGCACCGACAACATCTAGGCCTCCATTATTTTTCAGTGTAGAAAACAAGAGAAATGGAGCAATATTTATAGCCTCCAGCCCCCAAACCCTAACTGCCACACCCCCCTTAGGGGGTCGACCCATGGGTCGACGCCCCCCTTGAGGGGTCGACCCAGGGGTCTACATCCCCTTAAGGGGTCGACTCCCTGGGCGGGGGAATTCCTCTCACCCAATTTTCTGCATTTTGAACTGAAAATTGATTTTCTGATTTAATTATATATATACATATATATATAATTCTCTTGCGCGCATACAAACTTCAAATCTTCATAACTTCTTCATACGGTGTTCGTTTTACGCAAACTAAATGTTTATCTTGACCAGAATTTCGAGACGGACGCAATGGCGCAGTCCATTTCCCTTAATTCTGAATGTTGAATTAATTATTCTTTAATTTGTCCTCTTTAGTGTTGTTTAAATTACAAGGTGTTACAACATCTTAGTTTTCCATAGTCGGGCCCATGCACGCTCGTGACTCCGCTGGAACGCACCCGTACCCACTTCCAAATCTTGAAACTCTTATAATCTAGTTCAGTAAAGCGTGCCTTAACTCCTTCCTAGTGCGGTGTCCCCACCGAGATACCAACAGGGATAATGACTGATATGGGTTCCACACAACTTGACACAAGCCACCCCTAGGCTTGTGTCCTCGTGTACCTAGGATTTAAGAGTCCCGAAAACCTGATACAACAAATAGACTTGGGACCTATTTAGCTTATTAATTAACAAGTGCAACTTAGCAGGTTTAAGTCTATTAATAAGCCTGGTTGTAAAACGACATTTATCCTAAATGTTATTAGTGTACAACCCCCTTCCCAAACGAGCACCTGCCTAGATGTACAATTAGACTTATAGTAATTCATTTTACTTATTTTTTACATCTGGTACTCATATAATCATACATTTATACTTAATCCTACATTAAGTCCAATCTAACAGATTAACATGTCACATATTTTTCCTTTAATGCAATTAACCCAATCTTACAGTCAAAGATTCTAATTTACAATATTCCTCGTTTTCTCCATTTAAATTTCAGTATCTAATTATTCTAATTTATGTCCTTTATAAGCAATCAACGGTAACAGCCTAGGCTTTGAGTAGCCTAGGTTTAGCGTAAATAAAAAGGAAAAAGGGAGAAAACAAATCTCAGATTGAATAAAAAGGCATATAGAAAGACTGTAAATAAATAAAAGGCATAATTTAACTGTAGACATAAAAATCAACATGTATAAACAGTAGAACTTGATTAATACTAAAAGAACATATATATATATGTGTGTGTGTGTGTGTGAATTTCTTATAGGCACTGTTTATTTCAGATCAAAAACTATTCACTGTCCAAAACCTTTTTAAATAATCAAATCTAAAAATGACTTGAATCTCATAGCGATACTTGGAGAAGAAGAAGATATCTCTTTATGTATGCATATGTCATTGTAGAAAAAGTCCACTTTTATCTTTTGTTGTTATAGCATAGTCCGAATTGTCCTTGCTATTTTATACTTGGGCAGCACCTCAGTATTCTATGTATATGTTAATCTCAGGGAAAGGTTTAGAGGAAGGAGGAAGAATGGTTTTGCATGTGTAGAACAAATGAGGTTGCATGCGTTTATATAGACTACCTAAGGCAATCCATCACCGTTAGATATTAGGTTTTCAAATCTGGCCGTACATGTAATGCTGATTCAGCAAATGAATCTAGAATTAAAAAATTCCAGATTCAGAACTCAGAATCCCCCCGCATTGTTATGGGTCGACCCACCGACATTGTGTCGAACCTTGGGTCGACCCCACTTGAATTGGGTCGACCTAGGTCCGTTATGGGTCATCCTATGACCACTATGTTTTGCAACTTCTTCGGTTTAAATTATTTTGAATTATATATATATATATATTCTCCTTATATACACAATCTTCTTATGTCCATAACTTCTTCATGTGTTATTCTTTTTACGCAAACTTGGGGTCTATTTGAACTAGAATTCCATGACGAACACAATGGTAATGTCGATTTTACTTAATTCTGAACGTTTTATTAAGTAATACCCATTTTACTCTGTTTGTTGTATAGGTATTGTGTATTAAATTATGGAGTGTTACATAGAAGTATTAAAAAAAAGCAAACAGCGCACATAAGTGAAGAAAAATTATAATTTATTTTAGTTTGGACAATAAAGACACATGCACTTTACTATGTATGTTTTGTTTTAAAATCCTTTTAGGATGGAATAAAGATACAATTATCTAAACTGGTGAAAGATATAACAATAAATAACAAAAGTATTGCTTAATGCATAGGTAAAAGATAAAAAGAGCAGTCGAAAATTATTATTGAATCCTACCAGCACAAAACATCCTAAACCAGTACATGTCTTCGAATATTTATAGGGTTGTCAACCCATTCCAATGCTTCAACACAAGCATGTCAAAGTAAGAAGAGAAATTTCATGGAACATAGTGGCCAATCCTTGATAAAGGGTCATTGACTTGAGTTAACTTACCAAATAGTACATGTTTGAAAGATCCAAATTTCCTAATAAATGTGCATAATCCTTTTTTTATTAACTATTTTAATTGATATTTTTGAGTATAATTTGTGTAAGTTTAAACCACTTTATATGCTTTCACTATAAGAACAACAGTATATAGCCATGCTCAGTTTCCGATGACCGCCAACAACTAGCAATAGCTTCTCGTTTTCACTGTAAAAATATTATTGTAATAAATTAACCATACAAAACAGTTGATAGCCATTAGCAGTCGTTGGAAATTATCATGATTACAGACTTTCCAGGTCAAGAGTAGTATCATTTCTTCCCAAACCAATTTCTTCCCCCAAACCTTTCCCCTTCTCCTCCTCCCCGTGAGTAGGTAGCCTCTTTTACGTCCAAATCACCTCCATATTCATCAATCAGTGCTCTTGGCCTCTCTACAACCTCAATCACCTCTGTTTCAAGTATATTTCCTAAACCCAAATTAGATTAGTTTCCCTAAAATTATAGTTGATTACTCGTTGTTGTTGTCTTTAATAGGCGCTTAATTGTTTTTTATACCCAATGGAATGCTAATTACAATTATTACCATCGAAATGTCCAGATTTATAATTCGTTAGTATTTATATATGTCGATATTTAGTGTAAATACACATTTGAGCGAGCATTGGGTTTGTTGAGAATGGTTTGGTGTATGTTTTGTAAAATATCAAAGATGAATATTAAATAAATTATATACACAGTGGATTATTTAAGTATGATTGGGTGCATGATTTAATGAATGATTCAGTTAGCATTGCATTAGTTAGTATATAGACAAATTGTGCATTTAATTTGGTATTTCAAACAATATGAATTATATATTCTACAAGATAGTAAAAATCATATTATTTATTATTAGTTTTTGGCAAAGTCGACCAATTTTTACAGTGATCCATATACTTTTTATTATACTAAATAAAAAAATGAAATGGTTGTAGGATATCGAATGACTATCTATCTACTACTTTCGATTTTATAGTGGACCGACCACTAAGCTATTCTAGCTTATAGCACACGAGCTAGATGAAAAGTCTAGGTTGTTAACATACAAACTGTTATTCTCCATGTAGGGAGCCAAACTTAACACTCACCACAATGGTGAGGATTAACCTAATACTAAATTACATAGTAGCAGCAAAAACAAAAACAAAAATTACAGCATAACTCTTGCTCCTCAAACTAGTATAGTTCCTTTCTGACTCGACCTTACCTTGATGCTTAACATCACTGAACCTAATAGAGTAGGCCAGTACAGTGTTTCCAAGAGCAAACTTCACATCAAAAAATGACATCTAGGTTTTTTGCCAGAAAGTGAACAGTAACATGCACCATTTCCTTAAAGGACACAGCAAGCTGATGCACCTAAAATAAGTTTCAGAGTCGAAAATTCACAAATGTACCTGAGTAAAATGCTAGAACTTCTCAGTTTCCTAGGCAATAACTGAGGAGGAAAACTGGCGGAAGTGCAAAACGGTGCCCAAAACAATTGAAGTAGCCTCAACCTACTGTATCATCAGACTTCACAAAAAAAATCTCTACCAACGATACAACCTAGATAAGATACTGAACCACTCATCGACACAAATGCACTAAAATCTAGACAATTGTGACATAACAGAACTCAAAACCACTAATCACAAATCGATACACTCGTTACACCCAACACGTACTTAAACACGAATCGAAATGCAGGAAACACAACAAACCACACCAATCATAGCTACCCCATTACACAGTCTCTAGAAATAACAATGAACATTGGCTCACTAGCATGTCGAAGCAAGCTTCGATCCACAACCATTTGCCATAAAACTAAGGTATGCCTTTTGACGAACGCTTTAGAGACTGAAGACCAAGCATGGGAAGAAGCAACGTCGGTCTTGAAGATCCTAAACAAATGCTAGTATCTATGTAGTAGAAGGGCAGCGAGGAACACCGCATTTAGCAGCTGAGTTAGGGTTAGGAAAGTCAATTTTGTCTAAGCATGCAAAAGAGAAACCACGAGCAAGATCGAGAAAACAGAGGAGGTTTTGGTTGAGATTTGAATGCGAGGTCGAGATCTTTTCCCTTCGCACTGACGCAAGCTCGGACGGGGAGAGAGGAACAGAGAGAAATAAGGCGAAGTAGGCATTTTGAGGAGTGAGGAAGAAAGAGAATGGAGGATTAGAAAGAAAGAAGCAAATAAATTTAAGGGAGAATCCCAATCGCCATCAATAGAGGATTTTTTTTTCACTTTCAGCCTGCTTTTCGATTTTTATGCTTTATTTTTCTTAATATTTAATGCGTAATGTGCTTTATTTTTTATATTTAATAAAACAGTAAAATGTATTAAATACTTCAGAGAATTTTTGGCTTTGTCTGACAAGTGTTGTATATGATCGTTATATAGATATTCGTTTTTATTACAAAACGCACATCTATATTCATCTAATATAATATTTGTCAGATTTTTCCCTATATTGGATAAGTTATAAATATTATAAAGTTATTGTAAATAATATAAAATTAGAAAGCCATTAGAGGTTGAGAAAGAAGATACTTTTATTCATTCCAAAATTAGTACCCTACTTACATTACATGAGCTCCTTATATAAAGGCTTGGGAGCTTGGAGTAAAACTTATCCCACAATGTGGGACTAAGCAGAATATGACAAACGCATATTCACTCATATATATTACAACATCCCCCCTTAAATATGCGTATGTAAAGATGATAAGATTAATTGCCTCATTAAAAACCATGTGGGAAAAATCATAAACAAGGAAAAGAGTTGAAACAACCCACCTCCGTTAAGGTCACTCACTAAGGGAATGCATTAACTTTGGTGAAACGTTTTGGGTAAAAGGCATAGAAAATTTAAAAGATAGACATATAAATAGCGGAAAACTGAAATCATTTCATAAATAACGTGGTTCAGTCAAAACATTACAAGCATTGTCTCAAAACCCAACTTCTAAATTATTACAATAAAACATCTGTCTTGATTTAAAACTCCAAGTACATAAAGAAGCATAAAACAGTAGTAAAGTAGCATAAATCCCCAATAAAAGTGTAACCACAACCATAGCCCAAGAAAAGAGAATCCAAGCAACACGCCTACTCTCTCCAAGCTGGAAAAGGTCTGTGCTAAGCTAAAGTATTCCCTCCCTGTGGACCTGGGGAGGGAGGGAGGGAGGGAGAAACGGAAGAAAAGAAGGCGAAAGAAAATGGGTCAGACATAAGCCTGGTAAGTCCAGTGATTATTCAACATGTAAACAAGTAAAAGGACCATGACATGAATAAACTGAATATAGGACAATACCATAGCAATAAGATAACATAAGATAAGACAAGATAAACTGAATATACCATCGCACTCATTTCCATTTCTCTGCACCTACTAACGAATGTTTCAACTACCATCATGTGTTCATAACAAAGTGATCCCTTTTTTCGATCGGCTTCTACTCGCATGCATTTATTACTTGTGCCATTCGGCCCCGCTTGATTGTAGATACCGATGCCGGTTCCGCATGCATTTATTACTTGCACTCAAATTCTAGATGCACAGTGTATACTACTGATGCCCAGTGCCTGCTTTATCCACTCCAGAATATGTGCACACCCATACTCCGCCGGAACCTACACTACTGCACTACCCACCGCTATTTTGACCGCTTATAATCAGCCCAGTAATCGTTCCCCATCCTGCCTAGTATAGGGTACTGTGATACATCTATGTGGGTTACTGCTGAAATGGGTCCCCGTTACTGGGGTTTCCTAATCAACATGTTATAATGGTTAAGTGTTCTCACATTTACCAAACCCCACCCATCTGTTTAACTAACATGTTGAATTGGTTAAGTGTTTCCTTAATTAACTTAACCCTGCCACTCTTAGACTGTCTGTTCCTTAGCTTTAATTCTAAGCACCCACCTCTCACATTAGATCTATATTGTTGCGGTCGCTAGATGTGCCGGGCGGTTCCGGGCAGGCTTACACCACAAATCAATCTAACCTCGGGTTTTTGGGGCTTAATGCGCTAACCTCTCACATTAGATCTATATTTTGCGGTCGCTGGATGTGCCGGGAGGTTCTGGGCAGTCTTACACCACAACTCAATCTAACGTCGGGTTAGGCATGTTCCTCTTTAGCCAATTTACATAATTGTCATTTGTGTCCTAGTTTAGGTCTTTTTATGCCACTATTTCCCAAGTGTAGCCAGTACAAGTTTTATGCCACATTCACATGCTATGCCCAAAATTTACTCAGTTAAATTATACCCAATTTTCCCGCGTTATAATCGCACGATCAACGAGATTCAATCTAAGTTCCGAATGAACTTAGTATTCATAAAAGAAACTAAAAAGGGGAAAAAAATAGAGAAGGAACATAAGAATTGACATAAGGAAAAATAGGCATGTAAAGGTATACCCAATTCAAGAATCATGTTTCAACAGGTATGTTGTACATTAATAATAAGTGTGGGCAAGCTAAGCAATTTACACTATAGGTATAAAGATTAGATAAGATTGGACTTAAGAGAATCACTAATTTTTGATGTACAACATGATAAGTCCTATTATTTCAATCACAATAGCCTCATAGGCATAGGAGGTACAACACGATAAGTTCCATCATATCAATCACAACAGTCTCATAGGCATGATAGGTTCCATTATGTCAATCGCAACAGTCTCATAGGCATGGTAGGTTTCATTATGTCAGTTACAACAGTCCCATAGGCATGATAGATGTCATTACATTAATCACAATAGTCTCATTGGTGTAGGCAAGTCAGATTTGACAAAAGCATAAGCATGAATTAGAATTAGACATAGTTCTAAATCCGATTATTACAGTCATGACTTCTATTAGGTGTTTAAATCGAAACAATAACCGAACTTACAGAAAAAGGACGGATCTTGTATTCTGGGATCTGATTTCTGAATTCGTTAAGCTAATCCTTTGATGTAGACTTTTGATTTGAAGTTCTTCTAATCAATTTCTAGTTTGGATTTGATTTTCTAGTTTGGAGAAGATGAAGGAGGCTAGGCTAGCTTGTAGATGAACAGCATGATGACACCATAGTTTTAGGGTTATGAGGTTAGGGTTTAGGTTTAGCTACGTATATATAGATGTCTAGGATTAATTCTAGGCTTTAGATTAGTCTAGGAGAAATTAGAGCCATCCAAACCAAAGAGATGTGTCATCCAGCCAACCATAGCATGACACATAAGCCCTAATACCTCAGAATTTGTCATCAAGCCAATCAGAGAAGGCCACATCAGCTCAGAGCTATAAAAATTCGTCACTGGATCTGGATCACAAAAGGGGTCGACTCCCTACTGGGGGCAGGGGGTCGACACCAATGTCGACACCCCTATAGGGGGTCGACACCTATGTCGACTCCCCTTGGGGGGGTCAACACCTCTGAGCGGGAAATTTCCCGCTCAGCCCGCTCAAACCGAATTTCGAAATTTGAACAGTTTTGACTTTTAATTATTATTTTAATTTAATTTCTATTTAAACTTGAAATCTTTTGAACTCCATAACTTCTTCATACGGAGCCCGATTTACGCAAACTCGGACTCTATCTCAAGAAGAATTTCGAGACGAATGCAATGGCGTAACCCATTTCACCCAAATTCTTCTTTTAAAAATTAAGTGTTCTTAGATTTGTTAATTTTAAGATTCACAGAAAATATGGGGTGTTACTTCTCCCCTCCTTAGAGGATTTCGTCCCCGAAATCTCTATGTTAAGAAGAATGTATCCTAACATCCAACATCCATCTACTCAACCATCAATCATAGGCATCCATTGTCCTCAAAAGATTTCTAATGCTTTCATGATCATATGCATAATGTGTGTATATGTCCTTATCTAATGCAAAATCAGACGGTCTACTGATTCAGTTGACCTCCTTAATGCGAATCATGTCGGCGCTATGAGTCCATCATGTATGCAATTATTCCTAATCGTAATTTGTAACTTCTACATGAGTGAACAATCATTCATACAATGCAATGTCCACATGATAACATATCAAGTTTCAATCCATATATAAGTACATTTATGCATATGCAATATGAAAGTGACTGAGCCGATCTAGTACCTAGTGTGTGTATATGCATCCACGTGCAACCACTAGTAACCACTTGCAACCATCAATCATAACATGCCTAAATACATGTTTACATTCATTGGTTTCTACCTAAGGATCAAGAATAGGACCGAGGAGATATACTTAAGAGATAGATACAAGCATGCATAAATTTATGGAAAAAGAGATCTAGGATGTACACTCAAAAAGAAAAGGGTAGGTTGCGCGTATCCTGTCTTTAGTCTCCCAAGTCGTGTCTCCTTTAGCGTTACTCCACTGTACTTTAACTAGCTTGACCTCATGATTGTGTAGCATTTCAACTTCTGTACCCAAGATACGAGTTGGAACTCTTCTCACTGTTGCTTCTCGCTCCACTTCTACTTCCTTTAGTATGCTTGGCTCCACAACTTCCATAGACTCATGTAAGCATTTTCGTAGATGAGAGACATGAAAGACATTATGTACTCCAGCCAATCTTTCGGGTTGCTCTACTTTATAAGCCATCTTCCCAATCCTCTCAGTGATAGGAAATAGCCCTACAAATCTTAGTGCCAATTTTCCTACGGACCCAAAGCGAACAACATTCTTTAAAGGAGATACTTTAAAAAAAACTCTGTCTCCAACCTCAAACTCAAGGTCGGTCCTTCTTTTATCAGCGTAGGACTTCTGTCTATCATGTGCCGTCTTCATTCGTCTTCGTATCAAGTCCACTGTAACACCCCACCTCCATTAAGGTCACTCAAAAGGGAATGCCTTAACTTCAGTGGAGCGTTTTAGGTAAACAGACACAGAATATCACAAGATAGATATAAAAAAATTTCAGTAGAAAATAAACAACTTTATTAAATCACCAAAATACTTTATTACATAATACCATGAGTCATAAAACCATTACAACCAAATACTTCTGTCTTACATTATCAGAGTACATAGGTATTTAAAAGAAGAACATCATTCCCCATATTAAAGGGCAAGCCATATAAGAGACAGAGACTCGAGCCATACTTCAGAAGTAGCTCCTAGAAGATGATATCCAAATCCTGACTAAACCTGGGTGTTTCCTCCCTGAGAACCTGGGGGGGAACGGAAGAAAAGAGGCGAAACAAACTAGGTCAGACATACGTCTGGTGAGTCCAGTAACTTTTAGCCAGTACATAAATAAAGGTAAACATGACAGGCATACAAAGTGGATAAGAGGATTCACGGTACAGATGGCAGGTATGACAGGACAAATAAGGTAAGATGTATGCATGCTTCACTACAAACTACTTTGCAATATTGCTAGTAAAATCAAGATGAGATGATCCCTTCTGCTGACCATAATAACAATAACGATGGTGGTAGTTTCGTGTATTCCTAGCTGCTGTCATAGGTGCCGCCTGATCCTATCTCAACTAGCCGTACCCACTACCTTCCTACTATAAATTGGTAGACTTAGGGCATACGTCCGGGTATACCCTAACCACTACCCTAATCGATCGGCTCCCTACTCTGTAGATACCCTGTGTTGGTCCCACAACTAGGGGGTATCACTTCCCTAAAGTGGCAATCCGAGGTGTGCACAGTTATACCTACTGGTGTCACAGTCGTCTTGTCCCCCTCTGCCCGACCCATGCATAAACATGTCTCCGGTCGGTTTGCGCCGCCCACACCATCCGTCTCGTTTTGTATCTCTTACAATCAATCAGTAAGCGTGCCCCTTCCCCGCCTAGTACGGAGTTCTTTACTTTGATACCCCTCCGGGTTACTGACTAAAATGGGTCCCACATAACATGATACGAGCTCACCCCTATGTCTTGTATCCCCATTAGGTTTTCTACTGACTATGTATACCCTAAGGTGTCTTTAATTACATAGTCCTCAATCAGTTATGCGTACCTATAGGTGTCTTTAATACATAACCCTTAATCTTCCTATCGGTTATGCTTACCTATAGGTGTCTTTAATACGTAACTCTATCTATTCCCATTAGTTATGCGTACCCCTAAGGGTGTCTTTAATACATAACTTTACTATTTTGCCCAGGTTATGTATACCGTTAGGTGTCTTTAATTACATAACCCTTTTTATCCGGTTAAATTTGTGGGCCTATATGTATTAATATTACCCACCTACCCTTTAGTTGTACTTAACCCTCCCACTGATTTAATCCTATTTGTTTAATGGTTAAGTTTGTGGGCCTATATATATTAATTTTACCCACCTACCCATCAGTTGTACTTAACCCACCCACAATCCAACTCATTTTACTTAACCCTAACTTATGTCTATCATCATACAGTCCACATGTATTAAGTTAGGTTAAGTAGTCTTTTCTTATTACCATGTCCAATTATGGTTATATTGGGCAAGACCTTCCACATTAGGCCTACAACATGTGGATGCTGGATATGCCGGTCAGGTCCGGGCAGTCATATTCCACAGTTGGGTCTAACCTCATGTCTTAGCCCGAGTCGTATTCACACACTTAGACCTCTCACATTAGGTTTAACATTATTGGTTGCTGGATATGCCGGTCGGGTCCGGGCAGACTTTCACCACTAATGTAACCTAACCTCGTGTCATAAGTGTTAATTAAATTTTCAGGCTTTAATTGCTTAAACATTCCTCTTTTGATTAATTAAGTTAATTAATTAATCCTTTCCTTTTTATAGGTGTCAATACCTGTTTTATTAACAATTTGAATTTCCTATCCATAAATGGTCATATTCAAATTATACCATTTTTACTCAACTTTGCCTATGTCATAATAGGTAATTATTTATATGTTACCCTACTAGAATCATGTGTCCAATTTACATAATCACTGTATAAATTATGCCTATTACAAATTCCCCTTTTTCCCTATTTCTTAACTAGCGTAATCACGTGCATTTTGGCGTTTTCGAGGCTGCAAAGTAGCCTCGCCATAATAATAAAACAAAAGGAATGACAAGGTTATTGCTTCAGTACAATTTTTTTTTTTTTTTTTTTTTTTTTTTGCATAAGCATGACAGCTAGGGAAAATGACATGATAACTTCGCATACAATTATGATTCACCACATAATTAACAACTTGCATAGATCCATGATTTTGCAACATAACAACTTGCATAGGTTCATGATTTTCAACATAAAAACTTGCATAGGTGACTTGCATAGGTTCATGATTTTCAACATAACAACTTGCATAGGTGACTTGCATAGGTTCATGATTCACAATATAACAACTTGCATAAGTGACTTGCATGATCTCATAACAACTTGCATAGGTTCATGATAACAACTTGCATAGATTCATGAATTCGCAACATAATAACTTGCATAGGTAGCTTGCATAGGTTTATGAATTTCACTTGCATAATTTCATGATTCATTACAACAATAAACTTGTATAATTTCATGATCCACAACAACAATAAACTTGTATAATTTCATGATCCACAACAAAAATAAACTTGCGTAACTAAAACAACATATACCCAAATCATAGTCTACCATAATTCACTTTTATATATTTAATCCTAAAAGTGACTAGAACTCACAGAAAAGGGGTCTTAAGTTTTGGGATCTGAATTCTGTAATTGGTTAGCGTTCCCTTAATGTAGACAATTTCGTTGTTAAGATTAGACTTTGATTTGAATAAAATTGAGTTGCTTTACTTTGCTTCTAGTTGGTGGCGGTTACTCTAGGTTTTGGAGAGACAGTATGACGGCCATTGATCTAATTTTTGATTAGGTTTAGGGTTTGAGTCTATATGTGTTTTTATAGAGTAATTAGATTAATATAGGCCATCCGATCAACCTAGAACTAACCACAAACATTCAGTCTAGATCAGAACTATCCAGAAACCCTAATGACTCAGCAACTAGTCAGAAATGACTCAGCACTGACTCACTGTTCGAATCAGAGCCTCAGAAATTTGTGCAGGTTTTCTGCCCGACATGGGCGCACTTCCCAAGTGCGCCAGTGCAACTTTGCATGGGCGCACTTCCCAAGTGCACCAGTGCAAGTGCGCCAGTGCATTTTGGCGCACTTCCCAAGTGCGCCAGTGCATTCTGGCCTGTTTCTGGTTTTTCTGCCTAACTTCGTTCGTCCATATCTTCTTCATACGGTATCCGTTTTTCGCAAACTCAGACTCTATCTCAACCAGAATTGCGAAACGAACACAATGGCGTTACCCGTTTCCTTTAATTCTCACATTTATAATTAAGTATTCTTTAATTCGTTAACATTAATATTAAAATTTCGGGGTGTTACATTCTCCCCTTCTTAAAGGATTTCGTCCTCGAAATCTTCGAGTCAAGAAGAATGTGCATCCTACCATCCAATCATCCATCTACTCAAACATCAAACACAGGCATCCATTGTCCTTAAAAGTTTTCTAATGCTTTTATGTTTATATGCATAGTGTGTATACATGTCCCTATCTAATGCAAAATCAGACGGTCTACTAATTCAGTTGACCTCCTTAATGCAAATTATGTCAGTGCTATGAGTCCATTATGTATGCAAGTAAACCTATTACATCATATAAGTTCTATATGTGTGCACACACATTAATTCAAATGCAACATCCATATGCTAGCTCATCCGTTTTCATCCATAAAAATAAAAGAAAATGTACATACATCCATATGCAGGATGAGAGTGTGACTGAGCCGATCTAGTGCCTAATGTGTGTGTATATGCATCCATAGGCAACCACTAGCAAACACTTGCAACCATCAAACATAACATGTCTCTAACACATGTTTACATCCGTGGATTTCCTATCTAAAGGTTGAAGATTCGGTTGATAGTATACAAACAAATGATATAACTAAAACAAAAGCTCTGTTCCCATTTGACATTGGTTAAGAGAATAATTCCCTAAGTTTCAGCCCCGAAGAACGAAATCAACATCAGACTTACACTCAGAGAATTACCCCCATTAAACAATGTCAAAACTGGAAATCTACTTCATGATTCGAGTAGAAACCCCTATCCTTCAGAAATATTTAGATATTTATAGACTACTGGTACATATCAGATTACAAAATGATTCTCAGAAACCTAAGCATAACAAACCCTTGTGGGTCACAAGAAACTTTGGGGGTCTTCCCATGACAAGTTAGAAACTTAACGACCTTCCTCTCAAAATCTAGAAGGCCCTCTACATAGAAAGCTGGTCCATTTAGAACCAACCCATAGCCCATAAACTTGAGCACACAAATGTCACATTCAAATTTTTGACGCCTAACACAGATAATTTCAACCCCCTTACAAATCACCAATAAATGAGCCGAACCACCAAAGGGGTTTGAAACAACTACGGGATCAGAAACAAGACTAATATTAAAGTGCTGAGTCTCAATTATAAAATCAAAATGCCAGAATCCAAAAGTGTCTTAACTTCATAAGTAAATTAAACCTTTTACATAAATTTTTCCTATCTCTATTCTATCCATCTGCCACGAGAGCATTCACATGCCCTCGAGAAGTCCCTTGCGATCCCTGCGCCTTCGGGCATTCCTTGGAGAATTGTCCGACCTCTCCGCACTTAAAGCAATTGAACTTCCTCCTTTTACATTCTTTGACTAGGTGACCTTCTTTCCCACAATAGTGGCATTTCGTCTTATCCTTTCCTTTGTCATCCTTCTCGCCTTTCTCTTACTGTTGCTGTTGTTGTCCTTTCTTGGGTCCTGCCTTCTCATTTTTCAATGTCCCTTCAACTTTTTCCTCTTTCTTTGCTCCCTTGTCCTCTTCATGCATTAGAGCCATATGCACTAGCTTTTCAAAAGTGGCCCCCATGGGAACGTGGGTCATAGCTAATCCATGTAGTGGCTCATTCAAGCCTTTAACAAATCTCAGAGCCTTCTTCTCAGGTGTGTTCACCAAGTCTAAGCCAAATCTCGCCAACTGATTGAACTTGTTGACGTACTCTTTTACTGACAGATTCCCCTGCTTCAACGCCAAGAACCTTTCCATGTATAGATTTTCTTCTGCTTGTGAGAGAAATTTCACCTCAAACCTACGCCTGAAATCCGGCCATGTATCAACTGGATGCTCTCCATTATAGACCTCCCACCAAAACGAGGCCTCATCCTTCATTAACCAGGCAACTAACTGGACCTTTCTTCCATCTTCTACCTCAAAGATTCCAAACAATTCTTCCACCTCCATTAGCCAATTTCGAGCTTCAACAAATGTCTCCGACCCGTGAAAAGGTTTCCCGCCCATTACCCGAAAGTCCTTACATATCTTTGCAAAAGTATCAACACGAGGAGGGGGAGGAGGAGGAACATTTGCTGGACCTACGGCGGTGGCCCTAGCTTCCAAATACCTCCTAAACCATCCTGGTATCGGTACACCCTCTGGAAGGTTAAGATCCTCAGACATGCTAAGAAGAAAAAGGGAGAGATTTTAGAAAAAGGACTGAAGGATACTACATATGGCTTTTTGGGGATTTTTTTTTTCAAAACAGGCTTTACTTTTTGAAAATACTTTCTTTTAAAACCTTTTTGAAAAATATTTTCAAAACTTTTATATAATCTGGTAACCTTCAGCTCTGATACCAAGTGTAACACCCCACCTCCATTAAGGTCACTCACAAAGGGAATGCCTTAACTTCAGTGGAGCGTTTTAGTTAAACAGACACAGAATATCACAAGACAGATATAAAAAAAATTTCAGCAGAAAATAAACAACTTTATTAAATCACCAAAATACTTTATTACATAATACCATGAGTAATAAAACCATAACAATAAAACACTTCTGTCTTACATTATCAGAGTACATAGGTATTTAAAAGAAGAACATCATTCCCCATATTAAAGGGCAAGCCATATAAGAGATAGAGACTCGAGCCATACTTCAAAAGTAGCTCCTAGAAGATGATATCCAAATCCTGACTAAACCTGGGTGTTTCCTCCCTGAGAACCTGGGGGGGAACGGAAGAAAAGAGGCGAAACAAACTAGGTCAGACATACGTCTGGTGAGTCCAGTAACTTTTAGCCAGTACATAAATAAAGGTAAACATGACAGGCATACAAAGTGGATAAGAGGATTCACGGTATAGATGGCAGGTATGATAGGACAAATAAGGTAAGATGTATACATGCTTCACTACAAACTACTTTGCAATATTACTAGTAAAATCAAGATGAGATGATCCCTTCTGCTAACCATAATAACGATAACGATGGTGGTAGTTTCGTGTATTCCTAGCTGCTGTCATAGGTGCCGCCTGATCCTATCTCAACTAGCCGTACCCACTACCCTCCTACTATAAATTGGTAGACTTAGGGCATACGTCCGGGTATACCCTAACCACTACCCTAATCGATCGGCTCCCTACTCTGTAGATACCCTGTGTTGGTCCCACAACTAGGGGGTATCACTTCCCTAAAGTGGCAATCCGAGGTGTGCACAGTTATACCTACTGGTGTCACAGTCGTCTTGTCCCCCTCTGCCCGACCCATGCATATACATGTCTCCGGTCGGTTTGCGCCGCCCACACCATCCGTCTTGTTTTGTATCTCTTACAATCAATCAGTAAGCGTGCCCCTTCCCCGCCTAGTACGGAGTTCTTTACTTTGATACCCCTCCGGGTTACTGACTAAAATGGGTCCCACATAACATGATACGAGCTCATCCCTATGTCTTGTATCCCCATTAGGTTTTCTACTGACTATGTATACCCTAAGGTGTCTTTAATTACATAGTCCTCAATCAGTTATGCGTACCTATAGGTGTCTTTAATACATAACCCTTAATCTTCCTATCGGTTATGCTTACCTATAGGTGTCTTTAATACGTAACTCTATCTATTCCCATTAGTTATGCGTACCCCTAAGGGTGTCTTTAATACATAACTTTACTATTTTGCCCTGGTTATGCATACCGTTAGGTGTCTTTAATTACATAACCCTTTTTATCCGGTTAAGTTTGTGGGCCTATATGTATTAATATTACCCACCTACCCTTTAGTTGTACTTAACCCTCCCACTGATTTAATCCTATTTGTTTAATGGTTAAGTTTGTGGGCCTATATATATTAATTTTACCCACCTACCCATCAGTTGTACTTAACCCACCCACAATCCAACTCATTTTACTTAACCCTAACTTATGTCTATCATCATACAGTCCACATGTATTAAGTTAGGTTAAGTAGTCTTTTCTTATTACCATGTCCAATTATGGTTATATTGGGCAAGACCTCCCACATTAGGCCTACAACATGTGGATGCTGGATATGCCGGTCGGGTCCGGGCAGTCATATTCCACAGTTGGGTCTAACCTTATGTCTTAGCCCGAGTCGTATTCACACACTTAGACCTCTCACATTAGGTTTAACATTATTGGTTGCTGGATATGTCGGTCGGGTCCGGGCAGACTTTCACCACTAATGTAACCTAACCTCGTGTCATAAGTGTTAATTAAATTTTCAGGCTTTAATTGCTTAAACATTCCTCTTTTGATTAATTAAGTTAATTAATTAATCCTTTCCTTTTTATAGGTGTCAATACCTGTTTTATTAACAATTTGAATTTCCTATCCATAAATGGTCATATTCAAATTATACCATTTTTACTCAACTTTGCCTATGTCATAATAGGTAATTATTTATATGTTACCCTACTAGAATCATGTGTCCAATTTACATAATCACTATATAAATTATGCCTATTAAATTCCCCTTTTTCCCTGTTTCTTAACTAGCGTAATCACGTGCATTTTGGCGTTTTCAAGGCTACAAAGTAGCCTCGCCATAACAATAAAACAAAAGGAATGACAAGGCGATTGCTTCAGTACAATTTTTTTTTGCATAAGCATGACAGCTAGGGAAAATGACATGATAACTTTGCATACAATTATGATTCACCACATAATTAACAACTTGCATAGATCCATGATTTTGCAACATAACAACTTGCATAGGTTCATGATTTTCAACATAAAAACTTGCATAGGTGACTTGCATAGGTTCATGATTTTCAACATAACAACCTGCATATGTGACTTGCATAGGTTCATGATTCACAATATAACAACTTGCATAAGTGACTTGCATGATCTCATAACTACTTGCAAAGGTTCATGATAACAACTTGCATAGATTCATGAATTCGCAACATAATAACTTGCATAGGTAGCTTGCATAGGTTTATGAATTTCACTTGCATAATTTCATGATTCATTACAACAATAAACTTGTATAATTTCATGATCCACAACAACAATAAACTTGTATAATTTCATGATCCACAACAACAATAAACTTGTATAATTTCATGATCCACAACAAAAATAAACTTGCGTAACTAAAACAACATATACCCAAATCATAGTCTACCACAATTCACTTTTATATATTTAATCCTAAAAGTGACTAGAACTCACAGAAAAAGGGGTCTTGAGTTCTGGGATCTGAATTCTGTAATTAATTAGCGTTCCCTTGATGTAGACAATTTCGTTGTTGAGATTAGACTTTGATTTGAATAGAATTGAGTTGCTTTACTTTGCTTCTAGTTGGTGGCGGCTACTCTAGGTTTTGGAGAGACAGTATGACGGCCATTGATCTAATTTTTGATTAGGTTTAGGGTTTGAGTCTATATGTGTTTTTATAGAGTAATTAGACTAATATAGGCCATCCGATCAACCTAAAACTAACCACAAACATTCAGTCCAGATCAGAACTATCCAGAAACCCTAATGACTCAGCAACTAGTCAGAAATGACTCAGCACTGACTCACTGTTCGAATCAGAGCCTCAGAAATTTGTGCAGGTTTTCTGCCCGACATGGGCGCACTTCCCAAGTGCGCCAGTGCAACTTTGCATGGGCGCACTTCCCAAGTGCACCAGTGCAAGTGCGCCAATGCATTCTGGCCTGTTTCTGGTTTTTCTGCCTAACTTCGTTCGTCCATATCTTCTTCATACGGTATCCGTTTTTCGCAAACTCGGACTCTATCTCAACCAGAATTGCGAAACAAACACAATGGCGTTACCCGTTTCCTTTACTTCTCACATTTACAATTAAGTATTCTTTAATTCGTTAACATTAATATTAAAATTTCGGGATGTTACATTCTCCCCTTCTTAAAGGATTTCATCCTCGAAATCTTCGAGTCAAGAAGAATGTGCATCCTACCATCCAATCATCCATCTACTCAAACATCAAACACAGGCATCCATTGTCCTTAAAAGTCTTCTAATGCTTTTATGTTTATATGCATAGTGTGTGTACATGTCCCTATCTAATGCAAAATGAGGAGGTCTACTAATTCAGTTGACCTCTTTAATGAAAATTATGTCAGTGCTATGAGTCCATTATGTATGTTAGTAAACCTATTACATCATATAAGTTCTATATGTGTGCACACACATTAATTCAAATGCAACATCCATATGCTAGCTCATCCGTTTTCATCCATAAAAATAAAAGAAAATGTACATACATCCATATGCAGGATGAGAGTGTGACTGAGCCGATCTAGTGCCTAATGTGTGTGTATATGCATCCACAGGCAACCACTAGCAAACACTTGCATCCACTTGCAACCATCAAACATAACATGTCTCAAACACATGTTTACATCCGTGGATTTCCTATCTAAAGGTGGAAGATTCGGTTGATGGGATACAAACAAATGATATAACTAAAACAAAAGCTCTGTTCCCATTTGACATCGGTTAAGAGAATAATTCCCTAAGTTTCAGCCCCGAAGACCGAAATCAACATCAGACTGACACTCAGAGAATTACACCCATTAAACAATGTCAAAACTGGAAATCTACTTCATGATTCGAGTAGAAACCCCTATCCTTCAGAAATATTCAGACATTTATAGACTACTGGTACAGATCAGATTACAAAATGATTCTCAGAAACCTAAGCATAACAAACCCTTGCGGATCACAAGAAACTTTGGGGGTCTTCCCATGACAAGTTAGAAACTTAACGACCCTCCACTCAAAATCTAGAAGGCCCTCTACATAGAAAGCTGGTCCATTTAGAACCAACCCATAGCCCATAAACTTGAGCACACAAATGTCACATTCAAATTTTTGACGCCTAACACAGATAACTTCAACCCCCTTACAAATCACCAATAAATGAGCCGAACCACCAAAGGGGTTTGAAACAA
The DNA here is from genome assembly GCA_030737875.1 of Allium sativum. Lineage (NCBI taxonomy): Eukaryota > Viridiplantae > Streptophyta > Magnoliopsida > Asparagales > Amaryllidaceae > Allium > Allium sativum. Next base: position 829,197,164 of record CM060918.1, on the reverse strand, counting down.
CTACGGGATCAGAAACAAGACTATATTAAAGTGCAGAGTCTCAATTACAAAATCAAAATGCCAGAATCCAAAAGAGTCTTAACTTCATAAGGAAATTAAACCTTTTACATAAATTTTTCCTATCTCTATTCTATCCATCTGCCACGAGAGCATTCACATGCCCTCGAGAAGTCCCTTGCGATCCCTGCGCCTTCGGGCATTCCTTGGAGAATTGTCCGACCTCTCCGCACTTAAAGCAATTGAACTTCCTCCTTTTACATTCTTTGACTAGGTGACCTTCTTTCCCACAATAGTGGCATTTCGTCTTATCCTTTCCCTTGTCACCCTTCTCGCCTTTCTTTTTCTGTTGCAGTTGATGTCCTTTCTTGGGTCCTGCCTTCTCATTTTTCAATGTCCCTTCAACTTTTTCCTCTTTCTTTGCTCCCTTGTCCTCTTCATGCATTAGGGCCATATGCACTAGCTTTTCAAAAGTGCCCCCCCATGGGAACGTGGGTCATAGCCAATCCATGTAGTGGCTCATTCAAGCCTTTAACAAATCTCAGAGCCTTCTTCTCAGGTGTGTTCACCAAGTCTAAGCCAAATCTCGCCAACTGATTGAACTTGTTGACGTACTCTTTTACTGACAGATTCCCCTGCTTCAATGCCAAGAACCTTTCCATGTATAGATTTTCTTCTGCTTGTGAGAGAAATTTCGCCTCAAACCTACGCCTGAAATCCGGCCATGTATCAACTGGACGCTCTCCATTAGAGACCTCCCACTAAAACGAGGCCTCATCCTTCATTAACCAGGCAACTAACTGGACCTTTCTTCCATCTTCTACCTCAAAGATTCCAAACAATTCTTCCACCTCCATTAGCCAATTTCGAGCTTCAACAAATGTCTCCGACCTGTGAAAAGGTTTCCCGCCCATTACCCGAAAGTCCTTACATATCTTTGCAAAAGTATCAACACGAGGAGGGGGGGGGAGGAGGAACGGGAGCAGCTGGGGGAGGAGGAACATTTGCTGGACCTGCGGTGTTGGCCCTAGCTTCCAAATACCTCCTAAACCATCCTGGTATCAGTACACCCTCTGGAAGGTTAAAATCCTCAGACATGCTAAGAAGAAAAAGGGAGAGATTTTAGAAAAAGGACTGAAGGATACTACATATGGCTTTTTGGGGATTTTTTTTCAAAACATGCTTTACTTTTTGAAAATACTTTCTTTTAAAACCTTTTTGAAAAATATTTTCAAAACTTTTATATAATCTGGTAACCTTCAGCTCTGATACCAAGTGTAACACCCCACCTCTATTAAGGTCACTCACAAAGGGAATGCCTTAACTTCAGTGGAGCGTTTTAGGTAAACAGACACAGAATATCACAAGATAGATATAAAAAAATTTAAGCGGAAAATAAACAACTTTTTTAAATCACCAAAATACTTTATTACATAATACCATGAGTCATAAAACCATTACAACAAAACACTTCTATCTTACATTATCATAGTACATAGGTATTTAAAAGAAAAACCTCATTCCCCATATTAAAGAGCAAGCCATATAAGAGACAGAGACTCGAGCCATACTTCAGAAGTAGCTCCTAGAAGATGATATCCAAATCCTGACTAAACCTGGGTGTTTCCTCCCTGAGAACCCGGGGAGGGGGGGGGGACGAAAGAAAAGAAGCGAAACAAACTAGGTCAGACATACGTCTGGTGAGTCCAGTAACTTTTAGCCAGTAAATAAATAATGGTAAACATGACAGACATACAAAGTGGATAAGTGGATCCACGGTACAGATGGCAGGTATGACAGGACAAATAAGGTAAGATGTATGCATGCTTCACTACAAACTACTATGCACTATTACTAGTAAAATCAAGATGGGATGGATCCCTTCTGCTAGCCATAATAATGATAACGATGGTGGTAGTTTCGTGTATTCCTAGCTGCTGTCATAGGTGCCACCTGCTCCAATCTCAACTAGTCGTACCCACTACCCTCCTACTATAAATGGGTAGACTTAGGGCATATGTCCGGGTATACCCTAACCACCACCCTAATCGATCGGCTCCCTACTTTGTAGATACACTGTGCTGGTCCCAAAACTAGGGGGTATCACTTCCCTAAAGTGGCAACCTGAGGTGTGCATAGTTATACCTACTAATGTCACGGTCGTCTTGTCCCCCTCTGTCCAGCCCATGCACGCACATGTCCCCGGTCGATTTGCGCCACCCACACCATCCATCTCATTTTGGATCTCTTACAATCGATCAGTAAGCGTGCCCCTTTCCCGCCTAGTATGGAGTTCTTTACTTTGATACCCCTCCGGGTTACTGACTGAAATGGGTCCCACACAACATGATACAAGCTTACCCCTATGTCTTGTATCCCCATTAGGTTTTCTACTGACTATGTATACCCTAAGGTGTCTTTAATTACATAGTCCTCAATCAGTTATGCGTACCTATAGGTGTATTTATTACATAACCCTTAATCTTCCTATCGGTTATGCTTACCTATAGGTGTCTTTAATACATAACTCTATCTATTCCCATTAGTTATGCGTACCCCTAAGGGTGTCTTTAATACATAACATTATTATTTTGCCCCGGTTATGTATACCATTAGGTGTCTTTAATTACATAACCCTTTTTATCCGGTTAAGTTTGTGGGCCTATATGTATTAATATTACCCACCTACCCTTCAGTTGTACTTAACCGTCCCACTGATTTAATCCTATTTATTTAATGGTTAAGTTTGTGGGCCTATATATATTAATATTACCCACCTACCCATCAGTTGTACTTAACCCACCCACAATCCAACTCATTTTACTTAACCCTAACTTATGTCTATCATCATACAGTCCACATATATTAAGTTAGGTTAAGTAGTCTTTTCTTATTACCATGTCCAATTATGGTTATATTGGGCTAGACCTCCCACATTAGGCCTACTAGTGGATGCTGGATATGCCGGTCGGGTCCGGGCAGTCATATTCCACAGTTGGGTCTAACCTCGTGTCTTATCCTGAGTCGTATTCACACACTTAGACCTCTCACATTAGGTTCAACATTAGTGGCTGCTGGATATGCCGGTCGGGTCCGGGCAGACTTCCACCACTAATGTAACCTAACCTCGTGTTATAAGTGTTAATTAAATTTTCAGACTTTAATTGCTTAAACATTCCTCTTTTGATTAATTAAGTTAATTAATTAATCCTTTCCTTTTTATAGGTGTCAATACCTATTTTATTAACAATTTGAATTTCCTATCCATAAATGGTCATATTTAAATTATACCATTTTTACTCAACTTTACCTATGTCATAATAGGTAATTATTTATATGTTTCCCTACTAGAATCATGTGTCCAATTTACATAATCACTGTATAAATTATGCCTATTACAAATTCCCCTTTTTCCCCGTTTCTTAACTAGCGTAATCGCGTGCATTTTGGCATTATCGAGGCTACAAAGTAGCCTCGCCATAATAATTAAATAAAGGGAATGACAAGGTGATTGCTTTAGTACAATTTTTTTTTGCTTAAGCATGACAACTAGGGAAAATGATATGATAACTTCACATATAATTATGATTCACCACATAATAAACAACTTGCATAGATTCATGATTTTGCAACATAACAACTTGCATAGGTTCATGATTTTCAACATAACAACTTGCATAGGTGACTTGCATAGGTTCATGATTCACAACATAACAACTTGCATAGGTGACCTGCATGATCTCATAACAACTTGCATAGGTTCATGATAACAACTTGCATAGATTCATGAATTCGCAACATAATAACTTGCATAGGTAACTTGCATAGGTTTATGAATTTCACTTGCATAATTTCATGATTTACCACAACAATAAACTTGTATAATTTCATGATCCACAACAACAATAAACTTGTATAATTTCATGATCCACAACAACAATAAACTTGTATAATTTCATGATCCACAACAAAAATAAACTTGCGTAACTACAAACAACATATACCCAAATCATAGTCTACTACAATTCCCTTTTATCTATTTAATCCTAAAAGTGACTATAACTCATAGAAAAAGGGGTCTTGAGTTCTGGGATCTAAATTCTGTAATTGATTAGCGTTCCCTTGATGTAGACAATTTCGTTGTTAAGATTAGACTTTGATTTGAATAGAATTGAGTTGCTTTACTTTGCTTCTAGTTGGTGGCGGCTACTCTAGGTTTTGGAGAAATAGTATGAAGACCATTGATCTAATTTTTGATTAGGTTTAGGGTTTGAGTCTATATGTGTTTTTATAGAGTAATTAGATTAATATAGGCCATCCGATCAACCTAGAACTAATCATAACCATTCAGTCCAGATCAGAACTATCCAAAAACCCTAATGACTCAGCAACTAGTCAGAAATGACTCAGCACTGACTCATTGTTCGAATCAGAGCCTCATAAATCTGTGGGCGCACTTCCCAAATGCGCCAGTGTAACTTTTCATGGGCACACTTCCCAAGTGTGCCAGTGCAATTTTGTTCTGGCGCACTTCCCAAGTGCGCCAGTGCATTCTGGCCTGTTTCTGGTTTTTCTGCCTAACTTCGTTCGTCCATATCTTCTTCATACGTTATTCATTTTTCGCAATGTCAGACTCTATCTCAACCAGAATTCTGAGATGAATGCAATGGCGTAACCCGTTTCCCTTAATTCTCACTTTTACAATTAAGTAATCTTTAATTCGTTAACATTAATATTAAAATTTCGGGGTGTTACATCCACCTTCTCTGAAGTTTCTCTGATCATGTCAGGCCCAAGTACGAGCTTGTCTGTGGACTCCCACCAACAAGTTGGTGATCGACATGGTCTCCCATACAAGGCCTCAAAGGGTGCCATGCCTATGGTGGCTTGGTAGCTATTTTTGTAGGCAAACTCCACCAAAGGAAGGTGATCCTCCCATGTTCCCCCAAAATCAAGAATGCACAATCTCAAGAGATCTTATAATACTCTGTTCACCCTTTCCGTCTGACCATTGGTTTGAGGGTGATAGGCAGTGCTTAAACATAGGTGTGTACCTACAGCCTCTTGCAAACTCTTCCAAAACTCGCTAGTAAAGATAGGGTCTCGATCACTTACTTTGCTAGAGGGTTTTCCATGCAGTCGAACTACCTCTTTAAGATAAATGGATGCTAATGATGAGGCAGTCCTCCTACTCTTAACAGGTATAAAGTGAGCGCTTTTAGTGAGCCTGTCCACTATTACCCAAATATTGGTACTCCCCCTTCTTGACCTAGGCAACCCATCAATAAAGTCCATCGAAATGTTATCCCATTCCAACTGGGGGACCTCTAGAGGATGAAGCAGACTACCAGGCTTCTTCTGCTCTGCCTTGACTTACTGGCATATTAAGCATTTAGAGACAAACTTAGCTACATCCTTCTTCATGCCATTCCAAAAGAAAACCCTTTTTGTGTCTTTATACATCCTGTCCCCACATGGGTGTATGGTCAACTTAGAATGGTGTGCTTCTTCGAGAAGGGTTTTCACCAAATCCCTTGCTTGTGGGATGCATAGTCTTCCATCCCGTCTCAACCAACCCTTGTCATCGATGGAGTATCTATTGAGGTGACTAGAAGTCTCACCTCTAATTAGCTTATTCATCACATCTACTAGCTGAGGGTCTTCACGTTGCGCTGTTCCTATTGAGTCCAAAAGAGTAGGCCGCACCTCTAGCGATGTTAACAAACCAAGTACAAATTCAAAGGAGGGTCTAAAGTCAAAGTTTGCTATGTACTCCAAGCTTTGCCTTTCCACGTAGAGAGGACTTAAGGTCATCTTTTTCCTACTTAAGGCATCTGCTACCACATTGCCCTTGCCAGGGGTATATGCAATCTCAAAATCGTATGAGTTGGGTAGTTTTCTCATGTACCTTCAACTGTCTTCCTCCATAACAAACTACTCTGCCCTCTTGCATCAAGCCAGCACCCAATCCTGTACTTCATGCGTCTGTGTATACAGTAAACATCTTACTCCCATCAGGCAATGTCAGAACTGAGGCTATTGTCAGAGCCTTTTTCAGTTGTTGGAAAGCAATATCACAATCCAGATCCCAGGCAAAAGTTAGGTTCTTCTTCGTCAACCTGGTAAGTAGGGCTGAGATCTTCGCAAAGTCCTTAATGAACTTTCTGTAAAAGCCTGCTAGCCCGAGAAAACTTCGTACTTCGGTTGCATTGCGTGGAATCTTCCAATCTTGCACCGCAACTACTTTTGCGGGATCCATAGCTATTACCTCTTTGGACATCACATGTCCAAGAAACCTTACTTCATTTTTCCAAAAATGGCATTTGGAGAATCTTGGTTTTAGCTGATGTGCACGAAGAGTATCCATGACTTCCCTTAAATGCAAAGAATGTTCTTCCTCACTTTTTGAGAAAATCAAAATGTCGTCCACGAAGACCACTACAAATTTATTAAGGAACTCTCTGAACACCCTACTCATCAAGTCTACGAAATAGGCGGGTGTGTTTGTCAAGCCGAAAGGCATGACAAGCCATTCGAAGAAACCATCCAGGTCCTGAACGCGGTCTTATCTATGCTGTCTTCAGCCACTTTTAGCTGATGAAATCCGGTGGCCAGATCTAATTGGGAGAAAACCGAGGCACCTACAAGCTGGTCGAACAAGTCATCTATTCTAGGAAGTGGGTGCCTATTCTTTTTGGTCATCTTGTTTAGCTCCCTATAGTCCACGCACAGGCGAAGTGAACTATCTGCTTTGGTTTCAAACACCACTGGAGCACCCCATTCAGAAATACTCCTTCTTATGAACCCGTTTTCAGGCAACTATTTAACTTGCTTGCTGAGCTCTTTCCTTTCCCTTGGAGCCATGTGTCTAACAGGTAAAGCAACTGGTTTTGCATTATCAATAAGGTATATGCGGTAGTCTATCTCTCGCTTTGGAGGCAAACCCTCCACCTCTTCAAAGACATCTGAATATTCACGGACTACTCTAAAAGATTGCAAGTTTTCAACAGACGCATCAAGAGATTTTAGATAGCTAAGCATAACAGAATTTGTGGGATTACAAGAGATTTCGAGAGTGTTACCGAGGCGAGTCATAAGTCTAACCACTCTCTTTTCACAATCGATGATGGCACCATTACTAGATAACCAATCCATGCCTAGAATCAACCCATAGCCCGGGAAACCCAAAACATAAGCACTACATCTAAACCCAATGCTTAGTATAGAAATTTCCACATCTAAACAAATCATTGATAAATAGGCCGAACCATTAATTGGATTTGAAACAACCATGGGATCCTCTACTATACTGGTATCTAGGTGCAGAGATTCAACTAAAGCAGTAGATATAAAAGAGTGCGATGCGCTAGAATAAAAAAGAGTACGAACTGGATGATCATAAAGATAAACTAAACTCTCAAGAGAAATATTTCTACCTCTTTCTTACGGAGGTGAAATGAGAGCGTGAATCTTCCCTCCAGAAGTAGATCCAGTCCTCTGCCCTTGCCCTTGCCTTTTTGGGCAATCCTTAGCCATATGTCCTGTCTCGCCGCATTGAAAGAAACCACCCATCTTCCTCTTCTTCTTCATGCAGTCTTTAATTAGATGTCCAGGTATGCCTCAAAATTTATACTTCCTCTTGTCATGGGGTTTGTTATTCTTCCCGCCTTTCTTGAAATCCGTCTTCTTATTCTGCGATCCCTCCACTTTCTTGTCTAGAGGTTCTTCCACCTTTGCCTCTTTCTTGCCATCCTTGTCTTCCACCTGTAACAGTGCCATGTCCACCCGTCTCTCAAAAGTCGCACCCATAGGTATATGGGACATAGCTAGGCTGTGTAGTGGCTCATTTAACCCTTTAACGAATCGGAGAGCCTTTTTATGTGGAGTGTTTACCAACTCCAGTCCGAATCTTGCCAGCTGATTGAATTGGTTGACGTATTCCTTAACCAATAGGCTTCCCTGTTTGAGTGCTAAGAACTTCTCCATCTGTAGACTTCGTTCAGCTTGCGAGAGAAAATTCATTTCAAATCTCATTCATAAATCCTCCCAAGTATTAACTGGTCTCTCAGCATTAGTAACTTCCCACCAGTAAGAGGCTTCGTCCTTAAGTAACCATACAACCAATTGTATCTTCTGCCTATCGTCCACTTCGAAGATAACAAACAAATCTTCTGTTTCATTGAGCCAGTTTCTTTCTTCCACAAATGACTCAGTCCCATTAAAGTTCTTTCCACCCATTGCTCGAAAGTCTCTACATATCTTCGAGAAAGCATTCACACGCAGAGGAAAAGGAGGAGGAACGGCTGCAAATGAGGGAGGAGGAACATCTGCTGGGCTTGCGTCATTAGCCCTAGCCTCTCGATACCTTCTGAACCAGCCAGGTATCGGTACGCCCTCGGGAAGATTAAGATCCCTAGACATGCTGAAACGAAAAGAAAAGGTTCAAAACAAAGGATAGAAAGATAGTTCATATGGTTTTGGGGATTATGCCTTTAAAATAAAACAACACTTTTTCTTGAAATGCTTCTTTAAATTTCTTTTTGAAAAAAATAGTTTTCAAAAACTTTTATCTGATCTGGTAAACCATCGCTCCGATACCAAGTGAAACACCCCACCTCCGTTAAGGTCACTCACTAAGGGAATGAATTAACTTTAGTGAAGCATTTTGGGTAAAAGGCATAGATAATTTACAAGATAGACATATAAACAGCGAAAAACTGAAATCATTTCATAAATAACATGGTTCAGTCAAAACACTACAAGCATTGTCTCAAAACAAAACTTCTAAATTATTACAATAAAACATCTGTCTTGATTTAAAACTCCAAGTACATAAAGAAGCATAAAATAATAGTAAAGCAAAATAAATCCCCAATAAAAGTGTAACCACAGCCATAGCCCAAGAAAAGGGAATCCAAATAGTACATATACTCTCTTCAAGCTGGAAAAGGTCTGCACTAAGCTGAAGTATTCCCTCCCTGCGGACCTTTGGGGGGGGGGGGGACGGAAGAAAAGAAGGTGAAAGAAAACGGGTCAGACATAAGCCTGGTAAGTCCAATGATTATTCAGCATGTAAACAGGTAAAAGGATCATGACATGAATAAACTGAATATAAGACAATACCATAACAAAAAGATAACATAAGATAAGGCAAGATAAACTGAATATATTATCGCACTAATTTCCATCTCTCTGCACCTACTAACGAATGTTTCAACTACCATCATGCGTTCATAACAAAGTGATCCCTTTTTCCGATCAGCTTCTACTCACATGCATTTATTACTTGTGTCATTCGGCCCCGCTTGATTGTAGATACCTGTGCTGGTTCCGCCATAAGGTGTATCAATTCCTATGGTGGCAACCCGACACAAATTCTAGATGCACAGTGTATACTACTGATGCCCAGTGCCTGCTTTATACACTCCGGAATACGTGCATGCCCATACTCCGCCGGAACCTACATTGCTACACCACCCGCCGCTATTTTGACCACTTATAATCAGCCAAGTAATCGTGCCCTACCCTGCCTAGTTCAGGGTACCATGATACATCTATGTGGGTTACTGCTGAAATGGGTCCCCGTTACTAAGGTTTCCTAATCAACATGTTATAACGGTTAAGTGTTCTCACATTTACCTAACCCCACCCATCTGTTTAACTAACATGTTGTATTGGTTAAGTGTTGCCTTAATTAACTTAACCATACCATTCTTAGCCTATCTGTTCCTTAGCTTTAATTCATTCATTAAAGCATCCACCTCTCACATTAGATCTATATTGTTGCGGTCGCTGGATGTGCCGGGTGGTTCCGGGTAGTCTTACACCACAACTCAATCTAACCTCGGGTTTTTGGGGTTTAATGTGCTAACCTCTCACATTAGATCTATATTGTTGCGATCGCTGGATGTGTCGGGCAGTTCCGGGCAGTCTTAAACCGCAACTCAATCTAACCTCGGGTTAGGCATGTTCATCTTTAGCCAATTTACATAATTGTCATTTGTGTCCTAGTTTAGGTCTTTTTATGCCACTATTTCCCAAGTGTAGTCAGTACAAGTTTTATGCCACATTCACATGCTATGCCCAAAATTTAGTCAATTAAATTGTACCCAATTTTCCCGCATTATAATCACACATTCAATGAGATTCAATCTAAGTTCCGAATGAACTTAGTATTCATAAAAGAAAATAAAAAGGGGGAAAAATAGAGAAGGAACATAAGAATTGACATAAGGAAAAATAGGCATGTAAAGGTATACCCAATTCAAGAATCATATTTCAACAGGTATGTTGTACATTAATAATAAGTGTGGGCAAGCTAAGCAATTACACCATAGGTATAAAGATTAGATAGGATTGGGCTTAAGAGAATCACTAATTTTTGATGTATAACATGATAAGTCCCATTATATTAATCACAATAGTCTCATAGGCATAGGATGTACAGCATGATAAGTTCCATCATATCAATCACAATAGTCTCATAGGCATGATAGGTTCCATTATGTCAATCACAACAGTCTTATAGGCATGATAGCTTTCATTATGTCAGTCACAACAGTCCCATAGGCATGATAGGTGTCATTACATCAATCACAATAGTCTCATAGGCATAGGCAATTCAGATTTGACAAATGGATAAGCATGAATTAGAATTAGGCATAGTTCTAAATTCGATTATTATAGTCATGATTTCTATTAGGTGTTTAAATCGGAATAATAACTGAACTTATAGAAAAAGGATGGATCTTGTATTCTGGGATTTGATTTCTGAATTTGTTAAGCTAATCCTTTGATGTAGACTTTTGATTTTAAGTTCTTCTAATCGATTTCTAGTTTGGATTTGATTTTCTAGTTTGGAGAAGATGAAGGAGGCTAGGCTAGCTTGTAGATGAATAGTATGACGACACCATAGTTTTAGGGTTATGAGGTTTGGGTTTAGGTTTAGCTACATATATATAGATGTCTAGGTTTAATTCTAGCCTTTAGATTAGTCTAGGAGAAATTAGAGCCATTCAAACCAAAGAGATGTGTCATCCAACCAACCAGAGCATGACACATAAGCCCTAATACCTCAGAATTTGTCATCACGCCAATCAGAGAAGTCCACATCAGCTCAGGGCTGTAAAAATTCGTTACTGGATCTGGATCACAAAAGGGGTCGACTCCCTACGGGGGGAGGGGGGGGCGACACCTATATGGACACCCCTATAGGGGGGTTGACACCTCTGAGCGGGAAATTTCCCGCTCAGCCCTCTCTGACCGAATTTCAAAATTTGAACAGTTTTGACTTTTAATTATTATTTTAATTTAATTTCTATTTAAACTTGAAATCTTGTGAACTCCATTACTTCTTCAAACAAATCCCGATTTACGCAAACTCAGACTCTATCTCAAGCAGGAGACGAACGCAATGGAGTAACCCATTTCACCCAATTCTTCTTTTAAAAATTAAGTGTTCTTAGATTTGTTAATTTTAACATTCATAGAAAATACATGGTGTTACAAGAATACAATTTTTATTTCATCTCTAGGTAACATATTGACAATGTTCCAATGAGGGTTGATACTTCTGGATCGAAATAATGCCTCATTAAAAACCTTACTACTAAAAACCCAGTGCGAAAAATATTAGTGAAGGAAAAGAGTACATTACAGCATAATATATGATCCCCCTGATTCGTAAAGCATTATTCAAATGGTTTGGTGATGCAAGTGGTGCATACCAATTTTATATATCATCTTCTGCAATGTTTATTTTGGAAGTGCCTTTGTGAATGGATCTGCTAGATTTTCATGAGATTGGATTTGCTTCACTTCTATCTTATTGTCCCTTTTTTGGAGCTCATGTGTGAAAAAGAATTTGGGAGAAATGTGTTTTATCTTATCACCCTTGATATATCCTGCTTGAATCTGAGCTACGCATGCTGCATTGTCTCCATAAACAATGGATCTTTCTGTAGTTGAGGGAAGTTGACATGTGCTTCGCATATGTTCAATTAATTATCTTAACCAAACACATTCTTGATTTGCTTCATGTAGTGCTAGTAATTCAGAATGATTGCTGATGTTACTACCAATGTTTACTTTGTAGATTTCCATGAAATAGCTGCATTTTTGTTTGTAAACACATATCCAGTTTGTGATTTTGGTTTATGTGGATCCGAAAGGTAATTTTAACACTCCTCCTTGAATACGTGTCTTCAAATTCTTTAATGCTCTTATAGTAGCTTGAAATTATCCCGTTTGAAAGATTATTGCTCCCCCTCATAGTATATTGCTTGCAAATATCTATTCAGATGACATAGATATTGTTTGTTGTCTCGTTAAAAACTCTATTAGGAAATCCCAATGGGAAAAGCCTTGATCAAGGAAAAGAGTGAAACTCTTGAAATTGTAAATACCATATCAAAATGATATTTCTTCTAATAGTTCAATAATTCAGGATCAATGTAATGCCTCATTAAAACCTTACTAAGAAAACTCTATGGGAAAAAATTTAGTGAAGGAAAAAGAGTACAAAAACATATTTTCAATAATTTACTACATTAAATGTAGAATGATACTTCTGGATCAATATAATTCTTCAGTAAAAACCTTACAAAGGAAAACCTAGTGGGAAAAACCTTAGTTAAGGATAAACATACAGATTAACTTAAATAACATATTTGAGATGTTATTCCTTGATGTGGTGCTTGATTCTTCTAAATCAAGATAATGCCTCGTTAAAACTTTCAAATATTACTTTGAGGATGATACTTCTGGATCCATAAATATGTATCTCATTGACAATATTACTCAAACAAATCTTGTATAGAAAATAAAATCAAGAGATAATAATCTTTAGTCTTCATACTTCCAAAGTTCATCATTTATTAACATTTGACTCATTAGAACCTTCACATTGGAAAACCCTATGGGGAAAACCCAAAGTGAAGAAAAAAGAGTACAACATCACAAGATAATTCTTAATGAACTTTTCTTTAGAAACTTTTGTGTGCATTTTCATGCTTTAGGCATGTTTTCTTATTTAAAGCACCTTTTATTTGCGCTTGCTTACTATACACTTCGAGTTTTTACAATTTTGTGCTTCAATCAGGTTTGCACACTATAATACATTTTTATGAACAATAATAGTTTCATTACAACAATACTTAAATGTAGGAAGTAATCTACTCATCTTGAATTATATCAAGATTTTCATTACAACAATACTTAGAAGCACGTTGTAATCTATATTCTATGTTCTTTGCATTCTTTATAATTACTAAAGTTATTTGTATTCTTCAGAAACTTGTACACTTCAATGAATTTTGCATATCGCAACTATACTCAAAAGTATATTAAATGTTTCATTACAACAATACTTAAAAGCAGGAAATAATCTACTCATCATGAATTGTATCATGATTTTCATTATAACAATACTTAAAAGAATGTTATAATCAACTCTCTTTGTTCTTTATATTCTATATAACCAACATAATAGTTTATGTTCTTCAGGAACTAACACTACAACAAAAACACCATATTACAATTTTAATTTTACAACGGTGCATAAATCACCGTTGTAATAGAGCATTTATTACAACGGTGCAAAACGCACTGTTGTAATAAATGTTTTTTACAACGGTGAAATTATCACTGTTGTAAAGAACATATATATTACCATATCACAACTTTAATTTTACAACGGTGCATTAATCACCGTTGTAATAGATTCTTTTTTACAACGGTGCATTAATCACTGTTGTAAAGAGCATATATATTACCATATTACAACTTTAATTTTACAACGGTGGCGTCCACCGTTGTAATAGATCCCTTTTTACAACCTTGCAAAACTCACTGTTGTAATAAACATATATATCACAACTTTTCATTTTATTCGTTGTAATTGAGATGCCTAGTGCATACTTCATGTTTATAATATCTATATTTAGTAACTAATTATATTGAAACTTAATAATAATAATTAATAATAAACTTGGGAATCAATAATATTTGTCAATTATTTTTAAATAATTAATAGTTAATAAGTAGTAATTTTTTTTAATAGTTAATATATGTTAACTAGCTACTTTATTAATTAATAGTAACATAAGTTTGTAATAAGTATTCCTCTCGATTATAATTAACTTAAATTTTTTTGGGTCTGTGCCTATCTACCTGTTTTTGGATGTATGTACACAAGCCATGAGTTTATGGGTACATGCATCCTACTTTAAGCATGTATTCCTTGGCGCACATGTACCATTCCATAGAAAACACATTACCTATGTATTACTTTTTAATTTTACTCAGTTTCTAGAATATGGCATCTTAGACAGTCAAACATATGATAATTGACTACTCTTTTTGCATAAGAATGGTCCCTGTTCTGTACACTATCAACATGCCTTTAAAAAAAACTATTGATATAAGGTTGTAGTTTGTTGGTTGTACAAGTAATTGATCGACATGTCTGTATTTCGGTTCAGCAAAGAAAAACACTGGCTTTTCTTCTTACATCCAATGTAAGTATGAAATAAATTATAAGATGTCAATAATTGTTGTTCTTCCAATGCTGTTTGCTTATGCTTTGTTCAAGTAATCAATGACAATTGAGTCAACTATACCGCATGTTCCAATCTATCATGTTCTCTATTTTGTTCTAAATAAATTCAAAATAAGCATACAATCAAAACAAGCATGTCTAATTATTAAGTAAAAAGGTCCTAAGTTGACATAGTACATACTTAACAAAATTTCCATAAACACAGCGTACATATCAGCGTACATAGTACATACTTAACAAAATTTCCGTCGGTTCTTCAATTAAACGTGCCTTTTGACATCGGTTCTTCCATCATGTTCCATAGTATTCCGAATTTCCTTTTCCATCGTATTCCACCGCAAACCCTAATTCCCCTTTCGATCCACTTCACATCGCCGCTTCACATCACATCGCCACTGCTCGATCGTCGCTGCTCAATCGCCACTGCTCGATCGCCACTACCCGATCGCCTACGTATCTCGCTGGTAAATTTTTATTCGTTGTCTCAATTGCATGTGACAATGCTCCTGTGTCATACTGATTGTAACAATTTTTATTCGGTTCACAGTACAATTTTTATTCGTTGTCTCAATTGCATGTGACAATCGCTACTGTGTCATACTGATTGTAACAATGCTCCTTTTAGGTTGAACTTTGTATATAATTTGATGACAAACCTCAATTGCATGTGACAAATTACCATGGCAAACCTCAATTGCATGTGACAATGCTCCTTTTAGGTTGAACTTTGTATTCAAACATCTATATATTTCTTCGTCTAACTGTAATTCCTGTCAATTTGCAGTCACACTCGTTTTGGACCTGAAATATGAAATTCGATCATATATATGCATATACACGTGCGCATATGTATAAACATGTATTTGGTCATAAGTTGAGTTTGTATATTTAGTTTATGATATTGACTTTTTGAATTTTTACGGGTTTGGGTATTTGTCATAAACAACCAGTATGTTAGAATGACCAAAGTTTGTTCGCTTGCATTTCATACTTTGTACTGCGGTACTGACTTTGTATACACTATTAAAATCTGAAGTGGAGATGTGTATTTGGGAACACATATACTGTCTAATACCATTTGCTGTCTTGATGAAGCTTTGTCATCCTGAATAACACACTAAAATACAAGCCTACAATAGAAACAAGAATAACACACTAAAATACACCAAAATAAACAGCAAAAATCATTTGCTGTCTTGATGAAGCTTTGTCATCCTGAAGCTTTTACCATTCATATTCATAGGATCTGCAAGAACAACAAACATAGTATGAGATATTTAATTTAACTATAAAAAAGGTTGAGCATACATTTCATAAACACAGCTCCTAGTCCGCTGTTAACTTCAGAAAATGGATTAAATGAGTAATTTTTTTGTGAAACCTCTTAAAAAGTGCAGCAGTTTATAATTTACATCTAATTAATGAAATACAAGTTCAACTCATTGAATAATACTCCAATAACTAAATTATAATATCTCATGTTTCATTTATCCTTTTAATTAGATGTTTCATTTGGATGTTTCATTTGGAAAACAAATTAACTGTTTCAGAAAACATCGGATTATTATCAAATGATATTTCATAACCAATGCTAAACTCTGTTTGGCTGTTTCATTTGGATGTTTCAGTTTAGTTTACATCTATTTGGATGTTTCATTTGGATGAAACATTGGAAAACAAATTAGTTGTTTCATTTGGATGTTTCAGAAAACATTGGATAGAAAACATTGGATAATACTCCAATGATTTCAGAAAAAATCTAATTCATTTGGATGTTTCATTTGGAAAACAAATTAGCTGTTTCATTTGGAAAAAAAAATCCTGAACTAACACAACAGCCAAATTGAATAGTTCTTCTCAAAAGTTCTGTCAATTTTGGTACATGTTCTTCTCACAATTGAACCAAAACTGCAAATCCTAAACTAACAATAGCTAAACTAAATAGTTCTTCTCATATTAGTGTTTTTCTGCTTGAACTGATGTCATTAGGGTATGAAGTTTTAGATCTGAATCTCTAACTTAACATCTCAAATTAATAAATGTACAACATCCAAGCAAAATTATAAAGCTGAAGAACATGTATCATTTCTAGTATAAAAAAATTAACTTCATTTTAACATATATTACTAACATTAAACCGAACCTTCAAAGACCAGAGCAGATAGTACCTCCCTTGCCTCATGGCTGAGAGACCCTGAAATATAAATTCAAACATCGTGTCACAAATCAAAGTAAATAGAAACAAGTTCAATCATTTTTCTTGTTCTGTACAAGGCATAATTTTTAGTGCAATTCAGTTTAATTGAAATTCAGAATTTGAATAATATGAGTCATATGACTTACAGAAGAACTATTCAGTTTAAGTGCAATTAGATGCCCATGTCACAAATCAAAGTATGCTCACCCCTATGTGTGATGGTCTTTTATTTGTGTTTATTTTGATGATATATATATTATTATGCAAATACGTTGTTTTAGAGGGTGGGTCGAAGTATGATAGGTGATGCATAAGAGGGGTAGATAAGGTGGGTGCGTATAACCAAGTTGTACAATAATGTTGAGCATAAGTCTTTATAATAGGTCCGAAAATTAGAGGCGTTGTTTTACCAAGATGGACAAAGCATGGGTCAATCTACCAAGGTTTCATCATTTTGGCTATTACTTCCATAGTTATAAGTAGTGTGATGCTAAGGGCACATCATTTTCCTCTTACTAATACCACGAATAAAAATAATAAGTACAATAAATTTGATGTACTTCCTAATACCATTATAAACAAATATAAGTATTTATGAATGAGTTTGGTGTTAGGAAGAATGTAGTATAAAATTTTGGTATTAGCAAGAAGAAAACGAGGTGCCCTAGCATCACACTATAAGTATTTAAGAAGGAGTATTAATACATTTTTTGTTTTGTAGAATGACAAGTGAATATAGGCAAGCTGTGGAAAATTTTGTATATGGGCATGTTGCGAGTGAAGGGAATCCCGAAAAAATTAGATGCCCATGTCGTGATTGTAGGAATCTAATTTGGCAAACATCAAGGGAAGTTGTGTCACACTTGATTTGTTTTGGAATGGACCCAACCTATGATATATGGATTTTTCATGGAGAAAAACGGCCATCACAAAATAATAGTGAGACAGATACTTATAGAATGTATGTTGATGCGCAAATCTATGATGAGGAGGTAGAAGCCAATGTTGAAGCAAGACATGGGGAAGGTATTGAGGAAATGATGGAGAATGCCGAAATTCCTTTGTATCCCGGTTGTGCAAGCCACACAAAGTTGTCTGCTACAGTACTTCTTTTCAAGCACAAAGCGCGAAATGGTATATCGGACACGGCTTTTACAGAGCTTCTTAAACTTCTAAAGGATATGTTGCCTAAAGAAAACATGCTTCCTGATTCTACATATGCAACAAAGAAGTTGCTTAAGTCATTTTGTTTAGGCTATAAGCAGATACATGCATGTGTAAATGATTGTTGTTTATTTAGAAAAGAGCTTGCAAATAGTGATTTCTGTCCTAAGTGTGGTAAGTCTCGCTGGAAAAAAAACAAGACTACTAAAGATGGGAAGCAAACCAAAATACCTATGAAGGTTTTGAGATACTTCCCACTGATACCAAGACTGAAAAGAATGTTTGCATCCCCAGAAACATCAGAACAACTAAGATGGCATAGCAGTCATAAGAGTGATGATGGTAAATTGCGTCATCCAGTGGATTCTACTCAGTGGGCTACGATTGATAGAATGTATCATTCTTTTGCTTCCGATCCACGAAATTTAAGGCTTGGCATTGCATCTGATGGCTTTAATCCTTTCGGTGATTGGAATTGTGGATATAGTTGTTGGCCAGAGTTTCTTGTTGCTTACAACTTTCCTCCGTGGCTTTGTATGCACAAAGATAATATGATGCTATCTTTGTTAATTCCTGGGCCACGACAACCGGGAAATGACATTGATGTATACTTGCAACCACTTATTGAAGATTTGAAAAAATTGTGGGATAAAGGGGTGAAAGCGTACGACGCTTACAGTCGTAGTGAATTTAGATTACATGCTATTCTTATGTGGACAATCAATGATTTTCCAGCTTACGGAAATTTAGCTGGTTGCCCTGTAAAAGGTAAGAGAGCATGTCCAGTTTGTGGTGTCAATACCTGCTCAATATGGCTACCATTTAGTAAAAAGTGTGCATACATGGGTCATAGACGATTCCTTGAACCTAACCATGAGTATCGTCAACGGAAAAACTTATTTGATGGAACTATAGAGAATAGAGAAAGGCCTCAAATACAAACTGGTGTTCAAATCTTTGATGATGTTCAAGATATTATTAATGATTGGGGGAAAAAATTAAAAAAGGAAGAGAAAGGTGAAAGGAAAAGGAAAAGGAAAACTATGATGAAAAAAGGATGTACAATGTGGAAGAAGAGGTCCATTTTCTTTGACTTGCCTTATTGGAAGGTGAAATTTAACTAGAAACACATTGCTTTCCATTTTCTATTCATGTTTGCTACTTAGTACTTAATTAGTTGTGTTTTGTCAATTTTTAGGCACTTCCTTTGCGGCATAATCTAGATGTGATGCATATTGAGAAAAATATTGGTGAAAGTATTATTGGTACATTGCTTGATATCAAAGGAAAATCAAAAGATGGCCTCAATTCACGCCAAGATCTAGAAGCAATGGGCATTAGAAAAAAATTGCATCCTATAGACATTGGAAATAAAGTATTGCTCCCAGCCGCACCGTGCACCTTATCCGATCAAGAAAAAGAGATCTTTTATAGTAGAATGAAGAACTTGAAAGTGCCTGATGGATATAGCTCAAATATTGGAAAATGTTTTGCAAAAGAAGACAAGATATCAAACCTTAAGTCTCATGATTATCATGTTTTGATGCAACAACTATTGTCCGTTGCATTAAGAGGACTTCTACCTACAGGGATAAGGAATGCACTACTACGACTATGTTCATTTTTTAATGACATATGCCAAAGAGTGCTTGATAGGGATAAATTAGAATTAATGGACTATCAAGTTGCATTAACACTATGTGATCTAGAGAGGTTCTTTCCCCCTTCCTTTTTTGATATCATGATTCACTTAACAATACATTTAGGGAGAGAAGCAAGAATTTGTGGGCCGGTCCAATATCGATGGATGTATCCATTTGAGAGGTAATATTTATTATAAATAATTGACGGTTAAAAGTATCTATAGTTATGAAAGTAACTTGTTTATTCATTTTGGTTATAGATATATGAAAATATTAAAAGGGTACGTTAAAAATCAAGCATGGCCTGAAGGGTGCATTGCTGAGCGCTATGTTTCCGAAGAATGTATGAAATATTGCTCTGGATATATTAAAGATGCATTACAAATTGGAGAGAGGAAAAACCGAAATGAAGTGGAACAAAATGATTTTATACTTGAGGGGCGTCCTATTTCCAAAGGAAAACCTATTACAGTCGATGAGGAGGTGATTAATGCTGCTCATCGATACGTTTTGTTTAATACGGAAGAAGTAGAGCCGTATATAGAGTAAGTATAAGTCCAACTTAACTATGACATACAAAATAAATTAGATCCTTAATTACATTTATGTATGCAGAATGCACAAAGAGGAGCTAAAATGTTTGCATCCTCATCTTGCATAAGACGATTTGGAACTGCCAAAATTGCAATCGAAGACTTTTAGTTTTTGGTTCGGAAAAAAGGTTGATAGCTATATCTTAAAAAACTATTAATGATGAAAGTAATAGATCAACATAAATCTTTATTTAATATATTGTATTTGTCCAGGTTAGAGATGATAGACGTATATCCAATGTCAGCAACATAATAAAATGGCTTTCATACGGACCTCGTTCGCAAATAATTTCTTATTCTGGCTATATTGTTAATGGTCGACGTTTTCATACGAAAGACTTTGAGAAGGCGACACAAAATAGTGGTGTTTCCATTGAGTCAAGTACTGTTTGTGTAGATGGGTCTATTGAAAAAATAATATATTATGGGGTCTTGCGTGAGATTTTCTTGTTGGATTATCGTCAATTTCAAGTTGCCTTGTTTAAATGTGATTGGGCAAATATGTATCGTGGAGTCAAAGTTGAAGATGGATTTACATTGGTCAATTTGCATCAATTTCAAAATAAGTTTGAAAGCGACCCGTTTATCTTAGCAACACAAGCGGTTCAAGTTTTCTTCTCTAGAGAAGGTAGTTCTTCAAATTGGTATGTTGTGTTGAGAGCGCCCTCTAGAGGGTTTCATGAATTGGAAAAATACGACGAGGATGAAGAATCAACTAGTAAACCATTGGATGAGTCACAACTTGATGATAGAGACGTAGATAATGGGGATGAAAGTTACGTAAGGGAGGGTTGTAACGGTATTTTGGTATGTTATAAGCATATTTTATTGATTTTTTATTTTATGCATGTTCATATATACCATAAAATGTGTTGTTAGAATGAAAAAAAAGAAAAAAAAATCTGATATAAGATTGACATCTTAGCGTGTATCAAAATAACTTTATTTTCTATTTTATGTTCTTTGCATGTGTATTTTATTTTGTACGTGGTTGTTACAAAGTAGTGCTATATTTAGTGTGATGTTCTAATCCTTTGTAAATCGTTTTGTTTTTTTATAGGTCGACGAGGAAGATTGATCTTGTATTATCGGCGAGGAAGATGGTGCTAGACAAAGGAGAGGTATTCAAGTACATATTGCATTTTTTACCACATGTTTTTTTTAAGTTCAGCTATAGAAGTTCAAATATTAAAATCAACTTGAATGTATGTACAAATCTTAAATATGGATCTTTTGGATATGTGATTTATGATTTAAATTTTATTTTGATTTAAAGTTTGAACTTTGCTTTTTACAATTTTTATCCCATTGAAAATTTGGCATTTCAAATAGATAAAAAAAAAAAATGTAAACAAAAACTTGTGTTTCCTGCCTTTTATTATTATTTCTATCTGTGAAAATTGGCTGAATAAATTTGCAAAATGTAGAGAAATGTTAAGTTATTAAAATATATGTTTTTACAAAACTATTTTATTAACTAATTTTTAGAAAATTCAATATTTAAAGGTATTTTTTCACAAAGAGAACTAAAATCAACATAAAGAATACTGATTAAAACCATCAGAAAAAAAGAATCCATAATTTAAATATCGCAAACACCAGAAATACGGGATACCGAACCAATGTTTCAAAATATCCTGAACTAAGACTGAGAAATACTTGACATTGTTGCAGATAGGTTGATTCCACAAATCTAATTTTGAACGACATGTGAAAAAATTGGAAAACAAAATTGAAAATAAATTTGATGTCTAAAACTGAGTTGCGAACAAACACTAAAGGCCTAATATTGTATCTGGATCAATTCAACACTGAGGAAGAGTGAAGGAAAAAATACAATTCTAAAGGAAAATAGAGAAAATGTGAAACAAGAAAAGGTAAAAGGACAAATGACACACTCCAAATGGAAGTGCAACAAGCGTACAAAGCAAAATAATTAGTATTAGTGGCACACGCTTCATGTTTGTAGGAAAAACGATTTATGAAAACATAACACGTTTAAATAATCAATGTCTAATTTTACTTATAATATGGACTATTTTGAACAAGGATTTTTTTTTTACATATAGTTAGAAATAGACATAGAAAATTCAAATCGGATCTCATCGTTTATGATTCGATTTACATTTCGATTAAGCGTGCTCTATGTAGAGCTTAAAATCTTACAGATATACACACCATGAAGGTAGCTTAGCAGTTGTTTATAAATGTGCACCATCTCCATCCGCATATTGGTTTTTCCACACAGAACCTGCCTTTCTGTAAGTTGCCCTTTGTATGTTTGTCAAGTTATTTCCTCTGCATTGTTCAAGGTAAAGCTTTATAGCTACGTATTTTCTCCATATCACACTCCCTCCTACTGCACAAGTCAATTAAACGTTAAGCTATAGAATGACACTCTACTTATGTAATGTGTTCGGTATCTCAAACAATGGACTAAACAACAACCATACGATGAATGTAATGTGATATAATCATTGTAAGTCCAGCTATTCCTATATATGCGGTAACAGTAATAATAAGAATAAGAAAAAGCTCCAGGAACAATAAGTTAATATAATGTGAGTTGTAGATTGCAAACTTGCATTAAGTTAATATAATGTGAGTTGTATGGCAAGTGCTTCACGCGTGATTTATTTGTTTATATGACTTGTATGTTTAACCTATTAACAATAAATAATTTATATGTATATTTTAATGTCAGAATAATATGTTTTTGTTTAATGTTGTAATATCTTATGATTTTTAAATGTGAATGTTCAATTCAATTAATTAATGAAAAATGAATATGTGCATAAAAATTCTTTATTAGATCAGCAGATGAATATGTGCTTAAAAAATGTGCATAAAATGAATATGTGCAAGTAGTTTTCAATAGCTAAAATGAATATGTGCATAAAAAATGGTCCTCATGTGTACGTAGATGTACTTGCGGAGAAGTGGACTCCGTCTCCACCTCATGCCCTTGCCACTTGTGGCTACTTGATCAGCAGATCGGCATCAAGGCTCCTTTATTTCCTTTTTGGTGTCAAGGTGGAATCTAGTGTAGATTTGTCATAATAATTCGATGGATATTTTAATAACCAAATACTCCTTAACGACAATTTTGTGAGTCTGATATAACGATTGGAAAACCCAAAGAACCGGCAACCACTGATTTGGAAAATCCATTCCTCGGTTACGTTTCAAACGCGATAAGCACATTTACTCCCTACATTTTGATTAAAGACTCTATTCAGCAGCACCTACCAGTATTTATATGCCTTCCGTACGTACATTTTAAACTGAGCACTGGCAAAAAAAAACATTTTTATGTCACTTTTATTTTACCCACTTGTACCCTTGCCATTGCTCAGTGCTCAGTGCTCAGTTTAAAATATAATCATTTCACTGTAGTCGCTTGTATTTTGATGAACAACACAGTTCGTCTTATGATGTTCATGTAGTGCTCAGTTTAAAATATATTGTATGTTCAGCCATTGAAAAATGACTTAAGATTTTTATTTTTTAGCTATTGAAAACTGACTTAAATTTTTTATTTTTTAGAGCTCAAAAATTGCAAGCAAAAGAGCAAAAAAGCAAAGTTTAGCTGCACTTGCAGCTGTTCGTGCTGCTGATGAAAGACCGGTTGGGATTAGAATCAACGAACACCCAGATGGACCACTTCCGTTGCTTCGTGAATTAAATATTGCTATAAGACGATCTCCTCGAAAACATGCTGAATACCCAATACGCACAATTCGCAAACATGGAAGCAACCTTGGCCACACTGCAGAAGGGATGCAGTCCCCTCCTCCTTCCAGTAGCATCCCCGTCAACACTACAAACCAGATACAGCCCCCTCCTTCCAATAACAGCCCCTTCGACAATACAAACCCAGCACAGCCCCCAGCCCGTCAACTACACTTCCATGAAACTCCAGCCAACGATGATTCCAGTCCAAACGAAATTCAACCCGATTCTACTGAAGATCAAAGATTGAAGCAAGCTAGAAGAAAGAGAGGCAGAACGATGATGAAATCATTAGCTATGATACCGGATGAGAAGCTGGAAGTTGAATTTAATGAACGCGGACAAGCAATAGGTGCTAATTCCAAACATTTGTCGTCATATATTGGTACTCTAGCAAGGGAGATGGTGCCTTTTACCATTAGCACATGGAGGAACGTCGGTGACGATTTGAGGGATGATCTGTGGACTTGTATAGAGGTACGTACTGATATTTGACTTGTATACCATATGTCGGCTTTCAATAGTAAATTATGGCTTTCAATAGTAAATTCTGTGAATGATAAATTCTGGCTTGTGTACGATTTGAGGGATGATCTGTGAATAATAAATTCTGGCTTTCAATAGTAAATTCTGGCTTTAAGTTGTATTTAATTTTACTGATTCTATGTTATTTATGTTAGGGAGTACTTATATGTCTCAATATTAAAAGCAACATATTATATGCCTGCTATAGTTCTCTTTATAATGACATATGCATTATGCACATTGCAATACTGTTACATATTATATGTCTCAATATTCAAAGCAACAAATTATATACCTGCTGTGGTACAACATTGCATTTTGCAATACTGTTAGAGACTAATCTGCTGTTTTTTTTTTTTTTTTTTTTGTGTGTGCGCGCAGTCAAGATTCAAGGTAGATATGGTGTATAAGGATTACTTGTTAATGATAATAGGACAGCGGTGGAAGGAGTCGAAATCAAGGTTAGTTGCAGCTATCAAAAAAGCGTCTCAAAATCCCGACTCTACCGATACTTTAGCAAGCCTAAAACCGTTCAATATAAAGAGCGATGACGAGTGGAATGCTTTTGTAACTGAAAAATTGTCAGAAAAGTTTGAGGTGGTTATTTTTGTCTTACTGAGTTTAACTGTTAAATATATTACATTTTCCTATATCATATTTACTGAATTGATTTTATAGGCAACAAGCCAAAGATTCAAAAGCATTAGAGAAAAGAATAAAGTTCCACACACCATGAGCAGAAAAGGTTATGCAAGATTGGAAGAAGAAATGGTAAAAAAATATTGTTAAAGCAACTATTATATGTTATCACATGAAAAATTCTGAAGCTGTTAAGATATTTTTGCAGAAAAAGGAAACGTCAACATCGACTATCACTAGAGACGAATTGTGGTGCAAAGGCCACACTAGAAAAGATGGAAAACCTCCGAATTCAATTGCTGCCGAATGCATAGTAAGAATAAGTTCAAATATACAATATCAGAAACTGTTGCTATTGTTAACGTAGTTTTAATTTTAATTTCTGAATTTTGGTTGTTTTTTAATTTGTAGTCTAAGATAAACGAGCATCATAATGCCGCAAGTCAGGATTCTCATGGAGCAACATCAGTTACTCAAGATGGCGTGTCGAAGCTTTTTGGTCAGGAGCATGGAGGACGTGTAAGAGGGCTTGGTTTTGGGGTTGTACCATCTCAGCTTCGTATTCGGGGTAGCTCATCAGGTGAAGTACATGCATTGCGAAACCAAGTTAGTGGATTGGAGACCAAAGTACAGGAGCTCACTACGATGTTGATGGTAAGTGTTAATTAGAAATTTATTTTAACGGCGATTTTTCCTGTTAATTAGAAACCAAGTTATTGTCGGTTTCCGGTTCCGTTCCGGATATTTCGGAATTTCCGGTAAATTCCCGGTTTGATAATTGCGGTGTGGTTTTCTCATGCTGATTTTCCAGATTGACCCATGTTATTCCATTATAATGCTCCGGTTACGTCGATTATTTGACCAATTGCATTTTCTTTTCGTAGCCAACGGTACCAATCAGTAGTGGGTAATGTTTTAAAACAACTCGGAAAAAACAGTGTGACCAGACCCAGTGCCACTCTAACCCAAACTATTTATCTAGGGGTTTCTGCCATGTATATATATATTCCTCAGAAATCCATTTATCCAACAGTTTACAGAGCCTACTCGAACATTTTCCTCCTCTCTCTTTATGGTCCTGTTTCTAAACCTTTAGCATTGTTTTTTGGAACAAATATCTGCTTCCAGCTTTCATCTTAAATTGCAACTGTTTGTCGCAAGGTTTATTATCATTAGGATTTAGGCTAAAAGCCTTTAGATCCGATTTTTCAACACTCTGCAGAATTCTAGGTATTATGGTAAGCAAAATTTATATTATTCATCAAGCTTGGTTAATTAGTTTTTGGCATGATTTGTGCTATGTAGAGAAGAATCGTTCGGATTCTCATTGGTTTGTTGTCAAATGGAAATAAGATTTTAACCAGCTACGTCCGACTGATTTCTTCTATCAATTAAATTGAAGTTTATTTAATTTTTTCAACGTTCATCAATTTATTCCTACTCTTTGATTCGGGATCTGTCGGCTATTTCCTATTAGTTCCGGCATTATGTATGAAATAAAGTTATTTTTGTTTGCCTTCGATTTTTTATATTGAAATAAGAATCATTTCAATTTTTTATATTGCAAGACGATGCTAAGATGGTATGAGTCTGAATTCAGTGTGGATATATTCTTACATTGGCCTTCAATCTGATTGCCTTCGATTTGCTTTGTGTTATTTAACTTATTTCGGAGAGTTTTCAAATTAATACCTTAATTCTTCATAGTATGGTTGTATTAAACAAATACTCCTATTTGTGATTTTCGGGATCTGCTGGTGCTGGGTTGGTGATCAATAAACATAGGCTCCAAAATTTTAAAAAGAACCAGCAATCGCCTATGGGCTGTGGCATTTTGCTGCCGTAGCATGGAGCCAATAATAAAAACTTCACCAGAGGTAGAATGCCTTGGATTATTCTCATGATCCTTTGCCACGATATCTGGTTACATTTTAACACTTTTTTCTTTTAATTCTTAATCTCCCAGGTTAAAGAAATAAGACATGGCCGTTTGTACAATGTTTGTTCTTGGACATAACCCATTATGTCTCTACAATTGGAAAAAAATATTAAAAAAAGGGCAAAGCAAAATGCCTTTTTTTTCATAATGTGTTTCAAATTTACGGCTTCCCAATTGTGCTAGTTTTATATGACCAAAATCATATTTTGTGCTAATTTTATATGACCTATGTATATGCAATCTTTACAGGATCTAAAAGAAAAGCAAGCTAATGCGGGAAATCCAGCAAATCCTGATCCTAATACGCCTCAGGTACCCTTTTTTATTGGTATAATTGATAAAAAGATGTAACATTTCATTGAAATGCTTTTACCGAACTGTGAAATTTTAGGGTGATTTTAAGGACAGTAAATGGAGGGGGGTTGGGTACTGTTAAACTAAATTACCGCGCATTAGAAGCTGAAGAACTTTTTAACGTAAACTAAATTCAATTTGGAATAACCTTTGTGTTTATACTGTTATCTAAAACATGCTAAAATTGGGGTACTTTATTTTTGAAAGTGAGGTGTTCATCTTTTATTATTATTGTATTCATACAACAGTAAAGGAAATTTCTCATTTCTAGATCTTACTTCACATAGTTAATCACTTCCAGTCATATATAAGTGTAGTCAACTAATAATCTATCAAAGTACTCATATCTATACCCACACTAGATTAAATTCAGAGAGTTTGCACAGAGTTTATTCACAAAAGATCCACTGTTTTCATATTTCGTCCAGTTTTTGACATGAAGAACAATTAGTTACACATACATATTCACAAACATATATGCATATATATATGTGTGTGTGTGCGCGCGCGCGCCTGCATCATACTATATTCAATCACTAAGGGTTTAAAAAGAAAGAGTTTGCAGATGTATTACTGTGTTTTTCTATTGTGTTCACTATCTTTACCATTTTCAGGTTTTATAATTACATTCGTAGATTAAACAAAAATAAGGAAATTATTTGTAAAATAAATAAAGATAACAATCCATTACACATAAATTTCATAGATTCAACTCATCCACTCTTTGTTCCCAGCTTAGAAAGACGCTTCTGGTGGTGTTGTTCTGTCGTTAAATCTATTGCATTGTTCTCACAATACAACTGGCAGTAACTGAAACTGCTCCACTCAACAGCCATCAAATTAACTTAAACTTAGTCGTGTGTCTTGTCTTTGATTATACATAAGCCTTTGATTATACATAAGTGCTTACTGTCTATGATGCATAAGCCTTGGATTATACATAAGTGCTTACTGTCTTTTGTATTTAGTTCCATGTATTTATTTGCCTCACTTTCTGTTTTTAGTTTCCAGTTCAGATTTTCTAGATTTTTTTTGTTTGCAGTCACACCGTGGAAGCAATACCTTGGCAGTTCAACTGTCTAAACAAAATGGAAAGCATGCACCTGAAAATGGAAAGCAGGCACCTGAAAATGGAAAGCAATCAGCTGAAAATGAAAAGCATCCATCTGAAACTGACGGCAGCAAAACAGAAAAACAGTCTAAGCAGAAAAATCCGGCCAGAAAAACAGCAGTGCAAGCTGATGGAAATGAGGGCAGAAAGTGTAAGATATTGAATTGGGAAAAACAAGTTGTTGCGGAAGGAAGAGCGACATCCACTGATCCAGAAGCTTTGGTGCACTTTAAAAAACTTGGATCGCAAGGCTGGAAAGTTTGGATTGACGTGGCGGTGGATCCAGAAGCAGTCTTGTGGAAGCCGAATTCCGCAATGACTACTATTGGAGAAGCTGTTGGATCAACTGTGGCCTGGAATAAAAATTACGTTGCCTTCAGCTAGAGTGCTTTCGTAGGGTATGCTTTCGTAGACATTCCATCTTTCTTATGTACATATTGGGTTAAATCATGCATGTATTATGAAACGGTTGTGTTTTTGGTGACACAGTTATGTTATGTATATATTGGGTTATGTTTTTGGTGACACGGTTAAGTTGGTGATGTACTACGTACTTGCGTGTTATGTTGATCGAATATTATGTTAAGTAATATATATAAATGATTCTGTGTACTAATATTTGTTGCATTGAAATGTGAATCATATTATCAGTAATATATATGAATTTGTTTTACTAGTCAGGTCCATGCAAATTACAACAGAAAAAAAAGTTGTAATAAGTCATGTTACAACGGTGTGAAAATGTTGTAATATAAATCAATTCACAACGGTGGAAAAATGTTGTAATATCAATGAAATTACAACGGTGCAGACATGTTGTTATATAAATGAACACAATATTATTACAAAATCTACAACAACGGGGATAAAAGTTGTAATATAGTTTATTACAACGGTGATAAAAGTTGTTATACGTATACTCTAACTGTACTATAGTATATACGACAAGTTGTAAAAAAATTTATTACAACGGTTGATAACTGTTGTTAAATAATCCTATTACAACGGTGCTGCAACGGTGCAGAAAAGTTGTAATAAAAAATAATATATTACCACGTCTGCATACACGACGGTGGGGGCACCGTTGTAAAATGATATTACAACGGTGTTGCACCGTTGTAATAGGGTGAATTTGTTGTAGTGTAATATTCTTTCATCATTTAGTGTGATTTAACAAATATTCATACCTTCAAGGTTTATTCACTACTTTGCGGACCACAGGTCCACATTTCCCAATGAGAGAAGGATTCATGATGGCCAATCATGATTTAACATAAGCGCTTTACTTTTTATAAATTTATCATCGATGATTATATATTGTCAGTTCTAGATATAATTTATTGAGACCTCTTTATTTATCTATTTTAGGTACCTAAACCACTTCTGGGGTTGTTTGACAATCATGTCATGGATCTCTTCAAAGACTCCTTAGGTGTTTCTTTAAGAACACTCACCTCCTTCATCTGGCATCTTTATTACTTACTTCAAAAGTATTTCGAACTGACTTTTAAATCAATCTTTAAATATGGTTTATGCATTTTAATCCTTCAGGGCTTCAAATATATATTGAAGCAAGTCTACAAGGGATATTATTTATAATTTATTTGTGTATCAATTATTTAACAATGATACTCAAAATGAAATTGCATCCCTTTATCCTCCCACTCAATGTTGAAATACATTGTCACACTAAATAATCATCATCATGGGATTCTCATTTTGATCCATTATCACATTGTTGCTAGCAAATATATTATATGTATATCAGTTGTAGGAGGATAACCCTTTAATTAGTCGATAAGATGCATTCCTTTTTTTATTAATTATTCTCTTTCATTGATCTAGCAATATTGGAGGAAATTTCTTATTACACAGATCATTTAAATACACATATGACTTCAGGTCATTCAACATTCATGTTGATTGAAATTTAAATCACTAAATAATACTTATGCATAATATATAAAATAAGCTTATAACAAACTTCGGGTTGTTAACTAAATATTTACAGATATGAATATATAAATATGTGTGTCCACGTATTATAAATTTGCATAGTCTTTCTCATTTGAGTTGGTGATTTTAGAATAAATTATTACAAAGATCAAACTATTGATTTTAATGTATTGATCAATGTCATTACAAATTCTTCAAGATCATATGATAATGTTCAAAACTTCTGGTTTGAAAACATATCGAACTTCTGGTCCAAATATACATATGAACAACTTCAAGTTGTTAAGTTGATGAAGTTTTAATATCGTTTCTGGGATATTCCATAAACACCATTTGTGGAGTTTTAATACATATTTTATCTTTTAGGAGAAATTTATGAACTTTTCCGCAAATATTCATCACTTTTAATTGTAGAAATCTCTTCTGGAGATATTTTATTATTTTCAAATAAACAGATCTCTTCTAGAGATATCTTACCATTTCCAAATATACAAATATACTCTAAAGGTATTTTGTTATCACCGCTTCTGGGATGAACTTAACTCCTCCAGAGATAAATAGATACAAACTATTGAAATGTCATATCAATATACAAAAATAATGTAACGACCCGGAAAATCCGAACCAATTTGAAATTTTTATTTTAAATTATTTGGTGGAAAAATGTGGTAGAAATTAAAAATTCCATTTTTAAATAATATTAAAGCCAGTGAAAATAGTCAATTTTCAAACGATCTCTGTTTTCGACGAAACCACTTTCATTGGAACCGGAGTGTCATATTATTGTTAGGTTTCAATTTTTAGAATTTTTCGAATTAATATGTGAGCGTGGCGAAGGAAAATGTGTTTGGTCGATTACAGTCAAATTTAATCAACTGAAAATTATCCATTTTTCAAACAGTCTCAGAATTCGACGAAATTAGTTTTGTTAGGACCGTATCGTCATAACGTAGACAAATATATTTTTTCTGGATTTTTCTGAGTCCGTTTGTGGCCTCGGTGAATTTATTTATGTAGACGAATTAAAGTAATAAAGGAATTAAATATTAAATTAAATAATACAGGCCACAGACAGCCGTTTGGGCTGACGGGACCTGTCCCATTGGGTCCGGAATATGGGCTATTGGCTAGGGTCACTTTCTGTTGGACTGAATTTGAACCGGTTTGGAAGATTTGGTTTTTTTTGTAAAAATACATTATAATATTATAAATAATAGGAGAAAAGAAACCTAATTACTATTGATCATCTTCTGAGCCGCCACCACCATGAATCCCATGGCCAAATTTGCTCCTTCTTTCTCCTCTTAATTTCCCTCAATCCTCACACCAAAACCTACTGCTCCTTTGGAGTTTATTGTAGAGGACCTTCTCCTCTTCACATCCGTACGGTCATCACCCCTGTAGTCACCTGTAGCGTCCGCCCCGAGACCCCGAAGTGCGCCGCTTCTCGCCGCCGTGGGCCCCCTAGGGACGATCGAGCTCGGCCGAACACCACCCTCGTGCGCCTCTCCGAGCTCCCCAGTGTGACACCCTCCGATCGACACCTCGACTCCTGTAGTGGCTGCAATCCCGAACCCTAGTTTTGAACGATAGGGAAAAGCTTCGGCCGATATTTCTGATAGAGGAAGAAAGGTTTTGGCATAATTAATTTATTTAAATTGTTTAAAAACTTCGATTAATCATATCTAACTCATTTCAATTCGAAATTCGATGATTTCAGCGGTGTTGTGATCGTGTGACTGAGATCTACGCGTCTAAACTAACTGGAGTTGATTCTGAACAGTTTGAATTTTGGCCAAAAATCTTCAACGACTGTGAGATATCTGAATTTGAAAAATTAAACAATTTAATTATGTTCGATCAGTTGAATCATTGTATGTTATTTCTGATATGTTATGTGGTGATTGTTGTATAGTTGAATTATATTCGTTGTGTTATCATGTTATAGTATGACTATTTGGATCTGTAAAATTCAGATGTAATCATAATAAAGTTCTCACCTTTATTTTTATTTTTATTTTTATTCCTTTCTCTTAAAATTGATCTTTTATTCTTGAAAATAAAATAAAGTTTTGATCTTTTGTTTTTGAAAACAAAACAAAATAAAGTTTTGATCTTTTGTTCTTGAAAACAAAATAAAGTTTTGATCTTTTGTCCTTGAATCAAATCAATACAAAGTTGAGCCTTTTATTTTGTTTTACATAATAAAAGAAGATTTGAACTTTTATTTTGAGATAAAATAAATAAAGATTTGATCTTTTACTTTCTTTTACTTTGTTTTTAAAATAAAAGAAAGTTGAATTTGTATAATAAAAAAGGATTTGATTTTTATTCTAATTTATAAAATAAATAAAGTTCATATATTCTGTTTGGTTTCACAAAATAAAGGTGGGACTTTTTATTTTGATTCATAGAAAATATACACCCGATCATATGTTGTCATTGTGGTAATGACACAAAATTCACCGTTATGCTAATTTAGTTGTGATGACAAAAAATTCATCGTTACGTTAATTTGGTTGTGATGACACCAAACTTCATAGTTATGTTAATTTAGTTGGAAATGTATCAAAATTTCATCGTTATGTCTATTTAGTTGAAATGATCATACTTTGGGGTTGGGTTAAAAATTGAAATTTAGAAATAATAGAACATTTACATTTTTCTAAGAAAAGGAAGTATTTACATTTCCAATGTAAAAGAAAAGAAAGGAAAAATATTTACTTTTTCAATGTAAAAGAAAAGAAGGGAAATATTTACAATTTTCATTATAAAAAGAGAATTTACATATGAAAATGAGAACAATAAAAAGAGAATTTACATTTCAATGTAAAGAATAAAAAGGCATTTACATTTTTCTATTATAATAAAGTGTAATAGGGAATTTACATTTGTCTATTGTAATAAAGTGTAATAGAGAATTTACATTTTTCTAATGTAATAAAGAAAGATAGGAAATTTACTTTTTCTATGTTAAAATATAAGATTTACCTTTTTCTAGGAGAAGATAGAAGAATTTACATTTTTCATTGTAGAAGATAAAATATATACATTTTATAAAAAACATAAAAAGTTAACTTTTATGTTATAAAAATGAAATAGGATAAAAAGTTCACTTTTATGTCGTTAAAATGAAATAGAATAAAAAGTGCATTTTTATGTCTTTAAATCACATAGGATAAAAGAACATTTTTATAATTAAAGAAATTATACATTTTAAAACATCATTTTTGGTCGCATTAGAATTGGCGAACAAAAATGTCATTTTTGATTATAAAATTATACATTTTAAAACATCATTTTTGGTCGCATTAGAATTGGCGAACAAAAATGTCATTTTGTTGAATATAAAAATATACATCGTTGAATTATCATTTTTGTCGCATTAGAATTGGCGAACAAAAATGTCATTTCTATTTGATATAAAAATATACATCGTTGAATTATCATTTTTGGTCGCATTAAAGTTGGCGAATAAAAATGTCATTTTTATTTGATATAAAATGATACATTGTTGAAACCATCATTTTTGTCATATTAGAATTGGCAGACGAAAATATTACTTTCAAAGAATAAAAGGAATGGATTTTAACAAAGGGAATCGCCCAATGGTTTATATATAAATATAAAATTAAACGAAACGAGTGCGGCAGTTCGCATATCGACAATCGTAACTTCAAACGAATATATAGAAAGATCCGACCGTTGGATTTTCCCAAAACTGGAACCGTTAGGACCGCTTTGGGAAGAGCTTTCCAACGATGTAAATTTCATCAAAATCCGACGGTTAGATTTTAAGATATGTGTAAATCAAATTTTGGTAAAAGCAGCGCCAGCGCCGCCCATTGATCCGAAACGTCGTTTATTTATTTTGAGCAATTTTTAATAAATAAAAATAGTGATAAATAATTATAAATATATATGAAAATTTTTAAACTATAATTATGCGACAATTATTTGAAAAGGCCGAGTTTAACTCATTTCAAATAATTGAACGGCGATTGAATCAAAGATGTAAGAAGACGATGGTTGAAGACTGACGATCTTCACATCGAATGGACAATGACTTCTGATACCTTGGACTGACTTGCTCCCAGGACTGGGTTGAAGCAGTAATTGTCCGGACGTGTGTGTTGATCGTGCGGATTAGCGAGAACCTCTTTGGTGTCTCCGGTTTCGTTCAGACCCAGAACGGACTTGTAAATGGTTGCGTGTCTGACGTTGAAATCCACTTCATGTAATTAAATCGATTTCTATTAATATATGTCTGTTTGGTGGTAGAGAATTTATTCTCTACTTAACACCCGGATACGTAGTAGTTGTTATCGATAGCATGGCATTGAATTGTCAACGTGGCACGCCAAGATGCAATGATCAAGGCTTTGTTGAAAAGCAGGCCTTGTGGCTGATGATCAAAGCATAGCCTGTTTAGGCATAGCTTTGTGTATAATGTAACTTCGCGAGCCTCGCACCCGGTATGAGTCAAAAACAGGATTAGGACTGCAGGGAGTGCACACGTTTCTTTCTAGCTAGTGGTGTTTGGGTTTTAACACGGCCCTACATTTTACGTATGTGGATTTTGGATTGAGGTACTTCGGGTTTTTATAGGCCGGAAGTGGTCATACTATAGGTTCAAAGGAACCGGGAAGCGTGTGTTCAGGAATTGCCAATCCACTACCGTTAGGTGGGGACCGGCCCCGAAGATCCAAGGGTTCACTGCGGGGGATCCTGAGGCATTTGCTAGAGTGTCTCGAATCGGAAGAGGATGATCCCTAGCCTCAATTTCATGATAGAAAACCAATTCCCAATACGACGGCATTTCGGTTTTGATTGTAAACTTATATACGTCGACATAGTAGGATGGGGTACTATGCCGTGTAGGATTGATATATTTATATTGAAGTATTTTAATACTGCTTAAACACTAATGACAATATTAAAATGTTACTTTTCACGTATTAAGCATGTTTGATCATCATAAGGGAAAACTCTATCCTCCTGTGTGCGTTGCATTGTGTGATAGGATATGAGTCTTATGACGATTTCATTTTTCAAAAGTCATTTCACTGTTTTATATAAAATTTATAAAATATTGCACTGGCAATCCAATGGAGTAAACCCGTTCCGCGTTAGCGGCGTGGTCCTGAGATTCTCCATCTTGATAGTTAATTTAGTTAAGAATTCTCACACCAGTCCCATGACTGACTCGTAGTTTGTTTCACTTTTGCAAACTCGGGTGCCCTCTTTCCACACGGGCAGCCAATTGACAGGTTTCTAGGTGATACTTTCTGGTTGGAACTTGCTTTGGAAGGAAGAAGAAGAAGACCTTTTCTCCATCTTTTATTCTTCTTTTGAGACATTTTTCCATCTTTTGCTTTTGATGTATGTAATGGGATTTGAAACTTATTTCCTTTCATTTGAGACTTGTTTCTCTTTTGTTAAGACTTCTATTATGCTAAGTGGATCCTGTAAAACTGCATACTCTGTTGTTCTGCTGTGATGCTGATGACATTTATTTCCGCTGCAATGGTTTATGTGTTATGATAATTATCTGAGATCTGTTTTTGTTGTAAATATGTTGTATTCCAAAATGATTATCCTTACTTTCGGTCTACGGAAGTTTGGGGTCATCACAGTTGGTATCAGAGCCTAAGGTTAACCTTAGCTACGGAATATAACATATTTAGAACAATTCGTCTAGATAGAATCCATATTATTCTAAGACGAGTAGCTCATTAGAGATAGGACCAGTAATGTCCTAGAATGAGCACAACAGAATAGCACATATTTACCAGTCATTACATCATTATCTTTTCATCTCGTCCTTATCTTATCTTTTCTTGAAAATTCTCATTTTTGTTGGTCTGACTCTTTCCTTGATGGTACAGACTGATTTAAATGGATACTAGAGCAAGAACAGCCCGAGGCGGAGCCCGAGGTAGAGCTCGAGGCGGGTCTAGAGGAGGAGCCCGAGTAGGAGCTGGAGGGCAAGCTAGAGACGAGACACCCATCACTCAGGAGCAGCATAATTCAGAGGTCGTAGTCCAACCACCTCCACCTCCACAGCCTTTCGATTTGGAGAGAATGTCAAAGAAATTCAAGAACCTTGGAGGTGTACCTTTTACAGGGCGGGAGTCTGCGATTCTGGTAGAAGCATGGCTTAAAGATTGCGAAAAGATCCTAGAGCGCTTGGAATTGGAAGATCAACGAAAGCGTTACCTGGCAGTTTGGCAACTAAAGGAGGAAGCAGGGCATTGGTGGGATACCATCAAAATCTGCAATGATGTGGCCAATATGTCTTGGGCCTGATTCAAGGAGCTTTTCAATGAGAAGTATATACCCCCACAAGCTAGAGAGCATCTGCGCGAGCAGTTCGTTAACCTACAGCAATGGAATATGACCGTTTCTGAGTATGTGAGGAAGTTTGATGAGCTTTCACGATATGCTCCTAGTTTGATTCAGGATCCAGTAGAGAAGAATAAGAAATTTATCAAGGGTCTGTCCAAGAAATATTTGAATCGAGTCACTGCCCATATTAAGCTTCCTTTCAATGAAGTAGTAGAGATGGCGTGCCGCTATGAGGAAAATGACGAGTCTGGACCACAGGATAGAGGGAAAGGTCAAAGCAACAATCAGAAGGAACAGGCTAACAAGAAACAGGAGGCGAGCAATTCTTCTGCAGCTAAACCCCAAGGGAAGAAGAGGGAAAGGAGCAAGGTGACCTGCTATAACTGTGACAAGATTGGACATTTCGATTACGAGTGTAGAGCTCCTAAAAAGGTCAAGAGAAATAATTCAGGCCCTAGTCAGAACCGTGGTCAGAGTTCCCAGAATCGTGGTCAAAATCCTCAGAATCGTGGCCAGAGTTTGCAGGACAAAAGGGAATGCTACAATTGTCAACAAAATGGGCACATTAAGGCGAACTGCCCACTGCTAAGGAATGCTCAGGTGGCACATGTTTATGAGGGAGCAGATACTCCAGCTTCGACTTAGGGGCCAAATAAACCCGATGTCTTAGGAGGTACGCTTAATATTAAGAACATCCCTATTACTGTCTTATTTGATACTGGTACTACGCGAAGCTTTATTTCTAATGATACAATTAAAAAGTTGGAATTGAAATCGAGAAAACTCAAAAATTTGATTAGAGCTAATAGTCCGATAGGAGGTTCTCTTATTCTTGATCAGTATTGTAGAGTACCTGTTTCTTACTCTTGCTACCAGTTCCCCTTTGACTTGATCGTTATGAATTTCTTCGGTTATGATGTCATACTGGGGATTGATTGGCTAACAAAGTATGAGGCTGAGTTAATTTGTGCGGAGAGGATCATTAAAGTTAAAACTAAGCTTGGAAATATTACTATCTCGTGCCATAGCTCAGCCACCGAAAGGAAAACATTCTGGTCTTCTCTAGAAGTTGCCCCTACTTCTATTGAGGATATCCCTGTCGTCAAATATTACACTGATATATTCAATGAAGTTGAGGGCCTACCTCTGCATAGAGAAATCAACTTCAAATTGATTTAGCTCCGAATGCAAGGCCTGTTGTACATCCCATTCGGAGAATGTCGCCAAAGGAAAGAGAGGAGCTGAAAAATCAAACCAAGCAGCTTTTGTCGAAGGGTCCGATCAGGCCCAGCTTCTCAGAATGGGGAGCAGCAGTGGTGTTCATCCCAAAATCAGACGGTACACTCAGGCTATGTGTAGACTATCGTGATCTCAACAAACAAACTCTGAAGAACAAATACCCACTGCCTCGTATTGATGACTTGCTTGACCGCTTGCATGGGGCACGAGTATTCTCTAGGATGGACCTAGCTACAGGCTTCCATCAACTTCGCATTGCAGAGGAGTGTGTGCCTTTAACTGCTTTCAGAGGACCAGACATCTTTTATGAATGGCTAGTAATGCCCTTCGGTCTATGTAATGCTCCGGCATATTTTGTTGACCTGATGGATAGAGTATTCAGAGATGTTTTAAATAAATTTGTGCTCGTGTTCATCGATGACATCCTCATCTTTTCTAAATCCACTGCTGAGCACGAACAGCATCTGAGAGAAGTCTTAGAGATCTTGCGAAGAAATGTGCTGAAAGCAAAATTTTCTAAATGCATATTCTGGCAAGAGGAGGTGAAATTCCTCGTACATGTTGTATCAAAGGAAGGCATCTCAGTAGATCCAGGAAAGATCTCAGCCATCCAAGAATGGAAGCAGCCTAGAACTCCCACGGAGGTTAGAACTTTCTTGGGACTGGCCGGCTATTATCGGAAATTTATCAAAGATTTTTCGAAGGTAGCTTGTCCATTGACAAACCTGACCAAGAAGCATACGAAATTCAAGTGGACACCGGAATGCGAGACAGCTTTCCAAGAGCTAAAGAAGAGGTTGACCAATGATCCTGTGTTGACCATCATAGATGGCAATCAGGATTTGAAGGTTTGGACCGACGCCTCTAAGCAAGGTATTGGTGCAGTGCTGATGCAAAGAGGCAGGGTAGTCACATATGCTAGCCGCCAACTGAAACCGCATGAGAAGAATTATGTTACGCACGACCTTGAACTAATGGCCATTGTGTTTGCTCTTAAAATATGGAGGCATTATCTTTTGGGTGAAAAGTTTGAAATTTACACGGATCACAAATCCTTGAAGCACCTTTTTACCCAAAAAGATTTGAATATGAGGCAGCAGTGCTGGGTCGAATTTCTTGCCTCATATGACCTGGATATCCTATATACTCCGGGAAAAGCCAACTTTGTAGCCGATGCACTTAGTAGAAAGAATGCAGAATGCAACAATCTCATTATCACTCCTACTCTGATCGATAAAGTCTCTTCTCTTCAAAAGAATGATGAATTTATTCAGAAGCTTTGTGAGCAAGTCCGTAAGGGTGAAGCCTCAAGTTTCCAGATTGACGATAACGGGACCCTTAGATTACAAGGGCGAATTTGTGTGCCCGACATTGCTGAGCTAAAAAGAGAAGTGATGGATGAGTGCCACAAATCTAAAATCAGCGTCCATCCAGGTGTAAACAAAATGTATCATGATCTCAAGCGTACCTTTTGGTGGAAATCGATGAAGAGAGATATTTCTATTTATGTTGCTAGATGTCCCACTTGTCGGCAAGTCAAAAGTGATCAACAGAAACTGGCAGGTTTGTTGCAACCGCTAGGAGTTCCTGGTTGGAAGTGGGAGGAAATTTCTATGGACTTTATAGATGGCTTGCCCCGAAGCCGAAAAGGCAACGATAGCATATGGGTGATTGTCGACCACTTAACAAAATCTACCCATTTCATCCCTGTTCGGTCCAATAGAACAACTCAAAGTTTAGCACAGCTCTATCTTAAAGAGATAGTCAGACTGCATGGGGTTCCCAAAAGCATTGTCAGTGATCGGGATCCATTATTTACCAGTAAATTCTGGGAAGCTTTTCAAGAAGAGCTTGGGACCAAGTTAAATCTGAGCTCTGCCTATCACCCTCAGACAGATGGCTAGACTGAGAGGGTGAATCGTGTTTTGGAAGACTTATTGCATGCTTGCATTCTTGACTATGGCGGTTCATGGGAGGACCACTTGCACTTGGTGGAATTCTCCTATAATAATAGCTACCAAGCAAGCTTGGGGATGTCACCGTTTGAATTACTTTATGGCAGGCCGTGCAGATCTCCGGCATGTTGGGTAGAGTCAGGCAATCGACTAGTCTTGGGCCCCGACATGGTTCGTGAAGCATCGGATAAGGTTGACTTGATTAAGAAGCGCTTGTTGACTGCTCAGAGCCGACAAAAGAGCTATGCAGACCAGCGAAGAAGGAATCTAGAATTCTCTGTGGGTGATCAAGTATACTTGAAGGTTTCTCCTTTGAGAGGCATGATTCGTTTTGGGAAGACGGGAAAGTTGGTACCGAGATTCATTGGTCCATTCCCTATTCTCGAAAGGATTGGTACTCTCGCTTATAGAGGGCAGCTGCCCGACTGGTTGCCAGGGGTGCATGATGTATTTCATGTGTCTCAACTCCGCAAGCATGTGCACGATCCAGATCTGATTAAGAACGAATTAAACCAACAGGTCCTAGATATTGCTCCAAATCTGACAGTGAGAAAGGACCCGATTAAGATCATTGGCAAAGAAACCAAAATCTTGAGGAACAAGAAGATCAACCTAGTCAAGGTTCAATGGAATGAGGATCCTAGAGACTGTACTTGGGAGACAGAGGATAGCATCAAAAAGGCTTACCCCAAGTGCAGAGTGGATATCTCCGAGTAACTCTTGTACTGAGGTACGTTTATACCAATTTACATTTTCCATCTTGGTTCCTACTTTACTTTGTTTCCTTTTCGAGGACGAAAATTCTTAAGTGGGGGAGATTGTAACGACCCGGAAAATCCAAACATATTTAAAATTTTTATTTTAAATTATTTGGTGGAAAATGTGGCAGAAATTAAAAATTCCATTTTTAAAT
Organism: Allium sativum; assembly: GCA_030737875.1. Classification (NCBI taxonomy): domain Eukaryota; kingdom Viridiplantae; phylum Streptophyta; class Magnoliopsida; order Asparagales; family Amaryllidaceae; genus Allium; species Allium sativum. Next base: position 829,156,302 of record CM060918.1, on the reverse strand, counting down.
AATATTAAAGCCAGTGAAAATAGTCAATTTTCAAACGATCTCTGTTTTCGACGAAACCACTTTCATTGGAACCGGAATGTCATATTATTGCTAGGTTCCAATTTTTAGAATTTTTTGAATTAATATGTGAGCATGGCGAAGGAAAATGTGTTTGGTCGATTAAAGTCAAATTTAATCGACTAAAAAATAGCCATTTTCAAACAGTCTCAGAATTCGACGAAATTTGTTTTGATAGGACCGTATCGTCATAACATAGACAAATATATTTTTTCTGGATTTTTTTGAGTCTGTTTGTGGCCTCGGTGAATTTATTTATGCAAACAAATTAAATTAATAAAGGAATTAAATATTAAATAATACAGGCCACAGACTGCCGTTTGGGCTGACGGGACCTGTCCCATTGGGTCCGGAATATGAGCTATTGGCTAGGGTCACTTTCTGCTGGACTGAATTTGAACCGGTTTGGAAGATATGGTTTTTTTTTGTAAAAATGCATTATAATATTATAAATAATAGGAGAAAAGAAACCCTAATTACTATTCATCATCTTCTGAGCCGCCGCCACCATGAATCCCATGGCCAAATTTGCTCCTTTTTTCTCCTCTTAATTTCCCTCAATGCTCACACCAAAACCTACTGCTCCTTTGGAGTTTATTGTAGAGGACCTTATCCTTTTCACATCCGTACGGTCATCACCCCTGTAGTCACCTGTAGCGTCCGCCCCGAGACCCCGAAGTGCGCCGCTTCTCGCCGCCGTGGGCCCCCCTAGGGACGACCGAGCTCGGCCGGACACCCCCCCTCGTGCGCCTCTCCGAGCTCCCCAGCGTGACACCCTCCGATCGACACCTCGACTCCTGTAGTGGCTGCAATCCCGAACCCTAGTTTTGAACGATAGGGAAAAGCTTCGGCTGATATTTATGATAGAGGAAGAAAGGTTTTGGCCTAATTAATTTATTTAAATTGTTTAAAAACTTCGATTAATCATATCTAACTCATTTCAATTCGAAATTCGATGATTTCAGCGGCGTTGTGATCGTGTGACTGAGATCTACGCGTCTAAACTGACTGGAGTTGATTCTGAACAGTTTGAATTTTGGCCAAAAATCTTCAACGACTGTGAGATTTCTGAATTTGAAAAATTAAACAATTTAATTATGTTCGATCAGTTGGATCATTGTATGTTATTTCCGATCTGTTATGTGGTGATTGTTGTATAGTTGAATTATATTCGTTGTTTTATCATGTTATAGTATGACTGTTTCGATCTGTAAAATTCAGATGTAATCATAATAAAGTTCTCACCTTTATTTTTATTCTTATTTTTATTTTTATTCCTTTCTCTTAAAATTGATCTTTTGTTCTTGAAAATAAAATAAAGTTTTGATCTTTTGTTTCTGAAAACAAAATAAAATAAAGTTTTGATCTCTTGTTCTTGAAAACAAAATAAAGTTTTGATCTTTTGTCCTTGAATCAAATCAATACAAAGTTGAGCCTTTTATTTTGTTTTATATAATAAAAGAAGATTTGATCTTTTATTTTGAGATAAAATAAATAAAGATTTGATCTTTTACTTTCTTTTACTTTGTTTTTAAAATAAAAGAAAGTTGGATTTGTATAATAAATAAGGATTTGATTTTTATTCTAATTTATAAAATAAATAAAGTTCATATATTCTGTTTGATTTCACAAAATAAAGGTGGGACTTTTTATTTTGATTCATAGAAAATATACACCCGATCATATGTTTTCATTGTGGTAATGACACAAAATTCACCGTTATGCTAATTTAGTTGTAATGACACAAAATTCATCGTTATGTTAATTTAGTTGTGATGACACAAAACTTCATAGTTATGTTAATTTAGTTGGAAATGTATCAAAATTTCATCGTTATGTCTATTTAGTTGAAATGATCATACTTCGGGGTTGGGTTAAAAATTGAAATTTAGAAATAATAGAACATTTACATTTTTCTAAGAAAACGAAGTATTTACATTTTCAATGTAAAAGAAAAGAAAGGAAAAATATTTACTTTTTCAATGTAAAAGAAAAGAAGGGAAATATTTACATTTTTCATTATAAAAAGAGAATTTACATATGAAAATGAGAACAATAAAAAGAGAATTTACATTTCAATGTAAAGAATAAAAAGGCATTTACATTTTTCTATTATAAAAAAGTGTAATAGGGAATTTACATTTGTCTATTGTAATAAAGTGTAATAGAGAATTTACATTTTTCTAATGTAATAAAGAAAGATAGGAAATTTACTTTTTCTATGTTAAAATATAAGATTTACCTTTTTCTAGGAGAAGATAGAAGAATTTACATTTTTCATTGTAGAAGATAAAATATATACATTTTATAAAAACATAAAAAGTTCACTTTTATGTTATTAAAATGAAATAGGATAAAAAGTTCACTTTTATGTCATTAAAATGAAATAGAATAAAAAGTGCATTTTTATGTCTTTAAATCACATAGGATAAAAGAACATTTTTATAATTAAAGAAATTATACATTTTAAAACATCATTTTTGGTCGCATTAGAATTGGCGAACAAAAATGTCATTTTTGATTATAAAATTATACATTTTAAAACATCATTTTTGGTCGCATTAGAATTGGCGAACAAAAATGTCATTTTGTTGAATATAAAAATATACATCGTTGAATTATCATTTTTGACGCATTAGAATTGGCGAACAAAAATGTCATTTCTATTTGATATAAAAATATACATCGTGAATTATCATTTTTGGTAGCATTAGAGTTGGCAAACAAAAATGTCATTTTTATTTGATATAAAATGATACATTGTTGAAACCATCATTTTTGTCGCATTAGAATTGGTGGACGAAAATATTACTTTCATAGAATAAAAGGAATGGATTTTAACAAAGGGAATCGCCCAATGGTTTATATATAAATATAAAATATAAAATTAAACGAAACGAGCGCGGCAGTTCGTGTATCGACAATCGTAACTTCAAACGAATATATAGAAAGATCCGACCGTTGGATTTTCCCAAAACTGGAACCGTTAGGACCGCTTTGGGAAGAGCTTTCCAACGATGTAAATTTCATCAAAATCCGACGGTTAGATTTTAAGATATGTGTAAATAAAATTTTGGTAAAAGCAGCACCAGCGCCGCCCATTGACCCGAAACGTCGTTTATTTATTTCGAGCTATTTTTAATAAATAAAAATAGCGATAAATAGTTATAAATATATATGAAATATTTTAAACTATAATTATGCGACAATTATTTGAAAAGGTCGAGTTTAACTCATTTCAAATAATTGAACGGCGATTGAATCAAAGATGTAAGAAGATGATGGTTGAAGACCGACGATCTTCACATCGAATAGACGATGACTTCTGATACCTTGGACTGACTTGCTCCCACGACTGGGTTGAAGTAGTAATTGTCCGGACGTGTGTGTTGATCGTGCGGATTAGCGAGAACCTCTTTGGTGTCTCTGGTTTCGTTCAGACTCAGAACGGACTTGTAAATGGTTGCGTGTCTGACGTTGAAATCCACTTCATGTAATTAAATCGATTTCTATTAATATATGTCTGTTTGGTGGTAGAGAATTTATTCTCTACTTAACACCCGGATACGTAGTAGTAATTATCGATAGGGCGTTGAATTGTCAACGTGGCACGCCAAGATGCAATGATCAAGGCTTTGTTGAAAAGCAGGCCTTGTGGCTTATGATCAAAGCATAGCCTGTTTAGGCATAGCTTTGTGTATAACGTAACTTCGCGAGCCTCGCAATCGGTATGAGTCAAAAACGGGATTAGGACTGCAGGGAGTGCACACGTTTCTTTCTAGCTAGTGGTGTTTGGGTTTTAACACGGCCCGACATTTTACTTATGTGGATTTTGGATTGAGGTACCTCGGGTTTTTATAGGCCAGAAGTTGTCATACTATAGGTTCAAAGGAACCGGGAAGCGTGTGTTCAGGAATTGCCAATCCACTACCGTTAGGTGGGGAGCGACCCTGAAGATCCAAGGGTTCACTGCGGGGGATCCTGAGGCATTTGCTAGAGTGTCTCGAATCGGAAGATGACGATCCCTTGCCTCGATTTCATGATAGAAAACCAATTCCCAATACGGCGACATTTCGGTTTTGATTGTAAACTTATATACGTCGACATAGTAGGATGGGGTACTATGCCGTCTAGGATTGATATATTTATATTGAAGTATTTTAATACTGCTTAAACACTAATGACAATATTAAAATGTTACTTTTCACATATTAAGCATGTTTGATCATCATAAGGGAAAACTCTATCCTCCTATGTGCGTTGCATTGTGTGATAGGATCTGAGTCTTATGACGATTTCATTTTTCAAAAGTCATTTCGCTGTTTTATATAAACTTTATAAAATATTGCACTGGCAATCCAATGGAGTAAACCCGTTCGGCGTTAGCGGCGTGGTCCTGAGATTCGCCATCTTGATAGTTAATTAAGTTAAGAATTCTCACACCAATCCCATGACTGACTCGTAGTTTGTTTCACTTTTGCAAACTCGGGTGCCTTCTTTCCACACGGGCAGCCAATTGATGGGTTTCTAGGTGATACTTTCTGGTTGGAGCTTGCTTTGGAAGGAAGAAGAAGAAGACCTTTTCTCCATCTTTTATTCTGCATTTGAGACATTTTTCCATCTTCTGCTTTTGATGTATGTAATGGGATTTAAAACTTATTTCCTTTCATTTGAGACTTGTTTATCTTTTGTTAAGACTTCTATTATGCTAAGTGGATCCTGTAAAACTACATACTCTAATGTTCTGCTGTGATGCTGATGACATTTATTTCCGCTGCAATGGTTTATGTGTTATGATAATTATCTGAGATCTGTTTTGGTTGCAAATATGTTGTATTCCAAAATGATTATCCTTACTTTCGGTCTACGGAAGTTTGGGGTCGTCACAAATACATATCAAACTTTAAATGCAGTTACAAAATTAGATGCATTAAATAAAAATAAGATTCAAGAAAAGAAATCACTATTTTTGGAGTGTATGATATTCCTTCAGGGAATGAATCTTTTATTTATGTAATTGCAATGCAATAAAAAATATCTAACATCATGTTGGATTTGCTATATAAAAATAAATCTCTAGAACATCTCTTCAAGAGATTAATATGCTTATTATATCTTTAGGAGATTCAGTTAATATAAATTGTACATGAAAGATGTCGGTTAGATGAAACATATTTAGAGTTTTCTATTGAATCTAATGTTATTGTCACATATTATTATGTGTGTGTCTCTTTTAACTTCTTTGGGAAGTACAATCTTTTCATGTCACAACTTCAAGAAAGCTTTAGGTTTCTATTTCTTGAGTATTATGATTTATTTATTTCCTTTAACTTCTTCAGGAAGTAAAATCTTATCATTTTACATAATTTCAACATACCTTCGTTCATTAATTTTTTTAATGAACTTCGGGTTCTCAAATTATGTGTAAACTTCTTGTTTAGAAGCTTATAAATTTTGACAAGTTAAGAAAAGTATTGATATGAATTCAAGACTTTAGGTCTTGGGTTTTGAGTTATACAACTCCTTGTTAAATTAATTTCTTTATAGAACTTCTGGTTGTTGTTAAACTTATTTCTTCCATTATATCATATATTACTTGCCAAATAAATACATAAAAAAATCATACTTATATCCGTCTGAGCATGAACATATAACATTTAATTTAAAATAACAAATGCATTTATGATAATAGTAACTGCAATTAACATATCCTAGGATATAACTATTGTCACAGTAAAATGATTTCATTACAAATATATGAATCAATTGAGAAATGGTACTTAAAGCAACACAATTTCATCTCAGGTTTAAGTTCAATATTACTCAATGATAAAATTAAAATAAATATCTTAATAATGAAATTTATTTCTCAATAATTAGATTTCCTAAATAAATATCTCTTCTTGATTTATATATATATATATATATATATATATAAAATCTTCATACAAATATAATAGAATCTTCAGGCTGCAACAAATCTTACATTTGTAATTTTAGCAAATGAGATATATTGCATAAAAGATTTCTGTCTCAAATAACAAATGCATTCAATAATTCAGGGAAACTCAAAATTTTTGACTATAAAGGAATTACAAGTTCTCAACTTTTATTCCAAATACTAAAAATTAAGTTTGTCGTGTATGCTTTCGTTAATATTTCCATTCACTTCAGGTGCTAAATCAAAAATAAATTCAATAAATGAAAGCTTTCTTTTTTCTTCTTCATTGCTTTTTAAAATCCTTTTCTATTACATGTCATTTGCTATAAGCAAAAAATTAAATGCAATTACATGCTTCTAGGCTTTTATTTCATCATTCTCATTTGCATATGAACTTAAGATTCTTCATTTGCATATGAACTTCAGGTTCCTCATTTGCATATGAACTTAAGGTTCCTCATTTGCATATGAACTTCAAGTTCCTCATTTGCATATGAACTTCAGGTTCCTTATTTGCACATGAACTTCAAGTTGCTTATTTTAAAAAAAATTGTTTACATCATGAGTTTTCAATTTCAGTTCTAGTGATAAATCAATATTGTTATTGAGTTCAAATTCTGCATCATCATATTTTATACCCATAATTTTATTGGGTGTACATAAAAAAATCATAATATTTTATCTTTAGTCTATCCAAAATAATTACGTATGAAAAGTAATAATATATCAGAAAGGATAAAACTATATCTACCTCTACATCATCAATAATGTAAATAATACATATACAATCGAATCTCCATCAAATTGGATTTGGAAAATTCAAAATTAGATCCGCAAAGAATTGAAAGAATACACCTACACATATTTAGGATCAACAAAAATTATTAGATCTAAAAAGTTAAATCCATTAGAATATAATCTAGATGTACAAAAAAATATAGGAAAAAAGATCTAGAAGTTTGAGTCAGATCTAAAAGAATAGAAGATATGACAAATTCATATATCCATTGATCAAATATTCTCAAACAGAAAATAATTGTACAACGAATATGAAAATCCATGAATTGATATCTTCAAATAAAAATTACTTACATGATAAATCCATATATATAGATCTAGAATATTTCAAACAATAGCTCTAATAGAATCTCGTGCTGATAACGTGTTGTAAACAATATACAATTAGAAAGCCATTGGAGGAGGAGAAAGAAGATAATTTTATTCATTCCAAAATCAGTACCCTATTTACATTACATGAGCTCCTTATATAAAGGCTTGGGAGCTTGGAATAAAACTTATCCCACAATGTGGGACTAAACAGAATATGACAAAAGCATATTCACCCATATATATTACAACACAAGTAATTATGTTTCCTAAATCATATCATTTTAAATGGTTCACACAATTTCGATGACATTTCCTTTTCGTTCCTCATGTACATGAATTTGTGTACAATACAAAAAACATGGGGAAACGCTGTCGAAATTTTGGGAAATCATTTAAAATTATATGATTCATAAAATGCAATTACTACTATATTTGTAATGGAAGTAGGATGACCGACCATCATAGAAGACAAAAAAATGTCAGTAAACCCTTAATCGTTTTTTTAAAATCAAGTTTGGTATAATATTGTGTGTCACATACTATAATATTTTTTAAATAATGTAATATTTTTCAAATTGACTAAATAATATAATTTAGTATAATATATATATATATAAATAAATATATATATATATATATATATATAATTTGGTAGTACATAAACAAACATGAATTATATATTTTGCAAAATAGTAAAAATCAAATATGTTTAGTTATTTACTAAAACGGTAAAATATAAACAAATCAATGCATATTATGCTTTCTTTTTTATATTTAATAAAACAGTATATTAGGCATATAACTAATATTTTTTTAATATTCATTATTGGTTTTAAAATAGGAAAAATGATTAATTATTTTATTGATCAGAGCTGGACATATCAACAAAGAGAAACAGAAAGTTCAATTAGTGAATATTTCGTATGGGGTACGTGTATTTATCGAATTTGCTTTAAATAATAATGGAAATGACAAAAAATGCATTGTCCATGTAGTAGGTGCAAATCGTTGAAGCATTTAATATGGGATATGGTTAGAGTTCATTTGCATCAATATGTTTTCATGCCTAATTATTTGATGTGGCATCATCGCGGGGAAGTTATAGCACATAATTAAGAACAATCAAAGGAAGTCGTTGGTGATGAAGTTAGTTCGACAAATTTCATAGAATATATGGTTGAAGATGCAGCACGATCAATGTTCCCTGCTGTTGACACTGATAATGAAGATGTTAACGTCAAAAAGGAACCAAACGTTAGAGCAGAAAAACTATATGATTTATTGGATGCTGCTAAGAAAACTTTTTGTAATGGATGTACAAGCGACACTCAAGTACCAGTAATTGTAAAGTAACATTGCGATGGAATCAAAATACAATCTCATAGAAGCCGAATTTGCAGCTGTTGTACAAGCTGCTGAACAGCATGTCATCCGATAATTTGATGTATGGAAATTATTATGAAGTGAAAAAAACTTATGTCCTCTTTCGGTTTGTCATATTAAAAAATTGATACATGTTTAAATCGTTGCATGTTTTTTTGGAAAGAAGACATCAGTCCTAGAAATTATAAAATATGCAAGCAGGAAAGATACATACCAAAGAAAAAGAAGGAAAAATGTTCCATAAAGTGTATGCATTATTTAACTTTCTCTTCTAGACTTTAAAGGTTATATGCATCATCTATAACAACGCATTGTACGAGATGACACAATTGAGAACACATGAAGAAGGTACACTAATGTACCCAGCAGATGGAGAAGTATGGAAGTATTCTGATAAGAAATATCCCAATTTAGCAACAGAGAGTCGTCACGTTGGACTAGGTTATGTACAGATGGATTTTCACCTTTTTCTCAGTTTGGTTCTAAATATCCATCTATAATTATTATGCCTTACAATCTACAACCGTGAATGTATATGAAAACTTCATATATGTTTCTCACAATTGTCGTTTCTGGCCTTGATGATCCGACACAAGACATCCATGTTTACTTACAATCGCTAATCGAAATGAAACGATCCAAATTTCCCCATAAAGGACTGGGTTAAAGAACTAATGTCATTTAAAACCCAGTTCACGATAAACCCAAAATCACATTCAATTAATTATGGAATCTTCACGAAAACAGATCAATATGTAATCGCTATCAATTTCCGTATCCAACTAATAATATAATTGAAATAACGGCAAAGCCTTTTAAATTCCATATATATTAATAGTCTTCCTCCATAGAAGTTCACTTCGATTATTATCAATCGAATTCCATTCAACTCTAATATATTAAATTGGAAAACCTTACTTTGGAAAATTTCCGTTAAATCTTAGTAAAAAGATTTATAAATTCCAAATCACATTTCTATGTTAATCGGGTTAAAGAACGAATGTCGTTAAAAACACAGTTCATAATAAACTCAATTCACATTCTATTTCAATTCCAATTAAATGTTAATTAATTGGTATTCTTCTCTAAATGTTAATTAAAAGATTTATTCTTATCACACGGGGTTTAAGAACAGTGTTACTGAAGACACCATTCCATCAGTCTCTAACCGTAAATTTGTAAGAGAACAATTCCCTAAGTATTATTCCCAAAGGCCGAAACAAACATCAGATCAATACCTAGGAAACCATTCAACTTAGCTAATCTCCAGTTAGTTTCTAATTTTTTTAACTCCATTGGGTTTAATAATAGTATTTTTAAAGATACCATTCACGACTAACCCAAAATTCAATTAATTTCAATTCCAATTAAATGTTAATTAATTGGTAAACTTCATTAAATCTTAACAAAAAGATTTATTCTTTTCTCAACTGGGTTTAAGAACAGTGTTAATGAAGACACCGTTCACGACAAACCCAAAATCCCATTTGATATTAAATACAAGGCTCTGAAAAGAAAATATATTGGCTTATGTTCAATATCAAATTCTGAAATCATAAAATATCGTATTGGAATAACAATATATATATCTTCCAAATTCCTCCACAATGTCCATATAATCAAGGAATCTTATATCGAAATATTCCGATGGTAATTTCGATTCAAATCCATTCCAATTCATATATTGGAAATTCCAGTTATTTTTAAAACCATTTCAAATTCAATTAATTTATTTAAAAATATTGGATTTTAATTCTAGTTCATAACTAGTTCATTTCGATAAAAATATATTTTTATCTTTTCAAATATGGAATTTTTCATCCCAATTCTTTCCAAATCATTTATTATGATTTTACACAAATTATTAATATTTTTAATAATTTTATCTAGGCCCGTACAGTCGATTTCCATAAACAGTCATCGAACTGCACTTACAACGACCTTTTCCAAATTTGATTTGGACATAATTCCAAATCCAACTGTTAGATTTCAAATCTCTTATATTCGTTGGAAAGCTCTTTTTGATACGAACCCAAAGATTCTGGTTTTTGGAGAATCTGACGGTCAGATTTCCCGTAACATCAATTCGAAGTCAATGGTCGAAATTCGCGAACGGTCGCGGCGCGTTCTATTCAGGCCATCTAATATATATTATATATATTTTATCGATTTCCATTTAAAACGTATTTTATAAATCGTTTTAAATTCGTTTTATAAACGATTTCAACTTTATATTCAATTTTAAATCAAAATTGAATATTCCATCTCATTATTATATAAACGATAATATTTTCAAAACGTTATATTTTGAAATCTCTTCCTTTTCGATATTCATTATAGAAATGAATAAAATCGATATAAATATTGTTCATGTCCAAATGACTTTAATCTAATTAACACGGCTTTACATATTTAAATATATTCGTGTCCATCCCAAATCGTACATCAGAGTCAGATTTTTATTCTTTCACTACAAGAAATCCTAGCTTTAGTTACATTTATTGGCGGCGTTTATGCATAAGAGCAACTGTATATTGTAGGCTTCATGTTTTTTTTGTTTAATCGGGTTGTCCTTTTGCTTACAGGCGGTCACGTTTTTCATACCCGCCTCTTTCTATCCAGCGTTTCATTTTTCCCTCCTTCCACCAAAATTTCCCTCCTCCCACCAAAATTTCCCTCTCTCCACCCTCCTTCCACCAAAATTTCCCTCCTTCCACCAAAATTTCTTTCTCGGTAAATCACCACCCTCCTTCGACCAAAATTTCCCTCTTGCTAAATCAATTGTCCTACATCTTCCACTTCGGTCATCAAATTATTCGTATAATCATCACTCGTCATCATCAAATCATCGCCATCAGCTCACATTCACTTCGGTCGTCGAAACCGCTTCCGTCCGCTTTGTTCACACGGCCTGAATCTACAGATCGAGGTAATCGATGTAAAGATCATTGCTTTCGATATTTTCATTATTAGCTGTTTATTTTACAATGCCCGAATCAATTTGCGAGAGTTAATAAACTTATTAAAATTAAACAAGGTGCTTGACCTTAAGATGATTAGTGATTTAATGGCAAAAATTTTGTACTGTAAGTTCTTGTTTGAAATTTTCAATCACCAATCTATTGGCTTGTTCAGTACAAAATACAATGGATGTATTTTAGTTGAAAACTAGGTCAGTGGGTGTGTCAGCTTAAAAGGTAGTGAAAATTGGTGTGATAAATCAAAGAAAGAGCAATGGATCTGTGAGCATGATATTGTTTAAGATGAACTATATTTCTGGTACAAATTTTATCCTGCTTTTGAATCAAGTTATGTTTGGATAATACAGAGCTATTAATATTTGGGAAACGGGTTAAGATTCCTAAATCTGATGGTAACATGCATAATGTATAATATATTACTGCGATTCCTACATATATTACTGCTAGTTGTAATTATAACATGCATAATGTATAACAGATGATAATTAAGTGCATAAAAATGTAGACCCTCATCTGCTTTACCTACTAGGTTACTACAATTAAAACTGGTTTTACATACAAAGGATGTCATGCTAGAAGCATTCAAAATAACCAAAATAATGCTTCAGGATAGCAAAGCAACAAACCCTTCAAATGCAGCTAAATTTCCATTCCCTCATCCCCTTCAGCATTATCTGAGACAAATTCTAGTACTATGTTCCTTAAAGAATCAGTGTATTCTTCCACCATATCTTTGTCATCTTTGACATAAGAAAACCATATATCTTGTGAGGTGACAGAGTTCCACTTTCCAATCTCTTGAAGAATAATACTGTCACCGCTGTTATAACAGCTTAGTTTCCAAAATATCTTCCCATTACCAGCCAATGCCAAGGTTTTAATCCTTGCAGCATCAGAATATCGATTCTTCTTACAAACAAGTGCAAGAGAAGTAATGACTTCAGCCTGCACTTTATCTGTCTTTCCTCGAAGTTTCAATAGAAGTTTATCAAACTCGGATAAAGAAAGAGGGGTCCCATCGCTTGCTGAAATCATAGCTTTAGTAATTTGATCTTTAACATCCTGTTGTAGTTGCTTCTCCTTTTTCTTTGCTTAAGCCAATTTCTCTTTGATTTCTCTTCTTTCCTCCCGAAGCTTTGTTTGTGCTTCTTCTATGAACTTTCACTACTCATCCGTGAGTAGAACCTCGTCGCAAAGAAATTCAATATAAATAATTTTCTAGATGGATCGAGACTATTAATTCCCCTTGCACCCATTTCGATTAAGTCCATATCCGGATCCTTCGTTCTGCACTCAGACTTTTCAATGCATGTTTTTAATAATTCAAGCCATGCATCCCCATCTGTTTTCACATTCTCAAAGATCATAGAAAGCAAGTTTATAAGGAATTGACGAAATGCATAGTGTCCCTTGAGGCTCATGGAGCACTTGCTAGCAATATCTTGCAGTATAGAATCAGCTTGACCACTATTAATGTCGAATTTCTCAAAAGCTTAATTGTAGAAATTGCAAGGCACCACCTACATCTTCAACTGGCAACACTGAAGGCTTGCCTACCAGCAGCATTACATCTTTTTTCATTTCAGTCTGTGGTAATGAAACAATTTTCGACTTGAAAATACGTTTTGCCTTTGTGGTATTCTATTTGTCATCATTACCGCCATTGTATTTAACAGGATCAATGGTTGTCCTCGACTTTATTTCTTTATTTTGACTGATCATGATAACTTGATTGTCATGACCATCCGCAAACGTAACTCTTTTGATACGCTTTACATTTTCCTTCCTTTACCCTGCATCTGATGAATCACCGATTCTCAACGAGGGATTTTGGCTGACGAACTTCTGCTTCTAGCCATGGCGAAACCTGTTAAGTGGGAAATTAGAAAAATGTTTTACCTTTTTAAGAAAAACTGATGAATTGTTAAAATATAGTACTAAAGAGAAAAACATATTCATGTAAGATTAGAAATTTCTTTGTCATATAGCAAAATAACATTTACCCACATTAACATTAATAAGAAATAATATGTGGCTCATTATATAGATAAAATTAAAATATAATGAAAAAGGATGTAAAAGTAAGTGTGATCGGTTGATAATATGGCTACCTGTGGTAGAAACAAACCTTCATTAAATGAACATGTCTACAAGTGAGGCTGTCAAACAATATATTGTGTAACATTTTAAAGCCCTGTTTACTACAAACATTTTAAAGCCCTGTTACTACCAAGAACAAACCAAAATGCAGAGCTTTCTGTTCCTTCTGTGGCATGTTACAGTGTGACTTTGGGCTATCAAACAATACTTAAATATCAAAAATTTAAAGGAGAAATTAACTAATATTTTGGTTATTTCCTAACCTTTCTACTTAAATTAAATCGATATCTATAAAACATAGTCTTCTTAATGCACGTAGCCTTATTTGCATGTTATTATGCCTTTTATGTGTGTGTAGGCATATTAAATCATATCACACATTTTTTTTTAAAAAATTAGACTGTATATTCTAAGAATTTAGTGTATAAAAATGAGATTTGATCACTGGGATTAATTAGTTGTCAACATCAACTTTTAAAGTTTAACATGTTTAATGACTCATTGCTCTTCTCAAATATGTTTAAAGCCGCTCAATAGCTACTCATTGCTATTTAGAGCAGCAAACAGTTGCTTTTTTACAAGAGCAAGCTGCTGCTGCTTGCTGTTGTTAAGAGTAGTGAGCAACTGCTCGCTCGTCGCTGTTCACAATATCTACAGGTCTGCTGTTTATGATAATTATAAACAACAGATTTGTAGCGATTGTGAATAACAGCCGGCAACTGCTCATTATGCTGGAGTATGGCTGTAGTCTATAGGAAGTCTATAGGAAAGCGGTTTATAGTGCAGCTACACTAGAAAGCTTCTTTGTGATTTCCAGTATGATTTCTAGTGCTTCTTTGTGAGCTGGATCTAAAGAATCCGGGTTTTTGAGTAGGTTTTGTGTCAATGCTACAAGTCTCTTTGTGAGCTGGATTGCTTTTGAAGTAAGTTTAATTTACATCAATCTTCATTTTTGCAGTTAGTTTGGATAATAGAAATTCAAATTATGAAATATGTAATATTTTGTTTGATTAAAACAGAAAAACAAATTCTACATCAAAGCTTGAGAATTTTGATTGCCTATATCATCGATGGAAAAATATTGGGTGTATTTACAAAGGAAAAGTAGTGGCTGAAGGAACTATCTTTTCTACTGATCCGACATCAATGGTTCACCCTGTTCCATTAGGAAAAGATGCAATAACAATTTGGGTGGACTTTGTGAGAGTTAATGACGCATTGCTATGGAGACCTACATCGGAGTGTACATATATGGAAGATGCTTTTGGAACTACCGTAGCTTGGCCGGTGGCATATGTCGTTGCAGAATAAAGTTCTAGTAAGTATTATTTGTCAGTTTAACAATAATAGTATATGAACTCTGTCTGTTAGACTGCACATAAACAACACTACTCCACCAATATGATAAGTGAATACTCCAATATTAAAATGACTGTTGTTGGTAGTGTTAAGATTTGGGTTGCTTATTGTGTTATTATTGTTGGACTGAATAGAGCTTGACTTGAATTGTTGCTTTAGGACTAGAGCCGAACACATATTTTTTGTTTTACTTTTTAACATCCGTCCATCATATTTTCATCTTATATGGTAACAGAAACATAGAAACATGGTTCCTTTTACAACACTTCGTTCCTTTTGTGTGTATAGTTGCAAAAGGAATCGTTGATTTAGGACTTGAATTGTTGCTTAGGACTTGAATGGTTGAAGTTCATAGAAGGTGATGCAGGTAGGTGCTGTCAGGTTGAAATGGTGTAGTTGATGTTGATTTTTCCATATAATATTCATAGATTTCAACAAAAACTACATCGTCTTCTACTGCTTTAAATATGCTCACATCATTTGAGGTATTAGGTTTTGTGTTCAAATCTTAAACTCAGTAATGTTTTGGTTATTAGTCTCTATATTCATATCCTTTTTTTGTTCACTTAAACTCAGTCATCCTTTGATAGAACTATTAAAATAACCATCATAAAGCCATATGGATAAAGATAACCGCTAACATTGAAGTTTCCTCATCGAGTCATCAAGCCACCTAAAATATATGTATTCAGACATCTGTAAAGAACATACTATGGATAATATACAAGCAAACGCAAGCTAGTTAACTAATCAACAATAACCAATTAATAATCATAAAAGTCATCCTATAGTTCATATTTTTATTCTCCCAGAAACATAAAAGCAAATTAATCAGTATATATTGATATATACAGTGGTGCTTATCGGGTAATCATGTATCCTAATACTGAAATTACACATAGATATTAGTAGCATAATTAAGCACGCAACCAACAAATCATAGTACAAAATTAATCGGATAAATATTATATGGAAAAATTAACATCATATACACAGAAAGTTGACGTGTATCAGAAAGTTTATGGCGTGGAGATGATTTTGACAGAGTGGGAGGGGTGCTTTGGTTCGCAATGTGGTTGAACTCTGTGTAGGGTTGAGATGTTTGTGATTGAATTGATTATATGGTGAATTGTCTATATTGAAAAATGGAGCTACGTATTAATAAATAGAGTTTTGAAGGTAGAATAAGTTTCCTTTTTAAAAAACAAATTTAATTTTCTGCACAAAACGTACCCAGAACTTTAATTTTAATATGAGCTAAAATATTTAATGCATACTGAACTGAATGTGAATTTGCATCAATTTATTGCTGCAAAAGACATCTCAGATTCAACTGGGTAAGAAATGGATGGGTGGATGATGCTCCAACGGTCTTAATGCAGGGACGAACTGAACAGAAGAAAAGATAATTTTTAGCAACCGGGAAGTTTAATAAAGCAAGGGTTTTGATGACTCTTCCAATTTTATAATTCGAGCGCACAATGCATCATGCATGCACATACACAGGAACCAAGAAATAGAGCACAATGGTAGGATTCTTCTGTTCTGTAAATTCAAATAACATATGCAAACGGTTTCGGTTCAAATGCAACTGTACTTTGTTACTGCCAAATAAATCAAGATTAAATTTTTTTTTTCACAGTCCAAAATGATGATATTCACCGATGATTAAGAATTCATGTTAATCAACCAGTCTATTTAGTAAATAATGTAAGATTCCAATTGAAAGGGAATCTTGAATACTGCTGAGTATTAACCAATGAGTTAATAAGTTTAAATTTATTTAGATTTGAACATAAATTAATGAAACTTTAAACTTTGATAGGAAATTTCAATAGGCCACCTCTTAATTTGAAATGGCGAAAACTGAAGCACAAAAAAGGGTACGTCGGAAGCATAGAAAAATCTGTGTAGAGTACGTTTTGACTGAATTGATTGAAAAGGGTCTGGGTAGCAGTTTTGGAGCAGTAGGTGGGTATGTGTAGATGAGTGGGGTACGTGTAGATGAGTGGGTATGTGTTTGTGGTTTGTGTCATGGCAGATTGTGCTGCGATGCTAGATGGTCACATGGGGGATGTGGGACTGAGGCAGTGCAGTTGAAGGAACTACAGTTTGGTCGGTGGAGGAGCTGTATTTAACTTTTGCACACACCCAAGAAATTTCTAAATGAGTAGTTCCCAAGCTCATAGACTTTAGCACACACCCAATAAATTCAATTGTAAAGTTTACTCATTCCAGAATGCAAACATTAAAGATGCAAGTATATAATCAAATGGTTTCAAATAAAAATAAAGAATAAATATAAAATCACACTATTTAAGATCATGATTTCCTGCTAAGACCGTGGAAAAATCTATGTTTCTTTCTACGTGTGTTTCCGAACAGCTCGGGACATGGTATACAGTATAAAATGAACCTGCAGAAGAACATATAGGTAAGCATATTTGCTTAACAAATATTAAATTTTATAACTTAAGATTAGTTGAATTTAGATGAATTTATTCTCTATCATGGTCTGGTTGTACTGTAAAACTTGCGGTATGTAAAAGCAAGAGCTAATCTTATATGCATAATAAAATAAAATTGATAGTCCACTAAGACAACAGGGTTCGACCTTTAATCATTTATCTTATTACCATAACAATCACCAATTTAGGCTTTTATCTTATTACCATAACCATCACCAATTTAGGCTCTCTGAATTACGCATGAGCAATAAACAGTAAGAAAACACTTTCAATCTGAAACTTTGTTATGCCACTATTCCACTGTAAAATATTGAAAGAAAATTTAAACAATAAATATTTGGGGAAAACCAGCAATTCCTTTGGCTACAATGATTTCAATTTAATTGTGCTGCACATTGATTATGACGTATCCTCCTACATACCAATTCGTTTGGCTACAATGATTTCAATTACGTTGTTAGCTTATGTGATTATTTTCAGGCAAATTTGTTGTTTTTTACTTGCACCAAGAACTGTAATTATCTGCTGAGAAAATGGAAATTTCTACATACCAATTGTTTACACTGAAAAGTGCGAATATTTATAGCTTTTGATGATATTTGTAGTTTTTATTGCAAATATTTGAAAAAGGGTCCATAAATATTTGCAACCACATTTGGACCTACTACTCACAATTTGAGTCCACTTTCAATCCAATTGTATTTTATGACTTACAGTAAAATAACCTCTGATTTTGACTTGGCATCAACAGTTTAATTTGATACATTGTGAAGGGAACACATATAAGGCATTATATGTTGTCAAATTTTGTGTGAGAAAACATATTCTTTTTATGAACAAAACACGTATATATCAATTATTTCACGATTCAAACAAAAGCAACAAGTTTAGGTCTCAAATTTGCATATATTAATTATTTCCTTGATTTAACAGTGTAGGCTGAGTTTGTGTGAAATAAAAGGAGCGCAGAGTTAATATTGTTTATGTGCATATCTGAATTTTGCAATGGAATAGATTATTCATGGTCGAGTTCTATTAATATTGTTTATGTATTTGTTTTAATAATAACTAATTAATATTGTTTACAGGTACTTAGCTTTTTGAAGTGAAGACCAATGGGCAATGGACATGACTTTAATTTTTGTATGTATTATGGTATTTGTTAGTACTTATTATGTAAACTTGTATTTGAATGCTTGTGGTATGTGAATTTGCTGATTTTGTCAAATAACTATTATCTAAATGGTTATGGAAAATACTTATGTGATAATATATTCTTAGTTATTTGAATATGATGGATATATGATTGATTGATTGTTGTTTTAAATCAGAATTTTATACGATTGTTGATAATTTTAATATGACTATTATATAACTAGTTGCTGGAAATAATAAAAGCCAACAACATATATAGTAGCATTTAAAATATGTTACGAAACAATCAATACCTTTTGGTAGCGTTATAGAAACGTACTGAAAGAAATGAAACATACCATTTGAATTTTAGTGGCACAAAACAAACGCTACAGAAAAACAAAAAATGACCCACATAGATCTTCATTAGCGTTTGGAAAAGGCAACTATACGAAGTATATGAATTTTTAATGGCACAAAATAAATGTAACGAAAAAAATTAGTTGCATAAAATAAACGCTACAAAAAGCAAAAAAAGACCCATGTATAGATCTTTAGTAGCGTTTGAAAAACACCGCCACGCTATTCAATTGGCAGCGTTTATGAAAACGCAACCAAAAAAATCTGACTTTTAGTTGCGGGACCTGTAGTAGCGTTTATTAAAACGCCACCAAAATGCTTTGGTAGCGTTTTTCAAACGCTACGAAAGATATTTTCTGGTGTAGTGTTTACTGAATATTATTTTAAAATATTCATTATTTTAAAGCATTCACTATTTTAAAATATTCATTCTTTCTGAACTGGAATCAGACACAGTCAATCACCGTATAATGTTATTTATATGGATTTCATACAACACATGTATACAACAACAGTGATAAATAATCATCCATCAATCAGAGTGCTTTCTACACTGTATAAGCATTAAATATAAATAATTAACACTTATACAGCCTATCAGCCCATCGATCGGCTTACAGCTAAACAAGTGGGATTAGTGTACATTAAATATCATCCAATACCCGTGTGGGGTTCCAACCAACAAATACAGAATATTATTTTTGCAGTTGGGCGATGTGTAAAATTTATCGTCCCAATCCATATCAGTCAAATGGGTGTACATAAATGAATCGTCCGATTTATAAATGAATATTTATTTTATTTCAACACATGAATATTTTATCCTATTCAATACATGAATATTTTATTTTATTCAACACATGAATATATTTTATTTTCCATTCCACATCACGAACCAAATTCACACAAACAAATCAATCCAAACACACAATCAAACAAGTCGTCCATGGTCTGTGGACGACGGGAAGCAGTTCATATATGCAGTTATAAAATAAATAACTGTATAGAAATAATTTTAGTGAGGAGTTCTCATCTTTGGTTTCCACTCCTCTATGCTATATTGGACAGTTTGGGTTTGTTTCTCTTCCATTCCATCGCAATCTGTTTTCACACGGTATGTGTTAAAATCACATTTTTAATCGACGATCTTGATAAATAAAAATCACATTTTTATTTCAAATTTATATGGATAAAAATCATATTTTTAATTCTAAATTATAAATGATAAAAACAATGCTAATTTCTATTTCAAAAACATTGCTATTTTTATTTTTAAAAACATTGATGATAATATTTTAAAAACATTGCTAATTTTATTTTTAAAACAATGCTATTTACATTTTTAAAAACCATACTTTAAAATAAAGTTATTTTATTTTTAAACTGTATCCTAATAATGATTACATTTTTGAAACAATGTTTTTCATTTCAAAAAACCGCATTTTTTTAAAATAATTTTATGTATAAAAAACTAATTTTAAAACAATGTTATTTATATATAAAAACTGATTTTATTTATATTATAAAAATGCTAATTATTTACTAATTAAATCATTAAACAGGAGATTACCCCCTCCTTTCTTCCATCTGAATAACGTTCCCAGGCAACATCGAACAAGATGAACCCTTCTACCGATTTGAAAACCCCCCCTGCCGCGCCACCAACCCAACGTCGGAGCCGGATCCAACATCACCCTTTCGTTCGCCTACGTCCCCTCTCTTATCGCCGGCAACGACGTCACGCTCAAAGGCCCAAGCGCGCCGGAAATTGGCCAGAAATGGCATTTGATTGAACCCCAAAATCATTCACTACAGTGAACGTTACTCCATCTCAGCCGTTGAGTTCGTCGAACACACCAAGCTCTTAGATTTCATGCTTCGAATTTTTTCCACGGTTGTTTGGATTGGGAGATTGAACGGAAGGAAAGTTCGAACAGTTGTGGGCGTTCATTTCTAAAGGAAGCCGGTGGTTTTTTTTCCAGTTGACCACGAAAAGAGAATTGGCTTAGGGTTAGGGCCATTGTGAGGGGTATATTTATATATTTTAATATTAATTTATTCAAATTTTACTTGTTTAACCCTACAAACTCCAAACCAAACCCAACGACTGTCACCCCTAGCGTATTACCCCCGTCCTAAACCCAACGGGATCTGTTTCGTAAGCCAATTTGACTATTTCGATTGGTTTTTCATCAAAATTAAAATATAAATCAATATATATTGAATTTCAACACACATTTTAATTTACCGGGGCCGCATACAGAACTTGAAAATTCCAGAAAAATAAATCTGGCTATGTTTTGACGATACTGTCCTAACAAAACTAATTTCATCGAATTTGAAGACCGTTTGAAAAATGACCATTTCCTGGTCGATCCAAATTAACTGAAGTGATATAGAACAAGAAGTGATATAGTTTTAAATATAAGGTGCAAGTCTAAGGCCGATTTGAGATCAAGAAGTGATATAGAACAAAAATGTAATTGTCTCGAGCTTTATATCAAGCCAAATGATAGTAAAAAAATCTCAAAGCATGCCATGAACTAGATAGAAACCAAGTTAAAGTATTATGAAAATGCGCGGAAGGATTAAAATTTTCCAATGTAATTTCCTCTAATTTTTGTAGATGTGTCGACTATAAGATCAAAAGACCGAGTATGATGAAAAGCAATGATTGTCATGTAATAATAGAAATTTTTTTACTCATCGTTTTCAAAGAACTGTTGCCTGCAAAGTTTAGAAGGTTGTAAAGGAATTTAGTTTATTTTGTTAGGAGATTTGTTCAACTACGTTGGAAGATGACTGTCTACGTAAATCTGAGGAAGATATCCCTATACTGCTTTGCAAACTGGAGAAAACATTTCTATTTAATGTAATGGAGCATTTATGTGTTCATCTTTCATATGAAGTACGTCTTCAAGTTCACATGCAATATGGATGAATGTATCCAATCAAGAGGTATGTTATTAATACCGAGTATGAAAACACTAATTTAATTATAAATTAATTTTAAATTGAAATATTTTTTGTTAGGTACTTAAATCATTAATAGAGAAAATGAGACAAAAAAATCGAGTTGAATGTTTGATTTGCAAGTCATATATTGAATAATAAGCTTCGTCCTTTATCTCTCATTATTCCAATGATCATGAAAACCTATCATTTGAAAGTGTTACGTGTAATGATGAGATCTGTTACTACTGGATTTCGACACCAAAACTGGACTATGGTGAAGGGGTATCGGAGCACAACCGTCACACAGAGAGTAACTCGGAAGAACTCGATCGACACCAAACTAGGGAAGTAGCCAATACCGAAAGCAAGAAGAAAAAGTTCAGATCACAAGCTATCGAAACCAACATATGCAACAAAGCTTGGTACCGATACAAAGAGGGTAGTGGCAGCGCGACATCGAAAGCAGCATAGAAGCAATGATATACGAGACTAGGCTAGGATTGAGAAAAGAGAGATATCGATGCTAATTTACTTAGTATCAATACCGACACCAAGAAACGACTTAGGAATCGACAGAGAGAATCCAGAAACCTTGCTATCGCAAAGCCGATACCAAGTCCAAAGAGGTTGAAGAAAGCAAAGATTTGCTATCGAAACTATGGTTTGATATCGAAACCAAGAGCGATAGGGAGTCTATCCATAGCAATCTACTTGGCATCGATACACTATCGGGATCAGTGCTTGAATCATAAGTCACCATTGATCAAGACTGACACCTCGAAAGCAAGATAGAGCCGATAACCAAGCCTAGAAATGGAAAGAAAACCGAACTAGAGACCGGCACTAAAAGGCAACAAGGCGGCTGATACCAGACTTCATAGTCGAACCTGAAAGCGGCTTCCGCTGAATGATATCGAAAGAGGGCCCATTTTGCCTATAAATAAGACCCTAGGGGTCTCATTTTGGGGGACTTTTCCCATTCTCTCATCTTGCAATCTTTTCTTATAGAGTAAACCCTAATATCTAAATTGATTTGGGGATTTTACTTAGAAACTTTTATGTACTCAAAAAGTGATTAATAAAGAGAGAATATATACTTGAGATTAATTCCATGAATTTCCTTATCAGCTATGTTGCTAATTTTCTTATTGCCTTCTCCATGACGAAGCTTCATGCATAAGCCAAATTCCCTAAATGCCCTTCTACAAGCCATCTAGCTTCCT
Source organism: Allium sativum (assembly GCA_030737875.1). Taxonomy (NCBI): domain Eukaryota; kingdom Viridiplantae; phylum Streptophyta; class Magnoliopsida; order Asparagales; family Amaryllidaceae; genus Allium; species Allium sativum. Next base: position 829,133,231 of record CM060918.1, on the reverse strand, counting down.
AACACGTGTTGCGCTGAGGTTGTAACTACCGGAATATCGACAGACCGATTTTTTTTCAAAACTCTAATCCATCGAAACTCATGTTGGTTGCTCTGGCATCGTGCAGAAAAGGCAGAGATATAAAATATACCACAGCTCAGAAAACATCTCACAACAAAATAGATAAAATATAATATAATCAAAATACAACCTTACCGTAGTAATAATGCTGCCTAACCAGTATCCAAAGCTATCATATCTCTGCCACAAATCTAACCTGCGAGTATGTTATGAGGAGAGGGTCAGAACACAAGTTCTGGTGACTGGATTTAAACTACACATCTTGGATAATCCTACATATATCATTCAATTACAATTTCTTATTTATTAGGTTACTTGGGTTAACAACACTCAAGGCTTATACCCACGTTGTACCCGTCAACTACAAGCCATGCTACGTAGGTGTACAGATTGCCACCTTTGATCGGATCAGATCCCATTAAAGAGTAGTGCCCTAGAGTCTACGGTACACCACCCAGAGCAGACATACATGCATCTAGACTTTCTCACGTACGTATTGTCAATCGTACTCGATGCCTTAATCGCACATATCCTCTATTGTACACTGAGTCCCATGTCAGAGCTATACAAGAAACACAGAACTCGGTCGGGAGCTTTTTAGATATATGTATATACAAATACTAAGGTCTGCATTTTCAGTGGCTATGGTCCCACCTGACCCCTCCCTCAACTAGTGAAAAAAAATAAGGTTAAGAACTAATGGCCTGGCCCAAGAGCAAACAACAAATCCTAATTGGCATGTCCCTCACCCATAGCCTTGATTGCAAAAGGTCTATGGTCTTTTGGTTCAGCACTATGAATTTCTGCATCACGCATCACATATCAAGCTGACTGTCGATGGTAGGTACCCAACGACTTGCTATCACCTAGGTTAGACCTGCCAATACTCAAGAGTGGTCATAACCCAGCCTAGTCAAGTCAACTCGGATCATTGAATCACCTATGCCACCCTACAGTCTTTTGATTGCCCACTATCGTGGCAGTCAAGGCAATAATCACCGGATAGAGACGGGCAGACCTAACCTCTGTGAGCACAGGGGAACACTGTCATAGCATAGAGGACAACTAGGAGTATCCTCCATGTCCTAGGAAGCTGCGTGCTTCCCCTTCTATTCCTTTGGAGCTAGCAGAATATCAGCAGAACAACAGGCTGAACAAGCATAATAATCAGATGGATGTGTGCTCCCCTTGTTTCCCATGAAACCTTGACGATCTACTCCATTGGGTTATTCAACTTCAGACGTACGGTATGGGCCAAGCGCCTCAGGTTAACGTGTTATTAGACCCTAGGTCTAATCATTTAATTACGCGCTTGCTCTTCCCTTTCAGACTTCCATTCAACTTGGTTGTTCCTAGTCATATTGACTTCTTATTCAGGTTACCAAGTTCCTCTTGCTTATTAATTTCAATTATATAACTTAACCCATTTACGTTCATTAATAAGCCTATAACATGTTATTCTCTAGATTGTAATCCAAGGTCTGTAATCTACAATCTTCTTTATATTATTCATTGTCTGGTTCCCTATTTACAATAACATGTTCTACTTAATATGTAATTAAGTATATCTCAATTCATATGTTTTCTGTTTAACATGTCACTTGTTATTTATGACTAAATATAACTTATTTCATCTCATATATTCTCTCGTTCTTTCTTGTTTAATCATAATTCCATCTTACACTATTACCACAACTTGTAGTTGTTTACTTATTAACTTAGTTATCTTAACTAAGGTTTACTAATAAGTATTCTTTTTCATTTATTATAACTTGTGCTATAACTTCCACTTGTCCCTAGGACAAGTCTTTAACATATTATTCTTATCAACGGATTTCAGATTCTCAAGTTTACAAATTACTTAATTTATAATTAAGTACAACTTATTGCATTTCAAAAGCTATCACATTCCCCTTGTTGTTTATTATAACCTAAGTTATAATTTCCACTTGTTCCTAGGACAAGCCTACCTATTATCTTTCCTTTTCCCCTTCAGATTTATTCATAATAGGTTATTATCATTTCCTATTCATTATACTTCTTTTACTGTTGTAACTATCATTCATTTTCCTTAATCACAATTTGTATCATTTATTTTTATCTTTTTATTTACATATATTTATATATAGGTTTATGCACCAGAACTCTCACACTAAGCCTACCACTTGTGGATGCTGGATTTGCCAGGAGGTTCCGGGTAGACTTCTTCCACAAGTTGACTTAACTTCGTGCCTTAGAACCGTTACATGTATATTTACGCACTAGACCCCTCACATTAAATTAATACCTTGTAGATGCTGGATTTGCCGGGCGGTTCTAGGCATACTTCTACCACAAGTTGAATTTAACCTCATGTCTAAGTGCGGGTTTTAACTTTCCATTAATTGTAAATTTAGGCATGTTCATCCTTCCAAATTTTACCGTAATCTATCTTTACATGTCATACTTAGTATCATATTAAGTCCATTTTCTGATTATCATGTCACATGTTCTTTCTATGATGTAATTAACTCTATTCTAAAATAATAACATGTAACTATCAATTATGTAATTATTCTAATCTAACAATTTAACATGTAATTATCCCAAATTCTGCAGTTAAGGGTTCAAGTACGTAATATGTCATAGGTTAACATGTAATTAGAACATGCATGTATACAACAATAATCATTTCCACATTTTTAACAAGTTTACATTTCAACAGATTTGCACATTCCAACAAATTTACATTTCAATAGATTAATCATTCTAGCAGATTTACATTTCAATAGATTAATCCTTCTAACAGATTTACATTGCATATTAATGGGGAATGTCAAATGATAAATATACCATTATCAAAAGGTATATTTTAAATCTACTCACCTAATTGCTTTCCAAATCCAGAATCTGGTCCTGATCTAGCATTCCATGGTTCTCCTAACTGAATTTAGAACCTAAACAACCATGGATCCACAATTCTTGGCTAAAAGAAGAAGGGAAGAAAAAGGAGAAATTCAAATAGACCAGATCCAAGAAATTACCTTACTTCGAATAGAATTCTGAACACCTTCTTTATTAATATTCATTCTTTTCCTCCAGATCTTGAATCAAAATTTTCCAAAGCTAATTATTATATTTTTCTAAAGAGATTTGAGGAGGAAGAAGAATGACAGAGTATAGACGTCATCTTAGAAAATATGAGAATTAGACTAGACTCTCCTAGCCTATTTATAGGTGTTTAGGATCTTATCTTACATGCAGCGCTAAGTCAGCAACGAGTGTGGTTAAGAAAACAGTCCAGATTCATTTATGAATCTAGCCAAATTTAGGGTGGGCTCAGCCCCGGTGTCGACCCCCATGTGTATATGTCGACCCTAGGGTCGACCCCCTTGTGTTAGTGTCGACCTCGGGGTCGACCCCCAGGTCCCGAGAGCCTTTTTGTGTAGATTTTTACTGTTTTGACGTTTTTGATATTAAATGTTTGATTATTATCCCGTTATACTCTCTTTGATTTATTTTAAATCTTATGTTTACATATAATCTTCTTAAATGTATACAAAACTTAACTTTTCTCCTGTATATATATTTCTACACATATACACGCATATATTTTCATATACATATATACATATTTTTTTTCTATACTTCCTTATATGTATACTTTTCCTTATATGTCCGTTTATACATATTTTCACCTTAGAGCATGCATTATTTTAGATGTTCACCTCTCACTTGAAAGCCACATGTTCTAACCAATTGGACTACTAAGGCTTTTGTTAACAAGGCTTAGAACAATTGCTTTTTTCTTATTCCTCCTATTCATGTTTGTTGCAATATTTCATTTAAACCGTTGCATGTATCCTTATCAATTTACATGCATCTTTTTCTTTCATTTTTATTTTCTTATTAATGCGTAATATTTGTAAATTATTGCATGCAACGTAATTATACTGCATGCTACTAATTTCTTCGTGCATTGCATTGTTATTCGTATTAATCTTTTCTTCCTTTTTCAATGCATGTGTTTATTACATGCAATCATATATTATCATTACTTTATACTTCTTTTAAATATTTATGTCTATGCACATATTTACACATATGCATTATTAAATATCTAATTGTCATAAAATGCGGGGTGTTACATTCTCCCACCCTCAGGAAATTTCATCCCCGAAATTTGATAAGGGTAAAAATAGATAACCCCTCGCATAATATCCATCTATCACTTGTGCATCCAATTTTTCCAAACATTGTGAACTTGTGCAAAGTGTAATACAACATAATAATACATGTATGCCTAAGCGCTACCTCCTATATGTATGCCAATTTTCAAAAATCCTTTTAAAAATATGATGTGCACATCCTAAATATACTGGAAATTCTACATGACTGCAATATTTTGAAAATCAAAATTCATTTTCATCCAAATTTTCCTACGCTCTTGCATAGCAAGAGTGCAGTTCATCCAATTTTTACATCCAAAATCCTACCAACTAACTTTATTTTTTGAATTTTAGAAAAATCTGATTTTCAAAATTCGATTTCTTATGTTACAAAAAGGTGGAAACGAAAAATTTCACATCTTCCGTTTTTCTTTCTCAACCTTTTCCATCTGTACTTGGATTTTATGAAACTATTTTATAAAGATTCCTATTTTCCTATCCAAGAACAACCCACATAAGAAAACTTTCTTTACTAAGATTTTCTTTTTCAACTTGTCTTAGAAAAATTTGTTCTTATACATCTTTTCTCATAACTTTCCATTTCTTTAACTTTCATGTTTGTTGTGTTACTGAATTTGTTGTTTCCTTTTTAGCTGTACCACTTCTCTTTTCTTAGCTTATTTAACTTAATCCTTTGATCTAAGTTTAGTTTTCAAATAAGCCTTCTAGTCCTTCAAACAAAACAGGAAAATAGATACTCTATACAACTACTACTAAAGGTCAAGAATCTTGGGAATATGTCCCCCTCGGATTGAAAGTTTGAACCACAGGATCAATGACAGGTTTAGGTGTTACCCTAACTACCCAACATGAACAAAATAGCAGAACGATCCAACAGAAATGTAATAGTGGGTTTTACCCCAAGGGGATCTAAACACTTACTTGCCCTTTTCTATATAGTAGTCACCACTAGTTCTAGTTGTGTACTAACTAAAATTTTTAAGCAATACCCTAGGCTTTTCAATGCTTACGCATTCTACGGGAACTTACCATTATTCCAAGTCAAGATAATTCTTGCTATCAACTTCATAGCCTCAAAACTTTTTTCCCTTCTTTCCTAGGCACTAATCCTTACCTACTCCATACTTTTTAAAAAATTGTTTGGCCTTTTCATTTCACTTTTCTTTCAAAAGTTAAAAATATCAAAATTTTATTTTCCTTATCAAAACTTTCTTTTTCCAAACCATAAAATAAAACATGTCATCTTGTAAAAATGCAAATAATCATTTTTTTTACAAATCACAAAAACTATAGTAGATAAGGACAACTTATTTCTCAATCAGGTTTACGACTTGTTCTTGCCTATAAGGTCAGTTCAGTTTCTTACTACAAGGTACAAATATCTACTCTATTCTTAATTTCTACAACTTATTTTGTCCACCGAACAAAATTTACTTTGTAAAACAATTATAAAAAATGATTGTCAAAAGAATAGAGATTTCAAAACTTTCTTTATTGAAAATTCCAGCTTTCAACAAATGTAACATTTTCTAAGTTTTGCTTTTTAATCCTTACATGTAATATAACAAGAAAACTAGTGAGCTATACATGCTCTATAATGTGCACCTTTTACTGAGAGAATTTTATTTATGCAAAACTATTCACAAGAAATCACTGTTTCCAAAGTATACCCCAATTTACATCAAAACTCAATATGTACTTTTCTAGTATGTTCTTTACATATTTTAAAACTATAACTTTTAAGATTAAAACTTGTAGACACCATAAACCATCTTCCAAAAGCTTTTACCATTTCAAGTTCTTAAAAGTTAACATGGGGTTAGACTCAAAGCGGGTTTCCAATTTTTCTAGGCTTTCCTAGACACTCCCACAAAGTCAATTCTCTCAACTATATATATTCCTAATCCATTTTTTCTTCTCTTTTTAACCTTTTCCAAATTTATAAGGTTTTAATGCCAAAACACAAACTTGAAATATTATCGTATGGGATTTACCTTTCTGCCATAAAGAGTATATTTTACACTTCCCACCCAAATTACCTAAGGGTCTCAGTTTTCCACATTCATTCCTTTGGTGTAGTAAACAAACATCTCAACTTTTACCATATTATGTTTTTCTCTATATAGCGGGTTCCTCTATGGGTCTAGGATATATATATATATATAATATTTATATTTTAAAAACACAAATACGTTCACTCATTATCTATATAGGAATCCTAAACATAGGCTGTAATACCAGATGTAACAACCCGAATTCCGATAGACCATTTTTTTTCAAAATTCTAATCCATCGAAACTCGTGTTGGTTGCTCTGGCATCCTGCAGAAAAAACAGAGATATAAAATATATCAGAGCGTAGAAAACATCTCATAGTTGAATGGATAAAATATAATATAATCAAAATATAGCCTTAGCGTAGTAATAATGCTGCCTAACTAGTATCCGAAGCTATCATATCTCTGCCACAAATCTAACATGCGAGTATGTTACAAGCAAGGGGTCAAAACACAAGTTCTGATGACTGGATTTAAACTATACTTCTTGGATAATCCTACATATATCGTTCATTTACATTTTATTATTTATTAGGTTACTTAGGTAAGCAACACTCAAGGCTTACACACACGTCGTACCCATCAACTTCCCAATGGATTATCCTAATACAATATATATGTAGCTACCCTCAAATTAAGGTACACCCCATGGGTCTCCACTCGCACGGTCTCTACCGTAACACCACAGAAATGTATGCAGTCCCTCATCCTACGCCGGGGTGACGTACGGATCTCTATATAACAATGCAACGTTCCTGTAACGAGCTTCAAATCTGTATTATTTGAGTTGACTACATACATCACACGTCCAACCCAAATATCACAGAAATACGAGTCATTTTTTTAGAAGAAAAAGGTAGAAGAAGAATAGAAATAACAACACAGAATCTCATGTCGCAGCTGAACAAAATATTATATATCATAACTTTTGAAATACAAAATTTTAACTGTACTGTAACGACCCAGAAAATCTGAACCAATTTAATTTTTTTTAAATTGGCTAAAATAATGGATTTTAAATATTTAAAATAAATATTTTAAATAATGGCAATGAAAAGTGAGTTTGAATCGACAATTGAAAATGAATATAATTAATTCTAATTATAAACAAGGCCAGAAATGGCGCTGCAGTTTCAAAAATTGAATTCAAACTTTGTCGGACTGTACCGGGTGCAAAACAAAACGGATTTTAGTGAAACCAAAAATATTTAAATCTGTTAGTGAATACCTTTCTAACAAATCTGAAAAATCAAATTTTCATAACAGAAAGCAAAAGCTATGGCCAAATGAATTTTCAGAAAGGTCGCGATGGAGTTTATATAGCCCGGGAAATTGGCCATTTTGCATACGGCCTCAGGATTCGACGAAACCACTTTTGTTGGATCCAGAATGTGAAGTTATTGCTAGGTTTCAAATTTCATAATTTTTGAAGCTAATATGTGAGCGTGGCAAAGGAAAATGTGTTTTGGTCAATTATAGTTAAATCGGGTCGACCAGAAAAGGGCCATTTTACAAACAGTCTCAGAATTCGACGAAACCAGTTTTGTTGGGACCGTATGGCCCCAACATAGCTATATAAATCTTTCGGGAATTTTTAGAAGCAGTTTGTGGCCCCGACAAATTAAAATGTACGTTCAAAACAGAATTTGAATGTTTTATATTTTAATTTGAAGAAAAACTGACTGTAACAGTCGAATTGGCCTACGAAACATATCCCATTGTGTTCGGAATGGGGGTAAAACGCTAGGGGCGACAGTCGTTGGGTTTGCTTTCGAGTTCGTTTGACAAAACCCCAATTTTCGAAATTATAAAACCATTGGCCAATCATATATTTTCTTTTATTATTTTATTTTCTGAAAATATCTCCAAACCCCATCCGCTCCAGCGATATCGACGTCCACTGTAGCTCCATCCTTCCCCCTCGTTTTCCGGCCGCCACAGGCGAAACCAGGCCGCGCCACCACCTTCCCTCGAAAGCCCCTTCGCCCCTCTTCAGATCCGACCCAGTTTCGCCATCAACCGTAGCGCCACCATCGAGGTCTGACGCTCCAAAGTGGGCGCGTTTGAACCGCCGCCCAGGGTCCCTACCGTCGTCGAACTGGAAGAGGCTGGTGGCGCCGGGAAGCCCTCCCCTCCCTCGTCGACGTCCAACAACCTGATCGACCTATCGAGCAACAGATCGAGCGAAAAATCAAAACCTAAATTTGAGCAGGTTTGAAAACTAACGGGTTGTTTAATTTTAAACTGATTTTCACACTATAAAGCGTTGCAAACCTTGTAAAAATCATATCTTTTTGCTATGTGGTCGAAATTCGGTGAAACAAGAGACAGTGGACCCATGAGGACGTCTTCTACATTTTAGAAGAGACCGCATATTTTTCTGAGCCTTCTGCTATTTTTGGTGGAGTGGAACCCAATGTGAGATTTCTAATTTATAAACGATATGGAAAACGATGATGTATAAATTATATAGTCGATGTATGAGTTATATAAGCGTTGTACACCTCTTGTATAAGCGTTGTATAAGTTGTACGTTCGATGTATAAGTTGTATATGCATTGTAAAAATTATATATGTGTTGAAATAGAAGTGAATTGCTATATATATATATATATATATATATATATATATATATATACGCCCCTCGTCCACAAACCATGGACGATATTTATTGGTTGTGATTGGTATGAAAATTGATTGATAGCGAATGGTTGTTTGGGATTGTTTGTGGTTGATATTGATTGATTGTGGTTGAAAAATACCCGTTTGTGGTTGAGAAATATTTGGTTGAAACCACATAGGATTAGTTTGTGGAAATGAAATAAATATATACATGCCGCCTGCGTGCGAACTAGATGCATGATCCCCATTGTCAAAAACCGCGAGGTTTTAAGGTAGAGCGAGGAGCCGTACTAGGGACGGCCCCGGTTTTAACTACCCTGCCGTTATGCTGCCGAAATTTTGAATAATATTCATGTGTTTGAATTATTTCCATTTGCTGAAACTATATTTATTCGTTGTATAGAAAACCTTCATGTGTTGAATCGATATTCATTCGTTGACAAGAAATTCATGTGTTGAATGGTATTCATATTTTGAAATAAATTGTTTTATAATAAAAATCACCATTTTATCATCTATATGAACTATGTAAAATGACCTTGTTTTAAAATAAATTGTTTTATAATAAAAATCACCTTTTTATCATCTATATAAACTATATGAAATAATAGTGTTTTGAAATGAATTGTTTTACAATAAAAATCACATTTTTATTATATACATGACTTGTTAAATATAGTGAAGTGTTGAAATAGAAGACAGTTAGATAAAAATATTATTTTTATCAAATGTAGGAAAAGAATGTAGCTTTGAAATCGAAGAATCAATATATATATATAAATAAAATTAAAATATATCGAATAACGACGCTGCAGTTCGTATTTTGAAACCGTGATTTCAAACGATTAGTACGGGAGATCCGACCATCGGATTTTCCTGAAATCGCAACCATAGGGTTCGCTTTGGAAAAATCTTTCCAACGGCACCAACTTTGTAAAAATCCAACGGTTGGATTGTCTGGAATGTTTAATTCAAATCTAAAGAAAAACAGCGCCAGAATCGATTATATTTATATATATATATAAAATATAATTATATTTAATCGAATAACGACACTGCAGTTCATATTTTGAAATCGAAACTTCAAACGATTGTATCGGGAGATCCGACCGTCGGATTTTCCCAAAACAGGAACCGTTGGATTCGTTTTGAAAAGATCTTTCTAATGATGTAAATTTTGTGAAGATCCAACGGTTAGATTTTCATATATGTGTAAATCAAATCCAAAGAAAAATAGCGCCATGGCCGCGTTATGGCCTGAAGCGTCGTTTTGAATAAATTGGCTATTTTAGAATAAATAAAAATAGCGATAAATCGTTATAAAATATTATAAATGATATGGATGTGATTTAGAAATTAACTGAAAGTTGGCTAAGTCGAATGGTTCCCTGGGTGTTGATCTGATGTTGGTTTCGGCCTTCGGGGTTAATATTTGGGAAATCGTTCTCTTACTGATTGACGGTTAGTGACTAATGAATTGAAATGATGTGTGTATATGTTAGTGTTGCACTTGTTTATTATATACGCGAGTTGCTCAGAAAGATCGGGTTTATCCCATTCTGAATAACTGAATCGACGATAAGAAATCGAAGATGAAGACGGTGGTCGAAGACCGGAGATCTTCACCTCGTTTGGATGGTAACCGAGGTCCTGATTGGGAGGCATCCCGAAATATGGATAATGAGTGGTGATCATCCAGACGTACGTAGTGATCGATGGGTTTGCGAGGTATATAGTGCCTCCGGTTTCGTTCAGACCCAGAACGGACTTGTAAATGGACTGTGTGTCTGACATTAGATTTTATTCTGTGTTGATTGATCTCTATTAAATATACATCTGTTTTGCGGTGGAGAATTTATTCTTTTGCTTAACGCCCTTCTCTGAAACGCACGAGCCCAGAGGTTGTATATCGATGGACATCAGTCGCATGGCATGAATTGCTAGTGTGACATGCCTAAGTGGCAAATGATCAGGGCTTCTGTTGAAAAGCAAAGTCTTGTGGTGATGATCAAAGCCCCGCCTGTGTGGCGTAGCTTTGTGTATAATGTGAATTCGCGAGCCTCACACCCCGGTAGGAACCAGAAACGGGAGCAGGACCTCAAGGGGGACGTGCGTTTTCTTTCTAGCTAGGGTGGTGTCAGTGACCTACCAGCCCTGACATTTATATACTTTTCACCTGTGTGGTTGTTGCTGTTGCGAGGCGCCTCGGTTAGATCGGACGATCCGGGTCCGATGGAGTCATTCGTTGGCTCATTTACGCCCCAAAGGGCGGAGGGACGCATTGTTTAGGCATTATAATCCACTTCGTGTGGACCGGCCCTGACGATCCATGGTACGGTTGCGGCTGTGCCTGAGACATGGGCTAGATTGTCTCGAATCCGGTAAGGACTATCTTTTGCCTTGGTTCATGACGGAAATTCAATTTCCAATTACGTGACTGTGCGGTTTTGATTGTATATATATATGGCGACATGATATATGGTACCCATGCCGCCTAGGATTGATAGCTATGATTCGAAGTTGTGTTTGAAACATATAAACACTAGTAATAATATCAAATGCTTTTGTTTTATTCGTATCAATCATATTTTGGCCGTTATAAGGTAAAAACTCTATCCTCCGGTTTGCGTTGCATTGTGTGATGGGAACTGAGTCTTATAATGACTTCATTTTTATAAAAAGCATAGCGATGTTTAAAAGAATGACTTGTTTTAAAGCACTGGCAATCCAATGGAGTAAACCCGTTCCACGAAAGTGGCGTGGCCCTGTGATTAGCCATATTATAAATGTGTTGAGTAGATTTCTCATACCAGTCCCATGACTGACTCGTAGTTTGTTTCACTTTCAAACTCGAGTGCCCCTTTTTCTACACGGGCAGCCTTGTATTCAGGTTTAGCTGGTTCTTTCTGGATAGCAGGAGCTGAAGATGGATTCTATCATTTATCTCTTTTTATGTTGTTCAGCTCCTATTGTACGTTATGTTTGTTTTCTGCAGTAGACATTTATGTATAGCTGAACTGTATTTGTACTAAGTAAGATCATGTATATTGTGTAACTCTGATGATTACTTTTATCCAGTATATTCTTTTGTCATTATCTAATTCTGTGTTATATTCCAAAGATTACCCTTGTCTCCGTCTGTACGAGAAATGGGGTCGTCACATGTACATAACATACAATTATCAGAGTACAACACTTGCAACACAGCAGAAATAAAATACTATATATCTAACACTGAAGCCTCCTGCTCCAAGCTCCTTTAGATAGATCTGTAAAATCCTGAACTACTTGACTACCCATACAAATTTGGGCATCCAAGAGTTTAGGTAAAACAAAACAAAACAAACTCTGGGTTAGTCATAGGACCGATATGAGTAAACAATTTAAAACAGTTTGAGAAAATAAACGATATCTCATAAGACCACGCCGTATAACATGGAATGGGTTTTTCCCTTATGAGAATCCAAACACTTGATTTAACTTTCAAATCCTTTTGAAAGAAACGATAATATTTATATCAAAACTTTTTTGATACTATAATAGTGTCTAATTCAAATAAATAGAAATCTAGTGGAACGCATTCATCTCACGCTCCACATACATAATATATAATCAAAATCATGAGCACTTATTGGGCAATTTCCAACTATAACAAGGTGTGGAACCACCTTTTTATAGTGTATCTCTAGAGGAGAATACACTGGGTTCAACAAGAACATCTTGTAACCCGGCCACACATGACCGACCACTCATTTTGCTTGAGTGTATCGAATGTATATCACCAACGGTTGGGATCAACAACCATTTTCCCGAATGGGACATCATCGAATAAGATAAGGAATTAAATGAATTTCTCTAGATAGGTGATAATACACCCTAATGGAAGCTACCCACATAGCCATGCTGCCTGCCCAATTTCTGTCATCTCCCGGTTGTTGAGGCCTTAGGCTACGATTACTTATCATTCACTGATAACACAATCACTTTGAATGCCACATTGTCAGATCCATTAATCATTAACTGATTTACACAAATATATTCTGGATAATATGCTAAGAAAATAAATTCTCCTCCACCATATATATATATATTTGTACAAAAGAATCATATGCGATCATTGGAAATAATCTGTCAGACATTCGCCTATATACATTCGTTCTTGGATTGAACGAAACCGAAGGCACAATTTCCACAAATAGAAAGCCCTTTCACTCTACCCCGTCTCCGATTATCCTCATATAATCTGATTCCCAATGCTACTGCCAATACAGAGTAGTTCTCGGATAATAATCCAACCGGTCTCTCCATATTGACAACGATATTGGCAAACTCTTCGATAGTTGGTTATTTAACTACCGAAGAAAAACAAACATCCATTCAAAACATCAAACATTCACTGGGCCCCTTAATTAATATTTCATTAATTAAATCACTTTTCCATTTCCTTACCAATATTCTTTAACACGATATTTTCAATATTCGTCTTGGCATCTTATGCTATTTGGAAAACATTTCCATATCTCGCCTTCTTTTATTTTCTACATTTAGAAAATATTTTCTATTTATAATTGGAGGACATTCCAATTACTTATTTCTTTCCCGACTCATTTAATTCTATACTCGGGAAATATTTACTTTTATATTTCCAAAATTCCACTTATTTGGGTTAAAAGGAATGTTGTGTAGAACATTGTTACGACAACCCAAAAACTGTATTCAACTAAATCTTATTCAAATATTGATCATCGAGATTGAATCTTGCTATTTATCAGTTAGAAATGAAAACAATCGAGTTGGGGTAAAATTACCTCTCAGACCTTGACTGAAAACATCTTTAACCTTAAAACAGACAAAACCATTATTCCCGAATAATCAACACCATAAAAACCAATTATTCATTTTTAAACGTATATATGTTTCTCTTTCTATTACCAGATCATTAATTTCCTTTTTGTTTATAATATTCTATTTTAATTTGTTTCCTTATTGAGTTCAATATAGATTGATATATTGATTTTCTAGTTATCCAATTTTCTTAAAAATAGTCTAACTCCTTAAATTTCTGGAAAATTTTGCCATAACCTCCTTTGTATGAGTCACTCGGCGCAACTACAAATCGCCTCTCTGAGCCCTTTCCATTCAAAAAGAAAATCAAAAAGCCAGGCGGCTTGCCGATTCGGCAAATAAAATATCATATTAAATTAAATATGTACCTTTTGGTCTGGAATTTCAATTTTTATCCCTTCATATACTTCATTCCAAACCTTCTTAACACATATCCAAATATTCCCATTTGGTTTCAACTCAATCCATTCGTATTAACCCAATTAGCTAATTTATTTTCTAATTAGCTATTTCGCCTATTTCACTTCTTTGTTTGAACATAACATGTTCAAATAAAATATTAACTTGCTTATAAACAATTTGATTTCCATTATCAATTCAAGTTTCTTTTTCGATTTCGAATATAAATTTCAAAATCGAATTCACTTATTCAAAGCCCAATTTCAATTCAAAATCTCATTAACTAATTATTATTCAAATTAGTTAATTTTATTCAATATTTAAAATTTGATTTTTGTTTCAAAATTCAATCCATTACTCTACTTGAGTTCAGATATATTTTACAACTCAAGTCTGGATTTTTCTAATGTAAATCTAGGTTTTATTTGCCTAAAATCCTTATATTTAATTAAATAAACCGTTATGGTTTTGTAATGATTATGGCGCTGTTTTTCTGAAAATTTGATTTTGACATAACTCAAAATCTATTCGATGAAATCCATATTTTTCTCTTCCATTAGAAAACCATTATCTAATTAGTCTTGACGGTTCTTGTTTCAAAGAATTCCGACTTAAGTTGAGTTCTATATACTCAATTGAAGATTGAAACGCCTATTTTACGAACTGCCATGCTTCGACGAGTTCATTTTAATTATATTTAAATATAAACGTTAAAACTTCGTTTATTAATAATTCCAACTCCATTCTGATATACATAAATATTTTAAATATAAATTAAACTGGTTTTCCAAATCTAACTTTAATATGACTGATTATCTTTAATCGTCGATTATTTCCTAACTCGGTTATAGATTTAATTACTACACCATTTATTTTATACTCATTTCTAATTCCCTTAGAAATAAATTATTATATAGAATTCATGAAATCGAATTCTAAATATATATCCTTTGGGTTTTTCCAATTCAGTTTATATTCCGAATTCCGAAATAAAAACTGTTTGTTCCTTTTTCGAAACGATTTCCAATTCACTTTCAAATTCGTACTTGAATTTATAATTCCACATTTATCCCATGATAGTTATTCCAATTTATAAACATTGTTTATAAATTTTCTTCCTTGTTTTATACGTTAAACAAGTTCCATTTCAAAACCCATTTAAAATCAAATTTCTATACTTGGAATACTTTATTTATAATAAATTATATATATATAGTGAATTTATTTCCATTTTTTAAAATTTAAACTTCTATTTAATACAATCCAAATATTTTCTTTTTCTGAAAATATTTATTTAAATCAATTCGATCTAATCGAATTCAAATCATAAATCCATACGGATTTGTTTTAATTCAATTCTCATTCCAACCATCGGAATAATTTCTTCGTTCCTTATTAACGTGATTCCCAATCCTACATTTAAATTCATTTTTGAATTTAAATATTTAAATTATCCAAAGGGTAATTTTTCCATTTCAGTTATAAACACTGTTTTTGAATTCACTTTAATTCCCTGCATTATCCAATGAAAATCATTCCATTTTATTTATAAACACCATTTATAAATTTACTTCAATTTCTTGCGTTATTTAATTTATAAACATCGTTTATAAATTCACCACTTCAATTTCCTGTATTATTTAATTTATAAACTTTGTTTATAAATTTAATACTTGTTTTATTTATTCAAAACAAGTTAATATCTTTATAGCCCACTCAAAATTCAAATTCTATTTTTAAAAAATATAATTCCCTTTTAAATCTCAAAATATCCTTTCCACGATGTTTTTATACATCAATACTTTAGGCCCAATGGTATTTCAATCAATCAAAAACCCCATTTATCAACCATAGATTTTCTAACACATCATATATGCTAATTTATATGAAAACAAATAATTAATAATATTTTTGAGGAATCCAGTTGGATCCCTCCAACCTGTTATCATGCATCCATAGATGTTAGCCAACATAAATAATACCCATCCTGCTTCGAGGTAGGATGTCGTGGTATAGAAGGTCATGCATTATCATAGCGTGGGGCGTATAGGGTCATCCACTAATGATACTGTGGGAATCCATCCACCAATATATTTATAATAACCACAAACACCAATTCTAGATAATTAATATATTTTTAATAGCCACAATAATATTCCATTGCATGCAAACAGCCAATGAACAATTATTTTAACAAATAAAATAATTATAAATAAAAAATATGAGTGAGATTTACTCATCGAAATTGCAGTTGTCGAATATCTTGTTTATTTCCAAATCATTGGCTACGAATCTTCGCGAATGAATTCGCACCTATGATTATTTGATTTAAATTTATTGATTAACATTTATTTAAATTAACTAATTAAATGAATAAATAAATTTCCTATATTTTTTTCTTCTTTTAACGGTTACTGAATTAAATTTAACTTAACCAATATAATTAAACTAATCTATGTATTTTTAAACATTAAACCATTTATATATTTTATATTTACTTAAATAAATAAATAACAAATTTAATTACCTGTTATTATCTCTAGTGCTTCTTCCTTCTATGAAAACAAATTCGAGCCCTCCCTTCATTGTATAATTC
This sequence comes from Allium sativum, assembly GCA_030737875.1. Lineage (NCBI taxonomy): Eukaryota > Viridiplantae > Streptophyta > Magnoliopsida > Asparagales > Amaryllidaceae > Allium > Allium sativum. The sequence goes on along the minus strand of CM060918.1, from coordinate 829,116,484 downwards.
ATCAGCATCACCACTACACAATTCCAGCTTATATCATCCTCAGCTATGAATTTTCTCGACTAGTCTCAAGATCGAACCTTATACAACAAGATTATAAATTTTAATTATTTGATTATATTATTGCTAACTAATTAAATTTCTAATTTAATAAATAATATACTAAATAAATTTAACATTCGGATTCAGTTTTACTTACAAATCTCCACGTCAAAATGCTCGAAACACTCCTCTTCAAACACCGTTCATCACATCTACCAAAGTTATAATCCATATTTCGTTCAGCTTCACCAATCTCAAATACCCCAACTGATAGCAACACTTCATACTGCTCGTCATCTCATCATTTCATCGCTACTCTTCAACACTACATCATCAAAACATAGTCACCAACCCCTTCTAACCAACAACAAACCGAACAATCACTAATGTAAGGTGCTTCCTTCTTCCAAAAACAAAAAACAAACAGTGCACACCCTCACGTGACTGTCAAGGACAGCACACAGTTTCCCTCATATTTATCTCCCTTCCTACCCAAGTAACCCATCCAAAAACTCGACCTGACAGCCATCAATGTCGAACCCTACTCTTCGCTGCTATAGGAAACTCGCAACCTTCAATACTATCAAGGAAAATTCATTGTCCTCCCTTACTATCGTGTTAAAGCATGTCGTAATCCTATTTTTGAGTGCATGCAAAAAAACCCAGATCTCACGATTCTGGATCGTGACATTTCCAACCTCTAGACCTTCACCGTGGATTGCTTATCTCACGAGCGCTAAGAATATCGAGTTTTAGGACATCTCATGGCTGCTAAATGGATCACAGTTTGGTTCCTTTTACCCTTTCTATCGCGATTCTAATCTTCCTTCAGAAATGCAAATGAACCCTAAATCATTTTATCGAATGCGCCTCCAACTGAACACTCTCCACCGTAGATTAATGTTCAAATCGTTTATGAGCTCCAAGATCCCTCTTCGTCTTTGATTTGAATCGCGTCCCCATTTTGAGTATTAAATTGAATGGATTTGTTTTTAGTTAGAATGGGGGAAGGAACAGGAAAACTAATTTGAGTTCATGAGTTTTAAGAATGGAGAAGAATTGAAGTCCCTCGCTATATTTATATATGTGAATGGTAGAACGATAAGATCAGTGTCTTTCAAAGGCACGGTAGGTTAGGCATAGGCATGAGGTAGGGGAAGACTTCCAGGAAACTTGATTAATTAGCTTAGGGGTGAAGGAAAAGGATATATTTTAAATATTATTTTTATTTGCTTTGAAATGGTATGATTTTATTTAATTTAAAATATCCCATGATTCTGAACTCCTTTCGGAACCCAACAATCGACATCCCTAGGGTTATACCACTATTCTGAACACACTGAAACGTGATTCGAAGCTCCGTTTGATCATCTGGAGAAGATATTAATTTAAACGGATATAAATTAAATTCAAAACAGTTTATTCCTCGAAAATAAATTAATATTATTTTTCTAATTCAAACATTATTTTATATTGATCATCTGAACTGTTTTAACTTTGAATTCAAATAAATTCATATTACGATAATTTAATATATTCTATATTAAATCGAAATCGATTTTTAAATCGAAAACTTAATATAAAAATTCATTTATATTATCCACTCAATATTTAAAATAAATATTAAATATTTAAAATTAATCAACAAAAATTACGGGTCGTTACATTCTTCCCCACTTAAAAGAATTTCGTCCCCAAAATTACTAAGGTAGAAAAAATGCCAAAAACTCATTTACTTTCCAAAGACTCACTTATGTTGAAACTTAACTCTTCATTTTTCAACAAATTTCAATACCCACAAACTTATGGTTTTAATTCATATTGCACCATATATATGCTCATATTCAATTCATATTCATATTCATTCAAATTGATTTTAATCAAATTATTTACTTTGATGCATTTAACTTGATTAAGTTAAATTTTAAATTCTAGAATTCAAATCCTTGGGTTTCTATTTCAAATCCTTTAGAAATTACCTAAATATATAAGCATATATTTATAACCATCTCAAATTCAAAACATATTAATTTTCGAACCAACTTTTTTTATTCAAACAAATTTCCATAAAAACTTCTCTAAGGTAGCAATCCATCACTTAGAACTCGAAAATGAACATTGATGATGTTGTAGTCATCATCAAAATTATTTCCCAGCGACTGAAGTGAGTTCAGTGCTTTAACAATTTTAAAATCCATTAAAATGATTTTTAATCAAAAATCCTTCTAAAACAAAGCTATATTCTTCAATATACTTTATAAAATATATTTTTCCAAACACCCAGGATTTTAAATTCTTAATTCTGATTCTGAATCCAATTCCAATTCATCTCATTTGTATATTTTATTCGTATACAAATTTTATTTTGGTTATATATAACCACTTTAATTTTATAATCTCATTGGACTATAATATAAACAACCAACACATCCATATATTATTATAATTTCAAAAAATATTCTATTTATATCCAAATAGAATTTTAGGTAAAATTATTCCATTTTCCCACTTTAAAACAATAATATGTTGAAATTTTCTATTCATGTATTTAGAAATTCTTATTGACTTCGCAGCGTCCTAGATTCGATCAGAATTCATAAACCACTCAACAGACTAGCCAACACAATATAAAATAGTTTTTTATATCAGTTTACAAATACGCACTCTCGTATATATACTCAACTCATTCTAGGGTACTACTGACCATGTCTCTAATGAGCACAATTTTACCAAAGCCTAATTGTTCGCTCAACCTAAGCTCGAATACCAACTGTAACGAACCGCAAATCTGTACTATCTGAGTTGACTACATACATCACACGTCCAACCCAATACGAATCATTTTTTTTAGAAGAAAAAGGTAGAAGAAGAACAGAAATAATAACAAAGAATCTCATATCACAACGGAACAAAATATAATATATCATAACGCTTGAAATACAAAATTTTAACTGTACATAACATACAATTATCAAAGTACAACACTTGTAACACAGCGGAAATAAAATACTATATATCTAACACTGAAGCCTCCTGCTCCAAGCTCCTTTAGATAGATCTGTAAAATCCTGAACTACTTGACTGCCCGTACAAATTTGGGCACCAAAGAGTTTAGGTAAAACAAAATAAAATAAACTCTGGGTCAGTCATGGCACTGATATGAGTAAACAATTTAAAACAGTTTGAGAAAATAAACGATATTTCATAAGACCACGCCGTATAACACAGAACGGGTTTTTCCCTTATGAGAATCCAAAACACTTGATTTAACTTTCAAATCCTTTTGAAAGAAACGATAATCTTTATATCGAAACTCTTTTGATATTATAATAGTGTCTAATTCAAACAAATATAAATCTAGTGGAACACTTTCATCTCACGCTCCACATACATAATATATAATCAAAATCGCTAGCACTTATTAGGTAATGAATTTCCAACTATAACAAGGTATGGAACCACCTTCCGATAGTGTATCTCTAAAGAAGAATACACTGGGTTCAACAAGAACATCTTGTAACCCGGCCACACATGACCAACCACTCATTTCGCTTGAGTGTATCGAATGTATATTGATCGTCGCTAATAATCTATGAATTAGAAAAGCGCGACATTTGTAATAAATTCTGCAAGCATACAGGCGTGTAGCATACAGATCGAACACAGGGAGGTTTAATTAATTTTTTTTCTTGGGCGTGTTAGACGAAGCTGGAGGTTGATTTTGCAAAACAAAATAAAAAATGAAACTACAATTAAAAGATGCAATTAAATTTACTGCAGATTCGAATCTAATCAAATCTGTAATAAATTCAACGATTAAAGATAAAATAGAACAATGGAAATAAAATTGCAGAACAGAATTAAACGAACAGAAAATAAAAATTAGGATTACCGCTGAATCTAATCAGATGGTCAATCGCTAATGAAAAGAAATGCAGAATACAAATAGTGTTCTACCGAATCTAATCGTGTAGACAGCACTAACTGCTAAGAAATAGAAAATTGCATAAAAGAAAAATGAGTTTTTTTATTAAAGAAGAAGAGAATAGAATGAGTTATATCATAGGATGGTAGCTACAATGCCATTACAAGGGTATATATAGGGTAGATAGCCAAACCCTAACCCTAACCCTAATGATAATTGGGCCTGGTCATTACATCACTAATTAGTTTAATGAGAAACATAAATGGGCCTTAGATAAATAAGGCAAATTTGGGCCTTTTCTCTTTTCCTCTTGCTTCCTTGACACTTCTTCATTGATTTGTGATGTGCAAAGCCTTGTTATCAATCCTTTTCTTGTCCAACAGCAACTAGATGTGATATCTTCATCTACAATTCTTCAAAATGTAAATATATATCAATTCCATCTCTATTTCTCTACTTTTCTGGTTGCAAGCGGGCTGGGTTGGAATATCTGTAAAAGTAACAAAACAATACCCAAGTAATATTTATTTATATACAAAAGATAAGAAATAAGAGCATAAAATAAACACATTTCTATGTCAATCAAATACCCCCACACTTATCTTTTACTCGTCCTCGAGTAAAAAAGAAAATGGAAAACTAACTAGATAGGTCACACTTTCGTAGGAAACACGATTGCATTGAGCGCATGCAACAAGCCGTTAAACCTCAAGGTGTCCCTAGTAGGACGAGTGGTGTCTCGTGAGGGTTTTCAGCGGATACTACCCACAAAATCCAAATGCAGTATGCTATGATTCTAATGAAACTACATGAATGCAATGGACATATGCAAAAATAAAAACGAAAAATGACAACACGACATATTTTAGGAAAGTGGTACAACAAATTAAGTTAATAATTTCTAATCAGTTGATTTTATTTTAGATACCTCGACTTGTCACAAATTTTCAATATAAATCAAGTTTTCAAATGTTAAATTCCACTTTGGCCAGTTAGTTCGGTCGATAACATAGTGCAGCCATGAAATAGATTCTTAGTTTGCTTGGCACAGTTTGCAAAGTGGTATTCTAATTTTCTCATGTATGGCTAGTCAAATCAATAAGGTCAAGAAGTGTTTGGGTAGCATCGCTTATTCTTTATTCTATAAAATTTTCAGATTTATGATTAAGTACATACACCTAACTAAAAAGACCAAGGTATACCACCCATACACTGCCTTGCGGACTGACGGAGAGCTAGGACAGAGCTTGGCGGATTGTGCAGACCGACGCTGACTTTGTCAACACATGTCGGTAATCCTTAGGTGTCCAATCTCATAAAATGAGACCAAGATATTCCAACGCTGACTTTGTCAACAACATGTCGGATAGAGCTTGGCGGGTTTGCACACCAACGCTCGATATACAAGCAATGTTGGATACCCTTGGATTACTTTTATTATTATTATTATTATTGAAAATATAAGAACAAGAGAGATTTACGTGAATTCAACTTAACATAACTTAGTTTTAAAGATTCAAAAAGCCAATATAAGAATTTTAAGTCCTCCACTTATTTAAACAAAGTCTACAATATAGAATAAATTTCATGGCCATCAGCTAAGAATCTCCCTATGTACTGGTTACACTATTATCCCTCAGATTTAAACTTTTCATTATATTTCTTATTCGATCTAAGTTGAGAGAAAAAAATACTATCAACTGGCTAACAATTGTTAACTTATTTTGTTGTATCAATCTAAAATGAGTCGTATTTAAAAAAAAAAGGGCATGTTACTACGATCTAAAATCCATAATGGTCCTATATGAAAAAAAATTAAGAAAAATAAAAGGATGTAATGCAGACTCCCCCCACACTAGAACTAAACAGTGTCCACACTGTAAGAACGTTTCCTAAATTTGAAAGACCGAACCCAAAGGTGAATGGCTTGCAAAATTGTTTGTAAAATGAAATGAAGTTTAGCCACTATATACGAATGCCAATTATATACAAAATGATATCTATAATGATGATGAATGGTTTGCGAATAATGAAATTTCCTTTTTCCCCCACACTTGCCTCTATCGAAGACGATGCACAAAAATTTCTTATCTGATTTATGAGGCGCAACAGACATGTTAATGAATTCTGAAATGAAAACCTTTTGTGTGAAAATTGTCTCGTGCCAATGATTTAAAAGATTCAAATGCAGATTATCCCATATAAATTTCAAAGGCTTTTCTTCTTGGTCCTCGGTTAGATCAGAGACCAAGATTATGGTAAAATTTTCTGTAGAGTCCAAGTAAACATACTCAAGGTCTTGTGATAGGGGTTTGAGGCCCAATCTACGATGTTCTTGTGTGCTTACATTGGTCAACATTCCATGGTTAGATTCAAATGATGAAGGTTTCGAATCAAGTAGTTCATTTAATTCAGAAATATATTCAAGCTCATCGAGATCAGAGTTGAAATGGTTAAAACACATTTTCAAGGCTTCAGAAGTGTCAATAAAAGTTTCATCAACTGTGGTATGAATCATGTCAATTTTATCAATCTCAAAGTCCCTAGAAGAATTTGGGTGGCTAAGACTTTTCTCATTCATCGTTATCAAATATGGAAAATCCAAAACTTAAATTTGACACAAGTAGCTGTTATTACAAAATAAATAACGTACTCAAGTATATTTTATTAGTTGATAATCTCGATTTGAAGGGGGAAGAGGGTCTTATGGCCGTTCACGTATAGTATAAATACTAAGGGATACGTCCAATGTTTTACGGGAAGTATGCAACCTCTTTTGCTAGAAGTTCAGTAAATTGAACTAATATATATCCGCGATCAAACCCTTGAGGGAATCAATTTCACAAAATACACTTTTGTAGTTAAATATTTGCAGATCAAATCAAATATATTGTTGAAAACGATGAGAATGATGATTTCAAATATAAAAATTTCAGCCAATCACAACAATCAGATTCAAAAATTCCAATCACAGAACAGTCACAGAATAATAAATGACATAAATATTGTACAAGCAAGCCGCTGCCCCTGCAGAAGATTTTTACAAGCAATGTCTATATTTTTTTTTCTTTGCAGAGCACCTGTAGAGTTAAGAGAATTTTACAGCGGGGTATGGCAGTCCGTCTAGAGCAATTGATAGCTTGAATGATTAAAATCTCACTATTGCAAATCGCTCGATTGTTGAATTCCCTCTTTGTTGCTTGAACACTTTTCTCACGCTTGATCTTTGATTTTTGAGTGGCACTTTTTTTTTTTGGAAAGAGGAAAAACAAAAGGGAAGGAGAAAAAAAACAAACAAAAATAAAAAGGAATTGAAAATAAAAAAAATAGAGAAAGAAGAGAAAAACTAAACTAGGAACTGAGCTAGAAAAAAAAACAAAGGAAAAACCGAACAAAAAACAAGGACTAGACGCGCACTCAACTCAGCCAATAAAATGGGGTTTCTCACAAAACAAACTAGGATTACACACTTCTTAGACGTATAAAGCAATGCAAATCACTCATGCAAATAATAAAAGCCTGAGAAAAACCTTTCCTTATTTCCCTTTGCCCACTTAATTTTATACAATAGTCCCGCCTCACTTTCAACCCAAATAGGTCACGCACTCAACAGTTTCAGAAAGAATTGAAAATCACGCTCTTTCCCTTTTTTTTAGCGACAAGAGAAGTCAAATCCAAAAATAAAATAAAAAAATACACCGCTTTTCCTCTTCAGGAATTGAATCATGCAAGAATTCAAGTTTTTTTTTTAATCGGTCCAAGTTGATTTGAAATTGAGGTTGAGTTTGCGTGATGAAGCTGGCTTTGAGTTGGGTTCGAAGCTCGTGAGTGGATCGGCTGTTGATTGTATGTGAGGGAAGTGCTATGGGTTGTGTTGTAGAGGTGGTGGCTGTGAATATTGGTGATGGAAACTTCGACAGAGGAGATGTAAGGGGTAAAAATGGCGGTTTTGGTGAAGAGAGGATGAAGTACGGTGGAGTATTGGTTGATGTAGTCTTGACCTGCTGATTGTGGAGACTTTATGTACGATGAGGTGAAGACGACAATGAAGAGAGAATAGAAAAGAAAGTTTGTTTGTTTTTTTTTTGTTTATTTGAATCTTTGTGAAATTGTGAAAGGGGCAAATCATGGAAGATTGGGAAGAAAGTTGAAAGAGGGAAAGAAATAAAGTAAAATTGAAAGCTTTTTTTTTGTGAAAATTTGTAAGGAAAAGAAAGGAAAGTGATGTAAAAGGGGAAAAAATTGCAAAAGGGGGAAGGGATCTAATTATTATATTAGAGAATTAATTACAAGGCAAAATGGAAAGAATCTAAAAGAGAATAATTTTTTTTTTTGAAAAGAGGAAAGAAATTGTAAAAAGAAAGAAATTGATTGGGAAAAAAAGAAACAAATAAAAGAAAAATTGGCAAGATTTTTTTATTGCAAAGAAGAAAACAAATTTTACAAAGGAAAGAAATAGATGGAAAAAAATGAAAAAAAGAAAAGAAGTTGAAAAGAGGAAACAAATAAAAAAATGGCAAGATTTTTTTTCTCTTGTTTAGATGATTATAACACCAATATTTGATGCAAAATCAACTAATAAAGAACCCCCTTTTTTTTTAATGAAAGCAAATGTAAAAAAGATAGAAAGAAAATAAAGAAAGGAAAGAATTGGAAAAACAAGCAAGTTTTTTTTTTTTTTTTTTTTTGAAATAGCAGAGGGAAAAATATAAAGGAAAAGAAATTAAAAAGAGGAAGGAAATAAATGAGAAAAAAAGGAAATAATATGAATGAGATCTATCCAATATTTTTTTCTCTCTCTTGTTTAGTTCATGACAGTACCAATGCAATTGATACGCCACATCACTAATTGAGATATTTTTTTTTCTATATATACAAGAAAACAATAATATATAAAAAAAATAGAAACTAACACGAATCGAAAATTAAATAAATAATAAAATTTAATTGTTACCTCCCCGGCAACGGCACCAAAAACTTGATCGTCGCTAATCTATGAATTAGAAAAGCGCGACATTTGTAATAAATTCTGCAAGCATACAGGCGTGTAGCATACAGGTCGAACACAGAGAGGTTTAATTAATTTTTTTTTTCTTGGGCGTATTAGACGAAGCTGGAGGTTGATTTTGCAAAACAAAATAAAAAATGAAACTACAATTAAAAGATGCAATTAAATTTACTGCAGATTCGAATCTAATCAAATCTGTAATAAATTCAACGATTAAAGATAAAATAGAACAATGGAAATAAAATTGCAGAACAAAATTAAACGAACAGAAAATAAAAATTAGGATTACCGCTGAATCTAATCAGACGGTCAATCGCTAATGAAAAGAAATGCAGAATACAAATAGTGTTCTACCGAATCTAATCGTGTAGACAACACTAACTGCTAAGAAATAGAAAATTGCATAAAAGAAAAATGAGTTTTTTTATTAAAGAAGAAGAGAATAGAATGAGTTATATCATAGGATGGTAGCTACAATGCCATTACAAGGGTATATATAGGGTAGATAGCCAAACCCTAACCCTAACCCTAATGATAATTGGGCCTGGTCATTACATCACTAATTAGTTTAATGAGAAACATAAATGGGCCTTAGATAAATAAGGCAAATTTGGGCCTTTTCTCTTTTCCTCTTGCTTCCTTGACACTTCTTCATTGATTTGTGATGTGCAAAGCCTTGTTATCAATCCTTTTCTTGTCCAACAGCAACTAGATGTGATATCTTCATCTACAATTCTTCAAAATGTAAATATATATCAATTCCATCTCTATTTCTCTACTTTTCTGGTTGCAAGCGGGCTGGGTTGGAATATCTGTAAAAGTAACAAAACAATACCCAAGTAATATTTATTTATATACAAAAGATAAGAAATAAGAGCATAAAATAAACACATTTCTATGTCAATCAAATACCCCCACACTTCTATGTCAATCAAATACCTGCCCAATTTCTGTCATCTCCCGGTTGTTGAGGCCTGCGGCTACGATTACTTATCATTCATTGATAGCACAATCACTTTGAATGCCACATTGTCAGATCCGTTAATCATTAACTGATTTGCACAAATATATTCTGGATATTATGCTAAGAAAATAAATTCTCCGCCACCATATATATTTGTACAGAACAATCATATGCGATCATTGGAAATACTCTGTCAGACATTCGTCTATATACGTTTGTTTTGGGATTGAACGAAACCGAAGGCACAATTTCCACAAATAGAAAAAGCCCTTGCACTCTACTCCATCTCAGATTATCCTCATATAATCTGATTCACAACGCTACTTCCAATACGGAGTGGTTTTCGGATAATAATCCAACTGGTCTCTCTATATTGACAACGATATTGGCAAACACTTCGATAGTCGGTTATTTAACTATTTAAGAAAATCAAAAATCCATTCAAAACATCAAACATTCACTGGGCCTCTTAATTAATATTTCATTAATTAAATCACTTTTCCATTTCCTTATCAATATTCGTTAACACGATATTTTCAATATTCGTCTTGGCCTCTTACGCTATTTGGAAAACATTTCCATATCTCTCCTTCTTTTATTTTCTACACTTATAAAATATTTTCTATTTATAATTGGAGAACATTCCAATTACTTATTTCTTTTGCAATTCATTAAATTCTATACTCAGGAAATATTTACTTTTATATTTCCAAAATTCCACTTATTTGGGTTAAAACGAATGTTGTGTAAAAAATTGTTACGACAACCCAAAATACTGTATTGAACTAAATCTTATTCAAATATTGATCATCGAGGTTGAATCTTGCTGTTTATCAATTATAAATGAAAACAATCGAGTTGGGGTAAAATTACCTCTCAGACCTTGACTGAAAACATCTTTAACTTCAAAACAGACAAAACCAATATTCCTGAATAATCAACACTATACAAACCAATTATTCATTTTTAAACGTATATATGGTTCTCTTTCTATTACCAGGTTATCAATTTCCTTTTTGTTTATAATACTCTATTTTAATTTGTTTCCTTATCGAATTCAATATATATTGATATATTGATTTTCTAGTTATCCAATTTTCTTAAAAATATTCTAACCCTTATATTTCCAGAAAATTTCGCCATAAACTCCTTTGTACGGGTCACTCGGTACAACTACAAAACGCCCCTCTGGGCCCTTTACATTCAAAAATAAAATCAAAAAGCCAAGCGGCTTGCCGATTCGGTGCATAAAATCTCATATTAAATATGTACCTTTTGGTCGGACATTTCAATTTATATCTCTTCATATACTTCATTCCAAACCTGCTTAAAACATATACAAATATTCCCATTTGGTTTCAACTCAATCCATTCGTCTTAACCCAATTCGCTAATTTATTTTCTAATTAGCTATTTTTCCTACTTCACTTCTTTGTTTGAACATAACATGTTCAAATAAAATATTAACTTGCTTATAATCAGTTTGACTTCCATTTTCAATTCAAGTTTCTTTTTCGATTTCGAATATAATTTCCAAATCGAATTCACATATTCAGTACAAGAAAACCTGCATATAGCAGCAGCAAAATCCGCTTCTAATCCGTCGCTAAACATGCCTTAGCGATGGATTTCCTACAAAACGGTTTGGTCGGTAAAAACCATGACGGTATCTATGTCAGATTTTGCGATGGAATTTAGCATGAGTTTTCCGACATTTTTCTGTCATTTACTAATTTTATAATAAAAATAAAATTTTATTTATTGATTTAATTTTAATTTATATACCGAATAATTAATTTATAATAAAATATTATTTATAAAAGGTGTTGGTAAATCCTTACTAATAACCAAGGGATTAGCGACGAAAATTAAAAATATTATTTATAAAAGGTGTTGGTAAATCCTTTTTTTGTTGGTAATCCGCCGCTATTCACCTTCTGATCTGTGTATACACACACACACTCTCATCACATGCATAACTTGTGTTCCATTTAATACACAATCCTGATTTAAACTCAGCACAATTAATATCAACACATACATCTCATAATCAATGTATTATATTAATCACTCATCTCATAATCAACATTACATAATAGACATACTAAACATTCTTACATCAAAAATACATAATACATCCATAATATTTCATAAACAATACTAAAAAGTAAAAACCAAAATATAGTTCTGGCATTTCAATTCCATAACTTGTTATGGCATGTTCCCGCTTTTTTGCATCAAAGATGTCTATCTTCCTATAAAACAAAAATTCTCTATTTATACATACAGTCACAAAAGTAAAGAATTTTACTTTTTACCCATTTAAACAATCAATATACCTCTACCAATGGCAATAACTAAACACCACAAAATTACTAAAAGGCAATAAGCAAAATTTGTACAGTATAAACTTATTATAAGCTTTATCATATCTCATTTAAATTACCTCCTTCAATACACCTACCATTGACCAAATTGCAAACAACATCTTAGCACCCACACTTAACCATTTGCTGCCTCATCCACGTTCCCACTGTAACCTCATAGCAAAAAACACTTCTTAATAAACAGTCCTGCCATCTTTTCCACAATCGGTCCTAGCACTTTAACGATCAGCCTCTACCACAACCAGCCTGCAACAACTATGTGAAATGATATGTTCCATCGCTTTGAAGCCAAAAATAACATTATAACATCAATAAATAACAAAGGCAATATTAAAATAACCAATGGCTTTGGATAAGATGGGTAAAGAAGTATATCACAAGTATCACAAAAGATTAAAAATGTGTGTAGAAGAGTTGCTCCTAAGATTTTTTTTCACTACCTGTTTAAAAGGAATTTGAGCAACTGAAGCTACATCGTCTATGTAGGCACTAAAAAGAAAAAATGAAGCAAAAGCAGCTGAGCCAATAACAAATCCTTTAGTAGTAGCTTTTGTAGTGTTTCCAACAACATCCAACAAGGCTGTGATTTGCCGAACACATTCAGGCTGTAACAGACATCTATTATATTATATGAAAGCACAATCTTTCCTCAAAGTCTCTTCTGTACTACTTTTGTTTAAAAATCTATGATTGTGCCATGTGACCTAAGAATAGATCGTTTGGCCTCAGTTTCACGATGAATCGAAACCTACATTGTTTCTGTTCCTCTTCTAACCAAATAATACAGCGCAACCACTGTGTAATTTCTAATCTAATGGCTTATGGCCTTTCTTCCGTGTTTTTTGTCCTTTAACGCTTGCTTCGATTTTTTTCCTTCTACGCCCTAGTCTTCCCGCCCGTCCATTTTCTCTTGCGCCGTATCAGAAATTTCGGTCTCCAAGCTGCCGGATCTAATGGCCTCTCCTTCCCTCCACCATCTCTCGCTATATCATATGGACGCCTTGCAGGTCTGGCTACTTATATTTTTTCCTGTATAAAATAATTACTTGATTCAAAATTAGATTCGTATTTTTTTCAAATTCTCTTCTTAATTTGTTTTTTCTACATATAAATTGATTGCTTGCTTTGTGATTGAATTCCAACAGATTGCTCATTGAAATTATCATTATCATTTTTAGGTTTGTTACTAGATTTGAATTCTCTTTTTTTTATTTTGGTTTGTTGTATATAAACTAATAATTTGATTTACGAACCAATACCTATAGATTGCTTATTGAATATTGGGATTCTTATGTTTGCGTAAGTTTCAATTCTTCTTCTATTATCTGCACTATATGTAACAACCTGGAAAATCAGAACCAATTTAAAATTTTTATTTTGGGAATTTTAATGAATTTTAAATTTTTAAAATGAATTATTTTGAATAATAACGACGAGAAATTTATTTTCAATAGAATCGGAACGTATATATTTATTTGAATCGATGTTAGAATATAAATATTTATTTTTAATTATAAAAGGAATTGAAAATGGCGCGGTAGTTTGAAAATTCGATTTAAAATTTCAAATGAATGTACAGGATTCAAAATAAACCGAATTTTAGCAAAACCAAAAATATTAGAATCTATTTGAAAATATCTTTCCAACGAATGCGAAAAATCCAAATTTCATAGTGGGAATAAAAAGGTATGCCCAGTTGAAAATTCAAAATAGTTGCTATTGAAAATATAGCTCTTAAAAATGGAAATTTTGCGAACGACCTCCGTTTTTGAAAAAACCACTTTTGTTGGATCCGGGATGTCAAGTTATTGCTAGATTCCCAAAATTCATAATTTTTGGGATTAATATGTGAGCGTGGCGAAGTAAAACGTGTTTTGACAGTTTCAGTCAATTTGGATCGACCAGAAAATAGGCATTTTTCAAACGGTCTCCAAATTCGACGAAATTAGTTTTGTTAGGACTGTATCGTCAAAACATAGCCAGATTTATTTTTCTAGAATTTTTAGAGCCAGTATGTGGCCCCGGTAAATTGAAATGTGCGTTTAAAGTTGGATATATAGATTTATATTTTAAATTTAACAAAAACTGATTGAAATGATAGAACTGGCTCGCAATACATTTTCTATTGTGTCCGGAATGGGGGAATTTAGCTGGGGACGTCAGGCGGTTGGTTTGATTTGAAGATTGAATGGAAAAGTTGTTTTCAAAAATAAAAATAAAAATAATATGTATAGGGATTTGAAAGGGGTCAAACCCCCAAAATAAATCTCGTGGTCAACCACGAGAAGACCCCCGCCCCCCCCCCCCCCATGCGAATCTCGTCGTCCAGCCACCCTCCTCCCACACCGCCACCTGCGACGACCACCCACCTGTGCCACCCGCCTCCGGCCTACCCCCACCGGCCCCCTTCACCTCCGCCTAGCCCGCGTTGCCCCCTCCTTCTTCAAACGAACCCAACCCCGCCTAAAATCCGCCGCCACGACCACATCTCCTCCACCACCAGACCGACGCCACCCCCCTTTGACCTCCCCTCGGCCCAACGCCCTCCACCGACCACCCACAGCCACCTTGGGTCCCCCAGTGTCTGAAAGCCCCAAATTTTTAATATTTCTTATATGCAATTAATACCCCCTCCTCCTCTCAGATCGCAACGAAGCCTCCCCTTCATCAAAGAAGCGATTTTTATGCGAACGATATAAAAAGAAAGATGTGATTAATGTAAGTAGCGATAAAAATATAATTTTTAAAATTGAAATAAAAATGTGATTTTTACTATGAACAGTGGGAAAAGATCGCATTGGAATTTTGGGCAAATCCGAACCGTTCAGAGATTGAGAATGGAGGATTGGATCGCAAAGGTGAGAACTTCTCACTTTAATTTTATCTTCTAGTTAGAATATATACTAGGATGTAGACGGTGCTTAGCAACACCCGACAACCGTCGTCCACAAACCATGGACGACTTGTTTGATTATGATGTGTTTGGAAAATTGATTGTGATGTGGAATGATAAAATATATTCATATGTTGAATGGAAAAATAGTCATGTGTTGAATAAGGTGTTAGGACAATAAAATTATCATTTTTATTGTATAAATGAATGAAATAAAATATTTACTGAAATGAAAATAAATATTCATTTACAAATCAGGTGATTTGTTTATGTGCACTCATTTTACTGATATGGATTGGGACGATAAATTTTACATATCGCCCAGCCGAACAAATAATAATTAGTGTTTGTTGTTTGAAAACCCCACACGGGTATTGGGATGATACTGGATATACACTAATCCTAGCATTTAGTTATATGTCAATCGATTGGTTAACAGGCTGTTGTAAGCGTTAATTATTTATATTTAACGCTTATACAGTTGTGAAATGCACTTTGGATGATGGATGATTGTTTATCTTTGTTATGATATACATGTGTTGTATGGAATCCATATAATTAACAATATATGGTAATTGATTGGGTCTCATTCCAATTTGGAAAACAAAGAACATTTTAAAATAATATTCAGAAAAGGATTAATAATATTCATGTGTTGAATAAAATAAATATTCATGTGTTGAATAAAATAAATATTCATGTGTTGAATAAAATAAATATATTCATGTGTTGAATGGAATAAATATTCATGTGCTGAATAAAATAATATGTTCATGTGTTGAATAAAGAAAATAATTTCATGTGTTGAATAAAATATTTAAACAATAAAATATTATTTTTATTGAATGTACAAACCATTAAAAATATTCATGTGTTGAATAAAAGCCGTGTTGATTAGATATGCACCATTTTGACGCAAACGATATTTATATCGATTTTATTCATTTTTATAATGAATATCGAAACGGAAATGATTTCAAAATATAATATTTGGGAATATTATCATATATATATATATATATATATCGATGACGTGGAATATTCAATTTTGATTTGAAATTGAATATGAAGTTGAAATCATTTTGAAAACGAATTTAAAATGATTTATAAAATAAATTTTAAATGGAAATCGATGATATATATAATATATATTATATATATAATATATATTATATATATAATGGCCTGAACAGAACGCGTCGCACCGCGACGGTTCACGAATTTTGACCATTAATTTCGAATTGACATTACGGGAGATCCGACCGTCGGATTCTCCTAAAACCGGAACCATTGGGTTCGTATCGAAAAGAGCTTTCCAAAGAATATTAGAGATTTGAAATCTAGCGGTTGGATTTGGAATTATGTCCAAATAAAATTTGGAAAAGGTCGCTGTAAGTGGAGTTCGTTGGCAGTTCATGGAAATCGACTGTACGGGCCTTTATAAAATTGTTAAAAATATCAATAATTTGTGTAACATCATAATAAATGATTTGGAAAGAATTGGGATGAAAAATTCTACATTTGAAAAGATAAAAATATATTTTATCGAAATGAGCTAGTTATGAACTAGATTTGAAATCCATTATTTTTAAAATAAATAAATTGGATTTGAAATGGTTTTAAAATAACAAGAATTTCCAATATATGAATTGGAATGGATTTGAATTGAAATTATCTTTGGGATATTTCAATATTGGATTCCGTGATTATACGGACATTGTGGAGTAATTTGTAAGATATGTATATATTGTTAATCCAATACCATGTTTGTTGATTTCAGAATTTGATATTGAATATAAGCCGATATATTTTCTATTCAGAGCCTTGTATTTAATATCAAATGGGATTTTGGGTTTGTCATGAATGGTATCTTTAATAATATTTTTCTTAAACCCAATGGAGTTAAGAAAAATAGAAACTAATTGGATATTAGCTAAGTTGAATGGTTTCCTAGGTATTGATCTGATGTTGGTTTCGGCCTTCGGGGTTAATACTTAGGGAATTGTTTTCTTACTAATTTACGATTAGAGACTGATGGAATGTGATTTTGAGTTTATCGTGAACTGTTTTTTAAATGACTTTGGTTCTTTAACCCAGTTAAAGACAAGAATTATTTTCCTAGAAGTTGAATAATCATTAATATTGATTTTTGCGTAGATTAAAACTAAGTGGAGTTTTAATGAATCTTTAATTAGATTGATACATGAATTGATAATTTAAATTATCAAATTTGGGAAATGATCGAGAATGGAGTATCGCCAGTTTTTCTCCTATCGATAGCTAAATTTTTAATTAGCTTTGAACGTGGAATGGTAATTAAATTTACCAATAATACCGTGGTGTTATATATGGAGTATCAGCAGTTTTGCTCCATGGTATGAATAGGTTGGGATTGGGAAATTAAATAAATGATTACTTTGGTAAGGTGCGCTAATCCCGACTAGTTTGGAAAACCGTAACATGGTTTGAATTGAAATCCAAAGGAAAATTAAAGAATAAATTTAAAGAATTTATCTTTGATAAAATTAATGGGACCCTTTCCTAAAGGATATGAATATTTAAATAAAAGAATATTCTGAATTGGAATGAGGCGTATGTTGTGTTTGTATAGCACTTGTTTATTATATACGTGGGTTATTCGGAAAGGCCGGGTTTATACCCATTCTGAATAATCGATTTGACGATATGTCGACGATGAAGACGGTGGTTGAAGACCGAAGGTCTTCACATCGTTTGGATGATTACTGATGTCTTGATTGGGCAGTACACCCGAGACAAGGTAATAAGTGGTGATCGACATATGGGATGAGGAATAAGGTGCCTCCGGTTTCGTTCAGACCCAGAATGAACTTGCAAATGGACTATGTGTCTCATATAAGATTTTATTCTGTGTTGATTGATCTCTGTTAAATATATATATCTGTTTGGCGTCGGAGAATTTATTCTCTTGCTTAACGCCCTTCTCTGAGATGTACGAGCTCAGAGATTATATATCGATGGACCTCAGTCGGATTGCGTGAATTGCCTGTGTGGCATGCTGAGATACAAATGATCAAGGCTCTTGTTGAAAAGCAAAGTCTTGTGATTGATGATCAAAGCACGGCATGTGTGGCATAGCTTTGTGTATAGCGTTAATTCGCGAGCCTCACACCTCGATATGAGTCAAAAACGGGATCGTGACTGCAGGGAGTGCACGACGTTTCTTTCTAGCTATGGGTGGCGTCATTGTTTTACAAGCCCTGACATTTATATTATTTTTACCTGTGTGGTTGTTGGAATGCGAGGCGCCTCGGATACATCGGTCTCTACAGAGCCGATGGATAGATCCGATAGGACCGAGAAACGTGTGTTCAGGTTTAACCAACCCGCTATGTGTGGACCGACCCTAAAGATCTAAGGGTTCTCCAGCGTCTGAATCCTAAGACATTTGCTAGATTGCCTTGAATCGGAGAGGAGCTATCCCTGGCCTCGACTCATGACGGATATGCAATTTCCAATGCGTGACATTTCGGTTTTGATTATAGAGCCTAGTATTGGCGACATGATAAATGGTACCCATGTCGCCTATGATTGATACATTTATATTTGAAGTTGATTTCTTTACTTATAGTAATAATAAAAGATAAAATTTCACGTATCAAGCATTATTTGGCTATTATAAGGTAAAACCCTATCCTCCGGCTTGCGTTGCATTGAGTGATGGGACCTGGGTCTTATAATAGCTTCAATGTTCTTCATTCAGCATTGCGTTGTTTGTTTTATGCACTGGTATTCTTGGGAGGAAACCCGTTTCGTGTTATAGGGCGTGGTCCCCTGATTTACCTAACTTTAAAAATAAAGATTAATTACTGTTTTAGTTCTCACACTAGTCACATGACTGACCTGGAGTTTATTATTTTAACCTAAACTCTGGGTGCCCCTATTTTCCATACGGGCAACAAGTAGTTTTGGTTTTGCAGATTTATATTCACAGGATCCTGGTTTATAGCTGGAACGATATTCGGAAAGCTCTGGATCTGTTTATCCCTTTCAGTTATGTTTTGTATTATTTTTCCGCTATAGTAATGTATTTAAATCTCTGATAATTATCAAATGTGTAATATTTATTCATACTCTGTATATTCTTGTACTATGATGTAAATTGTTGTAATAAGCAATGAAATGTTCTTATGTTTGTGTTCCGATTAGTCTTGTCCTCGAAGCAATCCGTGCTTTTCTTCACGAGGAAGTTCAGGTCGTTATAGTTTGGTATTAGAGCTTTGGTTTACAAAGTTCAAGAACAAGACACATTAGAACCAAACAAAAGAATTTATCGGAGATTGGATTAGTAATATCCAATGAGAATGACTCGTTAGAGATAGTATCAGTAGTATCCTAGAACGAATGTGAAGTGTATATATTTAAAATGAAAACAGTTTTTGTTTTGAAAATTTAAACCATATACGTATTTGAATATTTTATTTGTATTGAATCTAGACAATCTGGTATATGAAGATTTTGCATATACACCTAGCTAGCATGTGTGCGAAGTCCCAAATATATTGGATAGATATAGAATCACACTCTAGTCTCCCGAAGACGATCCTGATGATTACTATAGTATCATCAGTATTTGTGTTCGAGTTTCGAAAGTGGGATTTCTATATGTTTCCAATTGGCTGGTGTGAGAACCAAAACTAGGTTGGGTTATTTGTTGTGAATTTGCATCAAAAACATGATTTTCTGTATATATATATATATATATATATATATATATATCAAAGTTATGCATTTGAGAAAGTTAATCGACTAATTGATTGATGCTTGTGTTGTACGATTATTTATTTAAAGCAACATGTGAAAGAAAGGTAAATTTAGGCCAAATTGAACCAAATGTTGAACTGACTTGAGAATTGATTGCAATTGCATGCATATACATGTACATACATTGAACTGGTCATAGCAAGGAGGCTAGAGAAGAGAAATAAAATTGTATGCCCGACAAATTGGGTTTGGATGATTTTATGAGCCGATTGGCTAACCGCTTGGCATTTTCTTTTTAAGATGAGAGAGACTGTGTGGTAGTTTGGGGATTTTCCCGGTGCTTCCCGTACAAAGAAGGTTATGGCAAAAATTTTCGAAAATTTAGGGTGTTAGCCAAAATTTTGAAGAATAGGAAAATTCTTAGAAACTGAAAAGTTGAAGAATGAAAGCCAAACTGAAAGTTAAATTGATTAGTTAAACAACTATCAGCTCCATTCCTTTTCGAGGACGAAAAGATTTTAAGTGGGGGAGATTGTAACAACCGGGTAAATCAGAACCAGTTTAAAAATTTTATTTTGGCAATTTTAATGAATTTTGAATATTTAAAATGAATTATTTTAGATAATAACGACGAGAAATTTATTTTGAATAGAATTGGAATGTTTATATTTATTTGATTCAGCATTAGAATATAAATATTTATTTTTAATTATAAAAGGAATTAAAAATGGAGCGGTAGTTTGAAAATTCAATTTCAAATTTCAAATGAATGTACAAGATTCAAAATAAACCGGATTTTAGCAAAACAAAAAAAATTAGAATTTATTTGAAAATATCTTTCCAACAAATCCAAAAAATCCAAATTTCAATGCGGGAATAAAAAGTTATGCCTAGTTGTAAATTTGGAATAGTCGATATGGAAAATATAGCCCTTAAAAATAGAAATTTTGCAAATGACCTCCGTTTTCGACGAAACCACTTTTGTTCGATCTGGGATGTCAAGTTATTGCTAGATTCCAAAATTCATAATTTTTGGGACTAATATGTGAGCGTGGCGAAGTAAAATGTGTTTTGACTGTTTCAGTCAATTTGGATCGACCAGAAAGTAGCCATTTTTCAAACGGTCTCCAAATTCGATGAAATTAGTTTTGTTAGGACCATATCGTCAAAACATAGCCAGATTTATTTTTTTGGAATTTTTAGAGTCAGTATGTGGTCCCGGTAAATTATAATGTGCGTTTAAAGTTGAATATATAGATTTATATTTTAAATTTAATGAAAACTAATCGAATTGATAGAACTGGCTCGCGATACATATCCCATTGTGTCTGAAATGGGGTTACTTAGCTGGAGATGTCAGGCGGTGGGTTTGATTTGGAGATTGAATGGAAAAGTTGTTTTTTTTCTAAAATAATAATAATAATAATAATAATAATAATAATAATAATATATAAAGGGTTTTGAACGGGGTCAAACCCCCAAAATAAATCTCGTGGTCAACCACGAGAAAACCCTCGCCCCTCCCCCCCGAATCTCGTCGTCCAACCACCCTTCGCCCACGCCGTCACCTGCGACGGCCACCCACCTGCGCCACCCGCCTCCGGCCTACCCCCACCAGCCCCCTTCACCTCCTCCTAGCCCGCGTTGCCCCTCCTTCTTCAAACGAACCCAACCCCGCCTGAAATCCGCCGCCGCGACCAATCCCCGCCACCACCAGACCGACGCCAGCCCCCTTCGACCTCCCCTCAGCCCAAAGCCCTCCACTACCACCCACAACCACCGTGGGTCCCCCAATGTCCGAAAGCCCAAATTTTTTAATATTTCTTGTTTGCAATTAACACCCCGTCCTCCTCCCGGATCGCAGCGAAGCCTCCCCTTCATCAAAGAAGTGATTTTTATGCGAACGGTATACGAGAAAAATGTAATTAATGTAAGTAGCGATAAAAATATTATTTTTAGAATTGAAATAAAAATATGATTTTTTCTATGAACAGCCGAAAAAGATCGCATTGGAATTTTGGGCAAATACGAACCGTTCAGAGATAGAGAATGGAGGAGTGGATCCTAAAGGTGAGAACTTCTCACTTTAATTTTATCTTCTAGTTAGAATATATACTAGAATGAAAACGGTGCTTAGCAGCACCCGACACCTATCGTCCACAAACCATGGACGACTTGTTTGATTATGATGTGTTGTGAAAATGGATTGTGAAGTGGAATGATAAAATATATTCATGTGTTGAATGAAAAAATATTCATGTGTTGAATAAGGTGTGAGGACAATAAAAATATCATTTTTATTGTATAAATGAATGAAATAAAATATTTACTGAAATGAAAATAAATATTCATTTACAAATCAGACGATTTGTTTATGTACATTCATTTTACTAATATGGATTGGGACGATAAATTTTACACATCGCCCAACCGCACAAATAATAATTAGTGCTTGTTGTTTGAAAACCCCACACGGGTATTGGGATGATATTGGACATACACTAATCCCAATATTTAGTTATATGTCAATCGATTGGTTGACAGTCTGTTGTAAGCGTTAATTATTTATATTTAATGCTTATACAGTTGTGAAATGCACTTTGGATGATGGATGATTGTTTATCTTTGTTATGATATACATGTGTTGTATGGAATCCATATAATCAACAATATATGGTAATTGACTGGGTCTTATTCCAATTTGGAAAATAAAGAATGTTTTAAAATAATATTCAGAAAAGGATTAAAAATATTCATGTGTTGAATAAAATAAATATTCATGTGTTGAATAAAATAAATATTCATGTGTTGAATAAAATAAATATATTCATGTGTTGAATGGAATAAATATTCATGTGCTGAATAAAATAATATGTTCATGTGTTGAATAAAAAAAAGAATTTCATGTGTTGAATAAAATATTTAAACAATAAAAATATCATTTTTATTGAATGTATAAACCATTAAAACATTCATGTGTTGAATAAAAGCTGTATTGATTAGATATGCGCCATTTTGACGTGAACGATATTTATATCGATTTTATTCATTTTAATATTGAATATCGAAATGGAAATGATTTCAAAATATAATATTTGAGAATATTATCATTTATATATATATATATATATATATATATATATCGAGGATGTGGAATATTCAATTTTGATTTGAAATTGAGTATGAAGTTAAAATCGTTTTGAAAACGAATTTAAAACGATTTATAAAATACGTTTTAAATTGAAATCGACGATATATATATAATATATATATTTATAACGGCTTGAATAGAACGCGCCGCACCGCGGCGGTTCACGAATTTCGACCACCATTAACTTCGAATTGACATTACGGGAGATTCGACCATCGGATTCTCCTAAAACCAGAACTGTTGGGTTGGTATCGAAAAGAGCTTTCCAAGGAATATTAGAGATTTGAAATCTAGCGGTTGGATTTGGAATTATGTCCAAATCAAATTTGGAAAAGGTTGCTGTAAGTGCAAATCGATGTCCGTTCATGGAAATCAACTGTACGGGCCTTGATAAAATTATTAAAAATATCAATAATTTGTGTAAAATCGTAATAAATGATTTGGAAAGAATTAGATGAAAAATTACACATTTGAAAAGATAAAAATATATTTTATCAAAATGAACTAGTTCTGAACTAGATTTGAAATCCATTATTTTTAAAATAAATAAATTGGATTGAAATAGTTTTAAAATAACCAGAGTTTCCAATATATGAATTATAATGGATCTGAATCGAAATTATCTTCGGGTTATTTCGGTATTGGATTCCGTGATTATACGGACATTGTGGAGTAATTTGGAAGATATGTATATATTGTTAATCCAATACGATATTTGTTGGTTTCAGAATTTGATATTGAATATAAGCCGATACATTTTCTATTCAGAGCCTTGTATTTAATATCAAATGGGATTTTGGGTTTGTCGTGAATGGTATCTTTAATAATATTGTTCTTAAACCCAACGGAGTTAAGAAAATTAGAAACTAATTGGAGATTAGCTAAGTAGAATGGTTTACTGGGTATTGATCTGATGTTGGTTTCGGCCTTCGGGGTTAATACTTAGGGAATTGTTTTCTTACTAATTTACGGTTAGAGACTGATGGAATATGATTTTGAGTTTATCGTGAACTGTGTTTCAAACGACTTTGGTTCTTTAACCCAGTTAAAGACATGAATTATTTTCCTAGAAGTTGAATAATCATTAATATTGATTTTTGGGTAGATTAAAACTAAGTGGAGTTTTAATGAATCTTTAATTAGATTGATACATGAATTGATAATTTAAGTTATCAAATTTGGGAAATGATCGAGAATGGAGTATCGCCAGTTTTTCTCCTAGCGATAGCTAAATCTTTAATTAGATTTGAATGTGGAATGGTAATTAAATTTACCAATAATACCGTGGTGTTAGATATGAAGTATTACCAGTTTTGCTCCATGGGATGAATAGGTTGGGATTGGGAAATTAAAAAAATGATTACTTTGGTAAGGTGCGCTAATCTCGACTAGTTTGGAAAACCATAATATGGTTTGAATTGAAATTCAAAGGAAGATTAAAGAATAAATTTAAAGAATTTATCTTTGATAAAATTAATGGGAACCTTTCCCAAAGGATATGAATATTTAAATAAAAGAATATTCTGAATTGGAATGAGGCGTATGTTCTGTTTGTGTAGCACTTGTTTATTATATACGTGGGTTATTCGGAAAGGCCGGGTTTATACTCATTCTGAATAACTGGTTCGACGATATGTCGATGATGAAGACGATGGTTGAAGAACGGAGGTCTTCACATCGTTTGGATGATTATTGATGTCTTGATTGGGTAGTACGCCCAAGACAAGGGAATAAGTAGTGATTATCCAGACGTACTTGGAGATCGACGGGTATGCGAGGGCCTCTCTCCTGTATTGGACATATGGGATGAGGAATAAGGTGCCTCCGGTTTCGTTCAGAACCAGAGCAAACTTGTAAATGGACTGTGTGTCTGACATTGGATTTTATTCTGTGTTGATTGATCTCTATTAAATATATATTTGTTTGGCGGCAGAGAATTTATTCTCTTGCTTAACGCCCTTCTCTGAGACATACGAGCTCAGAGTTTATATATCGATAGACATCAGTCGCATGGCGTGAATTGCCTGTGTGGCATGCTGAGATGCAAATGATCAAGGCTCCTGTTGAAAAGCAAAGTCTTATGGTTGATGATCAAAGCATGACCTGTGTGGCATAGCTTTGTGTATAGCGTTAATTCGCGAGCCTCGCACCTCGGTATGAGTCAAAAATGGGATCGTGACTGCAGGGAGTGCACGACGTTTCTTTCTAGATATGGGTGGTGTCAGCGTTTTGCAAGCCCTGACATTTATATTATTTTTACCTGTGTGGTTGTTGGAATGCAAGGCTCCTCGGATATATCGGTCTCTACGGAGCCGATGGATAGGTCCGATAGGACCAGGAAACGTGTGTTCAGGTATAACCAATCCGCTATATGTGGACCGGCCCTGAAGATCCAAGGGTTCACCAGCGTCCGAATTATGAGACATTTGCTAGAGTGTCTCGAATCGGTAAGGAGCCATCCCTGGCCTCGACTCATGACGGAAATCCAATTTCCAATACGTTGCATTTCGGTTTTGATTGTAGAGCCTAATATTGGCGGCATGATAGATGGTGTCCATGCCGCCTATGATTGATATATTTATATTTGAAGTTGATTTCTTCACTTATAGTAATAATAAAAGATAAAATTTCATGAATCAAGCATTATTTGGCTATTATAAGGTAAAACCCTATCCTCCGGCTTGCGTTGCATTTTGTGATGGGACCTGGGTCTTATAATAGCTTCATTGTTCTTTATTTAGCATTGCGCTGTTTGTTTTATGCACTGGTATTCTTGGGAGGAAACCCATTCCGTGTTATACAGCGTGGTCCCTTGATTTACCTAACTTTAAAAATAAAGATTAATAATTGTTTTAGTTCTCACACCAGTCACATGACTGACCTAGAGTTTATTGTTTTAACCTAAACTCTGGGTGCCCCTATTTTCCATACGGGCAGCTAGTAGTTTTGGTTTTGCAGATTTATATTCACAGGATCCTGGTTTACAGCTGCAATGATATTCGGAAAGCTCTATATCTGTTTATCTCTTTTAGTTATATTTTGTATTATTTTTTCGCTGCAGTAATGTATTTAAATCCCTGATAATTATCAAATGTGTAATATTTATTCATACTCTGTATATTCTTGTACTATGATGTAAATTGTTTTAATAAAAAATGAAATTTTCTTCTGTTTGTGTTCCGATTAGTCTTGTTCTCAAAGCAATCCGGGCTTTCCTCATGGGGAAGTTCGGGCCGTTATACTATGCATCCATTATTCGGGCATTCTAATAAAAATTAAGAGAACAAAACTGAATCTTCAAAACAACTATAATGTTGTGTGAGAAACATGTATAATTTTTACACAAAACAATTAGAAAACTAGGAAAATAGTCAAGCATGTTCAAATATTAAAAGTAGAAAGAATAACGCATTCATTCCCTTTAAGCTTGGTTTAAAACATGGGAATATACATTTAACTTAGTACGGTATGGTTATCATGTGAGCTTCCATAGATAGAATGAACATATATTTATCTCGCACAAAAAAATAATGCATGTCATTAAATATAAGAGCAGAGAACAAACTATGTACATTAATGCATCTCAACCTTCTCTCTTACTTCCTTAAGCTTGAGGAAGTTCATATATTCTATGACTTTGTTGTCAGGTTTATTTTCATTTTTAATAACTTGTACCAATACTGATATAAATTGTTAATATATTACATTAATGTGTATGTGTGCAGGTGTTAACATGGTCCTAAGTCAATGAGCAATCATAAAATATTCCATATTCCTATACATACATATATAACATTAAAATAAATTAGTTTTTTTTAGTGTGAGAATATTTGGTGGTGTTATTTTTCAAGTTTTCAGAGGGTACTACATGGATGGTTGCCATCAATGTACTTTAATTAATCTGGAATTATGTGATATTTTTAATCATTGAGTAATCTCTGCTAGGTACCTGCATAACCTGTGAGGAATTGGAGGGTATTGTCCTACATTTAAGATGGTAAGCGAGTAGCTAGTGGATCCATCCATGTGAAACGTTGGAAGTATTGAATTACTTTGCTATGAGGTTAGATTTGAAATTCCGTTCATTTTTTACAAGTTCAAATTTTATTTTTTTGCTATGCATTTAAATTGGATTTTGATACGTACATGATTCACATAAGATGTTAATTGACGTGAAAATAATTGATTAAAATGTTTACTGCAAAAAATCATCGTACATGGTTTTAAAATTATGCCTACTGGGTGAATTTCACTTAGTAAATTTTGTGTTCATTCAAACACGCTTATAATTTAATTGATAGACTGTAAATACAACCTCAAATGGTTGTGACATATTTTTCTGACTTCTAAGTGCATTGTGAAGAAATATGCATAAATTAAGCACATCTAACTTTAATTTTCTACTCTCAACCTTTTGTTTTCCAATAACTTCAACTTAAAAGGATCATGAGCCAACTTCTAGCTTTGTAGATTTTATTATTTTAATATAGTGTAATTATGTGATTTTTGTGATGCTTGACCAAATAATGTACAAAAAATATAATTCGCGAAATCTAATTTTTATGAGCTACTTTTCTTTTCTGATTGGATCACTAATCTATTATCAATTATATTATATGAAAGCACAATATCATCTAAAGACTTTTCAGTTCCACTTTCATGAAAAATTCACAAGCCAACACGTATATGGTGATTCAATCCTAGTAATAAATTAACATAAGCATACCTATACATAATTCGTTGATGATTGTTAGACTCTTTAAAAAAATAGTTAGAACCCTGGTACCAAACTACTTTTCACCGCCTTCTTCGCATATCCCCTTTCCGCCACCAACACGACCTTGCCTCTACTCGCAAATCCTGTTATCTGCTATCTTTTGGAAAACATGCGCTTACTCAATTCATGTTGATCTGATCCGACTAAAGTCATGTATGCCTAATAGCTGAATTGCTACCGTTTGCATATTAGTTTTCCCTTTTTCACCGTTCCTTAAGGTTAAATTTTCACTTTTAGTCTTCAAATTTATCAAATTCTCAATGTTGGATTTCTCATCATGTTCATCAATCGCTATTTATTCCACACAGCTTTTCATATTAGCATTGTATCACCTGATTCGATCGATATCGGCTTCAAACCCAGTGAGCACATCCTATCTCTAATGTGTTTAAAATGTTTCAATAAACGATTAAAAATACAAGTACACCTTATTTGGCATGTTAATCCTGTTTCCTTTCCAGGATCAGACCTGCTTTGTTTACGGGAAGCCATATAGTAAACTGTAGTTTGATCTTTCTTCTTCTTACTTTTTTTTTTTTTGGATTTTTCATTGTTTACATATTGTGATTGCCCAAGCATATTTCATGGTCTCAGAGTTAAAGTTTGCTATGTAACATTGTATTGCAAGGTAAAAGAATATGATAACTGTTAAACTGAGATTCCTTGGTCATATATGTTTGTATTTTCAACACATTTATTTGGATGATTTATGTTTTTCTTCAAATTTATTTTTCCATAGCTTTTGTTTGCATGCTGCTGCATGTAATGTGGAAGCTTTAGTGACTAACTTTGGTCTGATTGCAGGTCATCTTTTATATGTTTCATTTAGAGATACATCATAGGAAATACGCAAATACAATGACAAGCTACTCAAATTTATCTTGACCCATCTAAGATCATGCCATTTTCGTTGTTGAGGTATTTTTTAAAGTTTCATTTGTACTAATCGTCTTTATAGATATTAACTTACTTCATTGAGTTAAAATGTTGTTGCAGTTTTAGAGATTTTTTTCATTTTTGCATATCTCATACCGGGTTAGTTCGAAAAAAAAATTAGAATGTATACATGCATACAAACACACATATTGTGCTCTTTTGATTTTGCATTAAATTTACGTTCTTCCATTGTTTTTTCCCACTTATTTAGTTAGTGTGGTGGTAAGGGCACCCCAATATGTGCTTCCTAATACCACAACTAAAAAATACCACAAAATATTATATTCTCCTCTTCCTAATACCAAACAATTAAAAATAGGGGCTACCACAACTACTTGTTCATTCACCGCTCTAACATCCCTTGTTCGGCTGTTATATGTTGAATGAACTGTCAACATACGTGGCTACAATTTATCATGCAAACTATATTTAATCCTGCAAATTCCCACTTCTTCACATCGCCGGCATCATGTGATTGATGAATCCGTTACTTCTAATTAGAAGTTTGAAGGTTGAATTATTTCTTTCACAAAAATATCCAAACATCTTTTGCTATATTTGGAAACAATAAACACCCATCGTGCATGCACTCAAACTAGTAATGCAACTTGTATGGCTGTTCTATTTATTTTCTTCTCATTTTTTTTAACTTGCTTTACTTATATTTACACTAGCTATTGTTAATATATATAACATTGCACACAATAATTGGCTATTACATATATATACCATGCAGGATACATTCACTAATCTTTATTGTTACGGAAAAGAATTAACATTCATTTGTTTAAGTAAAAGAATGAGAGATTACCGTATACTTTAAATTTTGCCGTGAGATATGTGAATAAGGAAGCGATTACGGCAAAGAGAGATTATGGTTTTCAGATTAGAGAAGAGTGTAGTGGTTGAGTGAGAGATTGGAATGGGGAGGTAATGTGGTATTAGGAAGCATGCAAAATTTAATGAGTTTTATTTTTTTAATTGCGGTATTAGGAAGTGTATTTTGGGGTGCCCTTAGCATCACTCTTTAGTTATTATGCCATCACTGTACTATCACTATGGGCTTGGATCAAAGTATATGTATCTTTGGTAGTTGGTGTAATAACTCCAATATTTTATGTATCCTTAAACGTTACCAAATACATGGATTTGGAGTTTTATTTCATTTTTAGATCTCTATCTTAATCTTTGGCTTAAATGACAATTAAGCATATGATTTTTTATTAGATGAGGGTCATAGATTTTAAAAAGGTTGATAAGTCTACCTGACGTGCTTTTTGCTATTTTATTCTAAACTTGATTATAGTTAGTAGAAATCTTCCAAGGAGCGCTAAAAGACAAACAAAAAGGGATCAAAGAATCATGTGATAGAGTGAAAATTACAAGAGCAACATGTAAGCCAGGTTATTAAAAAAGAAATGAGATATCAATTTACATCATGTTTATAGAAATTATGTATATAAATGTTTTTATATTCGGGTTAACTAAAGAATTCAAAACATGAAGATGATTAAAATGTAAAAACTATCTAAAATGTGATTAGTTTTCATTAAATCCATTGAAATTCGGTGTAAATAATGTAATATTTAGAGTACAATGTTGCTAGGTGTAGTGGGATGATTGTATAATGTATGTTAGGAAACACATATTGGTTTATGTTCAAGTTACAAAATTATTGCATAAGATAGAATACAGTATGTGGTGACATTGAATTCAGAATTATAACATCCAGTTGAATCCTAATACAAGGTTTTCACTTTTACATCAAGAAGTTATTTTACTGGTAAAGGGTAAACAGAAATATCTGATCTTATGTTCATACAACTTACCACTAAATGGAGCTTACATAAAATATAGCCCAAAAAATTACTACATTTGGAAGCAACATATTATTTTAAAGTACCATCTCATCTTTGCATAGTCTGAACTAAATAATGTAATCTTTAATACCTGCAAGTGTTTCATTTTCCACTATATACATATTTAGAGCATTGATTTACTAACTACATAGAATCTAAACAAATTATTTTTCACCATGTAGGCGCTAGGACAAAAATACATAGTCCAACTGCAAAATAGCTAATCCAAATGAACAGCAAGATCAACAGTTGACCCATCACATTTAATTTGATTATACATGTTTTCTCTGTTTCATTTCAGCAATGCTTACCGTCACAGAGAAAAGGTCATGAGATCAAAATTTTGAAGAAAAACAATAAATTCAATCTTAAATAAAGAAATATTGATAACAATTTCTAATACACTGCCATATAATATGTTACTATAATTGACAACGAAATAAAAAGTAATAATTGTCTATTGCTAAATATTTGCATGTCCATGCAAGGTAACATGCACAAAATACTTTTCATAGGCTACTTAATCATATAAATGCAGATAATATGTTCCTGATTTTTTCAATGGTATACATGATTTCATACCCAAAAAATAGTACCAGACTGATTCATATTTTTTTTTGTTTTCCAAAGTTATTGATTTTTTTTTGTAATTGGTTATGAGCTAATAGATGAAAATAGAACTATTTTGCTATGCCGCTTCAATTTTTTTTTAAATGACCTCAACCTCAAATTAGACCATATAAAGCATAACTTACGTAGCACTATTCAGAAACATGCAAGACTTTGAAATTATTACTCATGCTCACCCCTTAGATTAGTAAAGGAAATGAGCATTTTTTTTCTTCATATAACTAATATTTCATTACAATATGTCAGCAAGATAACTATGCAGCTTCAAGTGTGACAAAGTAAACTTCTATAAGTCATAAAAGAAATTATAACCACCTGACTGATAAAATAGATGGCAAGGCCTTCTCTCCTAAATGTACCCATACGTCTAATAATATGAGAACATTTCTCAAACATAACGAGGAAATGGCGGACAATTAATAAAGGAAATTAGCAAACCATCTTCAAGGATAATATGTCATAGAACCGTTTAATTTTTAATTGATCTTACAAGGCCTACAAGTCTACCACAAAATCAAGGAAAATTAATTTGAACTGACACATCACAATATGTAATTTAGATCAATAAAAATATATCATAATAATTCAAGGTAGACACGGTTCTTATATGATTAATCGATCCATGTTCCAGCTACAATCACATGTTATTTTCACCGTCCCCTAAAACATAATATTTGATTACTGAGAAAGCATAGAAATGTGAAGAGAACATATTTTTTCTTTTACAACACATTAAACAAATTTTATTTGCTTTAATTATGAAACATCTATTGTCCATGGCAGATGGAGAAGTTTACTGGAAATCTAAACATCATAATTAAATGCATAATGCTGTTCTAAACACTTCTCTTTGCTACAGCCATGATTTAGTTTTAGGAATATTAAAAACGACATCATAGAAGTACATGTTACTTTTGTTTCTCTTTATGTTCGTTTTTTTTTGTATGTTTGTCCGAACTATACATAAGAAGTTTATTTTCTATTACATGTAGGTTGTAATAAAGACTGAGAAATGATTCAAAATACTGATGGTGCTGAAGAAATTTGACCTTTTATGTATTATATTTACATTTGACCTTTTTATTTTTTGCATTCAAAAATGGATTTATACATAATTCAATGCATTGTTCAAGTTTAACAAAATTAATTTTTCCAACTGATTGCTGCACTTTAGTAATTTAACTAGATAATGAAAGGAATAATGAAGGTAAATATTAATTAATTCATTGCCTAAAGAGTGCACTACCTATTATATGTGGAACCTATATGCTAATTTTTTACACATTTTTCCAGATACGTCGTTTATTATGAGCAATTCTGGATTTTGCATTGTTAGCTATTTATTGGATTACTTCCTTAATAAACCAAAAGTAGAAACATAGGATTCTGAATATACATTTTTCCTTATTTCATTAAAAGACATAATCTACATCAATTAAATTTGGTTTTGGTTAAATGTCGAAACTAATGATGATATTCCTATTATTTTTGGAATGCATACTGAAAATTAGGTTATTGAGACAATCTATTGCTTGACTTAATTGGCATTAGGTTAATATTTCTGAAGATTTTTACAATCCAATACCGTAATTTGATAAAGCTATTATCAACATTATTTGTTTATAAAAAAAATTATTTCTTTACTTACATGTGTTATTTTTATTTTTTATGCTACAGATTTTGTCCCATCTTGGAGGACTGCAAATTGGATGTTTGGTGCAGTCGGCCTAATGGTATGTTCTCCTTCCGTTTCCACTACATTTTATTAATAATTTTCTTAAGGATTGTTTCCATTTTCTCATTTAAGATGTAAATATATTATGCATTATTCCTTTCGATAGAGATATCTCCAAGCAAAAGGAAACATTTTCGTCCTTCTGCTAATAACCTCCATAGCATATACTTTTAAAAAAGGTATTATGTGTGAAATTTCTATTTTTGTCATTTTTTATACATATGATATACATGCATTATAGTAATGCACTTATAGCTTAATATGAACTAACTATTTCTTGCCATCTAGCAACATTCTATGACCTTAATATTGTACTAATCATGGATCATTTTATCATAGGATTTAATAAGGATAACTAATTAGTTATTTAATATTTGGAAAAAATCATAAACTAATAAGTTTTCACCTCATCTTAAATCTCAAGATAAAAATGATGCCTTGATGTGAAAATTGTAAAAAAAAGTAGATATTGGGAGCAACATGTTGTGACTATGCGTTTAGTCTCTTCAAATGATATTGCATGACACTGATGCATTGATGGGAAGTGAGGAATTATGGTCAAAGTTAAGATAAGACCTTGTGAGTTTCACTGATGTGATATTTGGTATAGAATATAAGAAATTTGATACTAATACAGATTTTCCTGATAATCCAGATTATTCGTATAGTTCATGTGTTGTGATGAGTATTTTCTTTTATGTATTCTACAGTTGTAAACCTATGAGCTTTATTGGTGTGTCAAATGGTTAACAAAATAAATGATGTTTCCTATAACTGATGTTTGATTATTATAAAAAACTAGTGCGAACCTGTGCTACGCACACGGGCTATGGTAACATGCATTGTGAAACAACATTTCTGGCAAAAACACCTTCAACTATAGTCTATTAGATGAGTTAATTCGAAGAACTGAAATTGAAAACATAAAATATCTCATGGAGCTATCTGTAAATTGTTGTCACAAAATTTGGTATTATATCTCAATGGTAAGCATAATGGTATGCCACAACATGAATGAAACTGATCTTAAACAAATGTGGTTGCTTGTGTATGCTGAGCACCATAAAAAATAGAATATAAGACCCAACGTACCATAGCCAAATTTAAAATTTTGAAAAGTTAAATCATAGAGAACATCATATGCTTATGCTAAATAGAAAGGTACAATAGAACATATTATGATGTCAATAGAGCGCATGCACATATCATTTCGAAAATAGAAATTTTTATTTAAACATTTAACAATGCAGAAACGTTTATTTCCGGAGCTTACAGCTGAAAGCACTAATATGATCAATTATCCAACGGCAAGTATATTGCTAAATTTTAAAAGTAGACACAGTGAAACAACTTTTGAAGCCACATAATTCCAGCTGACAACGAAGGGATCACTCAGACATGTCACAATAAACTGTTGCAGGTTAGCATCAACATCTTATTCAACCTGGATAATACAACATGAGTTAATATACAGTAGGGAAAAGAATGAACAATATAACTAAATATTGTACACCCTATGAAGTAATCAATAATAAAGTGACCATGCATAATCACGAAATTGTATATTTATTAAATTTATTGATGTTAGAAGAGCATTGTAATTTAAAAAAATGGAGAGAAAAAGGGAAAAAGTGGCATTAGTTCATTCATACTTTCAACCAATATTATTATCTAATTGAACAAATTGGAAACCATGTTGGTAATAATTTATTTATATATCAGCAAATAAAACTGGAAAATAACCACATGTCTTAAGATAATCCTTAAGGTATTGCTCATGATATTAATGTAAAACGTATGTAGTACATATAAACAATCTCTATATTTCAGGTTACAAAATAACTACTGCAACCTGAAAGCACTTATCATGTGAATGCATATTACAGACATCTTATATTAACCTCCCATTGTTTTAAAATAACACTTAAAAAAAATTCACCATAACCGGTATGGAAGTTTTAAATGATTTATGGAGAAAGCTTTGACCATCAACATCTAAGCCTTCTAGCTTTGTAGTTAACCTTGAGAATGATTTCTCTAGTTTCGTTTCTTTCCCCACTACTGTAATATATTTAAATTATTCCTTCTTAATTACCTACAGGCTACAATGTAGCCACTGCATATATTGAAATATAGCATGCCACATCGATAGTTAACGCAAGCCATCGCCGAATGGTTTCTAGTTCATGTATCATGATCATTGTTTTTTTTTTAAAAAAAACAGCCTCAATACTCAAGTCTCGAGGAGAGCCTCGAGGAAATAAGAGATAAAAAAACCTTAAGGCTTATTCCAGAAAGTTTTTTACCTTTAAAGCTTACGCCTCAACAACTTGAGGTATACGAACGTATAAAGCGTATGCCTCGCATGCCTCAAACTGTTGAGGAATACGACTCAATTTTTTTTACTTTTGATGCAACTATTGTCACTAATAAAAGTCATTAAATTTTAAGAAATAAAATAACAAAATTTAAGGAAAAAGATTTTTTCAACTTCAATATGGACATGATCGAGTAAGATTGTTTATGAAACAACGATCAGGAGTTATATAGTGGATCTTCTCATAATCTCATTGTTATTTAAAAAATGTTTTTTCAATAAACTTCATTAAATCTCGGAATAATGCGAATCGATTTGAACTGATCGAAGGAATGGAAATTAGAGTTTAATCGAATCTTCAAAAATTTTCGTAATTTTTTTATTTGTGCACAAAATTCTAGTATATATTGCTAACCATGAACACCTAGACCTAAACTTGAAGTTTTCATCACGACCACCATCAACCTAAGATTAAGTTAACCTACATTATGTAAATTTAAGTTAGGATAATAAAATATTCAAATAGAGCAAAACTTGGAATTTGATGTCACAAATTCATTATAAAACCTACAATAAATTTGGTACCCAGAGTAATGTCAACTTTTAGTAAAATATGAGTGTCAACGACCACGGGTCAAATGCTTTGAAAATGAAAAGTGATCTCCAAACCAGAATACATAGAATATACATTTTTCTACCATAGAACTAAAGCATGTGTTGAATCAAGAATGTTAACATGATTAACAATAAATAATAATAGAATGATCATATAATGCAGTGTAGATAAAAAACAATAAGGAAGACAAAATATGTTTGGAAAACGCAAACCACGAATATAAACTACAAAGCTGCCAAAAGAAGGAAATAGTTGGTTAATATTCATTCTTCAGTAAAACTGGATAATGGCAGTAAACTGTGATCCATCTACTTGACAATATGTAGGAAGTTGTGTGTGTGTGTGTGTGAAATTTGGGAATATAATAATAAATTTTAAAGTAGATAATCATTTTATAAACAATTTTTTTTTTGTAATGAGATAGGTGCAAATGCCCAAACATTTTTTTTGCACGTATGAGAAATTGTGATGTAAACTTACAAATCGCACTATCGATAAATCGCATGGTCATAAGGACCAATTGTTAGTTAAGTCAAAAACAACTGGAACCATTGAAAACCTTTTTGAGAATAAATTTTAGAGATAAGAGTTTCTAAAATTGATTCACTAAAACTAATTTTATCCGAATATTTGTTGACCATGCCATTTTGCAACACAATATTGTGTTATAGGTACAAAAATTCAAAATGCGATAATTAAAACTTTCAAAATTTAGAAACTTGACAAATATACTTTTTCTACTCATTTCCGGTACTGATTATATCGAAACAGTGATTCTTTAAAGCACATTATCAATTTTTTAGCCTATTGATTATTGAGTGAATTGATTATAAATCACATTGGTATTTTTTCTAAAATTAAGGAGGAAGGTAACTTTAATTCATTTAGTCATTTATTTGTAGAACTAAGGAAAACTTTGAATAATAAACATACATTAGTGGTCCAAAGCAGCATTAATGGTGTTAATATAGTCAAAAGTTTTTTTTGGTATCTTTTAAACTTGATATTAATCATATATACTTACAATTAGTTTGTCATACACTTAAAATTAATTAGATTTTATTTGTTTTAAGTCTATATATGTCAAACAAAAAAAACCAATGAAAAACATTTTTTTTAATTCCAAAGTGTATGGCGATCAAAATCAACAAATGCTTATTATTTGTATTTCCTATCATAATATAAATGGTAGCGTGGGAAGGCTAGTAGCATAAATGCAGAACTTAGATGTTCAAATTGAAAAGGGATAAAAAAAAGAGAGGAAAAACATGGCCAAATCCAACAGACAAAACTGAAAGCTAAAGTAAATATGGTTTCATCCTTGGGGTAGAAATAAAAACAAAGTCATATGAAATATTCAAGGTTCAACAAATTTGTTTACTACAAATGAGTACAGCCTTACAGGAGCTCAAAGTGAATGACTATACAAAAAGATGCAGAAAAGTATTACTGCAGATGAGTATCAAGAGAATAATCTAATTTGTTTACATTTAATTACCAAGCACACAGTTCTCTCTATAAGCACCTAAAAATGGAATGCACCATGAGTTAAATACACCGGCATATCTTATGTTAATTGGCCATCTTAAGACATGCAATTAGCAGAATATATCATATATAGAGGTGGATGGTTTGCCATACATTTACTCGTATATAGGTAAAATAAATTAGGCATGCATTTAGTTATCAGTTAATACTACCATATCAAGGATCGTGGTATTTATTAAATAACTATGTGCAATAGTTTAATAATCATCATGATACAAAAATTGGACCTATAAATCATACAGACTTCAAAATGACAAATAAAATAAATAAATCTCAACATAAAGGGATAGAATTACTAAAAATCTAATTATTTTGGAATTTTTGCAGTACATACAGGAACAGATTAAAATCAGTAAGATGACTGAATCTATAGGAAATAGTACGACGAAAATCAGAAGAAGTGAAGAGAAAAAAGTGAAAGCCACCTACATATAGTGTAAGTTTTACTAATTTAAGATCTACTCAACACATACAATTGTAATAATCAAAGGTCGACGTGGTAAGATTATCATAAATATACATGTGATGATAAAAAAATCAAATAAATTTTTATCATTAGTCAATATGAATTATTTTATTTCGTAGGATAATAATATAAGAAATAATCAGTTCATAGCAATTTCTAAACTATTTAAGTTGTATAATTTTAAAACAATAAATTAAGAATATAATTGACACAATGTACAGGTTATAAAAAGTACAAAACATTCTTATAAAGAATTCATGCCTTTCATAATTAATTTCATGTAACTTCTAAACTTTTTGAGACATTGGTAAATTTCAAAAGCAGTAGAAGAAAATGATATGTAGTAAAAGTAGCGGAGAGGCAGTTATTTGAAAACAATATTGTTTAACTTCAATAGCACTAAAATTTAGCTATATCCAGTAGGTAAAATGAAGGATATAACAAAGCAAAAGCGTAAGAGGGAAAGATAAAACCAGAAAAGTTTACTTTGATGTCTAAGTATGTGACCATGCAATGAAAGACATTTTACTGTTTACAGTAACTGCAAGCTGAATTTCTTTATTGAAAGAAAACTCTTGGAATGGATCGCACACACTCCACTGCCTAAACTCATCAGAAAATAATTACATTTCCTAAATTCAACTTATTTGGAATGCCTTGTTAATAAGTAGTTCAACTGCTTGATTTGTTTATGTTATATCACCAGAAGTGTGACAACAAAATAAAATTTTAAAATTGGAGAAAGCCCACTACTATCAAAAAAAGTTAGCCTGCATATACAAATTGTCCTATCATCATATTAAACGAATGTAAGCCAAAATCTTTGGAAGAAACAACTACTTGTTATTGGAACATTTGGCTTACATATTTAGCTTAATTGCAGCTGATTGATTTGGAAGTCCCGAAGTTGGTCCTTCTCAAACAAAATGCTAGATTATAACATCCAAACAATGAAAAATGAATTTTTTTTTTTTTGTATAATGTCTCAATTTGCATGTAAATAAGTTTAGTAAGTATATATAAACATGAATAGATGTTGAAAGTTGAAATAGATTTAAATAAGTTAATGAATTCTAACATAGTGAG
This sequence comes from Allium sativum, assembly GCA_030737875.1. Taxonomy (NCBI): domain Eukaryota; kingdom Viridiplantae; phylum Streptophyta; class Magnoliopsida; order Asparagales; family Amaryllidaceae; genus Allium; species Allium sativum. Next base: position 829,077,404 of record CM060918.1, on the reverse strand, counting down.
GACTTTCTATTTTTTAATTTGGAAATGCTCGCCTAATCACAAATAGCGACGACATTGCCTACAAATATCAACAAAAGCATAAGAATTTTGTGGTGCACCGTATATCATTGGTTAAAGAAGAAATATTTTAGGTAATGAATATTAAAAAAAACCGAACAAAGTACTCTTTAAACATATCACAGAGAGAGGGAAAAAATTGTGATAGAAGATGAACACACAATAATCTGTCGCTCGAATTAATAATAAATATTTAATAACAATATATATATATGGATATTTTGATATATTAAAAAATATTTTGAGCTTTATAATTTTGAAACATGGTTGTAGTCGTAGAATAGATAATAGATAAAACAAAATCAAGCTAAAATAACAAAAACAAACATATTAATGTGTACACGGTATGAACTTACATGAGCTGAACATGTTCAAAACCAAATATTAGCAAAATCGTTGCACTGTCAAGTGGCGTAAAGTGATTAGTTTTGTTCTCATACTGTGAATATCTAGATGATTTAATGTATTCATTATTAAATTAATGACTAACTTACAAACATGAATTCAAAAAGTTATGGTTTTGAGTTGACTTATAACCAATTTTTAGTAACCTTTCAAATAGAATATTATTCAGTTATATGTAAAAGATAGGTAAGCATGGCATGTGCTTATTACTGTCTAAATATCTCTTTTTGATGATCGAAACTGATGTAAACATGTAAAATTCTGAATGAGTTAATGATATAAAAAAGGGAACTATTTTTTGCACCTGATGTTAGGAACTTATACACAAACTTAATGTTCTAATATGCAAGATATAAATCTTCTTTCAAATCTTATTGACCTTATGCAGGCCAAAGACTTCCGGAAATAATGGAAGACCTCACTGACACCTCATGAATGCAAATAGACAATTTTCAACACAATAACATATCACAAGGTCAGGAAAAAAAGAACAATAAGCAAAATAATCAATTAATCCAAACGGAAAATGCAGAATTGTGAAACAAATGAAATTCAAAATTCCTTGAATTGAATTTTATAAACATTATGCACAAAGGTAGTAACAACCCACTGTAAATATAAGGCAGAGGATTATAATAATAGATTAAATCGGTAGATACTGAATGACCCCATGTAAGGTTTAGGCATCCAGAACGTTGACTTGGAATTCTATTGATATAACTGGTGGTATATGCCATTACAGAACATTGGTGCAGTGCATTAGGATGATTCATCTACTGTTGCAAAGACTGGGAATGATAAGAAGTTTTAAGACCATCTCCAACTTCGTGACCCATTATACTAAATTTGGAGTTTCAGATTCTATTACAAAAATCTATTGCAAAAACTGTGCGATTTTGTTTTTGAGTTTAGTTAAATAAAAATGGAATAAAATATTAAACCTCAGGTTTAAATCGATAAAGAAACTGGGAATAGTATCTCTGATTACTTGGAATTTAGATCAATAATAGCAAGTTAATCATTAAATCATCGGCGAACTGTATAAATTAAGAAAATAACATAACTGTATAAATTAAGAATAGTAATCGAACTTACATATGCAGATGTGTTCATAAAAATAGACGAAGGGAAATTCAATATGTGGTTTCAACCTGGAAAAAACGGAGTAGGGAAACTCAGTGCCTGGGTGGAAGCTTCGATTTCAGCATGACGCAGCAGCGGGAAGCTGGAAAAGGAGCAAATTGACCATGTAGGAAGTACGAAAGCGACAGAGGGACAATCGAGTAGTTTGATGCAAAGGGTCGGTTGCAGCTGTACCTAGATGCGGGAAGGAGTTAAGTGACGAACTCACTGGGAAGCTGGGGGCGTAATCGTGAGAGCGATATTCCAATTGAGGCTTGCAGCAGGGCGGGGATTAAAGAGGGAACAATTAATAGCAGCGTTAGGCTGAATTATCCACATCGATGTGGTTAGAATCTTTGACGATAAAGGAGAGGAGAATTATCAAGAAGATGATGAAAAAGGTACATGTGAAGATGGCGGCGGAAGGTATTCTGGCAGCAGATCTGAGAATTCATTTTAAAGGGTATAGGGTCACTGAAGAGTTAAGACGGTTATCCTATTGGATGGAGTGGATTGGAATGAGGTACACGTGTCGCCCTGTCAAATTTTTGGAGGATCTGGATCTGAAAGGTCTTCGGAGAAAGATTGTGCTTTCATATAATATAATAGATAGATGGCTTCAACTATTGCTTGCAAAACAAGACCAATTCCTTTTATTTGTTGTGGAAAAGCGCACGCATTTTCCATTGTATTGTCTAGAATGACATTATTAATTATTTATTAGTTGTCTTAATTATAGTTATTTTGACTGTTTAAAGTTAAGTAGATAACACATTTTCTTTTGTGTCATTCGTTGTAGTGGCACATGTTTAGCTCACTCATTACGGCGATTCACATTTATTGAACAAAATACAATTAAATTAGTTGACATACAGCTAAATTATATTTAGGATTGTTTGATCTGGGTAATAGATGGCCAATTATTTATAAAATGGGAGTTATTATAAAGAATCACTAGAATTGTTTGTGAGCAAATGAATACAGTGGAATGCTCAATTGTTACTATTGTTATATTTTTGGCAGAAAACAACCAAAGCCAGAATAGTAATTACAACATGTCGTTTACAAAAAAAAAAAAAAAAAAAGTAGCAACCCGTGTGCGTAGCATAGGTTCACACTACTAATAAAAGAAAGTGGTACATATATGTTAGCGAAAATTTTATTGCTATGAATATATATATATATATATATATATATATATATATATATATATATGTTAGCGAAAATTGAAAGAATTTAGATCAGAGAGAAGAGAGAGATGAAACAGTAAACAATCAAAAGGCTACATTTTTATTAATATGAATTGATTCGCTATTACAATGCTAATCCCTATATTTATAGGGTCAATTATTCTCTAGAATATTCCTAGCACATTCTTTATTTTGGAGCATATTCCATGGCATATCTCTTGGCATATTCTCTAACACCAAATATAAGATAATGTATTTATTTGTCCTTATCTCAACATTAATTCATTCTTAATATCTTTCCTTAATATCTCAACATAATATCTTTCCTTAATATCTCAACACCCCCCTCAAGATGGAGCATGCGGATCACAAATGCCCATCTTGGATTGCATCACGAACAAAATGACAGTCAGCTTCAAACTTCCATACGCCATCAGCAACTCTTCACTTTTAACAAATGGTTTTTAAAGTGGACCAACTACTCAATAATGGTTTTTAAAGTGGACCAACCACTCAATAATGGTTTTTAAAGTGGGCCACACTCAATAATGGTTTTTAAAGTGGACCACACTCATTAATGGTTTTTAAAGTGGACCAACCACTCAGTGGTTTTTAAAGTGGACCACACTCAATATACAATCAATAATGGTTTTTAAAGTGGACCACACTCAATAATGGTTTTTAAAGTGGACCAACCACTAGAAATAATGGTTTTTAAAGTGGACCAACCACTAGAATATATTGGTTTTTAAAGTGGACCAACCACTAGAAATAATGGTTTTTAAAGTGGACCAACCACTAGAATATATTGGTTTTTAAAGTGGACCAACCACTAGAGGTAATTGTTTTATGGAAGATGACTGGCAGTTATTACAGTAGATCCATCAGCAGGGCAAAAGAATATATCAGTTGAGGGGGATGAATAGCCATAACAAATGCCAAACGAAAATCACAAGATCAATGTGCCAAGGAGCAGCAAACAGAATCAAATTAACCAAGTTCATAGCCTTCAGGGATGAGCAAATACGAAAAAAAATGTAGCACAGCAAGACTCATCATAGATAGCCACAACAGTGAACCCTCTTTTTTTTTAATAATTATATACATATCTCTTTCCTCCCTTTAACCTGCTCTGATACCATGAAAGAATTTAGATCAGAGAGAAGAGAGAGATGAAACAGTAAACAATCAAAAGGCTACATTTTTATTAATATGAATTGATTCGCTATTACAATGCTAATCCCTATATTTATAGGGTCAATTATTCTCTAGAATATTCCTAGCACATTCTTTATTCTGGAGCATATTCCATGGCATATCTCTTGGCATATTCTCTAACACCAAATATAAGATAATGTATTTATTTGTCCTTATCTCAACATTAATTCATTCTTAATATCTTTCCTTAATATCTCAACATAATATCTTTCCTTAATATCTCAACAAAAATTCAATGATTAATATAAATCGGATGATTATAATAAGCAATAATTGCTAATGACAACATTAAAAATTAATATACATTAATTATCGTACTTCAAACAGTTCTCTAGCCAAAGTCTAAGCCAACCTCTTGTTCAAAATTGCAAATGCATCGTCAACCTCTAGCACCCACTATAATTTGTTTGAATTGAAATTAAAATTTTCTATCAAGTAGCACTAGTCGACATGGTAAAATTTCTAAGGTCTTTTACTCTTTTTCTTTTTAATGCAAAAATACGACTATTATGTATTCAATTAATGTGCAACTGTTTGGTTTTGATGGTTTAGTGCTAACTGATAACTACAACAAACAGTGTTATGTGCTTTTTAAAACATGATAAATTCGTGTACCATTGTTATCATTAATTAATTCATGTACCATTCCTGTACCATTGTTATCACTCCCATAAATAAATTCGTGTACCAAACATTGATATCATTAATTAATTAAATGAAGTAGAAAGTTTAAGGTATAACACTCTCTTGCCATTGAGTCTTGAGCGATTTCCCTAACAAGCCTTTGGAAGGGAAGCTTCCTGATGAGTAATTCGGTGCTCTTTTGGTACTTGTGAATTTCAGGAAGAGCGACAGTTCCTGGCCTGAAGCGGTGTGGCCTCTTCGCCCCTCCTGCTATTTGCAGCGACTTCCTGGCAGCCTGCATGCAATTTGTTTTCATGCATCAGCAGTCAATGCAATTTTGTTATAACACAAGTACGCATATCAAATGAAAAAATTAGTGAAAGTAGTGCTACAAGTCAACCTTGGTTGCCAATTGCTTACGAGGAGCCTTGCCTCAAGTGGACTTGCGAGCAGTTTGCTTTGTACATGCCATCTTTCCTTTCCTGGATGTATGTACCACAAAACATCCTACAATTTTTTTAAACGAACAATTTTAACTTCATATAAATATCAATGATTAGTAAACCAAAGTCCCTTACCCATGATATTTGTTAAGAACCCAAAGAAGAACTCGTCCCCAACGCTAACTCCACCTGTCACATAGAAGAACTCGTCCAAGGCCGCGTCAAAGCACCCGTACCATCTGCTTGGTGATTCGGTGGTGATGTGCCATGTGTTGGAGTCGAGATCATACATCACGACGGTGGAGGTTCTGGAGTTGCCTCCGGCGAGGTAGATCTAGCCGTTGAGTGCGGTGATGGCGAACTTCTTGCTTCTGATCTGAGGATGTGAGATGAGAGAGATCCTGGTTTCCCACATATCGATCTCGACTGTGGATCTGGAACAGAGGAGGCAGACTTTGTTGCGAATGGAGATGAAAGAGGCGGAGGCTTGTTTGGTGTGTCGAAATAGAGGAGGAAGAGGCGGCGAGCGATTTAGGATATTCGGAAGAAGATAGAGTAGTAATAAGACCGATTTGGGAAGTAGAGAAAAATATGCGGATCCAAAATTCAGAATGGGTTTCGAAATTTTAAAGGCGACCAAAATGAAATTAGAGTTTGCTTCCAAATTTAGAAGGCGCTTCATTTTTTTGTCATAAAAGGCTGATGGTTTAGGAAAGTTTCATTGTTTACCGACTTGTAAAATGTTAGATTAAACAATTGATATTATTAAATTATGATCAGAAATTTATGTATAGTAATTAATAATTTAACATCTGAATTTGTAATTTAATCTAGAAGGTTTGAGTCTCGAGAAAAGCTTGTTATTGAAGGTGCAATAACAAACTTTGAAAATATTACTGTGTGGTAAATAAAAACCGTATATGTTAAAAGAGTTCATAAACAAAAATTCTTCTATTTTTTTTAATATTTCCTAGTTTTAAGAAAGCTACCAAATTTTATTTTTTAATTTTACAAGTGTTTTAAATTATTGAATATTAATAAATTAAATTATCAAATATTATAAGCTAAATAATAAACATATTTCTTAATTAAATATTAAATGTTGAACATTAATTATTACGTAATATAGTATTAGTTACAATTTTCAAAAAAAAATTATTAGTTACTATTTGTTATTTAGTTATTCGCACGAGTTATAAAGATAAACATTAACATGTTCAAATGTAAAATATTTATTGTAGCCTATAAAGAAATGTAATCGTTAACAATGTGTTTATCGCAACTAGTAGAAAGCTTAATTGTTAAAATTATATTTGTCGCAAGTGGCGAGAAAATGTAATCGTTATTTACTAATTATTATTGATTACTTATTATTTTATGATTATAATTGAATGTTAATCAAACACATATATTATTTAATTAATAAAAATTATTATTAGTTATTACATATCCAATATTAATTAGCGTAAAATATACTGGCATACTGACTGAATTTGTTATGAAAGAAGAGGACTTAATTAAGAATTTAGTAATTACATTGGTTATGAGAAAAGATTATTTTGCAAACTCTAAATAAGCAATGATTATAAGTTATTTATTATAGAACGTAAATTATTATTTATTATTACTTATACATCATTAATTAGAACAAATTAATTATTAATTATTGGACATGTTAATAATTATTAAAAAATAACACTAAAATTTATCTTTTAAAAAAGTATAAACATCTCTTGCAAATCTGTTGGAATTCTGCTGCAAAATAGTTTTAATAAATATTTGTTGGTATTCAAGCTGAATTTACGGCGGAAAATAATGGTAGAAATTTTCTATCGGTAATTTGACGCAATTTATAACAGCTTAGTGAGGGATGACAGAAGACGACAGTAATAAGTAAAAGAAAAGAAAAAGTTGAAAAAACAAAAAATTATCCTTGCAGATCATATGAAAATCCATCGCAAATTAGCAACGGAAATTTCCGCTTCTAAATATATGACGCTAAATCAGTGTTTTCTTGTAGTGGTTCAAAGCCCAATTTCAATTCAAAATCTCGTAACTAATTATTATTCAAATTAGTTAATTCTATTCAATAATTAAAAATCTGATATTTGTTCCAAAAATCAATCCATTACTCCACTTGAGTTCAGATATATTTTATAACTCAACTCTGGATTTTTCTAATGTAAATCTAGGTTTTATTTGTCTAAAATTCTTATATTTAATTAAATAAACCGTTATGGTTTTATAATGGTTATGGCGCTGTTTTTCTAAAAATTTGATCTTGACATAACTCAAAATCTATTCGACGAAATCCAGATTTTTCTCTTCCAATAGAAAACTAGTATCTAATTGGTCTTGACGGTTCTTTTTTCAAAGAATTCCGACTTAATTTGAGTTCTATATACTCAACTGATGTTCGAAACGCCTATTTTACGAACTTCCACGCTGCTGCGAGTTCATTTTAATTATTTTTAAATATAAACGTTAAAGCTTCGTTTATTAATAATTCCAACTCCATTCTGGTATATTTAAATATAAGTTAAACTGGTTTTCCAAATCTAACTTTAATATTACCGACTATCTCTAATTGTCGATTATTTCCTAACTCGGTTATAGATTCAATTACTACACCATTTATTTTATACTCATTTCTAATTTCCTTAGAAATAAATTATTATGTAGAATTCATGAAATCGAATTCTAAATATATATCCTTTGGATTTTTCCAATTCAGTTTATATTCCGAATTCCGAAATAAAAATAGTCGTTCCTTTTTCGAAGTGATTTCCAATTCACTTTCAAATTCAAACTTGAATTTATAATTCCACATTTATCCCATGATAATTATTCCACTTTATAAACATTATTTATAAATTTTCTTCCTTGTTTTATACATTAAGCAAGTTCCATTTCAAAGCCCATTTGAAACCAAATTTCTATACTTGGAATACTTTATTTATAATAAATTATATATATACGGTGAATTTATTTCCATTTTTTAAAATTTAAACTTCTATTTAATACAATCCAATTATTTTCTGTTTCTGAAAATATTTATTTAAATCAATTCGATCTAATTGAATTCAAATCATAAATCCATACAAATTTATTTTAATTCAATTCACATTCCAACCATCGGAAAGTTTCCTCGTTCCTTATTAACATGATTCCCAATCCTCAATTTAAATTCATTTTTGAATTTAAATATTTAAATTATCCAAAGGGTAATTTTTCCATTTCAGTTATAAACACTGTTTTTGAATTCACTTTAATTCCCTGCATTATCCAATGAAAATCATTCCATTTTATTTATAAACATAATTTATAAATTTACTTTAATTTCTTGCGTTATTTAATTTAAAAACATCATTTATAAATTCACCACTTTAATTTCTAGTATTACTTAATTTATAAACTTTGTTTATAAATTCAATACTTGTTTTATTTATTCAAAACAAGTTATTATCTTTATAGCCCACTCGAAATTCAAATTCTATTTTAAAAAATAAAATTCCCCTTTTAAATCTCAAAATATCATTTCCATGATATTTTTATATATCGATACTTTAGGCCCAGTGATATTTCAATCAATCAAAAACCCCAGTTATCAAACATAGATTTTCTAACACATCATATATGCTAATATATATGAAAACTAACAATTAATAATATTTTTGAGGAATCCAGTCGAATCCCTCCAACCTGTTATCCTGCATTCACAGACATTAGCCAACATAAATAATACCCATCCTGCTTCAAGGCAGGATATCGTGGTATATAAGGTTATCCACTATTATAGTGTGGAGTGTATAGGGTCATCCGCTAATGATACTGCGGGCATCCGCTAATGATACTATAGGAATCCATCCACTAATATATATATATATATATATATATATGTATATATATATATATAATAACCACAAGCACTATTCCTAGATAACTAATATATTTTTAATAGCCACAATAATATTCTAGTGCATGCAAACAACTAACGAACAATTATTTTAGCAAATAAAATAATTCTAAATAAAAATATGAGTGAGATTTACTCACCGAAATTGCAATTGTCGAATTTCCTGTTTATTTCCAAATCATCGGCTACGAATCTTCTCGAATGAATTCGCACCTACGATAATTTGATTTAAATTTATTGATTAACATTTATTTATTTAAATTAAATATTTAAATGAATAAATAAATTTCTTATATTTTTTTCTTCTTTTAACGGTTACTAAATTAAATTTAACTTAACCAATATAATTAAACTAATCTATGTATTTTTTAAACATTAAACCATTTATATTTACTTAAATAAATTACAAATTTAATTACCTGTTATTATCTCTAATGCTTCTTCCATCTATTAAAACAAATTCGAGCCCTCCCTTCATTGTACAAGTCATCGACATCACCACTACACAATTCCAACTTATATCATCCTCAACTATGAATTTTCTCGACTAGTCTCAAGATCATACCTTGTACAATAAGATTATAAATTTTAATTATCCGATTATATTATTGTTAACTAATTAAATTTCTAATTTAATAAATAACATACTAAATAAGTTTAACATTCATATTCAGTTTTTACTTACAAATCTCCATGTCAAAATGCTCGAAACACTCCTCTTCAAACACCGTTCATCATATCTACCAAAGTTATAATCCATACTTCGTTCAGCTTCACCAAACTCAAATACCCCAACTGATAGCAACACTTCATACTGCTCGTCATCTCAACATTCCATCGCTACTCTTCAGCACTGCATCACCAAAACATAGTCACCAACCCTTTCTAACCAATAGCGAAATGAACCATCACGAACAGAAGGTGCTTACTTTTTCCGCAAAAAAACAAACAGTGTGCACCCTCACGTTACTGTCAAGGATAACACACAGTTCCCCTCATATTTATCTCCCTTCCTACCCAAATAACCTGTAACAACCCGTATTTTTAATAACCTGTTATAACATAAATTGAGGCAGAATTTAATTATAAAATGTGAATCAAGGGAAACGGGCTATGCCATTGCGTTCGTCTCGGAAAAATACGCGAAATAGAGTCCGAGTTTTCGAAAATCGGAGTCCGTATGACCCAGTTAAGGCCCATTGAAGTTTTCAGAAAATTCCTAAGTAAAAACAGATTTAAAATTTGAAATTAAAAACAAGGGTTAGGGCAAACTGGCGCAGGCGGGAAAATTCCCGCCAGGACCCGCATGTCGACAGGCCTGTCGACAGGGTCCCCAGGGTGTCGACTGCCCTGTCGACAGGGGGTGGCCAGGCAGTTTTGCCTGGCGCACCATTTTGATTTGGGCTTGGTCTTGTGGCTTGGTTCTGGAGAATTCCGAAATCTGATGGACCTAATTCAACCTAGGGTTAATCCTATGGTCTAAATCACTAGCCTAATCTATAAATAAGAGCCTAACCTACCCTAAATCACTCATTATTCATTCTAGCAACTAAACTATGCCAAAATCAAAACTCTCATGGCCTCCACTCTCTTCATACAATTCCTAAACAAATCCCTAAGAGATTTCCATGCATACAAGTGTATTTAGGCTTGTATGATCCTCTTTAGCTTGCATTAAAGTCTTGTTTCTCCATTGTCATCATAAAGGAGGAGTCTTGATCAAGTTTGTGTAACAACCCGAAAATCTGGGCCAGTTTAAAATTTTTATTTTGGCCATTTTAGCGAATTTTGAATATTTAAAATGAATTATTTTAAATAATATCGACGAAAAATTTATTTTGAATATAATTCGAACGTATATATTATACGCGTCGTCGTTAGAATATAAATAATTATATATAATTATAAATAGAATTGAAAATGGCGCGGTAGTTCGATAATTCGATTTCAAACTTCAATTGAATGTACCGGGTGCAAAACAATCCGGATTTTAGTGAAACCAAAAACGATAGGATCTTTTTGGGAATATCTTTCCAACGAATCCGAAAAATCAAGATTTCATATCGGGAATCAAAAGATATGTCCAGTTGAAAATTCTGAATAGTCGCTATGGAATTCAGGCCCTTAAAAATGGACATTTTGCAAACGACCTCGGATTTCGACGAAACCAGTTTTGTTGGGTCCGTGATGTAAAGTTATTGCTAGGTTTCAAATTTCATAATTTTTCGAATCAATATGTGAGCGTGGCAAAGGAAAACGCGTTTGACCAGTTTCAGTTGATTTTAGTCGACTGGAAATTGGCCATTTTTCCAACGGTCTCAGAATTCGACGAAACTAGTTTTGTTAGGACCGTATCGTCAATACGAAGCTAGAAAATATTTTTCTGGAATTTTTAAAGTTAGTATGTGACCCCGGTAATTTGAAATGTACGTTTAAAATTCAATATAGCGATTTAAATGTAAATTCAAAGGAAACTGATCGAAACAATCAAATCAGCATGCGATACATATCCCATTGTGTTCGGAATGGGGGTGAAACGCTATGGGCGACAGGCGGTGGGCCTCGTTTCGAGTTGGGTTGTAAAAGTCAACTTTTAGCGATTAAATTAATTAAATTAATTAAAAATAAAATAAAATACATAAAACCCCCTCATCCCTTTCTTTTCTTTCATTACCGTATGCCCCTCTTCTTTCAGAAAAAAATATATAAAACCGTCGTGCCCTCCCCTCTATCGTCGACGCGCCGCCAAGGGAGACCGCCGCGCCTCCCCATCAGCCCCCCCTTCCTTCCTCCCTCTTCCTTCTTCTCCGTCCTAGCGTCCTTCCCCTCTGGCCTTGCCCGATCCTGAAACCGCGACCCACCTCCACCTTCCGTCAGTGCCGCAGCGCCACGACCAGCAGAGGAGCGCCACCACTGCTCCGGCGCGCCATCTTTCCTCCCCCTCTCCTATTCGATCAGCCTTCTCTCCCCCCCCCCCCCCTTCACTGTAAGTCCATTTTCTTTTTCTTTTTTCTATTATTATTTATTTATTATTTTATTCCTGTTTTTATTTTAACAGATTTAAAACTGATTTTATTTTTTTAAAACTTTAAAATTAGAAAAGGGTTGAACTTTAAAAATAGAAAAGGCGGAATCTTTATTATGTAGAAGAAAGAAAAATATGATTTTTATATTTTTAAAGCATTAAAAATATAATCTTTACTATATAGAAATATTAAAAATATGATTTTTATATTTTTAAAGTATTAAAAATATAATCTTTATAGGATAGAGAATATAAAAATATCATCTTTGTATGTGTAGCAAAATAAAAATCTGATTTTTATTTTCTATACGTCGAAATAAAATGGTAATTTTTATAATGATGAAATCTATATTTTTGAAAGGATGAAGTCTTTATTTTTATAAAGGCGAAAACTTTATTTTTATAAAGGCGAAATCTTTATTTTTATAAAGGCGAAATCAATATTTTTGAAATGGGATTATTGTCTATATATTAGCGGTAAGGAAATTCGATTTTTATATATTGAACTTTGAAATAAAAATTCGATTTTTATATATTGAACTTTGAAATAAAAATTCGATTTTTATATATTGAACTTTGAAATAAAAATTCGATTTTTATATATTGAACTTTGAAATAAAAATTCGATTTTTATATATTGAATAGCAAAGTAAAAATTCGATTTTTTTACATAGGTAGTGAAAGCGGGCAACGAAGATGCGATAGCGACGAAGACTTCTGCAAATGAAGAGCCGTGGAGCTAGGATAGCTATAGGTGAGAATTTCTCACCTTTCAATTTCTTTTCTAGTTTTATATATGTATACTAGGATGCAGACGGTGCCTAGTAGCACCCGACACAATTGTCCACAGACCATGGACTTGTTTGTTTGGTTGCATAGATTAGTTGAATTATTTGTTTGAATTGAATTGTTTGGTGAGATGAAAATGATTTGATTGATGGGTGAATGGCATGGGCCTTCACTAGACCGGGGATAAGGCTAGGCCTCGTCCCGTTTCTAGTATCGTGCCGTTATGCCGCCGAAATTTTCTAAAATATGTTAGAAAAATAAAAATATCATTTTATTTAAAGAATGAACTGAATAGAAATTCATATGTTGGAATAAAATGTTTTATCGTTAAAAATATAATTTTTAACGTGAATGTGAATAAATAAATATTCATTTACAAACCGGACGGTTTGTTTATGTACACCTATTTGAATGACATTGATTGGGACGATAAATTTTACACATCGCCCAACAGCACAAATAAAATCTGTGTTTGATTGTTTGAAACCCCACACGGGTGTTGGGATGAAATTTGAAGTTCACTCATCCTGATTGATTAAATATGTCGATCGATTGATTGACAGGCTGTTATAAGCGTTAGATATCTATATTTGATGCTTATACAGTGTAGTGCACTTTGGTTGATGGTTGATTATCTATCGTTGCTATTATATACATTTGTTGTATGGAATCCATATAATTAACTTTATATGGTTATTGATTGGGCCACATTCCAGTTTTAAAATAGAAATATTTGAAATAGAAATATTCGAAATGAAATATTTGAAAACATCAATATATGAAGCCGTGTTGATTAGATTGACGCCATTTTGACGTGAACGATATTTATATCGATTTTATTCATTTTGAAATGAATATTGAAAGTGAATTGAATTAAAAGTGATTTCAAAGTGAATTGAATTAAAAGTGGTTTCGAAATGAATTGAATTGAAAACGAATTCAAATTGAATTGAAAACGATTTCGAAATGAATTGAATTGAAAACGAATTCAAAGTGAATTGAATTAAAAGTGATTTCAAAGTGAATTGAATTAAAAGTGATTTCGAAATGAATTGAATTGAAAACGAATTCAAATTGAATTGAAAACGATTTCGAAATGAATTGAATTGAAAACGAATTCAAAGTGAATTGAATTAAAAGTGATTTCAAAGTGAATTGAATTAAAAGTGGTTTCGAAATGAATTGAATTGAAAACGAATTCAAATTGAATTGAAAACGATTTCGAAATGAATTGAATTGAAAACGATTTCGAAATGAATTGAATTGAAAACGAATTCAAATTGAATTGAAAACGATTTCGAAATGAATTGAATTGAAAACGATTTCGAAATGAATTGAAAACGAATTCAAATTGAATTGAAAGCAAATTGAAATGAATTCAAATTGAATTGAAATTTGAATTGAATAGAAATGAATTTTGAAACGAATTTATAAAGAAGAATTCAATTTTGATTTGAATTGAAAAGGAAGTTGAAATTGCTTTTGAAACGAATTCAGAACTATTTATATAATTCGTTTTAAATAGAAATCGACGAAATATATATTATATATATTATATATATAATATAATGGCCTGAATAGAACGCGCCGCGCCGCGGCAGTTCGCGAATTTCGACCATTTATTTCAAACGGACATTACGGGAGATCCGACCGTCGGATTCTCCTAAAACCGGAACCGTTGGGTTCGTATCGAAAAGAGCTTTCTAATGAATGTTAGAAATTTGAAATCTAACGGTTGGATTTGGAGATACGTCCAAATCAAATTCGAAAAAGGTCGCTGTAAGTGCAGTTCGATGGCCGTTGATGGAAATCGACTGTACGGGCCTTGATAAAATTATTAAAAATAGTAATAATTTATGTAAAATCCTAAGAAATGATTTGTGAAGATTTGAGATGAAAAACTCCATATTTGAAAAGATAAAAATAGATTTTTATCGAAATGAACTAGTTTTGAACTAGAATTATAATTCTATTTATTTTTAAATAAATAAATTGAATTTGAAATGGTTTTGAAAATAACCAAAATTTCCAATGATTGCATTGGAGTGGATTTGAATCGAAATTGTCTTCGGAATATTTCGATGTTGGAATTCGTGATTATACAGGTGTTGTTATGGAAATTTGAAAGATATATATGTATATCGTTATTTCCAATACGACATTTGTTGATCGTAGAATTTGATATTGAATATAGGCCGATATATTTTCTATTCAGAGCCTTATATTGAATATCAAATGTGATTTGGGTTTGTCGTGAATGGTGTCTTCACTAACACTGTTCTTGAACCCAGATGAGAAAATATTAAATCTTTTTATTTAGATTTAATGAAGTGTACCAATTAAATGATATTTAATTGGAATTGAATTGATATTGATTTTTGGGTTTATCGTGAACAGTGTTTTAAATAACACTCATTCTTTAACCTGATAATTAATGGAATGTGATTTTGGGTTTATCGTGAACCGTGTTTTAAATGACACTGATTCTTTAACCCAGTCGAAGATTAAAACTAAGTGGAGTTTTAATGAATCTTTAATTAGATTGAAATGATCGAAAGTGGAGTATCACCAGTTTTGCTCCAGGCGATAGTTAAATCTTTAATTAGATTTGAACGTGAAATGGTAATTGAATTTACCGATAACACCGTGGTGTTAGATATGAAGTATAACCAGTTTTACTTCATGGGATGAATAGGTTGGGATTGGGAAATTAAAACAAATGATTACTTCGGTAAGGTTCGTTAATCCCGACTAGTTGAATCGAAATTCAAAAGTTGATTAAAGAATAAATTCAAGAAATTTATCTTGGATAAAATTAATGGGAACATTTCCCTATGAATGTGAAATTAGAAACTGACTGTCGGTTAGCTAAGCAGAATGGTTTTCTGGATATTGATCTGATGTTGGTTTCGGCCTTCGGGGTTAATATTTGGGGAATTATTCTCTTGATTAATTTACGATTAGTGACTGATGAATTGGAATGAGGCGTATGTTGTGTTTGTGTAACACTTATTTAAATATACGCGAGTTATTCGGAAAGACCGGGTTTATCCCATTCTGAATAACTGATACGACGATAAGTCGAAGATGAAGACGATGGTCGAAGACCGGAGGTCTTCACGTCGTTTGGGTAATTACTGATGATCTTGATTGGGCTGTACACCCAAGAAGATGGAAACAGTTGGTGATCGTCCAGACGTACTTGGAGATCGATGGATGTGCGGGGTACTAGGTGCCTCCGGTTTCGTTCAGACCCAGAACGGACTTGTAAATGGACTGTGTGTCTGACATCGGATTTCATTCTGTGTGACTGATATCGGTTGCATAGGATGGTTTTCCTGTGTGGCATGCTAAGATGCAAATGATCAAGGCTTCTGTTGAAAAGCAAAGTCTTGTGGTTGATGATCGAAGCACGGCCTTCGTGGCGTAGCTTTGTGTAACGTTTACTTCGCGAGTTTCACACCCGGTATGAACCAAAAACGGGAGAGGACATCAGGGAGGACTTGCGTTTCTTTCTAGCTAGAAGTGGCGTCAGTGGTTTTACACGCCCTGACGAGTTTGACTTATGTGGTTGTTGCTGTTGCGAGGCGCCTCGGATTGATCGGTCGTTCTCGAACCGATGGAGTCATTTGTTGGCTCGTTTACGCCCCATAGGGCGGAGAGACGTATTGTTCAGGCATAATAATCCACATCGGTGGACCGGCCCTGACGATCTAAAGGGTTGATGCGTTCTGATCCTGAGACATGGGCTAGATTGTCTCGAATCGGTTGAGGACTATCTTTTGCCTCGGTTCATAGATGGAAACCCAATTTCCAAATACGAGACTTTGCGGTTTTATTTGTAAACCTATATATGGCGACATAGTGGCATGGGACGCTCATGTCGCCTATGATTGATATTTATGATTTGAAGTTGTTTTATACACTATGCACTTATAATAGTATCAAATGACTTGTTTTAAACGTATCAAGCATTCTTTGGCTGTTATAAGGGAAAACCCTATCCCCCGGCTTGCGTTGCATTGTGTGATAGGACCTGGGTCTTATAACAGCTTCATTTTTCTTTATTTAGCATTGCGCTGTTTGTTTTATGCACTGGTATTCTTGGGAGGAAACCCGTTCCGTGTTATACGGCGTGGTCCCTTGATTTACCTAACTTTAAAAATAAAGATTAATAACTGTTTTAGTTCTCACACCAGTCACATGACTGACCTGGAGTTTATTGTTTTAACCTAAACTCTGGGTGCCCTTATTTTGACACGGGCAGCTAGTAGTTTTGGTTTTGCAGATTTATATTCACAGGATCCTGGTTTACAGCTGGAACGATATCCGGAAAGCTTTGTATCCGTATATCTCTTCTAGTTGTGTATTGTATTATTTTCCGCTGCTATGTATTTAAATGTAATTTAAATCTCTGATATTTCTGTGTAATATTCATTTATACTCTGTATATTCTTGTAATCTGATGCATTGTTGTAATATACAGTGAAATGTTCTTCTGTATGCGTTCTGTTTTGTCGTGTTCTCAAACGATAGGGCGTTTCGAACGACCTGGATCGGTTTAGCGACTGGTTCGCACCGAGCGAAATTCCTTCTCGTCACAGTTGGTATCAGAGCTTTGGTTTACAAAGCAGAGAACAAGGCACATTAGAACCATACGAAAGAATTCATCAGATATTGGATTAGTAATATCCAATTAGAATGACTCGTTAGAGATAGGATCAGTAGTATCCTAGAACGAGTGTGAAGAGTATATTTTTGAAAATGAAAACAAATTTTGTTTTGAAAATTTAAATCAATTATTCGTAGTTGATTATCTATTTATATTGATGTGGACAATCCAGTATATATAGATTTTACGTATACGTCTGATCCGCGTGTATTCGAAATTTTAATATACTGGATAGATATAGAGTCACACTCTAGTCGCCCGGACATGATTCTGATGATGGCGCGCCATCACCAGTATTTATTTTCCTGTTTCGAAGGTGTGATTTCTATATGTTTCCATTAGACTGGTGTGAGAACCAAAACTAATATAGTTAGAACACATTGTTGTAAATTGGCACCAAAACATGATTTTCTGTATATGTATCAAAATTATGAATTTGAAACTCTAATTCACTAATTGATTGATGTTTGTGTGGTTTGTTTATTTGGTTGCTAAATTTTAACCATTTTGCCTAATTCAACCAAATATTGAATTGTATTGGAATTTGGTCGCATCTGCTTGCATATACATGTATATCATTGAACAGGTCATAGCAAGGAGGCTAGAGCCAGAGAATAAAATTTGTTTGCCCGACAAATAGGTACATGTTTACTACATAATTTCCTGTTTTGTTTGGGTGATGATGATTTTGTGAGCCTATTGGCTAGCCGCTTGGCTTTTTCTTTTTCTTTTTGAGATCTGAAGGACCGGGGAAGCTATTTGAAATTCCCCGATGCTCCCGGTGCAGGGGAGGTTATGGCGAAATTTTTCAAAAATTTAGGGTGTTAGCCAAATTTTTGAGATTTTGAAAATTCTCAGAAACTAAAGAGAGAATGGAAGCCTGATCGAGCGTAGAGTTGATTAATCAAACCACTTTCGACTTTGTTCCTTTTCGGGGACGAAAAGTTTTAAGTGGGGGAGATTGTAACAACCCGAAAATCTGGGCTAGTTTAAAATTTTTATTTTGGCCATTTTAGCGAATTTTGAATATTTAAAATGAATTATTTTAAATAATATCGACGAAAAATTTATTTTGAATATAATTCGAACGTATATATTATACGCATCGTCGTTAGAATATAAATAATTATATATAATTATAAATAGAATTGAAAATGGCGCGGTAGTTCGATAATTCAATTTCAAACTTCAATTGAATGTACCGGGTGCAAAACAATCCGGATTTTAGTGAAACCAAAAACGATAGGATCTTTTTGGGAATATCTTTCCAACGAATCCGAAAAATCAAGATTTCATATCGGGAATCAAAAGATATGTCCAGTTGAAAATTCTGAATAGTCGCTATGGAATTCAGGCCCTTAAAAATGGACATTTTGCAAACGACCTCGGATTTCGACGAAACCAGTTTTGTTGGGTCCGTGATGTAAAGTTATTGCTAGGTTTCAAATTTCATAATTTTTCGAATCAATATGTGAGCGTGGCAAAGGAAAACGCGTTTGACCAGTTTCAGTTGATTTTAGTCGACTGGAAATTGGCCATTTTTCCAACGGTCTCAGAATTCGACGAAACTAGTTTTGTTAGGACCGTATCGTCAATACGAAGCTAGAAAATATTTTTCTGGAATTTTTAAAGTTAGTATGTGACCCCGGTAATTTGAAATGTACGTTTAAAATTCAATATAGCGATTTAAATGTAAATTCAAAGGAAACTGATCGAAACAATCAAATCAGCATGCGATACATATCCCATTGTGTTCGGAATGGGGGTGAAACGCTATGGGCGACAGGCGGTGGGCCTCGTTTCAAGTTGGGTTGTAAAAGCCAACTTTTAGCGATTAAATTAATTAAATTAATTAAAAATAAAATAAAATACATAAAACCCCCTCATCCCTTTCTTTTCTTTCATTACCGTATGCCCCTCTTCTTTCAGAAAAAAAAATATAAAACCGTCGTGCCCTCCCCTCTATCGTCGACGCGCCGCCAAGGGAGACCGCCGCGCCTCCCCATCAGCCCCCCCTTCCTTCCTCCCTCTTCCTTCTTCTCCGTCCTAGCGTCCTTCCCCTCTGGCCTTGCCCGATCCTGAAACCGCGACCCACCTCCACCTTCCGTCAGTGCCGCAGCGCCACGACCAGCAGAGGAGCGCCACCACTGCTCCGGCGCGCCATTTTTCCTCCCCCTCTCCGATTCGATCAGCCTTCTCTCCCCCCCTTCACTGTAAGTCCATTTTCTTTTTCTTTTTTCTATTATTATTTATTTATTATTTTATTCCTGTTTTTATTTTAACAGATTTAAAACTGATTTTATTTTTTTAAAACTTTAAAATTAGAAAAGGGTTGAACTTTAAAAATAGAAAAGGCGGAATCTTTATTATGTAGAAGAAAGAAAAATATGATTTTTATATTTTTAAAGCATTAAAAATATAATCTTTACTATATAGAAATATTAAAAATATGATTTTTATATTTTTAAAGTATTAAAAATATAATCTTTATAGGATAGAGAATATAAAAATATCATCTTTGTATGTGTAGCAAAATAAAAATCTGATTTTTATTTTCTATACGTCGAAATAAAATGGTAATTTTTATAATGATGAAATCTATATTTTTGAAAGGATGAAGTCTTTATTTTTATAAAGGCGAAAACTTTATTTTTATAAAGGCGAAAACTTTATTTTTATAAAGGCGAAATCAATATTTTTGAAATGGGATTATTGTCTATATATTAGCGGTAAGGAAATTCGATTTTTATATATTGAACTTTGAAATAAAAATTCGATTTTTATATATTGAACTTTGAAATAAAAATTCGATTTTTATATATTGAACTTTGAAATAAAAATTCGATTTTTATATATTGAACTTTGAAATAAAAATTCGATTTTTATATATTGAATAGCAAAGTAAAAATTCGATTTTTTTACATAGGTAGTGAAAGCGGGCAACGAAGATGCGATAGCGACGAAGACTTCTGCAAATGAAGAGCCGTGGAGCTAGGATAGCTATAGGTGAGAATTTCTCACCTTTCAATTTCTTTTCTAGTTTTATATATATATACTAGGATGCAGACGGTGCCTAGTAGCACCCGACACAATTGTCCACAGACCATGGACTTGTTTGTTTGGTTGCATAGATTAGTTGAATTATTTGTTTGAATTGAATTGTTTGGTGAGATGAAAATGATTTGATTGATGGGTGAATGGCGTGGGCCTTCACTAGACCGGGGATAAGGCTAGGCCTCGTCCCGTTTCTAGTATCGTGCCGTTATGCCGCCGAAATTTTCTAAAATATGTTAGAAAAATAAAAATATCATTTTATTTAAAGAATGAACTGAATAGAAATTCATATGTTGGAATAAAATGTTTTATCGTTAAAAATATAATTTTTAACGTGAATGTGAATAAATAAATATTCATTTACAAACCGGACGGTTTGTTTATGTACACCTATTTGAATGACATTGATTGGGACGATAAATTTTACACATCGCCCAACAGCACAAATAAAATCTGTGTTTGATTGTTTGAAACCCCACACGGGTGTTGGGATGAAATTTGAAGTTCACTCATCCTGATTGATTAAATATGTCGATCGATTGATTGACAGGCTGTTATAAGCGTTAGATATCTATATTTGATGCTTATACAGTGTAGTGCACTTTGGTTGATGGTTGATTATCTATCGTTGCTATTATATACATTTGTTGTATGGAATCCATATAATTAACTTTATATGGTTATTGATTGGGCCACATTCCAGTTTTAAAATAGAAATATTTGAAATAGAAATATTCGAAATGAAATATTTGAAAACATCAATATATGAAGCCATGTTGATTAGATTGACGCCATTTTGACGTGAACGATATTTATATCGATTTTATTCATTTTGAAATGAATATTGAAAGTGAATTGAATTAAAAGTGATTTCAAAGTGAATTGAATTAAAAGTGGTTTCGAAATGAATTGAATTGAAAACGAATTCAAATTGAATTGAAAACGATTTCGAAATGAATTGAATTGAAAACGAATTCAAAGTGAATTGAATTAAAAGTGATTTCAAAGTGAATTGAATTAAAAGTGATTTCGAAATGAATTGAATTGAAAACGAATTCAAATTGAATTGAAAACGATTTCGAAATGAATTGAATTGAAAACGAATTCAAAGTGAATTGAATTAAAAGTGATTTCAAAGTGAATTGAATTAAAAGTGGTTTCGAAATGAATTGAATTGAAAACGAATTCAAATTGAATTGAAAACGATTTCGAAATGAATTGAATTGAAAACGATTTCGAAATGAATTGAATTGAAAACGAATTCAAATTGAATTGAAAACGATTTCGAAATGAATTGAATTGAAAACGATTTCGAAATGAATTGAAAACGAATTCAAATTGAATTGAAAGCAAATTGAAATGAATTCAAATTGAATTGAAATTTGAATTGAATAGAAATGAATTTTGAAACGAATTTATAAAGAAGAATTCAATTTTGATTTGAATTGAAAAGGAAGTTGAAATTGCTTTTGAAACGAATTCAGAACTATTTATATAATTCGTTTTAAATAGAAATCGACGAAATATATATTATATATATTATATATATAATATAATGGCCTGAATAGAACGCGCCGCGCCGCGGCAGTTCGCGAATTTCGACCATTTATTTCAAACGGACATTACGGGAGATCCGACCGTCGGATTCTCCTAAAACCGGAACCGTTGGGTTCGTATCGAAAAGAGCTTTCTAATGAATGTTAGAAATTTGAAATCTAACGGTTGGATTTGGAGATACGTCCAAATCAAATTCGAAAAAGGTCGCTGTAAGTGCAGTTCGATGGCCGTTGATGGAAATCGACTGTACGGGCCTTGATAAAATTATTAAAAATAGTAATAATTTATGTAAAATCCTAAGAAATGATTTGTGAAGATTTGGGATGAAAAACTCCATATTTGAAAAGATAAAAATAGATTTTTATCGAAATGAACTAGTTTTGAACTAGAATTATAATTCTATTTATTTTTAAATAAATAAATTGAATTTGAAATGGTTTTGAAAATAACCAAAATTTCCAATGATTGCATTGGAGTGGATTTGAATCGAAATTGTCTTCGGAATATTTCGATGTTGGAATTCGTGATTATACAGGTGTTGTTATGGAAATTTGAAAGATATATATGTATATCGTTATTTCCAATACGACATTTGTTGATCGTAGAATTTGATATTGAATATAGGCCGATATATTTTCTATTCAGAGCCTTATATTGAATATCAAATGTGATTTGGGTTTGTCGTGAATGGTGTCTTCACTAACACTGTTCTTGAACCCAGATGAGAAAAGATTAAATCTTTTTATTTAGATTTAATGAAGTGTACCAATTAAATGATATTTAATTGGAATTGAATTGATATTGATTTTTGGGTTTATCGTGAACAGTGTTTTAAATAACACTCGTTCTTTAACCCGATAATTAATGGAATGTGATTTTGGGTTTATCGTGAACCGTGTTTTAAATGACACTGATTCTTTAACCCAGTCGAAGATTAAAACTAAGTGGAGTTTTAATGAATCTTTAATTAGATTGAAATGATCGAAAGTGGAGTATCACCAGTTTTGCTCCAGGCGATAGTTAAATCTTTAATTAGATTTGAACGTGAAATGGTAATTGAATTTACCGATAACACCGTGGTGTTAGATATGAAGTATAACCAGTTTTACTTCATGGGATGAATAGGTTGGGATTGGGAAATTAAAACAAATGATTACTTCGGTAAGGTTCGTTAATCCTGACTAGTTGAATCGAAATTCAAAAGTTGATTAAAGAATAAATTCAAGAAATTTATCTTGGATAAAATTAATGGGAACATTTCCCTATGAATGTGAAATTAGAAACTGACTGTCGGTTAGCTAAGCAGAATGGTTTTCTGGATATTGATCTGATGTTGGTTTCGGCCTTCGGGGTTAATATTTGGGGAATTATTCTCTTGATTAATTTACGATTAGTGACTGATGAATTGGAATGAGGCGTATGTTGTGTTTGTGTAACACTTATTTAAATATACGCGAGTTATTCGGAAAGACCGGGTTTATCCCATTCTGAATAACTGATACGACGATAAGTCGAAGATGAAGACGATGGTCGAAGACCGGAGGTCTTCACGTCGTTTGGGTAATTACTGATGATCTTGATTGGGCTGTACACCCAAGAAGATGGAAACAGTTGGTGATCGTCCAGACGTACTTGGAGATCGATGGATGTGCGGGGTACTAGGTGCCTCCGGTTTCGTTCAGACCCAGAACGGACTTGTAAATGGACTGTGTGTCTGACATCGGATTTCATTCTGTGTGACTGATATCGGTTGCATAGGATGGTTTTCCTGTGTGGCATGCTAAGATGCAAATGATCAAGGCTTCTGTTGAAAAGCAAAGTCTTGTGGTTGATGATCGAAGCACGGCCTTCGTGGCGTAGCTTTGTGTAACGTTTACTTCGCGAGTTTCACACCCGGTATGAACCAAAAACGGGAGAGGACATCAGGGAGGACTTGCGTTTCTTTCTAGCTAGAAGTGGCGTCAGTGGTTTTACACGCCCTGACGAGTTTGACTTATGTGGTTGTTGCTGTTGCGAGGCGCCTCGGATTGATCGGTCGTTCTCGAACCGATGGAGTCATTTGTTGGCTCGTTTATGCCCCATAGGGCGGAGAGACGTATTGTTCAGGCATAATAATCCACATCGGTGGACCGGCCCTGACGATCTAAAGGGTTGATGCGTTCTGATCCTGAGACATGGGCTAGATTGTCTCGAATCGGTTGAGGACTATCTTTTGCCTCGGTTCATAGATGGAAACCCAATTTCCAAATACGAGACTTTGCGGTTTTATTTGTAAACCTATATATGGCGACATAGTGGCATGGGATGCTCATGTCGCCTATGATTGATATTTATGATTTGAAGTTGTTTTATACACTATGCACTTATAATAGTATCAAATGACTTGTTTTAAACGTATCAAGCATTCTTTGGCTGTTATAAGGGAAAACCCTATCCCCCGGCTTGCGTTGCATTGTGTGATAGGACCTGGGTCTTATAACAGCTTCATTTTTCTTTATTTAGCATTGCGCTGTTTGTTTTATGCACTGGTATTCTTGGGAGGAAACCCGTTCCGTGTTATACGGCGTGGTCCCTTGATTTACCTAACTTTAAAAATAAAGATTAATAACTGTTTTAGTTCTCACACCAGTCACATGACTGACCTGGAGTTTATTGTTTTAACCTAAACTCTGGGTGCCCTTATTTTGACACGGGCAGCTAGTAGTTTTGGTTTTGCAGATTTATATTCACAGGATCCTGGTTTACAGCTGGAACGATATCCGGAAAGCTTTGTATCCGTATATCTCTTCTAGTTGTGTATTGTATTATTTTCCGCTGCTATGTATTTAAATGTAATTTAAATCTCTGATATTTCTGTGTAATATTCATTTATACTCTGTATATTCTTGTAATCTGATGCATTGTTGTAATATACAGTGAAATGTTCTTCTGTATGCGTTCTGTTTTGTCGTGTTCTCAAACGATAGAGCGTTTCGAACGACCTGGATCGGTTTAGCGACTGGTTCGCACCGAGCGAAATTCCTTCTCGTCACAGTTTGCTTGCATTTTGGGGCTTTATTTTGTTGCATAAGGGGGTTTCTTACATTTGCTATACTTATTTGAGTCCGCATAAGCATTGTAAGCCCTCTTACCTTCATTGTAGAAACTCTAAAGTTAATATGTGATGCAAGTTGGGATTTTTGCAAGTTTATTGGGTTATGCATGTTTATGCGAGTTCACTATGCCATGATTTGCAAGTTAAATGAGTTATGCATGTTTATGCAAGTTCACTATGCCATGATTTGCAAGTTAAATGAGTTATGCATGTTTATGCAAGTTCACTATGCCATGATTTGCAAGTTAAATGAGTTATGCATGTTTATGCAAGTTCACTATGCCATGATTTGCAAGTTAAATGAGTTATGCATGTTTATGCAAGTTCACTAAGCCATGATTTGCAAGTTTAATAAGTTATGCATGTTTATGCAAGTTCACTAAGCCATGATTTGCAAGTTTAATAAGTTATGCATGTTTATGCAAGTTCACTAAGCCATGATTTGCAAGTTAAATGAGTTATGCATGTTTATGCAAGTTCACTATGCCATGTTATGCATGTTTAATAAGTTATGCATGCTTATGCAAGTTCACAATGACATGTTGTGCACGTTTGACAAGTTATGCATGTTTATGCAAGTTCCCTATGCCATGTTAGGCAAGTTTAACATGTTATGCATGTTTATGGTAATATGCAAGTCCACTATACTAAGTTATGCAAGTTTAACATGTTATGCGTGTTTATGGTAATATGCAAGTTCACTATGCTAAGTTGCGCAAGTCTAACATGTTATGCATGTTTGTTGTGATATGCAAGTTCATCATGTACGTTGTGCCAAGTTCCCTCTTCCTATCCTTTACGCGTTATTACGAATATGTAAGCGATAGAATGACGTTGGGGGGGTTTGGGTAAACTTAAAATACATGAAAGTATAAGATTGGGAATTTACCTATTAAGTTAGGTCTACCCCTTAGGAATTTACCTATTAAGTTAGGTCTACCCAAGTATTTGTTGACTTGTAACTATGTTTTGAAATAAAGTGGACATGACACTTAGAAAACATAAGTGTGGCCAACTCGAGGTTGGGTTGAGTTTGTAGCGTAATTCTACCCGGAACCGACCGGCTTAACTAGTGGCTACAAACAATAGGACCCAATGTGAGAAGTTGGTCATGTGGTGCCAAGACCCGAGGTTAGACCAAGTTGTGGTGTAAAGCTACCTGGACCCGCCCGGCCTAACTAGTAACCACAACAAGGTCTAATGTGAGAGGTTAAGGTGCATTAAATTAATTAATGCCTCATGATTAGGGTTAAGTCAGGGTCCACTAATACTTAACCAATTTGGGGATTCGAGGGATTGAAATAGGGATAAGTGTGAACTGTC
This sequence comes from Allium sativum, assembly GCA_030737875.1. Classification (NCBI taxonomy): domain Eukaryota; kingdom Viridiplantae; phylum Streptophyta; class Magnoliopsida; order Asparagales; family Amaryllidaceae; genus Allium; species Allium sativum. The sequence continues at coordinate 829,050,915 of CM060918.1, read as the reverse complement.
GGTTACACTTAACCAATTTAATCCATTTGGGGATTCGAGGGATTGAAATGGGGTTAAGTGTGAACTGTCGGTTACACTTAACCAATTTAATCCATTTGGGGGTTTAGGGATTGAAATGGGTTTAAGTTGTGAACTGTCGGTTACACTTAACCAATTTAATCCATGATTAGTGAAGGGTTAAATCGCACTTAACCCTCTTAGGAAACCTGTTTTCTTTCGCCTCTTTTCTTCTGTTTCTCCCCCCCCCCCAGGTTCTCAGGGAGGGAATACAGGAGCCTAGCTTGGATCTTAGCTGCTTTCTTGGATAGCTCATGTATGCTTTGGACTTGAGCTCGCTATGGTTTTTCCACTTTGGGGATAGCTACTTTTATGTTTTCCTTTTCAGTTTCAGATGATGTTATTTTATGTACTAGACTTGTTTATTTGGGAAATTGACATTTTTGATGTACCAGACTTGTGTTTTGAAATGGTTTAAAAATCTTCCGCTGTTTTATCTACTTACTCTGTTTATTTACATATATATGTCATGTCCTGCCTTGCTATATCATTATGCATATTTACCTTGTTTTAAAACGCCCCACCAAAGTCAGAGTTGCTTGCAAGAGCCACCCTGGCAGAGGTGGGGTGTTGCATTTGTTATCAGAGCATATGGTTTACGAGAAGGGATAAAAAGGTTTTTAAAACTTTTGAAAAACTATTTTCAAAACCAAGTATAAAGTATTTTCCAAAGAAAAGTCTAGTTATTTTTAAAGGCTATTCCCCAAAAGCCATTAGCACTATCCTTTGACCCCTCGTTTGAACTCTTTTCTTTTCGTTTCCAGCATGTCTGATAATCTCATCTTGCCCGAAGGAGTACCAATACCCGATTGGTTTCGTCGGTACTTGGAAGTCACGGCACCGGTCCCGGGTATCTCTAAGGATGTCTTTCCAGTCAAGGCCGCTGTTCCTCCTCCTTCCGTAGCTGATGTTCCTCTTCTCTCTCAGCCTCCACAAGCGGATTTTGCGGAAACTTGTAAGAACTTTAAGATGATGGGTGGCAAGAATTTTAGTGGAACAAAGACTCTTGTAGAGGCAAGGAATTGGTTGAAAGAGACCGAAGATCTTTTAGCCACCTTTGATATAGGTGACCGCAGGAAGGTTTTATTAGCAGTATGGTTGCTAAAGGAAAAAGCTGCACGTTGGTGGGTAGTCACCACCGCTACTAGGCCAATTGAGACTTGGGATGACTTTAGAGGGAGGTTTGGACTGAGGTTCTTATCACTGAAGCAAGGGGACATGACTATTAGGGAATACATAGATAAGTTTAATCAACTGGCTCGGGTCGATTTAGACTTGGTTAATACAGCCCAGAAGAAGGCCCTACACTTTGCTCTAGGATTAAACGAGCCATTACATGGTTTGGCCCTGTCTCATATACCCTTGGGGGCGACTTTCGAGAATTTGGTGAATATGGCCCTACTTCAAGAAGAAGATAACAATGACAAGAAAGAGGTCAAGGCGAATGAGTCTCAAGGCAAGGGGGTAAATTCCGGGAAACGAGGCAAGAATAACAACAACCGCAAGGACAAGCCAAGAGAGAGTAGGAAATGCAACTTCTGTGGTAAAGTTGGACATATATCCAGGGAATGTAGGAAGAAGAAGAGAAAGCGGGGCGAATGCTTCCATTGTGGTGAGTCTGGACATCTCAGCAAGAATTGCCCGAGGAAACAAGGGCAAGGTCAGACTCAGTATGCAGGACTATCTGGAGGGCGAGTTCATCCCCTCAACACCGTTTTTCCAGCTCATGATAGAGGTAGTGTTTCTGTTGAAAGTCTTGTTTACATTTTCTGACTTTCCCTGTTCGTACTTTGTTTGATTCTGGCCATCGCATATTTTTATTTCACCTGATCTAGTTGAAAGTTTGCACCTAAGTACTAGTCTAGTTGATGATCCCGTATGTGTTTCAAATCCAATTGGGGGGTCCTGCCCGTTTGTCTGTGGTCTGAGTGGATTTGAAAATTTCTATCTTGAGTATAGAATTCTCGTGGGATGTCTATATTCTCGGTTTCAGGGGATATGGGTTGGTTTTTGGGCATGGAATGGTTGTCCTGTTTTGGAGCCATTCTTGGTTTTTGTATATAGGGTTGTGGGGCTCATGACTCGCCTCGGTAATGCCCTAGAAATTTCTAGCAACCCTATGGGTCCCGTCATGTTATGTTATCTTGAATCCCTCGACTCGTCTATCGATAGTTTGCAATCTGTGAGGGTGGTCCGAGAATATCCTGATATCTTGGGTGAAGTGAAGGGGTTACCCCTGGACGTGGGATAGATTTCCGCATTATCTGGTTGGTAATACCAAGCCAGTTTCGTGGCCGGTTAGGCACATGACCTCACGAGATGAGAGTTAAGAAAGCAAGTCAAGGAGTTGCTTGAGAAGAACTTCCTGAGACGAAGCATTTTTCGAGTAAGGTGCTCCAGTAGTATTCGTTACTAATGTGGACAGTTTGCTTCGCTTATGTGTTGATTATCGTGAGAAGAACAGACAACCGTTACCAAGCATCGATGATTTATTTGATCAGCTTGTAGGAGCATCTGTTGATCTAGCTACCGGATTCCATCAGCTTAGGATGGCTGAGGATGGAATTGACAAGACTGCGTTTAGGACTCTATATGGATTTTTAGAATGGCTAGTCATGCTATTCGGTTTGACTAATGCACCCGCATATTACGTGAACTTGATGGGTAGGGTGTTTAGGGAGTCCTTGAACAAGTTTGTCGTGATCATCATAGACGATATTTTGATCTCCTTAAAAGAACGAGGAAGAGCATGCTAGACATCTCAAGGAGGTGATGGATACGCTTAGAGCCACCAGTTGAAGGTCAAGTTCTCCAAATGTCACTTTGGAGGAAAGAAGTTGGATTTCTTGGGCACATAGTTCCTAAGGAAGGCTTAGCGGTGGATTCCGCTAAAGTGGTTGCGGTTTAAGACCGGAAAACTCTGAGGAGGGCAATTGAAGTAAGAAGCCTCCTCCGTTTGGCTAGTTAGTTAGCATTCCCTGAGCTTGGACTTACTCTTCTGATCAAGAAGGGGGTTTCACAGGAGGAAGACCCGCAGTTAGTCAAGAACATGGACCAGTTGATTCGAGGCGAGATGTTAAGTCACCTCGCTAGATATATTATAGATGACAAGGGCACGATGAGAGATTATGTGTTCCTCGAGTGGAAGACTTGGTAAAGAAGGTTCTTGAAGATGCGCATCACTCGAGGAGGTGGCCGAGTTGGTCTCAGGATGCATGTTGTGCCACCAGGTTAAGGCCAAGTCATAGAAGCCCGGTGAGCCATTACCTCCATTAGAGGTTCCGCAAGGGAAGTGTGAAAACATCTCGGTAGATTATGAGGATAGATTACCTAGATCAAAGAGAAAGAATACGGGTAGGTGGGTCATAATAGGTAGACTCACGAAGAGTGCTCATTTCAGTCCGGTGAAGAGCGAGAGGACTGCATCATGGTTAGCAACGGTTTACCCTCAAGAAGTTGGCCAGTTTTGAAATAGCCTACAGGAAGCTATGGGTAGGCAACTGAATCTAGGTATGGCCTACCACTCATAGGCGGATGGTTCATTTCGATTAAGCATGAGTTATAGAAAATCACGTTTATAAGGGCAATTGGCAACGTAGCTTGGTATTTTCAAGAAAAGTTCTGCTGCGCGGGATACTTTATAGTAAGTAAACGAGATCCAGGATTCACTAGTGAGTTTTGGAGAGCTTGCAGGATATCATGAGGTTACAATTATGTTTAAGCCAGGCATACAGAAAGAAGAATAAGTGAGGCGAAAATGAAATGAGTTCCAACTCGAATTTGGTAAATAGGAGTTAGGAAGCCAAGAAGTCATGAAGTAAAAGACGGTCAAAGCACAATGGAGTTAAGCTCAAGGAAACGTGACTAAGAAGAGTGAAGACTAGACACGCGCATCATATCTCTTTTTAAGAGTGCATCCTTGATCCTTGTTTTCCTGTGGAGCTTGCTTGCGAGTTATCTTTTGTGTACATCCTCTCGGTCCCATTCTCGATCTTATATCTGTTGTAAACTCCATAAGGGGGTTATGACTCATCAGTTAGCACTATATGTCAGAGTTTGAATGGATTTCTTGTAATCCAAAAAGGAGTTTATCTTGCTTATCTTCTAAGATCTCTTTTTAGCATATCTCTCTGTCCATGTTTACCTAGTTTATCTTATCATGAGATCCTTAGGTAGAGACCCTTTGGATGAAACATGAGTTTGAAACATGTTATGTTTGATGATTGCAAGTGGTTGCAAGTGTTTGCAAGTGGTTTCTCGTGGATGCATTATACACGATTAGGCACTAGATCGGCTCGCACACTCCTCATATTGCATATGCATGAGTGTTTATGCTTATTCATGGATGAAAATTGTGTGTTATCACATGGATGTTGCATATGGGTGTATGTTATGTGCACACATATAGATGATATACATTATGTTAGGAATTGCATACATATGGATTCATTTCACTAACATAATTCGCATTGATGATATTTGCATTAGATAAGTACATATACACACACCTCTGCATATGTTCATCCAGCATTTAGAATCTTGTAAGGACAATGATTGCTCGTGGATGATGCTTTGAGTAGATGGATGATTAGATGGTAGGATACGTTCTTCTTAACTTGAAGATTTCGGGGACGAAATCCTTTAAGGAGGGGAGAATGTAACAACCCGTATTTTTAATAACCTGTTATAACATAAATTGAGGCAGAATTTAATTATAAAATGTGAATCAAGGGAAACGGGCTATGCCATTGCGTTCGTCTCGGAAAAATACGCGAAATAGAGTCCGAGTTTTCGAAAATCGGAGTCCGTATGACCCAGTTAAGGCCCATTGAAGTTTTCAGAAAATTCCTAAGTAAAAACAGATTTAAAATTTGAAATTAAAAACAAGGGTTAGGGCAAACTGGCGCAGGCGGGAAAATTCCCGCCAGGACCCGCATGTCGACAGGCCTGTCGACAGGGTCCCCAGGGTGCCGACTGCCCTGTCGACAGCCCTGTCGACAGGGGGTAGCCAGGCAGTTTTGCCTGGCGCACCATTTTGATTTGGGCTTGGTCTTGTGGCTTGGTTCTGGAGAATTCCGAAATCTGATGGACCTAATTCAACCTAGGGTTAATCCTATGGTCTAAATCACTAGCCTAATCTATAAATAAGACCCTAACCTACCCTAAATCACTCATTATTCATTCTAGCAACTAAACTATGCCAAAATCAAAACTCTCATGGCCTCCACTCTCTTCATACAATTCCTAAACAAATCCCTAAGAGATTTCCATGCATACAAGTGTATTTAGGCTTGTATGATCCTCTTTAGCTTGCATTAAAGTCTTGTTTCTCCATTGTCATCATAAAGGAGGAGTCCTGATCAAGTTTGCTTGCATTTTGGGGCTTTATTTTGTTGCATAAGGGGGTTTCTTACATTTTCTATACTTATTTGAGTCCGCATAAGCATTGTAAGCCCTCTTACCTTCATTTTAGAAACTCTAAAGTTAATATGTGATGCAAGTTGGGATTTTTGCAAGTTTATTGGGTTATGCATGTTTATGCGAGTTCACTATGCCATGATTTGCAAGTTAAATGAGTTATGCATGTTTATGCAAGTTCACTATGCCATGATTTGCAAGTTAAATGAGTTATGCATGTTTATGCAAGTTCACTATGCCATGATTTGCAAGTTAAATGAGTTATGCATGTTTATGCAAGTTCACTATGCCATGATTTGCAAGTTAAATGAGTTATGCATGTTTATGCAAGTTCACTAAGCCATGATTTGCAAGTTTAATAAATTATGCATGTTTATGCAAGTTCACTAAGCCATGATTTGCAAGTTTAATAAGTTATGCATGTTTATGCAAGTTCACTAAGCCATGATTTGCATGTTAAATGAGTTATGCATGTTTATGCAAGTTCACTATGCCATGTTATGCATGTTTAATAAGTTATGCATGCTATGCAAGTTCACAATGACATGTTGTGCACGTTTGACAAGTTATGCATGTTTATGCAAGTTCCCTATGCCATGTTAGGCAAGTTTAACATGTTATGCATGTTTATGGTAATATGCAAGTCCACTATGCTAAGTTATGCAAGTTTAACATGTTATGCGTGTTTATGGTAATATGCAAGTTCACTATGCTAAGTTGCGCAAGTCTAACATGTTATGCATGTTTGTTGTGATATGCAAGTTCATCATGTACGTTGTGCCAAGTTCCCTCTTCCTATCCTTTATGCGTTATTACGAATATGTAAGCGATAGAATGACGTTGGGGGGGTTTGGGTAAACTTAAAATACATGAAAGTATAAGATTGGGAATTTACCTATTAAGTTAGGTCTACCCCTTAGGAATTTACCTATTAAGTTAGGTCTACCCAAGTATTTGTTGACTTGTAACTATGTTTTGAAATAAAGTGGACATGACACTTAGAAAACATAAGTGTGGCCAACTCGAGGTTGGGTTGAGTTTGTAGCGTAATTCTACCCGGAACCGACCGGCTTAACTAGTGGCTACAAACAATAGGACCCAATGTGAGAAGTTGGTCATGTGGTGCCAAGACCCGAGGTTAGACCAAGTTGTGGTGTAAAGCTACCCGGACCCGCCCGGCCTAACTAGTAACCACAACAAGGTCTAATGTGAGAGGTTAAGGTGCATTAAATTAATTAATGCCTCATGATTAGGGTTAAGTCAGGGTCCACTAATACTTAACCAATTTGGAGATTCGAGGGATTGAAATGGGGATAAGTGTGAACTGTCGGTTACACTTAACCAATTTAATCCATTTGGGGATTCAAGGGATTGAAATGGGGTTAAGTGTGAACTGTCGGTTACACTTAACCTATTTAATCCATTTGGGGGTTTAGGGATTGAAATGGGGTTAAGTTGTGAACTGTCGGTTACACTTAACCAATTTAATCCATGATTAGTGAAGGGTTAAATCGCACTTAACCCTCTTAGGAAACCCTAGCAACGTGGTCTGTTCCAGCAGTAATCCCAGTTTGGTATCATCACAACCCTAGAGGCTAGGCTAGGGCGGGGCACGATTACTGGACGGATGTAAGCGACCAAAGCGACGGCTGAGTGGTACAGCGGTGCGGGTCCAGGCGGGCTACGGACGTGCACGTAATCTGGTATTGGACAAACTCGAGGCACGGGTACCAGTAGGTTTGGACTGTGCATTATTGCTTCAGTGTCTGGGGTTGACACCCGAGGGCTTGATACACCCAAAGGTGGACCCAGCACAGTCTGACTACATCCATATGTGGGCCGTATGGACACCAACACTTGACGTGTTAGGCTTATAGGGAGCCGATCGACTAGACCGTTTGGTTGGACCTTATATTAAGGTCACTTCATGTTATTGGGTCAAAGCTTGGGCCAAGGGATCAATACCTGTTATGTTGGTTTGCTAGTACACCGTGGTGCAAAACTTAACCTTGTTTATGCGATGACACCTCTATCTATCTTGTGGTTAATCATGCCAGTATGTTGTTATCTATGATCATCTCAGTTTTCATCATGCTGTTAACTTTATTAGTTTATAGACTGATCGTAGCAGGGCTTACTCAGTCTTTTTGACTGACCTGTTTTCTTTCGCCTCTTTTCTTCCGTTTCTCCCCCCCCCCCCCCCAGGTTCTCAGGGGGGGAATACAGGAGCCTAGCTTGGATCTTAGCTGCTTTCTTGGATAGCTCATGTATGCTTTGGACTTGAGATCGCTATGGTTTTTCCACTTTGGGGATAGCTACTTTTATGTTTTCCTTTTCAGTTTCAGATGATGTTATTTTATGTACTAGACTTGTTTATTTGGGAAATTGACATTTTTGATGTACCAGACTTGTGTTTTGAAATGGTTTAAAAATCTTCCGCTGTTTTATCTACTTACTCTGTTTATTTACATATATATGTCATGTCCTGCCTTGCTATATCATTATGCATATTTACCTTGTTTTAAAACGCCCCACCAAAGTCAGAGTTGCTTGCAAGAGCCACCCTGGCAGAGGTGGGGTGTTGCATAACCCATCCAAAAACTTGACCTGACAGCCATCAACGTCGAACCCTACTCTTCGCTGCTATAGGAAACTCGCAGCCTTTAATACTGTCAAGGTAAATTCAATCGATTCCCTTACTATCGTGTTGAAGCATGTCGCGATCCTATTTTTGAGCGCGTTCCAAAAAAACCCAGATCTTGTGATTCTGGATCATGACATTTCCGACCTCCAGACCTTCACCGTGGATTCCTTAACTCACGAGCGCTAAGAATATCGAGTTTTAGGACATCTCATGACCGCTAAATGGATCGCGATTTGGATCCTTTTACCCTTTCTGTCGCGATTTTATTCTGCCTACAAAAATCCGAATGGACCCTAAGTCATTTTATCGAATACACCTCCAACTGAACGCTCTCCCCGTAGATTAATGTTCGAATCGTTTGTAAGTTCCAAGATCCCTCTTCGTCTTCGATTTGAATCGCATCCCTGTTTTGAGTATTAAATCAAATGGATTTATTTTTAGTTAGAATGAGGGAAAAGGAACGGGAAAACTAATTTGAGTTCGTGAGTTTTGAGAATGGAGAAGAATCAAAGTCCCTCGCTATATTTATATATGTGAATGGTAGAACGAGAAGATCAGTGTTTTTCAAAGGCACAGTAGGTTAGGCATAGGCATGAGGTAGGGGAAGACTTCCAGCGTACTTGACTAATTAGTTTAGGGGTGAAGGAAAAGGATATATTTTAAATATTATTTTTATTTGTTTTGAAACGGTATGATTTCATTTGATTTAAAATATCCCATGATTTCAAACTCCTTTCTGAACCCAACAATCAGCATCCCTAGAGTTCTTCTTTGGGTTCTTAACAAATATCATGGGTAAGGGATTTTGGTTTACTGATCATTGATTTTGATATGAAGTTAAAATTGTTCGTTTAAAAAAATTTGTAGGATGTTTTGTGGTACATATATCCAGGAAAGGAAAGATGGCATGTACAAAGTAAACTACTCGCAAGTCCACTTGAGGCAAGGCTCATCGCAAGCAATTGGCAACCAAGGTTAATTTGTAGCACTACTTTCACTAATTTGTTCATTTGATATACGTACTTGTGTTATAACAAAAATGCATTGACTGCTGATGCATGAAAACAAATTGCATGCAGGCTGCTAGGAAGTTGCTGCCAACAGCAGGAGGGGCGAAGAGGCCACACTGCTTCAGGCCAGGAAATGTCGCTCTTCCTGAAATTCGCAAGTACCAAAAGAGCATCGAATTACTCATCAGGAAGCTTCCCTTCCAAAGGCTTGTTAGGGAAATCGCTCAAGACTCAAAGGCAAGAGAGTGCTATGCCTTAAACTTTCTACCTGATTTAATTAATTAATGAGATCAATGTTTGGTACACGAATTTATTTATTGGAGTGATAACAATGGTACAGGAATGGTACACGAATTAATTAATGATAACAATGGTACACGAGTTTATCATGTTTAAAAAAAGCACATAACACTGTTTGTTGTAGTTATCAGTTAGCACTAAACCATCAAAACCAAACAGTTTTACATTAATTGAATACATAATAGTCGTATTTCTGCATTAAAAAGAAAAAGAGTAAAAGACCTTAGAAATTTTACCATGTCGACTAATGCTACTTGATAGAAAATTTTAATTTCAATTCAAACAAATTATAGTGGGTGCTAGAGGTTGACGATGCATTTGCAATTTCGGACAAGAAGTTGGCTTAGACTTTGGCTGGAGAACTTTTTGAAGTACGATAATTATTGTATATTAATTTTTAATGTAGTTATCATTAGTAATTATTGCTTATTAGAATCATCCGATTTATATTAATTATTGAATTTTCGCTAACACACACACACACACACACACACACATATATATATATATATATATATTCATAGCAATAAAATATTCACTAACATATATGTACCACTTTCTTTTATTACTACTACGAACCCGTGCTACGCACACGGGTTGCTACTTTATTTTTTGTAAATGACATGTTGTAATTACTGTTTTGGCTTTGGTTGTTTTCTGCCAAAAATATAACTATAGTAACAATTGAGCATTCCATTGTATTCATTTGCTCACAAACAATTCTAATATTTTTTGTAATAACTCCCATTCTTATAAATAATAGGCTATGTATTACCCAGATCAAACAATCCTGAAGATAATTTAGCTGTATGTCAACAAATTTAACTGTATTTTGTTCAATAAGTGTGAATTGCTGTAATGAGTGATTAAACATGCGCCACTACAACGAATTAGACAAATGCAAATGTGTTATCTACTTAACTTAAACAGTCAAAATAACTATAATTAAGACAACTAATAAATAATTACTAATGTCATTCCAGACAATACAAAGGAAAATGTGTGCGTTCTTCCATAACAAATAAAAGGAATTGGTCTTGTTTTGCAAGCAATAGTTGAAGCATTTTTTTATAATAATCAAACATCAATTATAAGAAATGTCATTTATTTTGCTAACCATTTAACACACCAATAAAGCTCATAGGGTTACAACTGTAGAACAAATAAAAGAAAATACTCATCACAACACATGAACTATACGAATAATCTGTATTATCAGGAAAATCTGTATTAGTGTCAGATTTCATATATTCTATACCAAATACCACATCAGTGAAACTCACAAGGTCTTATCTTAACTTTGACCACAATTCCTCACTTCCCATCAATGCATCAGTGTCATGCAATATCATTTTAAGAAACTAAATGCATAGTCACAACATGTTGCTCCCAATATCTACTTTTTGCTACAATTTTCACATCAAGGCATCATTTTTATTTGGAGATTTAAGATGAGGTGAAAACTTGTTAGTTTATGACTTGTTTCAAATATCAAATAACCAATTAGTTATCCTTATTAAATCCTATGATAAAATGATCCAAGATTAGTACAATATTAAGGTCATAGAATGTTGCCAGATGGCAAGAAATAGTTAGTTCATATTAAGCTATAAGTGCATTACTATAATGCATGTATAGCATATGTATAAAAAATGGCAAAAATAGAAATTTCACACATAATACCATTTTTTAAAGTATGGGCTATGGAGGTTATTAGCAGATGGATGAAAATGTTTCCTTTTGCTTGGAAATATCTCTACTGAAAGGAGTAATGCATAATATATTTACATCTTAAATGAGAAAGTGGAAACAATTCTTAAGAAAATTATTAATAAAGTGTAGTGGAAAAGGAAGGAGAACATACCATTAAGCCGACCGCACCAAACATCCAATTTGCAGTCCTCCAGGATGGGACAAAATCTATAGCATAAAAAATAAATATAGCACGTGTAAGTAAAGAAATAGTTTTTTTATAAACAAATAATGTTGATAATAGATTTATCAAATTACGGTATTGGATTGTAAAAATCTTCAGAAATATTAACCTAATGCCAATCAAGTAAAGTAACAGATTGTCTCAATAACCTAATTTTCAGTATGCATTCCAAAAATAATAGGAATATCATCATTAGTTTCGACATTTAACCAAAACCAAATTTAGTTGATGTGGATTATGGCTTTTAATGAAATAAGGAAATATGTATATTCAAAATCTTTTTTTTTTACTTTTGGTTTATTAAGGAAGTAATCGAATAAATAACTAATAATGCAAAATCCAGAATTGCTCATAATAAACGACGTATCTGAAAAAATGTGTAAAAAATTACCGTATAGGTTCCATATATAATAGATAGTGCACTCATTAGGCAATGAATTAATTAATATTTACCTTCGTTATTCCTTTTATTATCTAGTTAAATTACTAAAGTGCAGCAATCATTTGGGAAATTTAATTTTGTTAAACTTGAACAATGAATTGAATTATGTGTAAATCCATTTTTGATTGCAAAAAATAAAAAGGTAAAATGTAAATATAGTACAAAAAAGGTCAAATTTCTTCAGCACCATCAGTATTTTGAATCATTTCTCAGTCTTTATTACTGCCTACATGTAATAGAAAATAAAATGCTTATGTATAGGTTTGGACAAACATACAAAAAAGGAACATAAAGAGCAACAAAAGTAACATGTACTTCTGTATTATCGTTTTTAATATTCCTAAAACTAAATTATGGCAGTAGCAAAGAGAAGTGTTTAGAACAGCATTATGCATTTAATTGTGATGTTTAGATTTCCAGTAAACTTCTCCATCTGCCATGGACAACAGATGTTTCATAATTAAAGCAAATAAAATTTGTTTAATGTGTTGTAAAAGAAACAATATGTTCTCTTCACGTTTCTATGCTTTCTCAGTAATTAAATATTACATTTTAGGGGACGGTGAAAATAACATGTGACTGTAGCCGGAACATGGATCGATTAATCATATAAGAACCATGTCATCCTTGAATTATTATTATATATTTTTACTGATCTGAAGAATATATTGTGATGTGTCAGTTCAAATTAATTCTCCTTGATTTTATGGTAGACTTGTAGGCTTTGTAAGATCAATTAAAAATTAAACGGTTCTATGGCGTATTATCCTTGAAGATGGTTCATTAGTTTCCTTTATTAATTGCCCGCCATTTCCTCGTTATGTTTGAGAACTGTTCTCATATTATTAGACGTATGGGTACATTTAGGAGAGAAGGCCTTGCCATCTATTTTATCAGTCAGGTGGTTATAATTTCTTTTATGACTTATAGAAGTTTACTTTGTCACACTTGAAGCTGCATGGTTATCTTGCTGACATATTGTAATGAAATATTAGTTATAAGAAGCAAAAATGCTCATTTCCTTTATTAGTCTAAGGGGAGAGCATGAGTAATAATGTAAAACTCTTGCATGTTTCTAAATAGTGCTACGTAAGTTATGCTTCATATGGTCTAATTTGAGGTTGAGGTCATTTAAAATAAAAATTGAAGGGGCATAACGAAATTGTTCTATTTTCATCTACTAGCTCATAACCAATTACCAAAAAAAAAAATCAATAACTTAAGAAAACCGAAAAAAATATGAATAAGTCTAGTACTATTTTCTGGGTATGAAATCATGTATATCATTGAAAAAATAAGGAACATATTATCTGCATTTATATGATTAAGTAGCCAATGAAAAGTATTTTGTGCATGTTACCTTGCATGGACATGCAAATATTTAGCAATAGACAATTATCCCTTTTTATTTCGTTGTCAATTATAGTAACATATTATAGGGTAGTGTATTAGGAACTATTATCAATATTTCTTTATTTAAGATTAAATTTTTTGTTTTTCTTCAAAATTTTGATCTCATGACCTTTTCTCTGTGACAGTAAACATTGCTGAAATGAAACAGAGAAAACATGTATAATCAAATTAAATGTGATGGGTCAACTATTGATCTTTAGCGTATGTCATCCACGTAGTTTGAGCTGCACCAAGTGATTATTGCTGCTGATTTGGATTAGCTATTTTGCAGTTGGACCATGTTTTTATGCCCTAACATCTGCATGGTGAAAAATAATTTTTTAGATTCTATGTAGTCATTAAATCAATGCTGTAAATATGTATATAGTGGAAAATGAAACACTTGCAGGTATTAAACATTACATTATTTAGTTCATACTATGCAAAGATGAGACAGTACTTTAAAATAATATATTGCTTCCAAATGTAGTAATTTTTTGGGCTATATTTTATGTAAGCTCCATTTAGTGGTAAGTTGTATGAACATAAGATCAGATATTTCTGTTTACCTTTATCAATAATATAATTTCTTGATATAAAAGTGAAAACCATGTATTAGGATTCAACTGCATGTTATGATTCTGAATTCAATGTCACCACATACTGTATTCTATCTTATGCAATAATTTTGTAACTTGAACATAAACCAATACGTGTTTCCTAACACATATTATACAGTCACCCACTTACACCTAGCAATATTGTATTCTAAATATTACATTATTTACACCGAATTTCAATGGATTTAATGAAAACTAATCACATTTTAGATAATGTTTACATTTTTAATCATCTTCATGTTTTGAATTCTTTAGTTAACCCAAATATAAAAACATTTATATACATAATTTCCATAAACATGATGTAAATTGATATCTCATTTCTTTTTTAATAACCTGGCTTACATGTTGCTCTTGTAAATTTCACACTCTATCACATGTTTCTTTGATCCCTTTTTGTTTGCCTTTTGCCGCTCGATGGAAGATTTCTGCTAATTCTAATCAAATTTAGAATAAAATAGCCAAAAACACGTCAGGTAGAGTTATCAACCTTTTTAAAATCTATGACCCTCATCTAATAAAAAATCATATGCTTAATTGTCATAAAAGCCAAAGATTAAGATTGAGATCTAAAAATGAAATAAAACTCCAAATCCATGTATTTGGTTAAGTTTAAGGATACATAAAATATTGGAGTTATTACACCAACTACCAAAGATACATATACTTTGATCCAAACCCATAGTAATAGTACAGTGATGGCATAATAACTAAATAAGAGGGGAAAAAAACAATGGAAGAATGTAAATTTAATGCACAATCAAAAAGCACAATATGTGTGTTTGTATGCATGTATACATTCTAATTTTTTTTCGAACTAACCTGGTATGAGATATGCAAAAATGAAAAAATCTCTAAAACTGCAACAACATTTTAACTCAATGAAGTAAGTTAGTATCTATAAAGACAATTAGTAGAAATGAATCTTTAAAAAATACCTCAACAGCGAAAATGACATGATCTTAGATGGGTCAAGATAAATTTGAGTAGCTTGTCGCTGTAATTGCATTTCTCCTACGCTGTATCTCTAAATGAAACATATAAAAGATGACCTGCAATCAGACCAAAGTTCATCACTAAAGCTTCCACATTACATGCAGCAATATGTAAACAAAATTTATGGAAAAATAATTTTGAAGCAAAACATAAATCGTCTAAATTGATGTTGAAAATACAAACATATACGACCAAGGAATCTCAGTTTAACAATTATCATATTCTTTTACCTTGCAATACAATGTTACATAACAAACTTTAACTTTGAGACCATGAAATATGCTTGGGCAATCACAATATATAAACAATGAAAAATCCAAAAAAAAAGGAAGAAGAAGAAAGATCAAACTATAGCTTATGAAACACCCACCTCCGTTAAGGTCACTCACAAAGGGAATGAATTAACTTTGGTGAAGTATTTTAGGTAAAGACGCAGATAATTTACAAGACAGACATATAAACAGCGGAAAACTGAAATTATTTATTAAATAGTGTTGTTCAGTCAAAACATACAAGCATTGTCTCAAAACTAAACTTCTAAATTATTACAACAAAACATTTGTCTTGATTTAAATCTCCAAGTACATAAAGAAGCATAAAATAGTAGTAAAGCAACATAAATCCCCAATAAAAGTGTAACCACAGCCATAGCCCAAGAAGAGAAAATACAAGCAATGCATCCACTCTCTTCAAACTGGAAAAGGTCTGCACTAAGCTGAAGTATTCCATCCCTACGGACCGGGGGGGGGGGGGGAAGAAGATGAAAGAAAATAGGTCAAACATAAATCTGGTAAGTCCAGTGATTATTCAGCATGTAAACAAGTAAAAGGATCATGACATGAATAAACTGGACATAGGATAATACCATAGAAATAAGACAACATAAGATAAGATAAACTGAATGTACTATCGCACTCATTTCTATTTCTCTGCACCTACTACGAATGTTTCAACTACCATCATGTGTTCATAAAAAAGTGATCCCTTTCCCGATCGGCTTCTACTCGCACGCATTTGCTACTTGTGTCATTCGGCCCCGCTTGATTGTAGATACTTATGCTGGTCTCAAACTGGGGTGTATCAATTCCTATGGTGGCAACCAGACACAAATTCTAGATGCATAGTGTATACTACTGATGCCCAGTGCCTGCTTTATCCACTCCGGAGTATGTGCACACCCATACTCCGCCGGAACCTACACTGCTGCACCACCCGCCACTATTTTAACCGCTCAGCCCAGTAATCGTGCTCCACCCTGCTGAGTTCAGGGTACCATGATATATCTGTGTGGGATACTGCTGAAATGGGTCCCCGTTACTAGGGTTTCCTAATCAACATACTATAACGGTTAAATGTTCTCCATTTTACCTAACCTCACCCATCTGTTTGATTAACATGTTGTATTGGTTAAGTGTTGTCTTAGTTAACTTAACCATACCATTCTTAGCATGTCTGTTCCTTAGCTTTAATTCATTCATTAAAGCACCAACCTCTCACATTAGATATGTATTATTGCGGTCACTGGACGTGTCGGGCAGTTCCGGGCAGTCTTACACCGCAACTCAATCTAACCTCGGGTTTTTCGGGCTTAATGCGCTAACCTCTCACACTAGATCTGTATTGTTGCAGTTTCTAGATGTGTCGGGCCGTCTTACACCGCAACTCAATCTAACCTTGGGTTAGGCATATTCATCTTTTAATTAATTTACATATTGACCATTCATGTTTATATGTAAATTATCCACAAGTGTTGTCAAATCAAGTCATGTCCCGTTTACCCTCTAAA
This sequence comes from Allium sativum, assembly GCA_030737875.1. Classification (NCBI taxonomy): domain Eukaryota; kingdom Viridiplantae; phylum Streptophyta; class Magnoliopsida; order Asparagales; family Amaryllidaceae; genus Allium; species Allium sativum. Next base: position 829,034,314 of record CM060918.1, on the reverse strand, counting down.
TTATGTCCAAATTATGTCATTTCATGCTACTAATCATTCACATGATTATGAGCCAATCTATGCCAATAGCATGTAATTTAATATTTTCCCCCAACGTCTCCCCCGTTATTCGTTCGCACAATTCACATAGAACGTTAGGCTCGCAAATTAGCCTAACTCATAAACAAAAAGGGAAAATAAAAGGGACATGTAACATTCCAACAGGCATAAAACAACATAGATCAATATGTGTAATATAAATTCGGCACAGAACGACATAAACTTAATTAAGCATATAAATGTGATCTTGCATTTAAATTAGATCCAATTGACATGCGAACTAGCATAAGTCTAATTGTATAAACATGAACTTATATAGATCTTAAACATGGGTACTAGCTTGGAACTAAACATAAAACATGTACGAACATAACTTAGCATGTAACTTATATACATAAAAGAACCACAAATTTAATACAATATGATATGTTCAATGGTATCAGTCCCGATAGTCTCATAGGCATGATAGGTTTTACTACGTCAGTCACAACTATCAAATAGGAATGATAGGTTTTACTATGTCAGCCACAACAGTCCAATAGGCATGATGGGTTTTACTATGTCAGTCAGGCATAAGCAATTCAGAATTGACAAAAGGATAGGCACGAATATAGTTAGGCATAGTTCTAGATCTATTTATTACAGTCGTGATTTCTTATTAGGTGTTCTCTTTTAAACAATAACCGTACTTATAGAAAAAGGACGGATCTTGATTTCTAGGATCTGTTTTTTGAATTTGAAAAGCTATCCATTGATGTAGACGTTTGATTCTCTAGCTCTTCTAATTGATTCCTACTTTGAATTTGATTCTCTATTTTGGGGTAGATGGATGGAGTCTAGGCCGGTTTGTAGACGAACAGCATGACAACTTCATAGAATGAGGTCTAGGGTTGAGTTTTTGGGTGATTATATAGAAGTCTAGGTTCAATTATAGCATTTAGATTAGTCTAGGAGAAACAAGAGTCATCAAACCAAAGAGATGTGTCATCCAGCCAATCGTAGCATGACACATATGCCCTAATACCTCAAAAATCAGTCATTGGCCAATCAGAGAAGGCAACATCAGTACAAGGCTGTTAAAATTTGTCACAGGAGCTGGATCTGGGAGGGGTCGACTCCCTACAGGGGGGTCGACACCTATGTTGACTCCCCTATAAGGGAGTCGACACTTATGTCAACTCCCCCTTGGGGGAGGGGGGCGACACCCTGAGTAGGAAATTTCCCGCTCAGCCGATTTTGAATTTTGTACTGTTTTTATTATTTATATTTATTTATATTTATTTTCTACTTGAACTTGAAATCTTCTGAACTCCATAACTTCTTCATACGGAGTCCGATTCACGCAAACTTGGACTCTAACTCAAGCAGAATTCCGAGACTAACGCAATGGCGTAACTCGTTTCCCTTAATTCCCACTTTTAAAATTAAGTATTCTTTAATTCGTTTTTTTAATGTTCACAGAAAATACGGGGTGTTACATTCTCCCCTCCTTAAAGGATTTCGTCCTTGAAATCTCTAAGTTAAGAAGAATGTATCCTAACATTCAACATCCATCTACTCAACCATCAATCATAGGCATCGGTTGTCCTTAAAAAGATTTCTAATGCTTTCATGATCATATGCATAGTGTGTGTATATGTCCTTATCTAATGCAAAACCAGGCAGTCCACTGATTCAGTTGATCTCTTTAATGCGAATCATGTCGGTGATATGAGGCCATCGTGTATGCAATTTTTTTCCTAATCTTACTTTGTAACTTCTACATGAGTGCACAATCATCCATACAAATGCAACGTACGTGACAACACATCAAGTTCCAATCCATATATAAATACATATATGCATATGCAGTATGAAAGTGACTGAGCCGATCTAGTACCTAGTGTGTGTGTATATGCATCCACGAGCAATCACTAGCAACCACTTGCAACCATCAATCATAACATGTTTCAAATACATGTTTACATCCATTGGTTTCTACCTAGGGATCAAGACTAGGACCAAGGAGATATACTTAAAAGGATAGATATAAGCATGCATAAACTTTATGGAAAACAAGAGATCAACGATGTACCCTAAAAAAGATAAGGGTAGGCTGCGCGTATCTTGTCCTCAGTCTCCCAAGTCGCATCTTCCTCTGCATCACTCCATTGCACTTTAACTAGCTTGACTTTACGATTGCGTAGCCTTTTAACTTCTGTACCCAAGATACGAGTTGGAACTCTTCTCACCGTTGCTTCTCGTTCCACTTCTATTTCCTCTAGTATGGTTGGCTCCACAACTTCTGCCAACTCATGTAAGCACTTTCGTAGATGAGAGACATGAAAAACATTATGAACTCCAGTCAATCTTTCGGGCAGCTCTACTTTATAAGCCATCTTCCCAATCCTTTCAATGATAGGAAATGGCCCTACAAATCTTGGTGCCAATTTTCCTGCAGAGCCAAAGCGAACGACATTCCTCAAAGGAGATACTTTAAGGAAAACCCTATCTCCAACCTCAAACTCAAGGTCGGTCCTTCTTTTATCAGCATAGGACTTCTGTCTATCTTGTGTGGTCTTCATTCTTCTTCGTATCAAGTCCACCTTCTCTGAAGTTTCTATGATCATGTCAGGCCCAAGTACGAGCTTGTCTGTAGACTCCCACCGACAAGTTGGTGATCGTCATGGTCTTCCATATAAAGCCTTGAAGGGTGCCATGCCTATGGTGGCTTGGTAGCTATTGTTGTAGGCGAACTCCACCAAAGGAAGATGATCCTCCCATGTTCCTCCAAAATCAAGAATGCACAATCTTAAAAGATCTTCTAATACCATGTTCACCCTTTCCGTATGACCATCGGTTTGAGGGTGATAGGCAGTGCTTAAGCATAGCTGTGTGCCTACAGCCTCTTGCAGACTCTTCCAAAACTCGCTCGTAAAGATTGGATTTCGATTACTTGCTATGCTAGAGGATATTCCATGCAGTCGAACCACCTCTTTAAGATAAATGGATGCTAACGATGAGGCAGTCCTCCTACTTTTAACAGGTATAAAGTGAGCACTTTTAGTGAGCCTATCCACTATTACCCAAATACTGGTATTGCCCCTTCTTGACCTAGGCAACCCATCAACAAAGTCCATCGAAATACTATCCCATTTCCACTGTGGGACCTCTAGAGGATGAAGCTGACCACCAGGCTTCTTCTGTTCTGTCTTGACTTGCTGGCATATCAAGCGTTTAGAGACAAACTCAGTTACATCCTTCTTCATGCCATTCAATAAGAAAACCCTTTTTATGTCTTTATACATCTTGTCCCCACCTGGAAGTATGGTCAACCTAGAATGTTGTGCTTCTTCGAAAACGGTTCTCACCAAATCCCTATCTTGTGGGACACATAGTCTTCCATCCCGTCTCAACCAACCCTTGTCATCGATGGAGTATCTATTGAGGTGACTAGAAGTCTCACCTCTAGTTAGCTTATCCATCACATCAACTAGCTGAGGGTCTTCACGTCGCGTGGTTCTTATTGAGTCCAAAAGAGTAGGTCGCACCTCTAGTGATGCTAACAAACCAGGTACAAATTCAAAGGAAGGTCTAAAGTTAAAGTTTGCTATGTACTCCAAGCTTTTCCTTTCTATAAAGAGAGGACTCAAGGTCATCTTTTCCCTACTCAAGGCGTCTGCTACAACATTGCCCTTGCCAGAGGTATAAGCAATCTCAAAATCGTATGAAGACTGAAATTCCATCCACCATTGTTGTCTTAAGTTAAGATCTTCCTATGAGAAAATGTACTTTAATGATTTATGGTCAGTAAACAATTCAAACCTTTCTCCTAGTAGGTAATGACGCCATGACTTAAGGGCGAAAACAATGGCAGCTAGTTCTAAATCATGAGTTGGTTAGTTCATCTCATGTACCTTCAACTGCCTTCCTCCATAACAAACTGCTTTGCCTTCTTGCATCAAGACAGCACCCAATCCTATTCTGCATGCGTCTGTATATACAATAAACATCTTACTTCCATCAGGCGATGTCAGAACTGGGGCCGTTGTTAGAGCTCTTTTTAATCGTTGGAAAGCAACATCGCAATCCAAATCCCAAGAAAAAGTTAGGTTCTTCTTCGTCAACCTAGTAAGTGGGGCTGAGATCTTCACAAAGTCCTTAATGAACTTTATGTAAAAGCCCACTAGCCCGAGAAAACTTCGTACTTTGGTTGCATTCCGGGGAATCTTCCAATCTTGCACCACAACTACGTTTGCAGGATCCACAGCTATCCCCTCTTTGACACCACATGTCCAAGAAACCTTACTTCTTCTCTCCAAAAATGGCATTTAGAGAATTTTGCTTTCAGCTAGTGTGCACGAAGAGTATGCATAACTTCCCTTAGATACAGAGCATGTTCTTCCTCACTTTTTGAGAAAATCAAAATGTCGTCCATGAAAACCACTACAAATTTATTAAGGAACTCTCTGAACACCCTACTCATCAGGTCTACGAAATAGGCGGCTGCGTTTGTCAAGCCGAAAGGCATGACAAGCCATTCGAAGAAACATCCTGGGTCCTGAACGCGGTCTTATCAATGTTGTCTTCAGCCACTCTTAGCTGATGAAACCCGGTGGGCAGATCTAATTAGGAGAAAACCGAGGCACCTACGAGTTGGTCAAACAAGTCATCTATTCTAGGAAGTGGGTGCCTATTCTTCTTGGTCATCTTGTTTAGATCCCTATAGTCCATGCACAGGCGAAGTGAACTATCTGCTTTGGTTGCAAACACCACTAGAGCACCCCATTCAGAAATACTCCACCTTATGAACCCCATTTCAAGAAACTCTTTAACTTGCTTGCTGATCTCTATCCTTTCCCTTGGATCCATGTGTCTAACAGGTAAAGCAAAAGGTTTTGCATTATCAACAAGGTATATGTGGAAGTCTATCTCTCGCTTTGGAGGTAAACGTTTCACCTCTTCAAAGACATCCGAGTATTCACGGACTACTCTAACAGATTGCAAGTTTTCAAAAGACGCATCAAGAGATTCTAGATAGCTAAGCATGACAGAATTCATGGGATTACAAGAGATTTCGAGAGTGTTGCCGAGGTGAGTCATAAGTCTAACCACTCTCCACTACAACAAAAACACCATATTACAACTTTAATTTTACAACGGTGGTAAATGCACCGTTGTAATAAATGGGTTTTTACAACGGTGGTAAAAGCACCGTTGTAATAAATGGTTTTTTACAACGGTGGTATAAACACCGTTGTAACTACAACAAAAACACCATATTACAACTTTAATTTTACAACGGTGGTTAAAGCACTGTTGTAATAAATGTTTTTCACAACTTTTTTTCCAGAAAAGTTGTAATAAATTTATTTTTAACAACTGTGTTATTTTGACTGTTGTAATATATGACTATATTTTAATATTAATTATTTTCATTAAATAGTTTTTAATAATTAATATTTACAACTAATTAGTAATTATTAATTAATAACCTATATATTAATATTAAATATTTAAATAAAAATACTTCAATAAATAAATAATTCATGCTAATAATTAGTAATTGACAACCAATTAGTAATTATTAATTAATAATCAATAAATACATATTAAATATTTAATTAAAAATTCATCAATAAATAAATAATTCCTACTGATAATTACTAATTAACAACCAATTAGTAAATATTTAATAATAATCAATATATAAATATTAAATATTTAATTAAAAATAATTATTTATGACTACTTCATTATTAAGTACTGGTAATTAATTAGTAAGTAATAACTAATGCGCGGTTAATAATCAATTAGTTAATAATCAATAAGTAAATAACAATTAATAAATATTTAATTTATAATTAATCATGACTATTAGTAGTAATTAATATTTAGTATATAATATTTTTTAATAAGTAATCGTTGTTGAAAGTTTTTCCAAAATCTTTTGTCAAATATGATCCCTACGGAGGGGGGGTGGCAACCCCCCTAGGTGGGGGTGCGGGGGCAACGCCCCCGCTAACGGGGTTCGACCTGCCCGGTCAGGTCGCGGGGGTCCAGGGGGCAGCGCCCCCGACGGGGTGCGGGGTGCGGGGCAGCGCCCCGTCCGAAACGGTACATTTTGTGTACTGTTGAATTTGAATTTTTCACAAATTAATTAAAAAAAATCAATGAACTAGAACTTTTATAAAATATCCGAAATTCCGAAAAACTAGTTAGTTTTTTTTTCTTATGATAATTGAACCTTAAAATCGAAATGAATATTTAGATGACTTAAACAACGTGATTTATTGATTGTTGAAATTGGTTAAATGCTTCCTATAAGAAATAATATTATGTATAGTTCTGAAAACAATTGAAATATAAGATGTAATCACATTAGTAAGTACCAATCAGATGAACATGAAAAAATAAATCGTTTGGCGGGCCAGCTTGAAAATTTTGGCGGCCATCCCTTATATTTCACGAAGCTTTCCTGAACCCTAAATCTGGCCGCCACAATTTCATACCCAAATTTCACTAGGGTTCCGTCCTCCTTCCCCTATCTCCCTTCAATCCTTTCTCCTGCCCTATTTTCGTCCCTCCTCAGTCATGCTCGTCCTTTGCTATCCCCTATACCCCATCGTTCCCTAGCTTTCTCCTCTGTGGTACAGTTGCTCCACTTTCCAGATCTAGATCCAAGCCTTCATCTGCGTCCGCTGTCAGCTGTAGTAGATGCTAGAGTCTCACCAGTGTAGATGCTAGAGTCTCACCAGTAGTAGATAGTGCTTCCGCTGTCAGCTCCTCAGGCTGTCCTCTTACTCATCTGCGTCCCCCTTTGTTGTGCCTCGTCTTTACCCCTAAAAGCTAGTAAAATCTATTACTCAATTCGTGAACTTGTGCTTTTAATCAGAGCTGGCGATTTAATTTTTATTGCATCAAGCTTTGATTTTGATTTGAACCTGAAAAATTGTTTGAGTTGATAAACTTGGATGGTAATCGTTCACAAAATGTATATTCAAACGTTTTGTAGCTCAGAACTGTTGTGTAATAATCCATGTGGAATCAATATACTATGCTCTATTTTATGTACCGATTTCTTCAATCTTTGACGCTGTTAAACACTAGGATATGAACTTTGGTAGTATATGCGTCATCCCTGAATTAGGCAAATTCTTTTGAGCCATTTCCTGTGTAACATGTTTTGAATTTAGTGGCAATATTTGTTGCAGATCTGCGTCTTGATGAATTTCAGTTTGGGACATTTTATGTAATGGCTATTAGATCTTTGTGTCGATCAGATCTGCCTTTTTGGATCCATGAATCATTTTGCAATTTTAATTCTAATTTGCTTGCAAAAAAAAAAAAGATTCTTGCTTTCAATGTTGCATGCCCATAGATTCTTATCTAAAAGTAAAAAAAAGGATTATATGTAAACTTGATTGTTAGTCCACGTATTTACGAAATACTTATGTTTAGAATGTATTTGATGTATGGGATCCCATAATTCATTATATTTCCATTCAATTCACAGGAAGAGGAAGGAGGTTGAGGAGAATGACGATGGATTTTATATGGTGAGCAACGAGAAAGGAGAGTTGAAGGTTGTGAGAGGAGGATTGGGATTAAAGAATTTGATCGGGAATTGGTCAGGTTTGTTTCATTGCTGCGGCATAGCTATGCAGTGATTGCACTGCAAAGCTTGCAAAGCTTTGCAATGCTATTTGCAGTGCAAAGCTTTGCTGTGCAAAAGCTTTGCCAAAGCTTCGCTGTGCAAAAGCTTTGCCAAAGCTTTGCTGCGGCAAAGCTTTGCTGTGCAAAAGCTTTGCCAAAGCTTTGCTGCGGCAAAGCTTTGCACTGCTATTTGCAGTGCAAAGCTTTGCTATGTAAAAGCTTTGCCAAAGCTTTGCTGCGGCAAAGCTTTGCAGTGCAAAGCTATGCAGTGATTGCACTGCATAGCTTTGCCGCGGCAAAGTGATTGCACTGCATAGCTTTGCCACGGCAAAGCTTTTCAGTGCATTGTATATAACAAAATGAATCATCCAACGTTACATGCATTGTATATAATGGTCAGGTTATTTACGTATATAATGGTTTGAATGCATTGTATTAGCTGTTTATTTTGCGCACTCACATTTTTCCAATTTTTGTTACATGCATAAATCTATACTGCAGCACTAACAGTTTGATAATTTCTTTCTTAGGAATGGATATTAAGGAGAAAAAGGAGCACAAGGAGATTAATAGGAGCAGAAGAAAGTTAGAACTGTTATAAAGTCTTTGTATCTTCAGTTTGTCAATGTATTATGTAAAAAAATGATGAGTTTGAAATTAATAATATATTGTTTTGGTTCATGGTTTAAGTTGGTTTGATATTTTCAGTTTTGTAGATAATATGTTCTGCAATGAATTCTTTTATTAGTAATATGTATATAATTTGTGGATATATTACAATTGTAAAATATAAAAATTGTAATAAAATGTAAAAATTAAAACAACAACGGTGCATAACTGTTGTAATAAACTTATTACAACGGTGGAAAAAAGTTGTAAAATATACATATTACAACGGTCTTGCAACAGTGCAGAAAAGTTGTAAAAGATATTAGGCTATTACAACTTCTTAAGACACGACGGTTTGCCCACCGTTGTAAAAACCCTATTACAACGGTGTTCCACCGTTGTAATAGGGTCATTTTGTTGTAGTGCTCTTTTCATAATAGAGGATGGCACCATTATTGGATAACGAATCCATGCCTAAAATCAACCCATAGCCTGTGAAGCCCAAAACATAAGCATTACATCTAAACCCAACGCTTAGTATAGAAATTTCCAAATCCAAACAAATCATTGACAAAAAAGACGAAACCCCAATTGGATTTGAAACAACCATGGGATCCTCTACTGTACTGGTATCTAGGTGCAAATATTCAACTAAAGCAGTAGATATAAAAGAGTGCGATGTGCCAGAATCAGAAAGAGTATGAACTGGATGATCAGAAAGATAAAATAAACTCTCAATAGAAATATTTCTACCTCTTTCTTGCGGAGGTTCAATGAGAGCGTGAACCTGCCCTCCAGAAGTGGATCTAGTCCTCTGCCCTTGCCTTGCCTTTTTGGGCAATCCTTAGCCATATGCCCTGTCTCGCAGCATTGAAAGCAGCCACCCATTTTCCTCTTCTTCTTCCTGCAGTCTTTAATTAGATGTCCAGGTATGCCACAAAATTTGCACTTCCTATTTTCACGGGGTTTGTTATTCTTCCCGCCTTTCTTGGGATCCGTCTTCTTATTCTACGATCCCTCCACTTTCTTGTCCAGAGGTTCTTCCACATTTGCCTCTTTTTTGCCATTCTTGTCTTCCTCCTGTAATAGTGCCATGTCCACCAGCCTCTCAAAAGTCGTACCCATAGGTATATGGGACATAGCTAGGCTGTGCAGTGACTCCTTCAACCCTTTAACAAACCAGAGAGACTTTTTATGTGGAGTGTTTACTAATTCCAGTCCGAACCGAGCCAGCTGGTTGAATTGGTTGATGTATTCCCTAACCGATAGGCTTCCCTGTTTGAGTGCGAAGAACTTCTCCATCTGCAGGCTTCGTTCAGCTTGCGAGAGGAACTTCATTTAAAATCTCATTCTGAAATCCTCCCAAGTTTCAACTGGTCTCTCAGCATTAGTAACTTCCCACCGGTAAGAGGCCTCGTCCTTAAGTAACCATACAGCCAATTGTATCTTCTGCTTATCGTCCACTTCGAAGATAACAAACAAATCTTCTATTTCCTTGAGCCCGTTTCTTGCTTCCACAAATGACTCAGTCCCATTAAAGTTCTTTCCACCCATTGCTCGAAGATCTCTACATATCTTTGAGAAAGCATTCACACGAGGAGGAGGAGGAGGAACAGCTTCAACTGGGGGAGGAGGAACGTCTGCTGGGCCTGCGTCATTAGCCCTAGCATCCAAGTACCTTTTGAACCAACCAGGTACTGGTACGCCTTCAGGAAGATTAAGATCCCCAGACATGCTAAAACGAAAAGAAAAGTTTCAAAACAAAGGATAGAAAGATAGTGCATATGGCTTTGGGGATTATGCCTTTATAATAAAACAACACTTTTCTTGAAAATGCTTCTTTAAACTTCTTTCTGAAAAATAGTTTTCAAAACATTTATCTGATTAGGTAAACCATCGCTCTGATACCAAGTGAAACACCCCATCTCCGTTAAGGTCACTCACAAAGGGAATGCATGAACTTTGGTGAAGTATTTTAGGTAAAAGACACAGTTAATTTACAAGACAAATATATAAGCAGCGGAAAACTGAAATTATTTATTAAATAGCGTGGTTCAGTCAAAACATACCAGCATTGTCTCAAAATTCAACTTCTAAAGTATTACAACAAAACATCTGTCTTGATTTAAATCTCCAAGTACACAAAGAAGCATAAAACAGTAGTAAAGCAGCATAAATCCCCAATAAAAATGTAACCACGGCCATAGCCCAAGAAGAGAGAATCCAAGCAATACATCTACTCTCTTCAAACTAGAAAAGGTCTGCACTAAGCTGAAGTATTCCATCCCTACGGACCTGGGGGGAGGAACGGAAGAAAAAAAAGGAGAAAGAAAATAGGTCAGACATAAGTCTGGTAAGTCCAGTGATTATTCAGCATGTAATCAAGTAAAAGGACCATGACATGAATAAACTGAACAGAGTATAATACAATAGAAATATGATAACATAAGATAAGTTAAACTGAATGTACTATCGCACTCATTTCTATTTCTCTGCACCTACTACGAATGTTTCAACTACTATCATGTGTTCATAATAAAGTGATCCCTTTCTCGATCGGCTTCTACTCGCATGCATTTGCTACTTGTGTCATTCGGCCCCGCTTGATTGTAGATACTTGTGCTAGTCCCACCATGGGGTGTATCAATTCCTATGGTGGCAACCCGACACAAATTCTAGATGCATAGTGTATACTACTGATGCCCAGTGCCTGCTTTATCCACTCCAGAGTACGTGCACGCCCATACTCCGCCGGAACCTGCGCTGCTGCACCACCCACCGCTATTTTGACCGCTTATAATCAGCCCAGTAATCATGCCCCACCCTACCTAGTTCAGGGTACCATGATACATCTATATGGGTTACTGCTGAAATGGCCGTTACTAGGGTTTCCTAATCAACATGTTATAACGGTTAAGTGTTCTCCATTTTACCTAACCTCACCCATCTGTTTGATTAACATGTTGTATTGGTTAAGTGTTGCCTTAATTAACTTAACCCTACCATTCTTAGCTTGTCTGCTCCTTAGCTTTAATTCATTCATTAAAGCACCAACCTCTCACATTAGATATGTATTGTTGCAGTCACTAGATGTGCCGGGGGATTCCGAGCAGTCTTACACCGCAACTCAATCTAACCTTGGGTTTTTCGGGCTTAATGTGCTAACCTCTCACATTAGATCTGTATTGTTGCGTCGCTAGATGTGCAAGGCGGTTCCGGGCAGTCTTACACTGCAACTCAATCTAACCTCGGGTTAGGCATATTCATCTTTTAATTAATTTACACATTTACCATTCATGTTTATATGTATATTATCCACGAGTGTTGTCAAATCAAGTCATGTCCCATTTACCCTCTAAATTATGTCCAAATTATGTCATTTCATGCTACTAATCATTTACATGATTATGAGCCAATCTATGCCAATAGCATGTAATTTAATATTTCCCCCCAACATCTCCCTCGTTATTCGTTTGCACAATTCACATAGAACGTTAGGCTCGCAAATTAGCCTAACTCATAAACAAAAAGGGAAAAGAAAAGGGACATGTAACATTCCAACAGGCATAAAACAACATAAATCAATATGTGCAATATAAATTCGGCATAGAACGACATATAATTAAGCATATAAACGTGATCTTGCATTTAAATTAGATCCAATTGACATGCGAACTAGCATAAGTCTAATTGTATAAACATGAACTTATATAGATCTTAACATGGGTACTAGCTTGGATCTAAACATATAACATGTATGAACATAACTTAGCATGTAACTTACATACATAAAAGAACCACAAATTTAATACAACATGATAGGTTCAATGGTATCAGTCCCAATAGTCTCATAGGCATGATGGGTTTTACTATGTCAGTCACAACAGTCCAATAGGCATGATAGGTTTTACTATGTCAGTCACAACAGTCCAATAGGCATGATAGGTTTTACTATGTCAGTCACAACAGTCCAATAGGCATAAGCAATTCAGAACTGACAAAAGGATAGGCACGAATAGAGTTAGGCATAGTACTAGATCCAGTTATTACAGCCACGATTTCTTATTAGGTGTTCACATCTAAACAATAATTGTACTTATAGAAAAAGGACGAATCTTGATTTCTGGGATCTGATTTCTGAATTTGAAAAGCTATCCTTTGATGTAGACTTTTGATTCTCTAGTTCTTCTAATTGATTCCTAGTTTGAATTTGATTATCTAGTTTGGGGTAGATGGATGGAGGCTGGGCCAGTTTGTAGACGAACAACATGATGGCTTCATAGATTGAGTTCTAGGGTTGAGGTTTGGGGTGATTATATAGAAGTTTAGGCTCAATTCTAGCCTTTAGATTAGTCTAAGAGAAATCAGAGGCATCAAAACAAAGAGATGTGTCATCCAGCCAACCGTAGCTTGACACATATGCCCTAATACCTTAGAAATCAGTCATAGGCCAATCAGAGAAGGCCACATCAGCACAGGGCTATAAAATTTCGTCATAGGAGCTGGATCTGGGAGGAGTCGACTCCCTACAGGGGGATCGACACCTATGTCGACTCCCCTATAGGGGGTTGACACCTATGTCGACTCCTTCTGGGGGAGGGTCGACACCCTGAGCGAGAAAATTCCCGCTCAGCCGATTTTTAATTTTGAACTTTTTTTATTATTTATATTTATTTATATTTATTTTCTACTTGAGCTTGAAATCTTCTGAACTAAATAACTTCTTCATACGGAGTCCGATTCATGCAAACTCGGACTCTATCTCAAGCAGAATTCCGAGACGAACGCAATTGCGTAACCCATTTCCCTTAGTTCCCACTTTTAAAATTAAGTATTCTTTAATTCATTACTTTAATGTTCATAGAAAATACGGGGTGTTACAGCTTACTATATGGCTTTCCGTAAACAAGGCAAGTCTGATCATGGAAAGGAAACAAGATTAACATGCCAAATAAGGTGTATTTGTATTTTTAACTGTTTATTGAAAATTTTTAAACACATTAGAGATAGGATTTGCTCACCGGGTTTGAAGCCGATGTTGATCGAATCAGGTGATACAATGCTAATATGAAAAGCTATGTGGAATAAATACCGATTGAAGAACATTATGAGAAATCCAACATTGAGAATTTGATCAATTTGAAGACTAAAAGTGAAAATTTAACCTGAAGGAAAGGTGCAAAAGGGAAAACTAATATGCAAACGGTAGCAATTCAGCTATTAGGCATACATGATTTTAATCGGATCAGGTCGACATGAATTGAGTAAGCGCATGTTTTCCAAAAGATAGCAGATAACGGGATTTGCTAGAAGAGGCAAGGTCGTGTTGGTAGTGGAAAGGGGATATGCGAAGAAGGCAGTGAAAAGTAGTTTGGTACCAGGGTTCTAACTATTTTTTTAAAGAGTCTAGCAATCATCAACGAATTATGTATAGGTATGCTATTGTTAATTTACTGCTAGGGTTGAATCACCATACACGTGTTGGCTTGTGAATTTTTCACAAAAGTGGAACTAAAAAGTCTTTAGATGATATTGTGCTTTCATATAATATAGTAGATAATAAATTAGTGATCCAATCGGAAAAGAAAAGTAGCTCACAAAAATTAGATTTCGCGAATGATATTTTTTGTACATTATTTGGTCAAGCATCACAAAAATCACATAATTACACTATATTATAATAATAACCAAATCTACAAAGCTAGAAGTTGATTCATGATCCTTTTAAGTTTGAAGTTATTGGAAAACAAAAGGTTGAGAGTAGGAAATTAAAGTTGATGTGCTTAATTTATGCATATTTCTTCACAACGCACTTAGAAGTCAGAAAAATATGTCACAACCATTTGAGGTTGTATTTACAATCTATCAATTAAATTATAAGCATATTTGAATGAACACAAAATTTACCAAGTGAAATTCACCTAGTAGGCATAATTTTAAAACCATGTACGGTCATTTTTTGCAGTAAACATTTTAATCAATTATTTTCACGTCAATTAACATCTTCTATGAATCGTGTATATATCAAAATCCAATTTAAATGCATAGCAAAAATATAATTTGAACTTGTAAAAAATGAACAGAATTTCAAATCTAACCTCATAGCAAAGTAAGTCAATACTTCCAACGTTTCACATGGATGGATCCACTAGCTACTCACTTGCCATTTCAAATGTGGGACAATGCCCTCCAATTCCTCATAGGTTATGTAGGTACCTAGCAGAGATTACTCGACGATTAAAAATATCACATAATTCCAAATTAATGAAAGTACAGTGATGGCAACCATCCACGTAGTACCTCTGAAAACCTGAAAAATGACGCCACCAAATATTCTCATACTAAAAGAAAAACAAAAAAAAATTAATGTTATATATGTATGTATAGGAATATAGAATACTTTATGATTTCTCATTGACCTAGGACCATGTTAACACCTGCACACAACAATATATTAACAATTTATATTAGTATTGGTATAAGTTATTAAAAATGAAAATAAACCTAACAACAAAGTCATAGAACATATGAACTTCCACAAGCTTAAGGAAGCAAGAGAGAAGGTTAAGATGCATTAATGTACATAGTTTATTCTCTATTCTTATATTTAATGACATACATTATTTTTTTGTGCGAGATAAATATATGTTCATTCTATCTATGGAAGCTCACATGATAACCATACTGTACTAAGTTAAATGTATATTCCCATGTTTTAAACCAAGCTTAAAGGGAATGAATGTGTTATTCTTTCTACTTTTAATATTTGAATAGGCTTGACTGTTTTCCTAGTTTGCTAATTTTTGTGTGTTACAAATTATACATGTTTCTCACACATCATTTAGTTGTTTTAAAGATTCAGTTTCATTCTCTTAATTTCTATTAGAATGCCCGAATAATGGACGCATAGTGCAGATAATAGAAGAAGAATTGAAAGTTAGGCAAACATAAGAATCCCAATATTCAATGAGCAATCTGTAGGTATTGGTTCGTGAATCAAATTATTAGGTTATATACTACAAACCAAAATAAAAAAAGAGAATTCAAATCTAGTAACAAACATAAAAATTGTGATGGCCCGCCCCGCATTAGTCGACATTTCCTTCGAATTGTGCGCTGTACACATGCCCGACTATCACGGAACGGTCGCCAAAGAAAGGAAAGAAGAGAATGAACTAACAAAGAACCTGTAGAATGTCTCACAGTTCATGGAATAAATTATAATAATAACACACTTGACATAAAACAGGCGAGACAGTGCATAAGCTGAAAACTAAACCAACATAGCAGCGGAAATCCAAATACAGCTTATGATCCAACATCATTATTACAATTTTAAATTGTCTCTAGAGCAAAAGAAAGCTAAAGTAGAAGATGCACTACTAATGCCCAAGCAGTGATCTTCAACAACACAAGGAGAATATCTATATGTATCATACGTGGAAGCCTCCTGCTTGTCTCCGGATCAGCTACTCGTGCATACCCAGCTAACCTGTCTCTAGTCTACTCGCGAAAGCACCCAGAGTAATAAGAAGAGACATAAAACTCTGGGTCAGACAAAAAGTCTGGTATGAGTGATAAGCAACAAAACAGAATAATAAAAGGTATAATCCAATCATACCTGAACCTGAACCTGCAACCAAAGAGTTAGCACTACATACTGTACAACACTCTAAGGTGCCACTAACATATGGTGTACAAGCAGTGGGGGTGTGCATGTCATAGTGATGGCAAACAATCAAGCATAGCAAGCATCCTCACATCTCTCACTCAGTGCGTAAAGCATACGATATTCACTACCTTAGTCACCTACCCATTGGGCCATGACGGAATCCAATCCCGTACAACTATCACTACAAGCCCACTATCCGTCTCTCAGTGGTGAACCAAAGTTATGAATACCGACAACCCCTTTGCACACGTTCCGCAGCAAAGCCCAACTCATGAAATGGACTCGTTGGTTCCCAACTGGATCCTGAGCTCTAACTTCTTATTTGGACTACCTTTGCATCTCAGGTTATTGGTCTTCTTCTCCAGATCAGTCTTCTTCCTTTACTTTGCTTCGGATCGTACTCCCATCGGGTTCAGATCGTCGTCATCACCCTTGGCGGATCGGGTCAGGACCTTCAAGTCCAATCGCCATATATCGGTTCAGTTCGGAGGTGGCTATGCGGGTCGGGTCGGGGTGGCCATCCTCCAGCGGTTCGGATCGGAATCCATACCTCCTGGCTTTATGGAAAACTCCTCTGGTTCGGTCCTTCTTCCCAAGCACTCCAGATCGGGTCGGTTCTCTCAAGCTTCTCCATGGTGCGTCGGTTCGGATCGGAGTAGCTTCGTGCCCACGAGGGCGGATCGGGTCGGGTGTGAGCAGCTCTCGTGGAAGGTGGTTCGGATCGGGCTCCTTCCTCCGATCCGATCCGGATCGGCCAAAATCCTGCAACTTCTTCCAGCGACTGTTCACGCCATTCGACGGCTTTTTCGACCAATCTAACACTTCTAGACAATCACAAACTATATCATACAGTCATAGCAACATGTATAATCATTCACAAACACCGAAACAACAATCTTAGCATGTAAAACGGATCAAACATAGCTAAAATCTCATATTTTCCCTTAAGCATGTTTAAGCAAAACTAATCGTAAGATTAACAAAACTTAACCAAATCAACCCAAATTTCTAACAGAGGTATAAAATATTATTTTCGAATTTATAATTATTTTTCCAAAATTTATTAATGTATAAGTTCGCTAATCTTCACTAATTAACCTTAGTCAACCGTAATTAGTGCAAAACTATGTAAATCACTCACATTAGCCACAAATAAAACCTCAAAACTAAAATAAATCTCTGTTTGGCGCTGTTCCCAATGTAACACAACAGCTCTAACTTTGCCTTGGTGCTTTCTCTCCTCTATTTGATGTAGCTAAGCCTAATCTTCAATTAGAAAGTGGTTTAGAGGTGTTTTGGAGAGGTTTAGAAAGTGGAGGCCATGGCTAGGTTTAGAGGAATGAAAAGTGACGGCTGAAAAATGAGAAAAAGGTATTCTCCAAACCCTAACAGCCCTTTTAAACTCCTAATCCCGAAATTCCCCTTTGGGCCTAGCTGTTAATCACCCGGCTAAGCCCAATTAAGCTGTTTTTCACTATCTAAAACTTGTTTCAGCCATATCTCCCAAACGGTGAGTCCGTTTGGCTAATGTGATCACTATACGAAATTGTAAACCATCATCCGGATCCAATGGAAGTGGTTTCAAGTCAAAATTCCTTTCCAGTCAAAAGTTATGGCCAAAACAAGATCAACTAGGGGCAAAACGGTCATTTCAAAATCGGCAAAAATCATGAACATGGGAAATGACCCCAATGGTCGTTTCCCAAAGCCACATGACCATACGACTTCATATAAGAAAGAAATAAATATTCTACGATCCTCCGATGCGTAGAATGCGGGTTGTTACATTCTCCCCTCCTTAAGAAATTTTGCCCCCGAAATTCCCTAACCAAAACACACAAAGGGTTCCGCATGCCTTTCAACCATAAACAACAATCAAACATGCAAAACAAGCAAAACAAGTCTATCCTAGCATGCGGAATAACTAAATTGCAAAGTAAATCTTACCAGGCAAAGAGTTTTGGATACGACTTTCTTATGTCATTCTCTACTTCCCAAGTACAGTCGTTCTCTTGCCATCGATTCCCATCTCTACCCTGGAGGTAATTTCTAATAGGTTAGGATCGTCCCTCTGACTGGAACCGATCCACTTAATCTAGATCGATCTAATCGTCAAGCTTATTAGCGTTTCTGAATCCAATTCACATTTAAGTCTGAAGTCATATCCCATGATATACTCTAGTTGCTTCCATTCCAGGAAAAATAGCCTCTAAACTGGCATGTCTCCTACCCAATGCATCAGCTATCGTACCTAGTACGGTACTATGGCATTCGTCTATACTGTCATCTTCTTAGGTAATCCAACCCTATACGCCAAATTTTCAACTACATTCCAAATGTCCTTTCAAGTCCAACTTGAGTCCTTCCTACATCCATACTACACGTCCAACGTACATTCACCTCCTGGAGGCAAACTAGACCCATCCAATGAACCTAGTACTCCATTTATACTCATACTGCATGTCCAACGTACATTCACTTTCTAAAGGTGAACTAGACTCATCCAAAGAATCTAGGTACTCTACCTTCGAGTCCAAGTCCAACTTGAAGCTCCTATATCCGCTGAATCTCCAAGGTCAACGAACGCTCCACAATGCCCAACATACTTCAAGTCTAACGCAAAGTATCTTACGCCCGTCATATCACCATGATCAACGAACTTATACTATTTCCATTCAACAGGATCCTACATGTGATACTCAAGAGAAGAAAGGTAGGAGCAAACACAATAACCATAGCATCCATCAAACAAATCCTATCTATCACCTGCTAAAGCCATGAATACGTCGATACATGTATGTCTGGTCCAACCAACATTAATAACTAATGGAAGCTCTGCCTCCAAACGGACTACCGTACGTCCAATGTACGTTTATCCTCCAAGGATAACTAGATCACGTCCAATGGATCCAAGGTAAGTGGGCGTCCCCAGATACCCCTGCTTTTAGTCTGCCTGAAATACTCGAGTCCCACCCAAGTCTATCCATTATCTTGCTGCCCTCTCGAGTCCAACTCGAGCCCAACCAATTCCTTGCAGCCTTCTCGAGTCCAACTCGAGTCAATGTATTACCCATAAACTCAGACCCAGTCTTGAGTATCCATTACCTGCAGACCCTAGTCCAACGTGAGTCGTCTCCCTGTTCATTGCTTCTCCAAGATCAATGAACACCCATTTTCTTTTACGAGTTCAAGTCCAACTTGAATCGTTCTAATCTTCGTTGCATCTTCCATGATCGACGAATACATCTTATTTCTGCAAAAAGAACATCAACATAAGGTCCTAAACAATCCAGTACTTTGCATCTTTCTCGAGTCCCACTCGAGTCATCTCATAACCCTATCGAGTCTAACTCGGGGCAGTCCATACCATCGAATAGTCTTATCCTGTCACAGCTACCCATTACTCCTCGAGTAAACCTAGATATTATCCAATGAAAATCACAACAACTACTTATCTCTCACGCAAACCATCCTAGTCGAACTTGACATTCCCCAAGCACAAGCCCCAAAGGCCTAAACCAATATCATACAAGCACCCAAGGAACATCTCCTCCGAATTCGGACAATCCACGTGAAGTGATACTAGCAAAACAACTAAGCACTGGAGCACTCATTTGCCTCCCAGAGACAACTAGAACTTATTACAACGATAACCTCTCAGCTTCCTTGACTCCAGTTACTATCTCCATCACTAGGTAGGTACCTAATACCACCCTATTCCTTTAGAGTAGATTGACTCCCCAAAGTAATGCTAAACCCAGTAAAGCCCAAAACAAAGTAATTACAAACATACATCCACAACTCGATAAGACCACGTTATGACAAATCATACTGAGGCTAGTCGAACCGCCAATCGGGTTCGTCACTACTAAAGGTCTATCGACTAGCTCAAGTTTGTCAAACAAAACTCGATCAAAAATATCTTAAATAGAAAGCATACCTCGAATAACGACACCTTTTTCCTTCTGCGCCGCAGTTGGGGCACTCGACGAAGAAGGAACAGCATTGATAGCATATGCTTTCACGATCTGCTTCTCTCTAGGAGATTGTGGACATTCATTCTTGTGATGTCATGCTTAGCCACAATTAAAACACTTCCTTTCCCCAGGCTTTTCCCGATAATCTCTGGCATAGTGGCCCTTCTTGCCACAGCTAAAGCACTCGCCATCTTTCTTATTCTTCTTATTCTGACCATCCATGGTTTGGTCTTGTTTCCTCTTATTCTGGGAATTATTCTTGCCTCCACCGCTTGCTTGCGGCTTTGGCTCCTCTGCAGATGCAACCTCAGTCTTAGACTTAGGGTAAAAACTCTCTGACTTCTATGCTTTCCCCATAATCAATTCAAACGTCTCATCGATGTGGTTGATAAGTCTTTCCCCCAAGTATCCATCCAAACTAGTAATGAACTTCTCGTTCTTCTTCTCGGCAGTATCTATTAGGGATAACCCATATTTCAACAAAGTGTCGAACTCAGCAATATACTCCGAGACTGCCCTACCATTCTTCTTAAGCTCCAAGAACTTCCTAAACAATTCTGACTTCTGTGCAGCAGGAATAAACTTATCACTGAAATGAGTTCTAAACTGATCCCAAGTGACTTGATCCTCTGGAGTTGCTGCCTTAATAGCATTCCATCAATTCATTGCCCGTCCTTGCAGCTGATGGGATGCTAACCTTCTCTTCATAGCATCCTCGATACCCAAGTCTTCGAAGATACGCTCGCAGCTATCCAACCAATCCTGAACATCCGTAGCCGACTCCGTTCCGTGGAACGACTTCCCACCAAGACTAGTATAATCCTTATTCAGCTTGGCGAAATCGGCTCTAGGCGCCTGCACTACTGGACCACCACCATTACCAGCATTGGGAGCTGCCCTCTGAACGTCTCTAAGCATCTCTCTCATGAGGTCAGTGAACATCGTCCTCATGTCAGGAGCATTCCCATTATTGGCTCCTCTACTGGTACCCCTTACGTATCGGCTCATCATTCAATCTGCACAAAGAAAACGATTAACCATCTCCATAGTGGTGCCAGTGTAGTGCGACTTCATCCTTAGCTATACTAATAATATATATATATAGCTTTTGAAAACCAAAATAACCACAAATACGCGCTCTCATATACGTATACTATCTCTCCCTGATGACTACCCTAGGTTAACTACGCAACCTAGAGCTCTGATGCCAAATGTGACGGCCCGCCCCGCATTAGTCGACATTTCGTCCGAATTGTGCGCTGTACACATGCCCGACTAGCACGAAACGGTCGCCAAAGAAAGGAAAGAAGAGAATGAACTAACAAAGAACCTATAGAATGTCTTACAGCGCATAGAATAAAATATAATAATAACACACTTGACATAAAACAGGCGAGACAGTGCATAAGATGAAAACTAAACCAACATAGCAGCGGAAATCCAAATACAGCTTATGATCCAACATTATTATTACAATTTTAAACTGTCTCCAGAGCAAAAGAAAGCTAAAGTAGAAGATGCACTACTAATGCCCAAGCAGTGATCTTCAACAACACAAGGAGAATATCTATATGTATCATACGTGGAAGCCTCCTGCTCGTCTCCAGATCAGCTACTCGTGCATACCCAGCTAACCTGTCTCTAGTCTGCTCGTGAGAGCACCTAGAGTAATAAGAGGAGACACAAAACTCTGGGTCAGACAAAAAGTCTGGTGTGAGCAATAAGCAACAAAACAGAACAATAACAGGTATAATCCAATCATACCTGAACCTGCAACCAAAGAGTTAGCACTACATACTGTACAACACTCTAAGGTGCCACTAACATATGGTGTACAAGCAGTGGGGGTGTGCATGTCATAGTGATGGCAAACAATCAAGCATAGCAACCATCCTCACATCTCTCACTCAGTGCGTAAAGCATACGATATCCACTACCTTAGTCACCTATCCATTGGGCCATGACGGAATCCAATCCCGTACAACTATCACTACAAGGACACTATCCGTCTCTCAGTGGTGAACCAAAGTTATGAATACCGACAACCCCTTTGCACACGTCCCGCAGCAAAGCCCAACTCACGAAGTCGACTCGTTGGTTCCCAACTGGATCCTGAGCTCTAACTTCTTATTTGGACTACCTTTGCATCTCGGGTTATTGGTCTTCTTCTCCAGATCGGTCTTCTTCCTTTACTTTGCTTCGGATTGTACTCCCATCGGGTTCGGATGATCGTCATCACCCCTGGCAGATCGGGTCGAGGCCTTCAAGTCCAATCGCCATACATCGGTTCGGTTCGGAGGTGGCTATGCAGGTCGGGTCGGGGTGGCCTTCCTCCAGCAGTTCGGATCGGAATCCACACCTCCTGGCTTCATGGAAAACTCCTCTGGTTCGGTCCTTCTTCCCAAGCACTCCAGATCGGGTCGGGTCTCTCAAGCTTCTCCATGGTGCGTCGGTTCGGATCGGAGTAGCTTCATGCCCATGAGGGCGGATCGGGTCAGGTGTGAGCAGCTCTCGTGGAAGGTGGTTCGGATCAGGATCCTTCCTCTGATCCGATCCGGATCAGCCAAAATCCTGCAACTTCTTCCAACGACTGTTTACGCCATTCGACGGCGTTTTCGACCAATATAACACTTCTAGACAATCACAAACTATATCATACAGTCATAGCAACATGTATAATCATTCACAAACACCGAAACAACAATCTTAGCATGTAAAACGGATCAAACATAACTAAAATCCCATATTTTCCCTTAAGCATGTTTAAGCAAAACTAATCGTAGGATTAACAAAACTTAACCAAATCAACCCAAATTTCTAACAGAGGTATAAAATATTATTTTCGAATTTATAATTATTTTTCCAAAATTTATTAATGTATAAATTCGGTAATCTTCACAAATTACCCTTAATCAACCGTAATTAGTGCAAAACTATGGAAATCACTCACCTTAGCCACAAATAATCCTCAAAACTGAAATAAATCTCTGTTTGGCGTTGTTCCCAATGTAACACAACAGCTCTAACTTTTCCTTGGTGCTTTCTCTCCTCAATTTGATGTAGCTAAGCCTAATCTTCAATTAGAAAGTGGTTTAGAGGTGTTTTGGAGAGGTTTATAAAGTGAAGGCCATGGCTAGGTTAAGAGGAATGAATAGTGACGGCTGAAAAATGATAAAAAGGTATTCTCCAAATCCTAATAGCCCTTTTAAACTCCTAATCCCGAAATTCCCCTTTGGGCCTAGCTGTTAATCACCCGGTTAAGCCCAATTAAGCTGCTTTCCACTATCTGAAACTTGTTTCAGCCGTATCTCCCAAACGGTGAGTCTGTTTGGCTAATGTGACCAATCTACGGAATTGTAAACCATCATCCAGATCCAATGAAAGTGGTTTCAGGTCAAAATTCCTTTCCAGCCAAAAGTTATGGCCGAAACAAGATCAACTATGGGCAAAACGGTCATTTAAAAATCAGTAAAAATCATGAACATGGGAAATGACCCCAATGGTCGTTTCCCAAAGCCACATGACCATACGACTTCATATAAGAAAGAAATAAATATTCTACGATCCTCCGATGCCAAGAATGCGGATTGTTACAAAAATGATAATGATAATTTCAATGAGCAATCTATATAAATTCAATCACGAAGCAAGCAATCAATATATATGTAGAAAAACAAATTAAGAAGGAGAATTTGAATAAAAATGCGAATTTAATTCTGAATGAAGTAATCATTTTATACAAGAAAAAAATAAGTAGCCAGACCTACAAGGCGTCCATATGATATAGCGAGAGGTGGTGGAGGGAAGGAGAGGCCATTAGATCCGGTAGCTTAAAGACCGAAATTTCTGATATGGCGCAAGAGAAAACGGACGGGAGGGAAGGCTAGGGCGTAGAAGGAAAAAAATCGAAGCAAGCATTAAAGGAGAAAAAACATGGAAGAAAGGCCATAAGCCATTAGATTAGAAATTACAGCGTGGCAGCGCTGTATTATTTGGCTAGAAGTGGAACAATAACGACATAGGTTTCGATTCATCGTGAAACTAAGGCCGAACGATCTATTCTTAGGACACATGGCACAATTATAGATTTTTAAACAAAAATATATGGGAGGGAAGGCTAGGGCGCAGAAGGGAAAAAATCGAAGCAAGCATTAAAGGAGAAAAAACACGGAAGAAAGGCTATACGCCATTAGATTAGAAATTACACAGTGGCAAACTTCATATTGCTCGTCATCTCATCATTCCATCGCTACTCTTCAGCACTGCATCACCAAAACATAGTCACCAACCCCAACCCCTTCTAACCAACAGCAAACTGAACCATTACGAACGCAAGGTGCTTCCTTCTTCCACAAAAAAACAAATAGTGTGCACCCTCACGTTACCGTCAAGGACAACACATAGTTCTCCTTATATTTATCTCCCTTCCTACCCAAATACCCATCTAAAAACTCGATCTGACAGCCATCAATGTCGAACCCTACTCTTCGCTGCTACAGGAAACTCGCAGCCTTCAATACTGTCAAGGAAAATTCAATATCCTCCCTTACTATCGTGTTAAAGCATGTCGCGATCCTATTTTTGAGTGCATTCCAAAAAAACCCAGATCTCGCGATTCTGGATCGTGACATTTCCAACCTCCAAACCTTCACCGTGGATTGCTTAACTCAGAGCGCTAAGAATATCGAGTTTTAGGACATCTCTTGGCTGCTAAATGGATCGAGATTTGGATCCTTTTACCCTTTCTGTTGCGATTCTATTCTGCCTTCAAAAATCCAAATGGACCCTGAATCATTTTATCGAATACACCTCCAATTGAACGCTCTCCACTGTAGATTAATATTCGAATCGTTTGTGAGCTCCAAGATCCCTCTTCGTCTTTGATTTGAATCACGTAACCATTTTGAGTATTAAATCAAATGGATTTGTTCTCAGTTAAAACGAGGGAAAAGGAATGGGAAAACTAATTTGAGTTCGTGAGTTTTGAGAATGGAGGAGAATCGAAGTCCCTCGCTATATTTATATGTGAATGGTAGAACGATAAGATCAGTGTTTTCAAAGGCACGGTAGGTTAGGCATAGGCATGAGGTAGGGGAAGACTTCCAGCGTACTTGATTAATCAGCTTAGGGGTGAAGGAAAAGGATATATTTTAAATATTATTTTTATTTGTTTTGAAACAATGTGATTTTATTTAATTTAAAATATCCCATGTTTCTGAACTCCTTTATGAACCCAACAATCGGCATCCCTAGGGTTATACCACTATTCTGAACACACTGAAACCGGACTCGAAGCTCCATTTGATCATCTGGAGAAGATATTAATTTAAAAGGATATAAATTAAATTCAAACAATTTATTCCTCGAAAATAAATTAATATTATTATTCTAAATCAAACATAATTTTTTATTGATCATCTAAACTATTTTAACTTTGAATTCAAATAAATTCATATTACGATAATTTAATATATTCTATATTAATCGATTTTTAAATCGAAAACTTAGTATAAAAATTAATTTATATTATCCACTCAATATTTAAAATAAATATTAAATATTTAAAATTAATCGACAAAAATTACGGGTGGTTACAGTTCAGCATAGATCTTCCATCGCCATGCTAGATAAGCGCATGGACTGCCACCTTTGATCAAATCAGATCCCATTACAGAATTGTACCCTAAAGTCCACAATACGCCACCCAAAGCAGACATGCATGTATCTAGACTTTCCCACGCACGTATCGCCAATCGTACTCAATGCCTTAACCACACATACCCTCTACTGTGCACCGAGTCTCGTGGCAGGGCTATACAAGAAACACGGAATTCGGTCAGGAGCTTTTTAGATATATGTATATATAGATACTAAGGTTTGTATATTCAATGGCTATGGTCCCACCTGACCTCTCCCTCAACTAGTGAAAGACAAACAAGATTGAGAACTAATGGCCTGGCCCAAGAGCAAATGACAAACAACAAACAACATATCCTAATTGACTAATCCCTCACCCATAGCCTTGATAACAAAATGTCTATGGTCTTTTGGTTTAGCTCTATGTCTTTCCGCATCACGCATCACGTATCAAGCTGACTGTCAATGTTAGGTACCCGACGACTTGCTATCACCTAGGTTAGACCTGCCAGTACTCAAGAGTGGTCGTAACCCAGCCTAGTCAAGACAACTCTGATCATCGAAACACCTATGCCACTTTACAGTCTTTTGATTACCCACTATCTTGGCAATCAAGGCATACTCACTAGGTAGAGACGCGCATAACTAATCTCTGTGAGCATAGAGAATGTTGTCATGGCACAGAGGACTACCAGGAGTACCCTCCATGTCCTAGGAAGTCGTGTGCATCCCCTTCTAGTCCTTCGGAGCTAGCAGAATATCAATAGAACAACAGGAAGAACAAGTAGAATAATCATATGGACATGCGCTCCCCTCGTGTCCCATGACACCATGATGATCTACCCCGTTGGATTGTTCAACATCAGACGTACAGACTGGTCCAAGCGCCTCAGGTTAACGTGTTATTAGACTCTAGGTCTAATCATTTAATTACGCGCTTGCTCTTCCCTTTTAGATTTCCATTCAACTTGGTTGTTCCTAGTCATATTGACTTCTTACTCAAGTTACCAAGTTCCTCTTGCTTATTAATTTCAATTATATAACTTAACCCATTTACGTTCATTAATAAGCCTATAACATGTTATTCTCTAGATTGTAATCCAAGGTCTGTAATCTACAATCTTCTTTATATTATTCATTGTCTGATTCTCTAGTTACAATAACATGTTCTACTTAATATGTAATTAGGTATATCTCAATTCACATGTTTTCTGTTTAACATGTCACTTGTTATTTATGATTAAATATAACTTATTTCATCTCATATATTCATCTCTTTCTTTCTTATTTAATCATTATTCCATCTTACACTTTTACTACAAATTGTAGTTGTTCACTTATTAACTTAGTTATCTTAACTAAGGTTTACTAATAAGTTTCCTTTTTCATTTATTATAACTTGTGTTATAATTTCCTTTTGTCCCTAGGACAAGTCTTTAACATACTATTTGAAACACCCCACCTCCGTTAGGGTCACTCACACAGGGAATGCCCTAATTTTGGTGGAGGTTTTTAAGTATAAGTCACATATACACAAGACAGATATAAATACACATATTTTTAAACAGCGGAAAACACAACAACTTTTATTTCATCAAAATACGTGTCATACAAACCATACCATAATTGTCTTACAATACTTCCAAAAACATTACATTTCCATAACTGTCTTGATTATCAAAGAAGCATAAAACATAAAATAAAGCAGCAAAATCCCCACAATGATATCCAAAGCCATGATCCAAACAAAAGAGATCCAAACCATACATCTACTGTCTTTAAGCTTGCAAAAGAGTCTGACTAAGCCGAGTTGTTTCCTCCCTGTGGACCTGGGGGGGGGGGGGAAGAAAAGAAGACAAAAAGGAAAACGGAGTCAGACATAAAGCCTGAGTAAATCTAGTGACTTTTCAGTATGTGAATAAGAAAAGGATATGATAGACATAAACTGAAAACATGATAGTATCATAACTAAGGGAGTGTAGTCCAGAATCGAATATACTATCGAACCCACACTATATCTCTGCATTTACTAGGATTATTCTAACTGGCACCCCATGCTGAGGGTGAAGTGATCCTTTTTGTTTTCACTAAAGATTACATGTGTCTTAGGGCTACCCCAAGAAATGTAGATACCTATGCTGGTCCTACCATGGGGTGTATCAAGACCCATGGTGGCGGCCCCGACACAATTACTAGAAGGCATAGGATATACTACTGGTGCCCCCAGTGCCCTGCTTGTCAGCTCTGAAGTGCGTGCACGACCGCACACCATTAGACATACACTGTGCACCTAACATTGCCGTTATTTGACCGCTTACAATCAGACCAGTAATCGTGCCCCACCCTGCCTAGTTTCAGGGTACCGTTGATACCTAAATTGGGTTACCGCTGAAACGGGCCCCAACGTTACCAGGGTTTTCTAGTCAAACATGTTAAGTGGTTAAGTGTATGTATATACCTAACCCCCACCCCTCAATATTTGTTAACATGTTGAATCTTGGTTAAGTGTTTTCAGTTGACTTAACCCTACTACCTGTCCTTAGCCTCTTGGAGCACCGGCCACTCACATTAGACAGATATCACTACGGTTACTGGATGTGCCGGTTGGTTCCGGGCAGGTTTACACCGTAGTTCAGTCTAACCTCAGGTCTTTGTTGGGCTCAATGTTTAACCACCCACATTGGATAGGTATTGTTGTGACTACTGGACAGCCGGGCGGGTCCGGGCAGGTTTATGTCACAACTCAATCCAACCTCGGGTCAAACATGTCGTCTTTTCTAGATTTACATATTTTATTATTTATGCAAACGTCATGTCGTCTTTTAATTTGAGTATAACAATTTATACCGCTAAAATGTCACAGTCGTTGGCACGCCCCAAACATGCCAACATATTTATTATATCATGTTTTTACACCCAACGCTATTACCCCCGTTTGAACGTACTAATGTTGGGCTCGACACAATTCAGCCCAACTTGATAAACTTGAGAAAAGGGGAAATTCAGAACATATAATATTTCTATGATACATAGAAGGTGTAGCGCATGAACTTGCAAATTGGCGTTAACATAAACATTGGATCATGTGAACTTGCATTCAAAATTGGCATACAACTAAATGGGTGTCACATAGGATGGCATATGTAGACTTATACAAACTTGGGTTTTAACATATTAACTTGGCATAATGTCGAACACAAAACTAGCATGTTGTAAATTAACCCAAAAATGTCCAAATCTAATATATAGTCTATTTCCACATGAACTTGCATAGTTTATGTAGCCCAAACTGCATTTAACATAGTTCTAATCGTACTTGTAATGGATCTAAGATGTATGCATAAGTTTTGAGCCATGTAGCATAAAGGATCTCAGATCTAGGGTGTTTTTACATAAGTATATGGCCCATGATATCAACATAAACATAAAGGGGATATTAACATAAACATGAGAGGGATCTAATCATAGACTTTGCCACAAACTTGCAATTACCATTACTTTCATATACGAACGTATAATAAACTTGCATCGATCCATTTATGCCACAAATCAATACACTAAAAACAATCACGATAGAAACATTACAATACACAAGATCTACATCATTATAATGATACAATTCTATTCCCAATTACATCGTATCACATCATAATTTTATTCAGATTCTGAAAGATCACTATACTTACAACGTGTGACGAGATCTTGTTTTCTGATTTCTGTTTTCTGAATTTGGAGGTGCTCTCCTTTGGGTAGCAATTTGTTGATTGATTTGATTAGACTTTAATTTGCTTCTTATGTGAATTAGTTGAGTCTTAGGGTGTATTTATAGAGTTTTCAAGTTAATTTGAGCCGTCAGATGCAAACAGGGAGGGAAATCAGACCGTACAGCACACCAGAAGTCGAACCAGGGTCAGACCCACCTGGTCAGGCCGACCGGGCAAGTCGACTTGTAGATCGACACCCAAGTCGACTGCGCAGTCGACTTGGGGGAGGCCAGGTTGACTGCCCAGTCGACACTAGTGTCGACCTAGTCACTGGGCGGGAATTTTCCTGCCCAGCCCAGTTTGAACTCGAATTCGAATTTTAAAACCTGTTCTGAGCTGTTTTTGAATTTCAAATTTATTCTGAAACTTCCGGAGATCATAACTCCTTCATACGGAGTCCGTTTCACGCAAACTCGGACTCTATCTCAACTAGAATTCCGAGATGAACGCAATGGCGTAAGCCGTTTCCCTTAATTCTTTCATTAGAATAAATTATACTTTTAATTTATGAATTTCACTGTTATGGAATATATAGGGTGTTACATTCTCCCCCACTTAAAAGGATTTCGTCCCCGAAATCTTCAAGCTAGGAAGAACGTATATCCTTACCATCCAATCGTCCATCTACTCTACCAACAAACACAGGTGTCCATTGTCCTTAAAGACTTCTAATGTTTTTATAATCATATGCATTGTGTGTGTATATGTCCTTATCTAATGCAGAAATCAGGCGGTCCAATGATTCAGTTGACCTCCTTAAATGCGAATCATGTAAGTGCCATGAATCCATCATGTATGCAAAATTTTCCTACTCATAATTCTACATGAGTGGACAACAATTCATACAAATGCAACAACCATATGATAACATATAAAATTTCAACCACATATGAACGAGAATACATATATGCATGTGCAATATGAAGTGACTGAGCCGATCTAAAACCTAGGGTGTGTGTGTATATGCATCCACGAGCAACCACTAGCAACCACTTGCAACCATTTGCAACCATCATCCATAACATGTTTTCAAATACATGTTTGCATCCATTTGTTTTCTACCTAAGGAGTTAAGGAAAAGGACCGAGGAAATATACCTAAAAGATAGATAAAGCATAACTTAAGGAAAAAGAGAGATCAAAAGATGTACCCTCAAAAAGAAAAGGGTAGGTAGCGCGTATTCTAGCCTCAGTTTCCCAAGTCGCGTCTTCCTCGGCGTCTCTCCATTGGACTTTGACGAGCTTGACTTCGCGGTTGCGTAGCTTTCTCACTTCAGTTCCTAGGATGCGTGTTGGAGCTCTTCTCACAGTTGCTTCACGTTCAACTTCGGCTTCTTCTAGAATGCTAGGCTCTACTATTTCAACAGACTCGTGTAAACACTTCCGGAGATGAGAGACATGAAAGACGTTGTGAACTCC
Organism: Allium sativum; assembly: GCA_030737875.1. Taxonomy (NCBI): domain Eukaryota; kingdom Viridiplantae; phylum Streptophyta; class Magnoliopsida; order Asparagales; family Amaryllidaceae; genus Allium; species Allium sativum. Next base: position 829,003,563 of record CM060918.1, on the reverse strand, counting down.
GGCCAGTCTCTCGGGGAGCTCTAATCTATAGGCCATCTTCCCAACCTTCTCGATGATAGGAAATGGTCCTACAAATCTCGGTGCTAGCTTTCCAGTGGATCCAAAGCGAACGACGTTCCTTAGAGGAGATACCTTAAGAAAAACTTTGTCCCCAACCTCAAACTCAAGGTCGGTCCTTCTCTTGTCGGCGTAGGATTTCTGTCTATCTTGGGCCGTCTTCATCCTTCTTCGTATCAAGTCCACTTTTTCTGAAGTTTCTCTGATCATGTCTGGACCAAGAATAACCTTATCTGTAGACTCCCACCAACAAGTTGGTGACTTGCACGGTCTTCCATACAATGCTTCGAAGGGTGCCATGCCTATAGTAGCTGGGAAGCTATTGTTGTAAGCAAACTCCACTAAGGGAAGGTGAACCTCCCATGTCCCTCCAAAGTCAAGAACACAAAGTATCAAAAGATCCTCTAAAACTCTATTCACCCTTTCCGTCTGGCCATCGGTCTGAGGGTGATAGGCCGTGCTTAAACATAACTGAGTGCCTACAGCTTCTTGCAAACTTTGCCAAAACTCGCTTGTGAAGATAGGATCTCGGTCACTAACAATGCTGGAGGGTATCCCATGGAGTCGAACTATCTCCTTGATGTAAAGAGACGCTAGGGATGAGGCGGTCCTTCTACTCTTGACAGGTAAAAAGTGGGCGCTCTTTGTAAGCCTATCTACTATTACCCAAATGCTAGTATTGCCCCTTCTCGACCTAGGCAGCCCATCAACGAAGTCCATTGAAATGCTATCCCACTTCCACTGTGGGACCTCTAGGGGATGAAGCAGTCCTCCAGGCTTTTTCTGTTCCGCTTTAACTTGTTGGCATACCATACACTTAGAAACGAAATCTGCCACGTCCTTCTTCATGCCGTTCCAAAAGAAAACTCTTTTCATGTCCTTGTACATTTTGTCTCCGCCTGGGAGTATTGTCATCTTGGAACGATGTGCTTCCTAGAGAACCTTCTTTACCAACTCCCTTGCTTGTGGAACGCATAGTCTTCCGTCGTGTCTCAGCCAGCCTTTATCATCGACAGAGTATCTACTGAGGTGACTAGAAGTCTCACCCCTAATTAGCTTATCAACCACTTCAACTAGCTGAGGGTCTTCACATTGTGCCGTCCTTATTGTATCCAAAAGAGTAGGGTGAAACTCAAGAGATGCTAACAAACCTGGTAAGAGATCGGAGGAGGGCCTAAAGTTAAAACTGGCTATATACTCTAGCCTTTGCCTTTCTACAAAGATTGGGCCTAGGGTCAGTTTCTTCCTACTCAAGGCGTCTGCTACCACATTGCCCTTGCCCGGAGTATAGGAAACCTCGAAGTCATATGAGGCAAGAAACTCCATCCATCTTTGTTGCCTCAGATTAAGGTCTTTCTGCGAGAAAAGATATTTCAACGATTTATGGTCAGTGTAAAGTTCGAACTTCTCACCTAGGAGATAATGTCGCCAAGACTTAAGTGCAAAGACGATGGCGGCTAACTCAAGATCGTGGGTCGGGTAGTTCTTTTCATGAACTTTCAATTGCCTTCCACCATAAGCTACTACCCTTCCTTCTTGCATCAAGACAGCGCCTAGCCCTGTCCCACATGCATCTGTATAAACTGTGAACATCTTGCTTCCGTCTGGCAGAGTCAGGACTGGGGCTGTTGTAAGAGCCCTTTTTAGGCGTTGGAAAGCCAACTCGCAATCCAAGTCCCAATTGAACACTAGATTCTTCTTTGTTAGCCTTGTGAGTGGAGCTGAGATTTTTGCAAAATCCCTTATGAACTTCCGGTAGAAACCTGCTAGTCCTAGAAAACTTCGGACCTCAGTTGCATTCTTTGGTGCCTTCCAGTCTTGCACCGCAACTACCTTTGCGGGGTCCACGACCAACCCTTCTTTAGATACAACATGCCCAAGAAATCTTACTTCTTCCCTCCAAAAATGGCATATTGAAAACTTTGCCTTTAGCTGGTGTGATCGGAGAGTATCCATGATTTCTTTCAGATGTTGAGCATGCTCTTCCTCACTCTTTGAAAAGATCAAGATATCGTCTACGAAGACAACCACAAACTTGTTGAGGAATTCTCTGAACACTCTGCTCATTAGGTCCACGAAATAAGCGGGTGCATTTGTCAGGCCGAAAGGCATGACAAGCCACTCAAAGAAACCGTCTGGGGTTCTGAACGCCATTTTATCAATACTATCTTCAGCCACTCTTAGCTGATGAACCCAGTTGCTAGATCAAGTTGGGAGAAAACCGACGCGCCTACAAGCTGATCAAACAAATCGTCGATTCGGGGAAGAGGGTGCCTATTTTTCTTGGTCAACTTGTTTAACTCCCTATAGTCAACACAGAGGCGAAGCGAACCGTCTGCTTTGGTTGCAAACACCACTGGAGCACCCCATTCTGAAATGCTCCTTCGAATGAACCCCTTCTCAAGAAGTTCTTTAACCTGCTTAGTGAGCTCCTTTCTCTCTTTTGGAGCCATATGTCTGACAGGTAAAGCTACGGGCTTTGAATTATCCACAAGATAGATACGGAAGTCTATTTCCCGCTTCGGAGGTAAGCCTTTCACCTCCTCGAAGACATCCGGATATTCCCGGACTACTCTAACTGACTGCAAACTCTCCTCGGAAGCATCAAGCGACTCTAGATAACTAAGCATAACAGCATTCAAAGGATTACAGGAAATTTCTAAAGTGTTACCAAGCCGAGTCAAGAGTCTAACTACTCTCTTCTCACAATCAAGAAAGGCACCGTTACTGGATAACCAGTCCATGCCTAAGATCAAACCATATCCCGAGAAGCCTAGAACAAAGGCATTACAACTAAACTCAACACTGTGAATAGAGATTTTCAAACCCAAACAAACCATTGACAGGTAAGTGGAGCCCCCAATTGGATTTGAAACTACTAAGGGATCCTCAACCATACTAGTGTCTAGATGCAGAGATTCTACTAAGGCAGATGAAATAAAGGAGTGTGATGCACCAGAGTCAAAAAGTGTGCGAACTGGATGATCATAAAGGTAGACTACACTTTCTACAGAAATATTACTACCTCGTTCCTGTGGAGGTGCTGTCAGAGCATGAACTTGACCCCCTGAAGTAGATCCAGCTTTCTGTCCCTGTCCTTTCTTCTTTGGGCAGTCCCTAGCTTGGTGCCCAGTCTCCCCGCTATGGAAGCAACCACCTATCTTTGCCTTCTTCTTCCGGCAGTCTTTCTCTATATGCCCAACTATGCCATAGAAATGGCACTTTCTCTTTTCACGGGACTTCTTGTTCTTTCCTCCTTTCTTAAAGTCAGTCTTCTTAGCCTGTAAACCTTCTTTCTTTTCCTCAGCCTTAGTCTCCTTCTTGCCGTGGTCTTCCTCATGTAGCAACGCCATGTCCACCAAGCTTTCATAAGTCGCTCCCGTGGACACATGGGTCATGGAAAGGCTGTGTATAGGCTCATTCAGACCTTTAACGAAGCGAAGTGCCTTCTTATGTTGGGTATTTACTAAGTCCAGCCTAAATCTGGCTAGCTGATTGAACTGATTAACGTACTCCCTGACCGTCATGCTTCCCTGTTTAAGATTTAAGAACTTCTCTATTTGCAGGCTCCTTTCAGCTTGGGAGAGGAATTTCAACTCAAACCTTGTCCTAAAATCATCCCAAGTTTCTACTGCCCTTTGAGCATTAGTGATCTCCCACCAATAGGAAGCTTCATCTTTCAGCAACCACACTGCTAGCTGTATCATTTGCCTATCATCAACTCCGAAGATGTCAAACAGATCATCGGTCTCCTTTAGCCAATTTCTTGCTCCTACAAAGGGTTTAGTTCCATGGAAGTCTTTTCCACCCATAGACTTGAAGTCTCTACATGTTTTGGCAAAAGCATTTCCAAGAGGAGGAGCAGCAGGAGGAGGAACTGGTGCTACTGGGGGAGGAAGGATATCTGCCGGGCCCGCGCCATTTGCGGCCCTAGCTTCTAAGAACCTCCTAAACCAACCGGGTATCGGTACTCCTTCAGGAATGTTAAGGTCTCCAGACATGCTGAAACAGAAAGGAAAGATTCAAAACGAAGGATAGAGAGAGATAGTGCACATGGCTTTTGGGGGATTATGCCTTTTAAAATATAACACTTTTTCTTGAAAAATGCTTCTTTAAACTTTCTTTTGAAAACAATTTCAAAAACTTTTTATCTTATCCGGTAAACCTATGCTCTGATACCAAGTGAAACACCCCACCTCCGTTAGGGTCACTCACAAAGGGAATGCCCTAATTTTGGTGGAGGTTTTTAAGTATAAGTCACAGATACACAAGACAGATATAAACACACATATTTTTAAACAGCGGAAAACACAGCAACTTTTATTTCATCAAAATACGTGTCATACAAACCATAGCATAATTGTCTTACAATACTTCCAAAAACATTACATTTCCATAACTGTCTTGATTATCAAAGAAGCATAAAACATAAAATAAAGCAGCAAAATCCCCACAATGATATCCAAAGCCATGATCCAAACAAAAGAGATCCAAATCGTACATCTACTGTCTTCAAGCTTGCAAAAGAGTCTGATTAAGCTGAGTTGTTTCCTCCCTGTGGACCTGGGTGAGGGGAGGGGGGACGAAAGAAAAGAAGACGAAAAGAAAGACGGAGTCAGACATAAAGCCTGAGTAAATCTAGTGACTTTTCAGTATGTGAATAAGAAAAGGATATGATAGACATAAACTGAAAACAGGATAGTATCATAACTAAGGGAGTGTAGTCCAGAATCGAATATACTATCGAATCCACACTTTATCTCTGCATTTACTACGATTATTCTAACTGGCACCCCATGCTGAGGGTGAAGTAATCCTTTTTGTTTTTACTAAAGATTACGTGTGTCTTAGGGCTACCCCAAGATGTGTAGATACCTATGCTGGTCCCACCATGGGGTGTATCAAGACCCATGGTGGCGGCCCCGAAACAATTACTAGAAGATATAGGATATACTACTGGTGCCCCCAGTGCCCTACTTGTCTGCTCCGAAGTGCGTGCACGACCGCACACCGTTAGACCTACACTGTGCACTTAACATTGCCGTTATTTGACCGCCTACAATCAGCCCAGTAATCGTGCCCCACCCTGCCTAGTTTTAGGGTACCGTTGATACCTAAATTGGGTTACTGCTGAAACGGGTCCCTACGTTACCAGGGTTTTCTAGTCAAACATGTTAAGTGGTTAAGTGTATGTATATACCTAACCCCCACCCCTCAATATTTGTTAACATGTTGAATCTTGGTTAAGTGTTTTCAGTTGACTTAAGCCTACTACCTGTCCTTAGCCTGTTGGAGCACCGACCACTCACATTAGACAGATATCACTACGGTTACAGGATGTGGCGGTTGGTTCCGGGCAGGTTTACACCGTAGTTCAGTCTAACCTCGGGTCTTTATTGGGCTCAATGTTTAACCACCCACATTGGATAGGTATTGTTGTGACTACTGGATAGCCGGGCGGGTCCGGGCAGGTTTATGTCACAACTCAATCCAACCTCGGGTCAAACATGTCGTCTTTTCTAGATTTACATATTTTATTATTTATGCAAACGTCATGTCGTCTTTTAATTTGGGTATAACAATTTATACCGCTAAAATGTCACAGTCGTTGGCACACGCCAAACATGCCAACATATTTATTATATCATGTTTTTACACCCAACGCTATTACCCCCGTTTGTACGTACTAATGCTGGGCTCGACACAATTCAGCCCAACTTGATAAACGTGAGAAAAGGGGAAATTCAGAACATATAATATTTCTATGATACATAGAAGGTGTAGCGCATGAACTTGCAAATTGGCGTTAACATAAACATTGGATCATGTGAACTTGCATTCAAAATTGGCATACAACTAAATGGGTATCACATAGGATGGCATATGTAGACTTATACAAACTTGGGTTTTAACATATTAACTTGGCATAATGTCGAACACAAAACTAGCATGTTGTAAATTAACCCAAAAAATGTCCAAATCTAATATATAGTCTATTTCCACATGAAATTGCATAGTTTATGTAGCCCAAACTGCATTTAACATAGTTCTAATCATACTTGTAATGGATCTAAGATGTATACATAAGTTTTGAGCCATGTAGCATAAAGGATCTCAGATCTAGGGTGTGTTTACATAAGTATATGGCCCATGATATCAACATAAACATAAAGGGGATATCAACATAAACATGAGAGGGATCTAATCATAGACTTTGCCACAAACTTGCAATTACCATTACTTTCATATACGAACGTATAATAAACTTGCATCGATCCATTTATGCCACAAATCAATACACCAAAAACAATCACGATAGAAACATTACAATACACAAGATCTACATCATTATAATGATACAATTCTATTCCCAATTACATCGTATCACATCATAATTTTATTCAGATTCTGAAAGATCACTATACTTACAACGTGTGACGAGATCTTGTTTTCTGATTTCTGTTTTCTGAATTTGGAGGTGCTCTCCTTTGGGTAGCAATTTGTTGATTGATTTGATTAGACTTTAATTTGCTTCTTAGTTTGATTCTTGGCGGCTATGATCAACTCCTTCCTGGCAGCATGACGACTCCTCTCTTATTTTCTTATGTGAATTAGTTGAGTCTTAGGGTGTATTTATAGAGTTTTCAAATTAATTTGAGCCGTCAGATGAAAACAGGGAGGGAAATCAGACCGTACAGCACACCAGAAGTCGAACCAGGGTCAGACCCACCTGGTCAGGCCGACCAGGCAAGTCGACCTGCAGGTCGATACCCAAGTCGACTGCGCAGTCGACTTGGGGGAGGCCAGGTCGACTGCCCAGTCGACACTAGTGTCGACCTGGTCACTGGGCGGGAATTTTCCCGCCTAGCCCAGTTTGAACTCGAATTCGAATTTTAAAACCTGTTCTGAGCTGTTTTTGAATTTCATATTTATTCTGAAACTTCCGGAGAACATAACTCCTTCATACGGAGTCCGTTTCACGCAAACTCGGACTCTATCTCAACCAGAATTCCGAGACGAACACAATGGCGTAATCCGTTTCCCTTAATTCTTTCATTAGAATTAATTATACTTTTAATTTATGAATTTCACTGTTATGGAATATATGGGGTGTTACACTATTCTTATCAGCGGATTACAAATTCTTAAGAGATCAAATTACTTAATTTATAATTAAGTACAACTCATTGCATTTCAAAAGTTATCACATTCCCTTATTGTTTATTATAACCTAAGTTATAATTTCCACTTGTCCCTAGGACAATCCTACCTATTATCTTTCCTTTTCTCCGTCAGGTTTATTGATAATAGGTTATTATCATTCCTAGTTCATTCCACTTCTTTTATTGTTGTGGCTATCATTCATTTCCATTAATCACAATTTGTGCCTTTTATTTTATATAGGTTTATGCACCAGACCTCTCACATTAAGCCTACCACTTGTAGATGCTGGATTTGTCGGGCGGTTCCTGGCAGACTTCTTCCACAAGTTCACTTAGCCTCGTGTCTTAGCACCGTTACATGTATATTTACGCACTAGACCCCTCACGTTAAATTAACAACCTGTGGATTTTGGATTTGTCGGGCGGTTCCGGGCAGACTTCTACCATAAGTTGAATTTAACCTCATGTCTAAGTGCGGTTTTAACTTTCTATTAACTGTAAATTTAGGCATGTTCATTTTTCCAAATTTTACTGAATCTATCTTTACATGTCATGCTTAATATCATATTAAATCCATTTTCTGATTATCATGCCACATTTTCTTTCTAACGTGTAATTAATTCTATTCTAAAATAATAACATGTAACTATCAATCATGTAATTATTCTAATCTAACAATTTAACATTTATTATCCCAATTTCAACAGCTAAGGGTTCAAGTACATAACATGTCATAGATTAACATGTAATTAGAACATGCATGTATACAACAATAATCATTTCCACATTTTTAACAAGTTTACATTTCAACAAATTTGCACATTTCAACAGATTTACATTTCAATAAATTAATATTTCTAGCGGATTTACATTTCAATAGATTAATCATTCTGGCAAATTTAGATTGCATATTAACGGGGAATGTCAAACGATAAGTATACCATTATCAAAAAGGTATATTTTAAATCCACTCACTAGTTGCTTTCCAAATCCTGAATCTGGTCCTGATCTAGCATTCCATGGTTTCCTAACTGAATATAGAACCTAAACAACCATGGATTCATAATTCATAAGTAAAAGAAGAAGGGAAGAAAGAGGAGAAATTCAAATAGACCAGATCTAAGAAATTACCTTGCTTCGAATAGAATTCTGAACACCTTCATTGTTAATATTCATTCTTTTCCTCCAGATTCTAAATCAGAATTTTCCAAAGCTAGTTATTCTATTTTTCTGAAGATATTTGAGGAGGAAGAAGAATGGCAGAGTATATACATCATCTTAGAAAATAGGAGATTTAGGCTAGGCTCAGCTAGCCTATTTATTGGTGTTCAGGATCTTATGGTACATGCTGTGCTGAGTCAGCATTGAATGTTGTTAAGAAAACAGTCTAGATTCATTTACGGATCTAGCTAGATCTGGGGTGGGGTCGACCCCGGGGTCAACCCCCATGTGTATGTGTCGACCCTAGGGTCGACTCCTTTGTGTTGGTGTCGACCCGGGGTCGACCCCCGGCTCCCGCGAGCCTTTTTGTGCATATTTTTACTGTTTTGACATTTATGATATTAAACGTTTGATTAATATCCTGTTATACTCTCTTTGATTAATGCCCATTTTTCTTTCATTTTTCTTTTCTTATTAATGCATAATATTTGTAAATCATTGCATGCACGTAATTATACTGCATGCTACTAATTTCTTCATGCATTGCATTGTTATTCACATTAATCTTTTCTTCTTTTTTCAATGCACGTGTTTAGTACATGCAATCATATATTATCATTACTTTATTCTTCTTTTAAATATTTATATCTATGCATATATATACACATATGCATTATTAAATATCTAGTTGTCATAAAATGCGTGGTGTAACATAGGGAGCCCTTAACCTAAGGTAATTGTTTGTCTTTGAGTCTCGTAAGCGTGACACTTACCTCTAGAAGGAAGAGTAACTAATCTTCGGGTTTAAGACCTTGATATCTATGAAACGGAGAACTAACTCAAGCTTGTAGGAACTAAATAACCCCTTTTTGTTCCCCTAAATTCACATCCTTAGACCCAGTTCTGGTGTTAAAGAAAAATATCGTTAACATTTTTGTGTTAGAAGGAGGACTTGAACCTCTGAACCTTTTGATAACCTTACCACATTCCTAACTATGCTTTTCCATCTCAGATTGGACTAAGCTTTGAAGAAGAAAAACCATGGGAAAAGGGCCCCAACAAGGATCTTCTGAATCTCAAGTGGCTATGTTAAATATTACTGACCCAAGAGTGATGGATGAGCAAAGGATTAGATTGGAAGTCCTATAAATCAGAAACAAGGATAAGGAAGTAAAACCTTATGATCCTGACCATTGGAGCATTAACCCTTTCCACATAGGACCAACCCTAATCTTTGCTCTAAGAAACTCTACGTCAATGGAATATAACCTATTCACTCACGTGAAGGAATTCATCCATGCACATGCTAAGGGAACTATATTTGAGCAAGGAACAGCGGAAAAATTCAGTCATTTTGCCTCAATATGGTATAAGAAGGTTGCATCACAGTCTCACAACATAACAAAACTAAAGCTTGAAGATAAAGAGGAACCGATAAAATTAAGTAACAAATGGGCTAAGCTCTGATGCCGAAAATGAGTTTTCGATTCAATATTATCAAAAGAATGCAAGTTTACTACATCAATTGAGAATATCTACTTCCTAACCAAGCATGGATTAAATTTTTAGCCATTACTAAAGAACAAACCCAAGAACGAAGTCAAATTAGGAGGACCCTATTGCTACTGTCATATAATGAATGGACATGAAACCAATCATTACCGGGTCCTGGAAGGAATAATCACCAAGTTTCTCAATCAAGGCCAACGGTATAGATATGTAAAGAAGACTTATCAACTACAACAATGGATTCTTTGAAATAAGAATGTCTACATGGTTAGGGGTATGATCTCCCTAAGAATTTGGAACAACCCGAAATGGATGAAGTTATCTACGAAGGTAGAGAACCCTTACCACCAAGATGGCCAGGGCAAGGCACCCTTTGGAGGGGGTGGCATGTAAGCCTGTATCCGCGCCTAAGTCAGAAAGGGCCAGGTTCAAGCATAAAAATGTAAGCCTCTGCCCCCCTAACGGAGCAGCTAAAACCCTTACTCCTGCCTACGATGGCTTGGGTAAGGCACCTCTTAGAAGGGGAGAGTGTAAGCCTTTATCCGCGTCCAAATCAGACATGGCCAGGTTAAAGCATCGAAAACCCTTATCCACGTCTACGATGGCTAGGTTAAAGTACCCCTTGGAGGAAGGGGCCGAGTGTATGCCTCTATCAGCGCCTACAATGGCCAGGGTAGAGCATTAAAAGAGTAAGCCTTTAGTCGCGCATACGGTGGCCAAGTTAAAGCATCTAAGCCCTTATCACCGCCTACGATGGCCAGGGTAAGGCGCTTCCTGGAGGGAGGTCGGGGAAGTCCTTGGGCCCTGCTTGAGAATAAGCTAGCCAAGTGCACCAGAGACACAAGCCTAGAGAGTGACCAACAAAGCACGTACATCCTCTGCTTTGACAATCATAAGCCCAGAGAGTGGCTAACAAAGCACGTACATCCTCTTCTTTGCGAATTAAACCCGAAGGGGGTGACAAAACGATAAACATGTCAAAAGTGGATTTCTGGTCTTCTATTAAATACCCGAATATGTGTTATAGTTTGGGACTTCTATCAATACCAGATGAGGATATATGGTCTTCTATTAAATACCCAAATATGGGTTACAGTTCGAGACTTTTATCAATAACAGATAAGGATATTTGGTCTTTTATTAATACCCGAATCTGGTTTATGGTTCGGGACTTCTGATTACTGCCATAAAGTGGAATTCTGGCCTTCTCTCACTAATACCCAAGTTTGGGTTTCGATGCTTCTGACTGCTATCACTAGATAAGGATTTCTAGTCCTCTCTTATGGAATTCCCGAATATGGGTTTCGACGATTTTATTTATGCTTCCAAAAAAGGGGTTCTGGACTTCCAACTTAGCACCGTAATCTGTGTCGTAAGACTCTAGTTCTTATCCTTGGAAAGGGGATCTGCTATCAATACTCGGATTGATATCATGAGACTAATATCCAAACACCTTAAAACGAAGATCGTGTTCTTCCACATTGCATAGGGGGATTACTTAGATTCGTTACATATAAATTGCTAGTAGCCATGCGAACTGCAAACAAAGATCACACATCAGATGATGCTTATTCAATTTACAAATTTACTTACAAAATTGTTTCATGAAGTATCCAAACACAAAAGTTATGCGTCGCATGAAATACTTTACGCATCCTTATCATCAGGTAAAGGAGGAATAATGGCGTGATGAAGCGCAACACACAAGAGCTCGTTGATTTTTTTTCTTTGATCACATCGGGGATATCTAGGGGCTTGATATGAAGTTTCAGATCCCTGTTATAGGCTCAAGTCATAACTTGTAGAGTCCTATTCTCTTTCTCCAAATCAAAAAGCTTTTTCATAAAGCATGTCTTTCCTTTTGTATCTGTTTCATTGAAACATAATAGTCAATGCACTGAAGCGTGTCCGCGTTATATTCTTTATCATAGAAGCTCTATATGTCGGCCTTGACCTTTCGATAGCACCTGCTAACAACTGAATCATCTAACCCGGGAGGGGGTTCCTTACATAAGGATGCATTTCAGACACTAAATCCTTAGGTTTAGTCTAGCTTGAGGAATTTTAGATACGGAAACATTGGTATTATACCCATAAGTAAGTTCCCAAGTTCCACGGCTCGTTAACATGCTGTCGCATTCGACTTGTAAATCATCAATTTGATGATTTAATCTAACTATTTCTTCATCAAAATCAGAGGGATTTGCTTTTATCTCTCTCTTCAGCTCAAGGATAGTTTTATCTTTCACTTTCAATAGACTTTCCAGAATAATTATTTTCTCATTCAAATGCTTCATAGCCAATTCCTAAAGTAAAATAGCCCTATCACGAGTGCTAGTAGAAGCATCTTTAGAAACATCTCTTTTATTTATAGCTTGTGATGTTTCCTCCCCGACGAAAGAGGAGTAGTCTTTGGTTTGAAACCCCTATTTTAAAAACAAAATATACCATTACTTATAAGCTACATTTTCAAAAGAGATGATGCTAATAAGCTACATTTTCTTTCATTTGGGAAGGTCATTTACATAGGTTTTAAAATCCATCCAAACAAACTTTAAATTACAGAGATTACAAAGTTTGATCTTAGTCCTCGATACCCTAATTATTTGTATTACATATCAACTCTGCGTGATGGATTCTAAATTTCCTTAAAATCACTTCTTGATCGTCGCTTTGAAAATTAAAAGTAAGTTAAGGGTATCTTATGTTGATACGCCTAAGATCTTTTAAAAGGAGATCCCTGCCAGAATTACATGGTGGTTTCGTCGAAAACTCCCTCCTCAACCTAAACAATGAATTTAAAGCATCCTTTGAAACAACATCATTACGAAAGACAAAGCTCTGTCATAGTGAGAAATTATAGATAAAAGAAATTATCATCAAAGCCATGTATCTATAACATCAAGTTTTATGAACTCCCTAAGGATGAGATCCTAAAATTTTTAAAAAGAAAACCTTGGATAGACTCCAGCAAGCCTTAGGACAAAGGAGCCCAATCACCAAAAATTCAAGAGGGAAGAAAGAACTTTAAGAGTGAGAGAAATACTTGAGGAATGAGGATATCAAACTGAGTAGGTGTTCTCCTTCCTTGCGCTAGAAGGATCAGTCTCTGTGATAGAAGTATTCGTAGAATCTTGAGTAACAAAATCACTTGAAGGGTCAGGATTCACTCCCCATTAACCATAAATCTCACCAGCAAAAGATGGGGAGAGTTTGTTATCATTTTCATTAAATTCGTCACGACGATCTCCGCCTCTAGAACCAAAGTCTTTATCGTCGTCATCATTGTCCTCATTATCGTTATTGACAACTTCCTCTTCTTCCTCTGCATGAGAATCAGAATCTTCGGGAAGATCCTCAATAAATTCAAGACCCTTTAGTTTCATCTTATCTTTATTAAGGAATATAACCCCTTGTTTGATCAATTCTATCCTTTCCATAACTATACTCCGAATATAAGTGTTGACGGAAGGAAACTACATACTAGGAAACTTTCGAAAGTTGTCAGAGTATGCTAGGAAGAGAGCATCTTCATAACATTCCAGTACAATGTTCGAGAGATGTGCTTTCAAAAATGAAGAGATGATGCTTCCAACTTAATAAATTATTTGTTTTGCGTTAGAAACCGCATCATCCTTTACTTTCAAACTATCAGCATGTTCAGCCACTATACTCACCCATTCATTTTCTAGAGCTGAAACTCTATCAAACAGAAAATTCTTGGCTTCTCTCTCCCTTTCGAGCTCCAACTTAGCCTTATTAAGAGATGCTTTCAACCTTGCACACTCCTCTTCACCTTTCTCCATTGCCATAGTTAAAGCATTGATTTTAGACTCTAAAGCAGCCTTCTCCTCCTTAAGTCTAACCCCTTCGATGGATGATGAAGAGATTACCTTTTGGAGAGAGAACCAACCCTTAAGTATCTTAAAAGAGGAGAGTCATATTAATTTCTATATAAAAACAAAAGGTGAAAATGAGTTAGAAAGAATAGGAATATAGCTAGAGCTGTTGCTTGATAAGATAATGGTGAAAACTCGCCCAGTCTAAAGTTGAAGAGGGAGTGACATATTGGAAATATCGTCAAAAGTAAGAGCAGGCTTCACAATTTTATCAAAATCACCAAAAAATAGCGGAGGCGTGACGGGGAGATGAGAATGAAGTCAACTCATGCTCCCTCAAATCCAAAGCTTCCTGAGAATCAGACATCAAGAAACTGGTAACAAAACGACTTCCTATGGTCTCTTTTTGAGAAGAATCAACATTAGGAGTAATATCGGCAGAAGAAACAACGGGATCGGATGTTGTGTGCTCGGAAGACAAGTAAACAATTTCTTTACCAGGGTAAAAAGGGGGAAGAAGTCTCACCCCTGCGCCTTTTGGAAGGCCTATCATCAACAGTTGAAGCAAGTCTCTTTGCAACTAAGTCCCTAGATTGGTCTAGCGCAACTAGGGTGCCCGACTCATCAACATCTTGAGTAACTAACCAAAAGTAATAATGTTATGGAAACTAGAATAAAGAAAATTGTAATGTGAGATGCGAACTTGGAATCAGTCTAGAAATGCAATCTTACATGAAGAACCTGGGAACAAGGGAGTTGAAGGAGCAAACGATCTAAGGACAGGTAATCAGAACCAGGAAAGTGAAAAGGTGGTTGTCCCATAATCCTTTGCCCTGAAGAAAGAAAGGCATACTTGCGAAGGTTATCTAGAGTTAGCAAAATTGACTGCCGCCCACGCTTCCTAGATGTCTTCTAAATAGATCACTAGCTCGAGCCTTTATGTCGCTTAAGCTTTTCTTCTTGGGAGTTCGAGCTAAAAATAAATAATATCAAATAGAGCACAAGAATAATATAGTCTTCATAATAAGATAAAAAGGCTTGCTAGGGTTGGCAAAAGTGCTTGAAATACCAAGAAGACACCTAATATATAAAAATCAATTTTCCTAATCTCTAGACTTATTAATGCTATCACTAATAAATCTTTTTGTAGGATTCGAATAGAGAATGAATAAATTCGCTCCTTTGGAAAAACGAAGCAGATGATGGAGAAGGTTGACACTAAGAGAAGGTTGACCCGGCTCAAGTGCTAAGATCTTGAGACATAAGAGAACAGTGTACGTGTTTGGGGAAAACCGAATAGGAGCAATTCCGAGGTGACGCAAGAATTCAGAAATAAAGTGTAGAAAAGGAAAGAAACCTCCATGCTAGATATAAATGGCTGTGTACGCAAAGAATCCCTTTGGTGCATTCTGAATGGTGTCTTGACCAGAGGCAGGAACGACATCTACTCCAGTTATATTAAAACTCCTGAGAATAATGTTTATTTCATTCTGAGGGTTGATTAGAGAATATGGAGGAACAACTGCTTTCTTTTGTCGAGGTGCATCAAAGCTACTTAACTTTGATCTACCAACATTTTGCTTCCCAAACATAGTGCTACCAGGTGACATTATTCCATAACACACATTAACATAATAATTTAACATAAGCATTTGTTCATAAGTTTAAAACTTCCATGCAAACTCATTGATGTTATTATTCGAGATACCTATAAAAGCTAGAGCACGACCTAAATCGCAAGGGACAAGTTCTTGAAAAAGTTCACGTTTAGTCGTGCACTTTACGTACACCTGAAAATGATCAAGTACTCAGTATCATTCATAACTACCCTGACACGAAAATCCACGTTGTTGGTTTAATCGAAACCAAACATTTGGATGCCAACACCGAAGGCTTAATTAATATCAAGAAAATCTTAGAACTTGGTACCGATGAAGTCAAAATCGAAAGCATTTTAGTATCAGACTAATTTCAGAGTCATAGGGTTTACCGGTACCGAAACAAAGAAGCATGGCTTTTGGCAACACATAAAGATTAAAAACAAAAGAGGCATTCACATCGATAAGACTAAAAGGAAATTGGTTGGAGGATGATATTGAATTCACTAGTACCAGGGAAGAGTTATTGTCCTCGTAATAAAAATTAAGTTCTTCATAAGCAGATTTCACATTTTAAAACTCGAAAAACATGATAAGGGGTATAGATGATAAAACCATGTCATTTGCCATTAAATACCATTTAAGATATCATTTGGATTCATGAAGAATTAAAGGATGGTAAAATCATAATCGATTTCATAATTAAGACAGAAAAATAATTTTCCAATTCTAAATTCAAACGATAAAGTACTTACAGGAAAAAGGTCGGACTGTAAGTCTGAAAAGTTCAAGAAATCTCGAAGAACGGTAAATTTGCTTTAGTGTAATCCTTCTTAAGTGAAGAAATGAAGAAGAAGAAGGATATTTGTACTAAAAGATTCTCTAGTCCTGGACGTGTAAACGAGCCTAGATCAATGAACCAGATCGAATCGGGAAGTTCAAAAGGCGGGAAACACTTTGCTTCCAAGACAGTTCGGTACGAAAACCAAAGTTTGACTTGAAAAGTCAAAAATACGCCTTCACTAGGGGCCAAATGTTACTACCGAATTTCGACACTAAAACTTTAATATGGTGAGGGGTATCAGAGCACAACCGACACATAAAGAGTAACTCAGAAGCACTCGATCGACACCAAACTACCGAAGTAGCCAATACCAAAAGCAAGAAGAAAAAGTTGAGAAAAGTTATTAGAACCTACATAAACAACAAAGCTTGGTACTGATACAAAGAGGGTAGTGGCAATGCGCCACCGAAAACAACATAGAAGCAGTGAGATACGTGACCAGTCTACGATGGAGAAAAAGGGAGCTATCGATACTAATTTACTTAGTATTGATACCAAAAGAAACGACTCAAGAATCGACAGAGAGAATCTCAAAACCTCGCTATCGCAAATCCAATACCAGGTCCAAAGAGGTTGAAGAAAGAAAAGACCATGAGAAGATAGGCTATTCATACTAACATGCTTAGTGTCGATACCAAAACTAAGGAGGATGACAAAGCAAAGGCAACACTCAAGTACCATAAAAGGGAAGCAAAGTTCAAGATTTACTATCAAAACTGTGGTTTGATATCGAAACCGAGTGCGATAGGGAGGCTAACCACACCAATCTACTTGCATCGATACACTATCGGGAGCAATAATTGAATCACAAGTCACCATGGATCAAGACCGACACCCCAAAGCAAGATAGTGGCCGATGACAAAGCCCAGAAATGAAGAAAAACCGAAACCAGAGACCTACACCGAAAGCCACCATGGCAGCCGATACCAGACATCATTGCCGAACTCGAAAGCGACTTCCCATGAATGATATCGAAAGGGATCCCATTTTGCCTATAAATAAGATCCAGGGGTCTCATTTTAGGGGACTTTTCTCATTCTCTCGTCTTGTAATCTTTTCTTATAGAGTAAACCCTATTTTTTAAATCTATTTGGGGATTTTACTTAGAAACTTCTATGTACTCAAAAAAGTGATCAATAAAGAGTGAATTAATACTTGAGATTAATTCCATGAATTTCCTTATCACCTTTATTGCTACTTTTCTTATTGCCTTCCCCACGACAAAGCTTCATGCATAAGCCAAATTCCCTAAATACCCTTCTATAAGCCATTTAGCTTCCTAACTAGTGTTGCGCTTATGGAGCCCTTATCCTAAGGTAACTGTTGGTCTTTGAGTCTCATGAACATGATACTGACCTCTAGAAGGAAGAGTAACTAATTTTCTGGCTTAAGACCTTGATATCTAGGAAATGGTGAACTAACTCAAGTTTGTAGGAACTATATAACCCCCTTTTGTTCCCCTAGGTCCATATCCTTAGAACTAACTCCGATGCTGACGAAAAATATCGTTAACAAGACCATTGAACAATATTCTTCTTCTAAATCGATATTATTTATTTTTAGATAACATGGTCGACCTACTGGAAAATGTATGGAAGTATGGTTAGACGCACTACTAGAAAAGTGCCTACATTATAGGTGCTTTAACATCGGTTTCTAAAACAACCGATGTTGAAGGAATTTTTAATATTGATATTTTTTTATCGATATTTAAATATTTCACGGACATGATTTGTTAAAACAGTTGTTATCCATAACTCTAATTTAAAAAAATTGAAAATAACCCGTCCACGTTATTTTGCTTTTCATTGTCCCTTTCCCTCCATCTTTTTGTTTGTGCTTATCTTTTCCATTCCCCCTAATTTTTTCTTCTCTACTATAAAGTCGAACTCTCCAAATCAAAACAAATTTTAATTGAAAAATATTTTTCCAGCATAATAAGATTGTATTATTCTCATCTTCGGTGTTTCTACTTTAGAAAATATCCTTTCGTCCATGTTATTCAAGTCGTTGGTCACTTCTTCAGTGTTTCCACTTCAACGATGCCAAGCAAGATTCAACAACGGTTGATAAATCTGGTTTCGAGACATCTATGAGGGATTAAGACATTAGCGAATAGAGATTTCTATATGATCAATTTCAAGGTACAACCTCTCAGATCCGAAATTAATAAATCGTTCTCTTTGTCTTTTCCATTTGGAATTTGAGCTTTAAGCTACCAGATTCAAAGAAGTTTGAATCTATTTCATTGTTGAAATCCGAAAAACTGGCCTTTCTAATTGCAAGTAATGCCATTTTGTGAAGTATGTTGTTGGGTTGAAATACTGTAACTTTATTAACAATAATAAAATGAAACCAATGATTTGTGTGCTGCAATCAGTAATCCATTGGGAATAAGTGAATTCACATTGAGATTTTTTAGACGACACAAACATTTTTTAATCTTTTCAACAATAATGTAAAACAACTGGATTATAGCCTTATAACTACAAATGTATGGAGACTTGCTGGTAATATGACTGGAACTTCATTACAGCCTTACCATTGCAAATGTAAGGAGAGTTGCAATATTGTGACCTAATTTTTAGGCCAACCTTTTGTTTTCACTGAGTCATACTATTCAATTATTCTATCAGACAACACACAATATATAATGGGAAGCTAACCCTCATCATATCTGGTTGCACAGTCGTTGTCATTTACTATAAAATAACTAATAGTGACTCTGTAGGTTCTTTTCCCTGTAATTTTCATGTCAGTGAATTCATCAATACTAAACAAACCATAGCGAATTAAAGTGTTGGCATGTGTGGGCATCTGCCATCAAAGCCACATCCTCCAATAATTCTTTTATATTTATTAGTATTCATACTTAATAGATTACTTCTACTGTCGATTTTATGATTATACTGCATGCACTTATTACTCTATAGCATATAAATAACAAAAGACATATTGCTAAATTTTGTTGCTGTGAATAAGAAAAGGTTTGAATAAATCATAAAATTGATACAGCCGATACTATAGTTATTTTGTAAAACTACAACTGAATGATTTATTTTCCTTGAAATGTAACGATCTTCTTAACAAATATCCTAACTAAGCAGTGAGATTACTAGCAATATAATATATTTTATGGTACACATTTTAGTATACAAGTGCAACTCAATAATTTCTGCTCTGGTAATGTAATGATTTGTTTTCCTGTAATATTAAAGGGAGAATTAGTAGAAAGGGTACTGAAAACAAACATTTCTGCACTGGTGGAACTAAACATGGTGAAGAATCTAGCTGGATCAGCGGTTGTTAGAGCTCTAGAAGGATTCAATGCCCATGTAAGCAACATCGTGTTTGCTGTGTTTATTGCAAATAGGCAAGATCCTGGTCAAAACATTGACAAGAGGACCTGGTTGACTATTTTTTTTCTTTTGAGTGCTTGTGCAGTTACATTTGTTATCTTGCAGTTTACTATATTGTAGTTTACGAGGTTCTTCAACTTCAAGATATATATTCTTTACTTGAACATTAATATACTGATCCAATTTTTATTACTGCGTTATGTTAAACCTATCATTGCTAGAGCTGGAGTTGTATATATTAAATCTGTCACTGCTACCATTGCAGGTGTTCCTATGGCTGTACATGTCGATGCCTCAAATGATATTCATTTTACATTGTAGTGTGTGATCTCTCCTTAGTCCGATGCTTGTTGTGCCATAGGTAACAATTCGTTGCCTCGTTCTAGCTCATTGGATTATGCTGTTGTTGCTCATTCTGCTAATTTTGGCATTCTCTCAATCTCCAGCGGCTCTCTGCTTGCTACTATTTTAAATGATTCAACTCACCTAGTTTCTATTGCTTCACTAAGTACCCTTTATTTACATTCGGCCTATGATTCTACTGGATCCTGCGAATGCGAATTCTCTTGGTAATTTTCTACAAAATTTTCATCTGTGTCGTGTATTCATTTAACAAAGGATATGATAACAATGTTTGGTGGACACCGACACGACGTAAAACTCGTATTATCGAGGTAATAATGGTTTAGGCCATGCTAAAACAAATAAATATACTAATTCAAATATTCATGTGTATTCTTTTCCAATTTGGAGTACTCAAAACAGAAGGTGACAATTGAAGTAACCCAACCTTGCTCACAGTACATGATAAGTTATCATGGAGTATATAAAATAAAGAAGAAATAAAAAATCTTCTAAGATACCCTAAAAGTTGTATTTTTAAAAATGTTGTGAAAGGAAGGTTAGATCCATCAAATTGCATCACATTGGACCTTTGTTGTTCCCAAGCAACTGCCCAACTAAGTTGGTTACCCGATAAAGACCATTCAATATCTATTTCTATTATCGTGCTTATATACATGTTTATGTGAGTCATAATGAAATTTATTATCCCAAGTTTTTCTATTATGCATTATGTGTCTTATACCCTGCACACATCTAGTTCACATTTTTGTAAACTTGGAAAATACTAGTTATGCTGCGTTATGTTAATGCATATATTTGCTACCGTAAACTTGAGGTGTAGACACACATTCTGTCACCATTGGTAGGAAGCAGTCAGATTATACAAAGTGTTATCAGGACAGGCTATACACCTTCCAAATCTTTTGCCACTCCTGAGAAGCATACGGTATTGCATGCAAAAGGCACCCTAGGACAGTTCGATGATCGGTATGTTTATCAGTTCTTTGTATATTTGTTGAAACTGCTGTTAGATCCAAAAATGATTTTGACACCCAAACTAATGAAAATTCTAATTGAAATGAAAATAAAAATGGAGAAAACACATGATTTATAGTGGTTCGGCGTTAAAGAGCCTACGTCCACTTTGAATTTCTTTGATTAATGATTGGAATACAAGTACAATGATTGTTTTCGCTCAGTCTCACTTTTACAATGAATAATTTCACTCAACACTTACTGAAATGTTCTTCAAAGATTGATGATAATTTGATTAAAATGATGAAATTCGAATATAGCAGGTGTTTGAATCAATAAATTTCCAAAGGATCCTTTCCAATGATCCTTGGTGGTGTATTTATAGGTGGAAAATCTCCCTGGGAGGCCTCCGGTTCGGTACACGTGGCAGGAATCCCGTGCGTTTCGGTGATGGAAGCTTTGGAGATGATGCCAACGCACAACAGTTGCGGGTGAACGTGGGATGATAGGCTCCTAACCGCGCCGCCTTTTGAGGAGGTCGTGCTTTCCAGATACAGTGCCCTGGTTCGGATCGGAGAAGCGATGGGGGTTCAGATTGGAAGGCGTCGATCCAATCCGGATGCATCGTCCGCTCTTCATTTCTTGAACAGCTTACTTCGAGGGGGAGAGTTCAGTCGAGGGGGGGGGGGGAGGGGGTACCTGAACTGATCCGGTTGCCTACTACATACTCTTTGCTCACACTTATTCAATGAGTAATTCCCTTAGCTTTGTGTAGCCCGATTACAAAGCAGGTTAACATTTTGCCCCCTCGAAGTGCACTTTTATCGGAGATGAAATGTGCTTTGAAATGGTTTTCCTATTTGTTCCTGGATCAAAATCACCGAATAGTTGTTTCCATTCATCTGTAAAGTCGTGTTGCTTTATCAAGTCACATCTCTTGTTGTTTATAAGTACACTATGGAATACACAAATTGCTTCCGTTGTTTAAAATAACTTCGGCAACTTTGTTTAATATCCAAGTAGCTCCTCCACGTAAACTTTTATAATGTATACTTGTTAGCTTGTCACTTCTTCTTTCGGCTTGGTTTCGTGTGCTGAGTTGACTCTGATGGTTATGGTTCGGATGAAGCTTATCCGCCCCACTACGTGTCTGGTCCATGGTGTGTTAATTGGGCTGAAATAGAGAAGGCCTTGGATCTCTCTTTTCTCACTTCCATTCGAGTCGGGCCAAACAGTCATTTCGAGGAATACGAATGGACTTCTCCCTTTGAGTATATAAACCCACACACTTCTCTTCTCTTTTACTTTCGTGTTTCAGCGATTTTTCCCCCAAATTCGAAGAGAGAAAAACCCTAACCCTCGAATATTTCCAATTTCGTCTCGGTTTTAGGTTAAGTTTGAAGGTGGGTTTACAATTCTCGCATCACTAATCTTGCTCTTGTTTAGATCTTAAATTGGAGTCAATTTGGGTGATTTTCGTGTTGAATCGAAAATTAGTGTCGATGCTCCTTTCCTCCGCCGTCATCGTTGTTGGTGGTTCTACTACCACCTTGAGGAGGTAGTGGAGATGATCTGAGAGCACGATTGAGGCATTGAGTACTTTGGAACTTACTGATGAGGGTTTTTTGTGGACGACGGACTGGGTTCTTAATGAGGAAAGGAGGATACAAAGAAGACAATACTTCTGGAAAGCGAGATCAGTTCAAAGTGGGAAGAAAAGAAGGAGAAGTGGGTTTATTGAATTGGGTCGGGTCGGAGTGAGAAGCTCGAGTATAGGAAAGATCTGGGTATAACATATGTTCTCGGGTCGGATCGAATCTGTGAAAAGTACTAAGCTTTAACATCTTATATGACTTTCATCTAATCCGAATCGAACTCTTCCCATCTTTTGCTCCGACCCGATCCGGACTATATAAGATGTGAACTTCTGACATGGATATCCGATCCGAACCGGATCGCATAAGATACTAATTCCCGATCCAAACCAAATTGTACAAATGATATGAGTTTCTGCTTTGAACCGCATGGGACCTTAACTTCTGACCCGAATCTTTTAACACATGAACGTTCGATCTGAACCAAAACATTCAACATGAAGCATAAATATACTTAATCCGATCTAACCAAAATAAAGTACAACTTGCAAATTCAGGGACAGTTAGGATAGAGCCTTCTACACTGGACTTTGTAGATTTAACTAACATGTAGCTACATTCCATATTATTTTCATTTGATGCTAACTCTCTGTTTTCTCACTTTAGCATTGCATTTATACCAACACAATTTAGTCCATACATATGCACGGGGGGATAAGGGTTATTATACTCTAATCTTGCTATTGTTTCTTCGATAGTTTAGCAATTATGGCTGAGAGACACTCTTCTAGATTAGCAGAAAGGAAAGTAGCTGCCAGGTCATATAAGAATCCACCTATTGAAGACATATCTTTCACTTCAGATTCGGGTTGGAATAATACGGGTTCAGAATATGAAATGGGAATTCATGAAAGTGGCGTATCATCCGGGGGTGATGTCTCTCTGGGCGAGGAAGAAGGAGGAGTAGGAGATGATCGTGCCCCGGATGAGTTCGGGGATGATATTATCTTGGAACCGCCTCAGTCGAATCAATGATTGACAATGACAGACTTGCACGGATATGCTTAAAGCATGGGATTCTTCGAAGAGATACTGAGTTTCCCTCAAAAACAGATCGTCCTCCTAATCCACCAGAAGGGTATATGGCTATCACCAGACTAATGGGTCTAGTTAGGGGCAATACGTCCATTTCCGCCATTCGTCATCGATTTTCTGAGACAATTGCGGATTACCCCCATGCAACTTCATCCCAACATCTATGCTTATTTGTACACTCTATACATAGCTTATAAAGAAATTCTAGATGTACAACAAACTTTTGAGGATGTTCATTTCCATTACAATTTCAAGCATCGAACCAACGACACCCCGTCTTTTGTATACTTTGAATCGGTGCCAAAAAGAAAAATCATCACTATCCCGTTTAGCAGTAAGGCTGGGGATCTGAAACCTGAATGGTTTTATGTCAAGCAACAACCCGGGTGTGCCAGAAGATGGCTTAAGTCAAGTAAGGACTTCAGTTTTTGAGTTTTAGTCCCAGCCTTTATCATAAATTCATTAAGAATTGTTTGTTTTCACTTGCAGTTCCTAACCCACCACAAGAGAAGCATCCGGTGCAATTTGATCATTTAAATCGGTTATTTAATGGTAATTGAATTTTTTTGACCATCAAGGATAGTTTAATGGATGAATATCTCCATCGACATCGTCTAATTGCTATAACTCGTAGCATAGGCCACGGGGAAGGCCCTTACGTGTACATACCTCCAGTTGAAGGGCCAATCGATACTCCTCTTGAGAGGGGAGAAAGTTCAAAAGATCCAACAGTGCTCCTCAGGGATCCTCCTTCTCCCTCCATGACTCAAGATGATATTTTAACAAATATAGCAGAAAAAGATAGAGATAAGTACATTATTCCCGAGGATGCTGCCACTCCTGAAAAACCGATATCTCCAAAAGAGTTTCCGTTTGATGCTCCTCAAGGAGATGCCCCCACTGTGGATGACTCTACATTTCAGGGTTTGGGAAATCTTCCCTTGCCCGAGACCCTTTACACTTTAGAAGATCTTGGAACGAATCCTTTGACCTTTACTTCCTCAAAAGAAACCACTCATGTGAAGGCTAAGGAGACCACACATATTAGCCTAACTTCGGGCTCTGGTTGGTTGGGGGATATGACTTAGGATGCACAAAACACATTAGCACTGCACGTCACAACACTTATGCTTTGTATAAACATTAGTTTGGAACTCTACATGCCATGTTTTGAAGGAACCATGGTACGTCCCCGCTATGATGTCAGGAAATTCCGCACCAGCGTGCCTAGGTATGATTCTGACTCCGAGCATGATCGTCACGAGAGCCGCGGCAGGGATGACATGAGACATTATGATTCCAACCGTCCTCATTCTTCTCGTTCTCCTCGTCGACCCGATCCAGACAAGTACAGAGCCATCAAGACCGTCATGAATGGGACAAACAACCGTCCAAAGATCCAACTCCTCCTAAAGAGAAGCGTCCCCAAGAGAGGCCATTGTCGAAGCATGCTTGTTTATAGGATAAGCTTAAAGTCCCTGAGTAGTGGTCGGGCAAAGATGGTACGTCCATTGTACCTGCCAAGCAGAGAAATATTGAATTATCCGTATCCAAGCCCGTGTCGCTCAATTCTGAGAACAAGGCAAGACTAGAAAATCTGAAAAAGCAATTTCCAGATCATTATTTTGATCGTACGGCGTTTGTTCCTTCACTTGAACCTACTCCTTCGAAGTGGGCGGATGATGCTAAAGAAAAAAATTGATTTAGTGGACAGGCAATATACAGAGATTTATAGATATTCGCGTAATCTTTCTAAGATTATCCGGGATCTTATCACTGATATTGGCCACATGACGGAAATTGTCGATTATGATGCAAGCATCTTGAAGAATTCGGAGAAAGATTTAGAAGATGCACAGGCTCATCTTGCTCTCGCTCAACGGGATGCCGACAACTATAAAAAACAACACGAAGAACTACAAAGGCGTTATCACACTTGCTTGGAATCCCATAACCAAGAGCGCTTGGATCTAAAAAAGCAAGCTGAGGATGCTAAGTCTGAGAGTGTTAAAGTACAGTTAGCTTGCACTGCCCTTGAACAGGATAAGGCTGAGCTAGAGAAGAAAAACACTGATTTAGCAAAGTGGAATGCCGACTTGGAAGCCAAACTACTGGAGGCTGAATCTAGAGCAATGTTGGCCGAGGGGAACACAAGCATCGCCATTAAATCTGCGAAGAGGTTCAAGAGAAACTCTTCGCATCCCAGAAGGAATTAGATGGCTATGGTGAGCTGATGATAGAGTTCTTTGCTCAGGTGATCCGTCGTCGTGACATTTCTTGGATTGAGGATTACCCGACAACTCTGGTTTATGTATGGGACCAAATCATTGAATGAGAGAAGAAAGAGCTTAAGGTGGATTCCATCGACGAAAACAAACTTATGGAGAAGTTCCTTAGAGGTGAGGAGCCGGCACGTCTGGCTGAAGGGCGTCGACTTATTGCTACTGCCATGGAGAAAGAGAAACGTCAGACCAAAGGAAAAGATATCATTGAAACCGGTTCTTCTTCTGCTGCCCCCGGGGTGACCGAAACAAAGGGATATGATCCTGAAAATTCGGGAATTCCTAAGGCATCCCTTTTGTCTCCTATACCCGAATTGGCACTAGAGACTCTAGCCACCCCAATTGTGAAATCATCCGAAGATATCTCTACCTTTTCACCCTAATTTGTCAGGGCTATTTCGATCTTTCGTATTATTATTGGATGATCAATTGAAGATCCCTCGTTTTCTCCTGAGTTAATAACATTCACCTCTCGTTCTGTAGGCACTGAGCCAACTAAAAAGATTTATAGGCAACATACGACAATCATCGGTGAGAAATTTGTCGAAGAGACTCAGGAGAAATTGGATGAGGTCACTGCTGTAAAATCGGGGGGGGGGGGGGAGGGGGGGGGGGGGAGGAGCTGAAGGCGAGAAGGAGGAGGTTACCGATAAAGCTCACGTGCCACCTAATACCGAGACTCCTCACGCGGGGGAGATGATAAAGACGACAGTGGCGACAATGGATATGAAGAAGATGTTGATGTTGTTATGACTGGGATTCGGGGACTGTCGATGATCTAACTTTGGCCAAGATGAAGGCCAAACATGATAAGAGTATGCAGCTGAAAGTTGAGGAAATAGATCCCGAAAGTTTTAAGCCTCTTGCAATAGTACCTCCTAGGTAAAGGTTAGTTGTTAAACTTTCAACTAGATCAATCACTGAAGGGCTTGCTAAAAAAATCTTCTACTGATCCCAACGCTCCAGTTATAGGGAAGAAGAAACCAAAGCGGATCCAGATCGAGGCTGAAAAAGAGGAGAAGGAAAAACTTAAAGCTGCCAAGAAAGCGAAGTCCACTCCAAAGTCTAAATGAGAGGCGGTTCTATTTTTCATTCTGCCTGTTCCTTGGTCCGCCGTTGTTGTAGTGGCCCTTGCCTTTGTTTATTTAGTTCTTTTGTAAAAACCTGCACTTGTGTTAATAAAGTAGTTCATTTCCCACTATGTCAAATGCTTGTAGGTTCGTCATTTGTTTCTATCAGTGTCAAGAAATTAACAAACATAAGTAATGATTCAAGTCACAATTGCAATTTCCTGCAACTGCATAAACAGAGAAAAATATCATTCATAGAAATTGCCGCTTAATAAAATGAATGGTCATAAAATGAACGATTGACGGTAGGGTGCATGATGTTGTATATGCCCCCGATCAATCTTGAATATAGCACTTAGCTAAGGCTTGTTCGAGATTGATTAAATTTCTCCCCAGTCTTTTGGCGGGGTTAAAATTCGTTTTCATTGGTACACATTCTTTGTACCTTTATACTCTCCTATCGTCTGGTCAGGTTAGAGTAGATTCAAGGTGGTCTTTTGTCATGGTGCATCGTCACGCCTCGAGAACGTCGTCTTCCCGTCCTTTATACTCCCTCTCTCGACTCGTGAGAGTTAGAGTTCGGGACGTCGTCTTCCCATTCTTTTATGTCGTTAAGCAAATGGTCATTTCATTTGCTTTCGTATTGATTCAAATGTCTGATATTCGACTTATGTTATGACAAACAAAAATAAAATACAAAACAAGGTTCGAATGGGTAAAGTTAATCACTCACAGTATTTTATGGTGGTTCGGCCAAGTCATGACCTACGTCCACTTCATAATCTTTTGTTTATATTAACTAGACTTTTCTAGGAAAGTCGTGCCTTTTTACATGGCCTATAAAATAAAAGAAAATAGTACAATTTCAAGACAAGTATCGCCGCAAATGTTGGGTGTTCCAAGCTCTAGGAATTTCTTTACCATCCACTGTTGCTAACTTGAAAGCTCATGTGTCAAGTTTCCGTCGGATGGTGAATGGTCCTTCCCACTTTGGGCCTAGAAGAACGGGAGGTGGAAAGACTCGCTTCAGCACCAAGTCTCCAGGTTCGAAAGTCCTAAAGCGAAACTTTCTGTCATAATAGTATGCCACTTGGTGTCAATGCCTTGAAGCATGCAAGTCCACTTCGTCCCTCTTCTCTTCAACCATGCCCGGAGACTCCAGGAGGAGTGCTTTATTTGTCATTGGGTCATAATATGTCACCCTATGAGAGGGGAATTTAAGCTCCACTGGAATTACCGCTTCTGACCCAAAGGAGAGTGAAAAAGGAGTGTGACCAGTAGTCGTCTTAAAGGTTGTTCGATAGGCCCACAAAGCTAGCGGCAATTCATCAACCACATGGCTTTTGCTCGCTCCAACTGCTTTTTAAGAATAGACTTAATAACTTTGTTTATTGCTTCAACCTGTCTATTCGACTACGGGTGAGCTACGACGGTATACCTTTTTATCAATTTTATACTTTGACAGAAGTCTCTAAATTCCACGCAGTCGAATTGGGTTCCATTATTGGTTATAATGGTTTTCAGTATCCCAAATCGACATATAATATTCCTGACCACAAAGCTTATCACATTTCTTGCTATGATCGTGGTTAAGGGCTCAACCTCTACCCATTTCATGAAATAATCCACAGCCACGATCGCATATTTAGCTCCTCTTTTAGTAATTGGCAGGGTCCTAATGATGTCTAGTCCACACATTGCGAACGATCATGGACTGACCATTGATTTGAGAAGTCTTGGGGGTGCTCTTGGAACTTTAGTGAATCTTTGGTATTTGTCGTAGCGTCGTGAGTGATCAGCTACATCTTTATTCATAGTAGGCCAAAAATAACCATATCGCAATACCTTCTTTGCCAGAGTTTGACCCCCGGTATGATCCTCACACTCACCTTCATGTACTTCTTTCAGTACACGTTTGATGTCGTCGTGTGCTATACACCATAACAGAGGCATGGAAAACCCTTGGCGATAAAGGATATCATCCTGTAAAATGTACCTTGCAGCTTTACGTGTTACAGCTCGTCTCTCCCTCTTCTTTTATAGGAGAATTCCGCTCTTAAGGAAGTTATTTATCGGTGTCATCTATGACTCCCTTTCTGGCTCAGTATCCAGGGCTAATTCGATTTCCATTAGGTCAAAACTTGGTGATTCCAATATCTCTATTGGAACAATTTCGGTTTCCTCAGGGTTGTCAGAACCTGCTAGCTTAGCCAATTGATCTGCCTTCTGGTTTTCCACTTTCGGAATGTGTGTTATGCTATAATGCTCCAGGTTGCCCAGTAACTCCTCTACTTTTTGAAGATAAATAACAAGTCGAGGTCCCCCGGTCATAAATTCCTTCTAAACTTAGCAGAAAACTATCTTGGAGTCACAGAATATGTCCAATGTTCTTACCGTTAATTCCTTAGCGAGTTTCAGCCCAGTAATCAGGGCCTTGTACTCGGAATCATTATTTATGGCAGAAAATTCCAATCGCAGGGCATAGTAAGTGGATCGTCATTCAAGAGTGGTTAAAACAACTCTGGCACCGGATCTTCGATCATTCTTGGCCCCGTCCGTATATAATTTCCACGGACTAAGCTCTAACTTATGCTCTAAAGTAACAACCTTGTCATCCACTGTTTCTTCTTCGGGAATCGTGAATTCTGCTATGAAGCCGGCTAAGGCCTGCCCCCTTATTGACCTCCTTGGTTGAAAATTCAAATTAAATTGGCTCAACTCGATATTCCACTTAAGTAATCGCCTCGATCTTCGGGTCTCTATAATACTTGTCTTAGAGGTTGATCAGTGTATCTGACTATCAGATGAGTTTGGAAATACTGACGAGGCTTTCAGGAGGCAATTAAGAGGCTATAAGCAAGCTATTCTATTCTTGGATAACTGCATTCCGCAACTGCTAACTTCTTACTTACATAATATACTGGCCTCTGGACCTTGTCTCCTTCATGCACCAAGGTTGTGCTTACAGCATAAGATGACACCGCTAGATAGACGAACAGATCTTCACGATCCACCGATTTTGACAATATCGGGGGTTTCTCCAATAAGTCCAACAGATTTCGGAAGGCCTCTACACAGTCGGGAGTCCATTCTATGTTTCCTATGTTTGATTAAATCAAAGAATGGGACACACTTATCCGTGGCTTTGGAAATGAATCTGCTTAATGCGACCACCTTCCCTGCCATGCTTTGAACGTCCCTAATCTTCCGTGGCTCTTCTATGTTCCTTATTGCTGCTATCTGGCTAGGATTAATCTCAATCCCTCGAGAGCTTACGATAAACCCAAGGAATTTCCCTGATGCAACCCCAAATGAACATTTTAAGGGGTTCAACTTCATCCCGTACCTCCGTAGGATGTCAAATATCTCTGCCAGATCTTGTGTATGACTATAGGATTGCCTGGATTTCACGAGCATGTCATCTACATAAACTTCCATGGTTTTTCCAATGTGGTTATAGAACATTCGATTCACCAGGCGTTGATACGTGGCTCTGGCATTCTTTAGTCCGAACGACATCACCACATAGCAGTACAATCCCAAGTTTGTTATAAAACTCATGTGCTCTTGATCCGGCATATGCATGGGGATCTGGTTGTATCCTGAGTATGTGTCCATGAAGGAAAGAAGTTCGTGTCCGGCTGTTGAGTCCACCAGCTGGTCAATCCTAGGAAGTGGGAAACTATCTTTTGGGCAAGCTTTGTTTAAATCCGAAAAATCAATGCATGTTTGCCATTTCCCATTGATTTCTTGACCAAAACAGGATTCGATATCCAGTCCGGATACGTTGAATCTCTAATGAACCCAGTATCTTTCAACTCTCCACTTCTTTCTTTAGGGCTACCGACCTATCTAGGCCTAACATACGTCTTTTCTATATAACGGGTGGATGCTTTGGATTAATATTCAATGAGTGACTCATAACGGAGGGAGATATACCACACATACCAGCATAGGTCCAGGCAAATACATCCAAATTTGCCTTTAAAAAATCAGTCAACTCCTTTTCTCGGAATGGATCCAGCTGGGATCCAATCTTTAACACCTTTGTCGGATCAACATCGTCAACGGGGATCTCCATAGTCGTTTCACTAGGGGGTCGCCTTTCTGTCCCCAGGATCTTCATCCTCTCTAGGATCTATATCCTCGAGCAGTTCTTTGGGCGACTCCCTTAGGGCTGGTCTCTTTAATTGCTATGCCGAACCCTCCTTCGCAGGGGAGGAGGCGTCTTTAGCTTAGATGCTTAATCCCTTCAACAACATCTTCAGTTTAGCCATGTAGCGGGCTCGTCCGGTGGCTTGATCACCTTTCATTACTCTCACTCCTGCTTCGGTTGGGAATTTCAACAATAAGCACCAGGGTGCAATGCAAGCCCTGAATTCCGCGAGGGCTGGTTGACCCAAAAAGGCATTATAAGGTGAGTCAATGCCCAAAACTACGAATGGGAGAATTCTCACTCTCCGGCGGTCTTCTTGTCCCAATGTCACTGACAATTCTACATATCCCATTGGAGCAGTCAATGCCCTATTGAAGCCATGTATCCATCCCTCGCAAGGCTTCAAGTCTTTTGCTTCGAGTTTCATCTGATCGAATGCCTTTTTAAAGAGAATATTAACTGAACTCCCATTATCCACTAACGCTTTATGAACTAAAGTTGGGCTGATATTGGTAGTGATCACCAATGGGTCTTCGGTGGGTGATTGAACTCCAGTATCATCTCTATCATGAAATATGACATCATCTGACAACGTTTTCTGTTGCTTCATTGGAGCAGTGTCCTCGAGGTTATTGCATTCTCCTATTTCAAGGTGTTTGGCTGCGTTTACATACTGGTCCATTGCCATGTAGCTATGGCCAGCTGGATGGGGTCCCCCCACTATAGTGTTAATGACAATTCCTTTACCTTTTTGCTGAGCTGTGGGTTTAGGAGTAGACTGATTTTGATTCGGGGTCTGCCCTCCTTGCCCCCTATCTCTTGGGGCCACCTTATATTCATCTAACTTTTCTTCCCGTAATAGCTTTTCAACAACGTCTCTTAAATGCCAACAATCATTAGTAGAGTTACTGTGGGTTCCATGAAACAAACAAAATTTTCCAATCGTCGCCTCCTTCTCCGTGGTGTTTCTGGGCGGAGGCTTTTTATATTGCAAGACTTGTAAGTATCCCGATAGATGTTTCCCAATGTGTCATTCAGTGGCGAATAGTTCTCTAAGGTTTGGAATTGAGGTCTCTTGCCGGAGTTGTTTCCTCGGTTCCTATTCCTCCTATTGCCATTTCCATTCCTGTTGTTACTTCCTTCATTTTTGTTATCGACATTTACCTCAACTTTCCCTGAATTGTCACCGGACTGTTTCACAACAACATTATTTTGAATATCTTCTCTCGAAGCTCCATCAGATTTTCTCTTTCGATTGGCGTATATCTCTTCTCGTCTTAGACGAATATTTGCCTTTTCGTAGAAAGCTTCCTAGTCAATGGTGGCTTCCCAGCTAAATAACCTCTGAATTCAGTATCTGGATCGACCCCATGAAACGACCAGAACTTCCCCGGTAAGGAAAGCCAGGATTGAATTGAGAACAAGCCACATCAGAAAGCAAACAGAAGAACATTTCATTGTATATTACAACAATTTCATCAGATTACAAGAATATACAGAGTATAAACAAATAATATACATCATCAAATATCAGAGATTTAAATTACATTTAAATACATCGCAGCGGAAAAACAACATAATACACAACTGAAAGGAATACGCGGATACAGAGTTTTCCGAGTATAATTCTACCTGTAAATCAGGACCCTGTGAATATAAATCTGCAAAACCAAAACTACTAGCTGCCCATGTCAAAATAAGGGCACCCAGAGTTTAGGTTGAAACAATAAACTCCAGGTCAGTCATGTGACTGGTGTGAGAACTAAAACAGTTATTTATCTTTATTTTAAAGTTAGGTAAATCAAGGGACCACGCCGTATAACACGGAACGGGTTTCCTCCCAAGAATACCAGTGCATAAAACAACAGCGCAATGCTAAATAAAGAAAAATGAAGCTATTATAAGACCCAAGTCCCATCACACAATGCAACGCAAGCCGGAGGATAGGGTTTTTACCTTATAATAACCAAAGAATGCTTGATACGCTAAAACCAATCATTTGATACTATCATAAGTGCATAGTGTATAAAACAATTTCAAATCATAAGTATCAATCATAGACGGCATAAGTGCCCCATACCACTATGTCGCCATACTAGGCTCTACAAATAAAATCGCAAAGTGACGTATTGGAAGTTGGATTTCCATCTGTGAACCGAGGCAAAAGATAGTCCTCTACCGATCCGAGACGCTCTAGCCCGTGTCTTAGAATCATAGCTCGAGTGACCCTTAGAGCGACAGGGTCGGTCCATCAATGTGGATTAAAATGCCGGAACACTGCATTTCCCCGTCCTTTAGGGCGTCAATGAGCCAACAAATGACTCCATCGGCTCCACATAGTCACCGATATATCCGAGGCGCCTCGCAACAGCAACAACTACATAAGTCAAACTCGTCAGGGCGTGTAAAACCACTGACTCCACTTCTAGCTAGAAAGAAACGCATGTCCTCCCCGAGGTCCTTCTCCCATTTCTGGTTCACAACCGGGGTGTGAGGCTCGCGAATCAACGCTACACAATGCTATGCCACACAGGCCGTGCTTTGATCATCAACCACAAGACTTTGCTTTTCAACAAAAGCCTTGATCAATTGCCACTTAAGCATGCCACACAGGCAATTCACTCCATGCGATTGATATCCATCAATATATAACCCCTGAGCTCGTACGTCTCAGAGAAGGACATTAAGCAAGAGAATAAATTCTCCGCCGCCAAACAGATATATATTTAATAGAAATCAATCACACAGAATAAAATCCAATGTCAAACACACAGTGCATTTACTAGTCCGTTCAGGGTCTGAACGAAACCGGAGGCACCTTGTACCTCGCATATCCATCGATCTCCAAGTACGTCTGGACGACCACTAACTGATTCCCTCCTCTTGGGTGTACATCCCAATTTAGATCATCAGTAATCACCCAAACGACGTGAAGACCTCCGGTCTTCGACCACCGTCTTCATCCTCGACACCACGTCGAATCAGTTATTCAGAATGGGATAAACTCAGTCTTTCTGAATAACTCGCGTATATTATAAACAAGTGTTACACAAACACAACATACGCCTCATTCCAATTCATCAATCACTAACCGTAAATTAGTAAGGGAACAATTCCCCAAATATTAACCCCAAAGGCCGAAACCAACATCAGATCAATACCCAGGAAACCATTCATCTTAACTAATCTTCAGTTAGTTGCTAAATTTCACATTCTTAGGGATAGGTTCTCTTTAATTTTATCAAAGATAAATTCCTTAAATTTATTCTTTAATCTTCTTTTGAATATCAATTCAACTAGTCAGGATTAGCGAAACGCACCGAAGTAATCATTTATTTTATTTCCCAATCCTAACCTATTCATCCCATGAAGTAAAACTGGTCATACTTCATATCTAACACCACGGCGTTATCGGTAAATTCAATTACCATTTCACGTTTAAATCTAATTAAAGATTTAACTATCACCTGGAGCAAAATTGGTGATACTCCATTCTCGATCTTTTCAATCTAATTAAAGATTCATTAAAACTCCACTTAGTTTTAATCTTTAACTGGGTTAAAAAATCAATGTCATTTAAAACATGGTTCACGATAAACCCAAAATTACATCCCATTCTATCAGCCTTTAACCGTAAAATAGCAAGTGAGCAATTCCCTAAGTATTAACCCCGAAGGCCGAAACCAACATCAGACCAATACCCAAGAAACCATTCAACTTAACTAATCTCCAGTTAGTTTCTGATTTTCTTAACTCCGTTGGGTCTAAGAACAGTATTATTGAAGATACCGTTCACGACAACCCAAAATCACATTCCATTAATTATCGGGTTAAAGAACAAGTGTTATTTAAAACACCGTTCACGATGAACCCAAAAATCAATTCAAATTCAATTCCAATTAAATACCATTTAATTGGTACACTTCATTAAATCTAAATAAAAGATTTAATATTTTTCTCAACTGGGTTTAAGGACAGTGTTAATGAAGACACCATTCACGACAAACCCAAATCACATTTGATATTAAATACAAGGCTCTGAATTGAAAATATATCGGCTTATATTCAATATCAAATTCTAC
Organism: Allium sativum; assembly: GCA_030737875.1. NCBI lineage: Eukaryota > Viridiplantae > Streptophyta > Magnoliopsida > Asparagales > Amaryllidaceae > Allium > Allium sativum. The sequence continues at coordinate 828,968,432 of CM060918.1, read as the reverse complement.
GACCAACAAATATCGTATTGGAAATAACGATATAAATATATCTTTCAAATTCCCATAACAATATCTGTTTCATCACGAAATCCAATATCGAAATATTCCAAAGACAATTTCGATTCAAATCCATTCCAATTCAATTATTGGAAATTCTGGTTATTTTCAAAACCATTTCAAATCCAATTTATTTATTTTAAAAATAAATAAATTATTATTCTAGTTCAAAACTAGTTCATTTCGATAAAAATCTACTTTTATCTTTTCAAATATAGAGTTTTTCATCCCAATTCTTCCCAAATCATTTCTTATGATTTTACACAAATTATTACAATTTTATCAAGGCCCGTACAGTCGATTTCCATCAACGACCATCGAACTACACTTACAGCGACCTTTTCCAAATTTGATTTGGAAATAATTCCAAATCCAACCGTTAGATTTCAAATCTCTAATATTCATTGGAAGGCTCTTTTCGATACGAACTCAACGTTTCTGGTTTTAGGAGAATCCGACGGTCGGATCTCCCGCAATATCCATTCGATGTAAATGGTCGAAATTCGTGAACTACCGCGGCGCGGCGCGTTCTATTCAGGCCATTATATATATATATATATATATATATATATATATATATATATATATATATATATTTTGTCGATTTCCTTTCAAAACATATTTTATAAATCGTTTTAAATTCGTTTTTGAAACGATTTCAACTTCATATTCAATTTCTAATCAAAATTGAATATTCCACTTCATCGATATACAAATGATAATATTTTCAAAATGTTATATTTTGAAATCACTTTCTTTTCTGTATTCATTATAAAAATGAATAAAATCGATATAAATATCGTTTACGTCAAAATGGCATCCATCTAATCAACACGGCTTTTATTCAACACATGAATATTCCACTTCATCGATATACAAATGATAATATTTTTAAAACGTTATATTTTGAAATCACTTTCTTTTCTATATTCATTACAAAAATGAATAAAATCGATATAAATATCATTCATGTCAAAATGGCGTCCATCTAATCAACACGGCTTTTATTCAACACACGAATATTTTTCAATTCAACACATGAATTTATTTTAAATATTGGAATGAGGCCCAATCAATTACCATATAATGTTAATTATATGGATTTTCTACAACACATGTATATAATAGCAACGATAAATAATCAAAGTGCACCACACAACTGCATAAGCATTGAATATAAATAATTAACGCTTACACAATCTATCAACCCATCGATTGACATACAACTAAACAATGGGATTAGTGTACGTCAAATATCATCCCAATACCCGTGTGGGGTTTCAAATCAACAAACACAAATTTTATTTGTGCAGTTGGGCGATGTGTAAAATTTATCGTCCCAATCAATATCAGTCAAATCAGTGTATATAAACAAATCGTCCGATTTGTTTATTACTATTTATTTTACTTCAACACACGAATATATATATTTTATTCAACACATGAATATATATTTAATTTCATATACACATTAAAAATCATATTTTTAACTATAAAATATTTTCCACTATAAAATATTTTATTTCATTCCACATCACACAATCAAATTTCACAACATAGCAATCAAACAAACAAGTCATCCATTAGCTGTGGACGACGGGTGTCGGGTGCTACTAAGCACCGTCTGCATCCTAGTATATATTTCAGACTAGAAATAAAAACAAAAGTGAGGAGTTCTCACCGACTAGCTAAACCAAACGCCACGACTCTTCATATGTAGAAATCTTCTTCGTGCTCGCCTTTTGTCACTTTCGTTGTCCGTAGCCACTACATATATAAAAATCACATTTTTATATTGTTGCTATGTATATAAAAATCACATTTTTATACCGCTACTGTATAGATAAAAATTCTATTTTTATACTGCTAGTAATATAATAAAAATTATATTTTTATTACTCTACATAAATAAAAATCATATTTTTATTATCTACATTATATAAAAATCATATTTTTATTATCTACATTATATAAAAATCATATTTTTAACTATGTTATTTACATTTAAAACAAGGCCATTTTACTTTAAAACGTGCTATCTTATTTTTAAAAGCAACTAATTAAATTAAAATAGATTAAAATAAAACTTACTGTTATTTTCCTTAGACTATCGCTTGAGCGGAGCTCCGGCGCTGGTGTTTACTGACCGAAGAGGGAGGAGCTCACGGTTTTGGCTGCCGGAGGGTGGAGAAGAGAGAGGCGAGGCAGGGGGTTTCGCGAGGCGGTCACTACTACAAAAGTGGGCATATTCGACACTAATTTGTGTGCGTTGCATGAAAAGTGTGGCGAAAGCTATGATTTCTTCGAGCTTCTGCAACAGCATTCATATGTTGTTGCATTATACGTGGATGCACTGTTGCGGTGGGAATTTTAGTGTTCTGATGTGCAACACCAGTTAAAAGCATAACATTACGTATATATAATCCAGCTCAGCTACCCGTGTTATCAACATATAAAAACCCCAAGCGTAGATGAAAGATTAATCCAATGGTTCAAACCATCTATGGATCTGATGATCTTAATGTTAGCCATCATCCAATCATTGACAGCCACGTCATTTCATTCTTTTGACGAAATTTTGGCGCGGTCTTCTCCCTTCATGAAATCATTTTCTTCTCTATCATCTAATCGTTTTTCCCCCTTTTTATTATTGACAAAAAATTAAAGCTAAATTCATGTCAGTATCGATCCTCTCCTCGACAGCAAATTCTATTCCGAAAAGGATGAAGCTTTGAAACGCTTTCTAGTTTTGATTGCTCAGGGCGCTGACATCGCCAGTTTTTTCCCTCAGTTTCAGTTTGTATTGCACTGTGAATTAGTTGCGCTTATTATAGATTGGATTATGAGTAATTAGTAATTAGTTCATTTGTTACATTTTGGAAAACCCATTCGCTTATGAGTAATTAGTTGCGCTTATTATTGATTTGGGATTTGGGATTATGCTGAGGTTTATTCGAAAATTATACCCAGCAATAAACCATGAGAACCGGGCTACTGGCATGAAAAAGACATTGGTTTATTATAAAGGTCGAGCTAGTTAAGGAATGGGGACTGCGGTTAATTTTCACTGCTTGAGGTTCATACCTTACACTGCGGTTAATTTGTATGCTTGAGGTTAATTTGCACTGCGGTGACATCCGAATTTTAAGCCTCTTACCGCAGATTTTGACAAAATCTGAAGCGGGCACTCAAGCATTTTCGTTTTATTACAATACACATCATACACGCAGTGCATATATACACTCACAAGTATACACGCACGCACAAGTATACACGCACAAGTATCATAAGTATACACGCACAAGTATACACGCACAAGTATCACAAGTACACACGCTCAAGTATCATAAGTATACACGCACAAGTACACACGCTCAAGTATCATAAGTATACACGCACAAGTATCACAAGTATACAAGCTCAAGTATCATAAGTATACACGCACAAGTACACACGCTCAAGTAGACACGCACAAGTATACACGCGCGCACAAGTATACATGCACGCACAAGTATCATAAGGCAGCCATCTGAAGGCACGCACAAGTATACACGCACAAGTATCATAAGTATACACCAGAGATGTACGCAGAGATTTTAAAAAATCACCAGCATTCACAAACAAAACAACGTACCATTCACAAACATTCAAAAACATTCACCAGCATCCATCATCAGTCATCACAAACTTCCACAACCACACAAAGTTTCACAAATATTCACAAAATTTCAAGCCAAAAATCATTACCAGCAGAATAAAACCAACATCCACAAACATCACCAGTCATCACCAGCATCATCACCAGCATCCACACCAGCATCAGCACCAGCATCCATGTCAGAGTCATTGTCCATGTCAGAGTCATTGTCTATGTCAGAGTGGCTGTTAAGGATAGAGCATAGTCAGCGACCAAACCAGAATTTCTTGTTGTGGAGGGCAAATTGATCTTTGGATGATCAAACTTCAATAGGTATGTTAATTCTATTTCTGTAAACATTTTGTGATCCACCTAATATATTATATGATCAAACTTCTATTTCTGTAAACATTTTGTGATCCACCTAATATATTATATGATTCAGTTCTCAAATAATGTGATCCACCTACGAGTTTATATGCCTTAATTATCAAACAACTTGACATGTAACACACATTAATTATCAAACAATTTGACATGTAACCACATCTGAAGGAAATTCAAGCCATACAATAACAGTGTCTCAAATTCAAGCCACACAACCACATCTATGTACAACTAATAGAGCACCAGTTTGTATTATTATTTCAGAATCTTGGGTGGGGCATTATAACCTTGTATGTATGTATGTGAGTGTGTGCATGTGTGGTTGTGTCTCACTATAAGAAACTGTGGATGGAAGTAAAATTTACCTATGATCACAAAAAAATGGTACCACCGGTTCCTCCCTATTGCTCACAAACAGAATTTCAGGCCTCGTCAAAGGATGAGTATGTGTGGTGCGCTCAACCCTAATGATGTATTTCTTGTTGTCGAATCGAGCAGCAAAAACATTCTCCAAGCCAATGCCTTCATAAAATTCCATTTTCAGGTATAATGATCTATGGTCAATTCGAGACCAATGACAGTCGTCAATTTCACACACATTTCCCATTGGCGTCATTAATTCTTTTATTGCAGGAACATTTGTCTTCGGGAACTCGGGAAAGCCAACAACTCTGGCCCATGATTCTGCCTCGAACGCTGGTTCAGGCTCAAATTCTTCAGCAGACCATTGTTGCACATAAAAAGCACCTCCAATTTTTGTAAAAAGTTTCAACATTAGCGCATGATCACGCGTACTGTAAGATGGGCATGTTATTAGAAAAGAGTTTTTGGGTATAACCCGTATAGTCCACTCCTCATTAAGCTTCAGCGTATGCCTAAGCGTGAGATGCACAAATTCGTAAGTCCAATGTCCTGAAAGAACAGTGGCAGTGATGCATAGTGAAGAGTCCTCCATTGTTTTTTTTTAACTTTTGACGATGGAGTTTTGTTTAGGAGTTGAAGATGTAGATGACGATATGCTTCTGAAGCTTGACAGGATATGAAGTGACACACTGTACATGGCAGTGATATGGGAACTGAAAACTTTTTGCTCAGAAGACGAATGGCCATATGAAATTGCTTATTTGTTGGCTGGCATAAGTGACCAATCGCCAATGGTCAGTAAGTCAATTGTAATAATTGTGTTCATAACATTTTACTAAGAAGGCCAATGGCCATTCGATGCCACCACTTATCAAATAACTTGTTATCATTTGATCAGGTGCATATTTAATTCTGGAAGGCAGAGGGATACATTTTGCAGATCGGATTGCTGCATATATATGATTCATATATAGGTACATACTAACATACATATATATTTCCTATTGCAATCGGATTGCTGCATATATATGATTCATATATATAAATGAGTAGTATATTTTGCAGGTGTGGACACATGTGTACATGTTCAGAATTCGCTAAAGAATTGGCCAGGAATGGATCAGGATAATGTCCCTTATGCCGTGCACCTATTCTTGAAGTAGTTCGAGCTTACTGTATACAATGAACAAAACGGTGTAGCTGATTTTTGAGTTTTGATATTTGGATAATTAAAACAATTGCTTTGGATGAGTTTCTTATACAAAACCTGTATTGCAAAATAATTAATTAAAGCATTGTATTTCTATCAAATTAGTGTTGCATTTTCCTTCTTCTACTGTTGCGTTAGCTTTTATTGATATTGCATTTCATTGTAATGGTGTTGCATTACATATTGTAGTGGTGTTGCATTACATTAAATATAATTGCTTACCCGTCGCACGTGGACCCCACAGCTGACGTGGATAGCTGGTGTGGCATGTGACACGTGGAGTGCTGACATGGAGAGATGACGTGTCGTGTGACACGTAGACATCTGACGTGGAAAGCTGACGTGGCGGCACTGGAAGCCGGGCCCTAACTAATGCTTAAGGCAACGCTGAATAGTGTTGCATTACGTGCAAATAGTGTTGCATTATGGCTATAATGCAACACTTTCTTTCCGTGGCCGTAGATGGGCAAAAGTGTTGCCTTAGGTGGCTAATGCAACGGCCGCGGATGCCACGCCCCCCTGGTGTTGCCTATTTGAAAAAATGGCCTACGACAACGCTTTTTTGATCTACGCCATATAAAAATAGTGTTGAATATGCCCACTTTTGTAGTAGTGGGTGCTCGCCTGAGGGGACGCGGGCTTCAACGGGGAAAGGGGTGAAAGAGGGTCGGATTAGAGGAGGAGAGAGAAGCGCGCGAGGGGGGCTTGGAAAGAGGTGGTGTGCGGCGGCGGGTTGAACGGGGACGCGGTGGATCCCGATGTTTTTTTTAATCTGAATGGAAAATGAATGGTGAGAGAGAGTATAGAGGGGAGAGGGATATTATTTATATATTTTATTTTATTTTATTTCAAAAAGGTACCTTTTTGTTTTGACCTTGAAATGAGACCCACCGCCTATCGTCCATAGCTAATTACCCCCATTCCGAACATAATGAGATATGTATCATAAGCTGATTCGATTGTTTCGATCAGTTTTCAACAAAATCAAAATATAACTCCATATATTGAATTTGAACGCGCATTTCAAATTGCCGGAGCCACATACGGACTCTAAAAATTCCCGAAAAATATTTTCAAGCTTCGTATTGACGATACGGTCCTAACAAAACTAATTTCGTCGAATTTTGAAATCGTCTGAAAAATGGCCATTTTCCAGTCGATTAAAATCAACTGAAACTGGTCAAACGCGTTTTTCTTTGCCACGTTCACATATTGATTCGAAAAATTACGAATTTTGAAACCTAGCAATAACTTGACATCACGGATCTAACAAAAGTGGTTTCGTTGAAAAGCGAGGTCATTTGCAAAATTTCCATTTTTAAGGGCCAGAATTCCATAGCGACTATTCTGTGAATTTTCAACTGGACATAGCTTTTGACTCCCGCCATGAAATTTCAATTTTTCGGATTCGTTGGAAAGATATTCTCAAATAGATTCTAATATTTTTGGTTTCACTAAAATCCGGTTTATTTTGAATCATGTACATTCATTTGAAATTTGAAATTGAATTTTCGAACTACCGTGCCATTTCCAATTCCTTTTATAATTTAAAATAAATATTTATATTCTAACGACAATTCAAATAAAACTATACATTCTAATTCTATTCAAAATAAATTTCTCGTTGCTATTATTTAAAATAATTCATTTTAAATAATCAAAATGCACTAAAATTGCCAAAATAAAAATTTTAAATTGGCTCGGATTTCCGGATTATTACACCATCAATCAAGGCCATCAAAATAGTTGGTTCGTGGGGATCGCTTATTTCAGTAACTGCTAAGTTGAAGCGATCCAAGTACGATTTAGAGATTCTCCGGGGGCCTGTTTGATTCTGGACAATTCGATAACACTTTTAGCTTTTCGGGCATGGAGTCGGAACTATTTCATAAAAAGCTCGCTTAGTTCTTGAAAACTCGACATCGATCATGAGGAAGTCGCGTAAACCACATTAATGCAACATCTTCTAAATATACCGGAAGGCTTTACATTTTACAGCGTCAGGTGCAGCTGCAGCGCTCATATACCATGCATACCTCATCAGATGTTGTTTGGAATATGTTATTCCAGCATATCGATCCATTTGTGGCAAATTGAACCATCGAGGGAATTGGAAGTTTAGGATGTCATCAGTAAATAGAGTATGACTACGTTCAATACCCCAATCTTCATTGGTATATCGACGACTATCGGCCATGATTTGATGCACCATCGCTTCTACTTTTGCATTGGTTAGAGCCAGTACAGGATCCATGCTTCTGTCTCTTCTCACTCGTCTACCGCCAACCTCAGGTGATGCCCTTTGGTTTCGGTTGGTAGCTTAACCTCCTCGCCTCCTGTGGTCCCGGTCATTCACAGGACGAACAGGCTGAAGGATTTGTCCTTGGGTGGGACTGGTAATATTTGGATCTCTGGGGAGAACACGTGATCCTTGCATCGGTAACAACATTGGTTCCCTCAAACTCGGATCGTCGGGCCCCAGAACACGGGCCGCATCCTCACGGGATCTAAATGATCCGAATGTCAACTGATCCAGATTTTCAGGCCTTTCGAACGGTGTCCTTTCACGTGGACATTCTTCGTCTGAAGATGATGAATGGTCCATAGTAGGATGACGAATTGGAGAGGATACTCTTTGTCTGCGGAGTTCACTTATTTCTTCTCTTTTAACCTTCATGTTTTCTCTCATGAGAACACTATCGCGTTTGTGATCTCCCAAAGCATCCCTAGTGCTCTCAACCATATCAAGTAAGCGGGAATATTCCCCATGGGTTACGAGTGCAGAAGGTGTAGGCTGATCATCAGTTGCCACGGCTGGTATCGGAGCATTTGTAGGAGCTCGAGTAGAGGTACCAACTTCAACCAGATTCGGTTCGGATCGTCCTCCCCCTACCTCTGTGGTTCGGATCGGAGGAGATAAAACAGGAGCATTCATGGAACCGGGTCAGATCAGGGTGGCCTCTTCGGATCGGTTCAGAGCTTGGGGATCAGATCGGGTCGGAGATGCCCTGCCGGATCGGGTAGCTCCTGAATTTTGTCTCCTTGATCTTGTGACAACCATAGCTTGCTGATCCTTACCTACTCCGCTTTCTCGTGCATTTTGCACTTCTTTTCCTTTTCCCTTGGTCATAATATCCAATTTGTTGAGATCTGTTTTGAAGAGAATTTCAGCAATATTGACTGTACGGTCTATCTTCTTCGGATATACAAACCCAAATAGTAGAATGGTAGTCCAAAATGTAGAGAATTTGAAGAGTTCTCAATGAAAACACCAAAATGTTAGATCCAAAAAAGGTTCTAACCCCCAAACTAATGAAAATTCCAAATGAAATGAAAATAAAAATGGAGAAAACACATGATTTATAGTGGTTCGGCGTTAAAGAGCCTATGTCCACTTTGAATTTCTTTAATTGATGATTGGAATACAAGTACAATGATTGTTTTCGCTCAATCTCACTTTTACAATGAATAATTTCACTCAACACTTGCTGAAATGTTCTTCAAAGATTGATGATAATCTGACTAAAATGATGAAATTCTAATATAGCAGGTGTTTGAATCAAGAACTTTCCAAAAGATCCTTTCCAATGATCCTTGGAGGTGTATCTATAGGTGGAAAATCTCCCTGGAAGGCCTCCGGTTCGGTACACGTGGCAGGAATCCCGTTTGTTTCGGTGATGGGTGCTTTGGAGATGATGCCAACACACAACAATTGCGGGTGAACGTGGGATGATGGGCTCCTAACCGCTCCGCCTTTTGTGGAGGTCGTGCTTCCAGATACAGCACCCTGGTTCAGATCGGAGAAGCGATGGGGGTTTGGATTGGAAGGCGCCGATCTGATCCGGATGCGTCGTCCGCTCTTCATTTCTTGAACTGCTTACTTTGAGGGGGAAGAGTTCAATCAAAGGGGTATCTGAACCGATCCGGTTACCTGCTACATACTCTTTGCTCGCACTTGTTCGATGAGTAATTCTCTTAGCTTTGCGTAGCCCGATTACAAAGCGGGTTAACTACTGCTAAAATCATTTTTTCTTCACTCAACATATATATGATATAGTCTGCAATATTTGAATCAATGACTAATTTTCCATTCTGTCATTAGATGTAGTAAGACTTGCAATATTTGTATCGATTTGAAATTTGTGTGAAAGATAATGAAGATTGGACAATTGGATACAAACTGCAAGACAGAGTCAAGTGTATATGTCTGTCTATGTGAGACAGAGTATGTAACGGCCCAGGAAATTTTGCGACCTTTGTTATCAACATAAACTCAATGTCGACTATCCAAACATCAGAAATACCAGATAGTTAATAGAAAGAAGTTAGAGGGCGAGAATAGATAAGACAGAAAATTAGAATAGAAGAAGAAAAAGATCACAACAATAGAATCAGAGTAACGCGAATCTCACAGCGAAACGAATAAAATATAACATAACTTTGAAATAAAACTAGTATATGTATACAATAACATTTATGAGAGTACAACACTTATAACACAACGGAAATAAGCAATAACTATATAATCCTGAAGCCTCCTGCTCCAGCTCTCCAAGTATCTGTAAATCCCGACTACTTGATTGCCCGTACAAAATTGGGCACCTAAGAGTTTAGGGAAAACAAAACAAAATAAACTCTGGGTCAGTCATGTGACTGGTGTAAGTAAACTCCAACCATTTGTTTAACTTTTAAAATTCTTTTAAAAGAAAGAATAATCGTAAGACCGACACACACATAAACACAGATGGTTTTTACCTTACAATAACCCAAAACATTCTTTTATAATCCATACTCTTCTGATATTATAATAATGTCTAAATCAAATAAATAGCAACCTAGTAGAACGCTTTCATCTCACGCTCTACATATATAATATACAATCAAAAATCGAGGGATCTTATTGGGTAATGAATTCCCAACTATGACAAGGCATGGAACCACCTTCCGATCAGTGTACTCTAGAAGCGATACACTGGAGTTCAACAAGGACATCTTATAACTCAGCCACACATAACCGGCCATTCATCTCGCTTGAATGTTTCGAATACATTATCACCTTACGGTTGGTATTCCAACATAACCGTTCCTGGGAGATACAGAATTGAAAGAAGTAACTAATATGAATATTCTCCAGATGGTGACAATATACCCTAATTGGGTGCGACCCACTTAGCCATGTTGCCTGTCCGATTTCTGTCATTTCTCGGTTGATGAGGCTTGAGGTCATAACGTATTGTTATATAGATCACATCTTTATTTCCTTTGAATATCACATCGTCATACCCGCTAAATCAAAAATTGATTTCTCCAAAAATACCACAGGTATACAGCTAAGAGAAATGAATTCCCCGCCACCGAACGTAAATATGTTTGAAGAGATCAGCTTACGTGATCTATTAAATATACTCTATCAGACATTCTTCTATACAGCTTGTCCTGGGACTAGACAAACCAAAGATACTATTATGTAAACCCATCTTAGGCAAATTCTACCTAGGATTTGCCAAAACAACACTTGCACAAACTCAGTCTTCAATTATCTTCATCATATTTGATTCGCAATGCTAATGCCCATAGTGAGGGGTTTTCAGATAATAAATCTGATCCCAATCTCTCCGTATTGACAACGGAAATGGTCAAAAACTTTGATAGCCGGTTATTTAACTATCAAAGGAAAACATGTGTACAAACAACGGTCGTATTTCCAAATGGAAATCTTACAGAGCAAATCATCAATCACCACTTATCCCCTTTAATTTAATTTGTCATTCAATTATCCATTTCCCTATTCCTGTTTCCATATATTTGTAAATTCTTATTTTCTAAATTTCGAAAATATACGTTATTAATCATTGGAAAACATTTCCATATTTACTCTCATTTCTATTTTTTTATATTAGAAAGCATTTCTGATTCTTATTTGAAAAACATTTCCAAAACTCCTTCATTGGATTTAAACAGATGATTAAATAAAACATCGCTATGACAACTCAAACCATTACACTCATTAACTAAATTCACTTAACTAACCTTCACCGTCGAACCTTAACCATTCCTTAGTTAAAAATGAAGTCAATCAAGTGGGGTATAACAACCTCTCAGACCTTAACTGAACAACATTTCCAACCTCGAAATAGACAAAGCTCACCTTTCAAATCTTTAACAAACTTCCTTACGTAACTCTCGGATTTTATTTACGAATCCACTTCTTTTACACAAATCATCTGATAATAACAATAGTGTTATAATCTCATGCTTCCGGAATATAATAACTTAAATATAACTTTTATTTATTAATTTGGATAAATAAACAAACAACTAATTTATTAATAAATAAATAAATCTTAATTAAAAACAGAAAGTGAATAGTACATTCCCGAATTCGATAAAAATAAAATTTAAACATATAATTCTCCCTCGAATAATCTCTATTTGATAACTCTCTTTCGAATAAACTCTATTCGATAACTCTTTTCTTCGAATAAACTATATTCGATAATCTCTCTTTAGAATAAAGTATATTTGAAAATATTTCTCCGAATAACTATATTCAATAACTCTTTTCTTCAAATAAATTATATTTGATAATCTTTCTTTGAATAACTATATTCGATTAACTCTATTCGAATAACTAATATTCGAATAACTCTAATTCGATTAACTCTATTCGAACAACTTATATTCAATTAACTCAAATTCGATTAACTAATATTCGATTAACTCTAATTCGATTAACCCTATTTGAATAACTAATATTCGATTAACTCTATTCGAATAACTAATATTCGATTAACTCTAATTCGATTAACTCTGTTCGAATAACTAAAATTCGATTTGACTCTATTCGATTAATTCTATTCGAATAACTAATATTCGATTTAACTCTATTCGATTAACTCTATTCAAATAACTAATGTTCGATTAACTCTAATTCGATTAACCCTATTCGAATAACTAATATTCGATTTAACTCTATTCAATTAACTCTAATTCAAATAACTAATATTCGATTAACTCTAATTCGATTAACTCTATTCATGTGACGACCCAAACTTCCCCGTGAAGGAAAGCCCGGATTGCTTTGAGAACAACACACGTCAAAACATAAAACGGAAGAACATTTTATTGCTGTTACAATAATTACATCAGAGTACAAGAATATTACAGAGTATGAATAAATATACATTGGAAATACAATATCAGAGTTTAAAATACATTTAAATAGCAGCGGAAAAATAGTACAAAACACAACTGAAGGAAATACACGGTTACATAGCCTTCCGAATATCGCTTCAGTTGTAGACCAGGATCCTGTGAATATAATATCTGCAAAACCAAAACTACTAGCTGCCCGTGTGGAAAATATAGGCACCCAGAATTTAGGTTAAAACAATAAACTCCAGATCAGTCATGGGACTGGTATGAGAACTCAAAAACAGTTATTAAGTTGATTTTAAAGTTAGGTAAATCAAAGGACCACGCCGTAAAACACGGAACCGGTTTACTCCATTGGATTGCCAGTGCATAAAATAAAGTAAATTGTTAAACAACGCCATGCTTTTTAGAAAAATGAGACCATTATAAGACTCAAGTCCCATCACACAATGCAACGTAAACCGGAGGATAGAGTTTTAACTTATAATGGTCAAAAGATGCTTGATACGATAAAAACGGATTTGATATTATTACTAGGGTATATATATGTTTCAAAAACAATTTCAATCATAATGTATCAATCATAGACGGCATAGTACCCCATTCTACTATGTCGCCATACTAGTTCTACAATCAAAACCGCATGGTGTCATATTGGAAATTTGGTTTCCATCAAGAGTCAAGGCTAGGGAGGAGCTCCTTACCGATTCGAGGACACTCTAGCAAATGCCTCAGGATCACACCTATGGGCAACCCCTGGATATCTGCAGGGCCAGTCCCTACCTAACGGTAGTGGATTAGTTATGCCTGAACACACGTTTCCTGGTCCCTTTGGACCTCCATATGGCCACTAACAACCTATAAAACCCGAGGTACCTCATAATCCATCATCCACATAAGTAAAATGCCAGCCAGTTTAAGCACTGACATTACTCTAGCTAGAAAGAAACGTGTGCACTCCCTGCGTTCCCTTCTCCCGTTTTTGACTCATACCGGGGTGTAAGGCTCGTGAAGTAACATTATACACAAAGCTACGCCTAATAAGGCTATGCTTTGATCATCCCACAAGGCCCTACTTTTCAACAAAAGCCTTGATCATTTGCATCTTGGCATGCCACATTGTCAGACCATACCATATCATTGATCATCTATCAAAATATAATCGGGTGTTAAGTGAAGAATAAATTCTCCACCACCAAACAGTTATACGTTAAACAGAGATCAACGAATACAATATAAAGGAATACAATGTTAGACACGCAATCCATTTACAAGTCCGTTCTGGGTCTGAACGAAACCGGAGGCACCTTATCCCTCGCATTTCCGTCGATCTCCAAGTACGTTTGGATGATCACCACTTTTCCATCATCTTGGGTGTACGGTCCAATCAAGATAGCAATAACCATCCAAACGACGTGAAGAACTCCGGTCTTCAACCACCGTCTTCATCTTCGACTCTTGATCGACGTATTAATTATTCAGAATTGGTTAAACCGGTCTTTCTGAATAATTAGCATATTTTATAATCAAGTGCTATCAAAACACATCCAACGCCTCATTCCAATTCAGAATATTCTTTTAATAAAATATTCTTATTTTTAGGGAAATATTTCCATTAATTTTATCAAAGATAAAACCCTTTGAAATTATTCTATTCAATCTAACTAAGTATTTATTAAAACTCCAATTCGGTTTTAATATCCAAATTTAAGAAATAATTCTTATCTTTAACTGGGTTAAAGAACTAGTGTCATTTAAAACACAGTTCACGATAAACCCAAAATCATCTTCCAAAAAATATGGAATCTTCACTGGAATTAGATCAACATATAATCGATATAAATTCCTGTATTAGACTAATAATATAAATGGAATAACGGCAAGGCATTTTAAATTCCATATATAGTAACAGTCTTCATCCACAAAAGTTCATCTCAGTTATTAAATAATCGAATTCCATTCAATTCCAATTTAACGTATTAAATTGGAAAGCTTACTTTGGAAATTTTCATTAAATCCAAATAAGAGATTCATAAATTCTAAATTATACTTCACTGTAAATTGGGTTAAAGAACAAATGTCCTCTAAAACACCGTTCACGATAAACCCAATTCACATTTCATTTTATTCCAATTACTAAATATAATCGGAACTCTAATAATCTTAATTAAAACATTTATCTTCTTCCAAATTTATATTTACTATTTAATTCCAATTAAATATTAATTGGAAAACTTCATTAAATCTTATTTAAAAGATTTATTCTTTTCTAATAGGGGTTTAAGAACAATGTAATTAAGGACACCGCCAATTCTTTTTTTTTTCTCAATTCCAATTTAATATATATTGGATTGGAAAACTTTTCTTTAGAAAATTCTATTACAATTTATGTTAAAAGATTTCTAAATCACAAATCATATCTTAACATCAAATTCTTTTTAATGCAACACATTCAGTGAACATATAATCTTCGTAGTTAAATCTTTTCTTAAAAACATGATTCTTTATAACTGAAAACAAGACCATAATAAAAATATAGTCTTTATTATCTAACCTTTTACTTGAAAAACATATTATTATGAAAATGTCATTCTTATTATCTAATCTATCTAATGAAACAAATTAACCATAAAAATGTGTTCTTTCTAATGTAATCAATTTTAAATGTAATCTTTTTAATTCAACCTTTATTACACTGAAAAATGTAATATTTTTGATTCAAACTTTATTACATTGAAAAATGTCGTATTTAACTTTAATCTTTATTACAATGAAAAATGTAACAATTTCATCTCAATCTTTATTACATCGAAAAATGTAATAATTTCGTCTCAATCTTTATTACATTGAGAAATGTAATAATTTCATTTCAATCTTTATTACATTGAAAAAGGTAATAATTTCATTTCAATCTTTATTACATTGAAAAATGTAATAATTTCATTTCAATCTTTATTACATTGAAAAATGTAATAATTTCATTTCAATCTTTATTATATTGAAAAATATAATAATTTCATTTCAATCTTTATTCTAAAATGTTTATAAATTTGTTTATAAAACGATTCCAACTTTTATTTCAATTTTAAATCCAAATTGAATATTCTATCTATTATCATATTAAAATAATATTATTTCCAAAATATTACTTTTGGAATTAGCTCTTTAAAACAGATTAAATACCCCAATTCACTATTTTATTCATTTATATTTTATACTGGGCCAGACCTCCCACATTAAGTCTGCTACTTGTGGATGCTGGACATGCCGGTTGGTTCCGGGCAGACATATCCCACAAGTTGGGCTTAATCTCGTGTCATGGCCCGATTCGTATTTGCGCACTTGGACCTCTCACATTAAGTTCAACATTTGTGGCTGCTGGATATGCCGGGCGGGTCCGGGCAGACTTCCACCACAAATGTAAACTAACCTCGTGTCCAAGTACAACTATAATTAATAATTATAATTAATTCACTGAAAATATTATTTTAAAATATTCCTTAAATTAAAATATCTTAAATTTGAAATATAATTTATTTTAAAATATACTTTATATAAAAAAATCCATATTAAAAATGATCTTTATTTTACATTGTCATTTCTTTTATAAAATCTTTTGTTTTCAAATATTCTAACTTACCATTCAATTATTAATAAAAATTGAACTTTTCATATTATAATAATAATATAATAATAACCTTTTCAAAGCGTTTCATCTTGAAATCAAATCTTCCAATTTCAAAACATTGACAATAAAGTGTGATCTCTTTTAAATCTAATTCTTTATTGCCTTTTTAACATTAAAAGTATAATCTCTTCAATTCAAACTTTTGATTGTAACCTTTTTTGACAATACAACAATAATCTTTTTAATTTAAAACATCAAAACCTTAATTTGATTCTTTTAACGGAACACTGTATTAAAATATTCTTTTAATTCTAAAATTGGAATGAGACCAAACCATCACCATATAATTTTAATTATATAGATTTCAAACATCGCATTAATTCCATAATAACGATAAAACATTCATCAACGGCCAGAGTGCAATTTAAACTAATCACAAGGGCGATGTGTAGTCAAAATATCAACCCAAGACCCGTGTGGGGTTTCAACCAACACAAATTCAAATAATATATCATTAATTGTGCTCTTGGACGATGTGTGAAAAATTATCGTCCAATCAACATAAAAAAGTCAGGCAAATTGTTAATGGCAGTGTAAACATATTTCTAAATATCATAAATGACATAACATTATTTAACATTTTCACATATTTCAAATTTTCAAACAATTCACACAGTCATCCCAATCAACATTTATCCAACAAACAACAATTCCAACATAGATAATTAACTAACTTTTGAATATAAAAATAAATAACTATTCAAAAATTTAGTGAGAAAGAGTTCTCACCTTTTCCGGGCTTTAATTGACGGTTCGGGCCCAATTTTGGCCCAAAATCCAACATGCTCTAAAGTTGACAAAATTGATGTCTCGCGAAGCTCTCGACTCCATGATCGCAGCAAATCTTGTTTCGTGTGATTTCGAGTTCGTATCAAAAAGATATGAATTTTCGAAGTTTGTAATAATTAAATAATTAATTTAAATTATGAAAATTACCCAAAATTTCAACTTGCTCAGAATTAAACGTAGTTAGTGTCATTGCGAAGATCTCGTCGCCACGATCGCATCGAATCTGAAATCGTCAGATTCTGAATTCATATGAGAGAGATATACAATTTCAAATTTTGAATTACAAAGTTACCCCAAATCTCGGTCAAACAGCCCCTCGCCACCTTTGACCCCCACTTTTCTCCCTCCTCCGACCTCCGATTGACCTGAAACCACCGCCATCCTCTTCGTCTTCGAGAGGCGCATCCACACTCCAAGCCGCCGACGTTGATGCTCCGATCACTCGAATTTCGCCAGAAAGCGAAATTCGTCTCGCGGGCCCCATAGGCCGCCACCCCCCACCAAAAAATCTGAAAAAATTACAGTAGCTAGATCTCGCGAAGACGAAGAACTTTCGCTCAGGTGCCATCACCTGATTCTTCCCCGATCGACGGGAAAAAAATCGTTTTGTTTTCTGTTCTCAGTTTTTTGCTGTTTTGTTTCAGTTCGGTTTTTCTCGATTTCCGTGCCCTTCCTTCGACTTTCAGATGAAATGAACAAAGGCAAAGTTGTTAGTTTATGTCTTGGCTACATTTTCTCCAACTGGGTCATCGCCTAATTCTCGACGGTTTGTGAGTTATACCCCCAAAATCAGAAATCAGTTTTCTATCTTTCAAGCTAGATCCCCGCGAATCCGTGCGACGATAGGTCTTGAATTTTTCATGGTAGTTATAGGATAAGAAGATGAACAAAACCCAGAAAGGGTTTGGTTTAATTCTGTTCTAATTTGGAGATATAAATTATTGAAGATTCTTGGTGTTTTGTGTAAAGAAATTTTAGTGGAGAAAGGAGCCGCCATTGAAGAAATGAAGATGAAGGATTAGGTTTAGGTTTAGAAAAGGGTTATGGGCTGCTAATGATATATTATATAGACATAGGTAAATTTTAATTAAGTCCTTGTTTAATTTAACCCTTTTTTATTAATAACCTTTGTGTTATTAATGCCTTCAAATTTTAGTCCGTTTTAATGTTTTAAAGACCGTACGAATGCATACATTATGCAAATTTGCTGAAAATTGGAATATAACTATTTCTCAACGATACGAATCCAAATAAACTGGTTTCGTTAAATTCCGAGTCCGTATGAATTATTCCTGAATTCTTAAAGTTTGAAAATTGACCGTTTTCACTGAAAAATTAATAACGCCAACATACTGACTCCAAAAATTATAGAAAAATTATCTCTAGCTTTGTTTTGACAGTACGGTCCCAACAAAACTAATTTCCTCGAATTTGAAAACCGTTTGAAAAATGGCTATTTTTAAGGCGTAAATAAATTATATTAAAAATACATATATAAATAAATAAATTTCGAATCTCGAAATATATCAGTATATATACTTTTTCAATGCAGAAATATCATTTTGAACTCAATGGAAGTGGTTTCGAGTCCAAATTCATTCGTATGTAAAAAGTAGCGTTTTGGGTCCTATATATTATGTGTATAAATTCCATAGCGTTTTTTTGAGATTTTGAATTGGACATAACTTTAGATTCCCGCTATTAAATTTCAATTTTTTGGATTCGTTGGAAAGATATGTTTAAATAGATTCTAATATTTTTGGTTTCGCTAAAATCCGATTTATTTTGCATCCTGCACAGTCAGTTAAAGTTAAAATTCAAATTTTAAAACTGCCGCGCTATTTCTAACTCCTTTTATAATTTAAATAAAATCTATTCGTTTTAACTTCAACTAAAATAAATTTATAGTCGTTATTATATAAAATAAATTATTTCAAATATTAAAAACCCATTAAAATAATTAAAATTAAAATTTTAAATTCGGCCCAAAATTCCGGGTCTTTACAATCTCCTCCACTTAAGAAATTTTCGTCCTCGAAAAGGAACGAAGCTAAAAGTCGTTTAATTAACCAACTCAACTTTCAATTCTAATCGATTTCCAATTTAGTTCAATGTTAAATTCGATTAAGCTAAATTTATCATTCTATTATATAGTGGTTAACTTAATTATCATTCCAATATTTTATTAGTTAAACTAATTATCAAACATCACAACCAACAATCAATTAGGTGATTAACCTTTCAAACATATGTAATTTTTATATATAATCAAAAATCATGTTTTTAGTGCAAATCACTACAATAGACCCTATCTAGTTTTGGTTCTCACACCAGTCAATGGAACTATATAGATATACCACTTTCGAAACTCGAACACAAGCTCTGATGATGATGCATCAATCATCAGAATTATCCCCGGGCAACTAGAGCGTGATTCTATATCTACCCAATATATTAGAACTTCGAATATCCATTAATTACTCGTATATTCGAAATCTTTATATACTCGATTGTCCAAATTAAAATGTAATAATATACTCAAATACACATATTAAGATAAAATTTTCTAAACTAAATTTGTTTCCATTTTTATTTTAAAGAAAATAATACTCTTCACAATCGTTCCAGGATGCTACCGATCCCATCTCTAACGAGTCATTCTTATTGGATATTAGTAATCCAATCTCTGATGAATTCTTTCGTTCAGTTCTAATGTGTCTTGTTCTCGAGCTCTGTAAACCAAAGCTCTGATACCAAATGTGACGACCCAAACTTCCCCGTGAAGGAAAGCCGGGATTGCTTTGAGAACAACACACGTCAGAACATAAAACGGAAGAACATTTTATTGTTGTTACAACAATTACATCAGAGTACAAGAATATTACAGAGTATGAATAAATATATATTGGAAATACAATATCAGAGTTTAAAATACATTTAAATAGCAGCGGAAAAATAGTACAAAACACAATTGAAGGAAATACACGGTTACAGAGCCTTCCGAATATCGCTTCAGCTGTAGACCAGGATCCTGTGAATATAATATCTACGAAACCAAAACTACTAGCTTCCCGTGTGGAAAATATGGGCACCCAGAGTTTAGGTTAAAACAATAAACTCCAGGTCAGTCATGGGACTGATATGAGAACTCAAAAACAGTTATTAAGTTGATTTTAAAGTTAGGTAAATCAAAGGACCACACCGTAAAACACGGAACGGGTTTACTCCATTGGATTGCCAGTGCATAAAATAAAGTAAATCGTTAAACAACGCAATGCTTTTTAGAAAAATGAGACCATTATAAGACTCAAGTCCCATCACACAATGCAGCGCAAACCGGAGGATAGAGTTTTATCTTATAATGGTCAAAAGATGCTTGATACGATAAAAACGGATTTGATATTATTACTAGTGTATATATATGTTTCAAAAATAATTTCAATCATAATGTATCAATCATAGACGACATAGTACCCTATCCTACTATGTCTCCATACTAGTTCTACAATCAAAACCGCATGGTGTCGTATTGGAAATTTGGTTTCCATCAAGAGTCAAGGCTAGGGAGGAGCTCCTTACCGATTCGAGGACACTCTAGCAAATGTCTTAGGATCACACCTATGGGCAACCCATGGATATCTGCAGGGTCGGTCCCTACCTAACGGCAGTGGATTAGTTATGCATGAACACACGTTTCCCGGTCCCTTTGGACCTCCATATGGCCACTAACAACCTATAAAACCCGAGGTACCTCATAATCCATCATCCACATAAGTAAAATGCCAGCCGGTTTAAGCACTGACATCACTCTAGCTAGAAAGAAACATGTGCACTCCATGCGTCCTTCTCCTGTTTTTAACTCATACCGGGGTGTGAGGCTCGTGAAGTAACGCTATACACAAAGCAATGCCTAATCAAGCTATGCATTGATCATCCCACAAGGACCTGCTTTTCAACAAAAGCCTTGATCATTTGCATCTTGGCATGCCACATTGTCAGACCATACCATATCATTGATCATCTATCAAAATATAATCGGGTGTTAAGTGAAGAATAAATTCTCCACCACCAAACAGCTATACGTTAAACAGAAATCAACGAATACAATATAAAGGAATACAATGTTAGACACGCAATCCATTTACAAGTCCGTTCTGGGTCTGAACGAAATCGGAGGCACCTTATCCCTCGCATTTCCGTCGATCTCCAAGTACGTTTGGATGATCGCCACTTTTCCATCATCTTGGGTGTATGGTCCAATCAAGATAGCAATAACCATCCAAACGACGTGAAGAACTCCGGTCCTCAACCACCGTCTTCATCTTCGACTCTTGATCGATGTATTAATTATTCATAATGGGTTAAACCCGGTCTTTCTGAATAATTCGTGTATTTTATAATCAAGTGCTATCAAAACACATCCAACGCCTCATTCCAATTCAGAATATTCTTTTAATAAAATATTCTTATTTTTAGGGAAATATTTCCATTAATTTTATCAAAGATAAAACCCTTTGAAATTATTCTATTCAATCTAACTAAGTATTTATTAAAACTCCAATTCGGTTTTAATATCCAAATTTAAGAAATAATTCTTATCTTTAACTGGGTTAAAGAACTAGTGTCATTTAAAACACAGTTCACGATAAACCTAAAATCATCTTCCATAAAATATGGAATCTTCACTGAAATTAGATCAATATACAATCGATATAAATTCCTGTATTAGACTAATAATATAAATGGAATAACGGCAAGGCCTTTTAAATTCCATATATAGTAATAGTCTTCATCCACAAAAGTTCATCTCAATTATTAACTAATCGAATTCCATTAAATTCCAATTTAACATATTAAATTGGAAAGCTTACTTTGGAAATTTTCATTAAATCCAAATAAGAGATTCACAAATTCCAAATTATACTTCACTGTTAATTGGGTTAAAGAACAAATGTCCTCTAAAACACCGTGCACGATAAACCCAATTCAGATTTCATTTTATTCCAATTACTAAATATAATCGGAACTCTAATAATCCTAATTAAAACATTTATCTTCTTCCAAAGTTATATTTGCTATTTAATTCCAATTAAATATTAATTGGAAAACTTCATTAAACCTTATTTAAAAGATTTATTCTTTTATAATAGGGGTTTAAGAACAATGTTATTGAAGACACCGCCAATTCTTTTTTTTTCTCAATTCCGATTTAATATATATTGGATTGGAAAACTTCTATTTAGAAAATTCTATTAAAATTTATGTTAAAATATTTCTAAATCACAAATCATATCTTAACATCAAATTCTTTTTAATGCAACACATTCAATGAACATATAATCTTCGTAGTTAAATCTTTTCTTAAAAACATGATTCTTTATAACTGAAAACAAGACCATAATAAAAATATAATCTTTATTATCTAACCTTTTACTTGAAAAACATATTATTATGAAAATGTCATTCTTATTATCTAATCTATCTAATGAAACAAATTAACCATAAAAATGTGTTCTTTCTAATGTAATCAATTTTAAATGTAATCGTTTTAATTCAACCTTTATTACGCTGAAAAATGTAATATTTTTTATTCAAACTTTATTACATTGAAAAAATGTAGTATTTAACTTTAATCTTTATTACAATGAAAAATGTAACAATTTCATCTCAATCTTTATTACATCGAGAAATGTAATAATTTCATCTCAATCTTTATTACATTGAGAAATGTAATAATTTCATTTCAATCTTTATTACATTGAAAAAGGTAATAATTTCATTTCAATCTTTATTACATTGAAAAATGTAATAATTTCATTTCAATCTTTATTACATTGAAAAATATAATAATTTCATTTCAATCTTTATTCTAAAATGTTTATAAATTCGTTTATAAAACGATTCCAACTTTTATTTCAATTTTAAATCCAAATTGAATATTCTATCTATTATCATATTAAAATAATATTAATTCCAAAATATTAATTTTGGAATAGCTCTTTAAAACAGATTAAATATCCCAATTCATTATCTTTTTCATTTATATTTTAAACTGGGCCAGACCTCCCACATTAAGCCTGCTACTTGTGGATGCTGGATATGTCGGTTGGTTCCGGGTAGACTTATCCCACAAGTTGGGCTTAACCTCGTGTCATGGCCCGATTTGTATTTGCGCACTTGGACCTCTTACATTAGGTTCAACATTTGTGGCTGCTAGATATGCCGGGCGGGTCCGGGCAGACTTCCACCACAAATGTAACCTAACCTCGTGTCCAAGTAAAATTATAATTAATAATTATAATTAATTCACTGAAAATATTATTTTAAAATATTCCTTAAATTAAAATATCTTAATTTTGAAATACATTTTATTTTAAAATATACTTTATATATAAAAAAATCCATATTAAAAATGATCTTTATTTTACATTGTCATTGCTTTTATAAAATCTTTTATTTTCAAATATTCTAACTTAACATTTAATTACTAATAAAAATTGAACTTTTCATATTGTAATAATAATATAATAATAACCTTTTCAAAGCGTTTCATCTTGAAATCAAATCTTCTAATTTCAACACATTGACAATAAAGTGTGATCTCTTTTAAATCTAATTCTTTATTGTCTTTTTAACAATAAAAGTATAATCTCTTCAATTCAAACTTTTGATTGTAACTTTTTTGACAATACAACAATAATCTTTTTAATTTAACACATCAAAACCATAATTTAATTCTTTTAACGGAACACTGTATTAAAATATTCTTTTAATTCTAAAATTGGAATGAGACCAAACCATCACCATATAATTTTAATTATATGGATTTCAAACGTCGCATTAATTCCATAATAACGATAAAACATTCATCAACAGCCAGAGTGCAATTTAAACTAATCACAAGGGCGATGTGTAGTCAAAATATCAACCCAAGACCCGTGTGGGGTTTCAACCAACACAAATTCAAATAATATATCATTAATTGTGCTCTTGGACGTTATGTAAAAAATTATCGTCCAATCAACATAAACAAGTCAAGCAACTTGTTAATGGCAGTGTAAACATATTTCTAAATATCATAAATGACATAACATTATTTAACATTTTCACATATTTCAAATTTTCAAACAATTCACACAGTCATCCCAATCAACATTTATCCAACAAACAACAATTCCAACATAGATAATTAACTTACTTTTGAATATAAAAATAAATAACTGTTCAAAAATTTAGTGAGAAAGAGTTCTCACCTTTTCCGGGCTTTAATTGACGGTTCGGGCCCAATTTTGGCCCAAAATCCAACATGCTCTAAAGTTGACAAAACTGATGTCTACGCGAAGCTCTCGATGCCACGATCACATCAAATCCTATTTCGTGTGATTTCGAGTTCGTATCAAAAAGGTATGAATTTTCGAAGTTTGTAATAATTAAATAATTAATTTAAATTATGAAAATTACCCAAAATTTCAACTTGCTCAGAATTGAACGTAGTTAGTGTCATTGCGAAGATCTCTTCGCCACAATCGCAGCGGATCTGAAATTGTCAGATTTTGAATTCGTATGAGAGAGATATACAATTTCAAAGTTTGAATTACAAAGTTACCCCAAATCTCGGTCAAACAGCCCCTCGCCACCTTTGACCGCACTTTTCTCCCTCCTCCGACCTCCGATTGACCTGAAACCACCACCATCCTCTTCGTCTTCGTGAGGCGCATCCACGCTCCAAGCCGCCGCCGCCGACATTGATGCTCTGATCACCGGAATTTCGCCAGAAAGAGAAATTCGTCTTGCGGGCCCCACAGGCCGCCACCCTCCACCAAAAAATCTGAAAAAATTACAGTAGCTAGATCTCGCGAAGACGAAGAACTTTCTCTTGGATGCCATCACCTGATTCTTCCCCGATCGACGGGAAAAAAATCGTTTTGTTTTCTGTTCTCAGTTTTTTGCTGTTTTGCTTCAGTTCGGTTTTTCTCGATTTCTGTGCCCTTCCTTCGACTTTCAGACGAAATGAACAAAGGCAAAGTTGTTAGTTTATGTCTTGGCTACATTTTCTCCAACTGGGCCATCACCTAATTCTCGACGGTTTGTGAGTTATACCCCAAAATCCGAAATCAGTTTTCTGCCTTTCAAGCTAGATCCCGGCGACCGTGCGACGATAGGTCTTGAATTTTTCGTGATAAATAGAGGATAAGAAGATGAACAAAACCCAAAAAGGGTTTGGTTTAATTCTGTCCTGATTTGGAGATATAAATTGTTGAATATTCGTGATGTTTTGTGTAAAGAAATTTTAGTGGAGAAAGGAGCCGCCATTGAAGAAATAAAGATGAAGGATTAGGTTTAGGTTTAGAAAAGGGTTATGGGCTGCTAATGATATATTATATAGACAAAGGTAAATTTTAGTTAAGTCTTTGTTTAATTTAACCCCTTTTTATTAATAACCTTTGTGTTATTAATGCCTTCAAATTTTAGTCCGTTTTAATGTTTTAAAGACCGTACGAATGCATACATTATCCAAATTTGCTGAAAATTGGAACATAACTATTTCTCGATGATACGAATCCAAAGAAACTGGTTTCATTAAATTCCGAGTCCGTATGAATTATTCATGTATTCTTAAAGTTTGAAAATTGATCGTTTTCACTGGAAAATTACCCACATACTGACTCCAAAAATTATAGAAAAATTATCTCTAGCTTTGTTTTGACGATACGGTCCCAACAAAACTAATTTCGTCGAATTTGAAGACCTTTTGAAAAATGGCTATTTTTAAGGCGTAAATAAATTATATTAAAAATACATATATAAATAAATAAATTTCGAATCTCGAAATATATCAGTGTTTATACTTTTTCAATGCAAAAATACCATTTTGAACTCAATGGAAGTGGTTTCGAGCCCAAATTCATTCGTATGTAAAAAGTAGCGTTTTGGGTCCTATATATTATATATATAAATTCCATAGCGTTTTTCTGAGATTTTGAATTGGACATAATTTTTGATTCCCGTTATAAAATTTCAATTTTTTGGATTCGTTGGAAAGATATGTTTAAATAGATTCTAATATTTTTGGTTTCGCTAAAATCCGATTTACTTTGCATCCTGAACAGTCAGTCAAAGTTAGAATTCAAATTTTAAAACTGCCGCGCTATTTCTAACTCCTTTTATAATTTAAATAAAATCTATTCGTTTTAACTTCGATTAAAATAAATTTATAGTCGTTATTATATAAAATAAATTATTTCAAATATTAAAAACCCATTAAAATAATTAAAATAAAAATTTTAAATTCGGCCCAAAATTCCTGGTCGTTACAATTCGAATAACTAATATTTGATTTAACTCTATTTCCTATCTCATTCAAATTCCCGTTTGAATTCCTATTTCAAAACCCAATTTTCCTTATAAATGTTTTAATTTATAAAATATTTATTTTAATCCATTATTCACATCGAATGTGAAAAATATTTCTTTTATATAATCCATTAAGTTTGATTTCGTATTTTAAAATAATATCCCATTTCCAAATTATATTTATACTTCTATTTATAGAATTTTTCATACGAACTCCCCTTTTTATTTTTAACACTTAAATCCCATTTATAATTCCCTTTATATATGCTGAGTTCACATTCTATTTAAAATATCGGTGTCAAAACCGATTTCTACTTCTTTATATAAGTTCAGACTTATATATTCCATCTATCACATGATAAATATTTTGTTTAATTTATAAAACATTATTTATAAATCAATCTTCTCAATTTATCTGTTAAAACGGACTCTATTTAAAATCTACTTTAAATTAATCTTTTCCATTTATCTGTTAAAACTGATTTCCATTTAATATTCATTTTCCACATATTTCCTTTTATAAAATTTTATTCATTTGCCAAATATTTTCTTTTATAAAATTCTATTCAGTTTATAAATATTTCATTTTATAATTCTATTTATTTTCTAAATAAATATTCCTTTTATAATTCTATTTAGTTTCTAAATAAATATTCCTTTTATCTTTGTATTTATTTTCTAAATAGATATTCCTTTTATAAAATTCTATTTATTTATTTCGTTCATAAAATCCTTTAATTTTATAAATATTTTTTATAAAATCCTTTGATTTTATAAATATTTTCTTTTATAAAATCCTTTGATTTTATAAATATAATATTTTCAATATACTCCTTGAAAATTCTCATTTTACATCCTAGTATTACTTATGGTATTTTAGAACCACCAAATCACAGTGCCAGTGTCATACACACATACAAAATCAATCACAGTAAATATATCACATCATACATCACAATATATGAAAATAAACAGTAATAATATTTGAGGAATCCAGTTGGATCCCTCCTATCTGTTTCTCTGCATCCATAGATGTTAAACAATATAAATAACAACGATTTCATTTCAATATGAAATATTCTGATAAACTGAATCAATATTTGATTAACTATATATATATATATATATATATATATATATATATATCTTTTTATCTAAAATTTCAACCACTAAATTAGCAATTCAACCAAACAATCATCACACATCAATCAATCATCATTTATCAATACTAGATTATATTTATAAAAATATAAACTGGCAGAGTTAGTGAGTTTTACTCACATTGGACGATCATCGTTAAATAACGATAACTGTCCGTTGATTCAGACAGATAATTTATTTCGCTATAAATTGTAACGAGCTCCAATTCACTCCCAGTCAGTTACACAATGTAGCCCTTGTCCATACAATCCCAACGGATCTTGTTTCGCCCAATTCTGATAATGTACGCACAAGTTACGAGTTTTATAAGTTTGTATACATCTATATAATTTAAATTTAAATGATTTAAATAGTTTGGGCCTCACTCTTTTCCAATTCGTCCCACTACCCTTTATTCAGACCTCACATGTGCTTCTTCTTCCTCTTCTAAATTAATACTCCCTATACCGATGAACTAAAATCGTGCTTCACTTCTAACAACTGCCAAACCATTTTCTAAATTGACTTCTACCCAAGCCAATTTCACAACCAACAGACTTCCCATAAATCAAAAACTGTTTGTTCCAGTTCGAGCCTTTCTTCCACTTCCTCAATGGCGCAACCTCTAATCTCCATCTACCGCCGCCTGGCCAAACCACCGGGCCCCACGTCCCTTTGTCAACACCTCCGACCCACTGAGTCAGGTCAACGCCGGAGATCCCACACCTCCAAGCGCTGCCATTCGCCCGAATTCCCAGGTTGATTTGAAAACATTCAATCACCCATAACCCAGCTACCGATGTTCTTTGACCACCAGACCGCCACCAATAGAAGTGCCAGACCATCCTCTCCGACTTTCCTGCTCAAACCATCGGCTACTTCTCGCTCCGCTGTACTGAAACACGTGACTTCAATCCAACACCCACCGCCTCTTCCAGTTTGCCGGAATCCGACGGCACATCCCCTTAGTCTCATCGACGATTACATCAATCAAACCTTCCTGCCCTAGGTTGCACTTACCAAAACCCAAAGCTAGAAATAGTGTGCGCACCTTCAACAAATCATAGCATCTTGAAGCTCCAAGTTATGGGATCATAGATATATACGTTTTGGAATTTATAACTTTTTATTCGAATTGTTATTTATTTTTGAAGCCAAGATCTAAGTTACAGTTTCTGTTTTTGTTTTCCAGAGAAAACATGGATGAAACTGGCGTGATGCTATTTTATAGGGAAGGAAGCTTAAGTATTAAGTTAGGGGTACAACAGTCTGATTGGCTATTGATGGGAAAACACGTTCTGCTTGTTTAAACTTGGTTATTAAGTAATAGGGAACATAGGACTGAAATCCTATTTCACTTCTAGTCTGCGCAACTTATGCTTAGTTGTTAAGTTATACGAAATGCTAAATTTGAAAGCGGATGTACCAATTTGATTTGTCACGTCAAGGTATATTTCTTCATTGTTAAGTCTCTTGGGTACAGAGAAATTAATGAAAAATAGGCAGGTAGATAGGGTATTGGAATTTAGATGAAAGACTATAGTAGTATAACTTTACAGTTTGTTTTACCCCGTTACCAAAATCGCTCCTACCTACGAGCTGCTACAGACACAAATAAAAATACCGTTGTGTCAAGCGATGTGTCATGATCCCAAAAATATAATAATATAGACTAGTTAACTCATTTTGTGAAACCCCAAAATTCTGATACAGGGTGTAAAATACTCCAAATAAAAAGTTGCTTATTTTCCAAAATAAAATTACAATAAAATTCTAAAAATTAAGTTATAATTACGTCTCAAAGATCTTGTCCAAATTCAAAGCCAATATTTAATAAAAATTAAATATATCGTCATGGTTTATGAATGATTCCATAGCGACTATTTGAAAATTTGATTTGTACATAACTCCCAACCTATATGACGAAATCTCGATTTTTCTCTTCCATTAGAAAAATATCACTCAACAGATTCAAATGTTTCTTATTTCACAGAAATCCGATTTAAAATGTATTTTGTATATCCGTTTAAAGTTCGAATCGCCAAATTATGAACTGTCATGCCATTTCGAGCTCGATTATAATTATAATATAAATTATACGTTCAACTGACATTTAAAAATAAATTCGTTAATATAATTCAATTCTAAACTGAATTATATATTTTTAAATGATCCAATTCACACACTATTATCAATTCTACTATTTTTGATTATTTCAGAATTAAATATATTGTTCTGTTATTAATATTAATTAAATATTTAATATTATTAAATATTTAATATTATTAAATTCTCATCATTTTAAATTACCAAACCATTATTTAAATAATTAAATAAATTATTTATTATCTGTTAAAAATACGGGTCGTTATAGAGTGTTTATAACAAATGAGATGTAAAATGTAAATATGAAATGTATGTGTATATGAACTGAATGTGTATGTACAAATAGTTGAAACTGAAATGTATACTATTCATGTAATAGATAATTGTTCGAATAAGATATTTATTTTTTATTCATATTCTTGTTTAAATATTTATTTGAAACAGAAAGTCCGTATATTCAACAGTTATGTTTAAACAAACTGATGTAATAAGGAGTTTATCGCTTCATATATCCAAAAAAAGTGATGTAGTAGACCATCTATTACATTAGATGGTTAAAAGAAACCGATGTAAAAGATGGTCTATTATATCAGTTTATATAAGAAAACGTTGTATAAATCCATCTCAGACATCAACCAAAAACCAATGTGAAAGACCCTAACCTTTCTCGACACTCGCAAAGACATCAGTAAAAAAAAAAAAAAAAAAACTTAGACATCGGCCAAAAACCGATGTTGTAGACCATTTTTCTAGTAGTGATGATATAGATTACCTTGTAGCATACACATATTCTTTTTTAATTGTCCTGAAGTTGCACCATTTGTTAGGCAAATATCATATTACAGGTTTTGATAAATTTAACTCAATACCACACTTGAAAATAAATAATAATGCAATATATTACGTTCGAGTTTGCAGTGTTTATGAATCACAACATCTAAGTGACGACTTAAGCAAAGATTTCACTACTTGTTTTTTGAACTACGTCTATAGTCCCACAAATTGTGTGGCCGATAAAGGACTGAAACATTTGGTCATGAGACTGAAAAGGAAAGTCAAAACATATTCATTAATGGATATAAATTAAATACAAAGAATATAATGCTGAAAAACTAATAAACAATACCAGTGTATTTGTTAAAGGCGTTGATGATGTTAATGATCATATAAATGATTTTGTGGCATGTTAACCCCGATTTTGCAATTAACATATTTTACAAGACCCGTAGAGGAAATTTTGTTTAGATGCAATTGGTTTAGCAATGTTTCAAGTACTGGCATTATCGTGCATCAAAATTATAATCTTGCAGAAATAAAACATATGTTGCGTTACCAAAAGTGTGATTCTTTATACTAGCCAAACAAGCCTTACAAGTTCATAACACCCCCTATGTAACACCCCGCACTTTTTCAGGCTCGAATTTCGACAAAAATAGAAACCCAAACTCATCCATGAATGGAAAGTATAAATATGGTACCTGAAAATAATGACATGATAATCTGAGTAAAATAAAACTAACTCATAGCGGAAACAAAATAAGATAACTAATATCGACTAAGACGGCTACCTTAAAGCATTTTACTCCATCGATGCCGAGCATGAGAGAATGAGAACCGAAAACCAAACTGAATACCTGCTAAGACCTATCATCCCCGAACTAAACAGAGAGTCGTTATGGGGCAGGGAGGGGGGGGAGGGGTGGGTGGGTGGTTCAGAACAATAAGTCATGATGCGTACAAAATGTATATCACTGTCTACAATACCCAAATGTATCCCGTTTGGTCAGAACCAAAACATATGTCTAAAACGACTAGTAATTCAAAAATAACCTTGTAAAGAGTTACACATGACGACTAACTACCTCACCCAAGGTAGTCATTCCCAAGTGGTTATGATATCGATACTAAGATAGAACGTTTTTGCATAAATATGATGCCCTTAAACCACTGTCAAACAATTACCAAAAACTAAGAGGTGGGCTCTCAACTACTATTCCATAAGGAGACTAATTATTTTCTATATAGCCACTTAAGACATCACTACCAAAAGTAGGTAAGAGAGGATCCTTTCAATCACTTAATGCACATGGTAGACCCATCTGTTATTTATGCCTTATTTGGTGGTTTACTCTACATTAATATAAATTAGAGGACACAAACTACAAGTCCTACTAATTTAAGGCTTCCTTCTTTCATGCATATACCTATGCCTCGCATAAGACGAGAGATAGTAAGAAGTCACTTATTACCTACATGAAAGGTAGTCGACATCTCGCCATTTACGACCTTCCCTCAGTGGATCCCTGTGCTACTATCTAGCTGGTCGTACTTGACAATCACCTCTGTAGCGATCATTTGATACCTAATCCCAACGCGGACTCTCAAACCAATCACTTAATATCTAGCGGAAGCAGACCTTTGCAGAGATTACCAATCTCATGCCCAACATACATTTAATACATCGTGATTACGGGGAGGTGAGATATGCGATCATTTAATACCCTTTTTATGGGAGGATCTAACTACTTAGTACCTTTACCCTAAAGCAGGTTGCGCTTATAAATTATTTCCTTTTTAAGGTTTCCTCTTTTGAAACAGGAGGTGGGCCTCTTAATACCTCACACTTGAGATAAACCTTATTTTAGGAAATAGTCCTCGCTATGCAATTAACAATCATCACGGCTTCCTGTGGTTAATGATATCTTACATTAGTTGTACATATATCCGACTGCTTGAAAGTGAAGATTTCTGTCGGATAAGGCAACTGACCTCGCATCATTAACCTACTAAGTCCAGTCTTGATTTTAATTATATTAATTCCAGATTAACTAGAAATAAATAAGGAAAATCTATAACTTCCTATCCTAGGATGTTAGTTTATTAATTTCCTTACTGGACTTAGTATCTACTACGCCAATCAGTCCCATTAATTCCCCTTTTCTATTCCTTTTTATTATTATCAATTAGGTTACCTGCCACTTATGACCCTATCATTCATATTTTTCTAAGGCATTGATTTACCTATTAAAAGCCATTTATACCAGTCTCATCTTAATTCAAATCTAGTTATTAGAATCGCACTTATTACTATGATTTAATTCCATCTCTTTCTTATTTTTGTATTTATATATACATACGTTTATTATTAATTAGATTCCCTAATTGGAGTTACAGTTCCTATTCCTAACATAATTCAATTTGTAACCATTTAGGCACACTTATCCTCCTAAATTCATTTCCCTAAATCAAATATGATTACAATATTAATCAAATATGATTACAATATTTATTGCATAACTTATGACTGTTTATTCATTTGTAGCAAATCAATTGTATTTATTGATATAACGGTTATAGCATTCATTTCCATTTAACATAGGTTATAATTCCATATATGGATTCCCATAAACAAAAGCTATTCAAACACATAACAATGCCAGCACATATTTATTATAATATAATATATTTGCGTTAATATGTAGATTTGGATGGATAAGATTATTGTTGTTATTATTATTTTTGAAACTGGGTAAAACTTTTCTATTAGGCACTTGGCCCAAATAGGTTTGATTGCATGACACAACACGTCATGAGCCCACAGTGATAACACCAAACATACATAACAATTCGTATTAAATGAAACACACTATAAACTAAAACATTCCCAAAATAAAACCTAATCTCCTTCGTCTTCAAAAAATACATGGCGGCTCAAAACTGTGTTTGTTGCTTTCTGGAATTCCTCCTCACGCATCCATCAGATTCGTATCTTCAATACCATCGATTGTTGATCCCCAGCTATCGGTCAAGCTTACCCATTTAATTCTTCTTCTACTGAGCTTTATTTCGTAAATTGAAAATTTGCTCACCACCGATGCTTGTTTCTTTTTGCTTTTGAAAATACGTGGGTTGCGTTCTCTCCAAATTGCTGCAATAACAACTGTCAAGGTGATCTTATCCAACTTGGATATCAAGTTTATGCCTTCGTCTTTCCGATCCAGGTAATATGCTATTTCTCTAAGATTGTATGGATGATTGTTTGATTCAGTAGCAAGTTTGAGTTTTTTGCAACCATAGTTGAGATATTGCAAGAAAAACAATAAGTGATCATGATTCTCTTTTGCCATGCTAAACAGAACGCACAAACGTCATTATCTCTACCAGAGTATAAAGGCATAACATTAATGTTTTGTTTGATAAAAACGTTACACGGTAATTAGTCACTACACCAAGTTTGATCAACAATTATAGAGTCAACAGTAACATCAGGTAAGCCATATGCCAAAAATGTGTCCCATCCCATAATATCTATCATTGATTTACCTAGAATCCAAGGATCTTTCCATATATTAGTGTTTCTACCATTAGCAAATTATCTAATGCAATTAGATGCAAGAGTATCTCTTAATCGAACAATCGATTTCCAATTAGTAGAAGCATTATTATCTATAGCCATATGCTTGAAATTTCCTTTAATATAATTTTATCTCATCCATCTAGCCCATAACCCATAGCCCATTGCTGGTGATCACTTTCCAACCTTGCTTCAAAGCGAAAACATCACTCATATCCATGAGATTTCTCAAACCAACACCACCTTCGACTTTAGGTCTAGAAAGATTAGCATGTTGATTTTGTGATACCCCTCTCCATATGAAATCAATACACAACTTCTCAATCTTACCAATAGAATCTATAGGAATTTGAAAAGTTTAAATCCAGTAATTCACTTTAGCTTGTAAAATGTATGAACCATTTCAATTCTCCTTGCCAAAGATAAGACTTTCGAACTCCAACCTTGAAGTGTATCTTCGATTTTGTCAATTAAACCCACACATTCTTTGTCAATGATTTTATTCATAGATAGTGGAAATACTAAGTATTTGACTGGTAGGGGCCCCTCCGTAACTCTAGGAGTATCAAGAATGGTGTTTCTACTATCACATTTTTTGCTAAAATAACATTTAGTCTTATTCTCACTCACTTTCAAACCAACATATTTCTCAGAAGAAGAAAGTTGTTTTTAATTGTTCTAGAAGCTTTTTCATTTGATTTAATACATAGTATTAGGTCATCAACATATAAGAGGTGTCTTATCTTAGGCTGGAAATAATACACAGTCTGAATGAGTCTGTTGTGCACCGGTAGTTCCATTTGAAGGGGGAAATATTCCATTGCAACAACAAACATGTAAGGAGATAAAGGTTCCCCTTGTCTAATCCCTATGTTGCATCAAATGAATCCCCTTGGGATACCACTGACCAGTATAGAGAAGGTTATATAAATATATTTATTTAAGCGCAGTTAACGAGGTTACAAAGTTTTGTTTATTATTATAAGCCATTTATGTATTTGTCTAAAATAACGACCAAAACAAATCTTTTTATATTCATTAACTTTAAGATTCAAAATTTTATATAAAATGGTTAATAACTGTAGTTATTGTAAATATTTTCCCAAAATCGTTGAAAGCGGAATAGACATATTTCAAATCACAAGAAATATGAAATATGTATATTTTTGGAATGGCAGTTATAAACTACATACAAATATATGAGAATTTACACATCCCAATCCATTTGATTTATACATATTTCTTCCTTATTCCAAATAATGTCTTTTTATTTAAAAAAACAAAAATGGCATACTTACAATAACTAAGTAAAAACCCCAAGCAATTCAAATACAAATAGGCATATCTTTTTAATCAAAATTTACATAAGCAACAAATCAACATGAAATCTAAGAATCTGGAATAATTACTAATAATCTAGCAATGAGTTAGGGACTGATTTCTAGATCCAAGGCGTTTACAATAACCACAAACAAATTTATGAACAATTGTAGGTAACATAATTTAATTAACCAAAAAGACCTGCAAACTCAATATTCAAACCACAACCTATTATTTCAGATTGACAAAACAATAAACAAATCTAACAAACTTTTAGGCATATAATTTAGATCTACACAAACGGATTAAATAAGTTATTATAAATGATGTATATAATTTCCCACTCGCCTAAAAGCTATCCAAATCTGAATCTAAACAAAAAATTTAAGCCTACAATTCCCAAATCTTACAGATCTTCAATTATTTCAAAAAGGGGATTCCTTTAGATCTGTAGATCTCCAAGAAATAGGAAAGAGGGAGGAAATCTAAATGGAAGAACGCTTATTCATAACACCATCTCTTTTGCACAAGAATCTGATTTTAATCCTCTCAAATCTATGTTTATTTAATTTGTATATGTTTAGATTTGTTTTAGGTGAGATTCAGGAGAAGTGAAAATGGCAGAGCCTTGCTACTGCTTTCAGTATTATGGGTACAAGAATGGGGGTCTAACCCCTTATTTATAGGCATTGAAATGACCTTTAACCATTAGACTAATTCTAAAAAAGATCCATCTGTTTGTAATAAAATTATATATAAAAATATCCTAAAAACCTAGCTGTCACTAGGCATTTTCGACCATAGGGGTCAATCGCTCTAGGTCGATTTAGCCCAGTGAGAGTTGGTTATAATTGTATATATTAATTAAGGACTCCCTTGATTTATTTCCCGTCCGTTTTTTGTATTTCATCTGTAACTTTTTCATAAGGACTTCGTTCCTGAAGTTTCAAACATGAAAGTTGACCAAAATTTCGTCATGAATGCAATGTGCAAGTTTCATGGTCAAATTCCATCATTTGCGAAAATTTCATTTTTTTAGCCTAACTAAATAACTTAATTAATTATCGCCAAAACTTTGGGTTTTTTTAGAGGAAGACGGGTGTGTAGCGTGGAGCTACACAGCCGATTACTAGTAGATATACCAGATAATAAAATAAGCTGGTTGACAGGCCCAACCAGTGGCAATAAAGTCTAGACCCAGCAGGTCAATAACAAAGTACAGCCATAGCGTAAAATATGTACATCAAAAAGGGATAAATACATCATAGATAATAGCATAGACTAGATAGAGTATAAGTAGAATAAGCCAGCCTTAGTTGATTCAGCGAGGTGGGAGCGTGCTGCTTTCATGCGATCCAGGAGAATCCGGCCTAGGAAGGGCAAGCCTGAAGCGAGCATGTCTCGCTAATCCTGTCCATAAGTCGAAGAGATGTAGGATATGATAACGGGTACCCAAAAGAAGTTTCGGTGATCTGCCAAAGATGATTGCATTACGTTCTAACCAAATACTCCATGAGAAGAAAGTCACAAGAGAATCCAGAAGAGGGTCAGGGAGTTATGCTACCAATAATCGAAAAAGGAATTAATGGAGGGAATGAAGCCAAGGATGAAGGAGCTGATTGTAGCCCACACTGCGTATGAGAAATCACATTCGAAGAAA
This sequence comes from Allium sativum, assembly GCA_030737875.1. NCBI lineage: Eukaryota > Viridiplantae > Streptophyta > Magnoliopsida > Asparagales > Amaryllidaceae > Allium > Allium sativum. Next base: position 828,931,221 of record CM060918.1, on the reverse strand, counting down.
AGGTGAGAAAGGGATTCCCTGGGTTGTTACATTATTCCCTCTTTAAAAGAAATTTCGTGTCGAAATTTTACCAATGACTAAGTCATGGCACTATCGCCAAATTATCCTATCCTACACAACCAATTTGTGCATATCCAATTTTTTGCAACCAACGTGCGTATGTGCATAATGAATTGCAAACACAAAATATGCATGCATAATAATTCTAAATCAGATCCTCCTATATGTATGCGCTTCATTTTGAAATCACTTTTGAAAACACGATGCAAACATCCTAAAATATACTGGCATTTCTACATGAACTCAAGCATTTGAAAACATTCTTCATCCATAACCCTCACACGACTATGATAAAAGTGTGAAGCAACCAATTTTGCATCCAAACCTACCATCCAACACGTTAACGCATCTAAATCGTCTTCTATTTATTTCTCCCACGCTAGAAAAATGAAACCAAAGCGGAGAAATTTAACATTCCCTCCACTTGCAAATGTTCCAATTTCCGTTCAATAGTGGAATTTTACCTCAATTGCACCAAAACACTCTTAAAATTCCCAACTATAGACTGCAATGAAGGCTTAAAACTGGCTCTAAAATGTAAAATGAGGTGATTAATAACTCGCACTCATCATTGACAAGATATGGAAATAACATTTCCACAGATAACACCGCCTTTCCCTTTTTATCGCTAACGTTTTTAAAGCATCGTCATTCCGAATGCATTGCGAAAACGTGCAAATAAATCATCCAAATCTTCCTTACATTGTACATGTGACCATACAATCAAGTTTTCCATAAAAATATTTTTCATCTTTAAAATCCTTATGAAAAATATGAAATTTCTTTTTAATACTGCTTTACTTTTCATATTGGATTTGCGCAAAATCTAAAACTTTGGTAAGATGCGCTTTAATATATTTAAACCATCTATTTTGATACAAAAATGATGTTTAAACATACATAAACTACCATATCCAAAATCCACGTTTTTGCATAAATCGGATTAAATTATAAGATTTTAAAAAGGAATTTTTTTTCGAACAGCATTTGCAAACAGGTTTTAAAAATATATTTTGTGCAAACTTTAAATGGTTCAAGTCACATGTTAACAACGAGGAAGTCGGTCACACAAAGCGAAAACCGAAACCACACTAGCAAACCCAAACATAAGTTTTATCTCAAAAAGAAATAGGCGATGAAATAATAAATACCCATGACGATACAACAACAAAACTGTGCTTCGCTCAAATTTATCCACTACAAAATTTCATACTTTCCATCTCTAAAACAACCATCAATTAGACAAAAAAATGATATTCCATTTCTAATTCAAATATAGTGAAGCTTTAAAGATAAATACCTATGAAATCCCATTACATCGTCATGCGATTTACGAGAACAACAACACTAACAGTTACAATCGCGAACTACCACAAAGCCAAGAGAAAATTGTTTGAAAGAGAAAACAAAGAAAACAACACCAAAACTGCAAAATATTTCCTATAAACACCAAGATGTCTTGCTGTGCGACTGGTGCTCAAACCATTTTCATGACCTTTAACTAGTCATATCATGATAGCAAAATGTTCAATCTCGTATTGCAGACACTATTGGTGTTGTTGGAGGTTTCCACATCACCATCTCTTCTAAAAGATAATTAGTGATGACAAAATAAACACACCACAAAACTTCTTTTCATGGAGATTCATCTTTCATTATCAAAAGACAAAATGGATGAGTGAAAATACAGCAAGCAACTTCATGATGTTAGGGAACTAGGGTGTCTATAACACAGTGTTAAAGGATCTTAAGGCTATTCAAACACTAAGATATGAAGTGTATTTACTATATCTATTCAAATTAAAATATAAAGAAATAAGTAATAAAATAAAATATAGTAACGTAAATAACACCAGGATTTTTGTACTGGTTCGGATTATCCAATCCTACATCCAGTCCTGCACTTCACCGTGCAAAATTTCACTATAATCGCTTCCTTTCCATGGGTGCTAAGAACACCTTTACAATCTTGAATGCACGGGCTGCAAGATACACTTTCTCCTTATCAACAACAACAAACAATAGCAAGTAGTCGTATCTTCAATACAGATTCTTGCATATTTGGTACAATGATTCTATAGACCACCAATGGCAATATATCTTTGAATTCTTTGAGGAAATATGATAAAATTAGAGAGAGGATGATATAAATTCAAGTATAACTCTATGATATTGTATGGCTTGAAAATCAATGAATAATTGGAATGAAAGGGAGTGGATTTGCAAGAATAATAGGATAGTATTCAATGGATTTGTGTAAAGAATATATGGAGAAGAAGAAATAGGAAATGTGAAAATATGATGTTAAAATTGGTTTCCAGGAGCCTGTAAATAGTATTTGAAAGGATGTGTCTTTTGGTGAAGAGATGGAGGGAAAAGACTTCTTAATTTAAATTTGAAAATATAAAAAACCGTTATACGCCGACATGTGAAAAGTTGTATGTCGACATACGTAGTGTTGCAAAAGACACTTATAATTTTCGCAAATATTCAACACTTCAGATTTCCTTATATTTGCGGATTTTGGTGATTCAGTTGAGGTCAATAGTTGATTGTCTTCAAGTATGATTGCCATGGGATATTTAACAAGATATTCTAACTTTCAACCAACCCCTCATCACTTTAAACACCTTTGTTCTTCAACATTCATCTTTAATAGGCTTTGGTCTTCAATTACTTTGATTGTCCTTCCTTTGTAACTTTTCTTTTGTATTCTTGTTTATCCTTATAAATGTCTTCAAAATAAATCTTATGTAACTGCACAACTTGAGGATATGTTAGTAGTAATGATCATATGGTTGTTGTCATCAAAATCAATACCTAGGGTACCTGGGGTATTAACACGTGAAATAGCACACAAGGATAACAAGCTGAATCAAATATGATGTGTACTAAATGATGGTTATGCCATCAATTAAAGAAAGATTGATTCCTGCATCATAAGACAAATCTAGTCATAATTTCCCATCTTTTGGATTAATGTTCTAAATGAACCACACGCTTATATGGGTAGTCTGAACATAGATTTACGAACTAAAAAAACCGACATTAAGACAAAAAGAGATATTCTGCAACTATTTCTAAAGCAGGCCAAACTAAAATTTCTTCTAGTAAAACACAGATGCCTCTAAAATCTCATCAGGATTCTCCTCAGAAAGACCATCCAATGATAGCTCGATCCTCACCTCCGAAACAACGATTGCCTTCATCAAAAATCTATTCCAATAAGATATGACAAAGATGAAAGCAGCACAAACAATAACCCCATTCAAAAACTTTGAAGTAAAGGACCAGTGAAAGCCAAATTGCTATGATTAATTCCCTTAGTGCTAAAGCGATGAAACCTTATGGTCAATCTAATCCAACAAGTTGGTCCCTATCCGTGAGAATGATACTTTAATGGCATGAGAAAGATCAAATAGTGCAAGTAGGTATTATGGGCTAAGAAATGATGGAGAGAAGAAATTGGGTTTAAATATTTGACTACTACCAGGGCGAGATCTAATGCGCAAGCTAGCACGAAGAAGGAGGAGACGAGGCGACAACAAAGAAACAAAAGAGGAATATGGTTCGGCTAGATGAGGAAGGAAGGACGAAAGAAAAAAGTTTATGAAGGGAAATTTGGAGGCAAATGTGATGGCCGCCGCGTACCATCAGACATTTCCCCCAAATGCGCTGTGCCAATGCCCGGCTAGCACAGGATGATAGTCAAAAGGGTTGAAACGATGAATTACCAAAGAACCGATAGTATATCTTACAGCACATGGAAAAAAATATAATAGTAACATAACTTAATATAAAACAGGCGCGACAGTACATAAGCTAAAAACTAAACCATATCCACTGGAGTAGCGGAATCCAAAATACATCTTCATATCCAGTTACTATAACTTTAAAATACTGTGTCTAAAAGGAAATAAAAGAGGTACACTACTAATGCCCAAAGTAGTGACCAACAACAACACAGGGAGATTATATATAGAGTACGTGGAAGCCTCATGCTTTTCTCAGGACAGCAACTCGTGCATAACCTCCTAACCTGCCTCTAGTCTGTTCGCTAGGAGCACCCAGAGTAATAAGAAGAGACATATAACTGTGGTTCAAATGAAAGTCCGGTGTGAGCGATAGAAAATCTATGTAGTTGAATAAAGCAATAACATGTATAAATAATCATACCTGACCTGGACCTGAAACCAAAGAGTTAACACAACAAGATGTACAATACTCTTAGGTAACACTAATATAGAGTGCAAAATGGATGTGTGCGTGTCATGGTGATAGCAAACATCAAACATAGCAGTCATTCCTCATAGTTCTCACTCAGTGCGTAAAGCATACGATATCCACCGCTTTGATCACCAAATCCATTGGGGCCATGACGGGTCCATACCGCCCTAGACTCCGTACAACTACTGTTATGACCACACCGCCCTAGACTCCGTACAACTACTGTTATGACCACACCGCCCCGGTCTATAGTCAAATACCCTACCCAGTCCACATCGCTCTGGCTCTAGGGTATTGGCCAACAAGTCCACACAGCCCTGGCTCTGGTTCGTCCACATGCCCCCTCTCTTAATGGTGAACCAAAGTTATAGATATTGATAACTCCTTTGCATACGTCCCACAGCAAGCCCAACTCTTGAAGTTAACTCACTGGTTCCAATCTGGATCCTGAGCGATAACTTCCCACTTGGACTTCCTTTGCGTCTCGCGTTTTGGTCGAATTGGTGTTCGGTTCGATTCAGGTCTCCTCCTCCTATTCGGTTTGGTTCGGGTCTCCTCCTCCTATCCGGTTTGGATCGGGTCTCCTCCTTCTATCCGGCTCGGATTGGGTATCCTCCTCCTATCCCAATCGGATCGGGTTTCCTTCTCTTATCCGGTTTAGATTGGGTCTCCTTCTCCTATCCGGTTCAGATCGGGTCTCCTTCTCCTATTCGTACCGAAACTTTACAAGTTTCTCACCAAGCTATTTTCGCCAAACGACGACATTTTCAACCATTATAACTTCCCTATGCAATCATAAAACATACCAAATAGCAGTAGTAACATGTAGAATCTACCAAAAACATCAAAACAATAATTTCACATGTTAATTTAGATCAAATATGCCCAAATCCATTATATCCCAATTAACCCTATCTAACTATAGGATTAGCAAACTTAATCCAAATTAATCCAAATTCATACCAGTGACATAAAATATGGTTTTATAATTTCTACATATTTTTCTAGAATTTTTAGGTGTATAATTTCGCTAATTATCACTAATCCCTCTAATTAGCCATAATTAGTGAATAAACATGCTAATCACTCACCTTAGCCAATAATAAATGATAGATCTAAAACTTTTACTAATTTGGCTCGGATTCCAATGTGGTGTAGCAGCACTACCTTAAATTTGATGTTAATACGACTTAATTTGATGTAGATTTGATTAATTTGTTATTAGAGAGAGATTTAGAAGATGGAAGCCATGATTGCAGTTTGAGAAAGGTTTGTGGTGGCTAGAAAAATGAAAGGAGATGATTCTACAATTCCTTTCAGCCCTCCCATAACCGTAATCCCGAATTGGGTTATGAGCCTAGCTGCTAATTACCTAATTAAGCCCAATTAGGTTGTTTTTCCATCTTCAAATCTTATTTCAACCATATCTACCGGCCATATCTCCCAAACGGTAAGTCCATATGATTAATGTGACTATTCTACAGAATGAGAAACCATCATCCGAACCCAGTAGGTAGTTTCAGGTCAAAATTCCTTACCAATCAAAAGTTATAGGGGAAACAAAATTCTTAAGGGCAAAATGGTCATTTTAAAATGCGGTAAAAATCGTGAATGTGGGAAATGACCCCAATAGTCGTTTCCAAAAGTTACACGGCCATATGGCTTTGTATGAAAATAAAATACGTACTCTACGATCCTCCGATACATAGAATACAGGTCGTCACACTCTCTCCACTTAAAAATTTTTGCCCCCGAAATTCCTTATCTAAGAAACATACAATATGTCTTGCATGCCTATCAACCATTTACAAACAATCAAACATACATAATAAACAAAACAAGTATGTCCAAGCATGCAGTTTACTAACAAGGGAATAACTATATCGCGATTAAAATCTTACCAGTTAAAGAGCTCCGGATACAACTTCCTTATGTTCTCCTAGATTTCCCAAGTACAGTCATTCTCATTATCGCCTCACTATACCTTAACCAGTTTCACCATTTTCCTTTGAAGTTGTTTCGTATCGTATCCAACAATACGAATCGTTTTGTGGCTTCCAAATGCCTCGGATTCTACCTTGATATCATCCAACTGATCTGGTGAAATAGTTATATCAGAATCGTGTATGAACTTCCTTAAATGAGAAATATGAAATACATTGTGCACTCCCTCCATCTTGTCAGGTAATCCAACTTTATACGCTAAATTCCCAACTCGCTCGAGAACTGGAAATGGACCAACAAACCTTGTTGCTAACTTACCTCTCCTACCAAACTGAATCACACTCTTCAACGGAGAGATCTTGACGAATACCAACTCGTCAACGGAGAATTTCAAATCTCTTCATCTTTTATTAGCATAACTCTTCTGCTTATCTTGGGCAGCCTTCATTCATTGTTGAATAACCTTGATCTTATCTAAAGTTTTTCTTATTACATCTGGCCCAAGCACAAGTTTCTCACCGGTTTCCACCTAACATGATGGTGAGTTTCACGGTCTTCCGTACAAAGCATCAAATGGAGCCATACCAATGCTGGATTGATAACTATTATTATATGGGAACTCAACCAGATGCAAATGGTCATCCCATGACCCCCCCCCCCCAAAAAAAATCCAATATACAAGCTCTTAAGAGATCCTCTAATACACGATTCACCCTCTCTGTTTGACTGTCGGTTTGAGGATGGTACGCGGTACTGAGATGTAATTTCGACCCTAAGGCCTCATGTAAGCTCTTCCAAAACCCACTAGTAAATAATGGATCTCGGTCACTCACAATACCTTTAGGTACTCCATGAAATCTCACTACCCACTTCATATACAGTTCCGCTAACTTAGTTTCCGTTCTATTCGACTTGACCAGTATAAACCTTGCGCTTTTGGTCAATCGATCCACAATCATCCAAATACTATCATGACATGATCCAGTCCTTGATAAATCATCAATGGAATCCATTGAGATTTGTTCCCATTTCCATTCGGGAATTTCCAACGATTGTAACTAACCACTAGGCTTCTTTTGCTCGTCTTTAACTAGCTGGCACTTCATGCACTTGGATATAAACTTCCCAACGTCTCTCTTCATCTCTTCCCAGTAGTAGGTCTGCTTCATGTATCGATACATTTTGTTACCGTCGGGATGTATAGTCAGTTTCGAGTGATGACACTCTCTAAGCACTTCATCTCTCAATTCATTAACATTGGGTACAATTAGTCTCCCATTCTTTCAAATCCATCCTTCTCGATCAAGTCCATACTTATTCATCCCCTCAACGTTGATACCCATCTCTATCTTGGAGATGATTTCCAATAGGTTAGGATCGTCCCTTTTACTGGAACCGATCTGCTCAATTAAAGTCGGTCTGATCGTCAAACTTGCTAACATCTCTTGATCTAATTCACACTTAGGCCTGAAATCATATCCTGCGACATACTCCAGTTGCTTCCATTCAAGAAACATAGCCCCCAAACTGGCATGTCTCCTGCTCAATGCATCGGCTACCGCATTGCCCTTCCTAGGTGTGTATGCGATATTGAAATCATATGATGCCAAGAACTCTAACCATCTCTGCTGACGAAGATTTAAATCCTTTTGAGAGAAAAGATACTTTAATGACTTATGATCGGTAAATAACTTGAATATTTCTCCCAAGAGATAATGTCTCCACATCTTCGACGCAAACACGATCACTGCCAATTCCAAGTCATGGGTCGGATATCTTTTCTCATGTGGTTTCAGTTGCCGGCTAGCATAAGCTACAACCTTACCTCCTTGCATCAGTACAACACCTAGTCCGGTACTATAGGCATCCATGTGTACCGTCATCTCTTCGTTCCCCTTAGGAATAACTAACACAGGTGCACAGTTAACTTCTTCTTTAGACTTTTAAATGCATTCTCACATCTTTCGTCCTAAACAAAACTTGAATCTTCTTGGTCAACTGAGAAGTATTGAATAAACTTATGATAATATCCAGCTAATCCCAAGAAACTTCTCACGTCCATTGCATTCTTTGGCGTAGACCAATCTTGCGCCGTAGCCACCTTCGCATGGTCCACGGCAATACCATTCTCTAAAACAACATGGCCCAAGAACCTCACTTCCATCCTCCAGAAGTGACACTTAGAAAATTTCTCTTTCAATTGTTATTTCCTCAATGCCTCCATCACTTTCCTCAAATGCTCCTTGTGTTCTTCCTCTGTTCTCGAGTAAACCAGGATATCGTCCATGAACACAAGAACAAACTTATTTAATTGATCCCTGAAAACCCTTTTCATAAGATCCACAAAATATGTGGGTGCATTGGTCAACCCTAGTGGCATGACCAACCACTCATAGAATGCAGATGGCATCCGAAATACTGTTTTAGGTATACTCTCAGCTGCTACTCGGAGCTGATGAAATCTTGTCGCGAGATCCAACTAGGAAAACATTTTTGCTCCATTTAGTTGATCAAACAAATCATCTATCCATGGAAGAGGATACTTATTCTTCCTAGTCACCTCGTTCAACTCGCGTAGTCCACACATAAGCGAAGGGAACCATCGGCCTTGTTAGCAAACACAACTGGTGCTCCCCAGTCAGAAACACTTCTTTGAATAAATCCCTTTTTCAAGAGATTGCCAACTTGCACTTTGAGCTCTCGCTACTCCCTTGGCGCCATACGACGAAGAGGCATCACTATAGGTCTGGCATCTTTTACTAAGTCAATCCAAAACCCGATCTCTTGGTGGTGTGGGAGTCCAATCACTCCCTCAAAGATGTCCGGATACTTGCCAGCAATAGGCACATCTGATAACTCCTCATACCGGATGTCGAGGGAATTTAGAAAACTAGCCATCACCCCATCACCAGGTAGGCAACCCAATGCCACCCTCCGACCATCATCCGCTCTAATGGTCACTAAAGACCCCTCATAATCTACCACCACCCCATACCTTCGGAGCCAATCGATTCCCAAAATAAAGCCAAACCTAGTAAAGCCCAAAACAAAGCAATCACAAGCAAGCATACATTCATGACTCAATAAGACTTAATTTCAACAAATCATACAAAGGCTAGTCGAACCACAGATCAGGTTCATCACAACTAAAGGTTTATCAATAATCTTGGGTTTCAATTCCAACCTATCTTCCAAGTCACTAGATACAAAGGAATGGCAAGCCTCAGTATCAAATAATACTCGAACAGGAACATCATAAATAGAAAGCATACCTTGAATAACAACACTCTTTCCCTTCTTCGCCGCAGTTGGGGCATTCGATGAAGAAGGAACAACGTTGATAGCATATACTTTCACGATCTGCTTTTCCTTAGGGCATTGTGGACATATATTCATGAAATGTCTCACTTGGTCACAGTTGAAGCACTTCCTCTCCCTTGGCTTCGCTCGACAATCTTTGATATAGTGGCCCTTCTTGCCAAAGCACTCGTTATCTTTCTCATTCTTCTTTTTCTGACCATCTTTGGTTTGGTTATGTTTTTCTCTTATTATGGGACTTCTTATTGCCTTCACCGCTTGCCTGCAGTTTTGGCTCCTCTGCAGATGTAATAGCGACCTCGGTCTTCGTCTTAGGGTAAAGGCTCTCCGATCTCAATGCTTTCCCCCCAACAGATTCGAAAGTCTCATCGATATGGTTTATAAGTCTTTCCCCTAAGTACTCATCTAGGCCAGTTATGAACTTTTCGTTCTTCTTCTCGGCAGTATCAATAAGAGATAATCTATATTTCGATAAGGTATCAAATTCGGCAATGTATTCCGAGACTGCCCGACCATTCTGCTTAAGCTCCAAAAACTTCCTAAGTAATTCTGATTTTTGAGCAGATGGAATAAACTTGTTGTCACTGAAGCGACCCTTAAACTTAATCCAAGTAACTTGATCTTTGGGAGTAGCCGCTTTAATAGCATTCCACCAATTCATCGCCTGTCCTTGAAGCTGACGCGATGCTAGCTTTCTCGTCAATGCATCATCGATCCCCAAATCCTCGAAGATGCGCTCACAACTATCAAGCCAATCCTGGACCTCCGTAGCCAATTCCGTTCCGTGGAATGACTTCCCACCAAGACTAGTATAATCCTCGTTAAGCTTGGCGAAATCGGCTCTAGGCACTTGCACTACTGCACCACCATCGTTAGCAGCATTAGGAACTGCTCCTTGTGCATCCCTAAATATCTCTCGTATGAAAGCAATAAACATCATCCATATATCAGGGACATTCCCATTGTTGGGTCCTGAACCCGCTCACTCTTCAACTCCCGATGTGGGTTCCTCACCGTGCTCCTCGTATTTCGGTTCATCGTTCAATCTATAAAGAGAAAACGATTAACCATCTCCTCGTTGAGTCTCCTTAGAGGTGCCAGTACAGTGCGACTTCATCCTTAGATATACTAATAGTATATATAGTTTTTGAAAACCAAAATATCACAATTACGTGCTCTCAAATATGTATACTATCTCTCCCTGATATCTTCCCCCTAGGTTTAATTAAGCAATCTAGGCTCTGATATCAAGGGTGACGGCCGCCCCGTACCATCAGGCATTTCCCTGAAGCGCGTTATGCCAATGCCCGACTAGTACGAGACGATCGTCAAAAGGGTTGGAGTGATGAATTACAAAAGAACCTGTAGTATATCTCACAACGCATGGAATAATGTATAATAATGACATAACTTGATATAAAACAGGCGAGATAGTACATAAGATGAAAACTAACCCGTATCCATCAAAGTAGCAGAATCCAAAATACATCTTCATATCAAATTATTACAACTTTAAAATACTATCTCTAAAAGGAAATAAAAGAGGTACACTACTAATGACCAAAGCAGTGACCAACAACAACACAGGGAAAATATATATAGAGTATGTGGAAGCCTCATGCTCGTCTCCAGACAACTACTCGTGCATAGCCACCTAACCTGCCTCTAGTTTGATCGTTTAGGAGCATACAGAGTAATAAGAAGAGACATAAAACTCTAGGGCAGATGAAAGTCTGGTGTGAGCGATAACAAATCTGTGTAACTGAATAAAGCAATAATAGGTATAAATAATCATACCTGACCTGGACCTACAACCAAAGAGTTAGCACAACAAGATGTACAATACTCTAAGGTAACACTAATATAGAGTGCAAAACGAAAGTATGTGCGTCATGGTGATAGCAAACATCAAACATACAGTCATTCCTCACGTCTTTCACTCAATACGTAAAGCATACGATATCCACTGCTTTGATCACCAAATCCATTGGGGCCATGACGGGTCCACACTGCCCTGGACTCCGTACAACTATTGCTATGACCCTACCGCCCTGGTCTATAATCAATAACCCTATCCAGTCCACACCGTCCTGGCTATGGGGTACCGGCCAACCAGTCCACACCGCCCTGGCTCTAGTTCGTCTACATGCCCCACCCTCTCAATGGTGAACCAAAATTATAGATATCGATAACTCCTTTGCGGAAGTCCCGCAGCAAAGCCCAACTTTTGAAGTTAACTCGTTGGTTCCCGTCTGGATCCTGAGCGATAACTTCCCACTTGGAATTCCTATGCATCTCGGGTTTTGGTCGAATTGGTGTTCGGTTCAATTCGGGTCTTCTCTTCTTATCCGGTTCGGTTCGGGTCTCCTCCTCCTATCCTGTTCGGTTCAGGTCTCCTCCTCCTATCCGGTTCGGTTCGAGTTTCTCCTCATATCCGGTTCTGTTCAGGTCTCCTCCTTCTATTCGGTTTGGATCGGGTCTCCCCCTCCTATCCGGTTCGTATCGGGTCTTCTTCTCCTATCCGGTTCGAATCGGGTCTCCTTTTCCTATCCAGTTCGGATCGGGTCTCCTTCTCCTATCCAAACGGAAACTCTGCAAGTTTTCCCGCAAGCTATTTTTGCCAAACGACGACATTTTCAACCATTCTAACTTCCTTATGCAATCATAAAACATACCAAACAACAGTAGTAACATGCAGAATCAACCAAAAACATCAAAACAATAATTTTACATGTTAATTTAGATCAAACATACCCAAATCCATGATTTCCCCATTAGCCCTATCTAACTATAGGATTAGAAGACTTAATCCAAATTAACCCAAATTCATACCAGTGACATAAAATATGGTTTTATAATTTCTACATATTTTTCCAGAATTTTTAGGTGCATAATTTCGCTAATTATCGCTAATCACCCCTAATTAGCCATAATCAGTGAATAAACAGGCTAATCACTCACCTTAGCCAATAATAAATGATAGATCTGAAACTTTTACTGATTTGGCTTAGATTCCAATATGATGTAGCGGCTCTACATTGAATTTGATGTTAATCCGGCTTGATTTGATGTAGATTTGATTAATTTGTGATTAGAGAGAGATTTAGAAAATGGAAGTCATGATTAGGCTTTGAGAAAGGTTTATGGCGGCTAGAAAAATGAAAGGAGATGATTATCCAACTCCTTTCAGCCCTTCCATAACTTTAAACCCGAATTCCGTTTTGGGCCTAGTTGTTAATTACTTAATTAAGCCCAATTATGTTGTTTTTCCATCTTCAAATCTTATTTCAGCCATATCTCGCAAATAGTAAGTTCGTTTGATTATTGTGACCACTCTACGAATTGGGAAACCATTATCCGAATCCAATGGAAGTAGATTTAAGTCAAAATAACTTACCAATCAAAAGTTATAGGCGAAACAAGATTCACAGGAAAAAAATGGTCATTTTAAAATCCAGCAAAGGTCATGAATATGGGAAATGACCTCAATAGTCGTTTCCCAAAGTTACACGACCATACGACTTCGTATGAACATAAAATAACTACTCTACGATCCTCCAATACGTAGAATACGGGTCGTTACAGCAACCTTAACAACTGAGTCCTAGGTTCAAATTGTTCCAAAACTCATCAACTAGTTAATCGCTCTAAGTATAACACTAAACGATCAACTATTAAATGAGCTTTGGACAAAGGTTGAACCATAACCCTATAGGGGTCAGATTAAAATATTAATCATCCTATGTCATATCCTAAGATTAGGCATGAATTCGAAAACTACTTGTCCTCACCACGACGGTATCATAAACCGCAATCAAACTCCGAACCATCTCCAAAGATTCAAAGTAGTCCCAACAAAAAGCTGCGATCACACAACTACGAATTATCGAAAAGAAAACTCAGCTAGAAATCCAAAATTGATAAATAAAATTTTCCCCTTACCTAGTTGTCAAACAGCTCAAATGATTTTCAAAATCAAATACCCTAAGCCGAGTAGAAATTTCCTTACTCTCTTCCAAGAGAAAATTTTGAATTTTTTTATATTATTATTTTAACTAAGGGTCACACAATATAAATATATATTTAAAATTTTATATTAAAGTTTATTTTATTGATTAGAACAACCTTTTCATATTTTATATTGTCGAGATTTGAAATCTCTTAAAAGATTAACTACGATAATTTCTATAAATCATCCAAAATATTCAAAAAAAGGAATATTCAAATTCACAAGGAGCAAGTAATTACAGTTTCTGAATTTCGAGGCTCATTCCTTGTTATATCAAATTCCTTCTTTTATGAAGATGGATTATTTACTAAAATTACACAAAACCCAATGATCTGAAACATGGTTAGATTTAAATTTCTAAGATGATATTTTGTTTTAATAAAATCTTTATTCATAAAAAAGTTCTCGAAAAACATAATTTAAATTTATGAAAACCACTTTAATTTCAAAAACAGTTTTAAAAACTGAAATCTATTCGAACACAGGACTAAGGATTTAAATGATTAATTATATCAAAGGAATATCTGGATTTACGAATGAATAGGTTTCGTAATTATTTGGATTATAATAATATACTAACATGAATTTCCCATTTCAAGACCAAAATAAGGTCATCGATTGGAACCCCAAAACGAAACCAAAAATAAGAAATCATGACTACCTCAGTGGTAGCCAGCTTTTCATCCAATCACCATGCTCAATTCCACGGGATTCACTATATGTTGTCCTCAAGCTCTCCACAACAAAATCGCCAAATGCACCATGAGGTAAATCGGGGTTGACCGAATACCCCAACCCAAGATACCTCTAACTCTTAGTCATTTAAAACCTTTTTTAGTTGAATATCCCCACAACAATCTCATCGTCGAAGTAATTTAAAATCGAGTATGAAACACGAAAGAAAATATAAAAGAAATTCAAATACATTCTCTCATTAACCCTAATTTATTAATTCCTCTAATCATCTAAACCTAAGTTCTAGTACCAAATGTAACAGTCTACACTTTTCCATGCCCAAATTTCGACAAAAATCGAAATTCAAACTCATCCAAGAATGGAGAGTATAAATATGATACCTGAAAATAATGAGCATGAGCATAATCAGAGTAAAATAAAACTGAACCACAATGGCAAAAAGATAAGATAACTAATATTGACTAAGACGACTACCTTAAAGCATGTTTCTCCATCGATACCTAGCATGAGATAACGAGAGAAAAAAAACCAAACTGAACACCTGCTAAGTCCTATCTTCCCCGAACTAAACCTGAGAGTTGTTATGAGGAGAGGGTTCAGAACAACAACTCTTGGTGAGTAGAGAATGCATAACATTGTCTACAATACACAAATGTATCCCATTTGGTCAAAACCAAAAGAATATCTATCAAGGCCAGTAATTCTAACCTAACTTTTTAAAGAATTACACACAATGACTAACTATCATACCCAAGGTAGTCATTCCCAATGATAATGATATCGATACCATGATAGAATGTTTACACATAAATATGAAGCCTTTAAACCACCCTCAACCAATTACCAAAAACTAAGAGATGAGCTCTCAACTACTCATTGTTCCATAAGGAGGTTAATTATTTTATATATAGCCACTTAAGATCTCACTAACAAAAATAGGTAAGGGTGGATCCTTTCGATCACTTACGACCCAAGGCGGACCCATTGGTCACTTGAAGCCTTACTTGGTGCTTTACTTTACACTAATATAAATTAGATGACACTAGCTACTAGTCCTACTAATTTAAGGCTTTCATCTTTCACGCATATACCCATTCCACTCATAAGGCGAGAGATAGTAAGCAGTCACTTATTACCTATAGAATAGGTAGTCGACATCTCGCCATTTATAACCTTCCTCCGGCGAACCCATGTGTTACTATCTAGCTGGCCCTATTAGATAATCACCTCCGTGGCAGTCATTTAATACCTAAACCCAACGCGGACTCTCAAACCAATCACTTATTATCTAAAGGAAGCAGACCTTCGCATAGATTACCAATCTCGTGCCCAACTGCCATTTAATACTTTGCGATTATGGGGAGGTGAGCTATGAGATCATTTAATGCACTTTTTAGGGGAGGATCTAGCTACTTAGTACCGTTACCCTGAAGCAGGCACGCTTATAAATTATTTCCTTTTTAAGGTTTCCTCTTTTAAGACGGGGGCAGGTCATACAACCTCTTAATACCTCACACTTGAGATTAACCTTATTTTAGGAAATAATCCTCGTTATGCAATTAACTATCGTCATGGCTTCTTATGGTTAATGATATCTTACATCAATTGTACATATATTCGACTGCTGGAAAGTGCAAACTTCTATCAGATAAGGCAACTGACCTCACATCATTAACCTACTAAGTTCAATATTGATTCTTAATTATATTAATTCTAGATTAACCAGAAATAAATAAGGAAAACCGATACCATCTTATCCTAGGATGTTGATTTATTAATTTCCTTATTGGACTTAGTATATACCACGTCAATAAATGCCCATTAATTTCCCTTTTCTATTCCTTTTATAATTATCAATTAGATTACCTGCCACTTATGATCCTAAAATTCATATTTCCCTAAGGCATTTATTTACCCATTAAATGTCATTTATATCTGTCCCATCTTAATTTAAATCTAAATAATGTAACTCCTGCTTATTACTATGATTTAGTTCCATCTCTTTCTTATTCATGTATTTACATATACATATGTTTATTATTTATTAGATTCCTATTTGGGATTACAATTCCTATTAATAACATAATTCAAATTGTAAACATTTAGGCATGCTTATCCTCTTAAATTCATTTCCCCAAACAAAATATGGTTACAATATTTATTACTTAACTTATGACGATTTATTCATTTATAGCAGATCAATTTTATTTATTCCTGTAACGGTCATAACATTCATTTCCATTTAACATGGATTATAATTCCATATATGTATTCCCATAAACAAAAACTATTCAAACACACTACAATGTCAACAAACATTTATTATAATATAATATACTTCTGCTAATTACGTAGATTTGGACGCATAAGTCTATATGTACATATGTATTTAAGCGCAATTAACGAGGTTACTAGGTTTTACTTATTATTATTAACCACTTGTGTTTTGGTCCAAACTGACAACTAAAACAAACCTTTTTTATGTTCAATATTGTTTAAGATTCAAAAACTTATAAAAAGGTTAATAACTATAGTTATTGTAAATATTTGCCCAAAATAGCTGAAAGAGCAATAGGCATATTTCAAATCACAAGAAATATGAACTATGTATATTTTTGGAATGACTATTATAAACTATGTACAAATATATAAATGAATTTACACATCCCTTCCTATTTGATTTGCACATATTTTTTGCTGATTCCAAATAATTTCCTTTTTATTTTAAAAAAAAGGAAAAAAAGGCATATACAATAACCAAGTAAAATCCCCAAAAAACCTCGAACACAAAAAACATATATTTTTAATAAAAATTTACATAAAACAAAAATCTACATTAATCTAAGAATTTAAAATAATTACTACTAATCTGACAACGATTTAGGGACCGATTTCCAAATCCAAAGTGTTTACAATAACCACAAACAAATCTATGAACAATTGTAGGCAATATAATTTAATTAACCACAAAGGCCTACAAACTCGAATTCAAACCAAAACCTATTATTTTATATTTGACAAAAAAATAAACAAATCTGGTAAAATTTTAGGTATATAATTCATATCTACACAAACAAATTACATAAGTTATTATAAACAATGTATATAATTTTCTACTCACCTGAAAGCGATCCAAATCCGAATCTTAACAAAACTTTTAGGCCTACAATTCCCAAATCTTATAGATCCACAATTATTGCAAAAAGGGTATTCTTTTAGATTTGTAAATCTGCAAGAAATTGGAAAGAGGGAGGAAATCTAAATGGAAGAACGTCTATTCTGAGCATTGTCTCTTTTGCACAAGAATCTAATTTCAATCCTCTCAAATATATGTTTATTTAATTTGCATATGTTTAGTTTTATTTTAGAAGAGATTCTAGAGAAGGGAAAATGACAGAGCCTTGCTACCGCTTTCAGAATTGTTGGCACAAGGATGGAGTCTAACCCTCTATTTATAGTGTTGAAATGACCCTCAACTGTTAGATTAACTATGATAAAGATCTGTCCATTTATTGAAAATTATATATAAAAATACCCAAAAATCCTAGCCGTCACTAGGTATTTTCGACAAAAGGATTCGACCAATAGGTTGACTGCTTTATGTCTATTTAGCTTAGTGAGTGCCAGTTATAATTAGTATATATTAATTAAAGATTCCGTTAATTTATTTTCCATCCGTTTTTGTCAGTATTGTTCTTATAAAGACTCTGTTCGTGAAGTTTCGAACATGAAATTTAACCAGAATTCCATCACGAACGCAGCAATGCAAGTTTCATGGTCAAATTCCATTGTTTACCAAAATTCCATTTTCGGAGCCTAACAAAATAACTAAATTAATTAGCACCAAAATTCTAGGTTGTTACAGCCTATCGGTCTCTAAAAAGAAATAAAGCAGATTGGTCGACAATTTTTAAAACTAAGGCAAGATTTTTGCTTAATGGAAAGAAATTCTAGACGAATAAGCCTATGAAGGAAATATCAAGAAAAATGTGGAAACAACAATTACCGTAGATCAAAATGGTCTTGGATCTTTAAACGTTGAGTAAATGAAAGAGCGCATGGATATTCTGTGTCAATGTTGGGCGTATTTTCTCACACCGCTGCATTAAAACAAACCGATGATGCTGACAATATTACATATCATTGGGGGGATAAGGATAAGGCAACGATTGCGCATGCATGCATATTTCTAATTTTAGCTTGTTAATACCGATAAGTTTAGTAATTAGCTTTGTAGAATAAAAATAATGTTATATTAATTTTCAACTTTAATTGTTTCTGCATTGTAGGAAAATTTTTGGGAGGCACATACACAATGCTTAAGGGACCTGATCGCGACGAGTTGATCCATGAGGAGGAAGATGCTATTTTTGACTCTATTCTAGATCCGACATAGCGGAGTGGGCGTTAAGCCTATGGAAACTAAGCAGTAATCTTATAAACATTACAATAGTATACTTAATGAACTTCACCCACAATGTTCTCAAATGCAATTATTTAATGCAAATATCTAGAAAATTGGTTATAATGCAACCATTTAATGTGCCTTAAATACGAAAACAACAATTCATATCTGAATTTTTCCACTTAAATATATGGGAAATTAAAATGGTAGGTTTGGCCCATACTTATTTCGGAGAGCACCATTTAAATTGTTTCTGTTTGTTGTTTATTAAGATTTGTCAATTATGTTTACTATACTAATTGGGTTTAGAGTTATGCAAAAGAAAATTTCATATGTATGTAGATAAGTTTCTTCTCTTTATAATCCCGATCCTACTAGCATGACAGATACTAAATCACATGAAATGTTAAGTGCATCAAATGATAACAAACATAAATAAGTAAATTACTTTATTAGTAGAGAAAACCTTCAAATTCATGTTTAATATATATATTCTTTCTAGTTATCCACTCCTTTATTACCTTATATATTGCTCTAATGGCATTTATGTTTCTATATTTTGAACTACGCATTGCTTAGTAAGGATACAATCATATTTTAAATGTGAACATCTCGTATTCTGTTTGCAGGCTATGGTATCTCAAAAGGCATACAAAAAAGTGTTGGGAAAATCAGAAAAATAAGAGATTAGAGCCATGGTTGAGCAGTTGCTTGAGCATGATCGTCTTCATACTATACAGATGGAGTAGTTGAATCAACATTCGGCGGAGTATGTGAAGCAACATGGTTCCTTCCCTATGTTGGACCATGCGTTATAGCATTTTGATTATGAAAACTTTACATGTATATATATTATTATCGACCAACTCTGTTTTCCAAGAAGAAACTCAATAACAGATTCAAGAGCACAAAGTAATGATTATAGTTGTTTAGAATCTGTTAGTGACATTATATAGTTGTTAAAATCTTCCTTGGTGATACACACATGCCCATTTTAATATATATAAAATTTTATATATGACATGCACAAGGCATAGGTCTGTTATAGCAAACAGAAATCTGAATTTCTTAATTCAGACGTCTGTCTGCTGATACAAAATTAAGTTTCACACAATATTCAGATGTCTGAGCCAAAAATTTCAGACGTTTGTTTATGCAGCGAAATGGCCTATTTCCTTGTTGTTTGATTTTTTATTAAAAAAAGACATATGAATTCGAGTGGATGCAAATATTCAGTGAAGAGTCACAACTTTTAATTCACAACACTTCTTTGATTCTCTTCACTAATGATTGCAACTATTTGATTGTTATTAATAGGAGTTCAATCAAATATTTTCTTCACTGATTTTCATTCTGATTTTTTATATCTAATCTATTGCAATCATACTTGCAAGCACACTCTATTTCTACATTCGTGTGATTAAAAATCATTCTTAATCTTCTGTATTCTTTCACGAACTACACTATCATCCTCAAGGAAAGATTATAGGAAGGGTGTATATTAATTTGACATATCCATGTTATCAAGAACACAAATAATCAACAAATTTATTGTATTATCGAAGATCTCATTAGTAGTTAAGGCAAGAAATCTCGTTTGGTTGTACAGGTAGTTGTAGTTGTTGAAACCTATTCCTTCAGATGAAGTGAGGGTTGTTAGTAGTGAAAAGGGACTCTAGGACTGGACCTAGAATGAAGCTTCGAACTAGTATAAATCTTGGTGTCACTTTTACTTACTGCACATTATCCTATTGATATTCAATATTATACAATCCACCGCTGCATATACTCTTTCACCCTTTATCATTTGGTGCTTTCGCAGCTCAGGACAATGCTTAGAGGTATGCTTTTTTGTGTTTGTGCTTGGGTGTTGTACATATCAACTTGGTGAGGGTGTTGTGTTCTGATATTGTATATATTAAATCGGAGTTGTTGAGAATGTTATGATTGGATGTATTATGATAGGGTACACTTGTTTTGATGATGTGTGTCGTTAATGGCTTTAGTCTGAGAATGTTTGGGTGTTTGAGTTTGTATATATCGGAGTTGATTTGGTGCATGTTGGATTGTTTATATTATTGTTGGTATAATGTGTTATATATATATATATAAACTTTCAACAGAAATATTTCTACTTCTTACTTGCATAAGTGCTGTGAGAGCGTGAATCTGCCCTCTAGAAGTAGATCCTATCCTATGCCCTTGCCCTTGCCCTCTTGGGCAATCCTTAGCCCTCACCACACTGAAAGCAACCACCCATCTTCCTCTTCTTCTTTCTGCAGTCCTTAATCAGATGTCCAGGTATGCCACAAGAATTACACTTCCTCTTGTCACGGGGTTTGTTATTCTTTCCACCCTTCTTATAACATGTCTTCTTATTTTGCTATTCCTCCGCTTTCTTGTTTCCATCTTCACCTCTTCTTCTTGCCCATGCTTTCCTCATGTAACAGTGCCATGTCCACCAGTATCTCATAAGTCGTGCCCATAGGTATATGGGACATAGCTAGGCCGTGCGGTGGCTCATTTAACCCTTTAGCAAAACGGAGAGCCTTTTTATGTACACCCACCAACCTCTCACATTAGAACTGTTGTTTGCGGTTGTTGGATGGTTCCGAGCAGTCTTACACCGCAACTCAATCTAACCTCAGGTTAGGCATGTTCATCTTTTATTCAATTTACATATTTACCATTCATGTCCAAATCTAGATTTTTGTATGCCAATTATCCACAATTGTAGTTAATTCAAGTTATGTCCAATATACTTATTATGTCCAAAATTACTCCAATAGGTTGTACCCAATTCCCCGCGTTACAATCGCACGTACAACAAGATTCAACAAGGTTTCCAAATTCCAAGTACTCATAAAATAAAATGGAAAGGGGATAGAGAAGAAACACAAGAATTGACATAAGGGAAAATAGGCATGTAAAGGTCTACCAAACACAAGAATCATGGTTCCAATAGGCATGTTATACATTAACAACGAATATAAGCAAACTAAGGAAAATACATCATAGGTATACATATTCGATTGGATTGAACATAAAGAAATTACTAATTTGATGTACAACATGATAGGTTCAATCACAACAGACTCATAGGCATAAGTAGTTTCAGATTTGACAAAAGGATAAGCATGAATCAGAATTGATTATCTTACAATTAGGCATAGTTCTAAATTCGATTCATTACAGTCATAATTTCAATTATGTGTTCAAATCTGAATAATAACTGAACTTACATCGATAGGATTAGAAAAAGAGAATTAGTTGGCGTTGTAGCGATTCTGATATTTCGTTGTTGATTGAAGCGGAAAACCTTTTCTTTAATTTGAAGCTCTCTAATTTGATTTCTAGTTTGTAGAAGAAGGAGGCTAGGCTAGTTTAGAGATGGACAGCATGGAGGCACCATAGAATAGGGTTATCAGGTTATGGTTAAGTTTAGATGTGTTAGACAAACTATGGCCTTTAGATTAGCATAGGGTCATCAGAGCCATCCAAACCAAAGAGACACGTCACCCAGCCAACCACAGCGCGACACATAAGCCCCAATCCTTCAGAATTTGTCACCCAGATCTGGGAAGATAGGGGTCGACACCCCTGCCGACACCCCTATAGAGGGGTCGACACCCCTGTCGACACCCCTATAGAGGGGTCGACATCTATGTCGATACCCCCTAGGGGGTCGACACTCTCAGGCGGGATTTTTCCCGCTCATCTTTTATTGGCTGATTTTCGAAATTTGAGTTTGTTTTCTGATTTTTAATTATTATTTAATTTAATTGTACTTTGAACTGAAATCTTCTAAGCTTCATAACTTCCTCATACGGAGTCCGATTTACATAAACTCGAACTCTATTCCAACCAGAATTTCGAGACGACCGCAATGGCTCTACCCATTTTACCTAATTCCTGATTTTAAAATTAAGCATTCTTTAATTCGTTATTATAATATTCATAGAAAATAAGGGGTGTTACATTCTCCCCTCCTTAAAGGATTTCGTCCCCGAAATCTCTAAGTTAAGAAGAATGTATCCTAACATCCAACATCCATCTACTCAACCATCAATCATAGGCATCCAGAGTCCTAATTTTTTTTCTAAGGCTTTCATGATCATATGCATAGTGTGTGTGTGTATATGTCCTTATCTAATGTAAAATCAGGCGGTCTACTGATTCAGTTGACCTCTTTAATGCGAATTATGCCAGTGCCATGAGTCCGTCATGTCTGCAATTATTCCTAATCGTACTTTTTAACTTCTACATGAGTGCACAATCATTCATACAAATGCAACATCCATATGATAACACATCAAGTTTCAATCCATATACAAATATATATATATGCATATGCAATTTGAAAGCGACTGAGCCGATCTAGTACCTAATATGTGTATATATGCATCCACGAACAACCACTTGCAACCATCAGCCATAACATGTTTCAAATACGTGTTTACATTCATTGGTTTCTACATAAGGACCAAGAATAGGACCAAGGAGATATACTTAAAAGATAGATACAAGCATGCATAAACTTATGAAAAAAAATCAAGGATGTACCCTAAAAAAGAATGGGTAGGCTGCGTGTATCTTGTCTTCAGTCTCCCAAGTCGCGTTTTCTTCAGCGTCACTCCATTGTACTTTAACTAGCTTGACCTCACGATTGCGTAGCTTCTTAACTTCTGTTCCCAAGATACGAGTTAGAACTCTTCTCACCATCGCTTCGCGTTCCACTTCTACTTCATCTAGTATGCTCGGCTCCACCACTTCCGCAGAATCATGTAAGCACTTTCGTAGATGAGAAACATGAAAAAAATTATGAACTCCAGCCAATCTTTCGGGCAACTCTACTCTATAATCCATCGTTCCAATCCTTTCAATGAAGGAAATGGCCCTACAAATCTTGGTGCCAATTTTTCTACGGATCCAAAGCGAACGACATTCTTCAAAGGAGATACTTTAAGGAAAACCATGTCTCCAAC
The DNA here is from genome assembly GCA_030737875.1 of Allium sativum. NCBI lineage: Eukaryota > Viridiplantae > Streptophyta > Magnoliopsida > Asparagales > Amaryllidaceae > Allium > Allium sativum. The sequence continues at coordinate 828,907,577 of CM060918.1, read as the reverse complement.
CTCAAATTCAAGGCCGGTCATTCTTTTATCCGCATAGGACTTCTGTCTATCTTGTGTGGTCTTCACTCGTCTTTGTATTAAGTCCACTTCTCCGAAGTCTCTCTGATCATGTCGTGCCCAAGTACGAGCTTGTCTGTAGATTCCCACCAACAAGTTGGTGATCAACACGGTCTTCCATATAAATCCTCAAAGGGTGCCATGCCTTTGGTGGCTTGGTAGCTATTGTTGTAGGCGAACTCCACCAAAGGAAGATGATCTTCCCATGCTCCTCCAAAATCAAGAATGCACAATCTTAAAAGATCTTCTAATACTCTGTTCACCTTTTCAGTCTGACCATCAGTTTGAAGGTGATAGGTAGTGCTTAAGCATAGCTGTGTGCCTATAGCCTCTTGCAAACTTTTCCAAAACTCACTCGTAAAGATAGGATCTCGATCACTTACTATGCTAGAAGGTATCCCACGCAGTCGAACTACTTCTTTAAGATAAATGGATGCTAATGATGAGGCAGTCCTCCAACTCTTAACAGGTATAAAGTGAGCGCTTTTGGTGAGCTTGTCAACTATTACCCAAATATTGGTATTGCCCCTTCTTGGCCTAGGAAACCCATCTATAAAGTCCATCGAAATGCTACCCCATTTCCATTGTGGGACTTCTAGAGGATGAAGCAGACCACCAGGCTTCTTCTGCTCTGCCTTGACTTGTTGGCATATTAAGCACTTAGGGACGAATTCAGCTACATCCTTCTTCATGCCATTCCAAAAGAAAACCCTTTTTATGTATTTATACATCTTGTCTCCACCTGGGTGAGTGGTCAACTTAGAATGGTGTGCTTCTTCAAGAACTGTCTTCACCAAATCCCTTGCTTGTGGAACACATAGTCTTCCATCCCGTCTCAACCAACCCTTGTCATCTATGGATTATTTATTGAGGTGACTAGAAGTCTCACCTCTAATTAATTTATTCATCACATCAACTATCTGAGGTTCTTCACGTTGCGCGGCTCCTATTGAGTCCAAAAGCGTAGGCTGCACCTCTAGCGATGCTAACAAAGCAGGTACAAACTCAAAGGAGGGTCTAAAGTCAAAGGTTGCTATGTACTCCAAGTTTTGCCTTTCTACAAAGAGAGGACTTAAGGTCAGCCTTTTCCTACTTATGGCGTCTGCTACCACATTACCCTTTCCAAGGGTATAAGCAATCTCAAAATCGTATGAGGCAAGAAATTCCATCCACCTTTGCTGTCTTAAGTTAAGATCATTTTGTGAGAAAAGGTATTTTAATTATTTATGGTCAGTAAACAATTCAAACCTTTCTCCTAGTAGGTAATGACGCCATGACTCAAGAGTGAAAACAATGGCATCTAGTTCCAAATAGTAGTTGGGTAGTTCTTTTCATGTACCTTCAATTGCCTTCCTCCATGACAAATTACCTTACCTTCTTGCATCAAGACACCGCCTGTCCCTGTGTCGCATGCGTCTGTGTATACTATAAACATCTTACTTCCATCAGGCAATGTCATAACTGGAGCTGTTGTTAGAGCCCTCTTCAATCGTTGGAAAGAAACATCACAATCCAAATCCCTAACGAAAGTTAGGTTCTTCTTCGTCAATCTAGTAAGTGGGGCTGAGATCTTTGCAAAGTCTTTGATGAACTTTCTGTAATAGCCCGCTAGTCCGAGAAAACTTCATACCTCGGTTGCATTCCTTGGAATCTTCCAATCTTGCACCGCCACTACTTTTGTGGGATCCGCAGCTATCCCTTCTTTGGACACCACATGTCTAAGAAACCTTACTTCTTCTCTCCAAAAATGGCATTTAGAGAATTTTTCTTTAAGCTGATGTGCTCGAAGAGTATCCATAACTTCCCTTAAATGAAAAGCATGTTCTTCCTCACTTTTTGAGAAAATCAAAATGTCGTCATGAAGACTACTACAAATTTATTAAGGAACTCCCTAAACACCCTACTCATCAAGTCTACGAAATAGGCGGGTGCATTTGTCAAACCGAAAGGCATGACAAGCCATTCGAAGAAACCATCCGGAGTCCTGAACGCAGTCTTATCTATGCTGTCATCAGCCACTCTTAGCTGATGAAATCTAGTAGCCATATCTAGTTGGGAGAAAACTGATGCACCTACGAGTTGGTCGAACAAGTTGTCTATTCTTGGAAGTGGGTGCCTATTCTTCTTGGTCAGCTTGTTTAGCTCCCTATAATCCATGCATAGGAGAAGTGAACCATCCGCTTTGGTTGCGAACACTACTAGAGAACCCCATTCAGAAATACTCCGCCTTAAGAACCCCTTTTCGAGCAACTCTTTAACTTGCTTGCTGAGCTTCGTCCTTTCCCTTGGAGCCATTTCTAACGGGTAAAGCAACTGGTTTTGCAATATCAACTAGGTATATGCAGAAATCTATCTCTCGTTTTGAAGGCAAACCCTTCACTTCTTCAAAGACATCCGAGTACTCACGGACTACTCTAACAGATTGCAAATTTTCAATAGATGCATCTAGAGATTCTAGGTAGCTAAGCATAATAGAATTCATCGGATTACAAGAGATTTCGAGAGTATTACCGAGGCGAGTCAAAAGTCTAACCACTCTCTTTTCACAATCAAGGATGGCACCATTACCGGATAACCAATCCATGCCAAGAATCAACCCATAGCCCGTGAAAGCCAAAACATAAGCATTGCATCTAAACCCAGCGCTTAGTACAGAAATTTCGAAATCCAAACAAATCATTGATAAATAAGTTGAACCCCCAACAGGATTTGAAACAACTATGGGATCCTCTACTATACTGGTATCTAGGTGCAGAAATTCAACTAAAGTAGTAGATATAAAAGAGTGCGATGTGCCAGAATCAAAAAGAGTACGAACAGGATGATCAGAAAGATAAACTAAACTTCAACAGAAATATTTCTACCTCTTGCTTGCATAAGTGCTGTGAGAGCATGAATCTGCCCTCCAGAAGTAGATTCTGTCCTCTGCCCTTGCCCTTGCCTGCTTGGGAAATCCTTAGCGCTCACCACACTGAAAGAAACCGCCCATCTTCCTCTTCTTCTTTCTGCAGTCCTTAATCAAATGTCCAGGTATGCCACAAAAATTACACTTCCTCTTGTCACGGGGTTTGTTATTTTTCCACCCTTCTTATAAGCTGACTTCTTATTTTGCTATTCCTCTGCTTTCTTGTTTCCATCTTCACCTCTTTCTTCTCGCCCTTGCTTTCCTCATGTAACAGTGCCATGTCCACCAGTCTCTCATAAGTCATGCCCATAGGTATATGGGACATAGCTAGGCCGTGCAGTGGCTCATTTAACCCTTTAGTGAAACGGAGAGCCTTTTTATGTGGAGTGTTTACCAACTCCAGTCCGAATTTAGCCAACTGGTTGAACTTGTTGACGTATTCCTTAACCGATAGGCTTCCCTGTTTGAGTGCTAAGAACTTCTCCATCTGTAGGCTTTGTTCAGCTTGCGAGAGGAACTTCATCCCAAACCTCATTCTGAAGTCCTCCTAAGTCTCAATTGGTCTCTCAGCATTAGTAACTTTCTACCAGAAAGAGGCTTCGTTCTTAAGTAACCATACAGCCAGTTATATCTTCTGCCTATCGTCCACTTCGAAGATAACAAACAGATCTTCTGTTTCCTTGAGCCAGTTTCTTGCTCCCACAAATGATTCAGTCCCATTAAAGTTATTTATTCCCATAGCTCGAAAGTCGCTACATATCTTCAAGATAGCATTCAGAAGCGGAGGAGGAGGAGGAGGAACGACATCCGCAGCTGTTGGAGGAGTAGGAGCAACATCTGCGTTTGGGGGATGAGGAGCGTCCGCGTGTCCTTCGGCGGGGGCCGTAGCCTCTAAATACCGACAGAACCAGGCGGATACTTACACTCCCTCTGGAAGATTAAGATCCCCGGACATACTGAAACGAAAAGAAAAAGATTCAAAACAAAGGACAGAAAGATTGTGCATATGCCTTTAAAATAAAACAACACTTTTCTTGAAAATGCTTATTTAAATCTTCTTTTGAAAAATAGTTTTCAAAAACTTTTATCTGATCTGGTAACCATCATCTGATATCAGGTAAAACACGCCACCTCCGTTAAGGTCACTCACAAAGGGAATGCATTAACTTTGGTGAAGCATTATAGGTAAAAGATACAGATAATTTACAAGACAGACATACAAACAGCGGAAAAACTGAAATCATTTCATAAGCAGCGTGGTTCAGTCAAAACATTACAACCATTGTCTCAAAACCCAACTTCCAAATCATTACAGTAAAACCTCTGTCTTGATTCAAAACTCCAAATACATAAAGAAGCATAAAACAGTAGTAAAGCAGCAATAATCCCTAATAAAAGTGTAACCACGGCCATAGCCCAAGAAAAGAGAATCCAAGCAATACATCTACTCTCTTCAAGCTGGAAAACGTCTGAACTAAGCTGAAGTATTCCCTCCTTATGGACCGATGGGGGGAGGGAACGGAAGAAAAGAAGACGAAAGAAAACGGGTCAGACATAAAGCCTGGTAAGCCCAGTGATTTTCAGCATGTAAACAAGAAAAAGGATCATGACATGAATAAACCGAATATAAGACAATACCATAGTAACAAGATAATATAAGACAAGATAAGTAAGATAAACTGAATATGCTATCGCACCCATTTCTATTTCTCTGCACCTACTAACAATTGTTTCAACTAGCCTCATATGTTCATAATAAAATGATCCCCTTATCGATGGGCTTCTACTTACATGTATATTACTTGTGTCATTCGGCCCCGCTTGTTTGTAGATACCTGTGCTGGTCCTACCATGGGGTGTATCAATCCCTATGATGGAAACCCGACACAATATAAGATGAACAATGTATAACTACTGATGCCCAGTGCCTGATTTTTTCACTTCGGAGTATGTACACGCCCGTACTTCGTCGGAACATACACTGATGCACCACCTGCCGCTATTTTGACCGCTTATGATTAGCCCAATAATCGTTCCGCACCCTGCCTAGTTTAGGATACCATGATACATCTATGTAGGTTACTGCTGAAATGGGTCCCCATTGCTAGGGTTTCCTAATCAACATGTTATAGCTGTTAAGTATTCTCAATTTAACCTAACCCCACCCATTTGTTTAATTAACATGTTGCATTGGTTAAGTGTCACCTATTCATATGTTACTTAACCTTACAATTCTTAGCATGTATGTTCATTGGCATTAATTAATTTATTAATGCACCAACCTCTCACATTAGAACTGTTGTTTGCGGTTGTTGGATGGTTCCGAGCAGTCTTACACCGCAACTCAATCTAACCTCAGGTTAGGCATGTTCATCTTTTATCCAATTTACATATTTACCATTCATGTCCAAGTCTAGATTTTTGTATCCCAATTATCCACAATTGGAGTTAATTCAAGTTATGTCCAATATACTTGTTATGTCCAAAATTACTCCAATAGGTTATACCCAACTCCCCGCGTTACAATCGCACGTACAACAAGATTCAACAAGGTTTCCAAATTCCAAGTACTCATAAAATAGAATGGAAAGGGGATATATAAGAAACACAAGAATTGACATAAGGGAAAATAGGCATGTAAAGGTCTACCAAACACAAGAATCATGGTTCCAATAGGCATGTTATACATTAACAACGAATATAAGCAAACTAAGGAAAATACATCATAGGTATACATATTCGATTGGATTGAACATAAAGAAATTACTAATTTGATGTACAACATGATAGGTTCAATCACAACAGACTCATAGGCATAGGTAGTTTCAGATTTGACAAAAGGATAAGCATGAATCAGAATTGATTATCTTACAATTAGGCATAGTTCTAAATTCGATTCATTACAGTCATAATTTCAATTATGTGTTCAAATCTGAATAATAACTGAACTTACATCGATAGGATTAGAAAAAGAGAATTAGTTGAACTGAAATCTTCTAAGCTTAATAACTTCCTCATACGTAGTCCGATTTATGCAAACTCAGACTCTATTCCAACCAGAATTCCGAGACAAACGCAATCGCGCCACCCATTTTACTTAATTCCCGCTTTTAAAATTAAGCATTCTTTAATTCGTTATTATAATATTCATAGAAAATACGATGTGTTACATTAGTTTGTCAATAGTTGTTGCTAAGTTCCATTAGAGGCCATTAGTACAGTTGTTGGAAATTGGTCATTACTTCCGTTGGAAATCTTAAGAAACCACATATACCATTCCAACAGCTACTAACGAACGCTAACGGCCAGTAGCTATTGGAATAACCTGTTTTCCTTGTACCATTTGTTGCTGGCACGAGTTAACCTGCCTTTTTACAGGACCTTAACACATTGGATTCAGATATACATGCTGCTCAATCATTGTGGCGAATAACCTAAGAGATGTTCGAATGGCTCTAAACTTGAGCATAAACATGGATATGGAGCTGTAGATTAGCTGACTCACTCGAATAACATACTGAAATTGGATAAGCATAAGTTTAGATCTTGGTTAAATCAGGACCAAGGTCGAACCAGAGCATATGACTGCATTAATCAACTTCAAACGATCAATAACTTAAGAGCGAAAAATTGAAGAATGGACTTCAAGGACCAAAAGTGAATGAAGCAAGAGGGTCCAATATCGAATCACACATCCTTTGGAGGACTTTAATCAGGTCAATACTGACCCAATTTTAGGTCACACCGATTTGGGCCCACTTTGGGTGATAAAGGGCCGACTTTGTAGGTTCGATCGTCATGTTTTTTAGTATTCATAGGGAATTTTAGGTTTATCTCAACTTGAAATGCACATATAAATAGACTATTTATGACACTTGGAAAATAAATCTTCTCTCTAGAAAACACGTGGAAGCTCTACTATGTGTATGAGTCGAATACATCTTCCTTCCCTTTACTTTCTTAATAAAGAAACCACTCTTATAATCATATAGTATAAATTAACAATGACAAAAAGAAGATGTCGTTTTCACGTGAGGGACAAGACGGGAAGCGCCCTTAAGCCTGGAAGATATCAAGGTGCACAAGTGAGGAAGCTTATAGAGTTGAATTTTGAATCAACCATGATGGCCCCCATCAGTCGATCCCATTCATGTCATCCTTTCAGTGTCTCAAAGTCGTCTGCATCGACCAATGAGATAAAAACTTCAGGGAAGGAGAAGAGATCAAAGAAGAGGCATGACAGTCGAACTAGGAAGCCACCGAAACGTTGATTTATCAAGGAGTCTAACTTGGAGAAAAGTAAGAAGAAAAAGACATATGAGAAGTCTCCAAAGACTAAGAGACACCTTTTTTGTATTATTTTCTACTAGTAGGCCTATTGTGTTTGTGCGAGTGTGGTGTTCGCGTTTTTGACTTCTATAAACCTGTATTATAAATAAAGTAATTCTTTTGTTTGCATGTTTATCTCACTTTCCGTTCAACATACTTGCAATTTAATTTTTCTCAGTCCTGTTTAATTCATAAGTTGTCTCTATTAGAATGAGCAAGTGTCATAGTTCGGAAGTGTAATGTGTACGACCTTAATTAACTATGAATCACGTGTGGTACCAGGGGCATGTTCGAAGTTAATTTTTAAATCTGTGCTCGTACCCCCCACGCTAGTAAGGTCTGAGCTAAGTCCATTGAACGTCCTACCCTAAAGCCTTTATATACTCCCATTGTTGACTTAGGTTAGAGTTGCGGGTTAAGCAGTCGTAAGTCTTGGCACGCCGTTCACGATTACCTAATTGTTTTATACTCTTTTTCAAGTCATGAGAGTTATAGATGGTCATGCGAATGGTCGTATTCACTTTTGCTTGGGCATCGTTCCTACATTTTAGTCTTTAAATCGAGGATAGCCTCATCAAGAGTCGGTGTCAAGCTCAAAATTTTCTATATCTTATTCAACTTGTCATGAACTTGAGTAAGCTCGTCGAAACGCGAGCAAATGAACATCATTGGAGATTAGTTATTCCCTTCATTCAAGTTTTGGCACATGCTAGTCGAATCACAACACTTAGCTAAATTATAATACACTGTCATAGAGCATGGAAAGAGCTTTTACTTATAGACAATGGAAGTCAGAGAGTCATGCCTTATTGCATAGTTTGAAAATGAAACGATGTTTACAAAGTTATAGAAACATTATCTCAAGTCAAATAATGCTGCAGATGCTGACATTCCATGCCCTTGGGAGTCGGTTGCCATCAATAGTGTAACACCCCGTAATTTGAACATAAAATTCACAAATTAAAGTATACTTAATTAAGTGAAATGGGTTGCACAGAGAAATACATATATATTGATATATATATATATACATATAATTGAAAAATAAATAAATAAGTATGTAAAAATGTTCAAAACAGCGAATTGGGAGAGGGGAATAACCGAACCGGCCGATTTTTGAAGTCGACCCAAGCCCGCTGGGTCGACTAGGGGTTAATCCAGGGTGTTTGGCTGTCAACCCGTGGGCCGATTCGCTCAAATGCAGATTTTGCATTTGAATGGTTCTCATGGTTCAGCTTTAATCTAAAGGCCCTAGATGGTTCCTACACTTGACTTCTTCCCCAAGACATGCTTTGATGGCTAGGATCTAAACTAAGGTTTATCCTATGGCTAAAACTATCCTAGTCTTCTATAAAAAGACCCCTAACCTAAACCTAAATGCTCATTATTCAATCCTATAGCTAAACTATGCCAAAATGTTCTCTCATGGCCTCCACCCTCATCCTCTTGTCATAATCTCCATCTCTAATCATATGAGAGAGTTTCTAAAGAAGTATAAGAGTTCCTAAGCTTGCTTAAGTGTTTCTAAGTTTGATTCAAGGCTTTTCTTCATCAAAGCTAGGATCTTTATTATTGATTTGGCTCAAGTGTTTTCATTTGGAGCATTCTTATTTGGAGTTTTTGAGTTGATAGCTTAGTGGCTTCGTCTCAATCTTTTAATATATTCATAAGAAGGCTAATCAACAAGTTGTGAGTTTTCTATAGCCTTAATGACCAATTATTGAAATGGTTATGATAGGATAAAATGAGGTTATGGCTATGAATGTGGATCAATGCAAGTTATGCAAGTTGTATGCTATGTGTTAATGATGTTATGCATGTTATGCAAGTTATGTGCTATGTGTTAATGATGTTATGCATGTCATGCAAGTTATATGCTATGTGTTTGTGATATTATGCAAGTTATGCAAGTAATATGCTACATGTTTGAGATGCTATGCAAGTAATGCAAGCCATATGTTACATGTTCATGATGTTATGCAAGTTATGCAAGTCATAAGTTACATGTTCATGATGTTATGCAAGTTATGCAAGCTATATGCTATATGATCATGATGTTATGCAAGTTATGCAAGTGTTCATGATGCTAGTTGCTATGATAAACATTGATCCACTATGACACCATGATTATGCAAGTTGGGTGTATGATGATATGCAAGTTCATATATGATATGTTATGCAAGTTTGGTGTATGATTATATGCAAGTTCATATATGATATGTTATGCAAGTTTGGTGTATGATTATATGCAAGTCCATATATGATATGTTATGCAAGTATGGTGTTTGGTTTTATGCAAGTAACATGTGCAAGTTTACACCTTAGTATGATATGCATACATATGCAAGTTAACCCCTTTACATGTCATACATACATATGCAAGTTTACCCCTTTGTATGACATAAGAAATTTATGCAAGTTAATCTCTTTATGACATATGTGATTCATGCAAGTTTGGGTTGATTATTTATGCTAGTTGGGTTTGATGCTATATGCATGTTGACACCTTTAAACCCATGTTGATGCTAATGTGTTATGCAAGTTGAACCCATTGTATTTGTGATGAATCTTCCCTTTTATGTCATGTTAGCGATTTACATGGGGAACGATGGGGTTAATATACATGTTAATGAAATGGTGTGAAATTGGTATGATTATGCGTACCATAAAGAGGATGGACATAATTGAGTCAATTATGTACATCGTTAAAAATTGGAATTAATTAGGGAAAATTAATTCGAAATATGGGGGTGATTAATTAGGTGTAATTAATCGACTAAGACACGAGGTTGGACCCTTTTGTAGCATAAGACTGCCCGGAACCGACCGGCATATCCAGCGGCTACAAATGATTGGCCCAATGTGAGAGGTCTTAGGCACAAACTATATACGTGACAAGTGTAAAGACACGAGGTTAGACTCGGTTATGGCGTAAGGCTGCCCGGACCCGACCGACAAATCCAGCTGCCATAAGAGATAGTCTAATGTGAGAGGTCTCTACAACGGTTACGTTCTTAATTAATTAAGAAACACTTAACCATATTAGCATGTAGAGGACATGGGGGGGTTAAGTGGGTGCCTTGGGTGGCATGTGGAAAAATCTAGTAGTTGCCTTGGGTGGCAATAGAAAATACGATTAGAATACTTAACCGAAGTGGAACATGTAATTAAACATGATTAAAGGGTTAAGTAAGTGCCTTGGGTGGCATGGGAAAATCTAGTGGTTGCCTTGGGTGACAATAGAAGATAAGATTAGAATACTTAACCAAAGGGGAACATGTAACTAAACATGATTAAAGGGTTAAGTGGGTGCCTTGGGTGGCATGTAGAAATCTAGTGGGTGCCATGAGTGGCAATTAAAATATGATTAGATGACTTAACCAAATCTTAACATGTAGGTGGGCATGATTATGAAAAAGGGGTTAAGTGGGATGCACTAGATTAAATGACAAGCTTAAGTAGTAGCTTGTGGGGGCCTTGAGTGGCAATTGAAATAAGATTAAATGACAAGCTTAATTAGTAGCTTGTGGGGGCCTTGAGTGGCAATTGAAATAAGATTAAATGACAAGCTTAAGTAGTAGCTTGTGGGGGCCTTGAGTGGCAATTAAAATATGATTAGATGACTTAACCAAACCTTAACATGTAGGTGGGCATGATTATAAAAAGGGGTTAAGTGGGATGCACTAGATAAAATGACAAGCTTAAGTAGTAGCTTGTGGGGGCCCATTTCAACCAGTAACCCATATGTATCTTATTGGGCTCGACCCATGTCGAGGACGGGACACGCGTACTGGGCTTGACTATAAGAGGCCAAAACGGGGTAGCGGTGGCAACGCGAGTCCAACGGGTTTCATATGCGTGTGTGGACCCGGGCTGGTAGGTAACACGTTGTTGCATCGTGTGTATATAAGCCGTGCACCATTTTCGGGTTGCCACTTTGGGGAGTGATACACCCCACTGTGGGGCCAGCACGGGTATCTATGGTAGGGAGCCGATCGCTTGGGGAGTAGTAGGTACACCTAGTGGAGATAGGGGCAGACGACACCTATGTAGTCAGCTAGGGGTACACGAAACTACTGGGTAAACTTTCTAAGTCCTTGGGTGGGATCAACCTTTAAGTAGGAATGACTGGTGTGGTGCAGTTAGTAATTATCCTTGGGTGGGTAGATGCGTCTTTACCGTTATCTTAGTTATCCTATGTCTACTTGGCTACTTAGTGTTGTCATTTATCCCCAGTCATCCCGTACCAAGTTTATATCATACCCTAATTACTTTAATAATTGTGTGGTTAAAGTTATAGGGCTCACTCAGACTTATGTCTGACCCCGTTGTTTTTATCTTTTTCCCCCTCAGGTCCTCAGGTTGGGCCTAGCACTAGTGGGCTTTGATCAGACTTCTTTATCTATCTCTTGGAGCTTGGACCGTGATGTAAAGCCCGGCTTATCTTTTCTTTTATGGCTATTGTTTATGTAGTGGGATTATGTACTTATGTTTTTATCAGGATGGATGTTTAGTACTTGACTCTTTATGGTGTTGTAACTAAACATGTTTATCTTCTGCTGCTATGAAATGATGTTTTAGATTTTCAAGTATTTATATCTGTCTTGTGTAATTTTTCTGTTCTATATTCACTGAAAATGCTCCACCGAAACTAAGGCATTCCCTAAGTGAGTGACCTTAGCGGGTGTGGGGTGTTACACGTGGTATCAGAGCTTAAGGTTACCAGAACAGATAAAATTTTTAGAAAACTATTTTTCTAAAAACATTTTTGGAAGAAGTATTTTCAAAAACTTGTCTTATGAGAGAAAAGTTTTTGAAAGAAAAGCATAATCCCCAATAGCCATATCTTTATCCTTCGGATTCTCCGTTTTGAATCTGTTCCTCTTTCTCTTTTTGAATTTCCCCTCCACGTGTAGATGTCTTTTTAAGATAAATAAGGACTTCTGTATGAAGGTCGGAAGAACCACTTCAAGGGACTAAGACGTTTTCCAGGCCAAGAAGTTAGTCCAAGGAGGTGGAGGGCTTATAGGTACCTTTAAGATGGACGAGAGAGGAAGGTTCAAATAGCTATTAGGTAAATAAGGGACGAAACCTCATCTTGGTAAGAAGGTCACGAAAGGAGAATGTGAAGGGGAAGGCTAGTTGTTTTGGAGAAATAGGACACCTTGGGGTTGTCCAAAGAGGTAAGGACGAAGTACAGGATCTTCTGGAGGGTAGATGTATTCCCTCAAGACGGGTATACCTGATGGGGGTAGGACCGTCTAAGTTGAAATTTGGTTCTCTCGATCATCCTGTTCGAACTTTATTCGACTCTAGTGCACCACATTCATATATCTCATCATCATTAGTTGAGTCACTGCACCTAGACACCAGTTTGGTAGATGATCCCGTGGTTGTTTCAAACCCAATTGGGAGGGCTCCACTTATTTGTCTATGATATGTTTGGGTTTGAAGATTTCCATACTTAGCGTTGAGTTTAGAGGTGATGCTTTTGTTTGGGCTTCACGGGCTATGGGTTGATTTTGGGCATGGATTGGTTATCCAGTAATGGTGCCATTCTTGATTGTGAAAGGAGAGTTGTTAGGCTTATGACCCGCTTGGGTAACAGTCTCGAGATCTTTTGAAATCCCATAGATTCTGTTATGCTAAGTTATCTTGAATCGCTTGACGCTTCGGTCGAGAGTTTGCGATCTGTTAGAGTGGTCCGGGAATACTCGGATGTGTTTGGGGAGGTGAAGGGCTTACCTCCGAAGCGGGAGATAGACCTCCGAAGCGGGAGATAGACCTCCGAATATGTCTGGTAGACAATGCTAAACCAGTATCTTTGGCAGTGCGCCGCATGGCTCCTCGTGAGAGGAGGGAACTCCATAAGCAAGTAGGGGAGTTGCTTGAGAAGGGGTTCATAAGACGAAGTATATCGGAGTGGGGTGCTCCAGTAGTTTTTTCCACGAAGGCGGATGGGTCTCTCAGACTTTGTGTAGACCATAGAAAACTCAACAAGCTCAAAAAGAAGAATAAACACCCATTGCCGAGGATTGAGGATCTTTTTGATCAGTTAGTTGGCGCCTCAGTGTTTTCGCCGTGGGACTTGGCCACGGAGTTTCATCAGTTGGAGTGACTGAGGATAGTATAGAGAAGACCGCCTTTAGGACTCCGGATGGTTTCTATGAGTGGCTTGTGATGCCATTTGGTTTGACGAACACCCCCGCATATTTTGTTGATTTGATGAGTAGGGTGTTCAGGGAGTACCTAAACAACTTCGTAGTGGTCTTTGTGGAGGACATCTTTATCTTTTCTAAAAGCAAAATAAGTTTTCGTGTGTGCTGAACAGGTTAAGCGAAGCCAGTTATTTGATCTACGGTTGTTCTGGAGTGAGACTGGCAAGGACATCCAGAGTTGGACAAAGGCTTAATTATTCAGCCGTTTTTACTAGTATCATCTCACGTAGGTCGTCTGAATTCGAAGCAGGTGTCCCTTGGGTGTTTGTCTGATATTGGTTTAGGCCTTTGGGGCTTGCATTTGGGGGATGTCGAGTTCGACTAGGATGGTCTGCGTGAGAGATGGATAGTTGTGACGATTTTGTATGAGAGAATATCCTGGTTTTCTCCAGAAGTGGAGAAAAGCATGCCCTACATCTTAGGGAAGTGTTGGAGGCTCTTCGAGCGCATAGTCTTGAGACAGCAAAGGTGGATGGAGTTCTTAGCATCCTATGATTTTGAGATAGCGTGGTGGCGGACGCCTTGAGCGGAAAAAGGTTGTCCTTGAGTCCATTGTTCGTGGAACGAAGAAGCTTGGAATTTATCTCGATGTTTGATTTCAGACCTTCCGTTGACTTTATACCCAATTTGCTAGCATCCTTGGAGGTCAGACCTACCCTTTTGAGATGGATTGGCGAGGCACAGAGGGACGACCCACAGTTGGTTGAGTTGGTATAGAGGCTCATAAGGGGGGAGTCGTCCAGCCATTTGAGTAGGTACACCCTAGACGATAGGGGGTGCTTGCGTAGAGACAATAGACTTTGCGTACCGCAAGACGAGGGTTTGAGGAAGGCTATTCTTGATAAGGCGCATCGTTTTAGGATGACTATTCATCCCGTGGGGACAAGATGTACCAAGACATGAAGCGAGTTTTCTTTTGGGCTGATATGAAGAAAGATGTGGCCGAGTATGTCGCTAGATACTTGGTGTGCCAACAGGTGGAAGCGAAGCAAAAGAAACCGGGTGGGTTGCTTTACTCATTGGAAGTTCCGCAATGGAAGTGGGATAGCGTCTCGATGGATTTTATTGATGGGTTACCAAGATCGAGGAAGGGTAATACGGGAATTTGGGTTGTGGTAGATAGACTTAATAAGAGTGCCCATTTCATACCCGTGAAGAGCAAGAGGACTGTTCCATGTCTAGCTTCAGTTTATATTCGAGAGATAGTTCGGTTGCATAGGGAACATGACGTATTCCATGTGTCACATTTGAGGAAGTGCCTACATGAGACTGCAGAGGCGGTAGAGCCGAGCCTGCTTAGGGAAGTAAAGGTAGAGCGTGATGCAATTTTTCGACGAGCTCCTACCCGCATCCTTGGGTCAGAGATTAGGAAGTTGGGAAACAGAGAGGTTCGACTAGTCAAAGTGCCAAGGGGAGAAGATGAGAGTAATGCTACTTGGGAGACAGAAGCGAAGATGCGTTCATTGTACCCATTCCTTTTTGAGGGTATGTCCTTTAAACTTCTCCTTTATCGTTTGTCTAGTGCTTATCTTATCTTTAGTATGTCCTCTCATTAGTACCTTTGACCTTTAGATAGGGTAAAACCTATGGTTGAAACATGTGTTTGAGACATGTTATGTTTGATGGATGCGTGTGGATGCAAGTGGTTGCTAGTGGTTGCTCGTGGATGCATATACACACTCTAGGCACTAGATCGGCTCAATCACTTCATATTGCATATTGCATAAAATTGTGTGTAGGTAGCTATATTAATGGATGTATAATGGTTGTATTATCACATGGATGATGCATTTTGGTGTATGGTTGTGCACTCATGTAGAAATAGTGTGTGTCGATAAGGTTCTTTCGCATATATATTGGATGCATGGCACTATCATGGTTTGCATTAAGGAGGTCAACTAAATAAGTGGACCGCCTAATTTTGCATTAGACAGGGAACATATACACACACTCTTTGCATATGTTCATACAGCATTAGAAATTTTAAGGACAATGGATGCCAGTGTTTGATGGTTTAGTAGATGGTTGTTTGGTTGGTAGGATACGTTCTTCTTGACTTAGAGATTTCGGGGACGAAATCCTTTAAGGAGGGGAGAATGTAACACCCCGTAATTTGAACATAAAAATTCGCAAATTAAAGTATACTTAATTAAGTGAAATGGGTTGCGCAGAAAATACATATATATTGATATATATATATATAATTGAAAATTAAATAAATAAATATGCAAAAATGTTCAAAACAGCGAATTGGGAGAGGGGAATAACCGAACCAGCCGATTTTTGAAGTCGACCCAAGCCCGCTGGGTCGACTAGGGGTTAATCCAGGGTGTTTGGCTGTCAACCCATGGGTCGATTCGCTCAAATGCAGATTTTGCATTTGAATGGTTCTCATGGTTCAGCTTTAATCTAAAGGCCCTAGATGGTTCCTACACTTGGCTTCGTCCCCAATACATGCTTTGATGGCTAGGATCTAAACTAAGGTTTATCCTATGGCTAAAACTATCCTAGTCTTCTATAAAAAGACCCCTAACCTAAACCTAAATGCTCATTATTCAATCCTATAGCTAAACTATGCCAAAATGTTCTCTCATGGCCTCCACCCTCATCCTCTTGTCATAATCTCCATCTCTAATCATATGAGAGAGTTTCTAAAGAAGTATAAGAGTTCCTAAGCTTGCTTAAGTGTTTCTAAGTTTGATTCAAGGCTTTTCTTCATCAAAGCTAGGATCTTTATTATTGATTTGGCTCAAGGGTTTTCATTTGGAGCATTCTTATTTGGAGTTTTTGAGTTGATAGCTTAGTTACTTCATCTCAATATTTTAATATATTCATAAGAAGGCTAATCAACAAGTTGTGAGTTTTCTATAGCCTTAATGACCAATTATTGAAATGATTATGATAGGATATAATGAGGTTATGGCTATGAATGTGGATCAATGCAAGTTATGCAAGTTGTATGCTATGTGTTAATGATGTTATGCATGTTATGCAAGTTATGTGCTATGTGTTAATGATGTTATGCATGTCATGCAAGTTATATGCTATGTGTTTGTGATATTATGCAAGTTATGCAAGTAATATGCTACATGTTTGAGATGCTATGCAAGTTATGCAACCCATATGTTACATGTTCATGATGTTATGCAAGTTATGCAAGTCACAAGTTACATGTTCATGATGTTATGCAAGTTATGCAAGTTATATGCTATATGATCATGATGTTATGCAAGTTATGCAAGTGTTCATGATGCTAGTTGCTATGATAAACATTGATCCACTATGACACCATGATTATGCAAGTTGGGTGTATGATGATATGCAAGTTCATATATGATATGTTATGCAAGTTTGGTGTATGATTATATGCAAGTTCATATATGATATGTTATGCAAGTTTGGTGTATGATTATGCAAGTCCATATATGATATGTTATGCAAGTATGGTATTTGATTTTATGCAAGTAACATGTGCAAGTTTACACCTTAGTATGATATGCATACATATGCAAGTTAACCCCTTTACATGTCAAACATACATATGCAAGTTTACCCCTTTATATGACATAAGAAATTTATGCAAGTTAACCTCTTTATGACATATGTGATTCATGCAAGTTTGGGTTGATTATTTATACTAGTTGGGTTTGATGCTATATGCATGTTGACACCTTTAAACCCATGTTGATGCTAATGTGTTATGCAAGTTGAACCCATTGTATTTGTGATGAATCTTCCCTTTTATGTCATGTTAGCGATTTACATGGGGAACGATGGGGTTAATATACATGTTAATGAAATGGTGTGAAATTGGTATGATTATGCGTACCATAAAGAGGATGGACATAATTGAGTCAATTATGTACATCGTTAAAAATTGGAATTAATTAGGGAAAATTAATTCGAAATATGGGGGTGATTAATTAGGTGTAATTAATCGACTAAGACACGAGGTTGGACCCTTTTGTAGCATAAGACTGCCCGGAACCGACCGGCATATCCAGCGGCTACCAATGATTGGCCTAATGTGAGAGGTCTTAGGCACAAACTATATACGTGACAAGTGTAAAGACACGAGGTTAGACTCGGTTATGGCGTAAGGCTGCCCGAACCCGACCGACAAATCCAGCTGCCATAAGAGATAGTCTAATGTGAGAGGTCTCTACAACGGTTACGTTCTTAATTAATTAAGAAACACTTAACCATATTAGCATGTAGAGGACATAGGGGGGTTAAGTGGGTGCCTTGGGTGGCATTTGGAAAATTCTAGTAGTTGCCTTGGGTGGCAATAGAAAATACGATTAGAATACTTAACCGAAGTGGAACATGTAATTAAACATGATTAAAGGGTTAAGTAAGTGCCTTGGGTGGCATGGGAAAATCTAGTGGTTGCCTTGGGTGACAATAGAAGATAAGATTAGAATACTTAACCAAAGGGGAACATGTAACTAAACATGATTAAAGGGTTAAGTGGGTGCCTTGGGTGGCATGTAGAAATCTAGTGGGTGCCATGAGTGGCAATTAAAATATGATTAGATGACTTAACCAAACCTTAACATGTAGGTGGGCATGATTATGAAAAAGGGGTTAAGTGGGATGCACTAGATTAAATGACAAGCTTAAGT
Source organism: Allium sativum (assembly GCA_030737875.1). NCBI lineage: Eukaryota > Viridiplantae > Streptophyta > Magnoliopsida > Asparagales > Amaryllidaceae > Allium > Allium sativum. Next base: position 828,889,443 of record CM060918.1, on the reverse strand, counting down.
AGTAGCTTGTGGGGGCCTTGAGTGGCAATTGAAATAAGATTAAATGACAAGCTTAATTAGTAGCTTGTGGGGGCCTTGAGTGGCAATTGAAATAAGATTAAATGACAAGCTTAAGTAGTAGCTTGTGGGGGCCTTGAGTGGCAATTAAAATATGATTAGATGACTTAACCAAACCTTAACATGTAGGTGGGCATGATTATAAAAGGGGTTAAGTGGGATGCACTAGATAAAATGACAAGCTTAAGTAGTAGCTTGTGGGGGCCCATTTCAACCAGTAACCCATATGTATCTTATTGGGCTCGACCCATGTCGAGGACAGGACACGCGTACTGGGCTTGACTATAAGAGGCCAAAACGGGGTAGCGATGGCAACGCGAGTCCAACGGGTTTCATATGCGTGTGTGGACCCGGGCTGGTAGGTAAGACGTTGTTGCATCGTGTAGATATAAGTCGTGCACCATTTTCGGGTTGCCACTTTGGGGAGTGATACACCCCACTGTGGGGCCAGCATGGGTATCTATGGTAGGGAGCCGATCGCTTGGGGAGTAGTGGGTACACCTAGTGGAGATAGGGGCAGACGGCACCTATGTAGTCAGCTAGGGGTACACGAAACTACTGGGTAAACTTTCTAAGTCCTTGGGTGGGATCAACCTTTAAGTAGGAATGACTGGTGTGGTGCAGTTAGTAATTATCCTTGGGTGGGTAGATGCGTCTTTACCGTTATCTTAGTTATCCTATGTCTAGTTGGCTACTTAGTGTAGTCATTTATCCCCCAGTCATCCCGTACCAAGTTTATATCATACCCTAATTACTTTAATAATTGTGTGGTTAAAGTTATAGGGCTCACTCAGACTTATGTCTGACCCCGTTGTTTTTATCTTTTTCCCCATCAGGTCCTCAGGTTGGGCCTAGCACTAGTGGGCTTTGATCAGACTTCTTTATCTATCTCTTGGAGCTTGGACCGTGATGTAAAGCCCAGCTTATCTGTTCTTTTATGGCTATTGTTTATGTAGTGGGATTATGTACTTATGTTTTTATCAGGATGGATGTTTAGTACTTGACTCTTTATGGTGTTGTAACTAAACATGTTTATCTTCTGCTGCTATGAAATGATGTTTTAGATTTTCAAGTATTTATATCTGTCTTGTGTAATTTTTCTGTTCTATATTCACTGAAAATGCTCCACCGAAACTAAGGCATTCCCTAAGTGAGTGACCTTAGCGGGTGTGGGGTGTTACAAATAGTCATTAACCTGAAAGCTCCATTGTATGACATAAGGTCCTTCCCACTTTAGGCCTATATGAACAAGGCTAGGAAAGACACGCTTCAAGAGGATATCATCGGGTTTGTTGGTTCCAAGCCGAACCTTCTTGTCATAGTATCAGACGACCTGATGTTTATGCTTTGAAGCACGCAAGTCAACATCCTCTCTCTTCTCATCAGTCATGTCCAGTGATTCTAGGAGAAGTTCCTTATCAATCAAGGATCATATTATGTCGTTCTGTGAGAGGGGACTTTAAGCTTTACTAGTATAATTTCTTCGGAGCCATAGGACAGCGTGAACGAAGTGTTCCCAGTCACCGACTTGTGGGTCGTATGCCCATAGGGCCAAGGGTAGTTCATCAACCCACTTGCCTCTAGCCTGCTCTAGTCGCTTCTTCATTATGGGCTTTATAGCCTTGTTCACATCTTCAACCTGTCCATTTGTTTGCGGTGTGCAAATGCAATATACTTCTTCTCAATACGATGACGTCGACAAAAATCGTTAAACTTGAGCTATCAAACTGGGTCCCATTATCAGTTATGATAGTCTTGGAAAGTCCAAATCGACGTATAATATTTTTGACAATGAAGTTTATCACTCGCTACATCAATATCATGGTTAATGTTTCAGCTTCATCCCACTTTTTAAAATAATCAACTGCCTTGATCGCGTATTTCGCTCCACCTTTGGATATCGAAGGCTACTGATAATGTCCATTCCCTATATGGAAAACGACCGAGAACTAATCATCTAGGCGAGTTGAGTTGGCAAAGCTTTCGATATCTTAACAAAACTCTGGCATCTGTCACAACGTCGTTAATAATCAGCCGCATCCCGGTTAACAGTAGGCTAGAAGTAGCCATACCGAAGTATCTTCTTTGACAAAGTTTGCCCTTAGTATGATCGCCACACTTGCCATCATGTACTTCTTGCAATCATCGCCTGACATCATCGTGAGCTAAACACCAGAGCAGAGGGACTAAGAAACCCTTTTGATATAACATGTCTCCTTGAATGATGTATCTTGAATTTTTACATATGAGAGCATGTTTTTCATTCTTTCAACCAAGAAGGGTTCGATGTTGAAGAAAGTTTCTGGTAGGAGTCATCCGCGATTCTCTATTGGGATTGACCTCCAGCACTACATCAACTTCCACCTTCTCTATTATGGGGATCGTTAACGTCTCTATTTGTATAGACTCCATTTGCATTGGGTTCTCTGAGCTAGCCATCTTTGCCAAAGAGTCAGCTTTCTCATTTTGCTCCCATGGGATATATGAGATGTTGTTGTATTCGAACCAAATCAATAGCTCCTCCAGTTGATCAAGATAGGCGACAGGTCATGCCCCTTTATCTGGAACCCTCTTCAGACCTGAAATACAACAACTTTTGAGGCACAAAAAATATCAACATCTTTTACTCTCAATTCTTTTGCAATTTTCAGCCCGACAATCAGGGCTTCATACTAGGCTTTATTGTTGGTTGACGGAAATTCCATCCTCAATGCATAACAGACCAATCGTTCCTTAGGGATTAATAAAACAACTTCGACGGCAGAGCATCAACCGTTTCTAGCTCCATCCGTGAAAATGTCCATATTAGGGTTGACGAATCGATCTCTACTTTAGTATCATGTAGAGCAGTGAATTCTACAATAAATTCTGCCAGTGCCTGTCCTTGTATTGCCTACATAGGAATGAATGCAATGTCAAACCGGCTTAATTTGATATTCTATTTGAGTAACCTTCCAGACGTCGTAGGTCGCTGAAGGACATGTTGTAGCGGCTAGTTAGTACATACTTTGATGAGGTGAGCTTGGAAATAGCGGCAGAACTTCCTCAAGGCTATTAGGAGGCTAGAAGCGAGCTTTTTAATCTTTGAGTAGTTGCGTTATGAACCTCTTTCTCACATAATGCACTGGCGTTGAACCTAATTTTCCACACAGATAAGTGCTGAACTGAGGTCATGCAATTATACTTCCAGGTACACGTATAAGTCCTTGTGATCGACCGACTTCAAAACTAATGGAGGTCTTTCTAGACGACTCAACAAATTCTAGAAGGATTCAATGCAGTTTTGCATCCAAGAAAAGATGTGTTTCCCTCACTTTATCAAGTCAAAGAAAAGAATGCATATGTGTGTAGCCCTGGATATAAACCTACCTAGAGCCGCTAGCTTCCCATTTAGGCTCTGCACATCTCTGATCTTCTAAGGCTCCTGAATGTCTCGTATGGCTTTAATTTGTTCAAGGTTGACCTCAATGCCCCAAGATTTGACGATGAAACCCATAAAATTCCTTGATGAAACACTGAAAGAGCAATTCAAAGGGTTGAGATTTATCCTATATTGACGGAGAATACATAACATTTCTACCAAATCATTTACACGATCATCCGATTGTCTCGACTTCAGAGCATATCATATGCATATACTTCCATCAACTTTCTGATCTAGTCTTGAAACATACGATTAACCACCAGCTAATATGTTGCTCCAGCATTCTTCAACTTAAATTACATGACCACATAACAATACAACCTATGGTCCATTATAAAGCTAGTGTGTTCTTGGTTCGGCACATGCATTGAGATTTAATTATACCCACAGTATGCATCCCTGAAGGAAATAAGTTCATGTCCAGCAATTGAGTCCGCGAGCTAGTCGATTCTAGGAAGCAGAAAGTTGTCTTTGGGGGCATGCCTTATTCATGTCATATAAATCGATACACGTACGCCACTTCCTATTAGATTTTTTTATGAGAATTGGATTTGATATCCACTTAGGGTAAAGTGAGTCTCGAATAAACCCGTTACTCTTTAGTTTTTAACCTCTTCCTTCAAATATGCCGACCTCTCAGCACCGAGCATATGTCTCTTCTACTTCACCGGGACGTCCTTCTAGTCAATATTGAGTAAATGGCTCTTGATAGTCGATGATATTCCTTACCTGTTAGCATGGGTCCAAGCAAACACATTAAGGTTTGCATGGAGAAAGTTAGTCAGTTCCCTTGTCTGGATGGGTCCAAGGTGATATCCAATCTACAAGACCATAGATGGGTCATTGTTGTTGATATGGATTGCCACTATAATCTCATTTTGAGTCTCCCTTTGATATCCTCTCTCTTCATATTTTATCGGATTAATGTCTTTGAATTGAAGGTTGAATTGTCTAGGATTTGTTCTTTACTAGCTACGCGGTCGCATCCCGGATATGAAGGGAATTGTCGATAGCTTTTCCTTTCTCTTTGCTAGGGGCATCTTTCGATTCAGTCAAGTAGCACGCCCTTCCTACTACTTGATTTCCTCGTACCACTTTCATCCCATTCTTTGTCAGGAATTTCAAAAACAATCACCAAGGAGCTTTGCATGCTTAGAATTCAGCCAGGTCCAGTCGGCCTAAAAAGGAATTGTATGGAGAGCTAACGTCCACTACAAGAAATGGGAGTATCCGCACTATCCGATGGTCTCCCTCGCCCAACACAATTGGTAATTCAACAATGCTTACTAGTTCATTTGCTGTGCCATTAAAGCCATGAATCCTGCATTTACATGGCTTCGTATCCTTAGCCTCTAACATCATCTGGTCGTAGGATATTTTGAATAAAATGTTAACAATACTCCCAAAATCAAAAAGGACTTTCTGCACTAGTGCTAGCCCAATGATGGTTGAAATTACAAGAGGATAAATAGGTAGGGCATGCACCCCATCAGCTTCACGATCATGGAAGATGATATCACCCATCATCGTCCTCCATTGATTAACCGAAGCAATCTCGTATGCAGTTTTGCACTCTTCAGCATCAATGTGTTTCATGCGTTAGCATATTGTTCCATAGTCCTAAAACTAAAGTCCGCTAGTTCTGGTCCTCTTACGATAGTGCTAATTACGATACCTTTACCTTTTTGATGGGCAACAACTCTAGGAGCTTCTTGACCTTTATGATTGGGGTCCAGAGCCCTATGCCCCTGTCTTGAGTGGCCACCTTGTACTCATTCAGTTTTCCTTCATGTATTAATTTCTCCACAATGTCCCGGAAATTACGACACTCATCAGTCGTATTTCTATATACCTTATGAAATAAACAAAACTTCCCTGTTTAAACTTCTTTCTTCATAGACTCTAGAGAAGGTGGCTCCTTATACTACATTGTATTGCACGTGTCCAAGTACATGTTCTCTAAAGTGATGTTCAAAGGTGCGTAACCATCTAAAGTTTTGAATCAAGGCCACTTTTTATCACCCTCCTTTTGATTATGGCATCCTCCATTGCCACTCTTATGCTGATTGTTATTCCGCTTGTTTCGATTCTGAGCATTGACTTCAACTTTCCCAGAATTCTCCCCAGACCGCTTTACCACATCACTTTAAACAACTTCGTTCACCATGTCATTTGCTCTCCTCTTATGACTACTATCGGCCTCCTCAATCTGCAAGTACTTATTGGTCTTTTCATAAAATTGGTCTAGGGTCGAGGGAGACTTCCCAATTAAATACTTACCAAATTCAGTCTCTGGATCAACACCATTGACCAAAGCCATCATCGTCTCCAGATCACTGCAATATTAAAATAATCAAGGCAGCCTTTTAGGGTCTCCTCTCGGGATTGATTCACATGGGAGAGGGTTAATACATGTTCTGATTTGGAGGCATGAAGTCGGAATTGGTTCATGAACTTCTGACTCAAGTTCTCGAAACTGGGTACCGACCTTGGAGGCAATCTGTAAACGACATAAGTGCGATCCCATCATGGTAGACGGTAAATGCTTTACGTTTAATGACATCTAGAGCAATCGTCGGGTCCATGTAACACGTATATCTCATCAAGTTCTGCTGAGGATCGGTTCTGCCTATGTTGTGAATCATTTAAGGCAAATTGAATCTTCGAGGAAACTCTTCTTGTAAGATGTCGGTGAATGACATATTACTATGATCTATTTCACAATCTTCATTATAGTACCCCCGAATGTCGTTCATGATCTGCCTCACCACAAAAGCCAAATCAGGTGTGCTAAAAACAAGCTCTTATTCTGAACTCTCACCATTTTCGCTTCCACAGTAGGCAACGTTGTCTAGATGGTCGTTCAGGCGATACTTTCTTGACTCCTGTTGTCCCGATCGATCACAGGACACAAGAGAGGGAGTGCGGGAGAATGAGAGGTGCTGGGAGATGTTTGATCTTGACGAGGTAGATTTCAGTTCAGTGAGAAGTTCGGTCTGATGCTCCCCGGATTGACATTTTCCAGTTCAACATTGTCGATCTGGGTCGATTTAGTATGTTGAACCGGTTGTCCATCGAATCGAAGCTTCTACGCATTCTACGACCTGGAGTATTGATGTTGTTGTCGAGCCACTCCTCCACATCTTCTGGATGATGAAGGCGCTTCAGTATGGTGGCATGGTGCAGTGGGAGCTCGTTGTGTCCTAAAACCATTCCATTGTGCTGCTATTCTATCTATATCCTAGCTTAGGGCTATGTTCTCGCACATTTGATTGTTTAGTTCCATTGCTATTTCGTTTAACTTGGTAATGAGTTGCATGAAATCTTCGCGAGCCGCAAAGGTAGTTTATGTAACTCAATCGATTGGAGCAGTGGTAGCAGCGACTTCATTCCTTGTTCGGTTAAGTATAGTCGAACTGGATTCTGGATTCGATTTGCTTCTTCATATGAGCAGCTGTTGGAAGGCTTGGAGGAGTTGATTACTCGTTTTGACACCATCTTCGTAAGAAAACACTGAAATAAAGGAATTTATCTTCGGACTTGGATCAAAAATGTAGATTAAAATACCCTTGATTCTAAGAATTCAACTTTCTCAATGAAAGCACCAAAATGTTTACCCTAAAAAATGGCAAAAATAATTAAAGATTGTTATGAAGAGAATAAAAATGAAGAAAATATAAATAAAAAAGAGAACATAACAACACAAAAGAAATTTATAATGGTTCAGCAATGAATCTCTTACATCCACTTTATAATCATTCTAATATTTAGCACAAAGTACAAGAATTAGATTGTTGAGATATAAAATCTCAAGTACGAGTTGTTTGCAAAAGAAAAATATGTAGCAAGAGCCAAAAGTCCTTTTTCTTTAGCTTAAAGGTGTTATCCATAACTGAGATACGAATCCGTCCCAACCAGAAATATAGGATGGCAAATAGGAGTAGTGGGAAACTGGGTGTAGTGTGTCACGTCAGCTATAATTGTCATAATCCGGTTGGCCCCTATCTGGTTCGACATAGTCGAGCCGAAGGAAACGTTGATCCAGAGGTAAAACTCTGCCTCGCTTGGCCAAACCGAGCTTTAGCCGATCTGGTCTTTGAGCCATCATGAGATCACTTGGCTTGATGTCTTTATATATGAATGTCCATCAGTTAGACTATGAGTACTTTGATCGCGAATGTCTATGAACTTGATGACTTTGTCAAAAGACATGTTAACCAGTTAGAATAGAAGAAGAAGAACACAAACACATTAGAATCTCAAAGTGGAATGAATAAATATAATATACCAACAATCTTTACATAAAAGAGAAAACTGTATATACATACATGAGTTAATCGTCAGAGTACACAAATAGATCGGCATATATAGTCAAAATAATCTACTGCACATTGACTAATAAATACAATGCATAGTGGGAATAAAATAATATAAAAAATATGAGAATACATCTCGACTCTAGCTAGTCTTCTATAGCTTCAAGCAAATCCAAGGCAAATCTGGAAAATATACTCAGTCTAACTCGAGCACATTTGTGAGAAAGTGAAACACGCGAATTTATGAGGAATACCAGAGTGAGAAAACTCACAACACAATTTCACAAACAACTTGCTTAATTTTTGAAATCCTTTTTCAAGAGAATGGAACTATCATAAGCCACGTCCACAAATAAACATGTTACATGTTTTTACCTTATGATAACCAAAACATTTATACCAAATCAAGTGATATTATTATAATGTCTATTAAATCATCTTAAACTAAAATAATGAACATATATGAAATTGTTACTCGTAATTAAATTCCATACTATAATGGGCTCTATAAATAAAAACATGTCATACTTGGATTTGGATTTCCATACAATGACAAGGCACTCGTGTATCATCTGTCACCGTAGCTCTCTAGATAAAGCGTACTGGGAGCCTCACATGGACTCCCTACGAATCAGGACTGACCAACCCCTCTCTAGATTATACCGAAAATTTCACCCTTTTGGTTGTGATCAACAACCAACCTTAACATACAATAATCAAACTGTCATAAGATCTAGCTTGGGATGTGATAATACCCTAGTTCGGTGATACTCACTTAACCCGGAAGCATCTCCTCTGTTTTAGTCATTATCGTTTGATGAGGCTAGATGATACATTTTTACCTTTCTACTTGACACACAACCATCTTTGGATGCCACGTCGCCCTTCCATCGATCATTAATTGACGTCCACAAAAATACAACCTCTGAGCTCATACATCTCAGAGAAGGGTGTTAAGCTAAGAGAAGTTTCCTTCTCTACCCCCAAACATATGTACGTTTGTAAAAATTAGCCTACGTGATTTATGAAATGCCATATTAGACATCCGTCCATAAAGTTGCCTATGAACGGGACAAACCAAAGGCTCTTTTTTACACATTCTATCAGGAAATAATCCATAGGATTAGTAACGAAAAGTCCTCGCATCATACAAACCCGTAATCGTAGGGACTACTGCTACAAGTAAGATCTTTGTAGCTAAATAGATACCTCAACAAGAAGTCCTTTCCATTTTAAGTCCTCGCCTTTAAATCATCTTCATATGCATAAGACTACCTACAAATTTAATTTCAATTGCAAAGTCGATTTGAAGTGGTTTCAGATCAAATTCAAATCCCGATTCCCCAAACCAATACGTTATAAGTTTAAAGAGAATTTATTGATAGTCTGCTCATTAACTATCAATCTATATTATACGTTTAAGTATATTAGCAATGCAACCCTTTTCATTAAATCATTCATTTAAAACATTCCATCGATTTTTAATAATAGATTTCATATACATATCTCGATGGGATAAGTATATTCACAAATCTCTTATTTCTTTTACTTTGATAACACTCGCCGTACACCTACCTCTTTGAGTAAGCGTATTCGCAAACCAATATTATTCTCACCACTTAGAAAATATCGTTGTATACTTAACCAATTGGCATAAGTTATAGATCAAATCTGGGCCAAATCAAACATATAGGTAATATCCGAATCAAACATCTAGCTTTGAAGGATGTTGAAAGTATGAATCCTTCACATGGAATATTTACATCAGCATACTATATTCTGTTCACATTGACTTATCAGTTTAATATATTAACTTACATTTTATGGTTCCAATGTTTTATATTAAAGGACATATGGTTCCTCATCCTATTATATGACGGTATTCGATCACATCGTCCGATCACTTGGAGAACAGAAATTTGTCTGATATAGATTCAGGTACTAACAATACCCCATCACATATTGCATTATTGTACAGATTATAGCCATAGTTTCCAATTGTTTATATTTACTCTATTAAGTACTATAATGCAATTTGTTTTAGATTAACATATTTATTAATTATTTTGTTTACTATGGTAGATCTGTTTGTTGTTACATCAGTTTGAATATTTAGTGACCGTTGAGTAAAACTAAATGAAATTAGTTCTTTTCATCTTAAAATTGAAATTGTTTGTGATTCCAATTTTACAATTGTTAGCATATTTTATCTCATTGTATGAAACATATGTTTACGGTCGAGAATAGTTGTTTCATCGCCGAATATATGTTAACATTTAGTTAAAATTAAATGTGCTTTTTCTATTATGATTTAGTTATGGATAATTGATGATAGGATTAAGAAACTTTAAATCAGTGTTGCCTCTACCGACGGTATCATATGTGTTCATGTTTATAATAAACAGTATTTACTGTTAGTAATGTTGCATGTGTAGCAACAACCAAGCCACCCATGTGTTCAACATGGTGTGCCACCAACCTCATGCACCAACCACCACCAACCGGGCCACCAACCAAGCCACCAACCCCCACCAACTATTTCTCACCTATATATACATCCCTCCTCTTCATAATTCATATCTCATCCCAATCTCATATTCAACAAGAAGTAAAGGAGAGAGCAAGCTTAGAGTGAGAACGAGTGTTGAGTGAAAAGTGTTTTGTGTAATCACTTTGTAATATTCTCTGAAATAAAAGATCTGCAGCAGTCCGGAGACGTAGGCATAATTGGCCGAACTCCGTTATCAAATTTGTGTATCTCTTACCATTCTACATTTCATTTCTTTTCTCCACAAATATAATCATAAGGAAATTTGCGTAATTTCCCAACAACTGGTATCAGAGCCATAATTTGTTAGAAAAGAAATTAAATTCGAGTGGGAGCGATGGCGGCAGATGAAGGAAAGGTGAAAATCGAGAAGTTTGATGGAGCCAACTTTGGCTTTTGGAAAATGCAGATTGAAGATTATCTGTATCAGAAAAGGCTTTATCAACCTCTCTCAGAAAAGAAACCAGAGAATATGAAGGATGAAGACTGGGCTCTTCTTGATAGACAAGCTCTTGGAGTTATTCGATTGACGTTATCTCGCAATGTTGCTTTCAACGTAGCAAAAGAAAAGACCACGGCGGGTCTTATGGCGGCTCTCTCCAGAATGTACGAGAAGTCATCGGCCTCTAACAAAGTTCATTTGATGAGGCGATTGTTCAATTTGCGGATGACAGAAGGTGCAGCGGTAGCTCAACATCTCAATGAACTGAATACAGTTACTACTCAGTTAAGTTCAGTTGAAATTGAGTTTGACGAAGAAATACGTGCATTGATACTTTTGTCTTCGCTGCCAGAAAGTTGGAATGCTACTGTCACAGCAGTGAGTAGCTCGTCAGGAAGCAATAAGTTAAAATTTGATGATATTCGTGATATGGTTCTCAGTGAAGAGATTCGGCGAAGAGATTCTGGTGAGTCATCAAAATTTTCAATTTTGCATACACAATCAAGAGGAAGAAATTCAACACAAGGAAATGGACGTAGCAAATCGAACTACCGAGGTAGGTCGAAGGACTGGAGATCTAAATCCAGAAATCCCAACAATTCTTACAGCTCAAAGACCGTTGAGTGTTGGAATTGTGGAAAGACCGGGCACTACAAAAATCAATGCAAAAGTGCCTCAAAGGATCAGGAGGCGAAGGCAGAGGCAAATGTTACTTCTAACTCAGGAGGAGATGAAGCGTTGATATGCTCTTTGTAGAGCAAGGAAGAGTCTTGGGTGCTAGACTCTGGAGCATCGTTTCATGCCACTTCGCAGAAATAATTCTTCGAAAGATACGCCTCTGGAAATCTTGGAAAGGTATATCTTGGTGACGATCAACCTTGTGATATCGTTGGTAAAGGTGCTGTGAAGATTAAGCTGAATGCATCGGTTTAGGAGCTAAAGGATGTCAGGCACATACCAGACTTGAGAAAGAATTTGATCTCCGTAGGACAATTAACTAGTGAAGGCGATACTACGACTTTCCATGGTGATGATTGGAAAATTTCAAAGGGTGCAATGACGATTGCTCATGGTAAGAAGAGTGGTACTCTTTACATGACAGCAGGAGCACGATGTTCAATCACTGTTGCAGCTAGCAACGAAAATTCCAACATATGGCACCAGAGGCTAGGCCATATGAGTGAAAAGGGAATGAAGATTATGCACTCGAAGGGAAAACTTCCAGGTCTAAAGTCCGTAGAAATAGGCATGTGTGAAAATTGCATATTTGGAAAGCAGAATAGAGTCAGCTTTCAAATAAATGGTAAAACCCCAAAGAAGGAAAAGCTGGAGCTTGTTCATTCCGATGTTTGGGGGCCAACAACCATCTAATCCATTGGTGGAAAGCATTACTTCGTTACTTTCATCGATGATCACTCGCGAAAGGTATGAGTTTATTTTTTAAGGCATAAATTTGAAGTGTTCGAGGCTTTCAGGATATGGAAAGCTATGGTTGAAAACGAGACAAATCTAAAGATTAAAAAGCTTAGAACTGACAATGGAGTGAATATGAAGACACCAGATTCAAGCAGTTCTGTTATGAGCACGGGATCCAAATGCAGAGAACCGTGCCTGGTACGCCTCAACACAATGGTGTAGCTGAGCGTATGAATCGAACATTGACAGAAAGAGCCAGAAGCATTCGTATACAGTCAGGTCTACCAAAGCAGTTCTGGGCAGAAGCAGTCAACACAGCAGCTTATTTGATCAACAGAGGTCCTTCAGTTCCATTAGAGCACAAGATATCAGAGGAGGTATGAAGTGGAAAGGAGGTAAAATTATCACATTTAAAGCTTTTCGGTTGTATAGCATACATGCATATTAGTGATCAAGGCAGGAATAAACTTGATCCCAAATCCAAGAAATGCACTCTCATCGGCTATGGCGAAAACGAGTTTGGCTACCGCATCTGGGATAATGAAAATAAGAAGGTGATCCGTAGTCGAGATGTGATTTTTAACGAAAGAGTAATGTACAAAGACAGACACAAAACAGAAGTCAACGACTCAAAGTAGAGTGAGTCAGTATTTGCAGATGCAAACGATATTCCAGATAGTCTCATCGCAGAACCGACTATAGAAAGTGCTCAGCCTGATGAAATTGTTGATCTGAGTAGTGTGGACCAGTCTAACACACTACAACATCCTACTCTAGTTTCTGAATTGAGAAGATCTTCTCGACCTCATGTACCTAACAAAAGATACATGAACTATTTGTTGCTGACTGATGCAGGAGAACCTGAATGCTATGATGAAACATTTCAGACTGAAGATGCTAGCAAGTGAGAGCTTGCCATGAAAGATGAGATGGAGTATCTCATCTCCAACCAGACATGGGAACTAGTTGAGTTACCCATAGGAAAGAAGGTACTTCATAATAAATGGGTGTATTGGGTGAAAGAGGAGCACGATGGTGCCAAGAGATACAAAACTCGACTAGTTGCCAAAGGATTTCAACAGAAGATCGAAGGAAGCAAGAATCCAGTAGATATGTTGACAAAGACGGTAACTATAGATAAACTGAGGTTGTGTTCAACTTCAGTTGGTCTGCTAGAGTAAAAAGAGCAGAATGACTGTTGCATCAATTAAGGTGTGAAGACAGAATGAAATCAGTCTTCAAGTGGGAGATTGTTAGTAATTTTGCATGTGTAGCAACAACCAAGCCACCCATGTGTTCAACATGGTGTGCCACCAACCTCATGCACCAACCACCACCAACCGGGCCACCAACCAAGCCACCAACCCCCACCAACTATTTCTCACCTATATATACATCCCTCCTCTTCATAATTCATATCTCATCCCAATCTCATATTCAACAAGAAGTAAAGGAGCGAGCAAGCTTAGAGTGAGAACGAGTGTTGAGTGAAAAGTGTTTTGTGTAATCACTTTGTAATATTCTCTGAAATAAAAGATCTGCAGCAGTCCAGAGACGTAGGCATAATTGGCCGAACTCCGTTATCAAATTTGTGTGTCTCTTACCATTCTACATTTCATTTCTTTTCTCTACAAATATAATCATAAGGAAATTTGCGTAATTTTCCAACACTTACATCTCATAACTATCGTTTTGTTATGCGTGTGATAACAGGTCCGTGACTCTGTTTATGCTAATTTTCAATCAATGCACATATCCTATTTATGTCTATATTTATGTTTCTATATTTTCAATGTTTGAACAACTAAGCAGAAAAAATGATTTTAATTTGTAAATCTATATATAAAAGATTTCATAATTCTTTAGGTAATTTTTATTTTAATTCACGGTTTCAATAAGTTAATCCACCATTTTACTTTAATAAGTTAATCTACAACTATTTTGTAAGTTAATCCACTCGTGGATTAACTTATTTTACCTTATTATATAGTTAACAATCAATTGTATGCTTCTAGTTTCACAATTCTAAGTTATTTAACAATTCCCATATCCTTGCTTCTTGATGGTAGGCCTATGTTTTTCAGTCTCCATTGTTGATTTGATCAAATAATTACTGAATGAATAGTCGAGTAGCGTCTTTCTCGAAGAGATAAAGGTATATCTATTCTAACTTTTATATTTTGAAAGTTTTGATTTATTAGATTATGGTTAATATGGTTTGAAAAGCTTTGGTTTATTTAAGTCCAAATGAAAGGAAGACATTTTTCGATATTCAGAAGTTTGTTAAATTTCTAATCATGGAAAACAAATCACGAGAGAAACACTAACGAACTCAAAAACTCAGTCAACTATAATTCGCTCTTCTACCCTCCTCCCATTTTTGGCGATTCTAATTAGGTTTGAAATTGAATTGGGGGGTCTTTGATTTCAGTAATTTGGGGGCTTCGATTTGGGTGCTTATGCTATAGATGATTCGCGGTAGAGGTAGACTTGGTTGGTGGACTGGTGAACTTATAGTTGGAGTCTAATGTTATCGTCGTGTTCTGGAGGTTATGCGAGGGCTTGATGGAGATGTAGAGGCCGTGTGGAGATGGATGTGAAGGTACAGTGATTCTTAGAAAATGGCATTTAAAACGGTCGCTGGTGGCTGGTGGGAGATGATGAGATTTTAAGCAGCATGGCTTGTGGTAGTAGAACCAAATGGACTGTTGCCTGACAAGCAATATGGTTTAGTTGTAGGAGTTTGATCGGATGTGCAGTTGAGGTTGTGGACGAGGTTGTTGTTGTTACCTTTTTGATCACAAGTGGCAAAGAGTAAGAAGAAGAGAAAATGAATATGATTTTTTTTTTTTTGGATACACTGATTAAAATTTAAATTTTTGTAAAAGTAAAGGATACTATAAAATAGTGTGGATTAACTTACTAATATTGTGGATTAGAATACAAATTACCTTTGCAAAAATGATTTTAATTTGTAAATCTATGTATAAAAGACTTCATAATTCCTTTTGTTTCCCGTCTATCCTTATTAACGCATTTGAAGAAAGCATAATGAAGATCAAATGCAAAACTTTGGCACTCATTCATTTGAAATAACTATTTTTTCGTCACATAATATACTAAAATTGCAAAAATAAAGTTTGTTTCCTCTAACGGCTGACTTTCAAGTTTTCAACTATTATTATTTCCAATTTTTTATATTTTTGAGAAGGTCGAAACAAATGTTGGTATTTTATAGTTTTTTTAGAGAGCTACATAGTTTGTTCACAAAACCAATTGGTTTTGTGAACAAACTATGTAGCTCTCTAAACTATAAAATACCAACAGTGGTATCAGAGCCCAGGTCAACTAATTCAACTAGTTCAACTAATACGTATGTGCTTAACCGCCATACGTGCGTCACTCCATCCAAAATAGCATGATCGCGTAGATGGCTCAAATACGCCACACGTGAAGGGGGAGTGATGAAAATATAAGACCCACATCGGGAAATGTTCAACTAAAATCCTGGATATATACTAAGAAGCTACAGTTCACATCAACCAATTGGTTTTGTGAACAAACTATGTAGCTCTCTAAACTATAAAATGCCAACAGTGGTATCAAAGCAACTACTACCAACAACAAATGGTATTTTCAATTGACTTAAACTGGGTTTGTTTCACTTTTCGTGGACTGAGTGCAAGGTTCAGAATTTCCATTAACATGGCATGCATAGGGAAATAATAATTTTCTTACTTGTGAAATGCCATTTAGATGAGGAGATTCAACAATACTAAATCACTAGAGTATGAACCTTACATGATTGTGTATAAGTTCCTGCGAGGTATCGTTCTTATTACAAATCCAGTTTTAATCAAAATGTTGAACCTTGAAATAGAAATTGACAATTGTCAATGAGGTATCTTTTCAGTTTTAAAGATGGTCTGCTTTCTCCTTTTTGGCATCTATTAAGTTGCTCCAATATTGTCTAAATTATGTTTTCAAATTTTCCATACATGTTTTTGAGCTTACTGTTTTCCTACGAGCATCCGGTCAAGGGTGAAAGAACAATCAGTGAATAGGTATTTTTAGATGGGATGGCTTACTAATAACTTTTGTATATACCTTTAATTTTGCTAATCTTCTTTACATGTTTTTCCATTGTAATTTCTTAAATATGCAGGGACATACAGATTGAATTGGAGAGGTTTTAAGAGTGTTATGACTACTGTTTGAGGTAATTATTGTCTACTGTACATTATTTTATGTTATGATCGTTTTAAAAATTATATTTTGTTTCTATTTATACTTATGTATAGATGAACAATTTAGTTTTATGCTTTCATGAGAAAATTACATAAAAATATAGGCAACAAACTAGCTATTTTATTCATCCATTTATGTCAAAGATTTCTCTTAGCAATAATGTAACAATATTAAATCAGTTTTAATGTGCTGCACAATGGATATCTTTACAAATTTGTAGCGATCTGATTCTTCAATATAACTAAATCGTTACCATATTCTGAGAAGAAGAAATAATATAATATTTCCTTATATATGGAGTCATTTATCTCATGTTCAATACTACCATTTTCTTTTGATCTACACTTGGGTATTGACTGCTTAGTTTACCCATGCACAGTTGAAGTTCTACTTGACTACAGTTCTTATATCTTAGATGCAAAACTCATCTCCATATTTTTTAAGATTTATAATATTATTCTTATATTCATACTCTATTATGATACAAACATGACAATCATATTTAACTCTCATCACCAAGTCCTAGAAAATTTTATGTGTAACCCATGTTGATCTAATTATCATATTGTAACAGTATATATTATTTTTATTATAGATATGTACTGTTCTATCGTTATTTCTTATTTTTTAGATCCGCTCAATAATTGAATATATACAAAGTTACAAACTATTTAATTTAAAAGATTCATCATTCTGTGGTACTTTATGTACTTATCACAAGATGAAGTTATTGTGATTTGTTAATGAACACTTGAAAGTTCAGCGTTATATATTATGGAGACTGTTAGTTCACGTGTTATTCCTGGTGCTTCGTTTTACAATTAGGAAAATAGTAACTACATTAGGGCTATCAACGGATACTTTCAGATACGGATAGTAACATATCCGTATCCGCATCCGAAACCATTTTCGGATATCGGATATCCGTATCCGCGGATACGGACGGATATCGGA